>CM075764.1:21255000-23750000 GCA_037974665.1 Ehretia macrophylla | reverse complement strand
GGCAGGGACTGTGAACCATCAACACATAAAGGATTTATGCCCTCAACATGATGGGTGCGATCATACCAGCACTAATGCACCGGATCCCATCAGAACTGCGAAGTTAAGCGTGCTTGGGCGAGAGTAGTAGTAGGATGGGTGACCCCTTGGGAAGTCCTCGTGTTGCATCCCCCTTTTTAATTTTTTTTGCCCCGGTTAGGGTTGTTGTCACGCCCCAACCCGGCCTATAAAGGTTAGACTAGGGTGTGATCTAATCATTCAAGTCATGTCTCGTACTTAACCGTTCATGAAGATTTAACACTTAACGTTTCGGCCTAAACTCCAAAATTTTTCAAAAAACTCGTAGTATAACGGCTGTAATTGGGCTATTTGGTTTGACCTAATTCTCTAAACGCCTCAAAATTTACCATTCCAGATTCATTTCCCACTAAGATTACTATTTATCATCAGTTGATATGCCTATTGGTTGTCTTGATGACTCGCTTGATTAATAACCTAGCATGATACTATGTCTCATTCGTTTGTTAATCCTCGTTACAAAAGTACCTGTTGATCTTAGCTTAATAACGTGTACCTACTTAAGATTTGGTTGGTTCATTTTACTTAGCCTTTACCTAATACTTCATGTTCTTATTACAGATACTAGCAGTAATAATAGCAAAATGACCATAGTAGTGTCTAGTATCTGTCTAGTTAATATTAGTACAAACCAAAATTAGACCCCAAATTATAACGGGGGTCTTTTTACATTACAAATAACAAGCAACATAAAGGAAATAGTCTTCGAGTAGCATAGAGTCCAAAAGTAGCCATAATCACGCAAAACACACAAGACAGGCAACCATTCCAACGAATCATCGGTAGGCACATTGTCCTCGGGTACCTGTTCTAGATCTTCTTCACCTGAGATGATAAAAGAGGGTGAGTCCTTATGAACTCAACGAGGGGGAATGAGAAATAGGTTTTGAAACTCATTTTTCGGTTCAATCTTATAAAAATATAGCATCACACCAAATTTCATGCATTTTGGACATCATTTACTAAGTCAAATCTGGTTCGTTCTACAAGGTCAGTGCATCTGCCAAAACCTGCTTCATTTTTCCAGATTTCCAGATTTGGACACATGTCAAAGATTTGCCATTTTTAGGAGCTTAGAGTCAAAATTAGCTTTGTCCTATTTCTGCGAAAAATGTTCAAAACTGGCAAAACTAGTCACCGACCAATTTGCATGCATTTTCCTAGCCAAACGTACCTTGAAACAACTGGTCAGAGAGCTGTCACATAATCCGACTTCACCTATCATCACTTTCAAGCCAAGATCTTGCCATGCATGGTTGAAGAAGCTTATGAACGAACATATAAATCAAGTACAGAAGCAAAGACATACATTTAAGAGCATGCATGTGGATTTTTGAAGGATTTTCAAAAGGTTTTAGCCCTCACCTTAGCAATCAACCAAGTAGATGCACAAAAACTTGTTGAAGCACAATCTTCTTCTTCTCCTTTGCCTAGCCGAGATTTCAACTAGATTTTCTCTATTTTTCCTAGCTTAGTGACCAAGCTCTTAGTACATGCATGTGGTTAGAACAAGAAGAAAAGAAATGGAAGCTTAGAAACTCACCTAGGGCCGAAATGAAGACTCTATGTGCTTCCATGCATCTTTGAGCTAGCTACTTGCTTTCCTTTGCTTGGGCTTGCTTTGAATAACCTTAGGATGATGAAGATGAGTTGTGAAGTGAAGAGAATCAGCCAAGGCCAAGAGAGAGAGAGAAAATGAGAGGGAGAGAGAGAAGATGAGAGGAAAAAAGGAAGAAATGACAAGGAATGACAAAGAGTGAAGTTTTGCATTGTTTCAAGCATATGGTCAGCCTTGGGCAACCCATTTTCAGCCTTTTTGTCTCTTCAAGGTGTAATTTAAAATTGCTAGCATGGGCATGGAAGAGTTGGTGGAGTATGGTGAAGAATTGAGGAGATTTTTGAGCAATTTTTTATGCATTTGTGTCATAGAATGTCATAGTATGTCTAGGATTATAAATAAATTATGCAATGCTAGATTAAATGCACATAGTGGTCGAATAAAACGCTAGCTTCAATTCTGAATTTTTGTCATCCTTGAGCATTATTTTAATTTTGTCTTGAAAGTGCAAAAAGAATAAGGAATAAAGAATAAGGAATGTTTAGCTTTTTGTGAGATTTTGGCTTCTAGTGGGTTGAATTAGTAATTTAATAATAGTTAGTGGATTTTGTAGGATTAATTAATGACCTAGTGCCTCGTGTAAGATGCTTTCTTGATTAGCATGAGGGCATGCTTTCCTAGGTCTAGGGCACGCACTATGAGGTAGGACACGAACTACGAAACGAATGCATGTTTTTCAAGTAAATGCACGCAACCCTAAATGAATGCACGTAAACCAATACAAGGCACGTAATTCAATACAATGCACGTAAATCGAGGTACGACTCTTAATCCTAGGTTAGGACACGCAATTCAATGTCAGGGCACACAAAATGAGACAATGCACGCAATTCAAAGTCGGGGCACGTATGTCAAAGATTAGGGCACATAATTCTAGGTCAAGGCACGAATGACGAGGCAAGCACGAAAACCAAGACAGGGCACGTAATCCAAGGTCAGTCATATCATTCTTGGTCTATGGCACGCAAATCAAGGTAACATACGTTATTCGGGGTCGAGCCTCACAGTTGCCAAGATACTTTATCCACCATATTTCTATTATCGAATCCCACGGCACCTTGGGCAAGACAACTTCGCTACAAGTAGAGGCTGGGCCCGCAAACCGAGGGCATAGGTCTTGTGACCAGGTCTCCGTCGCTTCGGCGACCATAACTTTTGATCCATAAGGAGTTACGTGGCGCACAGCATACCGTTGGAAAGCTCTCTGAGAGCTCTACGACGGGAGTAGCAAGCCTGCTCAGGTGCGCCCATTTTTGGGACCCAAAATTGAATGTTTTCATCAGTTTTGGGCCACTTTTCTTCTTTTGTTCTGTTTTTTCATCCCGGATCGTACGTCGTGAGCAGTTAAAAGGACGACAACCTAACTCGCGGGACATTAGAGGGCCCTACAACGCGTTGATATCACGTCTAGCGAGGATGCTGCGTTGTTGAAGTAGATGGGTTGTCGTTAAGCCCTTTGGGCCTTTTGAATAGGCCATATCTCTGGGCAAGGATTGTGAACCGTTAACACATAAAGGATTTATGCCCTCAACATGACGGGTGCGATCATACCAGCACTAATGCACCGGATCCCATCAGAACTACAAAGTTAAGCGTGCTTGGGCAAGAGTAGTACTAGGATGGATGACCCCTTGGGAAGTCCTCGTGTTGCACCCCCCTTTTCAATTTTTCTTGCCCCGGTTAGGGTTGCCAAGATACTTTATCCACCACATTACTATTACCGAATCCCACGGCACCTTGGGCAAGACAACTTCGCTTCACGCAGAGGCTGGGCAAGCAAACCGAGGGCGTAAGGCTTGTGACCAGATCTCCGTCGCTCCGGTGCCTATAACTTTTGATCCATAGGGAGTTACGCAGTGCACAACATACCGTTGGAAAGCTCTCCGAGAGCTCTACGACGGGGCAACAAACCAGATTGGCTGTGCCCATTTTTGAAGCCCAAAATCAAATGTTTTCATCAGTTTCAGTCCACTTTTCATCTTTTGCTCTGTTTTTCCATCCCGGATCGTATATCGTGAGCTGTTAAAAGGATGACAACCTAACTCGCGGGATATTATAGGGCCCTACAATGCGTTGATATCACGTCTTGCGAGGATGCTGCGTTGTTGAAGCGGATGGGTTATTGTTAAGCCCATTGTGCCTTTTGAATCGGCCATCTCTCTAGGCCGAGACTGTGAACCGTCAACACATAAAGGATTTGTGCCCTCAACATGATGGGTGCGACCATACCAGCACTATTGCACCGGATCCCAACAGAACTCAGAAGTTAAGCGTGCTTGGGCGAGAGTAGTACTAGGATGGGTGACCCCCTGGGAAGTCCACGTGTTGCACCCCCGTTTTCAATTTTTTTTGCCCCGGTTTGGGTTGCCAAGATACTTTATCCACCACATTTCTATTAACGAATCCCACAGCACCTTGGGCAAGACAACTTCGCTTCAAGTAGAGGCTGAGCTCGCAAACCGAGGGCGTAGGGCATGTGACGAGGTCTACGTCGTTCCGGCGCCCGCAACTTTTGATCCGTAAGGAGTTACGTTGTGAGGCCCGACCCCGATTTGCGTGCGAAACCTAGCTTCGTGTGCCCTAACCTAGATTTGCGTGCTATGACCTAGGTTTAAGAATTGTGTTCATTTTATGTGCCATGCATTGAATTACGTGCATTCGTTTGGGATTGCGTGCATTTACTCAAAAAATGTGCGTCCGTCTCGTAGTTCGTGTCCTACCTCGTAGTGCGTGCCCTAGACTTAGGAAAGCGTGCCTTCACGCTCATCAAGAAAGCATCTTTCATGAAGCACTAGACTATTAAACAATCCTATAAAATCCACTAACAATATAATAATCCAAATTCCATTCACTAGAAGACAAAAAAGGCACCAAACACTAGACATTCCTTATTCTTTATTCTTTGTTCTTTTTGCATTTCAACACACAACAATTAACACCCAAAAGATGACACAAATTCAGCCCTTTTATTAGCCTTGGCCGACCAAACCATGGCTTTGCACAAGGTTTGAACAATTTCTTTTATTTCTATTGCATGCTTAGACATTTTATGACACAAAGGTATTAAAAAATTGCTCAAAAATCCTTCCACTTGCACAAATTTTCGGCCACTTCATCCTTGCCCATCCTAGCAATTTCAAAATATCACATTGGAGACACAAAATGCAGAATTTTGAAGCCCAAGGCCGACATTCTCCTTGAAGATGCAAAAGGCTTCCTTGCTTGTCATTTTCTTCATTTCTTTTCACTCATTTCTCTCCTCATCTCTCCTTTCTCTCTCATTTTCGGCCTTGGCTGAATTCACCATCTTCTCAACTTCTCCTCTTCACACCATAGCTAAGTTTTGCAAGCTACAAGCAAGGAACTACAACCGAGCAAGCTAGAGTTCGAAATCACTCATGCATGTGCATTGAAGCTTCATTTTCGGCCTAGGTGAGTTATTAAGCATCCATTTATTTTCTTCAAGTTCTAACTACATGCATGCACTAAGATATTGATCATTAAGCTAGGAAAAATAGAGAAAAACTAGTGAGGTTCTCGGCTAAGCAAAGGAAAGGAGAAGATTTGAGCTTCAACAAGGGTCTTGAGCATTTTGTGGTTGATTGCTAAGGTGAGGGTTAAAACCTTTTGAAAACTCTTTAAAAACTCACATGCATGCTCATAGATGTGTGTGTTTGCTTCTGTACTTGAGATATATGGTCGTTCATAAGCTTAAATAACCATGCATGGCAAGATCTTGGCTTGAAAATGATGCTAGGTGAAGTCAAAATGGATGACAGCTCTCTGACCAGTCTGTTCGAGGTAAGTTTAGCTAAGCAAAGTATGTTGAAAATGCTTGAACATTGGTGGGTGACTAGTTTGGACAGTTTTGAACATTTTTCCCAGAAATAGGCCGAAGCTAATTTTGACCCTAAGGTCCTCAAAATGGCAAATCATTAAAATGTGACCAAATCTGGAAATCTGGAAAAATGAATCAGGTTTTGGCAGATGCACTGACCTTGTGGAACGAACAATATTTTACTTAGTAAAGGATGTCAAAAATTCATAAAATTTTGTGTGCTGCTAGATTTTTCAATTCTGGACAACGTTTTCAGAAATAGACCAAAGCTAAAAATGACTCTAAGGACCTCAAAAATGTCATTTTCTGAAAAGTGGGCAAATCTGGATAGTTTTGTGTTACCTCACTGTTTCGGTTATAACTAATGATTCTGAACTCCAATTGATGCAAGGCTTGTTTCTGATTTTAGTTAGCTTATTAAGCTTTAATTTGACATCTTATTCAATGAATTTGAAGATTGTTTGATTATCCTATTGATTATGAGAAAACAGCCTATTGCAGTGAGTGTTCCACTTAGCTATGTGCTTGGAAAACTATTGTAACCTCTTTTGTGGCACTAGTTGCTTGGAATTGTGGTGTTGGAATATTATGTGGACTGTTTTAAGCACTTGAGGATGTATGAATTGAATGATGTATGACTTGGGAATGATGTTAAGTTGACTTAGGGTTTGATCGCACGATTATGCATGAAATGGAAACCCTAATGACTAAGTATTCTTGCTAAGTGTTAACCATTGGATATTGTGAGGAAACTGTACGTTGCGTGGGGTGCCCGTAAATGTCTTATAACTTTAAAAGTGATCTTGACCATTGCATGTTGACAAATAAGCTTTTCTTGCATTTGAACCCTTGTTGATATCACTGCATGTTGAGTAATCTTATCACTTGATTGCGTGGACTTTTAATGAGTTATATGGCCTGTTTTATATGTGTTACATGGCTGCCCGTTTAATTTCCATATAACTCTATATGCCTTTCAAGTGAAATTTCCTGTCATATCATGTCCTGCCTGTTTATCTGTCAATGTGCAATCTTATGACTGTCCGGAGGCAACCTACTTTGTTGTCCTCCTTCTGTGATATATATTACCTGTCATAAATGTGCATTGCATACAAGGTTGCAACCTTCCTGTCGGCATGGTAGTGATCACGCACGCCGGGCGGCATCGGCTTACCGGTGTTACCGTGACCTCCATGGTCCCATTCCCTCTCTCGCTTGGGGGCTAGACTTCCTCGGAGAGTTGGGTCGTAGGATTTTGGGGTACATCCGGAGTACACCCACCTGGTATGTTTTGGGGAATGATTTGAAGTCAGCCGCAACTTCTGATTCTGAAACTGATCTGAGAGCAAAAGCTCGCCGTATTCTTTTTATTATGTGTATAAGTACTCCCGCTTGGATCCTAGAGAACCTCGGGGAGGAAAGACCGGCATTCCTATTCTGTACTTGTATTTCTGTACTTGTATTTCTATTATATTCATGTTGAGAAAGGGGTTTTCATAAGTTTAACCGGAAAATGAGTTTCAAAACTTATTTCTCGTTCCCCCTCGCTGAGTTCATAAGGACTCACCCTCTTTTATCATCTCAGGTGAAGAAGAACAGGTACAGGAACCCGAAGATAATGTACCTAATGATGAACCCCTGGAGTGATTGCTTGTTATTGTTGTTTGCTTGAACGTGACTACTTGTGTACCTTGTGCTGCTTGAAGACTATTTATCTTATGTTGTTGTTGTCATTAATGTAAAAGACCCCCGTTGTAATTTGGGGTCTAATTTTGGTTTGTACTTATTTTAAGTAGACTGATACTAGACATGACACTACTATGATCGTTTTGCTTTTACTACTGCTAGTATCTATCACAGGTTATGATGCTTAGTTAAGGAATAGGTTAATGAACTTATCCAATCTCAGCAGGTACTCACTAATAAGCTAAGATCAACAGGTATATTTTGAAACGAGGATAAATGGACAAACGAGACATAATGTTAGGTTATAAATCAAAAGGGACGTCGAATTAACTAATAGGCAAGTCAATTGATGGAATAATAGTAATCTTAGCTGGAATTGAAGTTGAGATGGTAAATTTTGTGGCTGTTAGAAAATTTAGGTCAAAACAAATAGCTCAATTACAACCGTTATGCTGCCGGATTTCTGGAAAATTTTGGATTATAGAATAAAACGTTAAGTGTTAAACCTCCTAGAATGATTAAGAATGTGAAAGGACTTGAATGTTTAGATCACACCCTAGTCTAACCTTTATAGGCCAGGTTGGGGCGTGACATACGCGGCGCACAGCATACCGTTGGAAAGCTCTCCGAGAGCTCTACGACGGGGGCAGCAATCCTGCTTGGCTGCGCCGGTTTTTGGATCCCAAAAATGAAAGTTTTCATATGTTTCGGGCCACTTTTCTTCTTTTGCTCTGTTTTTTCATCCCGGATCGTACGTCGTGAGTTGTTAAAAGGATGACAACCTAACTCGCGGGACATTATAGGGCCCTACAACGTGTCTATATCATGTCTTGCGAGGATGCTGTGTTGTTGAAGCGGATGGGTTGTCGTTAAGCCCATTGGGCCTTTTGAATGGGCCATCTCTCTAGGCAGGGACTGTGAATCGTCAACACATAAAGGATTTGTGCACTCAACACGATGGGTGCGATCATACCAGCAATAAAGAACCGGATCCCATCAGAACTCTGAAGTTAAGTGTGCTTGGGCGAGAATAGTACTACGATAGGTGACCCCATGGGAAGTCCTCGTGTTGCACCCCTCTTTTCAATTTTTTTTGCCCCGGTTAAGGTTGCCAAGATACTTCATCCACCACATTTCTATTACCGAATCCCATGGCACCTTGGGCAAGACACTTCGCTTCACGTAGAGGCTGGGCCCGCAAACCGAAGGCATAGGGTTTGTGACCAGGTCTCCGTCGCTCCGATGCCCATAACTTTTGATCCGTAAGGAGTTTCGCGTCGCAAAACATACCGTTGGAAAGCTCTCTGAGAGCTCAACGACGAGGGCAACTTGCCTGCTCGAATGCACACATTTTTGGAGCCTAAAATCAAACATTTTCAGCAGTTTCAGGCCACTTTTCTTTTTTTTTTCTCTATTTTTCCAACCCGGATTGTACATCGAGAGCTGTTAAAAGGACGACAACCTAACTCGCGGGATATTACAGGCTCCTACCATGCATCGATATCACGTCTTACGGGGATGATGCGTTGTTGAAGCGAATGGTTTGTCGTTAAGCCCATTGGGCCATTTGAATATGCCATCTCTCTAGGCTGGAACTGTGAACCGTCAACACATAAAGGATTTGTGCCCTCAACATGACGAGCGCGATCATACCAGCACTAATGCACTGGATCCCATCAGAACTGCGAAGTTAAGCATGCTTGGGCGAGAGTAGTACTAGGATAGGTGACCCCTTGGGATGTCCTCGTGTTGCACCCCCCTTTCCAATTTTTTTTGCCCTGGTTAGGGTTGCCAAGATAGTTTATCCACCATATTTCTATTACTGAATCCCACAGCACCTTGGGCAAGACAACATCGCTTCAAGTAAAGGCTAGGCCCGCAAACCGAGGGCGTAGGGCTTGTGACCAAGTCTCTGTCGCTCTCGCACCCATAACTTTTGATCCGTAAGGAGTTACACGGCGCACAGTATATCGTTGGAAAGATCTCCAAGAGCTCTACGATGGGGGCTGCTAGCCTGCTTTGCTGCGCCAGGTTTTGGAGCCCAAAATCAAACGTTTTCATCAGTTTCGGTCCACTTTTCTTCTTTTGCTATGTTTTTCCATCCCGGATCGTACGTCGTGAGCTGTTAAATAGATGACAACCTAACTCGCGGGACCTTAGAGGGCCCTACAACGTGTCTATATGACGTCATGCGAGGATGCTGCGTTGTTGAAGCAGATGGGTTGTCGTTAAGCCCGTTGGGCCTTTTGAATGGGCCATCTCTCTAGGCTGGGACTATGAACCGTCAACACATAAAGGATTTTTGCCCTCAACATGACGGGTGCTATCATACCAGGACTAATGCACCGGATCCCATCAGAACTGCGAAGTTAAGCGTGCTTGGGCGAGACTAGTACTAGGATGGGTGACCCCATGGGAAGTCCTACTGTTGCACCCCCATTTTTAATTTTTTCTGCCCCGGTTAGGGTTGCCAAGATACTTCATCCACCACAATTCTATTACCAAATTCCACGACAACTTGGGCAAGACAACTTCGCTTCACGTAGAGGCTGGGCCCGTAAACTGAGGGCGTAGGGCTTGTGACCAGGTCTCCGTCACTCAGGTGCCCATAACTTTTGATCCGTAAGGAGTTACGCGGCGCGCAGTATACCGTTGGAAAGCTCTCCGAGAGCTTTACGACGGGGGCAACTAGCTTGCATAGTTGCACCCATTTTTAGAGTTCAAAATTCAACGTTTTCATCAGTTTCGGGCTACTTTTCTTCTTTTGCTCTGTTTTTCCGTCCCGGATCGTACGTCTTGAGCTGTTAAAAGGACGACAACCAAACTCGCAGGATATTACAGGGCCCTACCACGCGTCAATATCACGTCTTGCGAGGATGCTGCGTTGTTGAAGTGGATGGGTTGTCGTTAAGCCCTTTGGGCCTTTTGAATGGGCTATCTCTCTGGCCAGGGACTGTGAACCATCAACACATAAAGGATTTATGCCCTCAACATGATGGGTGCGATCATACCAGCACTAATGCACCGGATCCCATCAGAACTGCGAAGTTAAGCGTGCTTGGGCGAGAGTAGTACTAGGATGGGTGACCCCCTGGGAAGTCCTCGTGTTTCACCCCCCTTTTCAATTTTTTTTCCCCAGTTAGGGTTGCCAAGAAACTTGATCCACCACATTTCTATCATCGAATCCCATAGCACCTTGGGCAAGAAAACTTCGCTTCACATATAAGCTGGGCCTACAAACCGAAGGCGTAGGGTTTGTGACCAGGTCTCCGTCGCTCCGGTGCCCATAACTTTTGATCTGTAAGGAGTTACGTGGCGCACAACATACCGTTGGAAAGCTCTCCGAGAGCTTTACGACGGGGGCAGCTAGCTTCCAGAGAAGCGCCCATTTTTGGAGCCCAAAATCGAACATTTTCATCAGTTTTTGGATACTTTTCTTCTTTTGCTCTATTTTTCCGTCCTGGATCGTACGTCGTGAGGTGTTAAAAGGACGACAACCTAAATCGCGGGACATTAGAGGGTCCTACAACTCGTTGATATCACGTTTTGCGAGGATGCTGCGTTGTTGAAGATGATGGGTTATCGTTAAGCCCATTGGGCCTTTTCAATGGGCCATCTCTCTAGGCTGGGACTGTGAGAAGTCAACACATAAAGGATTTGTGCCCTCAACTTGACGAGTGCGATCATACCAGCAGTAATGCACCGGATCCCATTAGAAGTCCGAAGTTAAGCGTGCTTGGGCGAGAGTAGTACTAGGATGGGTGACCCCCTAGGAAGTCCTTGTGCTGCACCCCTCTTTTCAATTTTTTTTGCCCCGGTTAGGGTTGCCTAAATACTTTTTCCACCGCATTTCTATTACCGAATCCCACGGCACCTTGGGCAAGACAACTTCGCTTCAAGTAGAGGCTGGGCTTGCAAACCGAGGGCGTAGGGCTTGTGACCAGGTCTCCGTCACTCCGACGCCCATAACTTTTGATCCGTAAGGAGTTACGCAGCGCACAACATACCGTCGGAAAGCTCTCCAAGAGCTCTACGACGGGGGCAGCTAGCCTGCTTGGCTGTGCTAGTTTTTGGATCCTAAAATTGAACGTTTCAGAAGTTTCAGGCCACTTTTCTTCTTTTGCTCTATTTTTTCATCCCAGATCGTAAGTCGTGAGCTGTTAAAAGGATGACAACTTAACTCGCGGGACATTAGAGGGCTCTAAAATGCATTGATATCACGTCTTGCGAGGATGCTGCATTGTTGAAGCGGATGGGTTGTCGTTAAACCCATTGGGTCTTTTGAATGGGCCATCTCTTTGGGCTAGGACTGTGAACCCATTGGGTCTTTTGAATGGGCCATCTCTTTGGGCTGGGACTGTGAACCGTCAACACATAAAGGATTTTTGCCCCAAACATGACGGGTGCGATCATACCATCACTAATGCACCAGATCCCATCAGAACTCCTAAGTTAAGCGTGCTTTGGCGAGAATAGTACTAGGATGGGTGACCCCCTGGGAAATCCTCGTGTTGCACCCCATTTTTCAATTTTTTTACCCCGGTTAGGGTTGCCAAGATACTTTATCCACCACATTTCTATTACCGAATCCCACGGCACCTTGGGCAAGACAACATCGCTTGAAGTAGAGGTTAGGCCCGCAAACCGAGGGCGTAGGGCTTATGACAAGGTCTCCGTCGGTCCTGCGCCCATAACTTTTGATCCAAAAGGAGTTACGCGGCGCACAGCATACCGTTGGAAAGCTCTCCGAGAGCTCTACGACAGGGGCAGCTAGCCTGCTCGACTGCGCCTGGTTTTGGAGCCCAAAATCGAACGTTTTCATCAGTTTCAGGCCACTTTTCTTCTTTTGCTATGTTTGTCCATCCCGGATCGTACGTCGTGAGCTGTTAAAATTATAACAACCCAACTCGCGGGACATTAGAGGGCCTTTACAACACGTCGATGTCACGTCTTGTGAGGATGCTACGTTGTTGAAGTGGATGGGTTGTCGTTAAGCCCTTTGGGCCTTTTGAATGGGCCATCTCCTTGGGCAGGGACTGTGAACCGTCAATACATAAAGGATTTATGCCCTCAACATGACGGGTGTGATCATACCAGGACTAATGCACCCGATCCCATTAGAACTGCGAAGTTAAGCGTGCTTGGGCGAGAGTAGTACTAGGATGGGTGACCTCATGAAAAGTCCTCGTATTGCACCCCCCTTTTCAATTTTTTTTGGCCCCGGTTAGGGTTTCCAAAATACTTTATCCACCACATTTCTATCACCGAATCCCACAGCACCTTGGGCAAGACAAGTTCGTTTCACGTAGAGGCTGGGCCCGCAAACCAAGGTCGTAGGGCTTGTGACCAGGTCTCCGTCACTCCGGTACCCATAACTTTTGATCCGTAGGGAGTTACGTGGCGCACATCATACCATTGGAAAGCTCTTCGAGAGCTCCACGATGGGGGCAGCTAGCTTGCTCTATTGCATCCATTTTTGGAGCCCAAAATTGAACGTTTTCATCAGTTTTGGGCCACTTTTCTTCTTTTGCTCTGTTTTTCCGTCCCGGATGGTATGTCGTGAGCTGTTAAAAGGACGACAACCAAACGTGCGGGATATTACAAGGCCATACCACGCGTCGATATCACGTCTTACGAGGATGCTACGTTGTTGAAGCGGATGGGTTGTCGTTAAGCCCATTAGGCCATTTGAATGGGCCATCTCTCTAGGCTGAGACTGTGAGCTGTCACCACAAAAATGAATTGTGCCCTCAACATGACGGGTGCGATCATACCAGCACTAATGCACCGGATCATATCAAAACTCCGAAGTTAAGCATGCTTGGGCGAGAGTAGTACTAGAATAGATGACCCTCTGGGAAGTCCTCGTGTTGCACCCCACTTTTCAATTTTTTTTGCCCCGGTTAGGGTTGCCAAGATACTTTATCCACTACATTTCTATTACCGAATCCCACGGCACCTTGGGTAAGACAACTTCGTTTCACGTAGAGGCTGTGCACACAAACCGAGGGCGTAGGGCTTGTGACCAGGTCTTCGTCGCTCCGGTGCCCATAACTTTTGATCCGTAAGGAGTTACGTGGCGCACAGCATAGCGTTGGAAAGCTCTCCAAGAGCTCTACGATGGGGTCAGCTAGTTTGCTGAGCAGCGACCATTTTTGGAGCCCAAAATTGAACGTTTTTATCAGTTTCAAGCCACTTTTCTTCTTTTACTCGGTTTTTCCATCCTGGATTGTACGTCGTGAGCTATTAAAAGTACCACAACCCAACTCGCAGGACATTAGAGGGCCCTACAATGCATCGATATCACGTCTTGCGAGGATGCTGCGTTGTTGAAGTGGATGGGTTGTCGTTAAGCCCTTTGGGCCTTTTGAATTAGCCATCTCTTTGGGCAGGGACTGTGAACTGTCAACACATAAAGGATTTATGCCCTCAACATGACGGGTTCGATCATACCAGCACTAATGCACCGGATTCCATCAGAACTGCGAAGTTAAGCGTGCTTGGGCGAGAGTAGTACTAGGATGGGTGACCCCTTGAAAAGTGATCGTGTTGCACCCCCCTTTTCAATTTTTTTTGCCCCGGTTAGGGTTGCCAAGATACTTTATCCACCATATTTCTATCACCGAATCCCACGGCACCATGGGCAAGACAAGTTCGCTTCACGTAGAGGCTGGGCCCGCAAACCGAGGGCGTAGGGCTTGTGACTAGGTCTCCGTTGCTCTGGTGCCCATAACTTTTGATCCGTAAGGAGTTACGCGGCGCACAGCATACCATTGGAAAGCTCTCCGAGAGCTCTACGATGGGGGCAGCTATCTTGCTCAGCTGCATTCATTTTTGGAGCCCAAAATTGAACATTTTCATCAGTTTTGGGCCACTTTTCTTCTTTTGCTCTGTTTTTCCGTCCCGGATCGTATGTCGTGAGCTGTTAAAAGGACGACAACCTAACTCGCTGGATATTACATGGCCATACCATGCGTTGATATCACGTCTTACGAGGATGCTGCGTTGTTGAAGCGATTGGGTTGTCGTTAAGCCCATTAGGTGATTTGAATGGGCCATATCTCTGGGCTGGGATTGTGAGCTGTCAACACATAAAGGAATTGTGCCCTCAACATGACGGGTGCGATCATACCAGCACTAATGCACCGGATCATATTAGAACTCCGAAGTTAAACGTGCTTGGGCGAGAGTAGTACTTAGATAGGTGACCCTCTGGGAAGTCCTCGCGCTGTACCCCGCTTTTCAATTTTTTTTGCCACGGTTAGGGTTGCCAAGATACTTTATCCACCACATTTCTATTACCGAATCCCACGGTACCTTGGGTAAGACAACTTCGTCTCACATAGAGGCTGGGCCTGCAAACCGAGGGCGTAGGGCTTATGACCAGGTCTTCGTCGCTCCTGTGCCCATAACTTTTGATCTGTAAGGAGTTACGTGGCTCACAGCATAGCGTTAGAAAACTCTCCGAGAGCTCTACGATGGGCACTGCATGCGTGCTTTGATGCGCCCATTTTTGCGTACCAAAATTGAACGTTTTCATCAATTTCGGGCCACTTTTCTTCTTTTGCTCTATTTTTTCATCCCGAATCGTACGTCCTGAGCTGTTAAAGGATGACAACCTAACACGCGGGACATTAGGGGGCCCTACAATGCATCGATATCACGTCTTGCGAGGATGCTGCGTTGTTAAAGTGGATGGGTTGTCGTTAAGCCCTTTGGGCCTTTTGAATGGTCCATCTCTTTGGGCAAGGACTGTGAACCGTCAACACATAAAAGATTTATGCCCTCAACATGACGGGTGTGATCATACCAGCACTAATGCACTGGATCCCATCAGAACTATGAAGTTAAGCATGCTTGGGTGAGTGTAGCACTAGGATGGGTGACCCCCTGCGAAGTCCTCGTGTTGCACCCTGCTTTTCAATTTTTTTTGCCCCGGTTAGGGTTGCCAAGATACTTTATCCACCACATTTCTATTACCGAATCCCACGGCACATTGGACAAGACAACTTCGCTTGAAGTAGAGGCTGGGCCCGCAACCCGAGGGTGTAGGGCTTGTGACTAGGTCCCCTTCGCTCCGGCGCCTATAGCTTTTGATCCATAAGGAGTTATGCGGCACACTACATACCGTTGGAAAGCTCTCTGAGAGCTCTACGACGAGGGCTGCAAGCCTGCGCTGCTGCGCACATTTTTGGATCCCAAAATTGAACATTTTCCTCAGTTTCGGGCCGCTTTTCTTCTTTTGCTCTATTTTTCCATCCCGGATCGTACGTCGTAAGCTGTTAAAAGGATGAAAACCTAACAATCGGGACATTAAAGGGTCCTACAATGCGTCGATATCACGTCTTGCGAGGATGCTGCGTTGTTGAAGTGGATGGGTTGTCGTTAAGCCCTTTGGGCCTTTTGAATAGGCTATCTCTTTTGGTAGGGACTGTGAACCGTCAACACATAAAGGATTTATGCCCTCAACATGACGGGTGTGATCATACCAGCATTAATGCACCGGATCCCATCAGAATTGCGAAGTTAAGCGTGCTTGTGCGAGAGTAGTAGTCGGATGGGTGACCCCCTGGGAAGTCTTCTTGTTGCACCCCCCTTTTCAATTTTTTTTGCCCCGGTTAGGGTTGCCTAGATACTTTATCCACCACATTTCTATTATCAAATCCCACGGCACCTTGGGCAAGACAACTTCGCTTCAAGTAGAGACTGGGCCCGCAAATCGAGGGCGTAGTGTGAAACCCCACTTTTCTATCTTATCTTGTTTTGCGTGCTTTATCTCGTTTTGCGTGAATTAACCTGTCTATGTGCTATGTGACTTAGAATGTGGTAATTTTAGTATCAATGCTCCTAGAACATGCTAAATGTGCATTCATGAAATTTTCATAAAAAACGGAGTCAGAAATTTAATCGTCGATTTTTAGTGAATAGTATTTTCAAAACACGTTCGCTAAAATTTTGAAACTGGTCTTTTTAACCCTTCTAGACCTAGTCCACAGACTTTAATAAACCTATGTTTGATTAAAACGGTTTTAAAATCGGCTTAAGAATTTATTAGGGGTTTTACAACGACTTTTGCAAAAATCGAGTTTTAAGCCGACTCGGGTGAAATTGTTCGATTGTAAAACTTCTTGACACGAGTTTTAAGCCGACTCAGGTGAAATTGTTCGATTGTAAAACTTCTTGTGACCTAAAAATAACCTACTTGAGCTATCTTGGGTGTTGAATAATTGTTTTGAACTTTGGTGATCAATAAAATGCATTTAAAGTCAAGAAAACACTAAAAATACTAAGTTAAATCAACTTTGACTTTTATTAAATGTTGACTTTCATGCATATATCACCAACACACACAAGCAAAGCACAAAAACACCTTCATTTGCACACACATTGCCGAGAGGAAGAAGAGAGAAAAGAGAAAAGAGTTTTCAAGGTTTTCAAAGCAATTTTTCAAAGAAAAACCTAGTTTTTGTCCGTAGAACTTCGTGCCGAGTTGGATTCTGCTTGTTGGGCACGCATTGCACGCATTCCTAGGCTTTTATCGCATCAAAGGTGAGAGAAAAATTCTGGATCTCAAAACTCATTTTTATGTTTTTGCTCAGAACTGCATTTTGAACCGTTAGAATGTTAATCTGATGTTAGATTATTGATCCATGCATGCTAGGAATTGTTTATGTGTATTACTACGAGATTTGAGCCATTGTAGCGAAATTATTTATTTTCGGGTATTTAAAGTTTATAGAATGGCTTTTTGAGGATTATTTTGAGTTGTTGTGGTTGGAATCGATTGTCGTCGATTTCAAAAAATTTGTTAATTACGTGGTAACACCGTTATAATGCCGAATTTTCGATTACAATGTTTGGGTGAAAATCCGGAAATTTCAGCCTAGGTACCTTGGGGTTTTAGGGTTGTTGGGCTTGATTTTGAGGAGTCTTGGTTGGTTTCCGAGAGGGCCAATGTAGTTGATCGAGTGGGTGAGTGTTTGAAACTGATTTGGGGTTGTTTGGATTTGTAGAATGTAAGATATGATTATTTGAAGTTTAGGTTATCTTTCTTTAAATTATTGAATTGAGCCTTAGTTGATTGGGTGTGGTTTGAGTGATTGAATGGTGAGTTGTTGATGGGTAAACTAGGGTTTGATTGTGTGTTTAATGCATGTTCGGTTGGATGGCCTACTTTGTCATCTAACTTAGTTATTTGTTGTTAAATTGATTATTGATGTTAGTATGATGATAATATGATTATTGATGATGATAATATGATTATTGATGATGATTGATGATTGATGCCGGGAGGTAGGCAGTTCTGCTAGACTGTCCTCTTGTGAATGATTGATGTTTGTTATTATTGTTGAGTCTTTGGTATGTGTGTGCCACCTCTCGGGCAGCATCGGGCTGTCGGGTTGATAACGGCATGACTACCAGAGACTGCCTCCAGCTCGCATGACGGAGGTGTCATGGAGGGAGAGGTTATTGGGGTACCTCGGGTGCGTGAGTTTATGGGAGTCACAAGAAGGCTATTATGATCTTGAGGGTGATTGGAGCTACACCAACTAGTGTATCCTTTATTGAATGGTCATGATAGATTATGTGATGATAGTATTATTTATGTTATTGTGTGTTTACTTGCTCAAAGGATTAAATCCAAGGAGCATAGTGAATACTGTGGAGATCTATCGGATCCTCACTGGGCTTATTTTATATAAGCTCACTCTCTATTATTGCATGCCTACAGGTGTACTTTCGCAGGATTACTGGTACGTGCCTCTTGAAGAGGAGAATGTGGAAAATGTGCCTTATGTGGATGAGTCTTATGTTCCGGAGTCTTATCCTTGATGTTGTATTGTTTTACTATCTTGTAAATTAACTTAGTAGACTTTTATATGCTTTGTAGTTCATAATGTAAAATATGTTGAAAAGATAATGAATTAGTTGATGTTGTCTTAGTAGCCTTCCTTTTGTTTATGATTAGGTTGCTTGGTTGGCTCAATATGATTTTGTAATGTATATAAGGTTCATGTATTATGTTGGAATGAAGGCATATAACGAGGAATGTCATATTATGATGTATGTTGTTATGTTATTGAGAAGTTGTTTGTTGTACGGTTTATGGAGTTGATGTATGATGTCCTATGGAGGTTCGTTTAGAGCCTCGGTATCCTATTCACTGTCGTTATACTGCCGAAATTTTGTTGCGTCCTAACTGATCGTAAGTGGGGTCGAGTTAGGGTGTGACATTTAAGTGGTATTAGAGCGCATGTTAGTTGTTAGCCGCGGTATTCTCGGAATGTAGGTAATGGTCTTAGCATGAAAGTATGTATGAAAAGAAAGAAAAGTGGTCTATGTATTAATATGATTAAATGATTAAGTGATTAAGTGATTATGTGATTTAGTGCTTATGTGATTGTATGATCAATTTGTTTATGTGTTTTATATGACTTTGTTGTTTATGTGCTAATAGTTGTTCATAACCTGTTTACGTGCTATAATCTGTGCTAACTCTTTGATTAGTAGAATGACGGGTAGACCGAGGACCAGAGGTAGGCCTGAGATGACTGATGAGACTCCTGGTAATGCGGCACCGTGCCGTGATAGGGGTGATGACCATTTGGGGGCAGCTCTGGAGAGGATTGCTGAGTTAGTGGCCGGACAGGCTCAGTTGATAGCAGGGCAGGCCGCCTAGACTCAGGCTTGGCAGGCTCAGTTGTTGATGTGCTGGGTGGAAACTATGGGCGTGGTACCCTGAAAGAGTTCTTAGGGTATCATCCACCTAGATTTCAGGGGGAGCCGGATGATAGGAAGGCTGAGGCGTTGATTAGCAAGATGGAGAAGATTTATGATCCTCTTGATTATACCGATGAGCAGAAAGTCTACTTTGCTGTATACTTGTTAGATGATGAGGCAGAAGAATGGTGGCGCACGGTAAGGACTAGCTGGGCGACTCAGGGTATTCCGTATGTTTGGGGTACCTTTCTGATGGCTTTCCGGGCAAAGTATGTCCCGAGGATCGCAAGGGAACGGAGAGAGGCCGAGTTTCTAGCCTTAGTGCAAGGAGATGCTTCAGTAGCTCAGTATGAGGCCACCTTTACTCGATTGTCACGGTATGCACTGGAGTATGTGGCTGATGAGGAGCGGAGGACTCGTAGATTCATGTTGGGGTTGAGGTATGAGATTCAGGATGTGATGGCTCTGAATCGGTATGATATATTCACGGAGGCCTTTGAGGCAGCTTCTAGACTAGAAAAGAGAAAGGGGATCAGCTTGTGTCTAGTCAGCCTAGTAAGAGGCCGTATCAGCCGCAGTATCAGCAGAGTATGTATAGGCTGCCCGTACAACAGGTTGTGTACAGGCCACCAGTTCAACAGGGTTCTTTTAGGCCACAGGGGCAGCAGAGTTATTATTGGTCTCAGTTTCTGCAGGGGTCATATCAGGTTCAGTCCCAGTTTAGGCCAGCCCAGTCTCAGGCTCAGTACAGGCCCAGTTTGGTAAGGCCTCAGCAGCAGCATGCTAGATTAGCTGTTTCTTTAGCTCTTGGTTCTTCTAGGGGCAGTGTTAGTGCATCATCACCGTAGTGTACTCACTGCAACCACATGGGGCATGTGGAGGCCGATTGCAGAGTGAAAGCAGGGACGTGTTTAGGATACGGCCAGTGCACCACAGCAGCAGCGGGTTCAGGCTCGGGCCTACGCAGTTGACTTAGAGGAGATGCCTGAGGAGACTGCAGTTGTGGAAGGTAACTTCCTTATACTTGATCAACTTGTTAAAGTGTTGATTAATTCTGGTACTACACATTCTTTCATTACTCCTGCTTGTGTGCAACGTGTTAATTTGCAACCTGAAAGATTGCCTTATGTGGTTGAGATTAGTACCTCTTTGACTGATAAGTATGCTACTGGCTTAGTATGTAAAGATTGTATAATACATGTTAAGGGGCATAATTTTCCTTCGGACCTTATCTTATTTCCTATCCAGGGGTATGATGTTATCTTGGGTATGGATTGGCTTTCTAAGTATGATGCCCAATTGAACTGTAAAACCAAGGTAGTACAGTTTCGTTTGCCAGATCAGCCAGTAGTTGAAGTAGTAGGGAACCGGGGTGCAAAGACGAGTTTTGTTATCTCAGCAACTAAAGCTGTTAAGTTAGTGAGTAAGGGGTGTTCGGGTTATCTAGCTTATTTGATCAACAAGCCATCTGATAAGCTGCAACTAGAGGAAGTCCCTATTATTCGGGAATATCCCAATGTATTTCCCGAGGAGTTGCCAGGGTTACCACCAGAGAGAGATGTGGATTTTGTGATTAATCTTATTCCCGGTACTCAACCTATTTCTAAATCAGCGTACCGGATGGCACCAGCTGAGTTGAAGGAGTTGAAGACTCACTTGCAGGAGTTATTGGAGAAGGGATTCTTTCAGCAGAGTTCTTCACCTTGGGGAGCTCCTATTTTATTTGTGAAGAAGAAGGATGGTACGGAAGAAGGATGGTACCTTGAGATTGTATATTGATTACCGTGGTTTGAATCAGGTGACCATCAAGAAAAAATATCCTTTGCCACTGATTGACGAGTTGTTTGATCAACTTCAGGGAGCCAAAGTCTATTCTAAATTTGATTTGAGGCAGCGGTATTATCAGCTTCGGATTCGCACGGAGGATGTTCTGAAGTCTGCCTTTAGGACTCGGTACGGGAATTATGAGTTTGTTGTTATGCCCTTTGGATTAACTAATGCACCGGTAGCATTCATGGATCTTATGCATCGGGTTTTTCAGCCGTATTTAGACCAGTTCGTGGTAAAATTTATTGATGATATCTTGGTCTATTCTAAATCTGAATCGGAGCACGAGCAACATCTACGGCTTGTCTTACAGAAGCTGCAGGAGCATCAGTTGTTTGCCAAGTTCAGCAAATGTGAGTTTTGGCTGCGACGCATATCTTTTCTTGGCCATGTTATTACACAGAGCGGTATTTCGGTAGATCCCACTAAGATTGAGGTAGTGATGTCTTGGAAACGTCCGGAGAATGTTTCGGAGGTTCGTAGCTTTCTTGGCTTGGCGGGTTATTACCGTAGGTTTGTCAAGGACTTCTCGAAGATTGCTGGGTCACTATCTAAGTTGACTCAGAAGCAGACTATCTTTGCTTGGGATGAGAAGTATAAGAGTGGGTTTCAAGAGTTGAAAAAGAGGTTGACTACTGCTCCAGTACTTACTCTACCAGAGGGGACCGATAATATGGTTATTTACAGTGATGCATCCAAGAAGGGGCTTGGGATGTGTTCTTATGCAGGATGGACGAGTTATTGCCTATGCTTCCAGGAAGTTGAAGCCTTATGAGGTGAATTATCCGACTCATGATCTTGAGTTGGCAGCAGTTGTCTTCGCACTGAAGAAGTGGCGTCATTATCTGTGGGGCAGTAAGTTCGAGATTTTCACTGATCATAAGAGTCTGAAGTACTTCTTCTCACAGAAGGAGTTGAATATGCGTCAACGGAGGTGGATGGAGCTTCTTGGAGATTATAATTGTTCTATCAATTATCTGCCTGGCAAGGCAAATGTTGTAGCAGATGCTCTCATTCGGAAGGCGAGTGTTGCTTGTTTGGCTGTCAAGAAATGGGAGATTCTTGAGGAATTCACTTATTGGAGACCGGAGTTGACTCAGGTTGGGGTAATGTGTTCACATCTCCGTATTCAACCTTTATTGCTGTCTCAGATCAGGGAAGCTCAGCAGCTTGATGTTAAACTTCAGAAGATCAAGGATCAGATCACAGATGATTAGTCTGACTTTAAACTGCATGAGGATGGTATTCTTCGATTTCGGAATAGGGTTTGTGTTCCCGATGAACCGGGCTTGAGGCGAGGTATTCTGGAGGAAGCTCATAATTCTAAGTATACTATTCATCCCGGTGGAACCAAGATGTATCGGGATTTGAAGCAATATTATTGGTGGAATAACATGAAGAGGGAGGTTGCTCAGTTTGTATCAAGATGTTTCATTTGTCAGAGGGTGAAAGCCGAGCATCAACGACCTGCAGGGTTGCTTCAGCCGTTGGCTATACCAGAGTGGAAGTGGGAGCATATTACGATGGATTTCATCACTGGTTTGCCTAGAACACCGAGGGGTAATGATGCAGTTTGGGTTGTCGTGGATCGTTTGACGAAGTCAGCTCATTTTATTTCGATGAGGATGGGAGATGAGGTTACAAAGTTGACGGATCTTTATTTGGATCAGATTGTTAGACTTCACGGGATTCCGTCTAGTATTCTCTCAGATCGAGATCCTCGATTTACTTCTCGTTTGTGGGAGAAACTTCAGGAGACCTTGGGTACTCAATTGAACTTCAGTACAGCGTATCATCCACAGACCGACGGTCAGTCTGAGCGGACTATTCAGATTCTGGAAGATATGCTTAGGGTTGCCAAGATACTTTATTCACCACATTTCTATTACTGAATCCCATGGCACCGTGGGCAAGACAACTTCGATTCACGTAGAGGCTGGGCCCGCAAACCGAGGGCGTAAGGCTTGTGACCAAGTCTCCGTCGCTCTGGTGTCCATAACTTTTGATCCGTAAGGAGTTACGCGGCACACAGCATACCATTGGAAAGCTCTCCGAGAGCTCTACGACGGGGGCAACAAGCCTGCTCGGCTACGCCGATTTTTGGAGCCCAAAATCGAATGTTTTCATCAGTTTCGGGCTACTTTTCTTCTTTTGCTCTGTTTTTCCATCCTGGATCGTACGCCGTGAGCTGTTAAAAGGACGACAACCTAATTCGAGAGACATTAGAGGGCCCTACAAGGCGTCGATATCACGTCTTGTGAGGATGCTGCATTGTTGAAGCAGATGGGTTATTGTTAAACCCATTGGGCCTTTTGAATGGGCCATCTCTCTGGGCTGCGACTGTGAACCGTCAATACATAAAGGATTTGTGCCCTCAACATGACGGGTGCTATCATACTAGCACTAATGCATTGGATCCCATCAGAACTCCGAAGTTAAGCGTGCTTGGGCGAGAGTAGTAGTAGGATGGGTGACCCCTTGGGAAGTCCACGTGTTATACCCCCCTTTTCAATTTTTTTTGCCCCGGTTAGGGTTGCCAAGATACTTTATCCACCACATTTCTATTACCGAATCCAACGGCACCTTGGGCAAGACAACTTCGCTTCAAGTAGATGCTGGGCCCGTAAACCGAGGGCATAGGGTATGTGACCAGGTCTCCGTCGCTCAGGCACCCATAACTTTTGATCCGTAAGGAGTTACACGGCGCACATCATACCATTGGAAAGCTCTCCAAGAGCTCTACGACGGGGGTAGCAAGCCTGTTCAATTGCGTCATTTTTGGATCCCAAAATTGAACGTTTTCATCAGTTTCGGGCCACTTTTCTTCTTTTGCTATGTTTTTTCTTCCCGTATCGTACGTTATGAGCTGTTAAAAGGACGACAACCTAACTCGCTGGACATTGGAGGGCCCTACAACGCATCGATATCTCATCTTGCAAGGATGCTACGTTGTTGAAGTGGATGGGTTGTCGTTAATCCCTTTGGGCCTTTTGAATGGGCCATCTCTCTGGGCTGGGACTGTGAACCGTCAACACATAAAGGATTTATGCCCTCAACATGACGGGTGCGATTATACCAGCACTAATGCACCGGATCCCATTATAACTGCGAAGTTAACGGTGCTTGGGCGAGAGTAGTACTAGGAAGGGTGACCTCCTGGGAAGTCCTCGTGTTGCACCCCCCTTTTCAATTTTTTTTGCCCCAGTTAGGGTTGCCAAGATACTTTATCCACCACATTTCTATAACCGAATCCCACGGCACCTTGGGCAAGACAACTTCGCTTCACGTAGAGGCTGGGCCCACAAACTGAGGGCGTAGGGCTTGTGACCAGGTCTCCATTGCTCCGGTGCCCATAACTTTTGATCCGTAGGAAGTTACGCGGCGCACAGCATACCGTTGGAAAGCTCTCCGAGAGCTCTACGACGGGGGGAGCCAGCTTGCTCGTTGTGCCCATTTTTGGATCCCAAAATCGAATGTTTTCTTTAGTTTCGGGCTACTTTTCTTCTTTAGCTCTGTTTTTTTGTCTCGGATCGTACGTCGTGAGCTGTTAAAAGGAGAACAACGATACTCGCCGGACATTGGAGGGCCCTACAACGCGTCGATATCTCGTCTTGCGAGGATGCTACGTTGTTGAAGCGGATAGGTTGTCGTTATGCCCTTTGGTCCTTTTGAATGGGCAATCTCTCTAGGCTGGGACTGTGAACTGTCAACACATAAAGGATTTATGCCCTCAACATGACGGGTGCGTTCATACCAGCACTAATGCACCGGATCCCATTAGAACTGCGAAGTTAAGGGTGCTTGGGCGAGAGTAGTACTAGGATGGGTGACCCCTTGGGAGTCCTCATGTTGCACCCCCCTTTTCAATTTTTTTTGCCCCGGTTAGGGTTGCCAAGATACTTTATCCACCACATTTCTATTACCGAATCCCATGGCACCTTGTGCAAGACAACTTCGCTTCATGTAGAGGCTGGGCCCACAAACCGAGGGCGTAGGGATTGTGACCAGGTCTCCGTCGCTCCGGTGCCTATAACTTTTGATTTGTAAGGAGTTACGCGGCGCACAGCATACCGTTAGAAAGCTCTCCGAAAGCTCTACGCTGGTGCAGCAAGCCTGCTCAGCCGCGCCTGTTTTCTGAGTCCTAAAATTGAACGATTTCATCAGTTTTCGGCCACTTTTCTTCTTTTGCTCTGTTTTTTCATCCCAGATCCTACGTCGTGAGCTGGTAAAAGGACAACAACCTAACTCGCAGGACATTAAAGGTCCCTAAAATGCGTCGATACCACTTCTTGCGAGGATGCTACGTTGTTGAAGTGGATGGTTTGTCGTTAAGCCCTTTGGGCCTTTTGAATGGGCCATCTCTCTGGGCTGTGACTGTGAACCGTTAGCACATAAAGGATTTAGGCCCTCAACATGACGGGTGCGATCATACCAGCACTAATGCACTAGATCCCATCAGAACTACGAAGTTAAGCGTGCTTGGGCGAGAGTAGTACTACAATGGGTGAGCCCCAGGGAAGTCCTCGTGTTGCACCCCCTTTTCAATTTTTTTTGCCTCGGTTAGGGTTGCCAAGATACTTTATCCACCATATTTCTATTATTGAATTCCAAGGCACCTTGGACTCGCTTCACGTAGAGGCTGGGCCCGTAAACCGAAGGCGTAGGGCTTGTGACCAAGTCTCCGTCGCTCCGGTACCCCGTATGGAGGTACGCGGCGCACAGCATACCGTTGGAAAGCTCTCCGAGAGTTCTACAACGAGGGCAGAAAGCCTGCTCATCTGCACCCATTTTTGGAGCCCAAAATTGAACTTTTTCATCATTTTTGGGCCACTTTTCTTCTTTTGCTCTTTTTTTTCGTCCCGGATCATACGCCGTGAGTTGTTAAAAGGACGACAACCTAACTCGCCGGACATTAGAGGGCCCTACAACTCGTCGATATCACACCTTGCGAGGATGCTATGTTGTTGAAGCGGATAGGTTGTCGTTAAACCCATTGGGCCTTTTGAATGGGCCATCTCTCTGGGCTGGGAGTGTGAACCATCAGCACATAAAGGATTTGTGACCTCAATTTGACGGGTGTAATCATACCAGCACTAATGCACCGGATCCTTTCAGAACTTTGAAGTTAAGTGTGCTTAGGCGAGAGTAGTACTAGGATGGCTGATCGCATGGGAAGTCCTCGTGTTGCACCCCCCTTTTCAATTTTTTTTTACCCAGTTAGGGTTGCCAAGATACTTTATCCACCACATTTCGATTACTGAATCCCACGGCACCTTGGGCAAGACAACTTCGCTTCAAGTGAAGGTTGGGCCTGCAAACCAAGGGTGTAGGACTTGTGACCAAGTCTCCGTCGCTCCGGCGCCCATAACTTTTGATCCGTGAGGAGTTACGCCGCGCACAGCATGCAGATGGAAAGCTCTCTGAGAGCTCTACGATAGGGGCAGCAAGCCTGCTCGGCTGCGCCCATTTTTGGATCCCAAAATTAAATGCTTTTATCAGTTTCGGGCCACTTTTCTTCTTTTGCTCTGTTTTTTCATCCTGGATCGTACGTCGTGAGCTGTTAAAAGGATGACAACCTAACTTGCAAGACATTAGAGGGCCCTACAACACTCCGATATCACGTCTTGCTTGGATGCTGTGTTGTTGAAGTGGATGGGTTGTCGTTAAGCCCTTTGGGCCTTTTGAATGGGCCATCTCTCTGGGCTGGGACTGTGAACTGTCAACACATAAAGGATTTGTGCCCACAACATGACGGGTGCGATCATACCAACACAAATGCCCCAGATCCCATTAGAACTCTGAAGATAATCATGCTTGGGCGAGAGTAGTACTTTGATGGGTGACCCCTTGGGAAGTCCTCGCGTTGTACCCCCATTTTTCAATTTTTTTTGCCCTAGTTAGGGTTGCCAAGATACTTTATCCACCACATTTCTATTACCGAATCCCACGACACTTTGGGCAAGACAACTTCGCTTCAAGTAGAGGCTGGGCCTGCAAATCGAGGGCGTAGGGCCTGTGACCTGGTCTCCGTCTCTCTGGCGCCCATAAATTTTGATCCGTAAGAAATTACGCAGGGCACAACATACCATTGGAAAGCTCTCCGATAGCTCTACGACAGGGGCAGCAAACCTGCTTCGCAGCGCCCATTTTTGGAGCCCAAAATCGAATGTTTTCATCAGTTTCGGGTGACTTTTCTTTTTTTGCTCTATTTTTTCGTCCCGGATCGTACGTCGTGAGCTGTTAAAAGGACGACAACCTAACTCGTGGGACATTAGAGGGCCTTACAACGCGTCGATATCACGTCTTGCGAGGATGCTGCGTTGTTGAAGTGGATGGGTTGTTGTTAAGCCCTTTAGGCCTTTTGAATGGGCCATCTCTCTGGGAAGGGACTGTGAACCGTCAACACATAAAGGATTTATGCCCTCAACATGATGGGTGCGATCATACCAGCACTAATGCACCTGATCCCATCAGAATTGCGAAGTTAAGCGTGCTTGGGCGAGAGTAATACTAGGATGGGTGACCTCCTGGGAAGTCCTTGTGTTGCATCCCCCTTTTTAATTTTTTTTGCCCCAGTTAGGGTTGCCAAGATACTTTATCCACCACATTTCTATTACCGAATCCCACGGTAACTTGGGCAAGACAACTTTGCTTCAAGTAGAGGCTGGGCTCGCAAATCGAGTGCGTAGGGCTTGTGACCAGGTCTCCGTCGCTCCGGCGCCCATAACTTTTGATCCGTAAGGAGTTACGCGGCGCACAGGATACCGTTGGAAAGCTCTCCGAGAGCTCTACAATGGGGGTAGCAAGCCTGCTCGGCTGCACCCATTTTTTGATGCTAAAATTGAATGTTTTCATCATTTTCGGTCCACATTTCTTCTTTTGCTCTATTTTTTCTTCCCGGATCGTACGTCGTGAGCTGTTAAAAGGACGATAACCTGACACGCCGGACATTAGAGGGCCCTACAACGCGTCGATATCACGTCTTGTGATAATGCTGCCTTGTTGAAGTGGATTGGTTGTTGTTAAGCCCTATAGGCCTTTTGAATGGGCCATCTCTCTGGGCTGGGACTGTGAACCGTCAACACATAAAGGATTTATGCCCTTAACATGACGGGTGTGATCATACCAGAACTAATGCACCGGATCCCATCAGAACTGCGAAGTTAAGCGTGCTTGGGCGAGAATAGTACTAGGATGGGTGTCCCCCAGGGAATTCCTCATGTTGCACCCCCCTTTTCAATTTTTTTTTACCCCGGTTAGGGTTGCCAAGATACTTTATCCACCACATTTCTATTACCGAATCCCACGGCACCTTGGTCAAGACAACTTCACTTCAAGTAGAGGCTGGGCCCACAAACCGAGGGCGTAGGGCTTCTGACCAAGTCTTCGTCGCTCCGGCGCCCATAACTTTTGATCCGTAAGGAATTACGTGGCGCACAGCATACCGTTGGAAAGTTCTCCGAGAACACTACGACGGGGGCAGCAAGCTTGCTCGGCTATGCCCGTTTTTGGATCCCAAAATTGAAAATTTTCATCAGTTTTGGGCCACTTTTCTTCCTGTGCTCTTTTTTTAATCCCGGATCGTACGTTGTGAGCTGTTAGAAGGACGACAATGTAACTCGCGGGACATTAGAGGGCCCTACAATGCGTCGTTATCACGTCTTGCGAGGATGCTGCGTTGTTGAAGTGGATGGGTTATCTTTAAGCCCTTTGGGCATTTTGAATGGGCCATCTCTCTTGGCAGGGACTATGAACCGTCAACACATAAAGGATTTACGCCCTCAACATGACAGGTGCGATCATACCAGCACTAATGCACCAGATCCCATCAGAACTGCGAAGTTAAGCGTGTTTGGGCGAGAGTAGTACTAGGATGGGTAACCCCCTTGGAAGTCTTCGTGTTGCACCCCCATTTTCAATTTTTTTTCCCCAGTTAGGGTTGCCAAGATACTTTATCCACCACATTTCTATTACCGAATCCCAAGGCACCATGGGCAGGACAACTTCGCTTCATGTAGAGGCTGGGCTCGTAAACCGAGGGTGTGGGGCTTGTGACCAGGTCTCCGTCGCTCCGGTGCCCGTAACTTTTGATCCGTAAGTAGTTACGCCGTGCACAGCATACCGTTGGAAAGCTCTCCGAGAGCTCTCCGAGAGCTCTACGGCGGGGGCAGCTAGCCTGCTCGGTGCGCCCGTTGTTGTAGCCCAAAATCGAATGTTTTTATCAGTTTCAGGCCACTTTTCTACTTTTGCTCTGTTTTTCTGTTCCGGATCGTACGTCGTGAGCTGTGAAAAAGACGACAACCTAACTCGCGGGACATTAGAGGGCCCTACAAGGCGTGTATATCACGTCTTGCGAGGATGCTGCATTGTAGAAGCGGATGGGTTATCGTTAAGCCCATTTGGTCTTTTGAATAGTCCATCTCTCTGGGCAGGGACTGTGAACCGCCAACACATAAAGGATTTGTGCCCTCAACATGACCGGTGTGATCAATCCAGCACTAATGCACTGGATCCCATGAGAACTCCAAAGTTAAGCGTGCTTGGGCGAGAGTAGTACTAGGATTGGTGACCCCGTGGGAAGTCCTCGTGTTGCACCCCCCTTTTCAATCTTTTTTGCCCCAATTAGGGTTGTCATGATACTTTATCCACCACATTTCTATTATCGAATCCCACAGCACCTTGGGCAAGACAACTTCGCTTCAAGTAGAGGTTGGGCCCGCAAACCGAGAGCGTAGGGCTTGTTACTAGTTCTCTGTCGCTCCAGTGCCTATAACTTTTGATCCATAAGGAGTTACGTGGCGCAAACATACCGTTGGAAAGCTCTCTGAGAGCTTTACAACGGGGGCAGCAAGCCTGCTTGGTTGTGCCCGTTTTTGGATCCCAAAATTGAATGTTTTCATCAGTTTTGGGCCATATTTCTTCTTTTGCTCTGTTTTTCGGTCCCGGATCGTACGTTGTGAGCTGTTAAAAGGATGACAACCTGACTCATGGGACATTAGGGGGCCCTACAACGCGTCGATATCACGTCTTGCGAGGATGCTGTGTTGTTGAAGCGGATGGGTTGTCGTTAAGCCTGTTGGGCCTTTTGAATAGGCCATCTCTCTGGGCTGGGACTGCGAACTGTCAACACATAAATGATTTATGTCCTCAACTTGACGGGTTGATCATACCAGCACTAATGCACCAGATCCTATCAGAACTGTGAAGTTAAGCGTGCTTGGGCGGGAGTAGTACTAGGATGGGTGACCCCTTAGGAAGTCCTCATGTTGCACCCACTGTAACGCCCCGATCCCTCACGAGACCGGGACTCCTATTTATCATGCTATTCTCACCCAATTCCAAACCCCGGGCACAAAATTTTAGGAAAAACGGACAGAGTTTCCCCTGTATTGTGGACATTCTGAACAACCTGTAAACACTCAATAAAGCCACAACAAGGTAAGACAAACTTTTCATAACTAAAGATCAAAGGATTAAGGCCATCCGAGCCTTGAAGCATACTATAGTTCCAAAAACACACAAGCATGCTAGTGGCTAGAGTTAGAACATTCACTACCAAGCATGCAAGGTAATTGAGAGCAGAAACATAAGTTATTACAAGATATAGGTTCCCAAATCTACACTACAACCAACTATCCTTCAACTTCTTACAGCAACCAATATAAACAAAGCCCTTAGGCCACAAAATAGATACACAAATACCAAATAGAAACAAGAAGGCACAGCCACTTCAGAATAACACACAGCAACTAGGGCAACTCCTCCAACTGCGCCACCTGAAACATGTTAGCGAGGTATGAGCAACCACTGTTGCCCAGTGAGGGATATAGTCCCGGGGCGTGCAATGCAACAGATAATACAATTATACAACAATAACACTTAGACAATTAAAGAAACAATGAAACTTAAATAACCACACATTTAAAGGATACATTTCACATAACCCCTATACACCAATCTTCACTGGTCTTCATTCACGATCCACGAACCACGAGCACGATCACGATAAGCCGGCATAACCCCAAACACTCCAGTGGGTGTACTCCGGATGTACCCCGATAATCCTACGACCCAACATCCCCTGGCAATCTCCGGACCAGGCGAATGAGGGATTAGGGTACGGAGTTTGAATATCCACCGGCAAGCCCTCTGCCGCCCAGCCGATATTCAACACATCCGCCCCTGACACTATGGTTGCGCAACCACTATGCAATGCACTTAACGATGGCAAGTTAATAGCAATAATATAAGCATTAACACATATGAGGATCAACAAAGCAGGTTGACCTCGATGCAATCAGAATAGAACAATTATATAAGCAAATATGCAGTTTTGCAAAGAGACATTACAAAATAACCATAGGATTATACCAAAAGCTCCAAATCAACTTAATATCACATATAAACTCTCAAGAAGTCATGCCGTGCGTTTAGAAGTGTGAGACAACCGAAATTGCACTTAAACCCCTTTATTTTACAAACTATTTCTCTTCCAAACCAAAGTTAATGATTTCATTTTCAAAGGAAACTCTCCCAACCTTCTAACTAATCCTCAAGGTACCCTCTCAACCCTCTAACTCATTCAAATGCCCGCGTTTACCCCGAAAGCCCCAAATTCCCTCTTATGGCTTTAAACTACACATACATTGTCCGGGCTTCAAACAAGGGATATCAAGGCATCTATAGCACCTAGGTAGCCTAAGGATACTAAAATTGAAGCCCGAATCCACCCGGATTCGCATTAACCCCAAAAGCCCCAAGTTAAAGTCGGCTATTTTCCATTTTTAGGCGATTTAAGGGCAATGCAAGTGCACGGGGCTATTAGGTTATCTTCACTAGCACCTAAGGCATCTATTAGAAGCATTAAATCAAGCTAATTCGAGCAATTACACAAAACCCTAGAAAAAACGTCACTATTCACCTCATAAATTCAAATGACGATTCCAACCGTTTAAAATGCGAACTAATAGCTCAAATGTGTTCTCTAGCACTTATATACAAGGTATAATAGCATAGATAAGCTTTGCAATAGCATTTGATAACATTTTCAACAAATCAAGAAAAATGTAACATTTTAGATATGCATAAAAAGTCATGAAAACCCTCACCAATTGCGCGTAGGAACTCTCGGGAGGCTAGCAAACACCCTAAACTACTTGCTCCTAGCTTGGCTTGGCTTGGCTTAAAGATTTGATGAGCAAAATCCTCTCATTCTCCTCCTATACTATTCTCTGATTTGCTACAGTAATCCTGCATCTTCTCTTTTTTTTTTTTTGTGTTTTGTTAAGTTATGAGCTAGGTGGTGTTTTATGAGCATATATATTAAATGGGATCAAGTTAGGTGCTTAGTGGTCCACTAAAATGAACGTTGATAACCTTAAAACGAGCCTAAGGTGAAGAATATATGCTAGCTAATTAAATTACTAAGTTATGTTACGTAACACTATTCATTGAACCATTAAAACATTTTCTAAACGAGTGCTCCTATCGCTCCTAGCTCAATTGCACATTTTTCCCATTCCTTTAACAATTAATATGATTTAATAAAAATGCTAATTCACTAATATAATGCAGTTTAAAAATGGAATGAATAGTGACCAAGAAAGACAACAGGTAAAGCACATAATTTAATGCGCAATTAATAGATGCCACATTTAAAAATGTGTACGGTAGAATCTCAGGCGTCACATCCTCTCCCCCTTAAACAAATTGCGTCCACGCAATTCTTCTTCACAAGGGAACTTCACAACAACTGAAAACCAACTCCGATTACTCGTCATCAGTTGCTAAGCAAGAATACCATATACATTAAGAAATCCCAGTAGTATTGCCTGCAAACCTCACGTAATAAGGCCAAATAAAGGCTCCAATAGAGATGCTACTTCGAAATCCAAATAAGAATCCCGCTGGCACGAATACCATAGAAGAATAGAATCCCAACTAACAGTGGCGAGAAAATACCAATAAGAATTTAGAGTACAAATACAGAAGATAATTTCATATAATAAGGCTGCTTAGAATCCCAAACTGTCTTCCGAGTAATACCAGCAAGAAAATACTAGAAGAATACTCAATAAGAAAACCGAGAGAACGGTCATATAGAAATCCCAAAGGAAGCAATTCATTTCTGACTACTGAGCGTAGAAGAATGCCTTGGAAGAAATCCCAATAACTGAGATCCGCTTACAAACATTCTCATTCCCGCTAATCCGCACAACTTGGAGGGCTTGTTCCTAATCCCTTCTCTTTAGGGGGAGGAAGAAGTCTTTCTTACCATTTCAACGGGACATGTATGAATGCCAAGATATCACATTTACACATATATGTTTTAAACTATTATGCAAACATGTTTATATAAGAGTTTATGAAACAGTGTAATCATCAAAGTCATTCAAGCACGATAATCAAGTCAAGCATAACACAACTCAATCAAAGACATTCAAATACAGACATTACAAGCAACAGTTCAAGCAATTAATAATTCACGAAGTCAATTTGATGCATAACTAGCCATTTTACTTCACTTAGCACACATTTAGCATGTAACACATAATTATATCACATAGGTGCACACATTCAATACAAGACACACAATCAAACATGCAGGCATACACTTTTAAGACACACACTTAATCAAGCACACACGCAAGGGTTACTACCCGACAGGCCGAGGACCCTGTCCCGGCTTAGAGCTAACTAAGCTCTGATACCACCTGTAACGCCCCGATCCCTCACGAGACCGGGACTCCTATTTATCATGCTATTCTCACCCAATTCCAAACCCCGGGCACAAAATTTTAGGAAAAACGGACAAAGTTTTCCCTGTATTGTGGACATTCTGAACAACCTGTAAACACTCAATAAAGCCACAACAAGGTAAGACAAACTTTTCATAACTAAAGATCAAAGGATTAAGGCCATCCGAGCCTTGAAGCATACTATAGTTCCAAAAACACACAAGCATGCTAGTGGCTAGAGTTAGAACATTCACTACCAAGCATGCAAGGTAATTGAGAGCAGAAACATAAGTTATTACAAGATATAGGTTCCCAAATCTACACTACAACCAACTATCCTTCAACTTCTTACAGCAACCAATATAAACAAAGCCCTTAGGCCACAAAATAGATACACAAATACCAAATAGAAACAAGAAGGCACAGCCACTTCAGAATAACACACAGCAACTAGGGCAACTCCTCCAACTGCGCCACCTGAAACATGTTAGCGAGGTATGAGCAACCACTGTTGCCCAGTGAGGGATATAGTCCCGGGGCGTGCAATGCAACAGATAATACAATTATACAACAATAACACTTAGACAATTAAAGAAACAATGAAACTTAAATAACCACACATTTAAAGGATACATTTCACATAACCCCTATACACCAATCTTCACTGGTCTTCATTCACGATCCACGAACCACGAGCACGATCACGATAAGCCGGCATAACCCCAAACACTCCAGTGGGTGTACTCCGGATGTACCCCGATAATCCTACGACCCAACATCCCCTGGCAATCTCCGGACCAGGCGAATGAGGGATTAGGGTACGGAGTTTGAATATCCACCGGCAAGCCCTCTGCCGCCCAGCCGATATTCAACACATCCGCCCCTGACACTATGGTTGCGCAACCACTATGCAATGCACTTAACGATGGCAAGTTAATAGCAATAATATAAGCATTAACACATATGAGGATCAACAAAGCAGGTTGACCTCGATGCAATCAGAATAGAACAATTATATAAGCAAATATGCAGTTTTGCAAAGAGACATTACAAAATAACCATAGGATTATACCAAAAGCTCCAAATCAACTTAATATCACATATAAACTCTCAAGAAGTCATGCCGTGCGTTTAGAAGTGTGAGACAACCGAAATTGCACTTAAACCCCTTTATTTTACAAACTATTTCTCTTCCAAACCAAAGTTAATGATTTCATTTTCAAAGGAAACTCTCCCAACCTTCTAACTAATCCTCAAGGTACCCTCTCAACCCTCTAACTCATTCAAATGCCCGCGTTTACCCCGAAAGCCCCAAATTCCCTCTTATGGCTTTAAACTACACATACATTGTCCGGGCTTCAAACAAGGGATATCAAGGCATCTATAGCACCTAGGTAGCCTAAGGATACTAAAATTGAAGCCCGAATCCACCCGGATTCGCATTAACCCCAAAAGCCCCAAGTTAAAGTCGGCTATTTTCCATTTTTAGGCGATTTAAGGGCAATGCAAGTGCACGGGGCTATTAGGTTATCTTCACTAGCACCTAAGGCATCTATTAGAAGCATTAAATCAAGCTAATTCGAGCAATTACACAAAACCCTAGAAAAAACGTCACTATTCACCTCATAAATTCAAATGACGATTCCAACCGTTTAAAATGCGAACTAATAGCTCAAATGTGTTCTCTAGCACTTATATACAAGGTATAATAGCATAGATAAGCTTTGCAATAGCATTTGATAACATTTTCAACAAATCAAGAAAAATGTAACATTTTAGATATGCATAAAAAGTCATGAAAACCCTCACCAATTGCGCGTAGGAACTCTCGGGAGGCTAGCAAACACCCTAAACTACTTGCTCCTAGCTTGGCTTGGCTTGGCTTAAAGATTTGATGAGCAAAATCCTCTCATTCTCCTCCTATACTATTCTCGGATTTGCTACAGTAATCCTGCATCTTCTCTTTTTTTTTTTTTGTGTTTTGTTAAGTTATGAGCTAGGTGGTGTTTTATGAGCATATATATTAAATGGGATCAAGTTAGGTGCTTAGTGGTCCACTAAAATGAACGTTGATAACCTTAAAACAAGCCTAAGGTGAAGAATATATGCTAGCTAATTAAATTACTAAGTTATGTTACGTAACACTATTCATTGAACCATTAAAACATTTTCTAAACGAGTGCTCCTATCGCTCCTAGCTCAATTGCACATTTTTCCCATTCCTTTAACAATTAATATGATTTAATAAAAATGCTAATTCACTAATATAATGCAGTTTAAAAATGGAATGAATAGTGACCAAGAAAGACAACAGGTAAAGCACATAATTTAATGCGCAATTAATAGATGCCACATTTAAAAAAGTGTACGGTAGAATCTCAGGCGTCACACCCACCCTTTTCAATTTTTTTTGCCCCGGTTAGGGTTGCCAGGATACTTCATCCACCACATTTCTATTTCCGAATCCCACGGTACCTTAGGCAAGACAACTTCGTTTCACGTAGAGGCTAGGCCCGTAAACCGAGGGCAAAGGGCTTGTGACCAGGTCTCCGTTACTCCGGTGCCCATAACTTTTAATCCATAAGAAGTTACGCGGCGCACAGCATACCGTTGGAAAGCTCTCCGAGAGCTCTACGACAGGGGGTAGCTAGCCTGCTCGACTGTGCCCATTTTTGGAGCCCAAAATGGAACGTTTTCATCAGTTTCGGGGCATATTTCTTCTTTTGCTCTGTTTTTCGATCCCGGTGCGTACGTTGTGAGCTGTTAAAACGATGACAACCTGACTCGCTGGACATTATGGGGCCCTACAACGCGTCGATATCACGTCATGTGAGGATGCTGTGTTGTTGAAGCAGATGGGTTGTCGTTAAGCCCGTTGGGCCTTTTGAATAGGCCATCTCTCTGGGCTGGGACTGTGAACCGTCAACACATAAAGGATTTATGTCCTCAACTTGATGGGTGTGATCATACCAGCACTAATGCACTGGATCCTATCAGAACTGCGAAGTTAAGCGTGCTTGGGCGGGAGTAGTACTAGGATGGGTGACCCCCTAGGAAGTCCTCATGTTGCACCCACCCTTTTCAATTTTTTTTGCCCCGGTTAGGGTTGCCAGGATACTTCATCCACCACATTTCTATTTCCGAATCCCACGGTACCTTAGGCAAGACAACTTCGTTTCACGTAAAGGCTAGGCTCGTAAACCGATGGCAAAGGGCTTGTGACCAGGTCTCTGTTACTCTGGTGCCTATAACTTTTGATCCGTAAGAAGTTACGCGGCGAACAGCATACCGTTGGAAAGCTCTCCGAGAGCTCTACGACAGGGGGTAGCCAGCCTACTCGACTGCACCCAGTTTTGGAGCCCAAAATTGAACGTTTTCATCAGTTTCGGGCCATATTTCTTCTTTTGCTCTGTTTTTCGGTCCCGGATCGTAAGTTGTGAGCTGTTAAAACGATGACAACCTGACTCGCGGGACATTAGGTGGCCCTACAACGCGTCGATATCACGTTTTGCGAGGATGCTGCGTTATTGAAGGGGATGGGTTATCGTTAACCCATTGGGCCTTTTGCATAGCCCAACTCTCTTGGCAGGGACTGTGAACCATCAACACATAAAGGATTTGTGCCCTCAACATGACGGGTGAGATCATACCAGCATTAATGTACCGGATCCCATCAGAACTCCAAAGTTAAGCATGCTTGGGCGGGAGAAGGACTAAGATAGGTGACCCCCTGGGAAGTCCTCGTGTTGCACCACCTTTTTCAATTTTTTTTTGCCCCGGTTAGGGTTGCCAAGATACTTTATCAATCACATTTCTATTACCGAATCCCACGGCACCTTGGGCAAGACAACTTCGCTTCACGTAGAGGCTGGGCCCATAAACAGAAGGCGTAGGGATTGTGACCAGGTCTCCGTCGCTCCAGTGCCCATAACATTTGATCCGTAAGGAGTTTTGCGGCGCACAGCATACAGTTGGAAAGCTCTCCGAGAGCTCTACGATGTGGGCAGGTAGCCTGCTCGACTGCGCCCGTTTTTGGAGCCCAAAATTGAACGTTTTCATCAATTTCGGGTCACTTTTCTTCTTTTGCTCTGTTTTTCCGTCTTGGATCGTACGTCGTGAGCTGTTAAAAGGATGACAACCAAGCTCGCGGGATACTACAGGGCCCTACCACGCGTCGATATCACGTCTTACGAGGATGCTACGTTGTTGAAGCGGATGGGTTGTCATTAAGGCCATTGGGCCATTTGAATGGGCCATTTCTCTGGGCTAGGACTGTGAACCGTCAACACATAAAGGAATTGTACCCTCAACATGACGGGTGCGATCATACCAGCACTAATGCACCGGATCCCATCAGAACTCCGAAGTTAAGCGTGCTTGGGCGAGAGAAGTACAGGATGGGTGACCCCTTGGGAAGTCCCCGTGTTGCACCCCCCTTTTCAATTTTTTTTGCCCCGGTTAAGGTTGCCATGATACTTTATCCACCACATTTCTATTACCGAATCCCACGGCACCTTGGGCAAGACAACTTCGCTTCACGTAGAGGCTGGGCCTGCAAACCGAGGGCGTAGGGCTTGTGACCAGGTCTCCGTTGCTCCGGTGCCCATAACTTTTGATCTGTAAGGCGTTACGCGGCGCACAGCATACTGTTGGAAAGCTCTCTGAGAGTTCTATGACGGGGGTAGCAAACCTGCTTTGCTGTGCCCATTTTTGGAGCCCAAATTCGAACATTTTCATCTGTTTAAGACCACTTTTCCTCTTTTGCTATGTTTTTTCGTGCCGAATCGTACGTCATGAGCTGTTAAAAGGATGACAACCTAACTCGCGGGATATTCGATGGCCCTACAATGCATCGATATCACGTCTTGCGAGGATGCTACGTAGTTGAAGCATATGGGTTGTCGTTAAGCCCATTAGGCCTTTTGAATGGGCCATCTTTCTAGGCTGGGACTGTGAACCGTCAACACATAAAGGATTTAGGCCCTCAACATGACGGGTGCGATCATACCAGTACTAATGCACCGGATCCCATCAAAACTGCGAAGTTAAGCGTGCTTGGCTAGAGTAGTACTATGATGGGTGACCCCCTGGGAAGTCCTCGTGTTGGACCCCCCTTTTCAATTTTTTTTGCCCCGGTTAGGGTTGCCAAGATACTTTATCCACCGCATTTCTATTACCGAATCCCACGATACCTTGGGCAAGACAACTTCGCTTCAATTAGAGGCTGGGCCTGCAAACCGAGGGCGTAGGTCTTGTGACCAAGTCTCCGTCACTCCGGCGCCAATAACTTTTGATCCGTAAGGAGTTACGCGGCGCACAGCATATAGTTGGAAAGCTCTCCGGGAGCTCTACGATAGGGGTAGCAAGCCTGCTTGGCTGCGCCCAATTTTGGATGCCAAAATTGAACGTTTTCATCAGTTTCAGGCTACTTTTCTTCTTTTGCTTTGTTTTTTCATCCCAGATCGTACGTCGTGAGCTATTAAAAGGACGACAACCTAACTCGCCGGACATTAGAGGGCCCTACAACGCGTCGATATCACGTCTTACGAGGATGCTGCATTGTTGTAGCAGATGGCTTGTCGTTAAGCCCATTGGGCCATTTGAATGGTCCATCTCTCTAGGCTGGGACTGTGAACCGTCAACACATAAAGGAATTGTGCCCTCAACATGACGGGTACGATCATACCAGCATTAATGCATCGGATCCCATCAGAACTGCGAAGTTAAGTGTGCTTGGACGGGAGAAGTACTAGGATGGGTAACCCCATGGGAAGTCCCCGTGTTGCACCCCCATTTTGAATTTATTTTGCCTCGGTTAGGGCTGCCAAGAAACTTTATCCTCCACATTATTATCACCGAATCCCACGACACCTTGGGCAAGACAACTTCGCTTCACATAGAGGTTGTGCCTACAAACCGAAGGCGTAGGGCTTGTGACCAGGTCTCCGTCGCTCCAGTGCCCATAACTTTTGATCCGTAAGGAGTTACGTGGCGAACAGCATACCGTTGGAAATCTCTCCGAGAGCTCTACGACGGAGGCAACTAACTTGCTTAGCTGCACCCATTTTTGGAGCCCAAAATCGAACGTTTTCATCAGTTTCGGGCCACTTTTCTTCTTTTGCTGTATTTTAACATCTCGGATCGTACGTCGTGAGGTGTTAAAAGGACGACAACCTAACTTGCGGGACATTAGAGGGACCCACAACACATCGATATCACGTCTTGCGAGGATGCTGCGTTATTGAAGATGATGGGTTGTCGTTAAGCGCATTAGGCCTTTTCAATGGGCCATCTCTCTGGGCTGGGACGGTGAACAGTCAACACATAAAGGATTTATGCCCTCAACATGATGAGTGTGATCATACCAGCACTAATGCACTGGATCCCATCAGAACTCCGAAGTTAAGCGTGCTTGGGCGAGAGTAGTACTAGGATGGGTGACCCCCTGGGAAGTCCTCGTGTTGCACCCCCCCTTTTCAATTGTTTTTGCCCCGGTTAGGGTTGCCAAGATAATTTTTCCACCGCATTTCTATTACCGAATCCCATGACACCTTGGGCAAGACAACTTCGCTTCAAGTAGAGGCTAGGCCTGCAAACTGAGGGTGCATCGCTTGTGACCAGGTCTCCATCACTTCGGCGCCTATAACTTTTGATTCGTAAGGAGTTACGCATCGCACAACATATCGTTGGAATGCTCTCCGAGAGCTCTACGATGGGGGCAGCAAGCCTACTTTGCTGCGCCCATTTTTGGATCCCAAAATGGAACGTTTTCATCAGTTTCAGGCCACTTTTCTTCTTTTGCTTTGTTTTTTCGTCCCAGATCGTACGTCGTGAGCTGTTAAAAGGACGACAACCTAACTCGCGAGACATTAGAGGACCTTACAACCCGTTGATATCACTTCTTGTGAGTATGCTACGTTGTTGAATCGGATGGGTTGTCGCTATGCCCATTGTGCCTTTTAAATGGGCCATCTCTCTGGGCTGGGACTGTGAACCGTCAACACATAGAGGATTTGTGCCCACAACATGACGGGTGCGATCATACCAGCACTAATGCACCGTATCCCATCAGAACTCCGAAGTTAAGCGTGCTTGGGCGAGAGTAGTACTAGGATTGGTGACCCCGTGGGAAGTCCTCGTGTTGCACCCCCACATTTCATTTTTTTTTGCCCCGGTTAGGGTTGCCAAGATACTTTATCCACCACATTTCTATTACCGAATCCCACGGCATCTTGGGTAAGAAAACTTCGCTTCACGTAGAGACTGGGCCCGCAAACCGAGGGCATAAGGCTTGTGACCAGGTTTCTGTCGCTCCGGTGCCCATAACTTTTAATCTGTAAGGATTTATGTGAGGCCCGACCCCGAATAACGTGTGTTTCCTTGATTTGTGTGCCATAGACCAAGAATGATATGACTGACCTTTGATTACGTGCCCAGTCTTGGTTTTCGCGCATGCGTCGTCATACGTGCTTTGACTTAGAATTATGTGCCCTAATCCTCGACTTACGTGCCCCGACCTCGATTAGCGTGCGATACCTCGTTTCGTGTGTCCTAACCAAGATTTGCATACCGTGACATAGGTTTGAGAATTGTGTTTGTTTTGTGTGCCTTGCATTGAATTACGTGTATTCATTTTGGGTTGCGTGCATTTGCATTAGAATCCGTGCATTTATCTTGAAGTACGTGCATTAGTCTTGAAGTTCATGTCTTACCTCGTAATTTGTGTCTACCTCGTAATGCGTGCCCTAGACCTAGGAAAGCGTGCCTTCACGCTAATCAAGACAGCATCTTACACGAAGCACTAGACTACTATATAATCCTACAAAATCCACTATCAATATTATAATCCTAATTCAACTCACTAGAAGACAAAAATTCACTAAACACTAGACATTCCTTATTCTTTATTCCTTATTCTTTTCGCACTTTCAAGACAATTAAAATAATGCTCAAAGATGACAAAAATTCAGATTTGAAACTAGCATTCGCCGACCACTAGGAGGTCTCTTTGCATGCATGCTAAATTCAAATTGATTCTAGACAAGTTATGACACAAAACACTTATCAATTCATAAAAAATGCTCAAAACCACCTCAAAACTCTACCATACTCGACCAAACCACCATTGCCCATGCTAGCATTTTAAAATCACATCTTGAAGACACAAAATCAGGAATTTTGGGCTGCCCAAGGCCGACCACTTGCTTCAAAATTTGCAAAGCCATCAGTTTTTGTTGTCATTTCTTCATTTCCTGTCATCTTCTTTCTTTCTCTCTCCCTCTCATTTTCCCTCTCTCTCTCTCGGCCTTGGCTGAGTTCTCACCATCCCTTGCTCATCTTCATCAATTCTTGGTGCACCAAGACAAGCAATAATCTAAGAAACTCAAGCAAACAAGCTAGGATACGAAAATCACACATGCATGTCCTTTGAAGTCTTCATTTCGGCCCTAGGTGAGTTTTTAAGCTTCCATTTCTTTTCTTCTTGTTCTAACCTCATGCATGTACTAAGAGCTTGGTCACTAAGCTAGGAAAAATAGAGAAAATCTAGTTGGAACCTCGGCTAGGCAAAGGAGAAGAAGAAAATTGTGCTTCGACAAGTTTTTGTGCATCCTCTTGGTTGATTGCTAAGGTGAGGGCTAAAACCATTTTGAAAATCCTTCGAAAATCACATGCATGCTCATAAAAGTATGTATTTTCTTCTGTACTTGAGTTATATGTTCGTTCATAAGCTTTTGCAACCATGCATGGCAAGATCTTGGCTTGAAAGTGATGATAGGTGAAGTCGGATTGTTGACAACTCTCTGACCAGTTTGTTTCGAGGTAAGTTTAGCTAGGAAAATGATGTTGAAAATGCATGCAAATTGGTAGGTGACTAGTTTTGCCAGTTTTGAACATTTTTCGCAAAAAAAGGCCGAAGCTAATTTTGATTTTAAGGTCCTCAAAATGGCAAAATTTTAAAATGTGTCCAAATCTGGAAATCTGGAAAAATGAAGCAGGTTTTGGCAGATGCACTGACCTTGTAGAACGAACCATATTTGACTTAGTTAATGATGTCCAAAATGCATGAAAATTGGTGTACTGCAATATTTTTCAGTTCTGGAAATTTTTGTCAGAAATGGACTAAGGCTAAATCTGACCCCAAGAACCTCAAAAACGTCCATTATCGAAATGTGTGCAAATCTGGACAGTTTTGTGCTATCCCACTGTTTCGCTTATAACTAATGATCTCGAACTCCAAATGATGCAAGGTTTGTTTCTGATTTTAGTTCACTTCTTAAGATTTAATTTGAAATCTTATTCACTGGAATTTGAGATTTTTTGCTTATCTTAATGATTGTGAGTAAACAGCCTATTGCAGTAAGGGTTTCACTTAGTGTTATGCTTAGAAAAATTGTTGTGACTCCTCTTGTTGAATTAAATGCTTGGGATTGTAGCTTCGGGATGTTGTGTGGACTGTTTTGAATGTTTGAGGATGTTGAATTAAATGATGCATGGCTTGAGATTGACTTTGAGTTGGTTTGAGGCTCAAATTGTACGAATATGCACGAAATGGAAACCCTATTGACTAGGTAGTTTTGCTAAGTGTTGATCATTTGGATATTGTGTGGAATTATATGTTTAGTAGGCTGCCCGTAAATGCCTTTATAGTCCTAAATGTGATTTTGATCATTGCATGTTGACAAATAGGCTTTTCTTGCGCCCGAACCCACGTAGATGTTATTGCATGTTGAATAATCTTATTACTTGATCACGTGGACTTCATAATGTGTTATATGGCTTGATTTACATGTGTTACATGGCTGCCCGTTTAATTTTCATATAACTCTATATGCCTTTCAAGTGAAATTACCTGTTTTATCGTGCCCTGCCTGTTTACTTGGTCAATGTGCAATCTTATGACTATCCGGAGGAAACCTACTTTGTTGTCCTCCTAATGTGATATATTACATGTCATAAATGTGCACTGCATACAAGGTTGCAACCTTTCCTATCGGCGTGGTAGCGATCACACACACCGGGCGGCATCGGGCTTGCCGGTGCACCCGTGGCTACCACTGTCCCATTCCCTTTCTCGCTTGAGGGCTAGACTTCATCGGAGAGTTGGGTCGTAGGATTTCGAGGTACATTCGGAGTACACCCACCTGGTGTGTTTTGGGGATGATTTGAAGTCGGCCGCAACAACTGATTCTAAATCTGATCTGAGAGTAAAAGCTCACTGTATCCTTTTTACTATGTGTATAAGTACTCTCGCTTGGTTTCTAGAGAACCTCGGGGATGAAAGACTGGTATTTCTGTTCCTGTACTGATATTAGTATTATATTCACGCTTGCAAAAGGTGTTCATAAGTTGCACTAGAAAATGAGTTTCAAAACCTATTTCTCGTTCCCCCTCGCTGAGTTCATAAGGACTCACCCTCTTTTATCATCTCAGGTGAAGAAGATCCAAAACAGGTACCCAAGGACGGTGTGCCTAACGATGAACCTCAGAGTGATTGCCTGTCTTGTGTGTTTTGCGAGATTGTGGCTACTTGTGAACTCTATGCTACCTGAAGACTATTTCTTTCTGTTGCTTGCTATTTGTAATGTAAAAGACGCCCGTTGTAATTTGGGGTCTAATTTTGGTTTGTACTGATATTGCTAGACAGACACTAGGCACTACTGTGATCGTTTTGCTATTATTACTGCTAGTATCTATCATAGGTCATGACGTATTAGTTAAGGACTAAGTAAATGAACTTATCCAATCTTAAACAGGTACTCGCTATTAAGCTAAGATCAACAGGTACTTTGTAACGAGGATAAACAAACGAATGAGACATAGTATCATGCTAGGTTATAAATCAAACGAGACATCGAGATAACCAATAGATGTTTCAATTGATGTTAAATAGCAATCTTAGTTGGAAATGAACTTGAGATTAGAAAATTTTGAGGCGTTTAGAGAATTAGGCCAAACCAAAGAGTCCAATTACAGCCGTTATGCTACCGGTTTTCGAAAAATTTTGGAGTTTAGGCCAAAACATTAAGTGTTAAATCTTCATGAACGGTTAAGTACGAGACGTGACTTGAATGTTTAGATCACACCCTAGTCTAACCTTTATAGGCAGGGTTGGGGTCACGCCCCAACCCGGCCTATAAGGTTAGACTAAGGTGTGATCTAAACATTCAGGACAGGTCATATACTTAACCGTTTATGAAGAATTAACACTTATCGTTTTAGTCTAAACTCCAAAGTTTTCCGGAAAATCGGCAGCATAACGGCTGTAATTGGGCTCTTTGGTTTAACCTAATTCTCTAAACGCCTCAAAATTTACTATCTCAAGTTCATTTCCAACTAAGATTGCTATTTATCATCAATTGAGACGCCTATTGGTTATCTTGATGTCTCGTTTGATTTATAACCTAGCATGATACTATGTCTCGTTTGTTTTTTTATCCTCGTTACAAAAGTACCTGTTGATCTTAGCTTAATAGCGAGTACCTGTTTAAGATTGGATAAGTTCATTTACTTAGTCCTTAACTAATATGTCATAACCTATGATAGATACTAGCGGTAATAAAGCAAAACGATCATGGTAATGTCTAGCATCAGTCTACTTAATATAAGTACAAACCAAAATTAGACCCCAAATTACAACGGGGGTCTTTTACATTACAACATTGAGCAACATAAAAGGAAATAGTCTTCAAGTAATTTAAAGTTCACAAGTAGCCACATTCAAGCAAAGCAAACAATGACAGGCAATCACTCCAGGGGTTCATCATTAGGCACACCGTCCTCGGGTACGTGTTCTGGGTCTTCTTCACCTGAGATAATAAAAGAAGGTGAGTCCTTATGAACTCAGCGAGGGGGAACGAGAAATAGGTTTTGAAACTCATTTTTCGGTTCAACTTATGAAATCCTTTTTGCAAGCATGAATATAACAATAATACAAGTAAAGGAACAGAAATACCAATATTTCATCCCCGAGGTTCTCTAGGAACCAAGCAAGAGTACTTATACACATAGTAAAAAGGATACAGTGAGCTTTTGCTCTCAGATCAGTTCTGGAACCAGTTGTTGGGGCCGACTTCAAAACGTCCCCCAAACACACCAGGTGGGTGTACTCCAAATGTACCCCGAAATCCTACGACCCAACTCTCTGAGGAAGTCTAGCCCCCAAGCGAGAGAGGGAATGGGGCCATGGTAGTCACGGGTGCACCGGAAAGCCCGATGCCGCCCGGTGTGTGTGATCGCTACCATGCCGACAGGAAAGGTTGTAACCTTGTATGCAGTGCACATTTATGATAGGTAATATATCACAGTAGGAGGACAACAAAGTAGGTTGGTCCGGGCAGCCATAAGATTGCACATTGACAGGTAAACAAGCAGGGCACGATAAGACATGAAATTTCACTAGAAAGGCATATAGAGTTATATGAAAATTAAACGGGCAGCCATGTAACACATGTAAAACAGGCCATATAACTCATTACGAAGCCCACATGATCAAGTGATAAGATTATTCAACATGCAATGACATCAACATGGGTTCAGGTGCAAGAAAATCTTATTTGTCAACATGCAATGGTCAAAATCACATTTGAAGTTATAAGACATTTACGGGCAGCCCACTAAGCATATAATTTCCACACAATATCCAAATGATCAACACTTAGCAAGACTACCTAGTCATTAGGGTTTCCGTCTCATGCTTAACCGTGTGATTAAACCCTAAGTCAACTCAAGATCATTCTCAAGTCATGCATCATTCAATTCAAACATCCTCAAGTACTCAAAACAGTCCACACAACATCCCAACACCACAATTCCAAGCAATTAGTACCACAAGAGAGGTTACAACAATTTTCCAAGCATATAACTAAGTGAAACCTTTACTGCAATAGGCTATTTTCTCACAATCAATAGGATAATCAAACAATCTCCAAATCCAGTGAAAAAGATGTAAAATTAAATCTCAAAACAGTGGAATAGCACAAAACTGTCCAGATTTGCACACTTTTCAGTAATTAACGTTTTTGAGATCCTTAGGTTCAGTTTTAGCCTTAGTCCATTTCTGGAAAAATTGTCCAGAACTGAAAAATATAGCAGCACACCAAATTTCATGCATTTTGGAAAAAATTTACTAAGTCAAATATGGTTCGTTCCACAAGGTCAGTGCATCTGCCAAAACATGCTTCATTTTTCCAGATTTCCAGATTTGGACACATTTTAAAGATTTGCTATTTTGAGGACCTTAGATTCAAAATTAGCTTCGGCCTATTTCTGGGAAAAATGTTCAAAACTGTCAAAAATAGTCACCTACCAATTTTAAAGCATTTTCAACATCATTTGCCTAGCTAAACTTACCTCGAAACAGACTGGTCAGAGAGCTGTCAACAATTTGACTTCACCTAGCATCAATTTCAAGCCAAGATCTTGCCATGCATGGTTGTTTAGGCTTATGAACGACCATATAACTCAAGTACAGAAGCAAATACACACATTTATGAGCATGCATGTGGATTTTTGAAGAGTTTTCAAAAGGTTTTAGCCCTCACCTTAGCAATCAGCCACAAAGATGCACAAAAGCCTTGTTGAAGCTCAAATCTTTTCTTCTTCTTGCTTAGCCGAAATCCCAACTAGCTTTTCTCTATTTTTCCTAGCTTAGTAACCAAGCTCTTAGTACATGCATGTAGTTAGGACTTGAAGAAAAGAAATGGATGCCAAGAAGCTTACCTAGGCCGAATAGAAGTCTTCAATGTACATGCATGTGTGATTTTCGAACTCTAGCAAGCTTGCTCGACTTTCTTTGATGGTTGCTTGACTTGTTCAACTAAGGTGTGATGAAGATAAGCTAGGGAGGTAGGGAACTCATCCAAGGCCGAGAATGAGAGAGGAGAATAAGACGGAGAGAGAGAAGAATGAAAGAGAAATGAAGAAATGACAAAATACACAAGAATAAAGTCTTTTGCATTCATCCAAGCATGTGGTCGGCCTTGGGCTAATAATGTGATAACCCGAACCCGGCATGCATTTAATAGCACTTGATTGCATTTGATTAAATGTTTAATTAGTTAAATCATCTAATTTTCCCTGTTTTACTATTTCTTTTAGAAGAATTCGAAAAGGATTTATATTAATTGATTAAAAGATTATTACCTATTTCTAATAATTGTAGTAATTGAATTTATTCTCTTGTGATTAATTAAGTGTCATCTTAAATGTTAATATTTAATTGCACTTGATTTCATGTTTATATTTATTTGTTCATTTGTAACTTAACATTAACTTCATAATTCTTTAAAATATTCTAGAAGTAGTTAAATTAATTATTTTAAATGAATATTGATTACTTTGAATGTTTTGATTATTTTAATAATCGGTTTTGGTTGTCTTGTATTAAAATCACTCGGTTTTCAAATAAGTAAGGAAAGTAACTCCGAGCTGGAGTGAATTTTAAACTATTATACTATTCTACTTTTCAAAGAATTAAAGTTTTATATTATTGCTCATCACTTTATTAGCGATCGATTATTGACTGTTCGATCGTAGCTTTTCGAAAACGAGAGTTAGAGAAATATTTCCCGAATTTAGTGAATAGTGTTTATAGCTTAAATTGAGTTAGTTTTAGTAGATTTTCATTTAATTGCATTGTCTTAACTTGAATTAGATTAAATGGCATCAAAATAAGCTAATTTGACCATTTTTAACTTGATTTTGACCAATTCTTTTGCCATTGACCATTTTACCCTTTGTGTGTCATCTTTTAAACAAAAGAAAAGAAAAAAAAATAAAACAAGGCAAAGAAAACTAGCCATGGCCGAAAGCTCAAGAGAAAAAAAGAAAAAAATTGTTTTGCATTTTTCTTCTACAATTTTGCGTAGAATTGAACAAGGATCGAGGCTAGGGTTCTTGCAAGGCTTCCTCTTCAATCTCTATGAGTGTTTTCACACTTTTGTGCATTTTAATATGAATTTGATTTTTGAGTCAATTTTTTAGATTCGATATTTATCGCGTTATAATGCCTATTGTTGCTTGAAATAGCTTGCTTAGGGTTCGTAGAGCATTGTTTGATAGTTATTTAGCAATTTTTACAATTGAAAATGCGTATTTGAAATTGGGGAAGAACATGAATAGTGAATTATGAATAGTAAACCCTAGAATTTTGGATTTCGATCCGAATTGCGATTGATTGATTTGGATAGGTGCCATTAGTGATAGAAAGATAAAATGTGAAATAAAAACGGACCGGCCTTTGTTAAAATTATAAATTAAACAAAGAAACGTAAAGGGGCCGTTTGACTAAAAGTTGACCGAGCTCGAATTGAGTTGGGGGTTTCGTAATTGAGGGCATGGAAGCACTTTTGGCGCTGTTGTGGCGTTGATTGAATGACCGGTTAGCATAGCTGTAGTTCAAACGCAGTAGGTGGACTTTCGGGTCTCGGGTGAGAAAGTGAAGTTTAGTGACATAGAAACGTGCCTTGTAGTGCCTGAGTGAATATAGTGAAATCGGTTTCCTAATCCCATAGCTCGTTTGCTCGTAATTGTCCTTGGAAGTTGGGGTTGAATAGTGATATTTTTTGTTTTCGTGTTTGAACTGTCGTTACTTGTTTAATTGTTGTTATTGTTGCTTATTATTACTTGTTATGCTTGAAAAGTTAGTTGAATGCTAGTATTGATTGTGATTGCTTGTTATCTCGTTTGTTGTCGCTAGTTTGTATTGTTGTGCTATCGCTCGTTTATTGCCTTGTATCGAGTCTTGCATTGCATAGTGTCCCGCACGTGAGTGATGGGCCTCTCTGGGTAGCCTCGGGTTGCCAGTGTTGGTTGCTCTAGCTCCGTAGCTATTCCCTCTTCTCGCTTGGGTTGCCTCCCAAGGAGATTTGGGTCGTAGAATTGATGGTTACTCCAGGGGTATTCCAAACTGGTGTTATAAGGTGGATGCGCACTTATTGTCATCGTTGTCAACATCAAGCTCGAGATTGATGTATCGCTCGTGAAATGGTACATTGCTCGTATGAGTGAACCATAGCCTTCAAAGTGTGGTAGAACTTTGAATGGTTGTGTTAATGCTTTCAGTAATTGCTTATTGTATTGATTGTTTGTCTTGATTGCTTATTTATCAGTTATATTGCTTAACTGTCTTATTTGCATTGCACGACTTTCTTTCTCTCCAACTCGATATCTGTCTCGCCCTCACTGAGTATAAGTGTTGTGTATACTCACTCCTCACCACCACATTTCAGGAAATGTCATGTTAGCTAGAAGTTCGTGATTTCGTGAAAGTTCGTGCCTGAAGAGTTTTCTTGCGTGCCTATGTGGCTTGAGTGTTGAAGTTGTAAAGATATATGCTTTCATATGTTGTATGTATTTATTGTTAAAAGAAATGTAATCTAAATTAGCTAAATAGTTGAGGTAAATCGATAAGCTTGTTATGTAATCAGTTAGCATAGCTTAACTTCAATGCATGGTTGTAATGTCCCAAGGAAAAGAATTAGAATGGCATGATAGTTTATTTTATGCAGTAGCTTAGTATGGTTTAATTGTCTAGTTTGAATGTACTTGTCAAAAATGTAAAGAGATAGGTTAGCTTTTAAATTCGAAATGTATGTATACTTGCTGAGTTTAAATTGTTGAGAACCGAGGCTCGGATGGCCTTGAGGTGGTTTTGAATGTTTGGACATGGTATTTTTCCACTTATATGCTATCGCAGGTTTTACATTTCGCCTAGAAACAGGGGAGACTCCGTCCGTTTTCCCTTAAAATTATGCCCGGGTTTGGTTTGGGTTGTGATTAGATCGATTGATAGAACTCCCGGTCTCGAGAGGGATCGGGGTGTTACAAATAAATTCTTATTTTTTGTGTCTTCAAGATGACATTTTGAAATGTTAGCATGGGCATGGTCATTTGGTCGAGCAAGGTGAAGAGATTGAGGGGAATTTGAGCAATTTTTTAAGCATTTGTGTCATAGAATGTCATAATGTGTCTAAGAATTAAGTTTAATTGAATAAGCATGCATAAACACCACCTAGTGGTCAGCCAAGGCTACTAAAAATGCTGAATTTTGTCAACTTTTGATCATTATTTAATTGTGTCTTGAAAGTGCAAAAAGAATAAGGAATAAAGAATGAAAAATGTTTAGTGTTTGGTGAATTTTTGTCTTCTAATGAGTTGAATTAGGATTATAATATTGATAGTGGATTTTGTAGGATTGTTTAATATTTTAGTGCTTCGTGTAAGATGCTTTCTTGATTAGCGTGACGGCACACTATCCTAGGTCTAGGGCACGCACAATGACGTAGGACACGAACTACGAGACGAACACACGTTTTTCAAGTAAATGCACGCTACCCTAAATGAATGCACATAATTCAATGCATGGCACATAAAATGAACGCAATTTTTAAACCTAGGTCAAGGCATACAAATCTAGATTAGGGCACACAAAACGAGGTATCGCACGCAAATCGGGGTCGGGCCTCACATCCTCCCCTCCTTAAAAGAATTTCATCCCAAAATTCAATATTACCTTGAAATAAAGCTGGATATTGCTGCTCCATCTGGTCTCGCCTTTCCCACGTTGTTTCTTCAATTCCGTGATGATCCCATATCACTTTCATCATTGGTATAGTTCTATTGCGCAACTCCCTATCCTGCTTGTCTAGGATCTGAATAGGCTTCTCCTCGTAAGACAAGTTCTCCCGAAGCTGCAACGGCTCTGGCTCCAAGATGTGTGACGGATCAGGATGATACTTCCGCAGCATCGAAACATGAATGACGTCGTGAATATTGGAGAGGTTTTGGGGTAGTACCAGGCGATACGCCAACTTGCCAACCTTTTCAACTATCTCAAATGGTCCTACAAACCTCGGGCTCAACTTTTCACCCTTGCCATGTTTAATCAGTCCCCTTCGGGGTGATATCTTCAAGAACACCTTGTCGCCAACCTCAAACTCGAGACTTTGTCTCCATCGGTCTGCATAAGTCTTATGCCTGCTTTGGGCGGTAAGCATCCGTTTCCAGATGAGGTGGATATTATCAACAGTCTTCATGAGTTCAGGTAAAAGGGTCGGGTCAAAAGTTTTCGTCTCACCTACTTCATCCCAGTAAATCGGGGATCGACACTTACGTCCATACAACGCCTCAAATGGGGCCATCCCGATAGTGGCCTGATAACTATTATTATAAGCGAACTCCGCTAAAGACAGATATTTCTCCCAACCTTTTCCAAAATCCAAAACACACGCCCTCAGCATATCTTCCAAAATCTGAATAGTCCTCTCCGATTGTCCATCAGTCTGAGGATGATAAGCCGTGCTGAAACTCAACTTCGTTCCCAAAGCTTCTTGCAATATCTTCCAAAATCGGGAAGTGAAACAAGGATCCCTATCCAACACAATACTCACAGGCATCCCGTGCAATCTTATAATCTCCGCTACATACATGTCTCCCAATTTCTCAGGACTGTCCTCCTTGTTCATCGGTAAAAAGTGTTCCGACTTAGTCAATCTATCCACTATGACCCAAACGGCGTCATGACCCTTTTGCGATCTGGGCAGGTCCATAACAAAATCCATAGTGATATGTTCCCATTTCCATTGAGGAATCTCCAACGGCTGAAGTAAACCTGCGAGTCGCTGATGTTCCGCTTTGACTCTCTGGCAAGTCAAACACCGTGCCACAAACTCTGCAATTTCTCTTTTCATGTTATTCCACTAATAGTATTGCTTCAAATCCCAGTACATCTTTGTTCCACCGGGGTGAATAGTATATCTTGAATTATGGGCTTCCTCAAGAATCTTCTTTTTTAGCTCTGACTCATTGGGAACACAAATCCGATTCCTAAACCTCCAAATACCATCATCATGAAACTTGAAATTTGCGTTGCTTTCTTTAATCTTCTGAAACTGTTGGTCCTTCTAGTGAGCCTCCCATAACTCGGACAACAAGGTCGATTGAACTTGAGTAGTGGCAAAAAGTAACCCTTTCTGGGTCAATTGTGGTTTCCACAAAAATGCTTCCTCCAACAACTCTTGTACCTTGACTTCCAATTTCGCCATGTTTGCTTTTCTACTCAAGGCATCTGCAACTACATTCGCTTTACCGGGCACATAATTGATTGAGCAGTTATAATCATCCAAAAGCTCCATCCACGGCCTTTGTCTCATATTTAACTCTTTATGAGAGAACAAGTATTTCAAGCTCTTATGATCAGTAAATACCTCAAACTTGTTACCCCATAGATAATGCCTCCATTTCTTGAGTGCAAACACAATAGCCGCTAACTCCAAATCATGCGTTGGGTAGTTCACTTCATACGGCTTTGGTTTCCTAGAGGCATATGCAATCACTCTTCCATTTTGCATCAACACACAACCCAATCCTTCTTTCGAAGCATCGCTATAGATTACAAAACCTTGACTCCCGTCAGGCAATGCAAGAACAGGTGCGGTAGTCAATCTTTTCTTCAACTCTTAGAAGCTGCTCTCACACTTATCATCCCACACGAACTTGGTTTTCTTTTGAGTGAGCTTTGTAAGCAGTCCTGCAATCTTAGAGAAATCTTTCCCGAATCTCCGGTAATAGCCGGCTAGACCAAGAAAACTTCGAACCTCCGTAATATTTTCCGGCTTCTTCCAAGACATTACTGCATCAATCTTTGCTGGATCCACCGCTATTCCCTCTTGGGATATGATATGCCCCAAAAATGCAATCTGCTGCAACCAAAATTCAGACTTGCTAAACTTTCCATACAATTGATGCTCTCGAAGTTTCTGTAGTACCAACCGCAGATATTGCTAATGCTCCGCCTCCGATTTCGAGTATACCAAAATATCATCAATGAAGATCACCACAAATTGGTCCAAGTAGGGTTGAAACACCCTATGCATCAAATCCATAAAAGCCGCAGGGGCATTAGTTAGTCCAAAAGGCATTACCACATATTCATAATGCCCATATCTTGTCCTGAAAGCCGTTTTAGGCACATTTTCCTTTGTGATCCGCAACTGATAATACCCTTGCCTCAAGTCGAGTTTCGAATACACTTTGGCTCCTTGTAGTTGATCAAATAACTCGTCGATCAGGGGAAGTGGGTATTTATTCTTGACAGTCACTTGGTTCAATCCTCAGTAGTCAATACATAGCCTCAACGTTCCGTCTTTCTTCTCCACAAATAGAACTGGTGCACCCCATGGTGAAGAACTTGGTTGAACAAACCCCTTCTTCAACAATCCTTGCAATTGGTCCTTCAATTCTTGTAGCTCGGCCGGTGCCATACGATAGGGAGCTTTAAATATCGGCTGGGCGCCAAGCAGTAGAGCAATAACAAACTCGATCTCCCGATTCGGGGGTAAACCGGGTAATTCTTCTGGGAACACATCTGCATAGTCTTTGATCACATGCATCTCCTCCAATTTAGCTTTGTCCGACGGCTTGTTGATAAGGTAAGCCAAGTATCCGCTGCACCCTTTCCTCAAGGACTTTACTGCTTTCGTAGATGAAATGATGGAACTCCCGGTGAAATCTCTTCGGCCCATAACCTCCAGTATGGGTTGATCAGGTACCCGGAACGTTATAATCTTCGCCTGGCAATCTAGTTGGACATGGTGTTTTGCCAGCCAGTCCATCCCTAAAATGACCTCATAATCTCAAAAAGGTAATACAATAAGATTGGCTGAGAATTCCCTATCCTTAATTTGGATTTTACATGCTTTACAAGCTGAACTAGTTACAAGTTTGGAACCCATTGGAGTACCAACTTCTACTTCATATGGCAAACATACAACTTTCAGTTTCACACGTTCCACACATAAGGGAGTAATAAATGAATGAGTAGCACTCAGATCAATTAACACCTTAACAGGTTGATTCAGTATGAAGAATGTACCTTCAACAACAGCGGTCTCATCTGGAATCTCCTCGCACTCAATAGCATAGGCTCGAGCCTGGACTCTAGGAACTGGAGTCTTGCCTCTACCGGCTGGTTTACCCTGATTTTGCCCTGTCTACCGTTTAGGGCAATCTTTGATCTGATGTTGATCACTGCCACATCTCATACATCATCCTGACTTCCTCTAGCACTGGGCCTCGGTATGCCCCTTCCTGTCACAATAAGAACAGTTGACGGACTGAGTAGTAGGTGAACTACCTGTGGATCCGCGGGCGGAAGAGGCTGATGTTGCTTTCGTCGGGCCACGGTTATTCCCTAGTCTATTCTGGCTCTGGCCCTGCTTATGCCCCTGACTTTGGAATTTCCTCTGCTGACCTGGAGGCTGGTATGGTTTCTTGTTCGGCTGACTCGAACCGGCTCCATCTAGTTTCTTCTTCTCAACTCGAGAGGCGGCAGCAAAAAGAGCAGAATAGGTATCGAAGTCATGAGAGGCCAACTGGTCCTGAATCTCTAGCCTCAATCCCGTAGTAAATTTCCACATTTTTGCCTCCGGAGTACAAACCATATATTGAGCATAACGGGACAGTCGGTCAAAACGAGCCTCGTACTGGGCTACCGTCATGTTACCCTGGGTCAAGTGCATGAACTCCTCGATCCGCCTCTGCCTGGAAACTGCAGGTACATATTTCTCCTTAAATGCCTTAACGAAATTACCCCACAAGCGAGGTGACTGATTAGTTTCCCACAGTGCCTTCACAGTGTGCCACCAATGTTCAGCATCCCCGTGCAACAGAAATACAACAAACTCCACCTTCTCTTCATCAGTATAACCAAGTGGCCTAAAAATCTTCTTGATCTCGGACAGCCAAGCCTCTGCTTTCTCATCATCAGCTTCCCCGTAAAATTTAGACGGGCGAAAGTCAAGGAACTCCCTCATTCTGCTATGTCTCCCATGGTTGCCATCGTTCCTATTGTTGTTGTTGTCGTTGTTGGCTTCACGAGCATCTTGACGCTCTATCACCCGTGATACACGATCCATGGCATTTGCTATCATATTAAACATAGCTATACCGGGATTAGTTTGATAGGCATCACCGGTCTCTTGGGGTTCACCGCACCTATTAGTAGTACGGGTACTAGGGCCAACCATCTATAGGTACAGATTACGACGCACAATTTATTGGAATATGACAATTAAGAATCTAATGCATAAGGTATGCAACATAATATGGATACAATTCCAGAAACATTTAAGGCATGTAAATCACTTAAGCACATAGAACATAGAAGGCACATTTATCACACAATAACATATAAACAAGTCATCATAATTATCTTAGGGCTCTACCCACGGTCCGAGAGTTAAACCTGGCTTAAGCAATCTAAGCTCTGATACCATTCTTAGTTCTAAGGTGTCACGCCCCAACCCGGCCTATAAGGTTAGACTAGGGTGTGATCTAAACGTTCAGGACAGGTCATATACTTAACCGTTTATGAAGAATTAACACTTATCGTTTTAGTCTAAACTCTAAAGTTTTCTGGAAAATCGGCAGCATAACGGCTGTAATTGGGCTTTTTGGTTTAACCTAATTCTCTAAACGCCTCAAAATTTACTATCTCAAGTTCATTTCCAACTAAGATTGCTATTTACCATCAATTGAGACGCCTATTAGTTATCTTGATGTCTTGTTTGATTTATAACCTAGCATGATACTATGTCTCGTTTGTTTGTTTATCCTCGTTACAAAAGTACCTGTTGATCTTAGCTTAATAGCGAGTACCTGTTTAAGATTGGATAAGTTTATTTACTTAGTCCTTAACTAATACGTCATAACCTATGATAGATACTAGCGGTAATAAAGCAAAACGATCATGGTAATGTCTAGCATCAGTCTACTTAATATAAGTACAAATCAAAATTAGACCCCAAATTACAACGGGGGTCTTTTATATCACAACATTGAGCAACATAAAAGGAAATAGTCTTCAAGTAATATAAAGTTCACAAGTAGCCACATTCAAGCAAAGCAAACAATGACAGGCAATCACTTCAGGGGTTCATCATTAGGCACACCGTCCTCGAGTACCTGTTCTGGGTCTTCTTCACTTGAGATGATAAAAGAGGGTGAGTCCTTATGAACTCAGCGAGGGGGAACGAGAAATAGGTTTTGAAACTCATTTTCCGGTTCAACTTATGAAATCCTTTTTGCAAGCATGAATATAACAATAATACAAGTACAGGAACAGAAATACCAGTCTTTCCTCCCCGAGGTTCTCTAGGAACCAAGCGAGAGTACTTATACACCTAGTAAAAAGGATACAGTGAGCTTTTGCTCTCAGATCAGTTCCGAAACCAGTTATTGCGGCCGACTTCAAAATATCCCCCAAACACACCAGGTGGGTGTACTCCAGATGTACCCCAAAATCCTACGACCCAACTCTCTGAGGAAGTCTAGCCCCCAAGCGAGAGAGGGAATGGGACCATAGTAGTCACAGGTGCACCGGGAAGCCCGATGCCGCCCGATGTGCGTGATCGCTACCATGCCGACAGGAAAGGTTGCAACCTTGTATGCAGTGCATATTTATGACAGGTAATATATCACAGTAGGAGGACAACAAAGTAGGTTGCCTCCGGACAGTCATAAGATTGCACATTGACAGATAAACAAGCAGGGCACGATAAGACAGGAAATTTCACTTGAAAGGCATATAGAGTTGTATGAAAATTAAACGGGCAGCCATGTAACACATGTAAAACAGGCCATATAACTCATTACGAAGCCCATATGATCAAGTGATAAGATTATTCAACATGCAATGACATCAACATGGGTTCGGGTGCAAGAAAAGCTTATTTGTCAACATGCAATGGTCAAAATCACATTTGAAGTTATAAGACATTTACGGGCAGCCCACTAAGCATATAATTTCCACACAATATCCAAATGATCAACACTTAGCAAGACTACCTAGTCATTAGGGTTTCCGTTTCATGCTTAACCGTGTGATTAAACCCTAAGTCAACTCAAGATCATTCTCAAGTCATGCATCATTCAATTCAAACATCCTCAAGTACTCAAAACAGTCCACACAACATCCCAACACCACAATTCCAAGCAATTAGTACCACAAGAGAGGTTACAACAATTTTCCAAGCATATAACTAAGTGAAACCTTTACTGCAATAGGCTGTTTTCTCACAATCAATAGGATAACCAAAAAATTTCAAAATCCAGTGAATAAGATGTCAAATTAAAGCTTAATAAGGTAACTAAAATCAGAAACAAACCTTGCATCAATTGGAGTTAGGGATCATTAGATATAGCCAAAACAGTGGAATAGCACAAAACTGTCCAGATTTGCACACTATTCCGTAATTGACGTTTTTGAGATCCTTAGGGTCAGTTTTAGCCTTAGTCCATTTCTGACAAAATTGTCCTGAATTGAAAAATCTAGCAGCACACCAAATTTCATGCATTTTGGACAAAATTTACTAAGTCAAATATGGTTCGTTCCACAAGGTCAGTGCATCTGCCAAAACCTGCTTCATTTTTCCAGATTTCCAGATTTGGACACATTTTAAAGATTTGCTATTTTGAGGACCTTAGATTCAAAATTAGCTTCGGCCTATTTCTGGGAAAAATGTTCAAAACTGTCAAACATAGTCACCTACCAATTTTCAAGCATTTTCAACATCATTTTCCTAGCTAAACTTACCTCGAAACAGACTGGTCGGAGAGCTGTCAACAATCCGACTTCACCTAGCATCAATTTCAAGCCAAGATCTTGCCATGCATGGTTGTTTAAGCTTATGAACGACCATATAACTCAAGTACAGAAGCAAATACACACATTTATGAGCATGCATGTGGATTTTTGAAGAGTTTTGAAAAGGTTTTAGCCCTCACCTTAGCAATCAACCACAAAGATGCACAAAAGCCTTGTTGAAGCTCAAATCTCTTCTTCTTCTTGCTTAGCCGAAATCCCAACTAGCTTTTCTCTATTTTTCCTAGCTTAGTAACCAAGCTCTTAGTACATGCATGTAGTTAGGACTTGAAGAAAAGAAATGGATGCCAAGAAGCTTACCTAGGCCGAATAGAAGTCTTCAATGTACATGCATGTGTGATTTTCAAACTCTAGCTAGCTTGCTCGACTTTCTTTGATGGTTGCTTGACTTGTTCAACTAAGGTGTGATGAAGATAAGCTATGGAGGTAGGGAACCCAGCCAAGGCCGAGAATGAGAGAGGAGAATGAGAGGGAGAGAGAGAAGAATGAAAGAGAAATGAAGAAATGACAAAACATGACAAGAATAAAGTCTTTTGCATTCATCCAAGAATGTGGTCGGCCTTGGGCTAATAAATTCTAATTTTTTGTGTCTTCAAGATGGAATTTTGAAATGTTAGCATGGGCATGGTCATTTGGTCGAGCAAGGTGAAGAGATTGAGGGGAATTTGAGCAATTTTTTAAGCATTTGTGTCATAGAATGTCATAATGTGTCTAAGAATTAAGTTGAATTGAATAAGCATGCATAAACACCACCTAGTGGTCGGCCAAGGCTACTAAAAATGCTGAATTTTGTCAACTTTTGATCATTATTTAATTGTGTCTTGAAAGTGCAAAAAGAATAAGGAATAAAGAATGAAGAATGTTTGATGTTTGGTGAATTTTTGTCTTCTAGTGAGTTGAATTAAGATTATAATATTGATAGTGAATTTTGTAGAATTGTTTAATAGTCTAGTTCTTCGTGTAAGATGCTTTCTTGATTAGCGTGAGGGCACGCTGTGACGCCCGAGTTTTAGCCATGCATTTAGCTACTGTTGCACCCCTTATTTGCGCATTCACTTCTATGCCTTATTAACTGACTTGTGACTACTATTCACTCCGTTTTTAAACTACTTTCTATTAGTTAATTAGCATTTTTATTAAATCATATTAATTGTAAAAGTAGTGGGAAAAATGTGCATTTGAGCTTAAGGCGTTAGGAAGGCTCGTTTAGAAAATGACTTTAGTAGTTGAGTGAATAGTGTTACGTAATAACTTTATAGATTTAATTAGTTAACCAATGTGTCACCCCTTAGACTCGCTTTTCAAGCTTACTACGCGTATTATATTAGACCACTCAAGCGCCCAAAGGACCCCACCTCAACTCAACCCCTTATTATATCACACTTTAGCTCATATATCACACAAAAAAATAAAAAATAAAAGCTGAACAGCAGCCCCAAAAACCCGACAGCCCTCTTTGCCTTTGGGAGCATTTTTTTTCATCTTCAATTCTTCAAATCAAGCCAAGCCAAGCCTTGAGCAAGTGGATTAGGGTGTCTTCAAGCCTCCTAGGTGTTCCTACGCGTAGTGGTGAGGGATTTCATGACTTGTTTTTGCATTTTTAAATAATTGCTCATTTCTTGAATTGTTGGAAATATGATTAAATGCCATTGTAAATGTTATCTATGCTAATATACTATCTATATGAATGCTAAAGAACACTTTTGAACCGTCATTTCGCAATTTTAACAGTTAGAATCGTTAGTTTGATTTCTAGGGTGAATAGTGACATTTTTCTAGGTTTTTGTGTAATTACTCGAATTGGCTTGAATTAATGCTTCTAATTGATGCCTTAGGTGCTAGTGAAGATAATTAAATAACCCCGTACACTTGCATTGCCCTTAAATCGCCTAAAAATGGAAAATAGCCGACTTTAAGTTGGGGCTTTCGGGGTTAATGAAATTCCGGGTGGATTCGGGCTTCAATTCTAGTTTCCTTAGGCTACCTAGGTGCTATAGATGCCTTGATATCCCTTGTTTGAAGCCCGGACAATGTAGGTGTGGTTTAAAGCCAAAAGAGGGAAATTGGGGCTTTCGGGGTAAACGCGGGCATTTGATTGAGTTCGAGGGTTGAAAGGGTACCTTGGGGGTTAGTTAGAAGGTTGGGAGAGTTTCTTTTGAAAATGAAATCATTAACTTGGGTTTGGAAGAGAAATAGTATGTAAAATAAAGGGGTTTAAGTGCAATTTCGTTTGTCTCACATTTCTAAACCCACGGCATGACTTCATGAGTGTTTATATGTGATATTAAGTTGGTTTGGAGCTTTTGGTGTAATCCTATGCTTATTTTGTATATGTTCACTTGTAAACTGCTTATTAACTTCTATATTTGCTTCTATCCTAATTGCAACGAGGTCAACCTACTTTGTTGATCCTCATATGTGTTAATGCTTATATTATTGCTATTAACTTGCCATCGTTGAGTGCATTGCATAGTGGTTGCGCAACCATAGTGTCGGGGCGGATGTGTTGAATATCGGCTGGGCGGCAGAGGGCTTGCCGGTGGATATTCAAACTCCGTGCCCTATTCCCTCATTCGCCTGGTCCGGAGATTGCCAGGGGATGTTGGGTCGTAGGATTCGGGGTACATCCGGAGTACACCCACTGGAGTGATTGGGGTTATGCCGGCTTATCGTGATCGTGCTCGTGGTTCGTGGATCGTGATTGAAGACCAGTGAAGATTGGTGTATAGGGGATTGTTGAAATGTATCCTTTTAATTGTGTGGTTATTTAAGTTATCATTGATTCTTAAATTGTTAAAGTGTTATTGTTGTGTAATTGTATTATCTGTTGCATTGCACGCCCCGGGACTATATCCCTCACTGGGCAACAGTGGTTGCTCATACCTCGATATCTGTTTCAGGAGACGCTGAGGGTGATCCCCAGCTTGTTGATTTAGTTGAGGAAGAAGAAGTTCAGATCGAGCCTTTACCTTAGTTGCTGTGTCTGATAACTTGAGGTGGTTAATGATTTTGTTGCTATGTGGAAGACTCCTCTGATTACTTTATGTACTATTTTGTAGCCCAAGAGCTTTGTATATGCTTGTTGTATAAGTCGAAGATTAGATGGTTGGGTTGTAGCTTTGAAAGTCTATGATCTGTAATAACTTTTATTCGTGCCTTATTTCCTTGCATGCTTGTGAGTGGATGGTTAATGTAGAATGCTTTACTCTTTAAGTTGTTATATTGAATTCCTAGAATGTAATGATTATAAGTCTATGCTGACAACCAGTTCTTGCATGCTTGTGTGTTTTGGAGATATTGTGTACTATAAGGCTCAGATGGCCTTATAGCTTTATTGTTTAATTAAATTAAGCTTGTATGTGTTGTAGAGACCTTGTTTAAGTGTTTACAGGTTTTTAGAATGTCCACGGTACAGAGGAGACTCTGTCCGTGTGTCGGGTCCGGACTTAACCTTTAGCTTGGGGGTTGGGTCGGGGCGTGACATTTAAGTGGTATCAGAGCTATAGATTGCATGAAGCCGGGTTAAATTTCTCGGTCTGTGGGTAGAGATTTGTTATGTGACTTTGTGAATACATGAGCCCTTGATTTTGATTGACCTAAGTGAAATTTGAATAAGGAATGAACATGCTAGCATGGAAATAGAATATCAAGAGTCTAGAATGTCAAGTATGATCTAGCGATTTATGTTTACTTCAAGAATGTGGAATATTTATTTGAATTCCTATGTACTTGACTTTATGTGAATCTAATTGGACTTTTCTTTATATGTTTACTTATAAATTGCATATATACATATATACCTGTCATAACACTTTGCATTCTAGCTATTCGAGATGGGGCCTCGCCGTCGTGCTGATAATCCGAATGTTGGTGGAGAACCCGAGGGGGTACAAGGGCAAGAAGCTGAGGTGGCCGAAAATGCACCGCAGGTTCAAGAGCCGAGCACTGCACAGATCTTGGCCACGATGGCCACAGCTATGAATACTATTGCCCAGTTTGTTACACAACAGGGTCAGCCAGGGGTCGTTGCAGGTAATCAGGCTGCGAGAGCCGGAGGTAGTGGTCCTACCGGAGGGAATCTGTATGATCGGTTTATACATCATGGGGCCTATACTTTCTTTGGGGAGCCGGACGATATGAAAGCTGAAATGTGGCTAAGAAAGTTCGAGAGAGTGGCAGCGATATTGGAGTGCCATGATGACATGAAGATTACTTATGCTACTTTCCTTCTCGAGGGTGATGCTGAAGATTGGTGGAATACCATCAGTAAGAAATGGGTAGCTGAGGGAGGTCATCATTCGTGGGCCGACTTTGTCCGAGAATTTCGAGACAAGTATATATCGGTAGTTGCCCGCGAGAGGCGACAGACTGAGTTCATAAACTTGAGGCAGGGAAGTATGACGGTAGATCAATACGAGGCTACTTTTACCCGGCTTTCCCGTTATGCACCAGCTTTAATTCAGCCGGAGGACATGAAGATTCAGAGGTTCATCATGGGTTTGAGGAGAGATATTATGCTGAACTTGTCTTCAAATGATTTTCCTAACTATGCTGCAGTAGTCCGAGCTGCCTCGAGATATGAGAAACGGAAAGCCGATGTATTAGCCGAGACCAGTCAATCGAGTAAACGGTTTCAGTCTCAGAGTCAAGGGTACCAGGGGCAGGCTGTATCAGTTGGGCAGAGTTCGCAGCCGAGACAGACTCAGAGTTACACAGGGCCTACTCAGACTCAGGCACGACCAGTTCAGAGTCAGACTCAGAGTCAGTTCCGTCCAGCAGTTTCCCGTTCGCAGCAGGGTAGTTCAGCTACCTCTACTTACAGAGCTCCTTCGGGAGGCACTGTTGCAAGACGTCACCAGCAGTGCAGCTTCTGTCAGCGTCAGGGTCACACTGAGGATGTTTGTTGGAAGAAACATAACAAGTGTACAGGTTGCGGCAGTGATCAGCACAGGGTTAAAGACTGTCAGAAATTTAAGAACCCTAGGGGTCAGACATCAGCTCAGAACTCTCAGACCAGGGCCCCAGCTGCAGCACCACCACCACGAGGCCAGGCCCGAGTATTTGCTTTGGATGCCGAGGAGCTTCCGGACACTACCGCTGTGGTAGAAGGTATTTTTCTTCTTAATGATCAATCAGTTAAGGTCTTAATTGATTCCGGGGCTTCGCATTCTTTTATTACTCCTACTTGTGCACAAAATGCTAAATTGAAACATGATAAAATGTTGCATGAGATTGTGGTCTATACTCCTATGGGTCCGAAGTTTGTTACTAGGTCTATTTGCAGAGCATGTAGTATATTTATTGAAGGTCGTGTTTTTCCTGCTGATTTGATTATCCTACCCTTCACTGACTTTGAAATTATATTGGGGATGGACTGGTTAAGTAAATATTATGCCCAGCTTGATTGTAGAAAGAAGATTGTGTATCTAGAGTTGCCTGACCAGCCTGTACTTAAAATAGTTGGTAGTAGAAAATCTACGGGAACTCCTATTATTTCTTCTATTAGGGCATCTAAATTATTGAGCAAGGGTTGTGAGGCTTATCTTGCTTATTTGATTAATCAACCTGGGGATCAACTGAAATTGAATGATGTACCTATCGTGAGAGAGTTTCCGGGGGTCTTTCCTGAGGAATTACCTGGGTTACCGCCTGATAGAGAGATAGAGTTCATGATTGATTTATTGCCAGGGACTTCCCCTGTCTCTAGAACTCCGTACAGAATGGCTCCACCTGAGTTGCAGGAATTGAAAGTTCAATTGCAGGGCTTGCTTGAGAAGGGATTCATTCAGCCGAGTTCTTCGCCGTGGGGTGCGCCAGTTCTCTTCGTTAAAAAGAAAGACGGATCTCTTCGCCTATGCATCGATTACCGGGGTCTTAATCAGGTAACCATCAAAAATAAATATCCTTTGCCTTTAATCGAAGAGTTGTTTGATCAGTTGCAAGGCGCCAGGGTATTCTCTAAATTTGATCTGAGGCAGGGCTATTATCAACTGAGGATTAAGAAAGATGATGTTCCTAAAACTGCCTTCAGAACTCGATACGGCCATTATGAGTTTGTTGTCTTGCCGTTTGGTCTTACTAATGCTCCCGCCGCATTCATGGATTTAATGCAGAGGGTATTCCGTCCTTATCTGGATCAATTTGTAGTCATATTTATTGATGATATCCTTGTCTATTCTAAATCTGAGGCGGAACATGAACAACATCTCAGAATTGTGTTGCAAACTCTTCAGGAGCATCGGTTATTTGCAAAGTTTAGCAAGTGTGAATTCTGGCTTAAGCAAGTTGCTTTTCTTGGCCATATTATCTCGCAGGATGGTATTTCTGTTGATCCAGCGAAGATCGAAGTTGTGTTATCTTGGAAACGACCTGAAACTGTCACGGAAATTCGTAGCTTCCTTGGTTTAGCTGGGTATTATCGGAGGTTTGTAAAGGATTTCTCTAAGATTGCAGGGCCTTTAACTCAGCTTACTCATAAGAAAACAGTATTTGACTGGAATGATAAATGTGAGGCTAGCTTCCAGGAATTGAAGAAGAGATTGACTACAGCTCCTATTCTTGCTTTACCTGAGGGTTATGATAATCTGGTGATCTACAGTGATGCTTCGAAGGAAGGTCTGGGTTGTGTATTGATGCAGAATGGCAGGGTTATTGCTTATGCCTCCAGGAAACTGAAACCTTATGAACTCAACTATCCGACTCATGATCTTGAGCTTGCAGCTATCATTCTTGCGTTAAAGAAATGGCGCCATTATCTCTGGGGCAACAAGTTTGAAATCTTTACAGACCATAAGAGCTTGAAATATCTGTTTTCACAGAAAGAGTTGAACATGAGGCAGAGGCGTTGGCTGGAATTACTTGAGGACTATAACTGCACTATTAACTATCTTCCAGGTAAGGCCAATATTGTTGCTGATGCTTTGAGCCGAAAGGCTACTGTTGCCAGCTTGATTATCAAGAATTGGGAATTCATGGAAGAATTGTGCTTATGGAAGCCTAGTACTTCAAATTCTGGTATTCAATTTGCAAGTTTGCAGATTCAATCTCTGTTGTTATCCAGGATTCGAGAAGCTCAACAGGCTGATCTTCAATTGTTGAAAGTCTTAGAGAATTCTAAAGGGGGAGAGTCGGATTTCAAACTGCACGACGATGGTATTCTCAAATTCAAAGGTAGAATCTGTATTCCGAATGATCCAACTCTGAAGAAGGATATTCTTGCTGAGGCCCACAGTTCCAGATATACTATCCATCCAGGCAGTACGAAAATGTATAAAGATTTGAAGCAGAATTTCTGGTGGAATAATATGAAGAGAGAAATTGCTGACTATGTTGCCCGATGTCTTACCTGTCAGAAAGTTAAAGCAGAACATCAGAGACCTGCAGGGTTGTTGCAGCCTTTGGCTATTCCTGTTTGGAAATGGGATCATATTACTATGGATTTCGTATCCGATTTACCGAGGTCTTCGAGGGGTAACGACTCAGTCTGGGTTATTGTGGATAGACTGACCAAGACTTCTCATTTTATTGCTAAAAAGAAGTCTGATTCTCTTGATAAACTGGTAGAGTTGTATATAGAGAACGTGGTCCGACTTCATGGAATTCCAAAGAGTATCGTGTCGGATAGAGATCCCAGATTCACATCTCAGTTCTGGCAGAAGATTCAGAAAGCTTTGGGCACGAATTTGAATTTCAGTACAGCTTATCATCCTCAGACAGATGGTCAATCCGAGAGAACTATCTTGATCCTTGAGGATATGTTGCGGGCTTGTATTCTGGACTTCGGTAAGAGTTGGGAGAAGTATTTGCCACTAGCAGAGTTCGCCTACAACAATAGTTATCAAGCTACTATTGGTATGGCACCTTATGAGGCACTGTATGGGCGTAAATGTCGGTCTCCTCTCTACTGGGATGATGTTGGTGAGATGAAGACTATCGACCCTACACTTTTACCTGAAATGAACAAGATGATTGATCAGGTGCAGCTTATCAGAAAAAGAATGCTTACAGCACAGAGTCGGCAAAAGAGTTATGCAGATAGACGACGTCGTGATCTGAAATTTACTGTAGGGGATCGAGTATTTCTGAAAATTTCTCCTCGCAAGGGTTTGATTCGGCATGGTAAAGGAGGTAAACTCAGTCCTCGATATGTGGGACCATTTGAGATAACTGAAACTGTTGGTGATTTGGCCTACCGTCTAGCTTTACCTCCCAGTCTGGGCCGAATTCATGACGTATTTCATCTTTCCATGCTTCGGAAGTATCAGCCAGATCCCTCTCACATACTTGAGCCGGAACCGCTAGAGATCAGTGAAACTTTGACCTACACCGAGAAACCTCTTCGAATTGTTGATCAGAAAGTTCAGGAATTGAGGACTAAAAGCATTCCGATGGTTAAAGTTCTGTGGGATCATCACGGAGTAGAGGATGCGACATGGGAAAGAGAGGATCAGATGCGGGATCGGAATCCGGAGTTATTCGCCGAATCATGTAAGAATTGCGTGGGCGCAATTAGTTTAAGGGGGAGAGGATGTGACGCCCGAGTTTTAGCCATGCATTTAGCTACTGTTGCACCCCTTATTTGCGCATTCACTTCTATGCCTTATTAACTGACTTGTGACTACTATTCACTCCGTTTTTAAACTACTTTCTATTAGTTAATTAGCATTTTTATTAAATCATATTAATTGTAAAAGTAGTGGGAAAAATGTGCATTTGAGCTTAAGGCGTTAGGAAGGCTCGTTTAGAAAATGACTTTAGTAGTTGAGTGAATAGTGTTACGTAATAACTTTATAGATTTAATTAGTTAACCAATGTGTCACCCCTTAGACTCGCTTTTCAAGCTTACTACGCGTATTATATTAGACCACTCAAGCGCCCAAAGGACCCCACCTCAACTCAACCCCTTATTATATCACACTTTAGCTCATATATCACACAAAAAAATAAAAAATAAAAGCTGAACAGCAGCCCCAAAAACCCGACAGCCCTCTTTGCCTTTGGGAGCATTTTTTTTCATCTTCAATTCTTCAAATCAAGCCAAGCCAAGCCTTGAGCAAGTGGATTAGGGTGTCTTCAAGCCTCCTAGGTGTTCCTACACGTAGTGGTGAGGGATTTCATGACTTGTTTTTGCATTTTTAAATAATTGCTCATTTCTTGAATTGTTGGAAATATGATTAAATGCCATTGTAAATGTTATCTATGCTAATATACTATCTATATGAATGCTAAAGAACACTTTTGAACCGTCATTTCGCAATTTTAACGGTTAGAATCGTTAGTTTGATTTCTAGGGTGAATAGTGACGTTTTTCTAGGTTTTTGTGTAATTACTCGAATTGGCTTGAATTAATGCTTCTAATTGATGCCTTAGGTGCTAGTGAAGATAATTAAATAACCCCGTACACTTGCATTGCCCTTAAATCGCCTAAAAATGGAAAATAGCCGACTTTAAGTTGGGGCTTTCGGGGTTAATGAAATTCCGGGTGGATTCGGGCTTCAATTCTAGTTTCCTTAGGCTACCTAGGTGCTATAGATGCCTTGATATCCCTTGTTTGAAGCCCGGACAATGTAGGTGTGGTTTAAAGCCAAAAGAGGGAAATTGGGGCTTTCGGGGTAAACGCGGGCATTTGATTGAGTTCGAGGGTTGAGAGGGTACCTTGTGGGTTAGTTAGAAGGTTGGGAGAGTTTCTTTTGAAAATGAAATCATTAACTTTGGTTTGGAAGAGAAATAGTATGTAAAATAAAGGGGTTTAAGTGCAATTTCGTTTGTCTCACATTTCTAAACCCACGGCATGACTTCATGAGTGTTTATATGTGATATTAAGTTGGTTTGGAGCTTTTGGTGTAATCCTATGCTTATTTTGTATATGTTCACTTGTAAACTGCTTATTAACTTCTATATTTGCTTCTATCCTAATTGCAACGAGGTCAACCTACTTTGTTGATCCTCATATGTGTTAATGCTTATATTATTGCTATTAACTTGCCATCGTTGAGTGCATTGCATAGTGGTTGCGCAACCATAGTGTCGGGGCGGATGTGTTGAATATCGGCTGGGCGGCAGAGGGCTTGCCGGTGGATATTCAAACTCCGTGCCCTATTCCCTCATTCGCCTGGTCCGGAGATTGCCAGGGGATGTTGGGTCGTAGGATTCGGGGTACATCCGGAGTACACCCACTGGAGTGATTGGGGTTATGCCGGCTTATCGTGATCGTGCTCGTGGTTCGTGGATCGTGATTGAAGACCAGTGAAGATTGGTGTATAGGGGATTGTTGAAATGTATCCTTTTAATTGTGTGGTTATTTAAGTTATCATTGATTCTTAAATTGTTAAAGTGTTATTGTTGTGTAATTGTATTATCTGTTGCATTGCACGCCCCGGGACTATATCCCTCACTGGGCAACAGTGGTTGCTCATACCTCGATATCTGTTTCAGGAGACGCTGAGGGTGATCCCCAGCTTGTTGATTTAGTTGAGGAAGAAGAAGTTCAGATCGAGCCTTTACCTTAGTTGCTGTGTCTGATAACTTGAGGTGGTTAATGATTTTGTTGCTATGTGGAAGACTCCTCTGATTACTTTATGTACTATTTTGTAGCCCAAGAGCTTTGTATATGCTTGTTGTATAAGTCGAAGATTAGATGGTTGGGTTGTAGCTTTGAAAGTCTATGATCTGTAATAACTTTTATTCGTGCCTTATTTCCTTGCATGCTTGTGAGTGGATGGTTAATGTAGAATGCTTTACTCTTTAAGTTGTTATATTGAATTCCTAGAATGTAATGATTATAAGTCTATGCTGATAACCAGTTCTTGCATGCTTGTGTGTTTTGGAGATATTGTGTACTATAAGGCTCGGATGGCCTTATAGCTTTATTGTTTAATTAAATTAAGCTTGTATGTGTTGTAGAGACCTTGTTTAAGTGTTTACAGGTTTTTAGAATGTCCACGGTACAGAGGAGACTCTGTCCGTGTGTCGGGTCCGGACTTAACCTTTAGCTTGGGGGTTGGGTCGGGGCGTGACACACGCTATCCTAGGTCTAGGGCACGCAAAATGAGGTAGGACACGAACTACGAGATGAACACACGTTTTTCAAGTAAATGCACGCTACCCTAAATGAATGCACATAATTCAATGCATGGCACATAAAATGAACGCAATTCTTAAACCTAGGTCAAGGCACGCAAATCTAGATTAGGGCACACGAAATGAAGTGTCGCACGCAAATCGGAGTCGGGCCTCAAATGACACCTTATATAAGAATGATATCAGAGCTTAGTTTACTAACTAGGCGTTAGTCGGGTTCAACTCTCAGACCATGGGTAGAAGCCCTAAGGTAATTATGATGTCTTGTTTATATGTGTGAATGTGTGTTAATGTGCTTTAATTGCTTTGAATATTATGTGCCTTTGTGGACCATATGTATTATGTGTCATGCACACTGACACGTTAGTGACCTCGATAATGCATGCATGCTTTTATACTCCTTTCTTGATACATGTGCATGTTATATAACCGTGAATGACTGTTTGTACACATAGATAGTTAGGATTAGGACTTTCAGGGAAGTTAATTTGTGCAGGACGAACGAAAAGGCTAGGTTAGAGATTTCTCGCATCTTCACAGGTACTCGATGGATCATATGTATTATTGGATATGCATATATATAAAATGCGTAGCACATGTATAATTGTTGAGGTAAAATTATCTCCTTATCTTTGGAATACATATGCCTGTGATTAAGTTATCAATTTTATAGCTATAAAGTTCTTGATTCTGTTAAACCGTTCTTCTCATTGTGGTTCAAGAATAAATGTTGAGGACATACAACTTTCCTTAGATATAAGAATATACTATTGGACATGTGGAGTAGTATATATATGTTCATATGCTTATAATAGAAGTTTGACTTAGGAGTTGCTTTTGAATCAAATTCTTATATCTTGAAATGGTATAATAGACTATTTATATGATTGGATCCTTACTTGATTAGAATTAAGCATCGTTGAACCTAATAAGGTGTATATTAACGAGTTTCAAGTTCATTCAATGGTAAGATCGTGACCTAGAAATTAAGAGATGAATTCATGAAAATTGACGATAGAGGTTAGATTATTAAGGCATGAATAGTATGTTTAAGTAACTTAACAATGGATAACCCCAAGACATGTAGGCAACTTTGGAGACTAAGTTTAACAAGGTTGATGAATCTTTAGTATAACAAGATATAAGGATGTTGGAATTGAGGAATTCGCGTAACTAGAACTCGTGTTCGGAAGACTACACCTAAATGTTAGGTCGAATGAAAGTGTAAGGTATTGAATTATGTATTAGATGACTAATGTTGCTAAGGTCCTAAGTTGGATATTGGTGATATTAAGAATCATGGTATCAAATTGTTGCCCCTCGGATTTAGTTGTGATTATGCGAAGTAAGACCGATGGACCTAGTATATAAACCATGGAAATGAGATTAAAGCATCTGGTTGCAAAGTGGAGTCATAGGGTATGATTAGAAATCCTAAATAGCTAATAGTGAGTATGCATGATGATTCATGGTGAACCCTAGGACCTAAAGTCGATGAGTCTTGATGCTCTTAGCTAGTTGAATATGTAAATAAGAAGAGTAAGATTTCATATAGTTAAGATAGAGATGAATTAGAGTCATAATGACCCGAGAGACTGCTATTAGACAATCGTATTTATGTGTACTGTTTCACATCTAGAAACTAGCGATTGGTAGACTTCAAATTGTGGTCGTTGAATAAGAGGGGTGAATCTTGTAGTGATAGTTAAATAAGTGGTTGGTTACTTTTGAAGTTCTATTAGGTTATGTTGAAGGATGTCTCGTGGTCATAATTCTTATATTAATACAACCTTGAAGTTATCTCGCGTAAGTATTTTATGAGTTCGGTCATTTCGGTACCCATTTATAGTCCTAGGATTATTGTTGTTTGGCCGATAACCTAGTGGAGCATTGATATCACTTACATGGCTATGGCCCTAGCTTAGTAACATTAATGTTGAAGATATATTGGCAGGCATTAAGTGTTCGAAGGAATAACTAGGTTGCTAAGTGAGTAGGACCATTATCTTCTTGAATATGACGTAACCTTGGATTGAGATGAATGGAATTTAATTGAGGTTGAAACTATTCGCCTTAGGAGTCTTGGATAAGATTAAAAGAAAATTCTAAAGCCTTGTGACTTGAAAATAGAGATTTGAATAAGGAAACAAATTGTGGATCACAAACTGATGAAGCTTACTTGTAAGAGTTGAACTAGTGTGACAGGATCAGTTTACCCATGCAATTTCAATGGCAATTTGTCGGTGGTACCTAATAAACCTTAGAGTTTGAGTTGAACGAATCTCGACGGTCTTTCTTCTTGATTTCGAGCTTGAAGGTTAATGAAGCTGAGGAAGAATGTCAATGGATAAGAGCTTGTAATCGGGAGACCAGTCATTAGAACATTTGTTAATCCAATGTACCTACGAGATAAGGACTATGATACTATCGATAGATGACGGTTTGAGATGGATTAGTTTGTTTGGTAAGTTCTTCCTGAAAATAGGGTCGTATCGTGGGAATAATCCATAACATGTGTATGTCCTACGTGTTAACAATTTGAAGCTAATAGATAGGATATGTAAATCGGATATAGACGTATCATCTTGAAATTAGCGTATGTCACCCTAGGATCATGGAATTATTGTGATATTCCTTTTGAGGTATGAATGCAAGATTGATACAACATGAGTCATGATTTTGGAGTTATAGTTATATTGTTAGAATACCGATGCAGCTTTGATGACTATGTTTGGAGATTCTAACCTTAGTTAATGAACTCGACCTTAAGATCAATTGGAGAAAATAGAGTTGTTCAAAGGAACGAACTATAAATGTAGGGGTCACAACGAATTAAATGATTGGAGAAAGCTAGGAAGTGAATTCGTTGTGGTAAGAGAGATCACAAAGCAAAGGACGACCTGGAGTTGGAAAATAACAATGGTCGGAATCCGTCTAAATGACCTCAATAGGCAAGAATGAATTTCGGGATAAAATTCTTTTAAGGAGGGGAGGATGTGAGGCCCGACCCCGAATAACGTGTGTTTCCTTGATTTGCGTGCCATAGACCAAGAATGATATGACCGACCTTGGATTACGTGCCCTGTCTTGGTTTTCGTGCATGCATCGTCAAACGTGCTTTGACTTAGAATATGTGCCCTAATCCTTGACTTACGTGCCCCGACCTCGATTAGCGTGCGATATCTCGTTTCGTGTGTCCTAACCTAGATTTGCGTACTTTGACTTAGGTTTGAGAATTGTGTTCGTTTTGTGTGCCTTGCATTGAATTACGTGCATTCATTTAGGATTGCGTGCATTTGCATTGGAATCCGTTCATTTATCTTGAAGTACATGCATTAGTCTTGAAGTTCATGTCTTACCTCGTAGTTCGTGTCTACCTCGTAATGCGTGCCCTAGACCTAGGAAAGCGTGCCCTCACACTAATCAAGAAAGCATCTTACACGAAGCACTAGACTACTAAATAATCATACAAAATCCAATATCAATATTATAATCCTAATTCAACTAACTAGAAGACAAAAATTCACTAAACACTAGACATTCCTTATTCTTTATTCCTTATTCTTTTTGCACTTTCAAGACACAATTAAAATAATGCTCAAAGATGACAAAAATTTAGATTTGAAACTAGCTTTGGCCGACCACTAGGAGGTCTCTTTGCATGCATGCTAAATTCAAATTGATTCTAGACAAGTTATGACACAAAAACACTTATCAATGCATAAAAAATGCTCAAAACCACCTCAAAACTCTACCATACTCGACCAAACCACCATTGCCCATGCTAGCATTTTAAAATCACATCTTGAAGACACAAAATCAGGAATTTTGGGCTGCCCAAGGCCGACCACTTGCTTCAAAATTTGCAAAGATATCATTTTTTTTTGTCATTTCTTCATTTCCTCTCATCTTCTTTCTCTCTCTCTCCCTCTCATTTTCCCTCTCTCTCTCTCGGCCTTGGCTGAGTTCTCACCATCCTTTGCTCATATTCATCAATTCTTGGTGCATCAAGACAAGCAACCATCGAAGAAGCTCAACCAAACTAGCTAGAGTTCGAAAATCACACAAGCATGCCCTTTGAAGCCTTCATTTTGGCCCTAGGTGAGTTTTAAGCTCCCATTTCTTTTCTTCTTATTCTAACCTCATGCATGTACTAAGAGATTGATCACTAGGCTAGGAAAAATAGAGAAAACCAAGTTGGAATCTCGGCTAAGCAAGAACAAGAAGAGATTTGAGCTTCAACAAGTTTTTGTGCATCTTCTTGGTTGTTTGCTAAGGTGAGGGCTAAAAACTTTCGAAAATCCTTCAAAAATTCACATGCATGCTTATAAATGTATGTCTTTGCTTCTGTACTTGAGTTATATGTTCGTTCATAAGCTTAAACAACCATGCATGGCATGATCTTGGCTTGAAAGTGGTGATAGGTGAAGTCGGATTGTTGACAGCTCTCTGACCAGATTGTTTCGAGGTAAGTTTAGCTAGGAAAATGATTTTCAAAATTCATGAAAATTTGTAGGTGACTAGTTTTGCCAGTTTTGAACATTTTTCGCAGAAATAGGACGAAGCTAATTTTGACTCTAAGGTCTTCAAAATGGCGAATCTTTAAAATGTGTCCAAATCTGGAAATCTGGAAAAATGAAGCAGGTTTTGGCAGATGCACTGACCTTGTAGAACGAACCATATTTGACTTAGTTAGTGATGTCCAAAATGCATGAAAATTGGTGTACTACAAGATTCTTCAGTTCTGGACATTTTTGTCAGAAATGGACTAAGGCTAAATCAGACCCTAAGGACCTCAAAAAGTCCATAATCGAAATGTGTGCAAATCTGGACAGTTTTGTGCTATCCCACTGTTTCGGCTATAACTAATGATCTCGAACTCCAAATGATGCAAGGTTTGTTTCTGATTTTAGTTCACTTCTTAAGATTTAATTTGACATCTTATTCACTGGAATTGGAGATTATTTTCATATCTTAATGATTGTGAGAAAACAGCCTATTGCAGTAAGGGTTTCACTTAGTGTTATGCTTAGAAAAATTGTTGTGACTCCTCTTGTTGAATTAAATGCTTACGATTGTAGCTTTAGGATGTTGTGTGGACTGTTTTGAATGTTTGAGGATGTTGAATTAATTGATGCATGGCTTGAGATTGACTTTGAGTTGGTTTGAGGCTCAAATTGCACGAATATGCACGAAATGGAAACCCTATTGACTAGGTAGTTTTGCTAAGTGTTGATCATTTGGATATTGTGTGGAATTATATGTTTAGTAGGCTGCCCGTAAATGCCTTTATAGTCCTAAATGTGATTTTGATCATTGCATGTTGACAAATAGGCTTTTCTTGCACCTGAACCCACGTAGATGTTATTGCATGTTGAATAATCTTATTACTTGATCACGTGGACTTCGTAATGACTTATATGGCTTGATTTACATGTGTTACATGGCTGCCCATTTAATGTTCATATAACTCTATATGCCTTTCAAGTGAAATTACCTGTTTTATCGTGCCCTGCCTGTTTACTTGGTCAATGTGCAATCTTATGACTGTCCGGAGGCAACCTACTTTGTTGTCCTCCTAATGTAATATATTACATGTCATAAATGTGCACTGCATACAAGGTTGCAGCCTTTCCTGTCGGCGTGGTAGCGATCATGCACACCGGGCGGCATCGGGCTTGCCAGTGCACCTGTGACTACTACTGTCCCATTCCCTCTCTCGCTTGGGGGCTAGACTTTCTGGGAGAGTTGGGTCGTAGGATTTCGGGGTACATCCGAAGTACACCCACCTGGTGTGTTTTGGGGATGATTTGAAGTCGGCCACAACAACTTATTCTGAATCTGATCTGAGAGCAAAAGCTCACTGTATCCTTTTTACTATGTGTATAAGTACTCTCGATTGGTTCCTAGAGAACCTCGAGGAGGAAAGACTGGTATTTATGTTCCTGTACTGATATTAGTGTTATATTCATGCTTGCAAAAGGATTTCATAAGTTGAACTGGAAAATGAGTTTCAAAACCTATTTCTCGTTCCCCCTCGCTGAGTTCATAAGGACTCACCCTCTTTTATCATCTCAGGTGAAGAAGATCCAGAACAGGTACCCGAGGACAGTGTGCCTAACGACGAATCCTTGGAGTGATTGCCTGTCTTGTGTGCTTTGCATGATTGTGGCTACTTGTGAACTCTATGCTACCCGAAGACTATTTCTTTCTGTTGCTTGCTCTTTGTAATGTAAAAGACGCCCGTTGTAATTTGGGGTCTAATTTTGGTTTGTACTGATATTGCTAGACAGACACTAGACACTACTGTGATCGTTTTGCTATTATTACCTCTAGTATCTATCATAGGTCATAACGTATTAGTTAATGACTAAGTAAATGAACTTATCCAATATTAAACAGGTACTCACTATTAAGCTAAGATCAACAGGTACTTTATAACGAGGATAAACAAACGAACGAGACATAGTATCATGCTAGGTTATAAATCAAACGAGACATCGAGATAACCAATATGCGTTTCAATTGATGATAAATAGCAATCTTAGTTGGAAATGAACTTGAGATTAGAAAATTTTGAGGCATTTAGAGAATTAGGCCAAACCAAAGAGTCCAATTACAGCTGTTATGCTGCCGGTTTCCGAAAATTTTTGGAGTTTAGGCCAAAACGTTAAGTGTTAAATCTTCATGAACGGTTCAGTATGAGACATGACTTGAATGTTTAGATCACACCCTAGTCTAACCTTTATAGGCCGGGTTGGGGTGTGACAATTTATGTGGCGCACTGTATACCGTTGGAAAGCTCTCCGAGAGCTCTATGATGGGGGCAGCAAGCTTGGTCGGCTGCGCCTGTTTTCGGAGTCCAAAATTGAACGTTTTCATCTGTTTCGGGCCACTTTTCTTCTTTAACTCTGTTTTTCCGTCTAGGATCGTACGTCGTGAGCTATTAAAAGGACGACAACCTAACTCGCGGGATATTACAAGTTCCTACAACTCGTTGATATCACGTCTTACGAGGATACTACGTTGTTGAAGCGAATGGGTTGTCGTTATGTCCATTAGGCCTTTTGAATAGGCCATCTCTCTGGGCTGGGACTGTGAACCGTCAACACATAAAGGATTTGTGCCCACAACATGACGGGTGCGATCATACCAGCACTGATGCACCAGATCCCATCAGAACTCCGAAGTTAAGCGTGCTTGGGCGAGATTAGTACTTGGATGGGTGACCCCCTAGGAAGTCCTCGTGTTGCACCCCCCTTTTCAATTTTTTTTTGCCCCGATTAGGGTTGCCAAGATATTTTATCCACCACATTTCTATTAACGAATCCCACGGCACCTTGGGCAAGACAACTCCACTTCACGTAGAGGCTGGGCCCGTAAACCGTGGGCGTAGGGCTTGTTACCAAGTCTCTGTCGCTCCGGTGCCTATAATTTTTAATCTGTAAGGAGTTACGCGGAGCACTGCATACCGTTGGAAAGCTCTCCAAGAGCTCTATGATAGGGGTAGCAAGTCTACTCGGTTGCGGCTGTTTTCGAGCCCAAAATCGTACGTTTTCATCAGTGTCGAGCCACTTTTCTTCTTTTGCTCTGTTTTTCCGTCTTGGATCGTACGTCGTGAGCTATTAAAAGGATGACAACCTAACTCGCGGGATATTACAAGACACTTCAACACGTCGATATCACGTCTTATGAGGATGCTGCGTTGTTAAAGTGGGTGGGTTGTTGTTAAGCCCATTGGGCCTTTTGAATGGGCCATCTCTCTGGGCTGGGACTGTGAACCGTCAACACATAAAGGATTTGTGCCCTCAACATGACGGGTGCGATCATACCAGCACTAAGGTACTGGATCCCATTAGAACTCCGAAGTTAAGCATGCTTGGGCGAGAATAGTATTGGGATGGGTAACCCCCTGAGAAGTCCTCGTGTTGTACCCCCCTTTTCAATTTTTTTTGCCCTGGTTAGGGTTGCCAAGATACTTTATCCACCACAGTTTTATTACCGAATCCCACGGCATCTTGGGCAAGACAACTTCGCTTAACGCAGAGGCTGGGCCCGCAAAACAGAGGGCGTAAAGCGTTTGACTAGGTCTCTGTTGCTCCGGTGCCCATAACTTTTGATCCGTAAGGCGTTACACGGCGCACAACATACCGTTGGAAAGCTCTCCGAGAGCTCTACGACGGGGACAGATAGCCTACTAGGCTGCGTCCATTTTTGGAGCCCAAAATTGAATGTTTTCATCAGTTTTGGTCCATTTTTCTTCTTTTGCACTATTTTTTCATCCCAGATCGTACGTCGTGAGCTGTTAAAAGGATGACAACCTAACTTGCGGGACATTAGAGAGCCCAACAATGGGTCGATATCACATCTTGCGAGGATGCTGCGTTGTTGAAGCGGATGGGTTGTCGTTAAGCCCATTGAACATTTTGAATGGGCCATCTCTCTAGGCTGAGACTGTGAACCGTCAACACATAAAGGATTTGTGCCCACAACATGACGGGTGCGATCATACCAGCACTGATGCACCAGATCCCATCAGAACTCCGAAGTTAAGCGTGCTTGGGCGAGAGTAGTACTAGGATGGGTGACTCCCTGGGAAGTCTTTGTGTTACACCCCCCCTTTTCAATTTTTTTTGCCCCGGTTATGGTTGCCAAGATACTTTATCCTCCACATTTCTATTACCGAATCCCATGGCATCTTGGGCAAGACTACTTCGCTTCACGTAGAGGCTGGGCCTACAAACCGAGGGCGTGGGGCAAACGACCTGGTCTCCGTCACTCTGGTGCCTATAATTTATAATCCGTAAGGAGTTATGCGGCACACAGAATACCGTTGGAAAGCTCTCCGAGAGCTCTACGATGGGGGCAGCAAGCCTGCTCGACTGTGCCTGTTTTCGGAGCCCAAAATTGAACATTTTCATTAGATTCGGGCCACCTTTCTTCTTTTGCACTGTCTTTCTGTCTTGGATCATACGTCGTGAGCCGTTAAAAAGATGACAACCTAACTCGCGGGATATTAAAGGGCCCTACAACGTGTCAATATCACGTCTTGCGAAGATGTTGTGTTGTTGAAGCGAATGGGTTGTCGTTAAGCCCATTGGACCTTCTGAATGGGCTATCTCTCTGGGCTGGGACTGTGAACCGTCAACACATAAAGGATTTGTGCCCTCAACATGACGGGTGCGATCATACCAGCACTAATGCATCAGATCCCATCAGAACTCTGAAGTTAAGCATGCTTGGGCGAGAGTAGTACTAGGATAGGTGACCTCCTGGGAAATCCTCGTGTTATACCCCCCTTTTCAATTATTTTTGGCCCGGTTAGGGTTGCCAAGATACTTTTTCAACCACATTTCTATTACTGAATCACACGAGACCTTGGGTAAGAAAACTTCGCTTCACGTAGAGGCTGGGCCCGCAAACCGAGGGCGTAGGGCTTTTGACTAGGTCTCCGTCACTCCGGCGTCCATAACTTTTGATCCGTAAGGAGTTACGCGACGGACAGCATACCGTTGGAAAGCTCTCCGAGAGCTCTACGATGTGGGTAGCAAGCCTGCTCGGCTACGCCTATTTTTGAAGCCCAAAATCAAACCTTTTCATCAGTTTCGGGTCACTTTTCTTCTTTTGCTCTATTTTTTCGTCCCGGATCGTACGTCATGAGCTGTTAAAATGACGACAACCTAACTCCCGGGACATTAGAGGGCCCTACAACGCGTCGATATCACATCTTTCGAGGATGCTGCGTTGTTGAAGCGGATGGGTTGTCGTTAAGCCCATTGGGCCTTCTGAATGGGCCATCTCTCTGGGCTGGGACTTTGAACCGTCAACACATAAAGGATTTGTGCCCACAACATGACGGGTGCGATCATACCAGCACTAATGCATCGGATCCCATTAGAGCTCCGAAGTTAAGCGTTCTTGGGTGAGAGTAGTACTTGGATGGGTGACCCCCTGGGAAGTCCTCATGTTGCACCCCTCCTTTTAAATTTTTTTTGCCCCGGTTAGGGTTGTCGAGATACTTTATCCACCTTATATCTATTACCGAATCCCACGGCACCTTGGGCAAGACAACTTCGCTTCACGTAGAGACTGGACCCAAAAACCGAGGGCGTCGGGCTTGTGACCAGGCCCCTATCGCTCCGGTGCTCATAACTTTTAATCTGTAAGGAGTTACGCGACGCACAGCATACCGTTGGAAAGCTTTCCGAGAGCTCTACGACAGGCGCAACAAGCCTGCTTAGCTGCGCCTCTTTTCATAGCCCAAAATTGAACATTTTTATCAGTTTTGGGTCACTTTTCTTCTTTTACTCTATTTTTTCGTCCCGGATAGTACGTCGTGAAGTGTTAAAAGGACGACAACCTAACTCACTGGATATTATAGGGCCTTACAGCGCGTCGATATCACGTCTTGCGAGGATGCTGCGCTGTTGAAGTGGATGGGTTGTCGTTAAGCCCATTGGACCTTCTGAATGCGCCATCTCTCTAGGCTGGGATTGTGAACCGTCAATAGATAGAGGATTTATGCCCTCAACATGACGGGTGCGATCATACCAGCACTAATGCAACGGATCCCATTAGAACTCTGAAGTTAAGCGTGCTTGGGCGAGAGTAGTACTAGGATAGGTGACCCCCTGGGAAGTCCTCGTGTTGTACCCTCCTTTTCAATTATTTTTGCCCCGATTAGGGTTGTCAAGATACTTTTTCCACCACATTTCTATTACTGAATCACACGGCACGTTGGGTAAGACAACTTCGCTTCACGTAGAGGCTGGGCCCGCAAACCGAGGGCGTAGGGCTTTTGACCTGGTCTCTGTCGCTCCGGTGCCGATAACTTTTGATCCGTAGGGAGTTACTCGGCGCACAACATATCGTTGGAAAGATCTCTGAGAGTTCTACGATGTGAGCAGTAAGCCTGCTTGGCTGCGCTCATTTTTGAAGCCCAAAATCAAACTTTTTCATCAGTTTCAGGCCACTTTTCTTCTTTTGCTCTATTTTTTCATCCCGGATCGTATGTTGTGAGATGTTAAAAGGACGACTACCTAACTCGCAGGACATTAGAGGGCCCTACAAAGCACCAATGTCATGTCTTTCGAGGATGCTGCGTTGTTGAATCAGATGGGTTGTCGTTAAGCCCATTGGGCCTTCGAAATGGGCCATCTCTCTCGGTTGGGACTGTGAACTGTCAACACATAAAGGATTTGTGCCCACAACATGACGGGTGCGATCATACCAGCACTAATGCACCGGATCCCATCAGAACTCCGAAGTTAAGCGTGCCTGGGCGAGAGTAGTACTTGGATGGGTGACCCCCTGGAAAGTTCTCGTGTTAGACCCCCCCTTTTAAATTTTTTCTGCCCCGGTTAGGGTTGTCGAGATACTTTATCCACCATATTTCTATTACCGAATCCCACGGCACATTGGGCAAAACAACTTCGCTTCACGTAGAGGCTGGGCCTACAAAACGAGGGCGTGGGGCTTGTGAGCAGGTCTCCGTCGCTCCGGTGCCCATAACTTTTAATCCGTACGGAGTTACGCGACGCACAGCATGCCGTTGGAAATCTCTCCGAGAGCTCTACGACGAGGGCAGCCAGTCTGCTTAGCTGCGCCTATTTTCAATGCCTAAAATTGAACGTTTTCATCAGTTTCAGGCCACTTTTATTCTTTTGCTATGTTTTTATGTCCCGGATCGTATGACATAAGCTGTTAAAAGGATGACAACCTAACTCGCGGGACATTAGAGGGTCTTACAATGCGTCGATATCACTTCTTACGAGGATGCTACGTTGTTGAAGCGGATGGGTTGTCGTTCAGCCCATTGGGCCTTTTGAATGGGCCATCTCTCTGGGCTGGGACTGTGAACCGTCAACACATAAAGGATTTATGCTTCAACATGACGGGTGCGATCATACCAGCACTAATGCACCGGATCCCATCAGAACTCTGAAGTTAAGCGAGCCTAGGCCAGAGTAGTACTAGGATAGGTGACCCCCTAGGAAGTCCTCGTGTTGCACCCCCCCTTTTACAATTAGTTTTTCCCCGGTTAGGGTTGCCAAGATACTTTATCCACAACATTTTTATTATTGAATCCCACTGCACCTTGGGCAAGACAACATCGCTTCACGTAGAGGCTGGGCCCGCAAACCGAGGGCGTAGGGCTTTTGACATTGTCTATGTTGCTCCGGTGCCCATAACTTTTGAACCGTAAGGAGTTACGTGGCGCACAGCATACCGTTGGAAAGCTCTCTGAGATCTCCACGACCTGGGTAGCAAGGCTGCTCGGCTGCGCCCATTTTTGGAGCCCAAAATCGAACGTTTTCATCAGTTTTGTGCCACTTTTCTTCTTTTGCTCTATTTTTCTGTACCGGATCGTACGTCCTGAGCTGTTAAAAGGACGACAACCTAACTCGCGGGACATTAGAGGGCCCTACAACTCGTCGATATCACGTCCTGCGAGGATGCTACGTTGTTGAAGCGGATGGGTTGTCGTTAAGCCCATTGGGCCTTCTAAATGGGCCATCTCTCTAGGCTGGGACTGCGAACCGTCAACACATAAAAGATTTGTGCCATCAACATGACGGGTGCGATCATACCCACACTAATGCACCAGATCCCATTAGAACTCTGAAGTTAAGCGTGCTTGGGCCAGCGCAGTACTAGGATGGGTGATCCCATAGGAAGTCCTCGTGTTGCACCCCCCTTTTACAATTAGTTTTGCCCTGGTTAGGGTTGCCAAGATACTTTATCCACCACATTTCTATTATTGAATCCCACGACACCTTGGGCAAGACAACTTCGCTTCACGTAGAGGCTGGGCCCGCAAACCGAGGGCTTAGGGATTTTGACCAGGTCTCCATCGCTCCGGTGTCCATAACTTTTGATCCGTAAGGAGTTACACGGCGCACAATATACCGTTGGAAAGCTCTCCGAGAGCTCTACGACGTAGGTAGCAAGCCTGCTCAGCTGCGCCAGTTTTTGGAGCCCAAAATTGAACGTTCTCATCCATTTCGGGTCACTTTTCTTCTTTTGCGCTGTTTTATCGTCCTAGATCACACGTCGTGAGCCGTAAAAATGACGACAACCTAACTTGATGGACATTAGATTGCCCAACAATGAGTCGATATCACGTCTTACGAGGATGCTGCGTTGTTGAAGCGGATGGTTTGTCGTTAAACCTATTGGGCCTTTTGAATAGGCCATCTCTCTGGGCTGGGACTGTGAACCGTCAACACAGAAAGGATTTGTGCCCACAACATGACAGGTTCAATCATACCAGCACTAATACACCGGATCCCATCAAAACTCCGAAGTTAAGTGTGCTTGGGCGAGAGTAGTACAAGGATGGGTGACCACCTGGAAAGTCCTTGTGTTGCATCCCCCCTTTTCAATTGTTTTTGCCCCGGTTAGGGTTGCCAAGATATTTTATCCACCACATTTCTATTACCGAATGCTACGGCACATTGGGCAAGACAACTTCGCTTCACGTAGAGGCTGGGCTCGCAAACCGAGGGTGTAGGACTTGTGACCAGGTCTCCGTCACTCCGGTGCCTATAACTTTTAATCCGTAAGGAGTTATACGACGAACAGCATACCGTTGGAAAGTTCTCCGAGAACTCTACGACGGGAGCAGCAAGCCTGCTCGACTGTGCCTATTTTCGGAGCCCAAAATCAAACTTTTTCATCAGTTTCGGGCCAGTTTTCTTCTTTTGCACTATTTTTTTGTCCCAGATCGTACGTCGTGAGCTATTAAAAGGACGACAATCTTACTCGCGGGATATTACAGGGCCCTACAATGCGTCGATATCACTTCTTGCGAGAATGCTATGTTGTTGAACTGGATGGGTTGTCGTTAAGCCCATTGGGCCTTTTCATTGGGCCATATCTCTAGGCAGGGACTGTGAACCGTCAACACATAAAGGACTTGTGCCCACAACATGACGGGTTCGATCATACCAGCACTAATGCATTGGATCCCATCAGAACTCCGAAGTTAAGCGTGCTTGGGCGAGAGTAGTACTAGGATGGGTGACCCCTTGGGAAGTCCTCGTGTTGCACCCCCCATTTTCAATTTTTTTTGCCCCGGTTAGGGTTGCCAAGATACTATATCCACCACATTTCTATTACCGAATCCCACGGCACCTAGAGCAAGACAACTTCGATTCACGTAGAGGCTGGGCCCGCAAACCGAGAGAGTGGGGCATGTGACCAGGTTTTCGTCACTCTGGTGCCCATAACTTTTAATCCATAAGGAGTTGTGCAGCGTACAGAATACCTTTGGAAGGCTCTCCGAAAGCTCTACGACGGGGGCAGCAAGCCTGCTCGACTGTGCCTATTTTCGGAGCCCAAAATTGAACGTTTTCATCAGTTTCGGTCCACTTTTCTTCTTTTGCTCTGTTTTCAGTCCCGGATCGTACGTCATGAGCTGTTAAAAAGATGACAACCTAGCTCGCTGGATATTAGAGGGCCCTACATCGCGTCGATATCACGTCTTACAAGGATGCTACGTTGTTGAAGCGGATGGGTTGTCGTTAAGCCCATTGGGCCTTTTGAATGGGCCATCTCTTTAGGCTGGGACTGTGAACCGACAACACATAAAGGATATGTGCCCTCAACATGACGGATGCGATCATACCAGGACTAATGCGCCGGATCCCATCAGAACTCCGAAGTTAAGTGTGCTTGGGCGAGAGTAGTACTACGATTGGTGACCCCTTGGGAAGTCCTCGTGTTGCACCCTCCTTTTCAATTTTTTTTGCCCCGGCTAGGGTTGCCAAGATACATTATCCACCATATTTCTATTACCGAATCCCACGACATCTTGGACAAGAAAACTTCACTTCACGTAGAGGCTGGGCCCACAAACCGAGGGCGTAGGGCTTTTTGACCAAGTCTCCGTCGCTCCAGTGCCCAAAACTTTTGATCTGTATGGAGTTACGCGGCACACGTCATGCTGTTGGAAAGCTCTCCAAGAGCTCTACGACAGGTGCAGCAAGCCTGCTAGGCTGCGACCGTTTTTAGAGCCCAAAATCTAACATTTTCATTAGTTTTGGGCCACTTTTCTTCATTTGTTCTGTTTTTCCGTCGCAGATCATACGTCGTGAGCTGTTAAAAGGACAACAACCTAACTCGCGAAACATTAGAGGGCCCTACAACGCGTCGATATCACGTCTTGCGAGGATGCTGTGTTGTTGAAGCGGATCGGTTGTCGTTAAGCACATTGGGCCTTTTGAATAGGCCATCGCTCTAGGCTGGGACCGTGAACCGTCAGCACATAAAGGATTTATGCCCGCAACATGACGGGTGCGATCATACCAGCACTATTGCACCGGATCCCATCAGAACTTTGTGGTTAAGCGTGCTTGGGCTAGAGTAGTACTAGGATAGGTGACCCCCGGGAAGTCCTCGTGTTGCACCCCCCTTTTTCAATTTTTGTTGCCCCGGTTAGGGTTGCCAAGATACTTTATCCTTCACATTTCCATTAGCGAATTCCACGGCACCTTGGGCAAGACAACTTCACTTCACGTAGAGGATGGGCCCGCAAACCGAGGTCGTGGGGCATGTGACCAGGTCTCCGTCTCTCAAGTGCCCATATGTTGTTTAATGTCATGTATATTAGCTTAATAGACTTTTATATGCTTTATGGATCTTATTGTAATAGATGTTGAAAGATGATGATCCAAATGATGTTAACTTAGTGGCTTTCTTTTGTCTATGGTTAAGTTGTAGATGTGTCTCAACTTATTTTTGAAATGTATGATAAGGTTGAGGTATTGTATGTTATGTTGGAACGGAGGCGTATAACGAGGATGGTTTATTGTATAATATGGTTGTGTTGTATGTTGTTGTTTGAATTGAGGAGTTGCTGGATGTATGATGTTTAATGAGGTTGGTTTAGAACCTCGGTATCCTATTTACTGTCGTTATACTGCCGAAATTCCGTTGCGTCCTGACTGGTCGTAGGAGGGGTCGAGTTGGGGCGTGACAAACAACATTAGGGTATCAGAGCGCATGTTAGCTGTCAGCCGGGGTATTCTCGGAATGTGGGTAATGGTCTTAGCATGAAATATGTATGAAAAGAAAGAAAAGTGAAATATGTATTGGTATGATTAAATGATTAAGTGATTATGTGATTTAAGTGCTTATGTGATTATGTGATTAATTTGCTTATGTGATTGAAACTTATGTGATCTATGTGTTTTATATGAGTTTGTTGTTTATGTGTTAAAAGTTGTATATAACCTGTTTATGTGTTATAACCTGTGCTAACTCTTTGATTAGTACGATGGCCGATAGACCGAGGACTCGTGGTAGGGCCGAGATTGTAGATGAGGTTCCTGGTAATGTGGCACAGGGCAGTGATAGGGGTGATGGCAGGTTAGGGGCAGCAATGGATCGGATTGCAGATTTGATGGCTGGGCAGGCCCAATTGTTAGCAGGTTAGGCAGTTCAGACTCAGGCGTTGCAGGCTCAGATACAGAATGTACAGGGAGGTAATCACGGTCGAGGTACTATGAAAGAGTTTCTGGGGTACTATCCTCCTAGATTTCAGGGAGAGCCTGATGATAGGAAGGCCGAGTCGTGGATTAGTAAGTTAGAGAAAATTTTTGATTCTCTCGGGTACACTGATGAGAGGAAGGTGACTTGTGCTGTCTATTTGCTTGATGATGAGGCAGAGGAATGGTGGCGCACTGTGAGAGCCAGTTGGGAGACCCGGGGTGTTCCGTATGTTTGGGATACCTTTCTTACTGCTTTTAGGGATAAGTATGTCCCGAGGGTTGCACGGGAGAGGAGAGAGGCTGAGTTCTTGTCCTTGGTGCAGGGGGATTCTACTGTGGCTCAGTATGAGGCTACATTCACTAGGTTGTCCCGGTATGCACCGGAGTTTGTAGCTGTGGAGGAGAGGAAGACCCGTAGGTTTATGTTGGGATTGAGGCCCGAGATTCAGGATGCAATGGCTCTGAATCGCTATGATATCTTCACTGAAGCTTTTGATGCAGCTTCTAGGTTAGAGAAGAGGAAAGGGGATCAGATTGTCTCCAGTCAGCCTAGTAAGAGGCCGTATCAGCCACAGGGCCAGCAGGTTATATATAGGCCTCCAGTACAGTAGGTTGTCTACAGGCCACCAGCCCAGCAGGGTTCTTATAGGCCACAGGGTCAGCAGAGTTACTATCGGCCTCAGTTTCAGCAGAGGCCATATCAGGTTCAGACTCAGTATAGGCCAGCGCAGTCTCAGGGTCAGTACAGGCCTAGCGTGGTGAGACCTCAGCAGCAGGCTGTATCAGCTGCTTCATCAACTTCTGGTTCTTCTAGGGGCAGTGTTAGTGCCACATCATCGCAGTGTAATTACTGCAAGCGCCCAGGGCATGTGGAGTCCGACTGCAGGGTAAAGGCAGGGACATGTTTGGGTTATGGTAGCATCGAGCATAGGGCGAAGGATTTCCCTAGATATACGAGGACTGAGGGTCGGGCAGCGACTCAGGGTTACCAGGGTAGGCCTACAGGCAGTGTACCACAGCAGCAGTGGGTTCAGGCTCGGGCTTACGCAGTTGATATGGAGGAGATGCCTGAGGAGACTGCAGTTGTGGAAGGTAACTTCCTTATACTTGATCAACTTGTTAAAGTGTTGATTGATTCTAGTGCTACGCATTCTTTCATTACTCCTTCTTGTGTGCAACGTGTTAAATTGCAACCTGAAAGATTGCCTTATGTGGTTGAGATTAGTACCTCTTTGACTGATAAGTATGTTACTAGCTTAGTATGTAAGGACTGTATAATACATGTTAAAGGGCATAATTTTCCTTCGGACCTTATTTTATTTCCTATCCGGGGGTATGATGTTATTCTGGGTATGGATTGGCTTTCTAAGTATGATGCCCAGTTGAACTGTAGAACCAAGGTAGTACAGTTTCGTTTGCCAGATCAGCCAGTAGTAGAGGTAGCGGGTAACCGGGGTGCTAAGACGAGTTTTGTTATCTCAGCAACTAAAGCCGTTAAGTTGGTGAGTAAGGGGTGTTCGGGTTATCTAGCTTATTTGATCAACAAGCCATCTGATAAGCTACAGCTAGAGGAAGTCCCTATTATCCGGGAATATCCTAATGTATTTCCCGAGGAGTTGCCAGGATTGCCGCCAGAAAGGGATATAGAGTTTGTGATTAATCTTGTTCCCGGTACTCAACCTATTTCTAAATCGGCGTACCGGATGGCACCAGCTGAGTTGAAGGAGTTGAAGACTCAGTTACAGGAGTTATTGAAGAAAGGATTCATTCAGCAGAGTTCTTCACCTTGGGGAGCTCCAGTCTTATTTGTGAAGAAGAAGGATGGTACTTTGAGATTGTGTATTGATTACCGTGGTTTGAATCAGGTGACCATCAAGAATAAATATCCTTTGCCACTGATTGATGAGTTGTTTGATCAACTTCAAGGAGCCAAAGTCTATTCTAAATTTGATTTGAGGCAGGGGTATTATCAGCTTCGGATTCGCACGGAGGATGTTCCGAAGTCTGCCTTCAGGACTCGGTACGGGCATTATGAGTTTGTTGTTATGCCCTTTGGATTGACTAATGCACCGGCAGCATTCATGGATTTGATGCATCGAGTCTTTCAGCCGTACTTGGACCAGTTCGTGGTGATTTTTATTGATGATATCTTGGTCTATTCTAAATCTGAATCGGAGCACGAGCAACATCTACGGCTTGTATTAGAGAAGTTGCAGGAGCATCAGTTGTTTGCCAAGTTCAGCAAATGTGAATTTTGGCTGCAACGGATTTCTTTTCTTGGCCATGTTATTACACAGAGCGGTATTTCCGTAGATCCCACTAAGATTGAATCGGTGATGTCTTGGAAGCGGCCAGAGAGTGTTACTAATGTCCGTAGTTTTCTTGGCTTGGCGGGTTATTACCGTAGGTTTGTCAAGGACTTCTCAAAGATTGCGGGGCCACTATCTAAGTTGACTCAGAAATGAACTATCTTTAATTGGGATGAGAAGTGTGAGAGTGGATTTCAGGAGTTGAAAAAGAGGTTAACTACCGCTCCAGTACTTGTTCTCACAGAAGGAGTTGAATATGCACCAGCGGAGGTGGATGGAGCTTCTTGGAGATTATAATTGTTCTATCAATTATCTGCCTGGAAAGGCAAATGTTGTGGCAGATGCTCTCAGCTGGAAGGCTAGTATTTCTTGTTTGGCTGTCAAGAAGTGGGAGGTTCTTGAGGAGTTTAGTTATTGGAGACCAGAGTTGACTCAGGCTGGGGTGATGTGTTCACATCTCCGTATTCAGCCTTTATTATTGTCTCAGATCAGGGAAGCTCAGCAGCTTGATGTTAAACTTCAGAAGATCAAGGATCAGATCACGAGTGATCAGTCTGACTTCAAACTGCATGAGGACGGTATTCTTCGGTTTCGGAACAGGGTTTGTGTTCCCGATGAACTGGGCTTGAGGCGAGGTATTCTGGAGGAAGCTCATAATTCTAAATATACTATTCATCCCGGTGGAACCAAGATGTATCAGGATTTGAAGCAACATTTCTGGTGGAACAACATGAAGAGGGAGGTTGCTCAGTTTGTATCTAGATGTTTGACTTGTCAGAGAGTGAAAGCCGAGCATCAACGACCAGCAGGTTTGCTTCAGCCGTTGGCTATACCAGAGTGGAAATGGGAGCATATTACGATGGACTTCGTCACTGGTTTGCCTAGATCACCGAGGGGTAATGATGCAGTTTGGGTTGTCGTGGATCGTTTGACGAAGACAGCTCATTTTATTGCCATGAGGATGGGAGATGAGGTTACAAAGTTGACGGACCTCTATCTGGATCAGATTGTTAGACTTCACGGTATTCCATCTAGTATTGTCTCTGATCGAGATCCTCGATTTACTTCTCGTTTGTGGGAGAAACTTCAGGAGACCTTAGGTACTCAGTTGAACTTCAGTACAGCGTATCATCCACAGACCGACGGTCAGTCTGAGCGGACTATTCAGATTCTGGAAGATATGCTTAGGGCTTGTGTTCTGGACTTTGGGAAGAACTGGGAGAAACATCTACCACTTGCCGAGTTTGCCTATAACAATAGTTATCAAGCTACTATTGGGATGGCACCTTTCGCAGCTCTTTACGGTCGTAAGTGCCGTTCACCTTTATATTGGGACGAGGTAGGGGAGATAAAGACTATTGATCCGACTATTATGCCAGAACTTCTTGAGAAGATTGAGAATGTTCAGTTGATCAGGCAGAGAATGCTTACGGCGCAGAGTAGATTCAAGAGTTATGCTGATAAGCGTCGTCGAGACTTAGAGTTTGCAGTTGGAGATCGGGTTTTCTTGAGATTGTCTCCTTGAAAGGGGTTTGCTCGTTATGGTAAAGGTGGAAAGCTGAGTCCGAGATTTGTTGGGCCGTTTGAGATTACTGGCAGGGTTGGTAAGTTGGCATATCGGTTGGCTTTACCGGAAAACTTCTCTAATGTCCACGATGTATTTCACGTGTCTAATTTGCGGAAATACAATCCGGATCCTTCTCATATTCTTGAGCCAGAGCCGTTACAGCTTTGAGAGAATTTGACTTATGACGAGCGTCCGATTCGTATTCTAGATCAGATGGACCGAGAGTTGAGGTCGAAGAGGATTCCGATGGTTAAGGTGTTGTGGAAGCATCACGGCATTGAGGAAACTACGTGGGAGAGACGAGATCAGATGCAGCAGCAATACCTAGATCTATTCCGTACATCAAGTAAGAATTTCGAGGACGAAATTTCTATAAGGAGGGGAGAATGTGAAACCCTACTTTCCTGCTTATCTCGTTTTACGTGCTATACCTCGTTTTGCGTGCATATGTTCTGTTTATGTGCTATAGGACCTAGAAAGTTATAATTTTGATATCAATACTCCTAATACGTGCTAAATGTGCATTCATGAAATTTTCATCAAAAACGGAGTCAGAAATTTTATTGTCGATTTTCAGTAAATAGTGTTTTCGAAACACGTCCGCTAAAATTTTGAAACTGGTCTTTTTAACCCTTCTAGACCTAGTCCACGGACTTTAATAGACCTGTGTTTGATGAAAACGGTTTTAAAATCGGCTTAAGAATTTATTAGGGTTTTTACACCGACTTTTGCGAAAATCGAGTTTTAAGCCGACTCGGGTGAAATTGTTGGATTGTAAAACTTCTTGTCACCTAAAAATAATCCACTTGAGATATCTTGGGGGTTGCATAATTATTTTTAACTTGGTGAGCAATAAAATGCAATTAAAGTCATTAAAAACACAAAAATACTAATTAAAACTAACTTTGACTTTGCATTTTTTTAATTGACCAAGCTTTTAAATACTTATTGTCATCAACACACACTCACACAACACAAAACACACTCCACAAACACACACATTGCCGTGAGAAAGAAGGAGAAAAAGAAAGAGAATTTTCAAAGCTTTTCAATCCATTTTTTCAAAGAAAAACTTGGTTTTTGTCCGTGAAACTTCGCACCGACTTGGATTCTGCTTGTTGGGCACGCATAGCATGCATTCCTAGGCTTATATCGCATCAAAGGTGAGAGAAAAATTCTAGATCTCAAAATGTCATTTTTATGTTTTTGCTCATAAATGAAAATTTAACCGTTAGAATTGAAATCTGAAGATAGATTATTGCTCCTTGCATGCTAGGGATCGTTATATACTAATACTACGAATTTATGTCGGATGTAGCATAATTTTTATTTTCCGGGTATTTAATTTTGATTAAAATGTTCAAAGTTGAATTAAATGAGTTGTGTTGATCGAAATCGATTGCCGTCGATTTCTAAATACTTGATAATTACGTGTTAGCGCTGTTGTAATGCCGAATTTTCGATTACATTTTTCGTGTGAAAATCCAGAAAATCCAGCCAAGACATCCTAGGGTTTTAGGGTTATCGGGCATGATTTGGAGGTGTTATGGTGGATTTCCGAGAGGGCTAATGTAGTAGGTTGAATGGGTGAGTGATAGGAACTGATTTGGAAATGTTTGGATTAGTAGATTGTAAGTTATGAATTTTAGAAGTTTAGGTTGTCATTCTTTAATTTCTTGAACGATGCCTTTAGATGGTTGGGTAGTGTTCGAGTGATGAATGGTGAGTTGTTGATGAGTAATTTAGAGTTTAATTATGTATATTATGCATGTCCGGTTAGATGGCCTACTTTGTCATCTAACTACGTTGTTTGTTGTTTAATTTAATATTGATGTTATATTGATGTTATTGATTGATTATTATTGAGTTCGGGAATCGGGCACTTTCGTTGCTGATCTCCCAATTGATTGATTGATGATTGATTGTTGATTGATGATTATGGAGTCTTGGTATGTGTGTGCCACCTCTCGGGCAGCGTCGGGCTGTCGGGTTGATAATGGCATGACTGCCATAGGCTACCCCCAGCTCGCATGACAGAGGTGTCATGGAGGGAGGGGCTAGTGAGGTACCTCGGGTGCGTGAGTAATGGGGAGTTATAAGAAGAACGGTTGAGATCGTGATGGCGTTTGGAGCTACACCAAATAGAGTATCCTTTAATGAATGGTTATATAGTTATGTGATGATAATGTTATTATTGTTGTTGTGTATTTACTTGATCAAAGGATTAAATCCAAGGAGCGTAGTGAATACTGTCGAGATCTATCGGATCCTCACTGGGCTTATGTATATAAGCTCACTCTCTATTATTGCATGCTTACAGGTGTTGCAGAGCCGGATTACGGGTACGTGCCTCCTGAGGAGGAAAATGTGCCTTATGTGGACGAGTCATATGTTCCTGAGTCTTATCCATGATTATATGTTGTTTAATGTCATGTATATTAGCTTAATAGACTTTTATATGCTTTATGGATCTTATTGTAATAGATGTTGAAAGATGATGATCCAAATGATGTTAACTTAGTGGCTTTCTTTTGTCTATGGTTAAGTTGTAGATGTGTCTCAACTTATTTTTGAAATGTATGATAAGGTTGAGGTATTGTATGTTATGTTGGAACGGAGGCGTATAACGAGGATGGTTTATTGTATAATATGGTTGTGTTGTATGTTGGTGTTTGAATTGAGGAGTTGGTGGATGTATGATGTTTAATGAGGTTGGTTTAGAACCCCGGTATCCTATTTACTGTCGTTATACTGCCGAAATTCCGTTGCGTCCTGACTGGTCGTAGGAGGGGTCGAGTTGGGGCGTGACAAACAACATTTGCCTTACCTAGCACGAAGTTTATAGAACAATTGTAGCCACTTAATAGCTCAAGCCATCTTCGCTGCCTCATATTCAAATCCTTTTGTGAAAATAAATATTTGAGGCTCTTGTGGTCAGTAAAAATTTCAAATCTGCCACCCCACAAGTAATGACGCCATTTCTTTAAAGCAAACACAACTGCAGCTAACTCCAGATCATGTGTAGGGTAATTGACTTCATAAGGTTTCAACTTCCTAGAAGCATAGGCAATCACCTTACCATTCTGCATTAAAACACAGCCCAAACCTTCTTTAGATGCATCACTATAGACAACAAAGTTTTCTGTTCCCTCAGGTAAAGCTAGTATAGGAGCTGTAGTTAGTCTCTTCTTCAATTCTTGGAAACTAGATTCACATTTAGCATCCCAGTTGTAAGAAACTTTCTTTCGAGTCAACTGGCTTAAAGGTCTAGAGATTTTGGAAAAGTCTTTAACAAACCTCCGATAGTAACCTGCCAAACCCAAAAAACTCCGAATCTCTGACACTGTTTCAGGTCTCTTCCAAGATGAAACAACTTCAATCTTAGTTGGATCTACTGCAATTCCTTGATCTGAAATGATATGGCCTATAAATGATATTTGATTCAACCAGAATTCACACTTGCTGAATTTAGCAAAAAGCTTGTTTTCTTGCAAAGTCTGTAGCACAATCTTCAAATGTTGTTCATGTTCAGCCTCATTCTTAAAGTATACTAAAATGTCGTCAATAAAGATTACGACAAACTGATCAAGATAAGGTCGAAAGACCCTCTGCATTAAGTCCATGAATGTGGCTGGTGCATTCGTCAAACCAAACGGTAACACAACAAATTCATAGTGGCCATATCTAGTCCTGAATGCTGTCTTAGGTATATCGTCACTCCGAATTCTGAGTTGATAGTAACCCTGCCTCAAGTCAAATTTAGAGTAAACACTCGCACCCTGTAACTGGTCAAAAAATTCTTCAATCAACGGCAAGGGGTATTTGTTCTTAATCATGACTTGATTAAGTCCTCTGTAATCAATACATAACCGTAGCGTGTCGTCTTTCTTTCTCACAAACAACACAGGCGTACCCCACGGCGAAGAACTAGGTTGTATAAACCCTTTCTCAAGCAAGTTCTGAAGCTAAATTTTTAATTCCTGAAGTTCAGCCGATGCCATTCTATAAGACTTCTAGAAATTGGCGCAGTGCCTGGCACAAGGTCAATCACAAATTCAATCTCCCTATCCGGTGGTAAACCCGGTAATTCCTCGGGAAATACACCAGGGAAGTCTTTAACAATTGGAACCTTATTCAAATTCAACTTATCAGTAGGTTGATTGATCAGATAAGCTAAGTAAGCTTCACAACCTTTATTCAACAACTTAGAAGCCTTGATCGATGATAAAAGAGGTATCCGGGCAGCCCTGCAGTTCCCAACAATCTCAAGTACCGGTAGGTCAGGAATCTGAAGATAAACAATCTTTGTTCTACAATCTAATTGAGCATAGTATTTCCCCAACTAGTCCATTCCCAAAATGATTTCAAAGTCACGGAAAGGCAATATAATTAAATCAGCAAGAAATTTACGGTTCTCAATACATATATCACAAGATTTGCAAATAGACTCAGTAACAAATTTTGCACCAAAAGGCGTACTAACTTCAGCTTCATGCGGCAGTTTATCAATGCAAACATTCACAGATCGTGCACATGCAGGAGTTATAAACGAATGTGTAGCTCCGAGATCAATCAAAACTTTAACTGGTTGAGTATTGAGAAGAAAGGTACCTTCCACTATTGCTGTAGTGTCGGGTAGCTCCTCCGCATCCAATGCAAAGACCCTAGCCTGTACCCTCTGTGCTGGACCTGCACCTGCAGCCCTATTCTGCACACCTTGGCCTCCAGTATGGCCCTGAACATTCTTATACTTAGGGCAATCTCTCACCCTATGGTCATCACTCCCACAACCAGTGCATTTACCACTCTTCCTCCAGCAATTAGCCTCAACGTGCCCCGATCGATTACAAAAGTTGCACTGCTGATTTTGCCTTACAATAGTGTTTCCTGAAGGTGCGGGGGCTCTGGCAGTGGTAGGAACTGTACCTCCCTGCTGAGGTCTAGTCATAGCTGGCCTAGCCTGAATCTGATGCTGTGGCTGATACGGACGTTGCTGAGGAACCTGCGTAGAAGTCTGATACTGCCTCGGCTGACTCTGGCTTCTCTGGCCCAAGTACTGTTTCTTACTCGGCTGACTACTCTCAGCTATCATCTCAGCTTTCCGTTTCTCAAACTTCGAGGCTGCTTGGAATGCCTCGGGAAAAGTAGGATAGGTCTGCCCAGTCAAATGTAGCTGAATATCCATTCTCAGCCCCCTTTTAAATTTTTTTTGCCCCAGTTAGGGTTGTCGAGATACTTTATCCACCACATTTCTATTACCGAATCCCTCGGCACCTTAGGAAATACAACTTCGCTTCACGTAGAGGCTGAGCCCATAAATCGAGGGCATGAAGCTTGTGACCAGGTCTCCGTCGCTTGGGTGCCCATAACTTTTAATCAGCAATGAGTTACACGAAGTACAACATACCATTGGAAAGCTCTCCAAGAGCTCTACGACGGGGGCAGCAATCCTGCTTAGCTGCGCCTATTTTCGTATCCCAAAATCGAACATTTTCATCAGTTTCGGGCCACTTTTCTTCTTTTGCTCTATTTTTTCGTCCCGGATCATACGTCGTGAGCTGTTAAAAAGACAACAACCTAACTCACGGGATATTCCAGGGCTTTTCAACGCGTCGATATCACGTCTTGCGAGGATGCTGCGCTGTTAAAGCGGATGGGTTGTCGTTAAGCCCATTGGGCCTTTTGAATGGGCCATCTCTCTAGGTAAGGACGGTGAACCGTCAACACATAAAGGTTTTGTGCCCACAACATGACGGGTGCGATCATACCAGCACTAATGCACCAGATCCTATCAGAACTATGAAGTTAAGCGTGCATGGGCGAGAGTAGTACTAGGATGGGTGACCCCTTGGGAAGTCCTCGTGTTGCACTCTACTTTTCAATTTTTTTTGCCCCAATTAGGGTTGCCAAGACACTTTATCTACCACATTTCTATTACTGAATCACACGGCACCTTGGGCAAGACAACTTCGCTCCACGTAGATGCTGGGCCTGCAAACCGAGGGCGTACGGCTTTTGACACTATCTCCGTCGCTCCGGTGACCATAGCTTTTGATCCGTAAGGAGTTACGCGGCGCAAAGCATACCGTTGGAAAGATCTCCGAGAGCTCTACGATGTGGGCAGCAAGCCTGCTCGGCTGCGCTCTTTTTGAAGCCCAAAATCAAACATTTTCATCAGTTTCGGGCCACTTTTCTTCTTTTGCTTTAATTTTATGTCTCGGATCTCATGTCGTGAGCTGTTAAAAGGACGACAACCTAACTCGCTGGATATTATTGGGCCTTACAATCTGTCAATATCACCTCTTACGAGGATGCTACATTGTTGAAGCAGATGGGTTGTCGTTAAGTCCATTGGGACTTTTGAATGGGCCATCTCTCTGGGCAGGGACAGTGAACCGGTAACACATAAAGGATTTATGCCCTCAACATGACGGGTGCGATCATACCAGCACTAATGCACCGGATCCCATCAGAACTCTCAAGTTAAGCGTGCTTGGGCTAGAGTAGTACTAGGATGGGTGACCCCCTGTGAAGTCCTCATGTTGCACCCCCTTTTACAATTAGTTTTGCCCCTGTTACGGTTGCCAAGATACTTTATCCACCACATTTCTATTATTGAATCACACGGCACCTTGGGCAAGACAACTTTGCTTCACGTAGAGGCTGGGCCTGCAAACCGAGGGCGTAGGGTTTTTGATACTGTCTACGTCACTCTGGTGCCCATAACTTTTGATCCGTAAGGAGTTATGCAGCGCACAACATACTGTTGGAAAGCTCTCCGAGAGCTCTACGACGTGGGCAGTAAGCCTACTCGGCTGCACCCATTTTGTAGCCCAAAATCGAACATTTTCATGAGTTTTGTGCCACTTTTCTTCTTTTGCTCTGTTTTTCCGTAACGGATCATATGTCGTGAGCTGTTAAAAGGACGACAACCTAAATCGCGGGACATTAGAGGGCCCTACAATGCGTCGATATCACGTCTTGCGAGGATGCTGCGTTGTTGAAGCGGATGGGTTGTCGTTGAGCCCATTGGGCCTTCTGACTAGGCTATATCTCTAGACTGGGACTGTGAACCGTCAACACATAAAGGATTTGTGCACTCAACATGACGGGTGCGATCATACCAGCACTGATGCACCGGATCCCATCAGAACTCTGAAGTTAAGCGTGCTTGGGCCAGAGTAGTACTATGATGGGTGATCCCCTGGGATGTCCTCATGTTGCACCCCCCTTTTACAATTAGTTTTGCCCCGGTTAGGGTTGCCAAGATACTTTACCCACCACATTTCTATTACTGAATCCCACGGCACCTTGGGCAAGACAACTTCGGTTCACGTAGAGGCTGGGCCCGCAAACCGAGGGCTTAGGGATTTTGACCAGGTCTTCGTCGCTCCGGTGCCCATAACTTTTCATCCGCAAGAAGTTACGCGACGCACAGCATATCGTTGGAAAGCTCTCCGAGGGCTTAACGATGTGGGCAGAAGCCTGCTCGGCTGCGCCCATTTTTGAAGCCCAATATCGAACATTTTCATCAGTTTCGGGCCACTTTTCTTCTTTTGCTCTGTTTTTCCATCCAGGATCGTACGTCGGGAGTTGTTAAAAGGACGACAACCTAACTCACAGGACATTGGAGGGCCCTACAACGTGTCGATATCTCGCCTTGTGAGGATGCTGCGTTGTTGAAGCGGATGGGATATCGTTAAGCCCATTAGGCCTTCTAAATGGGCCATCTCTCTAGGCTGGGACTGTGAACTGTCCACACATCAAGGATTTGTGCCCATTACATGACGGGTACGATCATACCAGCACTAATGTACCTGATCCTATCAGAACTCCGAAGTTAAGCGTGCTTGGGCGAGAGTAGTACTAGGATGGGTGACCCCCTAGGAAGTCCTCGTGTTGCACCCCCCATTTGAAATTTTTTTTGCCCTAGTTAGGGTTGTCGAGATACTTTATCCACCACATTTCTATTACCGAATCCCTCGGCACCTTAGGCAAGACAACTTCGTTTCACGTAGAGGCTGGGCTCATAAACTGAGGGCGTGCGGCTTGTGACCAGGTCTCCGTCGCTCCGGTGCCCATAACTTTTTATCCGTAAGGAGTTACACGACGTACAACATACCGTTAGAAAGCTCTCCAAGAGCTCTACGACGGGGGCAGTAATCCTGCTTAGCTGCGCCTGTTTTAAGAGCCCAAAATCAAACGTTTTCAAAAGTTTTGGTCCACTTTTCTTCTTTTGCACTGTTTTTTCGTCCCGGATCGTACGTTGCGAGCTATTAAAAGGACGACAACCTATTCAAGGGATATTCCAGGGCCTTACAACGCGTCGATATCACGTCTTGCGAGGATGCTACGCTATTAAAGCGGATGGGTTGTTGTTAAGCCCATTGGGCCTTTTGAATGGGCCATCTCTCTGGGCTGTGACTGTGAACCGTCAACACAGAAAGGATTTGTGCCCTGAACATGACGGGTGCGTTGATACCAGTACTAATGCACCGGATCCCATCAGAACTCTGAAGTTAAGCGTGCTTGGGCCAAAGTAGTGCTAGGATGGGTAACCCCTTGGGAAGTCCTTGTGTTGCACCCCCGTTTTACAATTAGTTTTGCCCCGGTTAGGGTTGCCAAGATACTTTATCTACCACATTTCTATTATTAAATCCCACGGTACCTTGGGCAAGACAACTTCGCTTCACGTAGAGGCTGGTCCCGCAAACCGAGGGCGTAGGGCTTTTGACATTGTCTACGTCGCTCCGATGCCCATAACTTTTGATCCGTAAAGAGTTACGCGGCGCACAGCATATCGTTGGAAAGCTCTCGAGTGCTCTACAACGTGGGCAGCAAGCCTGCTCGGCTGCGACCATTTTTGGAGCCCAAAATCAAAAGTTTTTATTAGTTTTGCGACACATTTGTTCTTTATCTCTGTTTTTCCTCCCGAATCGTACGTCGTGAGCTGTTAAAAGGACGACAAACTAACTCGCGGGACATTACAGGGGCCTACAACGCGTCGATATCAAGTTTTACGACGATGCTGCGTTGTTGAAGCGGATGGCTTGTCGTTAAGCCCAGTGGGCCTTTTGAATGGGCCATCTCTCTTGGCTAGGACAGTGAACCGTCAACACATAAAGGATTTGTGCCCTCAACATGATTGGTGCGATCATACCAGCACTAATGCACCTGATCCCATCAAAGAACCGAAGTTAAGCGTGGTTGGGCCAGAGTAGTACTAGGATGGGTGGTCCCATGGGAAGTCCTCTTGTTTCACCCCCCTTTTACGATTACTTTTGCCCCGGTTAGGGTTGCCAAGATACTTTATCCACCACATTTCTATTACTGAATCTCACGGCACTTTTGGCAAGACAACTTCACTTCACGTAGAGGCTGGGCCCGCAAACCGAGGGATTAGGGCTTTTGACTAGGTCTCCGTCGCTCCGGTGCCCATAACTTTTGATCCTTAAGGAGTTACGCGGCACACACCATACCGTCGAAAAGCTCTCCAAGACTTGTACGACGAGGTAGCAATCCTGCTTAGCGCGGTTTTTTTCAGATCCCAAAATCGAACATTTTCATCAGTTTCGGGCCACTTTTCTTCTTTTGCTCTATTTTTTCGTCCTGTATCGTACGTCGTGAGCTGTTAAAAAGACGACAACCTAACTCATGGGATATTCCAGGGCCTTACATCTCGTTGATATCACGTCTTGCGAGGATACTACGCTGTTAAAGCGGATGGGTTGTCGTTAAACCCATTGGGCCATTTGAATGGGCCATCTCTCTAGGCTAGGACTGTGAACCGTCAACACATAAAGGATTTGTGCCCACAACATGACAGGTGCGATCATACCAGCATTAATGCACCAAATCCCATCAGAACTCCAAAGTTAATCGTGCTTGGGCGAGAGTAGTACTAGGATGGGTGACCCCCTGGGAAGTCGTCGTGTTGCACCCCACTTTTAAAATTTTTTTGCCCCAGTTAGGGTTGCCAAGACACTTTATCCACCACATTTCTATTATCGAATCCCACGGCACCTTAGGCAAGACAACTTCGCTTCACGTAGAGGCTGGGCCCGCAAACCAAGGGCGTGGGGCATGTGACCAGGTTTCTGTCACTTCGGTGCCCATAACTTTTAAAACGTAAGGAGTTACGCGGAGCACAACACACCGTTGGAAAGCTCTCCAAGAGCTCTACGACGGTGGCTGCAAGCCTGCTAGGCTGCGCCTATTTTCGGAGTACAAAATTGAACATTTTCATCAATTTCGGGCCACTTTTCATCTTTTCCACTATTTTTCTGTCCCGGATCGTACGTCTTGAGATGTTAAAAGGACGACAACCTAACTCGCGGGACAATAGAGGGCCCTAAAATGTGTCGATATCACGTCTTGCGAGGATGTTGCGTTGTTGAAGCGAATAGGTTGTCGTTAAGGCCATTGGGCCTTCTGAATGGGTCATCTCTCTGGGCTGGGACTGTGAACCGTCAACACATAAAGGATTTGTGCCCTCAACATGACGGGTGCGATCAAACCAGCACTAATGCACCGGATCGCATCAGAACTTTGAAGTTAAGCGTGCTTGGGCGAGAGTAATACTAGGATGGGTGACCCCCTGGGAAGTTCTCGTGTTGCACCCCTTTTTTACAATTAGTTTTGCCCCGGTTAGGGTTGCCAAGATACTTTATCCACCACATTTCTATTACTGAATCACATGGCACCTTGGGCAAGACAACTTTGCTTCACGTAGAGGCTGGGCCTACAAACCGCGGGCGTAGGGCTTTTGACACTGTCTCTGTCGCTCCGCTGACCATAACTTTTGATCCGTAAGGAGTTACGCGGTGCACAACATACCGTTGGAAAAATCTCCGAGAGCTCTACGATATGGGCAGCAAGCTTGCTCGGCTGTGCTCGTTTTTGAAGCCCAAAATCAAACATTTTCATCAGTTTCGGGCCATTTTTATTCTTTTGCTCTATTTTTCCATCTCGGATCTCATGTCGTGAGCTATTAAAAGGACGACAACCTAACTGGCGGGATATTATTGGGCCTTACAATGCGTCGATATCGCCTCTGACGAGGATGCTGCGTTGTTGAAGCGGATGGGTTGTCGTTAAGCCCATTCGGCCTTCTGAATGGGCCATCTCTCTGGGCTGGGACTGTGAATCGTCAACACATCAAGGATTTGTGCCCACTACATGACAGGTGCGATCATACCAGTACTAATGCACCTGATGCTATCAGAACTCCGAAGTTAAGCGTGCTTGCGCGAGAGTAGTACTAGGATGGGTGACCCCCTAGGAAGTCCTCGTGTTGCACCCCCCCTTTTAAATTTTTTTTGCCCCAGTTAGGGTTGCCGAGATACTTTATCCACCACATTTCTATTACTGAATCCCTCGGCACCTTAGGCAAGACAACTTCGCTTCACGTAGAGGCTGGGCTCATAAACCGAGGGCGTGGGGCTTGTGACCAGGTCTCCGTCGCTCCGGTGCCCATAACTTTAAATCCGTAAGGAGTTACACGATGTACAGCATGCTATTGGAAAGCTCTCCAAGAGCTCTACGACGGGGTCAGCAATCCTGCTTAGCTGCGCCTGTTTTCAGAGCCCAAAATCAAACGTTTTCATCAGTTTTGGGCCACTTTTCTTCTTTTGCTGTATTTTTTCGTCCCAGATCGTACGTCGTGAGCTGTTAAAAAGATGACAACCTAACTCACGGGATATTCCAGGGCCTTACATCGCATCGATATCACGTCTTGCGAGGATGCTGCGCTGTTAAAGCATATGGGTTGTCATTAAACCCATTGGGCCTTTTGAATGGGCTATCTCTCTAGGCTAGGACAGTGAACCGTCAACACATAAAGGATTTGTGCCCACAACATGACGGGTGCGATCATACCAGCACTAATGCACCGAATCCCATCAGAACTCCAAAGTTAATCGTGCTTGGGCGAGAGTAGAACTAGGATGGGTGACCCCCTGGGAAGTCGTTGTGTTGCACCCCACTTTTCAATTTTTTTTGCCCCAGTTAGGGTTGCCAAGATACTTTATCCACCACATTTCTATTATCGAATCCCACGGCACCTTAGGCAAGACAACTTCGCTTCACGTAGAGGCTGGGCCCGCAAACCGAGGGCGTGGGGCATGTGACCAGGTTTCCGTCACTTCAGTGCCCATAACTTTTAACACGTAAGGAGTTACGCGGAGCACAACATACCGTTGGAAAGCTCTCCAAGAGCTCTACGACGGTGGCTGCAAGCCTGCTAGGCTGCGCCTATTTTCGGAGCACAAAATTGAACATTTTCATCTGTTTCGGGCCACTTTTCATCTTTTCCTCTATTTTTCTGTCCTGGATCGTACATCTTGAGCTGTTAAAAGGATGACAACCTAACTCGCGGGACAATAGAGGGCCCTAAAATGTGTCGATATCACATCTTGCGAGGATGTTGCGTTGTTGAAGCGAATAGGTTGTCGTTAAGGCCATTGGGCCTTTTGAATGGGTCATATCTTTGAGCTGGGACTGTGAACCGTCAACACATAAAGGATTTGTGCCCTCAACATGACGGGTGCGATCAAACCAGCACTAATGCACCGGATCGCATCAGAACTTTGAAGTTAAGCATGCTTGGGCCAGAGTAGTACTAGGATGGGTGACCCCCTGGGAAGTTCTCGTGTTGCACCCCTCTTTTACAATTAGTTTTGCACCGGTTAGGGTTGCCAAGATACTTTATCCACCACATTTCTATTACTGAATCACATGGCACCTTGGGCAAGACAACTTCGCTTCACGTAGAGGCTGGGTCCACAAACCGCGGGCGTAGGGCTTTTGACACTGTCTCCGTCGCTCCGGTGACCATAACTTTTGATCCGTAAGGAGTTACGTGGCGCACAGCATACCGTTGGAAAAATCTCCGAGAGCTCTACGATGTGGCAGCAAGCTTGCTCGGCTGCGCTCGTTTTTTAAGCCCAAAATAAAACATTTTCATCAGTTTCGGGCCACTTTTCTTCTTTTGCTCTATTTTTCCATCTCGGATCTCACGTCGTGAGCTATTAAAAGGACGACAACCTAACTGGCAGGATATTATTGGGCCTTACAATGCGTCGATATCACCTCTGACGAGGATGCTGCGTTGTTGAAGTGGATGGGTTGTTGTTAAGCCCATTGGGCCTTTTCAATGGGCCATCTCTCTAGGCTGGGACAGTGAACCGGTAACACATAAAGGATTTGTGCCCTCAAAATGACGGGTGCGATCATACCATCACTAATGCACCGGATCCCATCAGAACTCTAAAGTTAAGCGTGTTTGGGCCAGAGTAGTACTAGGATGGGTAACCCCCTAGGAAGTCCTCATGTTGCACCCCCCTTTTACAATTAGTTTTGCCCCGGTTAGGTTTGCCAAGATACTTTATCCACCATATTTTTATTATTGAATCCGACGGCACCTTGTGCAAGACAACTTCGCTTCACGTAGAGGCTGGGCCCGCAAATCGAGGGCTTAGGGATTTTAACTAGGTCTCCGTCGCTCCGGTGCCCATAACTTTTCATCCGTAAGGAGTTACGTGGCGCACAGCATACCGTTGGAAAGCTCTTCGAGAGCTCAACGACGTGGGAAGAAGACTGCTCAGCTATGCCCATTTTTTAAGCCCAAAATCAAACATTTTCATCAGTTTGGGGCCACTTTTCTTCTTTTGCTCTGTTTTTTCGTCTCGGATCGTACGTTGTGAGCTGTTCAAAGGACGACAACCTGACTCGCAGGACATTGGAGGGCCCTACAATGTGTCGATATCTCTCCTTGTAAGGATGCTGCGTTGTTGAAGCGGATGGGTTGTCGTTAAGCCCATTGGGACTTCTGAATAGGCCATCTCTCTGGGCTGGGACTGTGAATCGTCAACACATCAAGGATTTGTGCCCACTACATGACGGGTGCGATCATACCAACACTAAAGCACCGGATCCTATCAGAACTCCGAAGTTAAGCGTGCTTGGGCGAGAGTAGTACTAGGATGGGTGACCCCCTAGGAAGTCCTCGTGTTGCACCCCCCCTTTTTAAATTTTTTTTGCCCCAATTAGGGTTGCCGAGATACTTTATCCACCACATTTCTATTACCGAATCCCTCGGCACCTTAGGCAAGACAACTTCGCTTCACGTAGAGGCTGGGCTCATAAACAGAGGGCGTGGGGCTTGTGACCAGGTCTCCGTCGCTCCGGTGCCCATAACTTTAAATCCGTAAGGAGTTACACAAAGTACAGCATGCCGTTGGAAAGCTCTCCAAGAGCTCTACGATGGGGACAGCAATCCTGCTTAGCTGTGCTTGTTTTCAAAGCCCAAAATCAAACGTTTTCATCAGTTTTGGGCCACTTTTCCTCTTTTGCTCTGTTTTTTCATCCCGGAAGTACGTTGCGAGCTATTAAAAGGACGACAACCTACTCAGGGGATATTCCAGGGCCTTACAACGCGTCGATATCACGTCTTGTGATGATGCTGCGCTGTTAAAGCGGATGGGTTGTCGTTAAGTCCATTAGGCCTTTTGAATGGGCCATCTCTCTAGGCTGTGACTGTGAACCGTCAACACATAAAGGATTTGTGCCCTCAACATGACGGGTGCGATCATACCAGTACTAATGCACCGGATCCCATCAGAACTCTGAAGTTAAGCGTGCTTGGGCCAGAGTACTACTAGGATGGTTGACCCCCTGGGAAGTCCTCGTGTTGCACCCCTTTTACAATTAGTTTTGCCCCGGTTAGGGTTGCCAAGATACTTTATCCACCACATTTCTGTTATTGATTCCTATCGCACCTTGGGCAAGACAACTTCACCTCACGTAGAGGCTAGGCCCGCAAACCGAGGGCGTCGGGCTTTTGACATTGTCTACGTCGCTCCGGTGCCCATAAATTTTGTTCTGTAAGGAGTTACGCGGCGTACAGCATACCGTTGGAAAGCTCGCCGAGTGCTCTACAATGTGGGCAGCAAGCCTGCTCGGCTGAGCCTATTTTTGGAGCCCAAAATCAAATGTTTTTATCATTTTTGTGCCATTTTTCTTCTTTATCTCTATTTTTCCTTCTGGATCGTACGTCGTGTGCTGTTAAAAGGATGACAATCTAACTCGCGGGACATTAGAGGGCCCTACAACGCGTCGATATCACGTCTTGCAACGATGCTGCGTTGTTGAAGCGGATGGGTTGTCGTTAAGCCCATTGGGCCTTTCGAATGGGCCATATCTCTGGGCTGGGACAGTGAACCGTCCACACATAAAGGATTTGTGCCCTCAACATGACGAGTGCGATCATACCAGCACTAATACATCGGATCCCATCAGAACTCCGAAGTTAAGCGTGCTTGGGCCAGAGTAGTACTAGGATGGGTGATCCCATGGGAAGTCCTCGTGTTGTACCCCCTTTTACAATTAGTTTTGCCCCGGTTAGGGTTGCCAAGATACTTTATCCACCACATTTCTATTACTGAATCCCACGGCACCTTGGGTAAGACAACTTCACTTCACGTAGAGGTTGGGCCTGCAAATCGAGGTATTAGGGCTTTTGACCAGGTCTCCGTCGCTTCGGTGCCCATAACTTTTGATCCGTAAAGAGTTATGCGGCGCACAGCATACCGTTGGAAAGCTCTCCGATAGCTTTCCGACGTGGGCAGAAGCCTGCTCGGCTGCGCCCATTTTTGAAGCCCAAAATTGAACATTTTCATCAGATTCGGGCCACTTTTCCTCTTTTGCTCTGTTTTTCCGTCCAAGATCGTACGTCGTGAGCTATTAAAAGCACGACAACCTAACTCGCAGGACATTGGAGGGCCCTACAACGCATCGGTATCACGTCTTGTGAGGATGCAGCGTTGTTGAAGCGGATGGGTTGTCGTTAAGCCCATTGGCCATCTGAATGGGCCATCTCTCTGGGCTGGGACTGTGAACCGTCAACACATCAAGGATTTGTGCCCACTACATGACAGGTGTGATCATACCAGCACTAATGTACCGGATCCTATCAGAACTCCGAAGTTAAGCGTCCTTGGGCGAGAGTAGCACTAGGATAGGTGACCCCATGGGAAGTCCTCGTGTTCCACCCCGCCTTTTTAATTTTTTTTGGCCCAGTTAGGGTTGTCGAGATACTTGATCCACCACATTTCTATTACCGAATCCCACGGCACCTTAGGCAAGACAACTTCGCTTCACGCAGAGGCTGGGCCCATAAATTGAGGGCGTGAGGCTTGTGACCAGGTCTCCGTCGCTCCGGTGCCCATAACTTTTAATCCGTAAGGAGTTACACGAAGTACAGCATACCGTTGGAAAGCTCTCCGAGAGCTCTACGATGACGTAGCAATCCTGCTTAGCTACGCCTATTTTCAGATCCCAAAATTGAACATTTTCATCAGTTTCGGGCCACTTTTCTTCTTTTGTTGTATTTTTTCGTCACGGATCGTACGTCGTGATCTGTTAAAAAGACGGCAACCTAGCTCACGGGATATTCCAAGGCCTTACACCGTGTCGATATCATGTCGTACGAGGATGCTATGCTGTTAAAGCGGATGGGTTGTCGTTAAGCCCATTGGGCATTTTGAATGGGCCATCTCTCTAGGCTAGGATTGTGAACCGTCAACACATAAAGGATTTGTGCCCACAACATGACGGGTGCGATCATACCAGCACTAATGCAACGGATCCCATCAGAACTCTGAAGTCCTCGTGTTGCACCCCACTTTTCAATTTTTGTTGCCCCAGTTAGGGTTGCCAAGATACTTTATCCACCACATTTCTATTACCGAATCCCATGGCACCTTAGGCAAGACAACTTCGCTTCACGTAGAGGCTGGGCCCGCAAAACGAGGGCGTGGGGCATGTGACCATAACGTTTAATCCGTAAGGAGTTACGCGGGGCACAACATACCATTGGAAAGCTCTTCGAGAGCTCTACGACGGTGGCAGTAAGCCTGCTAGGCTGTGCCTGTTTTCGGAGCACTAAATTGAACGTTTTCATCAGTTTCGGGCCATTTTTCATCTTTTTCTCTTTTTTTCCATCCCGGATCGTACGTCTTGAGCTATTAAAAGGACAGCAACCTAACTCGCGGGACATTAGAGGGCCCTAAAACGCGTTGATATCACGTCTTGCGAGGATGCTGTGTTGTTGAAGCTGATGGGTTGTCGTTAAGGCCATTGGACCTTCTGAATACGCCATCTCTCTGGGCTGGGACTGTGAACCGTCAACACATAAAGGATTTGTGCCCTCAACATGATGGGTGCGATCATACCAGCACTAATGCACCGGATCCCATCAGAACTCTGAAGTTAAGCGTGCTTGGGCTAGAGTAGTACTAGGATGGGTGACCCCCTGGGAAGTCCTCGTGTTGCACCCCCCTTTTACAATCAGTTTTGCCCCGGTTAGGGTTGCCAAGATACTTTATTCACCACATTTCTATTAGTTAATCCGACGGCACCTTGGGCAAGACAACTTCGCTTCACGTAGAGGTTGGGCCCGTAAACCGTGGGCGTAGGGCTTTTGACCTGGTCTCCGTCGCTCCGGTGCCCATAACTTTTGATTTGTAAGGAGTTACGCGGCGCATAGCATACCGTTGGAAAGATCTCCGAGAGCTCTACAATGTGGGCAACAAGCCTTCTCAGCTGCACTCATTTTTGAAGCCCAAAATCGAACATTTTCATCCATTTCGTGCAACTTTTCTTCTTTTGCTCAGTTTTTCCGTCCTGGATCGTACGTTGTGAGCAGTTAAAAGGACTACAATCTAACTCGCGGGACATTAGAGGGCCCTACAAAGCGTCGATATCACGTCTTTCGAGGATGCTACGTTGTTGAAGCAGATGGGTTGTCGTTAAGCCCATTGGGCCTTCTGAATGGGCCAACTCTCTGGGCTGGGACTATGAACCGTTAACACATAAAGGATTTGTGCCCCCAACATGACGGCTGCGATCATACCAGCACTAATGCACCGGATTCCATCCGAACTCCGAAGTTAAGCGTGCCTTGGCGAGAGTAGTACTTGGATGGGTGACCCCCTGGGAAGTCCTCGTGTTGCACCCCCCCTTTTAAATTTTTTTTTCTCCTGTTAGGGTTGCCGAGATACTTTATCCACCACATTTCTATTACTGAATCCCACGACACCTTGGGCAAGACAACTTCGCTTCACGTAGAGGTTGGGCACACAAACCGAGGGCATGGGGCTTGTGACCAGGTCTCCGTCGCTGCGGTACCTATAACTTTAAATCCGTACGGAGTTACGCGACGCACAGCATGCCTCTGGAAAGCTCTCTGTGAGCTCTACGACGAGGGCAGCCAGCCTGCTTAGCTGCGCCTGTTTTCAAAGCCCAAAATCAAACGTTTTCATCAGTTTCGGGCCACTTTTCTTCTTTTGCTATGTTTTTCTGTCCCGGATCTCACATCGTGAGCTGTTAAAAGGACGACAACCTAACTCGTGGGATATTATAGGGCCTTACAATGCGTCGATATTACCTCTTACCAGGATGCTGCATTGTTGAAGCGGATGGGTTGTCGTTAAGCCTATTGGGCCTTGTGAATGGGACACATTTCTGGCTTGGGACTATGAACCGGTAACACATAAAGGATTTGTGCCCTCAACATAACGGGTGCGATCATACCAGCACTAATGCACCGGATCCCATCAGAACTCTGAAGTTAAGCGTGCTTGGGCCAGAGTAGTACTAGGATTGGTGACCCCATGGGAAGTCCTCGTGTTGCACCCACCTTTTACAATTAATTTTGCCCCGGTTAGGGTTGCCAAGATACTTTATCCACCATATTTCTATTAATGAATCCCACGACACCTTGGGCAAGACAACTTCGCTTCACGTAGAGGCTGGGCCCGCAAACCGAGGGAGTACGGCTTTTGACATTGTCTATGTCGCTCTAGTGCCCATAACTTTTGATTCGTAAGGAGTTATGCGGCGCACAGCATACCGTTGCAAAGCTCTCCAAGAGCTCTACGATGTGGGCAGCCAGCCTGCTCGGCTGCTCCCATTTTTGGAGCCCAAAATCAAAGGTTTTCATCAGTTTTGTGCCACTTTTCTTATTTTGCTCTGTTTTTTTGTACGGGATCGTATGTTGTGAGCTGTTAAAAGGACGACAACCTAACTCGCGGGACATTAGAGGGCCTTACAACGTGTCGATATCACGTCTTGCGAGGATGCTGCGTTGTTGAAGTGGATGGGTTGTCGTTAAGCCCATTGGGTCTTCTAAATGGGCCATCTCTCTAGGCTGGGCCTGTGAACCGTCAACACATCAAGGATTTGTGCCCTCAACATGACGGGTGCGATCATACCAGCACTGATGCACCGGATCCCATCAGAACTCTAAAGTTAAGCGTGCTTGGGCCAGAGTAGTACTATGATGGGTGATCCCTTAGGAAGCCCTCGTGTTGCACCGCACTTTTACAATTAGTTTTACCCCGGTTAGGGTTCCCAAGATACTTTATCCACCACATTTCTATTACTGAATCCCACGATAACTTGGGCAAGACAACTTCGCTTCACGTAGAGGATGGGCCCGCAAACCGAGGGCTTAGGTGTCACGCCCCAAATCGACCCCACCTACAATCAGTCAGGACACAATGGAATTTCGGCAGTATAACGACAGTAAATAGAATACCGAGGTTCTAAACCAACCTCATTAATAACATTAAGCATCCAATTCCATAACAATACAAACAACAACTACTAAACAGCATAGTAACACACAACATAACTGTAATATACAATAACCAGTCTTCGTTATCTGCCTCCGTTCCAACATAACATACAATACCTCAACCTTATCATACATTTCAAAAATAAGTTGAGACCCATCTAACAACTTAACCATAGACAAAGAAAGCCACTAAGTTAACATCATTTGGATCATCATCTTTTCTACATCTATTACAATAAGAACCATAAAGCATATAAAAGTCTATTAAGCTAATGTACATGACATTAAACAACATAGAATCATGGATAAGACTCAGGAACATATGACTCATCCACGTAAGGCACATTTTCCTCCTCAGGAGGCACGTACCCGTAATCCGGCTCTGCAACACCTGTAAGCATGCAATAATAGAGAGTGAGCTTATATACATAAGCCCAGTGAGGATCCGATAGATCTCGACAGTATTCACTATGCTCCTTGGATTTAGTCCTTTGAGCAAGTAAACACACAACAACAATAATAACATTATCATCACATAACTATATAACCATTCAATAAAGGATACTCTATTTGGTGTAGCTCCAAACGCCATCACGATCTCAACCGTTCTTCTTATAACTCCCCATTACTCACGCACCCGAGGTACCTCACTAGCCCCTCCCTCCATGACACCTCCGTCATGCGAGCTGGGGATAGCCTATGGCAGTCATGCCGTTATCAACCCGACAGCCCAACGCTGCCTGAGAGGTGGCACACACATACCAAGACTCCATAATCATCATCAATCATCATTCAATCATCAATCAATCAATTGGGAGATCAGCAACGAAAGTGCCCGATTCCCGAACTCAATAATAATCAATCAATAACATCAATATAACATCAATATTTAATTAAACAACAAACAACGAAGTTAGATGACGAAGTAGGCCATCTAACCGGACATGCATTATATACACAATTAAACCCTAAATTACTCATCAACAACTCACCATTCAACACTCAAACCCTAAATTACTCATCAACACAACTCATTTAATTCAACTTTGAACATTTTAATCAAAATTAAATACCCAGAAAATAAAAATTATGCTACATCCGACAGAAATTCGTAGTATTAGTATAACAATCCCTAGCATGCAAGGAGCAATAATCTATCATCAGATTTCAATTCTAACGGTTAAATTTTCATTTATGAGCAAAAGTATAAAAATGACATTTTGAGATCTAGAATTTTTCTCTCACCTTTGATGCGATATAAGCCTAGGAATGCATGCTATGCGTGCCCAACAAGCAGAATCCAAGTCGGTGCGAAGTTTTACGGACAAAAACTAGGTTTTTCTTTGAAAAATTGGATTGAAAAGCTTTGAAAATCTCTTTCTTTTCCTCCTTCTTTCTCTCGGCCCTTTGTGTGTGTGTGGAGTGTGTTTTGTGCTTAGTTGAGTGTGTGTTGATGACAATATATAATTAAAAGCTTAGTCAATTAAAAAAAATGCAAAGTCAAAGTAGTTTAAGTTAGTATTTTTTGTCTTTTCTTGACTTTAATTGCATTTTATTGCTTACCAAGGCTCAAAATAATTATGCAACCCCCAAGATATCTCAAGTGGATTATTTTTAGGTGACAAGAAGTTTTACAATCAAACAATTTCACTTAAGTCGGCTTAAAACTCGATTTTCGTAAAAGTCGGTGTAAAAACCCTAATAAATTCCTAAGCCGATTTTAAAACCGTTTTCATCAAATACAGGTCTATTAAAGTCTATGGACTAGGTCTAGAAGGGTTAAAAAGACCAGTTTCAAAATTTTAGTGGACGTGTTTTGAAAACACTATTCACTAAAAATTGACGATAAAATTTCTGACTCCGTTTTTTATGAAAATTTCATGAATGCACATTTAGCACGTATTAGGAGTATTGACATCAAAATTATAACTTTCTAGGTCCTATAGCACATAAACAGATCATATGCACGTAAAACGAGGTATAGCACGTAAAACGAGATAAGCAAGAAAGTGGGGTTTCACATTAGGGATTTTGATCAGGTCTCCGTCACTCCAGTGCCCATAACTTTTCATCCGTAATGAATTACGCGTCGCATAGCATACCGTTGGAAAGCTCTCCGAGAGCTCTACGACGTGGGCAGAAGCCTGCTCAGCTGCGCCCTTTTTGAAGCCCAAAAATTGAATATTTTCATCAATTTCGGGCCACTTTTCCTCTTTTGCTCTAATTTTCTATCCCGGATCGTACGTCGTGAGCTGTTAAAAGGACGACAACCTAACTCGCAGGACATTGGAGGGCCCTACAACGCGTTGATATCTCGCCTTGTAAGGATGCTGCGTTGTTGAAGCGGATGGGTTGTCGTTAAGCCCATTGGGCCTTCTTAATGGGCCATCTCTCTGGGCTGAGACTGTGAACCGTCAACACATCAAGGATTTGTGCCCACTACATAACGGGTGCGATCATACCAGCACTAATGCACCAGATCCAATGAGAACTCCGAAGTAAGCGTGCTTGGGCGAGAGTAGTACTAGGATGTGTGGCCCCTTTGGAAGTCCTCGTGTTGCACCCCCCCTTTAAAATTTTTTTTGCCCCAGTTAGGGTTGCCGAGATACTTTATCCTCCACATTTCTATTACCGAATCCCTCGGCACCTTTGGCAAGACAACTTCGCTTCACGTAGAGGCTCGGCCCATAAACCAAGGGCGTGGGGCGTGTGACTAGGTCTCCGTCGCTCCGGTGCCCACAACTTTTAATCGGTAAGGAGTTACACGAAGTACAGTATACCGTTGGAATGCTCTCCCAGAGCTCTACGGCGGGGGCAGCAATCCTTCTTAGCTGTGCCTATTTTCAGAACCCAAAATCGAACGTTTTCATCAATTTCGGGCCACTTTTCTTCTTTTGCTCTTTTTTTTCGTCCAGGATTGTACGTCGTGAGCTATTAAAAGGACGACAACCTAACTCACGGGATATTCTAGGGCCTTACAACGCGTCGATATCATGTCTTGCGAGGATGCTGCACTGTTAAAGCGGATGGGTTGTCGTTAAGCCAATTGGGCCTTTTGAATGGGCCATCTCTCTGGGTTGGGACTGTGAACCGTCAACACATAAAGGATTTGTGCCCTCAACATGACCGGTGCGATAATACCAACACTAATGCACCGGATCCTATCATAACTCCGAAGTTAAGCGTGCTTGGACGAGAGTAGTACTAGGATGGGTGACCCCCTGGGAAGTCCTTGTGTTGCACCCCACTTTTCAATTTTTTTTGCCCCAGTTAGGGTTGCCAAGACACTTTATCCACCACATTTCTATTACCGAATCCCACGGTACCTTAGGCAAGACAACTTCGCTGCATGTAGAGGCTGGGCCCGCAAACCGATGGCGTGGGGCATGTGACCAGGTTTCCGTCGCTTCAGTGCCCATAACTTTTAATACGTAAGGAGTCACGCGGAGCACAGCATACTGTTGGAAAGCTCTCCGAGAGCTCTACGACAGTGGCTACAAGCCTGCTAGGCTGTGCCTGTTTTCGGAGCACAAAATTGAACGTTTTTATCAGTTTTGGGCCACTTTTCTTCTTTTGCCCTATTTTTCCGTCTCGGATCTCACGTCGTGAGCTGTTAAAAGGACGACAACCTAACTCGCGGGACATTAAAGTGCCCTAAAACACGTCGATATCACGTCTTGCGAGGATGTTGCGTTGTTGAAGCGGATGGATTAGCGTTAAGGCCATTGGGCCTTCTGAATGGGTCATCCCTCTGGGCTGGGACTGTGAACCGTCAACACATAAAGGATTTTTGCCCTCAACATGACGGGTGCGATCATACCAACACTAATGCACCGGATCGCTTCGGAACTCTGAAGTTAAGCGTGCTTAGGCCAGAGTCGTACTAGGATGGGTGACCCCTTGGGAAGTCCTCGTGTTGCACCCCCCTTTTACAATTAGTTTTGCCCCGCTTAGGGTTGCCAAGATACTTTATCCACTACATTTCTATTACTGAATCACATGGCACTTTGGGCAAGACAACTTCGCTTCACGTAGAGGCTGGGCCCGCAAACCGCGGGCATAGGGCTTTTGACACTGTCACTGTCGCTCCGGTGACCATAACTTTTTATCCATAAGGAGTTACGCGACGTACAGCATATCGGTGGAAAAATCTTTGAGAGCTCTACGATATGGGCAGCAAGCCTGATCGGCTGCGCTCGTTTTTGAAGCCCTAAATCAAACATTTTCATCAGTTTCGGGCCACTTTTCTTCTTTTACTCTATTTTTTCGTCTCGGATCTCACGTCATGAGCTGTTAAAAGGACAACAACCTAACTCGCGGGATATTATTGGGCCTTACAATGCGTCGATATCACCTCTAACGAGGATGCTGCGTTGTTGAAGTGGATGGGTTGTCGTTAAGCCCATTGGGCCTTTTGAATGGGTCATCTCTCTGGGCTGGGACAGTGAACCGGTAACACATAAAGGATTTGTGCCCTCAACATGACGGGTACGATCATACCATCATTAATGCATCGGATCCCATCAGAACTCTGAAGTTAAGCGTGCTTGGGCTAGAGTAGTACTATGATGGGTGACCCCCTAGGAAGTCCTCATGTTGCACCCCCCTTTTATAATTAGTTTTGCCCCGGTTAGGGTTGCCAAGATACTTTATCCACCACATTTTTATTATTGAATCCCACGGCGCCTTGGGCAAGATAACTTCACTTCACGTAGAGGCTGGGCCCGAAAACTGAGGGCTTAGGGATTTCGACCAAGTCTCCGTCGCTCCCGTGCCAATAACTTTCCATCCGTAAGGATTTACGTGGCGCACAGCATACCGTTGGAAAGCTCTTCGAGAGCTCAACAACGTGTACAGAAGCCTGCACGGCTGCGCCCATTTTTGAAGCCCAAAATTGAACATTTTCATTAGTTTCAGGCCACTTTTCTTCTTTTGTTCTGTTTTTCCGTCCCGGATCGTACGTCGTAAGCTGTTCAAAGGACGACAACCTGACTCGTAGGACATTGGAGGGCCCTACAACGTGTCGATATCTCACCTTGTGAGGATACTGCGTTGTTGAAGTGGATGGGTTGTCGTTAAGCCCATTGGGCCTTTTGAATGGGCCATCTCTCTGGGCTGGGACTGTGAATCGTCAAGATATCAAGGATTTGTGCCCACTACATAACGGGTGCGATCATACCAGCACTAATGCACCTGATCCTATCAGAACTCCGAAGTTAAGCGTGCTTGGGCGAGAATAGTACTAGCATGGGTGACCCCCTAGGAAGTCCTCGTGTTGCACCCCCCCTTTTAAATTTTTTTTGCCCCAGTTAGGGTTGCCGAGATACTTTATCCACCACATTTCTGTTACCGAATCCCTCGGCACTTTAGGCAAGACAACTTCGCTTCATGTAGAGGCTGGGCTCATAAACCGAGGGCGTGGGGCTTGTGACCAGGTCTCCATCTCTCCAGTGCCAATAACTTTTAATCCGTAAGGAGTTACACGAAGTACAGCATACCGTTGGAAAGCTCTCCAAGAGTTCTACGACGGGGGCAACAATCCTGCTTAGCTGTGCCTATTTTCAGAGCCCAAAATCGAAAGTTTTCATCATTTTCAGGACACTTATCTTATTTTGCTTTGTTTTTTCATCCCGGACGTACATTGCGAGCTATTAAAAGGACGACAACCTACTCACGGGATATTCCAGCGCCTTATAACGCATCGATATCACGTCTTGCGAGGATGCTGCGCTGTTAAGGCAGATGAGTTGTCGGCAAGCCCATTGGGCCTTTTGAATGGGCCATCTCTCTGGGCTGTGACTGTGAACCGTCAACACATAAAAGATTTGTGCCCTCAAATGATGGGTGCGATCATACCAGCACTAATGCTCTGGATCCCATCAGAACTCAGAAGTTAAGCGTGCTTGGGCCAGAGTAGTACTAGGATGGGTGACCCCTTGGGAAGTCCTCGTGTTGCACCCCTTTTTACAATTAGTTTTGCCCCGGTTACCACTATTATTGGATCCTACGGTACCTTGGGCAAGATAACTTCGCTTCACGGATAGGCTAGGCCCGCAAACCGAGGGTGTAGGGCTTTTGACAATGTCTAAGTCGCTCCGGTGCCCATACCTTTTGATCCGTAAGGAGTTACGTGGCGCATAGCATACCGTTGGAAAGCTCTCCGAGTGCTCTACAACGTGGGCAGCAAGCCTGCTAAGCTGCGTCCGTTTTTGAAGTCCAAAATCGAACGTTTTTATCAATTTTGTGCCATTTTTCTTCGTTTGCTCTGTTTTTCTGTACCGGATCGTGCGTCATGAGCTGTTAAAATGACGACAACCTAACTCGCGGGACATTAGAAGGCCCTACAATGCGTCGATATCAAGTCTTGCGAGGACGCTACGTTGTTGAAGCGGATGGGTTGTCGTTAAGCCCATTGGGCCTTCTGAATGGGCCATCTCTCTGGGCTGGGACTGTGTACCGTCAACACATAAAGGATTTATGCCCTCAACTTGACGGAAGTGATCATACCAGCACTAATGCACCGGATCCCATCAGAACTCTGAAGTTAAGAGTACTTGGGCCAGAGTAGTAATAGGATGGGTGATCCCCTAGGAAGTCCTCGTGTTGCACCCCCCTTTTACAATTAGTTTTGCCCTGGTTAGGGTTGCCAACATACTTTATCCACCACATTCTATTACTGAATCCCACGGCACCTTGGGCAATAAAACTTCGCTTCACGTAGAGGCCGGGCCCGCAAACCTAGGGCGTAGGGCTTTTGACAATGTCTACGTCGCTTAGGTGCCCAAAACTTTTGATTCATAAGGAGTTACGCGGCGCACATCATACAATAGGAAAGCTCTCCGATAGCTCTACGATGTGGGCAGCAAGCTTGCTCGGCTGCGCCCATTTTTGGAACCCAAAATCAAACGTTTTCATCAGTTTTGCGGCACTTTTCTTCTTTATCTCTGTTTTTCCTCCCGGCTCGTACGTCGTGAGCTGTTAAAAGGATGACAACCTAATTCGCGGGACATTAGAAGGCCCTACAACGCGTCGATATCACGTCTTGCAACGATGCTGCATTGTTGGAGTGGATGGGTTGTCGTTAAGCCCATTGGGCCTTCTGAATGGGCCATCTCTATGGGCTGGGACTGTGAACCGTCAACACATAAAGGATTTGTGCCCTCAACATGATGGGTGCGATCATACCATCACTAATGCACCGGATCCCATCAGAACTCCGAAGTTAAGCGTGCTTGGGCCAGAGTAGTACTAGGATGGGTGATCCCATGGGAAGTCCTCGTGTTGCACCCCCTTTAACAATTAGTTTTGCCCCGGTTAGGGTTGCCAAGATACTTTATCCACCACATTTCTATTACTGAATCCCGCGGCACCTTGGGCAAGACAACTTCGCTTAACGTAGAGGCTGGGCCCGCAAACCGTGGGATTAGGGCTTTTGACCAGGTCTCCGTCGCTCCGGTGCCCATAACTTTTGATCCGTAAAGAGTTACGCGGTGCACAACATAACGTTGAAAAGCTCTCCGAGAGCTCTACGATGTGGGCAGAAGCCTGCTCGACTGCGCCTATTTTTGAAGCCCAAAATTGAAAATTTTCATCAGTTTCGGGCCACTTTTCTTCTTTTGCTCTATTTTTCCGTCTAGGATCGTACATCGTGAGCTGTTAAAAGGACGACAACCTAACTCGCAGGACATTGGAGGGCCCTACAACACATCGGTATCACGTCTTGTGAGGATGCAGCGTTGTTGAAGTGGATGGGTTGTCGTTAAGCCCATTGGGCCTTCTGAATGGGCCATCTCTCTGGGCTGGGACTGTGAACCGTCAACACATCAAGGATTTGTGCCCACTACATGACGGGTGTGATCATACCAGCACTAATGCACCTGATCCTATCAAAACTCCGAAGTTAAGCATGCTTGGGCGAGAGTAGCACTAGGATAGGTGACCCACTGGGAAGTCCTCGTGTTCCACCCAGCCTTTTAAATTTTTTTGGGCCTAGTTAGGGTTGTCGAGATACTTTATCCTCCACATTTCTATTACTGAATCCCTCGGCACCTTAGGCAAGACAACTTCGCTTCACGCAGAGGCTGGGCCCATAAATCGAGGGCGTGAGGCTTGTGAATAGGTCTCCGTCGCTCCGGTGCCCATAAATTTTAATCCGTAAGGAGTTACACGAAATACAGCATACCGTTGGAAGGCTCTCCAACAGCTCTACGACGACGCAGCAATCCTGCTTACTGCGCCTATTTTTATATCCCAAAATTGAACGTTCCCATCAGTTTCGGGCCACTTTTCTTCTTTTGCTATATTTTTTCGTCCCGGATCGCACGTCGTGAGCTGTTAAAAAGACGACAACCTAACTCACAGGATATTCCAGGGCCTTACAACGCGTCGATATCACGTCTTGCGAGGATGCTGCGCTGTTAAAGCGGATGGGTTGTCGTTAAGCCCATTGGGCCTTTTGAATGGGCCATCTCTCTAGGCTAGGATTGTGAACTGTCAACACATAAAGGATTTGTGCCCACAACATGACGGGTGCGATCATACCAGCACTAATGCACCGGATCCCATCAGAACTCCGAAGTTAAGCATGCTTGGGCGAGAGTAGTACTAGGATGGGTGATCCCTTGTGAAGTCCTCGTGTTGCACCCCACTTTTCAATATTTTTTGCCCCAGTTAGGGTTGCCAAGATACTTTATCCACAACATTTCTATTACCGAATCCCATGGCACCTTAGGCAAGACAACTTCGCTTCACGTAGAGGTTGGGCCTGCAAAACAAGGGAGTGGGGCATGTGCCCATAACGTTTAATCCGTAAGGAGTTACGCAGGGCACAACATACCGTTGGAAAGCTCTCCGAGAGCTCTACGACGATGGCAGTAAACTTGCTATGCTGCACCAATTTTTGGAGAAAAAATTGAACATTTTCATCAGTTTCGAGCCATTTTTAATCTTTTCCTCTATTTTTCCGTCCCGGATCGTACGTCTTGAGCTATTAAAAGGACAACAACCTAACTCGCGGGACATTAGAGGGCCCTAAAACGCGTTGATATAACGTCTTGCGAGGATGCTGCGTTGTTGAAGCCGATGGTTTGTCGCTAAGGCCATTGGACCTTCTGAATGGGACTGTGAACCGTCAACACATAAAGGATTTGTGCCTTCAACATGATTGGTGTGATCATACCAGCACTAATGCACCGGATCCCATCAGAACTCTGAAGTTAAGCGTGCTTGGGCCAGAGTAGTACTAGGATGGGTGACCCTCTAGGAAGTCCTTGTGTTGTACCCCCCTTTTACAATTAGTTTTGCCCGAGTTAGGGTTGCCAAGATACTTTATCCACCACATTTCTATTGCTTAATCCCACGGCACCTTGAGCAAGACAACTTCGCTTCACGTAGAGGTTGGGCCCGCAACCCGAGGGCGTAGGGCTTTTGACCTGGTCTCCGTCGCTCCAGTGCCCATAACTTTTGATCCGTAAGGAGTTATGCGACGCACAACATACCGTTGGAAAGATCTCCGAGAGCTGTACGATGTGGGTAGCAAGCCTGCTCAGCTGCGCTAGTTTTTGAAGCCCAAAATTGAACATTTTCATCTGTTTTGGGCAACTTTTCTTCTTTTTGCTCAATTTTTTCGTCCCGGATCGTACGTCGTGAGCAGTTAAAAGGACGACAACCTAACTCGCGGGACATTAGAGGACCCTAAAATGCGTTGATATCACGCCTTTCAAGGATGCTGCGTTGTTGAAGCAGATGGGTTGTCGTTCAGCCCATTGGGCCTTCTGAATGGGCCATCTCTCTGGGCTGGGACTGTGAACAGGTAACACATAAAAGACTTGTGCCCCCAACATAACGGGTGCGATCATACCAGCACTAATGCAGCGGATCCCATCAGAACTCTTAAGTTAAGCGTGCTTGGGCCAGAGTAGTACTAGGATGGGTGAACCCCTAGGAAGTCCTCTTGTTACACCCCCTTTTTACAATTAGTTTTGCCCCGGTTAGGGTTGCCAAGATACTTTATCCACCACATATCTATTATTGAATCCCACGGCACCTTGGGCAAGACAACTTCGCTTCACGTTGAGGCTAGGCCCACAAACTGAGGGCGTAGGGCTTTTGACAATGTCAACGTCGCTCCGGTGCACATAACTTTTGATCCGTAAGGAGTTACGCGGTGCACAGCATACCGTTGCAAATCTCTCCGAGAGCTCTACGACATGGGCAGCAAGCCTGCTCGGCTGCGCCCATTTTTGGATCCCAAAATTGAACTTTTTCATCAGTTTTGTGCCACTTTTCTTCTTTTGCTCTATTTTTCGGTACCGAATCGTACGTCGTGAGCTGTTAAAAGGATGACAACCTAACTCACGGGACATTAGAGGGCCCTACAATGCATCGATATCACGTCTTGCGAAGATGCTACGTTGTTGAAGCGGATGGGTTATCGTTAAGCCCATTGAGCCTTCTGAATGGGCCATCTCTCTAGGCTAGGCCTATGAACCGTCAACACATCAAGGATTTGTGCCCTCAACATGCCGGGTGCGATCATACCAGCACAGATGCACCGGATCCCATCAGAACTCTAAAGTTAAGCGTGCTTGGGCCAGAGTAGTACTATGATGGGTGATCCCTTAGGAAGTCCTTGTGTTGTACCCCCCTTTTACAATTAGTTTAGCCCCGGTTAGGGTTGCCAAGATACTTTATCCACCACATTTCTATTACTGAATCCCACGGCACCTTGGCCAAGACAACTTCGCTTCACGTAGAGGCTGGGCCCGCAAACCGAGGGCTTAGGGATTTTGACCAGGTCTCTGTGGCTCCGGTACCCATAACTTTTGATCCGTAAAAAATTACGCGGCGCACAGCATACCGTTGGAAAGCTCTCCGAGAGCTCTACGACGTCGGCAGAAGCCTGCTCGGCTGCGCCCATTTTTGAAGCCCAAATTTGAACATTTTCATAATTTTCGGGCCACTTTTCTTCTTTTGCTATGTTTTTCCGTCTTGGATCGTACATCGTGAGCTGTTAAAAGGACGACAACCTAACTCGCAGGACATTGGAGGGCCCTAAAACACATCGGTATCACGTCTTGTTAGGATGCAGCGTTGTTGAAGCGGATGGGTTGTCGTTAAGCCCATTGGGCCTTCTGAATGGGCCATCTCTCTGGGTTGAGACTGTGAACTGTCAACACATCAAGGATTTGTGCCCACTACATTACGGGTGCGATCATACCAGCACTAATGCACCAGATCCTGTCAGAACTCTGAAGTTAAGCGTGCTTGGGCGAGAGTAGTACTAGGTTGTGTGACCCCCTAGGAAGTCCTCGTGTTGTAACCCCCCCCCCCCCTTTTAAATTTTTTTTGCCCCAGTTAGGGTTGCCGAGATACTTTATCCACCACATTTCTATTACCGAATCCCTCGGCACCTTTGGCAAGACAACTTCGCTTCACGTAGAGGCTCGGCCCATAAACCGAGGGCGTGGGGCGTGTGACCAGGTCTCCGTCACTCCGGTGCCCATAACTTTAAATCCGTAAGGAGTTACACGAAGTACAGTATACCGTTGGAATGCTCTCCAAGAACTCTACGACGGGGGCAGCAATCCAGCTTAGCTGCGCGTATGTTCAGAGCCCAAAATCGAACGTTTTCATCAGTTTCAGGCCACTTTTCTCCTTTTGCTCTTTTTTTTCATCCCGGATCGTACGTCGTGAGCTATTAAAAGGACGACAACCTAACTCACGGGATATTCCAGGGCCTTAAAAACGTGTCGATATCATGTCTTGCGAGGATGCAGCACTGTTAAAGCGGATGGGTTGTCGTTAAGCCCATTGGGCCTTTTGAATGGGCCATCTCTCTGGGCTGGGACTGTGAACCGTCAACACATAAAGGATTTGCTCCCTCAACATGAAGAATGCTCTACAACGTGGGCAGCAAGCCTGCTCGGCTGCGCCAGTTTTTGGAGCCCAAAATCGAATGTTTTCATCAGTTTTGCGCCACTTTTCTTTTTTTGCTCTATTTTTCCGTACCGGATCGTACGTCATGAGCTGGTAAAATGACGACAACCTAACTCGTGGGACATTAGAGTGCCCTACAATGCGTCGATATCACATCTTGCGAGGATACTACGTTGTTGAAGTGGATGGGTTGTCGTTAAGCCCATTGGGCCATCTGAATGGGCCATCTCTCTGGGCTGGGACTGTGAACCGGTAACACATAAAGGATTTATGCCCTCAACATGACGGGTGCGATCATACTAGTACTAATGCACCGGATCCCATCAGAACTCTGAAGTTAAGCGGGCTTGGGCTAGAGTAGTATTAGGATGGGTGACCCCTCTGGGAAGTCCTCGTGTTGCACCCCCTTTTTACAATTAGTTTTGCCCCGGTTAGGGTTGCCAAGATAGTTTATCCACCACATTTCTATTACTGAATCCCACGGCACCTTGGGCAAGAAATCTTCGCTTCACGTAGAGGCTGGGCCCGCAAACCAAGGGCGTAGGGCTTTTGACAATGTCTACGTCACTCCAGTGCCCAAAACTTTTGATTCGTAAAGAGTTATGTGGCGCACAGCGTACCGTAGGAAAGCTCTCCGATAGCTCTTCGATGTGGGCAGCAAGCCTACTCGACTGCGCCTGTTTTTGGAGCCCAAAATCGAACATTTTCATCAATTTCGTGCCACTTTTATTTGTTTGCGCTATTTTTTGTCCCAGATCGTACATCATGAGCGGTTAAAAGGACGACAACCCTACTCGCGGGACATTAGAGGGCCCTACAAAATGTTGATATCAAGTCCTGTAAAGATGTTGCGTTGTTGAAGCGGATGGGTTGTCATTAAGGCCATTGGGCCTTATGAATGGGCCATCTCTTTGGGCTGGGACTGTGAACCGTAAACACATAAGGGATTTGTGCCCACTACATGACGGGTGCGATCATACCAGCACGAATGCACCAGATCCTATCAGAACTCCGAAGTTAAGCGTGGGGTTTGTGACCAGGTCTCCGTCGCTCCGGTGCCCATAACTTTTCATCCGTAAGGAGTTACGCGGCGCACAACATACCGTTGGAAAGCTCTCAAAGAGCTCTACGACGGGGACAGTAATCCTGCTTAGCTGCGTCTGTTTTCAGTGCCCAAAATCGAATGTTTTCATAAGTTTCGGGCTACTTTTATTCTTTTTCTCTGTTTTTTCGTCCCGGATCGAACGTCATGAGCTGTTAAAAGGACGACAACCTAACTCACGGGATATTCCAGGGCCTTACAACGCGTCGATATCACGTCTTGCTAGGATGCTATGCTGTTAAAGCGGATGGGTTGTCGTTAAGCCCATTCAGCCTTTTGAATGGGCCATTTCTCTGTGTTGGGACTGTGAACCGTCAACACATAAAGGATTTGTGCCCACAACACGACAGGTGCGATCATACCAGCACTAATGCCCATGATTCCATAAGAACTCCGAAGTTGAGCGTGCTTGGGCGAGAGTAGTACTAGGATGGGTGACCCCTTTGGAAGTCCTCGTGTTGTACCCCCCTTTTCAATTTTTTTTGCCCCTGTTAGGTTTGCCAAGATACTTTATCCAGCACAATTCTAATACCGAATCCCACGGCACCTTGGGCAAGACAACTTCGCTTCACGTAGAGGCTGGGCCCACAAACCGAGGGCGTGGAGCATGTGACCAGCTCTCCGTCGCTTCGGTGCCTATAACTTTTAATTCGTAAGGAGTTACGGGGAGCACAACATACCATTGGAAAGCTCTCAGAAAGCTCTACGATGGCGGTAGCAAGCCTGCTCGGCTGTGCCTATTTTTGGAGCACAAAATAGAACGTTTTTATCAGTTTCGGGCCACTTTTCATCTTTTGCTCTATTTTTCGTCAAGGATCGTACGTTTTGAGCTGTTAAAAGGATGACAACCTAACTCGCGGGACATTACAGGGCCCTACAACGCGACGATATCATGTCTTTCGAGGATGCTGCGTTGTTGAAGCGGATGGGTTGTCGTTAAGGCCATTGGGCCTTCTAAATGGGCTATCTCTCTGGGCTGGGACTGAGAATCGTCAACACATAAAGGATTTGTGCCCACAACATGACGGGTGCGATCATACCAGCACTAATACACTGGATCCCATCAGAACTCCGAAGTTAAGCGTGCTTGGGCGAGAGTAGTACTAGGATGGGTGACCCCTAGGGAAGTCCTCGTGTTGCACCCCCCCTTTTCAATTTTTTTTGCTCCGGTTAAGGTTGCCAAGATACTTTATCCACCATATTTCTATTACCGAATCCCACGGCACCTTGGGCAAGACAACTTCGCATCACGTAGAGGCTGGGCCCGCAAACCGAGAGCGTGGGGCAAGTGACCAGGCCTCCGTCGCTTTGGTGCCCATAACTTTTAATCAGTAAGGAGTTACGCGGAGCACAGCATACCGTTGGAAAGATCTCTGAGAGCTCTACGACGGTGGTAGCAAGCGTGCTCAGCTGCGCCTGTTTTTGGTGCACAAAATCAAACGTTTTCATCAGTTTCGGGCCACTTTTCATCTTTTGCTCTATTTTTTCGTCCCGGATCGTACGTCTTGAGTTGTTAAAAGGATGACAACCTAACTTGCGGGACATTAGAGGGCCCAACAACTCGTCGATATCACGTCTTGCGAGGATGCTGCATTGTTGAAGTGGATGGGTTGTCGTTAAGGCCATTAGGCCTTCTGAATGGGCCATCTCTCTAGGCTGGGACTGTGAACCGTCAACAAATAAAGGATTTGTGCCTTCAACATGACGGGTGAGATCATACCAGTACTAATGCACCGGATCCCATCAGAACTCTGAAGTTAAGCGTGCTTGGGACAGAGTAGTACTAGGATAGGTGATCCCCTGGGAAGTCCTCGTGTTGCACTCCCCTTTTACACTTAGTTTTGCCCCGGTTAGGGTTGCTAAGATACCTTATCGACCACATTTCTGTTACTGAATCCCACGACACTTTGGGCAAGACAACTTCGCTTCACGTAGAGGTTGGGCCCGCAAACCGAGGGCTTAGGGCTTTTGACCAGGTCTCCGTCGCTCCGGTACCAATAACTTTTGATCCTTGAGGAGGTACGCGGCGCATAGCATACCGTTGGAAAGCTCTCCAAGAGCTCTACGACGTGGGCCGAAGCCTGCTCGGCTGCGCCCATTTTTGAAGCCCAAAATTGAACATTTTCATCAGTTTTGGGCCAATTTTTCTCTTTTGCTCTGTTTTTCTGTCCCGGATCATACGTCGTGAGCTGTTCAAAGGACGACAACCTAACTCGCAGGACATTCGAGGGCCCTACAACGCGTCGATATCACTTCTTATAAGGATGCTGCATTGTTCAAGCGGATGGGTTGTTGTTAAACCCATTGTCCCTTCTGAATGGACCATCTCTCTGGGTTGGGACTGTGAACCGTCAACACATGAATGATTTGTGCCCACTACATGACGGGTGCGATTATACCAGCACTAATGCACCGCATCCTATCAGAACTCCGAAGTTAAGCATGCTTGGGCAAGAGTAGTACTAGGATGGGTGACCCCTTGAGAAGTCCTCGTGTTACACCTCCCATTTTAATTTTTTTTTGCCCCAACTATGGTTGCCGAGATACTTTTTCCACCACATTTCTATTACCGAATCCCTCGATACCTTAGGCAAGACAACTTCGCTTCACGTAGAGGTTGGGCTAATAAACCGAGGGCGTGGGGCTTGTGACCAGGTCTCCGTCACTCCGGTGCCCATAACTTTTAATTCGTAAGGAGTTACACGAAGTACAGTTTACCGTTGGAAAGCTCTCTGAGAGATCTACGACGGGGGCAGCAATCCTGCTTAGCTGCACCTATTTTCAGAGCCCAAAATCGAACGTTTTCATCAGTTTCGGGACAATTTTCTTCTTTTGCTCTATATTTTCATCCCGGATCGTACGTCGTGAGTTGTTAAAAGGACAACATCCTAACTCACAGGATATTCCAGGGCCTAACAACGCGTCGATATCACGTCTTGCGAGGATGCTGCGCTGTTAAAGCGGATGGGTTATCGTTAAGCCCATTGGGCTTTTGAATAGGCCATCTCTCTGGGCTGGGACTGTGAACCATCAACACATAAAGGATTTGTGCCCACAACATGACTGGTGCGATCATACTAGCACTAATGCACCGGATCCCATCAGAACTCCGAAGTTAAGCGTGCTTGGGCAAAAGTAGTACTAGAATGGGTGACCTCCTGAGAAGTCCTCGTGTTGCACGCCTATTTTCAATTTTTTTTGCCCCAGTTAGGGTTGCCAAGATACTTTATCGACCACATTTCTATTACCAAATCCCACGGCACCTTGGGCAAGACAACTTCGCTTCACGTAGAGGCTGGGCCCACAAATCGAGGGCGTGGGGCATGTGACCAGGTCTCCGTTACTTCGATGCCCATAACTTTTAATCCGTAAGGAGTTACGCGGAGCACATCATACCGTTGGAAAGCTCTCCGAGAGCTCTACGACGGTGACAGCAAGCCTGCTCGGCTGCGCCTGTTTTCAGAGCACAAAATTGAATGTTTTCATCAATTTCGGTCTACTTTTCATCTTTTGCTCTATATTTCCGTCCCGGATCGTACGTCTTGAGCTGTTAAAAAGACGGCAACCTAACTTGCAGGACATTAGAGGGCCCTACAATGCGTCGATATCACATCTTGCGAGGATGCTGCGTTGTTGAAGCGGATGGGTTGTTGTTAAGGCCATTGGGCCTTCTGAATGGGCCATCTCTCTAGGTTGAGACTGTGAACCGTCAACACATAAAGGATTTGTGCCCTCAACATGACGGGTGCGATCATACCAGCACTAATGCACCGGATCCCATCAGAACTCTGAAGTTAAGCATGCTTGGGCAAGAGTAGTACTAGGATGGGTGACCCCCTGGGAAGTCCTCGTGTTGCCCCCCCCACCTTTTATAATTAGTTTTGCCCCGGTTAGGGTTGCCAAGATACTTTATGCACCATATTTCTGTTACTGACTCCCACGGCACCTTGGGCAAGACAACTTTGCTTCACGTAGAGGCTGGGCCCGCAAACCAAGGGCTTAGGGCTTTTGACCAAGTCTCCGTCGCTCCGGTGCCCATAACTTTTGATCCGTAAGGAGTTATGCGGCGCACAACATACTGTTGGAAAGCTCTCTGAGAGCTCTACGACGTGGGCAGAAGCTCAATCTGCTTTGCACATTTTTGAAGCCCAAAATTGAACATTTTCATTAGTTTTTGGCCACTTTTCTTCTTTTGCTCTGTTTTTCTATCCCGGATCGTACGTCATGAGGTGTTAAAAGGACGACAACCTAACTCGCAGGACAATAGAGGACCTTACAACGTGTCGATATCACATATTGTGAGGATACTGCGTTGTTGAAGCGGATGGGTTGTCGTTAAGCCTATTGGGCCTTTTGAATGGGCTATCTCTCTGGGCTGGGACTGTGAACCGTCAACACATCAAGGATTTTTGGCCACTACATGACGGGTGTGATCATACCAGCACTAATGCTCTACATCCTATCAGAACTCCGAAGTTAAGCGTGCTTGGGCGAGAGTAGTACTAGGATGGGTGACCCCTGGGAAGTCCTCATGTCGCACCTCCCCCCCTTCCCCCCTTTTAATTTTTTTTTCACCTTAGTTAGGGTTGCCGAGATACTTTATCCACCGCATTTCTATTACCGAATCCCTCGGCACCTTGGGCAAGACAATTTTGCTTCACGTAGAGGTTGGGCCTGCAAACTGAGGGCGTAGGGCATGTGACCAGGTCTCCGACGCTTCAGTGCCCATAACTTTTAGTCCATAAGGAGTTATGCAAAGCACATCATACCGTTGGAAAGCTCTTCGAGAGCTCTACGATGGTGGTAGCAAGCCTGCTCGGCTGCGCCTATTTTCGGAGCACAAAATCGAACGTTCTCATCATTTTCGGGCCACTTTTCATCTTCTGCTCTATTTTTCCATCCCGGATCGTACGTCTTGAGCTGTTAAAAGGACGACAACCTAACTCACGGGACATTAGAGGGCCCTACAACTCGTCAATATCACATCTTGCGAGGATGCTACGTTATTGAAGCGGATGGGTTGTCGTTAAGGCCATTGGGCCTTCTGAATAGGCCATCTCTCTGGGCTGGGACTGTGAACCGTCAACACATAAAGGATTTGTTCCCTCAACATGATGAGTGCAATCATACCAGCACTAATGCACCAGATCCTATCAAAACTATGAAGTTAAGCGTGCTTGGGCCAAAGTAGTACTAGGATGGGTAACCCCCAGGGAAGTCCTCATGTTGCACCCCGCTTTTCAATTTTTTTACCCTGGTTAGGGTTGCCAAGATACTTTATCCACCACATTTCTGTTATTGAATCCCACGGCACCTTGGGCAAGACAACTTCGCTTCACGTAGAGGCTGGGCCCGCAAACCGAGGGCTTAGGGCTTTGACCAGGTCTCCGTCGCTCCGGTGCCCATAACTTTTGATCCATAAGGAGTTACGTGACGCACAGCATACCGTTGGAAATCTCTCCGAGAGCTCTATGACATAGGCAGAAGCCTGCTCTACTGCGCCCATTTTTGAAGCCCAAAATCAAACATTTTCATCAGTTTTGGGCCACTTTTCTTCTTTTGCTCTATTTTTCCGTCCCGGATCGTACGTCGTGAGCTGTTAAAAGGACGACAACCTAACTCACAGGACATTAGAGGCCCTACAATGCGTCGATATCACGTCTTGTGAGGATGCTGCGTTGTTGAAGTAGATGGGCTGTCGTTAAGCCCATTGGGCCTTCTGAATGGGCCATCTCTCTGGGCTGGGACTGTGAACCGTCAACACATCAAGGATTTGTGCCCACTACATGACGGGTGAGATCATACCAGCACTAATGCACCAGATCCTATCAGAACTCCGAAGTTAAGCGTGCTTGGGCGAGAGTAGTTCTAGGATGGGTGACCCCCTGTAAAGTCCTCGTGTTGCACCCCCCCGCCTTTTAAATTTTTTTTGCCCCTGTTAGGGTTGCCGAGATACTTTATCCACCACATTTCTATTACCGAATCCCTCGGCACCTTAGGCAAGACAACATCGCTTCACGTCGAGGCTGGGCCCATAAACCGAGGGCGTGGGGCTTGTGACCAGTTCTCCGTCGCTCCGGTGCCCATAACTTTTAATCCATAAGGAGTTACACGAAGTACAGAATACCGTTGGAAAGCTCTCCGAGAGCTCTACGACGGAGGCAGCAATCCTGCTTAGCTGCGCTTGTTTTCAGAGCCCAAAATTGAACGTTTTCATCAATTTTGGGCCACTTTTCTTCTTTTGCTCTGTATTTTCATCCCGGATTGTACGTTGTGAGCTGTTAAAAGGACGACAACCTAACTCACGGGATATTCCAGGGCCTTACAACGCGTCGATATCACGTCTTACAAGGATGCTGTGCTGTTAAAGCGGATGGGTTGTCGTTAAGCCCATTGGGCCTTTTGAATCGGCCATCTCTCTGGGCTGGGACTGTGAACCGTCAACACATAAAGGATTTGTGCCCACAAAATGACGGGTGCGATCATACCAGCACTAATGCACTGGATCCCATCAGAACTCTGAAGTTAAGTGTGCTTGGGCGAGAGTAGTACTAGGATGGGTGACGCCTTGGGAAGTCCTCGTGTTGCACCCCCCCTTTTCAATTTTTTTTGCCCCGGTTACGGTTGCCAAGATACTTTATCTACCACATTTCTAATACCAAATCCCACGGCACCTTGGGCAAGATAACTTCGCTGCACGTAGAGGCTGGGCCCGTAAACCGAGGGCGTGGAGCATGTGACCAGGTCTCTGTCGCTTCGATGCCTATAACTTTTAATCCGTAAGGAATTACGCGGAGCACAACATACCGTTGGAAAGCTCTCCGAGAGCTCTACGATGGGGAAAGCAAGCCTGCTCGGCTGTGGCTGTTTTCGGAGCACAAAATCGAACATTTTTATCAGTTTCAGGCCACTTTTCATCTTTTGCTCTATTTTTTCATCCCGGATCGTACGTCTTGAGCTGTTAAAAGGACGACAACCTAACTCACAGAATATTACAGGGCCCTACTACGCATTGATATCACGTCTTACGAGGATGCTATGTTGTTGAAGTGGATGGGTTGTCGTTAAGCCCATTGGGCCTTTTGAATGGGCCATCTCTCTGGGCTGGGACTGTGAACCGTCAACACATAAAGGATTTGTGCCCTCAACATGATAGGTGCGATCATACCAGCACTAATGCACCGGATCCCATCAGAACTCTGAAGTTAGGCATGCTTGGGCAAGAGTAGTACTAGGATGGGTGCCCCCCTGGCAAGTCCTCATATTACACCCGCCTTTACAATTTTTTTTTCCCCGGTTAGGGTTGCCAAGTTACTTTATCCACCACATTTCTATTACCAAATCCCACGGCACCTTGGGCAAGACAACTTCGCTTCACGTAGAGGCTGGGCCCGCAAATTGAAGGCGTAGGGCTTTTGACCAGGTATCCGTCGCTCCGGTGCCCATAACTTTTGATCCGTAAGGAGTTAAGCGGCGCACAGCATACCGTTGAAAGCTCTTCGAGAGCTCTACGACGGGGGCAGCAAGCCTGCTCGGCTGCTGTCACGCCCAACCCGTCCTATGAAGGTTAGACTAGGGTGTGATCTAAATATTTGAGTCATATAACGTACTTAATCATTCAAGAGGGTTTAACACTTAACGTTTTAGCCTAAACTCCACAAATTCTCTGGAAAACCGGCAGCATAACGGATGTAATTGGTCTATTTAGTTTGACCTAATTCTCTAAACGCTTCAAAATTTTCAATCTCAATTTCATTTCTAACTAAGATTACTATTTATCATCAATTGGAGCGCCTACTAGTTATCTCGAAGTCTCGTTTGATTAATAACCTAGCATGATACTATGTCTCGTTTGTTTGTTAATCCTCGTTACAAAAGTACCTGTTGATCTTAACTTAACAATGAGTACCTGCTTAAGATTTGATAGGTTTATTTTATATAATCCTTACCTGATACTTCATGATCTTATGATAGATACTAGCCAATAACGATAGCAAAAACGACCATAGTAGTGTCTATCTAGTTATGATCAGTACAGGCCAAAATTAGACCCCAAATTACAACGGGGGTCATTTACAATACAATAACAAGCATTATAAGAAATGAAATAGTCTTCAAGCAACATATTGTTCACAAAATGGCCATAGCCGAGCAAGGCACATAGGGCAAGAAATCATTCCAAGGAATCATCATTAGGCACATTATCTTCGGGTACCTATTCTTGGTCTTCTTCACCTGAGATGATAAAAGAGGGTGAGTCCTTATGAACTTAGCGAGGGGGAACGAGAAATAAGTTTTGAAACTCGTTTTCCGGTTCAACTTATGAAAACCCTTTGCAAGCATGACATTATATCACAAGTAAGTACATAATATAATGTAAAAGTAAAAGAACGCAATTACCCATCTTTCCTCCCCGAGGTCCTCTAGGAACCAAGCGAGAGTACTTATACACATAGTAAAAAGGATACGATGAGCTTTTTTTCTCAGTTCATTTCTAGTATCTATTGTTGCGGTCGGCTTCAATTCATCCCCTTATCACGCCAAATGGGTGTACTCCGGATGTACCCCGAAATCCTATGACCCAACTCTCCGAGGAAGTCTAGCCCCCAAGCGAGAGAGGGAATTGGCCAATGGTAGTCACGGTTGAACCGGCAAGCCCGATGCCGCCCGGTGTGCGTGAACGCTACCACACCAGAATGAAAGGTTGCAACCTTGTATACAATGCACATTTATGACATTTAATATATCACATTGGGAGGTCAACAAAGTAGGTTGCCTCAGAGCAGTCATAAGATTTCACATTGACAAGTAAACAAGAGAGGCACGGTATGACATGCAATTTCACTTGAAAAGCACATGGAGTTATATGAATATTAAACGGGCAGCCATGTAACACATGTAAATAGAGTCATATAACTCATTTTGAAGTTCACGTAATCAAATAATAAGATTATTCAACATGCAACGACATCTACGTGGAACCGGGTGCAAGAAAGGCCTACTTGTCAACAAGTAATCATCGAAATCATGTTTAGGGTTATGAGGGCAACTACGGGCAGCCTACTAATCACATAATTAAATACGATATCCATAGGATCAACACTTAGCGAGTTTTTCCTAGTCATTAGGGTTTTATTTCATGCTCACCCGTGTGATTAAGCCCTAAATTGTCACGTAATTAAACTCAAGCCATGCATTGATTAATTAAAACACCATCAAGAATTCAAAACAGTCCACACAACATCCAAATGCCACAATCCCAAGCATTTAATACAACAAGAGAAGCTAGAATAATTTTTCTAAATATATCCCTAGGTGAAACCCTCACTGCAATGGACTGTTTTCTCACAATCATTGAGACAAGCAAACAATCTCCAATTCCAGTGAACAAGATTTCAAATTAAAGCTTAAGGAGTGAACAAAATTCAGAAACAAACCTCGCATCATTTGGTGTTCGGGTTCAAGCGTTATAGCCAAAACCGTGAGACTACACAAAACTGTCCAGATTTGAACACATTTCAATACTTGTCATTTTTGAGGGCCTTAGGGTCCGATTAAGCCTTAGTCCATTTCTGGAAAAAATGTCCAGAACTGAAAAATCTAGTAGAAAACTAATTTTCATGCATTTTAGATATCATTTACTAAGTCAAAACTGGTTCGTTCTACAAGGTCAGTGAATTTGACAAAACCTGCTTCATTTTTCCAGACTTTCCAGATTTTGACACATTTTAATATTTTTCCATTTTGAGGACCTTAGAATTAAAATTAGCTTTGTCCTATTTCTGAAAAAGATGCTCATAACTGGCAAAACTAGTCACCTACTAATTTTCACGCATTTCCAACCTCATTTACCTGGTCAAAATCACCTCGCACCAACAAGACAGAAGACTGTCCCATACGCGATTCCATCTATCATCACATTCTAGCCAAATATCTTGCCATGCATGTTTATAAAAGCTCATGAACACACATATATCACAAGTACAGAAGTAAAAATAGACATTTAAAGGCATGCATGTGGTTTTTTGAAAGATTTTCAAGAAGTTTTAGCCCTCACCTTAGCAAGACAACAAAGAAGATGCACAAACTCTTGAGGATGCACAAGATTGACTCTTTTCCTTGCTTAGCCGAGAGACCACTTGAGATTTCTCTAATTTCCTAGCTAAGTTACCATGTTCTTAGTAGGTGCATGTGGTTAGAACAAGAAGAAAATGAAATGGAAGCCAACAAACTTACCTAAGCCGAAATGAATGTGCTATGACCTTGCATGTGAGTTTCTTGCAATCTAGCTTGCTTAGTCGAGCTCCCTAGCTTCTTGCATGTCTTGATGAACCATTGAGTGATGAACTTAAGCAAAGGAGAGTAAAGTTTCAGCTAGGGCCGAGAGAGAGAGAGAGGAGAAATGAGAGAAAGAGAGGAAATGAAAGAAAAATGAAAAGCTTGCTAAGTTGATGCTTGTGTCGGCCTAGGGCCTTGCAAAATTCAGATTTGTGTCTTCAAGGAGCATAATTTTGAATCACCTAGCATGGCAAGAGGATGGGTCGAGAATATGGGTGCATTGGGTAGGGTTTTGGGTTATTTTTTTATGCCTTGTGTCATAGATTGTCATAGGATGTCTAGGAATAGAATTTGAATTAAGCAAGCAAGCACAAATGCACAAAAAGTGGTCGGCCAAGGCATTGCAAGAATCTGAATTTTTGTCTTGGTTGAGCAATATTTAATTGTGTGTTTGAGATATACAAAAGAATAAGGAATAAAGAATAAAGAATGTCTAGCATTTGGTGCAAATTCGTCTTTTAGTGAGTTGAATTAGCAATTTAATATTAGTTAGTGGAATTTGTAGGACTAATTAATGATTTAGTTCTTGGTGTTAGATGCTTTCTTGATTAGCGTGAGGGCATGCTTTCCTAGGTTTAGGGCACGCACTACGAGGTAAGGCACGAACTACGAGATGAATGCATGTTTTCTAAGTAAATGCACGCAACCCTAAATGAATGCACGTAATTCAATGCAAGGCACACAAAACGAAGCACAATTCTTAAACCTAGGTCAAGGCACGCAAATCTAGGTTAGGGCACACGAAATGAGGTATCGCACGCAAATCGAGGTCGAGCCTCACATCCTCCCCTCCTTTAAAGAATTTCATCCCAAAATTCAATATTACCTTTGAAATAATGTTGGATACTGTTGCTCCATCTGGTCTCGCCTTTCCCACGTTACTTCTTCAACTCCATGGTGATCCCACAACACTTTCACCATCAGTATAGATTTGTTGCGCAACTCCTGATCTTGCTGGTCTAGGATCCGAATGGGCTTCTCTTCATAAGACAAGTTCTCCCGAAGTTGCAACGGCTCTGGCTCCAAGACATGCAATGGATCAGGGTGATACTTTCGTAGCATTGAAACATGAAAGACGTCGTGAATATTGGAGAGGTTTTGGGGTAGTGCCAGGCGATACACCAATTTGCCAACCTTCTCAATTATTTCAAATGGTCCTACAAACCTCAGGCTCAACTTTCCACCCTTGCTGTGTTTAATCAGTCCCCTCCGAGGTGATATCTTCAAGAACACCTTGTCGCCGACCTCAAACTCTAGGCTCTGTCTCCGTCAGTCTGCATAACTTTTCTGCCTGCTCTGGGCGGTAAGCATCCATTTCCAGATGAGGTGGATATTATCAACCGTCTTCATAAGTTCAGGTAGAAGGGTCAGGTCAAAAGTCTTTGTTTCACCTACTTTATCCCAGTAAATTGGGGATCGACACTTACATCCATACAATGCCTCAAATGGGGCCATCCCGATAGTGGCCTGATAGCTATTATTATAAGCGAACTCCGCTAGAGACAGATATTTCTCCCAACCTTTCCCGAAGTCTAAAACACACGCCCTCAGCATATCCTCCAGAATCTGAATAGTTCTCTCAGATTGTCCATCAATTTGAGGGTGATAAGCCGTGCTGAAACTCAACTTCGTTCCCAAAGCTTCTTGCAATCTCTTCCAAAATCGGGAAGTAAAACGAGGATCCCTATCTGATACAATACTCATAGGTATCCCGTGTAATCTTACAATCTCTGCCACATACATATCTCCCAATTTCTCGAGACTATCCTCCTTGTTCATCGGTAAGAAGTGCGCTGACTTAGTCGATCTATCCACTATGACACAAACGGCATCATAACCCTTTTATGACTGGGCAGGTCCATAACAAAGTCCATAGTTATATGTTCCCATTTCCATTGAGGAATCTCCAACGGCTGAAGTAAACCTGCTGGTCATTGATGTTCTACTTTGACTCTCTGGCAAGTCAAACACTGTGCCACAAACTCCGCAATCTCTCTCTTCATATTATTCCACCAATAGTGTTGCTTCAAATCCCGGTACATCTTTGTTCTGCTGGGGTGGATAGTATATCTTGAATTATGGGCTTCTTCCAGAATCTTCTTTTTCAGCTCTGGCTCATTAGGAACACAAATCCGATTCCTAAACCTCCAAATACCATCATCATGAGACTTGAAATCTACGTTGCTTTCTTTAATCTTCTGAAACTGTTGGTCCTTCTGTTGAGCCTCTCGTAATTCAGACAACAAGGTCGATTGAACTTGTGTAGTGGCAAATAGTAACCCTTTTTGAGTCAATTGTGGTTTCCACAAAAATGCTTCCTTCAACAAATCATGCACCTTGACTTCCAGTTTTGCCATGCTCGCCTTCCGACTTAAGGCATCTGCAACTACATTCGCTTTACCGTGCACATAATTGATTGTGTAGTTATAATCATCCAAAAGCTCCATCCACCGCCTTTGCCTCATGTTCAACTCTTTTTGTGAGAACAAGTATTTCAAGCTCTTGTGATCAGTAAATACCTCGAACCTGTTACCCCACAGATAGTGCCTCCATTTCTTGAGTGCAAACACAATAGCCGCTAACTCCAAATCATGCGTTGGGTAATTCAATTCATACGGCTTCGGTTTCCTAGAAGCATACACAATCACTTTACCATTTTGCATCAACACACAACCCAGTCCTTCCTTCGACGCATCGCTATAGATTACAAAACCTTGACTCCCTTTAGGCAATGCAAGAACAGGTGCGGTAGTCAATCTTTTCTTCAATTCTTGGAAGCTGTTCTTACACTTGTCATCCCACATGAACTTTGTTTTCTTCTGAGTGAGCTTTGTAAGCGGTCCTGCGATCTTTGAGAAATCCTTCACGAACCTCCGATAATAGGCGGCTAAACCAAGAAAACTCCGAACCTCCATAACATTTTCCAGCTTTTTCCAAGACATCACAGCTTCTATCTTTGCTGGATCCACTGCTATTCCCTCTTGGGATATGATATGCCCCAAAAATGCAATCTGCTGTAACCAAAATTCGCATTTGCTAAACTTTGCATACAATTGATGCTCTCGAAGTTTCTGCAGTACCAATCGCAGATGATGTTCATGCTCAGCCTCAGATTTTGAGTATACCAAAATATCATCAATGAAGATCACAACAAATTGGTTCAAGTAGGGTTGAAACATCCTGTGCATCAAGTCCATAAAAGCTGCAGGGGCATTAGTTAGTCCAAATGGCAACACCACATATTCATAATACCCATATCTCGTCCTGAAAGTCGTTTTAGACACATCCTCCTTTTTGATCCGCAACTGATAGTACTCTTGCCTCAAGTCGAGCTTTGAATACACTTTGGCTCCTTGAAGTTGATCAAATAATTCGTCGATTAGTGGAAGTGAGTATTTATTCTTGACGGTCACTTGGTTCAATCCTCGGTAATCGATGCATAGCCTCAGCGTTTCGTCTTTCTTCTTTACAAATAGGACTGGTGCACCCCACGGAGAAGAACTTGGTTGAACAAACCCCTTCTTCAACAATCCTTGCAATTGGTCCTTCAATTCTTGTAGCTCGGCCGACGCCATACGATAGGGAGCTTTAGATATCGGTTGGGTGCCAGGCAGTAATTCTATAATGAACTCGATCTCCCGATTTGGGGGTAAACCGGGAAATTCTTCTGGAAACACATCCGCGTAATCCTTGATCACAGGCATCTCCTCCAACTTAGCTTTGTCCGACGGCTTGTTGATAAGGTAAGCTAAATATCTACTACACCCTTTCCTCAAAGGCTTCACTGCTTTCATAAATGAAATGATGGAACTCCCGGTGAAGTCTCTTCGACCCATGACTTCCAATATTGGTTGACCAGGTATCTGGAATGTTACAATCTTCGTCCGGCAATCTAGTTGGGCATGATGCTTTGCCAGCCAGTCTATCCCTAAAATGACTTCATAGTCTCGAAAGGGTAATACAATAAGATTGCTGAGAATTCCCTATCTTTAATTTGGATTTTATATGCTTTACAAGCTGAGCTAGTAACAAGTTTAGAACCCATCGGAGTACCAACTTCTACTTCGTAAGGCAAACATGCAACTCGTAGTTTCACACGTTGCACACATAAGGGAGTAATAAATGAATGAGTAACACCTGGATTAGTTAGCACCCTAACAAGTTGATTAAGTATGAAGAATGTACCTTCAACAACAGCGGTCTCCTCTAGAAGCTCCTCGCACTCGATAGCATAAGCTCGAGCCTGAACTCTAGGAACTGGAGTCTTACCTCTACCAGCTGGTTAAACTTGATTTTGTCCTGCTTGCCATTTAGGGCAATCCTTGATCTGATGCTGATTACTGCCACATCGCACACATCGTCCCGACTTCTTCCAGCACTGGGCCTCGGTATGACCCTTCTTGTCATAGTAAGAACAGTTGATAGACTGAGTAGCAGGTGAACTACCTGTGGATCCGCGGGTGGAAGAGGCTGATAGTGCTTTAGTCGGGCCATGGTTATTAACTGGTCTGTTCTGGCTCTAGCCCTGACTACGACTTTGGCTCTGGAATTTCCTTTGTTGACTTAGAGGCTGATACGGTTTCTTGTTCGGCTGGCTTGAACCGGCTCTATCAAGTTTCCTCTTCTTGACTCGAGAAGTAGCAGCAAGGAGAGCAGAATAGGTATCAAAGTCATGCGAATCCAACTGGTCCTGAATTTCTGGCCTCAACCCATTCGTAAATTTCCACATCTTCGCCTCAGGGGTACTGACCATGAATTGAGCATAACGGGATAGTCGGTCAAAACAAGCCTCGTACTAGGCCACCGTCATGTTACCCTAGTTCAAGTGCATGAATTCCTCAATCCGCCTCTGTCTGGAAACTGCAGGTACGTATTTCTCCTTGAAGGCCTTAACGAAATTACCCCACAAGCGAGGTGTATGATCAGTTTCCCAAAGTGCCTCCACGGTGTGCCACCAATGCTCAGCATCCCCATGCAACAAAAACACAGCGAACTCCACATTTTCTTCATCAGTATAGTCAAGTGGTCTGAAAATCCTCTCGATCTCAGACAGCCAAGCCTCTGCCTTTTCATCATCAGCTTCCCCGTGGAATTTAGACGGGCGAAAGTCAAGAAACTCCCGCATTCTGCTATATCTCCCATGGTTACCATCATTCCTGTTGTTCGCTTCATGTGCATCTTGACGTTCCATCACTCGCGATACGCGATCCATGGCATTCGCCATCATATTAAACATAGCCATGCCGGGATTAGTTTGATAAGCATCTCCGATCTCTTGGGGCTCACTGCTCCTATTAGTAGTGCGGGTACTAGGGCCAGCCATCTATCAGCACAGATTACGATGCACAATTTATTGGAATACGACAAGACAAGAATTTAATGTATAAGGTATGCAACACACAATTTTACATAAACACACAGTTCTAAAAACAGTTAAGGCAAACTAATCACATAAGCACATAGAACATAGAAGGCACAATTAACATTATCACACAATAACATATAAACAAGTCATCCTAATTACCTTAGGGCTTCTACCCACGGTCCAAGAGTTAAACCCGGCTTAAGCAATCTAAGCTCTTATACCATTTCTCTATAAGGTGTCACACCCCAACCCGACCTATGAAGGTTAGACTAGGGTGTAATCTAAACATTCGAGTCATATCACGTACTTAATTGTTCAAGAGGGTTTAACACTTAACGTTTTAGCCTAAACTACACAAATTCTCTAGAAAACCGGCAGCATAACGGCTATAATTGGGCTCTTTAGTTTGACCTAATTCTCTAAACGCCTCAAAATTTCTAATCTCAATTTCATTTCTAACTGAGATTACTATTTATCATCAATTGAAGCGCCTACTAGTTATCTCAAAATCTCGTTTGATTAATAACCTAGCATGATACTATGTCTCGTTTATTTGTTAATCCTCATTACAAAAGTACCTGTTGATCTTAGCTTAACAATAAGTACCTGCTTAAGATTTGATAGGTTCATTTTACTTAATCCTTACCTGATACTTCATAATCCTATGATAAATACTAGCCAATAACGATAGCAAAAACGACCGTAGTAGTGTCTATCTAGGTATGATCAGTACAAGCCAAAATTAGACCCCAAATTACAACGTTGGTCATTTACAATATAATAACAAGCATTATAAGAAATGAAATAGTCTTCAAGCAACATATTGTTCACAAAATGGCCATAGTCGAGCAAAGCACGTAGGGCAAGCAATCATTCCAAGGAATCATCATTAGGCACATTGTCTTCGAGTACCTGTTCTTGGTCTTCTTCACCTGAGATGATAAAAGAGGATGAGTCCTTATGAACTCAGCGAGGGGGAATGAGAAATAAGTTTTGAAACTAGTTTTCTGGTTCAACTTATGAAAACCCTTTGCAAGCATGACATTATAGCATAAGTAAGTACATAATGTAATGTAAAAGTAAAAGAACACAATTACCCGTCTTTCTTCCCCGAGGTCCTCTAGGAACCAAGCGAGAGTACTTATACACATAGTAAAAAGGATACGGTGAGCTTTTGCTCTCAGTTCATTTCCAGTATCAATTGTTGCGGCTGGCTTCAATTCATCCCCTTATCACGCCAAATGGGTGTACTCCGGATGTACCCCGAAATTCTACGACCCAACTCTCCGAGGAAGTCTAGCCCCCAAGTGAGAGAGGGAATTGGACAATGGTAGTCACGGTTGCACCGGCAAGCCCAATGCCGCCCGGTGTACGTGAACGCTACTATGCCAGAATGAAAGGTTGCAACCTTGTATGGAATGCACATGTATGCCATTTAACAATTCACATTGGGAGGTCAATAAAGTAGGTTGCCTTAGAGCAGTCATAAAATTTCACATTGACAAGTAAACAAGAGAGGCACGGTATGACAGGCAATTTTACTTGAAAAGCACATGGAGTTATATGAATATTAAACGGGCAGCCATGTAACGCATGTAAATCAAGTCATATAACTCATTTCGAAGTTCACGTAATCAAATAATAAGATTATTCAACATGCAACGACATCTACATGGAACTGGGTGCAAGAAAGGCCTACTTGTCAACAAGTAATCATCGAAATCATGTTTAGGGCTACGAGGGCAACTACGGGCAGCCTACTAATCACATAATTAAATACGATATCCATAGGATCAATACTTAGTGAGTTTTTCCTAGTCATTAGGGTTTCATTTCATGATTACCCGTGCGATTAAGTCCTAAATTGTCACATAATTAAACTCAAGCCATGCATTGATTAATTAAAACACCCTTAAGCATTCAAAACAGTTCACACAACATCCAAATGCCACAATCCCAAGCATTTAATACAACAAGAGAAGCTACAATAATTTTTCTAAGCATATCACTATGTGAAACCCTCACTGCAATGGACTGTTTTCTAACAATCATTGAGACAAGCAAAAAATCTCCAATTCCAGTGAACAAGATGTCAAATTAAAGCTTAAGGAGTGAAATAAATTCAGAAACAAATCTCGCATCATTTGGAGTTCGGGTTCAAGCGTTATAGCCAAAACCGTGAGACTACACAAAACTGTCCTAATTTGCACACATTTCAATAATTGTTGTTTTTGAGGGCCTTAGGGTCCGATTAAGCCTTAGTCCATTTCTGACAAAAATGTCTAGAACTGAAAAACGACAAGACAGAAGACTTTCCAGACTTGGACACATTTTAATATTTTGCCATTTTGAGGACCTTAGAGTCAAAATTAGCTTTGTCCTATTTCTGTGAAAAATGCTCTGAACTGGAAAAAATAGTCACCTTCTAATTTTCATGCATTTTCAACCTCATTTACCTGGTCAAAAGTACCTCGCACCAACAAGACAGAAGACTGTCCCATACGCGATTCCATATATCATCACATTCTAGCCAAATATCTTGCCATGCATGTTTATAAAAGATCATGAACACACATATATCACAAGTACAGAAGTAAAAATAGACATTTAAAGGCATTTTATGTGGTTTTTGGAAAGCTTTTCAAGAATTTTTAGCCCTTACCTTAGCAAGACAACAAAGAAGATGCACAAACTCTTGAGGATGCACAAGATTGACTCTTTTCCTTGCTTAGCCGAGAGACCACTTGAGATTTCTCTAATTTCCTAGCTAAGTTACCATGTTCTTAGTAGGTGCATGTGGTTAGAACAAGAAGAAAATGAAATGGAAGCCAACAAACTTACCTAAGCCGAAATGAATGTGCTATGACCTTGCATGTGAGTTTCTTGCAATCTAGCTTGCTTAGTCGAGCTCCCTAGCTTCTTGCATGTCTTGATGAACCATTGAGTGATGAACTTAAGCTAAGGAGAGTAAAGTTTCAGCTAGGGCCGAGAGAGAGAGAGAGGAGAAATGAGGGAAAGAGAGGAAATGAAAGAAAAATGAATAGCTTGCTAAGTTGATGCTTGTGTCGGCCTAGGGCCTTGCAAAATTCAGATTTCTGTCTTCAAGGAGCATAATTTTGAATCACCTAGCATAGCAAGAGGATGGGTCGAGAATATGGGTGCATTGGGTAGGGTTTTGGGTTATTTTTTATGCCTTGTGTCATAGATTGTCATAGGATGTCTAGGAATAGAATTTGAATTAAGCAAGCAAGCACAAATGCACAAAAAGCGGTCGGCCAAGGCATTGCAAGAATCTGAATTTTTGTCTTGGTTGAGCAATATTTAATTGTGTGTTTGAGATATGCAAAAGAATAAGGAATAAAGAATAAAGAATGTCTAGCATTTGGTGCAAATTCGTCTTCTAGTGAGTTGAATTAGCAATTTAATATTAGTTAGTGGAATTTGTAGGATTAATTAATGATTTAGTGCTTGGTGTTAGATGCTTTCTTGATTAGCGTGAAGGCACGCTTTCCTAGGTTTAGGGCACGCACTACGAGATAAGGCACAAACTACGAGATGAATGCATGTTTTCTAAGTAAATGCACGCAACCCTAAATGAATGCACGTAATTCAATGCAAGGCACACAAAACGAAGCACAATTATTAAACCTAGGTCAAAGCATGCAAATCTAGGTTAGGGCACATGAAACGAGGTATCACACGCAAATCGAGGTCGGGCCTCACAGCTGCGCCCATTTTTGGAGCCAAAAATCGAACGTTTTCATCAGTTTCGGGCCACTATTCTTCTTTTGCTCCATTTTTCTGTCCCAGATCGTACGTCGTGAGCTGTTAAAAGGAAGACAACCTAACTCGCGGGACATTAGAGGGCCCTACAACGCGTCCATATCACATCTTGCGAGGATGCAACCTTGTTGAAGCGGATAGGTTGTCGTTAAACCCATTCGGCCTTTTGAATGGGACATCACTCTGGGCTGGGACTGTGAACCGTCAACAGATAAAGGATTTGTGCCCACAACATGACGGGTGTGATCATACCAGCAATAATGTACAGGATCCCATCAGAACTCCGAAGATAAGCGTGCTTGGGTAAGAGTAGTACTAGGATGGGTTACCCCCTGGGAAGTTCTCGTGTTGCACCCCCTTTTCAATTTTTTTTGCCCTGCTTAGGGTTGCCAAGATACTTTCTCCACCACATTTCTATTACCAAATCCCACGGCACCTTGGGCCAGACAACTTCGCTTCACGTAGAGGCTAAGCCCGCAAACCGAGGGCGTGGGGCATGTGACCAGGTCTCCGTCGCTTCGGTAAACATAACTTTTAATCCGTAAGGAGTTACGTGGCGCACAGCATACCGTTGGAAAGCTCTCCGAGAGCTCTACGACGGAGGCTGCAAGCCTGCTCGGCTGTACCCATTTTTGGAGCCAAAAATTGAACGTTTTCATCAGTTTTAGGCCACTTTTCTTCTTTTGCTCCATTTTTTCATCCCAGATCGTACGTCTTGAGCTGTTAAAAGGACGACAACCTTACTCGCGGGACATTAGAGGGCCCTACAACGTGTCAATATCACCTCTCGCAAGGATGCTGTGTTGTTGAAGCGGATGGGTTGTCGTTAAGCCCATTGGGCCTTTTGAATGGGCCATCTCTCTGGGCTGGGACTGTGAACCGTCAACACATAAAGGATTTATGCCCACAACATGACGGGTGCGATAATACAAGCACTAATGCACCGGATCCCATCAGAACTCCGAAGTTAAACGTGCTTGGGCGAGGGTAGTACTAGGATGGGTGACCCCGTGGGAAGTCCTCGTGTTGCACCCCCCTTTTTCAATTTTTCTTGCCCCGGTTAGGGTTGCCAAGATACTTTATCCTCCACATTTCTATTACCGAATCCCACGGCGCCTTGGGCAAGACAACTTCGCTTCACGTAGAGGTTGGGCCCGCAAATCGAGGGCATGGGGCTTGTGACCAGGTCTCCGTCACTTCGGTGCCCATAACATTTAATCCGTAAGGAGTTACGCGGCGCACAACATACCGTTGGAAAGCTCTCCGAGATCTCTATGACGGGGGCAGCAAGCCTGCTAAGTTGCGCTGATTTTTGGATCCCAAAATTGAACGTTTTCATCAATTTTGGGCCACTTTTCTTCTTTTGTACTATTTTTTCATCTCGGATCGTACATCGTGAGCTGTTAAAAGGACGAAAACCTAACTCGCGGGATATTACAGGGTCCTACAACGCGTCATTATCACGTCTTACGAGGATGCTATGTTGTTGAAGCGGATGGGTTATCGTTAAGCCCATTGGGCCATTTCAATGGGCATCTCTCTGGGCTGGGACTATGAACCGTCAACACATAAATGATTTATGCCCTCAACATGATGGGCACGATCATACCAGCACTAATGCACCGGATCCCATCAGAACTCTGAAGTTAAGCATGCTTGGGCGAGAGTAGTACTAGGATGGGTGACCCCCTGGGAAGTCCTCATGTTGCAGCCCCCTTTTCAATTTTTCTTGCCCCGATTAGGGTTGCCAAGAAACTTTATCGACCACATTTCTCTTACCGAATCCCACGGCACCTTGGGCAAGACAACTTTGCTTCACGAAGTGGCTGGGCCCGCAAACCGAGGGCGTAGGGCATGCGACCAGGTCTCCGTCGCTCCGGTGCCCATAACTTTTGATCCGTAAGGAGTTACGCGGCGCACAACATACAGTTAGAAAGCTCTTCGAGAACTCTACGACGGGGGCAGCAGGCCTGCTCGCCTGCGCCTATTTTTGAAGCCCAAAATCGAACATTTTCATCAATTTTGGGCCACTTTTCTTCTTTTGATATGTTTTTCCGTCCCGGATCGTACGACATGAGCTGTTAAAAGGACGACAACCTAACTCGCGGGACATTAGAGGGCCCAACAACGCGTCGATATCACGTCTTGCAATGATGCAGCGTTGTTGAAGCGGATGGGTTCTCATTAAGCCCATTGGGCCTTTTGAATGGGCCATCAGTCTGGGCTGAGACTGTGAACTGTAAACACATAAAAGATTTGTGCCCACAACATGACGGGTGCGATCATACCAGCACTAATGTACTGGATCCCATCAGAACTCCGAAGTTAAGCGTTCTTGGGCGAGAGTAGTACTAGGATGGGTGACCCCATGGGAAGTCCTCGTGTTGCACCTCTCTTTTCAATTTTTTTTGCCCAGGTTAGGGTTACCAAGATACTTTATCCACCACATTTCTATTACCGAATCCCACGGCACCTTAGGCAAGACAACTTCGCTTCACGTAGAGGCTGGGCCCGCAAACTGAGGGCGTAGGGCTTGTGACTAGGTCTTCGTCGCTCCTGTGCGCATAACTTTTGATCCATAAGAAGTTACGCGGCGCACAACATACCATTGGAAAGCTCTTCGAGTACTCTACGACGGAGGCAGCAAGCCTGCTTGGCTGCGCCCATTTTTGGAGCCCAAAATCGAACGTTTTCATCAGTTTCGGGCCACTTTTGTTCTTTAGCTATGTTTTTCCGTCCCGAATTGTACGACATGAGCTGTTAAAAGGACAACAACCTAACTCGCGGGACATTAGAGGGCCCTACAACGCGTCGGTATCACGTCCTGCGATGATGCAGCGTTGTTGAAGCAGATGGGTTATCGTTTAGCCCATTGGGCCTTTTGAATGGGCCATCACTCTGGGCTGGGTCTGTGAATCGTCAATACATAAAAGATTTATGCCCACAACATGACGGGTGCGATCATACCAGTACTAATGTACCAGATCCCATCAGAACTTCGAAGTTAAGCGTTCTTGGGCATGGGGCTTGTGACCAAGTCTCCGTCTCTCCGGTGCCCATAACTTTTAATCCGTAAGGCGTTACGCGGCGCACAGCATACCGTTGAAATCTCTATGATGGGGCAGCCAGCCTGCTCGGCTGTGCCCGTTTTTGGAGCCCAAAATTGAACGTTTTCATCAATTTTGGGCCACTTTTCTTCTTTTGCTCTATTTTTCCATCCTGGATCGTACGTCGTGAGCTGTTAAATGGACGACGACATAACTTGCGAGATATTTCAGGGCCCTACAATGCGTCGATATCACGTCTTACTAGGATGCTGCGTTGTTGAAGCGGATGGGTTATCGTCAAGCCCATTGGGCCTTTTGAATGGGCCATCTCTCTTGGCTGGGATTGTGAACCGTCAACACACAAAGGATTTGTGCCCTCAACATGACGGGTGCGATCATACCAGCACTAATGCACTGGATCCCATCAGAACTCCGAAGTTAAGCGTGCTTGGGCGAGAGTAGTACTAGGATGGGTGACAACCTGGGAAGTCCTCGTGGTGCACCACCCTTTTCAATTTTTTTTTGCCCTGGTTAGGGCTGCCAAGATACTTTATCCACCGCATTTCTATTACCGAATCCCATGGCACCTTGGGCAAGACAACTGCGCTTTACGTAGAGGCTGGGCCCACAAACTGAGGGCGTAGGGCATTTGACCAGGCCTCCATCGCTCCGGTGCCCATAACTTTTGATCTGTAAGGAGTTACGTGACGCACAACATATCGTTGGAAAGTACTCTGAGAGCTCTACGACGTGGGGAGCCAGCTTCCTAGGCTACGCCTATTTTTGGAGCCCAAAATCGAATTTTTTCATTAGTTTCGGACACTTTTCTTCTTTTGCTCTGTTTTTCGGTCCCGGATCGTACGTCGTGAGCTGTTAAAAGGACGACAACCTAACTTGTGGGACATTAGAAGGCCCTACAATGCGTTGATATCACGTCTTGCGAGGATGTTGCGTTGTTGAAGCGGATGGGTTGTCGCTAAGCCCATTGGGCCTTTTGAATGGGCCATCTCTCTGGGCTAGGACTGTGAACCATCAACACATCAAGGATTTGTGCCCACAACATGATGGGTTCGATCGTACCAGCACTAATGCATCGGATCCCATCAGAACTCCGAAGTTAAGCGTGCTTGGGCGAGAGTAGTACTAGGATGGGTAACCCCCTAGGAAGTCCTCGTGTTGCACCCCCTCTTTTCAATTGTTTTTGCCTCGGTTAGGGTTGCCAAGATACTTTATCCACCACATTTATATAACCGAATCCCACGGTACCTTGGGCTAGACAACTTCAATTCACGTAGAGGCTGGGCCCGCAAACCGAGGGCGTGGGGCTTGTGACCAAGTCTCCGTCGCTCCGGTGCCCATAACTTTTAATCCGTAAGGAGTTATACGACGCACAACATACCGTTAGAAAGTTGTTCGAGAGCTCTATTATGGGAGCAGCAAGCCTGCTCAACCGTGCCTATTTTCGAAGCCTAAAATTGAACTTTTTCATTAGTTTAGGGCCACTTTTCTTCTTTTTCGCTATTTTTCCATCCCGGATCGTATGTCGTGAGCTGTTAAAAGGATGACAACCTAACTCGCGGGATATTACAGTGCCCTACAATGCGTCAATATCACGTCTTACAGGGAAGTTGCGTTGTTGAAGCGGATGGGTTGTCGTTAAGCCCATTGGGCCTTTTGAATGGTCATTTCTCTGGGCTGGGACTGTGAACTGTCAACACATAAAGGATTTGTGCCATCAACATGACGGGGCGATCATACCAGCACTAATGCACCGGATCCCATCAGAACTCCGAAGTTAAGCATGCTTGGGCGAGAGTAGTACTAGGATGGGTGACCCCTTGGGAAGTCCTAGTGTTGCACCCCCCTTTTCAATATTTTTTGCCCCAGTTAGGGTTGCCAAGATACTTTACCCACCACATTTCTATTACCGAATCCCATGGCATCTTGTGCAAGACAACTTCGCTTCACGTAGAGGCTGGGCCCCCAAAACCGAGGGCGTAGGGCTTTTGACCAGGTCTCCATCGCTCCGGTGCCCATAACTTTTGATCCGTAAGGAGTTACGCGGCGCACAACATACCGTTGGTAAGCTCTCCGAGAGCTCTACGACAAGGGCAATAAGCCTACTCGGCTGTGCCAGTTTTTGGAGCCCAAAATCGAACGTTTTCATCAGTTTCGGGCCACTTTTCTTCTTTTGTTTTGTTTTTTCCGTTCCAGATCGTACGTCGTGAGCTGTTAAAAGGATGACAACCTAACTTGAGGGACATTAAAGGGCCCTACAACACGTCGATATCACGTCTTGCGAGGATGCTATCACGCCTTGACCCAACCCCCAAGCTAAAGGTTAAGTCCGGACCCGACACACAGACAGAGTCTCCCCTGTACCGTGGACATTCTGAAAACCTGTAAACTTGCAAATAAGGTAACTACATGGTAAACAAACTTTTCATGGCTATATATATTTAAAGATTCAAGGCCATCCGAGCCTTGAAGCAAATAACAGTTCCAAAACCACACAAGCATGCAAGTATCTTGTTTACAATGTAGGCTAATAGCCATGCCATATTAGGATAACATTTAAAACATACTTAGAAGATAAAACATTCTACTTTACGCCATTCACTCCCAAGCATGCAAAGTGAATAACAGCAGTAACCTAAATTATTACAAAACATAGGCTTCCAAATCTACACCATAATCAACTATCCTTCAACTTCTTACAACAACCAACATAAACAAAGCCCTTAGGCCACAAAATAGATACACAAGTACCAAATAGAAACAAGAAGGCACAGCCACCTCAGAACAACACACAGCAACTAGGGCAAAGTCTCTAATTGCACCTCTTCCTCCTCCACTACTACCTCAACAAGCTGGGGATCACCCTCAGCGTCTCCTAAAACATATATCGAGGTATGAGCAACCACTGTTGCCCAGTGAAGGATATAGTCCCGGGGCGTGCAATGCAACAGGTAATATAGTTAAACAACAATAACAATTAGACAATTAAAGCAACAATGATAGCTTAAATAACCACACATTTAAAAGGATACATTTCACATAATCCCTATACACCAATCTTCACTGGTCTTCATTCACGATACACGAACCACGATCATGATCACGATAAGCCGGCATAGCCCCAAACACTCCAGTGGGTGTACTCTGGATGTACCCCAATAATCCTACGACCCAACATCCCCTAGCAATCTCCGGACCAGGCGAATGAGGGACTAGGGCACGGAGTTTGAATATCCACTGGCAAGCCCTCTACTGCCCAGCCGATATTCAACACATCCGCCCCTGACACTATGGTTGCGCAACCACTATGCAATGCACTTACAATGGCAAGTTAATATCAATAATATAAGCAATAACACATAGGAGGATCAACAAAGTAGGTTGACCTCGATGCAGTTAGAATAGAAACAATTATATAAGCAAATAAGCAGTTTTACAAAGGGACGTATACAAGATAAGCATAGAATCATACCAAACGCTCCAAATCAACTTGAAACCACATATAAACACCCAAGAAGTCAAGCCATGGGCTTAGAAGCGTGAGAAACCGAAATTGCACCTAAACCCCTTTGTTTTCCAAACTATTTCTCTTCCAAACCAAAGTTAATGATTCAATTTTTAAGGGAAACTCTCCCAACCTTCTAAATAACCCTCAAGTAACCCTTCCAACCCTCTAACTCATTCAAACGCCCGCAATTACCCCGAAAGCCCCAAATTCCCTCTTATGGCTTTAAACTACACATACCTTATCCGGGCTTCAAACAAGGGTTATCAAAGCTTCTATAGCACCTAGGTAGCCTAAGAATACTAGAAGTGAAGCCTGAATCCACCCGGATTCGCATTAACCCCGAAATCCCTTTGTTAAAGTCGGCTATTTCACGTTTTATACGATTCTAGAGCAATGCAAGTGCACGGGGCTATTAGACTACCTTCATTAGCACCTAAGGCATCTATTAGGAGTGTTGAATTAAGCTAATTTGAGCAATTACACAAAACCCTAGAAAAACGTCACTATTCACCTCCTAAATTAAACAAACAATTCTATCCGTTTAAAAAGCGAAACGATGGCTCAAATATGTTCTCTAGCATTCATATACAAGGTATGATAGCATAGATAATCCATACAATAGCATTTGAACACATTTTCAACAAATCAAGAAAATAGGAACTATTTAGAAATGCAAAAATAAGCCGTGAAATCCCTCACCAATGCGTGTAGGAGCACCTAGGAGGCTTGCACACACCCTAATCTACTTGCTCAAGGCTTTGAGGGGCTTGGATTGAGGAATTGATGAGCAAAATTTCTCCCAAATGCACAAGGAAGGCTGTCGGGTTCTGCATAGTGTTTTTTCAACTTTTATTTTTTTTCTTTGTTATGTGATGAGTTAAGTTGAGTTGTGAGAGTTTATAAAAAGTTGGGGCCTATGTTAGGTGCATATGTTAACTTCTAAAATGAGTTTGGCTAGCTTAAAACGAGCCTAGGTAGTAAAATGTGTGCTAGCTAATTAAATCTTTAAGTTATGTTACGTAATACTATTCATTTAACTACTAAAAGCATTTTCTAAACGAGCTCTCCTATCGCCTCTAGCTCAATTGCACATTTTTCCCACTACTCTAACAATTAATATGATTTAATAAAAATGTAGTGACGTTTTAGCAATTACACAAAACCCTAGAAAAATTTCTAATTCACTAATAGAATGTAGTTTAAAAACGGAGTGAATAATAGTCACAGAAGTCAGTTAGTAAAGTATGGAAGTAAATGCGCAAACAAGGGATGCAACAGTAATTGAATGCATGGCTAAATCTCGGGCGTCACATCCTCTCCCCCTTAAACTAATTGTGTCCATGCAATTCTTACATGAATCGGCGAATAACTCTGGATAGCGCTCCCGAATCTGATCCTCTATCTCCCACGTCGCATCCTCTACGCCGTGATGATCCCACAGAACCTTCACCATCGGAATGCTTTTAGTCCTCAGCTCCTGCACTTTCTGATCAACAATCCGAAGACGTTTCTCTGTGTACGTCAAGGTCTCACTGATCTCTAGCGGTTCTGGCTCAAGTATGTGAGAGGGATCTGGATGATACTTTCGAAGCATAGAAACATGGAAGACATCATGAATTCTGCCCAGACTGGGAGACAAAGATAAACGGTAAGCCAATTCACCAATAGTTTCAGTTATCTCAAATGGTCCTACATAATGAGGACTGAGTTTACCTCATTTACCATGCCGAATCAAACCCTTGTGATGAGAGATTTTCAGAAATACTCGATCCCCCACAGCAAATTTCAGATCACGACGGCGTCTATCTGCATAACTCTTTTGCCGGCTCTGTGCTGTAAGCATTCTTTTCTTGATAAGCTGCACATGCTCAATCATTTTGTTCATTTTAGGTAAAAGAGTAGGGTCGGTCGTTTTCATTTCACCCACCACATCCCAGTAGAGAGGAGACCGGCATTTATGCCCATACAGTGCCTCATAAGGTGCCATACCAATAGTAGCTTGATAACTATTGTTATAGGCGAACTCTGCGAGTGGCAAATACTTCTCCCAACTCTTACCGAAGTCCATAATACAAGCCCGTAACATATCCTCGAGGATTAAGATAGTTCTCTCGGATTGACCATCTGTATAAGGATGATAAGTTGTACTGAAACTCAAAGTCGTGCCTAAAGCTTTCTGAATCTTCTGCCAGAACTGAGATGTGAATTTGGGATCTCTATCTGACACAATACTCTTTGGAATTCCATGAAGTTGGACAACATTCTCAATATACAACTCTACTAGCTTATCAAGAGAATCAGACTTCTTTTTAGCGATGAAGTGAGAAGTCTTGGTCAATCTATCCACAATAACCCAAACTGAGTCATTACCCTTCGAAGACCTTGGTAAATCTGATACGAAATCCATGGTAATATGATCCCATTTCCAAACAGGAATAGCCAAAGGCTGCAACAACCCTGCAGGCCTCTGATGCTCTGCTTTAACTTTCTGACAAGTAAGACATCGAGCAACATAGTCAGCAATTTCTCTCTTCATATTATTCCACCAGAAGTTTTACTTTAAATCTTTATACATTTTAGTACTGCCTGGATGGATAGTATATCTAGAACTGTGTGCCTCAACAAGAATATCCTTCTTCAAAGTTGGATCACTCAGAATACAGATTCTGCCTTTGAATTTGAGAATACCATCGTTGTGCAGTTTGAAATCCGACTCTCCCCCTTTTGAATTCTCTAAGACTTTCAACAATTGAAGATTAGCCTGTTAAGCTTCTCGAATCCTGGATAATAATAGAGATTGAATCTGCAAACATGCGAATTGAATACCAGAATTTGAAGTACTAGGCTTCCATAAGCATAATTCTTCCATGAATTCCCAATTCTTGATAATCAAGCTAGCAACAGTAGCCTTTCGGCTCAAAGCATCAGCAACAATATTGGCCTTATCCGGAAGATAGTTAATAGTGCAGTTATAGTCCTCAAGTAATTCCAGCCAACGCCTCTGCCTATGTTCAACTCTTTCTGTGAAAACAAATATTTCAAGCTCTTATGATCTGTAAAGATTTCAAACTTGTTGCCCCAGAGATAATGACGCCATTTCTTTAATGCAAGAATGATAGCTGCAAGCTCAAGATCATGAGTCGGATAGTTGAGTTCATAAGGTTTCAGTTTCCTGGAAGCATAAGCAATAACCCTGCCATTCTGCATCAATACACAACCCAGACCTTCCTTCAAAGCATCACTATAGATCACCAGATTATCATAATCCTCAGGTAAAGTAAGAATAGGAGCTGTAGTCAATCTCTTCTTCAATTCCTGGAAGCTGGCCTCGCATTTATCACTCCAGTTAAATACTGTTTTCTTTTGAGTAAGTTGAGTTAAAGGCCCTGCGATTTTAGAGAAATCCTTGACAAACCTCCGATAATACCCAGCTAAGCCAAGGAAGCTACGAATCTCTGTGCAGTTTCAAGTAGTTTCCAAGATAGCACAACTTCAATCTTCGCTGGGTCAACAGAAATACCATCCTGCAAGATAATATGGCCAAGAAAAGCAACTTGCTTAAGCCATAATTCACATTTGCTAAACTTTGCAAATAACTGATGCTCCTGACGAGTCTGCAACACAATTCTGAGATGCTGTTCATGTTCTGTCTCCGATCTAGAGTAAACAAGAATATCATTAATGAAGATAACCACAAATTGGTCCAGATAAGGTCGGAATACCCTCTGCATTAAGTCCATGAATGCGGCGGGAGCATTAATAAGACCAAACGGCAAGAAAACAAACTCATAATGGCCATATCGAGTTCTGAAAGTAGTTTTAGGAACATCATCTTTCTTAATCCTCAGCTAATAATAGCCTTGCCTCAGATCAAATTTAGAGAATACCCTAGCGCCTTGCAACTGATCAAATAACTCTTCAATTAAAGGCAAAGGATATTTATTTTTGATAGTTACCTGATTAAGACCCCGATAATCAATGCATAAGCGAAGAGATCCGTCTTTCTTTTTAACAAATAGGACTGGCGCACCCCAAGGTGAAGAACTCGGCTAAATGAATCCTTTCTCAAGCAAGCCCTGCAATTGAACTTTCAATTCATGCAATTCGGGTGGAGCCATTCTATACGGAGTCCTAGAGATAGGTGAAGTCCCTGGCAATAAGTCAATCATGAACTCTATCTTCCTATCAGGCGGTAACCCAGGTAATTCCTTAGGAAAGACCCCCGGAAACTCCCTCACGATAGGTACATCATTCAATTTCAATTGATCCACATGTTGATTAATCAAATATGCAAGATAAGCCTCACAACCCTTGCTCAATAATTTAGATGTTCTAATAGAATAAATAATAGGAGTTCCTGTAGATTTTCTACTACTAACTATTTTAAGTATAGACTGGTCGGGCATTTCTAGATACACAATCTTCTTTCTATAATCAAGCTGGGCATAATATTTACTTAACCAGTCCATCCCCAATATAATTTCAAAGTCGCAAAAAGGTAGATTAATTAAATTGGCAGGAAAAACACGACCTTGAATATAAATATTACATGCCTTGCAGATAGATTTGGTGACAAACTTCGGCCCCATAGCAGTGTAAACCACAATATCATGCAACAATTTATCATGTTTCAACTTAGCATTTTGTGCCCAAATAGGTGTAATAAATGAATGCGAAGCCCCGGAATCAATTAAAACCTTAACTGATTGATCATTAAGAAGAAAAATACCTTCTACCACAGCGGTCGTATCCGGAAGCTCCTCAGCATCCAAAGCAAATACACAGGCCTGACCTCGTGATGGTGGTGCTGTAGCTGGTGCCCTGGTCTGAGAGTTCTGAGCTAACATCTGACCCCTAGAGTTCTTAAATTTCTGACAGTCCTTAACCCTATGCTGATCACTACCGCAGCCCATACACTTGTTATGTTTCTTCCAACAAACATCCTCAGTGTGGCCCTGACGCTGACAGAAGCTGCACTACTGGTGACGTCTTAGAGCAGTGCCTCCCGAATGAGCTCTGTAAGTAGAGGTAGCTGAACTACCCTGCTGCGAACGGGATACTGCTGGACGGAATTGACTCTGAGTCTGACTCTGAACTGGTCGCGTCTGAGTCTGAGTAGGTAATGTATAACTCTGAGTCTGCCTCGGCTGTGTACTCTGCCCAACTGATATAGCCTGCCCCTGGTACCCCTGACTCTGAGACTGAAACCGCTTACTCGATTGACTGGTCTCGGCTAACACATTAGCCTTGTATTTTTCATATCTCGAGGAGGCTCAGACCACCGCAGCATAATTATGGAAATCATTCACAGACAAATTTAGCATAATATCCTTTCTCAGTCCCAGAATGAATCTCTGGATCTTCATGTCCTCTAGTTGTATCAAGGTTGGCGCATAACGGGAAAGCCTAGTAAAAGTAGCCTCATATTGATCCACTGTCATACTTCCCTGTTTTAAGTTTATGAACTCTGTTGGACACCTCTTGCGGGCAACCACCGATATGTACTTGTCTCAGAATTCTCGGACGAAGTCAGCCCACGAATGATGAACCCTCTCGGCTTCCCATTTCTCACTGATAGTATGCCACCAATCTTCAGCGTCACCTTCTAGAAGGAATGTGGCATAAGTGATCTTCCTATCATCATGGCACTCGAGTATTGCTGCCACTCTTTCAAACTTCCTCAGCCACATTTCAGCCTTCATATCATCCGGTTCTCCAAAGAAAGTGTAGGCCCCATGATGAATAAACCGGTCATACAAGTTACCCCCGGTAGTGCTACTACCCCCGGCTCTCGTAGCCTGATTACCTCCAATAACCCCTGTCTGACCCTGCTGTGTCACAAACTGGGCAATGGTGTTCATAGCAGTGGCCATTGTGGCTAAGATCTGTGCCGTACTCAGTTCCTAAACTGGGGGTGCATTACCTGCCAATCCGGCTTCTTGCCCATGAACCTCTTCCGGTTCTCTATCGACATTCTGATTCTCAGTACGACGGCGGGGCCCCATCTCGAATAGCTAGAATGCAAAGTGTTATGACAGGTATATATGTGTATATATGCAATTCATAAGTAAACACATAAAGAAAAGTTCAAATAGATTCACATAAAGTCAAGTATATAGAAGTTCATATGAATATTCGACATTCTTGAAGTACACATAAGTCACTAGATCATACTTGACATTCTAGGCTCTTGACATTCTATTTCCATGCTAGCATGTTCATTCCTAATTTAAATTTCACTTAGGCAAATCAAAAATCACATAATCATGCAATCACAAAGTCACATAACAAATCTCTACCCATAGACCTAGAAATTTAACCCGGTTTTATGCAATCTATAGCTCTGATACCACTTAAATGTCACGCCCAGACCCAACCCCCATGCTAAAGGTTAAGTCCGGACCCGAGACACGGACAAAGTCTCCCCGGTATCGTGGATATTCTGAAAACTTGTAAACTCGCAAATAAGGTAACTACAAGGTAAACAAACTTTTCATGGCTATATATATTTAAAGATTCAAGGCCATCCGAGCCTTGAAGCAAATAACAGTTCCAAAACCACACAAGCATGCAAGTATCTTGTTTACAATGTAGGCTAATAGCCATGCCATACTAGGATAACATTTAAAACATTCTTAGAAGATAAAACATTCTACATTACGCCATTCACTCCCAAGCATGCAAAGTGAATAAAAGCAGAAACCTAAATTATTACAAAACATAGGCTTCCAAATCTACACCATAATCAACTATCCTTCAACTTCTTACAACAACCAACATAAACAAAGCCCTTAGGCCACAAAATAGATACACAAGTACCAAATAGAAACAAGAAGGCACAGCCACCTCAGAACAACACACAGCAACTAGGGCAAAGGCTCTAATTGCACCTCTTCCTCCTGCACTACTACCTCAACAAGCTGGGGATCACACTCAGCGTCTCCTGAAACATATATCGAGGTATTAGCAACCACTGTTGCCCAGTGAGGGATATAGTCCCGGGGCGTGCAATGCAACAAGTAATATAGTTAAACAACAATAACAATTAGACAATTAAAGCAACAATGATAGCTTAAATAACCACACATTTAAAAGGATACATTTTACATAACCCCTATACACCAATCTTCACTGGTCTTCATTCACGATCCACGAACCACGATCACGATCACGATAAGCCGGCATAGCCCCAAACACTCCAGTGGGTGTACTGCGGATGTACCCCGATAATCCTACGACCCAACATCCCCTGGCAATCTCCGGACCAGGCGAATGAGGGACTAGGGCACGGAGTTTGAATATCCACTGGCAAGCCCTCTGTCGCCCAACCAATATTCAACACATCTGCCCCTAACACTATCGTTGTGCAACCACTATGCAATGCACTTACAATGGCAATTTAATATCAATAATATAAGCAATAACACTTAGGAGGATCAACAAAGTAGGTTGACCTCAATGCAGTTAGAATAGAAATGATTATATAAGCAAATAAGCAGTTTTACAAAGGGACGTATACAAGATAAGCATAGAATCATACCAAACGCTCCAAATCAACTTGAAACCACATATAAACACCCAAGAAGGCAAGCCATGGGCTTAGAACTGTGAGTCAACCGAAATTGCACCTAAACCCCTTTGTTTTCCAAACTATTTCTCTTCCAAACCAAAGTTAATGATTCAATTTTCAAGGGAAACTCTCCCAACCTTCTAACTAACCCTCAAGGAACCCTTCCAACCCTCTAACTCATTCAAACGCCCACAATTACCCCGAAAGCCCCAAATTCCCTCTTATGGCTTTAAACTACACATACCTTATCTGGGCTTCAAACAAGGGTTATCAATGCTTCTATAGCATCTAGGTAGCCTAAGAATACTAGAAGTGAAGCCCGAATCCACCCGGATTCACATTAACCCCGAAATCCCTTTGTTAAAGTCGGCTATTTCACGTTTTATGCGATTCTAGAGCAATGCAAGTGCACGGGGCTATTAGACTACCTTCATTAACACCTAAGGCATCTATTAGGAGTGTTGAATTAAGCTAATTCGAACAATTACACAAAACCCTAGAAAAATGTCACTATTCACCTCCTAAATCAAACTAACGATTCTAACCGTTTAAAAAGGAAAACGATGGCTCAAATATGTTCTCTAGCATTCATATACAAGGTATGATAGCATAGATAGTCCATACAATAGCATTTGAACACATTTGCAACAAATCAAGAAAATAGCAACTATTTAGAAATGTGAAAATAAGCCGTGAAATCCCTTACCAATGCGTGTAGGAGCACCTAGGAAGCTTGCACACACCCATATCTACTTGCTCAAGGCTTGGAGGGGCTTGGATTGAGGAGTTGATGAGCAAAATTTATCCCAAATGCACAAGGAAAGCTGTCGGGTTCTGCACAGTGTTTTTTCAGCTTTTATTTTTTTTTCTTTGTTATGTAATGAGTTAAGTTGAGTTGTGAGAGTTTATAACAAGTTGGGACCTATGTTAGGTGCATATGTTAACTTCTAAAATGAGTTTGGCTAGCTTAAAACGAGCCTAGGTAGTAAAATGTATGCTAGCTAATTAAATCTTTAAGTTATGTTACGTAACACTATTCATTTAACTACTAAAAGCATTTTCTAAACGAGCTCTCATATCGCCTCTAGCTCAATTGCACATTTTTCCCACTACTCTAACAATTAATATGATTTAATAAAAATGCTAATTCACTAATAGAATGTAGTTTAAAAACGGAGTGAATAGTAGTCACAGAAGTCAGTTAGTAAAGCATGGAAGTAAATGCGCAAACAAGGGATGCAACAGTAATTGAATGCATGGCTAAATCTTGGGCATCACAGATGCTGTGTTGTTGAAGCGGATGGGTTGTCGTTAAGCCCATTGGGCCTTTTGAATGGGCCATCACTCTGGGCTGGAAATGTGAACCGTCAACGCATAAAGGATTTGTGCCCACAACAAGATAGGTGCGATCATACCAGTACTAATGCACCAGATCCCATCAGAACTCCAAAGTTAAGCGTGATTGGGCAAGAGTAGTACTAGGATGGGTGACCCCATGGGAAGTCCTCGTGTTGCACCCCACTTTTCAAAATTTTTTTTGACCCGGTTAGGGTTGCCAAGATACTTTATCCACCATATTTCTATTACCGAATCCCACGGCACCTTGGGCAAGACAACTTCGCTTCACGTAGAGGCTGGGGCTGCAATCCGAGGGCGTGGGGCTTGTGACTAGGTCTTCGTCACTCCGGTGCCCATAACTTTTAATTCGCAAGGCGTTACGCGGCGCACAGCATACCATTGAAAAGCTTTCCAAGAGCTCTACGACAATGGCCGCAAGCCTGCTCGACTGTGCCAATTTTCGGAGCACAAAATCTAACGTTTTCATCAGTTTCGGGCCACTTTTCTTATTTTGCTCTATTTTTCCATCCCAGGTCGTACGTCCTGAGCTGTTAAAAGGACGACAACCTAACTCGCGGGATATTATAGGGCCCTACAACGCGTTGATATCACGTCTTATGAGGATGCTGCGTTGTTGAAGCGGATGGGTTGTCGTTAAGCCCATTGGGCCTTTTGAATGGGCCATCTCTCTAGGATGGGACTGTGAATCGTCAACACATAAAGGATTTGTGCCCTCAACATGATGGGTGCGATCATACCAGCACTAATGCACCGAATCCCATTAGAACTCCGAAGTTAAGCACGCCTGGGCCAGAGTAGTACTAGGATGGGTGACCCTGTGGGAAGTCCTCGTGTTGCACCCCGCTTTTCAATTTTTTTTTGCCCCGGTTAGGGTTGCCAAGATACTTTATCTACCACATTTCTATTACCAAATCCCACGACATCTTAGGCAAGACAACTTCGCTTCACGTAGAGGTTGGGGCCGCAAACCGAGGGCGTAGGGCTTGTGACCAGGTCTCTGTCGGTCCGGTGCCCATAACTTTTGATCCATAAGGAGTTACGCAGGCAGAGCATACCGTTCGAAAGCTCTCCGAGCGCTTTATGATGGGGGCAGCAAGCCTACTCGGCTGCACAAGTTTTTAGAGCCCAAAATTGAATGTTTTCATCAGTTTCGGGCCACTTTTCTTCTTTTGCTATGTTTTTCTGTCGCGAATCATACGTCGTGAGCGGTTAAAAGAACGACAACCTAACTTGCGGGACATTAGAGGGCCCTGCAATGCGTCGATATCACGTTTTACAAGGATGCTACGTTGTTGAAGCGGATAGGTTGTCGTTAAGCCCGTTGGGCCTTTTGAATGGGCCATCTCTCTGGGATATGACTGTGAACCGTCTACACATGAAGGATTTGTGCCCACAACATGATGGGTGCGATCATACCAGCACTAATGCACCGGATTCCATCAGAACTCCGAATTTAAGCGTGCTTGGGCGAGAATAGTACTAGGATGGGTGACCCCATGGGAAGTCCTCGTGTTGCACCCCCCCTTTTTCAATTTTTTTTGCCCCTATTAGGGTTGCCAAGATACTTTATCCACCACATTTCTATAACCGAATCCCAGGGCACCTTGAGCAAGACAACTTTGCCTCACGTAGAGGCTAGGCCCGCAAACCGAGGGCGTGGGGCTTGTGACCAGGTCTCCGTCGTGCCCGTGCCCATAACTTTTAATCCGTACAGAGTTACGCGGCGTACAGCATACTGTTGGAAAGCTCTCCGAGAGCTCTACGACAAGGGCAGCAAGCCTGCTCTGCTGCGCCTGTTTTCAGAGCACAAGATTGAATGATTTCATTAGTTTCGGGCCACTTTTCTTCTTTTGCTCTATTTTTCTGTCCCGGATCGTACGACGTGAGCTGTTAGAAGGATGACAATCTAACTCGCGGGATATTACATGGCCCTACAATGCGTTGATATCATGTCTAACGAGGATGCTACGTTGTTGAAGCGGATGGGTTGTCATTAAGCCCGTTGGGCCTTTTGAATAGGCCATCTCTCTGGGCTGGGACTGTGAAACGTCAACACATAAAGGATTTGTGCCCTCAACAAGATGGGTGCGATCATATCAGCACAAATGCACTGGATCCCATCAGAACTCAGAAGTTAAGTGTGCTTGGGTGAGAGTAGTACTAGGATGAGTGACCCACTGGGAAGTCCTCATGTTGCACCCCACTTTTCAATTTTTTTTACCTCGGTTAGGGTTGCCAAGATACTTTATCCACCATATTTCTATTACCGAATCCCACGGCATCTTGGGCAAGACAACTTCGCTTCACGTAGAGGCTGAGCCCGCAAACCGAGGGCGTAGGGCTTGTGACCAGGTCTCTGTCACTCCGGTGCCCATAACTTTTGATCTGTAAGGAGTTATGTGATACCCCGAACCTGACATGTATTCAATAGCATTTAAAGTTCATTTAAATTGTATTTTATTGACCTTTCACCTTCTTTGACCAAACTAGTTGACTTTTCATCTACATTGACCAACTAGGACAAGGTGGGAATTTTTGAAATGTTTAATAAAAGACAAACTTGGGATTAGAAATAAAAAAAATGCAATGTTAAGTTAGTCAAATTTTGGGTCAACTTTGGAATTAAATCTGAACCAATTGGGGAAGAGTTAGGTAGCAAATTATATATGGTTGGAAATCTCTATGAGTCTAGTTTCTGAGGCTTCAAACCGTTTGTGAATTGGAGTTTTCTAGAAGAAGTTATGGCCATTTTCGTAAGGTCGCGCATAGCTGTTTTGGTTTAGCGGGTTGACCGAATTTTGACCTTTGACTTCTTGTCATTTTTTTTTTAAATAAGCAGAATGTGCACGAAAAAAAATAGAGAAAAAAAACTTGAAACCATGAGGAAAAGAAGGAGAAAAAAAAAAAAGAAAATCTCAACTTCAAATCTTCGATTCTTCGCGTGGGCTTGTGCGGGGTGGTTTTCGAGGCACTCTACGAGGTTTTCCTAGCGTCTAGGAGCGTCTAAGGTGAAGGTTTCATCGTTATTTGCGCATTTGAAATATTTGTATCTAAACTTTGATTTTTGGATTTTATGCGTAGATTGTTGTTTTAATCATTTTGTTGCTTAAAGAATGTTCCTTGTTGATTGTAGAACATGTATTTATAGCTTTTTAACATTTTCTGCGGTTAAATATTGGAATTAAAATATAAATTGTGTGATGAATAGTAAATTATGAATAGTAAACCCCCGTTTCGATGAAGTTGCTCCGTTACGCGTTCTGTTGATATAGAAAGATGCTAGATATGCTAGAATGCCTAAATGTGTGGTTTAATTGGAATGTGTAATGGAAAAACGGAGAAAAACGGCTTAGTGAAAGTCGGGGTCGTTTAGGTCGAGTTTGGCATTTTCTCATTTTGCGTGTTGGCATTGTTTCGGGAGGCCATGGAAGCACTTTTGGTGCGATTATGGCATTGGTTGGGTGTTTGGTTGGTATAGTTGTAGTTCAAACGAGCAAAGGGAGAAATCGGGGCTTTGCGCGAATTCTAGGGTAAAGTAGGGTTTCGGGGTCCTTGGACGTGCTTTATGGTGACCTAGGAGGATTGGCGAAGTCGGTTTCCAGAACTCGTGGCTCGTTTGGAAATGGTAGTGTTTTGATAGTTGGGGCCGATTTGTGATTTTTCTTGTTATCTTGATATTATGCCTATAGAATGCTTAGGGTTGCTTGATATACTTGTTTAATTGGTGTTATTGTTGCTTATTATTGCTTGTTATGCTTGAAAAGTTAGTTGAATGCTAGTATTGATTGTGATTGCTTGTTATCTCGTTTGTTGTCACTAGTTTGTATTGTTGTGCTATCGCTCGTTTATTGCCTTGTATCGAGTCTTGCATTGCATAGTGTCAGCACGTGAGTGATGGGCCTCTCTGGGTAGCCTCGGGTTGCCAGTGTTGGTTGCTCTAGCTCCGTAGCTATTCCCTCTTCTCGCTTGGGCTGCCTCCCAGGGAGATTTGGGTCGTAGATTGATGGATACTTCCGGGGTATTCCAAACTGGTATTATAAGGTGGATGCGTGCTTATTGTCATCGTTGTCAACATCAAGCTCGAGATTGATGTATCGCTCGTGAAATGGTACTTTGCTCGTATGAGTGAACCATAGCCTTCAGAGTATGTTATAGCTTTGAATGGTTGTGTTAATGCTTTCAGTAATTGCTTATTGTATTGATTATTTGTTTTGATTGCTTATTTATCAGTTATATTGCTTAACTGTCTTATTTGCATTGCACGACTTTCTTTCTCTCCAATTCGATATCTGTCTCGCCCTCACTGAGTATACGTGTTGTGTATACTCACTTCTCACCACCACATTTCAGGAAATGCCATGTTAGCTGGAAAGTTCGTGATTTCGTGAAAGTCCGTGCTTGAAGAGTTGTCCTGCGTGCCTATGTGACTTGAGTTGTCAAAGTTGTAAAGTTGTATGCTTTTATGTATTATATGTATTTAATGTTAAAGGAGATGTAATTTAAGTTTCACTAGATTATGTATTTAGTTAATGTAGCTTAACTTCAATGTATATTTGTAATGATAAAGGAAAAGAGATAGAAAGGTATGATAGTCTAGCTTATGATATAGGTTGGTGTAGTTTAATTGCTAAGCTTGAATGTATATTTACTTGTGTTTTGCTTGTTGTGAACCAAGGCTCGGATGGCCTTGAGGTGGTTGAATGTTTGGACATGGTATTGGTCCACTTATATGCTGTCGCAGGTTTTACTTTTTGCCTAGGAACAGGGGAAACTCCGTCCGTTTTTCCTGAAAATTTATGCCGGGGTTTGGTTTGGGTTGTGTTTAGATCGATTGATAGAACTCCCGCTCTCGAGAGGGATCGGGGTATTACAAGTTACGCGGTGAACAGCATACCGTTGGAAACATTTCTAAGGGCTCTATCACGGGGCCAGTAAGCTTGCTCAGCTGCGCCCGTTTTCGGAGCCCAAAATTGAACATTTTCATCAGTTTCGGGCTACTTTTCTTCTTTTGCTCTTTTTTTAATCCCGGATCGTACGTCGTGAGCGGTTAAAAGGTCGATAACCTAACTCACGGGACATTAGAGGGCCTTACAATGCGTCGATATCACGTATTACGAGGATGCAGCATTGTTGAAGCGGATGGGTTGTCGTTAAGCCCATTGGGCCTTTTGAATAGGCCATCTCTCTAGGCTGGGACTGTGAACCATCAACACATAAAGGATTTGTGCCCACAACATGACAGGTGCGATCATACTCGCACTAATGCACCGGATCCCATCAGAACTCCGAAGTTAAGCGTGCTTGGGCGAGAGTAGTACTAGAATGGGTGACCCCCTGGGAAGTCCTCGTGTTGCACCCCCCCTTTTTCAATTTTTTTTGCCCCTGTTAGGGTTGCCAAGATACTTTATCCACCACATTTCTATAACCGAATACCACGACACCTTAGGCAAGACAACTTCGCTTCACGTAGAGACTGGGCCCGCAAACCGAGGGCGTGGGGCTTGTGACCTGGTTTCCATCGCTTCGGTGCCCATAACTTTTAATCCGTAACAAGTTACGTGATGCACAGCATACCGTTGGAAAGCTCTCCGAGAGGTTTACGACGGGGGCAGCAATCCTGCTCGGCTGCGCCTGTTTTCAAAGCCTAAAATTGAACATTTTCATCAGTTTCAAGCCACCTTTGTTCTTTTGCTCTATTTTTTCATCCTGGATCGTACGTCGTGAGCTGTTAGAAGGACGATAACCTAACTTGCGGGATATTATACGGCCCTACAACGCGTTGATATCACGTCTTACGAGGATGCTACATTGATGAAGTAGATGAGTTGTCGTTAAGCCCATTGGGCCTTTTGAATAGGCCATCTCTTTAGGCTGGGACTGTGAACCGTCAACACATGAAGGATTTGTGCCTTCAACATGACGGGTACGATCATACCAGCACTAATGCACTGGATCCATTAGAACTCCGAAGTTAAGCCTGCTTGGGCGAGAGTAGTACTAGATTGGGTGACCCCATGGGAAGTCCTCGTGTTGCATCACCTTTTCAATTTTTTTTGCCCCGGTTAGGGTTGCCAATATAATTTATCCACCATATTTCTATTACTGAATCCCACGGCACCTTGGGCAAGACAACTTCGCTTCACGTAGAGGCTGGGCCAGTAAACCGAGGGTGTAGGACTTGTGACCAGGTCTCTGTCGCTCCAGTGCCCATAACTTTTGATCCGTAAGTAGTTACGCGGCGCACGACATACCGTTGGAATGCTCTCTGAGAACTCTACGACTGGGGCAGTGAGCTTGCTCAACAAGGCCCAATTTTGGAGACCAAAATCGAACGTTTTCATCAGTTTCGGGCCACTTTTATTATTTTGCTATGTTTTTCCGTCCAGGATCGTACGTTGTAAGCTTTTAAAAGGATGACAACCTAACTCGCGGGATATTGCAGGGCCCTACAACGCTTCGATATCACGTCTTATGAGGATGCTGTGTTGTTGAAGTAGATGGGTTGTTGTTAAGCCCAATTGGCCTTTTGAACGGGCCATCGCTCTGGGCTGGGACTGTGAACAGTCAACACATAAAGGATTTGTGCCCTAAACATGATCGGTGTGATCATACCAGCACTAATGCATTGGATCCCATTAGAACTCCGAAGTTAAGCTTGCTTGGGCAAGAGTAGTACTAGGATGGGTGACCCCCTGGGAAGTCCTCGTGTTGCACCCCCCTTTTCAATTTTTTTTGCCCCGGTTAGGGTTGCCAAGATACATTATCCACCACATTTCTATAACTGAATCGCACGGCACCTTGGGAAAGACAACTTCGCTTCACGTAGAGGCTGGGCTTGCAAACCGAGGGCGTAGGGCTTGTGACCTGGTCTCCGTCGCTCCGGTGCCCATAACTTTTAATCCGTAACGAGTTATGTGACGCACAACATATCGTTGGAAAGCTCTTCGAGAGGTCTACGACAGGGGGAGAAAACCTGATCGGCTGCGACAGTTTTCAGAGCACAAAATTGAACATTTACATCAGTTTTGGGCCACTTTTCTTTTTTTGCTCTATTTTTTAGTCCCGGATCGTACGTCGTTAGCTGTTGAAAGGACGACAACCTAACTCGCGGAATATTACAGGGCCCCACAACGCGTTAATATCACATCTTACGAGGATGCTACATTGTTGAAGCAGATGGGTTGTCGTTAAGCCCATTAGGCCTTTTGAATGGGCCATCTCTTTGGGCTGGGACTGTAAACTGTCAACACATAAAGGAATTGCGCCCTCAACATGATGGGTGCAATCATACCAGCAATAATGCACCAGATCCCATTAGAAATCTGAAGTTAAGCGTGCTTGGGAGAGAGTAGTACTAGGATGGGTAACCCTATGGGAAGTCCTCGTGTTGCTTCCCATTTTAAATTTTTTTTGCCCCGGTTAGGGTTGCCTAGATTCTTTATCCACCACATTTCTATTACCGAATCCCACGGCACCTTGGGCAAGACAACTTTACTTCACGTAAAGGCTGGGCCCGCAAACCGAGGGTGTAGAGCTTGTGACCAGGTCTCCGTCGCTCCGGTGCCCATAACTTTTGATCCGTAAGGAGTTACGCAGCGTATGGCATACCGTTGGAAAGCTCTCCGAGAGCTCTACGACAATGTCAGCTAGCTTTCTCAGCTACACCCATTTTTGGAGCCTAAAATTGAACGTTTTCATCAGTTTCAGGCCACTTTTCTTCTTTTGCTCTATTTTTCCATCTCGGATCGTATGTTGTGAGCTGTTAAAAGGTTGACAACCTAACTTGCAAGATATTACAGGGTCCTACAATGTGTCGATATCACGTCTTATGAGAATGCTGCGTTGTTGAAGCGGATGGTTTGTCGTTAAGCCCAATTGGCCTTTTGAATGGACCATTGCTCTGGGTTGGGACTGTGAACCGTCAACATTTAAAGGATTTGTTCCCTCAACATGACGGGTGCAATCATACCTGTACTAATGCATCGGATCCCATCAGAACTCCGAAGTTAAGCGTGCTTGGGCAAGAGTAGTACTAGGATAGGTGACCCCCTGGGAAGTCCTCGTGTTGCAACCCCATTTTTTATTTTTTTTGCCCCGGTTAGAGTTGCCAAGATTCTTTGTCCACCACATTTCTATTATCGAATCCCACGGCACCTTGGGCAGGACAACTTCGCTTCACGTAGAGGCTGGGCTCGCAAACCGAGGGCGTAGGGCTTCTGACTAGGTCTCCGTCGCTTTGGTGCCCATAACTTGTGATTCGTAAGGAGTTACGCAGCACACAGCATGCCGTTGGAAAGCTCTCCAAGTGCTCTATGATGGGGGTAGCAAGCCTGCACAGCTGTGCCCATTTTTGGAGTCAAAAATTGAACGTTTTCATTAGTTTGGGGCCACTTTTCTTCTTTTGCGCTATTTTTCCATCCTGGATCGTATGTCGTGAGCTGTTAAAAGGACAACAACCTAACTGGCGGGACATTACAGGGCCCTACAACGCGTTGATATCACGTCTTGCGAGGATGCTGTAGTGTTGAAGTGGATGGGTTGTCGTTAAGCCCTTTGGGCCTTTTGAATTGGCCATCTCTCTGGGCTGGGACTGTGAACCATCAACACATAAAGGATTTATGCCCATAACATGATGGGTGCGATCATTCCAGCACTAATGCACCAGATCCTATCAGAACTTTGAAGTTAAGCGTGCTTGGGCGAGAGAGTACTAGGATGGGTGATCCCCTAGGAAGTCCTAATGTTGCACTACCCTTTTTCAATTTTTTTTGCCTCGGTTAGGGTTGCCAAGATACTTTATCTACCACATTTCTATTACCGAATCCCACGGCACCTTGGGCAAGACAACTTTGCTTCACGTAGAGGCTGGGCTCGCAAACCGAGGGCGTATGGCTTGTGATAAGGTCTCCATTGCTTCGGTGCCCATAACTTTTGATCCTTAAGGTGTTATGCAGTGCACAACATACCGTTGGAAAGCTCTCTGAGAGCTCTATGATGGGGGCAGCAAGCCTGTTCGGCTGTGCCCATTTTTGGAGACCAAAATCGAACGTTTTCATCCGTTTTGGGCCGCTTTTCTTCTTTTGCTCTGTTTTTTCGTCCTGAATCGTACGTAGTGAGCTGTTAAAAGGAAGACAACCTAACTCGCTGGATATCACCGGGCCCTACAATGCGACGATATCACGTCTTATGAGGATGTTGCGTTGTTGAAGTAGATGGGTTGTCATTAAGCCCATTGGGCCTTTTGAATGGGCCATCTCTTTGGGCTTGGACTGTGAACTATCAACACATAAGGGATTTTTGCCTGCAACATGATTGGCGCGATCATACCAGCACTAATGCACTGGATCTCATCAGAACTCTGAAGTTAAGCGTACTTGGGGGAGATTAGTACTAAGATGGGTGACCCCTTGGGAAGTCCTCGTGTTGCACCGGTTAGGGTTGCCATGATACTTTATCCACCACATTTCTATTACTGAATCCCAGGGCACCTTGGGCAGGACAATTTCGCTTCACGTAGAGGTTGGGCCCGTAAACCGAGGGCGTAGGGCTAGTGACCAGGTCTCTGTCGCTCCGGTGCCTATAACTTTTAATCCGTAAGGAGTTACGCGGTGCACAGCATACCGTTGGAAAAGCTCTTTGAGAGCTCTACGATGGGGGCAGCAAGCCTGCTCGGCTGCGACTATTTTCGGAGCCCAAAATTGAACATTTTCATCAGTTTCGGGCTACTTTTCTAGTTTTGCTCTATTTTTCCGTCCCGGATCGTACGTCTTGAGCTGTTAAAAGGATGACAACCTAACTCGCTGGATATTACAGGGCCTTACAATGCAACTATATCACGTCTTACGAGGATGCTGCGTAGTTGAAGCGGATGGGTTATCGTTAAGCCCATTTTGTCTTTTCAATGGGCCATCTCTCTGTGCTGGGACTGTGAACCGTCAACACAAAAAGGATTTGTGCCCTCAACATGATGGGTGCGATCATACCAGCACTAATACACCGGATCCCATCAGAACTCCGAAGTTAAGCGTGCTTGGGCGAGAGTAGTACTAGGATGGGTGTCACCCTGGGAAGTCCTAGTGTTGCACCCCCCCTTTTCAATTTTTCTTGCCCCGGTTAGGGTTGCCAAGATACTTTATCCACTACATTTCTATTATCGAATCCCAAGGCATCTTGGGCAGGACAACATCGCTTCACGTAGAGACTGGGCCCGCAAACCGAGGGCGTGGGGCTAGTGAGTAGGTCTCCGTTGCTCCAGTGCCCATACCTTTTAATCCGTAAGGAGTTACGCGGCGCACAGCATACCTTTGGAAAGCTCACCGAGAGCTCTACGATGGAAGCAGCTAGCATGCTCGGCTGTGCCTATTTTCGGAGCCTAAAATCGAACGTTTTCATCAGTTTTGGGCTACTTTTCTACTTTTGGTATATTTGTTCATCCCAAATCGTACATTGTGAGCTGTTAAACGGACAACAACCTAACTCGCGGGATATTACAAGGCCCTACAACGTGTCGATATCATTTATTACGAGGATACTGAGTTGTTGAACCGGATGGGTTGTTGTTAAGCCTATTGGGCCTTTTGAATGGGCCATCTCTCTGGCCTGAGACTGTGAACTATCTACACATAAAGGATTTGTGCCCACAACATGACGGGTGTGATCATACCAGCCCTAATGCACCGGATCCCATAAGAACTCCGAAGTTAAGCTTGCTTGGGCGAGAGTAGTACTAGGATGGGTGACCCCCTAGGAAGTTCTCGTGTTGCACCACCCATTTTTAAATTTTTTTGCCCCGGTTAGGGTTGCCAAGATACTTTATCCACCACAATTCTATAACCGAATCCCACGTCACCTTGGGCAAGACAAATTCGCTTCACGTAGAGGCTGGGCCTGGAAACCGAGGGCGTGGGGCTTCTGACCTTGTCTCTGTCGCTCCGGTACCCATAACTTTTGATCCGTAAGTAGTTACGCAGCGCACGGCATACCTTTGGAAAGCTCTCCGAGAGCTCTACGACTGGGGCAGTGAGCTTGCTCGGCAACGCCCGATTTTGGAGCCCAAAATCGAACGTTTTCATCAATTTCGGGCCACTTTTCTTATTTTGCTATGTTTTTCCGTCCCGGATTGTACGTTGTGAGCTTTTAAAAGGATGACAACCTAACTCGCGGGATATTATAGGGCCATACAACGCTTCGATATCACGTCTTATGAGGATGCTGCGTTTTTGAAGCGTATGGGTTGTTGTTAAGCCCAATTGGCCTTTTGAACGGGCCATCGCTCTGGGCTGGGACTGTGAACAGTCAACACATAAAGGATTTGTGCCCTAAACATGACGGGTGCGATCATACGAGCATTAATGCATCGGATCCCATCAGAACTCCGAAGTTAAGCTTGCTTGGGCGAGAGTAGTACAAGGATGGGTGACCCCCTGGGAAGTCCTCGTGTTGCACCCCTCTTTTCAGTTTTTTTTGCCCCAGTTAGGGTTGCCAAGATACATTATCCACCACATTTTTATAACCGAATCGCACGCCACCTTGGGCAAGACAACTTCGCTTCACGTAGAGGCTTGGCTTGCAAACCGAGGGCGTGGGGCTTGTGACCTGGTCTCTGTCGCTCCGGTGCCCATAACTTTTGATCCGTAAGTAGTTACGCAGCGCACGGCATACCTTTGGAAGGCTCTCCGAGAGCTCTACGACTGGGGCAGTGAGCTTGCTCGGCAGCGCCCGATTTTGGAACCCAAAATCGAACGTTTACATCAATTTCGGGCCACTTTTCTTATTTAGCTTTGTTTTACCATCCCGGATCGTACGTTGTGAGCTTTTTAAAGGATGACAACCTAACTCGCGGGATATTACAGGGCCCTACAACGCTTCGATATGAGGTCTTATGAGGATGCTACGTTGTTGAAGCGGATGGGTTGTTGTTAAGCCCAATTGGCCTTTTGAACGGGCCATCGCTCTGGGCTGGGACTGTGAACAGTCAACATATAAAGGATTTGTGCCCCAAACATGACGGGTGTGATCATACCAGCACTAATGAATCGGATCCTATCAGAACTTCGAAGTTAAGCTTGCTTGGGCGAGAGTAGTACTAGGATGGGTGACCCCCTGGGAAGTCCTCGTGTTGCACCCCCCTTTTCAATTTTTTTTGCCCTGGTTAGGGTTGCCAAGATACATTATCCACCACATTTCTATAACCGAATCGCATGGCACCTTGGGCAAGACAACTTTGCTTCACGTAGAGGCTGGGATTGCAAACCGAGGGCGTGGGGCTTGTGACCTGGTCTCCGTCGCTCCGGTGCCCATAACTTTTAATCCGTAACGAGTTACGTGATGCACAATATACCGTTGGAAAGCTCTTCCAGAGGTCTACGACGGGGGCAGCAAACCTGATCGGCTGCGCCAGTTTTCAGAGCCCAAAATTGAACATTTACATCAGTTTCGGGCCACTTTTCTTTTTTTGCTCTATTTTTTCGTCCCGGATTGTACGTCGTTAGCTGTTAAAAGGACACAACCTAACTCGCGGAATATTACAGGGCCCCACAACGCGTCAATATCACGTCTTACGAGGATGCCACATTGTTCAAGCAGATGGGTTGTCGTTAAGCCCATTGGGCCTTTTGAATGGGCCATCTCTTTGGGCTGGGACTGTGAACTGTCAACACATAAAGGAATTGGGCCCTCAACATGACGGGTGCGATCATACCAGCCCTAATGCACCGGATCCCATCAGAACTCCGAAGTTAAGCTTGCTTGGGCGAGAGTAGTACTAGGATGGGTGACCCCCTAGGAAGTCCTCGTGTTGCACCCCCCATTTTTAAAATTTTTTGCCCCGGTTAGGGTTGCCAAGATACTTTGTCCGCCACATTTCTATAACCGAATCCCACGTCACCTTGGGCAAGACAAATTCGCTTCACGTAGAGGCTGGGCCTGCAAACCGAGGGCGTGGGGCTTGTGACCTGGTCTCTGTCGCTCCGGTGCCCATAACTATTAATCCGTAACGAGTTACGTGACGCACAGCATACCGTTGGAAAGCTCTTCGAGACCTCTACGATCGGGGCAGCAATCCTGATTTGTTGCGCCTATTTTCGGAGCCCAAAATTGAACATTTTCATCAGTTTCAGGCCACCTTTCTTCTTTTGCTCTATTTTTTCATCCTGGATCGTACGTCGTGAGCTGTTAAAAGGACGAAAACCTAACTCGCAGGATATTACAGGGACCTACAATGCGTTGATATCACGTCTTACGAGGATGTTACATTGTTAAAGCGGATGGGTTGTCGTTAAGCCCATTGGGCCTTTTGAATGGGCCATCTCTTTGGGTTGGGACTGTGAACCGTCAACACATAAAGGAATTGTGCCCTCAACAAGATGTGTGCAATCATACCAGCACTAATGCACCGGATCCCATTAGAACTCCGAAGTTAAGCGTGCTTGGGCGAGAGTAGTACTAGGATGGGTGACCCTATGGGAAGTCCTCGTGTTGCATCCCCTTTTCAATTTTTTTTGCCCCGGTTATGGTTGCCAAGATACTTTATCCACCACATTTCTACTACCGAATCCCATTGCACCTTGGTCAAGACAACTTCGCTTCACGTAGAGGTTGCGCCCGCAAACCGAGGGCGTAGGGCTTGTGACCAGGTCTCCGTCGCTCCGGTGGCCATAACTTTTGATCCGTAAGGAGTTACGCGGCGTAAGGCATACCGTTGGAAAGCTTTCCGAGAACTCTACGACTGGGGCAGCTAGCTTGCTCAGATTCGCTCGTTTTTTGAGCTAAAACTCGAACGTTTTCATCAGTTTCGGGCCACTTTTCTTGTTTTGCTATGTTTTTTCATCCCGGATCGTACGTTGTGAGTTGTTAAAAGGACAACAACCTAACTCGCGGGATATGATAGGGCCCTACAATGCGTCGATATCACGTCTTACGAGCATGCTGCATTGTTGAAGCAGATGGGTTGTTGTTAAGCCCAATTGGCCTTTTGAATGGGCCATCGCTCTGGGCTGGAACTGTGAACTATCAACACATAAAGGATTTGTGCCCTAAACATGACGAGTGTGATCATACCAGCACTAATGCACCGGATCCCATCAGAACTCCGAAGTTAAACATGCTTGGGCGAGATTAGTACTAAGATGGGTGACCCCCTAGGAAGTCCTCGTGTTGCACCCCCCATTTTCAATTTTTTTTGCCCCGGTTAGGGTTGCCAAAATACATTATCCACCACATTTCTATAATCGAATCCCACGGTACCTTGGGTAAGAAGACTTCGCTTCACGTAGAGGCTGGGTTCGCAAACCGAGGGCGTAGGGCTTGTGACCAGGTATCCGTCTCTCCGGTGCCCATAACTTTTGATCCGTAAGGAGTTACGCAGCGCACGGTATACCGTTGGAAAGCTCTTTGAGAGCTCTACGACTGGGGCAGCGAGCTTTCTCAACTGCACCTATTTTTGGAGCCCAAGATCGAACGTTTTCATTAGTTTCGGGCCACTTTTCTTCTTTTGCTATGTTTTTCCATCCCGGATCGTACGTTGTGAGCTGTTAAAAGGATGAGAACCTAACTCGCGGGATATTACAGGGCCCTACAACGTGTCGATATCACGTCTTACGAGGTTGCTACGTTGTTGAAGCGGATGGGATGTTGTTAAGCCCAATTGGCCTTTTGAATGGGCCATCGCTCTGGGATGGGACTGTGAACCATCAACACATAAAGGATTTGTGCCCTAAACATGACGGGTGCGATCATACCAGCACTAATGCATCGGATCCCATCAGAAATCCGAAGTTAACAGTGCTTGGGCGAGAGTAGTACTACGATGGGTGACCCCCTGGGAAGTCCTTGTGTTGCACCCCACTTTTTCAATTTTTTTTGCCCCGGTTAGGGTTGCCAAGATACATTATCCACCACATTTCTATAACCGAATCCCACGACTCCTTGGGCAAGACAACTTCACTTCACGTAGAGGCTGAGCCTGCAAACCGAGGGAATGGGGCTTGTGACCTGGTCTCCGTCGCTCCGGTGCCCATAAATTTTAATCCGTAACGAGTTACGAGACGCACAACATACCGTTGGAAAGATCTTCGAGAGCTCTACGACGGGGGCAGCAAGCCTGCTCGGCTGTGCCTATTTTCGGAGCCCAAAATTGAACGTTTTCATCAACTTCGGGCCACTTTTCTTTTTTTACTCTATTTTTTCATCCAGGATCCTACGTCGTAAGCTGTTAAAAGGACGCCAACCTAACTCGCAGGATATTACAGGGCCCTACAACGCGTCGATATCACATCTTACGAGGATGCTGCGTTGTTGAGGCATATGGGTTCTCGTTAAACCCATTGGGCTTTTTGAATGGGCCATCTCTCTAGGCTGGGACTGTGAACTGTCAACACATAAAGGATTTGTGCCCTCAACATGACGGGTGCAATAATACCAGCACTAATGTACCGGATTCCATCAGAACTCCGAAGTTAAGCGTGCTTGGGCGAGAGTAGTACTAGGATGGGTGACCCCTTGGGAAGTCCTCGTGTTGTACACTCATTTTTAATTTCTTTTGCCCCGGTTAGGGTTGCCAAGATTCTTTATCCACCAAATTTCTATTACCGAATCCCATGGCACGTTGGGCAAGACAACTTTGCTTCACGTAGAGGCTGGGCTCGCAAACCGAGGGCGTAGGGCTTGTGACCAGGTCTCCGTCGCTCTGGTACCCATAACTTTTGATCCGTAAGGTGTTACACGGCGCACAGCATACCGTTGGAAAGCTCTCCAAGAGCTCTACGATAGAGGCAGCAAGCCTGTTCGGTTGCACCCATTTTTGGAGCCCAAAATCGAAAGTTTTCATCAGTTTCGGGCCACTTTTCTTCTTTTGCTATGTTTTTTCATCCCGAATCGTACGTCGTGAGCTGTTAAAAGGACGACAACCGAACTCGCGGGATTTTACAAGGCCCTACAATACGTCGATATCACGTCTTGTGAGGATGTTGCATTGTTGAAGTGGATGGGTTGTCGTTAAGCCCATTGGGCCTTTTGAATGGGCCATCTTTTTGGGCTCAACACATAAAGGATTTGTGCCCGCAACATGACGGGTACGATTATACCAGCACTAATGCACTGGATGCCATCAGAACGCCAAAGTTATGCATGCTTGGGGGAGATTAGTACTACGATGGGTAACCCCTTGGGAAGCACTCGTGTTGCACCCCCCTTTTCAATTTTTTTTGCCCCGGTTAGGGTTGCCAAGATACTTTATCGAGCACATTTCTATTACCGAATCCCAGGGCACCTTGGGCAGGACAACTTCACTTCACGTAGAGGCTGGGCCAGCAAACCGAAGGAGTGGGGCTAGTGACCAGGTCTCCATCGCTCCGGTGCCCACAACTTTTAAACTGTAAGGAGCTACGTGGCGTACAGTATACCGTTGGAAAGCTCTCCGAGAGCTCTACAGCGGGGGCAGCAAGCCTGCACGGCTGCGCCTATTTTTGGAGCCCAAAATTGTACATTTTCATCAGTGTCGGGCTACTTTTCTTCTTTTGCTCTATTTTTCGGTCCAGGATCGTACGTCGTGCGCTGTTAAAAGGATGACAACCTAACTCGCTGGATATTACCGGGCCCTACAATGCGACGATATCACGTCTTACGAGGATGCTGCGTAGTTGAAGCAGATAGGTTATCGTTAAGCCAATTGGGACTTTAGAATGGGCTATCTCTCTGGGCTTGGACTGTGAACCGTCAACACAATAAGGATTTGTGCCCTCAACATGACGAGTGCGATCATTCCAACACTAATTCACCGGATCCCATCAGAACTCCGAAGTTAAGCGTGCTTGGGTGAGAATAGTACTAGGATAGGTGACCCCCTGGGAAGTCCTCGTGTTCCACCCCCATTTTCAAGTTTTTTGCTCCGGTTAGGGTTGCAAAGAATCTTTATCCACCACATTTCTTTTACCGAATCCCACGGCACCTTGGGCAAGACAACTTTGCTTCACGTAGAGGCTGGGCTCGCAAACCGAGGGCGTAGGGCTTGTGACCAGGTCTCCGTTGCTCAGGTACCCATAACTTTTGATCCGCAAGGAGTTACACGGCGCACAGAATACTATTAGAAAGCTCTCCGAGAGCTCTACGATGAAGGCAATAAGCCTGTTTAGCTGCACCAATTTTTGGAGCCCAAAATCGAACGTTTTCATCAGTTTTGGGCCACTTTTCTTCTTTTGCTCTCTTTTTTCGTCCCGAATCGTACGTCGTGAGCTGTTAAAAGGACGACAACCAAACTCGCAGGATATTACGGGGCCCTAAAACACGTCGATATCACGTCTTGCGAGGATGTTGCATTGTTGATGTGGATGGGTTGTCGTTAAGCCCATTGGATCTTTTGAATGGGCCATCTCTTTGGGCTGGGACTGTGAATCGTCAACACATAAAGGATTTGTGCCCGCAACATGATGGGTGCGATCATACCAACACTAATGCATTGGATCCCATTAGAACTCCGAAGTTAAGCGTGCTTGGGGGAGATTAGTACTAGGACGGGTGACCCCCTGGGAAGTTCTCGTGTTGCACCCCCCTTTTCAATTCTTTTTGCCTCGGTTAGGGTTGCCAAGATACTTTATCCACCACATTTCTATTACCGAATCCTAGTGAACCTTGGGCAAGACAACTTCGCTTCACGTAGAGGCTGGGCCCGAAAACCGTGGGTGTGGGTCCAATGACCAGGTCTCCTTTGCTCCGGTGCCCTTAACTTTTAATCCGTAAGGAGTTACACGGCGCACGGTTTACCGTTGGAAAGCTCTCCGAGAGCTATACGATGGGGGCAGCATGCCTACTCGGCTGCACCTCTTTTCGGAGCCCAAAATTGAACGTTTTCATTAGTTTTGGGCTACTTTTCAACTTTTGCTCTATTTTTCCGTCCCGGATCGTACGTCATGAGCTGTTAAAAGGATGACAATGTAACTCGCTGGATATTATAAGGCCCTACAATGCAACACTATCACATCTTACGAGGATGCTACGTAGTTGAAGCAGATAGTTTTTCGTTAAGCCCATTGGGCCTTTTGATTGGGCCATCTCTTTGGGCTGAGACTGTGAACCGTCAGCACAAAAAGGATGTGTGCCCTCAACATGACGGGTGCGATCATACCAACACTAATGCAACGGATCCCATCAGAACTCCGAAGTGAAGAGTACTTGGGCGAGAGTAGTACTAGGATAGGTGACCCCCTGGGAAGTCCTCGTGTTGCATCCCCTTTTACAATTTTTTTTGCCCCGGTTAGGGTTGCCAAGATTCTTTATCCACCAAATTTCTATTACCGAATCCCACGGCACTTTGGGAAAGACAACTTCGCTTCACGTAGAGGCTGGGCTCGCAAAACCAGGGCGTGGGGCTTGTGACCAGGTCTTTGTCACTCCGGTGCCCATAACTTTTGATCCGTAAGGAGTTACGCGACACACAGCATACCGTTGGAAAGCTCTCCGAGAGCTCTACGATGGCGTCAGCAAGCCTATTTGGTTGCGCCCATTTTTGGAGCCCAAAATCGAACGTTTTCATCAATTTTGGGCCACTTTTCTTCTTTTGCTCTATTTTTTCGTCCCGAATCATACGTCGTGAGCTGTTAACAGGACGACAACCTCACTCGCGGAAGATTAGAGGGCCCTACAATGCATCGATATCACGTCTTGCGAGGATGTGGCATTGTTGAAGTGGATGGGTTGTCATTAAGCCCATTGGGCATTTTGAATGGGCCATCTCTTTGGGCTGGGAAACATGAAGGATTTGTGCCCTCAACATGACGGGTGCGATCATACCAGTACTAATGCACTGGATCCCATCAGAACTCTGAATTTAAGCATGCTTGAGCAAGATTAGTACTAGGATGGGTGATCCCCTGGGAAGTCCTCGTGTTGCACCCTCTCTTTTCAATTTTTTTTGCCTCGGTTAGGGTTGCCAAGATACATTATCTACCACATTTCTATTACCGAATCCCAGGGCACCTTGGGCAAGACAACTTCGCTTCACGTAGAGGTTGGGCCCGCAAACCTAGGGCGTGGGGCTTGTGACCTAGTCTCCGTCGATCCGATGCCCATGACTTTTAATCCGTAAGGAGTTACGGGGCGCACAGCATACCGTTGGAAAGCTCTCCAAGAGCTCTACGACGGGGAAATCAAGCTTGCTCGGCTGCGCCTATTTTCAGATCCCAAAATTGAACGTTTTCATCAGTTTTGAGCTACTTTTCTTCTTTTGCTCTATTTTTTCGTCTCGGATCATGCGTCGTGAGCTGTTAAATGGACGACAACCTACCTCGCGGGATATTACAGGGCCCTACAATGCGTCGATATCATGTATTATGAGGATGCTGCATTGTTGAAGCGGATGGGTTGTCGTTAAGCCCATTGGGCCTTTTGAATGGGCCATATCTCTGGACTGGGACTGTGAACCGTCAACACATAAAGGATTTGGGCCCTCAACATGACGGGTGCGATCATACCAGCACTAATGCACCGGATCCCATCAGAAATCCGAAGTTAAGCGTGTTTGGGTGGGAGTAGTACTAGGTTGGGTGACCCCCTGGGAAGTCCTCGTGTTGCACCCCCCTTTTCGATTTTTTTTGCCCCGATTAGGGTTGCCAAGATTCTTTATCCACCACATTTCTCTTACCGAATCCCACGGCACCTTGGGCAAGACAACTTCGCTTCACGTAGAGGCTGTGCCCGCAAACCGAGGGCGTAGGGCTTTTGACCAGGTCTCCGTCGTTCCGGTGCCCATAACTTTTCATCAGTAAGGAGTTATGTGGCGCACAGCATACCATTGGAAAGCTCTCCGAGAGCTCTACGACGAGGGCAGCAAGCCTACTAGGCTGCACCTATTTTCGGAGCCCAAAATTGAACGTTTGTATCAGTTTTGAGCTACTTTTCTTCTTTTGCTCTATTTTTCATCCCGGATCGTACATCGTGAGCTGTTAAAAGGACGACAACCTAACTCGCGGGATATTACAGGGCTTTACAATACGTCGATATCACGTCTTACGAGGATGCTGCATTGTTGAAGCGGATAGGTTGTCGTTATGTCCATTGGGCCTTTTGAATGGGCCATCTCTCTGGGCTGAGACTGTGAACCGTCAACAAATAAAGGATTTATGCCCTCCACATGACGGGTGCGATCATGCCAGCAGTAATGCACCGGATCCTATTAGAACTTCGAAGTTAAGCGTGCTTGGGTGAGAGTAGTACAAGGATGGGTGACCCCTTGGGAAGTCCTCATGTTGCACCCCCCTTTTCAATTTTTATTGCCCCGGTTAGGTTGCGAAGATTCTTTATCCACCACATTTCTATTAACGAATCCAATGGAACCTTAGGCAAGACAACTTCACTTCACGTAGAGGCTGGGCCCGCAAACAGAGGGCGTAGGGCTTGTGACCAGGTCTCCGTCACTCCGGTGCCCATAACTTTCAATTCGTAAGGAGTTACGCGGTGAATAGCATACCATTGGAAAGCTCTCCCAGAGCTCTACGATGGGGGAAGCAAGCCTATTCAGCTGCGCCCATTTTTGGAGCCCAAAATCAAACATTTTCATCTGTTTCCGGCCACTTTTCTTCTTTTGCTCTATTTTTTTGTCCTGAATCGTACGTCATGAACTATTAAAAGGATGACAACCTAACTCGCAGAATATTAGAGGGCCCTACAACGCGTCGATATGACGTCTTGCAAGGATGTTGCGTTGTTGAAGTGGATGGGTTGTCGTTAAGGCCATTGGGCCTTTTAAATGGGCCATCTCTTTGGGCTGGGACTGTGAACCGTTAAAACATTAAGGATTTGTGCCCGCAACATGATTGGCACGATCATACCCACACTAATGCACCGGATCCCATCAGAACTCCGAAGTAAAGCATGCTTGGGCAAGATTAGTACTAGAATGGGTGACCCCCAGGGAAGTCCTCATGTTGCACCCTATCTTTTCAATTTTTTTTGCCCTAGTTAGGGTTGCAAAGATACTTTATCCACCACATTTCTATTACCGAATCCCAGTGCACCTTGGGCAAGATAACTTCGCTTCACATAGAGGTTGGACCGGCAAACTGAGGGCGTGGGGCTTGTGACCAGGTCTCCGTCGCTCCGGTGCCCATAACTTTTAACCCGTAAGGAGTTACGTGGCGCATAGCATACCGTTGGAAAGATCCTCGAGAGCTTTACGACGGGGGCAGCAAGCCTGCTCGGCTGCGCCTATTTTTGGAGCCCAAAATCGAACGTTTTCATCAGTTTCAGGCTACTGTTCTTCTTTTGCTCTATTTTCCATCCCAGATCGTACGTCGTGAGCTGTTAAACGAATGACAACCTAACTCACGAGATATTACATTGCCCTACAACTCGTCGATATCACATCTTACGATGATGCTACGTTATTGAAGTGGATGGGTTGTCGTTAAGCCCATTGGGCCTTTTGAATAGGCCATCTCTCTGGGCTGGGATTGTGAACCGTCAACACATGAAGGATTTGTGCCCTCAACATGACGGGTGTGATCATACCAGCACTAATGCACCAGATCCCATCAGAACTCCGAAGTTAAGCGTGCTTGGGCGAGAGTGGTACTAGGATGGGTGACCCCCTGGGAAGTCCTCATGTTGCACCCCCCCTTTTCAATTTTTTTTGCCTTGGTTAGAGTTGCCAAGATTCTTTATCCACCACATTTCTATTACCGAATCCCATGGCACCTTGGGCAAGACAACTTCGCTTCACGTAGAGGCTGGGCCCGCAAACTGAGGGCGTTGGGCTTGTGACCAGGTCTCCGTCGCTCCGGTGCCCATAACTTTTGATCCGTAAGGAGTTATGCGGCGCACTGCATACCATTGGAAAGATCTCCGCGAGCTCTACTATGGGGCCAACAAGCCTATTCGGCTGTACCCATTTTTGGAGCCCAAGATCGAATGTTTACATCAGTTTCGGGCCACTTTTCTTCTCTTGCCCTATTTTTTCGTCCCGAATCCTACGTCGTGAGCTGTAAAAAGGACAACAATTTAACTCGTGGGAAATTACAGGGCCCTACAATGCGTCGATATCACGACTTGCGAGGATGTTGCGTTGTTTAAGTAGAAGGTTTATCGTTATGCCTATTGGGCCTTTTGAATGGGCCATCTCTCTGGGCTGAGACTGTGAACTATCAACACATGAAGGATTTGTGCCCTCAACATTACGGGTGCGATCATACCAGTACTAATGCACCGGATCCCATCAGAACTCTGAAGTTAAGTGTGCTTTGGCAAGATTCGTACGAGGATGAGTGACCCCATGGGAAGTCCTCGTGTTGCACCCCCATTTTCAATTTTTTTTACCCCGGTTAGGGTTGCCAAGATACTTTATCCACCACATTTCTATTACCGAATCCCAGGGCACCTTGGGCAAGACAACTTCGCTTCACGTAGAGGTTGGGCCCGCAAACCTAGGGCGTGAGGCTAGTGACCTAGTCTCCGTCGCTCCGGTGCCCATAACTTTTAATCCGTAAGGAGTTACGCGGCGCACAGCATACCGTTGGAAAGATCTCTGAGAGCTCTACGATGCGGGCAGCAAGCTTGCTCGACTGCGCCTATTTTCGGATCACAAAATCGAATGTTTTCATCTGTTTGAAGCTACTTTTCTTCTTTTGCTCTATTTTTTGGTCCCGGATCGTACATCGTGAGCTGTTAAATGGACGACAACCTACCTCACGGGATATTACAGGGCCCTTCAACGCGTCAATATCACGTCTTACGAGGATGCTGCGTTGTTGAAGCGGATGGGTTGTCGTTAAGCGCATTGGGCCTTTTGAATGGGCCATATCTCTGGACTGGGACTGTGAACCGTCAACACATAAAGGATTTAGGCCCTCAACATGACGGGTGCGATAATACAAGCACTTATGCACCGGATCCCATCAGAACTCCGAAGTTAAGCGTGTTTGGGCGGGAGTAGTACTAGGTTGGTTGACCCCCTAGGAAGTCCTCGTGTTGCACCCCCCTTTTCGATTTTTTTTGCCCCGATTAGGGTTGCCAAGATTCTTTATCCATAACATTTCTATTACTGAATCCCACGGCACCGTGGGCAAGACAACTTCGCTTCATGTAGAGGCTGGGCCCTCAAACCGAGTGCGTAGGGCTTGTGACCATGTCTCCGTCGCTCCGGTGCCCATAACTTTTGATCCGTAAGGAGTTATGCAGGGCACAATATACCATTGGAAAGCTCTCCGAAAGCTATACAATGGGGGCAGCAAGCCTAGTCAGCTGCGCCAGTTTTCGGAGCCCAAAATCAAACATTTTTATCAATTCCAGGCTACTTTTCTTCTTTTGCTCTATTTTTCGTCTCGGATCGTACGTCGTCAGGTATGAAAAGCACGACAACCTAACTCCCCTGATATTACAGGGCGCTACAATGCGTCGATATCACGTCTTACGAGGATGCTGCGTTGTTGAAGTGGATATGATGTTGTTAAACCCATTGGGCCGTTTGAATGGGCCATCTCTCTGGGCTGAGACTGTGAAATGTCAACACATAAAGGATTTGTGCCCTCAACATGACGGGTGCGATCATACAAGCACTAATGCACCAGATCCCATCAGAACTCCGAAGTTAAGCGTGCTTGGGCGAGAGAAGTACTAGGATGGGTGACCCCCTGGGAAGTCCTCGTGTTGCACCCCCCCTTTTCAATTTTTTTCCCCGGTTAGGGTTGCCAAGATTCTTTATCCACAACATCTCTATTACCGAATCCAACGGCACCTTGGACAAGACAACTTCGCTTCATGTAGAGACTGGGCCTAGAAACCGAAGGCGTAGGGCTTGTGACCAGGTCTTCGTCGCTCTGGTGCCCATAACTTTTGATCCGTAAGAGTTACGCGGTGCACTGTATACCATTGGAAAGCTCTCGGAGAGCTCTACCTTGGGGGCAACAAGCATGTTCGGTTGCGCCCATTTTTGGAGCCCAAAATCGAATGTTTACATCAGTTTCGGGCCACTTTTCTTCTTTTGCCTTGTTTTTTCGTCCCGAATCCTACGTCGTGAGCTGTTAAAAGGATGACAACCTAACTCGCGGGATATTACAGGGCCCTACAACGTGTCAATATCACGTCTTGTGAGGATCTTGCGTTGTTTAAGTAGAAGGGTTGTCGTTATGCCCATTGGGCCTTTTGAATGGGCCATCTCTCTGGGTTGGGAGTGTGAACTGTCAACACATCAAGGATTTGTGCCATCAACATGACGGGTGCAATCATACTAGTACTCATGCACTGGATCCCATCAAAACTCTGAAGTTAAGCATGCTTTGGCAAGATTCGTACGAGGATGGGTGACCCCCTGGGAAGTCCTCGTGTTGCACCAACCCTTTTCAATTTTTTTTGCCCCGGTTAGGGTTGCCAAAATACTTTATCCACCACATTTCTATTACCGAATCCCAGGGCACATTGGGCAAGACAACTTCGCTTCACGTAGAGGTTGGGCCCGCAAACCTAGGGCGTGGGGCTAGTGACCCGGTCTCTGTCGCTCCGGTGCCCATAACTTTTAATCCGTAAGGAGTTACGCGGCGCATAGCATACCGTTGGAAAGCTCTCCGAGAGCTCTACAACAGGGGTAGCAAGCTTGCTCGGCTGCGCCTATTTTCGGATCCCAAAATTGAAAGTTTTCATCTATTTCGAGCTACTTTTCTTCTTTTGCTCTATTTTTTCATCCCGGATCGTACATTGTGAGCTGTTAAATGGACGACAACCTACCTCACGCGATATTACAGGGCCCTACAACGTGTCGATATCACGTCTTACGAGGATGCTGCGTTGTTGAAGCGGATAGGTTGTTGTTAAGCGCATTGGGCCTTTTGAATAGGCCATCTCTTTGGACTAAGACTGTGAACCGTCAACACATAAAGGATTTGGGCCCTCAACATGATGGGTGCGATCATTCCAGCGCTAATGCACTGGATCCCATCAGAACTCCGAAGTTAAGCGTGTTTGGGCGGGTGTAGTACTAGGTTGGGTGACCCCCTGGGAAGTCCTCGTGTTGCACCCTCCTTTTCGAATTTTTTTTGCCCCGATTAGGGTTGCCAAGATTCTTTATCCACCACATTTCTATTACTGAATCCCACGGCACCTTGGGCAAGAAAACTTTGCTTCATGTAGAGGCTGGGCCCGCAAACCTAGGGCGTAGGACTTGTGACCTGGTCTCCGTCGCTTCGGTGCCCATAACTTTTGATCCGTATGGAGTTATGCAGCGCATAGTATACTATTGAAAAGCTCCCCAGGAGCTCTACGATGGGGGCAACAAGCCTACTCGGCTGCGCCAGTTTTCGGAGCCCAAAATCAAACATTTTTATCAATTTCGGGCTACTTTTCTTCTTTTGCACTATTTTTCGTCCCAGATCGTACGTCGTGAGCTGTTAAAAGGACGAAAACCTAACTCGCGGGATATTACAGCGCCCTACAATGCGTCGATATCACGTCTTACGAGGGTACTGCATTGTTGAAGTGGATGTGATGTTGTTAACCCCATTAGGTAGTTTGAATGGGCCATCTCTCTGGGCTGAGACTGTGAAACGTCAACACATAAAGGATTTGTGCCCTCAACATGACGGGTATGATCATACAAGCACTAATGCACCGGATCCCATCAGAACTCTAAAGTTAAGCGTGCTTGGGCGAGAGAAGTACTAGGATAGGTGACACCCTGGGAAGTCCTCGCATTGTACCCCCCATTTTCAATTTTTTTTCCCCGGTTAGGGTTGCCAAGATACATTATCCACCACATTTCTATTACCGAATCCCACGGCACCTTGGGCAAAACAACTTCGCTTCACGTAGAGGCTGGAGCCGCAAACCGAGGGCGTAGGGCTTGTGACCAGGTCTCCGTCGCTCCAGTGCCCATAACTTTTGATCCGTAAGGAGTTATGCGGCGCACAGCATACCATTGGTAAGCTCCCCGAGAGATATACGATGAGGGAAATAAGCCAACTCGGCTACGCTTGTTTTCGGAGCCCAAAATCAAACATTTTCATTAGTTTCGGGCCACTTTTCTTCTTTTGCTCTATTTTTTCGTCCCGAATCGTACATGGTGAGTTGTTAAAAGGACAACAACCTAACTCGCGAGATATTACAGGGCCTACAACGCATCGATATCATGTCTTGCGAGGATGTCGCGTTGTTGAAGTGGATGGGTTGTTGTTAAGCCCATTGGGCCTTTTGAATAGGCCATCTCTTTGGGCTGGGACTGTGAACCGTCAACACATAAAGGATTTGTGCACGCAACATGACGGGTGCGATCATACCAGCACAAATGCATCGGATCCCGAATTCTGAAGTTATGCGTGTTTGGCAAGAGTAGTACTAGAATAGGTGACCCCGTGGGAAGTCCTCGTGTTGCACCCCTCATTTTAAATTTTTTTTGCCACGGTTGGGGTTGCCAAGATACTTTATCCACCACATTTCAATTACCGAATCAAGGGCACCTTGGGCCAGACAACTTCACTTCACGTAGAGGCTGGGCCTGCAAACCGAGGGCGTAGTGCTTGTGACTAGGTCTCCGTCGTTCCAGTGCCCACAACTTTTGATCCGTAAGGAGTTATGTGGCGCACAACATAACATTGGAAAGCTCTCGATAGCTCTACGAGGAGGGCAGCAAGCTTACTCAGCTGCGCCTATTTTCGGAGCTCAAAATCGAACGTTCTCATCAGTTTAGGGCCAATTTTCTTCTTTTACTCAGTTTTTCCGTCCCGGATCTTACGTCGTCAACTGTTAAAAGGACGACAACCTAACTCGCGGGATATAAAAAGGGCCCTACAATGCGTCGATATCACATCTTACGAGGATACTGTGTTGTTGAAACGGATGGGTTGTTGTTAAGCCCATTGGGCCTTTTGAATGGGCCATCTCTCTGGGCTGGGACTGTGAACCGTCAACACATAAAGGATTTGTGCCCTCAACATGACGGGTGCGATCATACCAGCACTAATGCACCGGATTCCATCAGAACTCCGAAGTTAAGCGTGCTAGGGAGAGAGTAGTACTACGCTGGGTGATCCCCTGGGATGTCCTCGTGTTGCACCCCTCTTTTCAATTTTTTTTGCCCTGGTTAGGGTTGCCAATATACTTTATCTACCACATTTCTATTACCGAATCGCAGGTCACCTTGGGCAAGACAACTTCGCTTCTCGTAGAGGCTGGGCCCGCAAACCGAGGGCGTGGGGCTTGTGACCACGTCTCCATCGCTCCGGTGCCCATAACTTTTAATCCGTAAGGAGTTACACGGCTCATAGCATACTGTTAAAAAGCACTCCGAGAGATCTACGACGAGGGCACCAAGCTTGCTCGGCTGCGCCAATTTTTGGATCACATAATCGAACGTTTTCATCAGTTTCGGGCTACTTTTCTTCTTTTGCTCTATTTTTTCATCCCGGATCGTACGTCATGAGCTGTAAAAAGGATGACAACCTAACTCCTGGTATATTAATGGGCCCCACAATGCATCGATCTCACGTCTTACGAGGATGCTGCGTTATTGAAGCAGATGGGTTGTCATTAAGCCCATTGGGCCTTTTGAATGGGCCATCTGTCTAGACTGGGACTGTAAACCGTTAACATATAAAGGATTTGGGCCCTCAACATGACGGGTGTGATCATACCGGCACTAATGCACCGGATCCCATCAGAACTCCGAAGTTAAGCATGTCTGGGCAGGAGTAGTACTAGGTTGGGTGACCCCCTGGGAAGTCCTCGTGTTGCACCCCCCTTTTCAATTTTTTTTGCCACGATTAGGATGCCAAGATTCTTTATCCACCACATTTCTATAACCGTATCCCATGGCACCTTGGGCAAGACAACTTCGTTTCACGTAGAGGCTGGGCCTGCAAACCGAAGGCGTAGGGCTTGTGACTAGGTCTCCGTTGCTCCGCTGCCCATAACTTTTGATCCGTTAGGAGTTATGCGGCGCACAACATACCTTTGGAAAGCACTCCGAGAGCTCTATGGCGTGGGCAGCAAGCCTACTCGACTGCGCCTGTTTTCAGAGCCGAAAATCAAACATTTTCATCAGTTTCAGGCTATTTGTATTCTTTTGCTCTGTTTTTCGGTCCCGGATCGTACGTCGTGAGTTGTTAAAAGGACGACAACCTAACTCGCGAGATATTACAGGGCCCTACAATTCATTGATATCACGTCTTGCAAGAATGTTGCATTATTAAAATGGATGGGTTGTCATTAAGCCCATTGGGTCTTTTGAATGGGCCATCTCTTTAGGTTTGCACTGTGAACCGTCAACACATAAAGGATTTGTGCACGCAACGTGACGGGTGCGATCATAGCAGCACAAATGCAACGAATCCCATCAGAACTCCGAAGTTATGCGTGTTTGGCGAGAGTAGTACTAGAATGGGTAACCCCCTGGGAAGTCCTCGTGTTGCACCCGTCATTTTAAATTTTTTTTGCCACGGTTAGGGTTGCCAAGATACTTTATCCACCACATTTCAATTATCTAATCCTAGGGCACCTTGTGCTAGACAACTTCGCTTCACGTAGAGGCTGGGCCTGCAAACCGAGGGTGTGGGGCTTGTGACTAGGTCTCCGTCGCTCCGGTACCCATAACTGTTGATCCGTAAGGAGTTACGCGGTGCACAGCATAACGTTAGAAAGCTCTCCGAGAGCTCTACGACGAGGGTAGCAAGCCTACTCGGCTGTGCCAATTTTCGGAGCTCAAAATTGAACGTTCTCATCAGTTTAGGGCTAATTTTCTTCTTTTGCTCTGTTTTTCCGTCCCAGATCTTACATCATGAGCTGTTAAAAGGATGACAACCTAACTCGCAGGATATAAAAAGGGTCGTACAATACGTCGATATCACGTCTTACAAGGATACTGTGTTGTTCAAACAGATGGGTTGTTGTTAAGCCCATTGGCCTTTTGAATGGGCCATCTCTCTGGGCTGGTACTGTGAACCGTCAACACATAAAGAATTTGTGCCCTCAACATGATGGGTGCGATCATACCAGCACTAATGCACCGGATACCATCAGAACTCCGAAGTTAAGCATGCTTGGGAGAGAGTCGTACTACGCTAGGTGATCCCCTGGGATGTCCTCGTGTTGCACCCCTCTTTTCAATTTTTTTTGCCCCGGTTAGGGTTGCCAATATAGTTTATCCACCACATTTCTATTACCGAATAGTAGGGCACCTTGGGCAAGACAACTTCGCTTCACGTAGAGGCTGGGCCTGCAAACCGAGGGCGTGGGGCTTGTTACCAGGTCTCTGTTGCTCCGGTGCCCATAACTTTTAATCCGTAAGGAGTTACGCAGCTCATAACATACCGTTGGAAAGTGCTTCGGGAGCTCTACGTTGGGGGCAGCAAGCTTGTTCGGCTGCGCCTATTTTTGGATCCCAAAATCGAACGTTTTCATCAGTTTCGGGCAACTTTTCTTCTTTTGCTCTATTTTTTCGTCCCGTATCATACGTCGTGAGCAGTTAAAAGAATGAAAACCTAACTCCCGGGATATTACTGAGCCCTACAATGCGTCGATATCACGTCTTACGAGGATGCTACGTTGTTGAAGCGGATGGGTTGTCGTTAAGCCCATTGGGCCTTTTGAATGGGCCATCTCTCTGGACTGGGACTGTGAACCGTCAACGCATAAAGGATGCGATCATACCAACAATAATGCACCGGATCCCATAAGAACTCCGAAGTTAAACCTGTTTGGGCGGGAGTAGTACTTGGTTAGGTGACCCCCTGGGAAGTCCTTGTATTGCACCCCCATTTTCGATTTTTTTTGCCCCGATTAGGGTTGCCAAGATTCTTTATCTTCCACATTTCTATTAGCGAATCCCACGGCACCTTGGGCAAGACAACTTCGCTTCATGTAGAGGCTGGGCCTGCAAACCGAAGGCGTAGGGCTTATGACTAGGTCTCCGTTGCTCCGCTGCCCATAACTTTTGATCCGTTAGGAGTTATGCGGCGCACAGGATACCTTTGGAAAGCACTCCGAGAGCTCTATGACGTGGGTAGCAAGCCTACTCGATTGTGCCTATTTTGAGAGCCGAAAATCAAATGTTTTCATCAATTTTAGGCTATTTTTATTCTTTTGCTCTGTTTTTGGCTCCCGGATCGTACGTCGTGAGTTGTTAAAAGGATGACAACCTAACTCGCGAGATATTACAGGGCCCTACAATGCGTTGATATCACGCCTTGCAAGGATGTTGCATTATTGAAGTGGATGGGTTGTTGTTAAGCCCATTGGGCCTTTTGAATGGGCCGTCTCTTTAGGCTGGGACTGTGAACCGTCAACACATAAAGGATTTGTGCACGCAACATGACGGGTGCGATCATACCATCACAAATGCAACGGATCCCATCAGAACTCCGAAGTTATGCGTGTTTGGCAAGAGTAGTACTAGAATGGGTGACCCCCTGGGAAGTCCTCGTGTTGCACCCCTCATTTTAAATTTTTTTTGCCACGGTTAGGGTTGCCAAGATACTTTATCCACCACATTTCTATTACCGAATCCCAGGGCACCTTGGGCTAGACAACTTCACTTGACGTAGAGGCTGGGCCTGCAAACCGAGGGCGTGGGGCTTGTGACTAGGTCTCTGTTGCTCCGGTGCCCATAACTTTTAATCTGTAAAGAGTTACGCGACTCATACCATACCGTTAGAAAGCTCTCCGAGAGCTCTACGACGAGGGTAGCAAGCCTGCTCGGCTGTGCCAATTTTTGGATCCCAAAATCGAACGTTCTCATCAGTTTCGGGCAATTTTTCTTCTTTTGCTCTATTTTTCTGTCCCGCATCGTACGTCGTGAGCTGTTAAAAGGATGACAACCTAACTCCCGGGATATTACTAGGCCATACAATGCATCGATATCACGTCTTACGAGGATGCTGCGTTGTTGAAGCGGATGGGTTTTCGTTAACCCTATTGGGCCTTTTGAATGGGCCATCTCTCTGGACTGGGACTGTGAACTGTCAACACATAAAGGATTTGGGCCCTCAACATGACATGTGCGATCATACCAGCACTAATGCACCGGATCCCATCACAAGTCCGAAGTTAAGCGTGTTTGCGCGGGAGTAGTACTAGGTTGGGTGACCCCCTAGGAAGTCCTTGTGTTGCACCCCCCTTTTCGATTTTTTTTGCCCCGATTAGGGTTGCCAAGATTCTTTATCTTCCACATTTCTATTAGCGAATCCCACGGCACCTTGGGCAAGACAACTTCGCTTCACGTAGAGGCTGGGCCTGCAAACCGAAGGTGTAGGGCTTGTGACTAGGTCTCCGTTGCTCTGCTGCCCATAACTTTTGATTCGTTAGGAGTTATGCGGCGCACAGCATACATTTGGAAAGCACTCTGAGAGCTCTATGATGTGGGCAGCAAGCCTACTCGACTGTGCCTATTTTTAGAGCCAAAAATGAAACGTTTTCATCAGTTTCGGGCTATTTTTATTCTTTTGCTCTGTTTTTGGGTCCCAGATCGTACGTCGTGGGTTGTTAAAAGGACAACAACCTAACTCGCGAGATATTACAGGGCCCTACAATGCGTTGATATCACGTCTTGCAAGGATGTTGCATTATTGAAGTGGATGGGTTGTCGTTAAGCCCATTGGGGCTTTTGAATGGGCCATCTCTCTAGGCTGAGACTGTGAACCATCAACATATAAAGGATTTGTGCACGCAACATGACGGGTGCGATCATACCAGCACAAATGCAACGGATCCCATCAGAACTCCAAAGTTATGCGTGTTTGGCGAGAGTAGTACTAGAATGGGTGACCCCCTGGGAAGTCCTCGTGTTGCACCCCTCATTTTAAATTTTTTTTGCCACGGTTAGGGTTGCCAAGATACTTTAGCCACCACATTTCTATTATCGAATCCCAGGGCACCTTGGGCCAGACAACTTCGCTTCACGTAGAGGCTTTGCAAACCGAGGGCGTGGGGCTTGTGACTAGGTCTCCGTCGCTCCGATACCCATAACTGTTGATCCGTAAGGAGTTACGCGGCGCACAGCATAACGTTAGAAAGCTCTCCGAGAGCTCTACGACGAGGGCAGCAAGCCTGCTCGGCTGTGCCAATTTTTGGAGCTCAAAATCGAACGTTCTCATCAGTTTAGGGCCAATTTTCTTCTTTTGCTCTGTTTTTCTATCCCGGATCTTACGTCGTGCGTTGTTAAAAGGACGACAACCTAACTCGTAGGATATAAAAAGGGCCCTACAATACGTCGATATCACGTCTTACGAGGATATTGTGTTGTTGAAACGGATGGTTTGTTGTTAAGCCCATTGGGCCTTTTGAATGGGCCATCTCTCTGGGCTGGGACTGTGAACTGTCAACACATAAAGGATTTGTGCCCTCAACATGATGGGTGCGATCATACCAGCACTAATTCACCGGATACCATCAGAACTCCGAAGTTAAGCGTGCTAGGGAGAGAGTAGTACTACGCTAGGTGATCCCCTGGGATGTCCTCGTGTTGCACCCCTCTTTTCAATTTTTTTTGCCCCGGTTAGGGTTGCCAATATACTTTATCCACCACATTTCTATTACCGAATCGCTGGACACCTTGGGCAAGACAACTTCGCTTCACGTAGAGGCTGGGCCTGCAAACCGAGGGCGTGGGGCTTGTGACCAGGTCTCTGTTGCTCCGGTGCCCATAACTTTTAATCCATAAGGAGTTACGCGACTCATAGCATACCGTTGGAAAGCGCTCCGAGAGTTCTACGACGGGGGCAGCAAGCTTGCTCGGCTGCGCCTATTTTTGGATCCCAAAATCGAACGTTTTCATCAGTTTCGGGCAACTTTTCTTCTTTTGCTCTATTTTTTCGTCCCGGATCGTATGTCGTGAGCTGTTAAAAGGATGACAACCTAACTCCCGGGATATTACAAGGCCCTACAATGCGTCGATATCACGTCTTACAAGGATGCTGCGTTGTTGAAGCGGATGGGTTGTCGTTAAGCCCATTGGGCCTTTTGAATGGGCCATCTCTCTGGACTTGGACTGTGAACCGTCAACGCATAAAGGATTTGGGCCCTCAACATGACAGGTGCGATCATACCAGCACTAATGAACCGGATCCCATCAGAACTCCGAAGTTTAGCGTGTTTGGGTAGGAGTAGTACTAGGTTGGGTGAACCCCTGGGAAGTCCTTGTGTTGCACCCCTCTTTTCGATTTTTTTTGCCCCGATTACGGTTGCCAAGATTCTTTATCTTCCACATTTCTATTACCGAATCCCACGGCACCTTGGGCTAGACAACTTCGCTTCACGTAGAGGCTGGGCCTGCAAACCGAAGGCGTAGGGCTTGTGACTAGGTCTTCGTTGCTCCGCTGCCCATAACTTTTGATCCGTTAGGAGTTATGCGGCGCACAACATACCTTTGGAAAGCACTCCGAGAGCTCTACGACGTGGGCAGCAAGCCTACTCAACTGCGCCTGTTTTCAAAGCCCAAAATCGAATGTTTTCATCTGTTTCGGGCCATTTTTATTCTTTTTCCCTGTTTTTCCGTCCCCGATCGTACATCGTGATTTGTTAAAAGGATGACAACCTAACTCGCGAGATATTACAAGGCCCTACAATGCGTTGATATCACGTCTTGAAAGGATGTTGCATTATTGAAGTGGATGGGTTGTCGTTAAGCCCATTGGGCCTTTTGAATGGGCCATCTCTTTAGGCTGGGACAGTGAACAGTCAACACATAAAGGATTCGTGCCCGCAACATGACGGGTGCGATCATACCTGCACAAATATGACACCCCGATCCCTCTCGAGACCGGAAGTTCTATCAATCGATCTAATCACAACCCAAATCCAAACCCGGGCATAATTTTCAGGGAAAACGGACGGAGTCTCCCCTGTTTCTAGGCGAAATGTAAAACCTGCAACAACATATAAGTGGACCAACACCGTGTCCAACCATACAAACACCTCAAGGCCATCTGAGTCTCGGTTCTCAACAATTAAACTCAGCAAGTATACATACATTTCCAATTTAAAAGCTAACCTATCTCTTTCATTTTTGACAAGTACATTCAAACTAGACAATTAAACCATAATAAGCTACGGCATAAAATAAACTATCATGCCATTCTAATTCTTTTCCTTGGGACATTACAAACATGCATTGAAGTTAAGCTATGCTAACTGATTACATAACTAGCTTATCAATTTACCTCAACTATTTAGCTAATTTAGATTACATTTCTTTTAACTATAAATACATACAATACATAAAAGCATACATCTTGCATCTTTGACAACTCAAGCCACATAGCACGCAAGACAACTCTTCAAGCACGAACTCTCACGAAATCACGAACTTTCCATCTAACATGACATTTCCTGAAATGTGGTGGTGAGGAGTGAGTATACACAACACGTATACTCAGTGAGGGCGAGACAGATATCGAGGTGGAGAGAAAGAAAGTCGTGCAATGCAAATAGACACAATTAAGCAATAAAGTCAATAAGAAAGCATTCAATACAAACGACAATATAATAAACATTCAAGAAATCATTAACACAACCATTCAAAGCTATACCACACTCTGAAGGCTATGGTTCACTCATACGAGCAATATACCATTTCACGAGCGATACATCAATCTCGAGCTTGATGTTGACAACGATGACAATAAGCGCGCAACCACCTTATAACACTAGTTTGGAATACCCCATAAGTATCCATCAATTCTACGACCCAAATCTCCCTGGGAGGCAACCCAAGCGAGAAAAGGGAATAGGACACGGAGCTAGGGCAACCAACACCGGCAACCCGAGGCTACCCGGAGAGGCCCATCACTCACGCCCTGATACTATGCAATGCAAGACTCGATACAAGGCGATAAACGAGCAATAGCACAACAATACAGAATAGAGGAGATAAACGAGATATCAAGCATTATTCAACAATTGTTAAACATTTCAATCAATAATCAACTCTAGCAAGCGTAATAAGCATTAACAAGCAGTTACAATCAAATAAGTAACAAGAACAACATCAACTAATATTATCAAGCAATAACAAGTATTTTATAGGCATTATAAGCATTCTATAGGCAACATGAGCATTCTATAAGTAATGTAAGCATTCTATAAGCAATATACTATGAAAGCACACAAAATCACAAAAACGACCCCAACTTTCAAAACACTACTACTTTCAAACGAGCCACGAGTTTTGAAAACCGACTTCACCAATCCTCCTAGGTCACCATAAGGCACGTCTAAAGACCCCGAAACCCTACTTAACCCTAGAATTCACGAAAAGCCCCGATTTCTCCCTTTGCTCGTTTGAACTACAACTAACTCAACCGATTACCCAACCAATGTCACAACTACACCAAAAGTGCTTCCATGACCTCCTGAGACAATGCCATCACGCAAAACAATAAAATGCCAAACTTGACCTAAACGACCCCAACTTTCACTAAGCCATTTTTTTCTGTTTTTCCATTACACATTCCAATTAAACCATACATTTAGTCATTCTAGCATATCTACCACCTTCCTACATCAACAGAACGCATAACGGAGCAACTTCATCGAAACGGGGGTTTACTATTCACTATTTACTATTCAATTAACAATTTATATTTCAATTTCGATATTCAACCGCAGAAAATGTTAAAAAGCTATAAATACATGTTCTACAATTGTTAGAGAACATTCTTTAAGGCTCAAAACGATTAAAATAACAATATACGGATAAATCCCAAAAATCAAAGTTAATATACAAAATATTCAAATGCGCAAATAAACATGAAACCCTCACCTTAGACGCTCCTAGACGCTAGGAAAACCTCGTAGGATGCCTCGGAAACCACCCCGTGCAAGCTCACGCGAAGCTTTGATGGTTTGGCTTGAAATCTTTTTTTTTTCTTCTCCTTCATATTTTCGGCCCTTCATGTTCTGTTTTCAGCTTTTTTTGTGTGCTAATTTAAGCTATTTTATAGATGACAACAAGTCAACTTGGTCAAGGCTTGGTCAACTAACTTAAACTTGGTCAAATAAGCTTGTTTTATGCGTTATAAAAGCTAAAATAACTAACATAAATCCAATTCTAGTTAAATACAACTTAAAGCACTAAAATTAAAACATTAAATACTAGTTTCCACTATTTGCTGAGGACTTGAATTCATTTCCTAACTATCGCTCTCAAAATGCTATGCATTTTGCGACAATAAAAGAAATACAATTAAATCTCAAAGAATTTAAGAAAATATATCATTTTTGAAAAGCATCATAGTTTAAAATTTACTCCGGCTTGGAGCTACTTTTCATTTAATTGAAATCTGAGCATTTAAGTGCAAGAAAAATAAAACCGATTGACATCAATATGAAAAGTAGTTGATATTCCGTTAAAATAATTAGCTCAAGTATTATTCTAATTACTTCTAAAAGAAATATGAAATAAAGCAACATATAAATGTTTAACTAAAAATAAACACAAATCCAATGCTAACATTTAAGATGTCACTTAATTTAAATGCAGTTAAATGCCTTTAAATGTATGCTGGGTTTGGGTTATCACAACAAATGCACCAGATACCATCAGAATCCGAAGTTAAGCATGCTTGGCGAGAGTAGTACTAGGATGGGTGACCCCCTGGGAAGTCCTCGTGTTGCACCCCTCATTTTCAATTTTTTTTGCCCCGGTTAGGGTTGCCAAGATACTTTATCCACCAAATTTCTATTACCGAATCCCAGGGCACCTTGGGCAAGACAACTTCGCTTCACGTAGAGGCTGGACCCATAAACTGAGGGCGTAGGGCTTGTGACTAGGTCTCCGTCGCTCCGGTGCCCATAACTTTTGATCCGTAAGGAGTTACACGGTGTACAACATATTGTTGGAAAGCTCTCCGAGGGCTCTACGAAGGGGGCAGCAAGCCTGCTTGGCTACGCTTGTTTTCGGAGCCCAAAATCGAATGTTCTCATCAGTTTAGGGCCAATTTTCTACTTTTGCACTATTTTCCCGTCTAGGATTTTACGTCGTGAGCTGTTAAAAGGACGACAACCTAACTCATGAGATATTACAGGGCCGTACAATGCGTCGATATCACGTCTTACGAGGATACTCTGTTGTTGAAGCAGAAGGGTTGTTGTTAAGCCCATTGGGCCTTTTGAATGGGCTATCTCTTTGGGCTGGGACTGTGAACCGTCAACACATAAAGGATTAGTGCCCTCAACACGATGGGTGCGATCATACCAGCACTAATGCACCGGATCCCATAAGAACTTCGAAGTTAAGCGTGCTGGGGTGAGAGTAGTACTACGATGGGTGACCCCCTGGGAAGTCCTCGTGTTGCACCCCTATTTTCAATTTTTTTTTGCCCTGGTTAGGATTGCCAAGATACTTTATCCACCACATTTCTATTACCGAATAGCAGGGCACCTTGGGCAAGACAACTTCGCTTCACGTAGAGGCTGGGCCCGCAAACCGAGGGCGTGGGGCTTGTGACCAGGTTCCATCGCTTCAGTGCCCATAACTTTTAATCCGTATGGAGTTACGCGACGCATAGCATACTGGTGGAAAGCTCTCCAAGAGCTCTACGACGGGGGTAGCAAGCCTGCTCGGCTATGCCCTTTTTAGATCACAAAATCGAACGTTTTCATTTGTTTCGGGCCACTTTTCTTCTTTTGCTCTGTTTGTCCATCGCAGATCGTTCATTGTGAGCTATTAAAAGGACAATAACCTTATTCGCAGGATATTATAGGAGCCTACAACGCGTCGATATCACATCTTACGAGGATGCTACATTGTTGAAGGGGATGGGCTGTCGTTAAGCCCATTGGGCCTTTTGAATGGGCCATCTCTCTGGGCTGGGACTGTGAATCGTCAACACATAAAGCAATTGTGCCCTCAATATGACAGGTGCGATCATACCAGCACTAATGCACCAGATCCGATTAGAACTCCGAAGTTAAGTGTGCTTGTGCGAGAGTAGTAGTAGGATGGGTAACCCCATGGGAAGTCCTCGTGTTGCACCCCTTTTTCAATTTTTTTTGCCCCGATTAGGGTTGCCAAGATTCTTTATCCACCATATTTCTATTACCGAATCACACGACACCTTGGGCAAGACAACTTCGCTTCACGTAGAGGCTGGGCCCGTAAACCGAGGGTGTAGGGCTTGTGACCAGATCTCCGTCGCTCCGGTGCCCATAACTTTTAATCCGTAAGGAGTTAAGCGGCGCACAACATACCATTGGAAAGCTTTCCGAGAGCTCTACGATGGGGGCAGTGAGCTTGATCAGCTGTGCCCATTTTTGGAGGCCAAAATCAAATATTTCATCAGTTTCGGACCAATTTTCTTCTTTTTCTCTATTTTGTGTCCCGGATCGTACGTTGGGAGCTGTTAGAAGGATGACAAGATAACTCGCGAGATATTACATGGCCCTAAAATGCGTCGATATCACGTCTTACGAGGATGCTTCGTTGTTGAAGCGGTTGGGTTGTCGTTAAGCCCAATTGGCCTTTTGAATGGGCCATTGCTCTGGGCTGGGACTGTGAACCGTCAACACAAAGGATTTGTGCCCTCAACATGACAGGTGCGATCATACCAGCACTAATGCACCGGATCCCATTAGAACTCTGAAGTTAAGCGTGCTTGGGCGAGAGTAGTAGTAGGATGGGTGACCCCATGGGAAGTCCTCGTGTTGCACCTCTTTTTCAATTTTTTTGCCCCGGTTAGGGTTGCCAAGATACTTTATCCACCACATTTCTATTACCGAATCACACGGCACCTTGGGCAAGACAACTTCGCTTCCCGTAGAGGTTAGGCCCGCAAACCGAGGGCGTAGGGATTGTGACCAGGTTTTCGTCACTCCGGTGCCCATAACTTTTGATCCGTAAAGCGTTACGCAGCGCACAGTATACCATTGGAAAGCTGTCCGAGAGCTTTACGATGGGGTCAAGAAGCTTGCTCAGCTGCGCCCGTTTCTGGTGCCCAAAATTGAATGTTTTCATCAGTTTCGGGCCACTTTTCTTCTTTTGCTCTATTTTTCCATCTCGGATCGTAAGTTGTGAGCTGTTAAAAAGACGACAAGCTAATTCGCAGGATATTACAGGGCCCAACAACGCGTTGATATCACATCTTACGGGGATGCTACGTTGTTGAAACGAATCGGTTGTCGTTAAGCCCAATTGGCCTTTGGAATGGGCCATCTCTCTGGGCTGGGACTGTGAACCGTCAACACATAAACGATTTGTGCCCTCAACATGATGGGTTCGATCATACCAGCACTAATGCACTAGATACCTTCAGAACTTCGAAGTTAAGCGTGCTTGGGTGAGAGTAATACTAGGATGGGTGAGCTTTGGGAAGTCCTCGTGTTGCTCCTCCCTTTTTTAGATTTTTTTTGCCCCGGTTAGGGTTCCCAAGATTCTTTATCCACCACATTTCTACTACCGAATCCCACAGCACATTAGGCAAGACAACTTCGCTTCACGTAGAGGCTGGGCCCGCAAACCAAGGGCATAGGGCTTGTGACTAGGTCTCTGTCGCTCCGGTGTCGATAACCTTTAATCCGTAAGGAGTTACGTGGCACACAACATACCGTTAGAAAGCTCTCTGAGAGCTCTACGATGGGGGCAGCAAGCCTGCTCATATGCGCCTATTTTCGGGCCCCAAAATCGAACGTTTTCATCAGTTTTGGGCCATTTTTTTTCTTTTGCTCTGTTTTTCCGTCCCGGATCGTACGTCGTGAGCTTTTAAAAGGACAACAACCTAACTCGCGGGATATTATAGGGCCCTACAACGCATCGATATCACGTCTTACGAGGATGCTACGTTGTTGAAGCGGATGGGTTGTCGTTAAGCCCAATTGGCCTTTTGAATGGGCCATCACTCTAGGCTGGGACTGTGAACCGTCAACACATACAGGATTTGTGCCCTCAACATGACGGGTGCGATCATACCAGCACTAATGCACCGGATCCCATTAGAACTCCGAAGTTAAGCGTGCTTGGGCGAGAGTAGTACTAAGATGGGTGACCCCGTGGGAAGTCCTCGTGTTGCACCCCATTTTCAATTTTTTTTTCCCCGGTTAGGGTTGCCAAGATACTTTATCCACCATATTTCTATTACCGAATCCCATGACACCTTCGGCAAGACAACTTCGCTTCATGTAGAGGCTGGGCCTGCAAACCGAGGGCGTACAGCTTGTGACCAGGTCCCCGTCGCTCCGGTGCCCTTAACTTTGCATCCGTAAGGAATTACGCGGCTCACAGCATACCGTTGGAAAGCTCTTCGAGAGCTCTATGAGCAGCGAGCTCACTCATTTATGGCCATTTTTGCAGCCAAAAATTGAATGTTTTCATCAGTTTCGGACCACTTTTCTTCCTTTGCTCTGTTTTTCCGTCCCGGATCGTACGTTGTGAGCAGTTAAAAGGACGACAAGGTAACTCACGAGATATTACAGCGCCCTACAACCCGTCGATATCACGTCTTACGAGGATGCTGCGTTGTTGAAGCGGATGGGTTGTCGTTAAGCCCAATTTGCCTTTTGAATGGACCATCTCTCTGGGCTAGGACTGTGAACCGCCAACACATAAAGGATTTGTGCCCTCAACTTGATGGGTGCGATCATACCAGCACTAATGCACCGGATACCATCAGAACTCCGAAGTTAAGCGTGCTTGGGCGAGAGTAGTACTAGGATGGGTGAGCCCCTGGGAAATCCTCGTGTTGCACCCCTCTTTTCAATTTTTTTTCCCCGGTTAGGGTTGCCAAGATTCTTTATCCACCACATTTCTATTACTGAATCCCATGGCACCTTGGGCGAGGATACTTCGCTTCACGTAGAGGCTGGGCTCGCAAAACAGCGGGCGTAGGGCTTTTGACCAGGTCTCCGTCGCTCTGGTGCGATAACATTTAATTTGTAAGGAGTTATGCGGCGCATAGCATACCATTGAAAAGCTCTCTGAGAGCTCTACGACGAGGTCAGCAAGCCTGCTCAGCTGCACCTATTTTCGGAGCCCAAAATTGATCGTTTTCATCAGTTTCGGGCCACTTTTCTTCTTTTGCTCTATTTTTCCATCCCGGATCGTACGTCGTGAGCTGTTAAAAGGACGACAACATAACTCATGGGATATTACAGTGCCCTACAATGCGTCGATATCACGTCTTACGAGGATGCTGCATTGTTGAAGCGGATGGGTTGTCGTTAAGCTCAATTGGCCTTTTCAATGGGCCATCTCTCTGGGATAGAACTGTGAACCGTCAACACATAAAGGATTTGTGCCCTCAATATGACGGGTGCGATTATACCAGCACTAATGCACCGGATCCCATAAGAACTCCGGAGTTAAGCATGCTTGGGCGAGAGTAGTACTAGGGTGGGTGACCCCCTAGGAAGTCCTCGTGTTACACCCCCCTTTGCAATTTTTTTTGCCCCGGTTAGGTTTGCCATGATTCTTTATCCATCACATTTCTATTATCGAATCCCTCGGCACCTTGGGCAAGACAAATTCGCTTCACATAGAGGCTGGGCCCGCAAACAGATGGCGTACGGCTCAATCGCTCCGGTGCTGATAACTTTTAATCTGTAAAGAGTTACGCGGTGCACAGCATACCGTTGGAAAGCTCTTTGAGAGCTCTACGACAAGGGCAGCAAGCCTTCTCAGCTGTGCTTGTTTACGGAGCCCAAAATTGAACGATTTCATCAATTTCGGGCCACTTTTCTTCTTTTGCTCTATTTTTCCGTTCCGAATCGCACATCATGAGCTGTTAAAAGGACGACAACCTAACTCGCGGGATATTACAGGGCCCTACAACGCGTCGATAACAAGCCTTACGAGGATGCTGCGTTGTTGAAGCGAATGGGTTGTCGTTAAGCCCAATTGGCCTTTTGAATGGGCCATTTCTCTGGGTTGGGACAGTGAACCGTCAACACATAAAGGATTTGTGCCCTCAACATGACGGGTGCAATCATACTAGCACTAATGCTCCAGATCTCATCAGAACTCCGAAGTTAAGCGTGATTGGGCGAGAGTAGTACTAGGATGGGTGACCCCTTGGGAAGTCCTCGTGTTGCACTCCCATTTTCAATTTTTTTGCCCCGGTTACGGTTCCCAAGATTCTTTATCCACCACATTTCTATTACCGAATCACACGGCACCTTGGGCAAGACAACTTCGCTTCATGTAGATGCTGGGCCCGCAAACCGAGGGCGTAGGGCTTGTGTCCAGGTCTTCGTCGCTCTAGTGCCTATAACTTTTGATCCGTAAGGAGTTATGCGGCGCACAGTATACCGTTGGAAAGCTTTCCGAGAGCTCTACGACTGGGACAACAAGCCTGCATGGCTGCGCCTATTTTCAGAGCCCAAAATCGAACGTTTTGATCAATTTCGGATAACTTTTCTTCTTTCACTCTGTCTTTCCCACCAGGATCGTACGTCATGAGCTATTAAAAGGATGACAACCTAACTCTAGGATATTACAGTGCCTTACAATGCGTCGATATCACGTCTTACGAGGATGCTGCATTATTGCAGCAGATGGGTTGTCGTTAAGCCCAATTGGCCTTTTGAGTAGGCCATCTCTCTGGGTTGTGTCTGTGAACCGTCAACACATAAAGCATTTGTGCCCTCAGCATGACGGGTGCGATTATACCAGCACTAATGCACCAGATACCATCAGAACTTCGAGGTTAAGCGTGCTTGGGCGAGAGTAGTACTAGGATGGGTAACCCCTTAGGAAGTCCTCGTGCTACACTCCCCTTTTCAATTTTTTTTGCCTCGGTTAGGGTTCCCAAGATTCTTTATCCACCATATTTCTATTAACGAATCCCACGGAACCTTGGGCAAGACAACTTCACTTCACGTAGATGCTGGGCCAGCAAACCGAGGGCGTGGGGCTTGTGACTAGGTCTTCATCGCTCTGGTGCCCATAACTTTTGAACTGTAAGGAGTTACGTAGCACACATCATACCGTTGGAAAGCTCTCCGGGAGCTCTATGACGGGGGTAGCAAGCCTGCCTAGCTGTGCCAATTTTTGGAGCCCAAAATCGAACGTTTTCATCAGTTTTGGGCCACTTTTCTACTTTTGCTCTATTTTTCCGTCTTGGATTGTATGTTGTGAGTTGTTAAAAGGAAGAAAACCCAACTCGCGAGACATTAGATGGCCATGCAATGCGTCGATCTCACGTCTTGCGAGGATGTTGCGTTGTTGAAGTGGAATGGTTGTCGTTAAGCCCTTTGGGCCTTTTGAATGGGCGATCACTTTGGGCAAGGACTGTGAACCGTCAACACATAAAGGATTTGTGCGCACAACATGACGGCTGTGATCATACCAGCACTAATGCACCGGATCCCATCAGAACTCCAAAGTGAAGCGTGCTTGGGCGAGAGTAGTACTAGGATGGGTGACCCCTTGGAAGTCCTCGTGTTGTACCCCCCATGTTCAATTTTTTTTGCCCCTATTAGGGTTGCCAAGATACTTTATCCACAACATTTCTATTACCGAATCGTACGGCACCTTGCGTAAGACAACTTCGCTTCACGTAGAGGCTGGGCCCGTAAATCGAGGGCATAGGGCTTGTGACCAGGTCTCCGTCGCTCCGGTGCCAATAAGTTTTAATCTGTAAATAGTTATGCATCGCACAGCATACCATTGGAAAGCTCTCCGAGAGCTTTATGACAGGGGCAGCAAGTTTGATGCGACCGTTTTTGGAGCTCAAATCGAACATTTTGATCAGTTTTGGGCCACTTTTCTTCATTTGCTCTATTTTTTCATCCCGGATCGTACGGTGTGAGCTGTTAAAAGGACGACAACCTAACTTGCAGGATATTGCAGGGCCCTAAAATGCGTCGATATCACATCTTACGAGGATGCTTCGTTGTTGAAGCGGATGGGTTGTCATTAAGCCCAATTGGCCTTTTGAATGGGCCATCGCTCTAGGCTGGGACTGTGAACCGTCAACACATAAAGGATTTGTGCCCTCAACATGACGGGTGCAATCATACCAGCACTAATGCACCGGATCCCATTAGAACTTCGAAGTTAAGCGTGCTTGGGTGAGAGTAGTACAAGGATGGGTGACCCCTTGGGAAGTACTCGTGTTGCACCCCCTTTTCAATTTTTTTTCCCCGGTTAGGGTTGCCAAGATACTTTATCCACCACATTTCTATTACTGAATCCCATGGTGCCTTGGGCAAGACAACTTCGCTTCACGTAGAGGCTGGGCTCGCAAACCGAGGGCGTAGGGCTTGTGACCAAGTCTCCGTCGCTCTAGTGCCCATAACTTTTGATCCGTAAGGAGTTACGCGGTGCACAGCATACCGTTGGAATGTTCTCCGAGCGCTCTACGACGGGGGTAGCAAGCCTACTCGGCTATGCCCATTTTTGGAGCCCAAAATCAAACGTTTTCATTAGTTTTGGGCCACTTTTCTTCTTTTGCTATGTTTTTTCGTCCCGGATTGTACGTCGTGAGCTGTTAAGAGAATGACAACCTAACTCGCGGGACATTAGAGGGCCCTACAACGCGTTGATATCATGTCTTGCGAGGATGCTACGTTGTTGAAGTGGATGGGTTGTCGTTAAGCCCTTTAGGCCTTTTGAAATGGCCATCTCTTTGGGCTGGGACTGTGAACTGTCAACACATAAAGGATTTGTGCCCATAACATGACGGGTGCGATCATACCAGCACTAATGCACTGGTTCCCATTAGAACTCTGAAGTTAAGCGTGCTTGGGCGAGAGTAGTACAAGGATGGGTGACCCCCTGGGAAATCCTCGTGTTGCACCCCTCTTTTCAAATTTTTTTCCCCGGTTAGGGTTGCCAAGATTCTTTATCCACCACATTTCTATTACCGAATCCCATGGCACCTTGGGCGAGGCAACTTCGTTTCATGTAGAGGCTGGGCCCGCAAAACAGAGGGCGTAGGGCTTTTGACAAGGTCTCCGTCGCTCTGGTGCGATAACATTTAATCTGTAAGGAGTTACGCGGTGCATAGCATACCATTGGAAAGCTCTCTAAGATCTCTACGATGAGGGCAGCAAGCCTACTCAGCTGCACCTATTTTTGGAGCCCAAAATTGAATGTTTTCATTAGTTTCGGGCCACTTTTCTTCTTTTGTGCTGTTTTTCTATTCCGGATCGTACGTCGTGAGCTATTAAAGGACGAAAACCTAAATCGTGGGATATTAGTGGGCCCAAAAATGCGTCGATATCACGTATTATGAGGATGCTGCGTTGTTGAAGCGGATGGGTTGTCGTTAAGCCCATTGACCTTCTGAATGGGCCATCTCTTTGGGCTGGGACTATGAACCGTCAACACATAAAGGATTTGTGCCTTCAACATGATGGGTGCGATTATACTAGCACTAATGCACCGGATCCCATCAGAACTCTGGAGTTAAGCATGCTTGGGTGAGAGTAGTACTAGGGTAGGTGACCCCTTAGGAAGCCCTCGTGTTGCACCCCCCTTTTTAATTTTTTTTGCCCCGGTTAGGTTTGCCACGATTCTTTATCCATCACATTTCTATTATCGAATCCCTTTGCACCTTGGGCAAGACAACTTCGCTTCACGTAGAGGCTGGGCTCGCAAACAGAGGGCGTAGGGCTCCATCGCTCCGGTGCCGATAACTTTTAATCCGTAAAGAGTTACGTGGCGCACAGCATACCGTTGGAAAGCTCTTTGAGAGCTCTACGACTGGGGCAGCAAGCTTTCTCAGCTGTGCCTGTTTTCAGAGCCCAAAATCGAATGATTTCATCAATTTCGGGCTACTTTTCTTCTTTTGCTCTATTTTTCCGTTCCGAATCGTACGTCATGAGGTGTTAAAAGGACGACAACCTAACTCACAGGATATTACAGGGCCTTACAACGCGTCGATATCAAGCCTTGCGAGGATGCTACGTTGTTGAAGTGGATGGGTTGTCGTTAAGCCCAATTGGCCTTTTGAATGGGCCATTTCTCTGGGTTGGGACTGTGAACCGTCAACACATAAAGGATTTGTGCCCTCAACATTACGGGTGCGATCATACCACCACTAATGCTCCAGATCTCCTCAGAACTCCGAAGTTAAGCGTGATTGGGCGAGAGTAGTACTAGGATGGGTGACCCCCTGGGAAGTCCTCGTGTTGCACTCCCATTTTCAATTTTTTTTGCCCCGGTTACGGTTCCCAAGATTCTTCATCCACCACATTTCTATTATCGAATCACACGGCACCTTGGGCAAGACAACTTCGCTTCACGTAGACGCTGGGCCCGCAAACCGAGGGCGTAGGGCTTGTGTCCAAGTCTTCGTCGCTCCAGTGCCTATAACTTTTGATCCGTATGGAGTTACGCGGCGCACAGCATACCGTTGGAAAGCTTTCCGAGAGCTCTACAACGGGGACAGCAAGCCTGCATGGCTGCGCCTATTTTCAGAGCCCAAAATCGAACGTTTTGATCAGTTTTGGGTAACTTTTCTTCTTTCGCTCTGTCTTTCCCTCCAGGATCGTACGTCGTGAGCTGTTAAAAGGACAACAACCTAACTCGCAGGATATTACAGTGCCTTACAACGCGTCGATATCACGTCTTACGAGGATGCTGCGTTATTGAAGCGGATGGGTTGTCGTTAAGGCCAATTGGCCTTTTGAATAGGCCATCTCTCTGGGTTGTGACTGTGGACCGTCAACACATAAAGTATTTGTGCCCTCAGCATGACGGGTGCGATCATACCAGCACTAATGCACCAGATACCATCAGAACTTTGAGGTTAAGCGTGCTTGGGCGAGAGTAGTACTAGGATGGGTAACCCCCTGGGAAGTCCTCGTGTTACACCCCTCTTTTCAATTTGTTTTGACTCGGGTAGGGTTCCCAAGATTCTTTATCCACCATATTTCTATTAACGAATCCCACGGCACCTTGGGCAAGACAACTTCACTTCACGTAGATGCTGGGCTAGCAAACCGATGGCGTGGGGCTTGTGACCAGGTCTTCGTCGCTCCGGTGCCCATAACTTTTGAACTGTAAGGAGTTACGCAGCACACAGCATACCATTGGAAAGCTCTCTGGGAGCTCTATGATGGGGGCAGCAAGCCTGCCCAGTTGTGCCTATTTTTGAAGCCTAAAATCGAACATTTTCATCAGTTTTGGGCCACTTTTCTTCTTTTGCTCTATTTTTCCGCCCTGGATTGTATGTTGTGAGTTGTTAAAAGGAAGACAACCCAACTCGCGGGACATTAGATGGCCATACAATGCGTCAATATCACGTCTTGCAAGGATGCTGCGTTGTTGAAGTGGAGGGGTTGTCGTTAAGCCCTTTAGGCCTTTTGAATGGGCGATCACTTTGGGCAAGGACTGTGAACCGTCAACACATAAAGGATTTGTGCCCACAACATGACGGCTACGATCATACCAGCACTAATGCACCGGATCCCATCAGAACTCCAAAGTGAAGCGTCCTTGCGCGAGAGTAGTACTAGGATGGGTGACCCCCTGGGATGTCCTCGTGTTGTCCACCCCCTGTTCAATTTTTTTTGCCCCTATTAGGGTTGCCAAGATACTTTATCCACCACGTTTCTATTACCGAATCCTACGGCACCTTGGGTAAGACAACTTCGCTTCACGTAGAGGCTGGGCCCGCAAACCGAGGGCATAGGGCTTGTGACCAGGTCTCCGTCGGTCCGGTGTCGATAACTTTTAATCCGTATAGAGTTATGGGTCGCACAGCATACCGTTGGAAAGCTCTCCGAGAGCTCTATGATGGGGGCAGCAAGTTTGATGCGCCCGTATTTTAGGTGCAAAATCGAACGTTTTGATCAGTTTTGGGCCACTTTTCTTCTTTTGCTCTGTTTTTTCATCCCGGATCGCACGTTATGAGCTGTTAAAAGGATGACAACCTAACTTGCAGGATATTGCAGGGCCCTACAATGCGTCGATATCACATCTTACGAGGATGCTGCGTTGTTAAAGCGGATGGGTTATCATTAAGCCCAATTAGCCTTTTGAATGGGCCATCGCTCTAGGCTGGGACTGTGAACCGTCAACACATAAAGGATTTGTGCCCTCAACATGACGGGTGCAATCATACTAGCACTAATGCACCGGATCCCATTAGAACTTCGAAGTTAAACGTGCTTGGGCGAGAGTAGTACAAGGATGGGTGACCCCTTGGGAAGTACTCGTGTTGCACCCCCTTTTCAATTTTTTTTGCCCCGGTTAGGGTTGCCAAGATACTTTATCCACCACATTTCTATTACCAAATCCCATGGTACCTTGGGCAAGACAACTTCACTTCACGTAGAGGCTGGGCTTGCAAACTGAGGGCGTAGGGCTTGTGACCAGGTCTCGGTAGCTCCGGAGCCCATAACTTTTGACCCGTAAGGAGTTACGCGGAACACAGGATACCATTAGAAAGCTCTCCGAGAGCTCTACGACGGGGGGAGCAAGCTTGCTTGGCTACGCCCATTTTTGGAGCCCAAAATCAAACGTTTTCATTAGTTTTGGGCCACTTTTCTTCTTTTGCTCTGTTTTTCCGCCGCGGATCGTACGTCGTGAGCTGTTAAAAGGACGACAACCTAACTCGCCGGACATTAGAGGACCTTACAACGCGTCAATATTATGTCTTATGAGGATGCTACGTTGTTGGAGTGGATGGGTGGTCGTTAAGCCCTCTGGGCCTGGTGAATTGGCCATCTCTTTGGGCTGGGGCTGTGAACCGTCAACACATAAAGGAGGTGTGCCCGTAACATGTCGCGTGGAATGATACCACCACTAATGCAGCGGTTCCCATCAGAACTCTGAAGTTAAGCGTGCTTGGGCGAGAGTAGTACAAGGATGGGTGACACCCTGGGAAGTCCTCGTGTTGCACCCCCCTTTTCAATTTTTTTCCCCGGTTAGGGTTGCCAAGATACTTTATCCACCACATTTCTATTACCCAATCCCACGGCACCTTGGACAAGACAACTTCGCTTCACGTTGAGGTTGGGCTCGTAAACCGAGGGCGTGGGGCTTGTGACCAGGTCTCCATCGCTCTAGTGATGATAACTTTTAATCCGTAAGGAGTTACACAGCGCATAGCAAGCCGTTGAAAAGCACTCCGAGAGCTCTACGACAAGGGCAGCAAGCTTGGTGCGCCCGTTTTTGGAGCCCAAAATCGAACGTTTTCATCAGTTTTGGGCCACTCTTCTTCTTTTGCTATGTTTTTCAATCCCGGATCGTACGTCATGCGATGTTAAAAGGATGACAACCAAACTCACAGGACAATAGTGGGCCCTACAACACGTCGATATCACGTCTTGGGAGGATGCTGCGTTGTTGAAGTGGATGGGTTATCGTTAAGCCCTTTGGGCCTTTTGAATGGGCAATATCTCTAGGCTGGGAGTGTGAACCGTCGACATATAAAGGATTTGTACCCACAACATGACGGGTGCAATCATACCAGCACTAATGCGCCGGATCCCATTAGAACTCCGAAGTTAAGCGTGCTTGGCCAAGAGTAGTACTAGGATGGGTGACCCCCTAGGAAGTCCTCGTGTTGCACCCCCCATTTTCAATTTTTTTTTGCCCCAGTTAGGGTTGCCAAGATACTTTATCCACCACATTTCTATTACCGAATCCCACGGCACCTTGGGAAGACAACTTCGCTTCACGTAGAGGCTGGGCCCGCAAACCGAGGGCGTGGGGCTTGTGACCAGGTCTCCGTCACTCTGGTGCCGATAACTTTTAATATGTAAATAGTTACATGGCGTACAGCATACCGTTGGAAAGCACTCCGAGAGCTCTACGACGGCGGCAGTAAGCCTGCTCCATTGCGCCTGTTTTCAGAGCCCAAAATTGAACGTTTTCATCAGTTTCAAGCCACTTTTCTTCTTTTGCTCTGTTTTTCCATCCTTAATCGTATGTTGTGAGCTGTTAAAAGGACGACAACCTAACTCGCGGGATATTACAGGGCCCTACAACGCGTCAATATCACGTCTTACGAGGACGCTGCGTTGTTGAAAAGGATGGATTGTCGTTAAACCCATTTGGCCTTTTGAATGGGCCATCTCTTTGGGCTAGAACTGTGAACTGTCAAAACATAAAGGATTTGTGCCCTCAACATGATGGGTGCGATCATACCAGCACTAATGCACCGGATCTCATCCGAACTCCGAAGTTAAACGTGCTTTGGCGAGAGTAATGCTAGGATGGGTGACCCCCTGGGAAGTACTCGTGTTGCACCCCATTTTCAATTTTTTTTGCCCCGGTTAGGGTTGCCAAGATACTTTATTCACCACATTTCTATTACCGAATCCCACAGCACCTTGGGCAAGGCAAATTCGCTTCACGTAGACGCTGGGCCCGTAAACCAAGGGCGTAGGGCTTGTGACTCGGTCTCCGTCGCTCCGGTGCCCATAACTTTTGATCCTCAAGGAGTTACGCGGTGCACAGTATACTGTTGGAAAGCTTTCCGAGAGCTCTATTATTGAGGCAACAAGCCTGCTCAACTTTTCCTGTTATTGGAGCACAAAATTGAACGTTTTCATCAGTTTTAGGCCACTTTTCTTCTTTTGCTCTATTTTTTCGTCCCAGATCATACGTCGTGAGCTGTTAAAAGGATGACAACCTAACTCGCGGGACATTAGAGGACCCTACAATGCGTCGATATCACGTCTTGCGAGGATGCTTCGTTGTTGAAACAGATGGGTTGTCGTTAAGCCCATTGGGCCTTTTGAATTGCCCATCTCTTTGGGTTGGGACTGTGAACTGTCAACACATAAAGGAATTGTGCCCTAAACATGACGGGTGCGATCATACTAGCACTAATGCATCGGATCCCATCAGAACTCCGAAGTTAAGCGTGCTTGGGCGAGAGTAGTACTAGGATGGGTGAGCCCATGGGAAGTCCTCGTGTTGCACCCCTTTTTTCAATTTTTTTTGCCCTGGTTAAGGTTGCCAAGATTCTTTATCCACCACATTTCTATTACCAAATCTCACGGCACCTTGGGAAAGACAACTTTGCTTCAAGTAGAGGCTGAGCCCGCAAACCGAGGGCGTAGGGCTTGTGACCAGGTCTCCGTCGCTCCGGTGCCCATAACTTTTGATTCGTAAGGAGTTACGCGGCACACAACATACTGTTGGAAAGCTCTCCGAGAGCTCTATTTCGGAGGCAGCAAGCCTGCTTTGCTGTGCCCATTTTTGGATCCCAAAATCGAACCTTTTCATTAGTTTCAAGCAACTTTTCTTCTTTTGCTCTGTTTTTCCATCCCGGATCGTACGTCATGAGCTGTTAAAAGGACGACAATGTAACTCGCGGGAAATTAGAGGGCCCTACAATGCGCCGATATCATGTCTTGCGAGGATGCTGCGTTGTTGAAGCTGATGGGTTGTCGTTAAGCCCATTGGGCCATTTGAATAGACCATCACTCCGGGCTGGGACTGTGAACCCTCAACACATAAAGGAATTGTGCCCTCAACATGACTGGTGCGATCATACTTGCACTAATGCACCGTATCCCATCAGAACTCAGAAGTTAAGCGTGCTTGGACGAGAGTAGTACTAGGATGGGTGACCACCTAGGAAGTCCTCGTGTTGTAGCCCCCTTTTCAATTTTTTTTGCCCCGGTTAGGGTTGCCAAGATATTTTATCCATCACATTTCTATTACTGAATCCCACGGCACCTTAGGCAAGACAACTTCGCTTCACGTAGAGGCTGGTCCCGCAAACCGAGGGCGTAGCGCTTGTGACCAGGTCTCCGTCGCTCCGGTGCCCATAACTTTTGATCCGTAAGGAGTTACATGGTGCACAGCATGCCGTTGGGAAGCTCTTCGATAGCTCTACGATAGGGGTAGCAAGCCCGCTCGGCTGCACCTATTTTCGGAGCCCAAATTCGAATGTTTTCATCAGTTTTGGGCAACTTTTCTTCTGTTGCTCTATTTTTCCGTCCCGAATCGTATGTTGTGAGCTGTTAAAAGGATGACAACCTAACTCGTGGGATATTACAGGGCCCTACAAATCGTTGATATCACATCTTACGAGGATGCTGCGTTGTTGAAGCGGATGGGTTGTCGTTAAACCCATTGGGCCTTTTAAATGGGCCATCTCTCTTGGCTGGGACAGTGAACAGTCAACACATAAAGGATTTGTGCCCTCAACTTGGCAGGTGCGATCATAACAGCACTAATTCACCGGATCCCATCCGAACTCCGAAGTTAAGCGTGCTTGGGCGAGGGTAATATTAGGATGGGTGACCCCCTGGGAAGTCCTCGTGTTGTACCCCCATTTTTAAATTTTTTTCCCTGGTTACGGTTGCCAAGATACTTTATCCACCACATTTCTATTACCGAATCCCACGGTACCTTGAGCAAGGCAACTTCACTCCACGTGGAGGCTGGGCCAGTAAACCGAGGGCGGAGGGCTTGTGACTAGGTCTCCGTCGCTCCGGTGCCCATAACTTTTGATTCCTAAGGAGTTACGCGGCGTACAGCATACCGTTGTAAACCTATCCGAGGGCTCTATTACGGAGGCAACAAGCCTGCTCAGCTGTACCCATTTTTGGAGCCCAAAATTGAACTTTTTCATCGGTTTCGGGCCACTTTTCGTCTTTTGCTCTGTTTTTCCATCCCGGATCGTACGTCGTGAGTAGTTAAAAGGACGACAACCTAACTCACCGAAAATTAGAGGGCCCTACAATACGTCGATATCAAGTCTTGCGAGGATGCTGCGTTGTTGAAGCTGATGGGTTGTCGTTAAGCCCATTGGGCCTTTTGAATGGTCCATCTCTCTGGGCTGGGACTGTGAACCGTCAACACATGAAGGAATTGTGCACTCAGCATGACAGGTGCGATCATACCAGCATTAATGCACCGTATCCTATCAGTACTCAGAAGTTAAGCGTGCTTGGGCGAGAGTAGTACTAGGATGGGTGACCACCTGGGAAGTCCTCATGTTGCACCCAACTTTTCAATTTTTTTTGCCCCAATTAGGGTTGCCAAGATACTTTATCCACCACATTTCTATTACCGAATGCCACAGCACCTTGGGCAAGACAACTTCGCTTCATGTAGATGCTGGGCCCGCAAACCGAGGGCGTGGGGCTTGTGACCAGGTCTCCATCGCTCCGGTGCCAATAACTTTTAATCCGTAAAGAGTTACACGGCGTATAGCATACCGTTGGAAAGCTCTCCAAGAGCTCTACGACGCGGGTAGTAAGCCTGCTCCGTTGGGATTGTTTTCGGAGCTCAAAATTGAACATTTTCATTAGTTTCAGGCCACTTTTCTTCTTTTGCTCTGTTTTTTCGTCCTGAATCGTATGTTGTGAGCTATTAAAAGGACCACACCTAATTCACGGGATATTACAGGGCCTTACAACGAGTCGACATCACGTCTTACGAGGATGCTGCGTTGTTGAAGAGGATGGGTTACACGGCGCACAACATACCGTTGGAAACCTTTCCGAGGGCTCTATTATGGAGGCAGCAAGCTTGCTCAGCTGTGCCCATTTTTGGAGCCCAAAATTGAACTTTTTCATCGATTTCGGGCCAATTTTCATCTTTTGTTCTGTTTTTCAGTCCCGGATCGTACGTCGTGAGCAGTTAAAAGGACGACAACCTAACTCGCCGGACATTAGAGGGCCCTACAATACGTCGATATCACATCTTGCGAGGATGCTGCGTTATTGAAGCTGATGGGTTCTCGTTAAGCCCATTGGGTCTTTTGAATGGGCCATCTCTCTGGGCTGGGACTGTGAACCGTCAACACATAAAGGAATTGCGCCCTCAACATGATAGGTGTGATCATACCAGCATTAATGCACAGTATCCCATCAGTACTCAGAAGTTAAGCGTGCTTGGGAGAGAGTAGTACTAGGATGTGTGACCACCTGGGAAGTCCTCGTGTTGCACCCTCCTTTTCAAATTTTTTTGCCCCGGCTAGGGTTGCCAAGATACTTTATCCACCATATTTCTATTACCGAATCCCACGGCACCTTGGGCAAGACAACTTCGCTTCACGTAGAGGCTGGGCCCGTAATCCGAGGGCGTAGGGCATGTGACCAGGTCTCCGTCGGTCCGGTGCCCATAACTTTTAATCGATATGGAGTTACGCGGCGCACAGCATACGGTAGCTCTCCGAGTGCTCTACAACGGGGGCAGCAAGTTTACTAAGCTACGCCTATTTTCGTAGCCCAAAATCGATTGTTTTCATCAATTTCGGGCCACTTTTCTTCTTTTGCTATGTTTTTCCGTCTCGGATCGTACCTCATGAGCTGTCAAACGGACGACAACCTAACTCGCTGGACATTAGAGGGCCCTACAATGCGTCGATATCACGTCCTGCGAGGATACTGCGTTGTTGAAGTGGATAGGTTATCGTTAAGCCCATTGGGCCTTTTGAATGGGCCATGTCTATGGGTTGGGACTGTGAATCGTCAACACATAAAGGAATTGTGCCATCAACATGACGGGTGCGATCATAGTAGAACTAATGCACCAGATCCCATCAGAACTCCGAAGTTAAGCGTGCTTGGGCGAGAGTAGTACTAGGTTGGGCGACCCCTTGGGAAGTCCTAGTGTTCTACCCCCCTTTTCAAATTTTTTTGCCCTGGTTAAGGTTGCCAAGATTCTTTATCCACTACATTTCTATTACAGAATCCCATGGCACGTTGGGCAAGACTACTTCGCTTCACGTAGAGGCCGGGCCTGCAAATCTAGGGCGTAGGGCTTGTGACCAGGTCTCCATCGCTCCGATGCCCATAACTTTTGATCCGTAAAGAGTTACGTAGCGCACAGCATACCGTTGGAAAGCTCTCTGAGAGCTCTACGGCACTGGAAGCAAGCCTGCTCAGCTGTGCCAATTTTTGGAGCCCAAAATCGAACATTTTCATCAGTTTCAGGTCACTTTTCTACATTTGCTCTATTTTTTCGTCCCAGATCATATGTCGTGAGCTGTTGAAAGGACGACAACCTAACTCGCGAGATATTACAGGGCCCTACAACGTGTCGATATCAAGTCTTACGAGGATGCTACGTTGTTGAAGCGGATGGGTTGTCGTTAAGCCTAATTGGCCTTTTGAATGAGCCATCTCTTTAGGCTGGGACTGTGAACCGTCAACACATAAAGGATTTGTGTACTCAACATGACGGGTGCCATCCTACCAGCATTAATGCACCAGATCCCATCAGACCTCCCAAGTTATGTGTGCTTGGGCAAGAGTAGTACTAAGATGGGTGACCCCCTGGGAAGTCCTCGTGTTAGACCCCCATTTTCAATTTTTTTTGCCTTGGTTAGGGTTGCCAAGATACTTTATCCACCACATTTCTAGTACCAAATCCCATGGCACCTTGGGCAAGACAACTTCGCTTCACGTAGAGGCTGGTGCTGCAAACCGTGGGTGTAGGGCTTGTGACCATGTCTCCATCGCTCCGGTGCCCATAACTTTTGATCCGTAAGGAGTTACACGGCGCACAACATGCCGTTGGAAAGCTCTTCGAGAGGTCTATGACGGGGGCAGCAATCCTGCTCGGCTGTGCCCTTTTTGGAGCACAAAATCGAATGTTTTCATCATTTTCGGGCTACTTTTCTTCTTTTACTCTATTTTTCAGTGCCGGATCGTACATCATGAGCTTTTAAAAGGACGACAACCTAACTTGCGGGAAATTTGAGGGCCCTACAACGCTTCGATATCACATCTTGGGAGGATGTTACGTTGTTGAAGTGGATGGGTTGTCGTTAAGCCCTTTGGGCCTTTTGAATGGGCCATCTCTCTAGGCTGGGACTGTGAACCGTCGACACATAAAGGATTTGTGCCCACAACATGACTGGTGCAATCATTCCAGCACTAATGCACCGAATCCCATCAGAACTCCGAAGTTAAGCATGCTTGGGCGAGAATAGTAATAGGATGGGTGACCCCTTGGGAAGTTCTCGTGTTGCACCCCTCAATTTCAATTTTTCTTTCCCCGGTTAGGGTTGCTAAGATACTTTATCCACCACATTTCTATTACCGAATCCCATGTCACCTTGGGCAAGACAACTTCGCTTCATGTAGAGGCTGGGCCCGTAATTCAAGGGTGTAGGGCTTGTGACCAGGTCTTCGTTGCTCCGGTGCCCATAACTTTTGATCCGTAAGGAATTACGCGCCACACAGCATACCGTTAGAAAGCTCTCCGAGAGATCTATGATAGGGGCAGCAAGCCTGCTCTGCTGTGCCCATTTTGGAGCCCAAAATCGAACCTTTTCATCAATTTTGGGCCACTTTTCATCTTTTGTTCTATTTTTCCATCCCAGATCGTTTGTCGTGAGCTTTCAAAAGGATGACAACCTAACTCGCGGGACATTAGAGGGCCCTACAATGCGTCGATATCACGTCTTGCAAAGATGCTGCGTTGTTGAAGTGGATGTGTTTTCGTTAAGCCCTTTGGGCCTTTTGAATGGGCCATCTCTCTAGGTTGGGACTGTGAACCGTCAACACATAAAGGATTTGTGCCCACAACATGACGGGTGCGATCATACCAGCATTAATGCACCAGATCCCATCAGAACTCCAAAGTTAAGCGTGCTTGGGCGAGAGTAGTGCTAGGATGGGTGACCCCCTGGGAAGTCCTCGTGTTGCACCCCCTCTTTTCAATTTTTTTTGCCCCGGTTAGGGTTGCCAAGATACTTTATCCTAAACATTTCTATTACCGAATCCCACGACACCGTGGGCAAGACAACTTCGCTTCACGTAGAGGCTGGGCCCGCAAACCGACGGGGGGAGGCTTGTGACCAGGTCTCCGTCGCTCCGGTGCCGATAACTTTTAATCCGTAAGGAGTTACACAGCGCACAGCATACCGTTGGAACGCTCTCCGAGCACTCCACGACAATGGAAACAAGCCTGCTCGGCTATGTCTATTTTTGGAGCCCAAAATCAAACGTTTTCATCAGTTTCGGGCCACTTTTCTACTTTTGTTCTGTTTTTCCGTCCCGGATCGTATGTCGTGAGTTGTTAAAAAGACGACAACCTAACTCGCATGATATTATAGTGCCTTACAGTGCGTCGATATCATGTCTTACGAGGATGCTGCGTTGTTGAAGTGGATGGGTTGTCGTTAAGCCCAATTGGCCTTTTGAATGGTCCATTTCTCTGGGCTGGGACTGTGAATCGTCAACATATAATAGATTTCTGCCCTCAACATGACGGGTGCGATCATACCAGCACTAATGAACTGGATCCCATCAGAACTTCGAAGTTAAGTGTGCTTCGGCAAAAGTAGTACTAGGACGGGTGACCCCCTGGGAAGTCATCGTGTTACACCCCCTTTTCATTTTTTTTTTCTCCGGTTAGGGTTCCCAAGATTCTTTATCCACCACAGTTCTATTACCGAATCCCACGGCACCTTGGGAAAGACAACTCTGCTTCACGTAGATGTTGGGCCGGCAAACCGAGGACGTAGGGCTTGTGACCAGGTCTTCGTTGCTCCGGTGCCCATAACTTTTGATCCGTAAGGAGTTACACAGCGCACAGCATATTGTTGGAAAGCTCTATGAGAGTTCTATAACGGGGGCAACAAGTCTGCACTGCTGCGCCCATTTTTGGAGCCCAAAATCGAACGTTTTCATCAGTTTTAGGCTACTTTTCTTCTTTTGCTATACTTTTCCATCCCGGATCGTACGTTTTGAGCTGTTAAAAGGACGACAACCTAACTCGCTGGATATTACAGGACCCTACAACACGTCGATATCACATCTTATGAGGATGCTGCGTTGTTAAAGTAGATGGGTTGTCCTTAAGCCCATTGGGCCTTTTGAATGGGCCATCTCTCTGGGCTGGGACTGTGAAATGTCAACACATAAAGGATTTGTGCCCTCAAAATGACGGTTGCGATCATACCAGCACTAATGCACCGGATCCCATCAGAACACCGAAGTTAAGCGTGCTTGGGCGAGAGTAGTACTAGGATGGGTGACCCCTTGGGAAGTCCTTGTGTTGCACCTCCCTTTTCAATTTTTTTTGCCCCGGTTAGGGTTCGCAGGATTCTTTATCCACCACATTTCTATTATCAAATCCCACGACACCTTGGGCAAGACAACTTCGCTTCACGTAGAGGCTAGGCTCGTAAACCGAGGGCGGGGGGCATATGACCAAGTCTCCGTCGTTCTGGTTCCCATAAATTTTAATCCGTATGGAGTTACACGGCGCACAACATACCATTGGAAAGCTCTCCGAGAGCTCTATGATGGGGGCAGCCAGCCTGCTCAGCTGCTCCTATTTTCAGAGCCTAAAATTGAACCTTTTCATCAGTTTTGGGCTACTTTTCTTCTTTTGCTCTGTTTTTCCGTCCCGGATCGTACGTCGTGAGCTGTTAAAAGGACGACAACCTAACTCGAAGGATATTATAGGTCCCTACAATGCGTCAATATCACTTCTAACGAGGATGCTGTGTTGTTGAAGCGGATGGGTTGTCGTTAAGCCCATTTGGCCTTTTGAATGGGCCATCTCTCTGGTCTGGGACTGTGAACCGTCAACACATAAAGGATTTGTGCCCTCAACATGACGGGTACGATCATACCAGCAGTAATGCACTGGATCCCATCAGAACTCCGAAGTTAGGCGTGCTTGGCGAGAGTAGTACTACGATGGGTGACCCCCTGGAAGTCCTCGTGTTGCACCCCCCTTTTCAATTTTTTTTGCCCTGTTAGGGTTGCCAAGATACTTTATCCACTACATTTCTATTACCGAATCCCACGGCACCTTGGGCAAGATAACATCGCTTCACGTAGAGGTTGGGCCCGCAAACCGAGGGCGTAGGGCTTGTGACCAGGTCTCTGTCACTCTGGTGCCTATAACTTTTGATCCGTAAAGAGTTACACGGCTCACAACATACCGTTGAAAAGCTCTCCGAGAGCTCTATGATGAGGGTAGCAAGCCTGCTATGTTGTACCATTTTTTGAGCCCAAAATCGAACGTTTACATCAGTTTCGGGCCACTTTTCCTCTTTTGCTCTATTTATTCATCACGGATCGTACGTCGTGAGCTGTTAAAAGGATGACAACCTAACTCGTGGGACATTAGAGGGCCCTACAACGCGTCGATATCATGTCTTACGAGGATGCTGCATTGTTGAAGTGGTTGGGTTGTCGTTAAGCCCATTGGGCCTTCTGAGTGAGCCATCTCTCTGGGCTGGGACTATGAACTGTCAACACAAAAAGGATTTGGGCCCTCAACAAGACGGGTGCGATCATACCAGCACTAATGCACCGTATCCCATCAGAACTCAGAAGTTAAGCGTGCTTGGTTAAAAGTAGTACTAGGATGGGTGACCACCTGGGAAGTCCTCGTGTTGCACCCCCCTTTTCAATTTTTTTTTGCCCCGGTTAGGGTTGCCAAGATACTTTATCCACTAGATTTCTATTACCGAATCCCACGGCACCTTGGGCAAGACAACTTCGCTTAACGTAGAGGTTGGGGCCGTAAACTGAGGGCGTAAGGCTTTTGACCAGTTCTCTATCGCTCCGGTGCCGTCAACTTTTGATCCTTAAAGAGTTACGTGGTGTACCACATACCGTTGGAAAGCTCTCCGAGTGCTCTACGACAGGGCCAGCAAGCTTGCTCGACTGCGCCTGTTATCGGAGCCCAAAGTTGAACGTTTACATCAGTTTCGGGCCACTTTTCCTCTTTTGCTCTATTTATTCGTCACGGATCGTACGTCGTGAGTTGTTAAATGGACGACAACCTAACTCGTGGGACATTAGAGGGTCCTACAACGCGTCGATATCATGTCTTGTAAGGAAGCTACATTGTTGAAACGGATGGGTTGTCGTTAAGCCCATTGAGCCTTTTGAATGGGCCATCTCTCTGTGCTGGGACTGTGAACCATCAACCCATAAAGGATTTGTGCCCTCAACATGACGGGTGCGTTCATACCAGTACTAATGAACCGGATCCCATCAGAACTCCGAAGTTAAGCGTGCTTGGGCGAGAGTAGTACTAGGATGGGTGACCCCCTGGAAGTCCTCGGTTGCACCCCCCTTTTCAATTTTTTTTGCCCCGGTTAGGGTTCCCAAGATTCTTTATCCAACACATTCCTATTACCGAATCCCATAGAACCTTGGGCATGACAACTTTGCTTCACGTAGATGCTGGGCTCGCAAACCGAGGGCATAGGGCTTACGATCAGGTCTTCATCACCCCGGTGACGATAAATTTTGATCCGTAACGAGTTACGCAGCGCACAACATACCGTTGGAAAGCTCTCCGAGAGCTCTATGATGGGGGCGGCAAGCTGGCTATGCTGCCACCGTTTTTGGATCCCAAAATCGAACGTTTTCATCAGTTTCGGGCAACTTTTCTTCTTTTGCTCTATTTTTCCGTCCTGGATCGTATGTCATGAGCTGTTAAAAGGAAGACAACCTAACTCGCGGGACATTAGAGGGCCCTACATCTCGTCGATATCACGTCTTGCGAGGATGCTGCGTTATTGAAGTGGATGGGTTTTCGTTGAGCCCTTTTGGCCTTTTGAATGGGCCATATCTCTAGGCTGGGACTGTGAACCGTCAACACATAAAGGATTTGTGCCCACAACTTGACGGGTGTGATCATACCAACATTAATGCACCGGATCCCATCAGAACTCCGAAGTTAAGCGTGCTTGGGCGAGAGTAGTACTAGGATAGGTGACCCCCGGTGATGTCCTCGTGTTACACCCCCCCTTTTGAAATTTTTTTGCCCCGATTAGGGTTACCAAGATAATTTATCCATCACATTTCTATTACCGAATCGCACGGTACATTGGGCAAGACAACTTCACTTCACGTAGAGGCTGGGCCCGCAAACCGAGGGCGTGGTGCTTGTGACTAGGTCTCCGTCGCTCCGGTGCCGATAACTTTTAATCCATAAGAAGTTACATGGCGCACAGCATACCGTTGGAAAGCCTTCCGATAGCTCTACGACGGGGGTAGCAAGCCTGATCGGCTGCACCAGTTTTCGGAGCCTAAAATTGAACGTTTTCATCTGTTTCGGGCCACTTTTCTACTTTCGCTCTGTTTTTATGTCCCGGATCGTATGTCGTGACTAACACATAAAGGATTTGTGCCCACAACATGACGTGTACGATCATACCAGCACTAATGCACCGGATCCCATCAGAACTCCGAAGTTAAGCGTGCTTGGGCGAGAGTAGTACTAGGACGGGTGACCCCTTGGGAAGTCCTCTTGTTGCACCCCTTTTTCAAATTTTTTTGCCCCAGTTAAGGTTCCCAAGATTCTTTATCCACCACATTTCTATTACCGAATCCCACGGCAGCTTGGGCAAGGCAACTTCCTTCACGTAGATGCTGGGCCCGCAAACCGAGGGCGTAGGGCTGGTGACCAGGTCTTCGTTGCTCCGGTGCCCATAACTTTTGATCCGTAAGGAGTTACGTAGCGCACAACATACCGTTGGAAAGCTCTCCGAGACTCTATGACAGAGGCGGCAAGCCTGCTCAGCTGTGCCCATTTTTGGAGCCCAAAATTGAATGTTTTCATAAGTTTCGGGACACTTTTCTTCTTTTGCTCTATTTCTTCTTTCTCGATCGAACATCGTGAGCTGTTAAAAGGATGACAACCTAAGTCGCTAGAAATTAGAGGGCCCTACAACGCGTCGATATCACGTCTACCGAGGATGCTGCGTTGTTGAAGTGGATGGGTTTTCGTTAGCCCTTTGGGCCTTTTGAATGGGCCATCTCTCTGGCTGGGACTGTGAACCGTCAACACATAAAGGATTAGTGCCCACAGCATGACGGGTGCGATCATACCAGCACTAATGCACCGGATCCCATCAGAACTACGAAGTAAAGAGTGCTTATGCGAGAGTGGTACTAGGATCGGTGACCCCTTGGGAAGTCCTCGTGTTGCACCCCCCTTTTCAATTTTTTTTTCCCCAGTTAAGGTTGCCAATATACTTTATCCACCACATTTCTATCACCGTATCCCACGACACCTTGGGCAAGGCAACTTCGCTTCACGTAGAGGCTGGGCCCGCAAACCGAAGGCGTAGGGCTTGTGACTAAGTTTCTGTCGCTCCGGTGCCCATAACTTTTGATCCGTAAGGAGTTACACGGCGCAAAGCATACCATTGGAAAGCTCTCCGAGAGCTCTATTACGTAGGCAGCAAGCTAGCTCAGCTGTGCCCCTTTTTGGAGCCCAAAATCGAACATTTTCATCCGTTTCGTGCCACTTTTCTTCTCTTGCTCTGTTTTTCCGTCCCGGATTGTACGTCGTGAGATGTTAAAAGGATGACAACCTAACTCGCAGGACATTAGATGGCCCTACATCGCGTCGATATCATGTCTTGCGAGGAAGCTGTGTTGTTGAAGCGGATGGGTTGTCGTTAAGCCCAATGGGTCTTTTGAATGGGCCATCTCTCTGGGCTGGGACTGTGAGCCGACAACACATAAAGGAATTTTGCCCTCAACATGACGGGTGCGATAATACCAGTACTAATGCACCGGATCTTATCAGAACTCCGAAGTTAAGCGTGCTTGGGCGAGAGTAGTACTAGGATGGGTGACCCCCTGGGAAGTACTCGTGTTGCACCACCTTTTTCAATTTTTTTTGCCCCGGTTAGGGTAGCCAAGATACTTTATCCACCACATTTCTATTACCGAATCCCACGGCACCTTGGGCAAGACAACTTCGCTTCACGTAGAGGTTGGGCCAGCAAACCGAGGGCGTAGGGCTTGTGACCAGGTCTCCATCGCTTCGGTACCAATAACTTTTGATCCGTAAGACGTTACGTGGCGCACAACATACCGTTGGAAAGCTCTCCGAGAGCTCTACGACGGGGGCAACAAGCCTGATCAGCTGTGCCTATTTGTGGAGTCCAAAATCGAACGTTTTCATTAGGTTCAGGCCACTTTTCTACTTTTGCCTTGTTTTTCATCTCGGATCGTATGTCGTGAGCTGTTAAAATGACTACAACCTAACTCGCGAGATATTATAGGGCCCTACAATGCGTCGATATCATGTCTTACGATGATGCTGCGTTGTTGAAGCGTATGGGTTGTCGTTAAGCCAAATTGGCCTTTTGAATGGGCCATCTCTCTGGGCTGGGACTGTGAACCGTTAACACATAAAGGATTTGTGCCCTCAACATGACTGGTGCCATCATACCAGCCTTAATTCACTGGATTCCATCAGAACTCCAAAGTTAAGCATGCTTGGGCGAGATTAGTACTAGGATGGGTGACCCCCTGGGAAGTCCTCGTGTTGCACCCCCCTACTTAATTTTTTTTGCCCCGGTTAGGGTTGCCAAGATACTTTATCCACCACATTTCTATTACTGAATCCCATATCACCTTGGGCAAGACAACTTTGCTTCACGTAGAGGCTGGTCCCGCAAACCGAAGGCGTAGGGCTTATGACCAGGTCTCCGTCGCTCCGGTACCTATAACTTTTGATCCGTAAAGTGTTATACGGCCCACAACATACCGTTGGAACGCTCTCTGAGAGCTCTATGATGGGGGCAGCAAGCCTGGTGTGCTGTACCAGTTTTTGTGCCCTAAATCGAACGTTTACATCAGTTTCGGGCCACTTTTCCTCTTTTGCTCTATTTTTATCCCGGATCGTACGTCGTGAGCTGTTAAAAGGACGAAACCTAACTCGCAGGACATCACAGGGCCCTAAAATGCGTCGAAATAACATATTAGGAGGACGCTGCATTGTTGAAGTGGATGGGTTGCCGTTAAGCCCATTGGGCCTTTTTAAAAGGCCATCTCTCTAGGCTGGGACAGTGAACCGTCGACACATAATGGATTTGTGCCCACAACTTGATGGGTGCGATCATACCAGCACTAATGCACCGAATCCCATCAGAACTCCGAAGTTAAGCGTGCTTGGGCGAGAATAGTACTAGGATGGGTGACCCCTTGGGAAGTCCTCGTGTTGCAGCCCCTTTTTCTAATTGTTTTGCCCCGGTTAGGGTTGCCAAGATACTTCAACCACCACATTTCTATTACCGAATCCCACGGCACCTTGGGCAAGGCAACTTCGCTTCACGTGGAGGCTGGGCCCACAAACCGAGGGCGTGGGGCTTGTGACCAAGTCTCCGTCGCTCCGGTGCCGACAACTTTTAATCTGTAAGGAGTTACACGGTGCACAACATACTGTTGGAAAGCTCTCCGAGTGCTCTACGACGGGGACAGCAAGCGTGCTCGGCTGCGCCTATTTTTTGGAGCCCAAAATCAAACGTTTTCATCCGTTTTGGGCCACTTTTCTAATTTTGCTCTGTTTTTCTATCCCAGATCGTATGTCGTGAGCTGTTAAAAGGACGACAACCAAACTCGCGGGATATTACAGGGCCCTTTTGAATGGGACATCTCTCTGGGCTGGGACTGTGAACCATCAACACATGAAGGAATTGCGCCCATAACATGACGGGTGCGATCATCCCAGCACTAATGCAACGGATCCTACCAGAACTCCGAAGTAAAGCGTGCTTGGGCGAGAGTAGTACTAGGATGGGTGCCCCCCTGGTAAGTCCTCGTGTTGCATCCCCCTTTTCAATTTTTTTTGCCTGGGTTAGGGTTGCCAAGATTCTTTATCCACAACATTTCTATTACCGAATCCCACGGCACCTTGGGCAAGACAACTTCGCTTCACATAGAGGCTGGGCCCGTAAACCGAGGGCGTAGGGCTTGTGACCAGGTCTCCATCGCTCCGGTGGCGATAACTTTTGATCCGTAAGGTGTTACACGGTGCACAGCATACCGTTGGAAAGCTCTCCAAGAGCTCTATGATGTGGGCATCAAGCCTTCTCAGTTGCGATCATTTTTGTAGTTGAAAATTGAACATTTTCATCAGTTTCGGGCAACTTTTCTTCTTTTGCTCTGTTTTTTCATCCCGGGTCGTATGTCGTGAGTTGTTAAAAGGATGATAACCTAACTCGCGGGACATTATAGGGCCCTACAATGCGTCAATATCACGTCTTACGAGGATATTGCATTTTTTAAGTGAATGGGTTGTCGTTAAGCCCATTGGGCCTTTTGAATAGGCCATCTCTCTGGGCTGGGACTGTGAACCATCAACACATAAAGGATTTTTGCCCACAACATGACGGGTGCGAGCATACCAACACTAAAGCACCGGAGTCCATCAGAACTTCGGAGTTAAGCGTGCTTGGGCAAGAATATTACCAGGATGGGTGACACCCTAGGAAGTCCTCGTGTTGCACCCCCCATTTTCAATTTTTTTTGCCTCGGTTAGGGTTGCCAAGATATTATATCCACCACATTTCTATTACCGATTCCCATGGCACCTTGGGCAAGACTACTTCGCTTCACGTAGAGGCTGGGCCCGTAAACCGAGGGCGTGGGGCTTGTGACCAGGTCTCCGTCGCTACGGTGCCCATAACGTTTAATCCGTAAGGAGTTACGCGGCGCACAACATACCGTTCGAAAGCTCTTTGAGAGCTCTACGACGGAGGTAGCAAGCCTGGTGAGCTGCGCCTCTTTTCGGAGACCAAAATCTAACATTTTCATCAGTTTCAGGCCACTTTTGTTCGTTTGCTCTATTTTTGTGTCCCAGAACGTACGTCGTGAGCTGGTAAAAGGACGACAACCTACCTCGCGGGATATTACAGAGCCTTACAACGCACAGATATCACGTCTTACAACGATGCTGCGTTATCGAAGCAAATGGGTTGTCATTAAGCCCATTGGTCCTTTTGAATGGGCCATCTCTCTGAGCTGGGACTGTGAACCGTCAACACATAAATGATTTGTGCCCACAACATGACGGGTGTGATCATACCAGCACTAATGCACCGAATCCCATCAGAACTTCGTAGTTATGCATGGTTGGGCGAGTGTAGTACTAGGATGGGTGACCCCCTGGGAAGTCCTCGTGTTGCACCCCCCCTTTTCAATTTTTTTTGCCCCGGTTAGGGTTGCCAAGATACTTTATCCACCACATTTCTATTACCGACTCCCACGGCACCTTGGGCAAGAGAACTTCGCTTCACATAGAGGCTAGCCCCGCAAACCGAGGGCGTAGGGCTTGTGACCAGGTCTCCATCGCTCCGGTGCCCATAACTTTTAATCCGTAAGGAGTTACGCGACGCACAACACACCGTTGGAAAGCTATCCGAGAGCTCTACGACGGGGGCAGTAAGCCTGCTCTGTTGTGCCCTTTTCTGGAGCCCAAAATTGAACGTTTTCATCAGTTTCGGTCCACTTTTCTTCTTTTGCTCTGTTTTTCTGTCCTGGATCATACGTCGTGAGCTGTTAAATGGACTAGGATGGGTGACCCCCTGGGAAGTCCTCGTGTTGCACCCCCCATTTATATTTTTTTTGCCCCGGTTAGGGTTGCCAATATACTTTATCCACCATATTCCTATTACCGAATCTCATAGTACCTTGGGCAAGACAACTTCGCTTCACGTAGAGGCAGGGCCCGCAAACCGAGGGCATAAGGATTGTGACCAGGTCTTCGTCGCTCCGGTGCCTATAACTTTTAATTCATAAGGAGTTACGCGGCGCACAGCATACCGTTGGAAAACTCTCCGAGAACTCTACGACGGGGGCGGCAAGCGTCCTAAGCTGCGCCTATTTTCGGAGAACAAAATCAAACGTTTTCATCAGTTTCGGGCCACTTTTCTTCTTTTGCTCTGTTTTTCGGTCCTGGATCGTACATCGTGAGCTGTTAAAAGGATGACAACCTAACTCGCGGGATATTATAGGGCCCTACAACATGTCGATATCACGTCTTACGAGGATGCTGCGTTGTTGAAGCAGATAGGTTGTCGTTAAGCCCATTGGGCCTTTTGAATAGGCCATCTCTTTGTGCTGGGACTGTGAACCGTCAACACATAAAGGAATTGTCCCCTCAACATGACAGGTGCGACCATACCAGCACTAATGCACCGGATCTCATTAGAACTCTGAAGTTAAGCGTGCTTGGGCAAGAGTAGTACTAGGATGGGTGACCCCCTGGGAAGTCCTAATGTTGCACCCCTTTTTCAATTTTTTTTGCCCTAGTTAGGGTTGCCAAGATACTTTATCCACCACATTTCTATTACCGAATCCCACGGCACCTTCGGCAAAACAACTTCGCTTCACGTAGAGGCTGGGCCAGCAAACCGAGGGCGTAAGGCCTGTGACCAGGTCTCCGTCGCTCTGGTGCTCATAACTTTTGAATCGAAGGGAGTTACGTGGGGCACAGTATACCGTTGGAAACCTCTCCAAGAGCTCTACGACGGGGGCAGTGAGCCTGCTCGGCTATACCAATTTTTGGAGCCCAAAATCGAACGTTTTCATCAGATTCAGGCCACTTTTCTTCTTTTAGTCTATTTTTTGGTCCCGGATCGTATGTCGTGAGCTGTTAGAAGGATGACAACCTAACTCGCCGGACATAAGAGGGCCCTACAAAGCGTCGATATCACGTCTTGCGAGGATGCTGCGTTGTTGAAGCGGATGCATTGTTGTTAAGCCCATTGGGCCTTTTCAATGGGCCATCTGTCTGGGTTGGGACTGTGAACCGTCAACACATAAAATAATTGTGCCCTCCACATGACGGGTGTGACCATACCAGCACTAATGCACCGGATCCCATCAGAACTCAGAAGTTAAGCATGCTTGGGCGGGAGTAGTACATGGATGGGTGACCCCTTGCGAAGTCCTCGTGTTGCACCCCCCCTTTTCAATTTTTTTTGCCCCGATTTGGGTTGCCAAGATACTTTATCCTCCACATTTCTATTACCGAATCCTGCGACACCTTGGGCAAGACAACTTCGCTTCACGTAGAGGCTGGGCCCGCAAACCGAGGGCGTAGGGCTTGTGACCAAGTCTCCGTCGCTCCGATGCCCATAACTTTTGATCCGTAAGGAGTTACGAGGTGCACAACATACCGTTGGAAAGCTCTCCGAGAGCTCTACTATAGGGGCAGCAAGCCTGCTCGTCTGCACCTATTTTCGAAGCCTAAAATCGAATGTTTTCATTAGTTTTTGACAACTTTTCTATCTTTTCTCTATTTTTCTGTCCCGTATCGTACGTCGTGAGCTGTTAAAAGGAAGACAACCTAATTCGTGGGACATTAGAGGGCCCTACAACACGTCGATATCTCTTCTTGCGAGGATGCTGCGTTGTTGAAGTGGATGGGTTATCGTTAAGCCCATTGGGCCTTTTGAATGACCCATATCTTTGGGCTGGGACAATGAACCATCAACAAATAAAGGATTTGTGCCCTCAACATGACGGGTGCGATCATACCAGTACTAATGCACCGGATCCCATTAGAACTCTGAAGTTAAGCGTGCTTGGGTGAGAGTAGTACTTGGATGGGTGATCCCCTAGGAAGTCCTTGTGTTGCACCCCCCTTTTCAATTTTTTTTGCCCCGATTAGGGTTGCCAAGATACTTTATCCACCACATTTCTATGACAGTATCCCACGGCACCTTGGGCAAGTCAACTTTGCTTCATGTAGAGGTTGGGCCCGCAAACCGAGGGCGTAGGGCTTGTGACCAGGTCTCCGTCGCTCCGGTGCCCATAAATTTTGACCCGTAAGGAGTTACGAGGTGCACATCATACCGTTGGAAAGCACTCTAAGAGCTCTACAATAGGGGCAGCAAGCCTACTCGGCTACACCCATTTTTGGAGCCGAAAATTGAACGTTTTCAATAGTTTCGGGCCCCATTTCTTCTTTTGCTCTGTTTTACCGTCCCATATTGTACGTCGTGAGTTTTTAAAAGGATGACAACCTAACTCGTGGGATATTAGAGGGCCCTACAACGCTTCGATATCATATATTGCGTGGATGCTGCGTTGTTGAAGTGGATGAGTTGTCGTTAAGCCCATTGGGCCTTTTGAATGGGCCATTTCTCTGGGCTTGGATTGTGAACCGTCAACACATAAAGGATTTGTGCCCTCAACATGACGGGTGCGATCATACCAGCACTAATGCACCGGATCCCCTCAGAACTCTGACGTTAAGCGTGCTTGGGTAAGAGTACTACTTGGATGGGTGATCCCCTCGGAAATCCTTGTGTTGCACCCCCCTTTTCAATTTTTTTTTGCCCCGATTAGGATTGCCAAGATACTTTATCCACCACATTTCTATGAATGAATCCCACGGCACCTTGGGCAACAAAACTTCGCTTCACGTAGAGGCTGGGCCCACAAACCGAGGGCGTAGGGCCTGTGACCATGTCTCCGTCGCTCCGGTGCCCATAACTTTTGATCCGTAAGGAGTTACGCGGTGCACAGCATACCGTTGGAAAGCTCTCCGAGAGCTCTAAGACGGGTGCAGCAAGCCTGCCCGGCTGTGCCCCTTTTCGGAGCCCAAAATCGAACGTTTTCGGAGCCCAAAATCGAATGTTTTCATCAGTTTCGGGCTACTTTTCTTCTTTTGCTCTGTTTTTTCATCCCGAATCGTACATCGTGAGCTGTTAAAAGTACGACAACCTAACTCGCGGGTCATTAGAGGGCCTTACACTTCATCGATATCACGTATTGCGAGGATACTGCGTTGTTGAAGCAGAAGGCTAGTCGTTAAGCAGATTGGGCCTTTTGACTAGGCCATTTCTCTGGGCTTGGACTGTGAACCGTCAGCACATAAAGGATTTGTGCCCTCAACATGACGGGTGCGATTATACCAGCACTAATGCACCGGATCCCATCAGAACTCCGAAGTTAAGCATGCTTGGGCAAGGGGAGTACAAGGACGGGTGACCCCGTGGGAAGTCCTCGTGTGGCACCCCCAATTTTCAATTTTTTTTGCCCCGGTTAGGGTTGCCAAGATTCTTTCTCCACCACATTTCTATGACTGAACCCCACGGCACCTTGGCCAACAAAACTTGGCTTCACGTAGAGGCTGGGCCCACAAACCGACGGCGTAGGGCTTGTGACCATGTCTCCGTCGCTCCGGTGCCCATAACTTTTGATCCGTAAGGAGTTACTCGGCGCACAGCATACCGTTGGAAAGCTCTCCGAGAGCTCTAAGACGGGTGCAGCTAGCCTGCCCGGCTGTGCCCCTTTTTGGAGCCCAAAATCAAATGTTTTCAGAGCCCAAAATTGAATGTTTTAATCAGTTCCGGGCAACTTTTCTTCTTTTGCTTTGTTTTTTCATCCGGGATCGTCCGTCGTGAGCTTTAAAAAGTACGACAACCTAACTCGGGGGTCATTAGAGGGCCTTCCGCCTCATCGATATCACGTCTTGCAAAGATGCTGCGTTGTTGAAGCAGATGGGTTGTCGTTAAGCCGATTGGGCCTTTTGAATGGGCCATTTCTCTGGGCTTGGACTATGAACCGTCAGCACATAAAGGATTTGTGCCCTCAACATGACGGGTGCGATCATACCAGCACTAATGCACCGGATCCCATCAGAACTCTGAAGTTAAGCATGCTTGGGCGAGAGTAGTACAAGGACGGGTGACCCCGTGGGAAGTCCTCGTGTTGCACCCCCCATTTTCAATTTTTTTTGCCCCGGTTAGGGTTGCCAAGATACTTTATCCACCATATTTCTATTACCGAATCCCATGGCAACTTGGGGAAGACAACTTCACTTCACGTAGAGGCTAGGCCAGCAAACTGAGGACGTGGGGCATCTGACTAGGTCTGCGTCGCTCCGATGCCCATAACTTTTAATCCATAAGGCGTTACGCGGCGCACAGCATACCGTTGGAAAGTTCTCCGAGAGCTCTACGATGGAGGCATCAATCTTACTAAGCTGCGCCTATTTTTGGGGTCCAAAATCGAACGTTTTCATCAATTTCTGGCCATTTTTCTTCTTTTGCTCTATTTTTTCATCCTGGATCGTACGTCGTGAGATGTTAAAAGGACGACAACCTAACTCGCGGGATATTTTAGGGCCCTACAATGCGTCGATATCATGTCTTACAAGGATGTTGCGTTGTTAAAGCAGATGGGTTGTCGTTAAGCCCATTGGGCCTTTTGAATGGGCTATCTCTCTGGGCTGGGACTGTGAACTGTCAAGACATAAAGGATTTGTGCCCTCAACATGACGGGTGCGATCATACTAGCACTAATGCACCGAATCCCATCAGAACTCCGAAGTTATGCGTGCTTGGGCGAGAGTAGTACTAGGATGGGTGACCCCCTGGGTAGTCCTCGTGTTGCACCCCCCTTTTCAATTTTGTTTGCCCCGGTTAAGGTTGCCAAGATACTTTATCCACCACATTTCTATTACCGAATCCCACGGCTCCTTGGGCAAGACATCTTCGCTTCACGTAGAGGTTGGGCCCGCAAACCGAGGGCTTGGGGCTTGTGACCAGGTCTCCGTCGCACCGATGCCTATAACCTTTAATCTGTAAGGTGTTATACGACGCACAGCATACCGTTGGAAAGCTCTCCGAGAGCTCTACGACAGGGTCAGCAAGCCTACTATGTTGTGCCAATTTTCGGAACCCAAAATCGAACGTTTTAATCAGTTTCGGGCCACTTTTCTTCTTTTGCTCTATTTTTTCATCCTGGATCCTACATCGTGAGCTGTTAAATGGACAACAACTTAACTCGCGTGATATTACATGGCCCTACAGCTTGTCGATATCACGTCTTAACAGGATGCTGCGTTGTTGAAGCAGATGGGTTGGCGTTAAGCCCATTAAGCCTTTTGGATGGGCCATCTCTCTGGGCTGGGACTGTGAACCGTCAACACATAAAGGATTTGTGCCCTCAACATGACGGGTGCGATCATACCAGCACTAATGCACCGGATCCCATCAGAGCTCCGAAGTTAAGCGTGCTTGGGCAAGAGTAGTACTAGGATGGGTAACCCCCTGGGAAGTCTTCATGTTGCACCCCCCATTTCAATTTTTTTTGCCCCGGTTAGGGTTGCCAAGATTCTTTCTCCACCACACTTCTATTACCGAATACCACGGCATTTTGGGCAAGACAACTTCGCTTCACGTAGAGACTGGGCCCGCAAACCGAGGGTGTAGGGCTTGTGACCAGATCTCCGTCGCTCCGGTGCCCTTAACTTTTTATTTGTAAGGAGTTACGCGGTGCACAGTATACCGTTGGAAAGCTCTCCGAGAGCTCTATGACGGGGGCAACAAGCCTACTCAGCTGCGCCCATTTTTTTAGCCCAAAATCTAATGTTTTCATCAGTTTTGGGCCACTTTTCTTCTTTTTGCTCTATGTTTCCGTCCCGGATCGTACGTCGTGAGCTGTTAAAAGGACGACACCCTAACTCGCGGGACATTAGAGGGCCTTACAATGCGTCGATATCACGTCTTGCAAGGATGCTGTGTTGTTGAAATGGATTGGTTGTCGTTAAGCCCTTTGGGCCTTTTGAATGGGCCATCTCTCTGCGCTAGGACTGTGAACCATCAACACATAAAGGATTTGTGCCCACAACATGACGGGTGTGATCATACCATTACTAATGTATCAGATCCCATCAGAACTCTGAAGTTAAGCATGCTTGGGCGAGAGTAGTACTAGGATGGGTGACCCCCTAGGAAGTCCTCGTATTGCAGCCTCCCTTTTCAATTGTTTTTGCCCCGGTTAGGGTTGCCAAGATATTTTATCCACCATATTTCTATTACCGAATCCCACGGCACCTTAGGCAAGAGAACTTCGCTTCACGTAGAGGCTGGCCCGCAAACCGATGGCGTGGGTCTTGTGACCAGGTCTCCGTCACTCCGGTGCCCATAACTTTTAATCCGTAAGGAGTTATGTGGCGCACAACATACGATTGGAAAGTTCTCTGAGAGCTCTACGACAAGTGTAGCAAGCCTACTCTGCTGCGCCTTTTTTCGAATCCCAAAATGCAACGTTTTCATCAGTTTTGGGTCACTTTTCTTCTTTTGCTCTATTTTTTCGTCCCGGATCGTATGTCGTGAGCTGTTAAAAGGATGACAACCTAATTGGAATGATATTACAGGGCCCTACAATGCGTCGATATCACGTCTTACAAGGATGCTACGTTGTTGAAGTGGATGGGTTGTCGTTAAGCCCATTGGGCCTTTTGAATGGGCCATCTCTCTGGGCTGGGACTGTGAACCATCATCACATAAAGGAATTGTGCCCTCAAAATGACGACAACGATCATACCAGCACTAATGCACCGAATCCCATTAGAACTCTGAAGTTAAGCGTGCTTGGACGAGAGTAGTATTAGGATAGGTGACCCTATGGGAAGTCCTCGTGTTGCACCCCATTTTCAATTTTTTTTGCCCTGGTTAGGGTTCCCAAGATACTTTATCCACCACATTTCTATTACCGAATCTCACGGCACCTTGGGCAAGACAACTTCGCTTCACGTAGAGGCTGGGTCAGCAAACCGAGGGCGTAGGGCTTATGACAAAGTCTCCGTCGCTCCGGTGCCCATAACTTTTGATCCGTAAGGAGTTATGTGGCGCACAACATACCGTTGGAAAGCTCTCCAAGAGCTCTACGACGGGGGTAGTGAGCTTGCTCAAATGCGCCCATTTTTGGAGACCAAAATCGAACGTTTTTATAAGTTTTGGGCTACTTTTCTTCTTTTGCTCTATTTTTTCGTCCCGGATCGTATGTTTTGAGCTGTTAAAAGGATGACAACCTAACTCGCGGGATATTGCAGGGCCCTACAACTCGTCGATATCACGTCTTATGAGGATGCTACGTTGTTGAAGCGGATGGGTTATCATTAAGCCCAATTGGCCTTTTGAATGGGCCATCGCTCTGGGCCAGGACTGTGAACCGTCAACACATAAAGGATTTATGCCATCGATATGACGGGTGCGATCATACTAGCACTAATGCAACGGATCCCATCAGAACTCTGAAGTTAAGCGTGCTTGGGCGAAAGTAGTACTATGATGGGTGACCCCCTCGGAAGTCCTCGTGTTGTACCCCCGTTTTTCAATTTTTTTTGCCCCAATTAGGGTTGCCAAGATTCTTTATCCACCACATTTCTATTACCGAATCCCACGGCACCTTGGGCAAGACAACTTCGCTTCACGTAGAGGCTGGGCCTGCAAACCGAGGGCGTAGGGCTTGTGACCAGGTCTCCATCTCTCCGATGCCTATAACTTTTGATCTGTAAGGAGTTACGCGGCACACAGCATACCGTTGGAAAGCTCTCCGAGAGCTCTATGACGGGGGCAACAAGTCTACTCAGGTGCGCCCATTTTTGGAGCCCAAAATCGAATGTTTTCATAAGTTTTGGGCCACTTTTCTTCTTTTGCTCTATTTTTTTGTCCCGGATCGTACGTCGTGAGCTGTTAAAAGGACGACAACCTAACTCACTGGACATTAGAGGGCCCTACAATGCGTTGATATCACGTCTTGCGAGGATGCTGCGTTGTTGAAGTAGATGGGTTGTCGTTAAGCCCTTTGGGCCTTTTGAATTGGCCATCTCTCTGGGCTAGGACTGTGAACCGTCAACACATAAAGGATTTTTTCCCACAACATGACGGGTGCGATCATACCAGTACTAATGCATCGGATCCCATCAGAACTCTGAAGTTAAGTGTGCTTGGGCGAGAGTAGTACTAGGATGGGTCACCCCTAGGGAAGTCCTCGTGTTGCACCCTCTATTTTTAATTTTTTTTGCCCTGGTTAGGGTTGCCAAGATACTTTATCCACCACATTTCTATCGAATGCCACGGCACCTTAGGCAAGACAACTTGGCTTCACGTAGAGGTTGGGCCCGCAAACCGAGGTCGTGGGGCTTATCACCAGGTCTCTGTCTCTCCGGTGCCCATAACTTTTAATCTGTAAAGAGTTACGCAACGCACAACATTCCATTGGAAAGCTCTCCGAGAGCTCTATGACGGGGGCAGCAAGCCAGCCCAGCTGCGCCAGTTTTCGAAGCCCAAAATCAAACGTTTTTATAAGTTTCGGGCCACTTTCCTTCTTTTGCTCTATTTTTTCGTCTTGGATCGTATGTCGTTAGTTGTTAAAAGGACGACAACCTTACTCGCAGGATATTATAGGGCCCTACAACGCGTCGATATCACTTCTTATAAGGATGCTACATTGTTGAAGCGGATGGGTTGTCGTTAAGTCCATTGGGCCTTTCGAATGGTCTATCTCTCTGGGCTGGGACTATGAACTGTCAACATATAAAGGAATTGTGCCCTCAACATGATGACTGCGATCATACCAGCACTAATGCACTGGATCGCATTAGAACTCCGAAGTTAAGCGTGCTTGGGCGAGAGTAGTACTATGATGGGTGACCGCATGGGAAGTCCTCATGTTGCACCCCATTTTCAATTTTTTTTGCCCCGGTTAGGGTTTCCAAGATACTTTATCCATCACATTTCTATTACCGAATCCCACGGGACCTTGGCCAAGACAACTTCGCTCCACGTAGAGGCTGGGCCAGCAAACCGAGGGCTAGGGCTTGTGACTAGGTCTCCGTCGCTCCGGTGCCCATAACTTTTGATCCATAAGGAGTTACGCGGCGCACAGCATACCGTTGAAAAGCTCTCCGAGAGCTCTACGACGGGGGCAGCAAGCTTGCTCAGCTGCTGTCATGCCCCAACCTGGCCTATAAAGGTTAGACTAGGGTGTGATCTAAACATTCAAGTCTATCTCGTACTTAACTGTTCATGAAAGTTTAACACTTAACGTTTTAGCCTAAACTCCATAATTTTCCAAAAAACTGGCAGCATAACGGCTGTAATTGGGCTCTTTGGTTTGACCTGATTCCCTAAAAGCCTCAAATTTTCCAATCTTAATTTCATTTCCAACAAAGATTACTATTCATCAATTGAAACGCCTACTAGTTATCTCGATGTCTCGTTTGATTTATAACCTAGCATGATACTATGTCTCGTTTGTTTGTTAATCCTCGTTACAAAAGTACCTGTTGATCTTAGCTTAACAATGGGTACCTGCTTAAGACTGGATAGGTTCATTTTACTTAGTTCTTACCGGATACTTCATAATCCTATGATAGTTACTAACTAGTAACGATAGCAAAACGACCATAGTAGTGTTTGTCTAGTTATTATCAATACAAGCCAAAATTATACCCCAAATTACAACAAGGGTCTTTTACATTACAAACATCAAACAACATGAAAAGAAATAGTCTTCAAGCAGCATAGTCTTCACAAATGGCCATAATCAAGCAAAGCATATAGGACAGGAAATCATTCCAAGGAATCATCGTTAGGCACGTCGTCCTCGGGTACCTGTTCTTGATCTTCTTCACCTGAGATGATAAAAGAGGGTGAGTCCTTATGAACTCAGCGAGGGGGAACGAGAAATAGGTTTTGAAACTCATTTTCCGGTTCAACTTATGAAAACCCTTTTTGCAAGCATGGATATATCACAAATAAGTACATAACAATAATATAAAAGTAAAGGGACACAATTACCCGTTTTTCCTCCCCGAGGTCCTCCAGGAACCAAGCGAGAGTACTTATACACATAGTGAAAAGGATACGGTGAGCTTTTGCTCTCAGTTCATTTCCAGTATCAATTGTTGTGCCCGACTTCAAATCATCCCCTTATCACGCCAAATGGGTGTACTCCGGATGTACCCTGAAATCCTACGACCCAACTCTCTGAGGAAGTCTAGCCCCCAAGTGAGTGAGGGAATTGGACAATGGTAGTCACGATTGCACCAGCTGTAATACCCCGATCCCTCTCGAGACCGGGAGTTCTGTCAATCGATCTAAACACAACCCAAACCAAACCCGGGCATAAATTTTCAGGGAAAACGGACGGAGTCTCCCCTGTTTCTAGGCAAACTGTAAAACCTGTAATAGCATTTAAATGGACCAACACCGTGTCCAACCATACAAAACTTCCTCAAGGCCATCCGAGCCTCAGTTCTCAACAATTTAAACTCAGCACGTATACATACATTTCAAATTTAAAAGCTAACCTATCTCTTTTCATTTTGACAAGTACATTCAAACTTGAAAATTAAACCATACTAAGCTACTACATAAAATAGACTATCATGCCATTCTAGTTCTTTTCTTTTGGACATTACAAACATGCATTTGAAGTTAAGTTATAATAACTAGATACATAATCTAACTTATCAAACTACTTCAACAATCTAACGAAACTTAAATTACATACTTTTAGCATTAAATACATACAACATATGAAAGCATATATCTTCACAACTTCGACACTCAAGCCACATAGGCACGCAAGACAACTCTTCAGGCAACAACTTCCACGAAATCACGAACTTCCAGCTAACATGACATTTCCTGAAATGTGGTGGTGAGGAGTGAGTATACACAACACGTATACTCAGTGAGGGCGAGACAGATATCGAATTGGAGAGAAAGAAGATTGTGCAATGCAAAAAGGTACAGTTAAGCAATACAATCAATAAAAGGCATACAATATAAACAACAATACAATTAAACAACTAAAGAAAGCATTAACACAACCAATCAAAGCTATACCATACTTTGAAGGCTATGGTTCACTCGAGCGAGTAATGTACCGATCACGATTCCGATGACTTTAACGATGACGCGCCGGCCCAAACCACCTTATAACACCAGTTTGGAATACCCCGGAAGTATCCATCAATCTACGACCCAAATCTCCCTGGGAGGCAACCCAAGCAAGAAAGGGAATAGCAGCAGAGCTAGAGCAACCAACACTAGCAACCCAAGGCTACCCAGAGAGGCCCATCACTCACGCGCGAGACACTATGCAATGCAAGACTCGATACAAGACAATAACAAGGGATAAAGCCACACGTGGGAGAATAACAAAGTAGGTTACTCTCGCACGCAATAGCAGCAATTTGATAAGCAATTCAATCCAAAACAACTCAAACAAGTATTCCAAGTAATTCTAAGCATTCTATAGGCATAAAGACAAGAAAACACACAAAAACACAAATCGGCCCCAACTATCAAAACGCTACCATTTCCAAACGAGCCACGAGTTCTGGAAACCGACTTCGCCAACCCTCCTAGGTCACCATAAGGCACGTCTAAAGACCCCGAAACCTTACTTTACCCTAGCACTCGCGCAAAGCCCCGATTTCCCCCTTTCTCGTTTGAACTACAACTATAACAACCAAACACCCAACCAACGCCATAATCACACCAAAAGTGCTTCCATGGCTTCCCGAAGCAATGCCAACACGCAAAATGAGAAAACACAAAAGTCGACCTAAACGACCCCAACTTTCCCAAAGGCATAATTCTCGTTTTTTCCACTACGCAACCCAAACAAACCACACATTTTAGCATTCTAGCATACTTAGCACGTTTCTACATCAACGGAAAGCATAACAGCGCAATTTCAACTTTCAAGGTTTTACTATTCATAAAACACTATTCATTTCACAATTTAATTTGCAATCACAACATTTAACAGCAGAAAATGTTACAAAGCTATAAATACATGATCTACAAATGCCAAGGAACATTCTAGAAGCATCAAATCGCTTTAAATAATGATATACGAATAAATCTAAAAATTGACAAAGTTAACATACACAACGTATAAATGCGCAAATAACATGCTTCCCTCACCTTAGACGCTCCTAGACGCTAGGAAGACCTCGTAGGACGCCTCGGAAACCACCCCGTGCAAGCTCCCGCGAAGAAATGAAGATTTTGGCTTGAAATCTTTTTTTTTCTCTCCTCATTTTCGGCCTTGCTAAGCTACTGTTCAGGTCTGTTTTTTTTTTATTTTGTGTTATTTAGGCTATTTTAAAGAGGTCAAAGGTCAAAAGGGTCAAAGCTTTGGTCAAGGTTGGTCAAACAACTTAAAACTAGTCAAAATGGCCTATTTTTGTGCATTTTTAAGCTAAATAACTAACACCAAAATCAATTCTAGCTAGTAACAATTAAAATATAAAATTTAAGTCATCTAAATACTAGTTTCACTATTTGCTGAGGACTAGAATCCGTTTTCTAGCTAACGCCCTCGATATGCAATGCACGTTGCGACAATAAAAGAATAACAATTAATTCTCAAAGAATCTAAGAAATATATCATTTTTGGAAAGTATCATAGTTTAAAATTTACTCCGGCTCAGAGTTACTTTTCTCATTTATTTGAAAACCGAGTGATTTTAACACAAAACAACCAAAACCGATTATTAAAATAATCAAAACAATCAAGGTAATCAATATTCATTTAAAATAATAAATTTAACTATTTCTAGAACATTTAAAAGAATTATGAAGTTAACATTAAACTACAAATGAAGGTTAACATAAACACATAGTCAAACACAATTAAACCCTAACATTTAAGATAACACTTAATTAATCACAAGAGAATAAATTCAATTACTATAATTAATAGAAGTAGATAACAACCTTTCAATTATTCAATATATAATTACTAAATGCTTCCAAGAGAAATATGAAAATAGTGCAATTTGGTTGATTTAACTAATTAAACATTTAATCAAATGCAGTCAAGTGCTATTAAATGCATGCCGGGTTCGGGTTATCACATCCTTCCCCCCTTAAAACAATTGCGTCCTCGCAATTCTTCTTCCAATAGAACTCAACATCATCTGAAATCCAATTCTGACTAATCTTCATCGGTTGCTGAGCAAGATAATATATAAGAATGCCCGTAGGAAATCCCGAATAGAAATTCCAATCAAGAATGCCGAGGAAATACCAACTAAAGACTGAAGCAAAGACACTGTAGATATCATCAATACCACATACTAATGGCAGGAAGAGTACCGAAGGAGTACCCTATTTAAGAATCTTCAATAGAATCTAAAAAGTACCAAATAAGAAAGTTAATAGATAGCCAGAGTAGATACACCTCATGCAGTACTGACTACCGTAAATATACCCAGCTGAAAGTTCTGTAAAGGATTATAGAGAAGAATACCAAAGGCCAACTTCTAAATGAAATCTTCCAATCACTGTGTTCCTACCGCAACATCTTAGTCAAACAGCAAATATAGATTCCCCTGAATGGAAAGGCCGAAGGAGAAGCCGTAAACAGTACAAGATAATATGTCCAAGCAGAATTCCAAGTGTAGGATCTTCCAATAAATGCCAATAAGGAAAAATACCAGTAAAATGCCCGATAAGGATTCCAAAGAATACCGTAAGTAATATGAGATAATGAGTCTGATAGGAATTCCAGTTACCAAATCAACTAAGGGATGCCAAAGAAAATACCCGAACAATGCTCCAGTAAGAAAGTACTAAGAATTGCCCAATAAGTAATACTAAATAAATGGCCACTAAGAATCCTAGAGAATGCCATTGAAGAATTTTCCAATAAGGAATACCAGTAGCACTCCAATAAAGACCAAGACACATATACCATAGATAATACCATGCAGTAAGTCCAACTGAAAATCCAATAGCCAAGTCCACCAAGTAGTGCCAACAAAAGTCCCCAAAGAACACCCATTAAGAAAACCAAAGAATGCTCCAAAGAATAACCAAATAAAACCCCAAGAGAAAGCTACTCTTTCACAACTGTTAAGCACAGAGGAGGCCATAGAGATTCGCCAATAACCGAGCTCCAAAAGCAAACACCAATTCCCAAATTAAGGCTAGCCAAATACCATTCATTTCCTGCCAATCCATACACCTTGAAAAGCCAGAGGTGAACCACTTTCTTCAGGGGAGGAAGAGGACTTACTTACCATTTCCATAGGACATGTATGAATGCCAATATATCACAGTTATACATATGCCTTAAACTATTATGCAAGCAAGTTTACAAAATAGTTTATTCAACAAAGTCACCCAAGCACGACAATCAAGTCAAGCATAACATAATCAATTCAAGACATTTTAAAACACACATTACAAGCAATACTTCAAGCAAATAACAATTCACGAGATCAATTCGATTCACAATGCCAATTCGATAGGTCAATTCAATGCACAACTAGACACTTTACTTCACTTAGCACACAATTAACACATAACACATAACTATATCACATAGGAGCACACATTCATGTCAAGACATACAATCTCACATACAAGCATGCACTTTCAAGACACACTTAACAAGCACACATTCAAGGGTCACTACCCACCAGACCGAGGACCCTGTCCCGGCTTATGAGCTAGACAAGCTCTGATACCACCTGTAATACCCCGATCCCTCTCGAGACCGGGAGTTCTGTCAATCGATCTAAACACAACCCAAACCAAACCCGGGCATAAATTTTCAGGGAAAACGGACGGAGTCTCCCCTGTTTCTAGGCAAAATGTAAAACCTGTAATAGGATTTAAATGGACCAACACCATGTCCAACCATACAAAACTTCCTCAAGGCCATCCGAGCCTCGGTTCTCAACAATTTAAACTCAGCACGTATACATACATTTCAAATTTAAAAGCTAACCTATCTCTTTTCATTTTGACAAGTACATTCAAACTTGAAAATTAAACCATACTAAGCTACTACATAAAATAGACTATCATGCCATTCTAGTTCTTTTCTTTTGGACATTACAAACATGCATTTGAAGTTAAGTTATAATAACTAGATACATAATCTAACTTATCAAACTACTTCAACAATCTAACGAAACTTAAATTACATACTTTTAGCATTAAATACATACAACATATGAAAGCATATATCTTCACAACTTCGACACTCAAGCCACATAGGCACGCAAGACAACTCTTCAGGCAACAACTTCCACGAAATCACGAACTTCCAGCTAACATGACATTTCCTGAAATGTGGTGGTGAGGAGTGAGTATACACAACACGTATACTCAGTGAGGGCGAGACAGATATCGAATTGGAGAGAAAGAAGATTGTGCAATGCAAAAAGGTACAGTTAAGCAATACAATCAATAAAAGGCATACAATATAAACAACAATACAATTAAACAACTAAAGAAAGCATTAACACAACCAATCAAAGCTATACCATACTTTGAAGGCTATGGTTCACTCGAGCGAGTAATGTACCGATCACGATTCTGATGACTTTAACGATGACGCGCCGGCCCAAACCACCTTATAACACCAGTTTGGAATACCCCAGAAGTATCCATCAATCTACGACCCAAATCTCCCTGGGAGGCAACCCAAGCGAGAAAGGGAATAGCAGCAGAGCTAGAGCAACCAACACTGGCAACCCAAGGCTACCCAGAGAGGCCCATCACTCACGCGCGAGACACTATGCAATGCAAGACTCGATACAAGACAATAAACACGCAATAAAGCCACACGTGGGAGAATAACAAAGTAGGTTACTGTCGCACGCAATAGCAGCAATTTGATAAGCAATTCAATCCAAAACAACTCAAACAAGTATTCCAAGTAATTCTAAGCATTCTATAGGCATAAAGACAAGAAAACACAAAAAAACACAAATCGGCCCCAACTATCAAAACGCTACCATTTCCAAATGAGCCACGAGTTCTGGAAACCGACTTCGCCAACCCTCCTAGGTCACCATAAGGCACGTCTAAAGACCTCGAAACCTTACTTTACCCTAGAACTCGCGCAAAGCCCCGATTTCCCCCTTTCTCGTTTGAACTACAACTATAACAACCAAACACCCAACCAACGCCATAATCACACCAAAAGTGCTTCCATGGCTTCCCGAAGTAATGCCAACACGCAAAACGAGAAAACGCAAAAGTTGACCTAAACGACCCCAACTTTCCCAAAGGCATAATTCTCATTTTTTCCACTACGCAACCCAAACAAACCACACATTTTAGCATTCTAGCATACCTAGCACGTTTCTACATCAACGGAAAGCATAACAGCGCAATTTCAACGTTTCAAGGTTTTACTATTCATAAAACACTATTCATTTCACAATTTAATTTGCAATCACAACATTTAACCGCAGAAAATGTTACAAAGCTATAAATACATGTTCTACAAATGCCAAGGAACATTCTAGAAGCATCAAATCGCTTTAAATAACGATATACGGATAAATCTAAAAATTGACAAAGTTAACATACACAACGTATAAATGCGCAAATAACATGCTTCCCTCACCTTAGACGCTCCTAGATGCTAGGAAGACCTCGTAGGGCGCCTCGGAAACCACCCCGTGCAAGCTCCCACGAAGAAATGAAGATTTTGGCTTGAAATCTTTTTTTTTCTCTCCTCATTTTCGGCCCTGCTAAGCTGCTGTTTAGGTCTATTTTTTTTTATTTTGTGTTATTTAGGCTATTTTAAAGAGGTCAAAGGTCAAAAGGGTCAAAGCTTTGGTCAAGGTTGGTCAAACAACTTAAAACTAGTCAAAATGGCCTATTTTGTGCATTTTTAAGCTAAATAACTAACACCAAAATCAATTCTAGCTAGTAACAATTAAAATATAAAATTTAAGTCATCTAAATACTAGTTTCACTATTTGCTGAGGACTTGAATCCGTTTTCTAGCTAACGCCCTCGATATGCAATGCACGTTGCGACAATAAAAGAATAACAATTAATTCTCAAAGAATCTAAGAAATATATCATTTTTGAAAAGCATCATAGTTTAAAATTTACTCCGGCTCACAGTTACTTTTCTCATTTATTTGAAAACCGAGTGATTTTTACACAAAACAACCAAAACCAATTATTAAAATAATCAAAACAATCAAGGTAATCAATATTCATTTAAAATAATCAATTTAACTATTTCTAGAACAATTAAAAGAATTATGAAGTTAAAATTAAACTACAAAAGAAGATTAACATAAACACATAGTAAAACACAATTAAACCCTAACATTTAAGATAACACTTAATTAATCACAAGAGAATAAATTCAATTACTATAATTAATAGAAGTAGATAACAACCTTTCAATTATTCAATATATAATTACTAAATGCTTCCAAGAGAAATATGAAAATAATGCAATTTGGTTGATTTAACTAATTAAACATTTAATCTAATGCAGTCAAGTGCTATTAAATGCATGCCGGGTTCGGGTTATCACACCAGCAAGCCCGATGCCGCCCGGTGTGCGTGAACGCTACCACGCCAGAATGAAAGGTTGTAACCTTGTATGCAATGCTCATTTATGACATTTAATATATCACATTAGGAGGACAACAAAGTAGGTTGCCTTCGAGCAATCATAAGATTGCACATTGACAAGTAAACAAGCGAGGCACGATAAGACAAGTAATTTCACTTGAAAGGCACATGGATTTATATGAACATTAAACGGGCAGCCATGTAACACACGTAAATCAAGTCATACAACTCATTTCAAAGTTCACGTAATCAAACAACAAGATTATTTAACATGCAACGACATCTACGTGGGATTGGGTGCAAGAAAAGCCTACTTATCAACATGAAATCATCGAAATCATATCTAGGGCTACAAGGGCAACTACGGGCAGCCTACTAAACACATAATCCAACCCAACATCCAAAGGATCAACACTTAGCAAATTCACCTAGTTACTAGGGTTCCAATTCGTGCTTACCCATGCGATTAAGCCCCAGGTCATCTCAAAATCAAACTCAAGCCATGCATCGATTAATTCAAACACCCTCAAGTGTTCAAAACAGTCCACACAACATCCCAATGGCACAATCCCAAGCATTTAACACAACAAGAGAAGCTACAATAATATTTCTAAGCATATCCCTAAGTAAAACCCTCACTGCAATGGGCTGTTTTCTCACAATTATTAAGACAAGCAAACAATCTCCAATTGCAGTGAATAAGATGTCAAATTAAATCTTAATAAGTGAAATAAATTCAGAAACAAACCTCGCATCATTTGGAGTTCGGGTTCAATAGTTATAGCCAAAACAGTGAAACTGCACAAAACTGTCCAGATTTGCACACATTTCAATACTTGTCGTTTTTTAGGTCTTTAGGGTCAGATTTAGACTTAGTCCATTTCGGACAAAAATGTCCAGAACCGAAAAATCTAGCAGCACACAAAATTTCATGCATTTTGGATGTCATTTACTAAGTAAAAACTGGTTCGTTCCACAAGGTCAGTGAATCTGCCAAAACCTGCTTCATTTTTCCAGACTTTCCAGATTTGGACACATTTTAATGATTTGCCATTTTGAGGACCTTAGAGTCAAAATTAGCTTTGGCATATTTCTGAGAAAAATGTTCAGAACTGGAAAAAATAGTTACTGACCAATGTTCACGCATTTTCAACATCATTTACCTAGCCAAAATCACCCCGCACCAACAAGACAGAAAGCTGTCACATGCACGATTTCATCTATCATCACATTCTAGCCCAAAGTCTTGCCATGCATGGTTGTAAAAGCTTATGAACACACATATATCTCAAGTACAGAAGCAAAGATAAACATTTAAGAGCATGCATGTGGATTTTTGAAAGATTTTCAAGAAGTTTTAGCCCTCACCTTAGCAAAACAACAAGAAGATGCACAAGACTCTTGGTGAAGCACAAAGTTGATCTTCTCCTTTGCTTAGCTGAGACACCACTCGATTTTCTCTGTTTTTCCTAGCTTAGTGACCAAGTTCTTAGTAGATGCATGTGGTTAGAACAAGAAGAAAAGAAATGGAAGCTAGCAAACTCACCTAAGCCGAAATGGATGTTCAATAAGCTTGCATGTGTGTTTATTGCAACCTAGCTTGCTTAGTCGAGCTCCCTAGCTTCTTGCTTGCCTTAATGAATCATGGAGTGATGAAGATAAGTTATGGAGTATAGGAACTCAGCCAAAGCCGAGAGAGAGAGAGAAGAATGAGAGGGAGAGAGAGAAATGTGAGGAAATGAGAGAAATGAAAGAAAAAATGAAAGCCTTGCAAATGATGAAGCATGTGTCGGCCTTGGGCATAGAAATTTCAGATTTGTGTCTTCAAGAAGCATGGTTTTTGAATTTCCTAGCATGGGCAAGGAGCTTATGTCGAGATTGGGAGCTTTGAGGAGGTCTTTGAGCTAATTTTTTATGCATTTGTGTCATAGAATTGTCATAAAATGTTTGAGGAATAAATTGAATTATGCAAGCAAGCACAAAAGCTCACAAGGTGGTCGGCCAAGGCATGAAAAATCTGAATCTTTGTCATCTTTTGAGCTTTATTTAATTGTGTGTTTGGGGTATGCAAAAAATAAAGAATAAAGAATAAGGAATGTCTAGCCTTTTGTGAGATTTTGTCTTCTAGTGGATTGAATTAGTAATTTAATATTAGTTAGTGGAATTTGTAGGATTAATTAATGATCTAGTGCTTCGTGTAAGATGCTTTCTTGATTAGCGTGTGGGCATGCTTTCTTAGATTTAGGGCACGCACTATGAGGTGAATGCACGTTTCCCAAGTAAATGCACGCAACCCTAAATGAATGCACGTAATTCGATGCAAGGCACACAAAACGAAACACAATTCTTAAACCTAGGTCAAGGCACGCAAATCTAGGTTAGGGCACACGAAACGAGGTATCGCACACAAATCGAGGTCGGGCCTCACATCCTCCCCTCCTTAAAAGAATTTTGTCCCGAAATTCAATATTACCTTTGAAATAAAGCTGGATACTGTTGCTCCATCTGGTCTCGCCTTTCCCACGTTGCTTCTTCAACTCCATGATGATCCCACAACACTTTTACCATCGGTATAGTTTTCTTGCGCAACTCCCGATCTTGCTGGTCTAGGATCCGAATGGGCTTCTCCTCATAAGACAAGTTCTCCCGAAGCTGCAACGGCTCTGGCTCCAAGATATGCGATGGATCAGGATGATACTTCCGCAGCATCGAAACATGAAAGACGTCGTGAATATTGGAGAGGTTTTAGGGTAGTGCCAGGCGATACGCCAATTTGCCAACCTTCTCAATTATCTCAAATGGTCCTACAAATCTTGGGCTCAACTTTCCACCCTTGCCATGTTTAATCAGTCCCCTCCGGGGTGATATCTTCAAGAATACCTTGTCTACGACCTCAAACTCTAGGCTCCGTCTTTGACGGTCTGCATAACTTTTCTGCCTGCTTTGGGCGGTAAGCATCCATTTCCGGATGAGGTGAATATTATCAACAGTCTTCATAAGTTCAGGTAGAAGGGTCGGGTCAAAAGTCTTCGTTTCACCTACTTCATCCCAGTAAATTTGGGATCGACACTTACGTCCATACAATGCCTCAAATGGGGTCATCCCGATAGTGGCCTGATAACTATTATTATAAGCGAACTCCGCTAGAGACAGATATTTCCCCAACCTTTCCCGAAGTCTAAAACACACGCCCTCAGCATATCTGTAACGCCCCGATCCCTCACGAGACCGGAGGCTCTAATAACCATGCTATTCTCAACCCAATACCAAACCCGGTCACAAAATTTTAGGGAAAAACGGACAGAGTTTCCCCTGTACTATGGACATTCTAAAAACCTGTAAACTCTCAAATAAGGTAACTACAAGGTAAACAAACTTTTCATGGCTAAATAATTAAAGATTCAAGGCCATCCGAGCCTTGAAGCAAACAACAGTTCCAAAACCACACAAGCATGCAAGTAACTTGTTTATAATATAGTCTAATAACCATGCCATTCTAGGATAACATTAAAACATAGTTAGAGATAAAACATTCTACACTAAGCCATTCACTCCCAAGTATGCAAGCAACTAGAAATATAAATATAAGTTATTACAAGCCATAGAATTACCACTGCTACTACATTATCAGACTTCCAGCTTACATATTACTCAAATACATACATGAGCTTTAAGGCCCCAAAATAGATTATACATAGAACAACAAATTCTTCACATAGCAACCAGAAAGCACATCCGCCTCAGACAAATATCACACAGCAGCTAAGGCAACTCCACCAACTGTGCCACCTGAAACATGTTAGCGCGGTATGAGCAACCACTGTTGCCCAGTGAGGGATATAGTCTCGGGGCGTGCAATGCAACAGATAATACAGTTATACAACAATATCACTTAGACAATTTAAGAAGCAATGATAACATAAGTAACCACACATTTAAAAGGATACATTTCACACAATCCCCTATACACCATTCTTCACTGGTCTTCATTCACGATCCACGAACCACGAGCACGATCACGATAAGCCATCATAACCCCAAACACTCCAGTAGGTGTACTCCGGATTTACCCCGATAATCCTACGACCCAACATCCCCTGGCAATCTCCGGACCAGGCGAATGAGGGACTAGGGCACGGAGATTGAATATCCACTGGCAAGCCCTCTTCCGCCCAGCCGATATTCAACGCATCCGCCCCTGACACTATGGTTGCGCAACCACTATGCAATGCACTTAACAATGGAAAGTTAATAGCAATAATATAAGAATTAACACATAGGAGGATCAACAAAGTAGGTTGACCTCGATGCAATTAGAATAGAACAATTATATAAACAAATATGCAATTTTACAAGGAGACATGTGCAAATTAAGTATAGAATCATACCAAAAGCTTCAAAACAACTTGAAACCACATATAAACACTCAAGAAGTTATGCCATGGGTTTAGAAGTGTGAGTCAACCGAAATAGCACATAAACCCCTTTGTTTTTCAAACTATTTCTCTTCCAAACTAAGGTTAATGATTCCATTTTCAAAGGAAACTCTCCCAACTTTCTAACTAACCCTCAAGATACCCTCTCAACCCTCTAACTTATTCAAATGCCCGCAATTACCCCGAAATCCCTGAATTCCCTCTTATGGCTTTAAACTACACATACAATGTCCGAGCCTCAAACAAGGGATATCAAGGCTTCTATAGCACCTAGGTAGCTTAAGGATACTAGAATTGAAGTCCGAATTCACCAGGATTCGCATTAACCCCGAAAGCCCCAAATTAAAGTCTACTATTTTACATTTTTAGCGATTTAAGGACAATGCAAGTGCACGGGGCTATTAGAATACCTTTACTAGCACCTAAAGCATCTATTAGAAGCATGGAATCAAGCTAATTTGAGCAATTACGCAAAACCCTAGAAAAATGTCACAATTCACCCTAGAAATCAAACTAACGATTCTAACCGTTTAAATTGCGAAACGATGGCTCAAATATGTTCTCTAGCATTCATATACATGGTATAATAGCATAGATAATTAATACAATAGCATTTGAACACATTTTCAACAAATTAAGAAATTGACAACTATTTAGAAATGCAAAAAAGAGCCGTGAAATCCCTCAACAAAACGCGGAGGAGCACCTACGAACCTTGCAAACACCCTACACTAGTTGCTCAAGGCTTGGCTTGGCTTGAATTGATGATTTGATGAAGCAAAATCTCCAAATGCACAAGGGAGGGGCTGTCGGGTTTGGGCACTGTTCACAGCTGAAATTGTTTTGTTTTTTTTTGTGTTATAATGTGCTTGTGTTATGTTTTATTAAGTAGGCCTTGAGGTGGGGTCGTGTTGGGTGCTTAAGTGGCTTCTAAAATGCACGTGGAAAGCTTAGAAATGGGCCTAAGGTGATACATATGTGCTAGATAATTAAATCTCTAAGTTAGTTACGTAACACTATTCATTCAACTACAAAAGTCATTTTCTAAACGAGCTCTCCTAACGCCTTTAGTTCAAATGCACATTTTTTCCCACTACTTTTACAATTAATATGATTTAATAAAAATGCTAATTAACCAATAGAATGCAGTTTAAAAACGAAGTGAATAGTAACTTAAGAAGGCAGTTAATAAAGCATAGAAAGAGATGCGCAAACAAAGGATGCAACAGTAATTAAATGCATGGCTAAATCTCGGGCGTCACAATATCCTCCAGAATCTGAATAGTTCTCTCTGATTGTCCATTAGTCTGAGGGTGATAAGCCGTGCTGAAACTCAACTTCGTTCCCAAAGCTTCTTGCAATCTCTTCCAAAATCGGGAAGTAAAACGAGGATCCCTATCCGATACAATACTCACAGGCATCCCGTGCAATCTTACAATCTCCGCCACATACATATCTCCCAACTTCTCAGGACTATCCTCCTTGTTCATGGGTAAGAAGTGCGCTGACTTAGTCAATCTATCCACTATGACCCAAACGGCGTCATGACCCTTTTGTGACCTGGGCAGGTCCATAACAAAGTCCATAGTTATATGTTCTTATTTCCATTGAGGAATCTCGAACGGTTGAAGTAAACCTGCTGGTCGTTGATGTTCTGCTTTGACTCTCTGGCAAGTCAAACACTGTGCCACAACCTCCGCAATCTCTTTTTTCATGTTATTCCACCAATAGTGTTGCTTCAAATCCCGGTACATCTTTGTTGCGACGGGGTGAATGGTGTATCTTGAATTATGGGCTTCTTCAAGAATCTTCTTTTTCAGCTCTGGTTCATTAGGAACACAAATCCGATTCCTAAACCTCCAAATACCATCATCATGAAACTTGAAATATGTGTTGCTTTCTTTAATCTTCTGGAATTGTTGGTCCTTCTGTTGAGCCTCTCGTAATTCAGACAACAAGGTCGATTGAACTTGTGTAGTGGCAAAAAGTAACCATTTTCGAGTCAATTGTGGTTTCCACAAAAATGCTTCCTCTAACAACTCCTGCACCTTAACTTCCAGTTTTGCCATGGTCGCTTTCCTACTTAAGGCATCTGCAACTACATTTGCTTTACCGGGCACATAATTGATTGTGCAGTTATAATCACCCAAAAGCTCCATCTACCACCTTTGCCTCATATTCAACTCTTTTTGTGAGAACAAGTATTTCAAACTCTTGTGATCAGTAAACACCTCGAACTTGTTACCCCATAGATAGTGCATCCATTTCTTGAGTGCAAACATAATAGCCGCTAACTCCAAATCATGCGTCGGGTAGTTCAATTCATACGACTTCGGTTTCCTAGAAGCATACGCAATCACTCTACCATTTTGCATCAACACACAACCCAATCCTTCCTTCGAAGCATTGATATAGATTACAAAATCTTGACTCCCTTCAGGCAATGCAAGAACAGGCGCGGTAGTCAATCTTTTCTTCAATTCCTGGAAGCTGTTCTCACAATTATCATCCCACATGAACTTTGTTTTCTTTTGAGTGAGCTTTGTAAGTGGTCCTGCAATCTTAGAGAAATCCTTCACGAACCTTCGATAATAGCCAGCTAGACCAAGAAAACTCCAAACCTCCGTAACATTTTCCGGCTTCTTCCAAGACATCACTGCTTCTATCTTTGCTGGATCCACTGCTATTCCCTCTTGGGATATGATATGCCCCAAAAATGCAATCTGTTGCAACCAAAATTCGTACTTGCTAAACTTTGCATACAATTGATGCTCTCGAAGTTTTTGCAATACCAATTGCAAATGTTGTTCATGCTCAGCATCGGATTTTGAGTATACCAAAATATCATCAATGAAGATCACCACAAATTGGTCCAAGTAGGGTTGAAACACCCTGTGCATCAAATCCATAAAAGCTGCAGGGGCATTGGTTAGTCCAAATGGCATCACCACATATTCATAATGCCTATATCTTGTCCTGAAAGCCGTTTTAGGCACATCCTCCTTTTTGATCCGCAACTGATAGTACCTTTGCCTCAAGTCGAGTTTCGAATATACTTTAGCTCCTTGAAGTTGATCAAACAACTCGTCGATCAGTGGAAGTGGGTATTTATTCTTGACAGTCACTTGGTTCTTTCCTCGGTAATCGATGCATAGCCTCAACGTTCCATTTTCTTCTTCACAAAGAGGACTGGTGCACCCCACGGAGAAGAACTTGGTTGAACAAACCCCTTCTTCAACAATCCTTGCAATTGGTCCTTCAATTCTTGTAGCTCGGCCGGTGCCATACGATAGGGGGCTTTAGATATCGGCTGGGTGCCAGGAAATAACTCTATAATGAACTCGATCTCCCGATTTGGGGGTAAATCGGGCAATTCTTCTGGAAACACATCCGCATAGTCTTTGATCACTGGCATCTCCTCCAACTTAGCTTTGTCCGACGACTTGTTGATGAGGTAAGCTAAGTATCCACTACACCCTTTTCTCAAGGACTTCACTGCTTTCGTAGATGAAATGATGGAACTCCCAGTGAAATCTCTTCGACCCATTACCTCCAGTATTGGTTGACCAGGTACCTGGAACGTTACAATCTTCGTCCGGCAATCTAGTTGGACATGATGCTTTGCCAACCAGTCCATCCCTAAAATGACCTCATAGTCTCGAAAAGGTAATACAATAAGATTGGCTGAGAATTCCCTATCCTTAATTTGGATTTTACATGATTTACAAGCTGAGCTAGTAACAAGTTTAGAACCCATCGGAGTACCAACTTCTACTTCGTAAGGCAAACATACAACTCATAGTTTCACACGTTTCACACATAAGGGAGTAATAAATGAATGAGTAGCACCCAGATCAATTAGCACCCTAACAAGTTGATTCAGTATGAAGAATGTACCTTCAACAACAGCGGTCTCCTCTGGAAGCTCCACGCACTCAATAGCATAAGCTCGAACCTGAACTCTAGGAACTGGAGTCTTGCCTCTACCAGCTGGTTTAACCTGATTCTGTCCTGCTTGCCATTTAGGGCAATCCTTGATCTGATGCTGATCACTGCCACACCGCACACATCGTCCTGACTTCTTCAAGCACTGGGCCTCGGTATGCCCGTTCTTGTCACAGTAAGAACAGTTAAGAGACTGAGTAGCAGGTGAACTACCTATGGATCTGCAGGTGGAAGAGGCTGATGGCGCTTTAGTCGGGCCACGGTTATTTACTGGTCTGTTTTGGCTCTGGCCCTAACTACGACTCTGGCCCTGGAATTTTCTCTGTTGACCTGAAGGCTGGTATGGTTTCTTGTTCGACTGACTCGAACCGGCTCTATCAAGTTTCCTCTTCTCAACTCGGGAAGCAGCAGCAAAGAGAGCAGAATAGGTATCGAAATCATGCAAAGCCAACATGTCCTGAATCTCTGGCCTCAATCCCGTAGTAAATTTCCACATCTTCGCCTTCGGAGTACTAACCATGTATTGAGCATAGCAGGACAGTCGGTCAAAACGAGCCTCGTATTGGGCCACCGTCATGTTACCCTGGGTCAAGTGCATGAACTCCTCAATCCGCCTCTACCTGGAAACTGCAGGAACATATTTTTCCTTGAATGCCTTAACAAAATTACCCCACAAGCGAGGTGTCTGATCAGTTTCCCACAGTGCCTCCACAGTGTGCCACCAATGCTTAGTATCCCCGTGCAATAGAAACACCGCAAACTCCACCTTTTCTTCATTAGTATAATCAAGTGGCCTAAAAATCCTCTCGATCTCAGACAGCCAAGCCTCTGCTTTCTCATCATCAGCTTCCCCGTGAAATTTGGACGGGCGAAATTCAAGGAACTCCCTCATTCTGCTAAGTTTCCCATGGTTACCATCATTCCTGTTGTTGTTGTTGTTGTTGGCTTCAACTGCATCTTGACGCTCCATCACTCGTGACATGCGATCCATGGCATTCGCCATCATATTAAACATAGCTATGCCGGGATTAGTTTGATAAGCATCTCCAGTCTCTTGGGGCTCACCGCTCCTATTAGTAGTACGGGTACTAAGGCCAGCCATCTATAGGCACATATTACGATGCATAATTTATTGAAATACGACAAACAAGAATTTAATGCATAAGATATGCAACATAATATAGATACACAATTCTAGAAACAATTAAGACATGTTAATCATTTAAGCACATAGAACATAGAAGGCACAATTAACATTATCACACAATAACATATAGACAAGTCATCCTAATTATCTTAGGGCTCTACCAATGGTCCGAGAGTTAAACCTGGCTTAAGCAATCTAAGCTCTAATACTATTCTTCTTGATAAGGTGTCATGCCCCAACCTGGCCTATAAAGGTTAGACTAGGGTGTGATCTAAACATTCAAGTCTATCTCGTACTTAACTGTTCATAAAAGTTTAACACTTAACGTTTTAGCCTAAACTCCATAATTTTCCAAAAAATCAGAGCATAACGACTGTAATTGGGCTATTTGGTTTGACCTGATTCCCTAAACGCCTCAAATTTTCCAATCTCAATTTCATTTCCAACAAAGATTACTATTCATTAATTGAAATGCCTACTACTTATCTCGATGTCTCGTTTGATTTATAACCTAGCATGATACTATGTCTCGTTTGTTTGTTAATCCTTGTTACAAAAGTACCTATTGATCTTAGCTTAACAATGGGTACCTGCTTAAGATTCGATAGGTTCATTTTACTTAGTCCTTACCGGATACTTCATAATCCTATGATAGTTACTAACTAGTAATGATAGCAAAACGACCATAGTAGTGTCTGTCTAGTTATTATCAATACAAGACAAGATTAGACCCCAAATTACAACGGGGGTGTTTTACATTACAAACATCAAACAACATGAAAAGAAATAGTCTTCAAGCAGCATAGTGTTCGCAAATGGCCATAATCAAGCAAAGCATATAGGACAGGCAATCATTCCAAGGAATCATCGTTAGGCACGTCGTCCTCGGGTACCTGTTCTTGATCTTCTTCACCTGAGATGATAAAAGAGGGTAAGTCCTTATGAACTCAGCGAGGGGGAACGAGAAATAGGTTTTGAAACTCATTTTCCAGTTCAACTTATGAAAACCCTTTTTGCAAGCATGGATATATTACAAATAAGTACATAACAATAATATAAAAGTAAAGGGACACAATTACCCGTCTTTCCTCCCCGAGGTCCTCCAAGAACCAAGCGAGAGTACTTATACACATAGTGAAAAGGATACGGTGAGCTTTTGCTCTCAGTTCATTTCCAGTATCAGTTGTTGCGGCCGACTTCAAATCATCCCCTTATCACAAAAAATGGGTGTACTCCGGATGTACCCCGAAATCCTATGACCCAACTCTCCGAGGAAGTCTAGCCCCCAAGTGAGAGAGGGAATTGGACAATGGTAGTCACGGTTGCATCGGCAAGCCCGATGTCGCCCGGTGTGCGTGAACGCTACCACGCCAGAATGAAAGGTTGCAACCTTGTATGCAATGCTCATTTATGACATTTAATATATCACATTAGGAGAACAACAAAGTAGGTTGCCTCCGAGCAGTCATAAGATTGCACATTGACAAGTAAACAAGCGAGGCACGATAAGACAAGTAATTTCACTTGAAAGGCACATGGAGTTATATGAACATTAAACGGGCAGCCATGTAACGCACGTAAATCAAGTCATACAACTCATTTCAAAGTTCACGTAATCAAACAACAAGATTATTCAACATGCAACGACATCTACGTGGGACCAGGTGAAAGAAAAGCCTACTTATCAACATGAAATCATCGAAATCATATCTAGGGCTACAAGGGCAACTACGGGCAGCCTACTAAACACATAATCCAACCCAACATCTAAAGGATCAACACTTAGCAAATTCACCTAGTTACTAGGGTTCCAATTCGTGCTTACCCATGCGATTAAGCCCCAAGTCATCTCAAAATCAAACTCAAGCCATGCATCGATTAATTTAAACACCCTCAAGTGTTCAAAACAGTCCACACAACATCCCAATGCCACAATCCCATGCATTTAACACAACAAGAGAAGCTACAATAATATTTCTAAGCATATCCCTAAGTGAAACTGTCACGGCAATGGGCTGTTTTCTCACAATTATTAAGACAAGCAAACAATCTCCAATTCTAGTGAATAAGATGTCAAATTAAAGCTTAAGAATTGAACTAAATTCAGAAACAAAGCTCGCATCATTTGGACTTCGGGTTCAATAGTTATAGCCAAAACAGTGAAACTGCACAAAACTGTCCAGATTTGCACACATTTCAATACTTGTCGTTTTTGAGGTCCTTAGGGTCAGATTTAGCCTTAGTCCATTTCGGACAAAAATGTCCAGAACTGAAAATCTAGCAGCACACAAAATTTCATGCATTTTGGATGTCATTTACTAAGTAAAAACTGGTTCGTTCCACAAGGTCAGTGAATCTACCAAACCCTGCTTCATTTTTCCAGACTTTCCAGATTTGGACACATTTTAATGATTTGCCATTTTGAGGACCTTAGAGTCAAAATTAGCTTTGGCATATTTCTGAGAAAAATGTTCAGAACTGGAAAAAATAGTTACTGACCAATGTTCACACATTTTTAACATCATTTACCTAGCCAAAATCACCCCGCACCTTTCTGTCACATGCACGATTTCATCTATCATCACATTCTAGCCCAAAGTCTTGCCATGCATGGTTGTAAAAGCTTATGAACACACATATATCTCAAGTACAGAAGCAAAGATAAACATTTAAGAGCATGCATGTGATTTTTTGAAAGATTTTCAAGAAGTTTTAGCCCTCACCTTAGCAAAACAACAAGAAGATGCACAAGACTCTTGGTGAAGCACAAAGTTGATCTTCTTCCTTGCTTAGCCGAGACACCACTCGATTTTCTCTATTTTTCCTAGCTTAGTGACCAAGTTCTTAGTAGATGCGTGTGTTTAGAACAAGAAGAAAAGAAATGGAAGCTAGCAAACTCACCTAAGCCGAAATGGATGTTCAATAAGCTTGCATGTGTGTTTCTTGCAACCTAGCTTGCTTAGTCGAGCTCCCTAGCTTCTTGCTTGCCTTGATGAATCATGGAGTGATGAAGATAAGCTATGGAGTATAGGAACTCAGCCAAAGCCGAGAGAAAGAGAGAGAAGAATGAGCGGGAGAGAGAGAAATGTGAGGAAATGAGAGAAATGAAAGAAAAAATGAAAGCCTTGCAAATGATGAAGCATGTGTCGGCCTTGGGCATAGAAATTTCAGATTTGTGTCTTCAAGAAGCATGGTTTTTGAATTTCCTAGCATGGGCAACAAGCTTATGTCGAGATTGGGAGCTTTGAGGAGGTCTTTGAGCTAATTTTTTTATGCATTTGTGTCATAGAATTGTCATAGAATGTTTGAGGAATAAATTGAATTATGCAAGCAAGCACAAAAGCTCACAAGGTGGTCGGCCAAGGCATGAAAAATCTGAATCTTTGTCATCTTTTGAGCTTTATTTAATTGTGTGTTTGGGATATGCAAAGAATAAAGAATAAAGAATAAAGAATAAGGAATGTCTAGCCTTTTGTGAGATTTTGTCTTCTAGTGGATTGAATTAGTAATTTAATATTAGTTAGTGGAATATGTAGGATTAATTAATGATCTAGTGCTTCGTGTAAGATGCTTTCTTGATTAGCGTGTGGGCATGCTTTCCTAGATTAGGGCACGCACTACGAAGCGAATGCACGTTTCCCAAGTAAATGCACGCAACCCTAAATGAATGCACGTAATTCAATGCAAGGCACACAAAACGAAACACAATTCTTAAACCTAGGTCAAGGCACGCAAATCTAGGTTAGGGCACACAAAACGGGGTATCGCACGCAAATCGAAGTTAAGCGTGCATGGGCGTGAGTAGTACTAAGATGGGTGACCCCCTGGGAAAGTCCTCGTGTTGTACCCCATTTTCAATGTTTTTTTTACCCTGGTTAGGGTTGCCAAGATACTTTATCCACCACATTTCTATTACCGAATCCCACGGCACCTTGGGCAAGACAACTTCACTTCACGCAGAGGCTGGGCCTGCAAACCAAGGGCGTAGGGCTTGTGCCAGGTCTCCGTCATTCCAGAACCCGTAACTTTTGATCATAAGGAGTTACACTGTGCACAACATACCGTTAGAAAGTTCTCCAAGAGCTCTACGACGGGGGCAGCAAGCCTGCTGGGCTGTGCCCCTTTTTGGAGCCAAAAATCGAACGTTTTTATTAGTTTTGGGCCACTTTTCTTCTTTTGCTCTATTTTTTTGTCCCGAATCGTACGTAGTGAGCTGTTAAAAGGTCGACAACCTAACTAGCGGGATATTACAGGGCCCTACAACGCGTCGATATCACGTCTTTCGAAGATTCTGCATTGTTGAAGCAAATGGGTTGTCGTTAAGCCCAATTGGCCATTTGAATGGGCCATCGCTCTAGGTTGGGACTGTGAACCGTCAAAACATACAGGATTTGTGACCTCAACATGATGAGTGCGTTCATACCAGCACTAATTCACCGGATCCCATTAGAAATCCGAAGTTAAGCGTGCTTGGGCGAGAGTAGTACTAGGAAGGGTGACCCACTAGGAAGTCCTCGTGTTGCACCCTCATTTTCAATTTTTTTTGCCCCAGTTAGGGTTGCCAAGTTTCTTTATCTACCACATTTCTATTACTGAATCCCACGACACCTTGGGCAAGACAACTTCGCTTCACGTAGAGGCTGGGCCCGCAAATCGAGGGTGTAGGGCTTGTGACCAGGTCTCCGTCGCTCTGGTGCCCATAACTTTTGATCCGTAAAGGGTTACGTGGCGCACAACATACCGTTGGAAAGCTCTCCGAGATCTCTATGACAGGGGGTAGCAAGCTTGCCCAGCTGCCCCCAATTTTGGAGGCCAAAATTGAACATTTTCATCAGTTTCGGTCCACATTTCTTCTTTTGCGCTATTTTTCCGTCCCGAATCGTACGTCGTGAGCTGTTAAAAGGATGACAACCTAACTTACGGGACATTAGAGGTCCCTATAACTCGTCGATATCACGTCTTGTGAGGATGCTGTGTTGTTGAAGCGGATGGGTTGTCGTTAAGCCCTTTGGGCCTTTTGAATGGGCCATCTCTTTGGGCTGGGACTGTGAACCGTCAACACATAAAGCATTTGTGCCCACAACATGACGGGTGCAATCATACCAGCACTAATGTACTGGATCCCATCAGAACTCCGAAGTTAAGCATGCTTGGGCGAAAGTAGTACTAAGATATATGACCCCTTAGGAAGTCCTCGTGTTGCACCCCACATTTTCAATTTTTTTTGCCCCGGTTAGGGTTGCCAAGATATTTTATTCACCACATTTCTGTTACCGAATCCCATGGCACCTTGGGCAAGACAACTTCGCTTCACATAGAGGCTAGGCCCGCAAACCGAGGGTGTGCGGCATATGACGAGGTCTCTGTTGCTCCGGTGCCCATAACTTTTATTTCGTAAGGAGTTATGGGGTGCACAGCATACCGTTGGAAAGCTCTCCAAGAGCTCTACGACGAGGGTATCAAGCCTGCTTGGCTGCGCCTATTTTCGAAGCCCAAAATCGAATGTTTTCATCAGTTTAGAGATACTTTTCTTCTTTTGCTCTATTTTTTTGTCCCGGATCGTACGTCGTGAGCTGTAAAAAGGATGACAATCTAACTCGCGGGATATTACAGGGCCCTACAATGCGTCGATATCATGTCTGACGAGGATACTACGTTGTTGAAGCGGATGGGTTGTCATTAAGCCCATTGGGCCTTTTGAATGGGCCATCTCTCTAGGCTGAGACAATGAACTGTCAACACATAAAGGAATTGTACCCTCAACATGACGGGTGCTATCATACCAGCACTAATGCACCAGATCTCATTAGAACTCCGAAGTTAAGCATGCTTGGGTGAGAGTAGTACTAGGATGGGTGACCCCATGGGAAGTCCTCTTGTTGCACCCCCTTTTCAATTTTTTTTGCCCCAGTTAGGGTTGCCAAGATACTTTATCCGCCACATTTCTATTACCGAATTCCACGGCACCTTGGGAAAGACAACTTCGCTTCACGTAGAGGCTGGGCCAGCAAACCAAGGGCGTAGGGCTTGTGACTGGGTCTCCGTCGCTCCAGTGCCTATAACTTTTGATCCGTAAGGAGTTACGTGGTACACAACATACCGTTGGAAAGCTCTCCGAGAGCTCAACGTCGTGGGCAGAGAGCTTGCTTATCTCCGCCCATTTTTGGAGCCCAAAATTGAACGTTTTCATCAGTTTCGGTCCACTTTTCTTCTTTTGCTCTATTTTTTCGTCCCAGATCGTACGTTGCGAGCTGTTAAAAGGACAACAAGCAAACTTGCGGGATATTACAGGGCCCTACAATGTGTTGATATCAAATCTTACGAGGATGCTGCATTGTTGAAGCGGATGGGTTGTCGTTAAGCCCAATTGGCCTTTTGAATGAGCCATCTCTTTAGGCTGGGACTATGAACTGTCAACACATAAAGGATTTGTGCCCTCAACATGACGGGTGCGATCATACCAGCACTAATGCACCAGATACCATCATAGCTCCGAAGTTAAGCGTGCTTTGGCGAAGGTAGTACTAGGATGGATGACCCCCTGGGAAGTCCTCGTGTTGCACCCCCCTTTTCAACTTTTTTTGCCCCGGTTAGGATTGCCAAGATACTTTATCTACCACATTTCTATTACCGATTCCCACGGCACCTTAGGCAAGACAACTTCCTTTCACGTAGATGCTGGGCCCGCAAACCGAGGGCGTAGGGCTTGTGACCAGGTCTTCGTCGCTCTGTTGCCCATAACTTTTGATTCGTAAGGAGTTACGCGGCGCACAGCATACCGTTGGAAAGATCTCCGAGAGCTCTACGAAGCGGGCAGCAAGCCTACTCAGCTGCGCCTGTTTTTGGAGCCTAAAATTGAACATTTTCATCAGTTTCGGGCCATTTTTTTTCTTTTGCTCCGTTTTTCCGTCCCGGATCGTACGTCGTGAGCTGTTAAAAGGACCACAACCTAACTCGCGGGATATTACAGGGCCCTACAATGCGTCAGTATCACATCTTACGAGGATGCTACGTTGTTGAAGCGGATGGGTTGTCGTTAAGCCCAATTGGCCTTTTCAATGGGCCATCTCTCTCGGTTGGGACTGTGAACTATCAACACATAAAGGATTTGTGCCCTCAACATGACAGGTGCGATCATACCAGCACTAATGCACTGGATCCTATCATAACTCCGAACTTAAGCGTGCTTGGTCGAGAGTAGTACTAGGATGGGTGACCACCTAGGAAGTCCTCGTGTTGCACCCCATTTTTTCAATTTTTTTTGCCCCTGTTAGGGTTCCCAAGATTCTTTATCCACTACATTTCTATTACTGAGTCCCACAGCAACTTGGGCAAGACAACTTCGCTTCACGTAGAGGCTGGGCCCGCAAACCAAGGGCGTAGGGCTTGTGACTAGGTCTCCGTCACTACGGTGCCCGTAACTTTTGATCCGTAAGGAGTTACGCGGTGCACAGCATGCCGTTTGAAAGCTCTCCGAGAGCTCTACGACGGGGGCAGCAAGCCTGCTTTGCTGCGCCCATTTTTGCAGCCAAAAGTTGAACGTTTTCATCAGTTTCAGACCATTTTTCTTCTTTTGCTCTATTTTTCCGTCCTGGATTGTACGTTGTGAGTTGTTAAAAGGACGACAAGCTAACTCACGAGATATTACAGGGCCCTACAACCCGTCGATATCACGTCTTACGAGGATGCTGCGTTGTTGAAGTGGATGGGTTGTCGTTAAGCCCATTGGGCCTTTTGAATGGGCCATCTCTCTGGGCTGAGACTGTGAACCGTCAACACATAAAGGATTTGTGACCTCAACAAGACGGGTGCGATCATATCAGCACTAATGCACCGGATCCCATCAGAACTCCGAAGATAAGCGTGCTTGGGCGCGAGTAGTACTAGGATGGGTGACCCCTTGAGAAGTCCTCGTGTTGCACCCCTCATTTTCAATTTTTTTTGCCCCGGTTAGGGTTGCCAAGCTATTTTATCCCCCACATTTCTATTACCGACTCCCACGGCACGTTGGGCAAGACAACTTCTGTGAAACCCTACTTTTCTGCTTTAACTCGATTTACGTGTTTTAACTCGTTTTGCGTGCATTTGACCTGTTTATGTGCTGTATGACCTATAATGTTATAATTTTGATGTCAATACTCCTAATACGTGCTAAATGTGTATTCATGAAATTTTTATCAGAAATTTTATCGTCGATTTTTAGTGAATAGTATTTTTGAAACACGTCCGCTAAAATTTTGAAACTGGTCTTTTTAACCCTTCTAGACCTAGACCACGGACTTTAATAGACCTGTGTTTGATTAAAACGGTTTTAAAATCGGCTTAAGAATTTATTAGGATTTTTACACCGACTTTTGCGAAAATCGAGTTTTAAGCCGACTCGGGTAAATTGTTTGATTGTAAAACTTCTTGTCACCTAAAAATAACCTACTTGAGCTAGCTTAGGTGTTGAATAATTGTTTTGAACTTTGGTGATCAAGAAAATGCATTTAAAGTCAAGAAAACATTAAAAATAATTAGTTTCCACTTTGACTTTCTTTTATTTATTTGACATTTGCTTAATATATGATCAACACACATTAAAAAAAAAAAGCAAAACACCACCAAAAACACATACAAAACCGTGGCTCCTTGGAGGAGAAAGATTAAAGCATTTTCAAAGCATTTTTCTCATAGTTTTGCATTTCAAAGCCGAATTGAGTGATTCAAAGCTTGATTTCACTTGTTTAGCATCCATTCTACACATTTCTTGCATCAAAACACATCAAAGGTGAGAGAAAAATTCTAGATCTCAAAACTCATATTTTGTGTTTATGCATATAAATGATTATTGAACCATTATAATTGTAATCTGATGTTAGATTATTGCTCCTTGCATGCTAGGGATCGTTTAGTGGTAATACTACGAGTTTCTGTCGGATGTAGCATAATTTTTATTTTTCGGGTATTAAATTTTGATTAAATTGTTCAATGTTGAATTAATTGAGTTATGATGATCGAAATCGATTGCTGTCGATTTCTAAATACTTGATAATTACGTGTTAGCACTGTTGTAATGCCGAATTTTCGATTACATGGTTCGTGTGAAAATCCGGAAAATTCAGCCAAGACATCCTAGGGTTTTAGGGTTATCGGCCATGTTTTGGAGGTGTTATGGTGGATTTTCGAGAGGGCTAATGTAGTAGGTTGAATGGGTGAGTGATAGAAACTGATTTGGCAATGTTTGGGTTAGTAGATTATAAGTTATGAATTTTTGAAGTTTAGGTTGTCATTCTTTAATTTCTTGAACGATGCCTTTAGATGATTGGGTGGTGTTTGAGTGTTGAATGGTGAGTTGTTGATGAGTAATTTAGAGCTTAATTGTGTATATAATGCATGTCCGGTTAGATGGCCTACTTTGTCATCTAACTAAGTTATTGTTGTTTAAATGTTAATTGATGCTATCAATGATGAATAAATGATGATTGATTGATGATTGATTGATGATTGATTGATGATTGATGATGATTATGCAGTCTTGGTATGTGTGTGCCACCTCTCGGGCAGCGTTGGGCTGTCGGGTTGATAACGGCATGACTGCCAGAGGCTACCCCCAGCTCGCATGACGGAGGTGTCATGGAGGGAGGGGCTAGTGAGGTACCTCGGGTGCGTGAGTAATGGGGAGTTATAAGAAGAACGGTTGAGATCGTGATGGCGTTTGGAGCTACACCAAATAGAGTATCCTTTATTGAATGGTTATATAGTTATGTGATGATAGTATTATTTATGTTATTGTGTGTTTACTGACTCAAAGGATTATTCCAAGGAGTTTAGTAGACCTTGCTGAGATCTATCGGATCCTCGCTGGGCTTATTTTATATAAGCTCACTCTCTATTATTGCATGCATACAGGTGTACTTTTGCAGGATTACGGGTACGTGCCTCCTGAAGAGGAGAATGTGGAAAACATGCCTTACGTGGATGAGTCCTATGTTCTAGAGTCTTATCCATGATGTCGTACATGTTTTATTATCTTGTAAATTAACTTAGTAGACTTTTATCTACTTTGTAGTTTATAATGTATAAGATATTGATAAGTTAATGAATTAGTTGATGTTGTCTTAGTAGCTTTTCTTTTGTTTATGATTAGGTTGCTAGATTGGCTCAATGTGTTTTTGTATTGTATATTAAGGGTTCATGTATTATGTTGGAACGGAGGCATATAACGAGGACTGTTTATTGTATAATATGGTTATGATGTATGTTGTTATTTTATTGAGGAGTTGTTTGTTGTATGGTTTGTGAAGTTGATGTATGATGTTCTATTGAGGTTGGTTTAGAGCCTCGGTATCCTATTTACTGTCGTTATACTGCCGAAATTCCGTTGCGTCCTGACTGATTATAGGAGGGGTCGAGTTGGGGCGTGACAACTTCGCTTCACGTAGAGGCTGGGCCCACAAACCGAGGGCGTGGGCTTGTGACCAGGTCTCTGTCACCCCGGTGCCCATAACTTTTAATCTGTAAGGAGTTATGCGGCGCACAACATACCGTTGGAAAGCTTTCCGAGAGCTCTACGATAGGGGCAACAAGCCTGCTCGGCTGCACCTATTTTCGGAGCCCAAAATCGAACTTTATCATCAGTTTCGGGCCACTTTTCTTCTTTTGCTTTGTTTTTTCATCCTGGATCGTACATCGTGAGCTGTTAAAAGGACGACAACCTAACTCGTGGCATATTACAGGGCCCTACAATGCGTCGATATCACGTCTTACGAGGATGCTGCGTTGTTGAAGAAGATGGGTTTGTCGTTAAGCCCATTGGGCCTTCTGAATGAGCCATCTCTCTGGGCTGAGACTGTGAACCGTCAACACATAAAGGAATTGTGCCCTCAACAAGACAGGTGCGATCATACCAGCACTAATGCACTGGATCCCATTAGAACTCTGAAGTTAAGCGTGCTTGGGTAAGAGTAGTACTGGGATGGGTGACCCCCTGGGAAGTCCTCGTGTTGTACCCCTTTTTCAAATTTTTTTCCCCGGTTAGGGTTGCCAAGTTTCTTTATCTACCACATTTCTATTACTGAATCCCACGGCACCTTGGGCAAGACAACTTCGCTTCACGTAGAGGCTGGGCCTGCAAACCGATGGTGCAGGGTTTGTGACCAGGTCTCCGTCGCTCTGGTGCCCATAACTTTTGATCCGTAAGGAGTTACGCGGTGCATAACATACCGTTGGAAAGCTCTCCGAGATCTCTATGACAGGGGGTAGCAAGCCTGCCCAGCTGCCCCCATTTTTGGAGCCCAAAATCGAACGTTTTCATCAGTTTCGGGCCACTTTTCTTCTTTTGCTCTATTTTTTCATCTCGGATCGTATGTCGTGAGCTATTAAAAGGACGACAACCTAACTCGCTGGACATTAGAGGGCCCTACAACACATTGATATCACGTCTTGCGAGGATGCTGCATTGTTTAAGAGGATGGGTTGTCGTTAAGCCCTTTGGGCCTTTTGAATGGGCCATCTCTCTGGGCTGGGACTGTGAACTGTAAACACATAAGTATTTGTACCCAAAACATGACGGGTATGATCATACCAGCACTAATGAACCGGATCCCATCAGAACTCTGAAGTAAAGCGTGCTTGGACGAGAGTAGTACTAGGATGGGTGACCCCTTGGGAAGTCCTCATGTTGCACCCCCCATTTCATTTTTTTTTGCCCCGGTTAGGGTTGCCAAGTTTCTTTATCTACCACATTTCTATTACTGAATCCCAAGGCACCTTGGGCAAGACAACATCGCTTCACGTAGAGGCTGGGCCCGCAAACTGAGGGTGTAGGGCTTGTGACCAGGTCTCCGTCGCTCCGGTGCCCATAACTTTTGATTCGTAAGGAGTTACGGGGTGCACAACATACCGTTGGAAAGCTCTCCGAGATCTCTATGACAAGGGGTAGCAAGCCTGCCCAACTGTCCCCATTTTTGGAGCCCAAAATCAAACGTTTTCATTAGTTTTGGGCCACTTTTGTTCTTTTACTCTATTTTTCCGTCCCGGATCGTACGTCTTGAACTGTTAAAAGGATGACAACCTAACTCGCAGGACATTAGAGGGCCCTACAGTGCTTCGACATCACGTCTTGCGAGGATGCTACGTTGATGAAGCAGATGGGTTGTCATTAAGCCCATTGGGCCTTCTGAATGGGCCATCTCTCTGGACTGGGACTATGAACGGTAAACACATAAAGGATTTATGCCCACAACATGACGGGTGCGATCATACCAGCACTAATGCATCTGATCCTATCAGAACTCTGAAGTAAAGCGTGCTTGGGCGAGAGTAGTACTAGGATGGGTGACCCCTTGGGAAGTCCTGGCGTTGCACCCCCCCTTTCCAATTTTTTTTGCCCCGGTTAGGGTTGTCAAGATATTTTATCCACCACATTTCTATTACTGAATCCCACGGAGCGTTGGGCAAGGCAACTTCGCTTCACATAGAGGCTAGGCCCGCAAACTGAGGGCGTGGAGCATATGACGAGGTCTATGTTGCTCCGGTGCCCATAACTTTTAATCCGTAAGGAGTTATGCAGCGCACAGCATACCGTTGGAAAGCTCTCCAAGAGCTCCATGACGGGGGCATCAAGCTTGCTTGGCTGCGCCTATTTTCGAAGCCCAAAATCGAACGTTTTCATCAGTTTAGGGATACTTTTCTTCTTTTGCTCTATTTTTTAGTCCCTGATCATACGTCGTGAGCTGTAAAAAGGATGACAAGCTAATTTGCGGGATATTACATGGCCATACAATGCGTCAATATCACGTCTTACGAGGATGTTACGTTGTTGAAGCGGATGGGTTGTCGTTAAGCCCATTGGGCCTTTTGAATTGGCCATCTCTCTGGGCTAGGACTATGAACTGTCAACACATAAAGGAATTGTACCCTCAACATGCGGGTGCAATCATACCAGCACTAATGCACCGGATCCTATTAGAACTCCGAAGTTAAGCATGCTTGGGTGAGAGTAGTACTAGGATGGGTGACCCCATGGGAAGTCCTCGTGTTGCACCAACTTTTCAATTTTTTTTGCCCCGGTTAGGGTTGCCAAGATACTTTATCCACCACATTTCTATTACCGAATCCCACGGTACCTTGGGCAAGACAACTTCGCTTCACGTAGAGGCTGGGCCCGCAAACCGAGGGCGTAGGGCTTGTGACCGGGTCTCCGTCGCTCCGGAGCCCATAACTTTTGATTCGTAAGGAGTTACGTGGCACACAGCATACCGTTGGAAAGCTTTTCGAGAGCTCTACGACGGGGGCAGCGAGCTTGCTTAGCTCCGCCCATTTTTGGAGCCCAAAATTGAACGTTTTCATCAGTTTTGGGCTACTTTTCTTCTTTTGATATGTTTTTTCGTCCCAGATTGTACGTTGTGATCTGTTAAAAGGACGACAAGAAAACTTGCGGGATATTACAGGGCCCTACAATGTGTCGATATCAAATCTTACGAAGATGCTGCATTGTTGAAGCGGATGGGTTGTCGTTAAGCCCAATTGGCCTTTTGAATGGGCCATCTCTTTGGGCTGGGACTGTGAACCATCAACACATAAAGGATTTGTGCCCACAACATGACGGGTACGATCATACCAGCACTAATGCACCAGAAACCATCATTGCTTCGAAGTCAATCGTGCTTCGGCGAGAGTAGTACTAGGATGGGTGACCCCTTGGGAAGTCCTCGTGTTGCACCCCCCTTTTCATTTTTTTTTGCCCCGATTAGGATTGCCAAGATCCTTTATCCACCACATTTCTATTACCGAATCCCACGGCACCTTAGGCAAGACAACTTCCCTTCACGTAGATGCTGGGCCCGTAAACCGAGGGCGTAGGGCTTGTGACTAGGTCTTCGTCGCTCCGGTTCCCATAACTTTTGATCCGTAATGAGTTACGCGGCGCACAGCATACTGTTGGAAAGCTCTCCGAGAGCTCTACGAGGGGGGCGGCAAGCCAGCTCAGCTGCGCCTATTTTTGGAGCCCAAAATTGAACATTTTTATCAGTTTCAAGCTATTTTTTTCTTTTGCTCTGTTTTTCTGTCCCGGATCGTACGTCGTGAGCTGTTAAAAGGACGACAACCTAACTCGCGGGATATTACAGGCCCTACAACACATCGATATCACGTCTTACGAGGATGCTACGTTGTTGAAGCAGATGGGTTGTTGTTAAGCCCAATTGGCCTTCTCAATGGGCCATCTCTCTTGGTTGGGATTGCGAACTATCAACACATAAAGGATTTGTGCCCTCAACATGACAGGTGCGATCATACCAGCACTAATGCACCGGATCCCATCATAACTCTGAACTTAAGCGTGCTTGGTCGAGAGTAGTACTAGGATGGGTGACCACCTAGGAAGTCCTCGTGTTGCACCCCCCTTTTCAATTTTTTTGCCCCTGTTAGGGTTCCCAAGATTCTTTATCCACCACATTTCTATTACCGAGTCCCATAGCACCTTGGGCAAGACAACTTCGCTTCACGTATATGCTGGGCCCGCAAACCGAGGGCGTAAGGCTTGTGACCTGGTCTCCGTCGCTCTGGTGCCCATAACTTTTAATCCGTAAGGAGTTACGCGGTGCACAGCATGCTGTTTGAAAGCTCTTCGAGAGCTCTACGATGGGGGCTGCAAGCTTGCTTTGCTGCGCCCATTTTTGGAGCCCAAAATTGAACATTTTCATCAGTTTCAGGCCACTTTTCTTCTTTTGCTCTGTTTTTCCGTCCTCAATCGTATGTTGTGAGCTGTTAAAAGGATGACAACCTAACTCGCGGGATATTACAGGGCCCTACAACGCGTCGATATCACGTCTTACGAGGATGTTGCGTTGTTGAAGCGGATGGGTTGTCGTTAAGCCCATTGGGCCTTTTGAATAGGCCATCTCTCTGGGCTGGGACTGTGAACCGTTAACACATAAAGGATTTGTGCCCTCAACAAGACGGGTGCGATCATACCAGCCCTAATGCACCGGATCCCATCAGAACTCTAAAGATAAGCGTGCTTGGGCGCGAGTAGTACTAGGATGTGTAACCCCTTGAGAAGTCCTCGTGTTGCACCCCTCATTTTCAATTTTTTTTGCCCCGGTTAGGGTTGCCAAGATATTTTATCCACCACATTTCTATTACCGAATCCCACGGCACGTTGGGCAAGACAACTTCGCTTCACGTAGAGGTTGGGCCCGCAAACCGAGGGCGTGGGGCTTGTGACCAGGTCTCTGTCACTCCGGTGCCCATAACTTTTAATCTGTAAGGAGTTATGCGACGCACAACATACCGTTAGAAAGCTCTCCGAGAGCTCTACGACAGGGGCAATAAGCCTGCTCGGCTGCGCCTGTTTTTGGAGCCCAAAATCGAACTTTATCATCAGTTTCGGGCCACTTTTCTTCTTTTGCTTTGTTTTTTCATCCCAGATCGTACGTCGTGAGCTTTTAAAAGGACGACAACCTAACTCGTGGGATATTACAGGGCCCTACAACGCATCGATATCACGTCTTACGAGGATGCTGCGTTGTTGAAGCAGATGGGTTACCGTTAAGCCCATTGGGCCTTTTGAATGAGCCATCTCTCTGGGCTGGGACTGTGAACCGTCAACAGATAATGGAATTACACGCCCAACATGACAGCTGCGATCCTACCAGCCCTAGTGCCCCGGATCCCATTAGAACCCCGAAGTTAAGCGTGCTTGGGTGAGAGTAGTAATGGGATGGGTGACCCCCTGGGAAGTCCTCGTGTTGCACCCCATTTTCAATTTTTTTTGCCCCGGTTAGGGTTGCCAATTTCTTTATCTACCACATTTCTATTACTGAATCCCACGGCACCTTGGGCAAGACAACTTTGCTTCACGTAGAGGCTGGGCCTGCAAACTGAGGGTGTAGGGCTTGTGACCAGGTCTCCGTCGCTCTGGTGCCCATAACTTTTGATCCGTAAGGAGTTACGCAGCGCACAACATACCATTGGAAAGCTCTCCGAGATCTCTATGACAACTGGTAGCAAGCCTGCCCAGCTGCTCCTATTTTTGGAGCCCATAATCGAACGTTTTCATTAGTTTTGAGCCACTTTTCTTCTTTTCCTCTATTTTTCCGTCCTAAATCGTACGTCGTGAGCTGTTAAAAGGATGACAACCTAACTCGCGGGATATTAGAGGGCCCTATGTCACTCCCTAACCCGGCCTATAAAGGTTAGACTAGGGTGTGATCTAAACATTCAAGTCATGTCTCGTACTTAACCGTTCATGAAGATTTAACACTTAACGTTTTGGCCTAAACTCCAAAAATTTTCGATAAACCGGTAGCATAACGGCTTTAATTGGGCTCTTTGGTTTTACCTAATTCTCTAACTGCCTCAATTATTCCAATCATTAATCCAATTCCATTAAGGACTCTTATTTGTCACCAACCGATTTGCCTACTAGTTTATCTTGAAAGTCTCGTTTGGTTAATAAGCCTAACATGATAACTATGTCCCGTTTATTTGTCAATTTCCTATCATGCAAGTACCTATTATCCTTTAGTTTGCAAATGAGCACCTAAGTGAAATCAGATAGAATTAACTTAGTTGATTGTTCATCTAGTGGTTTGAATGCCTACAATAACTACTAGTTAAGAAAATGAAAGCAAACAACCAAATAAAAGTTCGTCCGGTTATAGATAGTACAATCCCAGAATTAGACCCAAATTACAACGGGGTCATTTACATCAATAAAATGAATAGTTTGCAATCAAACACAACACCATGTAGCAACCAATTTCAGGCAAAGCACAAAAGCACGTAGGGACAAGCAATCACTCCAAGGAATCATCGTTAGGCACATCGTCCTCGGGTACCTGTTCTTGATCTTCTTCACCTGAGATGATAAAAGAGGGTGAGTCCTTATGAACTCAGCGAGGGGGAACGAGAAATACGTTTTGAAACTCATTTTCCGGTTCAATTATGAAAACTCTTTTTTTTGAAAATATGTCACGTATTCCAAATAATAAGGTACGCAAATATATAAAACAAATCGAGTAACAGATACATTTACCAATTATTTCAAGGATACGGTGAGCATTTGCTCTCAATATCAATTTCGATTCATTTGGTGCAGCCGACTTCAACAATCCACTTATCGCTCCCAATTGGGTGTACTCCGGATGTACCCCGAAACCTACGACCCAACTCTCCGAGGGTGAAATGCCAAGCGAGAGAGAGAATTGGACCATGGTAGTCACGGTAACACCGGCAAGCCCGATGCCGCCCGGCGTGCGTGAAACACTACCATGCCACACTGAAAGGTTGCAACCTCGTATGCAATGCACATTTATAACATTTGACATATCACATTAAGAGGACAACAAAGTAGGTCTCCTCTGAGCAGTTATATGATCGCACGTTATCAAGTAATCAAACAAGGCACGATAAGACAAGTAATTTCACTTGAAAGGCATATAGAGCCATATGAACATTAAATGGGTAGCCATGTAACACATGCAAGTCAAGCCATATAACTCATTTCGAAGTCCACGTAATCAAGTGATACGATTATTCAACATGCAACAACATCTACGTGGGTTCGAATGCAAGAAAAGCCTAATTGTCAACATGCAATGATCAAAATTACATTTAAGGTTATAAGGGAAACTACAGGCAGCCTACCAAGCGTATAATTCCACACAATATCCAAATGATCAATACTTAGCAAGCCTATCTAGTCATTAGGGTTTCCATTTCATGCTTAACCGTGTGATTAAACCCTAAGTCAACTCAAAATCGTTCTCAAGTCATGCATCATTCAATTCAAACATCTTCAAGTACTCAAAATAGTCCACACAACATCTCAACACCACAATTCCAAGCAATTAGTACAACAAGAGAGGTTACAACAATTTTCCAAGCATATAACTAAGTGAAACCCTTACTGCAATAGACTGTTTTCTCACAATCAATAGGATAATCAAACAATCTCCAAATCCAGAGAATAAGATTTCAAATTAAATATTAAGAAGTTAACTAAAATCAGAAACAAACCTTGCATCAATTGGAGTTCGGGATCATTAGATATAGCCGAAACAGTGAGATAGCACAAAACTGTCCAGATTTGCACACATTTCGATAATTGACGTTTTTGAGGTCCTTAGGGTCAGATTTAGCCTAGTCCATTTATGACAAAAATGTCCAGAACTGACAAATCTAGCAGTACACCATATTTCATGCATTTTGGTCATCATTTACTAAGTCAAATCTGGTTCGTTCTACAAGGTCAGTGCATCTGCCAAAACCTACTTCATTTTTCCAGATTTCCAGATTTGGACACATTTTAAAGATTTTCCCTTTTGAGGACCTTAGATTCAAAATTAGCTTCGGCCTATTTCTGTAAAAAGTGTTCCAAACTGTCCAAACTAGTCACCTACCAATTTTCAAGCATTTTCAACATCATTGTCCTAGCTAAACTTACCTCGAAACAGACTGGTCAGAGAGCAGTCAACAATCCGACTTCACCTATCAGCACTTTCAAGCCAAGATCTTGCCATGCATGGTTGTTTAAGCTCATGAACGAACACATAACTCAAGTACAGAAGCAAAGAAATACATTTATAAGCATGCATGTGAATTTTTGAAGGAATTTCAAAAGGTTTTAGCCCTCACCTTAGCAATCAACCGTAAAGATGCACAAAAGCCTTGTTGAAGCTCAAATCTCTTCTTCTTCTTGCTTGGCCGAAATCCCAACTAGCTTTTCTCTATTTTTCCTAGCTTAGTAACCAAGCTCTTAGTACATGCATGTAGTTAGGACTTGAAGAAAAGAAATGGATGCCAAGAAGCTTACCTAGGCCGAATAGAAGTCTTCAATGTACATGCATGTGTGATTTTCAAACTCTAGCTAGCTTGCTCGACTTTCTTTGATGGTTGCTTGACTTGTTCAACTAAGGAGTGATGAAGATAAGCTATGGAGGTAGGGAACTCAGCCAAGGCCGAGAATGAGAGAGGAGAATGAGAGAGAGAGAGAGAGAAGAATGAAAGAGAAATGAAGAAATGACAAAACATGACAAGAATAAAGTCTTTTGCATTCATCCAAGCATGTGGTCGGCCTTGGGCTAATAAATTCTGATTTTTTGTGTCTCCAAGATGGAATTTTGAAATGTTAGCATGGGCATGGTCATTTGGTCGAGCAAGGTGAAGAGATTGAGGGGAATTTGAGCAATTTTTTATGCATGGATAAGTGTTTTTGTCATAACTTGTCTAGAACTAATTTTTATGCATTTGTGTCATTAGAATTGTCATAGGAATGTTGGGAAATTAGGGAATCTAGGTAGAATAAAATATAGGAATGTTTGTTGATGAGTTGAATTATGAATAGAATAATAGATAGTGGGAAATGTATGAATAGTTTAGTATTATTTTATTGTTAGGGGAGTTTGTAGAGAATTTGAATTAGGAATATAATATTGGTTAGTGGATTGTGGAGGATTATTTTAGTGTCTAGTGCTTTGTGTTTGATTAACGTGGTAGCACGGATTCCTAGGTCTAGGGCACGAATTACGAGGTAGACACGAACTTCAAGGCTAAGGCACGTACTTCAAGACTAATGCACGCAATCCTAGGTGAATGCACGTAACTTAATACAAGGCACGTAATTTAATGTAATGCACGCAAATTAAGGTAAGGCACGTTATTCGGGGTCATGCCTCACATCCTCCCCTCCTTAAAAGAATTTCGTCTCGAAATTCATTCTTGCCTATTGAGGTCATTTAGATGGATTTTGACCCTTGTTATTCTTCCTACTCCCATTCGTCCCGTGTTTGGTGATCTCTCACCACAACCAATTCACTTCCTATGTTTCTCCAATTGATCTTAAGGTCGAGTTCATTAACTAAGGTTAGAGTCTTCAAACATAGTCATCAAAGTTGCATCGATATTCTAACAATAGAACTATAACTCCAAAATCATGACTCATGTTGTGTCAATCTCGCATTCATACCTCAAAAGGAATATCACAATAATTCCATGATCCTAGGGCGACATACGCTAATTTCAAGATGATAGATCTATATCCGATTTACATATGCTATCTACTAGCTTCAAAACTGTTATCACATAGGTCATACACAAGTTACGGATCATTTCCACGATACGACCCTATTTTTAGGTTGAACTCACCAAACAAACTAATCCACCTCAAGTCATCATCTATCAGTAGTATCATAGTTCTTATCTTGAAGGTACATTGGATTAGTAAATCTTCTAATGACTAGTCTTCCGATTATAAGCTCCTATTCACTAACATCCTTTTCTAGCTTCGTTAACCTTCAAGCTCGTAATCAAGAAGAAAAACCGTTGAGATTCATTAAACTCGAATTCTAAGGTTTATTAAGTACCACCAACAAATTGCCATCGAAATTGCATAGGTAAACTAATCATGGTACACTAGTTCAACTCTTACAAGTAAATTTCATCAGCTTGTAATCTACAATTTGTTTTCTTATTCAAATCTCTATTTTCAAGTCACAAGGCTTCAAAATTTTCTTTTAATCTTATCCAAAACTCCTAAGATGAATAGTTTCAACCTCAAATAAATTCCACTAATCTCAATCCAAGGTTACGTCATACTTAAAAAGACAATGGTCTTACTCACATAGCGAGCTAGTCATTCCTTCGAACACTTAGTGCCCGCCAATATATCTTCGACATTAATGTTAGTAAGCTGGGTTCATCGCCATGTAAGTGATATCAATGCTCTACTAGGTTACCGGCCGTACAACAACAATCCTAGGACTATAAATGGGTACCGAAATGACCGAGCTCATAAAATTCTTACACAGAATAACTTCAAGGTTGTATCAATATAAGAATTATGACCACGAGGCATCATTCAACATAACCTAATAGAACTTCAAAAGTAATCAACCACTTATTTAACTATCACTACAAGATTCACCCTCTATTCAACAATCACGATTCGAAGTCTACCGATCGCTAGTCTCTAGATGTGAAACGGTGCACATAGATACGGTGGTCTAACAATAGTCTCTTGGGTCATTATGACTCTAACTCATCCCTATCTTAACTCTATGAAATCTTACTCTTCTCATTTACATGTTCAACTTGTTAAGAGCGTCAAGACTCATCAACCTTAGGTCCTAGGGTTCTTCATGAATCATCATGCATACTCACTATTAGCTATTTAGGATTTCAAATCATACCCTAACAACTCCACTTGGCAACCAGATTTTTAATATCATTTCCATGGTTTATATATTAGGTCCATCAGTCTTACTTAGGGATATATGCTTTCTAACATCCTCTAGGGTATCCAAACAACGAGTGCATAGAATGACTTACTTGCATAATCATAACTAAATCCAAGAGGCACCAAATTAATACCATGATTCTAAATATCACCGATATCCAACTTAGGACCTTTAGCAACATTAGTCATCTAATGCATAATTCAATACCTTACACTTCTATCTGACCTAACATTTTAGGTGCAGTTTTCCAAACACGAGTTATAGCTACATGAATTCCTTGATTTCAACATTGCTATACCTTGTTACACTAAAGATTCATCAACCTTGTTAAACTCAGTCTCCAAAGTTGCCTACATGTCTTGAGGTTATCCATTGTTAAGTTACTTAAACACACTATTCATGCCTCAACAATCTAACCCCTATCGTCAATTTCCACGAGTTCATCTCTTAATTTCTAGGTCATAATCTTACCATTGAGTGAACTTGAAACTTGTTAATATACACCTTATTAGGTTCAATGATGCTTAATTCCAATCAAGTAAGGATTCAATCATTTAAATAGTCTATTATACTATTTTAAGATATAAGAATTTGATTCAAAAGCAACTCCTAAGTCAAACTTCCATTATAAGCATGTGAACATATATATATACTACTCCACATGTCAAATAGTATATTCTTATATCTAAGGAAAGTTGTATGTCCTTGACATTTATTCTTGAACCACAATTAGAAGAACGGTTTAACAGAATCAAGAACTTTATAGCTATAAAATTGACAACTTAATCACAGGTATAGGTATTCCAAAAATGAGGAGATAACTTTACATCAACAATTATACCCATGCTATGCATTTTATACATAGGCATATCCAATAATACATACTATCCATCGAGTACCTATGAAGATGCCAGAAATCTCTAACCGAAACTTTTCGTTCTTACTACACGAATTTACTTCCCTGAAAGTTCTAATCCTAACTATCTATGTGTACAAACAGTCATTCACAATTATATAATATGCACATGTATCAAGGAAGGAGTATAAAAGCATGCATGCATTATTGAGAATGTGTCAGTGTACATGATACATAATACATATGGTCCACAAAGGCACATAATATTCAATACTTAAAGAAATTAAAGAACATTAGCACATATTAACACATATAAACAAGACATCATAATTACCTTAGGGCTTCTACCCATGGTCCGAGAGTTGAACCCGACTAACGCCTAGTTAGTAAACTAAGCTCTGATACCATTCTAATATAAGGTGTCACGCCCCAACCCGGCCTATAAAGGTTAGACTAGGGTGTGATCTAAACATTCAAGTCACGTCTCGTACTTAACCGTTCATGAAGATTTAACACTTAACGTTTTGGCCTAAACTCCAAAAATTTTCGATAAACCGGCAGCATAACGGTTGTAATTGGGCTCTTTGGTTTGACCTAATTCTCTAAACGCCTCAATTATTCCAATCATTAATCCAATTCCATTAAGGACTCCTATTTGTCACCAACTGATTTGCCTACTAGTTTATCTTGAAAGTCTCGTTTGGTTAATAAGCCTAACATGATAACTATGTCCCGTTTATTTGTCAATTTCCTATCATGCAAGTACCTATTATCCTTTAGTTTGCAAATGAGCACCTAAGTGAAATTAGATAGAATTAACTTAGTTGATTGTTCATCTAGTGGTTTGAATGCCTACGATAACTACTAATTAAGAAAACAAAAGCAAACAACCAAATAAAAGTTCGTCCGGTTATAGATAGTACAATCCCAGAATTAGACCCAAATTACAACGGGGTCATTTACATCAATAAAATGAATAGTTTGCAATCAAACACAACACCATGTAGCAACCAATTTCAGGCAAAGCACAAAAGCACGTAGGGACAAGCAATCACTCCAAGGAATCATCGTTAGGCACATCGTCCTCGGGTACCTGTTCTTGATCTTCTTCACCTGAGATGATAAAAGAGGGTGAGTCCTTATGAACTCAGCGAGGGGGAACGAGAAATACGTTTTGAAACTCATTTTCCGGTTCAATTATGAAAACTCTTTTTTTTGAAAATATGTCACGTATTCCAAATAATAAGGTACGCAAATATATAAAACAAATCGAGTAACAGATACATTTACCAATTATTTCAAGGATACGGTGAGCATTTGCTCTCAATATCAATTTCGATTCATTTGGTGCAGCCGACTTCAACAATCCACTTATCGCTCCCAATTGGGTGTACTCCGGATGTACCCCGAAACCTACGACCCAACTCTCCGAGGGTGAAATGCCAAGCGAGAGAGAGAATTGGACCATGGTAGTCACGGTAGCATCGGCGAGCCTGATGCCGCCCGGCGTGCGTGAAACACTACCACGCCAGAATGAAAGGTTGCAAGCTTGTATGCAATGCACATTTATAACATTTGACATATCACATTAAGAGGACAACAAAGTAGGTTGCCTTCGAGCAGTTATATGATCGCACGTTATCAAGTAATTAAACAAGGCACGATAAGACAAGTAATTTCACTTGAAAGGCATATAGAGCCATATGAACATTAAATGGGCAGCCATGTAACACATACAAGTCAAGCCATATAACTCATTTCGAAGTCCACGTAATCAAGTGATACGATTATTCAACATGCAACAATATCTACGTGGGTTCGGATGCAAGAAAATCCTAATTGTCAACATGCAATGATAAAAATTACATTTAAGTTTATAAGGGCAACTACGGGCAGCCTACCAAGCGTATAATTCCATACAATATCCAAATGATCAATACTTAGAAAACCTATCTAGTCATTAGGGTTTCCATTTCATGCTTAACCGTGTGATTAAACCCTAAGTCAACTCAAAATCATTCTCAAGTCATGCATCATTCAATTCAAATATCTTCAAGTACTCAAAATAGTCCACACAACATCCCAACACCACAATTCCAAGCAATTAGTACCACAAGAGAGGTTACAACAATTTTCCAAGCATATAACTAAGTGAAACCCTTTTGAGGACCTTAGAGTCAAAATTAGCTTCGGCCTATTTCTGCGAAAAGTGTTCCAAACTGTCCAAACTAGTCACCTTCCAATTTTGAAGCATTTTCAACATCATTTGCCTAGCTAAACTTACCTCGAAACAGACTGGTTAGAGAACTGTCAACAATCCGACTTCACCTATCACCATTTTCAAGCCAAGATCTTGCCTTGCATGGTTGTTTAAGCTCATGAACGAACCCATAACTCAAGTACAGAAGCAAAGACATACATTTATGAGCATGCATATGAATTTTTGAAGGAATTTCAAAAGGTTTTAGCCCTCACCTTAGCAATCAACCACAAAGATGCACAAAAGCCTTGTTGAAGCTCAAATCTCTGCTTCTTCTTGTTTGGCCTAAATCCCAACTAGCTTTTCTCTATTTTTTCTAGCTTAGTAACCAAGCTCTTAGTACATGGATGTAGTTAGGACTTGAAGAAAAGAAATGGATGCCAAGAAGCTTACCTAGGCCGAATAGAAGTCTTCAATGTACATGTATGTGTGATTTTCAAACTCTAGCTAGCTTGCTCGACTTTCTTTGATGGTTGCTTGACTTGTTCAACTAAGGTGTGATGAAGATAAGCTATGGAGGTAGGGAACTCAGCCAAGGCCGAGAATGAGAAAGGAGAATGAGAGGGAGAGAGAGAGAAAAATGAAAGAGAAATGAAGAAATGACAAAACATGACAAGAATAAAGTCTTTTGCATTCATCCAAGCATGTGGTCGGCCTTGGGCTAATAAATTCTGATTTTTTGTGTCTTCAAGATGGAATTTTGAAATGTTAGTATGGGCATGGTCATTTGGTCGAGCAAGGTGAAGAGATTGAGGGGAATTTGAGCAATTTTTTATGCATGGATAAGTGTTTTGTCATAACTTGTCTAGAACTTATTTTTATGCATTTGTGTCATTAGAATTGTCATAGAAATGTTGGGAAATTAGGGAATCTAGGTAGAATAAAATATAGGAATGTTTGTTGATGAGTTGAATTATGAATAGAATAATAGATAGTAGGAAATGTAGGAATAGTTTAGTATTATTTTATTGTTAGTGGAGTTTGTAGAGAATTTGAATTAGGAATATAATATTGGTTAGTGGATTGTGTAGGATTATTTTAGTGTCTAGTGCTTTGTGTAGGATTCTTTCTTGATTAACATGGTGGCACGGATTCCTAGGTCTAAGGCACGAATTACGAGGTAGACATGAACTTCAAGGCTAAGGCACGTACTTCAAGACTAATGCATGCAATCCTAGGTGAATGCACGTAACCCAATGCGAGGAACGTAATTTAATGCAATGCACGCAAATCAAGGTAAGGCAAGTTATTCGGGGTCAGGCCTCACACCCTACAACGCGTCGATATCACGTCTTGCGAGGATGCTGCGTTGTTGAAGCGGATGGGTTGTCATAAAGCCCTTTGGGCCTTTTGAATGGGCCATCTCTCTCGGCTGGGACTGTGAACGGTAAACACATAAAGGATTTATGCCCACAACATGACAGGTGCGATCATACCAGCACTAATGCACCAGATCCCATCAGAACTCTGAAGTAAAGCGTGCTTGGGCGAGAGTAGTACTAGGATGGGTGACCCCCTAGGAAGTCCTCGTGTTGCACCCCCCCTTTTCAATTTTTTTTGCCCCGGTTAGGGTTGCCAAGATATTTTATCCACCACATTTCTATTACCGAATCTCACGGCACGTTGGGCAAGACAACTTCGCTTCACATAGAGGCTGGGCCCGCAAATCGAGGGCGTGGGGCATATGACGAGGTCTCCGTTGCTCCGATGCCCATAACTTTTAATCCGTAAGGAGTTATGCGGAACACAACATATAGTTAGAAAGCTCTCCGAGAGCTCTACGACGGGGGCATGAAGCCAGCTCGGCTGCGCCTATTTTCGGAGCCAAAAATTGAACATTTTCATCAGTTTAGGGTCACTTTTCTTCTTTTGCTCTATTTTTCCGTCCCGGATCGTACGACGGGCGCTGTAAAAAGGACGACAAGCAAACTCGCAGGATAATAAAGGGCCTTGCAATTCGTCGATATCACGTCTTACGAGGATGCTACGTTGTTGAAGCGGATGGGTTGTCGTTAAGCCCATTGGGCCTTTTGAATGCGCCATCTCTCTGGGTTGGGACTATGAACTGTCAGCACATAAAGGAATTGTACCCTCAACATGACGGGTGCGATCATACCAGCACTAATGCACCAGATCCCATTATAACTCCGAAGTTAAGCATGCTTGGGTGATAGTAGAACTAGGATGGGTGACCCCATGAGAAGTCCTCTTGTTGCACCCCCTTTTCTATTTTTTTTGCCCCGGTTAGGGTTGCCAAGATACTTTATCCACCACATTTCTATTACTGAATCCCACGGCACCTTGGGCAAGAAAACTTCACTTCACGTAGAGGCTGGGCCCGCAAACCGAGGGCGTAGGGCTTATGATCGGGTCTTCGTCGCTCCGGTGCCCATAACTTTTGATCCGTAAAGAGTTATGTAGCACACAACATACCGTTGGAAAGCTCTCCGAGAGCTCTATGACGGGGGCAGCGAGCTTGCTTACCTTCGCCCATTTTTGGAGCCCAAAATTGAATGTTTTTATCAGTTTCGGGCCACTTTTCTTCTTTTGCTATGTTTTTTCATCCCAGATCGTACGTTGTGAGCTGTTAAAAGGACGACAAGCAAACTAGTGGGATATTACAGGGCCCTATAACGTGTTGATATCAAATCTTATGTGGATGCTGCATTGTTGAAGCGAATGGGTTGTCGTTATGCCCAATTGGCCTTTTGAATGGGCCATCTCTTTGGGCTGGGACTATGAACTGTCAACACATAAAGGATTTGTGCCCTCAACATGATGGGTACGATCATACCAGTACTAATGCACCGAATACCATCATAGCTCCGATGTTAAGTGTGCTTCGGCAAGAGTAGTACTAGGATGGGTGACCCCCTGGGAAGTCCTCGTGTTACACCCCACTTTTCAATTTTTTTTGCCCCGGTTAGGATTGCCAAGATACTTTATCCACCACATTTCTATTACCGAATCCCACGGCACCTTATGCAAGACAACTTCCCTTCACGTAGATGCTAGGCCCGCAAATCGAGGGCGTAGGGCTTGTGATCAGGTCTCCGTCGCTCTAGTGCTCATAACTTTTAATCCGTAAGGAGTTACGCGGCGCACAGCATACCGTTGGAAAGCTCTCTGAGAGCTCTACGAGGGGGGCAGCAAGCCTGCTCAACTGTGCCTATTTTTGGAGCCCAAAATTGAACATTTTCATCAGTTTCGGGCCATTTTTTTTCTCTTGCTCTGTTTTTCCGTCCCGGATCGTATGTCGTGAGCTGTTAAAAGGACCACAACCTAACTCGCGGGATATTACAGGGCCCTACAATGCGTCGATATCACGTCTTACGAGGATGCTACGTTGTTGAAGCAGATGGGTTGTCGTTAATCCCAATTGGCTTTTTCAATGGGCCATCTCTCTCGGCTGGAACTGTGAACTGTCAACACATAAAGGATTTGTGCCCTCAACATGACAGGTGCGATCATACCAGCACTAATGCACCGGATCCCATCAGAACTCCGAACTTAAGCATGCTTGGGTGAGAGTAGTACTAGGATGGGTGGCCACCTAGGAAGTCCTCATGTTGCACCCCCCTTTTCAATTTTTTTGCCCCTGTTGGGGTTCCCAAGATTCTTTATCCACCACATTTCTATTACCGAGTCCCACAGCACCTTGGGCAAGACAACTTCGCTTCACGTAGATGCTGGGCCCGTAAACCGAGGGTATAGGCTTGTGATCAGGTCTCCGTCGCTCTGGTGCCCATAACTTTTAATCCGCAAGGAGTTACGCGGCGCACAGTATGCCGTTTGAAAGCTCTCTGAGAGCTCTACGATGGCGGCAGCAAGCCTACTCTGCTAGGCCTATTTTTGGAGCCCAAAATTGAACGTTTTCATCAGTTTCAGGCCACATTTCTTTTTTTGCTCTGTTTTTTCATCCCAGATCGTACGTTGTGAGCTGTTAAAAGGACGACAACCCAACTCGCGTGATATTACAGGGCCCTACAACGCGTCGATATCACGTCTTACGAGGATGCTGTGTTGTTGAAGTGGATGGGTAGTCGTTAAGCCCATTAGGCCTTTTGAATGGGCCATTTCTCTGGGCTGGGACTGTGAACTGTCAACACATAAAGGATTTGTGCCCTCAACAAGACGGGTGCGATCATACCAACACTAATGCACCGGATCCCATCAAAACTCTAAAGATAAGCGTGCTTGGCAGTGACCCCTTGAGAAGTCCTCGTGTTGCACCCCTCATTTTCAATTTTTTTTGCCCCGGTTAGGGTTGCCAAGATATTTTATCCATCACATTTCTATTACCGAATCCCACGGCAAGTTGGGCAAGACAACTTCGCTTCACGTAGAGGTTGGGCCCGCAAACCAAGGGCGTGGGGCTTGTGACCAGGTCTCTATCGCTCCGGTGCCCATAACTATTAATCTGTAAGGAGTTATGAGACGCACAACATACCATTGGAAAGCTCTCCGAGAGCTCTACGACATGGGCAACAAGCCTGCTCAGCTACGCCTGTTTTTGTAGCCCAAAATCGAACTTCATCATCAGTTTCGGGCCACTTTTCTTCTTTTGCTTTGTTTTTTCGTCCCGGATCGTACGTTGTGAGCTGTTAAAAGGACGAAAACCTAACTCATGGGATATTACACGGCCTTACAATGCATCGATATCACGTCTTACGAAGATGCTACGTTGTTGAAGCAGATAGGTTGTCGTTAAGCTTATTGGGCCTTTTGAATGGGCCATCTCTCTGGGTTGGGACTGTGAACCATCAACACATAAAGGAATTGTTCCCTTAACATGACGGGTGCGATCATACCAGCACTTATGCACCGGATCCCATTAGAACTCCGAAGTTAAGCGTGCTTGGGTGAGAGTAGTACTAGGATGGGTGACCCTATGGGAAGTCCTCGTGTTGCACCCCCTTTTCAATTTTTTTTGCCCCGGTTAGGGTTGCCAAGTTACTTTATCCACCACATTTCTATTACCGAATCCCAAGGCATCTTGGGCAAGACAACTTCGCTTCACGTAGAGGCTGGGCCCGCAAGCCGAGGGCATAGGGCTTGTGGCCATTTCTCCGTCGCTCCGGTGCCCATAACTTTTGATCCTTAAGGAGTTACGCGGCGCATAGCATACCGTTGGAAAGCTCTCCGGGAACCCTACGGCAGGCACAACAAACCTGCTCGGCTGCGCCCATTTACTTTTGCTCTATTTTTGGGTCCCAGATCGTACGTCGTGAGCTGTTAAAAGGATGACAACCTAAATCGCTGGACATTAGAGGGCCCTACAACACGTCGATATCACGTCTAGCGAGGATGCTACGTTGTTAAAGTGGATGGGTTGTCGTTAAGCCCTTTAAGCCTTTTGAATAGGCCATCTCTCTAGGCTGGGACTGTGAACCGTCAACACATAGAGGATTTGTGCCCACAATATGACGGGTACGATCATACCAGCACTAATGCACCGGATCCCATCAGAACTCCGAAGTGAAGCGTGCTTGGACGAGAGTAGTACTAGGATGGGTGACCCCCTGGGAAGTCCTCGTGTTGCACCCCCATTTTCAATTTTTTTTGCCCCGGTTTGGCTTGCCAAGATATTTTATCCATCACATTTCTATTACTGAATCCCACGGCACCTTGGGCAAGACAACTTCGCTTAACGTAGAGGCTGGGCCCGTAAACCGAAGGCGTGGGGCTTGTGACCATGTTACCGTCACTCTGGTGCCAATAATTTTTAATCCGTAAGGAGTTACGCGGCACACAGTATACCGTTTGATAACTCTCCAAGAGCTCTACGATAGGGGCGGAAAGCCTACTATGCTGCGCTTGTTTTTGGAGCCCAAAATCGAACGTTTTCATAAGCTTCGGGCCACTTTTCTTCTTTTGATCTGTTTTTCCATCCTGGATCATACGTTGTGAGCTGTTAAAAGGACGACAACCTAACTCGTGAGATATTACACGGCCCTCAAATGCGTCAATATCACGTTTTACGAGGATGCTGCGTTGTTGAAGGAGATATGTTGTCGTTTAGCCCAATTGGCCTTTTGAATGGGCCAACGCTCTGGGCTGGGACTGTGAACCGTTAACACATAAAGGATTTGTGCCCTCAACATGACGGGTGCAATCATACTAGCACTAATGCACCGGATCCCATTAGAACCCCGAAGTTAAGCGTGCTTGGGCGAGAATAGTACTAGGATGGTGACCCCATGTGAAGTCCTCGTGTTGCACCCCTTTTTCAATTTTTTTTGCCCCGGTTAGGATTGCCAAGATACTTTATCCACCACATTTTTATTACCGAATCGCACGGGACCTTAGGCAAGACAACTTCCCTTCACGTAGATGCTGGGCCCGCAAACCGAGGGCGTAGGGCTTGTGATCAGGTCTCCGTCGCTCTAGTGCCCATAACTTTTGATCCTTAAGGAGTTACGCGGCGCACAGCATACCGTTGGAAAGCTCTCTGAGAGCTCTACGAGGGGGGCAGCAAGCCTGCTCAACTGTGCCTATTTTTGGAGCCCAAAATTGAACATTTTCATCAGTTTCGGGCCATTTTTTTTCTTTTGCTCTGTTTTTCCGTCCCAGACCGTATGTCGTGAGCTGTTAAAAGGACCACAACCTAACTCGTGGGATATTACAGGGCCCTACAATGCGTCGATATCACGTCTTTCGAGGATGCTACGTTATTGAAGCAGATGGGTTGTCGTTAATCCCAATTGGCTTTTTCAATGGGCCATCTCTCTCGGCTGGAACTGTGAACTGTCAACACATAAAGGATTTGTGCCCTCAACATGACAGGTGCGATCATACCAGCACTAATGCACCGGATCCCATCAGAATTCCGAACTTAAGCATGCTTGGGTGAGAGTAGTACTAGGATGGGTGACCACCTAGGAAGTCCTCGTGTTGCACCCCCCTTTTCAATTTTTTTTGCCCCTGTTGGGGTTCCCAAGATTCTTTATCCACCACATTTCTATTACCGAGTCCCACAGCACCTTGGGCAAGACAACTTCGCTTCACGTAGATGCTGGGCCCGCAAACCGAGGGCGTAGGCTTGTGATCAGGTCTCCGTCGCTCTGGTGCCCATAACTTTTAATCCGCAAGGAGTTACGCGGCGCACAGTATGCCGTTTGAAAGCTCTCTGAGAGCTCTACGATGGCGGCAGCAAGCCTGCTTTGCTAGGCCTATTTTTGGAGCCCAAAATTGAACGTTTTCATCAGTTTCAGGCCACATTTCTTCTTTTGCTCTGTTTTTTCATCCCGGATCGTACGTTGTGAGCTGTTAAAAGGACGACAACCTAACTCACAGGATATTACAGGGCCCTACAACGCGTCGATATCACGTCTTACGAGGATGCTGTGTTGTTGAAGTGGATGGGTAGTCGTTAAGCCCATTGGGCCTTTTGAATGGGCCATCTCTCTCGGCTGGGACTGTGAACTGTCAACACATAAAGGATTTGTGCCCTCAACAAGACGGGTGCGATCATACCAGCACTAATGCACCGGATCCCATCAAAACTCTGAAGATAAGCGTGCTTGGCAGCGAGTAGTACTAGGATGGGTGACCCCTTGAGAACTCCTCGTGTTGCACCCTTCCTTTTCAATTTTTTTTGCCCCGGTTAGGGTTGCCAAGATATTTTATCCACCACATTTCTATTACCAAATCCCACGGCAAGTTGGGCAAGACAACTTCCCTTCACGTAGAGGTTCGGCCCGCAAACCAAGGGTGTGGGGCTTGTGACCAGGTCTCTGTCGCTCCGGTGCCCATAACTCTTAATCTGTAAGGAGTTATGAGACGCACAGCATACCATTGGAAAGCTCTCCGAGAGCTCTACGACATGGGCAACAAGCCTGCTCAGCTACGACTGTTTTCGTAGCCCAAAATCGAACTTCATCACCCGTTTCGGGCCACTTTTCTTCTTTTGCTTTGTTTTTTCGTCCCGGATCGTACGTCGTGAGCTGTTAAAAGGACGAGAACCTAACTCGTGGGATATTACACGGCCTTACAATGCATCGATGTCACGTCTTACGAAGATGCTGCGTTGTTGAAGCAGATGGGTTGTCGTTAAGCCTATTGGGCCTTTTGAATGGGCCATCTCTCTGGGTTGGGACTGTGAACCGTCAACACATAAAGGAATTGTTCCCTCAACATGACGGGCGCGATCATACCAGCACTTATGCACCGGATCCCATTAGAACTCCGAAGTTAAACGTGCTTGGGTGAGAGTAGTACTAGATGGGTGACCCCCTGGGAAGTCCTTATGTTGTACCCCATTTTTCAATTTTTTTTGCACCGGTTAGCCTTGCCAAGAAACTTTATCCACCACATTTCTATTACTGAATCCCACGGCACCTTGGGCAAGACAACTTCGCTTCACGTAGAGGCTAGGCCCGCAACCTGAGGGCGTAGGGCTTGTGACCAGGTCTCCGTTGCTCTGGTGCCCATAACTTTTGACCCGTAAGGAGTTACGCGGTGCACAGCATACTGTTGAAAAGCTCTCCGATAGCTCTACGACAGGGGCAACAAGCCTGCTCGGCTACGCCCATTTTTGGACCCCAAAATTGAACGTTTTCATCTATTTTGGGCCATTTTTCTGCATTTGCTCTATTTTTCTGTCCCGGATCGTACGTCGTTAGCTGTTAAAAGGACGACAACCTAACTAGCGGGACATTAGAGGGCCCTACAACACGTCGATATCACGTCTTGCGAGGATGCTGCATTGTTGAAGTGGATGGGTTGTCGTTAAGCCCTTTGGGCCTTTTGAATTGGCCATCTCTCTGGGCTGGGACTGTGAACCGTCAACACATAGAGGATTTGTGCCCACAATATGACGGGTGCGATCATACCAGCACTAATGCACTGGATCCCATCAGAACTCCGAAGTGAAACGTGCTTGGACGAGAGTAGTACTAGGATGGGTGACCTCCTAGGAAATCCTCGTGTTGCACCCCTCCTTTTCAATGTTTTTTTCCCCGGTTAGGGTTGCCAAGATACTTTATCCACCACATTTCTATTACCGAATCCCACGACACCTTGGGCAAGACATCTTCGGTTCACGTAGAGGTTGGGCCCGCAAATCGAGGGTGTGGGGCTTGTGACTAAGTCTCCGTCCTCCAATGCCTATAACTTTTAATGCGTAAGGAGTTACGCGGCACACAGCATACCGTTGGAAAGCTCTCCGAGAGCTCTACGACGGGGGAAGCGAGCCTGCCAAGCTGCACCTGTTTTCGGTGCCCAAAATCGAACGTTTTCATCTATTTCGGGCCACTTTGCTTCTTTTGCTTTGTTTTTCCGTCCTGGATCGTACGTCGTGAGTTGTTAAAAGGACGACAACCTAACTCGCAGGATATTACAAGGCCCTACAACGCATCGATATCACGTCTTACGAGGATGCTGCGTTGTTGAAGCAAATGGGTTGTCGTTAATCTCATTGGGCTTTTTGGATGGCCAATCTCTCTGCGCTGGGACTGTGAACGGTCAACACATAATGGATTTGTGCCCTCAACATGACAGGTGCGATCATACCAGCACTAATGCACCGGATCCCATCAAAACACCAAAGTTAAGCGTGCATGGGTGAGAGTATTACTTGGATGGGTGATCCCCAGGGAAGTCATTGTGTTGCACCCCCCTTTTCAATTTTTTTTGCCCCGGTTAGGGTTGCCAATATACTTTATCCACCACATTTCTTTGACCGAATCCCACGGCACCTTGGGCAAGACAACTTAGCTTCACGTAGAGGCTGGGCCCGCAAACCAATGGCATAGGGCTTGTGACCATGTCTCCGTCGCTCCGGTGCCCATAACTTTTGATCCGTACGGAGTTACGTAGTTCGCAGTATACCGTTGGAAAGCCCTCCGAGAGCTCCATGACGTGCGTAGCAAGCCTACTCAGTTGCACCCCTTTTTGGAGCCCAAAATAGAACGATTTCATCAATTTCGGGCTACTTTTCTTCTTTTGCTCTGTTTTTCCGTCCCGGATCGGTCGTCGTGAGCTGTTAAAAGGACGACAACCCAACTCGCGGGACATTAGAGGGCCCTACAACACGTCGATATCATGTCTTGCGAGGATGTTGCGTTGTTGAAATAGATGGGTTGTCGTAAGCCCTTTGGGCCTTTTGAATGGGCCATATCTCTGGGCTGGGACGGTGAACCATCAACACATAAAGGATTTATCCCCACAACATGACGGGTGCCATAATACCAACATTAATGCACTGGATCCCATCAGAACTCCAAAGTTAAGTGTGCTTGGACGAGAGTAGTACTAGGTTGGGTGACCCCCTGGGAAGTCCTCGTGTTGCACCCCCCCTTTTCAATTTTTTTTGCCCTGGTTAGGGTTGCCAAGATACTTTATCCACTACATTTCTATTACCGAATCCCACGGCACCTTGGGCAAGACAACTTCACTTCACGTAGAGGCTGGGCTCGCAAACCAAGGGCGTGGGGCTTGTGACCGGGTCTCCGTCGCTCCGGTGCCCATAACATTTAATCCGTAAGGAGTTACGCGGTGCACAGCATACCGTTGGCAAGCTCTCTGAGAGCTCTACGACGGGGACAACAAGCCTGCTAAGCTTCGCCTGTTTTTGGCACCCAAAATCGAACGTTTTCATCAGTTTTAGGCCACTTTTCTTCTTTTACTCTGTTTTTTCGTCCTGGATCGTACGTCGTGAGCTGTTAAAAGGATGACAACCAAACTCGCGGGATATTACGGGGCCCTACAATGCGTCGATATCACGTCTTACGAGGATACTGCGTTGTTAAAGCAGATGGGTTGTCGTTAAGCCCATTGGGCCATTTGAATGGGCCATCTCTCTGGGCTGGAACTGTGAACCGTCAACACATAAAGGATTTATGCCCTCAACATGACGGGTGCGATCATACCAGCACTAATGCACCGAATCCTATAAGAACTCCGAAGTTAAGCGTGCTTGGGCGAGAGTAGTACTAGGATGGGTGACACCATGGGAAGTCCTCGTGTTGCACCTCCATTTTCAATTTTTTTTGCCCTGGTTAGGGTTGCCAAGATTTTTTATCCACCACATTTCTATTACCAAATCCCACAGCACCTTAGGCAAGACAACTTCGCTTCACGTAGAAGTAGGGCCCGCAAACCGAGGGCGTAGGGCTTGTGACCAAGTCTCCGTCACTCTGGTGCCCATAACTTTTAATCCGTAAGGAGTTACGTGATGCACAACATACCGTTGGAAAGCTTTCCGAGAGCTCTACGACGGAGGCGGCAAGCCTGCTAAGTTACGCTTATTTTCCGAGCCCAAAATCGAACGTTTTCATCAGTTTTGGGCCACTTTTCTTCTTTTGCTCTGTTTTTCCGTCCTGGATCGTATGTCGTGAGCTATTAAAAGGACAACAACCTAACTCGCCGGATATTACTGGGCCTTACAATGCATCGATATGATGTCTTACGAGGATGATGCATTGTTGAAGCAGATGGGTTTTCGTTAAGCCCATTGGGCCTTTTGGATGGGCAATCTCTCTGGGCTGGGACTGTTAACAGTCAACACATAAATGATTTCTGCCCTCTACATGTCGGCTGCGATCATACCAGCACTAATGCACTGGGTCCCATCAAAACTCCGATTTTAAACGTTCTTGGGCGAGAGTAGTACTTGGATGGGTGACCCCCTAGGAAGTCGTCGTGTTGCACCCCCCCTTTTCAATTTTTTTTGCACCGGTTAGGGTTGCCAAGATACTTTATCCACTACATTTCTATTACAGAATCCCACGGCACCTTGGGCAAGACAACTTCGCTTCACGTCGATGCTGGGCCTGCAAACCGAGGGCGTAGTGCTTGTGACCAAGTCTCCGTCGCTCTGGTGCGCATAACTTTTAATCCGTAAGGAGTTACGTGATGCACAACATACCGTTGGAAAGCTTTCCGAGAGCTCTACGACGGAGGCGGCAAGCCTGCTAAGTTGCGTTTATTTTCCGAGCCCAAAATCGAACGTTTTCATCAGTTTTGGGCCACTTTTCTTCTTTTGCTCTGTTTTTCCATCCTGGATCGTATGTCGTGAGCTATTAAAAGGACAAAAACCTAACTCGCCAGATATTACTGGGCCTTACAATGCGTCGATATGATGTCTTACGAGGATGATGCGTTGTTGAAGCAGATGGGTTTTCGTTAAGCCCATTGGGCCTTTTGGATGGGCAATCTCTCTGGGCTGGGACTGTTAACCGTCAACACATAAATGATTTCTACCCTCTACATGTCGGGTGCGATCATACCAGCACTAATGCACTGGGTCCCATCAAAACTCCGATTTTAAGCGTTCTTGGGCAAGAGTAGTACTTGGATGGGTGACCCCCTAGGAAGTCGTCGTGTTGCACCCCCCCTTTTCAATTTTTTTTGCACCGGTTAGGGTTGCCAAGATACTTTATCCACTACATTTCTATTACAGAATCCCACGGTACCTTGGGCAAGACAACTTCGCTTAACGTCGATGCTGGGCCTGCAAACCGAGGGTGTAGTGCTTGTGACCAGGTCTCCGTCGCTCTGGTGCGCATAACTTTTGATCCGTAAGGAGTTACGCGTCGCACAACATATCGTTGGAAAGCACTCCGAGAGCTCTACGATGGGGGCAGCATGCTTGCTCAGCTGTGGCCATTTTTGGAGCCCAAAATTGAACGTTTTTCATCAGTTTCGGGCCATTTTTCTTCTTTTGCTATGTTTTTCCACCCCAGATTGTACGTCGTGAGCTGTTAAAATGACGACAACCTAACTCACGAGACATTAGAGGGCTCTACAATGAGACGTTATCATGTCTTCCTAGGATGCTGCGTTGTTGAAGGGGATGGGTTGTCGTTAAGCCTATTGGGCCTTTTCAATGGGCCATCACTCTGTGCTGGGACTATGAACCGTCAACAAATAAAGGATTTGTGCCCTCAACATGACGGGTGCGATCATACCCACAGTAATGCACCGAATCCCATCAGAACTCCACATTTAAGCGTGCTTGGGCAAGAGTAGTACTTGGATGGGTAACCCCCTGGGAAGTCCTCGTGTTGCAACCCCTTTTCAATTTTTTTTGCCCCGGTTAGGGTAGCCAAGATATTTTATCCACCACATTTCTATTACCGAATCCCACGGTTTTAACACCCTGATCCCTCTCGAGACCGGGAGTTCTATCAATCAATCTAATCACAACCCAAATCCAAACCCGGGCATAATTTGCAGGGAAAGTGGACGGAGTCTCCCCTGTTTCTAGGCAAAATACAAACCTGCGATAACATATAAATGGACCAATACCATGTCCAAACATTCAACCACCTCAAGGCCATCCGAGCCTCGGTTCTCAACAATTAAACTCAGCAAGTATACATACATTTCCAATTTAAAAGCTAACCTATCTCTTTTCATCTTTGACAAGAACATTCATGCTAGGCAATTAAACTACACTAACACATTACATAAATTAGACTATTATACCATTCTAACTCTTTTCCTTTGGGCATTATAAACATACATTAAGGTTAAACTATTATATCTGAATACATAAACTAACTTATCAATCTACCTCAATTACTTAGCTAAATTTAGGTTACATTCTTTTTAACAATAAATACATACAACATATGAACATACATCTTTGCATCTTTGTCAACTCAAGCCACATAGCACGCAAGGCAACTTTTCAAGCATGATCTTTCACGTAGTCACGAACTTTCCAACTTACATGATATTTCCAGAAATGTGGTGGTGAGGAGTGAGTATACACAACACGTATACTCAGTGAGGGCGAGACAGATATCGAGGTGGAGAGAAAGAAAGTCGTGCAATGCAAATAGACACAATTAAACAATAAAGTCATTAAGACAGCATTCAATACAAACGACAATATAATAAACAATCAAGAAAGCATCAACACAACCATTCAAAACAATACCACACTCTAAAGTCTATGGTTCACTCATACGAGCAATGTACCATTTCACGAGCGATACATCAATCTCGAGCTTGATGTTGACAACGATGACAATAAGCGCGCAACCACCTTATAACTTCAGTTTGGAATTCCCCGGAAGTATCTCATCAATTCTACGACCCAAATCTCCCTGGGAGGCAACCCAAGCGAGAAAAAGGAATAGGACACGGAGCTAGAGCAACCAACACTGGCAACCCGAGCCTACCTAGAGAGGCCCATCACTCACGCGCCTAACACTATGCAATGCAAGACACGATACAAGGCGATAAATGAGCGATAGCACAACAATACAGATTAGAGGCGATAAACAAGATATCAAACATTTACAATCTATAAAGTAACAAGAACAACACTAACAAGCATTATCAAAACTTGACATACAAATTCAATCATAATCAACTTTAACAAGCATAACAAGCAATATTAAGCCTTCTATAGGCACTACACTATGAAAACACACAAAATCACAAAATGGCCCCAACTTTCAAAACGCTACTACTTTCAAACGAGCCACGAGTTTTGGAAACCGACTTCACCAATCCTCCTAGGTCACTATAAGGCACGTCTAAAGACCCCGAAACCCTACTTAACCCTAGAATTCACGCAAAGCTCCGATTTCCCCCTTTGCTCGTTTGAACTACCGTTACCCTAACCAAACACCCAACCAATGCCATAACCACACCAAAAGTGCTTCCATGGCCTCCCGAGACAATGCTATCACGCAAAACGATAAAACACCAAACTTGACCTAAACGACCCCAACTTTCACTAAGCCACTTTTCTCCGTTTTTCCATTACACAATCCAATTAAACCACACATTTAGGCATTCTAGCATATCTAGCACCTTCTTACTTCAACAGAACGCATAACGGAGCAACTTCTTCAAAACGGGGGTTTACTATTCGTAATTTACTATTCAATTAACAATTTATATTTTAATTTCCATATTCAACCGCATAAAATCTTAAAAAACTATAAATACATGTTCTACGATCAACAAGGAACATTCTTTAAGCAACAAAACGGATAAAATATCAATCTACGCATAATTTCTAAAATTTAAAGTTTAGACATAAAATTTTCAAATGCACAAATAACGATGAAACCCTCACCTTCGACGCTCCTAGACGCTAGGAAAACCACGCCGGATGCCTCGGAAACCACCCCGTGCAAGCTCACGCGAAGATTTGAAGTTTTGAAGATTGAAATCTTTTTTTTTTCTTCTCTCCATGTTTCGGCCAGCCTGCACTGTTTTTTCAGCTTTGTTGTTTTGTTTTGCAAAGTTTTATAAGCCTAAATAAGATGACAAGCCTTGGTCAATTGGTCAAGCTTCGTCAACTAACTTAAAAATTGGTCAAATTGGCCGATTTCTTGCATTTTAAAGTTAAAACAACTAACATAAATCCAATTCTAGTTAATAACAATTAAACTACTAAAATTAAAACACCAAACACTAGTTTTCACTATTTGTTGAGGACTAGAAATCATTTCCTAACTATCGCTCTCGATATGTTATGCACTTTACGACAATAAAAGAATAACAATTAAATCTCAAAGAATTTAAGAAGATATAATTTTCGAGAAGTAACATAATTCAAAATTTACTCCGGCTCGGAGCTACTTTTCATTTAATTGAAAACCGAGCATTAAGATGCAAGAAAAATAAAACCGATTAACATAAATATGAAAATAATGCTACAAATGAATGTTTAACTAAAATAAACACAGAGTTCAATGCTAACATTGAAGATGACACTTAATTAAATGTAGTTAATTGCCATTAAATGCATGTCGGGTTCGGGTTATCACATCCTTCCCCCCTTAAAACAATTGTGTCCTCGCAATTCTTCTTCCAATAGAACTCTGCATCATCTGAAATCCAACTCTGACCACTCTTCATTAGTTGTTGAGCAAGACACTGAATAAGAACGCTCGAAGAATACCCTACTAAGAAATCCCCAGTAGTACTGACTGAAAACTCCAAAGCAATAAGGCCAAATAAAGGCTTAATTGAAAATACCATCTTGAAATCCAAATAAGAATTCCGCTAGCCAAGAATACCATAGAAGAATTCCCTGCTAAAAGTGTCGAGAAGATGCCAATAAATACTAAAGCAAAGATACTATAAATATTACCAATTCCACATATTATTAACAAGAAGAATACCGAAAGAATATTCTATATACACGAATCCCCTATAAAAGTTCAACAAGTATCAAATAAGGAAGTCAAAGGATAGCCAAAGTAGATGCAGCACATATAAGACCAAGCTCCAAGACCTCATCGCCATTTGCCGAGTGCAAACTTTATACAACTTACCACCAAGGAAGCCCAAAGTATTCCACAGCATACCGTAAACAATATAAGATAATAATTCTGAAAAAGATTCCAAGTGTAAGACTTCCAATAATGCCAACAAGGAAAATACCAGTACAATGCCCACTAAGAATTCCAAAGAATACCGTAAGTAGTACTATACAATAAGTCCGATAGGAATTTCAATTACCAAACCAACTGAGGGATGCCAAGAAAAATACCCGAACAATGCTCCAGTAAGAATGTAGCCAAGTTTGCCCAATAAGTAAATGCTAAATAAATGGCCACTAAGGATCCTGGAGAATACCGTTGAAGAATTTTCCAATCAGGAATGCCAGTAGCACACCAATAAAGTCCAAGACACATATACCATAGATAATACCATGTAGTAAGTCCAATTGAAACCCAATAGCCAAGTCTTCCAAGAAGTGCCAACATAAATCTCCAAAGAATACCCAATAAGAAACCAAATAATGCTCCAAAGAACAGCCAAATAGAACCTCAAAAGAAAACTACTCTTTCACAACTGTTAAGCACAGAGGAGGACCCTAGAGATTTGCTAATAACCGAGCTCCAAAAGCAAACACCAACTCCCAAATCAATGCTAGTTAAATGCCATTCATTTCCTACCAATCCATACACTTTGAAAGGCCAGCGGTGAACCACTTTCTTCAGGGGAGAAAGAGGACTTACTTACCATTTCCACGGGACATGTATGAATGCCAAGATATCATATTTATACACATGCCTTAAACTATTATGCAAGCAAGTTTATAAGAGAGTTTATAAAACAATTTAATCATCAAAGTCATTCAAACATGACAATCAATTCAAGCACAACATAATCAATTCAAATCACGGCACAACCAATTCAAGACATTCCAATACACACATTACAAGCAATACTTCAAGCAACTAACAATTCACGAGGTCAATTCGATTCACGAGGTCAATTCAATGCACAACTAGACACTTCAGTTTACTTGAGAAACATTTAACACATAACACATAACTATATCACATAGGTGCATACATTCAAGTCAAGACACACAATCTCACATACAAGCATACACTTTCAAGACACACTTAACAAGCACACATTCAAGGATCACTACCCACCAGACCGAGGACCCTGTCCCGGCTTATGAGCTAAACAAGCTCTGATACCACCTGTAACACCCCGATTCCTCTCGAGACCGGGAGTTCTATCAATCAATCAAATCACAACCCAAATCCAAACTCGAACATAATTTTCAAGGAAAACGGACGGAGTCTCCCATGTTTCTAGGCAAAATACAAGCTTGCGACAGCATATAAGTGGATCAATACCATGTCCAAACATTCAACCACCTCAAGGCCATCCGAGCCTCGGTTCTCAACAATTAAACTCAGCAAGTATACATATATTTCCAATTTAAAAGCTAACCTATCTCTTTTCATCTTTGACAAGAACATTCATGCTAGGCAATTAAACTACACTAACACATTACATAAATTAGACTATCATACCATTCTAACTCTTTTCCTTTGGGCATTACAAACATACATTAAGGTTAAACTATTCTATCTGAATACATAAACTAACTTATCAATCTACCTCAATTACTTAGCTAAATTTAGGTTACATTCTTTTTAACAATAAATACATACAACATATGAACATACATCTTTGCATCTTTGTCAACTCAAGCCACATAGCACGCAAGGCAACTTTTCAAGCATGATCTTTCACGTAGTTACGAACTTTCCAGCTAACATGATATTTCCTGAAATGTGGTGGTGAAGAGTGAGTATACACAACACGTATACTCAGTGAGGGCGAGACATATATCGAGGTGGAGAGAAAGAAAGTCGTGCAATGCAAATAGACACAGTTAAGCAATAAAGTCATTAAGACAGCATTCAACACAAACGACAATATAATACACAATCAAGAAAGCATTAACACAACCATTCAAAGCTATACCACACTCTGAAGTCTATGGTTCACTCATACGAGCAATGTACCATTTCACGAGCGATACATCAATCTCGAGCTTGATATTGACAACGATGACAATAAGCGCGCAACCACCTTATAACTTCAGTTTGGAATACCCCGGAAGTATCCATCAATTCTACGAACCAAATCTCCCTGGAGGCAACCCAAACGAGAAAAGGGAATAGGACACGGAGCTAGAGCAACCAACACTGGCAGCCCGAGGCTACCCCGAGAGGCCCATCACTCACGCGCCTGACACTATGCAATGCAAGACATGATACAAGGTGATAAACGAGCGATAGCACAACAATACAGATTAGAGGCGATAAACAAGATATCAAACATTTACAATCTATAAAGTAACAAGAACAACACTAACAAGCATTATCAATAATTGACATACAAATTCAATCATAATCAACTTTAACAAGCATAACAAGCCATATTAAGCATTCTATAGGCACTACACTATGAAAACACACAAAATCAAGAAAATGACCTCAACTTTCAAAATGCTACTACTTTCAAACGAGCCACGAGTTTTGGAAATCGACTTCTCCAATCCTCCTAGGTCACTATAAGGCACGTCTAAAGACCTCGAAACCCTACTTAACCCTAGAATTCACGCAAAGCCCCGATTTCTCCCTTTGCTCGTTTGAACTACCGTTACCCTAACCAAACACCCAACCAACGCCATAACCACTCCAAAAGTGCTTCCATGGCCTCCCGAGACAATGCCATCATGGAAAACGATAAAATGCCAAACTCGACCTAAACGACCCCAACTTTCACTAAGCCATTTTTCTCCATTTTTCCATTACACAATCCAATTAAACCACACATTTAGGCATTCTAGCATATCTAGCACCTTCCTACTTCAACAGAACGCATAACGGAGCAACTTCTTCAAAACGGGGGTTTACTATTCATAATTTACTATTCAATTAACAATTTATATTTTAATTTCCATATTCAACCGCAGAAAATGTTAAAAAGCTATAAATACATGTTCTACGATCAACAAGGAACATTCTTTAAGCAACAAAACAGATAAAATAACAATCTACGCATAATTTCTAAAAATTAAAGTTTAGACATAAAATTTTCAAATGCACAAATAACGATGAAACCCTCACCTTAGACGCTCCTAGACGCTAGGAAAACCTCGTTGGATGCCTCGGAAACCACCCCGTGCAAGCTCACGCGAATATTTGAAGTTTTGAAGATTGAAATCTTTTTTTTCTTCTCTCCATGTTTCGGCCAGCCTGCTCTGTTTTTTCAGCTTTGTTGTTTTATTTTGCAATGTTTTATAAGCCTAAATAAGATGACAAGCCTTGGTCAATTGGTCAAGCTTGGTCAACTAACTTAAAAATTGGTCAAATTGGCCTATTTCATGCATTTTAAAGCTAAAACAACTAACATAAATCCAATTCCAGTCAATAACAATTAAACCACTAAAATTAAAACACCAAACACTAGTTTTCACTATTTGCTGAGGACTAGAAATCATTTCCTAACTATCGCTCTTGATATGATATGCACTTTACGACAATAAAAGAATAACAATTAAATCTCAAAGAATTTAAGAAGATATAATTTTCAAAAAGTAACATAGTTCAAAATTTACTCCGGCTCCGAGCTACTTTTCATTTAATTGAAAATCGAGCATTAAGATGCAAGAAAAATAAAAATAATTAACAAAATATGAAAATAATGCAACAAATGAATGTTTAACTAAAATAAACACAGAGTTCAATGCTAACATTTAAGATGACACTTAATTAAATTTAGTTAATTGCCATTAAATGCATGCCGGGTTCGTGTTATCACAACGGCACCTTGGGCAAGACAACTTCGCTTCACGTAGAGGTTGGGCCCGCAAACCGAGGGCGTGGGGCTTGTGACCAGGTCTCCGTCGCTCCGGTGCCCATAACTTTTAATCTGTAAAGAGTTATGCGACGCATAGCATACCGTTGGAAAGCTCTCTGAGAGCTCTACGACGAGGGTAGAAAGCCTGCTAAGCTGCGCCTATTTTTAGAGGCCAAAATCAAACGTTTTCAGTAGTTTCGGGCCACTTTTCTTCTTTTACTCGATTTTTTTGTCCTGGATCGTACGTCGTGAACTGTTAAAAGGACGATAACCTAACGCACGAGATATTACAGGGCCCTACAACGCGTCGATATCACGTCTTACGAGGAGACTACATTGTGGAAGCATATGGGTTATCGTTAAGCCCATTGGGCCTTTTGAATGGGACATCTCTCTTGGCTAGGACTATGAACCATCAACACATAAAGGATTTGTGCCCTCAACATTACGGGTGAGATCATACCAGTACTAATGCACGGGATCCCATCAGAACTCCGAAGTTAAGGGTGCTTGGGCGAGAGTAGTGCTAGGATGCGTGACCCCCTCGGAAGTCTTCGTGTTGCACCCCCCTTTTACAATTTTTTTTTATGCCGGTTAGGGTTGCCAAGATACTTTATCCACCACATTTCTATTACTGAGTCCCACAGCACCTTGGGCAAGACAACTTCACTTCACATAGAGGCTGGGCCCGCAAACCGAGGGTGTGGGGCTTGTGACCAGGTCTCCGTCGCTCTGTTGCCCATAACTTTTAATCTGTAAAGAGTTACACGACGCATAACATATCGTTGGAAAGCTCTCCGAGAGCTCTACGACGGGGGTAGAAAGCCTACTAAGCCACGCCTATTTTCAGAGCCCAAAATCAAACGTTTTCATAAGTTTCGGGCCACTTTTCTTCTTTTACTCAGTTTTTCCATCCTGGATCGTATGTCGTGAGCTGTTAAAAGGACGATAACCTAATGCGCGAGATATTACAGGGCCCTACAACACATCGATATCACGTCTTACGAGGATACTGCATTGTTGAAGCATATGGGTTGTCGTTAAGCCCATTGGGCCTTTTGAATGGGCCATCTCTTTGGGCTGTGACTGTGAACCGTCAACACATAAAGGATTTGTGCCCTTAACATTACGGGTGCGATCATACCAGCATCAATACCACCGAATCCCATCAAAACTCCAAAGTTAAGCGTGCTTGGGCGAGAGTAGTACTAGGATGGGTGACCCACTGGGAAGTCCTCATGTTGAACCCCCCTTTTCAATTTTTTTTTGCCCCGATTAGGGTTGCCAAGATACTTTATCTACCATATTTCTATTACCCAATCCCACGACACCTTGGGCAAGACAACTTCGATTCACGTAGAGGCTGGGCTCGCAAACCGAGGGCGTGAGGCTTGTGACTAGGTCTCCGTCGCCCTGGTGCCCATAACTTTTAATCCATAAGGAGTTACGCGATGCACAGCATACCGTTGGAAATCTCTCCGAGAGCTCTACGACGGGGGCAGCAAGCCTGCTAAGCTGCGCCTATTTTTGGAGCCCAGAATCGAACGTTTTCATCAGTTTTGGACCACTTTTCTTTTTTTGCTCTATTTTTCCATCCTGGATCGTACGTCGTGAGCTGTTAAAAGGATGACAACCTAACTCGCGAGATATTATAGGGAACTACAATGCGTCGATATCACGTCTTACGAGGATGCTGCGTTGTTGAAGCAGATGGGTTGTCGTTAAGCCCGTTGGGCCTTTTGAATGGGCTATCTCTCTGGGATGGGACTATGAACCGCCAACACATAAAGGATTTGTGCCCTCAACATGACGGGTGCGATCATACCAGCACTAATGCACCGGATCCCATCAGAACTCCGAAGTTAAGCGTGCTTGGGCGATAGTAGTGCTAGGATGGGTGACCCCTTGGAAGTCCTCTTGTTGCACCCTCCCCTTTATAATTTTTTTTACGCCGGTTAGGGTTGCCAAGATACTTTATCCACCACATTTCTATTATTGAGTCCCACGATACCCTGGGCAAGACAACTTTACTTCACATAGAGGCTGGGCTCGCAAACCGAGGGTGTGGGGCTTGTGACCAGGGCTCCGTCGCTCTGGTGCCCATAACTTTTAATCTGTATGGAGTTACGCAACCCACAACTTACCGTTGGAAAGCTCTCCGAGAGCTCAACGACGTGAGTAGAAAGCCTGCTAAGCTGTGCCTATTTTCGCAGCCCAAAATTGATCGTCTTAATCGTTTTCATGCCTCTTTTCTTCTTTTGCTCGTTTTTTTTGTCCTGGATCGTACGTCGTGAGCTGTTAAAAGGACGGTAGCCTAACTCGCAGGATATTACAGGGCCCTACAACACGTCAATATCACGTCTTACGAGGATGCTGCATTGTTGAAGCAGATGGGTTGTCGTTAAGCCCATTGGGCCTTTTGAATGGGTCATCTCTCTAGGCTGGGACTGTGAACCGTCAACACATAAATGATTTGTGCCCTCAACATGACGGGTGTGATCATAACAGCACTAATGCACCGGATCCCATCAGAACTCCGAAGTTCAGCGTGCTTGGGCGAGAGTAGTACTTGGATGGGTGACCCCCTGGGAAGTCCTCGTGTTGCACCCCCCCTTTTCAATTTTTTTTGCCCCGGTTAGGGTTGCCAAGATACTATATCCACCACATTTCTATTACCCAATCCCACGACACCTTGGGCAAGCCAACTTCGCTTCACGTAGAGGCTAAGCCCGCAAACCGAGGCCTTAGGGCTTGTGACCAGGTCTCCGTCGCTCTAGTGCCCATAACTTTTGATCCGTAAGGAGTTACGAGGCGCACAGCATACCGTTGGAAACCTCTCCAAGAGCTCTACGATGGGGGTAGCAAGCCTACTTAGCTGTGCCCTTTTTGGAGCCCAAAATCGAACGTTTTCATCAGTTTCGGGCCACTTTTTATTCTTTTGCTCTGTTTTTTGATCCAGGATTGCACGTCGTGAGCTGTTAAAAGGACGACAACCTAACTCGCGGGATAATAGAGGGCCCTACAATGCATCGATATCACAACTTGCGAGGATACTGCGTTGTTGAAGCGGATGGGTTGTCCGTAAGCCCATTGGGCCTTTTGAATGGGCCATCTCTCTGGGCTGGGACAGTGAACCGTCAACACATAAAGGATTTGTGCCGTCAACATGACGGGTATGATCATACCAGCACTAATGCTATGGATCCCATTAGAGCTCTGAAGTTAAGCGTGCTTGGACGAGAATAGTACTAGGATGGGCGACCCCCTGGGAAGTCCTCGTGTTGCACCCCTTTTTCAATTTTTTTGCCCCGGTTAGGGTTGCCAAGATACTTTATCCACCACATTTCTATTACCAAACCCCACGGCACCTTGGGCAAGACAACTTCGCTTCACGTAGAGGCTGGGCCTACAAACCGAGGACGTAGGGCTTGTAACCAGGTCTCTGTAGCTTTGGTGCCCATAACTTTTGATCCGAAAGGAGTTACGAGCCGCACAGCACACCGTTGGAAAGTTCTCCGAGAGCACTACGACGGGGGCAGCAAGCCTGCTTGGCTGCTCCCCTTTTTGGTGCCCAAAATCGAACGTTTTCATCAGTTTCGAGACACTTTTCTTCATTTGCTCTATTTTTCCATCACGGATCGTACGTCGTGAGCTGTTAAAAGGACGACAACCTGACACGCGGCACATTAGAGGGCCCTACAACGCGTCGATATCCCATCTTGCGAGGATACTGCGTTGTTGAAGCAGATGGGTTGTCGCTAAGCCTATTGGGCCTTTTGAATGAGCCATCTCTCTAGGCTGGGACAGTGAACCGTCAACACATAGAGGATTTGTGCCCTCAACATGACGGGTGTGATCATAGCAACACAAATGCACCAAATCCCATCAGAACTCTGAAGTTAAGCGTGCTTGGCGAGGGTAGTACTTGGATGGGTGACCCCCTGGGTAGTCCTTGTGTTGCACCCACCTTTTGGATTTTTTTCCCCCAGTTAGGGTTGCCAAGATTCTTTGTCCACCACATTTCTGTTACCGAATCCCACGGCACCTTGGGCAAGTCAAATTTGTTTCATGTAGAGGCTTGGCCCGCAAACCGAGGGCGTAGGGCTTGTGACCAGGTCTCTGTCGCTCCGGTGTCCTTAACTTTTGATTTGTAAAGAGTTCCGCGACGCATAGCATACCGTTGGAAAGCTCTCCGAGAGCTTTACGACGGAGGCAACAAGCCTGCTCGGCTGCACATATTTTTGGAGCCCAAAATCAAACGTTTTCATCCGTTTCGGGCCACTTTTCTTCTTTTCCTCTATTTTACCGTCCCGGATTGTACGTCGTGAGCTGTTAAATGGACGACAACCTAACTCGCAAGACATTAAAGGGCCCTACAATGCGTTGATATCATGTCTTGCGAGGATGCTGCGTTGTTGAAGTGGATGGGTTGTCGTTAAGCCCTTTGGGCCTTTTGAATGGGCCATCTCTCCAGGGTGGGACTGTGAACCGTTAACACAAAAAGGATTTTTGCCTACAACATGACGGGTGCGATCATACCAGCACTAATGCACCGGATCCCATCAGAACTCCAAAGTTAAGCGTGCTTGGGTGAGAATAGTACTAGGATGGGTGACCCCTAGTGAAGTCCTCGTGTTGCACCACTCTTTTCAATTTTTTTTGCCCTGGTTAGGGTTGCCAAGATACTTATCCACCACATTTCTATTACCGAATCCAACGGCAACTTGGGCAAGACAACTTCGCTTCACGTAGAGGCTGGGCCTGCAAACCGAGGGCGTGTGGCTTGTAACCAGGTCTCCGTCGCTTTGGTGCCCATAACTTTTAATCCGTAAGGAGTTACACGGCGCACATCATACCATTGGAAAGCTCTCTGTGAGATCTACGACGGGGGTAGCAAGCCTGCTCGACTGTGCCCCTTTTTGGAGCCCAAAATTGAATGTTTTCATCAGTTTTGGGCCACTTTTCTTCTTTTACACTGTTTTTCCATCCCGAATCGTACGTCGTGAGCTGTTAAAAGGAGGACAACCTTACTCGCTGGACATTAGAGGGCCATACAACTCGTTGATATCACGTCTTGCAAGGATGCTGCGTTGTTGAAGCGGATGGGTTGTCTTTAATACCATTGGGCCTTTTGAATGGGCCATCTCTCTGGGCTGGGAATGTGAACCGTCAACATATAAAGGAATTGTGCCCTCAACATGATGGGTGCGATCATACCAGCACTAATGCACCGGATCTCATCAGAACTCCGAAGTTAACCGTGCTTGGGTGAGAGTAGTACTTGGATGGGTGGCCCCCTTGGAAATCCTCGTGTTGCACCCCCATTTTCAATTTTTTTTTGCCTCGGTTAAGGTTGCCAAGATACTTTATCCACCACATTTCTATTACCGAATCCCACGGCACCTTGGGCAAGACAACTTCGCTTCACGTAGAGGATGGGCTCGCAAACAGAGGTCGTAGGGTTTGTGACCATGTCTCCGTCGCTCCGGTGCCCATAACTTTTGATCCGTAAGGAGTTACGAGGCGCATAGCATACCGTTGGAAAGCTCTCCGAGAGCTTTACGACTGGGGAAACAAGCCTGCTCAGCTGCACCATTTTTGGTGCCCAGAATCGAACGTTTTAATCAGTTGGGGGCCAGTTTTCTTCTTTTGCTCTGTTTTCCATCCTGGATCGTACGTCGTGAGCTGTTAAAAGGACGACAACCTAACTCGCGGGACATTAGAGGGCCCTACAACTCGTCGATATCACGCCTTGCGATGATGTTGCGTTGTTGAAGTGGATGGGTTGTCGTTAAGCCCATTGGGCCTTTTGAATGGCCCATCTCTCTGGGCTGGTACTGTGAACCGTCAACACATAAAGATTGTGCCCACAACATGACAGGTGCGATCATACCAGCACTAATGCACTAGATCCCATCAGAACTCCGAAGTTAAGCATTCTTGGGCGATAGTAGTACTAGGATGGGTGACCTCTTCGGAAGTCCTCATGTTGCACCCCCCCTTTTCAATTTTTTTTGCCCCAGTTAAGGTTGCCAAGATACTTTATCCACCACATTTCTATTACCCAATCCCACGCCACCTTGGGCGAGGCAACCTCGCTTTACGTAGAAGCTGGGTATCACACCCCAACCCGGCCTATAAGGTTAGACTAGGCTGTGAGCTAAACATTCAAGTCACGTCTCGTACTTAATTGTTCATGAAAATTTAACACTTAATGTATTAGCCTAAACTTCAAAATTTTCTGGAAAACTGGCAGCATAAGGGCTATAATTAGGCTATTTGGTTTGACCTACTTCTCTAAACGCCTCAAATTTTCCAATCTCAATTTCATTTCCAACTAGGATTACTATTTACCATCAATTGAAATGCCTACTTGTTATCTCGATGTCTCGTTTGATTAATAAACTAGCATGATACTATGTCTCGTTTGTTTGTTTATCCTCGTTACAAAAGTACCTGTTGATTTTCGCTTAACAACGAGTACCTGCTTAAGATTTGGTTGGTTCATTTTACTTAGCCCTTACCTAATACTTCATAATCCTATTATAGATACTAGCAATAATAATAGCAAAACGACCACAGTAGTGTCTGTCTAGTTATCATCAGTACAAACCAAAATTAGACCCTAAATTACAACGGGGGTCTTTTACATTACAAACAACAAGCAACATAAAAGAAATAGTCTTCGAGTAGCATAGTGTTCACAATTAGCCATAATCACACAAACCACATAGGACAGGCAATCACTCCAAGGAATCATCGTTAGGCACGTCGTCCTCGGGTACCTGTTCTTGATCTTCTTCACCTGAGATGATAAAAGATGGTGAGTCCTTATGAACTCAGCGAGGGGGAACGAGAAATAGGTTTTGAAACTCATTTTCCGGTTCAACTTATGAAAATCCTTTTGCAAGCATAAATATAACACAATTAAGTACATAATCAATAATAGAAGAGTAAGGAACACAATTACCCATCTTTCCTCCCTGAGGTCCTCTAGGAACCAAGTGAGAGTACTTATACACATAGTAAAAAGGATACGGTGAGCTTTTGCTCTCAGTTCATTTCCAGTATCAGTTGTTGCGGCCGACTTCAAATCATCCTCTTATCACGCCAAGTGGGTGTACTCTAGATGTACCGCGACATCCTATGACCCAACTCTCTAAGGAAGTCTAGCCCCCAAGCGAGAGAGGGAATTGGACAATGGTAGTCACAGTTGCACCGGCAAGCCCGATGCTGCCCGGTGCGTGAACGTTACCACGCCAGAATGAAAGGTTGCAACCTTATATGCAATGCACATTTATGACATTTAATATATCATATTAGGAGGACAACAAAGTAGGTTGCCTCTGGATAGTCATAAGATTGCACATTGACAAGTAAACAAGCGAGGCACACTAAAACAAGTAATTTCACTTGAAAGGCACATAGAGTTATATGAACATTAAATGGGCAGCCATGTACGCACGTAAATCAAGTTATATAACTCATTTCAACGTTCACGTAATCAAATAATAAGATTATTCAACATGCAACAACATCTACGTGAGTTTGGATGCAAGAAAGACCTATTTGTCGACATGCAATGATCAAAATCACATTTAGGGCTATAAGGGCAACTACGGGCAGCCTACTAAACCTATAATTACACACAATATCCAAAGGATCAACACTTAGTGAATATACCTAATCATTAGGGTTTCCATTCTGTGCTTACCCGTGCGATTAAGCCCCAAGTCAACTCAAAATTAATCTCAAGCCATGCATCAATTAATTCAAATATCCCCAAGTACTCAAAACAGTCCACACAACATCTCAATGCCACAATCCCAAGCATTTAATACCACAAGAGAAGTTACAACAAATTTTCTAAGCATATAACTAAGTGAAACCCTCACTGCAATAGGATGTTTTCTCACAATCATTACAACAAGCAAACAATCTCCAATTCCAGTGAATAAGATGTCAAATTAAAGCTTAAGAAGTGAACTAAATTCAGAAACAAACCTTGCATCATTTGGAGTTAGGGTTTCCATTTTGTGCCTACCCGTGCGATTAAGCCCCAAATTAACTCAAAATCAATCTCAAGCCAAGCATCAATTAATTCAAACATTCCCAAGTATTCAAAGCAGTCCACACAACATCCCAATGCCACAATCCCAAGCATTTAATACCACAAGAGAAGTTACAACAAATTTTCTAAGCATACAACTAAGTGAAACCCTCACTGCAATAGCCTGTTTTCTTACAATCATTAAGACAAGCAAACAATCTCCAATTCCAGTGCATAAGATGTCAAATTAAATCTTAATAAGTGTACTAAATTCAGAAACAAACCTTGCATCATTTGGAGTTTGAGATCAATAGTTATAGCCAAAACAGTGGGATTGCACAAAATTGTCCAGATTTGCACACATTTCAATACTTGTCGTTTTTGAGGTCTTTAGGGTCAGATTTAGCCTTATTCCATTTCTGAAAAAAATGTCCAGAACTGAAAAACCTAGTATTACACCAAGTTTCATGCATTTTGGACACCATTTACTATGTCAAAATTGGTTCGTTCTACAAGGTCAGTGCATCTGCCAAAACCTGCTTCATTTTTTCCAGACTTCCAGATTTGGACACAGTTTAATGATTTGCCATTTTGAGGACATTAGATTCAAAATTAGCTTTGGCCTGTTTCTGAGAAAAATGTTCAAAACTAGCAAAACTGGTTACCTACCAACTTTCATGCATTTTCAACATAATTTGCCTAGCCAAACTCACCTCGTAACCACAAGATAGAAAACTGTCACCAAACCCGATTTCATCTATCATCACCTTCAAGCCAAAATCTTGCCATGCATGGTTGTAAAAGCTTATGAACACACATATAACTCAAGTACAGAAGCAAATACATACATTTAAGACCATGCATGTGGATTTTTGAAAGGTTTTCAAGAAGTTTTAGCCCTCACCTTAGCAAATCAACAAGAAGATGCACAAAACTTTGATGAAGCACAAATTTCTTCTTCTTCCTTGTTTAGCCGAGACTCCAACTCAATTTTCTCTATTTTTCCTAGCTTAGTGGCCAAGTTCTTAGTAGGTGCATGTGGTTAGAACAAGAAGAAAAGAAATGGAAGCTAGTAAACTCACCTAGGCCAAAATGGTGACTCAAAGAGCTTGCATGTGTGATTCCTACAACTTAGCTAGCTTGGTCGAGTTTCTTTGCTTGTTGCTTGTCCTGATGCACCATAGAATGATCAAGATGAGCTATGGAAAGATGAAACTCAGCCAAGGCCGAGAGAGAAAGAGAGAAGAATGAGAGGGAGAGAGAGAAATGTGAGGAGAATGAGAGAAATGAAAAAAATGATAGCTTTTGCAAATGTTGATGCAAGTGTTCGGCCTTGAGCTTAGCAATTCTGATTTTTATGTCTTCAAGGAGCATTTTGAAATTCCTAGCATGGGCATGGAGCATCTTGTCGAGATTTGTGGTGCATTGGTAGTGTTTTGAGCTATTTTTTTATGCACTTGTGTCATAACTTGTCATAGAATTGTCTAGAATTAATTTTGAATTGAGCAAGCAAGCATAAATGCCACAAGGTGGTCGGCCAAGGCTTAAGAAATCTGAATTTTTTGTCATCTTTTGAGTATTATTTAATTGTGTGTTGAAAGTGCAAAAAGAATAAGGAATGAAGAATAAGGAATATCTAGCTTTTTGTCAGATTTTGTCTTCTAGTGGGTTGAATTAGTAATTTAATAATAGTTAGTGGAATTTGTAGGATTAATTAATGACCTAGTGCTTTGTGTAAGATGCTTTCTTGATTAGCGTGAGGGTACACTTTCCAAGGTCTACGGCACGCACTACGAGGTAGGGCATGAACTACGAGATGAACACACGTTTCCCAAGTAAATGCACGCAATCCTAAATGAATGCATGTAATTGAATGCATGGCACACAAAATGAACACAATTCTTAAACCTAGGTCAAGGCATGCAAATCTAGGTTAGGGCACACGAAACGAGGTATCGCACGCAAATCGATTGCGGGCCTCACACTAGGCCCGCAAACCGAGTGTGATAACCCGAACCCGGCATGCATTTAATAGCACTTGACTGCATTTGATTAAATGTTTAATTAGTTAAATCAACCAATTTGCACTATTTTCATATTTCTCTTGGAAGCATTTAGTAATTATATATTGAATAATTGAAAGGTTGTTATCTACTTCTATTAATTATAGTAATTGAATTTATTCTCTTGTGATTAATTAAGTGTTATCTTAAATGTTAGGCTTTAATTGTGTTTGACTATGTGTTTATGTTAACCTTCATTTGTAGTTTAATGTTAACTTCATAATTCTTTTAAATGTTCTAGAAATAGTTAAATTGATTATTTTAAATGAATATTGATTACCTTGATTGTTTTGATTATTTTAATAATCGGTTTTGGTTGTTTTGTGTTAAAATCACTCGGTTTTCAAATAAATGAGAAAAGTAGCTCCGAGCCGGAGTAAATTTTAAACTATGATGCTTTCCAAAAATGATATATATCTTAGATTCTTTGAGAATTAATTGTTATTCTTTTATTGTCGCAACGTGCTTTGCATATCGAGGGCGTTAGCTAGAAAACGGATTCCAATCCTCAGCAAATAGTGAAACTAGTATTTAGATGACTTAAATGTTATATTTTAATTGTTACTAGCTAGAATTAATTTTGGTGTTAGTTATTTAGCTTAAAAATGCACAAAAATAAGCCATTTTGACTAGTTTTAAGTTGTTTGACCAACCTTGACCAAAGCTTTGACCCTTTTGACGTTTGTCATCTTTAAAATAGCCTAAATAACACAAAATAAATAAAAAAACAGACCTGAAACAGCAGCAAGATGGCCGAAAATAAGAAGAGAGAAAAAAAAAAGAATTCAACTTCAATTCATCAATTCTTCACGAGGGCTTCCACGGGGTGGTTTCCGAGGCGTTCTACGAGGTTTTCCTAGCATCTAGGAGCATCTAAGGTGATGGTTTCATCGTTATTTGCGCATTTGAAATATTTGTATCTAAACTTTGATTTTTGGATTTTATGCGTAGATTATTGTTTTAATCGTTTTGTTGCTTAAAGAATGTTCTTTGTTGATTGTAGAACATGTATTTATAGCTTTTTAGCATTTTTTGCGGTTGAAAATTGAAATTGTAATTTAAATTGTTTAATGAATAGTAATTAGTGAATAGTAAATCCTTGAAACGATGAAGTTGCTCCGTTATGCTGTCCGTTGATGTAGAAATGTGCTAGATATGCTAGAATGCCTAAATGTGTGGTTTAATTGGAATGTGTAATAGAAAAACGGAGAAAAACGGCTTAGTGAAAGTCGGGGTCGTTTAGGTCGACTTTAGCGTTTTCTCGTTTTACGTGATGGCATTGTTTCGGGAGCCCATGGAAGCACTTTTGGTATGTTCGTGGTGTTGGTTGGGTGTTTGGTTGGTATAGTTGTAGTTCAAACGAGCAAAGGGGGAAAATCGGGCTTTGCGTGAATTCTAGGGTTAAGTAGGGTTTCGGAGTCTCTAGACGTGCCTTATAGTGACCTAGGAAGATTGGCGAAGTCGGTTTCCGGAACTCGTGGCTCGTTTGGAGATGGTAGTGTTTTGATAGTTGGGGCCGATTTGTGACTTTGTGTGTTTTCTTGATGTTATGCCTATAGAATGCTTGTTAATGCTTTTTATTGCTTGTTATGCTTGCTAATGCTTGATATCTTGTTTATCGCTCGTTTATCGCCTTGTATCGAGTCTTGCATTGCATAGTGTCTCGCGCGTGAGTGACGAGACTCTCTGGGTAGCCTTGGGTTGCCAGTGTTGGTTGCTCTAGCTCCGCTGCTATTCCCATTCTCGCTTAGGTTGCCTCCCAGGGAGATTTGGGTCGTAGATTTGATTGGATACTTCCGGGGTATTCCAAACTGGTGTTATAAGGTGGATGCGCGCTTATTGTCATCGTTGTCAACATCAAGCTCGAGATTGATGTATCACTCGTGGAATGGTACATTGCTCGTATGAGTGAACCATAGCCTTCAGAGTGTGGTATAGCTTTGAAGGGTTGTGTTAATGCTTTCGGTAATTACTTATTATAATGATTGTTTATCTTGATTGCTTATTTATCAGTTATATTGCTTAACTGTCTTATTTGCATTGCACGACTTTCTTTCTCTCCAATTCGATACCTGTCTCGCCCTCACTGAGTATATGTGTTGTGTATACTCACTCATCACCACCACATTTCTGGAAATGTCATGTTAGCTGGAAGTTCATGATTTCGTGGAAGTTTGTTGCCTGAAGAGTTGTCTTGCATGCCTATGTGGCTTGAGTGTCGAAGTTGTGAAGATATATGCTTTCATATGTTGTATGTATTTAATGCTAAAAGTATGTAATTTAAGTTTCATTAGATTGTTGAAGTAGTTTGATAAGTTAGATTATGTATCTAGTTATTATAACTTAACTTCAAATGCATGTTTGTAATGTCCAAAAGAAAAGAACTAGAATGACATGATAGTCTATTTTATGTAGTAGCTTAGTATGGTTTAATTTTCAAGTTTGAATGTACTTGTCAAAATGAAAAGAGATAGGTTAGCTTTTAAATTTGAAATGTATGTATACTTGCTGAGTTTAAATTGTTGAGAACCGAGGCTCGGATGGCCTTGAGGAAGTTTTGTATGGTTGGACACGGTGTTGGTCCATTTAAATGCTATTACAGGTTTTACATTTTGCCTAGAATCAGGGGAGACTTCGTCCGTTTTCCCTGAAAATTTTGCCCGGGTTTGGTTTGGGTTGTGATTAGATCAATTGATAGAACTCTTGGTCTCGAGAGGGATCGGGGTGTCACACCGAGGGCGTGGGGCTTCTAACTAGGTCTCCGTCACTCCGGTGCCCATAACTTTTAATCCGTAAGGAGTTACACGACGCACAGCATACTGTTGGAAAGCTCTCTGAGAGCTCTACGACTGGGGCTACAAGCCTGCTAAGCTGTGCCTATTTTTGGAGCCCAAAATCGAATGTTTTCATCAGTTTCGGGCCACTTTTCTTCTTTTGCTCTGTTTTTCTGTCCTGGATCGTACATCGTGAGCTGTGAAAAGGACAACAACCTAACTCGCGGGATATTACAGGGCCCTACAACGCGTTGATATCACGTCTTACGAGGATACTGCGTTGTTGAAGTAGATGGGTTGTCGTTAAGCCCATTGGGCCTTTTGAATGGGCCATCTCTCTGGGCTAGGTGTAACACCCCGATCCCTCTCGAGACCGGAAGTTCTATCAATCAATCTATTCACAACCCAATTCCAAACCCGGTCAAAATTTTAGGAAAAGACGGACAGAGTCTCCCCTGTTTCTAGGCAAAATGTAAAACCTGTAATAGCATATAAATGGACCAACACCGTGTCCAATCATACAAAACTTCCTCAAGGCCATCCGAGCCTTGGTTCTCAACAATTAAACTCAGCAAGTATACATACATTTCCAATTTAAAAGCTAACCTATCTCTTTTCATTTTTGACAAGTACATTCAAACTAGACAATTAAACCATACTAAGCTACTGCATAAAATAAACTATCATGCCATTCTAACTGTTTTCCTTTGGACATTACAAACATGCATTGAAGTTAAGCTATGCTAACTGATTACATAAACTAGCTTATCAATTTACCTTAACTACTTAGCTAGATTTAAATTACATTTCTTTTAACAATAAATACATACAACATATGAACTTACATCTTTGCATCTTTGACAACTTAAGCCACATAGCACGCAAGACAACTCTTCAAGCACGAACTTTCACGAAATCACAGACTTTCCAGCTAACATGACATTTCCTGAAATGTGGTGGTGAGGAGTGAGTATACACAACATGTATACTCAGTGAGAGCGAGACAGATATTGAGGTGGAGAGAAAGAAAGTCGTGCAATGCAAATAGACACAGTTAAGCAATAAAGTCAATAAGGAAGCATTCAATACAAACGACAATATAATAAACATTCAAGAAAGCATTAACACAACCATTCAAAGCTATACCACACTCTGAAGGCTATGGTTCACTCATACGAGCAATATACCATTTCACGAGCGATACATCAATCTCAAGCTTGATGTTGATAATGATGACAATAAGCGCGCAACCACCTTATAACTTCAGTTTGGAATACCCCGGGAGTAACCATCAATTCTACGACTCAAATCTCCCTGGGAGGCAACCCAAGCGAGAAAAGGGAATAGGACACGGAGCTAGAGCAACCAACACTGGCAACCCGAGGCTACCCAGAGAGGCCCATCACTCACGCGCCTGACACTATGCAATGCAAGACACGATACAAGGCGATAAATGAGTGATAACATAACAATATAGATTAGAGACGATAAAAGAGATATTAAGCATTTACAATCAATACTAGTATTCAATTAACTTGTCAAGCATAACTATCATTAATAGCCACAATAACACCAATTAAACAAGTAACAGCAGTTCAAACACGAAAACGACAATTATCACTATTCAATCCCTAACTTCCAAAGGCAATTACAAGCAAACGAGCTACGGGATTAGGAAACTGATTTCACTACATTCACTCAAGTACTACAAGGCACGTTTCTATGTCACTAAACTTCACTTTCTCACCCGAGACCCGAAAGACCACCTACTGCGTTTGAACTACAGCTATGCTAACCGATCATTCAATCGACGCCACAACAGCGCCAAAAGTGCTTCCATGCCCTAAATTGCAAAACCCCCAACCCAATTCGAGCACGGTCAACTTTTGGTTAAATGGCCCATTTTCGTTTCTTTGTCTAATTTTCAATTTTATCAAAGGCCGATCCGTTTTTATTTCACATTTTATCTTTCTATCACTAATGGCACCTATCCAAATCAAGCAATCGCAATTCGGATCAAAATCCGAAATTCTAGGGTTTACTATTCATAATTTACTATTCATGTTCTTCTCCAATTTCAAATACGCAGTTTCAACTGTAAAAATTGCTAAATAACTATCAAACAATGCTCTACGAACTCAAAGGAAGCTATATCATGCATTTACAGGCATTATAACACATTATATATCAAATCCAAAAATTTGACACAAAATTCAAATTCGAATTTAAATGCACAAAAGCGTGAAAACCCTCACAGAGATTGAAGACCAAGACCCGCAAGGACCTGAGCCATAACCCCCGAGCAATTCCACGCGCAATTGTAGAAGAAAAATGCAAGAAAATCTTTTCTTTTTCTCCTTATGACCATTCGGCCATGGCAAGGGACTTGGATGGCATTTTGTAAAATGTTTTTATTGATTTTTGTCTTGTTTTATTATTTAAATGATGACAAGGGCATTTTGGTCATTTGTAAAATCAAACTTTAGTTAAAAATAGTCAAATAAGCTTATTTTGATGCCATTAAATCTAATTCAAGTTAAAACAATGCAATTAAATGAAAAACAACTAAAACTAGTTAAATTAAACTAAAAATATTTTTCACTAAGTCCGAAGAATATTTCTCTAACTCTCATTTTCAAAATACTGCGATCGAACAGTCAATAATCGATCGCTAATAAGGTGATGAACAATAATATAAAACTTTAATTCTTTGAAAAGTAGAATAGTATAATAGTTTAAAATTCACTCCGGCTCGGAGTTACTTTCCTCATTTATTTGAAAACCAAGTGATTTTAATGCAAGACAACCAAAACCGATTATTAAAATAATCAAAACAATCAAGGTAATCAATATTCATTTAAAATAATTAATTTAACTATCTCTAGAATATTTTAAAGAATTATGAAGTTAATATTAAGCTACAAATGAAAGTTAATATAAACATGTAGTCAAATACAATTAAACACTAACATTTAAGATGACACTTAATCACAAGAGAATAAATTCAATTACTATAATTATTAGAAACAGATAATAATCTTTTAATTATTCAATATACAACTACTAAATGCTTCCAAGAGAAATATTAAAATAGTGCAAAATGGTTGATTTAACTAATTAAACATTTAATTAAATGCAGTTATATGCCATTAAATGCATGCCGGGTTCGGGTTATCACACTGGGACTGTGAACCGTCAACACATAAGAGATTTGTGCACTCAACATGATGGGTATGATCACACCAGCACAATGCACAGGATCCCATCAGAACTGCGAAGTTAAGCGTGCTTGGGCGAGAGTAGTACTTGGATGTGTGACCCCTTGGGAAGTCCTCGTGTTGCACCCCTCATTTTCAATTTTTTTTTGCCCCGGTTAGGGTTGCCAAGATACTTTATCCACCACAATTCTATTACTGAATCCCACGGCACCTTAGGCAAGACAACTTCGCTTCACGTGGAGGCTGGGCCCGCAAACCGAAGGCGTAGGGCTTGTGACTAGGTCTCCGTCGCTCCGGTGTCCATAACTTTTGATCCGTAAGGAGTTACGCGGTGCACAGCATACCGGTGGAAAGCTCTCCGAGAGCTTTACGACGGGGGTAGAAATCCTGCTCGGCTGTGCCCGTTTTTGGAGCCAAAAATCAAATGTTTTCATCCATTTCGGGCCACTTTTCTTCTTTTGCTCTCTTTTTCCGTCCCAGATCGTACGTCGTGAGCTGCTAAAGGGATGACAACCTAACTCGTGGGACATTAGAGGGCCCTAAAATGCGTCGATATCATGTCTTGTGAGGATGCTGCGTTGTTGAAGCGGATGGGTTGTCGTTAAGCCCATTGGGCCTTTTGAATGGGCCATCTATCTGGGCTGGGACTGTAAACCGTCAACACATAAAGGAATTGTGCCCTCAACATAACGGGTGCGATCATACCAGCACTAATGCACCGGATCCCGTCAGAACTCCGAAGTTAAACATGCCTAGGCGAGAGTAGTACTACAATGGATGACCCCATGGGATGTCCTCGTGTTGCACCCCCCTTTTCAATTTTTTTTGCCCTGGTTAGGGTTGCCAAGATTCTTTATCCACCACATTTCTATTACCGAATCCCACGGCACCTTGGGCAAGACAACTTTGTTTCACGTAGAGGCTGGGCTCGTAAATCGAGGGCGTAGGGCTTGTGGCCAGGTCTCCGTCGCTCTGGTACCCATAACTTTTGATCCGTAAGGAGTTACGCGACACACAGCATACCGTTGGAAAGCTCTCCAAGAGCTCTACGACGGGGGCAGCAAGCTTCCATGGCTGTGCACATTTTTGGAGCCCAAAATTGAACTTTTTCATAAGTTTCGGGCCACTTTTCTTCTTTTGCTCTATTTTTTCATCTTGGATCGTACGTCGTGAGTTGTTAAAAGGATGACAACCTTACTCGTAGGACATTAGAGGGCCCTACAACACGTTGATATCATGTCTAGCAAGGGTGCTGCATTGTTGAAGTGGATGGGTTGTCGTTAAGCCCAATGGGCCTTTTGAATGGGCCATCTCTCTGGGCTAGGACTGTGAACCGTCAACAAATAAAGGAATTGTGCCCTCAACATGACGGGTGCGATCATACCAGCACTAATGCACCGGATCCCATCAGAACTCTGAAGTTAAACATGTTTGGGCGAGAGTAGTACTAGGATGGGTGACCCCTTGGAAAGTCCTCGTGTTGCACCCTCCTTTTCAATTTTTTTTTGCCCCGGTTTGGGTTGCCAAGATACTTTATCCACCACATTTCTATTATCAAATCTCACGGTACCTTGGGAATGACAATTTTGCTTCACGTAGAGGCTGGGCCCGTAAACCGAGGGCGTAGGACTTGTGACCAAGTCTCCGTCGCTCCGGTGCCCATAACTTTTGATCCGTAAGGAGTTACGTGGTGCACAGCATACCGTTGGAAAGCTCTCCGAGAGCTCTACAACGGGAGTAGCAAGCCTGTTCGGCTTCGCCTATTTTTGTAGCCCAAAATTGAATATTTTCATTAGTTTCGGGCCACTTTTCTTCTTTTGCTCTGTTCTTCCATCCCGGATCGTACGTCGTGAGTTGTTAAAAGGACGACAACCTAACTTGTGAGATATTAGAGGGCCATATAACATGTCGATATCACGTCTTGCTAGGATGATGTGTTGTTGAAGTCGATGGGTTGTCGTTAAGCCCATTGGGCCTTTTGAATGGGATATCTCTCTGGACTGGGACTGTGAACCTTCAACACATAAAGGAATTGTTCCCTCACATGACGTGTCCGATCATACCAGCTCTAATGCACCGGATCCCATCAGAACTCCGAAGTTAAGCGTGCTTGGGCGAGAGTAATACTAGGATGGGTGACCCCATGGGAAGTCCTCGTGTTGTACTCCCCTTTTCAATTTTTTTTGCCCTGGTTAGGGTTGCCAAGATACTTTATCCACGTCATTTCTATTAACGAATCCCATAGCACCTTGGGCAAGACAACTTCGCTTCACGCAGAGGCTGGGCCCGAATACCAAAGGCGTAGGGCTTGTGACCAGGTCTTCGTCGCTTTAGTGACCATAACTTTTGATCCGTAAGGAGTTACGCGGCGCACAGCATATCGTTGGAAAGCTCTCCGTGAGCTCTACGATGGGGGCAACAAGCCTGCTTGCTGTGCCCTTTTTTGGAGCCCAAAATCAAACGTTTTCATAAGTTTTGGGCCACTTTTCTTCATTTGCTATGTTTTTCCATCCCGAATCGTACGTCGTGAGCTATTAAAAGGATGACAACCTTACTCGCTCGACATTAACGGGCCCTACAACGCGTTGATATCACGTCTTGCAAGGATGCTGCGTTGTTGAAGCAGATGGGTTGTCTTTAATCCCATTGGGCCTTTTGAATGGGCCATCTCTCTGGGCTGAGACTGTGAACCGTCAACATATAAAGGAATTGTGCCCTCAACATGATGGGTGCGATCATACCAGCACTAATATGAGGCCCGACCCCGAATAACGTGTGTTATCTTGATTTGCATGCCATAGACCAAGAATGATATAATTGACCTTGGATTACGTGCCCTATCTTGGTTTTCGTGCATGCCTCGTTTTGTGTGTCCTAACCTTGAATTGCGTGTCCTAACCTAGGTTTAAGAATCGTACCTCGATTTACGTGCATTTGCATTGGAATCCGTGCATTTATCTTGAAGTACGTGCATTAGTCTTAAAGTTCGTATCTTACCTCGTAGTTTGTGTCTACCTCGTAATTCGTGCCCTAGACCTAGGAATCCGTGCCACCACGTTGTTCAAGAAAGAATCCTACACAAAGTACTAGACTATAAAATAATCCTACAAACACCACTAACTATTATTATAATCCTAATTCAAATCTCTACAAAATCCACTAACTATTATTAAACTACTTATTCAACCCACTAGAAGACAAAATATCACAAAAAGCTAGACATTCCTTATTCTTTATTCTTTTTGCACTTTCAACACACATTAAAATAAGCCTTGAACAAGACAAAAATTTAGATTTGAACCCCTCTTTGACCGACCACTAGGAGCCTTGTACATGCAATCCAATTTCAAAATTATTCCTCAAACATTCTATGACATTTTATTGACACAATGCATAAAAAAATGGCTCAAAAACTCTCCCCAATGCACCATTTTCGACCCATCCTCAATTTTCCATGATAAGGATTAAAAAAAAATGCTTCTTGGAGACACAAATCTGATTTTTGCATGCCCAAGGCCAACATGTGCATCAACTTTTGCAAAAGCCTCATTTTTCTCTCATTTCTCTCACTTTCCTCACATTTCTCTCTCTCCCTCTCATTCCTCTCTCTCCATTTCGGTTTTGGCTGAGTTCTCTCCACCTCCTAGCTCATCTTCATCATCCTATGGTGCATCAAGACAAACAACAAGCAAAGAAACTCACCCAAGCAAGCTACGATGCAAGAATCACACATGCAAGCTTTTTGAGTCACCATTTTCGGCTTTGGTGAGTTTACTAGGTTCCATTTCTTTTCTTCTTGTTCTAACCACATGCATGTACTAAGAACTTGGCCACTAAGCTAGGAAAAATAGAGAGAAATCGGGTGGTGTCTTGGCTAAGCAAGGAAGAAGAAGAAAATTGTGCTTCAACAAGTTTTTGTGCATCTTTTGGGTTGATTGCTAAGGTGAGGGTTAAAACCTTTTGGAAACTCTTCAAAAATTCTCATGCATGCTCATAAATGTGTGTATTGGCTTCTGTAATTGAGCTACATGGTCGTTCATAAGCCAAAACAACCATGCATGGCAAGATCTTGGCTTGAAAATGATGCTAGGTGAAGTCGAAATTGTTGACAGCTCTCTGACCAGTCTGTTCGAGGTACGTTTAGCTAGGACAATGATGTTGAAAATGCTTGAAAATTGGTAGGTGACTCGTTTGGACAGTTTTGAACATTTTTCCCAGAAATAGGCCGAAGCTAATTTTGACTCTAAAGTCCTCAAAATGGCAAATCTTTAAAATGTGACCAAATCTGGAAATCTGGAAAAATTAAGCAGGTTTTGGTAGATGCACTGGCCTTGTGGAACGAACCATATTTTACTTAGTAAATGATATTCAAAATGCATGATAATTGGTGTACTGCTATATTTTCCAGTTCTGGACAATTTTGTCAGAAATGGACTAAGGCTAAAACTGACCCTAAGGACCTCAAAAACATCACTTTCTGAAAAGTGTGCAAATCTGGACAGTTTTGTGCTATCTCACTGTTTCGGCTATAACTAATGATTCTGAACTCCAATTGATGCAAGGTTTGTTTTTGATTTTAGTTAACTTCTTAAGCTTTAATTTGAAATCTTATTCACTGGATTTGGAGATTGTTTGGTTATCCTATTGATTGTGAGAAAACAGCCTATTGCAGTAAGGGTTTCACTTAATGTTGTACTTAGAAAAATTATGGTGACTTCTCTTGTTGAATTAAATGTTCGGGATTGTAGCTTCGGGATGTTGTGTGGACTGTTTTGAATGTTTGAAGATGTTGAATTAAATGATGCGTGGTTTGAGGTTGACTTTGAGTTGGGTCGAGGCTCAAATTGCATGAATATATATGAAATGGAAACCCTAATGACTAGGTAGCCTTGCTAAGTGTTGACTTTTTTGGATTTTGTGTGGAAATTATATGCTTAGTGGGCTGCTCGTAAATGTTTTATAACTTTGAATGTGAAATTGACCATTGCATGTTGTTAAATAAGCTTTTCTTGCTATCGAACTCACGTAGATGTTGTTGCATGTTGAATAATCGCATCACTTGATTATATGGACTTCGAAATGGGTTATATGGCCTGACTTGCATATGTTACATGGCTGCCCGTTTAATGTCCATATGGTTCTATATGCCATTCAAGTGAAATTATTTGTCTTATCGTGCCTTGTTTGATTACTTGACAACGTGCAATCTTATAACTACTCGGAGGCGACCTACTTTGTTGTCCTCCTAATGTGATATGTTAAATGTTATAAATGTACATTGCATACTAGGTTGCAACCTTTCATTGTGGCATGGTAGCGTTTCACGAACGCCGGGCGGCATAGGGCTTGCCGGTGCTCCAGTGACTACCATGGTCCAATTTCCTCTCTTGCTTGGCATTCCACCCTCGGAGAGTTGGGTCATAGGATTTCGGGGTACATCCGGAGTACACCTACCTGGCGTGTTTTGGGGTTATTTGAAGTCGGCCGCAACATCTGATTCTGAAACTAATCTGAGAGCAAAAAGCTCACAGTATCCTTTTACTATGTGTATAAGTACTCTCGCTTGGTTCCTGGAGAACCTCGGGGAGGAAAGACTGATATTCCTGTTCCTGTATCTGATATTATTGTTATATTCATGCTTGCAAAAGGATTTTCATAAATTGAATCAGAAAATGAGTTTCAAAACGTATTTCTCGTTCCCCCTCGCTGAGTTCATAAGGACTCACCCTCTTTTTCATCACAAGTGAAGAAGAACAAGTACAGGTACCCGAGGACAACGTGCCTATCGATGATTCCTTGGAGTGATTGCCTGTCCCTACGTGCTTTTGTGCCTTGCCTGAAAGTGGTTGCTATATGGATGTTGTGTTTGATTGCAAACTATTCATTTTATTGATGTAAACGACCCCGTTGTAATTTGGGTCTAATTCTGGGATTGTACTATCTATAACCGGACGAACTTTTATTTGGTTGTTTGCTTTCGTTTTCTTGATTAGTAGTTGTCGTAGGCAGTCAAACCTCTAGATGAACAATCAACTAAGTTAATTTTATCTAATTTCAATTAGGTGCTCATTTGCAAACTAAAGGATAATGGGTACTTGTATGATAGGAAATTGACAATTAAATGGGACATAGTTATCATGTTAGGCTTATTAACCAAACAAGACTTTCGAGATAAACTAGTTGGCAAATCGGTTGGTGACAAATAGGAGTCCTTAATGAAATTGGATTAATGATTGGAATAATTGAGGCATTTAGAGAATTAGGTTAAACCAAAGAGCCCAATTACAGCCGTTATGTTGCCAGTTTTTCAGAAAAACTTTGGAGTTTAGACTAAATCATTAGGTGTTAATCTTTATAAACAGCTAAGCACGTGATATTACTTGAATGTTTAGTTCACACCCTAGTCTAACTTTATAGGCCGGGTTGGGGCATGAAAACTAATGCACCGGATCCCATCAGAACTCCGAAGTTAAGCGTGCTTGGGCGAGAGTAGTACATGGATGGGTGACCCCTTGGGAAATCCCCGTGTTGCCCCTCCCCCCCCCCCCCCCCCCCCCCACCCTTTTCAATTTTTTTTGCCTCGGTTAGGGTTGCCTACATACTTTATCCAACACATTTCTATTACCGAATCCCACGGCACCTTAGGCAAGACAACTTCGCTTCACGTAGAGGCTGGGCCCGCAAACCGAGGGCGTAAGGCTTGTGACCAGGTCTCCGTCGCTCCGGTGCCTATAACTTTTTATCCGTAAGGAGTTACGTGGCACACAGCATACCGTTGGAAAGCTCTCCGTGAGCTCTACGATGGATGTAGCAAGCCTGCTCGGTTGTGCCCCTTTTTGGAGCCCAAAATCGAACATTTTCTTCAGTTTTGGGCCACTTTTATTCTTTTGCTATGTTTTTCCGTCCCGAATCGTATGTCGTGAGCTGTTAAAAGGACGACAACCTAACTTGCGGGACATTAGAGGGCCCTACAACGCGTCGATATCACTTCTTGCGAGGATGCCGCATTGTTGAAGCGGATGGGTCATCGTTAAGCCCATTGGGCCTTTTGAATGGGCTATCTCTCTGGGCTGGGACTGTGAACCGTCAGCACATGAAGGAATTGTGCCCTCAACATGACGTGTGCGATCATACTAGTACTAATGCACCGGATCCCATCAGAACTCTGAAGTCAAGCGTGCTTGGGCAAAAGTAGTACTAGGATGGGTGACCCCCTGGGAAATCCTCGTGTTGCACCCCCCTTTTCAACTTTTTTTGCACTGGTTAGGGTTGCCAAGATACTTTATCCATCTCATTTCTATAATCGAATCCCATAGCACCTTGGGCAAGACAACTTCACTTCACGTAGAGGCTGGGCCCACATACCCAAGGCGTAGGGCTTGTGACCAGGTCTCCGTCACTCCGGTGCCCATAACTTTTGTTCCGTAAGGAGTTACGCGGCGTACAGTATACTGTTGGAAAGCTCTCTGTGAGCTCTACAACGGGGGGCAGCAAGCCTGCTCGGTTGTACCCCTTTTTGGAGCCCAAAATCGAACGTTTTCATCAGTTTTGGGCCACTTTTCTTCTTTCGCTCTATTTTTCCATCCCGAATCGTACGTCATGAGCTTTTAAAAGGACGACAACCTTACTCGCTGGACATTAGAGGGCCCTACAATGCGCCGATATCACGTCTTGCAAGGATGCTGCATTGTTGAAGCGGATGGGTTGTCGTTAATCCCATTGGGCCTTTTGAATGGGCCATCTCTCTGTGCTGGGACTGTGAACCATTAACATATAAAGGAATTATGCCCTCAACACGACGGGTGCGATCATACCAGCACTAATGCATCGGATCCCATCAGAACTCCGAAGTTAAGCGTGCTTGGGCGAGAGTAGTACTTGGATGGGTGACCCCCTAGGAAGTCCTCGTGTTGCACCCCCCTTTTCAATTTTTTTTTCCTCGGTTAGGGTTGCCAAGATACTTTATCTACCACATTTCTATTACCGAATCCCACGGCACCTTGGGCAAGACAACTTCGCTTCACGTAGAGGTTGGGCCCGCAAACCGAGGGCATAGTGCTTATGACCAGGTCTCCGCCGCTCCGGTGCCTATAACTTTTGATCCGTAAGGAGTAACGAGGCACACAGCATAACGTTGGAAAGCTCTCCGAGTGCTCTGCGACAGTGGTAGCAATCCTGCTTGGCTGCGCCCTTTTTTGGAGTCCAAAATCGAACATTTTCATCAGTTTCGGGCAACTTTTCTTCTTTTGCTCTGCTTTTCCATCCCGGATCGTACGTCGTGAGCTGTTAAAAGGATGACACCCTAACTTGCAGGACATTAGAAGGCCTTACAATGAGTCGATATCAGATCTTGCGAGGATGCCGCATTGTTGAAGCAGATGGGTTGTCGTTATGCCCATTGGGCCTTTTGAATAGCCCATCTCTCTGGGCTGGGAATGTGAACCGTCAACACATAAAGGATTTGTGCCCACAACATGACAAGTGCGATCATACCAGCACTAATGCACCGGATCCCATCAGAACTTCGAAGTTAAGCGTGCTTGGGCGAGAGTAGTACTAGGATGGGTAACCCCCTGGGAAGTCCTCGTGTTGCACCCCCCTTTTCAATTTTTTTTGCCCTGGTTAGGGTTGCGAAGATACTTTATCCACCACATTTCTATTACCCAATCCCACAGCACCTTGGGCAAGAAAACATCGCTTCACGTAGAGGCTGGGCCCGCAAACCGAGGGCGTAGGGCTTGTGACTAGGTCTCCGTCACTCTGGTGCCCATAACTTTTGATCCGTAAGGAGTTACGCGGCGCACAACATACCGTTGGAAAGCTCTCTGAGAGCTCTACAACGGGGGCAGCAAGGCTGCTCGACTGTGCCCGTATTTGGAGACCAAAATCAAAGGTTTTCATCTGTTTCAGGACACTTTTCTTCTTTTGCTCTATTTTTCCGTCCCGAATAGTACGTCGTGAGATGTTAAAAGGACAACACCCTAGCTCGCGGGAAATTAGAGGGCCTAACAATGTGTCGATATCACGTCTTGCGAGGATGCTGCATTGTTGAAGCGGATGGGTTGTCGTTACACCCATTGGGCCTTTTGAATGTGCCATCTCTCTGGGCTGGGACCGTGAACTGTCAACACATAAAGGATTTGTGCCCACAACATGACGGGTGTGATCATACCTGTACTAATGCACCGGATCCCATCAGAACTCCGAAGTTAAGCGTGCTTGGGCGAGAGTAGTACTAGGATGGGTGACCCCTTGGGAAGTCCTCGTGTTGCACCCACATTTTCAATTTTTTTGCCCTGGTTAGGGTTGCCAAGATACTTTATCCACCACATTTCTATTACCCAATCCCACGGCAACTTGGGCAAGAAAACATCGCTTCATGTAGAGGCTGGACCCGCAAACCGAGGGCATCGGGCTTGTGACTATGTCTCCATCGCTCCGGTGCCCATAACTTTTGATCCGAAAGGCGTTACGCGACGCACAGCATACCGTTGGAAAGCTCTCGGAGAGCTCTACGACAGCGGCATCAAGACTGCTCGGCTGTGCCCTTTTTGGAGCCAAAAATCAAACATTTTCATCTATTTCATGACACTTTTCTTCTTTTGCCCTATTTTTTCGTCCCGGATAGTACGTTGTGAGCTGTTAAAAGGACGACAACCTAGCTCGCGGTACATTAGAGGGCCCTACAATGCGTCGATATCACGTCTTGCGAGGATGCTGCATTGTTGAAGCGGATGGGTTGTCGTTAAGCCTATTGGGCCTTTTGAATGGGTCATCTCTCTAGGCTGGGACCGTGAACTGTCAACACATAAAGGATTTGTGCCCACAACATGATGGGTGCGATCATACCAGCACTAATGCACCGGATCCTATCAGAACTCCGAAGTTAAGCGTGCTTGGGTGAGAGTAGTAATAGGATGGGTGACCCCCAGGGAAGTCCTTGTGTTGTACCCCCCTTTTCAAATTTTTTTGCCCTGGTTAGGGTTGCCAAAATACTTTGTCCACCACATTTCTATTACCGAATCCCACGGCACCATGGGCAAGACAACTTCGCTTCACGTAGAGGCTGGGCTCGCAAACCGATGGCGTGGGTCTTGTGACCAGGTCTTCGTCACTCCGGTGCCTATAACTTTTAATCTATAAGGAGTTACGCGACACACAGTATACCATTGGAAAGCTCTTCGAGAGCTCTACGACGGGTACAGCAAGCATGCTCAGCTGCGCTTGTTTTCAACGCCTAAAATTGAACATTTTCATCAGTTTTAGGCCATTTTTCTACTTTTGCTCTATTTTTTCATCCCGGATCGTACGTCGTACGTCGTGGGCTGTTAAACAGACGACAACCTAACTCGCGGGATATTACAGGGCACTATAATGCGTCGATATCACTTCTTGCGAGGATACTGCATTGTTGAAGTGGATGGTTTGTCATTAAGCCCATTGGGCCTTTTGAATGGGCCATCTCTCTGGGCTGGGACTGTGAACCGTCAACACATAAAGGATTTCTGCCCACAACATGACGGGTGTGATCATACCAGCACTAATGCACCGGATCCCATCAAAACTCCGAAGTTAAGCGTGCTTGGGCGAGAGTAGTACTAGGATGGGTGACCCCCTACGAAGACCTCGTGTTGCACACTCCCTTTTCAATTTTTTTTGCCCCGGCAAGGGTTGCCAAGATACTTTATCAACCACATTTCTATTACCGAATCTCACGGTACCTTGGGCAAGACAACTTCGCTTCACGTAGAGGCTGGGCCTCCAAACCGAGGGCGTGGGGCTAGTGACTAGGTCTTTGGGGCTCCTGTGCCCATAACTTTTAATCCGTAAGAAGTTACGTGACGCACAGCATACCGTTGGAAAGCTCTTCAAGAGCTCTAGGACGGGGGAAGCAAGCCTACTCGGCTGCACCTATTTTCAGAGCCTAAAATTGAACGTTTTCATCAGTTTCGAGCCATTTTTCTACCTTTGCTCTTTTTTTTCATCCCGGATCGTACGTTGTGATCTGTTAAACGGACGACAACCTAACTCGTGGGATATTACAGGGCCCTATAATGCGTCGATATCTCGTCTTGCCAGGATGATGCGTTGTTGAAGCGGATGTGTTGTCGTTAAGCCCCATTGGGCCTCTTGAATGGGCCATCTCTTTGGGCTGGGACTGTGAACTGTCAACACATAAAGGATTTGTGCCTACAACATGATAGGTGCAATCATACCAGCACTAATGCACCGGATCCCATCCGAACTCCGAAGTTAAGCGTGCTAGGGCGAGAGTAGTACTATGGTGGGTGACCCCCTAGGAAGTCCTCGTGTTGCTAGCCCCCTTTTCAATTTTTTTTGCCCTGATTAGGGTTGCCTGGATACTTTATCCACCACATTTCTATTACCAAATCCCACGACATCATGGGCATGACAACTTCGCTTCACGTAGAGGCTGGGCCCGCAAACCAAGGGTGTGGGGCTTGTGACCAGGTCTCCGTCGCTCTGGTGCCCATAACTTTTAATCCGTAAGGAGTTACACGACGCACAGCATACCGTTGGAAAGCTATTCAAGAGCTCTACGACGGGGGTAACAAGCCTGCTCTGCTGCGCCTGTTTTCGGAACCTAAAATCGAATGTTTTCATCAATTTTGGGCTATTTTTCTATTTTGCTCTATTTTTTCATCCCAGATCGTACGTCGTGAGCTGTTAAACGGACGACAACCTATCTTGCGGGATATTATAGGGCCCTATAATTCGTCGATATCACGTCTTGTGAGGATCCTGCGTTGTTGAAGCGGATGGGTTGTCGTTAAGCCCATTGTGCCTTTTGAATGGGCCATCTCTCTAGGCTGGGACTGTGAACCGTCAACACATAAAGGATTTGTGCCCACAACATCACGGGTGTGATCATACCAGCCTTAATGCACCGGATCCCTTCAGAACTCCGAAGTTAAGTGTGCTTGGGCGAGAGTAGTACTAGGATGGGTGATCCCTGCGAAGTTCTCGTGTTCCAGCCCCCCTTTTCAATTTTTTTTGCCCCGGTTAGGGTTGCCATGATACTTTATCCACCACATTTCTATTACCGAATCCCACGGCACCTTAGGCATGACAACTTCGCTTCACGTAGAGGCTGGGCCTGCAAACCGAGGGCGTGGGGCTTGTGACCAGGTCTCCGTCGCTCTAGTGCCCATGACTTTTAATCCGTAAGGAGTTATGCGGCGCACAGCATACCGTTGCAAAGCTCTCCAGAGCTCTACGACGGGGCCAGTGAGACTGCTCGGCTGCGCCTGTTTTCGGAGTCCAAAATTGATCGTTTTCATCAGTTTCGGGCCACTTTTCTTCTTTTGCTCTATTTTTTCATCTCAGATCGTACGTCGTGAGCTGTTAAAAGGACGACAACCAAACTCACGGGATATTACAAGGCCCTACAACGCGTCGATATCACGTCTTGCGAGGATGCTGCGTTGTTGAAGTAGATGGGTTGTCGTTAAGCCCATTGGGCCTTTTAAATGGGCCGTCTCTTAGGGCTAGGACTGTGAACCGTCAACACATAAAGGATTTGTGTCCACAACATCACAGGTGCAATCATACTAGCACTAATGCACCGGATCATTCAGAACTCCAAAGTTAAGCGTGCTTGGGCAAGAGTAGTACTAAGATGGGTGACGCGCTGGGAAGTCGTCATGTTGCACCTTCCCTTTTCAATTTTTTTTTGCACCGGTTAGGGTTGCCAAGATACGATATCCACCACATTTCTCTTACCGAATCCCACAGTACCTTGGGCAAGACAACCTCGCTCCACGTAGAGGCTGGGCCCGCAAACTGAGGGCGTGGGGCTTATGACCAGGTCTCTATCGCTCCGGTGCCCATAACTTTTAATCCGTAAGAAGTTACGTGACGCACATCATACCCTTGCAAAGCTTTTTGAGAGCGCTACGACGGGGGCAGCAAGCCTGCTCAGCTGCGCCTGTTTTAATAGCCTAAAATGGAACATTTTCATCAGTTTCGGGCCACTTTTATTCTTTTGCTCTATTTTTCTATCCCGGATCGTAAGTCGTGAGCTGTTAAAAGGATGAAAACCTAACTCGCGGGACATTAGAGGGCCCTACAACGCGTAGATATCACGTCTTGCGAGGATGCTGCGTTGTTGAAGCGAATGGGTTGTCGTTAAGCCCATTGGGCCTTTAAATGGGCCATCTATCTGGGCTGGGATAGTGAACCGTCAACACATAAAGGATTTGTGCCCACAATATGACGGGTGCGATCATACCAGTACTAATGCACCGGATCTCATCAAAACTCCGAAGTTAAGCGTTCTGGGGCTAGAGTAGTACTAGGATGGGTGACCCCCTGGGAAGTCCTCGTGTTTCACCCCCCCTTTTCAATTTTTTTGCCCCGGTTAGGGTTGCCAAGATACTTTATCCACCACATTACTATTACCGAATCCCACGGCACCTTGGGCAAGACAACTTCGCTTCACGTAGAGGCTAGGCCCGCAAACCGAGAGCGTGGGGCTTGTGACCAAGTCTCCGTCGCTCCGGTGCCCATAACTTTTAATCCGTAAGGAGTTACGCAACGCACAGCATACCGTTGGAAAGCTCTCCGAGAGCTCTACAACGGGGGCAGCAAACCTGCTCAGCTGTGCCTATTTTCGGAGCCCAAAATTGAACATTTTCATCAGTTTTGGGCCATTTTTCAACTTTTACTCTGTTTTTTCGTCCGGGATCGTACGTCTGAGCTGTTAAAAGGACGACAACCTATCTCGCGGGATATTACAGGGCCCAACAATGCAACGATATTATGTCTTGAGAGGCTGCTGCATTGTTGAAGCGGATGGGTTGTCGTTAAGACCATTGGGCCTTTTGAATAGGCCATCTCTCTGGGCTGGGACCGTGAACCGTCAACACATAAAGGATTTCTGCCCACAACATGACGGGTGCGATCATACCAGCACTAATTCACTGGATCCCATCAGAACTCCGAAGTTAAACGTGCTTGGGTGAGAGTAGTACTAGGATGGGTGACCCCTTGGGAAGTCCTCGTGTTGCACCCCACATTTTCAATTTTTTTTGCCCCGGTTAGGGTTGCCAAGATACTTTATCCAACACATTTCTATTACCGAATCCCACGGCACCTTGGGCAAGACAACTTCACTTCACGTAGAGGCTAGGCCCGCAAACTGAGGGTGTGGGGCTAATGACCAGGTCTCCGTCGCTCCGGTGCCCATAACTTTTAATCTGTAAGGAGTTACGCGACGCACAACATACCGTTGCAAAGCTTTTCGAGAGCTCTACGACGGGGGCAGCAAGTCTGCTTAGCTATACCTGTTTTCATAGTCTAAAATTGAATGTTTTCATCAGTTTCGGACTATTTTTCTTCTTTTGCTCTATTTTTTCGTCCCGGATTGTAAGTTGTGAGCTGTTAAAAGGACGACAACCTAACTCGCGGGACATTAGAGGGCCCTACAATGCGTCGATATCATGTCTTGCAAGGATGCTGCATTGTTGAAGCGGATGGGTTTTCGTTAATCCCTTTGGGCCTTTTGAATGGGCCATCTCTCTGGGCTGGGACTGTCAACTGTCAACCCATAATGGATTTGTGCCCACAATATGACGGGTGCGATCATACCAGCACTAATGCACCGGATCCCATCAAAACTCCGAAGTTAATCGTGCTTGGGCTATTGTAGTACTAGGATGGGTGACCCCCTGGGAAGTCCTCGTGTTGCACCCCCCATTTTCAATTTTTTTTGCCCCAGTTAGGGTTGTCAAGATACTTTATCCACCATATTACTATAACCGAATCCCACGGCACCTTGGGCAAGACAACTTCACTTCACGTACAGGCTAGGCCCGCAAACCGTGGGCGTGGGGCTTGTGACCAAGTCTCCGTCACTCCGGTGCCCATAACTTTTAATCCGTAAGGAGTTACGCGACGCACAACATACCGTTGGAAAGCTCTCCGAGAGCTCTACGAAGGGGGCAGCAACCCTGCTCAGCTGTGCCTATTTATGTATCCCAAAATCGAACGTTTTCATCAGTTTCAGGCCATTTTTCTACTTTTGCTCTATTTTTTCATCTCAGATCGTACGTCGTGAGCCATTAAAAAGACGACAACCTAACTCGAGGATATTACAGGACCCAACAATGCATCAATATCATATCTTGCAAGAATGCTGCGTTGTTGAAGCGGATGGGTTGTCGTTAAGCCCCATTGGGCCTTTTGAATAGGCTATCTCTCTGGGCTGGGACTGTGAACCGTCAACACATAAAAGATTTATGCCCACAACATGACGGGTGCGATCATACCAGCACTAATTCACCGAATCCCATCAGAACTCCGAAGTTAAGCATGCTTGGGCGAGGGTAGTACTAAGATAGGTGACCCCCTGGGAAGTCCTCGTGTTGCACACCACATTTTCGATTTTTTTTGCCCCGGTTAGGGTTGCCAAGATACTTTATCCACCACATTTCTATTGCCGAATCCCACGGTACCTTGGGCAAGACAACTTCGCTTCACGTAGAGGCTGGGCCCGCAATCCGAGGGCGTGGGGCTTGTGACCGGGTCTCCATTGCTCCGGTGCCCATAACTTTTAATCTGTATGGAGTTACGCGACGCACATCATACCGTTGGAAAGCTCTCCGAGAGCTCTACGATAGGGGCAGCAATCCTGCTCAGCTGTGCCTATTTTCAGAGCCTAAAATTGAACATTTTCATAAGTTTCGGGCCATTTTTCTACTTTTGCTCTATTTTTCCATTCCGGATCGTATGTTGTGAGCTGTTGAAAGGACGACAAACTAACTTGCGAGATATTACAGGGTCCTACAATGCGTCGATATCACGTCTTGTGAGGATGCTGCGTTGTTGAAGCGGATGAGTTGTCGTTAAGCCCAATGGGCCTTTTGAATGGGCCATCTCTCTGGGTTGGGACTGTGAACCATCAACACATAAAGGATTTGTGCCCACAACATGACGGGTGCGATCATACCAGAACTAATGCACCGGATCCCATCAGAACTCCGATGTTAAGCGTGCTTGGGCGAGAGTAGTACTAGTTTGGGTGACCTCCTTCGAAGTCCTCGTGTTGCACCCTCCCCCCCTTTTTCAATTTTTTTTGCCCCGGTTAGGGTTGCCAAGATACTTTATCGACCATATTTCTATTACCGAATCCCACGGCACCTTGGGCAAGACAACTTCGCTTGACGCAGAGGGTGAGCCCGCAAACCGAGGCCGTGGGGCTTGTGACCAAGTCTCCGTCGCTCTGGTGCCCATAACTTTTAATTCGCAAGGAGTTACGCGGTGCACAGCATACCGTTGGAAAGCTCTTTGAGAGCTCTACGACGGGCATAGCAAGCTTGCTTGGTTACGCCAATTTTCAAAGCCCAAAATCGAACGTTTTCATCAGTTTCGGGCTACTTTTCTTCTTTTCCTCTGTTTTTCTATCCCGGATCGTATGTCATGAGTTGTTAAAAGGATGACAACCTAACTCGTGGGATAATACAGGGCCCTACAACGGGTCGATATCACGTCTTACGAGGATGCTACGTTGTTGAAGAGGATGGGTTGTCGCTAAGCTCATCGCGCCTTTTGAATGGGCCATCTCTCTGGGTTGGGATTGTCAACCGTCAACACATAAAGGATTTGCGCCCACAACATGACGGGTGCGATCATACCAGCACTAATGCACCAGATCTCATCAGAACTCCGAAGTTAAGCGTGCTTGGGCGAGAGTAGTACTAGGATGGGTGACTCCCTAGGAAGTCCTCATGTTGCACCCCCTATTTTCAATTTTTTTTTGCCCCGATTAGGGTTACCAAGATACTTTATCCACCACATTTCTATTACCGAATGCCACGGTACCTTGGCCAAGTCAACTTCGCTTCACGTAGAACCTGGGCCCGCAAACCGGGGGCATAGGGCTTGTGACCAGGTCTCCGTCGCTCCAGTGTGCATAACTTTTGATCTGTAAGGAGTTACGCGGTGCACAGCATACCGTTGGAAAGCTCTCCAAGAGCTCTACGACTGGGCAGCAATCCTGCTCGGCTGCGCCCATTTTTAGAGAACAAAATCGAATGTTTTCATCAGTTTTGGGCCACTTTTCTTCTTTTGCTCTATTTTTTCGTGCCAGATCGTACGTCGTGAGCTATTAAAAGGACGACAACCTAACTCACAGGACATTAGAGGGCCCTACAATGCGTCGATATCATGTCTTGCGAGGATGCTGCATTGTTGAAGCAGATGGGTTGTCGTTAAGCCCATTGGGACTTTTGAATAGGCCATCTCTCTAGGCTGGGACTGTGAACCGTCAACACATAAAGGATTTGTGCCCACAACATGAAGGGTGTGATCATACCAGCACTAATGCACCGTATCCCATCAAAACTCCGAAGTTAAGCTTGCTTGGGTGAGAGTAGTACTAGGATGGGTGACCCACTAGGAAGTCCTTGTGTTGCACCTCTCATTTTTAATGTTTTTTGCCCCGGTTAGGGTTGCCAAGATACTTTATCCACCACATTTATGTTACCGAATCCCTCGACACCTTGGGCAAGACACTTTCGTTTCACGTAGAGGCTTGGCCAGCAAACCGAGGGTGTAGGGCTTGTGACCAGGTCTCCGTCGCTCCGGTGCCCATAACTTTTAATTCGTAAGGAGTTACGCGATGCACAGCATACCATTGGAAAGCTCTCCGAGAGCTCTACGACGGGGGTAACAACCCTGCTCAGCTGTGCCTGTTTTAGGAGCCCAAAATCAAACGTTTTCATCAGTTTGTGGCCATTTTTCTGCTTTTCCTCTATTTTTTTCATCCCGGATAGTACGTCATGAGCTATTAAAAGGACGACAACCTTACTCGCGGGATATTACAGGGCCCTACATTGTGTCGATACCATGTCTTGCGAGAATGCTACGTTGTTGAAGCGGATGGATTGTCGTTAAGCCCAATAGGCCTTTTGAATGAGTCATCTCTTTGGGCTGGGACTGTGAATCGTCAACAGATAAAGGATTTGTGCCCACAACATGACGGGTGCGATCATACAAGCACTAATGCACCGGATCTTGTCAGAACTCCGAAGTTAAGCGTGCTTGGGAGAGAGTAGTACTAGGATGGGTGACCCCCTCAGAAGTCCTCGTGTTGCACCCCCCCTTTTCAATTTTTTTTGGCCCGGTTAGGATTGCCAAGATACTTTATCCACCACATTTCTATTACCGAATCCCACTGCACCTTGGGCAAGACAACTTCGCTTCACGTAGAGGCTGGGCCCGCTAACCGAGGGCGCAGGGCTTGTGACCAGGTCTCTGTCGCTCCGGTGCCCATAAATTTTAATCCGTAAGGAGTTACGCGACACACAGCATACCGTTGGAAAGCCCTCCGAGACCTCTACGACGGGGGAAGCAACCCTGCTCGGCTGCGCCTATTTTCGGAGCCCAAAATCAAATGTTTTCATCAGTTTTAGGCCATTTTTCTGCTTTTGCTCTTTTTTTTTTGTCCCGGATCGTACGTCGTGAGCTGTTAAAAGGACAACAACCTAACTCGCGGGATATTATAGGGCCCTACAATGCGTCGATATGATGCCTTTCGAGGATGCTACGTTGTTGAAGTGGATGTGTTGTCGTTAAGCCCATTGGGCCTTTTGAATGGGCCATCTATCTCGGCTGGGACAGTGAACCGTCAACACATAAAGAATTTGTGTCGACAACGTGATGGGTGCGATCAAACCAACACTAATGCACCAAATCCCATCAGAACTCCGAAGTTAAGCGTGCGTGGGCGAGAGTAGTACTAGGATTGGCAACCCTGTGGGAAGTCCTCGTGTTGCACCCCATTTCCAAATTTTTTTGTCCCGGTTTGGGTTTCCAAGATACTTTATCCACCGCATTTCTATTACCGAATCCCACGGTACCTTGGGCAAGACAACTTCGCTGCACGTAGAGGCTGGGCCAGCAAACCGACGGCGTGGGGCTTGTGACTAGGTCTCTGTCGCTACGGTGCCCATAACTTTTAATCCATAAGGAGTTACGCGGCGCACAACATACTGTTGGAAAGCTCTTTGAGAGCTCTACGACGGGGCACCAAGCTTGCTCGGCTGCGTCTATTTTTGGAGCCCAAAATTAAACATTTTCATCAGTTTTGGGACACTTTTCTACTTTTGCTATGTTTTTTCATCCCGGATCGTACGTCATGAGCTGTTAAAAGGACGACAACCTAACTCGTGGGACATTAGAGGGCCCTAGAAAGCGTCGATATCACGTCTTGCGAGGATGCTGCGTTGTTATAGCGGATGGGTTGTCGTTAAGCCCATTGGGGCATTTGAATGGGCCATCTCATTGGGCTGGCATTGTGAACCGTCAACACATAAAGGATTTGTGCCCACAACATGACAGGTGCGATCATACCCGCACTAATGCACCCGATCCCATCAGAACTCCGAAGTTAAACGTGCTTGGGTGAGAGTAGTACTAGGATGGGTGATTCTCTAGGAAGTCCTCGTGTTGCACTTCCCCTTTTTAATTTTTTTTGCCCCGGTTAGGGTTGCCAAGATACTTTATCCACCACATTTCTATTATCGAATCCCACGGCACTTTGGGCAAAACAACTTCGCTTCATGTAGAGGCTGGCCCCGCAAACCGAGGGCGTAGGGCTTGTGACCAGGTCTCTGTCGCTCCGGTGCCCATAACTTTTAATCCGTAAGGAGTTACGCCACGCACAGCATACCGTTGGAAAGCTCTCCAAGAGCTCTACGATAGGGGCAGCAACATTGTTTAGCTGTACCTATTTTCGGAGCCCAAAATTGAACATTTTCATCAATTTCGGGCCATTTTTCTGCTTTTGCTTTGTTTTTTCATCTCGGATCGTACCTCGTGAGCTGTTAAAAGGACAACAACCTAACTCGCAGGATATTACAGGGCCCTATAATGCGTCGATATCACGTCTTGCGAGGATGCTGTGTTGTTGAAGCGGATGGGTTGTCGTTAAGCCCATTGGGACTTTTTAATGGGCCATTTCTTTGGGCTGGGACTGTGAACCGTCAACACATAAAGGATTTGTGCCCACAACATGACAGGTGCGATCATACCAGCACTAATGCACTGGATCCCATCAGAACTCTGAAATTAAGCGTGCTTGGGCGAGAGTGGTACTAGGATGGGTGACCCCCTAGGAAATCCTCGTGTTGTTGTGAGGCTCGACCTCGATTTGCTTGTGATACCTCGTTTCGTGTGCCTTATCCTAGATTTGCATGCTTTAACCTAGATTTAAGAATCATGTTTTGTTTTATGTGCCTTGCATTGAATTACGTGCATTCATTTAGGGTTGCGTGCATTTACTTGAAAAACGTGTATTCGTCTCGTAGTTCGTGCCCTACCTCGTAATGCGTGCCTTAGACCTCAGAAAGTGTGCCCTCACGCTAATCAAGAAAGCATCTTACACTGAGCACTAGATCAATAATTAATCCTACAAATTCCACTAACTAATATTAAATTACTAATTCAACCCACTAGAAGACGAAATTGCACCAAAAGCTAGACATTCTCATTCTTTATTCCTTATTCTTTTGCACTTTCCAAACACACAATTAAATAATGCTCAAAAGATGACAAAGATTCAAAATTTTCAAGCCTTGGCCGACCACCTTGTGTGCTTTGTGCTTGCTTTGCATAATTCAAATTATTCCCCAAACATTCTATGACAATGTAATGACACAAAGCAATAAAAAATTAGCTCAAAACCCTCCTCAAAGCTCCCAATCTTGACATAAGCTCCTTGCCCATGCTAGGTGATTCAAAAATCATGCTTCTTGAAGACACAAATCTGAAATTTGTATGCCCAAGGCCGACACATGCTTCAACATTTGCAAAAGCTTTCATTTTTCCTTCATTTCTCTCAATTCCTCTCATTCTTCTCTCTCCCTTTCATTTTTCTCTCTCTCTCTCGGCCCTAGCTGAATATTGTAGACTCCATAGCTAAGTTCTTCATCCTAAGGCTCTTCAAGACTTCCAAGCAACAAGGAACTCGACCAAGCAAAGCTAGGAGCAAAGAAATGCACATGCAAGCCTTTAGCACTTACATTTCGGTTTAGGTGAGTTTGCTAGCTTCCATTTCTTTTCTTCTTGTTCTAACCACATGCACCTACTAAGAACTTGGTTACTAAGCTAGGAAATTTGAGAAAAATCGAGTGGTGTCTCGTCTAAGCAAGGGAAAAGGTTAACTTTGTGCTTCACCAAGAGTCTTGTGCATCTTCTTGTTGTTTTGCTAAGGTGAGGGCTAAAACTTCTTGAAAATCTTTCAAAAAACCACATGCATGCCCTTAAATGTCTATCTTTACTTCTGTACTGAGACATATGGGTGTTCATAAGCTTTTATAGCCATGCAGGCCAAGATTTTGGGCTAGAATGTGATGATAGATGAAATCATGCATGTGACAGCTTTCTGTCTTGTTGGTGCGAGGTGATTTTGACTAGGTAAATGATGTTTAAAATTCATGAAAATTGGTAGGTAACTATTTTTTCCAGTTCTGAACATTGTTCACAGAAATAGGCCAAAGATAATTTTGACTCTAAGGTCCTCAACATGGAAAATTATTAAAATGTGTCCAAATCTGGAAGGTCTGGAAAAATGAAGCAAGTTTTGGCAGATTCACTGACCTTGTAGAACGAACCAGTTTTGACTTAGTAAATGACATAAAAAATGCATGATAATTGTTTTTCTGCTAGATTTTTCATTTCTAGACATTTTTGTGAGAAATGGACTAAGGCTAAATCTGATCCTAAGGCCCTCAAAAACGACAAGTATTGAAATGTGTGCAAATCTGGACAGTTTTGTGCAGTCTCACTGTTTTGGCTATAACTATTGAACCCGAACTCCAAATGATGCGAGGTTTGTTTCTGAATTTAGTTCCCCTCCTAAGATTTAATTTGAAAACTTATTCACTGGAATTGGAGATTGTTTGCTTGTCTTAATGATTGTGAGAAAACAGTTCATTGCAGTGAGGGTTTCACTTAGTGATATGCTTAGAAAAATTATTGTAGCTTCTCTTATTGTATTAAATTCTTGGGATTGTGGCATTGATATGTTGGGTAGACTGTTTTGAATACTTGAGGGTGTTTGAATTAATCGATGCATGGCTTGAGTTTGATCTTGAGATGACTTGGGGCTTAATCGCATAGGTAAGCACGAATTGGAACCCTAGTCTCTAGGTAAACTTGCTAAGTGTCGATCCTTTGGATGTTGTGTTTGATTATGTGTTTAATAGGCTGCCCGTAGTTTCCCTTGTAGCCCTAAATATGATTTTATTGATTTCATGTTGATAAATAGGCTCTTCTTGCACCCGGTCCCATGTAGATGTCGTTGCATGATGAATAATCTTATTATTTGATTACGTGAACTTCGAAATAAGTTATATGACTTGATTTACATGCGTTACATGGCTTCTCGTTTATTGTTCATATAACTCCATATGTCTTTCAAGAGAAATTACTTGTCTTATCGTGCTTCGCTTGTTTACTTGTCAATGTGCAATCTTATGACTGTTCGGAGGCAACCTACATTGTTGACCTCCAAATGTGATATATTAAATGTCATAAATGTGCATTGCATACAAGGTTGCAACCTTTCATTCTGGCGTGGTAGCGTTCACGCACACCGGGCGGCATCAGGCTTGCCGATGCAATCGTGACTACCATTGTCCATTTCTCTCTCTCGTTTGAGGGCTAGACTTCCTCGAAGAGTTGGGTCGTAGGATTTCGGGGTACATCCGGAGTACACCCATTTGGCATGATAAGGGGATGATTTGAAGTCGGCCGCAACAATTGATACCGACATGAACTGAGAGCAAAAGCTCACCGTATCCTTTTCACTATGTGTATAAGTACTCTCGCTTGGTTCCTAGAGGACCTCAGGGAGGAAAGACGGCTAATTGTGTTCCTTTACTTTTATATTATATTATGTACTTGTGATATATTCATGCTTGCACAAAGGGTTTTCATAAGTTGAACTAGAAAATGAGTTTCAAACCTATTTCTCGTTCCCCCTCGCTGAGTTCGTAAGGACTCACCCTCTTTTATCATCTCAGGTGAAGAAGACCAAGAACAGGTACCTGAGGACGACGTGCCTAACGATGACTCCTTGGAATGAATGCTTGTCGTACGTGCCTTACGTGACTATGGCCATTTTGTGAACAATATGTCGTTTGAAGACTATTTCTTTTATGTTACTTGTTGATGTAATGTAAAAGACCCCCATTGTAATTTTTGGTCTAATTTTGGCTTGTACTGATAATAACCAGACAGACACTACTATGGTCGTTTTGCCATCGTTACTGGTTAGTATCTATCATAGGATTATGAAGTATCAGGTAAGGACTAAGTAAAATGAACCTATCGAATCTTAAGTTGGTACCCATTGTTATACTAAGATCAATAGGTACTTTTGTAACGAGGATTAACAAAAAAAACGAGACATAGTATCACGCTAGGTTATTAATCAAACGAGACTTCGAGACAACTAGTAGCGTTTCAATTGATGAATAGTAATCTTTGTTGGAAATGAAATTGAGATTGAAAATTTTGAGGCGTTTAGAGAACTAGGTCAAACTAAAGAGCTCAATTACAGTCGTTATGCTACCGATTTTCTAGAAAAATTGTGGAGCCTAGGCTAAATGTTAAGTGTTAAACTTTTATGAACGATTGAGTACGAGACATGACTTGAATGTTTAGATCACACCCTAGTCTAACCTTTATAGGCCTGGTTGGGGCGTGACACCTCATAGAAGAAGAATGGTATCCGAGCTTAGATTGCTTGAGCCGGGTTTGACTCTCAAACCATGGGTAGAGCCCTAAGATAATTAGGATGACTTGGCTATATGTTGTTGTGTGATAATGTTAATTGTGTCTTCTATGTTCTATGTGCTTAAGTGATTAACATGTCCTAATTGTTTATGGAATTGTGTATCTATATTATGTTGCATATCTTATGCATTAAATTCTTATTTGTCGTATTTCAATAAATTGTGCATCGTAATATGTGCCTATAGATGGCTGGCCTTAGTACCCGCACTACTAATAGGAGCGGTGAACCCCAAGAGACCGGAGATGCTTATCAAACTAATCCCGGCATAGCTATGTTTAACAAGATGGCAAATGCCATGGATCACGTGTCACGAGTGATGGAACGTCAAGATGCACGTGAAGGGAACAACAACAACAACAGGAATGACGGTAACCATGGGAGACATAGCAGAATGAGGGAGTTCCTTGACTTTCGCCCGTCCAAATTCCACGGGGAAGCTGATGATGAGAAAGCAGAGGCTTGGCTGTCTGAGATCGAGAGGATTTTCAGGCCACTTGATTATACTGATGAAGAAAAGGTGGAGTTTGCTGTGTTTCTGTTTCACGGGGATGCTGAGCATTGGTAGCACACTGTAGAGGCACTGTGGGAAACTTATCATACCCCTCACTTGTGGGGTAATTTTGTTAAGGCATTCAAGGAAAAATATGTACATGCAGTTTCCAGGCAGAGGCGGATTGAGGAATTCATGCACTTGAACCAGGGTAACATGACGTTGGCCCAGTACGAGGCTCATTTTGACCGACTGTCCCGCTATGCTCAATACATGGTCAGTACTCCGGAGGCGAAGATGTGGAAATTTACTACGGGATTGAGGCCAGAGATTCAGGACCAGTTGGCTTCGCATGACTTCGATACCTATTCTGCTCTATTTGCTGCTACTTCCCGAGTTGAGAAGAGGAAACTTGATAGAGCCGGATCGAGTCAGCCAAACAAGAAACCATACCAGCCTTCAGGTCAACAGAGGAAATTCTAGAGCCAGAGTTGTAGTCAGGGCCAGAGCCAGAACAACCCAGTGAATAACCGTGGCCCGACTAAAGCACCATCAGCCTCTTCCACCTGCGGATCCACAAGTAGTTCACCTGCTACTCAGTCTATCAACTGTTCTTACTGTGACAAGAAGGATCATACCGAGGCCCAGTGCTGGAAGAAGTTGGGACGATGTGTGCGGTGTGGTAGTGATCAGCACCAGATCAAGGATTGCCCTAAATGGCAAGCAGGACAAAATTAGGTTAAACCAGCTGGTAGAGGCAAGACTCCAGTTCCTAGAGTTCAGGCTCGAGCTTATGCTATTGAGTGCGAGGAGCTTCCGGACGAGACCGTTGTTGTTGAAGGTACATTCTTCATACTGAATCAACTTGTTAAGATACTAATTGATCCGGGTGCGACTCATTCATTTATTACTCCTCTATGTGTACAACGTGTGAAACTACGAGTTGTATGTTTGCCTTACAAAGTAAAAGTTGGTACTCCGATGGGTTCTAAACTTGTTACTAGCTCAGCTTGTAAAGCATGTAAAATTCAAATTAAAGATAGGGAATTCTCAGCCAATCTTATTGTATTACCTTTTCGAGACTATGAGGTCATCTTAGGGATAGACTGGTTGGCAAAGCATCATGCCCAACTAGATTGCTGGACGAAGATTGTAACATTCCAGGTACCTGGTCAACCAATACTGGAGGTAATGGGTCGAAGAGATTTCACCGGGAGTTCCATCATTTCATCTACGAAAGCAGTGAAGTCCTTGAGAAAAGGGTGTAGTGGATACTTAGCTTACCTTATCAACAAGCCGTCGGATAAAGCTAAGTTGGAGGAGATGCCAGTGATCAAAGACTATGCGAATGTGTTTCCAGAAGAATTGCCCGGTTTACCCCCAAATCGGGAGATCGAGTTCATTATAGAGTTACTGTCTGGCACCCAGCCGATATCTAAAGCCCCTTATCGTATGGCACTAGCCGAGCTACAAGAATTGAAGGACCAATTGCAAGGATTGTTAAAGAAGGGGTTTGTTCAACCAAGTTCTTCTCCGTGGGGTGCACTAGTCCTATTTGTAAAGAAGAAAGATGGAACGTTGAGGCTATGCATCGATTACCGAGGATTGAACCAAGTGACTGTCAAGAATAAATACCCGGTTCCACTGATCGACGAGTTATTTGATCAACTTCAAGGAGCCAAAGTGTATTCGAAACTCGACTTGAGGCAAGGGTACTATCAGTTGCGGATCAAAAAGGAGGATGTGCCTAAAACGGCTTTCAGGACAAGATATGGGCATTATGAATATGTAGTGATGCCATTTGGACTAACTAATGCCCTTGCAGCTTTTATGGACTTGATGCACAGGGTGTTTCAACCCTACTTGGACCAATTTGTGGTGATCTTCATTGATGATATTTTGGTATACTCGAAATCCGAGACTGAGCATGAACAACATCTGCGGTTGGTACTGCAGAAACTTCGAGAGCATCAATTGTATGCAAAGTTTAGCAAATGCAAATTTTGGTTGCAGCATATTGCATTTTTGGGGCATATCATATCCCAAGAGGGAATAGCAGTGGACCCAGCAAAGATAAAAGCGGTGATGTCTTGGAAGAAGCCGAAAAATGTTACGGAGGTTCGGAGTTTTCTTGGTCTAGCCAGCTATTATCGAAGGTTCGTGAAGGATTTCTCTAAGATTGCAGGACCGCTTACAAAGCTCACTCAAAAGAAAACAAAGTTCATGTGGGATGATAAGTGTGAGAACAACTTCCAAGAATTGAAGAAAATATTGACTACCGCATCTATTCTTGAATTGCCTGAAGGGAGTCAAGGTTTTGTAATTTATAGCGATGCTTCAAAAGAAGGATTGGGTTGTGTGCTAATGCAAAATGGTAAAGTGATTGCCTAGAAGCCGTATGAATTGAACTACCCGACGCATGATTTGGAGTTAGCGGCTATTGTGTTTGCACTTAAGAAATGGAGGCACTATCTGTGGGGTAACAAGTTCGAGGTGTTTACTGATCACAAGAGCTTGAAATACTTGTTCTCACAAAAAGAGTTGAATATGAGGCAAAGGCGGTGGATGGAGCTTTTGGATGATTATAACTACACAATCAATTATGTGCCCGATAAAGCAAATGTAGTTGCAGATGCCTTAAGTAGGAAAGCAAGCATGGCAAAACTGGAAGTCAAGGTGCAGGAGTTGTTGGAGGAAGCATTTTTGTGGAAACCACAATTGACTCGGAAAGGGTTACTTTTTGCCACTACACAAGTTCAATCGACCTTGCTGTCTGAATTACGAGAGGCTCAACAGAAGGACCAACAGTTTCAGAAGATAAAAGAAAGAAACACAGATTTCAAGTTTCATGATGATGGTGTTTGGAGGTTTAGGAATCGGATTTGTGTTCCTAATGAGCCAGAGCTGAAAAAGAAGATTCTTGAAGAAGCCCATAATTCAAGATATACTATTTACCCCGGCAGAACAAAGATATACTGGGATTTGAAGCAACACTATTGGTGGAATAATATGAAGAGAGAGATTGCGGAGTTTGTGGCACGGTGTTTGACTTGCTAGAGAGTCAAAGCGGAACATCAACGTCAAACAGGTTTACTTCAGCCATTGGAGATTCCTCAATGGAAATGGGAACATATAACTATGGACTTTGTTATGGACATGCCCAGTCACAAAAAGGTCATGACGCCGTTTGGGTCATAGTGGATAGATTGACTAACTCAGCGCACTTTTTACCAATGAACAAGGAGCATAGTCCTGAGAAATTGGGAGATATGTATGTGGCGGAGATTGTAAGATTGCACGGGATGCTTGTGAGTATTGTATTGGATAGGGATCCTCGTTTTACTTCCCGATTTTGGAAGAGATTGCAAGAAGCTTTGGGAATGAAGTTGAGTTTCAGCACGGCTTATCACCCTCAGACTGATGGACAATCGGAGAGAACTATTCAGATTCTGGAGGATATGCTGAGGGCGTGTGTTTTAGACTTCGGGAAAGGTTGGGAGAAATATCTGTCTCTAGCAGAGTTTGCTTATAATAATAGTAATCAGGCCACTATCGGGATGGCCCCATTTGAGGCGTTGTATGGACGTAAGTGTCGATCCCCAATTTACTGGGATGAGGTAGGTGAAACGAAGACTTTTGACCCGACCCTTCTACCTGAACTTATGAAGACTGTGGATAATATTCACCTCATCCGAAAATGGATGCTTACCACCCAAAGCAGGCATAAAAGTTATGCAGACCGACAGAGACGGAGCCTAGAGTTTGAGGTTGGCAACAAGGTGTTCTTGAAGATATCACCATGGAGGGGACTGATTAAACACAGCAAGGGTGGAAAGTTGAGCCCGAGATTTGTAGGACCATTTGAGATAATTGAGAATGTTGGCAAATTGGTGTATCGCCTGGTACTACCCCAAAACCTCTCCAATATTCACGACGTCTTTCATGTTTCGATGTTGATGAAATATCACCCTGATCCATCGCATATCTTGGAGTCAGAGCCGTTGCAGCTTCGGGAGAACTTGTCTTATGAAGAGAAGCCCATTCGGATCCTAGACTAGCAAGATCGGGAATTCCGCAACAAATCTATACCGATGGTGAAAGTGTTGTGGGATCATCATTGAGTTGAAGAAGTAACGTGGGAAGGGCGAGACAAGATGGAGCAACAGTATCCAGCTTTATTTCAAAGGTAATATTGAATTTTGGGATGAAATTTTTTTAAGGAGGGGAGGATGTCAGGCCCAACCTCGATTTACGTGCGATACCTCGTTTCGTGTGCCCTAGCCTAGATTTGCGTGCCTTAAACTAGATTTAAGAATCATGCTTCGTTTTATATGCCTTGTATTGAATTACGTGCATTCATTTAGGATTGCATGCATTTACTTGAAAAACGTGCATTCGTCTCGTAGTTCGTGCCCTACCTCATAGTGCATGCCCTAGACCTAGGAAAGCGTGCCCTCACGCTAATCAAGAAAGCATCTTACACGAAGCACTAGATCAATAATTAATCCTACAAATTCCACTAACTAATATTAAATTACTAATTCTACCCACTAGAAGACGAAATTCCACCAAAAGCTAGACATTCTCATTCTTTATTCCTTATTCTTTTGCAATTTCCAAACACACAATTAAATAATGCTCAAAAGATGACAAAGATTCAAAATTTTCAAGCCTTGGCCGACCACCTTTTGTGCTTTGTGCTTGCTTTGCATAATTCAAATTATTCTCCAAACATTCTATGACAATGTAATGACACAAAGCAATAAAAACTTAGCTCAAAACCCTCCTCAAAGCTCCCAATCTTGACATAAGCTCCTTGCCCATGCTAGGTGATTCAAAAATCATGCTTCTTCAAGACACAAATCTGAAATTTGTATGCCCAAGGCCGACACATGCTTCAACATTTGCAAAAGCTTTCATTTTTCCTTCATTTCTCTCAATTCCTCTCATTCTTCTCCCTCCCTTTCATTTTTCTCTCTCTCTATCGGCCCTAGCTGAATATTATAGACTCCATAGCTAAGTTCTTCATCCTAAGGCTCTTCAAGACTTCCAAGCAACAAGGAACTCGACCAAGCAAAGCTAGGAGCAAAGAAATGCACATGCAAGCCTTTAGCACTTCCATTTCGGTTTAGGTGAGTTTGCTAGCTTCCATTTCTTTTCTTCTTGTTCTAACCACATGCATCTACTAAGAACTTGGTTACTAAGCTAGGAAATTTGAGAAAAATCAAGTGGTGTCTCGGCTAAGCAAGGAAAAAGGTCAACTTTGTGCTTCACCAAGAGTCTTGTGCATCTTCTTGTTGTTTTGCTAAGGTGAGGGCTAAAACTTCTTGAAAATCTTTCAAAAAACCACATGCATGCCCTTAAATGTCTATCTTTAATTCTGTACTTGAGATATATGTGTGTTCATAAGCTTTTATAACCATGCATGGCAAGCTTTTGGGCAAGAATATGATGATAGATGAAATCGTGCATGTGACAGCTTTCTGTCTTGTTGGTGCGAGGTGATTTTGACTAGGTAAATGATGTTGAAAATGTGTAAAAATTGGTAGGTAACTATTTTTGCCAGTTCTGAACATTTTTTACAGAAATAGGCCAAAGCTAATTTGGAATCTATGGTCCTCAAAATGGAAAATTATTAAAATGTGCCCAAATCTGGAAAGTCTGGAAAAATGAAGCAGGTTTTGGCAGATTCACTGACCTTGTAGAGAGAACCAGGTTTGACTTAGTAAATGACATAAAAAATGCATGATAATTGTTGTTCTGCTAGATTTTTCAGTTCTGGACATTTTTGTCAGAAATGGACTAAGGCTAAATCTAACCCTAAGGCCCTCAAAAACGACAAGTATTGAAATGTGTGCAAATCTGGACAGTTTTGTGCAGTCTCACTGTTTTGGCTATAACTATTGAACCCGAACTCCAAATGATGCGAGGTTGATTCTGAATTTAGTTCAACTCCTAAGATTTAATTTGACATCTTATTCACTGGAATTGGAGATTGTTTTCTTGTCTTAATGATTGTGAGAAACAGTCCATTGCAGTGAGGGTTTCACTTAGTGATATGCTTAGAAAAATTATTGTAGATTCTCTTGTGGGTATTAAATGCTTGGGATTGTGGCATTGAGATGCTGTGTTGACTGTTTTGAATACTTCAGGGTGTTTGAATTAATCGATGCATGGCTTGAGTTTGATCTTGAGATGACTTGGGGCTTAATCGCATAGGTAAGCACGAATTGGAACCCTAGTATCTAGGTAAACTTGCTAAGTGTCGATCCTTTGGATGTTGTGTTTGATTATGTGTTTAGTAGGCTGCCCGTAGTTGCCCTTGTAGCCCTAAATATGATTTCGATGATTTCATGTTGATAAGTAGGCTCTTCTTGCACCCGGTCCCACGTAGATGTCGTTGCATGATGAATAATCTTATTATTTGATTACATGAACTTCAAAATAAGTTATATGACTTGATTTACATGCGTTATATGGCTTCCCGTTTATTGTTCATATAACTCCATGTGCCTTTCAAGTGAAATTACTTGTCTTATCGTGCTTCGCTTGTTTACTTGTCAATGTGCAATCTTATGACTGTTTGGAGGCAACCTACATTGTTGACCTCCAAATGTGATATATTAAATGTCATAAATGTGCAATGCATACAAGGTTGCAACCTTTCATTCTGGCGTGATAGCGTTCACGCACACCGGGCGGCATCGGGCTTGCCGATGTAATCGTGACTACCATTGTCCATTTCTCTCTCTCGTTTGAGGGCTAGACTTCCTCGGAGAGTTGGGTCGTAGGATTTCGGGGTACATCCGGAGTACACCCATTTGGCGTGATAAGGGGATGATTTGAAGTCGGCCGCAACAATTGACACCGACATGAACTGAGAGCAAAAGCTCACCGTATCCTTTTCACTATGTGTATAAGTACTCTCGCTTGGTTCCTAGAGGACCTCGGGGAGGAAAGACGGGTAATTGTGTTCCTTTACTTTTATATTATATTATGTACTTGTGATATATTCATGATTGCAAAAAGGGTTTTCATAAGTTGAACCGAAAAATGAGTTTCAAACCTATTTCTCGTTCTCCCTCGCTGAGTTCATAAGGACTCACCCTCTTTTATCATCTCAGGTGAAGAAGACCAAGAACAGGTACCCGAGGAGGACATGCCTAACGATGACTCCTTGGAATGAATGCTTGCCTTACGTGCCTTACGTGACTATGGCCATTTTGTGAACAATATGTCGTTTGAAGACTATTTCTTTTATGTTGCTTGTTGATGTAATGTAAAAGACCCCCGTTGTAATTTGGGGTCTAATTTTGGCTTGTATTGATAATAATTAGACAGACACTACTATGGTCGTTTTGCCATCATTACTAGTTAGTACCTATCATAGGATTATGAAGTATCAGGTAAGGACTAAGTAAAATGAACCTATCCAATTTTAAGTAGGTACTCATTGTTAAGCTAAGATCAACAGGTACTTTTGCAACGAGGATTAACAAAAAAAACAAGACATAGTATCACACTAGGTTATTAATCAAACGAGACTTCGAGACAACTAGTAGCGTTTCAATTGATGAATAGTAATCTTTGTTGGAAATGAAATTGAGATTGAAAATTTTGAGGCGTTTAGAGAACTAGGTCAAACTAAAGAGTCCAATTACAATCGTTATGCTGTCGGTTTTTTGAAAAAATTGTGGAGCCTAGGCTAAACGTTAAGTGTTAAACTTTTATGAACGACTGAGTACGAGACATGACTTGAATGTTTAGATCACACCCTAGTCTAACCTTTATAGGCTGGGTTGGGGCGTGACAGTTGTACCCCCCCTTTTTAATTTTTTTTGCCCTGGTTAGGGTTGCCAAGATACTTTATCCACCACATTTCAAATACCAAATCCCATGGCACCTTTGGCAAGACAACTTCGCTTAACGTAGAGGCTGGGCCCGCAAACCGAGGGCGTAGGGCTCGTGACCAGGTCTCCGTCGCTCCGGTGCCCATAACTTTTAATCCGTAAGGAGTTACGCGATGCACAACATACTGTTAGAAAGCTCTCCGAGAGCTCTACGACGGGGCAGGAAGCCTGCTTGGCTGGGCCCATTTTTGGAGTCCAAAATCGAACATTTTCATCAGTTTCGGTCTATTTTTCTTCTTTTGCTTTGTTTTTCCGTCCCGGATTGTACGTCGTGAGTTGTTAAAAGGACGACAACCTAACTCGCAGGACATTAGAGCGGCCTACAATGCGTCGACATCACGTCTTGCGAGGATGCTGCTTTGTTGAAGTGGATGGGTTGTCGTTAAGCCCATTGGGCCTTTTAAATGGGCCATCTCTTTGGGTTGGGACTGTGAACCGTCAACACATAAAGGATTTGTGCCCACAACATGAAGGGTGCGATCGTACTAGCACTAATGCACTGGATCCCATTAGAACTCCGAAGTTAAGCGTGCTTGGGCGAGAGTAGTATTAGGATGGGTGACCCCCTGGGAAGTCCTCGTGTTGCACCCCCCCTTTTTAAATTTTTTTTGCCCCGATTAGGGTTGCCAAGATACTTTATCCACCACATTTCTATTACCGAATCCCACGGCACCTTAGGCAAGACAACTTCGCTTCACGTAGAGGCTGGGCTTGCAAACCGAGGGCATAGGGCTTGTGACCAGGTCTCCGTCACTCCGGTGCCCATAACTTTTAATGTGTAACGAGTTACGCGATGCACAGCATACCGTTGGAAAGCTCTCCGAGAGCTCTACGACGGAGGCAGCAACCCTGCTCACCTGTGCCTGTTTCTGGAGCCTAAAATCGAACGTTTTCATCATTTTTGGTCTATTTTTCTACTTTTACTCTGTTATTTCATCCCGGATCGTACGTCGTGAGCTGTTAAAAGGATGACAACATAACTTGCGGGATATTACAGGGCCCTACAATGCGTTGATATCACGTCTTACGAGGATGCTGCATTGTTGAAGCGGATGGGTTGTCGTTAAGCCTATTGGACTTTTTCAATGGGCCATCTCTCTGGGCTGGGACTGTGAACCGTCAACACATAAAGGATTTGTACCCACAACATAACGGGTGCGATCATACCAGTACTAATGAACCGGATCCCATCAAAACTCCGAAGTTAAAAGTGCTTGGGCGAGAGTATTACTAGGATGGGTGACCCCCTGGGAAATCCTCGTGTTGCACCCCCCCTTTTTAATTTTTTTTTCCCCGGATAGGGTTCCCAAGATACTTTATCCACCACATTTCTATTACCGAATCCCAGGGTACCTTGGGCAAGACAACTTCGCTTCACATAGAGGCTGGGCCCGCAAACCGAGGGTGTAGGGCTTGTGATCAGGTCTCCGTCGCTCCGGTGCCCATACTTTTAATCCGTAAGGAGTTACGTGACACACAACATACCTTTGGAAAGCTCTCCGAGAGTTCTACAATGGGTGTAGCAACCCTGCTCGGCTGCGCCTGTTTTTAGAGCCCAAAATCGAATGTTTTCATCAGTTTTGGGCCATTTTTCTACCTTTGCTCTGTTTTTTCGTCCCGGATCGTACGTCGTGAGCTGTTAAAAGGACATGAACCTAACTCGCGGGATACTACAGGGCCCTACATTGCGTTGATATCACATCTTGCAAGGATGCTGCGTTGTTGAAGCGGTGGGTTGTCGTTAAGCCCATTGGGCCTTTTGAATGTGCCATCTCTCTGGGCTGGGACTGTGAACCGTCAACACATAAAGGATTTGTGCCCAGAACATGACGGGTACAATCATACCAGCACTAATGCACTGGCTCCCATCAGAACTCTGAAGTTAAGCGTGCTTGGGCGAGAGTAGTACTTGGATTGACCCCCTGGGAAGTCCTCGGGTTGTACCCCCCCTTTTCAAATTTTTTTGCCCCGGTTAGGGTTGCCAAGATACTTTATCCACAACATTTCTATTACCGAATCCCACGACACCTTGGGCAAGACAACTTCGCTTCTCGTAGAGGTTGGGCCCGCAAACCGAGGGCGTGGGGCTTGTCACCAAGTCTCCGTTGCTCCGGTGCTCATAACTTTTAATCCGTAAAGAGTTACGCGGCGCATAGCATACCCTTGGAAATATCTCTGAGAACTCTACGACGGGGGCAGTAAGCTTGCTTAGCTGCGCCTGTCTTCAGAGCCCAAAATCGAACGTTTTCATTAGTTTCGGGCCACTTTTCTACTTTTGCTCTGTTTTTCCTCCCCGGATCGTACGTCGTGAACTGTTAAAAGGATGACAACCTAACTCGAGGGATTATACAGGGCCTTACAATGCGTCAATATCACGTCTTATGAGGATGCTGCGTCGTTGAAGCGGATGGGTTGTCGTTAAGCCCCTTGGGCCTTCTGAATGGGCCATCTCTCTGGGCTAGGACTGTGAACCGTCAACACATAAATGATTTGTGCCCACAACATGACAGGTACGATCATACCAGTACTAATGCACCGGATCCTATCATAACTCTGAAGTTAAGCGTGCTTGGGTGAGAGTAGTACTAGGATGGGTAACCCCATCGGAAGTCCTCGTGTTGCACCCTCTCTTTTCAAATTTTTTTTCCCCGGTTAGGGTTGCCAAGATACTTTATCCACCACATTTATATTACCGAATCCCACAGCACCTTGGCAAAGACAACTTTGTTTCACGTAGAGGCTGGGCCTGCAAACCGAGGGCGTAGGGCTTGTGACCAGGTCTTCGTCGCTCCGGTGCCCATAACTTTTTATCCGTAAGAAGTTACGCGGTACACAACATATCGTTGGAAAGCTCTCTGAGAGCTCTACGATGAGGCAGCAAGTCAGCTCGACTGGACCCATTTTTGGAGCCCAAAATCGAACGTTTTCATCAGTTTCACGCCACTTTTCTACTTTTGCTCTGTTTTTTCATCCCGAATCATACGTCGTGAGCTGTTTAAAGGACGACAACCTAACTCGCGGGACATTAGAGGGTCCTAAAATGCATCAATATCACGTCTTGTGAGGATGCTACGTTGTTAAAGCGGATGGGTTATCGTTAAGTCCATTGGGCCTTTTGAATGGGCCATCTCTCTAGGATGGGACTGTTAACCGTCAACACATAAGGGATTTGTACCCTCAACATGACGGGTGCGATTATACCAGCACTAATGCACCGAATCCCATCAGAACTCCGAAGTTAAGCGTGCTTGGGCGAGAGTAGTGCTAGGATGGTGACCCCCTGGGAAGTCCTCGTGTTGTACCCCCTCTTTTCAATTATTTTTACCCCGGTTAGGGTTGCTAATATACTTTATCCACCACATTTCTATTACCAAATCCCACGGTACCTTGGCCTAGACAACTTCGCTTCATGTTGAGGTTGGGCCCACAAACCGAGGGCGTAGGGCTTGTGACCAGGTCTCCGTCGCTCCGGTGCCCATAACTTTTGATACGTAAGGAGTTACGCCGCGCACAACATACCATTGGAAAGCTCTCCGAGAGCTCTACGACGGGGCAAGAAGCCTGCTCGGCTGCGCTTGTTTTTGGAGCCCAAAATCGAACGTTTTCATCAGTTTCGGGCCACTTTTCTTCTTTTGCTCTATTTTTCCGTCCCGGCACGTACGTCGTGAGCTGTTAAAAGTACGACAACCTAACTCGTGGGACATTAGAGGGCCCTAGAATGCGTCGATATCACGTTTTGCGAGGATACTGCATTGTTGAAGCTGATGGGTTGTCGTTAAGCCCATTGGGCCTTTTGAATGGGCCATCTATCTGGGCTAGGACTGTGAATCATCAATACATAAAGGATTTGTGCCCACAACATGAAGGGTGCGATCATACCAGCACTAATGTACCGGATCCCATCAGAACTCCGAAGTTAAGCGTGCTTGGGTGAGAGTAGTACTAGGATGGGTGACTCTCTGGGAAGTCCTCGTGTTGCACCCCCCCTTGGGCAAGACAACTTCGCTTCACGTAGAGGCTGGGCCCGCAAACTGAGGGCGTAGGGCTTATGACAAGGTCTCCGTCGCTCTGGTGCCCATAACTTTTAATCCGTAAGGAGTTACGCGATGCACAACATACCGTTAGAAAGCTCTCCAAGAGCTCTACGATAGGGGCAGCAACATTGCTTAGCTGTACCTATTTTCTGAGCCCAAAATTGAACGTTTTCATCAGTTTCGGGCCATTTTTCTACTTTTGCTCTGTTTTTTTGTCCAGGATCGTACATGTGAGTTGTCAAAAGGAAAACAACCTAACTCGCGAGATATTACAGGGCCCTACAATGCGTCGATATCACGTCTTGCGAGGATGCTGCATTGTTGAAGCAGATGGGTTGTCGTTAAGCCTATTGGGCCTTTTTAATAGGCCATCTCTCTGGGCTGGGACTGTGAACCGTCAACACATAAAGGATTTGTGCCCACAACATGACGGGTGCGATCATACCAGCACTAATGCACCGGATCCCATCAGAACTGCGAAGTTAAGCGTGCTTGGGTGAGAGTATTACTAGGATGGGTGGCCCCTTGGGAAGTCCTCGTGTTGTACCCTCCATTTTTAATTTTTTTTGCCCCGATTAGGGTTCCCAAGATACTTTATCCACGACATTTCTATTACCGAATCCCACGACACCTTGGGCAAGACAACTTCGCTTCACGTAGAGGCTGGGCCCGCAAACCAAGGGCGTAAGGCTTGTGACCAGGTCTCCGTCGCTCCAGTGCCCATAACTTTTAATCCGTAAGGAGTTACGTGACACACAACATACCGTTGGAAAGATCTCCGAGAGTACTATGACGGGGGCAACAACCTTGCTCAGCTGCGCCTGTTTTTAGAGCACAAAATCGAACGTTTTCATTAGTGTCGGTCCATTTTTCTATCTTTGCTCTGTTTTTTCATCCTGGATCGTATGTCGTGTGCTGTTAAAAGGACAACAACGTAACTAGCGGGATATTACAGGGCTCTACAATGCGTTGATATCACGTCTTGCGAGGATGCTGCGTTGTTGAAGCAGATGGGTTATCGTTAAGCCCATTGGGCCTTTTGAATGTGCCATCTCTTTGGGCTGGGACTTTGAACCGTCGACACATAAAGGATTTGTGCCCAGAACATGACAGGTACGATCATACCAGCACTAATGCACTGGATCCCATCAGAACTCCGAAGTTAAGCGTGCTTGGGCGAGAGTAGTGCTTGGATGGGTGACCCTTTGGGAAGTGCTCGTGTTGTACCCCCCCTTTTCAATTTTTTTTGCCCCGGTTATGGTTGCCAAGATACTTTATCCACTACATTTCTATTACCGAATCCCATGGCACCTTGGGCAAGACAACTTCGCTTCAAGTAGAGGCTGGGGTAGCAAACCGAGGGCATAGGGCTTGTGACCCGGTCTACGTCGCTCCGGTGCTCATAACTTTTAATCCATAAGGAGTTACGCGGCGCACAGCATGCCCTTGGAAAGCTCTCTGAGAGTCCTACGACGGAGGTAGCAAGCATGCTCGGCTACGCTTGTTTTCGGAGCCCAAAATCGAAGGTTTTCATCAGTTTTAGGACACTTTTCTTCTTTTGCACTGTTTTTCCGTCCCGAATCGTACGTCGTGAGCTTTTAAAAGGACGACAACCTAACTCGCGGTATTATACAGGGTCCTACAATCCTTCAATATCATGTCTTACGAGGATGCTGCATCATTGAAGTGGATGGGTTATCGTTAAGCCCTTTGGGCCTTATGAATGGGCCATCTCTCTGGACTGGGACTATGAACCGTCAACACATAAAGGATTTGTGCCCACAACATGATGGGTGCGATCATACCAGCACTAATGCACCGGACTCCATCAGAACTCCAAAGTTAAGCGTGCTTGGGCGAGAGTAGTATTAGGATGGGTGACGCCCTGGGAAGTCTTTGTGTTGCACCCCTTCTTTCAATTTTTTTTGCCCCGGTTAGGGTTGCCAAGATACTTTATCCACCACATTTCTATACTGAATCCCACGGCACCTTGGCAAAGACAACTTCGCTTCACGTAGAGGCTGGGCCCGCAAACAGAGGGCGTAGGGCTTGTGACCAGTTCTCCGTTGCTCCGGTGCCTATAACTTTTGATCCGTAAGGAGTTACGCGGTGCACAGCATATCGTTGGAAAACTCTCAGAGAGATCTACGACGAGGTAACAAGACTGCTGGGTTGCGACCATTTTTGGAGCCCACAATCGAACGTTTTCATCAGTTTCTGGCCACTTTTCTTCTTTTGCTCTGTTTTTCCGTCCCGGATCGTACGTCGTGAGATGTTAAAAGGACGACAACCTAACTCGTGAGACATTAGAGGGTCCTACAATGCGTCAATAACACGTCTTGCAAGGATGCTGCATTGTTGAAGTGGATGGGTTGTCGTTAAGCCCATTGGGCCTTTTGAATGGGCCATCTCTATGGGCAGGGACTGTGAACCATCAACACATAAACGATTTGTGCCCACAACATGACGGGTGGGATCATACCAGCACTAATGCACCGGATCCCATCAGAACTCCGAAGTTAAGCGTGCTTAGGCTAGAGTAGTACTAGGATGGGTGACCCCCTGTGAAGTCCTCGTGTTGCACCACCCTTTTCAATTTTTTTTGCGCCGGTTAGGGTTGCCAAGATATTTTATCCTCCAAATTTCTATTACCGAATCCCACGGCACCTTGGGCATGACAACTTCGCTTCACGTAGAGGCTGGGCCCGCAAACTGAGGTCGTAGAGCTTGTGACCCGGTCTCCGCCGCTCCGGTGCCCATAACTTTTAATCCGTAAAGAGTTACGTGATGCACAGCATACTGTTGGAAAGATCTCCGAGAGCCCTACGACGGAGGCAGCAACACTGCTTTGCGGCGCCTATTTTCAGAGCCCAAAATTGAACATTTTCATCAGTTTCAGACCATTTTTCTACTTTTGCTCTATTTTTTTTGTCCCAGATCGTATCTCGTGAGCAGTTAAAAGGATGACAATCAAACTCGTGGGATATTATAGGGCCCTACAATGCATCGATATCACATCTTGTTAGGATGTTGCGTTATTGAAGTGGATGGGTTGTCGTTAAGCCCATTGGGCCTTTTGAATGTGTGAGGTCCGACCCCGAATAACGTTTGTTACCTAGATTTGCATGCCTTAGACCTAGAATTGTATGACCGACCTTAGACTACGTGCCCTGTCTTGGTTTTCATGCATGCTTCATCATTCGTGCCTTAACCTAGAATGGTGTGCCCTAATCCCATACTGACGTGCGATACCTAGATATACGTACCCTGACCTCGATGTAAGTGCGTTACCTCATTTTGTGTGCCCTAATCTTAAATGGTGTACCTTAACCTAGATATAGAGTCGTGCCTTGATTTGCGTGCCATGTATTGGTTTACGTGTATTCACCTAGGATTGCGTGCATTAGTCTTGAAGTACGTGCCTTAGTCATGAAGTACATGTCTACCTCGTAGTTCGTGTCTACCTCGTGATTTGTGCCTCGTATCGATTTCTGTGCGTGTCTCGTATTGCGTGCCCTAGACCTAGGAAAGCATGCCTGCACGCTAATTAATAAAGAATCCTACAAAAAGCACTAGACTATAAAATAATCCTACAAACACCACTAACTATTATTATAATCCTAATTCAAATCTCTACAAAACCCACTAACTATAAAATAGTCTATTCTACCCAACATTCTCTTACACCATGTCATGCTTTTCCTTGCACCTATGCACTATTTTACTAACACCCAAGCTCACTTTCTTGTCCCTCTCAACCCACATGCTAAAACAATTCAAAAGATGCTCAAAATATGACACAAAATCAGATTTTTCAAAGCTCAAGGCCAACACATAAGCCAATGCTCACAAACAACTCTTCAAACAATCATTTTTCTCTCAAAACTCTCCCATTCTCTCTCATTTTCGACCATGGCTGCTCCTTGAGCATTCAAGACTCCTAACAACTCTCTAAGGCTCTCCCAAGCTCGGCCATAGCAAGCACAAGCAAGCAACATAGCAACAAAACTCATACAAAGCTCAAAAACAAGGATTTTGTGCTCATTTGCTAGATCTTCAAAGAAGTGAGGGCTAAAACTTCTTGAAAAGCTTTCAAAATCCACATCCATGCCTTTAAATGTCTATCTTTACTTCTGTACTTGTGATATATGTGTGTTCATGAGCTTTTGTAAACATGCATGGCGAGATATTTGGCTAGAATGTGATGTTAGATGAAATTGTTTATGGGATAGCCTTCTGTCTTGTTGTTGCAAGGTGATTTTGACCAGGTAAATGATGTTGAAAATGCGTGAAAATTGGTAGGTAACTAGTTTTGCCAGTTCTAAACACGTTTTTTAGAAATAGGCCAAAGCTAATTTTGACTCTAAGGTCCTCAAAATGGCAAAATATTAAAATGTGTCCAAATCTGGAAAATCTGGAAAAATGAAGCAGGTTTTGGCAGATTCACTGACCTTGTAGAACGAACCAGTTTTTACTTAGTAAATGACATCCAAAATGCATGAAATTTAGTGTGCTACTATATTTTTCAGCTCTGGACATTTTTTCCAGAAACGGACTAAGGCTAAATCTGACCCTAAGGCCCTAAAAAACGACAAGTATTGAAATGTGTGCAAATCTGGACAGTTTTGTGTAGTCTCACGGTTTTGGCTATAACTCTTGAACCCGAACTCCAAATGATGCGAGGTTTGTTTCTGAATTTAGCTCACTCCTTAAGATTTAATTTGACATATTATTCACTGGAATTGGAGATTTTTTTGCTTGTCCCAATGATTGTGATAAAACAGACTATTGCAGTGAGGTTTCCATCTATTGATATGCTTAGAAAAATTATTGTAGCTTCTCTTGTTATATTAAATTCTTGGGATTGTGGCATTCGGATGTTGTGTGGACTGTTTTGAATACTTGAGGGTGTTTGGATTAATCACTGCATGGCTTGAGTTTAATTACGAGATGACTTAGGGCTTAATTGTACGGGTAAGCACGAATTGAAACCCTAGTGACTAGGTAAACGACTAGGTAAATTTGCTATGTGTTGATCCTATGAATATCATGTTTAATTATGTAATTAGTAGGCTGCCCATAGTTGCCCTCATAGCCCTAAACATGATTTCGATGATTACATGTTGACAAGTAGGCTTTTCTTGCACCCGGTCCCACGTAGATGTCGTTGCATGTTGAATAATCTTATTATTTGATTACATGAACTTCGAAGTGAGTTATATGACTTGATTTACATGTGTTACATGGCTGCCCGTTTAATGTTAATATAACTCTATGTGTTTTACAAAGTGAAAATTCGTGTTAAGCATGCCTCATTCGTTTACTTGTCAATATGTGATCTTATACTTGTTGTCCTCCTAATGTGAATTGTTAAAAGACATTCTATGGCTTATTTAAACATGATTACTTGGCTGCCCGTGGAAGTTTAATTGCTTTTAAATTGATATATGAAATGATTACATGTTTTTACAATGCCTTATATGCCAATATGTCAAAATGTGATCATATACTTGTTCGGAGGCAACCTACTTTGTTGACCTCCCAATGTAAATTGTTAAATGGCATACATGTGCATTGCATACAAGGTTGCAACCTTTCATTTTGGCGTGGTAGCGTTCATGCACACCGGGAGGCTTCGGGCTTGCCAGTGCAACCGTGACTACCATTATCCAATTCCCTCTCTTGCTTAAGGGCTAGACTTCCTCGGAGAGTTAGGTCGTAGGATTTCGGGGTACATCCGGAGTACACCCATTTGGCGTGATAAGGGGATGATTTGAAGTCGGCCGCAACAACTGATACTGGAAATGAACTAAGAGCAAAAGCTCACCGTATCCTTTTCACTATGTGTATAAGTACTCTCGCTTGGTTCCTAGAGGACCTCGGGGAGGAAAGACGGGTAATTGTGTTCTTTTACTTTTATATTACATTATAAACTTACTTGTGTTATATGTCATGCTTTCAAAAAAGGTTTTTCATAAGTTGAACCGAAAAAAGAGTTTCAAAACGAATTTCTCGTTCCCCCTCGCTGAGTTCATAAGGACCCACCCTGTTTTATCATACCAGGTGAAGAACATTATACACACGTATCCGCGGATAGCGCGCCTATTGTTGACTCCTTGGAGTGATTGCATGCCCTACGTGCCTTACGTGATTGTGGCTGTTTTATGAACGATAGGTTGTTTTGAAGACTATTTCTTATGTTGCTTGTTGTCGTTGATGTAAAAGACCCCCGTTGTAATTTGGGGTCTAATTTTGGCTTGTACTGATCATAACTAGATAGACACTACTATGGTCGTTTTTACTATCATTATGGGCTAATATATATCATAGGATTATAAAGTATCAGGTAAGGATTATGTAAAATGAACCTATCCAATTTTAAGCAGGTACTCATTGTTAAGCTAAGATCAACATGTACTTTTGTAACGAGGATTAACAAACAAACGAGACATAGTATCATGCTAGGTTATTAATCAAATGAGACTTCGAGATAATTAGTAGGCATATCTATTGAACAAAATAGGAAATTTTAGTTGGAATTGAATCGATGATTAATGGTTTTGAGGCGTTTTAGAAAATAGGTCAAACCAAAGGTCTTAAATATAGCCGTCATACTGCCGGATTTTTGGAAAATCTTTTGGAATTCTAAATCAATGTTAAGTATTAATCGTAAGAAATGACCAAGTCGAACAAATAGCATAGAAGAATTAGGTCATTCCCTAGTCTCGCCTCCATAGGTCGGGTTGGGGCGTGACACCCTATATTAGAATGGTATCAGAGCTTAGTTTACTAACTAGGCATTAGTCGGGTTCAACTCTCGGACCGTAGGTAGAAGCCCTAAGATAATTATGGTATCTTGTTTATATGTGTTAATGTGTGCTAATGTGCTTTAATTGTTTTGAACATCGAATATTATGTGCCTTTGCGGACCATATGTATTCTATATCATGCACACCGACACGTCCTCAATAATGCATGCATGCTTTTATACTCATTCCTTGATATATGTGCATGTTATATAACCGTGAATAACTGTTTATACACATAGATAGTTAGGATTAGGACTTTCGGGGAAGTGAATTTGTGCAAGACGAACGAAAAGGCTCGGTTAGAGATTTCTCGCATCTTCACAGGTACTCGATGGATCGTATGTATTATTGGATATGCATATATATACAATGCGTAGCACAGGTATAATTGCTGATGTAAAATTATCTCCTTATCTTTGGAATACACATGCCTGTGATTAAGTTATCAATTTTATAGCTATAAAGTTCTTGATTCTGTTAAATCGTTCTTCTAATTGTAGTTCAAGAATAAATGTTAAGGACATACAGCTTTCCTTAGATATAAGAATATACTATTGGACATGTGGAGTAGTATATATATGTTCATATGCTTATAATGGAAGTTTGACTTAGGAGTTGCTTTTGAATCAAATTCTTATATCTTAAAATAGTATAATAGACTATTTATATGATTGAATCCTTACTTGATTGGAATTAAGCATCGTTAAACCTAATAAGGTGTATACTAGCGAGTTTCAAGTTCACTCAATGGTAAGATCGTGACCTAGAAATTAAGAGATGAATTCGTGGAAATTGACGATAGGGGTTAGATTATTAAGGCATGAATAGTATGTTTAAGTAACTTAACAATGGATAACCCCAAGACATGTAGGCAACTCTGGAGACCAAGTTTAACAAGGTTTGTGAATCTTTAGTATAACAAGATATGGGGATGTTGGAATCAAGGAATTCACATAACTAGAACTCGTGTTCGGAAGACTACACCTAAATATTAGGTCGAATAGAAGTGTAAGGTATTGAATTATGCATTAGATGACTAACGTTGCTAAAGGTCCTAAGTTGGATATCGGCGATATTTAGAATCATGGTATTAATTTGGTGCCTCTTAGATTTAGTTATGATTATGCAAAGTAAGTCATTATATGCACTCGTTGTTTGGATATTCTAGAGGATGTTAGAAAGCATATATCCCTAAGTAAGACCGATGGACCTAGTATATAAAACATGGAAATGAGATTAAAGCATCTGGTTACAAAGTGGAGTCGTTAGGTTATGATTAGTAATCCTAAATAGCTAATAGTGAGTATGCATGATGATTCATGGTGAACTCTAGGACCTAAGGTCGATGAGTCTTGATGCTCTTAGTTAGTTGAACATGTAAATGAGAAGAGTGAGATTTCATGTAGTTAAGATAGAGATGAATTAGAGTCATAATGACCTAAGAGACTATTGTTAGACCACCGTATCTATGTGCACCGTTTCACATCTAGAAACTAGCGATTGGTAGACTTCGAATTGTGGTCGTTGAATAGAGGGGTGAATCTTGTAGTGATAGTTAAATGAGTGGTTGATTACTTTTGAAGTTCTATTAGGTTATGTTGAAGGATGCCTCGTGGTCATAATTCTTATGTTGATACAACCTTGAAGTTATCTCGTGTAAGTATTTTATGAGCTCGATCATTTCGGTACCCATTTATAGTCCTAGGATTGTTGTTGTACGGTCGGTAACCTAGTAGAGCATTGATATCACTTACATGGCGATGAACCCAGCTTAGTAACATTAATGTTGAAGATATATTAGCGGGCATTAAGTGTTCAAAGGAATGATTAGATCGCTAAGTGAGTAGGACCATTGTCTTCCTAATCTGACATTACCTTGGATTGAGGTGAGTGGAATTTATTTGAGGTTGAAACTATTCACCTTAGGAGTCTTGGTTAAGATTAAAAGAAATTCTAAAGTCTCATGACTTGAAGATAGAGATTTGAATAAGGAAATAAATTGTGGATCACAAGCTGATGAATTTTACTTGTAAGAGTTGAACTAGTGTAACATGATTAGTTACCCATGCAATTTCAATGGTAATTTTTTGGTGGTACCTAATAAACCTTAGAATTTGAGTTTAACGAATATCAACGGTCTTTCTTCTTAAGTATGAGCGTGAAGGTTAACGAAGCTGGGAAAGAATGTTAGTGAAAAGGAGCCTATAACAGGGAGACTAGTCATTAGAAGATTTGCTAATCTAATGTACCTACGAGATAAGGACTATGATACTATCGATAGATGATGATTTGAGATGGATTAGTTTGTTTGATGAGTTCTTCTTGAAGATAGGGTCGTATTGTGGAAATGATCCGTAACTTGTGTATGTCCTACGTGTTAACAATTTTGAAGCTAGTTGATAGGATATGTAAATCGGATATAGACCTATCATTTTGAAAATTGTGTATGTCACCATAGGATCATGGCATTATTGTGATATTCCTTTTGAGGTATGAATAAAAAAAAAGATTGACACAACATAAGTCATGATTTTGGAGTCATAGTTATATTCTTAGAATACCGATGCAGCTTTGATTACTATGTTTGGAGATTCTAACCTTAGCTAATGAACTTGACCTTAAGATCAAATGGAGAATAGAGTCGTTCAAAAGAACGAACTATGTATGTAGGGGTCACACCGAATTAAATGATTGGAGAAAGCTAGGAAGTGAATTGGTTGTGGTAAGAGAGATCACTGAACAGGGGATGACCTAGAGTGGGAAATAACAAAGGTCAGAATCCGTTTAAATGACCTCAATAGGTAAGAATGAATTTCGGGACGAAATTCTTTTAAGGAGGGGAAGATGTGAGGCCCAACCCCGAATAACAGGTGTTACCTTGATTTGCGTGCCTTAGACCCAGAATTGTATGACCGACCTTAGACTACGTGTCTTGTCTTGGTTTTTGTGCATGCTTTGTCATTCGTGCCTTGACCTAGAATGGTGTGCCCTAATCCCCTACTAACGTGCGATACCTAGATATACGTACCCTAACCTCGATGTAAGTGCGTTACCTCATTTTTTGTGCCCTAATCTTGAACTACATACCTTAACCTAGATATAGAGTCGTGCCTTGATTTGCATGCCTTGCATTGGTTTACGTGCATTCACCTAGGATTACGTGCATTAGTCTTGAAGTACGTGCCTTAGTCATGAAGTACGTGTCTACCTTGTAGTTCATGTTTACCTCGTGATTTGTACCTCGTATCGATTTCTGTGTGTGTCTCGTAGTGCGTGCCCTAGATCTAGAAAAGCGTGCCCGCACGCTAATTAATAAAGAATCCTACACAAAGCACTAAACTATAAAATAATCCTACAAACACCACTAACTATTATTATAATCCTAATTCAAATCTCTACAAAACCCACTAACTATAAAATATTCTATTCTACCCAACATTCTCTTACACCATGTCATGCTTTTCCTTGCACCTATGCACTATTTTACTAACACCCAAGCTCACTTTCTTGTCCCTCTCAACCCACATGCTAAAAAAATTCAAAAGATGCTCAAAATATGACACAAAATCAGATTTTTCAAAGCTCAAGGCCAACACATAAGCCAATGCTCACAAACAACTCTTCAAACAATCATTTTTCTCTCAAAACTCTCCCATTCTCTCTCATTCTCTCTCATTTTCGACCATGGCTGCTCCTTTATCATTCAAAACTCCTAACAACTCTCTAAGGCTCTCCCAAGCTCGGCCATAGCAAGCACAAGCAAGCAACATAGCAAGAAAACTCACACAAAGCTCAAAAACAAGGATTTTGTGCTCATTTGCTAGATCTTCAAAGAGGTGAGGGCTAAAACTTCTTGAAAAACTTTCAAAATCCACATGCATGCCTTTAAATTTCTATCTTTACTTCTGTACTTGTGATATATGTGTGTTCATGAGCTTTTGTAAACATGCATGGCGAGATATTTGGCTAGAATATGATGTTAGATGAAATTGTGTATGGGACAGCCTTCTGTCTTGTTGTTACGAGGTGATTTTGACCAGTTAAAGAATGTTGAAAATGCATGAACATTGGGAGGTAACTAGTTTTGCCAATTCTGAACACTCTTCGCAGAAATAGGCAAAAGCCAATGTTGACTCTAAGGTCCTCAAAATGGCAAAATATTAAAATGTGTCCAAATCTGGGAAAATGAAGCAGGTTTTGGCAGATTCACTGACCTTGTAGAACGAACCAGTTTTGACTTAGTAAATGACATCCAAAATGCATGAAATTTTGTGTGCTGCGAGATGTTTCAGCTCTGGATATTTTTGCCAGAAATGGCCTAAGGCTAAATCTGACCCTAATGCCCTAAAAAACAACAAGTATTGAAATGTGTGCAAATCTGGACAGTTTTGTGTAGCCTCATGGTTTTGGCTATAACTCTTGAACCTGAACTCCAAATGATGCGAGGTTTGTTTCTGAATTTAGCTCACTCCTTAAGATTTAATTTGACATATTATTCACTGGAATTGGAGATTTTTTTGCTTGTCCCAATGATTGTGAGAAAACAGACCATTGCAGTGAGGTTTCCATCTATTGATATGCTTAGAAAAATTATTGTAGCTTCTCTTGTTGTATTAAGTGATTGGGATTGTGGCATTCGGATGTTGTGTGGACTGTTTTGAATACTTGAGGGTGTTTGGATTAATCAATGCATGGTTTGAGTTTAATTACGAGATGACTTGGGGCTTAATTGCACGGGTAAGCACGAATTGAAACCCTAGTGACTAGGTAAACGACTAGGTAAATTCGCTATGTGTTTATCCTATGAATATCATGTTTAATTATGTAATTACTAGGCTGCCCGTAGTTTCCCTCATAGCCCTAAACATGATTTCAATGATTACATGTTGACAAGTAGGCCTTTCTTGCACCCGGTCCCACGTAGATGTCGTTGCATGTTGAATAATCTTATTATTTGATTACGTGAACTTCGAAATTAGTTATATGACTTGATTTACATTTGTTACATGGCTGCCCGTTTAATGTTCGTATAACTCTATGTGTTTTACAAAGTGAAAATTCGTGTTAAGCATGCCTCGTTCGTTTACTTGTCAATATGTGATCTTATACTTGTTGTCCTCCTAATGTGAATTGTTAAAAGACATTCTATGGCTTATTTAAACATGATTACTTGGCTGCCCGTGGAAGTTTAATTGCTTTCAAATTGATATATGAAATGATTACATGTTCTTACAATGCCTTATATGCCAATATGTCAAAATGTGATCATATACTTGTTCAGAGGCAACCTACTTTGTTGACCTCTCAATGTGAATTGTTAAATGACATACATGTGCATTGCATACAAGGTTGCAACCTTTCATTCTGGCGTGGTAGCGTTCACGCACACCAGGAGGCATCGGGCTGGCCGGTGCAACTGTGACTACCATTGTCCAATTCCCTATCTCGCTTGGGGGTTAGACCTCCTTGGAGAGTTGGGTCGTAGGATTTCGGGATACATCCGGAGTACACCCATTTGGCGTGATAAGGGGATGATTTGAAGTCGGCCGCAACAACTGATACTGGAAATGGACGGAGGGCAAAAGCGCACCCTTTCCTTTTCACTATGTGTATAAGTACTCTCGCTTGGTTCCTAGAGGACCTCGGGGATGAAAGATGGGTAATTGTGTTCTTTTACTTTTATATTACATTATAAACTTACTTGTGTTATATGTCATGCTTTCAAAAAGGGTTTTTCATAAGTTGAACCAGAAAAAGAGTTTCAAAACATATTTCTCGTTCCCACTCACTGAGTCAATAACGACCCACCATCTTTTATCATAACAGGTGAAGAAGATCAGGAACAGGTATCCGGGGATAACGTGCCTATTGATGATTCCTTGGAGTGATTGCATGCCCTACGTGCCTTACGTGATTGTGGCTGTTTTATGAACGATAGGTTGTTTTGAAGACTATTTCTTATGTTGCTTGTTGTCGTTGATGTAAAAGACCCCCGTTGTAATTTGGGGTCTAATTTTGGCTTGTACTGATCATAACTAGATAGACACTACTATGGTCGTTTTTGCTATCGTTATGGGCTAATATCTGTCATAGGATTATGAAGTATCAGGTAAGGATTAAATAAAATGAACCTATCCAATTTTAAGCAGATACTCATTGTTAAGCTAAGATCAACAGGTACTTTTGTAACGAGGATTAACAAATAAACGAGACATAGTATCATGCTAGGTTATTAATCAAACGAGACTTCGAGATAATTAGTAGGCATATCTATTGATAACAAAATAGGAAATTTTAGTTGGAATTGAATTGATGATTAAAGGTTTTGGGGTATTTTAGAAAATAGGTCAAACCAAAGGTCTTAAATATAGCCGTCATACTGTCGGATTTTCGGAAAATCTTTTGGAATTCTAAATCAACGTTAAGTATTAATCGTAAGAAATGACCAAGTCGTACAAATAGCATAGAAGAATTAGATCATTCCCTAGTCTAGCCTCCATAGGTCGGGTTAGGGCGTGATAGAATGGGCCGTCTCTCTAGACTGGGACTGTGAACAGTCAACACATAAAGGATTTGTGCCCATAACATGACGGGTACGATCATACCAGCACTAGTGCACCAGATCGCATCAGAACTCCGAAGTTAAGCGTGCTCGAGCGAGAGTAGTACTAGGATGGGTGGCCCCTTGGGAAGTCCTCGTGTTGCACCCCCCCTTTTCAATTTTTTTTGCCCCAGTTTGGGTTGCCAGATACTTTATCCATGACATTTCTATTACCGAATCCCATGGCACCTTGGGCAAGACAACTTCGTTTCACGTAGAGGCTGGGCCCGCAAATCGGGGCGTAGGGCTTTTGACAATGTCTCTGTCGATCCAGTGCCTATAACTTTTAATCCGTAAGAAGTTACGCGACACACAGCATACTATTGTAAAGCTCTCCGAGAGCTCTACAATGGGGGCAGCAACTCTGCTTGGTTGCGCCTTTTTTCGGAGCCCAAAATCAAAAGTTTCCATCAGTTTCGGGCCATTTTTCTACTTTTGCTATGTTTTTTAATCCCGGATCCTACGTCGTGAGCTATTAAAAGGACAACAACCTAACTCGCGGGATATTGCAGGGCCCAACAATGCATCGATATCACCTCTAGCGAGGATGCTGCGTTGTTGAAGCAAATGGTTTGTCATTAAGCCCATTGGGCCTTTTGAATGGGCCATCTCTTTGGGCTGGGACTGTGAACCGTCAACACATAAAGGATTTGTGCCCACAACATGATGGGTGCGATCATACTAGCACTAATGCACCGGATCCCATCAGAACTCCGAAGTTAAGCGTGCTTGGGCGAGAGTAGAACTAGGATGGGTGACCCCTTGGGAAGTCCTCGTGTTGTACTCCCCCTTTTCAATTTTTTTTTGCCCCGGTTAGGGTTGCCAAGATACTTTATCCACCACATTTCTATTACCGAATCCCATGGTACCTTGGCCAAGACAACTCGCTTCACGTAGAGGCAGGGCCCGCAAACCGAGGGCGTGGGGCTTGTGACTAGGTCTTCGTCACTCCGGTGCCCATAACTTTTAATCCGTAAGGAGTTATGCGGCGCACATCATATCGTTCGAAAGTTGTCTGAGACCTCTACGACAGGGACAACAAGCCTGCTCAGCTGCGCCTGTTTTTGGAGCCCAAAATCGATCGTTTTCATCAGTTTCGGGCCACTTTTCTTATTTTCTTATGTTTTTCCGTCCCGTATCGTACGTCATGAGCTGTTAAAAGGACAACAACCTAACTCGCAGGATATTACAGGGCCCTCCAACACGTCGATATCACATTTTACGAGGATGCTGCGTTGTTGAAGCGGATAGGTAGTCGTTAAGCCCATTGGGTCTTTTGAATGGGCCATCTCTCTAGGCTGGGACTGTGAACCATCAACACATAAAGGATTTGTGCCCACAAGATGACGGCTGGGATCATACCAGCACTAATACAACGGATCCCATTAGAACTCCGAAGTTAAGCTGCTTGGGCGAGAGTAGTACTAGGATGGGTGACCCCTTGGGAAGTCCTCGTGTTGCACCCCCTCTTTTCAATTTTTTTTTTCCCCCGGTTAGGGTTGCCAAGATACTTTATCCACCACATTTCTATTATCGAATCCCACGGCACCTTGGGCAAGACAACTTTGCTTCACGTAGAGGCTGGGCCTGCAAACCGAGGGCGTGGGGCTTGGGACCAAGTCTCCGTCGCTCCTGTGCCCATAACTTTTTATCCGTAAAGAGTTACGCAGCGTACAGCATACCGTTGGAAAGCTCTCCAAGAGCTCTACGACAGGGCAGTAAGCCTGCTCGGCTGCGCATGTTTTCAGGGCCCAAAATTGAACATTTTCATCAGTTTTGGGACACTTTTCTACTTTTGCGCTGTTTTTCCGTCCCGGATCGTACGTCGTGAGCTTTTAAAAGGATGAAAACCTAACTCACGGGACATTAGAGGGCCCTACAATGCGTCGATATCACGTCTTACGAGGATGCTGCATTGTTGAAACGGATGGGTTATCATGAAGCCTATTGGGCCTTTTGAATGGGCCATCTCCCTAGGCTGGCACTGTGAACTATCAACACATAAAGGATTTGTGCCCACAACATGACGGGTGGGATCATACCTTCACTAATACACCGGATCCTATCAGAATTCCAAAGTTAAGCGTGCTTGGGCGAGAGTAGTACTAGGATGGGTGACCCCTTGGGAAGTCCTCGTGTTGCACCCCCTCTTTTCAATTTTTTTTGCCCCGGTTAAGGTGGCCAAAATACTTTATCCACCATATTTCTATTACCGAATCCCACGGAACCTTGGGCAAGACAACTTCGCTTCACGTAGAGGCAGGGCCTGCAAATCGAGGGTGTGGGGCTTGTAACCAGGTCTCCATCACTCCGGTGCCCATAACTTTTAATCCGTAAGGAGTTACGAGGCACACAGCATACTGTTGAAAAGCTCTCCAAGAGCTCTACGACGGGGGTAGCAAGCCTGCTCGCCAGCGCCTGTTTTCGTAGCCTAAAATTGAACGTTTTCATCAAATTCGGGCTACTTCTCTTCTTTTGCTCTATTTTTCTGTCCCAGATCGTAAGTCATGAGTTGTTAAAAGGACGACAACCTAACTCGCGGAACATTAAAGGGCCCTACAATGTGTCGATATCACGTCTTGCGAGGATGCGGCATTGTTGAAGCAGATAGGTTGTCGTTAAGCCCATTGGGCCTTTTGAATGGGCCATCTCTCTAGGCTGGGACTGTGAACTGTCAACATATAAAGGATTTGTGCCCACAACATGACGGGTGCGATCATACCAGCACTAATGCACCAGATCCCATCAGAACTCTGAAGTTAAGTGTGCTTGGGCGAGAGTAGTACTAGGATGGGTGACCCCTCGAGAAGTCCTTGTGTTGCACCCCCTCTTTTCGATTTTTGTTGCCCCGTTTAGGGTTGCCAAGATACTTTATCCACCACATTTCTATTACCGAATTCCACGGCACCTTCGGCAAAACAACTTCGCTTCACGTAGAGGCTGGGCCAGTAAACCGAGGGCGTAGGGCTTGTGACCAGGTCTCCGTCACTCCGGTGCCCATAACTTTTAATCCGTAAGGAGTTACGTGACGCACAGCATACCGTTGGAAAGCTCTCCGAGAGCTCAACGACGGGTGCAGCAACACTACTCGGCTACGCTTGTTTTCGAAGCTCAAAATCAAACGTTTTCATCTATTTCGGGCCATTTTTCTTATTTTGCTTTGTTTTTTCGTCTCAGATCGTACGTCGTGAGCTATTAAAAGGACGAAAACCTAACTCGCAGGATATTACAGGGCCCTACAATGCGTCGATATCATGTCTTGCGAGGATGCTGCGTTGTTGAAGCGGATGGGTTATCGTTAAGCCCATTGGGCCTTTTGAATGGACCATCTCTCTGGGCTGGGACTGTGAACAATCAACACATAAAGGATTTGTGCCCACAACATGATAGGTGCAATCATACCAGCACTAATGCACCGGATCCCATCAGAACTCCGAAGTTAAGCGTGCTTGGGTGAGAGTAGTACTAGGATGGGTGACCCCTCGAGAAGTCCTTGTGTTGCACCCCCTCTTTTCGATTTTTGTTGCCCCGTTTAGGGTTGCCAAGATACTTTATCCACCACATTTCTATTACCGAATTCCACGGCACCTTCGGCAAAACAACTTCGCTTCACGTAGAGGCTGGGCCAGTAAACCGAGGGCGTGGGGCTTGTTACTATTTCTCCGTCGCTCGGGTGCCCATACCTTTTATTCCGTAAGGAGTGATGCGATGCACAACATACCGTTTGAAAGCTCTCCGAGAGCTCTAAGACGGGGGCGGCAAGCCTGCTCGGCTATGCCCATTTTTAGAGCCCAAAATTGAATGTTTTCATCCATTTCAGGCCACTTTTATTCTTTTGCTCTATTTTTTCGTCCCAGATCGCACGTCGTGAGCTATTAAAAGGATGACAACCTAACTCGCGAGATATTACAGGGCCCTACAATGCGTCGATATCACGTCTTACGAGGATGCTGCGTTGTTGAAGCAGATAGGTTGTCGTTAAGCCCATTTGGCCTTTTGAATGGGCCATCTCTCTGGGCTAGGACTATGAACCGTCAATACATAATGGATTTGTGGCCTCAACATGACGGGTGCGATCATACCAGCACTAATGCACCGGATCCTATAAGACCTCCAAAGCTAAGCATGGTTGGGCGAGAGTAGTCCTAGGATGGGTGACCCCCTGGGAAGTCCTCGTGTTGCACCCCCCTTTTCAATTTTTTTTCCCCGATTAGGGTTGCCAAGATAGTTTATCCACCACATTTCTATTACCGAATCCCAAAGCACCTTAGGCAAGACAACTTCGCTTCACGTAGTGGCTGGGCCCGTAAACCGAGGTCGTAGGGCTTGTGACTAGGTCTCCGTTTCTCCGGTGCCCATAACTTTTGATTCGTAAGGAGTTACGCAGCTCACAGCATACCGTCGGAAAGATCTCCGAGAGCTCTGCGACGGTGGCAGCATGCCTGCTTCGCTGCGCCTATTTTAAGAGCCCAAAATCAAACGTTTTCATCAGTTTCGGGCCACTTTTCTTTTTGTCCTCTGGTTTTTGTCCCGGATCGCACGTCGTTAGCTGTTAAAAGGATGACAACCTAACTCGCGGGACAGTAGAGGGCCCTACAACGCGTCGATATCACGTCTTGCGAGGATGCTGCTTTGTTGAAGCTGATGGGTAGTCGTTAAGCCCATTGGGCATTTTGAATGGGCCATCTCTCTAGGCTGGAACTGTGAACGGTCAACACATAAAAGATTTGTGCCCACAACATGACGGGTGCGATCATACCAACACAAATGCCCCGGATTCCATCAGAACTCCGAAGTTAAGCGTGCTTGGGCTAGAGTAGTACTAGGATGGGTGACCCCCTGGGAAGTCCTCGTGTTGCACCCCTCTTTTCAATTATTTTTGCCTTGGTTAGGGTTGCCAAGATACTTTATCCACCACATTTCTATTACCGAATCCCACGGCAACTTGGGTAAGAGAACTTCGCTTCACATAGAGGCTGGGCCCGCAAACCGAGGGCGTAAGGCTTGTGACCAGGTCTCCGTTGCTCCGGTGCCCTTAACTTTTGATCCGTAAGGAGTTATGCGGCACAGCATACCGTTGGAAAGCTCTTCGAGAGCTCTACGATGGGGGCAGCAAGCCTGCTCGGCTGCGCCTATTTTCGGGGCCCAAAATCGAATGTTTTCATCAGTTTCGGGCCACTTTTCTACTTTTGCTATGTTTTTCAGCCCCGGATTGTACGTCATGATATGTTAAAAGGACAACAAACTAACTCGCGGGACATTAGAGGGCCCTACAATGCGTTGATATCACGTCTTGCGACGATGCTGCATTGTTGAAGCGGATGGGTTGTCGATAAGCCCATTATGCCTTTTGAATGGGCCATCTCTCTGGGCTGTGACTATGAACGGTCAACACATAAAGGATTTGTGCGCACAACATGACGGGTGTGATCAAAGCAGCATTAATGCACCGGATCCCACCAGAACTCCGAAGTTAAGCGTGCTTGGGCGAGAGTAGTACTAGGATGGGTGCACCCTCCCTTTTCAATTTTTTTTGCCCCGGTTAGGGTTGCCAAGATACTTTATCCACCACATTTCTATTACAGAATCCCACGGCACCTTGGGCAAGACATCTTTGCATCACGTAGAGGCTAGGCCTGCAAACCGAGGGCGTAGGGCTTGTGACCAGGTCTCCGTCGCTCCGGTGCCCATAACTTTTAATTCGTATGGAGTTATGAGACACACAGCATACCGTTGGAAAGCTCTCCGAGAGATCTACGACGTAGGCAGCAAGCCTGCTCAGCTGTGCCTTTTTCAGAGCCCAAAAATTGAACGTTTTCGTCTGATTTACGCCATTTTTCTACTTTTGCTATGTTTTTTCATCCTAGATCGTACGGCGTGAGATGTTAAATGGACAACAACCTAACTTGCGGGATATTATAGGGCCCTACAATGCGTCGATATCACGTCTAGCGAGGATGCTGCGTTGTTGAAGCAGATGGATTGTCGTTAAGCCCATTGGGCATTTTGAACGGGCTATCTCTCTAGGCTTGGATTGTGAACCGTCAACACATAAAGGATTTGTGCCCACAACATGACAGGTGTGATCATACCAGCACTAATGCACCGGATCCATCAGAACTCCGAAGTTAAGCATGCTTGGGCGATAGTAGTACTAGGATGGGTGACCCCCTGAGAAGTCCTCGTGTTGCACCCCCTCTTTTCAATTTTTTTTGCCCCGTTTAGGGTTGCCAAGATACTTTATCCACCACATTTCTATTACCGAATCCCACGGCACCATGGGCAGAACAACTTCGCTTCACGTAGAGGCTGGGCCTGTAAACCGAGGGCGTGGGGTTTGTTACCAGGTCTCCATCGCTTCGGTGCCCATAACTTTTAATCCGTAAGGAGTGATGCGACACACATCATACCGTTTGAAAGCTCTACGAGAGCTCTACGACGGGGGCGGCAAGCCTGCTCAGCTGCACCCATTTTTAAAGCCCAAAATTGAACGTTTTCATCAGTTCCAGGCCACTTTTATTCTTTTGCTCTATTTTTTCGTCCAGATCATACGTCGTGAGCGATTAAAAGGACAACAATCTAACTCGTGGGATATTACAGGGCCCTACAACTCGTCGATATCACGTCTTATGAGGATGCTACGTTGTTGAAGCAAATGGGTTGTCGTTAAGCCCATTTGGCCTTTTGAATGGGCCATCTCTCTAGGCTGGAACTATGAACCGTCAACACATAATGGATTTGTGGCCTCAACATGACGGGTGCGATCATACCAGCACTAATGCTCCGGATCCTATAAGACCTCCGAAGTTAAGCGTGCTTGGGCGAGAGTAGTCCTAGGATGGGTGACCCACTGGGAAGTCCACGTGTTGCACCCCCCTTTTCAATTTTTTTTCCCCTGTTAGGGTTGCCAAGATAGTTTATCCACCACATTTCTATTACCGAATCCCACAACACCTTAGGCAAGACAACTTCGCTTCACTTAGTGGCTGGGCTCGCAAACCGAGGTCGTAGGGCTTGTGACTATGTCTCCGTTGCTCCGGTGCCCATAACTTTTGATCCGTAAGGAGTTACGCAGCTCACAGCATACCGTTGAAAAGATCTCTGAGAGCTCTACGATCGTAGCTACAAGCTTGCTCAGCTGTGCTTGTTTTAGGAGCCCAAAATCGAACGTTTTCATCAGTTTCGGGCGACTTTTCTTCTTTTCCTCTGTTTTTCCGTCCTGGATCGCACGTCGTGAGCTATTAAAAAGACGACAACCTAACTCGCGGGACATTAGAGGGCCCTACAACGCGTCGATATCACGTCTTGCGAGGATGCTGCTTTGTTGAAGCTGATGGGTTGTTGTTAAGCCCATTGGGCCTTTTGAATGGGCCATCTCTCTAGGCTGGGATTGTGAACGGTCAACACATAAAGGATTTGTGCCCACAACATGATGGGTGCGATCATACCAGCACAAATGCACCGGATTCCATCAGAACTCCGAAGTTAAGCGTGCTTGGGCGAGAGTAGTTCTAGGATGGGTGACCCCCTGTGAAGTCCTCGTGTTGCATCCCCTTTTTCAATTCTTTTTGCCCCGGTTAGGGTTGCCAAGATACTTTATCCACCACATTTCTATTACCGAATCCCACGGCACCTTGGGCAAGACAACTTCGCTTCACGTAGAGGCTGGGCCAGCAAACCGAGGGCGTAAGGCTTGTGACCAGGTCTCCGTCGCTCCGGTGCCCATAACTTTTGATCCGTAAAGAGTTACGCTGCGCAGCATACCGTTGGAAAGCTCTTTGAGAGCTCTACGATGGGGGCAGCAAGCCTGCTCGGCTGCGCCTGTTTTCGGGGCCCAAAATCGAACGTTTTCATCAGTTTCGGGCCACTTTTAATCTTTTGCTCTGTTTTTCAGTCCCGGATCGTACGTCATGATATGTTAAAAGGACGACAAACTAACTCGCCAGACATTAGAGGGCCCTACAACGCGTCGATATCACGCCTTGCGACGATGCTGCGTTGTTGAAGCGGATGGGTTGTCGATAAGCCGATTGGGCCTTTTGAATGGGCCATCTCTCTGGGCTGGGATTGTGAACGGTCAACACATAAAGGATTTGTGCCAACAACATGACGGGTGCGATCATACCAGCACAAATGCACTAGATTCCATCAGAACTCCGAAGTTAAGCGTGCTTGGGCGAGAGTAGTTCTAGGATGGGTGACCCCCTGGGAAGTCTTAGTGTTGCACCCCCCTTTTCAATTTTTTTTGGCCCGGGTTAGGGTTGCCAAGATACTTTATCCACCACATTTCTATTACTGAATCCCACGGCACCTTGGACAAGACAACATCGCTTCACGTAGAGGCTGGGCCTGCAAACTGAGGGAGTAGGGGTTGTGACCAGGTCTTCGTCGCTTCGGTGCCCATAACTTTTAATCCGTAAGGAGTTATGCGACACACAGCATACCGTTGGAAAGCTCTCCGAGAGATCTACGACGGGGACAGCAAGCTTGCTCAGCTGTGCCTTTTTTCGGAGCCCAAAAATTGAACGTTTTTGTCAGTTTCAGGCCATTTTTCTCATTTTGCTCTAATTTTTCATCCTAGATCGTACGTCGTAAGATGTTAAACGGACGACAACCTAACATGCGGGATATTACAGGGCCCTAGAATGCGTCGATATCAAGTCTTGCGAGGATGCTGCGTTGTTGAAGTGGATGGATTGTCGTTAAGCCCATTGGGTATTTTGAATGGGCCATCTCTCTGGGCTTGGATTGTGAACCGTCAACACATAAAGGATTAGTGCCCACAACATGACGGGTGTGATCATACCAGCTGTAATGCACCAGATCCCATCAGAACTCCGAAGTTAAGCGTGCTTGGGCAAGAGTAGTACTAGGATGGGTGACCCCTTGGGAAGTCCTCGTGTTGCACCCCCACTTTTCAATTTTTTTTGCCCCGTTTAAGGTTGCCAAGGTACTTTATCCACCACATTTCTATTACCAAATCCCACGGCACCTTGGGCCGACAACTTCGCTTCACGTAGAGGCTGGGCCCGCAAACCGAGGGCGTGGGGCTTGTTACCAAGTCTCCGTCGCTCCGGTGCCCATAACTTTTAATCCGTGAGGAGTGATGCAACGCGCAACATACCGTTTGAAAGCCCTCCGAGAGCTCTACAACGGGGGCGGCAAGCCTGCTCGACTGCGCCCATTTTTAGAACCCAAAATTGAACGTTTTCATCAGTTTCAAGCCACTTTTATTCTTTTTCTCTATTTTTTCGTCACAGATCGTACGTCGTGAGCTATTAAAAGGACAACAACCTAACTCGTGGGATATTACAGGGCCCTACAACGTGTCGATATCACGTCTTATGAGGATGCTGCGTTGTTGAAGTGGATGGGTTGTCGTTAAGCCCATTTGGCCTTTTGAATGGGCCATCTTTCTAGGCTGGGACAATGAACCGTCAACACATAATGGATTTTGGGCCTCAACATGACGGGTGCGATCATACCAGTAATAATGCTCTGGATCCTATAAGGCCTCCGAAGTTAAGCGTGCTTGGGCGAGAGTAGTCCTAGGATGGGTGACCCCCTGGGAAGTCCTCGTGTTGCACCCCCCTTTTCAATTTTTTTTCCCTGGTTTGGGTTGCAAAGATAGTTTATCCACCACATTTCTATTACCGAATCCCACAGCACCTTAGGCAAGACTACTTTGCTTCACGTAGTGGCTGGGCCTGCAAACCGAGGTCGTAGGGCTTGTGACTAGGTCTCCGTTGCTTCGGTGCCCATAACTTTTGATCCGTAAGGAGTTACGCAGCTCACAGCATACCGTTGGAAAGATCTCCAAGAGCTCTACGATGGTGGCAGCATGCCTGCTCAGCTGCGCCTTTTTTCGGAGCCCAAAATCGAATGTTTTCATTAGTTTTGGGCCACTTTTCTTCTTTTCCTCTATTTTTTCGTACCATATCGCACGTCGTGAGCTGTTGAAAGGATGAAAACTTAACTCGCGGGACATTAAAGGGCCCACCAACTCGTCGATATCACGTCTTGCAAGGATACTACTTTGTTGAAGCTGATGGGTTGTCGTTAAGCCCATTGGACCTTTTGAATGGGCCATCTTTCTGGGCTGGGACTGTGAATGGTCAACACATAAAGGATTTGTGCCCACAACATGACGGGTGCGATCATACCAACTCAAATTCACCGGATTCCCTTAAAACTCCGAAGTTAAGCGTGCTTGGGCGAGAGTAGTACTAGGATGGGTGACCCCCTGTGAAGTCCTCTTGTGGCACCCCCCTTTTCAATTCTTTTTGCCCCGGTTAGGGTTGCCAATATACTTTATCCACCACATTTCTATTACCGAATCCCACGACACCTTGGGCAAGACAACTTCGCTTCACGTAGAGGCTGGGCCCGCAAACCGAGGGCGTAAGGCTTGTGACCAGGTCTTCGTCGCTCCGGTGCCCATAACTTTTGATCCGTAAGGAGTTACGCTGTGTAGCATACCGTTGGAAAGTTCTCCGAGAGCTCTACGATGAGGGCAACAAGCCTGCTCAGCTGCACCTGTTTTCGGGGCCAAAAATCAAACGTTTTCATCAGTTTTGGGCCACTTTTCTTCTTTTGCTCTGTTTTTCTGTCCCGGATCGTATGTCGTGAGCTGTTAAAAGGACGACAACCTAACTCACGGGACATTAGAGGGCCCTACAAGGCGTTGATATCACGTCTTGCGAGGACACTGCGTTGTTGAAGCGGATGGGTTGTCGTTAAACCCATTGGGCCTTTTGAATGGACCATCTCTCTGGGTTGGGACTGTGAATGACCAACACATAAAGGATTTGTGCCCACAACATGACCGGTGCGATCAAACCAGCACTAATGCACCGGATCCCATCAGAACTCCGAAGTTAAGCGTGCTTGGGCGAGAGTAGTACTAGGAAGGGTGACCCCTTGGGAAGTCCTCGTGTTGCACCCCCCATTTTCAAATTTTTTTCCCCCAGTTAGGGTTCCCAATATACATTATCCATCACATTTCAATTACCGAATCCCACGGCACCTTGGGCAAGACAACTTCGCTTCACGTAGAGGCCGTGCCCGTAAACCGAGGGTGTAGGGCTTGTGACTAGGTCTTCGTCGCTCCGGTGCCCATAACTTTTCATCCGTAAGGAGTTACGCGGCATACAGCATATCGTTGGAAAGCTCTCCGAGAGCTCTACGACGGGGGCAGCAAGCCTGCTCGACTATGCCTATTTTCGTAGCTCGAAATCAAATGTTTTGACCAATTTCGGGCTACTTTTCTACTTTTGCTATGTGTTTTCGTCCCGGATCGTACGTCGTGTGCTGTTAAAAGGACGAAAACCTAACTCGAGGGATATTACAGGGCCCTACAACATGTCGATATCACGTCTTGCGAGGATGCTACATTGTTAAAGTGGATGCGATGTCGTTAAGCCCATTGGGCCTTTTGAATGGACCATCTCTCTGGCTGGGACTGTGAACCGTCAACACATAAAGCATTTGTGCCCACAACATGACGGGTGCAATCATACCAAAACTAATGCACCGGATCCCATCAGAACTCTGAAGTTAAGCACTCTTGGGTGAGAGTAGTACTAGGATGGGTGACCTCTTGGGAAGTCCTCGTGTTGCACCCCCTATTTTCAATTTTTTTTTACCCCGGTTAGGGTTGCCAAGATACATTATCCACCACATTTCTATTACTGAATCCCACAACACCTTGGGCAAGACAACTTCGCTTCACGTAGAGGCTGGGCCTGAAAACCAGCACTAATGTACCGGATCCCATCAGAACTCCGAAGTTAAGCGTGCTTGGACGAGAGTAGTACGAGGATGGGTGACCCCCTATGAAGTCCTCGTGTTGCACCCCCGCCTTTTCAATTTTTTTTGCCCCGGTTAGGGTTGCCAAGATACTTTATCCACCACATTTCTATTACCGAATCCCACGGTACCTTGGGCAAGACAACTTCGCTTCACGTAGAGGCTGGGCCTGCAAACCGAGGGTGTAGGGCTTGTGACCAGGTCTCCATCGCTCCGGTGCCCAGAACTTTTGATCCGTAAGGAGTTACGCGGTGCAGTATACCGTTGGAAAGCTCTCCGAGAGCTCCACGATAGGGGCAGCAAGCTTGCTCAGCTGCGCCTGTTTTCGGGGCCCAAAATCGAATGTTTTCATCAGTTTCGGGCCACTTTTATTCTTTTCCTTTGTTTTTCAGCCCCGGATCGTACGTCATGATATGTTAAAAGGACGACAAACTAACTTGCGGGACATTAGAGGGCCCTACAATGTGTCGATATCACGTCTTGCGACGATGCTGCGTTGTTGAAGCGGATGGGTTGTCGATAAGCCCAATGCGCCTTTTGAATGGGCCATCTCTCTGGGCTGTGTCTGTGAATGGTCAACACATAAAGGATTTGTGCCCACAACATGACGGGTGTGATCATACCAGCACTAATGCACCGGATCCCATAAGAACTCCGAAGTTAAGCGTGCTTGGATGAGAGTAGTACGAGGATGGGTGACCCCCTATGAAGTCCTCGTGTTGCACCCCCGCCTTTTCAATTTTTTTTGCCCCGGTTAGGGTTGCCAAGATACTTTATCCACCATATTTCTATTACCGAATCCCACGGCACATTGGGGAAGACAACTTCGCTTGTTGTAGGGGCTGGGCCTGCAAACCGAGGGTGTAGGGCTTGTGACTAGGTCTCCATCGCTCCGGTGCCCAGAACTTTTGATCCGTAAGGAGTTACGCGGTGCAATATACCGTTGGAAAGCTCTCCGAGAGCTGCACGATAGGGGCAGCAAGCTTGCTCAGCTGCGCCTGTTTTCGGGGCCCAAAATCGAATGTTTTCATCAGTTTCGGGCCACTTTTATTCTTTTCCTTTGTTTTTCAGCCCCGGATCGTACGTCATGATATGTTAAAAGGACGACAAACTAACTTGCGGGACATTAGAGGGCCCTACAATGTGTCGATATCACGTCTTGCGACGATGCTGCGTTGTTGAAGCGGATGGGTTGTCGATAAGCCCATTGCGCCTTTTGAATGGGCCATCTCTCTGGGCTGTGTCTGTGAATGGTCAACACATAAAGGATTTGTGCCCACAACATGACGGGTGTGATCATACCAGCACTAATGCACCGGATCCCATAAGAACTCCGAAGTTAAGCGTGCTTGGACGAGAGTAGTACGAGGATGGGTGACCCCCTAGGAAGTCCTCGTGTTGCACCCCCGCCTTTTCAATTTTTTTTGCCCCGGTTAGGGTTGCCAAGATACTTTATCCACCACATTTCTATTACCGAATCCCACGGCACCTTGGGCAAGACAACTTTGCTTCACGTAGAGGCTGGGCCCGCAAACCGATGGCGTAAGGCTTGTGACCAGGTCTCCGTCGCTCCGGTGCCCATAACTTTTGATCCGTAAGGAGTTACGCTGCGCAGCATACCGTTGGAAAGCTCTTTGAGAGCTCTACGATGGGGGCAACATGCCTGCTCGGCTGCGCCTATTTTCGGGGCCCAAAATCGAACGTTTTCATCAGCTTCGGGCCACTTTTCATCTTTTGCTCTGTTTTTCAGTCCCGGATCGTACGTCATGATATGTTAAAAGGACGACAAACTAACTCGCCAGACATTAGAGGGCCCTACAATGCGTCGATATCACGCCTTGCGACGATGCTGCGTTGTTGAAGCGGATGGGTTGTCGATAAGCCAATTGGGCCTTTTGAATGGGCCATCTCTCTGGGCTGGGATTGTGAACGGTCAACACATAAAGGATTTGTGCCAACAACATGACGGGTGCGATCATACCAGCACAAATGCACTGGATTCCATCAGAACTCCGAAGTTAAGCGAGAGTAGTTCTAGGATGGGTGACCCCCTGGGAAGTCTTTGTGTTGCACCCCCCATTTTTAATTTTTTTTGCCCCGGTTAGGGTTTCCAAGATACCTTATCTACCACATTTCTATTACCGAATCCCACGGCAACTTGGGAGAGACAACTTCGCTACATGTAGAGGCTGGGCCCGTAAACCGAGGATGTAGGGCTTGTGACTAGGTCTCCGTCAATCCGGTGCCCAAAACTTTTGAGTCGTAAGGAGTTACGCGGCGCTCAACATATCGTTAGAAAGATCTCCGAGAGCTCTACGACGGGGGCAGCAAGACTGCTCAGCTGTGACTATTTTTGGAGCCCAAAATCAAACATTTTCATCTGTTTCAGACCACTTTTCTTCTTTTCCTCTTTTTTCAGTCCCGGATCGTACGTCGTGAGTTATTAAAAGGACAACAACCTAACTCGCGAGACATTAGAGGGCCCTATAACGCGTCGATATCACGTCTTGTGAGGATGCTGCGTTGTTAAAGCGGATGGGTTGTCGTTAAGCCTATTGGTCCTTTTGAATGGGCCATCTCTCTGGGCTGGAACAGTGAACCGTCAACACATAAAGGATTTGTGCCCACAACATGACGGTTGCAATCATACCAGCACTAATGCACCGGATCCCATCAGAACTTCGAAGTTAAGCGTGCTTGGGGGCGAGTTGTACTAGGATGGATGACCCCCTGGGAAGTCCACTTGTTGTACCCCCCCCTTTTCAATTTTTTTTGCCTTGGTTAGGGTTGCCAAGATACTTTATCCACCACATTTCTATTACCGAATCCCACTGCACCTTGGACTACTTCGCTTCACGTAGAGGCTGGGCCTGCAAACCGAGGGTGTGTGGCTTGTGACTAGGTCTCCGTCGCTCCGGTGCCCATCACTTTTAATCAGTAAGGAGTTACACGGCGCACAAAATACAGTTGGAAAGCTCTCCGAGAGCTCAACGACGAGGGCAGCAAACTTGCTTTGCTGTGCCTATTTTTGGAGCCCTAAATCGAATGTTTTCATCAGTTTTGGGACACTTTTCTTCTTTAGCTCTATTTTTTCGTCACAGATCGTACGTCGTGAGCTATTAAAAGGACGACAACCTAACTCACGAGATATTCTGGGGCCCTACAATGCATCAATATCACGTCTTACGTGGATGCTGCGTTTTTGAAGCGGATGGGTTGTCGTTAAGCCCATTGGGCCTTTTGGCTGGGCCATCTCTCTCGGCTGGGACTGTGAACCGTTAACACATAAAGGATTTGTGCCCTCAACATCACGGGCACGATCATACCAGCACTAATGCACCAGATCCCATCAGAACTTCGAAGTTAAACGTGCCTGGGCGAGAGTAGTGCTAGGACGGGTGACCCCCTGGGAAGTCCTCGTGTTGCAGCCCCCTTTTCAATTTTTTTTGCGCCGGTTAGGGTTGCCAAGATACTTTATCCACCACATTTCTATTACCGAATCCCACAGCAACTTTAGCAAGACAACTTCGCTTCACGTAGAGGCTGGGCCCGCAAACCGAGGGCGTAGGGCTTGTGACTAGGTCTCCGTCGCTCCGGTGCCCATAACTTTTGATCCGCAAGGAGTTACGCGGCACACAACATACCGTTGGAAAGCTCTCCGAGAGCTCTACGACAGGTGCAACAAGCCTACTCAGCTGCGCCTATTTTCGAAGCCCAAAATTGAATGTTTTCATCAGTTTCGTGCCACTTTTCTTTTTTTGCTCTGTTTTTTCATCCCGGATCGTACGTCGTGAGCTGATAAAAGGACGATAACCTAACTCACTGAACATTAGATGGCCTTACAACGCGTCGATATCACGTCTTGCGAGGATGCCGCGTTGTTGAAGCGGATGGGTTATCGTTAAGCCCATTGGGCCTTTTGAATGGGCCATATCTCTAGGCTGGGACTGTGAACGGTCAACACATAAAGGATTTGTTCCCACAACATGATGGGTACGATCATACCAGCACTGATGCACCGGATCCCATCAGAATTCCGAAGTTAAGCGTGCTTGGGCGAAAGTAGTACAAGGATAGATGACCCCCTGGGATGTCCTCGTGTTGCACCCCTCCCCCCCCTTTTCAATTTTTTTTTGCCCCGGTTAGGGTTGCCAAGATACTTTATCCACCACATTTCTATTACTAAATCCCACGGTGTAATACCCGAGCCCGGAATATGAATTTTCTTTGTTTATTATTTTGAAAATTTTATTTGCTTAAATTCTTTGTGAATTAACTGTTACTTTCTAGTCGACGCAACGTGCATTGCATTTAAGGAGCGATAGCTAGATAACGATTTCCAGTCCTCAGCAAATAGTGAAACTAGTATTTAGACGACTTAAATTTTATATTTTAAATATTGCTAGCTTTATTTGAACTTACCATAGCTGAAACGGCTTTAAAACACGCGAAATAGGGGCCTTTGACCAAGTTTTAAGTGGTTTGACCTTTGACCTTTGACCTTTGACCATTTGACACCTTATAAGCTAAAATAATAGGCAAAATAAAAAAAAAAACAGCAGCAAATACAGAGAGCAGGCCGTGAGCTTTGAGGGAGAAAAAAAAAAGTTTTCAACTTCCAATCTTTCATTCTTCGCGAGAGCTCGTGCGGGGTGATTACCGAGGCAACCAACGTTGTTTTCCTAGCGACTAGGAGTACCTAAGGTGAGGGAAGCATGTTATTTGCGCATTTATACGTTGTGTTAGTTAACTTTATCAGTTTTTAGATTTATCCGTAGATCGTTATTTAAAGTGAATTGATACTTCTAAAATGTTCCTTAGCATTGGTAGAACATGTATTTATGGCTTTGTAACATTTTCTGCTGTTAAATGTTGTGATTGCAACTTGAATTGTGATATGAATAGTGCTTTATGAATAGTAAAACCTTGAAACGTTGAAATTGCGCTGTTATGCTTTCTGTTGATGTAGAAACGTGCTAGGTATGCTAGAATGCTAAAATGTGTGGTTTGTTTGGGTTGCGTAGTAAAAAAAAATGAGAATTAAGCCTTTGGGAAAGTCGGGGTCGTTTAGGTCGACTTTGGCGTTTTCTCGTTTTGCGTGTTGGCATTGCTTCGGGAAGCCATGGAAGCACTTTTGGTGCGAATATGGCGTTGGTTGGGTGTTTGGTTGTTGTAGTTGTAGTTCAAACGAGAAAGGGGGAAATCGGGGCTTTGCGCGAGTTCTAGGGTGAAGTAAGGTTTCGGGGTCTTTAGACGTGCCTTACGGTGACCTAGGAGGGTTGGCGAAGTCGGTTTCCAGAACTCGTGGTTCGTTTGGAAATGGTAGCATTTTGATAGTTGGGGCTGATTTGTGTTTTTGTGTGTTTACTTGTCTTTATGCTTATAGAATGCTTAGAATTACTTGAATTACTTGTTTGAGTTGTTTTGGATTGAATTGCTTATCAAATTGCTGCTATTGCGTGCGAGAGTAACCTACTTTGTTATTCTCCCACGTGTGGTTTATCGCTTGTTTATTGCTTGTTTATTGTCTTGTATCGAGTCTTGCATGGCATAGTGTCTCGCACGTGAGTGATGGGCCTCTCTGGGTAGCCTTGGGTTGCCAGTGTTGGTTGCTCTAGCTCCGTTGCTATTCCCTTTCTCGCTTGGGTTGCCTCCCAGGGAGATTTGGGTCGTAGGATTGATGGATACTTCCGGGGTATTCCAAACTGGTGTTATAAGGTTGTTTTGGGCCGGCGCGTCGTCATCGAATTCGTGTTTGAAAGTGGTTCGTGAAAAGAGTATCGTATCCTTTGATTGAGTGTTTGCAGCTTTAAATACTTGCCTTGCTTAATTGATGGCTTTGGTTGTATCTTTATATGATTTGTATGTATTGCGTGGTATTGCATTGCATATTTCTCTCATCTCCGTCCTTGAGACCAATTGCCCTCGCTGAGCAATAGTTTTTGCTCATTCCTCTCTATACTATGTTGTTACAGGAGTAGTTGAGGCAGACCCTCTCGAGGTAATTGAGGAGGAGGAGCAGGTGGAGGTGTTTCCGTGATAGCACTTACCTGCTTTGCTGGTGGTTGGTTACCAGTTTTGTGCAAACCTTGATGTTATGTATATTGCGTGAAGGAAGCTTAATTTTGAGGCTTGTAGCCTTGTATGTATTTTCCTATTTTGAGACCTTTAATGGTCTTATGTTGTAATGAATTAAAGTTGTAATGTTGTAACTTGTAACTGATGATTAGTGAAGAAATGCATGCTAATGGCTAATGGTTTAGTGGCATAAGTACTTGTGTAGTATGCATGGCATTTTTGGTTTGGAAAGTTGGTTAGTAAGAGAATGCAAATTTTAAAGAAAGTTAGCTTGTTTTGATCATTTTATAGCTTTCGCAAGTATTATATTGTTTTTAGGGTTTTGGATCGTCCGCGGTACAGAGGAGACTCCGTCCGTGTGTCGGGTCCGGGCTTGGCCTTTTGCGGGGTCGGGTCGGGGCGTGACATCTTTAGGTGGTATCAGAGCATGATAGTCTTGCATGAGCCGGGATATGATTCTCGGTCTGTGGGGTAAAGGTCTAAAATGTTAAAGTGTTTATGAATGATTGCTAAGTGAAAAGAAAATGTTCTAGCATGATTTTGTGAACTTGGAATGTTTATGTGTTTAAGTGAAATAGTTTGGCAAGTTAAACTTGTCTTATGTGAATTGTGTGATAGGATATTGGATTGTTATTGACTTGAGTGTTATCTAATCTTATGTGTTATATTTCTGTCTATAAACTGCTTTTAAATGTTGCCAGCTATTGTGAGTTGCTACTATGCCGCCACGTCGTGGTACTCAAGGTATAGGATCAGATGAAGAGGCAGCAGAACAGGGTCAGCAGCCGTTGCCTGAGCAGTTTATGGCTACCATGACTACTGCAGTAGACCGGATCACACAGGTACTACATGAGCAGAGGCAGGACCGGATTAATCCCCAGGGTAATCAAGCTAATCCTGGTGGACAGGGGTACAGAGTTGAGAATAACCAGCTTGAGAAATTTCTGAGGCACGAGCCGGGAAAGTTTTTCGGGGAGCCGGATGATGAGGCGGCCGAGAGATGGATTAATCGAGTTGAGAAAATTTTCACTGCTTTGAGGTATACCGATGAGGCAAGAATAGACTATGCATCATTTTTATTTGAGGGTGATGCAGAGCAGTGGTGGAATACTGTTAGGCTGAGGTGGGATTGTGAGGATGTTCCACACTTATGGGATGACTTCGTAAGTGAGTTCCGGGACAAATATATTCCCGAGATGGCTATGGAGAGACGGGAAGATGAGTTTGTGGCCCTGAAGCAGGGAAACATGACTGTTGCACAATATGAGGCTAGATTTGTTAGCCTGTTGAGGTATATGCGCGAGTTGGTACGGCCAGCTAGGAGGATGATACATAGGTTTGTCCGTGGGTTGAGAATGGACATACAGTTGCATTTGACTGGACAGACCTACACTACTTTTCCCGAGGCATTTCAGGCAGCCTCGAAGTTTGAGAAACGGAAGGCTGAGATGTTAGCCGAGAGCAGTCAGCCGAGTAAGAAGCAGTTTTTGGGCCAGAGCAGCCAGAGTCAGCCGAGGCAGTATCAGGCTTCTGCACAGGGTCCTCAGCAACGTCCGTATCAGCCACAGCAGCAGATTCAGGCTAGACCAGCTGTGACCAGACCTCAGCAGGGAGATACAGTTCCTACCCCTGCCAGAGCCCCAGCACCTACAGGAAACACTGCGGTTAGGCAAAATCAGCAGTGTGATTATTGTAATCGACCAGGGCATATTGAGGCTAACTGCTGGAGGAAGAGTGGGAAGTGTACAGGTTGTGGCAGTGATGAGCATAGGGTGAAGGATTGCCCTAAATTTAATAATGTTCAGGGCCGTGGTGGAGGCCGAGGTGTTCAGAATAGGGCTGCAGGTGCACGACCAGCACAGAGAGTTCAGGCTAGGGTCTTTGCACTGGATGCAGAGGAGCTGCCCGATAATACAGCTATAGTGGAAGGTACATTTCTTCTCAATACTCAGCCAGTTAAAGTTTTGATTGATCCTGGAGCTACGCATTCGTTTATAACTCCTGCATGTGCACGATCTGTGAATGTTTGCATTGATAATTTGCCTCATGAAGTTGAAGTTAGTACTCCTTTGGGTGCAAAATTTGTTGCTGAATCTATTTGCAAATCTTGTGATATATGTATAGAGAACCGTAAATTTCCTGCTGATTTAATTATATTACCATTCCGTGACTTTGAAATCATTTTGGGAATGGACTGGTTGGGAAAGTATTATGCACAGTTGGATTGTAGAACAAAGATCGTTTATCTTAAGGTTCCTGACCTACCGGTACTAGAGATTATTGGGAACTGCAGGGCTGCCCGCATTCCACTTTTATCAGCGATCAAGACTTCTAAGTTGTTGAATAGGGGTTGTGAAGCCTACTTAGCCTATTTGATCAATCAGCCTGCTGATAAGTTGAGTTTGAATGAAGTTCCGATTGTTAGAGACTTCCCTGGTGTATTTCCTGAGGAATTACCGGGTTTACCACCGGATAGGGAGATTGAGTTCGTGATTGATCTTGTGCCAGGCACTGCGCCAATTTCTAGGAGTCCTTACAGGATGGCATCGGCTGAACTTCAGGAGTTAAAAATTCAGCTTCAGAACTTGCTTGAGAAAGGGTTTATACAACCTAGTTCTTCACCGTGGGGCGCACCTGTGTTGTTTGTGAGAAAGAAAGATGGCACGCTACGGTTATGCATTGATTACAGGGGACTTAATCAAGTCACGATTAAGAATAAATACCCCTTGCCGTTGATTGAAGAATTGTTTGACCAGTTGCAGGGTGCGAGTGTTTACTCCAAATTTGACTTGAGGCAGGGTTACTATCAACTTAGAATTCGGAGTGACGATATACCAAAGACGGCATTCAGGACTAGATATGGCCACTATGAATTTGTTGTTTTGCCGTTTGGATTGACGAATGCACCAGCCGCATTCATGGACTTGATGCAGAGGGTTTTTCGGCCTTACCTTGATCAGTTTGTCGTGATCTTCATTGACGACATTTTAGTGTATTCGAAGAACGAGGCTGAACATGAGTAACACTTGAGGATTGTGCTTCAGACTTTGCAGGAAAACAAGCTTTTTGCTAAATTCAGCAAGTGTGAGTTCTGGTTGAACCAGATATCTTTTCTAGGCCATATCATTTCAGACCGAGGAATTTCAGTGGACCCAGCTAAGATTGAAGTTGTTTCAGCTTGGAAGAGACCTGAGACGGTGCCAGAGATTCGGAGTTTTCTTGGATTGGCAGGTTACTACCGGAGATTTGTTAAAGACTTTTCTAAAATTTCTGGACCTTTGAGCCAGTTAACTCGGAAGAAAGTTGCTTACAATTGGGATGCCAAGTGTGAATCCAGTTTCCAAGAATTGAAGAAGAGACTAACTACAGCTCCTATACTAGCTTTACCTGAGGGAACAGAGAACTTCGTTGTCTACAGTGATGCATCTAAAGAAGGATTGGGCTGTGTTTTAATGCAGAATGGTAAGGTGATTGCCTATGCTTCTAGGAAATTGAAACCTTATGAAGTCAATTACCCTACACATGATCTTGAGTTAGCTGCAGTTGTGTTTGCATTGAAGAAGTGGCGTCATTACTTGTGGGGTTGCAGATTTGAAATATTTACTGACCACAAGAGTCTCAAGTATTTGTTTTCACAGAAGGATCTGAATATGAGGCAGCGGAGATGGCTAGAGTTATTGGGTGGTTATAACTGTTCCATTAACTATGTGCCAGGTAAGGCAAATGTTGTTGCTGATGCTTTGAGCCGAAAGGCTACTGTTGCGAGCTTGATTATCAAGGACTGGGAGATTTTGGAAGAAATTTGTTCATGGAAACCAGAAGCTACTGAGGTAGGGATTCGGTTTGCTAGTTTACAGATTCAGTCAGGGTTGCTAGCACAGATCAGAGAGGCTCAGAAGACTGATCCTCACATCTTGAAGATCCAAGAGAAAGCTAAAGGGGGAGAGTCGGAGTTTAAATTACATGCAGATGGCATTTTCAGATTCAGGGATAGAGTATGTGTTCCTGATGATCCGACTTTGAAGAATGAGATCCTGTCCGAGGCACATAATTCGAGGTACACGATTCACCCGGGCAGTACTAAGATGTATAGAGATTTGAAGCAACACTTCTGGTGGAACAATATGAAGAGGGAGATTGCTGGGTATGTATCCAGATGTTTGACTTGTCAGAGGGTTAAAGTTGAGCATCAGAGGCCAGCCGGACTTCTACAGCCGTTATCGATTCCGCAATGGAAGTGGGTACATATTACAATGGACCTTGTGACCGATCTTCCTAGATCTCCGAGAGGATGTGATTCTGTTTGGGTTGTTGTGGACCGCTTGACTAAAGTTACACATTTTATTCCCGTGAACAAACAGGATAGCCTTGATAAGCTAGCTGAATTGTATGTTGCTAATATTGTGAGATTGCATGGAGTACCACAGAGTATAGTGTCAGATAGGGATCCCAGATTCAGATCTCGTTTTTGGCAGAAGTTGCAAGAGGCCATGGGAACTAAGTTGAGCTTCAGTACTGCATATCATCCACAAACTGATGGCCAGTCTGAGAGAACCATCAGGATTTTGGAAGACATGCTTCGAGCATGTGTGCTAGACTTTGGGAAGAATTGGGAGAAGTTTTTGCCTTTAGCGGAGTTCGCCTACAACAATAGTTATCAATCTACTATAGGTATGGCTCCCTACGAGGCATTGTATGGTCGGAAATGCAGATCCCCATTATATTGGGAAGAGGTTGGAGAGATGAGGACAGTTGATCCGACTGTGTTACCAGAGATGATTAAGATGGTAGATAATGTTCACCTTATTCGCCAGCGTATGCTTACAGCTCAGAGTCGTCAGAAGAGTTATGCGGATAAGCACCGTCGGGATCTTAAGTTTGATTTGGGAGATTGGGTGTTTCTTAAGATTTCTCCACGGAAGGGATTGATTCGGCACGGTAAGAGCGGGAAGCTTAGTCCCAGGTATGTGGGTCCGTATGAGATCACCAAAAAGGTAGGTCCTTTGGCTTATCGATTAGCTTTTCCTCCGAGCTTGTCGCGACTGCATGATGTGTTTCACGTGTCTATGTTGAAGAAGTATCATCCAGACCCTTCGCATGTACTTGAACCAAAGCCTTTGCAGATTGAAGAGAAGTTGTCCTACGAAGAGAAACCGATTAGAATTGTGGATCGGAAGATTCAAGAGCTTCGCAGAAAGAATATTCCGTTAGTGAAGGTTCTGTGGAATCATCATGGGTTTGAGGAAGCGACATAGGAAAGAGAGGACCAAGTTCGGGATCAGTATCCGGAGTTGTTTGTTGACCAGGTAAGAATTGCGTGGGCGCAATTGTTTTAAGGGGGAGAGGGTGTAATACCCGAGCCCGGAATATGAATTTTCTTTGTTTATTATTTTGAAAATTTTATTTGCTTAAATTCTTTGTGAATTAACTGTTACTTTCTAGTCGACGCAACGTGCATTGCATTTAAGGAGCGATAGCTAGATATAGATTTCCAGTCCTCAGCAAATAGTGAAACTAGTATTTAGACGACTTAAATTTTATATTTTAAATATTGCTAGCTTTATTTGAACTTACCATAGCTGAAACGGCTTTAAAACGCGCGAAATAGGGGCCTTTGACCAAGTTTTAAGTGGTTTGACCTTTGACCTTTGACCTTTAACCATTTGACACCTTATAAGCTAAAATAATAGGCAAAAAAAAAAAAAAAAACAGCAGCAAATAGAGAGAGCAGGCCGTGAGCTTTGAGGGAGAAAAAAAAAAGTTTTCAACTTCCAATCTTTCATTCTTCGCGAGAGCTCGTGCGGGGTGATTACCGAGGCAACCAACGTTGTTTTCCTAGCGACTAGGAGTACCTAAGGTGAGGGAAGCATGTTATTTGCGCATTTATACGTTGTGTTAGTTAACTTTATCAGTTTTTAGATTTATCCGTAGATCGTTATTTAAAGCGAATTGATACTTCTAAAATGTTCCTTAGCATTGGTAGAACATGTATTTATGGCTTTGTAACATTTTCTGCGGTTAAATGTTGTGATTGCAACTTGAATTGTGATATGAATAGTGCTTTGTGAATAGTAAAACCTTGAAACGTTGAAATTGCGCTGTTATGCTTTCTGTTGATGTAGAAACGTGCTAGGTATGCTAGAATGCTAAAATGTGTGGTTTGTTTGGGTTGCGTAGTGAAAAAAATGAGAATTAAGCCTTTGGGAAAGTCGGGGTCGTTTAGGTCGACTTTGGCGTTTTCTCGTTTTGCGTGTTGGCATTGCTTCGGGAAGCCATGGAAGCACTTTTGATGCGAATATGGCGTTGGTTGGGTGTTTGGTTGTTGTAGTTGTAGTTCAAACGAGAAAGGGGAAAATCGGGGCTTTGCGCGAGTTCTAGGGTGAAGTAAGGTTTCGGGGTCTTTAGACGTGCCTTACAGTGACCTAGGAGGGTTGGCGAAGTCGGTTTCCAGAACTCGTGGCTCGTTTGGAAATGGTAGCATTTTGATAGTTGGGGCCGATTTGTGTTTTTGTGTGTTTACTTGTCTTTATGCTTATAGAATGCTTAGAATTACTTGAATTACTTGTTTGAGTTGTTTTGGATTGAATTGCTTATCAAATTGCTGCTATTGCGTGCGAGAGTAACCTACTTTGTTATTCTCCCACGTGTGGTTTATCGCTTGTTTATTGCTTGTTTATTGTCTTGTATCGAGTCTTGCATGGCATAGTGTCTCGTACGTGAGTGATGGGCCTCTCTGGGTAGCCTTGGGTTGCCAGTGTTGGTTGCTCTAGCTCCGTTGCTATTCCCTTTCTCGCTTGGGTTGCCTCCCAGGGAGATTTGGGTCGTAGGATTGATGGATACTTCCGGGGTATTCCAAACTGGTGTTATAAGGTTGTTTTGGGCCGGCGCGTCGTCATCGAATTCGTGTTTGAAAGTGGTTCGTGAAAAGAGTATCGTATCCTTTGATTGAGTGTTTGCAGCTTTAAATACTTGCCTTGCTTAATTGATGGCTTTGGTTGTATCTTTATATGATTTGTATGTATTGCGTGGTATTGCATTGCATATTTCTCTCATCTCCGTCCTTGAGACCAATTGCCCTCGCTGAGCAATAGTTTTTGCTCATTCCTCTCTATACTATGTTTTTACAAGAGTAGTTGAGGCAGACCCTCTCGAGGTAATTGAGGAGGAGGAGCAGGTGGAGGTGTTTCCGTGATAGCACTTACCTGCTTTGCTGGTGGTTGGTTACCAGTTTTGTGCAAACCTTGATGTTATGTATATTGCGTGAAGGAAGCTTAATTTTGAGGCTTGTAGCCTTGTATGTATTTTCCTATTTTGAGACCTTTAATGGTCTTATGTTGTAATGAATTAAAGTTGTAATGTTGTAACTTGTAACTGATGATTAGTGAAGAAATGCATGCTAATGGCTAATGGTTTAGTGGCATAAGTACTTGTGTAGTATGCATGGCATTTTTGGTTTGGAAAGTTGGTTAGTAAGAGAATGCAAATTTTAAAGAAAGTTAGCTTGTTTTGATCATTTTATAGCTTTCGCAAGTATTATATTGTTTTTAGGGTTTTGGATCGTCCGCGGTACAGAGGAGACTCCGTCCGTGTGTCGGGTCCGGGCTTGGCCTTTTGCGGGGTCGGGTCGGGGCGTGACACACGGTACCTTGGGCAAGACAAGTTTGCTTCACGTAGAGGCTGGACCCGTGAACCGATGGCGTAGGGCTTGTGACTAGGTCTCTGTCGCTCCAGTGCCCATAACTTTTGATCCGTAAGGAGTTACGCGCCGCACAGCATACCGTTGGAAAGCTCTCCGAGAGCACTACGACGGGGGCAGCAAGCCTGCAGGGCTGCACTTGTTTTCGGAGCCCAAAATTGAATGTTTTCATGAATTTCGGGCCACTTTTCTTCTTTTGTTCTGTTTGTTAGTCCTGGATCGTACGTTGCGAGCTGTTAAATGGACGACAACCTAACTCGCGGGATATTACAGTGCCCTACAATGCGTCGATATCACGTCTTTCGAGGATGCTACATTGTTAAAGCAGATGGGTTGTCGTTAAGCCCATTGGGCCTTTTGAATGGGCCGTCTCTCTAGGCAAGGATTGTGAATGGTCAACACTTAAAGGAATTGTGCCCACAACATGACGGGTGCGATCATACCAGCACTAATGCACCGGATCCCAGCAGAACTCCAAAGTTAAGTGTGCTTGGGCGAGAGTAGTACTAGGATGGATGACCCCTTGGGAAGTCCTCGTGTTGCATCCCCTCTTTTCAATTTGTTTTGCCCCGGTTTGGGTTGCCAAGATACTTTATCCACCACATTTCTATTACCGAATCCCACGAAACCTTGGGCAAGACAACTTCACTTCACGTAGAGGCTGGGCCCGTAAACCGAGGGTGTGGGGCTTGTGACCAGGTCTCAGTCACTCCGGTGCCCATAACTTTTAATCAGTGAGGAGTTACGTGGCGCATAACATACCGTTGGAAAGCTCTCCGAGAGCTCTACGATGGGGGCAGCAAGCCTGCTCCACTATGATTGTTTTCAGAGCCCAAAATCGAACGTATTCATCATTTTTGAGCTACTTTTCTTCTTTTGCTCTATTTTTCCGTCCGGGATCGTACCTCGTGAGCTGTGAAAAGGATAACAACCTAACTCGCGGGACATTAAAGGGCCCTACAACGCGTCTATATCACGTCTTGCCAGGATGCTGCGTTGTTGAAGCGGATGGGTTGTCGTTAAGCCCATTGGGCCTTTTGAATAGGCCATCTATCTGGGTTGGGACTATGAACGGTCAACACATAAAGGATTTGTGCCCACAACATGACGGGTGTGATTATACCAGCACTAATGAACCGAATTCCATCAAAACTCCGAAGTGAAGCGTGCTTGGGCCAGAATAGCACTAGGATGGGTGACCCCGTTGGAAGTCCTCGTGTTGCACCCCCCCTTTTCAATTTTTTTTGCCCCGATTAGGGTTGCCAAGACACTTTATCCACCACAATTCTATTACCAAATCCCACGGCACCTTGGGCAAGACAACTTCGCAACACGTAGAGGCTGGGCCCGCAAACCGAGGGGGTAGGGCTTGTGACTAGGTCTCCGTCGCTCCGGTGCACATAACTTTTGATCCGCAAGGAGTTACGTGGCGCACAGCATACCGTTGGGAAGATCTCCGAGAGCTCTACGATGGGGGGCAGCAAGCCTGCTAGACTATGCCTATTTTTGTAGCCCAAAATCAAATGTTTTCATCAGTTTCGAGCCACTTTTCTTCTTTTACTCTGTTTTTTCGTCCCTGATCGTACGTCGTGAGCTGTTAAAAGGACGACAACCTAACTCGCTGGATATTACAAGGCCTTACAATGTGTCGATATCACGTCTTGCGAGGATGCTGCGTTGTTAAAGCGGATAAGTTGTCGTTAAGCCCGTTGGGCCTTTTCAATGGACCATCTCTCTGGGCTGGGACTGTGAACCGTCAACACATAAAGGATTTGTGTCGGCAACATGACGAGTGCGATCATACCAGTACTAATGCACCGGATCCGATCAGAACCCCGAAGTTAAGCGTGCTTGGGCGAGAGTAGTACTCAGATGGGTGACCCCCTGGGTAGTCCTCGTGTTGCACCCCCCATTTTTAATTTTTTTGGGCCCGGTTAGGGTTGCCAAGATACTTTTTCCACCACATTTCTATTACCGAATTCCACGGCCCCTTGGGCAAGACAACTTCACTTCACGTAGAGGCTGGGCCCGCAAACCGAGGGGGTAGGGCTTGTGACTAGGTCTCCGTCGCTCCGGTGCCCATAACTTTTGATCCGTAAGGAGTTACGTGGCGCACAGCATACCGTTGGGAAGATCTCTGAGAGCTCTACGATGGGGGCAGTAAGGCTGCTTGACTATGCCTATTTTCATAGCCTAAAATCGAATGTTTTCATCAGTTTTGGGCCACTTTTCTTCTTTTGCTCTGTTTTTTCGTCCCTGATCGTACGTCGTGAGCAATTAAAAGGATGACAACCTAACTCGCTGGATATTACAAGGCCTTACAATGTGTCGATATCACATCTTGCGAGGATGCTGCGTTGTTAAAGCGGATAAGTTGTCGTTAAGCCCGTTGGGCCTTTTCAATGGGCCATCTCTCTGGGCTGGGACTGTGAACCGTTAACACATAAAGGATTTGTGCCGGCAACATGATGGGTGCGATCATACCAGCACTAATGCACCGGATCCCATCAGAACTTCGAAGTTAAGCGTGCTTGGGCGAGAGTAGTACTAGGATAGATGACCCCCAGGGAAGTCCTCTTGTTGCACCCCTCTTTTTCAATTTTTTTTGCCTCGGTTAGGGTTGCCAAGATACTTTATCCACCACATTTCTATTACCGAATCCCACGGCACCTTGGGCAAGACAACTTCACTTCACGTAGAGGCTGGGCCCGCAAACCGAGGGCATGGGGTTTGTGACCATGTCTCCGTCACTTCGGTGAAAAGAAGTTTTAAACAGTAAAGAGTTACGTGGAGCACAACATACCGTTGGAAAGCTCTCTAAGAGCTCTATGACGGGGACATCAAGCCTGCTCTGCTGCGCTTGTTTTTAGAGCCCAAAATCGAACGTTTTTATCATTTTCGGGCCACTTTTCATCTTTTGCTCTATTTTTTCATCCTAGATCGTACATCGTGAGCTGTTAAAAAGACAACAACCTAACTTGCAGGATATTACAGGGCCCTACAACGCGTCAATATCACGTCTTATGAGGATGCTTCATTGTCGAAGCGAATGGGTTGTCGTTAAGCCCATTGGGCCTTTTAAATGGGCCATCTCTCTGGGTTGGGACTGTGAACAGTCAACACATAAAGGATTTGTGCCCTCAACTTGATGGGTGCGACCATACCAGCACTAATGCACCGGATCCCATCAGAAATCCGAAGTTAAGCGTGCTTGGGCGAGAGTAGTACTAGGATGGGTGACCACCTGGGAAGTCCTTGTGTTGCACCCCCCCTTTTAAATTTTTTTTGGCCCGGTTAGGGTTGCCAAGATACTTTATCCACCACATTTCTATTACCGAATCCCACGGCACCTTGGGCAATACAACTTCGCTTCACGTAGAGGCTAGGCCTGCAAACCGAGGGCCTAGGGCTTGTAACCAGGTCTCCATCGCTCTGATGCCCATAAATTTTTATCCGTAAGGAGTTAGGCAGCGCACAGCATACCGTTGGAAAGCTCTCCGAGAGCTCTACGACGGGGGCAGCAAGCCTACTGGGTTGTACCTATTTTCAAAGCCCAAAATCGAACGTTTTCATCTGTTTCAGACCACTTTTCTTTTTTTTTTCTCTATTTTTCCATCTCGGATCGTACGTCGTGAGCTGTTAAAAGGAAGACAACTAAACTCGCGGGACGTTAGAGGGCCCTACAACGAGTCGATATCACGTCTTGAGAGGATGCTGTATTGTTGAAGCGGATGGGTTGTCGTTTAGCCCATTGGGCCTTTTGAATGGGCCATCTCTCTGAGCTGGGACTATGAACGGTCAACACATAAATGATTTGTGCCCACAAGATGACGGGTGCGTTCATACAAGCACTAATGCACCGGATCCTATCAGAACATCGAAGTTAAGCGTGCTTGGGCAAGAGTAGTACTAGGATGGGTGACCCCCTGGGAAGTCCTCATGTTGTACCCCCCATTTTCAATTTTTTTTGCCCCGATTAGGGTTGCCAAGATACTTTATCCACCACATTTCTATTACCGAATCCCACGGTACCTTGGGCAAAACAACTTCGCTTCACGTAGAGGCTGGGCCCGTAAACCGAGGACGTAGGGCTTGTGACTAGGTCTCCGTCGCTCCGGCGCCATAACTTTTGATTCGTAAGGAGTTACGCGGCGCTCAACATATCGTTAGAAAGATCTCCGAGAGCTCTACGACGGGGGCAGCAAGCCTAATCGGCTGCGACTATTTTCGAAGTCCAAAATCAAACATTTTCATCTGTTTCAGACCACTTTTCTTCTTTTCCTCTTTTTTCAGTCCCGGATCGTACGTTGTGAGCTGTTAAAAGGACAACAACCTAACTCGCGAGACATTAGAGGGCCCTACAATGCGTCGATATCACGTCTTGTGAGGATGCTGCGTTGTTTAAGCAGATGGGTTGTCGTTAAGCCTATTGGTCCTTTTGAATGGGCCATCTCTCTGGGCTGGAACAGTGAACCGTCAACACATAAAGGATTTGTGCCCACAACATGACGGTTGCAATCATACCAGCACTAATGCACCGGATCCCATCAGAACTTCGAAGTTAAGCGTGCTTGGGGGCGAGTAGTACTAGGATGGATGAACCCCTGGGAAGTCCACATGTTGTACCCCCCCTTTTCAATTTTTTTTGCCTTGGTTAGGGTTGCCAAGATACTTTATCCACCACATTTCTATTACCGAGTCCCACGGCACCTTGGACTACTTCGCTTCACGTAGAGGCTGGGCCTGCAAACCGAGGGCGTGTGGCTTGTGACTAGGTCTCCGTCGCTCCGGTGCCCATCACTTTTAATCAGTAAGGAGTTACGCGGCGCACAGCATACCGTTGGAAAGCTCTCCGAGAGCTCTACGACGGGGGCAGCAAACTTGTTTTGCTGTGCCTGTTTTCGGAGCCCAAAATCGAACGTTTTCAATAGTTTTGGGCCACTTTTCTTCTTTTGCTCTGATTTTTCGTCCCAGATCATACGTCATGAGGTATTAAAAGGACGACAACCTAACTCGCGAGATATTACAGGGCCCTACAATGCATCAATATCACGTCTTACGGGGATGCTGCGTTGTTGAAGTGGATGGGTTGTCGTTAAGCCCATTGGGCCTTTTGACTGGGCCATCTCTCTCGGCTGGGACTGTGAACCGTTAACACATAAAGGATTTGTGCCCTCAACAAATCCCCTATTTTCAATTTGTTTTGCCTCGGTTAGGGTTGCCAATATACTTTATCCACCACATTTCTATTACTGAATCCCACGGCACCTTGGCAAGACAACTTCACTTCACGTAGAGGCTGGGCCCGCAAACCGAGGGTGTGGGGCTTGTGATCAGGTCTCAGTCGCTCCGGTGCCCATAACTTTTAATCAGTAAGGAGTTACGCGGCACACAACATACCGTTGGAAACCTCTCCGAGAGCTCTACAATGGGGGCAACAAGCCTGCTCCACTGTGCCTGTTTTTAGAGTCCAAAATCAAACGTATTCATCATTTTCGAGCTACTTTTCTTCTTTTGCTCTATTTTTCCGTCCGTGATCGTACTTCGTGAGTTGTGAAAAGGATGACAACCTAACTCGCGGGACATTAAAGGGCCCTACAACGCGTCGATATCATGTCTTGTGAGGATGTTGCGTTGTTGAAGATGATGGGTTGTTGTTAAGCCCATTGGGCCTTTTGAATAGGCCATCTCTCTGGGCTGGGACTATGAATGGTCAACACATAAAGGATTTATGCCCACAACATGACGGGTGTGATTATACCAGCACTAATGCACCGGATCCCATCAGAACTCCGAAGTGAAGCGTGCTTGGACCAGAATAGCACTAGGATGGGTGACCCCCTTGGAAGTCCTCGTGTTGCATCCCCCTTTTCAATTTTTTTTGCCCCGGTTAGGGTTGCCAAGACACTTTATCCACCACATTTCTATTACCGAATCCGACGGCACCTTAGGCAAGACAACTTCGCAACACGTAGATACTAGGCCCGCAAACTGAGGGCATAGAGATTGTGACCACGTCTTCGTCACTCCGGTGCCCATAACTTTTGATCCGTGAGGAGTTACGCGGCGCACAGCTTATAATTGGAAAGCTCTCCGAGAGTTCTATGATGGGGGCAGCAAGCCTGCTCGGCTACGCCTGGTTTTGGAGCCCAAAATCGAACGTTTTCATCAGTGTTAGGTCACTTTTCATCCCGGATCGTACGTCATGAGCAGTTAAAAGGACGACAACCTTACTAGCGGGATATTACATGGCCCTACAACGTGTCGATATCACGTCTTACGAGGATGCTGCGTTGTTGAAGCAGATGGGTTGTCGTTAAGCCCATTGGGCCTTTTGAATGGGCCATCTCTCTAGGCTGGATCCCATCAGAACTCCGAAGTTAAGCGTGCTTGGGCGAGAGTAGTACTAGGATGGGTGACCCCTTGGGAAGTCCTCGTGTTGCATCTCCCTTTTAAATTTGTTTTGCCCCGGTTAGGGTTGCCAAGATACTTTATCCACCACATTTCTATTTCCAAATCCCACGGCACCATGGGCAAGACAACTTCGCTTCATGTAGAGGCTGGGCCCGCAAACCGAGGGCGTAGGGCTTGTGAGTAGGTCTCCGTCGCTCCGGTGCCCATAACTTTTGATCCGTAAGGAGTTACGCGACGCACAGTATACCATTGGAAAGCTCTCCGAGAGCTCTACAGCAAGGGAAACAAGCCTGCTCGACTGAGCCAATTTTTGGAGCCCAAAATAGAATGTTTTCATCAGTTTCGGGCCACTTTTCTTCTTTCGCTCTATTTTTTCGTCCCGAATCGTACGTTGTGAGCTGTTAAAAGGACGACGACCTAACTCGCGAGATATTACAGGGCCCTACAATGTGTTGATATCACGTCTTCCGAGGATGCTGCGCTGTTAAAGCAGATGGGTTGTCATTAAGCCCATTGGGCCATTTGAATTGGCCATCTCTCTGGGTTGGGACTATGAACTGTCAACACATAAAGGATTTGTGCCCACAACATGACTGGTGCGATCACACCAGAACTAATGCATCGGATCCCATCAGAACATCGAAGTTATGGGTGCTTGGGCGAGAGTAGTACTAGGATGGGTGGACCCTTGGGAAGTCCTTGTGTTGCACCCCCGCCCCCCCTCCCCTTTTCAAATTTTTTTGCCCTGATTACGGTTGCCAAGATACTTTGTCCACCAGATTTCTATTATCGAATCCCACGGTACCTTGAGCAAGACAACTTCGCTTCATGTAGAGGCTGGGCCAGCAAACTGAGGGCGTGGGGCTTGTGACCAGGTCTCCGTCGCTCCGGTGACCATAACTTTTAATCCGTAAGGAGTTACGCGGCGCATAACATACCGTTGGAAAGCTCTCCGAGAGCTCCACGACATGGGTAGCAAGCCTGCTTGACTACGTCAGTATTAAGAGCCCAAAATTGAACGTTTTCATTAGTTTCGGGCCACTTTTATTCTTTTGCTCTATTTTTTCGTCTCGGATCATACGTCGTGAGTTGTTAAAAGGACGACATCCGAACTCGCGGGATATTACAGGGCCCCACAACGTGTCGATATCACGTCTTGCGAGGATGCTGTGTTGTTAAAGCTGATGGTTGTCATTAAGCCCATTGGGCCTTTTGAATAGGACATCTCTCTGGGCTGGGATTGTGAACCGTCAACACATAAAGGATTTGTGCCCACAACATGACGGGTGCGATCATACCAGCACTAATGCACTAGATCCCATCAGTACTCCGAAGTTAAGCGTGCTTGGGCGAGAGTAGTACTAGGATGGGTGACCCCGTGGGAAGTCCTCGTGTTGCACCCCCCTTTTCAATTTTTTTTGCCCCGGTTAGGGTTGCCAAGATACTTTATCCACCACATTTCTATTACCGAATCCCACGGTACCTTGGACAAGACAACTTCGCTTCACGTAGAGGCTGGGCCGGTAAACCGAGGGTGTAGGGCTTGTGACCAGGTCTCCATCGCTTCGGTGCCAATAATTTTGATTCGTAAGGAGTTAGGCGGCGCAAAGCATACCGTTGGAAAGCTTTTCGAGAGCTCTACGACGGGGGCAGCAAGCCTGCTCGGCTGCGTCTATTTTCGGATCCCAAATCGAATGTTTTCATCAGGTTCGAGCCACTTTTCTTCTTTTGATCTATTTTTTCATCCCGGATCGTACGTCGTGAGCTGTTAAAAGGACAACAACCTAACTCGCGGGATATTACAAGGCCCTAAAATGTGTCGATATCACGTCTTGCGAGGATGCTGCATTGTTAAAGTGGATGGGTTGTGGTTAAGCCCATTGGGTCTTTTGAATGGGCCATCTCTCTGGGCTGGGACTGTGAACCGTCAACACATAAAAGATTTGTGCCCACAACATGACGGGTGCGATCATATCGGCACAGATGCACCGGATCCTATCAGAACTCCGAAGTTAAGCATGCTTGGACGATAGTAGGACTAGGATGGGTGACCCTCTAGGAAGTCCTCGTGTTGCACCCCCGCTTTTTCATTTTTTTTTGCCCCGGTTAGGGTTGCCAAGATACTTTATCCACCACATTTCTATTACCAAATCCCACGGCACCTTGAGCAAGACAACTTCACTTCACGTAGAGGCTGGGCCCGCAAACCGAGGGCGTAGGGCCTGTGACCAGCTCTTCGTCGCTCCGGGGCCCATAATTTTTGATCTGTAAAGAGTTACGTGGCGCACAGCATATCGTTGGAAAGCTCTCCGAGAGCTCTACGACGGGGGCAGTAAGCCTGCTCGGCTGCGCCTGTTTTTGAAACCCAAAATTGAACATTTTCATTAGTTTTAGACCAATTTTCTTTTTTTTCCGTCTATTTTGTTGTCTCGGATCGTACGTCGTGACCTGTTAAAAGGATGAGAACCTAAATCGCGGGACATTAAATTGCCCTACAATGTGTCGATATTACATATTGCGAGGATGCTGCGTTGTTGAAGCAGAAGGGTTATCGTTAAGCCCATTGGGCCTTTTGAATGGCCATCTCTCTGGGCTGGGACTTTGAACGGTCAACACATAAAGGATTTGTGCCCACAATATGACGGGTGCGATCATACCAGCACTAATGCACTAGATCCTTTCATAACTCCAAAGTTAAGCGTGCTTCGGCGAGAGTAGTTCTAGGATGGGTGACCCCCTGGGAAGTCCTCGTGTTGCACCCCCTATTTTTAATTTTTTTTGCCCCGGCTAGGGTTCCCAAGATACTTTGTCCACCATATTTCTATTACCGAATCCCATGGCACCTTGGGCAAGGCAACTTCGCTTCACGTAGGGGCTGGGCCCGCAAACCGAGGGCGTGGGGTTTCTGACCAGGTCTCCGTCGTTCCGGTGCCCATAACTTTTAATCCGTAAGGAGTTACGCGGCGCATAGCATAACGTTGGAAACCTCTCTGAGTGCTCTATGACGGAGGCACCAAGCCTGCTCGGCTGTGCCAGTTTTCAAATCCCAAAATTGAAGGTTTTCATCAGTCTCGGGCCACTTTTCTTCTTTTGCCCTGTTTTTCCGTCTCAGATCATACGTCGTGAGCTGTTAAAAAGACGACAACCTAACTCGCGGGAAATTAGAGGGCCCGACAACACGTCTATATCACATCTTGCGATGATGCTACGTTGTGGAAGCGGATGGGTTATCATTAAGCCTATTGGGCCTTTTGAATGGGCCATCTCTCTGGGTTGGGACTATGAACGGTCAACACATAAAGGATTTATGCCCACAACATGACGGGTGCGATCATACTAGCTCTAATGCACCAGATCCCATATGGACTTCGAAGTTAAGCGTGCTTGGGCGAGAGTAGTACTAGGATGGGTGACCCCTTGGGAAGTTCTTGTGTTATACCTCCCCCCCGTTTTCAATTTTTTTTGCCCCGATTAGGGTTGACAAGATACTTTATCCATCATATTTCTATTACCGCATCCCACGGCATCTTTGGCAAGACAACTTCGCTTCACGTAGAGGCTGGTCTTGCAAACCGAGGGCGTAGGGCTTGTGACTAGGTCTCCGTCGCTCCGGTGCCCATAACTTTTGATCCGTAAGGAGTTACGCGACGCACAGTATACTGTTGGAAAGCTCTCTGAGAGCTCTACGGCAGGGGCAGCAAGCCTTCTCGACTACGCCTATTTTCGGAGCCCAAAATCAAATGTCTTCATCAGTTTCGGGCCATTTTTCTTCTTTCACTCTATTTTTTTGTCCCGGATCGTATGTCGTTAGTTGTTAAAAGGATGACAACCTAACTCGCGGGATATAACAGGGCCCTACTATGTGTCGATATCACGTCTTCCGACGATGCTGCATTGTTAAAGCAGATGGGTTGTCATTAAGCCCAATGGGCCTTTTGAATGGGCCACATCTCTGGACTGGGACTGTGATCTAACAACAAATAAAAGATTTGTGCCCACAACATGACGGGTACGATCATACAAGCACTAATGCACCGGATCCCATCAGAACTTCGAAGTTATGCGTGCTTGGGTGAGAGTAGTGCTAGGATGGGTGGTCCCCTAAGAAGTCCTCGTGTTACACCCCCTCCCCCTTTTCAATTTTTTTACCCCGGTTCGAGTTGCAAAGATAATTTGTCCACCACATTTCTATTACCGAATCCCTCGGCACCTTGGGCAAGACAACTTCGCTTCACGTAGAGGTTAGGCCAGCAAACCGAGGGCGTGGGACTTGTGACCAGGTCTCCGTCGCTCCGGTGTCCATAACTTTTAATCCGCAAGGAGTTACGCAGTGCACAACATACCGTTGGAAAGCTCTCCGAGAGCTCCACGACGTTAGCAGCAAGCCCGCTCAGCTGCGTCAGTTTTCAGAGCCCAAAATCGAACATTTTCATTAGTTTCGGGCCACTTTTCTTCTTTTGATCTATTTTTCCGTCTCGGATCATACACTGTGAGCTGTTAAAAGGACGACAATCAAACTCACGGGATATTACAGGGCCCTACAACGTGTCGATATCACGTCTTGCGAGGATGCTGCGTTGTTAAAGCGGATGGGTTGTCGTTAAGCCCATTGGGCCTTTTGAATGGGCCATCTCTCTGGGTTGGGACTGCGAACTGTCAACACATAAAGGATTTACACCCACAACATGACAGGTGCGATCATACCAGCACTAATGCACCAGATCCCATCAGAACTTCGAAGTTAAGCATGCTTGGGCGAGAGTAGTACTAGGATGGGTGACCCCCCTGGGAAGTCCTCATGTTACACCCCCTTTTCAATTTTTTTTGCCCCGGTTAGGGTTGCCAAAGTACTTTATCCACCACATTTCTATTACCGAATCCCACGGCACCTTGGGTAAGACAACTTCACTTCACGTAGAGGCTGGGCCCACAAACCGAGGGCGTAGGGCTTATGACCGGGTCTCCGTCGCTCTGGTGCCCATAACTTTTGATCCGTAAGGAGTTAGGCGGCGCACAGCATACCGTTGGAAAGCTTTCTGAGATCTTGACAACAGGGTAGCAAGCCTGCTCGGTTGCGTCTATTTTCGAGCCCAAAATCGAATGTTTTCATCAGCTTCGGGCCACTTTTCTTCTTTTGATCTGCTTTTTCATCCCGGATCGTACGTCGTGAGCTGTTAAAAGGACGACAACCTAACTCACGGGATATTACAAGGCCTTAAAATGCATCGATATCTTGTCTTACGAGGATGCTGCGTTGTTAAAGTGGATGGGTTATCGTTAAGCCTATTGGGCCTTTTGAATGGGCCATCTCTCTGGGCTGGGACTGTGAACCGTCAACACATAAAGGATTTGTGCCCACAACATGACGGGTGCGATCATACCAGCACAAATGCACCGGATCCCATCAGAACTCCGAAGTTAAGCGTGCTTGGACGATAGTAGTACTAGGATAGGTGACCCTCTAGGAAGTCCTCGTGTTGCACCCCCCATTTTCAATTTTGTTTGCCCCGGTTAGAGTTGCCAAGATACTTTATCCACCACATTTCTATTACCGAATCCCACGGCACCTTAGGCAAGACAACTTCGCTTCACGTAGAGGCTGGGCCCGCAAACTGAGGGCGTAGGGCATATGACCAGGTCTCCATCGCTCCGGTGCCCATAACTTTTGATCCGTAACGAGTTTCGTGGCGCACGACATACAGTTGAAAAGCTCTCCGAGTGCTCTACGATGGGAGCAGTAAGCCTGCTAGGCTGCGCCTATTTTCGGAGCCCAAAATTGAACGTTTTCATCAGTTTCAAGCCAATTTTCTTTTTTTACTCTATTTTTCCGCCTCAGATCATACGTCGTGAGCTGTTAAAAGGATGACAACCTAACTCGCGGGATAATAGAGGGCCCTACAATGCGTCGATATCACGTCTTGCGAGGATGCTACGTTGTTGAAGCAGATGGGTTGTCGTTAAGCCCATTGGGCCTTTTGAAAGGGCCATCTCTCTGGGCTAAGACTATGAACGGTCAACACATAAATGATTTCTGCCCACAACATGACGGGTGCAATCATACCAGCACTAATGCATCGGATCCCATATGGACTTCGAAGTTAAGCGTGTTTGGGCGAGAGTAGTACTAGGATGGGTGACCCCCTGGGAAGTCCTCGTGTTACTCCCCCCATTTCCAATTTTTTTTGCCCCGATTAGGGTTGCTAAGATACTTTATCCACCATATTTCTATTACTGCTTCCTACGGCAATTTGGGCAAGACAACTTCGCTTCACGTAGGGGCTGGGCCCGCAAACCGAGGGCGTGGGCTTGTGACCAGGTCACCGTCGTTCCAGTGCCTATAACTTTTAATCCGTAAGGAGTTACGCGGCGACAGCATAACGTTGGAAAGCTCTCCGAGAGCTCTATGACGGGGGCAGCAAGCCTGCTCGGCTGCACCAGTTTTTGGATCCTAAAATCGAATGTTTACAACAGTTTCGGGCCACTTTTCATCTTTTGCCCTGTTTTTCCGTCTCAGATCGTACTTCGTGAGCTATTAAAAGGGCGACAACCTAACTCGCCGGACATTAGTGGGCCCTACAACGCGTCTATATCACGTCTTGCGAGGATGTTACATTGTTGAAGCGGATGGGTTGTCGTTAAGCCCATTGTGCCTTTTGAATGGGCCATCTCTCTGGGTTAGGACTGTGAACGGTCAACACATAAAGGATTTGTGCCCACAACATGACGGGTGCGATCATACTAGCTCTAATGCACCGGATCCCATATGGACTTCGAAGTTATGCATGCTTGGGCGAGAGTAGTACTAGGATGGGTGACCCCCTGGGAAGTCCTCGTGTTGTACCCCCCCTTTTCAATTTTTTTTGACCCGGTTAGGGTTGCCAAGATACTTTATCCACCACATTTCTATAACCGCATCCCATGGCATCTTTGGCAAGACAACTTCGCTTCACGTAGAGGCCGGTCCCGCAAACCGAGAGCGTAGGGCTTGTGACTAGGTCTCCGTCGCTCCGATGTCCATAACTTTTGATCCGTAAGGAGTTACGCGGCGCACAGTACGCCATTGGAAAGCTCTATGAGAGCTCTACGGCAGGGGCAGCAAGCCTGCTCAACTGTGCCTGTTTTCGGAGCCCAAAATTGAATGCTTTCATCAGTTTCGGGCCACTTTTCTTCTTTTGCTCTATTTTTTTGTCCCGAATCGTACGTCGTGAGCTGTTGAAAGGACGACAACCTAACTCGCGGGATATTACAGTGCCCTACAATCTGTCGATATCACGTCTTCCAAGGTTGCTTCATTGTTGAAGCGGATGGGTTGTCGTTAAGCCTATAGGGCCTTTTGAATGGGCCATCTCACAGGGCTGGGACTGTGAACTGTCAACACATAAAGGATTTGTGCCCACAACATGACGGGTGCGATCATACAAGCACTAATGCACCGGATACCATCAGAACTCCGAAGTTAGGCATACTTGGGCGAGAGTAGTGCTAGGATGGGTGGCCTCCTGGGAAGTCCTCGTGTTGCCCCCCCCCCCCTCCCCCCCCCCCCCCGCCTTTTCAATTTTTTTTACCCCGATTCGAGTTGCCAAGATAATTTTTCCACCACATTTCTATTACCGAATCCCACGGCACCTTGGGCAAGACAACTTCGCTTCATGTAGAGGCTGGGCCAGCAAACTGAGGGCATAGGGCTTGTGACCAGGTCTCCGTCGCTCCGGTGCCCATACCTTTTATTCCGTAAGGAGTTACGCAGCGCACAACATACCATTGGAAAGCTCTTCGAGAGCTCCATGACGTGGGGAGCAAGCCTGCTCGGCTTCGCCAGTTTTCAGATCCCAAAATTGAACATTTTCATTAGTTTCGGGACACTTTTCTTCTTTTGCTCTGTTTTTCCGTCCCGGATCGTACGTTGTTTGCTGTTAAAAGGACGACGACCTAACTCGTGGGATATTACAGGGCCCTACAATGTGTCGATATCACGTCTTGCGAGGATGCTTCGTTGTTTAAGCGGATGGGTTGTCGTTAAGCCCATTGGGCCTTTTGAATGGGCCATCTATCTGGCTGGGACTGTGAACCGTCAACACATAAAGGATTTATGCCCACAACATGATAGGTGCGATCATACCAGCACTAATGCACCGGATCCCATCAGAACTCTGAAGTTAAGCGTGGTTGGGCTAGAGTAGTACTAGGATGGGTGACCCCTTGGGAAGTCCTCGTGTTGCACCCCCCTTTTCAATTTTTTTTGCCCCTATTAGGGTTGCCAAGATACTTTATCCACCACATTTCTATTACCAAATCCCACGGCCCCTTGGGCAAGACAACTTCACTTCACGTAGAGGCTGGACCCGCAAACCGAGGGCGTTGGGCTTGTGACCAGGTCTCCGTCGCTCTAGTGCCCAAAACTTTTGATCCGTAAGGAGTTAGGCGGCGCACAGCATACCGTTGGAAAGCTTTCCGAGAACTCTACGACGGTGTAACAAGCCTGCTCGGTTGCGTATGTTTTCAGAGCCCAAAATCGAATGTTTTCATCAGTTTCGGGCAACTTTTCTACTTTGGATCTATTTTTTCATCCTGGATCGTATGTCGTGAGCTGTTAAAAGGACGACAACCTAACTCGTGGGATATTACAAGGCCCTAAAACGCATCGATATCACGTCTTACGAGGATGCTGCATTGTTAAAGTGAATGGGTCATCGTTAAGCCCATTGGGCCTTTTGAATGGGCCATCTCTCTGGGCTGGGACTGTGAACCGTTAACACATAAAGGATTTGTGCCCACAACATAATGGGTGCGATCATACCAGCACAAATGCACCAAATCCCATCAGAACTCTGAAGTTAAGCATGCTTGGATTATAGTAGTACTAGAATGGGTGACCCTCTAGGAAGTCCTCGTGTTGCAGCCCTCCTTTTTAATTTTTTTTGCCCCGGTTAGAGTTGCCAAGATACTTTATCTACCAAATTTCTATTACCGAATCCCACGGCACATTGGGCAAGACAACTTCGCTTCACGTAGAGGCTGGGCCCGCAAACCGAGGGCGTAGGGCTTGTAACCAGGTCTTCATCGCTCCGGTGCCCATAACTTTTGATCCGTAATGAGTTACACGGCGCATGACATACCGTTGGAAAGCTCTCCGAGAGCTCTACGACGGGGGCAGTAAGCCTGCTTAGCTGCGCTTGTTTTCGGGGCCCAAAATTGAATGTTTTAATCAATTTTAGACCACTTTTCTTCCTTTCCTCTGTTTTTTCATCCCGAATCGTACGTCGTGAGCTGTTAAAAGGATGACAACCTAACTCGCGAGACATTAGAGGGCCTTACATCGTGTCGATATTTTGTATTGCGAGAATGCTACGTTGTTGAAGTGGATGGGTTATCGTTAAGCCCATTGGGCCTTTTGAATGATTCATCTCTCTAGGATGGGACTGTGAACGGTCAACACATAAAGGATTTGAGTGCAAAACATGACGGGTGCGATCATACCAGTACTAATGCACCGGATCCCATCAGAACTCCGAAGTTAAGCACACTTGGGCGAGAGTAGTACTAGGATGGGTGACCCCCTGGGAAGTCCTCGTGTTGCACCCCTCATTTTCAATTTTTTTTGCCCCGGTTAGGGTTGCCAAGATACTTTATCCACCACATTTCTATTACCGTATCCCAAGGTACCTTGGGCAAGACAACTTTGCTTCACGTAGAGGCTGTACCCGCTAACCGAGGCCGTAGGGGTTGTGACCAGGTCTCCATCACGCCAATGCCCATAACTTTTGATCCGTGAGGAGCTGCGCGGGGCACAGCATTCTGTTGAAAAGCTCTCCGAGAGCTTTACGGTGGGGGTAGCAAGCCTGCTCGGCTACGCCTTCTTTCGGATCCAAAAATTGAATGTTTTCATCAGTTTTGGGCCACTTTTCTTCTTTTGCTCTATTTTTCCGCCTCAGATCATACGTCGTGAGCTGTTAAAAGGACGACAACCTAACTCGCGGGACATTAGAGGGCCCTACAATACGTCGATATCATGTCTCGCGAGAATGCTACGTTGTTGAAGCGGATAGGTTGTCGTTAAGCCCATTGGGCCTTTTGAAAGGGCCATCTCTCTGGGCTAGGACTGTGAACGGTCAACACATAAAGGATTTGTGCCCAAAACATGACGGGTGCGATCATACCAGCACTAATGCACCGGATCCCATATGGACTTCGAAGTTAAGCGTGTTTGGGCGAGAGTAGTACTAGGATGGGTGACCTCCTGGAAAGTCCTCGTGTTGTACCCCCCCTTTTCAATTTTTTTTGCCCCGGTTAGGGTTGGCAAGATACTTTATCCACCACATTTCTATTACTGCGTCCCACGGCATATTGGGCAAGAAAACTTCGCTTCACGTAGAGGCTGGTCCCGCAAACCGAGGGCGTAGGGCTTGTGACTAGGTCTCCATCGCTACGGTGCCCATAACTATTGATCCGTAAGGAGTTACGCGGTGCATAGTATACCGTTTGAAAGCTCTCCGAGAGCTCTAAGGCGGGGGCAGCAAGCCTGCTCGACTGCACCTATTTTTGGAGCCCAAAATTGAATGCTTTCATAATTTTCGGGCCACTTTTCTTCTTTTGCTCTATTTTTTCGTCCCGGATCGTACGTAGTGAGTTGTTAAAAGGACGACAACCTAACTCGCGGATATTACAGGGCCATACAATGTGTCGATATCACGTCTTCTGAGGATACTGCGTTGTTAAAGTAGATGGGTTGTCGTTAAGCCCATTGGGACTTTTGAATGGGCCATCTCTCTAGGTTGGGACTGTGAACTGTCAACACATAAAGGATTTGTACCCACAACATGATGGGTGAGATCCAGCACTAATGCACTAGATCCCATCAGAACATCGAAGTTATGCGTGCTTGGGCGAGAGTAGTACTAGGATGGGTGGCCCCCTGGGAAGTCCTCATGTTGCACCCCCCTTTTTCAATTTTTTTGGCCCCGGTTAGGGTTGCCAAGATACTTTATCCACCACATTTCTATTACCGAATCCCATGGCCCCTTGGGCAAGACAACTTCGCTTCAGGTAGAGGCTAGGCCCGTAAACCGAGGGCGTAGGGCTTGTGTCTAGGTCTCTATCGCTCCGATGCCCATAACTTTTGATCCGCAAGGAGTTACTAGGCGCACAACATACCGTTGGAAAGCTCTCCAAGAGCTCTACAACGGGGACAGCAAACCTGCTAGGTTGCGCCAGTTTTCAGAGCCTAACATTGAACATTTTTATTATTCTCGAGCCACGTTTCTTATTTTACTCTGTTTTTCCATCCCGGTTCGTACATCGTGAGTTGTTCAAAGGACAACAACCTAACTTGCGGGACATTACAGGGCCCTACAACGTGTCGATATCTCGTCTTGCGACGATGCTGCGTTGTTAAAGCGGATGGGTTGTCGTTAAGCCCATTGGGTCTTTTGAATGGGCTATCTCTCTGGGATGGGACTGTGAACCGTCAACACATAAAGGATTTGTGCCCGCACTAATACACGCACTAATGCGATCATACCTGCACTAATGCACCGGAACCCATCAGAACTCCGAAGTTAAGCGTGCTTGGGCTAGAGTAGTACTAGGATTGGTGACCCCCTAGGAAGTCCTCGTGTTGTACCCCCCTTTCCAATTTTTTTTGCTCCGGTTAGGGTTGCCAACATACTTTATCCACCACATTTCTGTTACCGAATCCCATGGCCCATTGCGCAAGACAACTTCGCTTCGCGTAGAAGCTTGGCCGGCAAACCGAGGGCGTGAGGCTACTGACCAGGTCTCTGTCGCTCCGGTGCCATAACTTTTAATCCGTAAGGAGTTATGCGGTGCACAGCATACCGTTGGAAAGCTCTCCGAGAGCTCTACGGCGGGGGCAGCTAGCCTGCTTAGCTGCACCAGTTTTCACATCCCAAAATCGAATGTTTTTATCAGTTTCAGACCACTTTTCTTCTTTTGCTCTATTTTTCAGTCCCAGATCGTACGTCGTGAGCTGTTAAAAGGACGACAACATAACTCGCGGGATATTACAGGGCCCGACAACTTGTCGATATCAAATCTTGCAAGGATGCTGCGTTGTTAAAGCGGATGGGTTGTCGTTAAGCCCATTGGGCCATTTGAATGGGCCATCTCTCTGGGCCGGGACTGTGAACCGTCAACACATAAAGGATTTGTGCCAACAACATGACGGGTGCGATCATACCCGCACTAATGCACCAGATCCCATCAGAACTCCGAAGTTATGCTTGCTTGGGCGAGAGTAGTACTAGGATGGGTAACCCTTGGGAAGTCCTCGTGTTGCACCCCTATTTTCAATTTTTTTTTGCCCCGGTTAGGTTTGCCAAAGTACTTTATCCACCACATTTCTATTACCGAATCTCACGGTACCTTGGGCAAGACAATTTCGCTTCACGTAGCGGCTGGGCCCTCAAACCAAGGGCGTAGGGCTTTTGACCAAGTCTCCGTCGCTCCAGTGCCTATAACTTTTGATCCGTAAGGAGTTAAGAGGCGCACAACATACCGTTGGAAAGCTTTCCGTGAGCTCTACGTCGGAGGCAGCAAGCCGGCTCGGTTGCGCCTATTTTTGGATCCCAAAATTGAATGTTTTCATCTATTTCGGACCACTTTTCTTCTTTTGATCTGTTTTATCATCCCGAATCGTACGTCGTGAGTTGTTAAAAGGTCGACAACCTAACTCGCATGATATTACAAGGCCCTAAAATGCATCGATATCACATCTTGCGAGGATGCTGCGTTGTTAAAATGGATGGGTTGTCGTTAAGCCTATTGGGCCTTTTGAATGGGCCATCTCTCTGGGATGGGACAGTGAACTGTCAACACATAAAGGATTTGTGCCCACAACATGACGGGTGCGATCATACCAGCACAAATACACCTGGTCCCATCAGAACTCCGAAGTTAAGCGTGCTTGAACGATAGTAGTACTAGGATGGGTGACCCACGAGGAAGTCCTCGTGTTGCACCCCTTATTTTCAATTTTTTTCCCCTGTTAGGGTTGCCAATATACTTTATCCACCACATTTATATTACCAAATCCCACGGCACCTTGGGCAAGACAACTTCACTTCACGTAGAGGATGGTCCCACAAACTGATGGCGTAGGGCTTGTGACCAGGTCTCCGTCTTTTCGGTGCCCATAACTTTTGATCCGTGAGGAGTTACGCGGCGCACAGCATACCGTTGGAATTCTCCATGAGAGCTCTACGATGGGGGCAGTAAGCCTCTTCGGCTGTGCCTATTTTCAGAGCCCAAAATTGAAAGTTTTCAACAGTTTCAGACCACTTTTATTCCTTTCCTCTGTTTTTTTGTCCCGGATCGTACGTCGTGTGCTGTTAAAAGGACGACAACCTAACTCGCGGAACATTAGAGGGCCCTACAACGTGTCGATATCACGTATTTCGAGGATGCTGCGTTGTTGAAGTGGATGGGTTATCGTTAAGCCCATTGGGCCTTTTGAATGGGCCATCTCTCTGGGCTGGGACTGTGAACGGTCAACACATAAAGGATTTGTGCCCACAACATGATGGGTGCGATCATACCAGCACTAATGCACCGGATCCCATTAGAACTCTGAAGTTAAGCGCGCTTAAGCGAGAGTAATACTAGGATGGGTGACCCCATGGGAAGTCCTCGTGTTACACCCCCCTTTTTCAATTTTTTCTGCCCCGGTTAGGGTTGCCTAGATACTTTATCCACCATATTTCTATTACTATATCCCACGGCATTTTTGGCAAGACAACTTTGCTTCACGTAAGGGCTGGGCCCGCAAACCGAGGGCATGGGGCTTGTGACCAGGTCTCCGTCATTCCGGTGCGCATAACTTTTAATCCGTAAGAAGTTACGCGGCGTACAGCATAACATTGGAAAGCTCTCCGAGAGTTCTATGATGGGGGCAGCAAGCCTGCTCAGCTGCACCAGTTTTCGGATCCCAAAATCGAATGTTTTCATCAGTTTCGGGCCACTTTTCTTCTTTTACCCTATTTTTCCGTGTCAGATCGTACGTCGTGAGCTGTTAAAAGGACGACAACCTAACTCGCGAGACATTAGCGGGCCTTACAACGCGTCTATATCACGTCTTGCGAGGATGTTACGTTGTTGAAGCGGATGGGTTGTCGTTAAGCCCATTGTGCCTTTTGAATAGGCCATCTCTTTGGGTTGGGACTGTAAACGGTCAACACATAAAGGATTTGTGCCCACAACATGACGGGTGCGATCATACCAGCTCTAATGCACTGGATCCCATATGAACTTCGAAGTTAAGCGTGCTTGGGCGAGAATAGTACTAGGATGGGTGACCCCCTTGGAAGTCCTCGTGTTGTACACCCCGTTTTCAATTTTTTTTGCCCCAGTTAGGGTTGCCAAGATACTTTATCTACCACATTTCTATTACCGCATCCCACGGCATCTTTGGCAAGACAACTTCGCTTCACGTAGAGGCTGGTCCCGCAAACCGAGGGCGTAAGGCTTGTGACTAGGTCTCCGTCGCTCCGGTGCCCATAACTTTTGATCAGTAAGGAGTTACGCGGCGCACAGTTTGCCATTGGAAAGCTCTCTGAGAGCTCTACGGCAGGCGCATCAAGCCTACTCGACTGCGCCGGTTTTCGGAGCCCAAAATTTAATGTTTTCATCAGTTTCAAGCCACTTTTCTTCTTTTGCTCTATTTTTTCGTCCCGGACCGTATGTCGTGAGCTGTTGAAAGGACGACAACCTAACTCGCGAGATATTACAGGGCCCGACAATCTGTCGATATCTCGTCTTCCGAGGATACTGCATTGTTAAAGCAAATGGGTTGTCGTTAAGCCCATTGGGCCTTTTGAATGGGCCACCTCTCTGGGCTGGGACTGTGAACTGTCATAACATAAAGGATTTGTGCCCACAACATGACGGGTGCGATCATACAAGCACTAATGCACCGGATCGCATCAGAACTTCGAAGTTATGTGTGCTTGGGCGAGAGTAGTGCTAGGATGGGTGGCCCCCTAGGAAGGCCTCGTGTTGCACCCCCCCTCCCCCCCGCCTTTTCAATTTTTTTTACCCCGGTTCGAGTAGCCAAGATAATTTGTCCACCACATTTCTATTACCGAATCCCACGGTACCATGGGCAAGACAACTTCGCTTCATATAGAGGCTGGGCCAGCAAACCGAGGGCGTGGGGCTTGTGACCAGGTCTCCGTTGCTCCGATGCCCATAACTTTTAATCTGTAGGCAATTACGCGGCGCACAACATACCGTTGGAAAGCACTCCGAGAGCTCCACGACATGGGCAGCAAGCCTGCTCAGCTACGTCAGTTTTCAGAGCCCAAAATCGAACATTTTCATTAGTTTTGGGACACTTTTCTTCTTTTGGTTTGTTTTTCCATCCCGGATCGTACGTTGTGAGTTGTTAAAAGGACGACAACCTAACTCGCGGGATATTACAAGGCCCTACATTGTGTCGATATCACGTCTTGCGAGGATACTGCGTTGTTAAAGCGGATGGGTTGTCGTTAAGCCTATTGGGGCTTTTGAATGGGCCAACTCTTTGTGTTGGGACTGTGAACCGTCAACACATAAAGGATTTATGCCCACAACATGACAAGTGCGATCATACCAGCACTAATGCACCGGATCCCACCAGAACACTGAAGTTAAGCATGCTTGGGCGAGAGTAGTACTAGGATGGGTGACCCCCTGGGAAGTCCTCGTGTTGCACCCCCCTTTTCAATTTTTGCCCTGGTTAGGGTTGCCAAGATACTTTATCCACCACATTTCTATTACCGAATCCCATGGCACCTTGGGCAGGACAACTTCACTTCACGTAGAGGTTAGGCCCGCAAACCGATGGCGTAGGGCTTGTGACCTGGACTCCATCGCATTGGTGCCCAAAACTTTTGATCCGTAACAAACTGTTGGAAAGCTTTCCGAGAGCTCTACGACGGGACAACAAGCCTGCTCGGTTGCGTCTGTTTTCGGAGCCCAAAATCGAATGTTTTCATCAGTTTCGGGCAACTTTTCTTCTTTTGATCTGTTTTTTCATCCCGGATCGTACGTCATGAGCTATTAAAAGGACGACAACCTTACTCGCGGGATATTACAAGGCCCTAAAATGCGTTGATATCACGTCTTACGAGGATGCTACGTTGTTAAAGTGGATGAGTTGTTGTTAAGCCCATTGGGCCTTTTGAATAGGCCATCTCTCTGGGCTGGGACTGTGAACTGTCAACACATAAAGGATTTGTGCCCGCAACATGATAGGTGCGATCATACCAGAACAAATGCACCAGATCCCATCAGAACTCTGAAGTTAAGCGTCCTTGGATGATAGTAGTACTAGGATGGGTGACCCTCAGGGAAGTCCTTGTGTTGCAGCCCCCATTTTCAATTTTTTTTGCCCCGGTTAGAGTTGCCAAGATACTTTATCCACCACATTTCTATTACAGAATACCACGACACCTTGGGCAAGACAACTTCGCTTCACGTAGAGGTTGGGCCAGCAAACCGAGTGCGTAGGGCTTGTGACTAGGTCTCTATCGCTCCGGTGCCCATAACTTTTGATCCGTAATGAGTTACGCGGCGCACGATATACCATTGGAAAGCTCTCTGAGAGCTCTACAACGAGGGCAGTAAGTCTGCTCGGCTGCGCCTGTTTTCAAAGCCCAAAATTGAAAGTTTTCATCAATTTCATACTACTTTTCTTCTTTTCCTCTATTTTTTCATCCCGGAGCGTACGTCATGAGCTGTTAAAAGGACGACAACCTAACTCGCGAGACAATAAAGGGCCCTACAACATTTTGATGTCATGTATTGCGAGGATGCTGCGTTGTTAAAGTGGATGGGTTATCGTTAAGCCCATTGGGCCTTTTGAATGGGCCATCTCTCTGGGCTGGGACTGTGAACGGTTAACACATAAAGGATTTGTGCCCACAACATGACGGGTGCGATCATACCAGCACTAATGCACCGGATCCCATCAGAACTCCGAAGTTAAGCACGCTTTGGCGAGAGTAGTACTAGGATGGGTGAACCCCTGGGATGTCCTCGTGTTGCACCTCCCATTTTCAATTTTTTTTGCCCCGGTTATGGTTGCGAAGATACTTTATCCACCACATTGCTATTACCGAATCCCACGGCACCTTGGGCAAGACAACTTTGCTTCACGTAGAGGCTAGGCCCGCTAACCGAGGTCATAGTGCTTGTGTCCAGGTCTCCGTCGCTCCGGTGCCCATAACTTTTAATCCGTAAGGAGTTATGCGGCACACAGCATACCGTTGGAAAGCTCTCCGAGAGCTCTACGATAGGGGAAAAAATCCTGCTCGGCTGCGCTAGTTTTCGGATCCAAAAATTGAATGTTTTCATAAGTTTCGGGCCACTTTTCTTCTTTTGCTATATTTTTTCGTCTCGGATCGTACGTCGTGAGTTGTTAAATGGAAGACAACCTAACTCGCGGGATATTACAGGGTCCTAGAATGTGTCGATATCACGTCTTTTGAGGATGCTGCGTTGTTAATGTAGATGGGTTGTCGTTAAGCCCATTGGGCCTTTTGAATGGGCCATCTCTCTGGGCTGGGACTGTGAACTGTCAACACATAAAGGATTTGTGCCCACAACATGATTCGTGCGATCATACCAGCACTAATGCACCGGATCCCATCAGAACTTCGAAGTTATGCGTGCTTGGACGAGAGTAGTACTAGGATGGGTGGCCCCCTGGGAAGTCCTCGTGTTCCACCCCCATTTTTCAATTTTTTTTGCCCCGGTTAGGGTTGCCAAGATACTTTATCCACCACATTTCTATTATCGAATCCCACGGCCCCTTGGGCAAGACAACTTCGCTTCACGTAGAGGCTGGGCCCGTAAACCGAGGGCGTAGGGCTGGTGTCTAGGTCTCTGTCGCTCCGGTGCCCATAACTTTTGATCCGTAGGGAGTTACAGTGTGCACAGCATACCGTTGGAAAGCCCTACGAGAGCTCTATGACGGGGACAGCAAGCCTCCTCGGCTGCACCAGTTTTCAGAGCCCAAAATAGAACATTTTCATTACTTTCGAGCCACTTTTCTTCTTTTGCTCTATTTTTCTGTCCCGGATTGTACGTCGTGAGCTGTTAAAAAGACAACAAACTAACTTGCGGGATATTACAGGGCCCTACAACGTGTCGATATCACGTCTTGCGATGATGCATCATTGTTAAAGCGGATGTGTTGTCGTTATGCCCATTGGGTCTTTTGAATGGGCTATCTCTTTGGGATGGGACTGTGAACTGTCAACACATAAAGGATTTGTGCCCACAACATGACGGGTGCGATCATACCCGCACTAATGCACCGGATCCCATCAGAACTCCGAAGTTAAGTGTGCTTGGGCAAGAGTAGTACTAGGATGGGTGACCCCCTGGGAACTCCTCGTGTTGCACCCCCTTTTCCAATTTTTTTTGCCCCGATTAGGGTTGGCAAGATACCTTATCCACCACATTTCTATTACCGAATCCCGCGGCACCTTGGGCAAGACAACTTTGCTTCACGTAGAGGCTAGGCCCGCAAACCGAGGTCGTAGGGCTTGTGACCAGGTCTCCGTCGCTCTGGTGCCCATAACTTTTGATCAGTAATGAGTTAGGCGGCGCACAGTGTACCGTTGGAAAGCTTTCCGAGAGCTCTACGATGGGGGCAGCAAGCCAGCATGGCTGAGTTTATTTTCGGAGCCCAAAATCAAATGTTTTCATCAATTTTGGGTCACTTTTTTCCTTTTGCTCTCTTTTTCTATCCCGGATCATACGTCGTGAGCTGTTTAAAGCTTGACAACCTAAATCGCAGGATATTAGAGGGCCCTACAACACGTCGATATCACGTCTTGCAAGGATGCTGCGATGTTAAAACTGATGGGTTGTCGTTAAGCCCATTGGGCCTTTTCAATGAGCCATCTCTCTGGGCTGGGACTGTGAACCGTCAACACATAAAGAATTTAAGCCCACAACATGACGGGTGCGATCATACCAGCACTAATGCACCGGATCCCATCAGAACTCCGAAGTTAAGCGTGCTTGGGCGAGAGTAGTACTATTATGGGTGACCTCGTGGGAAGTCCTCGTGTTGTACCCCCCATTTTCAATTTTTTTTGCCTCGGTTAGGGTTGCCAAGATACTCTATGCACCACATTTCTATTACTGAATCCCACGGCCCCTTGCGCCAGACAACTTCGCTTCGCGTAGAAGCTGGGCCCGCAAACTGAGGGCGTGGGGCTTGTGACCAGGTCTCTGTCGCTCCGGTGCCATAACTTTTAATCTATAAGGAGTTACGCAGCGCACAGCATACCATTGGAAAGCACTCCGAGAGCTGTACGACGGGGGCAGCTAGCCTTCTCGGCTGCGCCTATTTGCAAATCCCAAAATCAAACGTTTTCATCAGTTTCGGACCACTTTTCTTCTTCTGCTTTGTTTTTCCATCCCAGATCGTACGTCGTGAGCTGTTAAAAGGACGACAACATACCTCGCGGGATATTACAGGGCCCTACAACGTGTCGATATCAAGTCTTGTAAGGATGCTGCATTGTTAAAGCGGATAGGTTGTCGGTAAGACCATTGGGCCTTTTGAATGAGCCATCTCTCTGGGCTGGGACTGTGAACAGTCAACACATAAAGGATTTGTGCCAACAACATGACGGGTGTGATCATACCAGCACTAATGCATCGGATCCCATCAGAACTCCAAAGTTAAGCGTGCTTTGGCAAGAGTAGTACTAGGATGGGTGACCCCTGGGAAGTCCTCGTGTTGTACCCCACTTTTCAAATTTTTTTGCCTCGATTAGGGTTGCCAAAGTACTTTATCCACCACATTTCTATTACCAAATCCCACGGCACCTTGGGCAAGACAACTTTGCTTCACGTAGCAGCTGGGCCCGCAAACCGAGGGCGTAAGGCTTGTGACCAGGTCTCCGTCGCTCTGGTGCCCATAACTTTTGATCCATAAGGAGTTAGGTGGCGCACAGCATACCGTTGGAAAGCTTTCCAAGAGCTATACGATAGGGGCAGCAAGCCTGCTCGCCTACGCCTATTTTCGGATCCTAAAATTGAATGATTTCATCTGTTTTAGACCACTTTTCTTTTTTTGATCTATTTTTTCATCCCAAATCGTACGTCGTGAGTTGTTAAAAGGATGACAACCTAACTCGCTGGCTATTACAAGGCCCTAAAATGCGTCGATATCACGTCTTGCGAGGATGCTGCGTTGTTAAAGTGGATGGGTTGTCGTTAAACCCATTGGGCATTTTGAATGGGCCATCTCTCTGGATGGGACTGTGAACCGTCAACACATAAAGGATTTGTGCCCACAACATGACGGGTGCGATCATACCAGCACAAATGCACCGGATCCCATCAGAACTCCGAAGTTAAGCGTGCATGGACGATAGTAGTACTAGGATGGGTGACCCTCCAGGAAGTCATCGTGTTGTACCCCTTATTTTCAATTTTTTTTTGCCCCAGTTAGGGTTGCCAAGATACTTTATCCCCCACATTTCTATTACCGAATCCCATGGCACTTTGGGCAAGACAACTTCGCTTCACGTAGAGGATGGGCCAGCAAACTGAGGAAGTAAGGCTTGTGACCAGGTCTCCGTCTCTCCGGTGCCCATAACTTTTGATCCCTGAGGACTTACGCGGCGCACAGCATACCGTTGGAAAGCTCCATGAGAGCTCTTCGACGGGGACTGTAAGCTTGCTCGGCTGTGCCTATTTTCACAGCCCAAAATTGAACGTTTTCATCAGTTTCAGACCACTTTTCTTCTTTTCCTCTATTTTTTTGTCGCGGATCGTAAGTCGTGAGCTGTTAAAAGGACAACAACCTAACTCGCAGGACATTTGAGGGCCCTACAACGAGTCGATATCACGTCTTGCGAGGATGCTGCGTTGTTGAAGTGGATGTGTTGTCGTTAAGTCCATTGGGCCTTTTGAATGGGCCATCTCTCTGGGCTGGGACAGTGAACGGTCATCATATAAAGGATTTGTGCCCACAACATGACGGGTGCGATCATACCAGCACTAATGCACCGGATCCCAACAAAACTCCGAATTTAAGCGTGGTTGGGCGAGAGTAGTTCTAGGATGGGTGACCCCTTGGGAAGTCCTCGTGTTGCACTCCCCCATTTCAATTTTTTTTGCCCCGATTAGGGTTGCCAAGATACTTTATCCACCACATTTCTATTACCGAATCCCACGGCCCCTTGGGCAAGACAACTTCGCTTCACGTAGAGGGCCTAAGGCTTGTGTCTAGGTCTCTGTCGCTCCGGTGCCCATAACTTTTGATCCGTAGGGAGTTACGGGGCGCACAGCATACCATTTGTAAGCACTCCGAGAGCTCTACGACGGGGGCAGCAAGCCTGCTCGGTTGCGCCAGTTTTCAGAGCCCAAAATTGAACATTTTCAATACTTTTGGGCCATTTTTCTTTTTTTGTTCTATTTTTCTGTCCCGGATCGTACGTCGTGAGCTGTTAAAAGGACAACAAACTAACTTGCGGGATATTACAGGGCCCTACAACGTGTCGATATCACGTCTTGCGAGGATGCAGCATTGTTAAAGCGGATGGGTTGTCGTTATGCCCATTGGGTATTTTGAATGGGCTATCTCTCTGGGATGGGACTGTGAACTGTCAACACATAAATGATTTGTGCCCACAACATGATGGGTGCGATCATACCCGCACTAATGCACTAGATCCCATCAGAACTCCGAAGTTAAGCGTGCTTGGGCAAGAGTTGTACTAGGATGGGTGACCCCCTGGGAACTCCTCGTGTTGCACCCCATTTTCCAATTTTTTTTGCCCCGATTAGGGTTGCCAAGATACTTTATCCACCACATTTCTATTACCGAATTCCGCAGCACCTTGGGCAAGACAACTTCGGTTCACGTAGAGGCTGGACCCGCAAATCGAGGTCGTAGGGCTTGTGACTAGGTCTCCGTCGCTCTGGTGCCCATAACTTTTGATCTGTAAGGAGTTAGGCGGCGCACAGAGTACCGTTGGAAAGCTTTCCGAAAGCTCTACGTCGGGGGCAGCAAGCCAGCTTGGCTGAGCCTATTTTCGGAGCCCAAAATCAAATGTTTTCATCAATTTTGGGTCACTTTTTTTCTTTTGCTCTCTTTTTCCATCCCGGATCATACGTCGTGAGCTGTTTAAAGCATGACAACCTAACTCGCAGGATATTACAGGGCCCTACAACGTGTCGATATCACGTCTTGCGAGGATGCTACAATGTTAAAACTTATGGGTTTTCGTTAAGCCCATTGGGCCTTTTGAAAGAGCCATCTCTCTGGGCTGGGACTGTGAACCGTCAACACATAAAGAATTTAAGCCCACAACATGACGGGTGCAATCATACCAGCACTAATGCACCTGATCCCATCAGAACGCCGAAGTTAAGCGTGCTTGGGCGAGAGTAGAACTATTATGGGTGACCCCCTGGGAAGTCCTCGTGTTGCACCCCCCATTTTCAATTTTTTTGCCACGGTTCAGGTTGCCAAGATACTCTATCCACCACATTTCTATTACCGAATCCCATGGCCCCTTGCGCCAGACAACTTCGCTTCGGTGGGGCTTGTGACCAGGTCTCCGTCGCTCCGGTGCCATAACTTTTAATCTGTAAGGAGTTACGCAGCGCACAGCATACCGTTGGAAAGCACTCCGAGAGCTCTACGACGGGGGCAGCTAGCCTTCTTGGCTGCGCCTATTTGCAAATCCCAAAATCGAACATTTTCATCAGTTTCGGACCACTTTTATTCTTTTTCTTTGTTTTTCCATCCCGGATCGTACGTCGTGAGTTGTTAAAAGGACGACAACATAACTCGTGGGATGTTACAGGGCCCTACAACGTGTCGATATCAAGTCTTGCAAGGATGCTGCATTGTTAAAGCGGATGGGTTGTCGCTAAGACCATTGGGCCTTTTGAATGAGCCATCTCTCTGGGCTGGGACTGTGAACAGTCAACACATAAAGGATTTGTGCCAACAACATGACGGGTGTGATCATACCAGCACTAATGCACCGGATCCCATCAAAACTCCGAAGTTAAGCGTGCTTGGGCAAGAGTAGTACTAGGATGGGTGACCCCTGGGAAGTCCTCGTGTTGTACCCCCCATTTCAATTTTTTTTGCCCCGATTAGGGTTGCCAAAGTACTTTATCCACTACATTTCTATTACCAAATCCCACGGCACCTTGGGCAAGAAAACTTTGCTTCACGTAGCGGCTGGGCCCGCAAACCGAGGGCGTAAGGCTTGTGACCAGGTCTCCGTCGCTCCGGTGCATATAACTTTTGATTCGTAAGGAGTTAGGCGGCGCACAACATACTGTTGGAAAGCTTTCCAAGAGCTCTACGACGGGGGCAGCAAGTCTGCTCGGCTGCGCCTATTTTCGGATGCCAAAATTGAATGTTTTCATCTGTTTCGGACCACTTTTCTTCTTTTGATCTGTTTTTTCTTCACGAATCGTACGTCGTGAGTTGTTAAAAGGACGACAAACTAACTCTCGGGATATTACAAGGCCCTAAAATGCGTCCATATCACGTCTTGCGAGGATGCTGCGTTGTTAAAGCGGATGGGTTGTCGTTACACCAATTGGGCCTTTTGAATGGGCCATCTCTCTGGGATGGGACTGTGAACCGTCAACACATAAAGGATTTGTGCCCACAACATGACGGGTGCGATCATACCGTTACAAATGCACCAGATCCCATCAGAACTCCGAAATTAAGCGTGCTTGGATGATAGTAGTACAAGGATGGGTGACCCTCTAAGAAGTCCTCGTGTTGCACCCCTCATTTTCAATTTTTTTTGCCCCGGTTAGGGTTGCCAAGATATTTTATCCACCACATTTCTATTACCGAATCCCACGGCACCTTGGGCAAGACAACTTCGCTTCACGTAGAGGCTGGGCCCGCAAACTGAGGGCATAGGGCTTGTGACCAGGTCTCCATTTCTCCGGTGCCCATAACTTTTGATTCGTAAGAAGTTACGCGGCGCACAGCATACCGTTGGAAAGCTCCATGAGAGCTCTACGACGGGGGCTGTAAGCCTGCTCTGCTACGGCTATTTTCAGAGCAAAAAATTGAACGTTTTCATCAGTTTCAGACCATTTTTCTTCATTTCCTCTATTTTTTGTCCCGGATAGTACGTCGTGAGCTGTTAAAAGGATGACAACCTAACCCGCAGGACATTAGTGGGCACTACAATGAGTCGATATCACGTCTTGCGAGGATGCTGCGTTGTTAAAGTGGATGGGTTGTCGTTTAGCCCATTGGGCCTTTTGAATCGGCCATCTCTCTAGGCTGACACTGTGAACGGTCAACGCATAAAGGATTTGTGCCCACAACAACACGGGTGCGATCATACCAGCACTAATGCACTGGATCCCATCAGAACTCAGAAGTTAAGCGTGCTTGGGCGAGAGTAGTACTAGGATGGGTGACCCCTTGGGAAGTCCTCGTGTTGCACCCCCCATTTTCAAATGTTTTTGCCCCGGTTAGGGTTGTCAAGATACTTTATCCACCACATTTCTATTACCGAATCTCACGGTACCTTGGGCAAAACAACTTCGCTTCACGTAGAGGCTGGTCTCGCAAACCGAGGGCGTAGGGCTTGTGACTATATCTTCGTCGTTCCGGTGCCCATAACTTTTGATCCGTAAGGAGTTACGCGGCGCACAGTATACCTTTGGAAAGCTCTCCGAGAGCTCTACGGCAGGGGCAACAAGCTTGCTTGATTGTACCTTTTTTAAGAACCCAAAATTGAATGTTTTGATCAGTTTCGGGCCACTTTTCTTCTTTTGTTCTATTTTTTCATCCCGGATCGTACGTCGTGAGATGTTAAAAGGATGACAACCTAACAAGAGGGATTTTACAGGGCCCTGCAATGTGTCGATATCATGTCTTACGAGGATGTTGCGTTGTTAAAGCAGATGGGTTGTTGTTAAGCCCATCAGGCCTTTTCAATGGGCTATCTCTATGGGCTGGGACTGTGAACCGTCAACACATAAAGGATTTGTGCCCACAACATGACGGGTGTGATCATACCAGCACTAATGCACCGGATCCCATCATAACTCCGAAGTTAAGCGTGCTTGGGCGAGAGTAGTACGATTATGGGTGACCCCCTTTTCAAACTTCGCTTCACGTAGAGGTTTGGCCAGCAAATCGAGGGCGTGGGGCTTGTGACCAGGTCTCTGTCACTCCGGTGCCCATAACTTTTAATCCGTAAGGAATTACGCAGCTCACAACATACCGTTAGAAAGCTCTTCGATAGCTCTACGACGGGCGTTGCAAGCCTGCTCGGCTACGCCTATTTTTGTAGCCCAAAATAGAACATTTTCATCAGTTTTGGGCCACTTTTCTACTATTGCTCTCTTTTTTTGTCCCGAATCGTACGTCGTGAGCTGTTAAAAGGAAGACAACCTAACTTGCGGGACATTAGAGGGCCCTACAACACGTCGATATCACGTCTTGCGAGGATGCTACATTGTTGAAGCGGAAGGGTTGTTGTTATGCCCATTGGGACTTTTGAATGGGCCATCTCTCTGGGCTGGGACTATGAGCGGTCAACACATAAAGGATTTGTGTCCACAACAAGATGGGTGCAATCATACCAGCACTAATGCATCGGATCCCATCAGAACTCCGAAGTTAAGCGTGCTTGGGCGACAGTAGTACTAGGATGGGTGACCCCCTGCGAAGTCCTCGTGTTGCACCCCCCTTTCCAATTCTTTTTGCCTCGGTTAGGGTTGTCAAGATACTTTATCCACCACATTTCTATTACCAAATCCCACGGCCCCTTGTGCAAGACAACTTCGATTTGCGTAGAGGCTGGGCCCGAAAACTAAGGGCGTAGGGCTTGTGACCAGGTCTCTGTCGCTCCGGTGCCTTGACTTTTAATCCGTAATGAGTTACGTGGCGCACAACATGCCGTTGGAAAGCTCTCCGAGAGCTCTACCATGGGGGCAGCTAGCCTGGTCGGCTGCGCCTGTTTTCAGATCCCAAAATTGAACGTTTTCATCAGTTTTGGACCACTTTTCTTCTTTTGCTCTATTTTTTCATCCCGGATCGTACGTCATGAGCTGTTAAAAGGACGACAACATAACTCGCGGGATATTACAGGTCCCTACAACGTGTCGATGTCAAGTCTTACAAGGATGCTGCATTGTTAAAGCGGATGGGTTGTCGTTAAGCCCATTGGGCCAATTGAATGGGCCATCTCTCTGGGCTGGGATTGTGAACCGTCAACACATAAAGGATTTGTGCCCACAACATGACGGGAGCGATCATACCAGCAATAATGCGCCAGATCCTATCAGAACTCCGAAGTTAAGCGTGCTTGGGCGAGAGTAGTACTAAGATGGGTGACCCTTGGGAAGTCCTAGTGTTGCACCCCCTTTTCAATTTTTTTTGCCCCGGTTAGGGTTGCCAAAGTACTTTATCCACCACATTTCTATTACCGAATCCCACGGCATCTTGGGCAAGACAACTTCGCTTCACGTAGTGGCTGGGCCCACAAACCGAGGACGTAGGGCTTGTGACTAGGTCTCCGTCGCTCCGGTGCCCATAACTTTTGGTCCGTAAGGAGTTAGGTGGCGCACAGCATACCGTTGGAAAGCTTGACGAGAGCTCCATGACGGGGGCAGTAAGCCTGCTCAGCTGCGCCTATTTTCGGATCCCAAAATTGAATGTTTTCATCAGTTTCGGACCACTTTTCTTCTTTTGATATATTTTTTCATCCCAAATCGTACGTCGTGAGTTGTTAAAAGGACGACAACCTAACTCGTAGGATATTACAAGGCCCTAAAATGCATCGATATCACGTCTTGTGAGGATGCTGCGTTGTTAAAGCGGATAAGTTGTCGTTAAGCCCATTCGGCCTTTTGAATGGGCCATCTCTCTGGGATGGGACTGTGAACTGTCAACACATAAAGGATTTGCGCCCACAACATGACGGGTGCGATCATACCAGCACAAATGTACCGGATCCCATCAGAACACCGAAGTTAAGCGTGCTTGGACGATAGTAGTACTAGGATAGGTGACCCTCTAGGAAGTCCTCGTGTTGCACCCCTCATTTTCAATTTTTTTTGCCCCGGTTAGGGTTGCCAAGATACTTTATCCACCATATTTTTATTACCGAATCCCACGGCACCTTGGGCAAGACAACTTCACTTCACGTAGAGGATGGGCCTGCAAACTGAGGGCGTAGGGCTTGTGACCTGGTCTCCGTTTCTCCGGTGCCCATAACATTTGATCCGTTAGGAGTTACGCGGCGCACAGCATACCATTGGAAAGGTCCATGAGAGCTCTACGATGGGGGAAGTAATCCTGCTCGGCTGCGCCTATTTTCAGGGCCCATAATTGAACGTTTTCATCAGTTTCTGACCACTTTTCTTCCTTTCCTTTGTTTTTTTTGTCCCAGATCGTACGTCGTGAGCTGTTAAAAGGACGACAACCTAACTCGTGGGACATTACAGGGCCCTACAACGAGTCGATATCATGTCTCGCGAGGAAGCTGTGTTGTTGAAGTGGATGGGTTGTCGTTAAGCCCATTAGGCCTTTTCAATGGGCCATCTCTCTGGGTTGGGACTGTGAACGGTCAACACATAAAGGATTTGTGCTACAACATCACGGGTGCGATCATACCAGCACTAATACACCGGATCCCATCAGAACTCCGAAGTTAAGCGTGCTTGGGCGAGAGTAGTACTAGGATGGGTGAGCCCTAGGGAAGTCCCCGTGTTGTACCCCCCATTTTCAAATTTTTTTGCCCCGGCTAGGGTTGTCAAGATATTTTATCCATCACATTTCTATTATCGAATCTAGCGGCACCTTGCACAAGACAACTTCGCTTCACATAGAGGCTGGGCTCGCAAACCGAGGGCGTGGGGCTTGGGACCAAGTCTCTGTCGTTCCGGTGCCCATAACTTTTGATCCGTAAGGAGTTACGCGACGTACAGCATACCGTTAGAAATCTCTTTGAGAGCTCTACGACGGTGGCAATGAGCATGCTCGACTACACCTATTTTCGGAGCCCAAAATTGAATGTTTTCATCAGTTTCAAGCCGCATTTCTTCTTTTGTTCTATTTTTTCATCCCGGATAGTACGTCGTGAGCTGTTAAAAGGATGACAACCTAACTCGCCGGATATTACAGGGCCCTACAATGTGTCGATATCACGTCTTCCGAGGATGCTGCGTTTTAAAGCAGATGGGTTGTTTTTAAGCCCATTAGGCCTTTTCAATGGGCTATCTCTCTAGGCTGGGACTGTGAACTGTCAACACATAAAGGATTTGTGCCCACAACATGACGGGTGCAATCATACCAGCACTAATGCACTGGATCCCATCAGAACTCCGAAGTTAAGCATGCTTGGGCGAGAGTAGTACGATTATGGGTGACCCCCTGGGAAGTCCTCGTGTTGCACCCCCCCTTTTTAATTGTTTTTGCGCGGTTAGGGTTGCCAAGATACTTTATCCACCACATTTCTAATACCGAATCCCATGGCCCCTTGCGCCAGACAACTTCGCTTCGCATAGAAGCTGGGCCTGCAAACTGAGGGCGTGGAGCTTATGACCAGGTCTCCGTTGCTCTGGTGCCATAACTTTTAATCTGTAAGGAGTTACATGGCGCACAGCATACCGGTGGAAAGCTCTCCGAGAGCTCTACGACGGCGGCAGCTTGCCTGCTTGGCTGCGCCTATTTGCAGATCCCAAAATCGAACATTTTCATCAGTTTCGGACAACTTTTCTTCTTTTGCTTTGTTTTTCCGTCCTGGATCGTACGTCGTGAGCTGTTAAAAGGACGACAACATAACTCGCGGGATATTACAGGGCCCTACAATGTATCGATATCAAGTCTTGGAAGGATGCTGCGTTGTTAAAGCGGATGGGTTGTCGTTAAGCCCATTGGGCCTTTTGAATGAGCCATCTACCTGGGCTGGGACTGTGAACCATCAACACATAAAGGATTTGTGCCAACAACATGACGGGTGTGATCATATTAGCACTAATGCACCGGATCCCATCAGAACTTCGAAGTTAAGCGTGCTTGGGCGAGAGTAGTAGTAGGATGGGTGACCCCTGGGAAGTCCTCGTGTTGCACCCCCATTTTCAATTTTTTTTGCCCCGATTAGGGTTGCCATAGTACTTTATCCACCACATTTCTATTACCGAATCCCACGGCACCTTGGGCAAGATAACTTTGCTTCACGTAGCGGCTGGGCCTGCAAACCGAGGGCTTAAGGCTTGTGACCAGGTCTCCGTCGCCCCGGTGCCCATAACTTTTGATCCGTAAGGAGTTAGGCGGCGCACAGCATACCGTTGGAAAGCTTTCCGTGAGCTCTACGACGGGGGCAGCAAGCCTGCTCGGCTGCGCCTATTTTCAGATCCTAAAATTGAATGTTTTCATCTATTTCGGACCACTTTTCTTCTTTTGATATGTTTTTTTCATCCCAAATCGTACGTCGTGAGTGGTTAAAAGGATGACAACTTAACTCGCTGGCTATTACAAGGCCCTAAAATGCGTCGATATCACGTCTTGCGAGGATGCGGCGTTGTTAAAGCGGATGGGTTGTCGTTAAACTCATTGGGCCTTTTGAATGGGCCATCTCTCTGGGATGGGACTGTGAACCGTCAACACATAAAGGATTTGTGCCCACAACATGACGGGTGCGATCATACCAGCACAAATTCACCGGATCCCATTAGAACTCCAAAGTTAAGCATGCTTGGACGATAGTAGTACTAGGATGGGTGACCCTCTAGGAAGTCCTTGTGTTGCACCCCTCATTTTCAATTTTTTTTGTCCCGGTTAGGGTTGCCAAGATACTTTATCCACCACATTTCTATTACCGAATTCCACAGCACCTTGGGCAAGACAACTTCGCTTCACGTAGAGGAGGGCATAGGGCTTGTGACCAGGTCTCATGCCCATAACTTTTGATCCCTGAGGAGTTACGCGGTGCACAGCATACCGTTGGAAAGCTCCATGAGAGCTCTACGGCGGGGACAGTAAGCTTGCTCGGCTGTGCCTATTTTCAGAGCCCAAAATTGAACATTTTCATCAGTTTCAGACCACTTTTCTTCCTTTCCTCTATTTTTTTGTCCCGGATCGTAAGTCGTGAGCTCTTAAAAGGACAACAACCTAACTCGCGGGACATTTGAGTGCCCTACAACGAGTCGATATCACGTCTTGCGAGGATTTTGAGTTGTTGAAGTGGATGGGTTGTTGTAAAGCCCATTGGGCCTTTTGAATGGGCCATCTCTCTGGGCTGGGATAGTGAACCGTCAACACATAAAGGATTTGTGCCCACACCATGACGGGTGCGATCATACCAGCACTAATGCACTGGATCCCAAAAAAACTCCAAATTTAAGCGTGGTTGGGCGAGAATAGTACTAGGATGGGTGACCCCCTGGGAAGTCCTCGTGTTGCACCCCCCTTTTCAATTTTTTTTGCCCCGGTTAGAGTTGCCATAGTACTTTATCCACCACATTTCTATTACCGAATCCCACGGCACCTTGGGCAAGACAACTTTGCTTCACTTAGCGGCTGGGCTTGCAAACCGAGGGCTTAAGGCTTGTGACCAGGTCTCTGTTGCCCCGGTGCCCATAACTTTTGATCCGTAAGGAGTTAGGTGGCGCACAGCATACCGTTGGAAAGCTTTCCGAGAGCTCTACGACGGGGGCAGCAAGCCTACTCGGCTACGACTATTTTCAGATCCCAAAATTGAATGTTTTCATCTATTTCGGACCACTTTTCTTCTTTTGATCTGTTTTTTTCATCCCAAATCGTACGTCGTGAGTGGTTAAAAGGGTGACAACCTAACTCGCTGGCTATTACAAGGCCCTAAAATGCGTCGATATCACGTCTTGCGAGGATGCTGTGTTGTTAAAGCGGATGGGTTGTCGTTAAACTCATTGGGCCTTTTGAATGGGCCATCTCTCTGGGATGGGATTGTGAACTATCAACACATAAAGGATTTGTGCCCACAACATGACGGGTGCGATCATACCAGCACAAATGTACCGGATCCCATTAGAACTCCAAAGTTAAGCCTGCTTGGACGATAGTAGTACCAGGATGGGTGACCCTCTAGGAAGTCCTTGTGTTGCACCCCTCATTTTCAATTTTTTTTGCCCCGGTTAGGGTTGCCAAGATACTTTATCCACCACATTTCTATTACCGAATTCCACGGCACCTTGGGCAAGACAACTTCGCTTCACGTAGAGGATGGCATAGGGCTTGTGACCAGGTCTCATGCCCATAACTTTTGATCCCTGAGGAGTTACGCGGCGCACAGCATACCGTTGGAAAGCTCTCCGAGAGCTCTACAATGGGGGCAGTAAGCTTGCTCGGCTGTGCCTATTTTCAGATCCCAAAATCGAATATTTTCATCAATTTCAGGCCACTTTTCTTCCTTTGCTCTATTTTTTCGTCCCGGTTCGTATGTCGTGATCTGTTTAAAGGACAACAACCTAACTCGCGGGACATTTGAGTGCCCTACAACGAGTCGATATCACGTCTTTCAAGGATTTTGAGTTTCATGAAGTGGATGGGTTGTTGTTAAGCACATTGGGCCTTTTGAATGGGCCATCTATCTGGGCTGGGATAGTGAACGGTCAACACATAAAGGATTTGTGCCCACAACATGACGGGTGCGATCATACCAGCACTAATGCACTGGATCCCAAAAAAACTCCGAATTTAAGCGTAGTTGGGCGAGAGTAGTACTAGGATGGGTGACCCCCTAGGAAGTCCTCGTGTTGCACCCCCCTTTTCAATTTTTTTTGCCCCGGTTAGAGTTGCCATAGTACTTTATCCACCACATTTCTATTACCGAATCCCACGGCACCTTGGGCAAGACAACTTTGCTTCACTTAGCGGCTGGGCCTGCAAACCGAGGGCTTAAGGCTTGTGACCAGGTCTCTGTTGCCCCGGTGCCCATAACTTTTGATCCGTAAGGAGTTAGGCGGCGCACAGCATACCGTTGGAAAGCTTTCCGAGAGCTCTACGACGGGGGCAGCAAGCCTGCTCGGCTGTGCCTATTTTCAGATCCCAAAATTGAATATTTTCATCTATTTCGGACCACTTTTCTTCTTTTGATCTGTTTTTTTCATCCCAAATCGTACGTCGTGAGTGGTTAAAAGGATGACAACCTAACTCGCTGGCTATTACAAGGCCCTAAAATGCGTCGATATCACGTCTTGCGAGGATGCTGCGTTGTTAAAGCGGATGGGTTGTCGTTAAACTCATTGGGCCTTTTGAATGGGCCATCTCTCTGGGATGGGACTGTGAACCGTCAACACATAAAGGATTTGTGCCCACAACATGACGGGTGCGATCATACCAGCACAAATGCACCGGATCCCATTAGAACACCAAAGTTAGGCGTGCTTGGACGATAGTAGTACTAGGATGGGTGACCCTCTAGGAAGTCCTTGTGTTGCACCCCTCATTTTCAATTTTTTTTGCCCCGGTTAGGGTTGCCAAGATACTTTATCCACCACATTTCTATTACCGAATTCCACGGCACCTTGGGCAAGAAAACTTCGCTTCACGTAGAGGAGGGCATAGGGCTTGTGACTAGGTCTCATGCCCATAACTTTTGATCCCTGAGGAGTTACGTGGTGCATAGCATACCGTTGGAAAGCTTCATGAGAGCTCTACGGCGGGGACAGTAAGCTTGCTCGGCTGTGCCTATTTTCAGAGCCCAAAATTGAACATTTTCATCAGTTTCAGACAACTTTTCTTCATTTCCTCTATTTTTTTGTCCCGGATCGTAAGTCGTGAGCTCTTAAAAGGACAACAACCTAACTCGCGGGACATTTGAGTGCCCTACAACGAGTCGATATCACGTCTTGTGAGGATTTTGAGTTGTTGAAGTGGATGGGTTGTTGTTAAGCCCATTGGGCCTTTTGAATGGGCCATCTCTCTGGGCTGGGATAGTGAATGGTCAACACATAAAGGATTTGTGCCCACAACATGACGAGTGCGATCATACCAGCACTAACGCACTGGATCCCAAAAAAACTCCGAATTTAAGCGTGGTTGGGCGAGAGTAGTACTAGGATGGGTGACCCCCTAGGAAGTCCTCGTGTTGCACCCCCCTTTTCAATTTTTTTTGCCCCGGTTAGAGTTGTCATAGTACTTTATCCACCACATTTCTATTACCGAATCCCACGACACCTTGGGCAAGACAACTTTGCTTCACTTAGCGGCTGGGCCTGCAAACCGAGGGCTTAAGGCTTGTGACCAGGTCTCCGTCGCCCCGGTGCCCATAACTTTTGATTCGTAAGGAGTTAGGCGGCGCACAGCATACCGTTGGAAAGCTTTCCGAGAGCTCTACGACGGGGGCAGCAAGCCTACTCGGCTGCGCCTATTTTTAGATCCCAAAATTTAATGTTTTCATCTATTTCGGACCACTTTTCTTCTTTTGATCTATTTTTTCATCCCAAATTGTACGTCGTGAGTGGTTAAAAGGATGACAACCTAACTCGCTGGCTATTACAAGGCCCTAAAATGCGTCGATATCACGTCTTGCGAGGATGCTGCGTTGTTAAAGCGGATGGGTTGTCGTTAAACTCATTGGGCCTTTTGAATGGGCCATCTCTCTGGGATGGGACTGTGAACCATGAACACATAAAGGATTTGTGCCCACAACATGACGTGTGCGATCATACCAGCACAAATGCATCGGATCCCATTAGAACTCCAAAGTTAGGCGCGCTTGGACGATAGTAGTACTAGGATGGGTGACCCTCTAGGAAGTCCTTGTGTTTCACCCCTCATTTTCAATTTTTTTTGCCCCGGTTAGGGTTGCCAATATACTTTATCCACCACACTACTATTACCGAATTCCACGGCACCTTGGGCAAGAAAACTTCGCTTCATGTAGAGGAGGGCATAGGGCTTGTGACCAGGTCTCATGCCCATAACTTTTGATCCCTGAGGAGTTACGCGGTGCATAGCATACCGTTGGAAAGCTCCATGAGAGCTCTACGACAGGGACAGTAAGCTTGCTCAGCTGTGCCTATTTTCAGAGCCTTAAATTGAACATTTTCATCAGTTTCAGACCACTTTTCTTCCTTTCCACTATTTTTTTGTCCCGGATCGTAAGTCGTGAGCTTTTAAAAGGACAACAACCTAACTCGCGGGACATTTGAGTGCCCTACAACGAGTCGATATCACGTCTTGCGAGGATTTTGAGTTGTTGAAGTGGATGGGTTGTTGTTAAGCCCATTGGGCCTTTTGAATGGGCCATCTCTCTGGGCTGGGATAGTGAACGGTCAACACATAAAGGATTTGTGCCCACACTATGACGGGTGCGATAATACCAGCACTAATGCACTGGATCCCAAAAAAACTCCAAATTTAAACGTGGTTGGGCGAGAGTAGTACTAGGATGGGTGACCCCCTGGGAAGTCCTCGTGTTGCACCCCCCTTTTCAATATTTTTTGCCCCAGTTAGAGTTGCCATAGTACTTTATCCACCACATTTCTATTACCGAATCCCACGGCACCTTGGGCAAGACAACTTTCCTTCACTTAGCGGCTGGGCCTGCAAACCGAGGGCTTAAGGCTTGTGACCAGGTCTCCGTCGCCCCGGTGCACATAACTTTTGATCCTTAAGGAGTTAGGCGGCGCACAGCATACCGTTGGAAAGCTTTCCGAGAGCTCTACGACGGGGGCAGCAAACCTACTCGGCTGCGCCTATTTTCAGATCCCAAAATTGAATGTTTTCATCTATTTCGGACCACTTTTCTTCTTTTGATATGTTTTTTTCATCCCAAATCGTACGTCGTGAGTGGTTAAAAGGATGACAACCTAACTCGCTGGCTATTACAAGGCCCTAAAATGCGTCGATATCACGTCTTGCGAAGATGCTGCATTGTTAAAGCGGATGGGTTGTCGTTAAACTCATTGGGCCTTTTGAATGGGCCATCTCTCTGGGATGGGACTGTGAACCATCAACACATAAAGGATTTGTGCCCACAACATGACGGGTGCGATCATACCAGCACAAATGCACCGGATCCCATTAGTACTCCAAAGTTAAGCCTGCTTGGACGATAGTAGTACTAGGATGGTTGACCCTCTAGGAAGTCCTTGTGTTGCACCCCTCATTTTCAATTTTTTTTGCCCCGGTTAGGGTTGCCAAGATACTTTATCCACCACATTTCTATTACCGAATTCCACGGCACCTTGGGCAAGACAACTTCGCTTCACGTAGAGGAGGGCATAGGGCTTGTGACCAGGTCTCATGCCCATTACTTTTGATCCCTGAGGAGTTACGCGGTGCACAACATACCGTTGGAAAGCTCCATGAGAGCTCTACGGCGGGGACAGTAAGCTTGCTCGGCTGTGCCTATTTTCGGAGCCCAAAATTGAACATTTTCATCAGTTTCAGACCACTTTTCTTCCTTTGCTCTATTTTTTTGTCCCGGATCGTAAGTCGTGAGCTCTTAAAAGGACAACAACCTAACTCGCGCGACATTTGTGTGCCCTACAACGAGTCGATATCACGTCTTGCGAGGATTTTGAGTTGTTGAAGTGGATGGGTTGTTGTTAAGCCCATTGGGCCTTTTGAATGGGCCATCTCTCTGGGCTGGGACAGTGAACGGTCAACACATAAACGATTTGTGCCCACAACATGACGGGTGCGATCATACCAGCACTAATGCACTGGATCCCAAAAAAACTCTGAATTTAAGCGTGGTTGGGCGAGAGTAGTACTAGGATGGGTGACCCCCTGGGAAGTCCTCGTGTTGCACCCCCTTTTTCAATTTTTTTTGCCCCGGTTAGAGTTGCCATAGTACTTTATCCACCACATTTCTATTACGGAATCCCACGGCACCTTGGGCAAGACAACTTTGCTTCACTTAGCGGCTGGGCCTGCAAATCGAGGGCGTAGGGCTTGTGTCTAGGTCTCTGTCGCTCCGGTGCCCATAACTTTTGATCCGTAGGGAGTTACTGGGCGCACAGCATACCGTTGGAAAGCTCTCCAAGAGCTCTATGACGGGGGCAGCAAGCATACTCGGCTGCGCTAGTTTTCAAAGCCCAAAATTGAACATTTCCAATACTTTCGGGCCACTTTTCTTCTTTTGTTCTATTTTTCTATCCCGAATCGTACGTCGTGAGCTGTTAAAAGGACAACAACCAAACTTGCGGGATATTACAGGCCCTACAACGTGTCGATATCACATCTTGCGAGGATGCAGCATTGTTAAAGCGGATGGGTTGTCTTTAAGCCCATTGGGTCTTTTGAATGGGCTATCTCTCTGGGATGGGACTGTGAACCGCCAACAAATAAAGGACTTGTGCCCACAACATGACAGGTGCGATCATACCCGCACTAATGCACAGGATCCCATCATAACTCCGAAGTTAAGCGAGCTTGGGCGAGAGTAGTACTAGGATGGGTGACCCCCTGGGAAGTTCTCGTGTTGCACCCTCTTTTCCAAATTTTTTTGCCCCGATTAGGGTTGCCAAGATACTTTATCCACAACATTTCTATTACCGAATCCCGCAGCACCTTGGGCAAGACAACTTCACTTCACGTAGAGGCTGGGCCCGCAAACCGAGGGCGTAGGGCTTGTGACCAGGTCTCCGTCGCTCTGGTGCCCATAAATTTTGATCTGTAAGGAGTTAGGCGGCGCACAGCATACCGTTGGAAGCTTTCTGAGAGCTCTACGACGGGGGCAGCAAGCCAGCTTTGTCGCGCCTATTTTCAGAGCCCAAAATCAAATGTTTTCATCAATTTTGGGTCACTTTTCTTCTTTTGCTCTCTTTTTCCAACCCGGATCATACGTCGTGAGTTGTTTAAAGCATGACAACCTAACTCGCGGGATATTACGAGGCCCTGCAACGTGTTGATATCACGTCTTGCGAGGATGCTACGTTGTTAAAGCAGATAGGTTGTCGTTAAGCCCATTGGGCCTTTTGAATGAGCCATCTCTCTGGGCTGGGATTGTGAACCGTCAACACATAAAGAATTTTAGACCACAACATGACGGGTGCGATCATACCAGCACAAATGCACCGGATCCCATCAGAACACCGAAGTTAAGCGTGCTTGGGCGAGAGTAGTACTATTAAGGGTGACCCCCTGGGAAGTCCTCGTGTTGCACCCCCCCTTTTCAATTTTTTTTACCCCGGTTAGGGTTGCCAAGATACTTTATCCACCATATTTCTATTATCGAATCCCACGGCCCCTTGCGCAAGACAACTTCGCTATGCGTAGAGGCTGGGCCCGGAAACCAAGGGCGTGGGGCTTGTGACTAGGTTTCCGTCGCTCCGGTGCCATAACTTTTAATCTGTAAGGATTTACGCGGCGCACAGTATACCGTTGGAAAGCTCTCCGAGAGCTCTACGACGGGGGCAGCTAGCCTGCTCGGCTGCACCTGTTTTCAGATCCCAAAATCAAACGTTTTCTTCAGTGTCGAACCACTTTTCTTCCTTTGCTCTGTTTTTCCGTCCCGGATCGTACGTCGTGAGTTGTTAAAAGGACAACAACATAACTCGCGTGATATTACAGGTCCCTACATTGTGTCAATATCAACCCTTGAAAGGATGCTGCATTGTTAAAGTGGATGGGTTGTCGTTAAGCCCATTGGGCCATTTGAATGGGCCATCTCTCTGGGATGGGACTATGAACCGTCAACACATAAAGGATTTGTGCCCACAACATCACGGGTGCGATCATACCAGCACTAATGCACCGGATCCCATCAGAACTCCGAAGTTAAGCGTGTTTGGGCGAGAGTAGTACTAGGATGGGTGACCCTTGGGAAGTCCTCGTGTTGCACCCCCCTTCTCAATTTTTTTTGCCCCGGTTGGGGTTGCCAAAGTACTTTATCCACCACATTTCTATTACCGAATCCCACGGCACCTTGGGCAAGACAACTTCGCTTCACGTAGCGGTTGGGCCCGCAAACTGAGAGCGTAGGGCTTGTGACTAGGTCTCTGTCGCTCCGGTGCCCATAACTTTTGATCCGTAAGGAGTTAGACGGCACACAGCATACCGTTGGAAAGCGTTCCGAGAGCTCTACGACGGGCATAGCAAGCCTGCATGGTTGCGCTTATTTTCAGATGCCAAAATTGGATGTTTTCATCTGTTTCGGACCACTTTTCTTCTTTTGATCTGGTTTTTCTTCACGAATCGTACGTCATGAGTTGTTAAAAGGACGACAACCTAACTCGCGGGATATTACAAGACCCTAAAATGCGCCGATATCACGTCTTGCGAGGATGCTGTGTTGTTAAAGCGGATGGGTTGTCGTTAAGCCCATTGGGCCATTTGAATGGGCCATCTCTCTGGGATGGGACTGTGAACCGTCAACACATAAAGGATTTGTGCCCACAACATGACGGGTGCGATCATACCGACACAAATGCACCGGATCCCATTAGAACTCCGAAATTAAGCGTGCTTGGACGATAGTAGTACAAAGATGGGTGACCCTCTAGGAAGTCCTCGTGTTGTACCCCTCATTTTCAATTTTTTTTGCCCCGGTTAGGGTTCCCAAGATACTTTATCCCCCACATTTCTATTACCAAATCCCACGGCACCTTGGACAAGACAACTTCGTTTCACGTAGAGGCTGAGCCTGCAAACTGAGGGCTTTGGGCTTATCACCAGGTCTCCGTCTCTCCGGTGCCCATAACTTTTGATACGTAAGGAGTTACGCGGCGCACAGCATACCGTTGGAAAGTTCCATGAGAGCTCTACGACGGGGGCAGTAAGCCCAAAATTGAACATTTTCATCAGTTTCAGACCCCTTTTCTTCATTTCCTCTATTTTTTTGTCCCGGATCGTACGTCGTGGGCTGTTAAATGGACGACAACCTAACACGCGGGACATTAGTGGGCACTACAACGAGTCGATGTCACATCATGCGATGATGCTGTGTTGTTGAAGTGGATGAGTTGTCGTTAATCTCTTTGGGCCTTTTGAATCGGCCATCTCTCTAGGCTGGCACTGTGAACGGTCAAAACATAAAGGATTTGTGCCCACAATATCACGAGTGCGATCATACCAGTACTAATGTATCGGATCCCATCAGAACTCCGAAGTTAAGCGTGCTTCGGCGAGAGTAGTACTAGGATGGGTGACCCCTTGGGAAGTCCTCGTGTTGCACCCCCCATTTTCAAATGTTTTTGCCCCAGTTAGGGTTGTCAAGATACTTTATCCACCACCTTTCTATTACCGAATCTCACGGCACCTTGGGCAAGACAACTTCGCTTCACGTAGAGGCTGGTCTCGCAAACCGAGGGCGTAGGGCTTGTGACTAGGTCTTCGTCGCTCCGGTGCCCATACCTTTTGATCCGTAAGGAGTTACACGGCGCACAGTATACTGTTGGAAAGCTCTCCGAGAGTTCTACGGCGGGGGCAACAAGCTTGCTTGATTGCGCCTGTTTTCGGAGCCCAAAATCGAATGTTTTCATCAGTTTCAGGCCACTTTTCTACTTTTGTTCTATTTTTTCATCCCGGATCGTACGTCGTGAGCTGTTAAAAGGACGACAACCTAACTAGCGGGATATTACAGGGCCCTGCAATGTGTCGATGTCATGTCTTCCGAGGATGCTGCATTGTTAAAGCAAATGGGTTGTTGTTAAGCCCATTGGGCCTTTTCAATGGGCTATCTCTCTGGGCTGGGACTGTGAACTGTCAACACATAAAGGATTTGTGCCCACAGCATGACGGGTGTGATCATACCAGCACTAATGCACCATATCCCATCAGAACTCCAAAGTTAAGCATGCTTGGGCGAGAGTAGTACTAGGATGGGTGACCCCCTGGGAAGTCCTCGTGTTGCACCCCCTTTTTCAATTTTTTTTCCCCGGTTAGGGTTGTCAAGATACTTTATCGACCACATTTCTATTACCGAATCTCACGACATCTTGGGCAAGACAACTTCGCTTCACAAAGAGGTTGGGCCCGCAATTCGAGGGCGTGGGGCTTGTGACCAAGTCTCTGTCGCTGTAGTGCCCATAACTTTTAATCCGTAAGGAGTTAGGCGGCGCACAGCAAACCGTTGGAAAGCTTTCCGAGAGCTCTACGATGGGGGTGGCAAGCCTGCTCGGCTGCGGCTATTTTCAGAGACCAAAATCAAATGTTTTCATCAGATTCGGGTCACTTTTCTTCTTTTGCTCTCTTTTTTCATCCTAGATCATACGTCGTGAGCTGTTTAAAGCATGACAACCTAACTCGCGGGATATTACAGGGCCCTAAAACGTGTCGATATCACGTCTTGCGAGGATGCTGCGTTGTTAAAGTGGATGGGTTATCGTTAAGCCCATTGGGCCTTTTGAATGAGCCATCTCTATGGGCTGGGACTGTGAACCGTCAACACATAAAGAATTTGAGCCCACAACATGACAAGTGTGATCATACCAACACTAATGCACCGGATCCTATCAGAACTCCGAAGTTAAGCGTGCTTGGGCGAGAGTAGTACTATTATGGGTGACCCCCAAGGAACTCCTCGTGTTGCACCTCCCCTTTTCAATTTTTTTTGCCTCGGTTAGGGTTGCCAAGATACTTTATCCACCACATTTCTATTACCGAATCCCACGGCCCCTTGCGCAAGACAACTTCGCTTCGAGTAGAGGCTGGGCCCGCAAACCGAGGGCGTAGGGCTTGTGACCAGATCTCCGTCGCTTCGGTGCCATAACTTTTAATCCGTAATGAGTTACGCGGCGCACAACATGTTGTTGGAAAGCTCTCCGAGAGCTCTACCAAGGGGGCAGTTAGCCTGGTCAGTTGTGCCTGTTTTCAGATCCCAAAATCGAACGTTTTCATCAGTTTTGGACCACTTTTCTTCTTCCGCTCTGTTTTTCCGTCCTGAATCGTACGTCGCGAGCTGTTAAAAGGACGACAACATAACTCGCGGGATATTACAGGTCCCTACAACGTGTCGATATCAAGTCTTACAAGGATGCTGCGTTGTTAAGCGGATGGGTTGTCGTTAAGCCCATTGGGCCATTTGAATGGGCCATCTCTCTAGGCTGGGATTGTGAACCGTCAACACATAAAGGATTTGTACCCACAACATGACGGGTGCGATCATGCCAGCACTAATGCACTGGATCCCATCAGAACTCCGAAGTTAAGCGTGCTTGGGCTAGAGTAGTACTAGGATGGGTGACCCCTGGGAAGTCCTCGTGTTGTACCCCCATTTTCAATTTTTTTTGCCCCAGTTAAGGTTGCCAAAGTACTTTATCCACAACATTTCTATTATCAAATCCCACGGCATCTTGGGCAAGACAACTTCGCTTCACGTAGGACCTGGGCCCGCAAACCGAGGACGTAAAGCTTGTGACTAGGTCTCTGTCGCTCCGGTGCCCATAACTTTTGGTCCGTAAGGAGTTAGGCGGCGCACAGCATACCGTTGGAAAATTTGACGAGAGCTCTACGACGGGGGTAGCAAGCCTGCTCGGCTGCGCCTATTTTCGGATCCCAAAATTGAATGTTTTTATCATTTTCGGACCACCTTTCTACTTTTGAATCTGTTTTTCCGTCACGAATCGTACGTCGTGAGTTGTTAAAAGGACGACAACCTAACTCACAGGATATTACAAGGCCCTAAAATACGTCGATATCACGTCTTGCGAGGATGCTGCGTTTTTAAAGCAGATGGGTTGCCGTTAAGCCCATTTGGCATTTTGAATGGGCCATCTCTCTGGGATGGGACTGTGAACCATTAACACATAAAGGATTTGTGCCCACAACATGACGGGTGCGATTATACCAGCACAAATGTACCGGATCCCATTAGAACTCCGAAGTTAAGCATGCTTGGACGATAGTAGTACTAGGATGGGTGACCCTCTATGAAGTCCTCGTGTTGCACCCCTCATTTTCAATTTTTTTTTCCCCGGTTAGGGTTGCCAAGATACTTTATTCACCATATTTCTATTACCGAATCCCACGGCACCTTGGGCAAGACAACTTCACTTCACGTAGAGGCCGGACCCGCAAACTGAGGGCGTAGGGCTTGTGACTAGGTCTCCGTCTCTCCGGTGCCCATAACTTTTGATCCGTTAGGAGTTACACGGCGCACAGCATACCGTTGGAAAGCTCCATGAGAGCTCTACGACGGGGGTAGTAAGCCTGCTCGGTTGTGCCTATTTTTAGAGCCCAAAATTGAACGTTTTCATCAGTTTTTGACCACTTTTCATCTTTTCCTCTATTTTTTTGTCCCGAATCGTACGTCGTGAGCTGTTAAAAGGACGAAAACCTAACTCGCAGGACATTAGAGGGCCCTACAACGAGTTGATTTCAAGTCTTGCGAGGTTGCTATTTTGTTGAAGTGGATGGGTTGTCGTTATGCCCATTAGGCCTTTTGAATGGGCCATCTCTCTGGGTTGGGACTGTGAACGGTCAACACATAAAGGATTTGTGCCCACAACATCACGAGTGCGATCATACCAGCACTAATGCCCTGGATCCCATCAGAACTCCAAAGTGATGCGTGCTTGGGCGAGAGTAGTACTAGGATGGGTGAGCCCTTGGGAAGTCCTCGTGTTGCACCCCCCATTTTCAATTTTTTTTGCCCCGGTTAGGGTTGTCAATATACTTTATCCACCACATTTCTATTACCGAATCCCACGGCACCTTGGACAAGACAACTTCGCTTCACATAGAGGCTGGTCTCGCAAACCGAGGGCGTAGGGCTTGTGACTAGGTCTCCGTCGCTCCGGTGCCCATAACTTTTGATTCGTAAGGAGTTACGCGGCGCACAGTATACCGTTAGAAAGCTCTCCGAGAGCTCTACGGCGGGGGAAACAATCTTGCTTGACCACACCTATTTTCGGAGCCCAAAATCGAATGTTTTCATTAGTTTCAGGCCACATTTCTTCTTTTGTTCTATTTTTTCATCCCAGATCGTACGTCGTGAGCTGTTAAAAGGACGACAACCTAACTCGCCAGATATAACAGGGCCCTACAATATGTCGATATCACGTCTTCCGAGGGTGCTACGTTGTTAAAGCAGATGGGTTGTTGTTAAGCCCATTGGGCCTTTTCAATGGGCTATCTCTCTAGGCTGGGGCTATGAACTGTCAACACATAAAGGATTTGTGCCCACAACATGACGGGTGCGATCATACCAGCACTAATGCACCGGATCCCATCAGAACACCGAAGTTAAGCGTGCTTGGGCGAGAGTAGTACTAGGATGGGTGACCCCCTAGGAAGTCCTCGTGTTGCACCCCCCTTTTCAATTTTTTTTGCCCCGGTTAGGGTTGCCGAGATACTTTTTTCACCACATTACTATTACCGAATCCCACGGCACCTTCGCCAAGACAACTTCGCTTCACGTAGAGGCTGGGCCGGCAAATCGAGGGCGTGGGGCTTGTGACCAGATCTCCGTCGCTCCGGTGCCCATAACTTTTAATCCGTAAGGAGTTACGCAGTGCACAGCATACCATTGGAAGCTCTTCGAGATCTCTACGACAGGGGTAACAAGCCTGCTCGGCTGCGCCTATTTTCGGAGTCCAAATTCCAAGGTTTTTATCAGTTTTGGGCCACTTTTCTTCTTTTGCTCTATTTTTTCGTCCCGGATCGTACGTCGTGAGCTGTTAAAAGGAAGACAACCTAACTCGCGGGATATTAGAGGGCCCTACAACACGTCGATATCACGTCTTGTGAGGATACTACGTTGTTGAATCGGATGGGTTGTTGTTATGCCCATTGGGCCTTTTGAATGGGCCATCTCTCTGGGCTAAGACTATAAACGGTCAACACATAAAGGATTTATGCCCACAACACGACGGGTGCGATCATACTAGCAGTAATGCATCGGATCCCATCAGAACTCCGAAGTTAAGCGTGCTTGGGCGAGAGTAGTACTAGGATAGGTGACCCCCTGGGAAGTCCTCGTGTTGCACCCCCCTTTTCATTTTTTTTGCCCCAGTTAAGGTTACCAAGATACTTTATTCACCACATTTCTATTACCGAATCCCACAGCACCTTGGGCAAGACAACTTCGCTTCACGTTGAGGCTGCTCTCGCAAACCGAGGGCGTAGGGCATGTGACTAGGTCTCCGTCGCTCCGGTGTCCATAACTTTTGATTCGTAAGGAGTTATGCGGTGCACAGTATACCGTTGCAAAGCTCTCCGAGAGCTCTACGGCGAGGGCAGCAAGCCTGCTCGACTACGCCTGTTTTCGCAGCCCAAAATTGAATATTTTCATCAGTTTTGGGCCACTTTACTTCTTTTGCTCTATTTTTTCATCCCGGATCGTACATCGTGAGCTGTTAAAAGGATGACAAACTAACTCGCGGGATATTACAGGGCCTTACAACATGTCGATATCACGTCTTCCAAGGATGCTGCGTTGTTAAAGCAGATGGTTTGTCGTTAAGCTTATTGGGCCTTTTGAATGGGCCATATCTCTGGGCTGAGACTGTGAACTATCAACACATAAAGGATTTGTGCCCACAACAAGACAGGTGCGATCATACCAGCACTAATGCACCGGATACCATCAGAACTCCGAAGTTAAGAGTGCTTGGGTGAGAGTAGTACTAGGATGGGTGGCGCCCCGGGAAGTCCTCGTGTTGCACCTGTGACGTCCGAGATTTAGCCATGCATTCAATTACTGTTGCATCCTTTATTTGCGCACCTCTTTCTATGCCTTATTAATTGTCTTCTTAAATTACTATTCACTCCGTTTTTAAACTGCATTCTATTAGTTAATTAGTATTTTTATTAAATCATATTAATTGTTAAAGTAGTGGGAAAAATGTGCAATTGAGCTAGAGGCGATAGGAGAGCTCATTTAGAAAATAATTTTTGTAGTTGAATGAATAGTATTACGTAACATAACTTAGGGAATGAATTAGCTAGCATTCATTTTACTATCTAGGCTCGTTTTAAGCTAACTAATCGCATTTAGTGAACCATTTAAGCAAGCAACTTAGCCCCATTTAATATATAACTCACACAACACACACATTAGCTCATAACTTAGCAAAAAAAAAAAAAAAAAAAAGAGAGCATGCTGAAAACACTGTAGTAAATCCGAGAATTGCATTGGAGAAGAAATAGAGTTTTTTTGCTCAACAAATCCTCATTCCAAGCCAAGCCAAGCTAGGTGCAAGTGGTTTAGGGTGTCTACTAGCCTCCTAGGAGTACCTACGCGCATTGGTGAGGGATTTCACGGCTTATTTTCGCATTTTAAAATAGTTGCTATTTTCTTGATTTGTTGAAAATGTGTTCAAATGCTATTGTATTGATTATCTATGCTATTATACCTTATATATGAGTGCTAGAGAACATATTTGAGCCATCGTTTCGCAATTTAAACGGTTAGAATCGTTAGTTTGATTTTTAGGGTGAATAGTGACGTTTTTCTAGGGTTTTGCGTAATTGCTCGAATTAGCTTGATTAAAGGCTTCTAATAGATGTCTTAGGTGCTAGTGAAGGTAATCTAATAGCCACGTGCACTTGCATTGTCCTTAAATCGCTAAAAATGTAAAATAGTCGACTTTAATTTGGGGCTTTCGGGGTTAATGCGAATCCGGGTGAATTTGGGCTTCAATTCTAGTATCCTTAGGCTACCTAGGTGCTATAGAAGCCTTGATATCCTTTGTTTGAAGCCCGGACATTGTATGTGTAGTTTAAAGCCATAAGAGGGAATTTGGGGCTTTCGGGGTAATTGCAGCCATTTGAATGAGTTAGAGGGTTGAGAGGGTACCTTGAGGGTTAGTTAGAAGGTTGGGAGAGTTTCCTTTGAAAATGGAATCATTAACCTTGGTTTGGAAGATAAATAGTTTGAAAAACAAAGGGGTTTAGGTGCAATTTCGATTGACTCACACTTCTAAACCCATAGCATGACTCCTTAAGTGTTTATATATGGTTTCAAGTCGATATGGAGCTTTTGGTATGATTCTATGCTTATTTTGTATATGTTCCTTTGTAAACTACTTATTAGCTTCTATAATTGCTTCTATGCTAATTGCCTCGAGGTCAACCTACTTTGTTGATCCTCATATGTGTTAATGCTTATATTATTGCTATTAACTTGCCATCGTTAAGTGCATTGCATCGTGGTTGCGCAACCATAGTGTCAGGGGCGGATGTGTTGAATATCGGCTGGGCGGCAGAGGGCTTGCCGGTGGATATTCAAACTCCGTACCCTAGTCCCTCATTCGCCTGGTCCGGAGATTGCCAGGGGATGTTGGGTCGTAGGATTATCGGGGTACATCCGGAGTACACCCACTGGAGTGTTTGGGGTTATGCCGGCTTATCGTGATCGTGCTCGTGGTTCGTGGATCGTGAATGAAGACCAGTGAAGATTGGTGTATAGGGGATTGTGTGAAATGTATCCTTTTAAATGTGTGGTTACTTATGTTATCATTGCTTCTTAAATTGTCTAAGTGATATTGTTGTATAACTGTATTATCTGTTGCATTGCACGCCCCGGGACTATATCCCTCACTGGGCAACAGTGGTTGCTCATACCTCGCTAACATGTTTCAGGTGGCACAGTTGGTGGAGTTGCCTTAGCTGCTGTGTGATATTTGTCTGAGGTGGATGTGCTTTATGGTTGCTATGTGAAGAATTTGTTGTCCTATGTATAATCTATTTTGGGGCCTTAAAGCTCATGTATGTATTTGAGTAATATGTAAGCTGGAAGTCTGATAATGTAGTAGCAGTGGTAATTCTATGGCTTGTAATAACTTATATTTCTATTTCTAGTTGCTTTGCATGCTTGGGAGTGAATGGCTTAGTGTAGAATGTTTTATCTCTAAGTATGTTTTAATGTTATCCTAGAATGGCATGGTTATTAGACTATATTATAAACAAGTTACTTGCATGCTTGTGTGGTTTTGGAACTGTTGTTTGCTTCAAGGCTCGGATGGCCGTAAATCTTTAAATATTTAGCCATGAAAAGTTTGTTTACCTTGTAGTTACCTTATTTGAGAATTTACAGGTTTTTAGAATGTCCATAGTACAGGGGAAACTCTGTCCGTTTTTCCCCTAAAATTTTGTGACCGGGTTTGGTATTGGGTTGAGAATAGCATGGTTATTAGAGCCTCCGGTCTCGTGAGGGATCGGGGCGTTACAGGTGGTATCAGAGCTTAGTTAGCTCTAAGCCGGGACAGGGTCCTCGGCCTGTCGGGTAGTAACCCTTGCATGTGTGCTTGATTAAGTGTGTGTCTTAAAAGTGTATGCCTGCATGTTTGATTGTGTGTCTGGTATTGAATGTGTGCACCTATGTGATATAATTATGTGTTACGTGCTAAATGTGTGCAAGGTGAAGCAAAGTGGCTAGTTATGCATCAAATTGACTTTGTGAATTATTAAATGCTTGAACTGTTGCTTGTAATGTGTGTATTTGAATGTCTTTGATTGAGTTGTGTTATGCTTGACTTGATTATCGTGCTTGAATGACTTTGATGATTACACTGTTTCACAAACTCTTTCATTAACATGTTTGCGTAATAGTTTAAAGAATGATTATACATATGCAATTGTTTGGCATGCATACATAGCCGTCGAATGGTAAGAAAAACTCCTTCCTCCCCTGAAGAGAGGTGATTAGTGGCAGGCCTTCCAAATTATGTTGATTAGCAGAAATGAGAGGCAATTAATCAGCCTTTATTTGGGAATTGGTGGATATAGTTGGAGCTCAGTTATTGGGATTCTTCTAAGGCCTTCTTCAGTGCTTAGCGGTCATAAATGAGTAGCTTCTTTTGGGGTTTCTATATGACAGTTCTCTGGAGTATATTCTTGGTATTTTCTTATCAGCTATTCATTTGGTATTCTTTTGTCGGCATCTCTCAGAAGAATTGGTATATGGGATTCTTTTTAGCCTTATTATCTGGTATTATTTACAATACTCCTGCTTGGAACTTTTATTGGTATTTTCTCTCCGCTCTTAGTTTGGATTCTATTCTTCTATGGTATTCGTACCAGCAGGATTCTTATTTGGATTTCGAAGTAGCGTCTCTATTGGAGCCTTTATTTGGCCTTATTAAGTGAGGTTCGCAGACAATACTACTGAGATTTCTTAATGAGCTTCCACGAGAATTCGTATATGGTATTCTTGCTTAGCAACTGATGACGAATAATCAGAGTTTGTTTTCAGTTGATGCAGATGTTCTCTTGTGAAGAAGAATTGCGTGGACGCAATTAGTTTAAGGGGGAGATGATGTGACGTCCGAGATTTAGCCATGCATTCAATTACTGTTGCATCCTTTATTTGCGCACCTCTTTCTATGCCTTATTAATTGTCTTCTTAAATTACTATTCACTCCATTTTTAAACTGCATTCTATTAGTTAATTAGTATTTTTATTAAATCATATTAATTGTTAAAGTAGTGGGAAAAATGTGCAATTGAGCTAGAGGCGATAGGAGAGCTCATTTAGAAAATAATTTTTGTAGTTGAATGAATAGTATTACGTAACATAACTTAGGGAATGAATTAGCTAGCATTCATTTTACTATCTAGGCTCGTTTTAAGCTAACTAAGCGCATTTAGTGAACCATTTAAGCAAGCAACTTAGCCCCATTTAATATATAACTCACACAACACACACATTAGCTCATAACTTAGCAAAAAAAAAAAAAAAAAAAAGAGAGCATGCTGAAAACACTGTAGCAAATCCGAGAATTGCATTGGAGAAGAAATAGAGTTTTTTTGCTCAACAAATCCTCATTCCAAGCCAAGCCAAGCTAGGTGCAAGTGGTTTAGGGTGTCTACTAGCCTCCTAGGAGTACCTACGCGCATTGGTGAGGGATTTCACGGCTTATTTTCGCATTTTAAAATAGTTGCTATTTTCTTGATTTGTTGAAAATGTGTTCAAATGCTATTGTATTGATTATCTATGCTATTATACCTTATATATGAGTGCTAGAGAACATATTTGAGCCATCGTTTCGCAATTTAAACGGTTAGAATCGTTAGTTTGATTTTTAGGGTGAATAGTGACGTTTTTCTAGGGTTTTGCGTAATTGCTCGAATTAGCTTGATTAAAGGCTTCTAATAGATGTCTTAGGTGCTAGTGAAGGTAATCTAATAGCCACGTGCACTTGCATTGTCCTTAAATCGCTAAAAATGTAAAATAGTCGACTTTAATTTGGGGCTTTCGGGGTTAATGCGAATCCGGGTGAATTTGGGCTTCAATTCTAGTATCCTTAGGCTACCTAGGTGCTATAGAAGCCTTGATATCCTTTGTTTGAAGCCCGGACATTGTATGTGTAGTTTAAAGCCATAAGAGGGAATTTGGGGCTTTCGGGGTAATTGCAGCCATTTGAATGAGTTAGAGGGTTGAGAGGGTACCTTGAGGGTTAGTTAGAAGGTTGGGAGAGTTTCCTTTGAAAATGGAATCATTAACCTTGGTTTGGAAGAGAAATAGTTTGAAAAACAAAGGGGTTTAGGTGCAATTTCGGTTGACTCACACTTCTAAACCCATGGCATGACTCCTTAAGTGTTTATATGTGGTTTCAAGTCGATTTGGAGCTTTTGGTATGATTCTATGCTTATTTTGTATATGTTCCTTTGTAAACTACTTATTAGCTTCTATAATTGCTTCTATGCTAATTGCCTCGAGGTCAACCTACTTTGTTGATCCTCATATGTGTTAATGCTTATATTATTGCTATTAACTTGCCATCGTTAAGTGCATTGCATCGTGGTTGCGCAACCATAGTGTCAGGGGCGGATGTGTTGAATATCGGCTGGGCGGCAGAGGGCTTGCCGGTGGATATTCAAACTCCGTACCCTAGTCCCTCATTCGCCTGGTCCGGAGATTGCCAACGGAAGTTGGGTCATAGGATTATCGAGGTACATCCGGAGTACACCCACTGGAGTGTTTGGGGTTATGCCGGCTTATCGTGATCGTGCTCGTGGTTCGTGGATCGTGAATGAAGACCAGTGAAGATTGGTGTATAGGGGATTGTGTGAAATGTATCCTTTTAAATGTGTGGTTACTTATGTTATCATTGCTTCTTAAATTGTCTAAGTGATATTGTTGTATAACTGTATTATCTGTTGCATTGCACGCCCCGGGACTATATCCCTCACTGGGCAACAGTGGTTGCTCATACCTCGCTAACATGTTTCAGGTGGCACAGTTGGTGGAGTTGCCTTAACTGCTGTGTGATATTTGTCTGAGGTGGATGTGCTTTATGGTTGCTATGTGAAGAATTTGTTGTCCTATGTATAATCTATTTTTGGGCCTTAAAGCTCATGTATGTATTTGAGTAATATGTAAGCTGGAAGTCTGATAATGTAGTAGCAGTGGTAATTCTATGGCTTGTAATAACTTATATTTCTATTTCTAGTTGCTTTGCATGCTTGGGAGTGAATGGCTTAGTGTAGAATGTTTTATCTCTAAGTATGTTTTAATGTTATCCTAGAATGGCATGGTTATTAGACTATATTATAAACAAGTTACTTGCATGCTTGTGTGGTTTTGGAACTGTTGTTTGCTTCAAGGCTCGGATGGCCGTGAATCTTTAAATATTTAGCCATGAAAAGTTTGTTTACCTTGTAGTTACCTTATTTGAGAATTTACAGGTTTTCAGAATGTCCATAGTACAGGGGAAACTCTGTCCGTTTTTCCCCTAAAATTTTGTGACCGGGTTTGGTATTGGGTTGAGAATAGCATGGTTATTAGAGCCTCCGGTCTCGTGAGGGATCGGGGCGTTACAGCACCCACCCCTTTTCAAATTTTTTTGCCCCGGTTAGGGTTGCCAAGATACTTTGTCCACCATATTTATATTACAGAATCCCACGACACCTTGGCCAAGACAACTTCGCTTCATGTAGAGGCTGGGCCCGCAAACCGAGGGCGTGGGGCTTGTGACCAGGTCTCCGACGCTCCGGTGCCCATAACTTTTAATCCGTAAGGAGTTACGCGGCGCACAGCATACCGTTGGAAAGCTCTCCGAGAGCTCTTCGACGAGGGCAGCAATCCTTCTCAGCTGCACCAGTTTTTGGTGCCAAAAATTGAAAGTTTTTATCAATTTCAGGCCACTTTTCTTCTTTTGCTTTGTTTTTCCATCCCGGATCGTACGTCGTGACCTGTTAAAAGGACGACAACCTAACCAGTGGGATATTATAGGGCCCTAAAATGTGTCGATATCACGTCTTGCGAGGATGCTGCGTTGTAAAAGTGGATGGGTTGTCGTTAAGCCCATTGGGCCTTTTGAATGGGCCATCTCTCTGGGCTTGGACTGTGAACCGTCAACACATAAAGGATTTGAGCCCACAACATAATGGGTGCGATCATACCAGCACTAATGCACCGGATCCCATCAGAACTCCTAAGTCAAGCGTGCTTGAGCAAGAGTAGTACTAGGATGGGTGACCCCCTGGGAAGTCCTCATGTTGCACCCACCATTTTCAATTTTTTTTGCCCCGGTTAGGGTTGCCAAGATACTTTATCCACCATGTTTCTATTACCGGATCCCACAGCCCTTTGGTCAAGACAACTTCGCTTCACGTAGAGGCTGTGCCAACAAACCGAGGGCGTGGGGCTTGTGGCCAGGTCTCTGTCGCTTCGGTGCCCATAACTTTTAATCCGTAAGGTGTTACGCAGCGTATAGCACACTGTTGGAAATCTCTCCGAGAGCTCTACGACGGGGGAAACAAGCCTGCTTAGCTGCGCCTATTTTCAGAGCCCAAAATAGAACATTTTCATTTGTTTCGGGCCACTTTTCTTCTTTTGCTTTGTTTTTCCGTCACGGATCGTATGTCGTGAGTTGTTAAAAGGATGACAACCTAACTCGTGTGATATTACAGGGCCCTACAACGCGTCGATATCACGTCTTATGAGGATGCTGCCTTGTTGAAGGGGATGGGTTGTTGTTAAGCCCATTGTGCCTTTTGAATGGGCCATCTCCCTGGGCTGAGACTGTGAACCGTCAACACATAAAGGATTTTTGCTCTCAACATGATTGGTGCGATAATACCAGCACTAATGCACCGGATCCCGACAGAACTCCGAAGGTAGGAATTATTGGGCGGGAGTAGTACTAGGATGGGTAACCCCTTGGGAAGTCCTCGTGTTGCACCCCCTTTTTCAATTTTTTTTGCCTCAATTAGGGTTACCAAGATACTACTTTATCCACCACATTTCTTTTACCGAATCCCATGGCACCTTGGGCAAGACAACTTCACTTCACGTAGAGGCTGGGCCCGTAAACCGAGGGCGTAGTGCCTGTGACCAGGTCTCTGTAGCTCTGGTGCCAATAACTTTTGATCCGTAAGGAGTTACACGGTGCACAGCATACCATTGGAAAGCTCTCTGAGAGCTCTACGATGGGGGCAACAAGCCTGCTCGGCTGTGCCTGTTTTGGGAGCTCAAAATCGAACGTTTTCATCAATTTATGGCAACTTTTCTACTTTTGCTCTGTTTTTCCGTCCCGGATCGTACGTCGTGACCTGTTAAAAGGATGACAACCTAACTCGTCGGATATTAGAGGGCCCTACAACGCGTCAATGTCACGTCTTGTGAGGATGCTACGTTGTTGAAGTGGATGGGTTGTCGTTTAGCCCATTGGGCCTTTTGAATGGGCCATCTCTTTGGACTGGGACTGTGAACGGCCAACCCATAAAGGATTTGTGCCCACAACATGACGGGTGCGATCATACCAGCACTAATGCACAGGATCCCAACAAAACTCCGAATTTAAGCGTGGTTGGGCGAGAGTAGTACTAGGATGGGTGACCCCCTGGGAAGTCCTTGTGTTGCACCCCGGCTTTTCAATTTTTTTTGCACCGGTTAGGGTTGCCAAGATGCTTTATCCACCACATTTCTATTGCTGAATCGCATGGCCCCTTGGGCAAGACAACTTCGCTTCACGTAGAGGCTGGGCCCGCAAACCGAGGGCGTGGGGCTTGTGACTAGGTCTCTGTCGCTCCGGTGCCCATAACTTTTAATCCGTAAGGAGCTACGCAGCGCACAGCATACCGTTGGAAAGCTCTCCGAGAGCTCTACGACGGGGTTAGCAAGCCTGCTCCGCTGCGCCTGTTTTCAGAGCAAAAAATTGAACATTTTCATTAGTTTCGGGCCACTTTTCTTCTTTTGCTTTGTTTTTCCATCCCGGATCGTACGTCGTGAGCTGTTAAAAGGTTGACAACCTAACTCGCAGGATATTACAGGGCCCTACAACGCATCGATATCATGTCTTACGAGGATTCTGCATTGTGGAAGCAGATGGGTTGTCGTTAAGCCCATTGTGCCTTTTTAATGGGCCATCTCTCGAGGCTGGAACTGTGAACCGTAAACAAATAAAGGATTTGTGCTCTCAAAATGATGGGTGCGATAATACCAGCACTAATGCACCGGATCCCGTCAAAACTCCGAAGTTAAGCGTGCTTGGGCGAGAGTAGTACTAGGATGGGTGACCCCCTAGGAAGTCCTCGTGTTGCCCTCCCCTTTTCAATTTTTTTTGCCCCGTTTAAGGTTACCAAGATACTTTATCCACCACATTTCTATTAACGAATCCCACGGTACCTTGGGCAAGACAACTTCGCTTCACATAGAGGCTAGGCCCGTAAACCGAGGGTGTAAGGCTTGTGACCAGGTCTCCGTTGCTCCGGTGCCCATAACTTTTGATCCGTAAGGAGTTACGCGGCGCACAACATACCGTTGGAAAGCTCTCCAAGAGCTCTACGACGGGGGCAGCAAGACTGCTCGGCTACGCTTGTTTTTAGAGCCCAAAATTGAACGTTTTCATCAATTTCGGGCCACTTTTCTTCTTTTGCTCTGTTTTTCCTTCCCGGATCATACGTCATGACCTGTTAAAAGGACCACAACCTACCTCGCGGGACAATAGAGGCCCTCCAACTCGTCGATGTCAGGTGTTGTGAGGATTCTGTGTTGTTCAAACGGATGGGTTGTCGTTAAGCCCATTGGGCCTTTTGAATGGGCAATCTCTTTGGATTGGGACTGTGAACGGCCAACACAAAAAGGATCTGGGCCTACAACATGAGCGGTGCTATCATACCAGCACTAATGCACCGAATCCTAACAATACTACGAATTTAAGCGTGGTTGGGCGAGAGTAGTACTAAGATGGGTGACCCCCTGGGAAGTCCTCATGTTCCACCCCCCATTTTCAATTTTTTTTGCCCCGATTAGGGTTGCCAAGATACTTTATCCACCACATTTCTATTATCGAATCCCATGGCCCCTTCGGCAAGACAACTTCTTTTCACGTAGAGGCTGGGCCCACAAACCGGGGGCATAGGGCTTGTGACTAGGTCTCTGTCGCTCCGGTGCCCATAACTTTTGATCTGTAAGGAGTTATGGGGCCCACAATATACCATTGGAAAGCTCTTTGGGAGCTCAACGACAGAGGAAGAAAGCCTGCTCGGCTACGCCTATTTTCAAAACCAAAAATCTAACGTTTTCATCAGTTTTGGGCTACTTTTCTTCTTTTGCACTATTTTTCCGTCCCGGATCATACGTCGTGAGCTGTTAAAAGGACAACAACCTAACTCGCGGGATATTACAGGGCCCTACAATGTGTCAATATCATATCTTGTGTGGATGCTGCGTTGTTAAAGCGGATGGGTTGTCGTTAAGCCCATTGGGCCTTTTGAATGAGCCATCTCTCTGGGCTGGGACTGTGAACCGTCAACACATAAAGAATTTGTGCCCACAACATGACGGGTGCTATCATAACAGCACTAATGCACCGGATCCCATAAGAACTCCGAAGTTAAGAGTTCTTGGGCGAGACTAGAACTAAGATGGGTGACCCCTGGGAAGTCCTCGTGTTGCACCCCCTTTTTCAATTTTTTTTGCCCCGGTTAGGGTTGCAAGATACTTTATCCACCACATTTCTATTTCTGAATCCCATGGCACCTTGGACAAGACATCTTCTCTTCACGTAGAGGTTAGGCCCGCAAACCAAGGGCGTAGGGCTTGTGACCAGGTCTCCGTCGCTCCGGTGCCCATAAATTTTTATCTGTAAGGAGTTACGTGGCCCACAGCTTACCATTGGAAAGCTTTCTGAGAGCTCTACGACGGGGGCAGCAAGCTTGCTCAACTGCACCTATTATCGGAGCCTAAAATTGAATTTTTTCATCAGTTTCAGGTGACTTTTCTTCTTTTGCTCTGTTTTTCTGTCCCGGATCGTACGTCGTATGATGTTAAAAGGACCACAACCTAACTTGCGGGGTATTATAAGGCCCTACAACGTGTCGATATCACGTATTGCGAGGCTGCTGCATTGTTAAAACGGATGGGTTATTGTTAAGCCCATTGGGCCTTTTGAATGAGCCATCTCTCTAGGCTGGGACTGTGAACCATCAACACATAAAGGATTTGAGCCCAAAATATGATGGGTGCGATCATACCAGCACTAATGCACCGGATCCCATCAGAACTCCGAAGTTGAGCGTGCTAGGGCGAGAGTAGTACTAGGATGGGTGACTCCCTCGGAAGCCCTCGTGTTGCCCCCCCCATTTTCAATTTTTTTTTGCCCCGGTTAGGGTTGCCAAGATACATTATCCATCACATTTCTATTATCGAATCCCACGGCCCCTTGGGCAAGACAACTTCTTTTCACGTAGAGGCTGGGCCCACAAACCGGGGGCATAGGGCTTGTGACTAGGTCTCTGTCGCTCCGGTGCCCATAACTTTTGATCTGTAAAGAGTTATGGGGCCTACAGCATACCGTTGGAAAGCTCTCCGGGAGCTCTACGACAGGGGAAGCAAGCCTGCTAGGCTACGCCAATTTTCAGAGCCTAAAATCGAATGTTTTCATCAGTTTCGAGCCACTTTTCTTCTTTTGCACTGTTTTTCCGTCCCGGATCGTACATCGTGAGCTGTTAAAAGGACAACAACCTAACTCGCGGGATATTACAGGGCCCTACAATGTGTCGATATCATATCTTGCGTGGATGCTGCGTTGTTAAAGCGGATGGGTTGTCGTTAAGCCCATTGGGCCTTTTGAATGAGCCATCTCTCTGGGCTGGGACTGTGAACCGTCAACACATAAAGGATTTGTGCCCACAACATGACGGGTGCTATCATAACAGCACTAATGCACCGGATCCCATAAGAACTCCGAAGTTAAGAGTTCTTTGGCGAGACTAGAACTAGGATGGGTGACCCCTGGGAAGTCCTCGTGTTGCACCCCCTTTTTCAATTTTTTTTGCCCCGGTTAGGGTTGCAAGATACTTTATCCACCACATTTCTATTTCTGAATCCCATGGCACCTTGGACAAGACATCTTCTCTTCACGTAGAGGTTAGGCCCGCAAACCAAGGGCGTAGGGCTTGTGACCAGGTCTCCGTCGCTCCAGTGCCCATAAATTTTTATCTGTAAGGAGTTACGTGGCCCACAGCTTACCATTGGAAAGCTTTCTGAGAGCTCTACGATGGGGGCAGCAAGCTTGCTCAACTGCACCTATTATCGGAGCCTAAAATTGAATTTTTTCATCAGTTTCAAGTGACTTTTCTTCTTTTGCTCTGTTTTTCTGTCCTGGATCGTACGTCGTATGATGTTAAAAGGACCACAACCTAACTTGTGGGGTATTATAAGGCCCTACAACGTGTCGATATCACGTCTTGCGAGGCTGCTGCATTGTTAAAGCGGATGGGTTATCGTTAAGCCCATTGGGCCTTTTGAATGAGCCATCTCTCTAGGCTGGGACTGTGAACCATCAACACATAAAGGATTTGAGCCCAAAATATGATGGGTGCGATCATACCAGCACTAATGCACCGGATCCCATCAGAACTCCGAAGTTGAGCGTGCTAGGGCGAGAGTAGTACTAGGATGGGTGACTCCCTCGGAAGCCCTCGTGTTGCCCCCCCCATTTTCAATTTTTTTTGCCCCGGTTAGGGTTGCCAAGATACATTATCCATCACATTTCTATTATCGAATCCCACGGCCCCTTGGGCAAGACAACTTCTTTTCACGTAGAGGCTGGGCCCACAAACCGGGGGCATAGGGCTTGTGACTAGGTCTCTGTCGCTCCGGTGCCCATAACTTTTGATCTGTAAAGAGTTATGGGGCCTACAGCATACCGTTGGAAAGCTCTCCGGGAGCTCTACGACAAGGGAAGCAAGCCTGCTAGGCTACGCCAATTTTCAGAGCCTAAAATCGAATGTTTTCATCAGTTTCGAGCCACTTTTCTTCTTTTGCACTATTTTTCCGTCCCGGATCGTACGTCGTGAGCTGTTAAAAGGACAACAACCTAACTCGCGGGATATTACAGGGCCCTACAATGTGTCGATATCATATCTTGCGTGGATGCTGCGTTGTTAAAGCGGATGGGTTGTCGTTAAGCCCATTGGGCCTTTTGAATGAGCCATCTCTCTGGGCTGGGACTGTGAACCGTCAACACATAAAGGATTTGTGCACACAACATGACGGGTGCTATCATAACAGCACTAATGCACCGGATCCCATAAGAACTCCGAAGTTAAGAGTTCTTGGGCGAGACTAGAACTATGATGGGTGACCCCTTGGGAAGTCCTCGTGTTGCACCCCCTTTTTCATTTTTTTTTGCCCCGGTTAGGGTTGGCAAGATACTTTATCCACCACATTTCTATTTTCGAATCCCACGGCACCTTGGACAAGACATCTTCTCTTCACGTAGAGGTTGGGCCCACAAACCAAGGGCGTAGGGCTTGGGACCAGGTCTCCGTCGCTCCGGTGCTCATAAATTTTTATCTGTAAGGAGTTACGTGGCCCACAACTTACCATTGGAAAGCTTTTTGAGAGCTCTACGACGGCGGCAGCAAGCTTCCTCAACTGCACCTGTTTTCGGAGCCTAAAATTGAATGTTTTCATCAGTTTCAGGTGACTTTTCTTCTTTTGCTCTATTTTTCCGTCCCGGATCGTACGTCGTATGATGTTAAAAGTACCACAACCTAACTTGCGGGGTATTATAAGGCCCTACAACGTGTCGATATCACGTCTTGCGAGGCTGCTGCGTTGTTAAAACGGATGGGTTATTGTTAAGCCCATTGCGCCTTTTGAATGAGCCATCTCTTTGGGCTGGGACTGTGAACCATCAACACATAAAGGATTTGAGCCCAAAATATGATGGGTGCGATCATACCAACACTAATGCACCGGATCCCATCAGAACTCCGAAGTTGAGCGTGCTTGGGCGAGAGTAGTACTAGGATGGGTGACTCCCTCGGAAGCCCTTGTGTTGCCCCTCCCATTTTCAATTTTTTTTGCCCCGGTTAGGGTTGCCAAGATACATTATCCACCACATTTCTATTATCGAATCCCACGGCCCCTTGGGCAAGACAACTTCTTTTCACGTAGAGGCTGGGCCCACAAACCGGGGGCGTGGGGCTTGTGACTAGGTCTCTGTCGCTCCGGTGCCCATAACTTTTGATCTGTAAAGAGTTATGGGGCCTACAGTATACCGTTGGAAAGCTCTCCGGGAGCTCTACGACAGGGGAAGCAAGCCTGCTAGGCTGCGCCAATTTTCAGAGCCTAAAATCGAATGTTTTCATCAGTTTTGAGCCACTTTTCTTCTTTTGCACTGTTTTTCCGTCCCGGATCGTACGTCGTGAGCTGTTAAAAGGACAACAACCTAACTCGCGGGATATTACAGGGCCCTACAATGTGTCGATATCATATCTTGCGTGGATGCTGCGTTGTTAAAGCGGATGGGTTGTCGTTAAGCCCATTGGGCCTTTTGAATGAGCCATCTCTCTGGGCTGGGACTGTGAACCGTCAACACATAAAGGATTTGTGCCCACAACATGACGGGTGCTATCATAACAGCACTAATGCACCGGATCCCATAAGAACTCCGAAGTTAAGAGTTCTTGGGCGAGAGTATAACTATGATGGGTGACCCCCTGGGAAGTCCTCGTGTTGCACCCCCTTTTTCAATTTTTTTTGCCCCGGTTAGGGTTGGCAAGATACTTTATCCACCACATTTCTATTTTCGAATCCCACGGCACCTTGGACAAGACATCTTCTCTTCACGTAGAGGTTGGGCCCACAAACCAAGGGCGTAGGGCTTGTGACCAGGTCTCCGTCGCTCCGGTGCTCATAAATTTTTATCTGTAAGGAGTTACGTGGCCCACAGCTTACCATTGGAAAGCTTTTTGAGAGCTCTACGACGGGGGCAGCAAGCTTGCTCAACTGCACCTGTTTTCGGAGCCTAAAATTGAATGTTTTCATCAGTTTCAGGTGACTTTTCTTCTTTTGCTCTATTTTTCCGTCCCGGATCGTACATCGTATGATGTTAAAAGGACCACAACCTAACTTGCGGGGTATTATAAGGCCCTACAATGTGTCGATATCACGTCTTGCGAGGCTGCTGCGTTGTTAAAACGGATGGGTTATCGTTAAGCCCATTGGGCCTTTTGAATGAGCCATCTCTCTAGGCTGGGACTGTGAACCATCAACACATAAAGGATTTGAGCCCACAATATGATGGGTGCGATCATACCAGCACTAATGCACCGGATCCCATCAGAACTCCGAAGTTGAGCGTGCTTGGGCGAGAGTAGTACTAGGATGGGTGACCCCCTGGGAAGCCCTTGTGTTGCCCCTCCCATTTTCAATTTTTTTTGCCCCGGTTAGGGTTGCCAAGATACATTATCCACCACATTTCTATTATCGAATCCCACAGCCCCTTGGTCAAGACAACTTCGCTTCACGTAGAGGCTGTGCCGACAAACCGAGGGCGTGGGGCTTGTGACCAAGTCTCTATCACTTCGGTGCCCATAACTTTTAATCCGTAAGGACTTACGCGACGCACAGCATACCGTTGGAAAGCTCTCTGAGAGCTCTACGGCGGGGGCAGCGAGCCTACTTGGCTGCGCTTGTTTTCAGAGCCCAAAATCGAACGTTTTCATTAGTTTCAGGCCATTTTTCTTCTTTTGCACTATTTTTCTGTCCCAGATCGTACGTCGTGAGCTGTTAAAAGGACAACAACGTAACTCGCGTGATATTACTGGGCCCTACAACGCGTCGATATCATGTTTTACGAGGATGCTGTATTGTTGAAGCAAATGGGTTGTTGTTAAGCCCATTGTGCCTTTTGAATGGGACATCTCTATGGGCTGGGACTGTGAACCGTCAACACATAAAAGATTTGTGGTCTCAACATGATTGGTGCGATAATACCAGCACTAATGCACCAGATCCCATCAGAACACCGAAGTTAAGCATGATTGGGCGAGAGTAGTACTAGGATGGGTTACCCCTTGGGAAGTCCTCGTGTTGTACCCCCATTTTCAATTTTTTTTGCCCCGGTTAGGGTGACCAAGATACTTTATCCACCACATTTCTATTACCGAATCCCATGGCACCTTGGGCAAGACCACTTCACTTCACGTAGAGGCTGGGCCCGTAAACCGAAGGCATATGGCTTGGGACCAGGTCTTCGTCACTCCGGTGCCCATAACTTTTGATCCGTAAGAAGTTACGCGGCGCACAGCATACCATTAGAAAGCGCTCTGAGAGCTCTACGACGGGGCCAGTAAGCCTACTTGGCTACAACTATTTTCGGAGCCCAAAATCGAACATTTTCATCAATTTCGTGGCACTTTTCTACTTTTGCGATGTTTTTTCGTCCCGGATCGTACGTCGTGTGCTTAACACTATATAGAGGTATTATTAGTTGTACTTTTATATTTCTGGCAAATGTTAAAGTGTTAAGGCATGATCAAAAGTTTGATTACAAATGTAGGTAAGAATATCAAGGTCCAATCTGTTTGCATAACTTGAAAGTTGGGAATTGAATGAACTTAATTTGCTTAGTTTGTTTCTAAATATGTACTCCGAAGTAATCAATAATCGATTTTCAATAAGAGTACCTATTTGTGAAAACTATGTACAAAGTTTTCTTATCATGTTTGTCATTAATTGCTGAATATGTTTAAGATAGTAGATTGCATTTCTCATGTTTCAGATTTGGAAAGTGTTTGACAAAAAGATAGGATACATTACTTCATCTGTTTTTGACTTGTAAAAATTCTGCAAAATCTACTTTCATATCTGTTTTAAAGACAGTCTTGCTTGAGGGCAAGCAAGGTTTAGGTTTGAGGATGTTGATGTGAGTGTATTTGCAACACTCAAACCTTGGTATTTGTACTATATTTGCATCTTTATTAGGGAATTATTGCAATACTTTTATATTTTTGATGCAATGTAGGATGATAACAAAAAGTGGAAAATCAGACTCAAAATGATCCAAATTACAAGTGAAGAAGTCAAGAATGGGGAAGCATGAGAAGCGGTTGAAGAATGAAGCTCATTGAGAAGAAATTTGGCTAAAACTAGCACGAAATTGGATTCAGAGCATTGACCAAGATGATCTCAAATAGTGACCCATGTCCGTTTTTGGCAAACCATATCCGTTTTTTTGGGTAGAAACAACAGTCTGAGCAAAACACAGGACTTTGTCCTGTGGGTGGCATGATGTTAGCCAAATTCCATCGTTTGGAGGGTCAAAACAGTGAAAAATGCCCGAAGATGCTGCGGTCAACGAACCGGTCAAAGTCAAAGACAAAGTCAAGTGTTGACCACGAATTGAAGCCCGTAGAGAAAGAATTTGACCAAACGGAATGCGGACACGAACTCACGACGCCGAATAAACTTGGAATAGCATTGGTCAACTTTTTGGTCAACGCGTAAATAGTATTGGTCAACGCGTGAATAGTGAAGGTCAACGAGTGAATAGTAAAACTGCGTGCAGAATACATGAATAGTAACCGGGTGAATAGTAGTCACTTGAATAGTAACCGCGTGAATAGTAGCTACGTGAATAGTACCTGCGTGAATTGTAGCCAAGTTTTCCTCTAAATAGACATCATCCCTCTTCATATTTTCACACAATTTTTGAGAGCTTAGGAATATTTTTCCAATTTTTTCAATCTTTGTCAAGTTATTTTTATAGTCCTTATTTAGGATTTTGCCTAAATGGCTATATACGGAGGAAGTCCTGCCTAGTGGCTCTTATTCGGGGGCATTCTGCCTGAATAACTACTGCACAACGAGGATCCTAACCGTCATTTTTTAGCCTTTGCTCAAAAATAGCTATTATTCAGGGCGAAGCTCTGCCCGAATAGCTATAGAATTTCTGTTCAGACCTAGAGTTCAGAAATACGCGTTCGTCAATACGGGGGAGCCTTTCTTGACTCTCTTTTATTTGTATAAACTCGTATTTATTATGTCTGAGTAGAATTCTTATCTAGGGTACGATATTGTAAATAATGGTCTTTTAATATATGGTCTCAGATTCGGATAATTTAGTTTTATTGCAATATATGGCTTGTATTAATTAAGTATTGTCTTTCATATATAATGCTTTTAAGTAGATGATATGATTGTTTTATTTTCGTGTCATATATCCATGCTTTAATAGTGAATCAATAGCTTGACAACCTTAAAGATTCCAAGAAATTATAGGTAATGCTTTTAAGTAGACCATATTTTCTGGACTAGTAAGGAGATGTTGATTACTTATGTTGAAACAAACCTTTTACACCAGGTTGCAAGGACAGATCCATACTATGGCTATACACTCGTAGATGGAACGACACCTACATCAGAGTTAGTAATCGGGATTTTAATAGACTAAGTTAATTGACTAGGTTAATGCTTATAGCTTAACCTCTTGTATAGAATTTAAGAATTCGGATACCGAGCCTACATCAATTGCCTTATTTGCATATTTGATCCCTAGATATTCTTCCGTACTTAGCTAAACCAAAACCTTAGCTTTTAGTTTACATTTTTACCCGTTACTCAAACATCATTTCAAACTATCACTTACCGCTTTAAACACTTTCACACATTACACTAACTAACTAATGAGCTTCCCTGTGGATACGATTCCGCACTCTTTGCACACTACACTACAAGATCCATGCACTTGCGGGTTATTAAAACTTGGTTATTTTGCACATATTTATAACACACACCAAGTAGCAATCAAGTTTTTGGCGCCGTTGCCGGGAAAGCACGGCCTAGTTTAGTTTTTGAATTATTTGTGAACTTGTTTTAAGTGTTGTAATTATTGTTTATATTGTTTATATTCATTTAAAATTGTATAAATTTTATTGCTACTTGTAAAGTATATGAGAAATATATTGCATGTAGTTTCATTTCGTATTAAAGTTTATAAATTTTGTATATTGTCTGTATTATATTTGCACATAAACTATTTTTATTATACTTTGTTAAAATAGCTTGAACATATACTTAGCTTATTTTCTGTCTTTATTTTAAGTACTCAGTTTATTTTCTGTAGTTACTTATTGCAATTAGCTTTAGTTTATTTTGCATGCACGGGCGTCGTTCCTTAAATCCAGAACTCGCCCATTTTGATCTCGAGCCCTAGAAAACTCCGTGAAGGAGAGTCCAAGTCCCGATGGCGGAACAAGAAGGAAATATCCTGCCTCTTCCTATAGCTCAGCCTATTAATCAACCTGTGAACCAACCGATGACTTTACGTCAACATTTTTCACCGGGTGATTTTGACCCTGAAATTGCCATAGCCCCACTGGCTCTTGGTAATATAAATTTTGAGCTCAAAACAAGGACTATTTCAATGCTTCCTTCCTTCTATGGAAAAAGCAATGAAAATCCTCACGCTCACATCGTGCAATTCATCGAAGCATGCACAACGCTTCATATTCCTAATGTGAGCCGTGAAAATATTCACCTGCGTCTGTTTCCCTTTTCATTGAAAGATAAAGCCAAACAGTGGCTAAATCATCTAGACGCAGGAGTGATCACTTCTTGGGGAGAACTTATTCGGAAATTCTTACATAGGTTCTTCCCAATGGCTAAGACTACTACTCTGCGAACAAACATCATGACATTCGCACAGTCAGACTTTGAGCCATTTCATGAATCATGGGAAAAGTTTAACGATCTTAAAAATCTGTGTCCTCATCATGGATTTGATCGTCCTGAACTCTTGCATTCTTTCTTCAAAGGTCTTACTCATCATAACAAAATGATAATTAATGCAATGAGCAATAGAGGTTTTTATAACCTCACAGTGGATGAAACTTGGAAAAGAATAGAAAATATTGCTGAAGACTCTCTCCAAAACATTGTTAATGATAAAGAGAGTAAGAGTACCCACAATCCCTAAAAGAGGGCATTGTTTGAAGTCAACTCTAGCTCCAATTCCCAATTGACTGATAAAGTAGATGCCCTAGCACAACAATTAGAAAAATTCATCTCTCTAGGGTCTTCTTCTTCTTCAGCTCCTCAGATCACGAAAGTTTGTACCATATGTTCTGCAGTAGATCACTCTACTCTGGACTGTCCAATCGGTTCACAATTTCTTGAATTCATGCAAGAACAAGTATGCACCGCCCAAAGATATACAAGGAATTACAATTCGTATTCTAACACGTATAATCTTGGCTGGCGAGACAATCTCGTATTTTCATGGCGACTAGGGAATGATGCGACTCAGCTTCCTCAACAACAATATCAGAAACAACTAGGAAATTTTGAGCCTCGTTTCCCTTAGCAGCAAAATCAAAGGCCTCAAAATTCTAACCCTCCTAGTTTTTACCAAGTCCAAAAAGATCCGTTCCAAACACAACGGAACAACTTTCCCGCTCTTCCTCCTACACAGTCATCATCTAATGACAAGTTTGATAAACTCTTACAATTAGTCCAACTTCAGCAACAGTCCATTGTTAAACTTGAAGGACAAATTGGGCAGTTGGCCCAAAATATTAGCAGGAAAGATGAAGGAAAACTCCCATCTCAAATTGTGGAAAATCTATGAGGACAATGTAGTAATGTCCAAACTGAGACTGCCTACAAACAGGCTAAGGCCGTAACTACCCTTTGGAGTGGGAAAGTGATAGACAAGGAGGTTAGAAAAAATGATAGGGATGTTCCTGAGAAGACAGAGGAACCTATGATCGAGGTTTTAAGCAACGATGTAGATGACTCCTGTAGGAATAAAAACCCAACGGTAGAGCCTTTAGTTGAACCTTCATCCAAAGTACCTTTCCCAACAGCTCTGTCTCGTCCGAAGCCGAGTGTTGATCCTACACAGCTCAAGGTCTTAGAGCATCTGAAACATATTAAGATCAATGTGCCTTTAGTAGAGGTAATCCAACAAATCCCTGCCTATGCCAAATTTTTGAAGGATTTGTGTGTGAAAAAAAGATGGACCAACTCCATTCCTAAGATAGTCCGTCTTACTGAAAAGGTTAGTAGCATCTGCACTAGAGGGTTGCCTCATAAATGCAGTGACCCAGGAGCTTTCACTATTCCATGTTTCATTCAGGACCAACGTATAGAAAGCGCCTTGCTTGATTTAGGGTCTAGTGTTAACCTTATTCCTCACACAGTTTACCAAAGGCTAGGTCTTGGAGAGTTGACCCCAACAAATGTAACCCTCTAGTTGGCAGATAGATCTGAGAGGAGACCTCGAGGTATTGTAGAGGATGTCCTAGTCAGAGTAGGAGAATTTATGTTCCCAGTTGACTTCATTGTGTTAGACATGGACTTAGCTCATGATAATAAGAATATTACTCCCGTTCTACTAGGCAGACCATTTCTAGCAACAGCTGATACTGTTATCTATTGTAGAACGGGTATGATTGAACTGACTTTTGGGAACATGAGAACAAAATTGAGGGTTGCTGATGCAGCCAATAAGATGAACAAGGATGAGGAGGACGAATGCTTTCATTTGGAAACCATTGGTTCTTGTATAGATGAATATGCCCACGCACTTTTGACCCCGGATGAGGAAATAGCAGAGCTTGAACGACTCTTGTATGATTGCGATATTTCACCAGAAATGGTCGCCTCCACTTCGCTTGTGAATGATTCGGGATAGACTGATCTAATAATAAACCCTCTCTCTGCAGCTTCTAATAATCCAACAATTGAGTCTCCACCAGCTTTGGAACTCAAAACATTGCCCGAGCACCTTAAGTATGCCTACCTAGGCCTTGATAAGACCCTTCCAGTCATCATTGTTTCGGATTTAACCATCGAGCAAGAAGGTAAACTCTTAGAAGTCCTAGGTACTCATAAGAAGGCGATAGGATGGACAATCGCTGATTTAAGAGGAATTGATCCCTCTGTGTGCATGCATAAGATTCACCTCGAAGAAGAAGTTACTCCTTCTCGAGAATTTCAAAGGAGACTGAACACAAAAATTGGTGATGTTGTCCATAAAGAGATAATCAAGTTACTTGATGCTGGTATGATCTACCCAATCTCTGATAGCCCTTGGGTGAGTCCGGTACAAGTTGTGCCAAAGAAATCTGGGATTACTGTGATCTTGAATGATAAAGGCGAGCTCATTCCTACACGCACTACCACTGGGTGGCGTGTATGCATTGATTACAGAAAGCTCAACTCCAAGACAAGAAAAGACCACTTTCCTTTACCCTTCCTTGATCAAATCCTAGATAGAGTAGCTGGATGGGGGTACTATTGTTTCTTAGATGGATACTCTGGTTCCAATCAGATCCCTTTGTTTCCAAGGGACCAAGAAAAAACCACTTTCCCTTGTCCTTACGGAACATTCGCTTACCACCGCATGCCTTTTGGGTTATGTAATGCGCCAGCGAAATTTCAACGGTGTATGATGGCCATATTTTCTGATATGATCGAGAAGTTCTTGGAAGTCTTTATGGACGACTTCTCAGTTTTTGGAGAGAGTTTAATGAGTGCCTTAATCACCTTTCTTTGGTCTTAGATCGATGTGTACAAATGAATCTGGTCTTAAGTTGGGAAAAGAGTCATTTCATGGTTCAACAAGGAATAGTTCTTGGTCATGTAGTTTCTAGAGATGGGATCCATGTTGATCCAGCTAAAGTGGAGATAATAGAAAAGCTCCTTATTCCCAAAACTGTGAGGGATGTTAGATCTTTCTTAGGACATGCTGGTTTTTACAGGCGTTTCATCAAAGACTTTAGTCAAATTGCCAGACCTCTTACAAGGCTCTTAGTACATGATGCTCCCTTTAAAGTTGATGATGAATGTATTAAGGCCTTTGAGAAGCTTAAGTCTTTGTTATCATCTGCACCCATCATTCAAACTCTTGACTACAATTTGTCATTTGAAATCATGTGTGATGCCTCCGACTATGCTGTTGGAGTAGTTCTAGGACAACGTAGAGGCAAGTTGCCATACGTAATCTACTATGCTAGCAAAACTTTGGATGATACACAAAAGAACTACACAACCAGTGAGAAAGAATTGTTAGCGGTGGTTTTTGCACTTGACAAGTTTAGGACTTATGTCTTGGGATCAAAAGTGGTAGTTTTTACTGATCATGCTGCCTTGAAATATTTTCTCACCAAGAAGGATTCAAAACCTCGCTTAATCCGTTAGATACTCCTACTTCGGGAGTTTAACATTGAAATCAAAGATAAATGAGGTAGTGACAATTCTGTGGCTGATCATCTTTCACAGTTTATGTCTCAATCACCAATAAATCCTCTTCCATTTCGAGATGTGTTTCCTGATGAACAACTATTTTCCATCTCTCAACGAACTCCATGGTATGCCAACATTGTCAATTTTTTAGCAGCTAAGCAACTACCTCTACATTGGGAAAAAAAGAGAGAAAGATCGATTCATAGCCCAAGTAAGGTATTTATTTTGGGAAGACCCTTACCTTTTCAAGATATGCACTGATCAAGTAATCAGACGATGTATACTCAAAGATGAATTCACGAGTATATTCCAATTTTGCCACTCTGAAGCATGTGGTGGCCATTTTGGAGGAAAGAGGACAGCTGCCAAAGTCCTTCAAAGTGGGTTCTTCTGGCCCACTCTTTTCAAAGATGCCCAGCAAGTTTGTAAAAATTGCCCCCAATGTCAACAAGCTGGCTCTATCTCAAGAAGGGACATGATGCCCCTTACGCCCATTCGCATATGCGAAATATTTGATGTATGGGGTATAGACTTCATGGGTCCTTTTCCTTGTTCCTCGGGTTATACTTATATTCTTGGTGGTGTGGACTATGTGGCCAAGTGGGTAGAGGCAGTAGCAACTCGAACCAATGACCACAAAGTCGTGGTCAAGTTCATTAAAGAGAACATATTTTTCTCGATTTGGGGTGCCACGTGTACTTATAAGTGACGGAGGACAGCATTTTCATCACAGGACACTAGAAGCCCTTCTAAGAAAATACTCAGTCCACCACAAGATAGCAACGCCTTACCACCCACAAACAAGTGGTCAAGTAGAGGTGTCGAATAGGGAAATCAAGTCAATTCTTCAAAAAACGGTTAGGCCCGATTGCAAAGATTGGTCAAGTCATCTGCATGACGCATTATGGGCCTACCGTACTGCTTTCAAAACTCCCATCGGCATGTCCCCGTATAGATTGGTATATGGTAAAGCTTGCCACCTCCCTGTTGAACTAGAGCATAAAGCCTATTGGGCTATTAAGGCCCTGAACTTTGACTTGCAACAGGCGGGTGAAGGTAGGAAGTTGGCGTTGAGTGAATTGGAAGAGCTTCGCTTCGAAGCTTATGAGAATGCCAAACTCTACAAAGAGAGAATGAAGAAGATTCATGATAGATCTATTCTAAGAAAGACTTTTTCTCCTTCTGATAAAGTGTGGCTGTTTAATTCTAGGTTGAAGTTCTTCCCAGGCAAATTGAGAACAAAGTGGGATGGTCCTTATGAAGTGCTTAAAGCATATCCGTCCGGAGTTATCTTGATTAAACATCCCACAGATGGGCGTATTCTCACAATTAATGGGCAACGATTAAAACATGCTTTCGATCCTAAGGTGGTCCCTCATAAGTTGAATCTGTTGAACTTCTGGACCCTGTATACCTTCCATAAAACGGAATCTGCCTAGCTGATGGCATTAAACTCAGTACAATTGTTTGGTTAAAGACGTTAAACTTAGCGCTACTAGGAGGCAACCTAGTACTCTTTTGTGTAAATATTTGTTTAATTTCTGTCATTTACATGTACTCTTTGAATCTTTCTCCAGCTTTATGTAGATTGGGTATTAACCCTGAGGAACATTCATAGAGCTACAAGTGTCATTCTACTAGTAGTCACTGTACGTTTTTATATGCAGTTGGCTTAATTGTGCAACTCTGTCTTATAGTGTGAGCTACTCTACCAGCTTTATGTAGTTTGGGTCTATTGGGTATTACTTGATAAGGTAGTTAGGAGTGTGAGTATACATTTGACGTAACGTCTATAACGTAAAACCCCACTGTTCTATCCTTGACCCTGTGGAACTGGCTTTGGCCTTTAGTGTGCCGAAGGAAAGCATTAGATGTCATGAGCACATAAACCTCTGGAAGAGCTAGTCTTTTCAGTAGTATCAACTCCAGAACCCCAGAAAAGAGTCTAAATGGTCTGGATAGTTTATTTATTTGCTTTATGTATTAGTTATTTTCCTTGACCATATTTCTTTTTCGTTTCTCCCTTATATATTTGTTTTGTCTATTTAGTATAGCTAACTATTTTTGTTGTGTTGATGATAATCTGTAAAATGCTTTTTCCACTAATCTTTAATTGCAGAATGATACATCTTTTGACAAAAGTTAGTAGAGAAGCTTTGACATTAACATAGAAATGCTTCACATTAGGTGATATCTTTCCTTACTACATTTCCCTTTATACCTGATCAACCTGTGCTATAGAGTAAGAAAACCATAAGTTTGGGGATGTAGCATTTGTCATTATGTTATTACTTGCATATTACATTCTCACTGTCTTACATTGCTATTTGCTTGAGGACAAGCAAAGTTTTGGTGTGGGGGTGCGTACATTCATGAAAACCTTTTTCAAAATATGCAAGAAATACACCATTTTTGTTTATGAGAAGAGTAGGCTGCTACCTTACCTATTTAAAAACGATGATTTAGATGATTTGAGAACCTGTTTTGTTAGCTATGTATTGTGAAAAACTCTGAGGAAACTCTATAAGAAAAACTTTGGAGTACTGTATTCATGAGTAAACCTAGTTGTTCTTCTGTTCTTCAATTGATAGGTTTGTGATTATGAAAGGACTGTGATAGGATTACCGTTTGTTATGAGAACTCCTTGTGATTGAAACCTGAACCCTTATGTCATATCTGTACACTATGTTATGTTACTCTGTCTGTATGTACACTCTGAAAAAAGAAAAAGAAAAAAAAAAGAAAAAAGATAGAAAAAGAAAAAAACAAAGAAAACAATGAAAAAAATAGAAAAACAAAAAAGGGTTGTACATACCTTTATTGTTGAATAAATTTTTGGTATAAATATGTTGTAAATCTCTACGCACCACTATCCTAGTCATTGTAATTTTGGATATGTGCTATCGTGTAAAGTTTCGAGCCTGAATATCTCGGGTGATTAAGGTACGTAGGGGTCCCTTTGAAACCTAGCAACCTCTGTCATAATGGCGGGGGATTGTTGGCCTTAAAGCCCGCTACATGGGATATTCAAAAAGCAAAGGAAACTGAACACTATATAGAGGTATTTTTAGTTGTACTTTTATATTTCTGGAAAATGTTAAAGGATTAAGGCGTGATCAAGAGTTTGATTACAAATGTAGGTAAGAATATCAAGGTCTAATCTGTTTGCATAACTTGAAAGTTGGGAATTGAATGAACTTAATTTGCTTAGTTTACTTCTAAATATGTACTCCGAAACAATCAATAGTCGATTTTCAATAAGAGTATCTATTTGTGAAAACTATGTACAAAGTTTTTTTTATCATGTTTGTCATTAATTGCTGAATATGTTTAAAATAGTAGATTGCATTTCTCATGTTTCAGATTTGGAAAGTGTTTGACAAAAAGATAGGATAGATTACTTCATCTGTTTTTGACTTGTAAAAATTCTGCAAAATCTACTTTCACATCTGTTTTAAAGACAGTCTTGCTTGAGGGCAAACAAGGTTTAGGTTTGGGGATGTTGATGTGACTGTATTTGCAGCACTCAAACCTTGGTATTTGTACTATATTTGCATCTTTATTTGGGAATTATTGCAATACTTTTATATTTTTGATGCAATGTAGGATGATACCGAAAAGTGGAAAATCAGACTCAAAATGATCCAAATTACAAGTGAAGAAGTCAAGAATAGGGAAGCACGAGAAGCAGTTGAAGAATGAAGCTCATAGAGAAGAAATTTGGCTGAAACTAGCACGAAATTGGATTCAGAGCATTGACCCAGATGATCTCAAATAGTGACCCATGTCCGATTTTATCAAACCATATCCGTTTTTCGGGTAGAAACAACAGTCTGAGCAAAACATAGGACTTTTGTCCTATGGGTGGCGTGATGTTAGCCAAATTCCATCGTTTGGAGGGTCAAAACAGTGAAAAATGCCCAAAGATGCTAGGGTCAACGAACCGGTCAAAGTCAAAGACAAACTCAAGTGTTGACCAATAATTGAAGCCCGTAGAGGAAGAATTTGGCCAAACAGAATGCAGAAACGGACTCAGAACGCCGAATAAACTTGGAATAGAATTGGTCAACTTTTTGGTCAACGCTTCAATAGTATCGGTCAATGTGTGAATAGTAATGGTCAACTTATGAATAGTAAAACTGCGTGCAGACTACGTGAATAATAGTTGGATGAATAGTAGCCACGTGAATAGTAACTGTGTGAATAGTAGCTGCGTGAATAGTAGCCAAGTTTTCCTATAAATAGACATCATCCCTCTTCATAATTTCACACAATTTTTGAGAGCTTTGGAATATTTTTCCAATATTTTCAATTTTTGTCAAGTTAATTTTATAGTTCTTATTTAAGATTTTGCCTAAATAGCTATATATGGAGGAAGTCCTGCCTAGTGGCTCTTATTCGGGGGCATTCTGCCTGAATAACTACTGTACAGCGGACATCCTAACGTTCATTTTTTAGCCTTTGCTCAAAAATAGCTCTTATTCAGGGAGAAGTTCTGCCCGAATAGCTATAGAATTTCTGTTCAGACCTGGAGTTTAGAAATACGCGTTCATCAATACGGGGGAGCCTTTCTTGACTCTCTTTTATTTGTATAAACTCGTATTTATTATGTTTGAGTAGAATTCTTATCTATGGTAGGATATTGTAAATAATGGTCTTTTAATATATGGTCTCGGATTCGGATAATTTAGTTTTAATGCAATATATGGCTTGTATTAATTAAGTATTGTCTTTCATACATAATGCTTTTAAGTAGATGATATGATTGCTTTATTTTCGTGTCATATATCCATGCTTTAATAGTGAATCAATAGTTTGACAACTTTAAAGATTCCAAGAAATTATAGATAATGCTTTTAAGTAGACCATAGTTTCTAGACTAGTAAGGAGATGTTGATTACTTATGTTGAAACAGACCTTTTACACCAGGTTGCAAGGACAGATCCATACTATGGCTATACGCTCGTAGATGGAACGGCACCTACATCAGAGTTAGTAATCGAGATTTTAATAGACTAAGTTAATTGACTAGGTTAATGCTTGTAGCTTAACCTCTTGTATAGAATTTAAGAATCCGGATGCCGAGCCTACATTAATTGCCTTATTTACATATTTGATCCCTAGATATTCTTCCGTACTTAGCTAAACGAAAACCTTAGCTTTTAGTTTACATTTTTTACTCGTTACTCAAACGCCATTTCAAACTGTCACTTGCCGCTTTAAACACTTTCACACATTACTACACTAACTAACTAACGAGCTTCTTTGTGGATACGATTCCGCACTCTTTGCACATTATACTACAAGATCCGTGCACTTGCGGGTTATTAAAACTTGGTTATTTTTCACATATTTATAACACACACCAAGTAGCGATCAAGTTATATAACCATTAAGCGGGCAGCCACGAAACACATCTAAATCAAGCCATATTCCTCATTACGAAGACCACGTGATCAAGTAATAAGATTATTCAACATGCAATAACATCTACGTGGGTTCGGGTGCAAGAAAACCCTATTTGTCAACATGCAATGATCAAAATCACATTTAGGACTATAAAGGCATTTACAGGCAGCCTACTAAACATATAATTTCATACAATATCCAAATGATCAATACTTAGCAAAACTACCTAGTTGTTAGGGTTTCCATTTCGTGCATATTCTTGCAATTTGAGCCTCAAACCAACTCAAAGTCAATCTCAAGTCATGCATCATTTAATTCAACATCCTCAAACATTCAAAACAGTCCACACAACATCCCGAAACTACAATCCCAAGCATTTAATTCAACAAGAGGAGTCACAACAATTTTTCTAAGCATAACACTAAGTGAAACCCTTACTGCAATAGGCTGTTTTCTCACAATCATTAAGATAAGCAAACAATCTCCAATTCTAGTGAATAATATGTCCAATTAAATCTTAAGAAGTTAACTAAAATCAGAAACAAACCTTGCATCAATTGGAGTTCGGGATCATTAGATATAGCCGAAACAGTGGGATAGCACAAATCTGTCCAGACTTGCACACATTTCGATAAGTGACGTTTTTGAGGTCCTTAGGGTCAGATTCAGCCTTAGTCCATTTCTGACAAAAATGTCCCGAACTGAAAACTATAGTAGCACACCAAAATTTATGCATTTTGGACATCATTTACTAAGTCAAATATGGTTTGTTCTACAAGGTCAGTGCATCTGCCAAAACCTGCTTCATTTTTCCAGATTTCCAGATTTGGACACATTTTACAGATTCGCCATTTTGAAGACCTTAGAGTCAAAATTAGCTTCGGCCTATTTCTGCGAAAAATGTTCAAAACTGGGAAAAATAGTCATTACCAATTTTCATGCATTTTCAACATCATTTGCCTAGCAAAACTTACCTCGAAACAAACTGGTCAAAGAGCTGTCAACAATCCGACTTCACCTATCATCACTTTCAAGCCAAGATCTTGCCATGCATGGTTGCAAATGCTTATGAACGAACATATAACTCAAGTACAGAAGCAAAGACATACTTTTATGAGCATGCATGTGGATTTTTGAAGGATTTTCAAAAGGTTTTAGCCCTCACCTTAGCAATTCAATCAAGAAGATGCACAAATGCTTGTGAAAATGGCTCGGTGTGCCCTAAGTGGTTGGTTCTTGCTTTGAGCGTGCCTTTCCTTGCCTCTACCTTAGTACTTGGCTTTGCTAATGACTATGGAAGACATGTATGAGCTTATATCCAAGAGAAATAGAAAGGAACATAAAAGGAAACAAGGAAACCTTACCTAAGCCGTGGATAGCCCTAGATGAGTTTGTGCCGTGTAGTAGCTTGCTTGCTCGGGTCTTGGAGGCCTTCTACCTTGGCTAAATGGTTTAGTCAGCCTCTTAAGTGCAAGAGGCAGTGAGAAATCGTGGAGAGAGATTTTGAGAGTTAAGGCTAAGAGAGCGATGACAACAAAAGAGAATGAAACTAGTGATTTATTGTTGTCTAGTTTTGATTGTATGGCCTTGGCTGAATTAGCCTTGTTTGCAACGGTTCTTAGGACTTCAAATCTGAAAAATATGCTTCTTGGGAATGTGTGAGGTGTAGGGGAATAATCATGGGGTAGTTTAGGACTTAGGAAAAAGGGGCATTGGGGTTAGAGTGTGTGTAAGAGCTTGTCTAGGGGTTTGACTAGGTTTAATCGTGTGGTGCTTGTTGTTGTGGGCAGAATTCTGCCTTGTCTTGAATATACTATAATCTAAGGGTGCTTAGGTGGATTAGGAGTGCAAGAGGAGTGCTTGGGAGTTAGCAAAAAGGTGGTCTAGGGTTTAGGAATGCTTTAGTATATTAAATGAACACTTATATGCATGTATGGTCTTGTTTGACTTTGAATTGTGCATGTAGTGTCAAAAAAACGTGTAGTATGCTACAAATCTGAATTGGTTGCATTAAAATAGTGTTTAGGCATGTGAGGAGAGAGAGAGAAGTGCATAGGTTTAGTTCAAAGTGTCTAGGATAAGGCAAAAGTTATGACATGTGTAAGAAAATGTTGGGTAGAATAGAATATTTTATAGTTAGTGGGTTTTGTAGAGATTTGAATTAGGAATATAATATTGGTTAGTGGATTGTGTAGGATTATTTAATAGTCTAATGCTTTGTGTAGGATTCTTTATTGGTTAACGTGGTGGCACAGATTCCTAGGTCTAAGGCACGAATTACGAGGTAGACACGAACTACGAGGTGAGACACGAACTTCAACACTAATATATGTACTTCAAGATAAATGCACGAATTCCAATGCAAATACACGCAACCCTAGGTAAATACACGTAAACCAATGCAAGGCATGTAATTCAATGCAATGCACGTAAATCGAGGTACGACTCTTAAACCTAGGTCAAAGCACGCAGTTCAAGGTTAATGTACACGAAACGAAGAGATACACGCAAATCGATGTCTCGTACATAAAACAAGGTCATGGCACGTTTATCTAAGTATCGCATGTATATCGAGGATTACGGCATACAATTCTAGGTCAAGGTACGTACGACGAGTCATGCATGAAAATCAAGACAAGGCACGTAATCCAAGGTCAGTCATATCATTCTTGGTCTATGGCATGTAAATCAAGGTAACACACGTTATTCGGGGTCGGGCCTCACAAATGCTGCGTTGTTAAAGCAGATGGGTTGTCGTTAAGCCCATTGGGCTTTTTGAATGGGCCATCTCTCTGGGCTGGGACTGTGAACCGTAAACACATAAAGGATTTGTGCCCTCAACATGACGGGTGTGATCATACCAGCACTAATGCACCGGATCCCAACAAAACTACGAATTTAAGCGTGGTTGGGCGAGAGTAGTACTAGGATGGGTGACCCCCTGGGAAGTCCTCGTGTTGCACTGCCCCTTTTCAATTTTTTTTTGCCCCGATTAGGGTTGCCAAGATACTTTATCTACCACATTTCTATTACCGAATCCCACGGCCCCTTGGGCAAGACAACTTCTTTTCACATACATACTAGGCCCGCAAATCGAGGGCGTAGGGCTTGTGACTAGGTCTCTATCGCTCCGGTGCCCATAACTTTTGATCCGTAAGGAGTTATGGGGTACACAGCATACCGTTGGAAAGCTCTTCGGGAGCTCAACGACAGGAGCAGCAAGCCTGCTCGGCTGTGCCAGTTTTTGGAGCCCAAAATCCAACGTTTTCATCAGTTTTGGGACACTTTTCTTCTTTTGCTCTATTTCTGGGTCCCGGATCGTACGTCGTGAGCTGTTAAAAGGACGACAACCTAACTCGCGGGATATTACAGGGCTCTACAACGTGTCGATATCACGTCTTGCGAGGATGCTGCGTTGTTGAAGCGGATGGGTTGTCGTTAAGCCCATTAGGCCTTATGAATGGGCCATCTCTTTGGGCTGGGACAGTGAACCGTCAACACATAAAGGATTTGTGCCCACAACATGACGGGTGCGATCATACCTACACTGATGCACTAGATCCCAACAAAACTCCGAATTTAAGCGTGGTTGGGCGAGAGTAGTACTAGGATGGGTGACCCCCTGGGAAGTCCTTGTGTTGCACCGCCGCTTTTCAATTTTTTTGTCCCAGTTAGGGTTGCCAAGATACTTTATCCACCATATTTCTATTACCGAATCCCACTGCACCTTGGGCAAGACAACTTCGCTTCACGTAGAGGCTGGGCCCGTAAACCGAGGGCATAGGGCTAGTGCCCAGGACTCCGTCTCTCTGGTGCCCATAACTTTCGATCCGTAAGGACTTACGCGGCGCACAGCATACCGTTGGAAAGCTCTCCGAGAGCTCTACAACGAGGGCAGCAAGGCTGCTCAGCTGTGCCTATTTTCGGAGACCAAAATCAAACATTTTCATCAATTTCGAGCAACTTTTCTTCTTTTTCTCTATTTTTCCATCTCGGATTGTACATCGTGAGCTGTTAAAAGGACGACAACCTAACTCGCGGGACATTAGAGAGACCTACAACGCGTCGATGTCAAGTATTGCGAGGATGCTACATTGTTGAAGCAGATGGGTTGTCGCTAAGCCCATTGGGCCTTTTGAATGGGCCATATCTCTAGGCTGGGACTGTGAACCGTCAACAGAAAGGATTTGTGCCCACAACATGACGGGTGCGATCATACCAGCACTAATGCACCGGATCCCATCAAAACTCCGAAGTTAAGTGTGCTTTGGCGAGAGTAGTACTACAATGGGTGACCCCCTGGGAAGTCCTCGTGTTGCACCCCCCATTTTCAATTGTTTTTGCCCCGGTTAGGGTTGCCAAGATACTTTATCCACCACATTTCTATTACCGAATCCCTCGGCACCTTGGGCAAGACAACTTCGCTTCACGTAGAGGTTGGGCCCGCAAATCGAGGGCATGGGGCTTGTGACAAGGTCTCCGTCGCTACGATGCCCATAACTTTTAATCCGTAAGGAGTTACGCAATGCACAGTATAACATTGGAAAGCTCTCTGAGAGCTCTACGACTGGGGTAGCTAGCTTGCTAAGCTACGCCTGTTTTCAGAGCCCAAAATCGAATGTTTTCACCAGTTTCTGGCCACTTTTCTTCTTTTGCAAAAATTTTTTCATCCCGGATCGTATGTCGTGAGCTATTAAAAGGACGAAAACATATCTCGCGGGATATTACAAGGCCCTACAACTCGTCGATATCAAGTCTTACGAGGATAATGCGTTGTTGAAGCGGATGGGTTGTCATTAAGCCCATTGGGCCTTTTGAATGGGCCATCTCTCTTGGCTGGGACTGTGAACTGTTAACACATAAAAGATTTGTGCCCACAACATGACGGGAGCGATCATACCAGCACTAATGCATCGGATCCTATCAGAACTCCGAAGTCAAGCGTGCTTGGGCGAGAGTACTACTAGGATGGGTAACCACCTGGGAAGTCCTCGTGTTGCACCCCCTCTTTTCAAATTTGTTTTCCCCGGTTAGGGTTGCCAAGATACTTTGTCCACCATATTTATATTACAGAATTGCACGACACCTTGGGCAATAAAACTTCGCTTCATGTTGAGGCTGGGCCCACAAACCGAGGGCGTGGGGCTTGTGATCAGGTCTCCGTTGCTCCAGTGCCCATTACTTTTAATCCGTATGGAGTTACGCGACTCACAGCATACCATTGGAAAGCACTCCGAGAGCTCTACGACGGGGGCGACAATGCTACTCGGCTACGCCAGTTTTCAGAGCCCAAAATCGAACGTTTTACTCAGTTTCGGGCCACTTTTCTTCTTTTCCTCTATTTTTCGTCTCGGATCGTACGTCGTGAGCTGTTAAAAGGACGAAAACCTAACTTGCGGGATATTACAAGGCCCTACAATGTGTCGATATCACGTCTTGCGAGGATGCTATGTTGTTAAAGCGGATGGGTTGTCGTTAAGCCCATTGGTCCTTTACAATGGGCCATCTCTCTGGGATGGGATTGTGAACCGTTAACACATAAAGGATTTGTGCCCACAACATGACCGGTGCGATCATACCAGTACTATTACACCGGATCCTATCAGAACTCCGAAGTTAAGCGTGCCTGGGCGAGAGTAGGACTAAGATGGGTGACCCATTGGGAAGTCCTCGTGTTGCACCCCCTCTTTTCAATTTTTTTTTGCCCCGGTTAGGGTTGCCAAGATACTTTATCCACCACATTTCTATTACCAGATCCCACGGCCCCTTGCGCAAGATAACTTTGCTTCACATAGAGGCTGGGCTCACAAACCGAGGGCGTGGGGCTTGTGACCAGGTGTTCGTCGCTCCAGTGCCCACAACTTTTAATCCGTAAGGAGTTATGCGGTGCACAGCATAACACTGGAAAGCTCTCCGAGAGCTCTATGACGGGGGCAGCTAGCCTACTCGGCTGCGCCTGTTTTCAGAGCCCAAAATCGAATGTTTTTATCAGTTTCGGGCCACTTTTCTTCTTTTGCTCAATTTTTTCGTCCCGGATCGTACGTCGTGAGCTATTAAAAGCACGACAACCTATCTCGCTGGATATTACAGGGCCATACAACGCGTCGATATCACGTCTTATGATGATACTACGTTGTTGAACGGATGGGTTATCGTTAAGCCCATTGGGCCTTTTGAATAGGCCATCTCTCTGGGCTGGGACTGTAAACCGTCAATACATAAGGGATTTGTGCCTTCAACATAAGGGGGCGATCATACCAGCACTAATGCACCGGATCCCATAAGAACTCCGAAGTAACGCGTGCATGGGCTAGAATAGCACTAGGATGGATGACCCCCTGTGAAGTCCTCGTATTGCACCCCTCATATTCAATTTTTTTCCCCTGTTCGGCTTGCCAAGATGCTTTATCCACCACATTTATAGTATAGAATCCCATGGCACCTTGGGCAAGACAACTTCGCTTCATGTGGAGGCAGGGCCCGCAAATTGAGGTCGTGGGGCTTGTGACCAAGTATCCGTTGCTACAGTGCCCAAAACTTTTGATCCGTATGGAGTTACGCGGCGCACAGCTTACCGTAGGAAAGATCTCCGAGAGCTCTACGATGGGGGCAATAAGCCTGCTCGACTACGCCTATTTTCGGAGCCCAAAATTGAATGTTTTCATCAGTTTTGGGCCACTTTTCTACTTTTGCTCTATTTTTTCGTCCTGAATCGTACGTCAAGAGCTGTTACAAGGATGACAACCTAACTCGTGGGATATTACAGGGCCCTACAACGTGTCGATATCACGTCTTGTGAGGATGCTGCATATATAAAGCGGATGGGTTGTTGTCAAGCCCATTGGGCCTTTTGAATGGGCCATCTCTCTCGGCTGGGACTGTGAACCGTCAACACATAAAGGATTTGTGTCCACAACAAGACGAGTGGGATCATACCAGCACTTATGGACCGGATCCCATCAGAACTCCGAAGTTAAGCGTGCTTGGGCGAAAGTAGTACAAGGATGGGTGACCCCCTGGAAAGTCCTCGTGTTGCACCCCCCATTTTCAATTTTTTTTTGCCCCGCTTAGGGTTGCCAAGATACTTTATCCACCACAAATCTATTACCGAATCCCACGGCCCCTTGGGCAAGACAACTTCGCTTCACATAGAGGGTGGGCCGGCAAATCAAGGGCGTGGGGCTTGTGACCAGGTCTCCGTTGCTTCGGTGCCCCTAATTAAAAAAAATCCTTAAGGAGTTACGCGGCGCACAGCATAACGTTGGAAAGCTCTCCGAGAGCTCTACGATAGGGGCAGCAAGCCTGCTTAGCTGCGCCTGTTTTCAGAGCCCAAAATCAAATGTTTTTATCAGTTTTGGGGCTACTTTTCTTCTTTTGCTCGGTTTTTTCATCCAAGATCATACGTCGTGAGCTATTTAAAGGACGACAACCTAACTCGCGAGACATTAAAGGGCCCTACAATGCGTCGATATCACGTCTTACGAGGATACTGTGTTGTTGAAGCTGATGGGTTGTCGTTAAGCCCATTGGGCCTTTTGAATGGGCCATCTCTCTTGGCTGGGACTATGAACCGTCAACACATAAAGGATTTGTGCCCACAACATGACGGGTACGATCATACCAGCACTAATGCACTGGATCCCATCAGAACTCCGAAGTCAAGCGTGCTTGGGCAAGAGTAGTACTAGGATGAGTGACCCCCCTGGGAAGTCCTCGTGTTGCACCCCCTCTTTTCAATTTTTTTTGCCACGGTTATGGTTGCCAAGATACTTTGTCCACCACATTTATATTACAAAATCCCACGGCACCTTGGGCAAGACAACTTCGCTTCATGTAGAGGCTGGGCCTGCAAACCGAGGGCGTAGAGCTTGTGACCAGGTCTTCATTGCTCCAGTGCCCATAACTTTTAATCCGTAAGAAGTTACGCAGTGCACAGCATATCGTTAGAAAGCTCTCTGAGAGCTCTACGACGGGGGCAGCAAGCCTGCTTTGCTGCCCCAGTTTTCAGAGCCCAAAATCGAACGTTTTCCTCATTTTCGGGCCTCTTTTCTTCTTTTACTCTTTTTTTTCATCCCGGATCGTACGTCGTGAGCTGTTAAAAGAACGACAACCTAACTGGCGGGATATTACTGGGCCCTACAACGCGTCGATATCATGTCTTGGGAGGATGCTGTGCTGTTAAAGCGGATGGGTTGTCGTTAAGCCCATTGGGCCTTTTGAATGGGCCATCTCTTTGGGCTGGGACTGTGAACCGTCAACAAATAAAGGATTTGTGCCCATAGCATGACGGGTACAATCATACCAGCACCAATGCCCCAGATCCCATCAGAACTATGAAGTTAAGCGTGCTTGGGCGAGAGTAGTACTAGGATGGGTGACCACCTGGGAATTCCTCGTGTTGCACCCCCCTTTTCAATTTTTTTTTCCCCGGTTAGGGTTTCCAAGATACTTTATCCACCACATTTGTATTACCGAATCCCACGACAACTTGGGCAAGAATACTTTGCTTTAGGTAGACGCTGGGCCCGCAAACCGAGGGCGTAAGGCTTGTGACCTCGTCTCCGTCGCTCCGGTGCCCATAACTTTTGATCCGTAAGGAGTTACACGGCGCACAGCATACCGTTAGAAAGCTCTCTCAGAGCTCTACGACGGGGGCAGCAAGCCTGCTCGGCTGTGCCTATTTTTGGATACCAAAATTGAACGTTTTCATCAATTTTGGGATAATTTTCTTCTTTTGCGCTATTTTTTTGTCTAGATCGTACGTCATGAACTATTAAAAGGATGACTACCTAACTCGCGGGACATTAGAGGGCCCTACAATGTGTCGATATCACGTCTTGCGAGGATACTGCATTGTTGAAGAGGATGGGTTATCGTTAAGCCCATTGGGCCTTTTGAATGGGTCATCTCTTTGGGCTGGGATGGTGAACGGTCAACACATAAAGGATTTGTGCCCACAACATGACGGGTGCGATCATACCAGCACTAATGCATCGAATCCCATCAGAACTCCAAAGTTCAGCGTGCTTGGGAGAGAGTAGTACTAGAATGGGTGACCCCCTAGGAAGTCCTCGCGTTGCACCCCCTATTTTCAATTTTTTTTGCCCCGGTTAGGGTTTCCAAGATACTTTATCCACCACATTTCTATTACCGAATCCCACAGCACCCTGGGCAAGACAACTTTGCTTCACGTAGAGACTGGGCCCGCAAACTGAGGGCGTGGGGCTTGTAACCAGGTATCCGTCACTCCGGTGCCCATAACTTTTAATCCGTAAGGAGTTTCGCGGTGAACATCTACGAGAGCTCTACGACAGGGGCAGGAAGCCAGCTCAGCTGCACTTGTTTTCGGATCCCAAAATTGAACGTTTTCATCAGTTTTGGGCCACTTTTCTTCTTTTGCTATGTTTTTCTATCCCGGATCATACGTTGTGAGCTGTTAAAAGGATGAAAACCTAACTCGCGGGACATTAGAGGACCCTACAACGCGTCGATACTATGTCTTGCAAGGATGCTACGTTGTGGAAGCAGATGGGTTGTCGTTAAGCTCATTGGGCCTTTTGAATGGGCCATCTCTCTGGGCTATGACTGTGAACGGTCAAAACATAAAGGATTTGTGCCCACAACATGACGGGTGCGATCATACCAGCACTAATGCACCGGATCCTTTATGGACTTTGAAGTTAAGCGTGCTTGGGTGAGAGTAGTACTAAGATGGGTGACCCTCTGGGAAGTCCTCGAGTTGTACCCCCCATTTTCAATTTTTTTTGCCCCGGTTAGGGTTGCCAAGAAACCTTATCCACGATATTTTAATTACCGCATCCCACGACACCTTGGGCAAGACAACTTCGTTTCACGTAGAGGCTGGGCCCGCAAACCGAGGGCGTGGGGCTTGTGACTAGGTCTCCGTCGTTCCGGTGCCCATATCTTTTGATCCGTCAGGAGTTACGCGGTGTACAGCATAACGTTGGAAAGCTCTCCGAGAGCTCGACGGCGGGAGCAGCAAGCCTGCTCGACTACACCTATTTTCGAACCCCAAAATCGAATGATTTCATCAGTTTTTGGCAACTTTTCCTCTGTTGCTCAGTTTTTTTGTCCCGGATCGTACGTCATGAGCTTATAAAAGGACGACAACCTAACTCGTGAGATATTACAGAGCCCTACAACGTGTCGATATCACGTCTTGCGAGGATGCTGAATTGTTAAAGCTAATGGGTTGTCGTTAAGTCCATTGGGCCTTTTGAATGGGCCAAATCTTTGGGCTGAGACTGTGAACCGTCAACACATAAATGATTTGTGCCCATAACATGACGGGTGCGATCATACCAGCACTAATGCACCAGATCCCATCAGAACTTCGAAGTTAAGCGTGCTTGGGCCAGAGTTGTACTAAGATGGGTGACCCCTTGGGAAGTCCTCGTGTTGCAACCCCCCCCCCCCCCCCCCCGCATTTTCAATTTTTTTTGCCCCAGTTAGGGTTGCCAAGATACTTTGTCCACCACATTTCTATTACCGAATCCCACGGCACCTTGGGCAAGAAAACTTCGCTTCAAGTAGAGGCTGGGCGAGCAAACCGAGGGCGTGACCAGGTCTCCGTCGCTTTGGTGCCCATTACTTTTAATCCGTAAGAAGTTACGCGGCGCACAACATACAGTTGGAAAGCTCTCCGAGAGCTCCACGACGTGGGCAGTAAGCCTCCTCAGCTGCCCCTATTTTCAGAGCCCAAAATCGAACGTTTTCATTAGTTTCGGGCCACTTTTCTTCTTTTGCTCCATTTTTTCGTCCCGGATCGTACGTCGCGAGCTGTTAAAAGGACAATAACCTAACTCGTAGGATATTACAAGACCCTACAACGTGTCCATATCACGTCTTGCGAGCATGCTGCGTTGTTAAAGCGGATGGGTTGTTGTTAAGCCCTTTGGGCCTTTTGAATGGGCTATCTCTCTGGGCTAGGACTGTGAACATTTAACTCATAAAGGATTTGAGCCCACAACATGACGGGTGCAATCATACCAGCACTAATGCACCGGATCCCATCAGAACTCCGAGGTTAAGCGTGCTTGGGTGAGGTAGTACTAGGATGGGTGACCCCCTTGGAAGTCCTCGTGTTGCACCTCCCTTTTCAATTTTTTCACCCCGGTTAGGGTTGCCAAGATACTTTATCCACCACGTTTCTATTACCGAATCCCACGGCACCTTGGGCAAGACAACTTCACTTCACGTAGAGGCTAGTCTCGCAAACCGAGGGCGTAGGGCTTGTGACTAGGTTTCCGTCGCTCCGGTGCCCATAACTTTTGATCCGTAAGGAGTTACGTGGCGCACAGTTTGACGTTGGAAAGCTCTCCGAGAGCTCTACGTTGAGGGTAGTAAGCCTGCTCGACTGCACCTGTTTTCGGTGTCACGCCCCACCCGGCCTATACAGGTTAGGCTAGGGTGTGATTTAAACATTCAAGTCCCTTCACATTCTTAATCATTCTATGAGGTTTAACACTTAACGTGTTATTCTAGACTCCAAAATTTTCCGGAAGTCCGGCAGCATAACGGCTGTAATTGGGCTATTTGTTTTGACCTAAATTTTCTAACAGCCTCAAAACTTTCAATTCAAGTTCATTCTCGGCTAGAGTTTACAATTTTATCATCAATTGAATTGCCTATTGGTTATTTCGACGTCCCGTTTGATATATAACCTAGCATGATACTATGTCTTGTTTGTCCATTTATCCTCGTTTCAAAATATACCTGTTGATCTGAGCTTATTAGCGAGTACCTGTTGAGATTGGATAAGTTCATTTGCCTATTCCTTAGCTAAGCATCATAACCTATGATAAATACTAGTGATAATAAAAGCAAAAACGATCATAGTATGTCTAGTATCAGTCTACTTAATATAAGTACAAACCAAAATTAGACCCCAAATTACAACGGGGGTCTATTACATCACAAACAACAAATAACGTAAAGGAAATAGTCTTCTAGTAGCAAAAGTTCACAAGTAGTCACAATCAAGCAAAGTAAGCAATGACATGCATTCACTCCAGGGGTTCATCATTAGGCACACTGTCCTCGGGTTCCTGTACCTGTTCTTCTTCACCTGAGATGATAAAAGAGGGTGAGTCCTTATGAACTCAGCGAGGGGGAACAAGAAATAAGTTTTGAAACTCATTTTCCAGTTAAACTTATGAAATTCCCTTTCTCACACATGAATGTAACAGAAATACAAGTACAGAATAGGAATACTGATCTTTCCTCCCCGAGGTTCTCTAGGAACCAAGTGGGAGTACTTATACACATAATAAAAAGGATACGGTGAGCTTTTGCTCTCAGATCAAGTCAAGTAACAAGAGTTGCGGCCGATTTTAATACATCCCCAAAACACGCCAGGTGGGTGTACTCCGGATGTACCCCGAGATCCTACGACCCAACTCTCCAAGGGTGAATACCAAGCGAGAGAAGGAATTGGATCATGGTAGTCACGGTAACACCGGCAAGCCCGATGCCGCCCGACGGACGTGAAACGCTACCATGCCACACGAAAGGTTGCAACCTTGTATGTAATGCACATTTATAACATTTAACATATCACATTAGGAGGACAACAAAGTAGGTTGCCTCCGAACAGTTATAAGATCGCACGTTGTCAAGTAGTCAAACAAGGCACTATAAGACAAGTAATTTCACTTGAAAGGCATATAGAGTCATATGATCATCAAACGGGCAGCCATGTAACACATGTAAAACAGGCTATATAACTCATTAAGAGGTCCATGCAATCAAGCGATAAGATTATTCAACGTGCAATGATATCACCATGGGTTTGGATGCAAGAAAAGCTTATTTGTCAACATACAATGGTCAAGATCACTTTTGAAGTTATAAAACATTTACGGGCAGCCCACTAAGCATATGATTCCAACACAATATCCAATTGATCAACACCTATTAAGACTATTGAGTCATTAGGGTTCCCATTTCATGCTTAATCAAGTGATTAAAACCCTAAGTCCACTCAAGATCATTATCAAGTCTTGCATCATTTAATTCAACATCCTCAAGTGCTCACAACAGTCCACATAACATCCCAACACCACATTTCCACACAATTAGTGTCACAAGAGAGGTTACAACAATTTTCCAAGCATATGGCTAAATAAAACCTTTACTGCAATAGGCTGTTTTCTCACAATCAATAGGATAATCAAACAATCTCCAAATTCAGTAAATAAGATGTCAAATTAAATCTTAAGAAGTTAACTAAAATCAGAAACAAACCTTGTATCAATTGGAGGTCAGAATCATTAGTTATAGCCGAAACTGTGAGGTAGCACAAAACTGTCCAGATTTGTACACTTTTCAGAAATTGACGTTTTTGAGGTCCTTAGAGTCAGTTTTAGCTTTGGTCCATTTCTGACAAAACTGTCCAGATCTGAAAAATATAGCAGTATACAAAATTTCACGAATTTTGGACAAAATTTACTAAGTCAAATATGGTTCGTTCCAAAAGGTAAGTGCATCTGCCAAAACCTGATTCATTTTTCCAGATTTCCAGATGTGGTCACATTTTAATGATTTGCCATTTCGAGGACCTTAGAGTCCAAATTAGCTTCGGCATAGTTCTGGGAAAAATGTGCAAAACTGTCCAAAATAGTCAACCACCAATTTTCAAGAATTTTCAACATCATTTGCTTAGCTAAACTTACCTCGAACAGACTGGTCAGAGAGCTGTCATCCATTTCGTCTTCAGCTAGCATCATTTTCAAGCCAAGATCTTGCCATGCATGGTTGTTTAAGCTTATGAACGACCATATATCTCAAGTACAGAAGCAAATAAACACATTTATGAGCATGCATGTGAGTTTTTAAAGAGTTTTCAAAAGATTTTAACCCTCACCTTTGCAATCAACCCAAAAAAAGCTCAAAAACCTTGTTGAAGCTAAAATCTCTTGTTCTTCTTGCTTAGCCGAGATTCCAACTTGGTTTTCTCTATTTTTCCTAGCCTAGTAATCAATCTCTTAGTGCATGCATGTAGTTAGAACTTGAAGAAAAGAAATGGATGTCAAGAAGCTTACCTAGGCCGAAAATGAAGCTTGAAAGGGCATGTAAGTGTGATTTTCGCATCCTAGCTTATTTGATCGACTTTCTTGATGATTGCTTGACTTGGCTTAGCTAAGTTATGAAGAAGACAAGCCAAGGTGATAGAGAACTCAGCCAAGAACCAAAATGGAGAGAGGAAATGAGAGGGAAGTGAGAGAAGTTGAAGGAAATGAGAGAATGTGACAAAAAATATGACAAGGAATAAAGCCTTTTGCAATTTTTGATGAGCATGTTCAGCCTTGAGCTTGGTGAATCAGATTTTTGTGTCTTCAAGGTGGAATTTAAAATGTTTAGCATGGGCATGCAAGGGTTGGTCGAAAATTGTGGAGATTTGAGGAGAATTGAGCAATTTTTTATGCATTGTGTAAGTGTTTTGTCATAGTTTGTCTAGGATTATGAATAAATTATGCAATGCTAGACTAAATGCACTTAGTGGTCAGCCAAGGGCTTGCAAATTGCTGAAATTTCAGACTCTATTTAATATATTATGGATTATAATAAGGGTGAAATTTGAGGTGCATTGGTTTTGGGTGAGAATAAAGAATAAAGAATGTTTAGGTGTTTGTGTAGATTGAATTGTTTATTGTTAGTGGATTTTGTAGAGATTTGAATTAGGATTATTTTATAGTTTAGTGCTTTGTGTAGGATGCTTTCTTGATTAACGTGGTGGCACGGATTCCTAGGTCTAGGGTACGCACTACGAGGCACGCACCAAAATTAATACGGGGCATGAAACACGAGGTAAACACGAACTACGAGGTAAGACACGAACTTCTAGACTAAGGCACATACTTCAAGTCTAATGCACAGATTCTAATGCTAAAGCACGTAACCCTAGGTCAATGCACATAGACCAATGCACGACACGTAATTCAATGCAATGCACGTAAATTAAGGTACACCTCTTAAACCTAGGTTAAGGCACGTAGTTCAAGGTTAATGCACACGAAATGAAGAGACACACGCAAATTGAGGTCTTGCATGTAAATTAAGGTCATGGCACGTTTATCTAGGTATTGCACGTATATCGAGGATTAGGGCACACAATTCTAGGTTAAGGCACATATGACGAAGTATGCACGAAAACTAAGACAAGGCACGTAATTCAAGGTCAGTCATATCATTCTTGGTCTATGGCATGCAAAACGAGGTAATACATGTTATCCAGGGTCGGGCCTCACATCATCCCTTCCATAAAAGAATTTCGTCCCGAAATTCATTCTTTCCTATTGAGGTCATTTAAACGAATTCTGACCCTTGTTATTCGTCCTACTCTGGTTCGTCCCGTGTTTGGTGATCTCTTATCACAACCAATTCACTTCCTATGTTTCTCCAATCATTTAGTTCGGTGGGACCCTTACATTTACAGTTCTTTCCTTTGAACGATTCTATTCTCCATTTGATCTTAAGGTCAAGTTTAGTAACTAAGGTTTGAATCAACATACCTAGTCATCAAGGTTGCATCGGTATTCAGACTATATAACTATAACTCCAAAATCATGACTCATGTTGTATCAATCTCACATTCATACCTCAAAAGCAATATCACAATAATTCCATGATCCTAGGGTGACATACGCTAATTTCAAGATGATAGGTCTATATCCGATTTACATATCCTATCAACTAGCTTCAAAAATTGTTAACACATAGGACATCAAAAAGTAATGGACCATTTCCACAACATGACCCTATCTTTAAGAAGAACTCACCAAACAAATTGATCCATCTCAAGTCATCATCTATTGATAGTATCATAGTCCTTATCTCGTAGGTATTAGATTAGCAACTCTTCTAATGACTAGTCTCCCGGTTATAGGCTCCTATTCACTGACATTCTTTACCAGATTCGTTAACCTTCACGCTCGTAATCAAGGAGAAAGACCGTTGAGATTCGTTAAACTCAAACTCTAAGGTCTATTAAGTCAAATTCCCACCAAAATTGCATGAGTAACTAATCATGTTGCACTAGTTCAACTCTTACATGTAAATTTCATCAACTTGCAATTCACAATTTATTTCCTTATTCTAATCTCTATCTTCAAGTCACAAAGCTTTAGAATTTCTTTTAATCTTATACAAAACTCCTAAGACGAATAGTTTTAACATCAAATAAATTTCACTCACCTCAATCCAAGGGTACGTAATACTCAAGAAGACAATAGTCCCACTCACTTAGCGACCTAGTCATTCCTTCGAACACTTAATACTCACTAATATATTTTCAACATTAGTGTTACTAAGTTAGGGCTATAGCCATATAAGAATATCAATGCTCCACTAGGTTACCGACCGTACAACAACAATCTTAGGATTATAAATGGGTGCCGAAATGATCTAACTCTTAAGATATTTATCATACTAATTCAAATAGCTTGTTACACGAAATAACTTCAAGGCTGTATCAATATAAGAATTATGACCACGAAACATCCTTCAATATAACCTAATAGAATTTCAAGAGTAATCAGCCACTCATCTAACTATCACTACAAGATTCACCCTCTATTCAGCAACCACAATTCGAAGTCTATCAACTGCTAGTTTCTAGGCTTTACCACGAATCATCATGTATACTTACTATTAGCTATTTAGGATTACTAGTCATACCCTAACGACTCAACCTTGCAGTTGGATGCTTTAATCTCATTTCCATGATTTATATACTTGGTCCATTGGTATTACTTAGGGATACATGCTTTCTAACATCCTTTAGGCTATTCAAACAATGAGTGCATAGAATGACTTATTTTGCATAATTACAACTAAATTCGAGAGGCACCAAACTAACACCGTATTTCTTAATATCATAAATACCCAACTTAGGACCTTTAGTAACGTTAGTCATTTAATGCATAATTCAATTCCTTAAACTTCTATCCGACCTAACATTTTAGGTGTAGTTTTTCGAACACGAGTTCTAGCTACGTAAATTCCTCGATTCCAACATCCTTATATCTTGTTATACTAAAGATTCATCAACCTGGTTAAACTTAGTCTCCAGAGTTGCCTGCATGTTTTGAGGTTATCCATTGCTAAGTCACTCAAATACACTATGTCTTAATAATCTAACCCCTAAAAGTAACTATCATCAACTTTCACGAATTCACCTCTTAATTTCTAGGTTACGATCTTACCATTTAGTGAACTTGAAACTCGCTAGCATACACCTTATTAGGTTCAACGATGCTTAATTCCAATCGAGGAAGGATTCAATCGCACGAGTATATTGCTAACTTCTTAGATAGCCTATCAAGCCAATTTTAAGGTGTGAGAAATGGAGTCAAAGCAACCTCTATACTTGCATGACAATACATTGTTTCTAAGGTAACACACATAAAGGATGGATGATACTGAGCTCAAGTAATATTTTCCTATAGGTTTAATAGGTAAGTTTACCTTTAACCGTGGTTACTGCTAGCAATTTGGGCACAATTCTTTTGCCACCTTGGACAATTCTTGACGTGATGCTGATCACTCCCACATCCTTTGCATCTACCAGACTTCTTCCAACATTGGGCTTCTGTGTGCCCCCTCTTGTTGCAGTAGTTACATGAAACATGATGGGGGTTAACTGTGCCTCTCGATGTTACATGACTAGATTGGTTGACTATGGTACCTGGCTGTAATCTGTTAGTAGCTGTCTTCCCCGAATTCTGGTCTTGACCTTGGGTACTCCCTCTCGTAGTCTGTCCTTGTGCCCTCTGTCGTTTTGGGCATTCCTTGACATTATGTTGATTACTACCGCAACCGTTACATCTTCCTGTTTTCCTCCAACAGTTAACCTCCAGATGACCTCTACGTGCACAATGAGTACAACATGGGACTAGAGTAGTAGTAACACTTCCATAAGGGCCTTGAGCTATAGGAATATCTAAACCACCTTGGCAAACTTTCCCAATAGGTAGCTGCTCCATGCTTTGTACTTGACTCGGTTGACTCAACCCTGCCACATCCTGACTCTTTCCTCTCTCAGCTTTTATTGCCTTGAAAAGAGCTTCACCATAGGTGAGAAATTGAAAAGGAGCCAAGCTATCTTGAATCTCATATCTCAGCCCTCGAATAAATCTCTGGATCCTTTTCTCAGTAGTCTGTACCATTTCAGGAGCATACTGGGACAGTTGATGCAATCGGGTTTCATACTGTGCAACCGTCAAATCCCCTTGTTTGAAGGTCACGAACTCATTCCTTTGAAGTCTCCCTCTACTTCCAAGAACTCTTATAACCATTCTAAAAGAGGCAGCCCTATGATAGGTTATGTATTTATATATATACAATTATGTTACACTGGAAGTAACCGTGTACTTATATAATCATACCACATAAGAACAACTATATCTTAGTGCATAGGATTGTATAATAAAACATCAACAACTAGTATACAGCCTAGTATACAAGAAACCATTGTAACATAATAAACCCTTAAACCATACGGTGCACTTGAATCACATAGGCATGTTGATCACATAAGCACATAGGAACATAGAAGGCACAATTAACATTATCACACATAACAAGTGATCCTAATAACCTTAGGGCTCTACCCACAGTCCGAGAGTTAAACTTGGCTTAAGCAATCTAAGCTCTGATACCATTTTTCTAAGGTGTCACGCCCCAACCCGGCCTATACAGGTTAGACTAGGGTGTGATCTAAACATTCAAGTCCCTTCACATTCTTAATCGTTCTATGAGGTTTAACACTTAACGTGTTATTCTAGACTCCAAAATTTTCCGGAAGTCCGGCAGCATAACGGCTATAATTGGGCTATTTGTTTTGACCTAAATTTTCTAACAGCCTCAAAACTTTCAATTCAAGTTCATTCTCGGCTAGAGTTTACAATTTTATCATCAATTGAATTGCCTATTGGTTATTTCGACGTCCCGTTTGATATATAACCTAGCATGATACTATGTCTTGTTTGTCCATTTATCCTCGTTTCAAAATATACCTGTTGATCTGAGCTTATTAGCAAGTACCTGTTGAGATTGGATAAGTTCATTTGCCTATTCCTTAGCTAAGCATCATAACCTATGATAGATACTAGTGATAATAAAAGCAAAAACGATCATAGTATGTCTAGTATCAGTCTACTTAATATAAGTACAAACCAAAATTAGACCCCAAATTACAACGGGGGTCTATTACATCACAAACAACAAATAACGTAAGGGAAATAGTCTTCTAGTAGCAAAAGTTCACAAGTAATCACAATCAAGCAAAGTAAGCAATGACAGGCATTCACTCCAGGGGTTCAGCATTAGGCACACCGTCCTCGAGTTCCTGTATCTGTTCTTCTTCACCTGAGATGATAAAAGAGGGTAAGTCCTTATGAACTCAGCGAGGGGGAACAAGAAATAAGTTTTGAAACTCATTTTCCAGTTAAACTTATGAAATTCCCTTTCTCACACATGAATGTAACAGAAATATAAGTACAGAATAGGAATACTGATCTTTCCTCCCCGAGGTTCTCTAGGAACCAAGTGGGAGTACTTATATACATAATAAAAAGGATACGGTGAGCTTTTGATCTCAGATCAAGTCAAGTAACAAGAGTTGCGGCCGATTTTTATACATCCCCAAAACACGCTAGGTGGGTGTACTCCGGATGTACCCCGAGATCCTACGACCCAACTCTCCAAGGGTGAATACCAAGCGAGAGAAGGAATTGGATCATGGTAGTCACGGTAACACCGGCAAGCCAGATGCCGCCCGGCGGACGTGAAACGCTACCATGCCACACGAAAGGGTGCAACCTTGTATGCAATGCACATTTATAACATTTAACACATAACATTAGGAAGAAAACAAAGTAGGATGCCTCCGAACAGTTATAAGATCGCACGTTGTCAAGTAGTCAAACAAGGCACGATAAGACAAGTAATTTCACTTGAAAGGCATATAGAGTCATATGATCATCAAACGGACAGCCATGTAACACATGTAAAACAGGCTATATAACTCATTAAGAGGTCCATGCAATCAAGCGATAAGATTATTCAACGTGCAATGATATCAACATGGGTTCGGATGCAAGAAAAGCTTATTTGTCAACATGCAATGGTCAAGATCACTTTTGAAGTTATAAAACATTTACGGGCAGCCCACTAAGCATATGATTCCAACACAATATCCAATTGATCAACACCTATTAAGACTATTGAGTCATTAGGGTTCCCATTTCATGCTTAATCAAGTGATTAAAACCCTAAGTCCACTCAAGATCATTATCAAGTCTTGCATCATTTAATTCAACATCCTCAAGTGCTCACAACAGTCCACATAACATCCCAACACCACATTTCCACACAATTAGTGTCACAAGAGAGGTTACAACAATTTTCCAAGCATATGGCTAAATAAAACCTTTACTGCAATAGGCTGTTTTCTCACAATCAATAGGATAATCAAAAAATCTCCAAATTCATTAAATAAGATGTCAAATTAAAGCTTAAGAAGTTAACTAAAATCAGAAACAAACCTTGAATCAATTGGATGTCAGAATCATAAGTTATAACCGAAACTGTGAGGTAGCACAAAACTGTCCAGATTTGTACACTTTTCAGAAATTGACGTTTTTTAGGTCCTCAGAGTCCGTTTTAGCTTTAGTCCATTTCTGACAAAATTGTCCAGAACTGAAAAATATAGCAGTACACAAAATTTCACGAATTTTGGACAAAATTTACTAAGTCAAATATGGTTCGTTCCAAAAGGTAAGTGCATCTGCCAAAACCTGATTCATTTTTCCAGATTTCCAGATGTGGTCACATTTTAATGATTTGCCATTTCGAGGACCTTAGAGTCCAAATTAGCTTCGGCATAGTTCTGGGAAAAATGTTCAAAACTTTCCAAAATAGTCACCCACCAATTTTCAAGAATTTTCAACATCATTTGCTTAGCTAAACTTACCTCGAACAGACTGGTCAGAGAGCTGTCTCCCATGTCGACTTCAGCTAGCATCATTTTCAAGCCAAGATCTTGCCATGCATGGTTGTTTAAGCTTATGAACGACCATATATCTCAAGTACAGAAGCAAATAAACACATTTATGAGCATGCATGTGAGTTTTTAAAGAGTTTTCAAAAGATTTTAACCCTCACCTTTGCAATCAACCCAAAAAAAGCTCAAAAACCTTGTTGAAGCTAAACTCTCTTGTTCTTCTTGCTTAGCCGAGATTCCAACTTGGTTTTCTCTATTTTTCCTAGCCTAGTAATCAATCTCTTAGTGCATGCATGTAGTTAGAACTTGAAGAAAAGAAATGGATGTCAAGAAGCTTACCTAGGCCGAAAATGAAGCTTCAAAGGGCATGTAAGTGTGATTTTCGCATCCTAGCTTATTTGCTCGACTTTCTTAATGATTGCTTGACTTGGGTTAGCTAAGTTATGAAGAAGACAAGCCAAGGTGATAGAGAACTCAGCCAAGAACCAAAATGGAGAGAGGAAATGAGAGGGAAGTGAGAGAAGTTGAAGGAAATGAGAGAATGTGACAAAAAATATGACAAGGAATAAAGCCTTTTGCAATTTTTGATGAGCATGTTCAGCCTTGAGCTTGGTGAATCAGATTTTTGTGTCTTCAAGGTGGAATTTAAAATGTTTAGCATGGGCATGCAAGGGTTGGTCGAAAATTGTGGAGATTTGAGGAGAATTGAGCAATTTTTTATGCATTGTGTAAGTGTTTTGTCATAGTTTGTCTAGGATTATGAATAAATTATGCAATGCTAGCCTAAATGCACTTAGTGGTCAGCCAAGGGCTTGCAAATTGCTGAAATTTCAGACTCTATTTAATATATTATGGATTATAATAAGGGTGAAATTTGAGGTGCATTGGTTTTGGGTGAGAATAAAGAATAAAGAATGTTTAGGTGTTTGTGTATATTGAATTGTTTATTGTTAGTGGATTTTGTAGAGATTTGAATTAGGATTACTTTATAGTTTAGTGCTTTGTGTAGGATACTTTCTTGATTAACGTGGTGGCACGGATTCCTAGGTCTAGGGTACGCACTACGAGGCACGCACCAAAATTAATACGGGGCACGAAACACGAGGTAAACACGAACTACGAGGTAAGACACGAACTTCTAGACTAAGGCACGTACTTCAAGTCTAATGCATAGATTCTAATGCTAATGCATGCAACCCTAGGTCATTGCACGTAGACCAATGCATGACACGTAATTCAATGCACTGCACGTAAATTAAGGTACACCTCTTAAACCTAGGTTAAGGCACGTAGTTCAAGGTTAATGCATACGAAATGAAGAGACACACGCAAATTGAGGTCTTGCATGTAAATTAAGATCATGGCACGTTTATCTAGGTATCACACGTATATCGAGGAGTAGGGCACACAATTCTAGGTTAAGCCACGTATGACGAAGTATGCACGAAAACTAAGACAGGGCACGTAATCCAAGGTCAGTCATATCATTCTTGGTCTATGGCACGCAAAACGAGGTAATACACGTTATTCAGGGTCGGGCCTCACATCCTCCCCTCCTTAAAAGAATTTCGTCCCGAAATTCATTATTTCCTATTGAGGTCATTTAAACGGATTCTGACCCTTGTTATTCGTCCTACTTTGGTTCGTCCCGTGTTTGGTGATCTCTTATCACAACTAATTCACTTCCTATGTTTCTCCAATCATTTAGTTCGGTGGGACCCTTACATTTACAGTTCTTTCCTTTGAACGATTCTATTCTTCATTTGATCTTAAGGTCAAGTTTATTAACTAAGGTTAGAATCTCCATACATAGTCATCAAGGCAGCATCGGTATTCAGACTATATAACTATAACTCCAAAATCATGACTCATGTTGTATCAATCTCACATTCATACCTCAAAAGCAATATCACAATAATTCCATGATCCTAAGGTGACATACGTTAATTTCAAGATGATAGGTCTATATCTGATTTACATATCCTATCAACTAGCTTCCAAAATCGTTAACACATAGGACATCAACAAGTCATGGATCATTTCCACAACATGACCCTATCTTTAAGAAGAACTCACCAAACAAATTGATCCATCTCAAGTCATCAACTATTGATAGTATCATAGTCCTTATCTCGTAGGTATTAGATTAGCAACTCTTCTAATGACTAGTCTCCCGGTTATAGGCTCCTATTCACTGACATTCTTTACCAGCTTCGTTAACCTTCACGCTCGTAATCAAGGAGAAAGACCGTTGAGATTCGTTAAACTCAAACTCTAAGGTCTATTAAGTCAAATTGCCACCAAAATTGCATGGGTAACTAATCATGTTGCACTAGTTCAACTCTTACAAGTAAATTTCATCAACTTGCAATTCACAATTTATTTCCTTATTCTAATCTCTATCTTCAAGTCACGAAGCTTTAGAATTTCTTTTAATCTTATACAAAACTCCTAAGAGGAATAGTATCAACCTCAAATAAAATTCACTCACATGAGTCCAAGATTACATAATACTGAAGAAGACAACAGTCCCACTCACTTAGCGACCTAGTCATTCCTTCGAACACTTCACTCTCCCTAATATATTTTCTACATTAGTGTTACTAAGTTAGGGCTATAGCCATATAAGAATATCAATGCTCCACTAGGTTACCGACCGTACAACAACAATCTTAGGATTATAAATGGGTGCCGAAATGATCTAACTCTTAAGATATTTATCATACTAATTCAAATAGCTTGTTACACGAAATAACTTCAAGGCTGTATCAATATAAGAATTATGACCACGAAACATCCTTCAATATAACCTAATAGAATTTCAAGAGTAATCAGCCACTCATCTAACTATCACTACAAGATTCACCCTTTATTCAGCAACCACAATTCGAAGTCTATCAACTGCTAGTTCTTAGGCTTTACCACGAATCATCATGTATACTTACTATTAGCTATTTAGGATTACTAGTCATACCCTAACGACTCAACCTTGCAGTCGGATGCTTTAATCTCATTTCCATGATTTATATACTTGGTCCATTGGTATTACTTAGGGATACATGCTTTCTAACATCCTTTAGGCTATTCAAACAATGAGTGCATAGAATGACTTATTTTGCATAATTACAACTAAATTCGAGAGGCACCAAACTAATACCGTATTTCTTAATATCATAAATACCCAACTTAGGACCTTTAGTAACGTTAGTCATTTAATGCATAATTCAATTCCTTAAACTTCTATCCGACCTAACATTTTAGGTGTAGTTTTCCGAACACGAGTTCTAGCTACGTAAATTCCTCGATTCCAACATCCTTATATCTTGTTATACTAAAGATTCATCAACCTGGTTAAACTTAGTCTCCAGAGTTGCCTGCATGTTTTGAGGTTATCCATTGCTAAGTCACTCAAATACACTATGTCTTAATAATCTAACCCCTAAAAGTAACTATCATCAACTTTCACGAATTCACCTCTTAATTTCTAGGTTACGATCTTACCATTTAGTGAACTTGAAACTCGCTAGCATACACCTTATTAGGTTCAACGATGCTTAATTCCAATCGAGGAAGGATTCAATCGTACGAGTATATTGCTAACTTCTTAGATAGTCTATCAAGCCAATTTTAAGGTGTGAGAAATAGATTCAAAGCAACCTCTATACTTGCATGACAATACATTGTTTCTAAGGTAACACACATAAGGATGGATGATACTGAGCTCAAGTAATATTTTCCTATAGGTTTAATAGGTAAGTTTACCTTTAATCGTGGTTACTGCTAGCAATTTGGGTACAATTCTTTTGCCACCTTGGACAATTCTTGACGCGATGTTGATCACTCCCACATCCTTTGCATCTACCAGACTTCTTCCAACATTGGGCTTCTGTGTGCCCCCTCTTGTTGCAGTAGTTACATGAAACATGATGGGGGTTAACCGTGCCTCTCGATGTTACATGACTAGATTGGTTGACTATGGTACCTGGCTGTAATATGTTAGTAGCTGTCTTCCCCGAATTCTGGTCTTGACCTTGGGTACTCCCTCTCGTAGTCTGTCCTTGTACCCTCTGTCGTTTTGGGCATTCCTTGACCTTATGTTGATTACTACTGCAACCGTTACACCTTCCTGTTTTCCTCCAACAGTTAACCTCCAGATGACCTCTACGTGCACAATGAGTACAACATGGGACTAGAGTAGTAGTAACACTTCCATAAGGGCCTTGAGCTATAGGAATATCTAAACCACCTTGGCAAACTTTCCCAATCGGTAGCTGCTCCAGGCTCTGTACTTGACTTGGTTGACTCAACCCTGCCACATCCTGACTCTTTCCTCTCTCAGCTTTTATTGCCTCGAAAAGAGCTTCACCATAGGTGAGAAATTGAAAAAGAGCCAAGCTATCTTGAATCTCAGATCTTAGCCCTCGAATAAATCTCTGGATCCTTTTCTCAGTAATCTGTACCATTTTAGGAGCATACTGGGACAGTTGATGCAATCGGGTTTCCTACTGTGCAACTGTCAAATCCCCTTGTTTGAAGGTCACGAACTCATTCCTTTGAAGTCTCCCTCTACTTCCAAGAACTCTTCTAACCATTCTAAAAGAGGCAGCCCTATGATAGGTTATGTATTTATATATATACAATTATGTTACACGGGACGTAAACGTGTACTTATATAATCATACCACATAAGAACAACTATATCTTAGTGCATAGGATTGTATAATAAAACATCAACAACTAGTATACAGCCTAGCATACAAGAAACCATTGTAACATAATAAACACTTAAACCATACGGTGCACTTGAATCACATATGCATGTTGATCACATAAGCACATAGGAACATAGAAGGCACAATTAACATTATCACACATAACAAGTGATCCTAATAACCTTAGGGCTCTACCCACAGTCCGAGAGTTAAACTTGGCTTAAGCAATCTAAGCTCTGATACCATTCTTCTAAGGTGTCACGCCCCAACCCGGCCTATACAGGTTAGACTAGGGTGTGATCTAAACATTCAAGTCCCTTCACATTCTTAATCATTCTATGAGGTTTAACACTTAACGTGTTATTCTAGACTCCAAAATTTTCCGGAAGTCCGGCAGCATAACGGCTATAATTGGGCTATTTGTTTTGACCTAAATTTTCTAACAGCCTCAAAACTTTCAATTCAAGTTCATTCTCAGCTAGAGTTTACTATTTTATCATCAATTGAATTGCCTATTGGTTATTTCGATGTCCCGTTTGATATATAACCTAGCATGATACTATGTCTCGTTTGTCCATTTTTCCTCGTTTCAAAATATACCTGTTGATCTGAGCTTATTAGCGAGTACCTGTTGAGATTGGATAAGTTCATTTGCCTATTCCTTAGCTAAGCATCATAACCTATGATAGATACTAGTGATAATAAAAGCAAAAACAATCATAGTATGTCTAGTATCAGTCTACTTAATATAAGTACAAACCAAAATTAGATCCCAAATTACAACGGGGGTCTATTACATCACAAACAACAAATAACGTAAGGGAAATAGTCTTCTAGTAGCAAAAGTTCACAAGTAGTCACAATCAAGCAAAGTAAGCAATGACAGGCATTCACTCCAGGGGTTCAGCATTAGGCACACCGTCCTCGAGTTCCTGTATCTGTTCTTCTTCACCTGAGATGATAAAAGAGGGTGAGTCCTTATGAACTCAGCGAGGGGGAACAAGAAATAAGTTTTGAAACTCATTTTTCGGTTAAACTTATGAAATTCCCTTTCTCACACATGAATGTAACAGAAATACAAGTACATAATAGGAATACTGATCTTTCCTCCCCGAGGTTCTCTAGGAACGAAGTGGGAGTACTTATACACATAATAAAAAGGATACAGTGAGCTTTTGCTCTCAGATCAAGTCAAGTAACAGGAGTTGCGGCCGACTTTAATTCATCCCCAAAACACGCTAGGTGGGTGTACTCCGGATGTACCCCGAAATCCTACGACCCAACTCTCCAAGGGTGAATACCAAGCGAGAGAGGGAATTGGATCATGGTAGTCACGATAACACTGGCAAGCCCGATGCCGCCCGGCGGACGTGAAACGCTACCATGCCACACGAAAGGTTGCAACCTTGTATGCAATACACATTTATAACATTTAACATATCACATTAGGAGGACAACAAAGTAGGTTGCCTCCGAACAGTTATAAGATCGCACGTTGTCAAGTAGTCAAACAAGGCACTATAAGACAAGTAATTTCACTTGAAAGGCATATAGAGTCATATGATCATCAAACGGGCAGCCATGTAACACATGTAAAACAGGCTATATAACTCATTAAGAGGTCCATGCAATCAAGCGATAAGATTATTCAACGTGCAATGATATCAACATGGGTTCGGATGCAAGAAAAGGATATTTGTCAACATACAATGGTCAAGATCACTTTTGAAGTTATAAAACATTTACGGGCAGCCCACTAAGCATATGATTCCAACACAATATCCAATTGATCAACACCTATTAAGACTATTGAGTCATTAGGGTTCCCATTTCATGCTTAATCAAGTGATTAAAACCCTAAGTCCACTCAAGATCATTATCAAGTCTTGCATCATTTAACTCAACATCCTCAAGTTCTCACAACAGTCCACATAACATCCCAACACCACATTTCCACACAATTAGTGTCACAAGAGAGGTTACAAAAATTTTCCAAGCATATGGCTAAATAAAACATTTACTGCAATAGGCTGTTTTCTCACAATCAATAGGATAATCAAAAGATCTCCAAATTCCGTAAATAAGATGTCAAATTAAAGCTTAAGAAGTTAACTAAAATCAGAAACAAACCTTGCATCAATTGGATGTCAGAATCATAAGTTATAACCGAAACTGTGAGGTAGCACAAAACTGTCCAGATTTGTACACTTTTCAGAAATTGACGTTTTTTAGGTCCTCAGAGTCCGTTTTAGCTTTAGTCCATTTCTGACAAAATTGTCCAGAACTGAAAAATATAGCAGTACACAAAATTTCACGAATTTTGGACAAAATTTACTAAGTCAAATATGGTTCGTTCCAAAAGGTAAGTGCATCTGCCAAAACCTGATTCATTTTTCCAGATTTCCAGATGTGGTCACATTTTAATGATTTGCCATTTCGAGGACCTTAGAGTCCAAATTAGCTTCGGCATAGTTCTGGGAAAAATGTTCAAAACTTTCCAAAATAGTCACCCACCAATTTTCAAGAATTTTCAACATCATTTGCTTAGCTAAACTTACCTCGAACAGACTGGTCAGAGAGCTGTCATCCATTTCGACTTCAGCTAGCATCATTTTCAAGCCAAGATCTTGCCATGCATGGTTGTTTAAGCTTATGAACGACCATATATCTCAAGTACAGAAGCAAATAAACACATTTATGAGCATGCATGTGAGTTTTTAAAGAGTTTTCAAAAGATTTTAACCCTCACCTTTGCAATCAACCCAAAAAAAGCTCAAAAACCTTGTTGAAGCTAAAATCTCTTGTTCTTCTTGCTTAGCCGAGATTCCAACTTGGTTTTCTCTATTTTTCCTAGCCTAGTAATCAATCTCCTAGTGCATGCATGTAGTTAGAACTTGAAGAAAATAAATGGATGTCAAGGAGCTTACCTAGGCCGAAAATGAATGTTCAAAGGGCATGTAAGTGGGATTTTCGCATCCTTGCTTCTTTGCTCGACTTTCTTAATGATTGCTTGACTTGGGTTAGCTAAGTTATGAAGAAGAAAAGCCAAGGTGATAGAGAACTCAGCCAAGAACCAAAATGGAGAGAGGAAATGAGAGGGAAGTGAGAGAAGTTGAAGGAAATGAGAGAATGTGACAAAAAATATGACAAGGAATAAAGCCTTTTGCAATTTTTGATGAGCATGTTCAGCCTTGAGCTTGGTGAATCAGATTTTTGTGTCTTCAAGGTGGAATTTAAAATGTTTAGCATGGGGATGGAAGGGTTGGTCGAAAATTGTGGAGATTTGAGGAGAATTGAGCAATTTTTTATGCATTGTGTAAGTGTTTTGTCTTAGTTTGTCTAGGTTTATGAATAAATTATGCTATGCTAGCCTAAATGCACTTAGTGGTCAGCCAAGGGCTTACAAATTGCGGAAATTTCAGACTCTATTTAATATATTATGGATTATAATAAGGGTGAAATTTGAGGTGCATTGGTTTTGGGTGAGAATAAAGAATAAAGAATGTTTAGGTGTTTGTGTAGATTGAATTGTTTATTGTTAGTGGATTTTGTAGAGATTTGAATTAGGATTATTTTATAGTTTAGTGCTTTGTGTAGGATGCTTTCTTGATTAATGTGGTGGCACGGATTTCTAGGTCTAGGGTACGCACTACGAGGCACGCACCAAAATTAATACGGGGCACGAAACACGAGGTAAACACGAACTACGAGGTAAGACACGAACTTCTAGACTAAGGCACGTACTTCAAGTCTAATGCACAGATTCTAATGCTAACGCACGCAACCCTAGGTCAATGCACGTAGACCAATGCACAACACGTAATTCAATGCAATACACGTAAATTAAGGTACACCTTTTAAACCTAGGTTAAGGCACGTAGTTCAAGGTTAATGCACACGAAATGAAGAGACACACGCAAATTGAGGTCTTACATGTAAATTAAGGTCATGGCACGTTTATCTAGATATCGCACGTATATCGAGGATTAGGGCACACAATTCTAGGTTAAGGCACGTATGACAAAGTATGCACGAAAACTAAGACAAGGCACGTAATCCAAGGTCAATCATATCATTCTTGGTCTATGGCACGCAAAACGAGGTAATATACGTTATTCAGGGTCGGGCCTCACATCATCCCCTCCTTAAAAGAATTTCGTCCCGAAATTCATTCTTTCCTATTGAGGTCATTTAAACGTATTCTGACCCTTGTTATTCGTCCTACTCTGGTTCGTCCCGTGTTTGGTGATCTCTTATCACAACCAATTCACTTCCTATGTTTCTCCAATCATTTAGTTCGGTGGGACCCTTACATTTACAGTTCTTTCCTTTGAACGATTCTATTCTCCATTTGATCTTAAGGTCAAGTTTATTAACTAAGGTTAGGATCTCCATACATAGTCATCAAGGTTGCATCGGTATTCAGACTATATAACTATAACTCCAAAATCATGACTCATGTTGTATCAATCTCACATTCATACCTCAAAAGCAATATCACAATAATTCCATGATCCTAGGGTGACAAACGCTAATTTCAAGATGATAGGTCTATATCCGATTTACATATCCTATCAACTAGCTTCAAAAATTGTTAACACATAGGACATCAAAAAGTAATGGATCATTTCCACAACATGACCCTATCTTTAAGAAGAACTCACCAAACTATTTGATCCATCTCAAGTCATCATCTATTGATAGTATCATAGTCCTTATCTCGTACGTATTAGATTAGCAACTCTTCAAATGACTAGTCTCCCGGTTATAGGCTCCTATTCACTGACATTCTTTACCAACTTCGTTAACCTTCACGCTCGTAATCAAGGAGAAAGACCGTTGAGATTCGTTAAACTCAAACTCTAAGGTCTATTAAGTCAAATTGCCACCAAAATTGCATGGGTAACTAATCATGTTGCACTAGTTCAACTCTTACAAGTAAATTTCATCAACTTGCAATTCACAATTTATTTCCTTATTCTAATCTCTATCTTCAAGTCACGAAGCTTTAGAATTTCCTTATATCTTATACAAAACTCCCAAGAGGAATGGTTTCAACATCAAATAAATTTCACTCACCTCAATCCAAGGTTACGTAATACTCAAGAAGACAATAGTCCCACTCACTTAGCGACCTAGTCATTCCTTCGAACACTTAATACTCGCTAATATATTTTCAACATTAGTGTTACTAAGTTAGGGCTATGGCCATATAAGAATATCAATGCTCCACTAGGTTACCGGCCGTACAACAACAATCTTAGGATTATAAATGGGTGCCGAAATGATCTAACTCTTAAGATACTTATCATACTAATTCAAATAGCTTGTTACACGAAATAACTTCAAGGCTGTATCAATATAAGAATTATGACCACGAAACATCCTTCAATATAACTTAATAGAATTTCAAGAGGAATCAGCCACTCATCTAACTATCACTACAAGATTCACCCTTTATTCAGCAACCACAATTCGAAGTCTATCAACTGCTAGTTCTTAGGCTTTACCACGAATCATCATGTATACTTACTATTAGCTATTTAGGATTACTAGTCATACCCTAACGACTCAACCTTGCAGTCGGATGCTTTAATCTCATTTCCATGATTTATATACTTGGTCCATTGGTATTACTTAGGGATACATGCTTTCTAACATCCTTTAGGCTATTCAAACAATGAGTGCATAGAATGACTTATTTTGCATAATTACAACTAAATTCGAGAGGCACCAAACTAATACCGTATTTCTTAATATCATAAATACCCAACTTAGGACCTTTAGTAACGTTAGTCATTTAATGCATAATTCAATTCCTTAAACTTCTATCCGACCTAACATTTTAGGTGTAGTTTTCCGAACACGAGTTCTAGCTACGTAAATTCCTCGATTCCAACATCTTTATATCTTGTTATACTAAAGATTCATCAACCTAGTTAAACTTAGTCTCCAGAGTTGCCTGCATGTCTTGAGGTTATCCATTGCTAAGTCACTCAAATACACTATGTCTTAATAATCTAACCCCTAAAAGTAACTATCATCAACTTTCACGAATTCACCTCTTAATTTCTAGGTTACGATCTTACCATTTAGTGAACTTGAAACTCGCTAGCATACACCTTATTAGGTTCAACGATGCTTAATTCCAATCGAGGAAGGATTCAATCGTACGAGTATATTGCTAACTTCTTAGATAGTCTATCAAGCCAATTTTAAGGTGTTAGAAATAGATTCAAAGCAACCTCTATACTTGCATGACAATACATTGTTTCTAAGGTAACACACATAAGGATGGATGATACTGAGCTCAAGTAATATTTTCCTATAGGTTTAATAGGTAAGTTTACCTTTAATCGTGGTTACTGCTAGCAATTTGGGCACAATTCTTTTGCCACCTTGGACAATTCTTGACGCGATGTTGATCACTCCCACATCCTTTGCATCTACCAGACTTCTTCCAACATTGGGCTTCTGTGTGCCCCCTCTTGTTGCAGTAGTTACATGAAACATGATGGGGGTTAACCGTGCCTCTCGATGTTACATGACTAGATTGGTTGACTATGGTACCTGGCTGTAATCTGTTAGTAGCTGTCTTCCCCGAATTCTGGTCTTGACCTTGGGTACTCCCTCTCGTAGTCTGTCCTTGTACCCTCTGTCGTTTTGGGCATTCCTTGACCTTATGTTGATTACTACTGCAACCGTTACACCTTCCTGTTTTCCTCCAACAGTTAACCTCCAGATGACCTCTACGTGCACAATGAGTACAACATGGGACTAGAGTAGTAGTAACACTTCCATAAGGGCCTTGAGCTACAGGAATATCTAAACCACCTTGGCAAACTTTCCCAATCGGTAGCTGCTCCAGGCTCTGTACTTGACTTGGTTGACTCAACCCTGCCACATCCTGACTCTTTCCTCTCTCAGCTTTTATTGCCTCGAAAAGAGCTTCACCATAGGTGAGAAATTGAAAAAGAGCCAAGCTATCTTGAATCTCAGATCTTAGCCCTCGAATAAATCTCTGGATCCTTTTCTCAGTAATCTGTACCATTTAAGGAGCATACTGGGACAGTTGATGCAATCGGGTTTCCTACTGTGCAACTGTCAAATCCCCTTGTTTGAAGGTCACGAACTCATTCCTTTGAAGTCTCCCTCTACTTCCAAGAACTCTTCTAACCATTCTAAAAGAGGCAGCCCTATGATAGGTTATGTATTTATATATATACAATTATGTTACACGGGACGTAAACGTGTACTTATATAATCATACCACATAAGAACAACTATATCTTAGTGCATAGGATTGTATAATAAAACATCAACAACTAGTATACAGCCTAGCATACAAGAAACCATTGTAACAAAATAAACACTTAAACCATACGCTGCACTTGAATCACATAGGCATGTTGATCACATAAGCACATAGGAACATAGAAGGCACAATTAACATTATCACACATAACAAGTGATCCTAATAACCTTAGGGCTCTACCCACAGTCCGAGAGTTAAACTTGGCTTAAGCAATCTAAGCTTTGATACCATTCTTCTAAGGTGTCACGCCCCAACCCGGCCTATACAGGTTAGACTAGGGTGTGATCTAAACATTCAAGTCCCTTCACATTCTTAATCATTCTATGAGGTTTAACACTTAACGTGTTATTCTAGACTCCAAAATTTTCCGGAAGTCCGGCAGCATAACGGTTGTAATTGGGCTCTTTGTTTTGACCTAAATTTTCTAACAGCCTCAAAACTTTTAATTCAAGTTCATTCTCGGCTAGAGTTTACTATTTTATCATCAATTGAATTGCCTATTGGTTATTTCGACGTCCCGTTTGATATATAACCTAGCATGATACTATGTCTCGTTTGTCCATTTATCCTCGTTTCAAAATATACCTGTTGATCTGAGCTTATTAGCGAGTACCTGTTGAGATTGGATAAGTTCATTTGCCTATTCCTTAGCTAAGCATCATGACCTATGATAGATACTAGTGATAATAAAAGCAAAAACGATCATAGTATGTCTAGTATCAGTCTACTTAATATAAGTACAAACTAAAATTAGACCCCAAATTACAACGGGGGTCTATTATATCACAAACAACAAATAACGTAAGCGAAATAGTCTTCTAGTAGCAAAAGTTCACAAGTAGTCACAATCAAGCAAAATAAGCAATGACAGGCATTCACTCCAGGGGTTCATCATTAGGCACACCGTCCTCGGGTTCCTGTACCTGTTCTTCTTCACCTGAGATGATAAAAGAGGGTGAGTCCTTATGAACTCAGCGAGGGGGAACGAGAAATAAATTTTGAAACTCATTTTCCAGATAAACATATGAAATTCCCTTTCTCACACATGAATGTAACAGAAATACAAGTACAGAATAGGAATACTGATCTCTCCTCCCCGAGGTTCTCTAGGAACCAAGTGGGAGTACTTATACACATAATAAAAAGGATACGGTGAGCTTTTGCTCTCAGATCAAGTCAAGTAACAGGAGTTGTGGCCGACTTTAATTCATCCCCAAAACACGCCAGGTGGGTGTAATCCGGATGTACCCCGAGATCCTACGACCCAACTCTCCAAGGGTGAATACCAAGCGAGAGAAAGAATTGGATCATGGTAGTCACGGTAACACCGGCAAGCCCGATGCCGCCTGGCGGACGTGAAACGCTACCATGCCACATGAAAGGTTGCAACCTTGTATGCAATGCACATTTATAACATTTAACATATCACATTAGGAGGACAACAAAGTAGGTTGCCTCCGAACAGTTATAAGATCGCACGTTGTCAAGTAGTCAAACAAGGCACGATAAGACAAGTAATTTCACTTGAAAGACATATAGAGTCATATGATCATCAAACGGGCAGCCATGTAACACATGTAAAATAGGCTATATAACTCATTAAGAGGTCCACGCAATCAAGCGATAAGATTATTCAACGTGCAATGATATCAACATGGGTTCGGATGCAAGAAAAGCTTATTTGTCAACATGCAATGGTCAAGATCACTTTTGAAGTTATAAAACAATTATGGGCAGCCCACTAAGCATATGATTCCAACACAATATCCAATTGATCAACACCTATTAAGACTATTGAGTCATTAGGGTTCCCATTTCATGCTTAATCAAGTGATTAAAACCCTAAGTCCACTCAAGATCATTATCAAGTCTTGCATCATTTAATTCAACATCCTCAAGTGCTCACAACAGTCCACATAACATCCCAACACCACATTTCCACACAATTAGTGTCACAAGAGAGGTTACAACAATTTTCCAAGCATATGGCTAAATAAAACCTTTACTGCAATAGGCTGTTTTCTCACAATCAATAGGATAATCAAAAAATCTCCAAATTCATTAAATAAGATGTCAAATTAAAGCTTAAGAAGTTAACTAAAATCAGACACAAACCTTGAATCAATTGGAGGTCAGAATCATTAGTTATAACCGAAACTGTGAGGTAGCACAAAACTGTCCAGATTTGTACACTTTTCAGAAATTGACGTTTTTGAGGTCCTCAGAGTCCGTTTTAGCTTTAGTCCATTTCTGACAAAATTGTCCAGAACTGAAAAATATAGCAGTACACAAAATTTCAAGAATTTTGGCCAAAATTTACTAAGTCAAATATGGTTCGTTCCAAAAGGTAAGTGCATCTGCCAAAACCTGATTCATTTTTCCAGATTTCCAGATGTGGTCACATTTTAATGATTTGCCATTTCGAGGACCTTAGAGTCCAAATTAGCTTCGGCATAGTTCTGGGAAAAATGTTCAAAACTTTCCAAAATAGTCACCCACCAATTTTCAAGAATTTTCAACATCATTTGCTTAGCTAAACTTACCTCGAACAGACTGGTCAGAGAGCTGTCATCCATTTCGACTTCAGCTAGCATCATTTTCAAGCCAAGATCTTGCCATGCATGGTTGTTTAAGCTTATGAACGACCATATATCTCAAGTACAGAAGCAAATAAACACATTTATGAGCATGCATGTGAGTTTTTAAAGAGTTTTCAAAAGATTTTAACCCTCACCTTTGCAATCAACCCAAAAAAAGCTCAAAAACCTTGTTGAAGCTAAAATCTCTTGTTCTTCTTGCTTAGCCGAGATTCCAACTTGGTTTTCTCTATTTTTCCTAGCCTAGTAATCAATCTCTTAGTGCATGCATGTAGTTAGAACTTGAAGAAAAGAAATGGATGTCAAGAAGCTTACCTAGGCCGAAAATGAAGCTTCAAAGGGCATGTAAGTATGATTTTCGCATCCTAGCTTGTTTGCTCGACTTTCTTGATGATTGCTTGACTTGGGTTAGCTAAGTTATGAAGAAGACAAGCCAAGGTGATAGAGAACTCAGCCAAGAACCGAAATGGAGAGAGGAAATGAGAGGGAAGTGAGAGAAGTTGAAGGAAATGAGAGAATGTGACAAAAAATATGACAAGGAATAAAGCCTTTTGCAATTTTTGTTGAGCATGTTCAGCCTTGAGCTTGGTGAATCAGATTTTTGTGTCTTCAAGGTGGAATTTAAAATTTTTAGCATGGGCATGCAAGGGTTGGTCGAAAATTGTGGAGATTTGAGGAGAATTGAGCAATTTTTTATGCATTGTGTAAGTGTTTTGTCATTGTTTGTCTAGGATTATGAATAAATTATGCAATGCTAGACTAAATGCACTTAGTGGTCAGCCAAGGGCTTACAAATTGCTGAAATTTCAGACTCTATTTAATATATTATGGATTATAATAAGGGTGAAATATGAGGTGCATTGGTTTTGGGTGAGAATAAAGAATAAAGAATGTTTAGGTGTTTGTGTAGATTGAATTGTTTATTGTTAGTGGATTTTGTAGAGATTTGAATTAGGATTATTTTATAGTTTAGTGCTTTGTGTAGGATGCTTTCTTGATTAACGTGGTGGCACGGATTCCTAGGTCTAGGGTACGCACTACGAGGCACGCACCGAAATTAATACGGGGCACGAAACACGAGATAAACACGAACTACGAGGTAAGACACGAACTTTTAGACTAAGGCACGTACTTCAAGTCTAATGCATAGATTCTAATGCTAACGCATGCAACCCTAGGTCAATGCACGTAGACCAATGCATGACACATAATTCAATGCAATGCATGTAAATTAAGGTACACCTCTTAAACCTAGGTTAAGGCATGTAGTTCAAGGTTAATGCACACGAAATGAAGAGATACACGCAAATTCAGGTCTTGCATGTAAATTAAGGTCATGGCACGTTTATCTAGGTATCGCACGTATATCGAGGATTAGGGCACACAATTCTAGGTTAAGGCACGTATGACGAAGTATGCACAAAAACTAAGATAGGGCACGTAATCCAAGGTCAGTCATTTCATTCTTGGTCTATGGCATGCAAAACGAGGTAATACACGTTATTTATGGTCGGGCCTCACTTTCGGAGCCCAAAATCGAATGTTTTAATCAGTTTCGGTCCACTTTTCTTCTTTTGCTCTATTTTTTCATCCCGGATCGTACGTCGTGAGCTATTAAAAAGACGACAACCTAACTCACGGGATATTCTAGGGCCCTACAATGTGTCGATATCACGTCTTCCGAGGATGCTGCGTTGTTAAAGCATATGGGTTGTCGTTAAGCCCATTGGGCCTTTTGAATGGGCCATCTCTCTAGGCTGGGACTGTGAACTATCAACACATAAAGGATTTGCGCCCACAACATGACGGGTGCGATCATACCAGCACTAATGCACCGGATCCCATCAGAACTCCGAAGTTAAGTGTGGTTGGGCGAGAGTAGTTCTAGGATGGGTGACCCCGTGGGAAATCCTCGTGTTGCACCCCCCTTTTCAATTTTTTTTACCCCGGTTAGGGTTGCCAAGATACTTTATCCACCATATTTCTATTACCGAATCCCACAGCACCTTGGGCAAGACAACTTCGCTTCACGTGGAGGCTGGGCCCGCAAATCGAGGGCATGGGGCTTGTGACCAGGTCTCCGTCTCTCCGGTGCCCATAACTTTTAATCCGTAAGGAGTTACGCAGCGCACTGCATACCGTTGAAAAGCTCTCTGAGAGCTCTACGACGGGGGTAGCAATCTTACTAGGTTTCGCCTATTTTCAGAGCCCAAAATCGAACGTTTTCTTCAGTTTCGGGCCACTTTTCTTCTTTGGCTTTGTTTTTCTGTCCCAGATCGTACGTCGTGAGCTGTTAAAAGGATGACAACCTAACTTGCGGGACATTAGAGGGCCCTATAATGCGTCGATATCACGTCTTGCGAGGATGCTACGTTGTTGAAGCGGATGGGTTGTTGTTAAGCCCATTGGGCCTTTTGAATGGGCCATCTCTTTGGGCTGGGACTATGAACGGTCAAAACATAAAGGATTTGTGCACACAACATGACGGGTGCGATCATCCCAGCACTAATGCATCGGATCCCGTCATAATTCCGAAGTTAAACGTGCTTGGGCGAGAGTAGTACTAGGATGGGTGACACCCTGGGAAGTCCTCATGTTGCACCCCCCTTTTCAATTTTTTTTCCCCGGTTAGGGTCGCCAAGATACTTTATCCACCACATTTCTATTACCGAATCCCACGGCACCTTGGGCAAGAAAACTTCGCTTCACGTAGAGGTTGGTCTCGCAAACCGAGGGCGTAGGGCTTGTGATTAGGTCTCCGTCGCTCCGGTGCCCATAACTTTTGATTCGTAAGGAGTTTCGCAGCGCACAACATACAGTTGAAAATCTCTCCGAGAGCTCTATGATGGGGGCAGCAAGCCTGCTCAGCTGCGCCTGTTTTCAGAGCCCAAAATCAAAAGTTTTCATTAGTTTCTGGCCACTTTTCTTCTTTTGCTTTGTTTTTCCATCCCGGATCGTACGTCGTGAGTTGTTAAAAGGACGACAACCTAACTCGCAGGATATTACAGAGCCCTACAAAGCGTCGATATCACATCTTATGAGGATGCAGCGTTGTTGAATCGGAAGGGTTGTAGTTAAGGCCATTAGGACTTTTGAATGGGCCATCTCTCTGGCTGGGACAGTGAACCGTCAACACATAAAGGATTTGTGCTCTCAACATGACCGGTGCGATCATAACAGCACTAAAGCACCAGATCCCGCCAGAACTCCGAAGTTAAATGTGCTTGGGTGAGAGTAATACTAGGATGGGTGACCCCCTGGGAAGTCCTCGTGTTGCACCCCCCTTTTCAATTTTTTTTGCCCCGGTTAGGGTTGCCAAGATACTTTATCCACCACATTTCTATTACCGAATCCCACGGCACCTTGGGCAAGACAACTTTGCTTCATGTAGAAGTTGGGCCCGCAAACCGAGGGAGTAGGGCTTGTGACCAGGTCTCCGTCGCTCCAGTGCCCATAACTTTTGATCCGTAAGGAGTTATGCGGCGCACAACATACCGTTGGAAAGCTCTCCGAGAGCTCTACGACAGAGGCATCAACCCTGCTAGGCTATGCCTATTTTCGGAGCCAAAAATTGGACGTTTTCATCAGTTTCGGGCCACTTGTTTCTTTTCCTCTGTTTTTCCTTCTCGGATGGTATGTTGTGAGCTGTTAAAAGGACGACAACCTAACTCGCGGGACATTAGAGGGCCCTACAATGATTCGATATCACGTCTTGCAAAGGTGCTGCATTGTTGAAGCTGATGGGTTGTCGTTAAGCCCATTAGGCCTTTTGAATGGGCCATCTCTCGGGGTTGGGACTGTGAACCGTCAACACATAAAGGATTTGTGCCCACAACATGACGGGTGCGATCATACCAGCATTAATGCACCAGATCTCATCAGAACTTCAAAGTTAAGCGTGCTTGGGCGAGAGTAGTACTAGGATGGGAGACCCCTTGGGAAGTCCTCGTGTTGCACCCCCCATTTTCAATTTTTTTTGCCCCGGTTAGGGTTGCCAAGATACTTTATCCACCACATTTCTGTTACCGAATCCCACGGCACCTTGGGGAAGACAACCCCACTTCACGTAGAGGCTAGGTCCGTAAACCGAGGGCGTAAGGCTTGTGACCAGGTCTCTGTCGCTCCGGTGCCCATAACTTTTGATCCGTAAGGAGTTAGGCAGCGCATAGCATACCTATGGAAAGCTTTCCGAGAGCTCTACGACAGGGGCAGCAAGCCTGCTCGGCTGCACCTATTGTCGAAGCCCAAAATATAATGTTTTCATCAGTTTTGATCCACTTTTCTACTTTTGCCCTGTTTTTTCATCCCAGATCGTAAGTTGTGACCTGTTAAAAGGACGACAACGTAACTCGTAGGATAATAGAAGGCCCTACAACGCATCGATGTCACGTCTTGCGAGGATGCTGCATTGTTAAAGCGGATGGGTTGTCGTTAAGCCCATTAGGCCTTTTGAATTGGCCATCTCTCTAGGCTGGGACTGTGAACCGTCAACACATAAAGGATTTGTGCCCACAACATGACGGGTGCGATATTACCAGCACTAATGCACCGGATCCCATCAGAACTCCAAAGTTAAGAATGCTTGGGTGATAGTAGTACTAGGATGGGTAACCCCCTGGGAAGTCCTCGTGTTGCACCCCCCATTTTCAATTTTTTTTGCCCCAGTTAGGGTTGCCAAGATACTTTATCCACCACATTTCTATTACCGAATCCAACGGCACCTTGGGCAAGACAACTTCACTTCATGTAGAGGCTAGGCCCGCAAACCGAAGGTGTAGGGCTTGTGACCAAATATCCGTCGCTCCGGTGCCATAACTTTTGATCCGTAAGGAGTTACGCAGCGCACTGCATACCGTTTGAAAGCTCATTGAGAGCTCTACGATGGGGGCAGCAAGCCTGCTCGGCTGCGCCTATTTTCGGAGCCCAAAATCAAAAGTTTTCATCATTTTCAGACCACTTTTCTTCTTTTCCTATACTTTTCGACACGGATCATACGTCGTGAGCTGTTAAAAGGATGACAACCTAACTCACGGGATATTACAGGACCTACAATGTGTCGATATCACGTCTTACGAGGATACTGCGTTGTTGAAGCTGATGGGTTGTCGTTAAGCCCATTGGGCCTTTTGAATGGGCCATTTCTCTTGGCTGGGACTGTGAACCGTCAACACATAAAGGATTTGTGCCCACAACATGACGGGTGCGATCATACCAGCACTGATGCACCGGATCCCATCAGAACACCGAAGTCAAGCGTGCTTCAGCAAGAGTAGTACTAGGATGGGTGACCCCCTGGGAAGTCGTCGTGTTGCACCCCCTCTTTTCAATTTTTTTTGCCACGGTTATGGTTGCCAAGATACTTTGTCCACCACATTTATATTACAAAATCCCACGGCACCTTGGGCAAGACAACTTCGCTTCATGTAGAGGCTGGACCCGCAAACCGAGGGCGTGGGGCTTGTGACCAGGTCTCTGTTGCTCCAGTGCCCATAACTTTTAATCCGTAAGGAGTTACGCAGCGCACAGCATACCGTTGGAAAGCTCTTCGAGAGCTCTACGACGGGGGCAGCAAGCCTGCTCAGCTGCGCCAGTTTTTAGAGCCCAAACTCAAACGTTTTCCTTATTTTCGGGCAACTTTTCTTCAATTGCTCTATTTTTCCGACCCGGATCGTAAGTCATGAGCTGTTAAAAGAACGACAACCTAACTCACGGGATATTACAAGGCCCTACAACGTGTCGATATCACGTCTTGAGAGGATGCTGCGTTGTTGAAGCGGATGGGTTGTCGTTATGCCCATCGGGCCTTTCGAATGGGCCACCTCTCTGAGCTGGGACTGTGAACCGTCAACACAAAGGATTTGTGCCCACAACATGACGGGTGCGATCATACCAGCAATAATGCACCAGATCCCATCAGAACTCCAAAGTTAAGCGTGCTTGGGCGAGAGTAGTACTAGGATGGGTGACCACCTGGGAAGTCCTCGTGTTGCACCCCCCTTTTCAATTTTTTTTGCCCCGGTTAGGGTTGCCAAGATACTTTATCCACCATATTTCTATTACTGAATCCCACGGCACCTTGGGCAAGACAACTTCGCTTCACGTAGAGGCTGGGCCCGCAAACCGAGGGCGTAGGGCTTGTGACCAAGTCTCTGTCGCTCTGGTACCCATAAATTTTGATCCGTAAGGAGTTAGGCGGCGCACAGCATACCGTTGGAAAGCTTTCCGAGAGCTCTATGACGGGGGACAGTAAGCCTGCTTGGCTGTGCCAGTTTTTGGAGAGCAAAATCGAACGTTTTCATCAATTTCATGATACTTTTCTTCTTTTGCTCCATTTTTTCGTCTGGATCGTACGTTGTGAGCTGTTAAAAGGATGACAACCTAACTCGCGGGACATTAGTGGGCCCTACAACATGTCGATATCACATATTGCGAGGATGATGCGTTGTTGAAGCGGATGAGTTGTCGTTAAACCCATTGGGCCTTTCGAATGGGCCATATCTCTGGGCTGGGCCTGTGAACGGTCAACACATAAAGGATTTGTGCCCACGACATGACAGGTGCGATCATACCAGCACTAATGCACCGAATCCCATCAAAACTCCGAAGTTAAGTGTGCTTGGGCGAGAGTAGTACTAGGATGGGTGACCCCATCGAAAGTCCTCGCGTTGCACCACCTATTTTCAATTTTTGTTGCCCCGGTTAGGGTTGCGAAGATACTTTATCCACCACATTTCTATTACCGAATCCCACAGCATATTGGGCAAGAAAACTTCGCTTCACGTAGAGGCTGGGCCTGCAAACCTAGGGTATGGGGCTTATGACCATGTATCCGTCGCTCCGGTGCCCATAACTTTTAATTCGTAAGGAGTTACGCGGTGAACATCATACTGTTGGAAAGCTCTACGAGAGCTCTATGACGGGGGCAACAAGCCTGCTCGACTTCGAAGTAAAGCGTGCTTGGGTGAGAGTAGTACTAGGATGGGTGACCCCCTGGGAAGTCCTCGTGTTGTACCCTTCCATTTTCAATGTTTTTTGCCTCGATTAGGGTTGCCAAGAAACTTTATCCACCACTTTTTAATTACCGCATCCCACGGCACCTTGGGCAAGACAACTTCGCTTCACGTAGAGGCTGGTCCCGCAAACCGATGGCGTAGGGCTTGTGACTAGGTCTCCGTCGCTCCGGTGCCCATAAAATTTGATCCGTAGGAGTTACGCTACGCACAGTATACTGTTGGAAAGCTCTCCGAGAGCTCTACAGCTGGGGCAGCATGCCTGCTTGACTGCGCCTATTTTCGGATCCCAAAATTGAATGTTTTCATCCGTTTCGGGCCACTTTTCTTCTTTTGCCTTATTTTTTCATCCCAGATCGTATGTCGTTAGTTGTTAAAAGGACGACAACCTAAATCTCGGAATATTACAGGGTCCTACAATGTGTCGATATCACGTCTTCTGAGGATGCTGCGTTGTTAAAGCAGATGGGTTGTCGTTAAGCTCATTGGGCCTTTTGAATGGGCCATCTCTCTGGGCTGCGACTATGAACTGTCAACACATAATGGATTTGTGCCCACAACATGATGGGTGCGATCATACCATCACTAATGCACCGGATCCCATCAGAACTTCAAAGTTATGCGTGCTTGGGCGAGAGTAGTACTAGGATGGGTGGCCCCCTTGGCAGTCCTCGTGTTGCACCCCCCCTCCCCCTTTTCAATTTTTTTTGCCCCGGTTAGGGTTGCCAAGATACTTTATCCACCACATTTCTATTACCGAATCCCACGGCACCTTGGGCAAGACAACTTCGCTTCATGTAGAGCCAGGGCGAGCAAACCGAGGGCGTGGGGCTTATGACCAGGTCTCCGTCGCTTTGGTGCCCATTACTTTTAATTCGTATGAAGTTACGCGGTGCACAACATACCGTAGGAAAGCTCTCCGAGAGCTCCACGATGTGGGCAGTAAGCCTGCTCGGCTGCACCTGTTTTCAGAGACCAAAATCGAACATTTTGATTAGTTTCCGGCCACTTTTCTTCTTTTGCTCTATTTTTTCATTCTAGATCATACGTCGTGAGCTGTTAAAAGGAAAACAACCTAACTTGCAGGATATTACAGGGCCCTACAACGTGTCGATATCATGTCTTGCGAGGATGCTGCGTTGTTAAAGCGGATGGGTTGTCGTTAAGCCCATTGGGCCTTTTGAATGGGCCATCTCTCTGGGCTGGGACTGTGAACTATCAACACATAAAGGATTTGAGCCCACAACATGACGGGTGCGATCATACCAACACTAATGCACCGGATCCCATCAGAACTCCGAAGTTAAGCGTGCTTGGGCGAGGTAGTACTAGGATGGGTGACCCCCTGGGAAGTCCTCGTGTAGCACCCCCCTTTTTAATTTTTTTTACCCCGGTTAGGGTTGCCAAGATACTTTATCCACCACATTTCTATTATCGAATCCCATGGCACCTTGGGCGAGACAACTTCGCTTCACGTAGAGGCTGGTCTCGCAAACCGAGGGTGTAGGGCTTGTGACTAGGTCTCCGTTGCTCCAGTGCCCATAACTTTTGATCCGTAAGGAGTTACGCGGCGCACAGTATGCCGTTGAAAAGCTCTCCGAGAGCTCTACGGCGAGGGCAGCAATCCTGCTCGACTGCGCCTGTTTTCAGAGCCCAAAATCGAATGTTTTAATTTCAGACCACTTTTCTTGTTTTGCTCTATTTTTTCATCCCGTATCGTACGTTGTGAGCAGTTAAAAGGACGACAACCTAACTCGCGGGATATTACAAAGCCCTAAAATGTGTCGATATCACGTCTTTCGTGGATGCTGCATTGTTAAAGCAGATGGGTTGTCGTTAAGCCCATTGGGCCTTATGAATGGGCCATCTCTCTGAGCTGGGACTGTGAACTATTAACACATAAAGGATTTGTGCCCACAACATGACAGGTGCGATCATACCAGCACTAATGCACCGGATCCCAACAAAACTCCGAAGTTAAGCGTGCTTGGGCGAGAGTTGTACTAGGATGGGTGACACCCTGGGATGTCTTCTTGTTGTACCCCCTATTTTAAATTTTTTTTGCCCGGTTAGCGTTGCCAAGATACTTTATCCACCTCATTTCTATTAATGAATCCCACGGCACCTTGGGCAAGACAACTTTGCTTCACGTAGAGGCTGGGCCCGCAAACCGAGGGCGTGGGGCTGGTGACCAGGTCTCCGTCGCTCCGGTGCCCATAAGTTTTAATCCGTAAGGAGTTACGCGGCGCACAGCTTACCGTTGGAAAGCTCTCCGAGAGCTCTACGAAGAAGGCATCAACCCTGCTCAGTTGCGCCTATTTTTGGAGCCAAAAATCTAACGTTTTGATTAGTTTCGGGCCACTTTTCTTCTTTTCCTCTGTTTTTCCTTCCCGGATTGTATGTCGTGAGTTGTTAAAAGAACGACAACCTTACTCCCGGGACATTAGAGGGCCCTACAATGCTTCGATATCAAGTCTTGCGAGGATGCTGCATTGTTGAAGCAAATGGGTTGTCGTTAAACCCATTAGGCCTTTTGAATAGGCCATCTCTCTCGGCTGGGACTGTGAACTGTCAACACATAAAGGATTTGTGCCCACAACATGACGGGTTCGATCATACCAACACTAATGCACCGGATCTCATCTGAACTCCGAAGTTAAGCGCGCTTGGGCGAGAGTAGTACTAGGATAGGAGACCCCTTGGGAAGTCCTCGTGTTGCGCCCCCCTTTTCAATTTTTTGTGCCCCGGTTAGGGTTGCCAAGATACTTTATCCACCACATTTCTATTACCAAATCCCACGGCACCTTGGGGAAGACAACCTCGCTTCACGTAGAGCCTGGGCCCGCAAACCGAGGGTGTAGGGCTTGTGACCAGGTCTCCGTCGCTTTGGTGCCTATAACTTTTGATCCGTAAGGAGTTAGGCAGCGCACAGCATACCGTTGGAAAGCTTTATGAGAGCTCTACAACGGAGGCAACAAGCCTACTTGGCTGCACCTATTGTCGGAGTCCAAAATATGATGTTTTCATCATTTTCGATCCACTTTTCTACTTTTGCCCTGTTTTTTCATCCCGGATCGTACGTCGTGACCTGTTAAAAGGACGAAAACCTAACTCGCGGGATAATACAAGGCCCTACAACGCATCGATATCACGTCTTGCGAGGATGCTGCATTTTTAAAGAAGATGGGTTGTCATTAAGCCTATTGGGCCTTTTGAATGGGCCATCTCTCTGGGCTGGGACTGTGAACCGTCAACACAAAGGATTTGTGCCCACAACATGACGGGTGCGATCATACCAACACTAATGCACCGGATCCCATCAGAACTCCGAAGTTAAGCGTGCTTGGGCGATAGTAGTACCAGGATGGGTGACCCCCTAGGAAGTCCTCGTGTTGCACCCCCCATTTTCAATTTTTTTTGCCTCAGTTAGGGTTGCCAAGATACTTTATCCACCACATTTCTATTACCGAATCCCACGGCACCTTGGGCAAGACAACTTCGCTTCATGTAGAGGTTGGGCCCGCAAACCGAGGGTGTAGGGCTTGTGACCAGGTCTCTATCGCTCTGATGCCTATAACTTTTGATCCGTAAGAAGTTACGCGGCGCACAGTATACCGTTGGAAAGCTCTTCGAGAGCTCTACGACGGCGGCAGTAAGCATGCTCAGCTGTGCCTATTTTCGGAGCACAAAATCGAATGTTTTCATCAGTTTCAAACCACTTTTCTAGTTTTTCTCTGTTTTTTCATCCAGGATCGTACGTCGTGAGCTATTAAAAGGATGACAACCTAAGTTCCCGGACATTAGAGGGCCCTACAACATGTTGATATCACTTTTGTCGTGGATGCTACATTGTTAAAGCAGATGGGTTGTCGTTAAGCCCATTGGGCCTTTTGAATGGGCCATCTCTCTGGGCTGGGACTATGAACGGTCAACACATAAAGGATTTGTGCCCACAACATGACAGGTGCGATCATACCAGCACTGATGCACTGGATCCCATCAGAACTCCGAAGTTAAGCGCGATTGGGCGAGAGTAGTACTTGGATGTGTGATCCCCTGGGAAGTCCTCGTGTTGCACCCCCCTTTTCTTTTTTTTTTTGCCCCGGGTAGGGTTGCCAAGATACTTTATCCACCACATTTCTTTTACCGAATCCCACGGCACCTTGGGCAAGACAACTTCGCTTCACGAAAAGGCTGGGCCCGCAAACCGAGGGCGTAGGGTTTGTGACTAGGTCTCCGTCGCTCCAGTGCCCATAACTTTTGATCCGTATGGAGTTATGTGGCACATAACAAACCGTTGGAAAGCTCTCCAAGATCTTTACGATGGGGGCAGCAAGTATGCTCGGCTGCACCAGTTTTCAGAGCCCAAAATCGAACGTTTTCATTAGTTTCAGGCCAATTTTTATCTTTTCCTCTGTTTTTTCATCCCAGATCGTACTTCGTGAGCTGTTAAAAGGACGACAACCTAACTAGCGGGACATTAGAGGGCCCTACAAAGCGTCGATATCACGTCTTATGAGGATGCTGCATTGTTGAAGCGGATGGGTTGTCGTTAAGCCCATTGGGCCTTTTGAATGGGCCATCTCTCTGGGATGGGACTGTGAACGGTCAACACATAAAGGATTTGTGCCCACAACACGACGGATGCGATCATACCAGCACTAATGCACCGGATCCTATCAGATTTCCGAAGTTAAGCGTTCACGGGCGAGAGTAGTACTAGGATGGGTGACCCCCTATGAGGTCCTCGAGTTGCACCCCCCATTTTCAAATTTTTTTGTCCCGGTTAGGGTTGCCAATATACTTTATCCACCACATTTCTATTACCGAATTCATCGGCACGTTATGCAAGACAACTTTGCTTCACGTAAAGGCTGGGCCCGTAAACCGAGGGCGTAGGGCTCGTGACTAGGTCTCCGTTGCTCCGGTGCCCTTAACTTTTGATCGGTAAGGAGTTACGTGGCGCACAGCATACCGTTGGGAAGCTCTCCGAGAGCTCTACGTCGAGTGTAGCAAGCCTGCTCGACTGCACCTATTTTTGGAGGCCAAAATTGAATGTTTTCCTCAGTTTCGGGCCAATTTTCTTCTTTTGCTCTATTTTTTCATCTCGGATCGTACGTCGTGAGTTGTTAAAAGGACGACAACCTAACTTGCGGGATATTACAAGGCCCTAAAACGTGTCGATATCACGTCTTGCGATGATGCTACGTTGTTAAAGTGGATGGGTTGTCGTTAAGCCCATTGGGCCTTTTGAATGGGCCATCTCTCTGGGCTGGGATTGTGAACTGTCAACAAATAAAGGATTTGTGCCCACAACATGACGGGTGCGATCATACCAGTACTAATGTACCGGATGCCATCAGAACTCCGAAGTTAAGCGTGCTTAGACGAGAGTAGTACTCAGATGGATTACCCCTTGGGAAGTCTTCGTGTTGTACCCCCCCTTTTCAATTTTTTTTGCCCCGGTTAGGGTTGCCAAGATACTTTATCCACCACATTTCTATTATAGAATGCCACGAAACCTTGGGCAAGACAATTTCGGTTCACGTAGAGGCTGGGCCCGCAAACCAAGGGCGTGGGGATTGTGACCTGGTCTCCGTCGCTCCGGTGCCTATAACTTTTAATCCGTAAGGATTTACACGGCGCACAACATACCGTTGGAAAGCTCTCCGAGAGCTCTACGACAGGGGTAGTAAGCCTACTTTGCTGCACCTATTTTTAGATCCCAAAATAAAATGTTTTCATCAGTTTTGGGCCACTTTTCTTCTTTTGCTTTGTTTTTCTGAACTGGATCGTACGTCGTGAGCTGTTAAAAGGATGAAAACCAAACTCACGGGATATTACAGGGCCCTACAAATTGTCGATATCATGTCTTACTAGGATGCTGCGTTGTTGAAGTGGATGGGTTATCGTTAAACCCATTGGGCCTTTTGAATGGGCTATCTCTCTGGGCTGGGACTATGAGCCGTCAACACATAAAGGATTTGTGCCCTCAACATGACGTGTGCGATCATACCAGTACTAATGAACCGGATCCCATTAGAACTCCGAAGTTAAGCGTGCTTGGGCGAGAGTAGTACTAAGATGGGTGACCCCTAGGGAAGTCCTCGTGTTGCACCCCGTTTTTCAATTTTTTTTGCCCCGATTAGGGTTGCCAAGATACTTTATCCACCATATTTCTATTACCGAATCCCACGGCACCTTGGGTAAGGTAACTTCGCTCCACGTAGAGGCTAGGCCCGCAAACTAAGGGCGTGGGGCTTGTGACCAGGTCTCCGTCGCTCCGGTGCCCATAACTTTTAATCCGTAAGGAGTTACACGGTGCACAGCATACCATTGGAAAGCTCTCCGAGAGCTTTACGACGGGGCAGTAAGCTTGCTTGGCTGTGCCTATTTTCGGAGCCCAAAATCAAATATTTCGATCAGTTTCGGGCCACTTTTCTTCTTTTGCTTTGTTTTTCCGTCCCGGATCATACGTCGTGAGCTGTTAAAAGGACGACAACCTAACTTGCCTGACATTAGAGGGCCCTACAACACGTCGATATCATGTATTGCAAAGATGCTGCATTTTTTAAGCGGATGGGTTGTCGTTAAGCCCATTGGGCCTTTTGAATGGGCCATCTCTCTGGGCTGGGACTGTGAACGGTCAACAAATAAAGGATTTGTGCCCACAACATGACGGGTGCGATCAGCCCAGCACTGATGCACTGGATCCCATCAGAACTCCGAAGTTAAGCGCGCTTGGGCGAGAGTAGTACTTGGATGGGTGACCCCCTGGGAAGACCTCGTGTTGCACCCTCCTTTTCAATTTTTTTTGCCCCGGTTAGGGTTGCCAAGATGCTTTATCCACCACATTTCTATTACCGAATCCCACGGCACCTTGGGCAAGACAACTTGTGAGGCCCGACCCCGATTAGCGTGCGATACCTCATTTCGTGTGTCCTAACCTAGATTTGCGTGCCTTGACCTAGGTTTGAGAATTGGGTTCGTTTTGTGTACCTTGCATTGAATTACATGCATTAATTTAGGGTTGTGTACATTTACTTGAAAAACGTATGTTTGACTCGTAGTTCGTGCCCTACCTCGTAGTGCGTGCCCTAGACCTAGGAAAGCGTGCCCTCACGCTAATCAAGAAAGCATCTTACAAAAAGCACTAGACTACTAAATAATCCTACAAACTCCACTATCAATATTATAATCCTAATTCGACTCACTAGAAGACAAAATAACACAAAAAGCTAGACATTCTTTATTCTTTATTCTTTATTCTTTTTGCACTTCCAACACACAATTAAATAACATCCAAAACATGACAAAAATTCAGATTATTGAGAAGCTTTGGCCGACCACTTTGTCGTTTCTTTGCATGCATGTTTAATTCAAAATGATTCTAGACAAGTCATGACACAAAAACACTTATCAATGCATAAAAAAATGCTCAAAACCATCTCAATCCTCTACCTTGTTCGACCAAACAACCATTGCTCATGCTAGCATTTTAAAATCACACATTGAAGACACAAAAACCAGATTTTTAATGGCCCAAGGCCGACCACTTGCTTGAAGAATGCAAAGGCTTCACTCCTTGTCATATTCTTGTCATTTCCTCTTTCTTCCTCAACTTCTCTCTCTCTCCCTCTCATTCTCCTCACTATCTCTCGGCCTTGGCTGAGTTCTCATCATCCTTTGTTCATCTTCATCAACTCATGGTGCATCAAGACAATCAATAATCTAAGAAACTCAAGCAAACAAGCTAGGATACGAAAATCACACATGTATGTCCTTTGAAGTCTTCATTTCGGCCCTAGGTGAGTTTTTAAGCTTCCATTTCTTTTCTTCTTGTTCTAACCTCATGCATGTACTAAGAGCTTGTTCACTAAGCTAGGAAAAATAGAGAAAATCTAGTTGGAACCTCGGCTAGGCAAAGGAGAAGAAGAAAATTGTGCTTCAATAAGTTTTTGTGCATCTTCTTGGTTGATTGCTAAGGTGAGGGCTAAAACCCTTTTGAAAATCCTTCGAAAATCCACATGCATGCTCATAAAAGTATGTCTTTGCTTCTGTACTTGAGTTATATGTTCGTTCATAAGCTTTTGCAACCATGCATGGCAAGATCTTGGCTTGAAAGTGATGATAGGTGAAGTCGGATTGTTGACAGCTCTCTGACCAGTTTGTTTCGAGGTAAGTTTAGCTAGGCAAATGATGTTGAAAATGCATGAAAATTGGTAGGTGACTAGTTCTTCCCGTTTTCAACATCTTTCTCAGAAATAGGCCGAAGCTAATTTTGACTCTAAGGTCCTCAAAATAGCAAATCTTTAAAATGTGTCCAAATCTGGAAAACTAGAAAAATGAAGCAGGTTTTGACAGATGCACTGACCTTGTAGAACGAACCAGATTTGACTTATTAAATTATGTCCAAAGTGAATGAAATTTGGTGTGCTGCTATATTTTTCAATTATGGACATTTTTTGTCAGAAATGGACTAAGGCTAAATCTGACCCTAAGGACCTCAAAAACGTCAATTATTGAAATGTGTGCAAATCTGGACAGTTTTGTGCTATCCCACTGTTTCGGCTATAACTAATGATCCCGAACTCCAAATGATGCAAGGTTTGTTTCTGATTTTAGTTCACTTCTTAAGATTTAATTTGAAATCTTATTCACTGGAATTGGATATTGTTTGCTTATCTTCATGATTATGAGAAACCAGCCTATTGTAATAAGGGTTTCACTTAGTGTTATGCTTAGAAAATTGTTGTGACTTCTCTTGTTGAACTAAATGCTTGGGATTGTAGCTTTGGGATGTCGTGTGGACTGTTTTGAATGTTTGAGGATGTGAATTAAATGATGCATGGCTTGAGATTGACTTTGAGTTGGTTTTGGGCTCAAATTGTGCGGATATGCACGAAATGAAAACCCTAATGACTTGATAGGCTTGCTAAGTATTGATCATTTGGATATTGTGTGGAATTATATGCTTAGTAGGCTACCCTTATAACCTTAAATGTAATTTGGATCATTGCATGTTGACAAATAGGCTTTTCTTGCATCCGAACCCACATAGATGTTGTTGTATGTTGAATAATCCTATCACCTGATTACATGGACTTCGAAATGAGTTATATGGCTTGATTTACATGTGTTACATGGCTGCCCGTTTAATGTTCATATAACTCTATATGCCTTTCAAGTGAAATTACTTGTCTTATCGTGCCCTGCCTGTTTACTTGTCAATGTGCAATCTTATGACTGTCCAGAGGCAACCTACTTTGTTGTCCTCCTAACGTGATATGGTAATGTCATAAATGTGCACTGCATACAAGGTTGCAACCTTTCATGTCGGCATGGTAGCAATCACGCACACCGGGCGGCATCGGGCTTGCCGGTGCACCCGTGACTACCATGGTCCTATTCCCTCTCTCGCTTGGGGGCTAGACTTCCTCGGAGAGTTGGGTCGTAGGATTTTGGGGTACATCCGGAGTACACCCACCTGGCGTGTTTGGGGGATGATTTGAAGTCGGCCGCAACAACTGATTCTGGAACTGATCTGAGAGTAAAAGCTCACTGTATCCTTTTTACTATGTGTATAAGTACTCTCGCTTGGTTCCTAGAAAACCTCGGGGAGGAAAGACTAGTATTTCTGTTCCTGTACTTATATTATTGTTATATTCATGCTTGCAAAAAGATTTCATAAGTTGAACCGAAAAATGAGTTTCAAAACCTATTTCTCCTTCCCCCTCGCTGAGTTCATAAGGACTCACCCTCTTTTATCATCTCAGGTGAAGAAGATCCAGAATAGGTACCTGAGGACGGTGTGCCTAACGATGAATCCTTGGAGTGATTGCCTGTTTGTATGCTTTGCGTGATTATGGCTACTTGTGAACTTTATGCTACTTGAAAAATATTTCCTTTATGTTGCTTGTTATTTGTAATGTAAAAGACCCCCGTTGTAATTTGGGGTCTAATTTTGGTTTGTACTTATATTGCTAGACAGACACTAGACACTACTGTGATCGTTTTGCTATTATTACCGCTAGTATCTATCATAGGTTATGACGTATTAGTTAAGGACTAAGAAAATGAACCTATCCAATCTTAAACAGGTGCTCGCTATTAAGCTAAGATCAACAGGTACTTTTGTAACGAGGATAAACAAACAAACGAGACATCGAGATAACCAATAGGCATTTCAATTGATATTAAATAGTAATCCTAGTTGGAATTGAAGCTTGAGATTAGAAAATTTTGAGGCGTTTAGAGAATAAGGCCAAACCAAAGAGTCCAATTACAACCATCACTCTGCCGGTTTTTTGAAAAACTTTGGAGTCTAGACTCAAACGGTAGGTGTTAAATCTTCATAAACGGTTAAGTATGTGACATATCCTGATTGTTTAGATCACGCCCTAGTCTAACCTTATAGGCCGGGTTGGGGCGTGATACCTTAGAACTAGAATGGTATCATAGCTTAGATTTCTTAAGCTGGGTTTAACTCTCAGACCGTGGGTAGAGCCCTAAGATAATTAGGATGACTTGTTATATGTTATTGTGTGATAATATTAAATGTGCCTTCTATGTTCTATGTGTTTAAGTGATTAATATGCCTTAGTTGTTTTTAGAATTGTATCTATATTATGTTGCATATCTTATGCATTAAATTCTTAATTGTCATATTCTAATGAATTGTGCATCGTAATCTGTACCTATAGATGGCTGGCCCTAGTACCCGTACTACTAATAGGAGCGGTGAACCCCAAAAGACCGGTGATGCCTATCAAACTAATCCCGGTATAGCTATGTTTAATATGATGGCGAATGCCATGGATCGTGTATCACGGGTGATGGAGTGTCAAGATGCACGTGAGGCCAACAACAACAACAACAACAACATTAACAACAGGAATGAGGGTAACCACGGGAGACATAGCAGAATGAGGGAGTTCCTTGACTTTCGCCCGTCTAAATTCCACGGGGAAGCTGATGATGAGAAAGCAAAGGCTTGGCTGTTCGAGATCGAGAGGATTTTCGGGCCACTTGATTATACTAATGAAGAAAATGTGGAGTTTGCGGTGTTTCTGTTGCACGGGGATGCTGAACATTGGTGGCACACTGTGGAGGCACTGTGGGAAACTGATCAGACACCTCGCTTGTGGGGTAATTTCGTTAAGGCATTTAAGGAAAAATATGTACCTGCAGTCTCCAGGCAGAGGCGGGCTGAGGAGTTCATGCACTTGACCCAGGGTAACATGACGGTGGCCCAGTACGAGGCTCGTTTTGACTGACTGTCCCATTATGCTCAATATATGGTTAGTACTCCGGAGGCGAAGATGTGGAAATTTACTACTGGATTGAGGCTAGAGATTCAGGACCAGTTGGCTTCTCATGACTTCGATACCTATTCTGCTCTCTTTACTGCTGCCTCTCGAGTTGAGAAGAGGAAACTAGATGGAGCCGGTTCGAGTCAGCCGAACAAGAAACCATACCAGCCTCCAGGTCAACAGAGGAAATTCCAGAGTCAGAGTCGTAATCAGGGCCCGAGCCAGAACATGCCAGTGAATAACCAGCTTCCAGGTCAGCAGAGGAAAGCGCCATCAGCCTCTTCCGCCCGCGGATCCACAGGTGGTTCACTTGCTACTCAGTCCGTCAGCTGTTCTTATTGTGACAAGAAGGGGCATACCGAGGCCCAGTGTTGGAGGAAGTCGGGACGATGTATGAGATGTGGCAGTGATCAGCATCAGATCAATGATTACCCTAAACGGCAGGTAGGGCAGAATCAAGGTAAACCAGCTACTAAAGGCAAGACTCCAGTTCCTAGAGTCCAGGCTCGAGCCTATGCTATTGAGTGCGAGGAGATTCCAGATGAGACCGCTGTTGTTGAAGGTACATTCTTCATACTGAATCAACCTGTTAGGGTGTTAATTGATCCAGGTACTATTCATTCATTTATTACTCCCTTATGTGTGGAACGTGTAAAACTAAAAGTTGTATGTTTGTCATACGAAGTAGAAGTTGGTACTCCAATGGGTTCTAAACTTGTAACTAGCTCAGCTTGTAAAGCATGTAAAATCCAAATTAAGGATAGGGAATTCTCAGCCAATCGTATTGTATTACCTTTTCGAGATTATGAGGTCATTTTAGGGATAGATTGGCTGGCAAAACATCATGTCCAACTAGATTGCCGGGCAAAGATTATAACGTTCCGGGTACCTGGTCAACCAATACTAGAGGTAATGGGTCGAAGAGATTTCACCGGAAGTTCCATCATTTCATCTACGAAAGCACGGAAGGCCTTGAGGAAAGGGTGCAGCGGATACTTGGCTTACCTTATCAACAAGCCATCGGACAAAGCTAAGTTGGAGGAGATGCCAGTGATCAAAGACTATGCGGATGTGTTTCCAGAAGAATTACCCGATTTACCCCCGAATTGGGAGATCGAGTTCGTTATAGAGCTACTGCCTAGTGCCCAGTCGATATCTAAAGCTCCCTATCGTATAGCACCGGCCGAGCTACAAGAATTGAAGGACCAATTGCAAGGATTGTTGAAGAAGGGGTTTGTTCAACCAAGTTCTTCACCGTGGGGTGCACCAGTTCTATTTGTAAAGAAGAAAGACGGAACGTTGAGGCTATGCATCGACTACCAAGGATTGAACCAAGTGACTGTCAAGAATAAATACCCACTTCCCCTGATCGATGAGTTATTTGATCAACTGCAAGGAGCCAAAGTGTATTCGAAACTCGACTTGAGGCAAGGGTATTATCAGTTGCGGATCAAAGAGGAAGATGTGCCTAAAACGGCTTTCAGGACGAGATATGGGCATTATGAATATGTGGTGATGCCTTTTGGACTAACTAATGCCCCTGCAGCTTTTATGGATTTGATGCACAGGGTGTTTCAACCCTACTTGGACCAATTTGTGGTGATCTTCATTGATGATATTTTGGTATACTCAAAATCTGAGGCGGAGCATGAGCAACATCTGCGGTTGGTACTGTAGAAACTTCAAGAGCATCAATTGTATGCAAAGTTTAGCAAGTGTGAATTTTGGTTGCAGCAGATTGCATTGTTGGGGCATATCATATCCCAAGAGGGAATAGCGGTGGATCCAGCAAAGATAGATGCAATGATGTCTTGGAAGAAGCAGGAGAATGTTACGGAAGTTCGGAGTTTTCTTGGTCTAGCCGGCTATTATCGGAGATTCGTGAAAGATTTCTCTAAGATTGCAGGACCACTTACAAAGCTCACTCAAAAGAAAACAAAGTTCGTGTGGTATGATAAGTGTGAGAACAGCTTCCAAGAATTGAAGAAAAGATTGACTACCGCACCTGTTCTTGCATTGCCTGAAGGAAGTCAAGGTTTTGTAATCTATAGCGATGCTTCGAAAGAAGGATTGGGTTGTGTGTTAATGCAAAATGGAAGAGTGATTGCATATGCTTCTAGGAAACCAAAGCCGTATGAATTGAAATACCCGACGCATGATTTGGAGTTAGCGGCTATTGTGTTTGCACTCAAGAAATGGAGGCATTATCTGTGGGGTAACAAGTTTGAGGTATTTACTGATCATGAGAGCTTGAAATACTTGTTCTCTCAAAAGGAATTGAATATGAGGCAAAGACGGTGGATGGAGCTTTTGGATGATTATAACTGCAGAATCAATTATGTGCCCAGTAAAGTGAATGTAGTTGCAGATGCCTTACGTAGGAAAGCAAGCATGGCAAAACTTGAAGTCAAGGTACAGGAGTTGTTGGAGGAAGCATTTTTGTGGAAGCCACAACTGACTCGGAAAAGGGTTACTTTTTGCCACTACTCAAGTTCAATCGACTTTGTTGCCTGAGTTACGAGAGGTTCAACAGAAGGACCAACAATTTCAAAAGATTAAAGAAAGCAATGCAGATTTCAAGTTCCATGATGACGGTATTTAGAGGTTTAGGAATCGGATTTGTGTTCCCAATGAGCCAAAGCTGAAAAAGAAGATTCTTGAAGAAGACCATAATTCAAGATACACTATTTACCCCGGCGGAACGAAGATGTACCGGGATTTGAAGCAACACTATTGGTGGAATAACATGAAAAAAGAAATTGCGGAGTTTGTGGCACGGTGTTTGACTTGCCAGAGAGTCAAAGCGGAACATCAACGACCCGCTGGTTTACTTCAGCCGTTGGAGATTCCTCAATGGAAATGGGAACATATAACTATGAATTTTGTTATGGACCTACCCAGATCGCAAAAGGGTTATGACGCTGTCTGGGTCATTGTGGATAGATTGACTAAGTCGGCACACTTTTTACCGATGAACAAGGAGGATAATCTAGAGAAATTGGGAGATATGTATGTATTGAAAATTGTAAAATCGCACGGGATGCCTGTGAGTATTGTATTGGATAGGGATCCTCGTTTTACTTCCCGATTTTGGAAGAGATTGCAAAAAGCTTTAGGAACGAAGTTGAGTTTCAGCACGGCTTATCACCCTGAGAATGATGGACAATCGGAGAGAACTATTCAAATTCTGGAGGATATGCTGAGGGCGTGTGTTTTAGACTTTGGGAAAGGTTGGGAGAAATATCTGTCTCTAGCGGAGTTCGCTTATAATAATAGTTATCAGGCCACTATCGGGATGGCCCCATTTGAGGCGCTGTATGGACGTAAGTGTCGATCCCCAATTTACTGGGATGAAGTAGGTGAGACGAAGACTTTTGACCCGACCCTCTTACCTGAACTTATGAAGACTGTTGATAATATCCACCTCATCCGGAAACGGATGCTTACCGCCCAGAGCAGGCAGAAGAGTTATGCAGACCGACAGAGACGGAGTCTCGAGTTCGAGGTTTGCGACAAGGTGTTCTTGAAGATATCACCTCGGAGGGGACTGATTAAACATGGCAAGGGTAGAAAGTTGAGCCCGAGGTTTGTAGGGCCATTTGAGATAACTGAGAGAGTTGGCAAGTTGGCGTATCGCCTAGTACTACCCCAGAACCTCTCTAATATTCACGACGTCTTTCATGTTTCGATGCTGCGGAAGTATCATCCTGATCCGTCGCATATCTTGGAGCCAGAGCCATTGCAGGTTCAGGAGAACTTGTCTTATGAGGAGAAGCCCATTCGGATCCTAGACCAGCAAGATCGAGAGTTGCGCAACAAAACCATACCAATGGTGAAAGTGCTGTGGGATCATCACGGAGTTGAAGAAGCAACGTGGGAAAGGCGAGACCAGATGGAGCAGCAATATCCAGCTTTATTTCAAAGGTAATATTGAATTTCAGGACGAAATTCTTTTAAGGAGGGGAGGATGTGAGGCCCGACCCCGATTAGCGTGCGATACCTCGTTTCGTGTGTCCTAACCTAGATTTGCGTGCCTTAACCTAGGTTTGAGAATTGGGTTCGTTTTGTGTACCTTGCATTGAATTACGTGCATTAATTTAGGGTTGCGTACATTTACTTGAAAAACGTGCGTTCAACTCGTAGTTTGTGCCCTACCTCGTAGTGCGTGCCCTAGACCTAGGAAAGCGTGCCCTCACACTAATCAAGAAAGCATCTTACACAAAGCACTAGACTACTAAATAATCCTACAAACTCCACTATCAATATTATAATCCTAATTCAACTCACTAGAAGACAAAATAACACAAAAAGCTAGACATTCTTTATTCTTTTTGCACTTCCAACACACAATTAAATAACATCCAAAACATGACAAAAATTCAGATTATTGAGAAGCTTTGGCCGACCACTATGTGGTTTCTTTGCATGCATGTTTAATTCAAAATGATTCTAGACAAGTCATGACACAAAAACACTTATCAATGCATAAAAAAATGCTCAAAACCACCTCAATCCACTAACTTGTTCGACCAAACAACCATTGAGCATGCTAGCCTTTTAACATAACACATTGAAGACACAAAAATCAGATTTTTAATGGCCCAAGGCCGACCACTTGCTTGAAGAATGCAAAGGCTTCACTCCTTGTCATATTCTTGTCATTTCCTCTTTCTTCTTCAACGTCTCTCTCTCTCCCTCTCATTCTCCTTACTATCTCTCGGCCTTGGCTGAGTTCTCATCATCCTTTGCTCATCTTCATCAACTCATGGTGCATCAAGACAAGCAATAATCTAAGAAACTCAAGCAAACAAGCTAGGATACGAAAATCACACATGCATGTCCTTTGAAGTCTTCATTTCGGCTCTAGGTGAGTTTTTTTAAGCTTCCATTTCTTTTCTTCTTGTTCTAACCTCATGCATGTACTAAGAGCTTGGACACTAAGCTAGGAAAAATAGAGAAAATCTAGTTGGAACCTCGGCTAGGCAAAGGAGAAGAAGAAAATTGTGCTTCGACAAGTTTTTGTGCATCCTCTTGGTTGATTGCTAAGGTGAGGGCTAAAACCATTTTGAAAATCCTTCGAAAATCCACATGCATGCTCATAAAAGTATGTCTTTGCTTCTGTACTTGAGTTATATGTTCGTTCATAAGCTTTTGCAACCATGCATGGCAAGATCTTGGCTTGAAAGTGATGATAGGTGAAGTCGGATTGTTGACAGCTCTCTGACCAGTTTGTTTCGAGGTAAGTTTAGCTAGGCAAATAATGTTTAAAATGCATGAAAATTTGTATGTGACTATTTCTGCCAATTTTGGACATTTTTCGTAGAAATAGGCCGAAGCTAATTGTGACTCTAAGGTCCTCAAAATAGCAAATCTTTAAAATGTGTCCAAATCTGGAAATCTGGAAAAATGAAGCAGGTTTTGACAGATGCGATGACCTTGTAGAAAGAACCAGATTTTACTTAGTAAATGATGTCCAAAGTGAATGAAATTTGGTTTTCTGCTATATTTTTCAGTTCTGGACATTTTTGTCAGAAATGGACTAAGGCTAAATCTGACCCTAAGGACCTCAAAAACGTCAATTATTGAAATGTGTGCAAATCTGGACAGTTTTGTGCTATCCCACTGTTTCGGCTATAACTAATGATCCCGAACTCCAAATGATGCAAGGTTTGTTTCTGATTTTAGTTCACTTCTTAAGATTTAATTTGACATCTTATTCACTGGAATTGGAGATTGTTTGCTTATCTTCATGATTATGAGAAAACAGCCTATTGCAGTAAGGGTTTCACTTAGTGTTATGCTTAGAAAATTGTTGTGACTTCTCTTGTTGAACTAAATGCTTGGGATTGTAGCTTTGGGATGTCGTGTGGACTGTTTTGAATGTTTGAGGATGTTGAATTAAATGATGCATGGCTTGAGATTGACTTTGAGTTGGTTTTGGGCTCAAATTGCGCAGATACGCACGAAATGGAAACCCTAATGACTTGATAGGCTTGCTAAGTATTGATCATTTGGATATTGTGTGGAATTATATGCTTAGTAGGCTGCCCGTAGTTGCCCTTATAACCTTAAATGTAATTTGGATCATTGCATGTTGACAAATAGGCTTTTCTTGCATCCGAACCCACGTAGATGTTGTTGCATGTTGAATAATCCTATCACCTGATTACATGGACTTCGAAATGAGTTATATGGCTTGATTTACATGTGTTACATGGCTGCCCGTTTAATATTCATATAACTCTATATGCCTTTCAAGTGAAATTACTTGTCTTATCGTGCCCTGCCTGTTTACTTGTCAATGTGCAATCTTATGACTGTCCGGAGGCAACCTACTTTGTTGTCCTCCTAACGTGATATGGTAATGTCATAAATATGCACTGCATACAAGGTTGCAACCTTTCATGTCGGCATGTTAGCGATCACGCACACCGGGCGGCATCGGGCTTGCCGGTGCACCCGTGACTACCATGGTCCTATTCCCTCTCTCGCTTGGGGGCTAGACTTCCTCGGAGAGTTGGGTCGTAAGATTTCGGGGTACATCTGGAGTACACCCACCTGGCGTGTTTGGGGGATGATTTGAAGTCGGCCGCAACAACTGATTCTGGAACTGATCTTAGAGCAAAAGCTCACTGTATCCTTTTTACTATGTGTATAAGTACTCTCGCTTGGTTCCTAGAGAACCTCGGGGAGGAAAGACCGGTATTTCTGTTCCTGTACTTATATTATTGTTATATTCATGCTTGCAAAAAGATTTCATAAGTTGAACCGAAAAATGAGTTTCAAAACCTATTTCTCGTTCCCCCTCGCTGAGTTCATAAGCACTCACCCTCTTTTATCATCTCAGGTGAAGAAGATCCAGAATAGGTACCTGAGGACGGTGTGCCTAACGATGAATCCTTGGAGTGATTGCATGTTTGTATGCTTTGCGTGATTATGGCTACTTGTGAACTTTATGCTACTTGAAAAATATTTCCTTTATGTTGCTTGTTATTTGTAATGTAAAAGACCCCCGTTGTAATTTGGGGTCTAATTTTGGTTTGTACTGATATTGCTAGACAGACACTAGACACTACTGTGATCGTTTTGCTATTATTACCGCTAGTATCTATCGTAGGTTACATCGTATTAGTTAAGGACTAAGAAAATGAACCTATCCAATCTTAAACAGATACTCGCTATTAAGCTAAGATCAACATGTACTTTTATAATGAGGATAAACAAACAAACGAGACATCGAGATAACCAATAGGCATTTCAATTGATATTAAATAGTAATCCTAGTTGGAATTGAAACTTGAGATTAGAAAATTTTGAGGCGTTTAGAGAATAAGGCCAAACCAAAGAGTCCAATTACAGCCGTCTTGCTGCCGGTTTTCCAGAAAACTTTGGAGTCTAGACTCAAACGATAGGTGTTAAATCTTCATAAACGGTTAAGTATGTGACATGTCCTGAATATTTAGATCACACCCTAGTCTAACCTTATAGGCCTGGTTGGGGTGTGACACAACTTCACTTCACGAAGAGGCTGGGCCCGCAAACCGAGGGCGGAGGGTTTGTGACTAGGTCTCCGTCGCTCCGGTGCCCATAACTTTTGATCCGTAAGGAGTTACGCGGCGCACAGCATACCGTTAGAAAGCTTTCCAAGAGCTCTACGACGGGGGCAGCAAGCATGCTCAGCTGCGCCTGTTTTCAGAGCCTAAAATAGAATGTTTTCATCAGTTTCAGACTACTTTTCTTCTTTTCCTCTATTTTTCCGTCCCGGATCGTACCTCGTGAGCTGTTAAAAGGACGAAAACCTAACTAGCGGGACATTAGAGGGCCCTACAAAGCGTCAATATCACGTCTTGTGAGGATGCTGCATTGTTGAAGCGGATGGGTTGTCGTTAAGCCCATTGGGCCTTTTGAATGGGCCATCTCTCTGGGCTGGGACTGTGAACAGTCAACATATAAAGGATTTGTGCCCACAACATGACGGATGCGATCATACCAGCACTAATGCACCGAATCCTATCAGATTTTCAAAGTTAAGCGTGCACGGGCGAGAGTAGTACTAGGATGGGTGACCCCTTGGGAAGTCCTCGTGTTGCACCCCCCCTTTTCAATTTTTTTGTCCCGGTTAGGGTTGCCAAGATACTTTATCCACCACATTTCTATTACCGAATCCAACGGCACGTTGGGCAAGACAACTTTGCTTCACATAAAGGCTGGGCCCGTAAACCGAGGGCGTAGGGCTTGTGACTAGGTCTCCATCACTCCAGTGCCCATAACTTTTGATCCGTAAAGAGTTACGGAACCGAGAGCTCTACGTTGGGGGCAGCAAGCCTGCTCGACTGCACCTATTTTCGAAGCCCAAAATTGAATGTTTTCCTCAGTTTCGGGCCAATTTTCTTCTTTTGCTCTATTTTTTCATCCCGGATCGTATGTCGTGAGCTGTTAAAAGGACGACAACCTAACTCGTGGGATATTACAGGACCCTACAACATGTCGATATCACGTCTTGCGAGGATGCTACGTTGTTAAAGCGGATGGGTTGTAGTTAAGCCCATTGGGCCTTTTGAATGGGCCATCTCTCTAGGCTGGGACTGTGAACTGTCAACAAATAAAGGATTTGTGCCCACAACATGATGGGTGCGATCATATCAGCACTAATGTACTGGATCCCATCTGAACTCCGAAGTTAAGCGTGCTTGGATGAAAGTAGTACTCGGATAGATGACCCCCTGGGAAGTCCTCGTGTTGCACCCCCCCCCCCCCCCTTTTCAATTTTTTTTGCCCCGGTTAGGGTTGCCAAGATACTTTATCCACCACATTTCTATTACAAAATGCCATGGCACCTTGGGCAAGACAATTTCGCTTCACGTAGAGGCTGGGCCCGCAAACCGAGGGCGTGGGGCTTGTGACCTGGTCTCCGTCGCTCCGGTGCCCATAACTTTTAATCCGTAAGGATTTACACGGCGCACAACATACCGTTGGAAAGCTCTCCGAGAGCTCTACGACAGGGGTAGTAAGCCTGCTTTGCTGCACCTATTTTTAAAGCCCAAAATCGAATGTTTTCATCAGTTTTAAGCCACTTTTCTTCTTTTGCTCTATTTTTCCGAACTGGATCGTACGTCATGAGCTGTTAAAAGGACGACAACCTAACACGTGGGATATTACAGGGCCCTACAACTTGTCGATATCACATCTTACTAGGATGCTGCGTTGTTGAAGCGGATGGGTTATCGTTACGCTCATTGCGCCTTTTGAATGGGCCATCTCTCTAGGCTGGGACTGTGAGCCGTCAACACATAAAGAATTTGTGCCATCAACATGACGTGTGCGATCATACCAGCACTAATGCACCGGATCCCATCAGAACTCCGAAGTTAAGCGTGCTTGGGCGAGAGTAGTACTAGGATGGGTGACCCCATGGGAAGTCCTCGTGTTGCACCCCCTATTTTCAATTTTTTTTGCCCAGGTTAGGGTTGCCAAGATACTTTATCCACCACATTTCTATTACCGAATCCCACGGCACCTTGGGCAAGACAACTCCACTTCACGTAGAGGCTGGGCCATCAAACCGAGGGTGTAGGGCTTGTGACTAGGTCTCCGTTGCTCCGGTGCCCATAACTTTTGATCCGTAAGGAGTTACGTGGCGCACAGCATACCGTTGGAAAGCTCTCCGAGAGCTCTATGATGGGGTTAGCAAGCCTACTCGGATGCACCTATTTTCAGAGCCCAAAATAGAATGTTTTCATCACTTTCGGGCCACTTTTCTTATTTTGCTCTGTTTTTTCGTCCCAGATCGTACGTCGTGAGCTGTTAAAAAGATGACAACCTAACTCGCGGGGCATTAGAGGGCCCTACAACGCTTCGATATCACGTCTTGCAAGGATGCTGCGTTGTTGAAGTAGATGGGTTGTCGTTAAGCCCATTTGGCCTTTTGAATGGGCTATCTCTCTGGGCTGGGACTTTGAACGGTCAACACAAAGGATTTGTGCCTACAACATGATGGGTGCGATCATACCAGCACTAATGCACCCGATCCCATCAGAACTCCGAAGTTAAGCGTGCTTGGGTGAGAGTAGTACTAGGATGGGTGACCCCCTTGGAAGTCCTCGTGTTGCACCCCCCTTTTCAATTTTTTTTGCCCCGGTTAGGGTTGCCAAGATACTTTATCCACCACATTTCTATTACCGAATCCCATGGTACGTTGGGCAAGACAACTTCGGTTCACGTAGAGGCTGGGCCCACAAACCGAGGGCGTAGGGCTTGTGACTAGGTCTCTGTTATGAGAGCCGACCTCGATTTGCGTACAATACCTCGTTTCGTGTACCCTAACCAAGATTTGAGTGCCTTGACCTAAGTTTAAGAATTGTGTTTCGTTTTGTGTGCCTTGCATTGAATTACGTGCATTCATTTAGGGTTGCATGCATTTACTTGAAAAACGTGCATTCGGCTCGTAGTTCGTGTCCTACCTCATAGTGCGTGCCCTAGACCTAGGAAAGAGTGCCCTCATGCTAATCAAGAAAGCATCTTACACGAAGTACTAGATCAATAATTAATCCTACAAATCCCACTAACTAATATTAAATTACTAATTCAACTCACTAGAAGACAAAATCTAACAAAAAGCTAGACATTCCTTGTTCTTTATTCCTTATTCGTTAGCACTTTCAACACACAATTAATTAATGTCCAAAAGATGACAAAAAAATCAGATTTCTACATGCCTTTGCCGACCACTTGTTGGGCTTTGTGATTGCTTTGCTTAATTCAATTTAATTCCTAGACAATCTATGACAATTCTATGACACAAATGCATAAAAAAACTAGCTCAAAACCCTCCCCAAAGCTCCACCAATCTCAACATAAGCTCCTTGCCCATGCTAGGAATTTCAAAATGCTTCTTGAAGACACAAAAATCTGAATTGCTAGGCTCAAGGCCGACATATGCATCAACATTTGCAAAAGCCTTCATTTTTTCTTCATTTCTCTCATTTCCTCACATTTCTCTCTCTCTCTCTCTCTCGGCCTTGGCTGAGTTCATACACTCCATAGCTCATCTTATTCATTCCATGGTTCATCAAGGCAAGCTAGAAGCTAAGAAGCTCGACTAAGCAAGCTAAGTTGCAAGAAAGCTCACATGCAAGCTTATTGAACTTCCATTTCGGTTTAGGTGAGTTTGCTAGCTTCTATTTATTTTCTTCTTGTTCTAACCACATGCACCTACTAAGAACTTGGTTACTAAGCTAGGAAAATAGAGAGAAATCGATTAGTGTCTCGGCTAAGCAAGGAAAAGAGTCAACCTTGTGCTTCATCAAAATCTTGTGCATCTTCTTGTTGTTTTGCTAAGGTGAGGGCTAAAACTTCTTGAAAATCCTTCAAAAAACCACATGCATGCTCTTAAGTGTTTGTCTTTGCTTCTGTACTTGAGATATATGTGTGTTTATAAGCTTTTATAACAATGCATGGCAAGATTTTGGGCTAGAAGGTGATGATAGATGAAATCGGGTTTGTGACAGCTTTCTGTCTTGTTGGTTCGAGATGCTTTTGGCTAGGAAAATGATGTTTAAAATGTGTGACAATTGGTAGGTAACTATTTTTGCCAGTTCTAAACATTTGTCCCAGAAATAGGCCAAAGCTAATTTTGACTCTAAGATCCTCAAAATGGAAAATCATTAAAATGTGTCCAAATCTAGAAAATCTGGAAAATTGAAGCAGGTTTTGGCAGATTCACTGACTCTGTGGAACGAACCAGTTTTGACTTAGTAAATGATATCCAAAATGTATGAAATTTGGTGTACTGCTAGATATTTCAGTTCTAGAAATTTTTGTCAGAAATGGGCTAAGGCTAAATCTGAACCTAAGGACCTCAAAAACGACAAGTATTGAAATGTGTGCAAATCTAGATAGTTTTGTGCAATCTCACTGTTTTGGCTATAACTATTGAACCCGAACTTCAAATGATGCGAGGTTTGTTTCTGAATTTAGTTAACTTCTTAAGATTTAATTTGAAATCTTATTCATTGGAATTGGAGATTGTTTTATTGTCTTAATGATTGTGAGAAAACAGCCCATTGCAGTGAGGGTTTCACTTAGTGATGTGCTTAGAAAAATTTTTGTAACTTCTCTTGTTGAATTACATGCTTGGGATTGTGGCATTGGGATGTTGTGTGGACTTTTTTGAATACTTGAGAATGATTGAACTAATCGATGCATGGCTTGAGATTGATTTTGAGTTGACTTGGGGCTTAATCGCACGAGTAAGCACGAAATGGAAACCCTAGTGACTAGGTAAATTCACTAAGTGTTGATCCTATGAATATCGTGCTTAATTATACGTTTAGTAGGCTGCACGTAGTTGTCATTGTAGCCCTAAATGCGATCTTGATGATTACATGTTGACAATTAGGTTTTCTTGCACCCGAACCCATGTAGATTGTCGTTGCAGGTTGAATAATCTTATTATTTGATTACGTGAATGTTGAAATGAGTTATATGACTTGATTTACGTACGTTACATGGCTGCCCGTTTAATGTTCATATAACTCCACTTGTCTTTCAAGTGAAATTACTTGTCTTATCGTGGCTCGCTTGTTTACTTGTCAATGTGCAATCTTATGACTGTCTGGAGGCAACCTACTTTGTTGTCCTCCTAATGTGATATATTAAATGTCATAAATGGCATATAACGTTGCAACCTTTCATTCTGGCGTGGTGGCGTTCACGCACACCGGGCGGCATCGGGCTTGCCGGTGCAACCGTGACTACCATTGTCCAATTCCCTCTCTCGCTTGGGGGCTAGACTTCCTCGGAGAGTTGGGTCGTAGGATTTCGGGGTACATCCGGAGTACACCCATTTGGCGTGATAAGGGGTTGATTTGAAGTAGGCCACAACAACTGATACTGGAAATGAACTGAGAGCAAAAGCTCACCGTATCCTTTTCACTATGTGTATAAGTACTCTCGCTTGGTTCCTAGAGGAACTCGGGGAGGAAAGACGGGTAATTGTGTTCCTTTACTTTTATATTATTGTTCTGTACTTAATTATGATACATTCAAGCTTGCAAAAAGGGTTTCTGTAAGTTGAACCGGAAAATGAGTTTCAAAACCTATTTCTCGTTCCCCCTCACTGAGTTCATAAGGACTCACCCTCTTTTATCATCTCAGGTGAAGAAAATCAAGAACAGGTACCCGAGGATGACGTGCCTAACGATGATTTCTTGGAATGATTGCCAGTTCTATGTGCTTTGCTTGATTATGGACATTTGTGAACACTATGCTACTTGAAGGCTATTTCTTTTCATGTTGCTTAATGTTGGTAATGTAAAAGACCCCCGTTGTAATTTGGGGTCTAATTTTGGTTTGTATTGATAATAACTAGACAGACACTACTATGATCATTTTGCTATTGTCATTGGCTAGTATCTATCATAGGATTATGAAGTATCAAGTAAGGACTAAGTAAAATGAACCTATCCAATCTTAAGCAGGTACTCACTATTAAGCTAAGATCAACAGGTACTTTTGTAACGAGGATTAACAAACAGACGAGACATAGTATCATACTAGGTTATTAATCAATCAAGACTTCGAGATAACCAGTAGGCATTTCAATTGATGGTAAATAGTAATCTTAGTTAGAAATGAAATTGAGATTGAAAAATTTGAGGCGTTTGGAGAATTAGGTCAAACCAAATAGCCCAATTACAGCCGTTATGCTGCCAGTTTTTCGAAAAATTTTTTGGAGTTTAGGCTAAAACGTTAAGTATTAAATTTCCATGAACAGTTAAGTATGAGATAGACAGGAATGTTTAGATCATACCCTAGTCTAACCTTTATAGGCCGGGTTGAGGTGTGACATCCGTCGCTTCGGTGCCCGTAACTTTTGATCCATAAGGAGTTACGCAGCGCACAGCATACCGTTGGATGCTCTCCGAGAGCTCTACGACGGGGGCAGCAAGCCTGCTCGGCTACGCCTGTTTTCGAAGCCCAAAATCGAACGTTTTCATCAGTTTCAAACCACTTTTTTTCTTATCGTTTGTTTTGCTGTCCCGGATTGTATGTCGTGAGCTGTAAAAAGGACGACAACCTAACTTGCGGGACATTAGAGGGCCCTACAATACGTCGATATCACTTCTTGTGAGGATGCTACGTTGTTGAAGCAGATGGGTAGTCGTTAAGCCCATTGGGCCTTTTGAATGGGCCATCTCTCTAGTTGGGACTGTGAACGGTCAACACAAATGATTTGTGCCCACAACATGACAGGTGCGATCATACCGGCACTATTGCACCGGATCCCATCAGAACACTAAAGTTAAGCGTGTTTGGGCGAGAGTAGTACTAGGATGGGTGACCCCCTGGGAAGTCCTCGTGTTGCACCCCACGTTTTCAATTTTTTTTGCCCCGGTTAGGGTTGCCAAGATACTTTATCCACCACATTTCTATTACCGAATCCCACGGCACCTTGGGCAAGACAACTTCGCTTCACGTAAAGGCTAGGCCAATAAACCGAAGGCGTAGGGCTTGTGACTAAGTCTCCGTCGCTCCGGTGCCAATAACTTTTGATCCATAAGGAGTTACGCGGTGCACAGCATACCGTTGGAAAGATCTCCAAGAGCTCTACGACAGGGACAGCAAGATTGCTTGGGTGCGCCTATTTTTGGAGCCCAAAATCGAACGTTTTCATCAGTTTCAAACCATTTTTCTTCTTATCCTCTATTTTTCCATCCCGGATCGTACGTCGTGAACTGTTAAAAGGACGACAACCTAACTTGTGGGACATTAGAGGGCCCTACAACGCGTTGATATCACGTCTTGCGAGGATGGTGCGTTGTTGAAGCGGATGGGTTGTCGTTAAGCCCATTGGGCCTTTTGAATGGGCCATCTCTCTGGGCTGGGACTGTGAACCATCAACACATAAGGGATTTGTGCCGACAACATGACGGGTGCGATCATACCAGCACTAATGCACCGGATCCCATTACAACTCTGAAGTTAAGCGTGCTTGGGCGAGAGTAGTACTAGGATGGATGACCCCCTCAGAAGTCCTCGTGTTGCACCTCCCCTTTTCAAAATTTTTTTGCCCCGGTTAGGGTTGCGAATATACTTTATCCACCACATTTCTCTTACCAAATCCCACGGCACATTGGGCAAGACAACTTCGCTTCACGTAGAGGCTGGGCACGCAAACCGAGGGCGTGGGGCTTGTGACCAGGTCTCCGTCGCTCCGGTGCCCATAACTTTTGATCCGTAAAGAGTTACGCGGTGCACAGCATACCGTTGGAAAGCTCTCCGAGAGCTCTACTGTAACACCCCGATCCCTCACGAGACTGGGTGTTCTATCAATCGATCTAATCACAACCCAAACCAAACCTGACAAAATTTTCGGGAAAGACGGACGGAGTCTCCCCTGTTTCTAGGCAAAAGCAACAAACCTGCGACAGCATATAAATGGACCAATACCATGTCCAAACATTCAACCACCTCAAGGCCATCCGAGCCTTGGTTCACAACATGCAAATCACAAGTAAATATACATTCATGCTTAGCAATTAAACTTCACCATCCTATTGTATAAGCTAGACTATCAAATTTTTCTATCTTTTTTCTTTGTCATTACAAACATACATTTGAAGATAAGCTACATTAACTAAGTACATTATCTAACTTATCAAACCACCTCAACCACTAAGCTAGATTTTAAATTTACATTTCTTTTAACAATAAATACATACAACATATGGAAGCATATATCTTTACATCTTTGATAGCTCAAGCCACAAAGCACGCAAGACAACTCTTCAAGCACGAACTATCACATATCCACGAACTTTTCGGCTAACAAGGCATTTCCTAAAATGTGGTGGTGAGGAGTGAGTATACTCAACACGTATACTCAGTGAGGGCGAGATAGTTAACGAGGTGGAGAGAAATAAAGTCGTGCAATGCAAATAAGGCAGTTAAGCAATAGAACTGATAAGTAAGCATTCAATATAACAATCAATACAATAAGCAATTAAAGAAAGCATTAACACAACCATTCAAAGCTATACCACACTCTGAAGGCTATGGTTCACTCATACGAGCAATATACCATTTCACGAGCGATACATCAATCTCGAGCTTGATGTTGACAACGATGACAATAAGTGCGTAACCACCTTATAACTTCAGTTTGGAATACCCCGGAAGTATCCATCAATCTACGACCCAAATCTCCTTGGGAGGCAACCCAAGCGAGAAGAGGGAATAGCTACGGAGCTAGAGCAACCAACACTGGCAACCCGAGGCTACCCAGAGAGGCCCATCACTCACGCGCTGACACTATGCAATGCAAGACTCGATACAAGGCGATAAACGAGCGATAGCACAACAATACAGAATAGAGGAGATAAACGAGATATCAAGCATTATCAACAATTGATAAACATGTAGGTGGAGAACAACAAAAGAGGTTGTCCCCGAACAAGTCCCTTTATCAATTAATACAAGTAGACAATAGATTGTAATTCATATCAAATCATTGTTGTTACTTGAAACATTTATTTAGACCTTTTCTCAAGCATATATTCATGAAGATATCAAATATAAACTCATTGTTGCCACTAAAAAACGATAATTAGTCAATAGTTAATAGTAAAGGAAGATAACAATTTATACATGTTAAAAGTAGATAGTAACCCAGTTATTAACAAATAGGTAGTAATAGTAAGATAAATAATACTAGTTAATTGAGCATTGTTAAAATATATACAATTTGGAAATCTGGTAGACAAAAAAAAGACTTTTATCTAATTTTTTTTAAAATCATGTAGACCCTTATATCAACTAGAACAAGAACAGGTTAGGGAACTTGTATTAAATTGTTAGTCATATTTAAGTAGAATAAGTAACTACCTCATGAATCACTAAAGTTAACTTAATCTTTGAAAACAGTTATGTTAGCAGTATAAAACTAATTTAAACTAAGTTTAATAAGGTACTTTATTAAGGAAACTGATGATTAGGACAGTGAGTTTTACTATTATTGTTTAGCCCTTATATGCAATTCACAACACATTCGTAGCCTATTTTATTTTCAACTAGCAGCTCTTCAGATTCTTAGGTGATTACTAAGTTTGATTCATTACGAATATCATGTAAAGTAGCCTTGTATATATATTTCTCTAATATCTTACATAAAGTAAACATATCATAGGAATAGTTTGACAAAAAGAATAGTAAAACATTCATATACATAAAAGCAGACTCATGTTATTTTTAATTCACATATAAGCTGAACATAACATCAATCAAACACAATTTAAACAAGAGAAGTCGGTCATGTATTTTAAGAAAGATACCTGCACATGTAATTATCATATCAAGATCAAAGTTCTAATAGGATTAGGCTATATATTATGTATAGACTATATCCTCATACATGTAACGTAAGAAGTCAAACTATAATTCTATATTCATGTAACTTATTATTAACACATATAAAGTCAATGCCGCAATACTTATGTTATATGATGTTTCACAGTGGAAGCAATCGAAAATGCAATTTAAAAGAAAAGCAACCCGCACCACACATGTACGAATTTCCTCATAGTCAATCATGTTCATATAACAAATAGATAAGTAAAGCTATATGCTGCTTATTAAAAAAAATTCTTCACCAAGTTGCATGCAAAGTTGGACTTAGGATTAAATCAGTGATAACCGAAACTCCCTTCTCCCTTCCTGTTTCCCTCTCGTCTAGCTTCTACTTCCATCCATTTCCCTTAATGTTGCCATCGGCTATGAAGAAGATGCTAGGTGAGTCTTTGTTTCTTTTATGCTTAGACGTCGATGGTGTGTAGATAAAGAATGGAATAAAGGGTGACGAGTGGATGTATTATTTTCTCTCTTTCTTTTCTCACTTCGGTTCCTAGGCTTTTTGCTCCTTTAGACTTATTTCCCTTTCTTTTGTATTGGCCGACAGTGAGGGTAGTGAATTAATGGTGATAGTTTGGCTAGGGCAGTGAGCTGATATGACTACGGCTTTCACTACGTAAAGTTCTTAGCTTGTGTAATCTGAAATGTTTGGTGTGTTTTACAAACTAAAGCTTAACAGCCCTTGAAGGTGGTGGCGGCAATGGTGAAAATGATATGGGGAGGCAGATTGAGAAAGCTAGGCGAAAAAGTGATGATAGACGAAGCTATGGTGTTCAGCTTGGGTGGTGTGTTTTACTTGCCGAAACTGCAAGGCTTTATATAGAGTTTACTTCTTAGTTTCTATTGGTGAAGATAGAAGCAGGAGGTGTTGGAAATGCAGCAGCTTGAGGTGGTGTAAAGGAGCCTAGTTCGCATCCTGGCAGTCTCGCGTGAAGACAGCACCTTGCGAGTTAAATGGTAGCTTGGCACGTTAGTCGTTGATTGTTTCATAAAGGTGGGCGGTGAAAGTGATGATGAAGATAGAAGGATGATAAGCAGGAGGTGGCATCTCGTGGAGATTGCTGGAGTTAATTTGAAGTGCTGACTTACTAACCAGGTGGCTGCCTTAGAACAATTTAGGTGATGACTACTCGATGGTGAAACAAAATCACGCTGCTACCTGGTCTATTTATGCAAGCTTAGGTAATGATTCAGCTTTGCTAATGAAATGTGGCAACTTAACAGCTTCGGTGATGATTGGCTAAGATTTTTAGGACGGTAGAGGTCAAGGTCTTGGCAAATAGCTATGCTGATACATTGGTTGGCATTTTGGTCGAATAACACATGCTGTTAGGCTATATTATTCTAAATGGTAAGATAGTATACTCATCTTAATCAGGTGCTCTAGCGTGGCATGGTTTTAGAGCTCGTGGTGAAACAGTGAATAAGACAATGTTGCTAATGATGATACTAGATAATTAAGTAGTTATAAATTTTGTTTCAAAAGTTAAGATTATCTAACAATTACCTTATAATTCCTAATCTTCCCAACTATTGTCTCTGTCAACATATTCGTATATCCAATTCCCTAACACATGTGACACTTCCATATGATCCTAGTTCGTATGTCATGATCGACTAAGTTTTTAACTATGTCCAGGAATATATATATATTCTAGTTCCACTATGTTTGTTATCTAATAAATATTTCTTAGATTAAAATTGCTATTATCTTTGTAATCCCGAACTATTATACCTACTACCATTTTATTCACTGAGTATTTCCCTATTATATGTTAAAGACCTTATAATTTGTTTAAGTAAATAATATTATACTAATTATTTATCTACTTTACTTGGTAGATTAATCGGACAACAAATTTATTAACTACTTAGATAACATCTTATTTATTTATATTTTCAGAATTATAAGCTATATCACCTAATCCTTATCAACACATTACTATTTCTTAAGCTTAATCTTCAATTCATGCTATCAGATTACCTAAGAGGTTACTATTAATCGTAATACCAATTGATTTTTAATTAGTAAAACAATTAACTATAGATTAAATGGAGGCAAATAATCACAAAGGCACATTTTTCAAAAATAACGAAAGAAATAAATATAAATAAATACTTGTAAATGCATGGTCAGGCTCGGGTATTACATCTACGACAAGGGCAGCAAGCTTGCTTTGCTGCACCTGTTTTCGGAGCCCAAAATCGAACGGTTTCATTAGTTTCGTGCCAGTTTTCATCTTTTGCACTGTTTTTTTGTCCCGGATTGTACGTCATGAGCTATTAAAAGGACGACAACCTAACTCGCGGGATATTACATGGCCCTACAACACGTCGATATCATGTCTTACGAGGATGCTGCGTTGTTTAAGCGGATGGGTTGTAGTTAAGCCCATTGGGCCTTTTGAATGGGCCATCTCATTGGGTTGGGACTGTGAACCGTCAACACATAAAGGATTTGTGCCCTCAACATGACGGGTGCGATCATACCGGCACTAACGCACTGGATCCCATCAGAACTCCGAAGTTTAGCGTGCTTGGGCGAGAGTAGTACTAGGATGGGTAACCTCCTGGGAAGTCCTCGTGTTGCACCCCCTTTTCAATTTTTTTGCCCCGGTTAGGGTTGGCAAGATACTTTATCCACCACATTTCTATTACCGAATCCCACGGCACATTGGGCAAGACAACATCGCTTCACGTAGAGGCTAGGCCCGCAAACCGAGGGCGTATGGCTTGTGACTAGGTCTCTGTCGCTCTGGTGCCCATAACTTTTGATCTGTAAGGAGTTACGCGACGCACAGCATACCGTTGGAAAGCTCTCCGACAGCTCTACGACGTGGGCAGCAATCCTGCTTGGCTGCGCCTATTTTTGAAGACCTAAATCAAATGTTTTCATCAGTTTTGGGCAACTTTTCTTCTTTTGCTCTATTTTTTCATCCTGGATCGTACGTTGTGAGCTGTTAAAAGGACGACAACCTAACTCGCGAGATATTATAGGGCCCTACAACACATCGATATCACGTCTTGCAAGGATGCTACGTTATTAAAGCGGATGGGTTGTCGTTAAGCCCATTGGGCCTTTTGAATGGGCCATCTCTCTGTGTTGGGACTGTGAACCGTCAACACATAAAGGATTTGTGCCCTCAGCATGACGGGTGCGATCATACCAGCACTAACGCACTGGATCCCATCAGAACTCCGAAGTTAAGCGTGCTTGGGCGAGAGTAGTACTAGGATGGGTGACCCCCTGGGAAGTCCTCGTGTTGCACCCCCCTTTTCAATTTTTTTTGGCCCGGTTAGGGTTGTCAAGATACTTTATCCACCACATTTCTATTACCGAATCCCACAGCACCTTGGGCAAGACAACTTCGCTTCATGTACAAGCTGGGCCCGCAAACCGAGGGCGTAGGGCTTGTGACCAAGTCTCTATCGCTCCAGTGCAAATAACTTTTGATCCGCATGGAGTTACGTGGCACACAGCATACCGTTGGAAAGCTCTCCGAGAGCTCAACGACAGGGGCAACAAGACTGCTCAACTGCGCCTATTTTCGAAGACCAAAATCAAATGTTTTCATCAGTTCCGTGCCACTTTTCTTCTTTTGTGTTGTTTTTCCATCCCGGATCATTCGTCGTGAGCTGTTAAAAGGACGACAACCTAACTCGCGAGACATTAGAGGGCCCTACATCACGTCGATATCACGTCTTGCGAGGATGTTAAGTTGTTAAAGCGGATGGGTTGTCGTTAAGTCCATTGGGCCTTTTGAATGGGCCATCTCTCTGGGCTGGGACTATGAACCGTCAACACATAAAGGATTTATGCCCTCAACATGACGGGTGTGATCATACCAGCACTAACGCACTGGATCCCATCAGAACTCCGAAGTTAAGCGTGCTTGGGCGAGAGTAGTACTAGGATGGGTGACCCCCTGGGAAGTCCTCGTGTTGCACCCCCCTTTTCAATTTTTTTTGAGCCGGTTAGGGTTGCCAAGATACTTTATCCACCACATTTCTAATACCGAATCCCACAGCACCTTGAGCAAGACAACTTCGTTTCACGTAGAGGCTGGGCCTGGTAACCGAGGGTGTAGGGCTTGTGACAAGGTCTCCATCGCTCTGGTGCCCATAACTTTTGATCCGTAAAGAGTTACGCGGCGCACATCATACTGTTGGAAAGATCTCCGAGAGCTCTATGATGGGGGCAGCAAGCCTACTCGACTGCGCCTATTTTGTGTGTGAGGCCCGATCTCGATTTGCGTGTGATACCTCGTTTCATGTGCCCTAACCTAGATTTGCGTGCCTTGACCTAGGTTTAAGAATTGTGTTTCATTTTGTGTGCCTTGCATTGAATTATGTTCATTCATTTAGGGTTGCGTGAATTTACTTTGGAAATGTGCATTCGTCTCGCAGTTCGTGCCTCACCACGTAGTGCGTGCCCTAGACCTAGGAAAGCTTGCCCACACACTAATCAAGAAAGTATCTTACACGAAGCACTAGATCATTAATTAATCCTAACTAATATTAAAATGCCAATTCTACTCACTAGAAGACGAAATCCCCCAAAAAGCTAGACATTCTTATTCTTTATTCCTTATTCTTTTGCACATCCCAAACACACAATTAAATAATGCTCAAAAGATGACAAAAATTCATAATTTTGCAAGCCTTGGCCGACCACCTCTTGCATTTGTGCATGCATTTCAAATTCAAAATCTATTCCTAGACATTCTATGACAAGTTATGACACAAAACCTTAAAAAAATGACTCAAAACTCTACCCAAAGCTCCACCAATCTCGACATATGCAAGTGCCCATGCTAGGTGATTCAAAATTATGCTCCTTGAAGACACAATTCTGAATTTTGCAAGCCCTAGGCCGACATATGCAACAAGTTCTTCAAGCCTTTCATTTTTCTTTCATTCTTTCTCTCTTTCTCTCATTCATTCTCTCATTTCTTCTCTCTCTCTCTCTCGGCCCTAGCTGAAATTATAGACTCCATGGCTTAAGTTCTTCATCCAAAGGTTCTTCAAGACATGCAAGTTGCTAAGGAGCTCGACCAAGCAAGCTAGATTGCAAAACACACACATGCAAGCTCATAGCACATTCATTTCGGCTTAGGTAAGTTTAATAGCTTCTATTTATTTTTCTTTTGGTTCTAGCCACTTGCACATACTAAGAACATGGTTACTAAGCTAGGAAATTAGAGAATCTCAAGTTGTCTATCGGCTAAGCAAGGAAAAAGGATGACATTGTGCTTCATCAAGAGTTTGTGTATCTTCTTTGTTGTCTTGCTAAGGTGAGGGCAAAAACTTCTTTGAGAAGCTTTCAAAACCACATGCATGCCTTTAAATGTCTATTTTTACCTCTGTACTTGTGATATATGTGTGTACATGAGCTTTTGTAAACATGTATGGCAAGATATTTGGCTAGAATGTGAAGATAGGTGAAATAGTGTATTTGGTAGGTTTCTGTTCTGTTGGAGCAAACTGATTTTGACCAGGTAAATGGTATTGAAAATGCGTGAAAATTGGTAGGCGACTCGTTTTGCTAGTTCTGAGCATTTTTCGTAGAAAGAGGACAAATCTAATTTTGAATATAAGGTCCCTAAAATGGAAAAACATTGAAAGGTGTCCAAATCTGGAAAATCTGGGAAAATGAAGCAGGTTTTGGCAGATTCACTATCCTTATAGAAAGAACCAGTTTTGACTTAGTAAATGATATTAAAAATGCATGAAATTTGGTATGATGCTAGATTTTTCAGTTTTGGACATTTTTGTCAGAAATATACTAAGGCTAAATCTCATCCTAAGGTCCTCAAAAACGACAAGTATTGAAATGTGTGCAAATCTGGACAGTTTTGCGTAGTCTCACGGTTTTGGCTATAACTCTTGAACCCGAACCATAAATGGTGCGAGGTTTGTTTCTGAATTTAGTTCACTCCTTAAGATTTAATTTGACATCTTGTCCACTGGAATTGGAGATTATTTTCTTGTCTCAATGATTGTGAGAATACAGTCCATTGAAGTGGGGTTTTCATCTAGTGATATGCTTTGAAAATTATTGTAACTTCTCTTGTTCTATTAAATGCTTGGGATTGTGGCACTCGGATGTTGTGTGGACTATTTTTTAATGCTTGAGGGTGTTTTATTAATCGATGCATGGCTTGAGTATAATTACGTGATAACTAAGGGCTTAGTCGCACGGGTGAGCATGAATTGAAACCCTAATGACTAGGAAGACTCGTTAAGTGTTGATCCAATGGATATCGTGTTTAATTATGTGATTAGTAGGCTGCCTGTAGTTGCCCTCATAGCCCTAAATGTGGTTCCGATGATTACATGTCGACAAGTAGGCCTTTCTTGCACCCGGTCTCACGTAAACGTCGTTGCATGTTGTATGACTTTATTATTTGATTACGTGAACTTCGAAATGAGTTATATGACTTGATTTACATGCGTTACATGGCTGCCCGTTTAATATTCGTATAACTCCATGTGCTTTACAAGTGAAATTACCTGTCATATCATGCCTCGCGTTTTTACTTGTCAATGTGCAATCTTATGAAAGCTTGGAGGCAACCTACTTTGTTGTCCTCCTAATGTGATATATTAAATGTCATAAATGTGCATTGCATACAAGGTTGCAACCTTTCATTCTGGCGTGGTAGCGTTTCACGCACACCGGGTGGCATCGGGCTTGCCGGTGCAACCGTGACTACCATTGTCCAATTCCCTCTCTTGCTTGGGGGCTACACTTCCTCGGAGAGTTGGGTCGTAGGATTTCGGGGTACATCCGGAGTATACCCATTTGGCGTGATAAGGGGATGATTTGAAGTCGGCCGCAACAACTGATACTGGAAATGAACTAAAAGCAAAAGCTCACCGTATCCTTTTCACTTTGTGTATAAGTACTCTCGCATGGTTCCTAGAGGACCTCGGGGAGGAAAGACGGGTAATTGTGTTCTTTTACTTTTACATTACATTATGTACTTACTTGTGATATATGTCATACTTGCAAAAGGGTTTTCATAATTGAACTGGAAAAAGAGTTTCAAAACTTATTTCTCGTTCCCCCTCGCTGAGTTCATAAGGACTCACCCTCTTTTATCATCTCAGGTGAAGAAGACCAGGAACAGGTACCCGAGGACAACGTGCCTATTGATGATTCCTTGGAATGATTGCTTGCCTTACGTGCCTTACGTGTCTATGACCATTTTGTGAATGATATGTTGCTTGAAGACTATTTCGTATGTTGCTTGTTATTGTATTGTAAATGACCCCCGTTGTAATTTGGGATCCAATTTTGGCTTGTATTGATCATAACTAGTTAGACACTCTTGTGGTCATTTTTGCTATCGCTACAGGCTAGTATCTATCATAGGATTATGAAGTATTAGGTAAGGATTAAGTAAAATGAATCTATCCAATCTTAAGTAGGTACTCATTGTTAAGCTAAGATCAACATGTACTTTTGTAACAAGGATTAACAAACAAACGAGACATAGTATCATGCTAGGTTGTCAATCAAACGAGACTTCGAGATAACTAGTAGGCGTTTCGATTGGTGATCAATAGTAATCTTAGTTAGAAATGAAATTGAGATTGGAAATTTTGAGGCGTTTAGAGAATTAGGTCAAACTAAAGAGCCCAATTACAACCGTTATGCTGCCGAATTTTTGGAGAATTTGTGGAGTTTAGGCTAAAATGTTAAGTGTTAAACTTTCATGAACGATTAAGTACGTGATATGAATTGAATATTTAGATCACACCCTAGTCTAACCTTTATAGGTCAGGTTGGGGTGTGACATTCGGAGCCCAAAATCGAATGCTTTCATCAGTTTCGGGCCACTTTTCTTCTTTTCTCTATTTTTTGGTCCCGGATCGTATGTCGTGAGGTGTTAGAAGGACGACAACCTAACTCGCGGGATATTACAGAGCCCTACAACGAGTCGATATCACATCTTGTGAGAATGCTGCGTTGTTAAACTGGATGAGTTGTCGTTAAGCCCATTGGGCCTTTTGAATGGGCCATCTCTCTGGGCTGGGACTGTGAACATTCAACACATAAAGGATTTGTGCCCACAACATGACGAGTGCGATCATACCAGCAATAATGCACCGGATCCCATCAGAACGCCGAAGTTAAACGTGCTTGGGTGAGAGTAGTACTAGAATGGATGACCCCCTGGGAAGTCCTCATGTTGCACCCCCCCTTTTCAATTTTTTTTGCCCCGGTTAGGGTTGCCAAGATACTTTATCCACCACATTTCTATTACCGAATCCCACGGCACATTGGGCAAGACAACTTCGCTTCATGTAGAGGCTGGGCCAGCAAACCGAGGGCGTAGGGCTTGTGACCAGGTCTCCATCACTCCGGTGCCCATAACTTTTAATCCGTAAGGAGTTACGTGGCGCACAACGTACCCTTGGAAAGCTCTCCGAGAGCTCTACGACGGAGGCAGCAAGCTTGATTGGCTGTGTCTATTTTCGAAGCCGAAAATCGAATGTTTTCATCAGTTTTGGACGACTTTTCTTCTTTTGCTCTATTTTTTCATCCCGGATCGTACGTCGTGAGCTGTTAAAAGGACGAAAACCTAACTCGTGGGATATTACAGGGCCCTACAACGCGTCGATATCACATCTTGCGAGGATGCTGCGTTGTTAAAGCGGATGGGTTGTCGTTAAGCCTATTGAGCTTTTTGAATGGGCCATCTCTCTGGGCTGGGACTGTGAACCGTCAACACATAAAGGATTTGTGCCCTCAACATGATGAGTGCGATCATACCAACACTAATGCATCGGATCCTATCAGAACTCCAAAGTTAAGCGTGTTTGAGCGAGAGTAGTACTAGGATGGGTGACCCCTTGGGAAGTCCTCGTGTTGCACCCCCCGTTTTCAATTTTTTTCCCGGTTAGGGTTGCCAAAATACTTTATCCACCACATTTCTATTACCGAATCCCGCGGCACCTTGGGCAAGACAACTTCGCTTCACGTAGAGGATGGGCCCGTAAACCGAGGGCAGAGGCCTTGTGACTGGGTCTCCGTCGCTCCGGTGCCCATAACTTTTGATCTGTAAGGAGTTACGTGGCGCACAGCATACTGTTGGAAAGATCTCCGAGAGCTCTACGATGGGGGCAGCAAGCCTGCTGGACTGTACCTATTTTTGGTGTAAGGCCCGACCTCGATTTGCGTGCGATACCTCATTTTTTGTGCCCTAACCTAGATTTGCATGCCTTGACCTAGGTTTAAGATTTGTGTTTCGTTTTGTGTGCCTTGCATTGAATTATGTTCATTCATTTAGGGTTGCATGCATTTACTTGGGAAACGTGCATTCATCTCGTAGTTCGTGCCTTAACTTGTAGTGCGTGCTCTAGACCTAGGAAAGCGTGCCTGCACGCTAATCAAGAAAGCATCTTATACGAAGCACTAGATCATTAATTAATCCTACAAACTCCACTAACTAATATTAAAAAGCCAATTCAACTCACTCGAAGGCGAAATCTCACAAAAAGCTAGACATTCTTATTCTTTATTCCTTATTCTTTTGCACATCCCAAACACACAATTAAATAATATTCAAAAGATGACAAAAATTCATAATTTTGCAAGCCTTGGCCGACCACCTCTTGCATTTGTGCATGCATTTCAAATTCAAAATCTATTCCTAGACATTCTATGACAAGTTATGATACAAAGCCTTAAAAAAATGACTCAAAACTCTACCCAAAGCTCCACCAATCTCGACATATGCAAGTGCCCATGCTAGGTGATTCAAAATTATGCTCCTTGAAGACACAATTCTGAATTTTGCAAGCCCTAGGCCGACATATGCATCAATTTCTTCAAGCCTTTCATTTTTCTTTCATTCTTTCTCTCTTTCTCTCATTCTTTCTCTAATTTCTTATCTCTCTCTCTCGGCCCTAGCTGAAATTATAGACTCCATGGCTTAAGTTCTTCATCCAAAGATTCTTCAAGACATGCAAGTTGCTAAGGAGCTTGACCAAGCAAGCTAGATTGCAAAACACACACATGCAAGCTCATAGCACATTCATTTCGGCTTAGGTAAGTTTAATAGCTCCTATTTCTTTTTCTTTTGGTTCTAGCCACTTGCACATACTAAGAACATGGTTACTAAGCTAGGAAATTAGAGAATCTCAAGTGTTCTCTCGGCTAAACAAGGAAAAAGGTCGACATTGTGCTTCATCAAGAGTTTGTGTATCTTCTTTGTTGTCTTGCTAAGGTGAGGGCTAAAACTTCTTTGAGAAGCTTTCAAAACCACATGCATGCCTTTAAATGTCTATTTTTACCTCTGTACTTGTGATATATGTGTGTACATGAGCTTTTGTAAACATGTATGGCAAGATATTTGGCTAGAATGTGAAGATAGGTGAAATAGCGTATTTGGCATCTTTCTGTTCTGTTGGAGCGAAGTGATTTTGACCAGGTAAATGATGTTTAAAATGTGTGAAAATTGGTAGGCAACTATTTTTGCCAGTTCTGAGATTTTTTCATAGAAATAGGCCAAAGATAATTTTGACTCTAATGTCCCCAAAATGGCAAAACATTGAAAGGTGTCCAAGTCTGGAAAATCTAGGAAAATGAAGCAGGTTTTGGCAAATTCACTATCCTTGTAGAACGAACCAGTTTTGACCTAGTAAATGATATCCAAAATGTATGAACTTTGGTACTCAGCTAGATTTTTCAGTTCTGGACATTTTTGTCAGAAATATAATAAGGCTAAATCTAACTCTAAGGTCCTCAAAAATGACAACTAGTGAAATGTGTGCAAATCTGGACAGTTTTGCGTAGTCTCACGGTTTTGGCTATAACTCTTGAACCCGAACACCAAATGGTGCGAGGTTTGTTTCTGAATTTAGTTCACTCCTTAACCCTTAATTTGACATCTTGTCCACTGGAATTGGAGATTGTTTGCTTGTCTCAATGATTGTGAGAAAACAGTCCATTGCAGTGAGGTTTTCATCTAGTGATATGCTTTGAAAATTATTGTAACTTCTCTTGTTCTATTAAATGCTTGGGATTGTGGCACTCGGATGTTGTGTGGACTATTTTTTAATGCTTGAGGGTGTTTTAATTAATCGATGCATTGCTTGAGTATAATTACGTGATAACTAAGGGCTTAATCGCACGGGTGAGCATGAATTGAAACCCTAATGACTAGGAAGACTCGTTAAGTGTTGATACTATGGATATCGTGTTTAATTATGTGATTAGTAGGCTGTCCGTAGTTTCCCTCATAGCCCTAAATGTGGTTCTGATGATTACATGTTGACAAGTAGGCCTTTCTTGCACCCAGTCCCATGTAAACGTCGTTGCATGTTGTATGACTTTATTATTTGATTACATGAACTTCGAAGTGTGTTATATGACTTGATTTACTTGCGTTACATGGCTGCCCATTTAATATTCATATAACTCTATGTGCTTTACGAGTGAAATTACCTGTCATATCATGCCTCGCGTGTTTACTTATTAATGTGCAATCTTATGACTGCTCGAAGGCAACCTACTTTGTTGTCCTCCTAATGTGATATATTAAATGTCATAAATGTGTATTGCAAACTAGGTTACAACCTTTCATTCTGGCGTGGTAGCGTTTCACGCACACCGGGTGGCATCAGGCTTGCCGGTGCAACCGTCACTACCATTGTCCAATTTCCTCTCTCGCTTGGGGGATAGACTTCCTCGAAGAGTTGGGTCGTAGGATTTCGGGGTACATCTAGAGTACACCCATTTGGCGTGATAAGGGGATGATTTGAAGTCGGCCGCAACAACTGATACTGGAAATGAACTAAAAGCAAAAGCTCACCGTATCCTTTTCACTATGTGTATAAGTACTCTCGCTTGGTTCCTAGAGGACATCAGGGAGGAAAGACGTGTAATTGTGTTCTTTTACTTTTACATTACATTATGTACTTACTTGTGATATATGTCATGCTTGCAAAAGGGTTTTCATAATTGAACCGGAAAAAGAGTTTCAAAACTAATTTCTCGTTCCCGCTCGTTGAGTTCATAAGGACTCACCCTCTTTTATCATCTCAGGTGAAGAAGACCAGGAACAGGTACCCGAGGACAACGTGCCTATTGATGATTCATTGGAATGATTGCTTGCCCTATGTGCCTTACATGACTATGGCCATTTTGTGAATGATATGTTTCTTGAAGACTATTTCGTATGTTGCTTTTTATTGTATTGTAAATGACCCCCGCTGTAATTTGGGGTCAAATTTTGGCTTGTACTGATCATAACTACTTAGACACTCTTGTGGTCGTTTTTGCTATCGCTACTGGCTAGTATATATCATAGGATTATGAAATATCAGGTAAGGATTTAGTAATATGAATCTATCCAATCTTAAGCAGGTACTCATTGTTAAGCTAAGATCAACAGGTACTTTTGTAACAAGGATTAACAAACAAACGAGACATAGTATCATACTAGGTTGTCAATCAAACGAGGCTTCAAGATAAATAGTAGTCATTTCGGTTGGTGATCACTAGTAATCTTAGTTAGAAATGAAATTGAGATTGGAAATTTTGAGGCGTTTAGAGAATTAGGTCAAACTAAAGAGCCCAATTACAGCCGTTATGCTGCTGGATTTCCGGAGAATTTGTGGAGTTTAGACTAAAATGTTAAATGTTAAACTTTCATGAACAATTAAGTACGTGATATGACTTGAATGTTTAGATCACACCCTAGTCTAACCTTTATAGGTCGGGTTGGGGCGTGACACCTTATCTAAATGGTATCAGAGCTTAGATTGCTTAAGCCGGGTTTAACTCTCGGACCATGGGTAGAAGCCCTAAGGTTATCAGGATGACTTGTTTATGTGTGATTGTGACGCCCGAGATTTTAGTCGTGCATTTAATTACTGTTGCATCCCTTGTTTGCGCATTTACTTCTGTGCCTTACTAACTGACTTTTGTGACTACTATTCACGCCGTTTTAAACTGCCTTCTATTAGTTAATTAGCATTTTTATTAAATCATATTAATTGTAAAAGTAGTGGGAAAAATGTGCATTTGAACTAAAGGCGTTAGGAGGGCTCGTTTAGAAAATGATTTTTGTAGTTGAGTGAATAGTGTTACGTAACTAACTTAGGTAATTAATTAGCTAGCATATATTTTACTATCTAAGCTCGTTTTAAAGCTCACTACGCGCATTATATTAGATCACTTAAGCACCCAAATGACCCCACCTCAACTTAGCCCCTTTTATATATCACTTAAGCTCATAAAATGCAAAAGAAAAAAAAATAAAAAGCTGAAAACAGTAGCAGAGGCCGACAGCAGCTAGGGAGGAAAAGGAAAGATTTTTCTCATCCAACTCTTCAATCCAAGCCTCTCCAAGCCTTGAGCAAGTAGATTAGGGTGTGTGCAAGCTTCTTAGGTGCTCCTACGCACATTAGTGAGGGATTTCACGGCTTGTTTTTGCATTTCTAAATAGTTGTCAATTTCTTGATTTGTTGAAAATGTGATCAAATGCCATTGTATTTGTTATCTATGCTATTATACCATGTATATGAATGCTAGAGAACATATTTGAGCCATCGTTTCACAATTTAAACTGTTAGAATCGTTAATTTGATTTTTAGGGTGAATAGTGACATTTTTCTAGGGTTTTGCGTAATTGCTCGAATTAGCTTGATTTAATGCTTCTAATAGACGCCTTAGGTGCTAGTGAAGGTAACCTAATAGCCCCGTGCACTTGCATTGTCTTTAAATCGCCTAAAATGGAAAATAGCCGACTTTAACTTGGGGCTTTTGGGGTTAGTGCGAATCCGGGTGGATTCGGGCTTCAATTCTAGTATCCTTAGGCTACCTAGGTGCTATAGATGCCTTGATATCCCTTGTTTGAAGCCCGGACAATGTACGCTTAGTTTAAAGCCATAAGAGGAAATTTGGGGCTTTCGGGGTAATCGCGGGCATTTGAATGAGTTAGAGGATTGAGAGGGTACCTTGAGGGTTAGTTAGAAGGTTGGGAGAGTTCTCTTTAAAAATGAAATCATTAACTTTGGTTTGGAAGAGAAATAGTTTGTAAAATAAAGGGGTTTAGGCGCAATTTCGGTTGTCTCACATTTCTAAACCCACGGCATGTCTTCTTGAGTGTTTATATGTGATATTAAGTTGATTTGGAGCTTTTGGTATAATTCTATGGTTATTTTGTAATGTCTCTTTGCAAAACTGCATATTTGCTTATATAAATGTTCTATTCTCATTGCATCGAGGTCAACCTACTTTGTTGATCCTCATATGTGTTAATGCTTATATTATTTCTATTAACTTGACATCGTTAAGTGCATTGCATAGTGGTTGCGCAACCATAGTGTCAGGGGCAGATGTGTTGAATATCGGCTGGGCGGCAGAGGGCTTGCCAGTGGATATTCAAACTCCGTGCCCTAGTCCCTCATTCGCCTGGTCCGGAGATTGCCAGGGGATGTTGGGTCGTAGGATTATTGGGGTACATCCGGAGTACACCCACTGGAGTGTTTGGGGTTATGCCGACTTATCGTGATCGTGCTCGTGGTTCGTGGATCGTGAATGAAGACCAGTGAAGATTGGTTTATAGGGGATTGTGTGAAATGTATCCTTTTAAATGTGTGGTTATTTAAGTTATCATTGTTTCTTTAATTGTCTAAGTGTTATTGTTGTATAATTGTATTATTTGTTGCATTGCACGCCCCGGGACCTTATCCCTCACTGGACAACAGTGGTTGCTCATACCTCGATATATGTTTCAGGAGACGCTGTGGGTGATCCCCAGCTTGTTGAGGTAGTAGTGGAGGAGGAAGAGGTGCGGTTAGAGCCTTTGCCCTAGTTGTTGTGTGTTGTTCTGAGGTGGCTGTGCCTTCTTGTTTCTATTTGGTACTTGTGTATCTATTGTGTGGCCTAAGGGCTTTGTTTATGTATATGTTGTTGTATAAAGTTGAAGGATAGTTGGTTGTGGTGTAGATTCGTAAGCCTATGTCTTGTAATAACTTATGTTTATGCTTTTATTCACTTTGCATGCTTGGGAGTGAATGGCTTAATGTAGAATGTTTTATCTTCTAAGTATGTTTTAATGTTATCCTAGGAGGTCATGGCTATTAGATTATGTTGTAAACAATATTACTTGCATGCTTGGGTGGTTTTGGAACTATTGTTTGCTTCAAGGCTCGGATGGCCTTGAATCTTTAAATATTTAGTTATGAAAAGTTCATTTATCTTGTGGTTATCTCATTTGAGAGTTTATAGGTTTTCAGAATGTCCACAATACAGGGGAAACTCTGTCCGTTTTTCCCAAAAATTTTGTGACCGGGTTTGGTATTGGGTTGAGAATAGCATGGTTATTAGAGCCTCCGGTCTCGTGAGGGATCGGGGCGTTACAGGTGGTATCAGAGCTTAGTTAGCTCTAAGCCGGGACAGGGTCCTCGGCCTGTTGGGTAGTAACCCTGCGTGTGTACTTGTTAATTGTGTGTCTTGAAAGTGTATGCCTGCATGTTTGATTGTGTGTCTTGTATTGAATGTGTGCACCTATGTGATATAATTATGTGTTACGTGCTAAATGTGTGCTAAGTGAAGTAAAGTGGCTAGTTATGCATCAAATTGACTTCGTGAATTATTACTTGCTTGAACTGTTGCTTGTAATGTATGTATTTGAATGTCTTTGATTGAGTTGTGTTATGCTTGACTTGATTATCGTGCTTGAATGACTTTGATGATTACACTGTTTCACAAACTCTTTTATTAACGTGTTTGCGTAATAGTTTAAAGAATGATTATACATATGCAATTGTTTGGCATACATACATAGCCCGTCGAATGGTAAGAAAACTCCTTCCTCCCCTAAAGAGAGGTGATTTGTGGCAGGCCTTCCAAATTATGTTGATTAGCATAAATGAGAGGCAATTAATCAGCCTTTATTTGGGAATTGGTGGATATAGTTGGAGCTCAGTTATTGGGATTTTTCTAAGGCCTTCTTCAGTGCTTAGCAATCATTAATGAGTAGCTTCTTTTGGGGTTTCTATATAACAGTTCTCCGGAGCATATTCTTGGTATTTCCTCATCAGATATTCTTTTGGTATTTTTTTGTCAACATCTCTCGGAAGAATTGGTATATGGGATTCTTTTTAACCTTATTATCTGGTATTATTTACAATACTCCTGCTCGGAACTTTTATTGGTATTTTCTCTCCGCTCTTAGTTGGGATTCTATTCTTCTATGGTATTCATGCCAGCGGGATTCTTATTTGGATTTCGAAGTAGCATCTCTATTGGAGCCTTTATTTGGCCTTATTACGTGAGGTTCGCAGACAATACTACTGGGATTTCTTAATGAGCTCCCACGAGAATTCGTGTATGGTATTCGTGCTTAGCAACTGATGACGAATAATCAGAGTTGGTTTTCAGTTGATGCATAGTTCTCTTGTGAAGAAGAATTGCGTGGACGCAATTTGTTTAAGGGGGAGAGGATGTGACGCCCGAGATTTTAGTCGTGCATTTAATTACTGTTGCATCCCTTGTTTGCGCATTTACTTTTGTGCCTTACTAACTGACTTTTGTGACTACTATTCACGCCGTTTTTAAACTGCCTTCTATTAGTTAATTAGCATTTTTATTAAATTATATTAATTGTAAAAGTAGTGGGAAAAATGTGCATTTGAACGAAAGGCGTTAGGAGGGCTCGTTTAGAAAATGATTTTTGTAGTTGAGTGAATAGTGTTACGTAACTAACTTAGGTAATTAATTAGCTAGCATATATTTTACTATCTAAGCTCGTTTTAAAGCTTACTACGCGCATTATATTAGATCACTTAAGCACCCAAATGACCCCACCTCAACTTAGCCCCTTTTATATATCACTTAAGCTCATAAAATGCAAAAGAAAAAAAAATAAAAAGCTAAAAACAGTAGCAGAGGCCGACAGCAGCTAGGGAGGAAAAGGAAAGATTTTTCTCATCCAACTCTTCAATCCAAGCCTCTCTAAGTCTTGAGCAAGTAGATTAGGGTGTGTTCAAGCTTCCTAGGTGCTCCTACGCACATTGGTGAGGGATTTCACGGCTTGTTTTTGCATTTCTAAATAGTTGTCAATTTCTTGATTTGTTGAAAATGTGATCAAATGCCATTGTATTTGTTATCTATGCTATTATACCATGTATATGAATGCTAGAGAACATATTTGAGCCATCGTTTCGCAATTTAAACGGTTAGAATCGTTAATTTGATTTTTAGGGTGAATAGTGACATTTTTCTAGGGTTTTGCGTAATTGCTCGAATTAGCTTGATTTAATGCTTCTAATAGACGCCTTAGGTGCTAGTGAAGGTAACCTAATAGCCCCGTGCACTTGCATTGTCTTTAAATCGCCTAAAATGGAAAATAGCCGATTTTAACTTGGGGCTTTTGGGGTTAGTACGAATCCGGGTGGATTCGGGCTTCAATTCTAGTATCCTTAGGCTACCTAGGTGCTATAGATGCCTTGATATCCCTTGTTTGAAGCACGGACAATGTACGCGTAGTTTAAAGCCATAAGAGGAAATTTGGGGCTTTCGGGGTAATCGCGGGCATTTGAATGAGTTAGAGGGTTGAGAGGGTACCTTGAGGGTTAGTTAGAAGGTTGGGAGAGTTCTCTTTAAAAATGAAATCATTAACTTTGGTTTGGAAGAGAAATAGTTTGTAAAATAAAGGGGTTTAGGCGCAATTTCGGTTGTCTCACATTTCTAAACCCACGGCATGTCTTCTTGAGTGTTTATATGTGATATTAAGTTGATTTGGAGCTTTTGGTATAATTCTATGGTTATTTTGTAATGTCTCTTTGCAAAACTGCATATTTGCTTATATAAATGTTCTATTCTCATTGCATTGAGGTCAACCTACTTTGTTGATCCTCATATGTGTTAATGCTTATATTATTGCTATTAACTTGACATCGTTAAGTGCATTGCATAATGGTTGCGCAACCATAGTGTCAGGGGCGGATGTGTTGAATATCGGCTGGGCGGCAGAGGGCTTGCCAGTGGATATTCAAACTCCGTGCCCTAGTCCCTCATTCGCCTGGTCCGGAGATTTCCAGGGGATGTTGGGTCGTAGGATTATCGGGGTACATCCGGAGTACACCCACTAGAGTGTTTGGGGTTATGCCGGCTTATCGTGATCGTGCTCGTGGTTCGTGGATCGTGAATGAAGACCAGTGAAGATTGGTGTATAGGGGATTGTGTGAAATGTATCCTTTTAAATGTGTGGTTATTTAAGTTATCATTGTTTCTTTAATTGTCTAAGTGTTATTGTTGTATAATTGTATTATCTGTTGCATTGCACGCCCCGGGACCTTATCCCTCACTGGGCAACAGTGGTTTCTTATACCTCGATATATGTTTCAGGAGACGCTGTTGGTGATCCCCAGCTTGTTGAGGTAGTAGTGGAGGAGTAAGAGGTGCAGTTAGAGCCTTCGCCCTAGTTGTTGTGTGTTGTTCTGAGGTGGCTGTGCCTTCTTGTTTCTATTTGGTACTTGTGTATCTATTTTGTGGCCTAAGGGCTTTGTTTATGTATATGTTGTTGTATAAAGTTGAAGGATAGTTGGTTGTGGTGTAGATTCGTAAGCCTATGTCTTGTAATAACTTATGTTTATGCTTTTATTCACTTTGCATGCTTGGGAGTGAATGGCTTAATGTAGAATGTTTTATCTTCTAAGTATGTTTTAATGTTATCCTAGGAGGTCATGGCTATTAGATTATGTTGTAAACAATATTACTTGCATGCTTGGGTGGTTTTGGAACTATTGTTTGCTTCAAGGCTCGGATGGCCTTGAATCTTTAAATATTTAGTTATGAAAAGTTCATTTATCTTGTGGTTATCTCATTTGAGAGTTTACAGGTTTTCAGAATGTCCACAATACAGGGGAAACTCTGTCCGTTTTTCCCAAAAATTTTGTGACCGGGTTTGGTATTGGGTTGAGAATAGCATGGTTATTAGAGCCTCCAGTCTCGTGAGGGATCGGGGCGTTACAGTGATAATGTGTGATAATGTTAATTGTGCCTTCTATGCTCTATGTGCTTATGTGATTAACATGCCTTAATTGTTTCTAGAAATTGTGTATCTATATGAAGTTATATGTTGCATATCTTATGCATTAAATTCTTGTTTGTCGTATTCCAATAAGTTGTGCATCGTAATTTGTGCCCATAGATGGCTGGCCCTAGTACTCGCACTACTAATAGGAGTGGTCAGCCCCAAGAGACAGGAGATGCTTATCAAACTAATCCCGGCATGGCTTTGTTTAATATGATGGCGAATGCCATGGATCGCGTGTCGCAAGTGATGGAACGTCAAGATGCACGTGAAGCAAACAACAACAACAGGAATGATGGTAACCATGGGAGACATAGTAGAATGCGGGAGTTTCTTGACTTTCGCCCGTCTAAATTCCACGGGGAAGCTGATGATGAAAAGGCAGAGGCTTGGCTGTCTGAGATCGAGAGGATTTTCAGGCCACTTGACTATACTGATGAAGAAAAGGTAGAGTTCGCTGTGTTTCTGTTGCACGGGGATACTGAGCATTGGTGGCACACTGTGGTAGTACTTTGGGAAACTAATCATACACCTCGCTTGTGGGGTAATTTCGTTAAGGCATTCAAGGAGAAATACGTACCTGTAGTTTCCAGGCAAAGGAAGATTGAGGAATTCATGCACTTGAACCAGGGTAACATAATGGTAGCCAGTACGAGGCTCGTTTTGACCGACTATCCCGCTATGCTCAATACATGGTCAGTACCCCTGAGGCGAAGATGTGAAAATTTACGAATGGGTTGAGGCCAGAAATTCAGGACCAGTTGGCTTCGCATGACTTCGATACTTATTCTGCTCTCCTTGCTGCTGCTTCCCGAGTTGAGAAGAGGAAACTTGATAGAACCGGCTCAAGTCAGCCGAACAAGAAACCATATCAGCCTCCAGGTCAATAGAGAAAATTCCAGAGTCAGAGTCGCAGTCAAGGCCAGAGCCAGAACAGACCAGTTAATAACTATGGCCCAACTAAAGCACCATCTGTGATACCCTGAACCTGGCATGTATTCAATAGTATTTAAAGTTCATTTAAATTGCAATTTATTGACCTTTCACCTTCTTTGACCAAACTAGTTGACTTTTCATCTACATTGACCAACTAGGACAAGGTGGGAATTTTTGAAATGTTTAATAAAAGGCAAACTTGGGATTAGAAATAAAAAAATGCAATGTTAAGTTAGTCAAATTTTAGGTCAACTTTGGAATTAAATCTGAACCAAATGGGGAAGAGTTAGGTAGCAAATTATATATGGTTGGAAAGCTCTATGAATCTAGTTTCTGAGGCTTCAAACCGTTTGTGAATTGGAGTTTTCTAGAAGAAGTTATGGCCGTTTTCGTAAGGTCGCGCATAGCTGTTTTGGTTTAGCGGGTTGACCGAATCTTTGACCTTTGACTTCTTGTCATTTTTTTTCCTAAATAAGCAGAATGCAAACAAAAAAACAGAGAAGAAAGGCTTGAAGCCATGAGGAAAAGAAAGAAAAAAATTTCAAAACAAATCATCAAATCTTCGCGTGAGCTTGCACGGGGTGGTTTCCGAGGCATCCTACAAGGTTTCCCTAGCGTCTAGGAGCGTCTAAGGTGAGGGTTTCATCGTTATTTGCGCATTTGAAAATGTTGAACATAAACTTTAATTTTTGTGATTTAACCGTAGGTTGTTATTTTGTCCGTTTCATTGCTTAAAGTATGTTCCCTAGCAATCGTAGAACACGTATTTATAGCTTTTTAACATTTTCTGCGGTTGAATATTGAAATTGAAATATAAATTGTTAGTTAAATAGTATTTTATGAATAGTAAACCCTTGAAACGATAAAGTTGCGTTGTTATACTGTCTGTTGATGTGAAAAGGTGCTAGGTATGCTAGAATGCCTAAATGCATGATTTTTTTAGGTTGCATAATGGAAAAAATGAGAAAAACGCCTTGGTGAAAGTCGGGGTCGTTTAGGTCGAGTTTAGCGTTTTCTCGTTTTGCATGATGGCATTGTTTCGGGAGGCCATGGAAGCACTTTTGATGCGATTATGGCGTTGGTTGGGTGTTTTGTTAGTATAGTTGTAGTTCAAACGAGCAAAGGGAAAAATCGGGACTTTGCATGAATTCCAGGGTTAAGTAGGGTTTCGGGGTCTTTAGACGTGCCTTATAGTGACATAGGAGGATTGGTGAAGTCGGTTTCGAAAACTCGTGGCTCGTTTGAGAGTAGTAGAGTTTGGTAAGTTGGGGTCATTTTCATGATTTTGTGTGTTTTCATAGAATATTGCTTATAGAATGCTTATATTGCTTATAGAATGCTTATGTTGCCTATAGAATGCTTATAATGCCTATAGAATACTTGTTATTGCTTGATAATGTTAGTTGGTGTTGTTCTTGTTACTTGTTTGATTGTAAATGCTTGTTACTGCTTATTACGCTTGTTAGAGTTGATTATTGATTGAAATGTTTAACAATTCTTGATAATGCTTGATATCTCGTTTATCTCCTCTATTCTGTATTGTTGTGCTATCGCTCGTTTATCGCCTTGTATCGAGTCTTGCATTGCATAGTGTCAGCGCGTGAGTGATGGGCCTCTCTGGGTAGCCTCGGGTTGCCAGTGTTGGTTGCTCTAGCTCCGTAGCTATTCCCTCTTCTCGCTTGGGTTGCCTCCCAGGGAGATTTGGGTCGTAGATTGATGGATACTTCCGGGGTATTCCAAACTGGTGTTATAAGGTGGTTGCGCGCTTATTGTCATCGTTGTCAACATCAAGTTCAAGATTGATATATCGCTCGAGAAATGGTACATTGCTCGTATGAGTGAACCATAGCCTTCAGAGTATGGTATAGCTTTGAATGGTTGTGTTAATGCTTTTAGTAATTGCTTATTGTATTGATTGTTTGTCTTGATTGCTTATTTATCAGTTATATTGCTTAACTATCTTATTTGCATTGCACGACTTTCTTTCTCTCCAATTCGATATCTGTCTCGCCCTCACTGAGTATACGTGTTGTGTATACTCACTCCTCACCACCACATTTCAGGAAATGTCATGTTAGCTGGAAAGTTCGTGATTTCGTGAAAGTTCGTTGCCTGAAGAGTTGTCTTGCGTGCCTATGTGGCTTGAGTGTCGAAGTTTGTAAAGATGTATGTTCATATGTTGTTTGTATTTATTGTCAAAAGAAATGTAATTTAAATTTAGCTAAGTAGCTAAGGTGAATTGATAAGCTAGTTGATGTAATCAGTTAGCATAGCTTAACTTCAATGCATGTCTGTAATGTCCAAAGGAAAAGAGTTAGAATGGCATGATAGTTTATTTTATGCAGTAGCTTAGTATGGTTTAACCGTCTAGTTCGAATGTACTTATCAAAAATGAAAAGAGATAGGTTAGCTTTTAAATTGGAAATGTATGTATACTTTCTGAGTTTAAATTGTTGAGAACCGAGGCTCGGATGGCCTTGAGGTGGTTTTGAATGTTTGGACATGGTATTGGTCCACTTATATGCTATCGCAGGTTTTACATTTCGCCTAGAAATAGGGGAGACTTCGTCCGTTTTCCCTGAAAATTATGCCCGGGTTTGGTTTGGGTTGTGATTAGATCGATTGATAGAACTCTCGGTCTCGAGAGGGATCGGGGTATTACACCATCAGCCTCTTCCACCCGTGGATCCACAGGTAGTTCACCTGCTACTCAGTCTATCAACTATTCTTACTGTGACAAGAAGGGTCAAACCGAGGCCCAGTGCTGGAAGAAGTCAGGACGATGTATGCGGTGTGACAATGATCAGCATCAGATCAAGGATTGCCCTAAATGGCAAGGAGGACAAAATCAAGTTAAACTAGCTGGTAGAGGCAAGACTCCAGTTCCTAGAGTTCAGGCCCGAGCTTATGCTATTGAGTGCGAGGAGCTTCCAGAGGAGACCGCTGTTGTTGAAGCTACATTCTTGATACTGAATCAACCTGTTAGGGTGATAATTGATCCAGGTGCTACTTATTCATTTATTACTCCCTTATGTGTGCAACGTGTGAAACTGAGAGTTGTATGTTTGCCTTACGAAGTAGAAGTTGGTACTCCAATGGGTTCTAAACTTGTTACTAGTTCAGCTTGTAAAGCATGTAAAATCCAAATTAAAGATAGGGAATTCTCAGCCAATCTTATTATATTACCTTTTCGAGACTATGAGGTCATCTTAGGGATGGACTGGTTGGCAAAGTATCATGCCCAACTAGATTGCCGGATGAAGATTGTAACGTTCCAAATACCTGGCCAACCAATATTGGAGGTAATGGGTCGAAAAGACTTCACCGGGAGTTCCATCATTTCATCTACGAAAGCAGTGAAGTCCTTGAGAAAAGGATGTAGTGGATACTTAGCTTACCTCATCAACAAACCGTCGAACAAAGCTAAGTTGGAGGAGATGCCAGTGATTAAAGATTATGCGGATGTGTTTCCAGAAGAATTGCCCAGCTTACCCCCAAATCGAGAGATCGTGTTCATTATAGAATTACTGCATGGCACCCAATCGATATCTAAAGCTCCCTATCGTATGACACCAGTAGAGCTATAAGAACTGAAGGACCAATTGCAAGGATTATTGAAGAAGGGGTTCGTTCAACCAAGTTCTTCTTCGTGGGGTGCGCCAGTCCTATTTGTAAAGAAGAAAGACGGAATGCTTAGGCTATGCATCAATTACCGAGGATTGAACCAAGTGACTGTCAAGAATAAATATCCACTTCCACTGATCGACGAGTTGTTTGATCAACTTAAGGGAGCCAAAGTGTATTCAAAGCTCGACTTGAGGCAATAGTACTATCTGTTGCAGATCAAAAAGGAGGATGTGCCTAAAACGGCTTTTAGGACGAGATATGGGCATTATGAATATGTGGTGATGCCATTTGGGATAACTAATGCCCCTGCAGCTTTTATGGACTTGATGCACAGGGTGTTTCAACCCTACTTGGACCAATTTGTGGTGATCTTCATTGATGATATTTTGGTATACTCGAAATCCGAGGCTGAGCATGAACAATATCTGCGATTGGTATTGCAGAAACTTCGAGAGTATCAATTGTATGCAAAGTTTAGCAAATACGAATTTTGGTTGCACCAAATTGCATTTCTGGGGCACATCATATCCCAAGAGGGCATAGTAGTGGATCCAACAAAGATAGAAGCGGTGATATCTTGGAAGAAGCCGAAAAACGTTACGGAGGTTCGAAGTTTTCTTGGTCTAGCCGGCTATTATCGGAGGTTCGTGAAGGATTTCTCCAAGATTGCAGGACTGCTTACAAAGCTCACTCAAAAGAAAACAAAGTTCGTGTAGGATAACAAGTGTGAGAACAGTTTCTAAGAATTGAAGAGAAGATTGACTACTGCACCCGTTCTTGCATTGCTTGAAGGGAGTTAAGGTTTTGTAATCTATAGCGATGCTTCGAAGGAAGGACTGGGTTGTGTGTTGATGCAAAATGGTAGGGTGATTGCGTATGCTTCTAGGAAACCGAAGCCGTATGAATTGAACTACCCGACGCATGATTTGGAGTTTGCGGCTATTGTGTTTGCACTCAAGAAATGGAGGCACTATCTCTGGGGTAACAAGTTCGAGGTGTTTACTGATCACAAGAGCTTAAAATACTTGTTCTCACAAAAGGAGTTGAACATGAGGCAAAGACAGTGGATGGAGCTTTTGGATGACTATAACTGCACAATCAATTATGTGCCTGGTAAAGCAAATGTAGTTGCAGATGCCTTAAGTAGGAAAGCGAGCATGGTAAAACTGGAAGTTAAGGTACAAGAGATGTTGGAGGAAGCATTCTTGTGGAAACCACAATTGACTCAAAAAGGGCTACTTTTTGCCACTACACAAGTTCAATCGACCTTATTGTCTGAATTGCGAGAGGCTCAATAGAAGGACCAACAGTTTCAGAAGATTAAAGAAAGTAACACAGATTTCAAGTTTCATGATGATGGTATTTGGAGGTGTAGGAACCGGATTTGTGTTCCTAATGAGCCAGAGCTGAAAAAGAAGATTCTTGAAGAAGCCCATAATTCAAGATATACTATTCACCCCGGCGGAACAAAGATGTACCGGGATTTGAAGCAACACTATTGGTGGAATAACATGAAGAGAGAGATTGTGGAGTTTGTGGCACAGTGTTTGACTTTCTAGAGAGTCAAAGCAGAACATCAACGACCAGTAGGTTTACTTCAGCCATTGGAAATTCCTCAATGGAAATGGGAACATATAACTATGGACCTTGTTATGGACCTGCCCAGGTCACAAAAGGGTCATGACACCGTTTGGGTTATAGTTGATAGATTAACTAAGTCAGCGCACTTCTTACCGATGAACAAGGAGGATAGTCCTGAGAAGTTGGGAGATATGTATGTGGCGGATATTGTAAGGTTGCACGGGATGCCCGTGAGTATTGTATTGGATAGGGATCCTCGTTTTACTTCCTGATTTTGGAAGCGATTGCAAGAAGCTTTGGGAACGAAGTTGAGTTTCAGCACGGCTTATCACCCTCAGACTGATGGACAATCTGAGAGAACTATCTAGATTCTGGAGGATATGCTGAGGGCGTGTGTTTTAGACTTCGGGAAAGGTTGGGAGAAATATTTGTCTCTAGCAGAGTTCGCTTATAATAACAGTTATTAGGCCACTACGGGATGGCCCCATTTGAGGCATTGTATGGACGTAAGTGTCGATCCCCAATTTACTGGGATGAAGTAGGTGAGACGAAGACTTTTGACCCCACCCTTCTACTTGAACTTATGAAGACTGTTGATAATATCCACCTCATCCGAAAACAGATGCTTACCACCCAAAGCAGGCAGAAATGTTACTCAGACCGACGGAGACGGAGTCTAGAGTTTGAGGTCGGCGACAAGGTATTCTTGAAGATATCACCTCGGAGGGGACTGATTAAACATGGCAAGGGTGGAAAGTTGAGCCCGAGGTTTGTAGGACCATTTGAGATAATTGAGAAGGTTGGCAAATTGGCGTATCGCCTGGAGCTACCCCAAAACCTCTCCAATATTCACGACGTATTTCATGTTTCAATGCTATGGAAGTATCACCCTGATCCATCGCATATCTTGGAGCCAGAGCCGTTGCAGCTTCGGGAGAACTTGTCTTATGAAGAGAAGCCCATTCGGATCCTAGACCAGCAAGATCAGGAGTTGCACAGCAGATCTATACCGATGGTGAAAGTGTTGTGGGATCATCATGGAGTTGAAGAAGCAACGTGGGAAAGGCGAGACCAGATGGAGCAACAGTATCCAGCTTTATTTCAAAGGTAATATTGAATTTCAGGACAAAATTCTTTTAAGGAGGGGAGGATGTGAGGCCCGACATCGATTTGCGTGCCATACCTCATTTCGTGTGCCCTAACCTAGATTTGCGTGCCTTGACCTAGGATTAAGAATTGTGTTTCGTTTTGTGTGCCTTGCATTGAATTACGTTCATTCATTTAGGGTTGCGTGCATTTACTTGGAAAACGTGCATTCGTCTTGTAGTTTGTGCCTTACCTCGTAATGCGTGCCCTAGACCTAGGAAAGCGTGCCCACACGCTAATCAAGAAAGCATCTTACACTATGCACTAGATCATTAATTAATCCTACAAACTCCACTAACTAATATTAAAATTCCAATTCAACTCATTAGAAGATGAAATCTCACAAAAAGCTAGACATTCTTATTCTTTATTCCTTATTCTTTTCACATCCCAAACACACAATTAAATAATGCTCAAAAGATTACAAAAATTCAGAATTTTGCAAGCCTTGGCCGACCACCTCTTGCATTTGTGCATGCATTTCAATTTCAAAATCTATTCTTAGACATTCTATGACAAGTTATGACACAAAGCCTTAAAAAAATGACTCAAAACTCTACCCAAAGCTCCACCAATCTCAACATATGCAAGTGCCCATGCTAGGTGATTCAAAATTATGCTCCTTGAAGACACAATTCTGAATTATGCAAGCCCTAGGCCAACATATGCATCAATTTCTTCAAGCCTTTCATTTTTTTCTCTCTTTCTCTCATTCTTTCTCGCATTTCTTCTCTCTCTCTCTCTCTCTCTCTCTCGGCCCTAGCTGAAATTATAGACTCCATGGCTTAAGTTCTTCATCCAAAGGTTCTTCAAGACATGCAAGTTGCTAAGGAGCTCGACCAAGCAAGCTAGATTGCAAAACACACACTTTCAAGCTCATAGCACATTCATTTTGGCTTAGGTAAGTTTAATAGCTCCTATTTCTTTTTCTTTTGGTTCTAGCCACTTGCACATACTAAGAACATGGTTACTAAGCTAGGAAATTAGAGAATCTCAAGTTGTCTCTTGACTAAGCAAGGAAAAAGGTCGACATTGTGCTTCATCAAGAGTTTGTGTATCTTCTTTGTTGTCTTGCTAAGGTGAGGGCTAAAACTTCTTTGAGAAGCTTTCAAAACCACATGCATGCCTTTAAATGTCTATTTTTACCTCTGTACTTGTGATATATGTGTGTACATGAGCTTTTGTAAACATGCATGGCAAGATATTTGGCTACAATGTGAAGATAGGTGAAATCGCGTATTTGGCAGCTTTCTGTTTTGTTGGGGCAAAGTGATTTTGACCAGGTAAATGATGTTGAAAATGCGTTAAAATTGGTAGGAGACTAGTTTTTCCAGTTCTGAAAATTTTTTGTAGAAATATGCCAAAGCTAATTTTGACTCTAAGGTCCCCAAAATGGAGAAACATTGAAAGGTGTCCAAATCTGGAAAATCTGGGAAAATGAAGCAGGTTTTGGCAGATTCACTGTTCTTGTAGAATGAACCAGTTTTGACCTAGTAAATGACATCCAAAATCCATAAAATTTGGTACAATGATATATTTTTCAGTTCTGGACATTTTTGTCAGAAATAGACTAAGGCTAAATCTGACCCTAAGGTCCTAAAAAACGACAATTATTGAAATGTGTGCAAATCTGGACAGTTTTGCGTAGTCTCACGGTTTTGGCTATAACTCTTGAACCCGAACTCCAAATGGTGCGAAGTTTGTTTATGAATTTAGTTCACTCCTTAAGCTTTAATTTGACATCTTGTCCACTGGAATTGGATATTGTTTGCTTGTCTCAATGATTGTGAGAAAACAGTCCATTGCAGTGAGGTTTTCATCTAGTGATATGTTTTGAAAATTATTGTAACTTCTCTTGTTGTATTAAATGCTTGGGATTGTGGCACTCGGATGTTGTGTGGACTGTTTTTTAATGCTTGAGGGTGTTTTAATTAATCGATGCATGGCTTGCGTATAATTACGTGATAACTAAGGGCGTAATCGCACGGGTGAGCATGAATTGAAACCCTAATGACTAGGAAGACTCGTTAAGTGTTGATCCTATGGATATTGTGTTTAATTATGTGATTAGTAGGCTGCCCGTAGTTGCCCTCATAGCCCTAAATGTGGTTCCGATGATTACATGTTGACAAGTAGGTCTTTCTTGCACCCGGTCCAACGTAAACGTCGTTGCATGTTGTATGACTTTATTATTTGATTACGTGAACTTCAAAATGAGTTATATGACTTGATTTACATGCGTTACATAGCTGCCCGTTTAATATTCATATAACTCCATGTGCTTTACAAGTGAAATTACCTGTCATATCATGCCTCGCGTGTTTACTTGTTAATGTACAATCTTATGACTGCTCGGAGGCAACCTACTTTGTTGTCCTCCTAATGTGATATATTAAATGTCATAAATGTACATTGCATACAAGGTTGCAACCTTTCATTCTGGCGTGGTAGCGTTTCACGCACACCGGGCGGCATCGGGCTTGCCAATGTAACCGTGACTACCATTGTCCAATTCCCTCTCTCGCTTGGGGGCTAGACTTCCTCGGAGAGTTGGGTCGTAGGATTTCGGGGTACATCTGGAGTACACCCATTTGGCGTGATAAGGGGATGATTTGAAGTCGGCCGCAACAACTGATACTGGAAATGAACTGAGAGCAAAAGCTCACCGTATCCTTTTTACTATGTGTATAAGTACTCTCGCTTGGTTCCTAGAGGACCTCGGGGAGGAAAGACGGGTAATTGTGTTCTTTTACTTTTACATTACATTATGTACTTACTTGTGATATATGTCATGCTTGCAAAAGGGTTTTCATAATTGAACCGTAGAAAGAGTTTCAAAACTTATTTCTCGTTCCCCCTCGCTGAGTTCATAAGGATTCACCCTCTTTTATCATCTCAAGTGAAGAAGACCCGGAACAGGTACCCGAGGAAAACGTACCTATTGATGATTCCTTGGAATGATTGTTTGCCCTACGTGCCTTACGTGACTATGGCCATTTTGTGAACGATATGTTGCTTGAAGACTATTTCGTATGTTGCTTGTTATTGTATTGTAAATGACCCCCGTTGTAATTTGGGGTCTAATTTTGGCTTGTACTGATCATAACTAGTTAGACACTCTTGTGGTTATTTTTGCTATCGCTACTAGCTAATATCTATCATAGGATTATGAAGTATCAGGTAAGGATTAAGTAAAATGAATCTATCCAATCTTAAGCAGGTACTCATTGTTAAGCTAAGATCAACAGGTACTTTTGTAACTATCATAGGATTATGACTTGAATGTTTAGATCACACCCTAGTCTAACCTTTATAGGTCGGGTTGGGGCGTGACATTCGAAGCCCCAAATCGAATGTTTTCATCAGTTTCGGGCCATTTTTCTTCTTTTGCTCTATTTTTTCGTCCCGAATCGTACGTCGTGAGCTGTGAAAAGGACGACAACCTAACTCGCGGTATATTACAGGGCCCTATAACGTGTCGATATCACGTCTTGCGAGGATGCTGTGTTGTTAAAGCGGATGGGTTGTTGTTAAGCCCATTGAGCATTTTGAATGCGCCATCTCTCTGGGCTGGGACTGTGAACTATCAACACAAAGGATTTGTGCCCACAACATGACGGGTGCGATCATACCAGCACTAATGCACCGGATCCCATTAGAACTCCGAAGTTAAGCGTGCTTGGGCGAGAGTAGTACTAGGATGGGTGACCCCCTGGGAAGTCCTCGTGTTGCACCCCCTGTTTTCAATTTTTTTTGACCCGGTTAGGGTTGCCAAGATACTTTATCCATCACATTTCTATTACCGAATCCCACGGCACCTTGGGCAAGACAACTTCGCTTCACGTAGAGGCTGGGCCCCCAAACCAAGGGCGTAAGGCTTGTGACCAGGTCTCCGTCGCTCCGATGCCCATAACTTTTGATCCGTAGGGAGTTACGCGGCGCACAGCATACAGTTGGAAAGCTCTTCGAGAGCTCTACGACGGGGGAAGCAAGCCTGCTCGACTGTGCCTATTTTTGGAGCCCAAATTCGAACGTTTTAATAAGTTTCAGACCACTTTTCTTCTTTTCCTCTGTTTTTTCATCCCATATCGTATGTCGTGAGCTATTAAAAGCACGACAACCTAACTCGTGGGACAATAGAGAGCCCTACAAAGCGTCGATATCACGTCTTGCGAGGGTACTGTGTTGTTGAAGCGGACGGGTTGTCGTTAAGCCCATTGGGCCTTTTGAATGGGCCATCTCTCTGGGCTGGGACTGTGAACGGTCAACACATAAAGGATTTGTGCCCACAACATGACGGGTGCAATCATACCAGCACTAATGCACCGGATCCCATCAGAACTCCGAAGTTAAGCGTGGTTGGGCGAGAGTAGTACTAGGATGGGTGTCCCCCTGGGAAGTCGTCGTGTTGCACCCCCTATTTTCAATTTTTTTTTCCCCGGTTAGGGTTGCCAAGATATTTTATCCACCACATTTCTATTACCGAATCCCACGGCACCTTGGGCATGACAACCTCGTTTCACGTAGAGGCTGGGCCCGCAAACCGAGGGCGTGGGGCTTGTGACCAAGTCTCCGTCGCTCCGGCGCCTATAACTTTTGATCCGTAAGGAGTTCCGAGGTGCACAACATACTGTTTGAAAGCTCTCCGAGAACTCTACGACGGGGGCAGCAAGCCTGGTTGCCTGCGCCTATTTTTGAAGCCCAAAATAGAATTTTTTCATCAGTTTCGGGCCACTTTTCTACATTTGCTCTGTTTTTTCATCCTTGATCGTATGTCGTGAGCTGTTAAAAGGACGACAACCTAACTCGCGGGATATTAGAGGGCCCCACAACGAGTCGATATCACATCTTGCGAGGATGCTGCGTTGTTGAAGCAGATGGGCTATCGTTAAGCCCATTGGGCCTTTTGAATGAGACATCTCTCTGGGCTGGGACTGTGAACGGTCAACACATAAAGGATTTGTGCCCACAACATGACGGGTGCGATCATACCAGCACTAATGCACCGGATCCCATCAGAACTCCGAAGTTAAGCGTGCTTGGGCGAGAGTAGTACTAGGATGGGTGACCCCCTAGGAAGTCCTCGTGTTGCACCCCCCGTTTTCAATTTTTTTTGCCCCGGTTAGGGTTGCCAAGATACTTTATCCACCACATTTCTATTACCGAATCCCACGGCACCTTGGGCAAGACAACTTCGCTTCACGTAGAGGCTAGGCCCATAAACCGTGGGCATAAGGCTTGTGACTAGGTCTTCGTCGCTCCGGTGCCCATAACTTTTGATCCGTAAGGAGTTACGCGGGGCACAGCAAATCGTTGGAAAGATCTCCGAGAGCTCTTCGATGGGGCCAGTAAGCCTACTCAACTACGCTTGTTTTCGGAACCCAAAATCGAATGTTTTCATCAGTTTCGGGGCCCTTTTCATCTTGTGCTCTATTTTTCATCTCGGATCATACATCGTGAGCTGTTAAAAGGACGATAACCTAACTCACGGGATATTACAGGGTCCTACAACGTGTTGATATCACGTTTTGTGAGGATGCTGCGTTGTTAAAGCGGATGGGTTGTCGTTAAGCCCATTGGGCCTTTGAATTAGCCATCTCTCTGGGCTGCGACTGTGAACCATCAACCCATAAAGGATTTGTGCCCACAACATGACGGGTGCGATCATACCAGGATTAATGCACTGGATCCCATCAGAACTCCGAAGTTAAGCGTGCTTAGCGAGAGTAGTACTAGGATGGATGACCCCTGGGAAGTTCTCGTGTTGCACCCCCCATTTTCAATTTTTTTTTCACCGGTTAGGGTTGCCAAGATACTTTATCCCCCACATTTCTTTGACCGAATCCCATGGCACATTGGGCAAGACAACTTCGCTTCACGTAGAGGCTGGTACCGTAAACCCAGGGCGTGGGGCTTATGACCAGGTCTCTGTCGCTCCAGTGCCCATAACTTTTAATCTGTAAGGAGTTACGTGGCGCACAGCATACCATTGGAAAGCTCTCCGAGAGTTCTACGACGTGGGCTGAAAGCCTGCACTACTACGCCTGTTTTTGGAGCCCAAAATCGAATGTCTTCATCAATTTTTAGCCACTTTTCTTTTTTTGCTATTTTTTTTCGTCCCGGATCGTACGTCGTGAGTTGTTAAAAGGACGACAACCAAACTCGCGGGATATTACAAGGCCCTACAACGTGTCGATATCACGTCTTACGAGGTTGCTGCGTTGTTGAAGCGGATGGGTTGTCGATAAGCCCATTGGGCCTTTTGAATGGGCCATCTCTCTGGACTGGGATTGTGAACCGTCAACACATAAAGGATTTGTGCCCTCAACATGACGGGTGCGATCATACCAGCACTAATGTACCGGATCCCATCAGAACTCCGAAGTTAAGCGTGGTTGGGCGAGAGCAGTACTAGGATGGGTGTCCCCCTGGGAAGTCCACGTGTTGCACCCCTCGTTTTCAATTTTTTTTGCCCCGGTTAGGGTTGCCAAGATATTTTATACACCACATTTCTATTACCGAATCCCACGGCACCTTGGGCAAGACAACTTAGCTTCACGTAGAGGCTGGGCCGGCAAACCAAGGGCGTAGGGCTTCTGACCAGGTCTCCGTTGCTCCGGTGGCCATAACTTTTGATCCGTAATGAGTTATGCGGCGCACAACATACCGTTGGAAAGCTCTCCAAGAACTTTACGACGTGGGCAGCAGGCCTGGTTGACTGCGCCTGTTTTTGAAGCCAAAAATAGAATTTTTTCATCAGTTTTGGGCCACTTTTATACATTTGCTCTGTTTTTTCATCCTTGATCGTACGTCGTGAGCTGTTAAAAGGACGACAACCTAACTAGCAGGACATTAGAGGGCCCCACAACGAGTCGATATCACGTCTTGCGAGGATGTTGCGTTGTTGAAGCAGACGGGTTGTCGTTAATCCCATTGGGCCTTTTGAATGAGACATCTCTCTGGGCTGGGACTGTGAACCGTCAACACATAAAGGATTTGTGCCCACAACATGACGGGTGCGATCATACCAGCATTAATGCACTGGATCCCATCAGAACTCCGAAGTTAAGCGTGCTTGGGCGTGAGTAGTACTAGGATGGATGACCCCCTGGGAAGTTCTCGTGTTTCACCCCCCCTTTTCAATTTTTTTTGCCCCAGTTAGGGTTGCCAAGATACTTTATCCACCACATTTCTATTACCGAATCCCACGGCACATTGGGCAAGACAATTTCGCTTCACGTAGAGGCTGGTACCGCAAACCCAGGGCGTGGGGCTTGTGACCAGGTCTCTGTCGCTCCAGTGCCCATAACTTTTAATTCGTAAGGAGTTACGCGGCGCACATCATACCATTGGAAAGTTCTCCGAGAGCTCTACGACGTGGGCTGAAAGCCTGCTTTACTACACCTATTTTTGGAGCCCAAAATCGAACGTTTCCATCAATTTTAAGCCACTTTTCTTCTTTTGCTCTGTTTTTCCGTCCCGGATCGTACGTCGTGAGCTGTTAAAAGGACGACAACTAAACTCGCGGGATATTACAAGGCCTTTCAACGCGTTGATATCACGTCTTACGAGGTTGCTGCGTTGTTGAAGGGAATGGGTTGTCGATAAGAAGATTGGGCCTTTTGAATGGGCCATCTCCCTGGGCTGGGATTGTGAACTGTCAACACATAAAGGATTTGTGCCCTCAACATGACGGGTGCGATCATAACAGCACTAATGCAACCGGTTCCCATCAGAACTCCGAAGTTAAACGTGTTTGGGCGAGAGTAGTACTAGGATGGGTGACCCACTGGGAAGTCCTCGTGTTGCACCCTCCTTTTCAATTTTTTTTTCCCCGGTTAGGGTTGCCAAGATACTTTATCCACCATATTTCTATTACCGAATCCCACAGCACCTTGTGTAAGAGAACATCACTTCACCTAGAGGCTGGGCCAACAAACCGAGGGCGTAGGGCTTGTGACTAGGTCTCCGTTGCTTCGGTGCCTATAACTTTTGATCCGTAAGGAGTTACGCGGCGCACAGCATACCGTTGGAAAGCTCTCCGAGAGCTCTACGACGGGGGTAGTAAGCCTGCTCGGCTGCCCCTGTTTTTGAAGCCCTAAATCGAATGGTTTCATCAGATTCGGGCCACTTTTTTTCTTTTGCTCTGTTTTTTCATCCCGGATCGTACATTGTGAGCTGTTAAAAGGACGACAACCTAAATCGCGGGATATTACAAGGCCCTACAACGTGTCGATATCACCTCTTGCGAGGATGCTGCGTTGTTAAAGCAGATGGGTTGTCGTTAAGCCCATTGGGCCTTTTGAATGGGCCATCTCCCTAGGCTGGGACAGTGAACCGTCAACACATAAAGGATTTGTGCCCACAACATGACGGGTGTGATCATACTAGCACTAATGCACTGGATCCCATCAGAACTCTGAAGTTAAGAGTGCTTGGGCGAGAGTAGTACTTGGATGGGTGACCCCCTAGGAAGTCCTCGTGATGCACCCCCCGTTTTGAATTTTTTTTGCCTCGGTTAGGGTTGCCAAGATACTTTATCCACCACATTTCTATTACCGAATCCTACGGCACCTTGGGCAAGACAACTTCACTTCACATAGAAGATGGGCCCATAAACCGAGGGCGTAGGGCTTGTGACAAGGTCTCCGTCGCTCCGGTGCCCATAACTTTTGATCCGTAAGGAGTTAAGCGGCGCACCGCATACCATTGGAAAGATCTCCGAGAGCTCTACAACGAGGGTAGCAAGCTAGCTTGACTGCGCCTATTTTCGGAGCCCAAAATCGAATGTCTTCATCAGTTTCGGGGCCCTTTTATTCTTTTGCAATATTTTTTCATCCTGGATCGTATGTCGGGAGCTATTAGAAGGACGACGACCTAAATCGCGGGATATTACAGGGCCCTATAACGTGTCGATATCACGTTTTGCGAGGATGCTGCGTTGTTAAAGCGGATGGGTTGTCGTTAAGCTCATTGGGCCTTTTGAATGGGCCATCTCTCTGGGCTGGGACTATGAACGGTCAACACATAAAGGATTTGTGCCCACAACATGACGATTGCGATCATACCAGCATTAATGCACTGGATCCCATCAGAACTCCGAAGTTAAGCATACATGGGCGAGAGTAGTACTAGGATGGATGACCCCTTGGGAAGTTCTCGTGTTGCACCCCCCCCCTTTTCAATTTTTTTTGCACCGGTTAGGGTTGCCGAGATACTTTATCCACCACATTTCTATTACCGAATCCCACAGCACCTTGGGCAAGACAACTTCACTTCACTTAGAGGCTGGGCCCGCAAACCGAGGGCGTGGGGCTTGTGAGCAAGTCTACGTCGCTCCGGTGCCTATAACTTTTAATCCGTAAGAAATTACGCGGCGCACAACATACCGTTGGAAAGCACTCTGAGAGCTGTACGACAGGGGCAGCAAGGCTGCTCCGCTACGCTGGTTTTTAGAGCCCAAAATCGGACGTTTTCATCAATTTTGAGCCACTTTTCTTCTTTTGCTCTATTTTTCCGTCTCGGATCGTACGTCGTGAGCTTTTAAATGGACGACAACCTAACTCACGGGATATTACAGGGCCCTACAATGCGTCGATATCACATCTTACGAGATTGCTGCGTTGTTGAAGCGGATGGGTTGTCGTTAAGCCCATTGGGCCTTTTGTAATGGGCCATCTCTTTGGGCTGGGACTGTGAACCGTCAACACATAAAGGATTTATGCCCACAACATGACGGGTGCGATCATACCAGCACTAATGCCCCGGATCCCATCAGAACTCCGAAGTTAAGCGTGCTTGGGTGAGAGTAGTACTAGGAAGGGTGACCCCCTGGGAAGTCCTCGTGTTGCATCCCCCTTTTCAATTTTTTTTGCCCCGGTTATGGTTGCCAAGATACTTTATCCACTACATTTCTATTACCGAATCCCATGGCACCTTGGGCAAGACAACTTCGCTTCACGTAGAGGCTGGGCCCGCAAATCGAGGGCGTAGGGCTTGTGACTAGGTCTTAGTCATTCTGGTGCCCATAACTTTTGATCCGTAAGGAATTACGCGGCGCATAGTATACCGTTGGAAAGCTCTCCGAGAGCTCTACAACGGAGGCAGTAAGCCTGCTCGGTCGTACCTATTTTCGAAGCCATAAATCGAATGGTTTCATCAGTTTTGGGCCACTTTTCTTTTTTTGCTATGTTTTTTTTGTCCCGGATCATACATCGTGAGCTGTTAAAAGGACGACAACCTAACACGCGGGATATTACAGGGCCCTACAACGCGTCGATATCACTTCTTGCGAGGATGCTGCGTTGGTAAAGTGGATAGTTAAGCCCATTGGGCCTTTTGAATGGGCCATCTCTATAGGCTGGGACTGTGAACGGTCAACACATAAAGGAATTGTGCCCGCAACATGATGGGTGCGATCATACTAGCACTAATGCACCGGATCCCATCAGAACTCCGAAGTTAAGAGTGCTTGGGCGAGAGTAGTACTAGGATAGGTGATCCCCTCGGAAGTCCTTGGATTGCAACCCTTGTTTTCAATTTTTTTTGCCCCGGTTAGGGTTGCCAAGATACTTTATCAACCAAATTTCTATTACCGAATCCCACGGCACCTTGGGCAAGACAATTTCACTTCACGTAGAGGCTGGGCCCATAAACCGAGGGCGTAGGGCTTGTGACTAGGTCTCCATCGCACTGGTGCCCATAACTTTTGATCCGTAAGGAGTTACGCGGCGCACAGCTTACCGTTGGAAAGATCTCTGAGAGCTCTATGACGGGGGCAACAAGCCTGCTCATTTTGCGCCTATTTTCGGTGCCCAAAATCGAATGTTTTAATTAGTTTCGGGGCCCTTTTCTTCTTTTGCACTATTTTTTCATCCCGGATCGTACATCGGGAGCTGTTTAAATGACGACAACCTAACTCGCGGGAAATTACAGGGCCCTACAACGTGTCGATATCATGTTTTGTGAGGATGCTGCGTTATTAAAGCGGATGGGTTGTCGTTAAGCCCATTGGGCCTTTTGAATGTGCCATCTCTCTGGGCTGGATTTTGAACTGTCAACACATAAAGGATTTGTGCCCACAACATGACGGGTGCGATCATACCAGCATTAATGCACTGGATCCCATCAAAACTCCGAAGTTAAGCGTGCTTGGGCGAGAGTAGTACTAGGATGGATGACCCCCTGGGAAGTTCTCGTGTTGCACCCCCTATTTTCAATTTTTTTTGCCCCGGTTAGGGTTCCCAAGATACTTTATCCACAACATTTCTATTATCGAATCCCATGGCACCTTGGGCAAGACAACTTCGCTTCACCTAGAGGCTGGCCCCGCAAACCGAGGGCGTAGGGCTTGTAACCAGGTCTTCGTCGCTCCGGTGCCCATAACTTTTAATCCGTAAGGAGTTACGCAGCGCACAACATACCGTTGGAAAGCTCTTCGAGAGCTCTACGATGAGGGCAGCAAGCCTACTCCGTTACGCTTGTTTTCAGAGCCCAAAATTGAATGTTTTAATCAATTTCAATCCACTCTTCTTCTTTTGCTCTGTTTTTCCATCCCGGATCGTACGTCGTGAGCTGATAAAAGGACGATAACCTATGTCACGGGATATTACAGGGCCCTACAATGCATCGATATTACTTCTTACGAGGTTGCTGAGTTGTTGAAGCGGATGGGTTGTCGTTAAGCCCATTCGGCCTTTTGAATGGGCCATCACTCTGGGCTGGGACTGTGAACCGTCAACACATAAAGAATTTGTGCCCTCAACATGACGGGTGCGATCATACCAGCACTAATGCACCGGATCCCATCAGAACTCCGAAGTTAAGCGTGCTTGGGCGAGAGTAGTACTAGCATGGGTGACCCCTTGGGAAGTCCTCGTGTTGCACCCCCCTTTTCAATTTTTTTTGCCCCAGTTAGGGTTGCCTAGATACTTTATCTACCACATTTCTATTATCGAATCTCACGGCACCTTGGGCAAGACAACATCGCTTCACGTAGAGGCTAGGCCCGCAAACCGAGGGCGTAGGACTTATGACTAGGTCTCCGTCGCTCCGATGCCCATAACTTTTGATCCGTAAAGAGTTATGCGGCGCACAGCATACCGTTGGAAAGCTCTCTGAGTGCTCTACGACGGGGGCAGTAAGCCTGCTTAGATGCGCTAGTTTTCGAAGCCCTAAGTCGAATGGTTCATCAGTTTCGGGCCACTTTTCTACTTTTGCTATGTTTTTTCATCCCGGATCATACATCGTGAGCTGTTAAAAGGATGGCAACCTAACCCGCAGGATATTATAGTGCCCTACAATGCGTCGATATTACTTCTTGCGAGGATGCAGCGTTGTTAAAGCAGATGGGTTGTCGTTAAGCCCATTGGGCCTTTTGAAAGGGCCATCTCTCTAGGCTAGGACTGTGAACGGTCAACACATAATGGATTTGTGCCCACAACATGACTGGTGCGATCATACTAGCACTAATTCACCGGATCACATTAGAACTCCGAAGTTCAGAGTGCTTGGGCGAGAGTAGTACTAGGATGTGTGACCCCCTGGGAAGTCCTTGTGTTGCAACCCCCGTTTTCAATTTTTTTTGCCCCGGTTAGGGTTGCCAAGATACTTTATCCACCACATTTCTATTATCGAATCCCACGGCACATTGGGCAAGACAACTTCGCTTCACGTAGAGGCTGGGCCCATAGACCGAGGGTGTAGGGCTTGTGACTAGGTCTCCGTCGCTCCGGTGCCCATAACTTTTGATCCGTAAGGAGTTATGCGGCGCACAGTATACCGTTGGCAAGATCTTTGAGAGCTCTACGACGGGGGAAACAAGCCTTCTCGACTGCGCTTGTTTTCGGCGACCAAAATCAAAAGTTTTCATCAGTTTCGAGGCCCTTTTCTTCTTTTGCTCTAATTTTTGTCCCAGATCGTACGTCGTGAGCTGTTAAAAGGACAACAACCTAACTTGCGGGATATTATAGGGCCCTACAACGTGTCGATATCACATTTTGCGAGGATGCTGCATTCTTAAAGCGGAAGGGTTGTCGTTAAGCCCATTGGGCCTTTTGAATGGGCCATATCTCTAGGTTGGGACTGTGAACCGTCAACACATAAAGGATTTGTGCCCACAACATGATGGGTACGATCATACTAGCATTAATGCACTGGATCCCATCAGAACTACGAAGTTAAGCGTGCTTGAGCGAGAGTAGTACTAGGATGGACGACCCCTTGGGAAGTTCTGGTGTTGCACCCCCCTTTTTCAATTTTTTTTTGCCCCAGTTATGGTTGCCAAGATACTTTATCCACCACATTTCTATTACCGAATCCCATGGCACCTTGGGCAAGACAACTTTGATTCACGTAGAGGCTGGGCCCGCAAACCGATGGCGTAGGGCTTGTGACCAAGTCTCCGTCGCCCCGGTGCCCATAACTTTTAATCCGTAAGGAGTTACGTGATGTACAGCATACCGTTGGAATGCTCTCCGAGAGCTCTACGATTGGGGCAATAAGCCTGCTCTGCTACACCTGTTTTCAGGGCCCAAAATGGAATGTTTTCATCAATTTCGAGCCACTTTTCTTCTTTTGCTCTATTTTTCCATCCCGGATCATACGTCGTGAGCTATTAAAAGGATGACAACCTAACTCGTGAGATATTACAGGGCCCTACAACGCCTCGATATCACGTCCTACTAGGTTGCTGTTTTGTTGAAGCGGATGGGTTGTCGTTAAGCCCATTGGGCCTGTTGAATGGGCCATCTCTTTGGGCTGGGACTGTGAACCGTCAACATATAAAGGATTTGTGCCCTCAACATTATTGGTGCGATCATACCAGCACTAATGCACCGAATTCCATCAAAACTTTGAAGTTAAACGTGCTTGGGCGAGAGTAGTAATTGGATGGGTGACCCCCTAGGAAGTCCTCGTGTTGCACCCCCCTTTTCAATATTTTTTGCGCCGGTTTGGGTTGTCAAGATACTTTATCCACCACATTTCTATTAGCAAATCCCACGGCACCTTGGGCAAGACAACTTCGCTTCGCGTAGAGGCTGGGCCCGTAAACCGAGGGCTTGGGGCTTGTGACCAGGTCTCCGTCACTCCGGTGCCCATAAATTTTTATCTGTAAGGTGTTACACGGCGCACAACATACCGTTGGAAAGCTCTCCGAGAGCTCTACGACGGGGGTAGCAAGCCTGCTCCACTGCGCTGGTTTTTGAAGTCCAAAATCAAATGTTTTTATAAGTTTTGGGCCACTTTTCTTCTTTTGCTCTGTTTTTCCATCCCGGATTGTACATCGTGACCTGTAAAAAGGACGACAACCTACCTCACGGGATATTAGAATGCCCCACAACACGTCGATATCACGTCCTATGAGGATGCTGAGTTGTTAAAGCGGATGGGTTGTCGTTAAGCCCATTGGGCCTTTTGAATTGGCCATCTCTTTGGGCTGGGACTGTGAACCGTCAACACATAAAGGATTTGTGCCCTCAACAAGACAGGTGTGATCATAAGAACTCCGAAGTTAAGCGTGGTTGGGTGAGATAATACTAGGATGGGTGACCCACTGGGACGTCCTCGTGTTGCACCCCCCGTTTTCAATTTTTTTTGCTCCGGTTGGGGTTGCCAAGCTACTTCATCCTCCACATTTCTATTACTGAATCCCACCGCACCTTGGGAAAGACAACTTCGCTTCACGTAGAGGCTGGGCCTGCAAACCGAGGGCGTAGGGCTTGTGACTGGGTCTCCGTCGCTCTGGTACCCATAACTTTTGATCTGTAAGGAGTTACGCGACGCACAGCATACCGTTGGTAAGCTCTCCGAGAACTCTACGACTGGGCTAGCAAGCTTGCTCGGCTACGCCGATTTTTGAACCCCAAAATCGACTATTTTCATCAGTTTCGGACCACTTTTCTTCTTTTGCTCTGTTTTTTCATTCCTGACCGTACGTTGTGAGCTATTAAATCGCCGTCTTACGAGGATGCTACGTTATTGAAGCGGATGGGTTGTCGTTAAGCCTATTGGGCCTTTTGAATGGGCCATCTCTCTGGGTTGGGACTGTGAACGGTCAACACATAAAGGATTTGTGCCCACAACATGACGGGTGCGATCATACCAGCACTAATGCACCGGATCCCATCATAACTCCGAAGTTAAGCGTGCTTGGGCTAGAGTAGTACTAGGATGGGTGACCCCCTGGGGAGTCCCCATGTAGTACCACCGTTTTCAATTTTTTTTGCCTCGGTTAGGGTTGCCAAGATACTTTATCCACCACATTTCTATTACCGAATCCCATGGCTCCTTGGGCAAGACAACTTCGCTTCATGTAGTGGCTGGGCCCGTAAACCGAGGGCGTAGGGCATGTGACTAGGCATCCGTCGCTCCAGTGCCCATAACTTTTCATCCGTAAGGAGTTACGCAGCGCACAGTATACCGTTGGAAAGTTCTCCGAGAGCTCTACGGTGGGGGCAACAAGCCTGCTCGAATGCGCCTATTTTCGGAGCACAAAATCAAATGTTTTCATCAGTTTCGGCCCCTTTTCTTCTTTTGCTCTATTTTTTCATCCCGAATCGTACGTCGTTTGTTGTTAAAAGGATGACAACCTAACTCGCGGGATATTACAGGGCCCTACAATGTGTCTATATCATGTCTTGCGAGGACGCTGCATTGTTAAAGCAGATGGGCTGTCGTTAAGCCCATTAGGCCTATTGAATGGGCCATCTCTCTGGGCTGGGACTGTGAACCGTCACCACATATAGGATTTGTGCCCACAACATGACGGGTGCGATCCCATCAGAACTCCGAAGTTAAGCGTGCTTGGGTGAGAGTAGTACTAGGATGGATGACCCCCTGGGAAGTCCTTGTGTTGCACCCCGCTTTTCAATTTTTTTTGCCCCGGTTAGGGTTGCCAATATACTTTATCCACCACATTTCTATTATCGAATCCCACGGCACCTTGGTCAAGACAACTTCGCTTCACGTAGAGGCTGGCCACGTAAACCGAGGGCGTGGGGCTTGTGACCAGGTCTTCGTGGCTCCAGTGCCCATAAGTTTTAGGCCATAAGGAGTTACGCGGCGCACAGCATATAGTTGGAAAGATCTCCGAGAGTACTATGATGGGGGCAACAAGCCTGCTCGACTGTGCCTATTTTCGGAGCAGAATATGGAATGTTTTCATCAGTTTCGGGCCCCTTTTCTTCTTTAGCTCTATTTTTTCGTCCCGGATCGTACGTCGTGAGCTGTTAAAAGGGCGACAACCTAACTTGCAGGATATTATAGGGCCCTACAACGTGTCGATATCACGTCTTGCGAGGATGCTGTGTTGTTAAAGCTGATGGGTTGTCGTTAAGCCCAATGGGCATTTTGAATGGGCCATCTCTCTGGGCTAGGACTGTGAACCATCAACACATAAATGATTTATGCCCACAACATGATGGGTACGATCATACCAGCACTAATGCACCGGATCCTATCAGAACTCCGAAGTTAAGCGTGCTAGGGCGAGAGTAGTACTAGGATGAATGACCCCCAGGTAAGTCCTTGTGTTGCTCCCCCTTTTCAATTTTTTTTTGCCCCAGTTAGCGTTGTCAAGATACTTTATCCACCACATTTCTATTACCGAATCCCACGGCACCTTGGGCAAGACAACTTCGCTTCACGTAGAGGCTGGGACCATAAACTGAAGGCGTGGGGCATGTGACCAGGTCTCCGTCGCTCTGGTGCCCATAACTTTTAATCCGTAAGGAGTTACGCGGTGTACAGCATACTGTTGGAAACCCCTCCGAGAGCTCTACGACGAGTAGCAAGCCTACTCTACTGTGCCTGTTTTCGGTTCCTAAAATCGAATGTTTTCATCAGTTTCGGGCCACTTTTCTTCTTTTGCTCAGTTTTTTCATCCCGGATAGTACGTCGTGAGCTGTTAAAAGGACGACAACCTAACTCACGGGATATTACAGGGCCTTACAATGCGTCGATATCATGTCCTACGAGGATGCTGCGTTGTTGAGGTGGATGGGTTGTCGTTAAGCCCATTGGGCCTTTTGAATGGGCCATCTCTTTGGGCTGGGACTCTGAACCGTCAACGCATAAGGGATTTGTGCCCTCAACATGACTGGTGCGATCATACCAGTACTAATGCACTGAATCCCATCAGAACTCCGAAGTTAAGCATGCTTGGGCGAGAGTACTACTAGGATGGGTGACCCCCTGGGAAGTCCTCGTGTTGCACCCCCCTTTCCAGTTTTTTTTTGCCCTAGTTAGGGTTGCCAAGATACTTTATCTACCACATTTCTATTATTGAATCCCCCGGCACTTTGGGCAAGACAACATTGCTTCACGTAGAGGCTGGGCCCGTAAACCGAGGGCGTAGGGCTTGTGACTAGGTCTCCGTCGCTCTGGTGCCCATAACTTTTGATCCGTAAGGAGTTCAACGGTGCACAGCATACAGTTGGAAAGCTCTCCGAGAGCTCTACGACGGGGGTAGCAAGCCTGCTCGGCTATGCCTGTTTTTGGAGCCCAAAATTGAATGTTTTCATCAGTTTCTGGCCATTTTTCTTCTTTTGCTCTATTTTTTTGTCCCGGATCGTACGTCGTGAGCTGTTAAAAGGATGACAACCTAACTCGCGGGATATTACAGGGCCCTACAACTCGTCGATATCACGTCTTGCGAGAATGATGTATTGTTAAAGCGGATGGGTTGTCGTTAAGCCCATTGGGCCTTTTGAATGGGCCATGTCTCTGGGCTGGGACTGTGAACGGTCAACATATAAAGGATTTGTGCCCATAACATGATGGGTGCGATCATACCAGCACTAATGCACCGGATCCCATCAGAACTCCGAAGTTAAGAGTGTTTGGGCGAGACTAGTACTAGGATGGGTGACCCCCTCGGAATTCCTCGTGTTGCAACCCCCGTTTTTAATTTCTTTTGCCCTGGTTAGGGTTGCCAATATACTTTATCCACCACATTTCAATTACCGAATCCCACGGCACCTTGGGCTAGACAACATCGATTCACGTAGAAGCTGGGCCCATAAACCGAGGGCGTAGGGCTTGTGACTAGGTCTCCATCGCTCCAGTGCCTATAACTTTTGATGCTTAAGGAGTTACGCGGCGCACAGCATACCGTTGAAAAGATCTCCGAGAGGTCTACGATGGGGGCAGCAAGCTTGCTTGACTGCGCCTATTTTCGGAGCCCAAAATGGAATGTTTTCATCAGTTTCGGGCCACTTCTCTTCTTTTACTCTATTTTTTCGTCCCGGATCGTACGTCGTGAGCTGTTAAAAGGACGACAACATAACTTGCGGTATATTACAGGGCCCTACAACATGTCGATTTCGCGTCTTGCAAGGATGCTGCGTTGTTAAAGCGGATGGGTTGTCGTTAAGAGCATTGGGCCTTTTGAATAGGCCATCTCTTTGGGCTGGGATTGTGAACCGTCAACACATAAAGGATTTGTGCCCACAAGATGACGGGCGCGATCATACCAGCACTAATGCACTGGATCCCATAAGAACTCCGAAGTTAAGCGTGTTTGGACAAAAGTAATACTAGGATGGATGACCCCTTGGGAAGTCCTCGTTTGCACCCCCCCTTTTCAATTTTTTTTGCCCCGGTTAGGGTTGCCAAGATACTTTATCCACCACATTTCTATTACCGATTCCCACGGCACCGTGGGCAAGACAACTTCGCTTCACGTAGAGGTTGGGGCCGCCAACCGAGGGCGTAGGGCTTGTGACCAGGTCTCTGTCGCTCCAGTGCCCATAAATTTTAATCTCTAAGGAGTTATGCGGCGCACAGCATACCGTTGGAAAGCTATCCGAGAGCTCTACGCTGGGGGTAGCAAGCCTGCTCAGCTGTGCCTGTTTTCAAAGCCCAAAATTGAATGTTTTCATCCGGGTCGGGCAGCTTTTCTTCTTTTACTCTATTTATTCATCCCGGATCGTACGTCATGAGCTATTAAAAGGACGACAACCTAACTCGCGGGATATTACAGGGCCCTACAACATGTCGATATCACGTCTTGCAAGGATGCTGCGTTGTTGATGCGGATGGGTTGTCGTTAAGCCCATTGGGCCTTTTGAATGGGCCATCTGTCTGGGCTGGGAGAGTGAACGGTCAACACATAAAGGATTTGTGCCCACAATATGACGGGTGTGATCATACCAGCATAATGCACCGGATCCCATCAGAACTCTGAAGTTATGCGTGCTTGGGTAAGAGTAGTACTAGGATGGGCGACCCCCTGGGAAGTCCTCGTGTTGTACCCCCGTTTTTCAATTTTTTTTGCCCCAGTTAGGGTTGCCAAGATACTTTATCTACCACATTTCTATTACTGAATCCCACGGCACCTTGGGCAAGACAACTTCGCTTCACGTAAAGGCTGGGCCAGCAAACCGAGGGCGTAGGGCTTGTGACCAAGTCTCCGTCGCTCCGGTGCACATAACTTTTGATTCGTATGGAGTTACGCGGCGCACAGCATTATGTTGGAAAGCTCTCCGAGAGCTCCATGACAGGGGCTGCCAGCCTGCTCGACTGCGCTTGTTTTCAGAGCCCAAAATCAACGTTTTCATCAGTTTCGGGCCACTTTTCTTCTTTTACTCTGTTTTTTCGTCCCGGATCGTACGTCGTTAGCTCTTAAAAGGACAACAACCTAACTCACGGGATATTACAGAGCCCTACAATGCTTCGATATCATGTCTTATGAGGATGCTACGTTGTTGATGTGGATGGGTTGTTGTTAAGCCCATTGGGCCTTTTGAATGGGCCATCTCTCTGGGCTGGGACTGTGAACGGTCAACACATAAAGAATTTGTCCCCTCAACATGACGGGTGTGATCATACCTGCATAATGCACCGGATCCCATCAGAACTCTGAAGTTATGCGTGCTTGGGTGAGAGTAGTACTAGGATGGGTGACCCCCTGGGAAGTCCTCGTGTTGTACCCCCCTTTTTCAATTTTTTTTTGCCCCGGTTAGGGTTGCCAAGATACTTTATCCACCACATTTCTATTACCAAATCCCACGGCACCATAGGCAAGACAACTTCGCTTCACGTAGAGGCTGGGCCCGCAAACCTAGGGCGTAGGGCTTGTGACAAGGTCTCCGTCGCTCCGGTGCCCATAACTTTTGATCTGTAAGGAGTTACGCAGCGCACAGCATACCGTTGGAAAGCTGTCCGAGAGCTCTGCGATGGGGGCAGCAAGCCTGCTCTGCTGCGTCTGTTTTTGAAGCCCAAAATTGAATGGTTTCATCAGTTTTGGGCCACTTTTCTTCTTTTGCTCTATTTTTTCTTCCCAGATCGTACATCGTGAACTGTTAAAAGGATGACAACCTAACTTGCTCGACATTAGAGGGCCCAACAACGCGTCGATTTCACGTCTTGCAAGGATGCTGCGTCGTCGAAGCGGATGGGTTGTCGTTAAGCCTATTGGGCCTTTTGAATGGGCCATCTCTCTGAGCTGAGACTGTGAACGGTCAACACATAAAGGATTTGTGCCCACAACGTGACGGGTGTGATGATAGCAGCACTAATGCACTGGATTCCATCAGAACTCTGAAGTTAAGCGTGCTTGGGCAAGAGTAGTACTAGGATGGGTGACCCCTTGGGAAGTCCTCATGTTGCACCTCCCGTTTTCAATTTTTTTTGCCCTGGTTAGGGTTGCCAAGATACTTTATCCACCACATTTCTATTATCGAATCCCACGGCACCTTGGGCATGACAACTTTGCTTCACGTAGAGGCTGGGCCCGTAAACCTAGGGTGTAGGGCTTGTGACTAGGTCTCCGTCGCTCCGGTGCCTATAACTTTTGATCCGTAAGGAGTTACGCAGCGCACAACATACCGTTGGAAAGATCTCCGTGAGCTCTACGACGGGGGTAGTAAGCCTGCTCTGCTACGCCTGTTTTCAAAGCCCAAAATCAATTGTTTTCATCAGTTTCTGGCCACTTTTCTTCTTTTGCTCTATTTTTTCATCCCGGATCGTGCGTCGTGAGCATTTAAAAGGACGACAACCTAACTCACGGGATATTACAACGCCCAACAACATGTCGATATCTCATCTTACGAGGATGCTGCGTTGTTAAAGCTGATGGGTTGTCGTTAAGCCAATTGGGCATTTTGAATAGGCCATCTCTCTGGGCTGGGACTGTGAACCATCAACACATTAATGATTTGTGCCCACAACATGACGGGTGCGATCATACTAGCACTAATGCACCGGATCCCATCAGAACACCGAAGTTAAGCTTGCTTGGGCGAGAGTAGTACTAGGATAGATGACCCCCTGGAAAGTCCTCGTGTTACCTCCCCTCCCCCCCCTTTTAAATTTTGTTTGCCCCTGTTAGGTTTGCCAAGATACTTTATCCACCACATGTCGATTACCAAATCCCACGGCACCTTGGGCAAGACAACTTCGCTTCACGTAGAGGCTGGGCCTGCAAACCGAGGGCGTAGGGCTTGTGACCAGGTCTCCGACACTCCGGTGCCCATAACTTTTGATCCGTAAGGAGTTACGCAATGCATAGCAAATCGTTGGAAAGCTGTCCGAGAGCTCTAAGACGGGGGCAACAAGCCTGCTTTGCTGCGCTTGTTTTCAAAGCCCAAAATCGAATGTTTTCATCAGTTTTGGGCCACTTTTCTTTTTTTGCTCTATTTTTTCATCCCGGATCGTACGTCGTGAGCTGTTAAAAGGACAACAACCTAACTTGAGAGACATTAGAGGGCCCTACAATGCGTCGATATCACGTCTTGCGAGGATGCTTTGTTGTTGATGTGGATGGGTTGTCGTTAAGCCCATTGGGCCTTTTCAATGGGCCATCTCTCTAGGCAAGGACTGTGAACGGTCAACACATAAAGGATTTATGCCCACAACGTGACGGGTGCGATCATACCAGCACTAATGCACCAGATCCCATCAGAACTCCGAAGTTAAGCGTGCTTGGGCAAGAGTAGTACTGGGATGGGATACCCCTTGGGAAGTCCTCGTGTTGCACCCCCCGTTTTCAATTTTTTTTGCCCCGGTTAGGGTTGCCAAGATACTTTATCCACCACATTTCTATTATCGAATCCCACGGCACCTTGGGCATGACAACTTTGCTTCACGTAGAGGCTGGGCCCGTAAACCTAGGGTGTAGGGCTTGTGACTAGGTCTCCGTCGCTCCGGTGCCTATAACTTTTGATCCGTAAGGAGTTACGCAGCGCACAACATACCGTTGGAAAGATCTCCGTGAGCTCTACGACGGGGGTAGTAAGCCTGCTCTGCTACGCCTGTTTTCAAAGCCCAAAATCAATTGTTTTCATCAGTTTCTGGCCACTTTTCTTCTTTTGCTCTATTTTTTCATCCCGGATCGTGCGTCGTGAGCATTTAAAAGGACGACAACCTAACTCACGGGATATTACAACGCCCAACAACATGTCGATATCTCATCTTACGAGGATGCTGCGTTGTTAAAGCTGATGGGTTGTCGTTAAGCCAATTGGGCATTTTGAATAGGCCATCTCTCTGGGCTGGGACTGTGAACCATCAACACATTAATGATTTGTGCCCACAACATGACGGGTGCGATCATACTAGCACTAATGCACCGGATCCCATCAGAACACCGAAGTTAAGCTTGCTTGGGCGAGAGTAGTACAAGGATAGATGACCCCCTGGAAAGTCCTCGTGTTACCTCCCCTCCCCCCCCTTTTAAATTTTTTTTGCCCCTGTTAGGTTTGCCAAGATACTTTATCCACCACATGTCGATTACCAAATCCCACGGCACCTTGGGCAAGACAACTTCGCTTCACGTAGAGGCTGGGCCTGCAAACCGAGGGCGTAGGGCTTGTGACCAGGTCTCCGACACTCCGGTGCCCATAACTTTTGATCGGTAAGGAGTTACGCAATGCATAGCAAATCGTTGGAAAGCTGTCCGAGAGCTCTAAGACGGGGGCAACAAGCCTGCTTTGCTGCGCTTGTTTTCAAAGCCCAAAATCGAATGTTTTCATCAGTTTTGGGCCACTTTTCTTTTTTTGCTCTATTTTTTCATCCCGGATCGTACGTCGTGAGCTGTTAAAAGGACAACAACCTAACTTGAGAGACATTAGAGGGCCCTACAATGCGTCGATATCACGTCTTGCGAGGATGCTTTGTTGTTGATGTGGATGGGTTGTCGTTAAGCCCATTGGGCCTTTTCAATTGGCCATCTCTCTAGGCAAGGACTGTGAACGGTCAACACATAAAGGATTTGTGCCCACAACGTGATGGGTGCGATCATACCAGCACTAATGCACCAGATCCCATCAGAACTCCGAAGTTAAGCGTGCTTGGGCAAGAATAGTACTGGGATGGGATACCCCTTGGGAAGTCCTCGTGTTGCACCCCCCGTTTTCAATTTTTTTTGCCCCGGTTAGGGTTGCCAAGATACTTTATCCACCACATTTCTATTACTGAATCCCACGACGCCTTGGGCATGACAACTTCGCTTCACGTAGAGGCTGGGCCCGTAAACCGAGGTCGTAGAGCTCTAAGACGGGGGCAGCAAGCCTGTTAAGTTGCGCCTGTTTTCGAAGTCCAAAGTCGAACGTTTTCATCAGTTTCAGGCCACTTTTCTACTTTTGCTCTGTTTTTCTATCCCGTATCGTACGTCGTGAGCTGTTAAAAGAATGACAACCTAACTCGTGGGATATTATAGGCCCTACAACGCGTCGATATCACGTCTTATGAGGATGCTGTGTTGTTGAAGCGGATGGGTTGTCGTTAAGCCCATTGGGCCTTTTGAATGGGCCATCTCTCTGGGCTGGGACTGTGTACGGTCAACACATAAAGGATTTGTGCCCACAACATGATGGGTGTGATCATACCAGCACTAATGCACCAGATCCCATCAGAACTCCGAAGTTAAGCGTGCCTGGACGAGAGTAGTACTAGGATGGGTGACCCCCTTGGAAGTCCTCTTGTTGCACCCCCCCGTTTTCAATTTTTTTGGCCCCTGTTAGGTTTGCCAAGATACTTTATCCACCACATTTCTATTACCGAATCCCATGGCACCTTGGGCAAGACAACTTCGCTTCACGTAGAGGTTGGGCCCGTAAACTGAGGGCGTAGGGCTTGTGACTAGGTCTCAGTCACTCCAATGCCCATAACTTTTGATCCGTAAGGAGTTACGCGGTGCACAGCATAGCGTTGGTAAGATCTCCGAGAGCTCTACGACGGGGGCAGCAAGCCTGCTATGTTGTGCTTCTTTCTGGAGCCCAAAATTGAATGTTTTTATTAGTTTCGGGTCACTTTTCTTCTTTTGCTCTATTTTTTCTTCTCGGATCGTACGTCGTTAGCTATTAAAAGGACGACAACCTAACTCGCGGGATATTACAAGGCCCTCCAACGTGTCGATATCACGTCTTGCAAGGATGCTGCGTTGTTAAAGCGGATGGGTTGTCGTTAAGCGCATTGGGTCTTTTGAATGGGCCATCTCTCCGGGCTGGGACTATGAACCATCAACACATAAAGGATTTGTGCCCACAACATAATGGGTGCGATCATACAAGCACTAATGCACCGGATCCCATCAGAACTCTGAAGTTAAGCGTGATTGGGCGAGAGTAGTCCTAGGATGGATGACCCCCTAGGATGTCCACGTGTTGCACCCCCCCCCCCCTTTTCAATTTTTTTTGCCCCGGTTAGGATTACCAAGATACTTTATCCACCACATTTCTATTACCGAATCACACGGTACCTTAGGCAAGACAACTTCGTTTCATGTAAGAGCTGGGCTAGCAAACCGAGGGCGTAGGGCTTGTGACCAGGTCGCTGTCGCTCCGGTGCCCATAACTTTTAATCCGTAAGGAGTTACGCGGCGTACAACATACCGTTGGGAAGCTCTCTAAGAGCTCTACGACGAGGGCAGTAAGCTTTCTCTGCTGCGCCTGCTTTTGGAGACCAAAATCGAACATTTTCATCAACTTCAGGCTACTTTTCTTCTTTGGCTCTATTTTTTCATCCCGGATCGCACGTCGTGAGCTATTAAAAGGATGACAACCTAACTCACGGGATATTATAGGCCCCTACAACGCGTCGATATCACGTCTTACGAGGATGTTGCGTTGTTGAATCGGATGGGTTGTCGTTAAGCCTATTGGACCATTTGAATGGGCCATCTCTCTGGGCTGGGACTGTGAACCGTCAACACATGAAGGATTTGTGCCCTCAACATGATGGGTACGATCATACTAGCACTAACGCACCGGATCCCATCAGAACTCCGAACTTAAGCGTGCTTGGGCGAGAGTAGTACTAGGATGGGTGACCCCTTGGGAAGTATTCGTGTTGCACCCCGCTTTTCAATTTTTTTTGCCCCAGTTAGGGTTGCCAAGATACTTTATTCACCACATTTCTATTACCGAATTCCACGGCACCTTGGGCAAGACAACTTCGCTTCACGTAAAGGTTGGGCCCGTAAACTGAAGGCGTAGGGCTTGTGACTAGGTCTCCGTCGCTCCGGTGCCCATAACTTTAGATCTGTATGGAGTTACGCGGTGCACAACATACCTTTGGAAAGCTCTCCGAGAGCTCTACGATGGGGACAGCAAGCCTACACAACTGCACCTATTTTCGAAGCCCAAAATCGAATGGTTTCATCAATTTCGCGCCATTTTTCTTCTTTTGCTCTATTTTTTCATCCCGGATCGTACGTCGTGAGCTATTAAAAGGACAACAACCTAACTCACGAGATATAACAGGGCCCAACAACGCGTCGATATCACATCTTGCGAGGATGCTACATTGTTGAAGTGGATGGGTTCTCGTTAAGCCCATTGGGCCTTTTGAATGGGCCATCTCTCTGGGCTGGGACAGTGAACTGTAACCACATAAAGGATTTGTGCCCATAACATGACGGGTGCGATCATACCAGCACTAATGCACCGGATCCCATCAGAACTCTGAAGTTAAGCGTGCTTGGGCGAGAGTAGTACTAGGATGGGTGACCCCCTGGGAAGTCCTCGTGTCGCACCCCCCCTTTTCAATTTTTTTTTACCCCGGTTAGGGTTGCCAAGATACTTTATCCACCACATTTCTATTAACGAATCACACGGCATCTTGGGTAAGACAACTTCACTTCACGTAGAGGCTGGGCCCGCAAACCGTGGGCGTGGGGCTTGTGACCAGGTCTCCGTTGCCCCGGTGCCCATAACTTTTAATCTGTAAGGTGTTACGTGGTGCACAACATACCGTTGGAAAGCCCTCTGAGAGCTCTACGACATGGGTAGCAAGCCTACTTTGCTATGCCTGTTTTCGAAGCCCAAAATCTAATGTTTTCATTAGTTTTGGGCCACTTTTCTTCTTTTGCTCTGTTTTTTCGTCCCGGATCGTACGTCGTGAGCAGTTAAAAGGACAACAACCTAACTCGCGGGATATCACAGGGCCCAACAACGCGCCGATATCACGTCTTGCGAGGATGCTGTATTGTTAAAGCAGATGGGTTGTCGTTAAGCCCATTGGTGAATGGGCCATCTCTCTAGGCTGGGACTGTGAACCGTAACCACATAAAGGATTTGTGCCCATAACATGACGGGTGCGATCATACCAGTACTAATGCACCGGATCCCATCAGAACTCTGAAGTTAAGCATGCTTGGGCGAGAGTAGTACTAGGATAGGTGACCCCCTGGGAAGTCCTCGTGTTGCACCCCCACTTTTCAATTTTTTTTGCCCCGATTTGGGTTGCCAAGATACTTTATCCACCACATTTCTATTAACGAATCACACGGCACCTTGGGCAAGACAACTTCGCTCACGTAGAGGCTGGGCCTACAAACCGTAGGCGTGGGGCTTGTGACCTGGTCGCCGTTGCCCTGGTGCCTATAACTTTTAATCTATAAGATGTTACGTGGTGCACAAAATACCGTTGGAAAGCCCTCCGAGAGCTCTATGACGGGCGCAGCAAGCCTGCTTTGCTATGCCTATTTTTGGAGCCGAAAATCGAATGTTTTCATCAGTTTCGGGCCACTTTTCTTCTTTTGCTCTGTTTTTTCATCCCGAATCGTACGTCGTGAGCTGTTAAAAGGACAACAACCTAACTCGTGGGATATCACAGGGCCCAACAACGCGTCGATATCACGTCTTGCGAGGATGCTGCGTTGTTGAAGCGGATGGGTTATCGTTAAGCCCATTGTTGAATGGGCCATCTCTCTGGGTTGGGACTGTGAACCGTAACCACATAAAGGATTTGTGCCCATAACATGACGGGTGCGATCATACCAGCACTAATTCACCGGATCCCATCAAAACTCCAAAGTTAAGCATGCTTGGGCGAGAGTAGTACTAGGATAGGTGACCCCCTGGGAAGTCCTCATGTTGTACCCCCACTTTTCAATTTTTTTTCCCCGGTTAGGGTTGCCAAGATACTTTATCCACCATATTTCTATTAACGAATCACACGGCACCTTGGGCAAGACAACTTCGCTTCACGTAGAGGTTGGGCCCGCAAACCATGGGCGTGGGGCTTGTGACCTGGCCTCCGTTGCCCTGGTGCCCATAACTTTTAATCCGTAAGGTGTTATGTGGTGCACAACATACCGTTGGAAAGCCCTCCGAGAGCTCTACGACGAGGACAGCAAGCCTGCTTTGCTATGCCTATTTTCAGAGCCAAAAATCGAACATTTTCATCAGTTTCGGTCCACTTTTCTGCTTTTGCTATGTTTTTCCGTCCTGGATCGTACGTCGTGAGCTATTAAAAGGACGACAACCTAACTTGTGGGATATTACAGGGCCCTACAACGCGTCGATAACACGTCTTGCGAGGATGCTGCGTTCTTAAAGCGGATGGGATGTCATTAAGCCCATTGGGCCTTTTGAATGGGCCATCTCTCTGGGCTAGGACTGTGAACCGTCAACACATAAAGGATTTGTCCCCGCAACATGACGGGTGTGATCATCCCAGCACTAATGCACCGGATCCCATCAGAACTCCGAAGTTAAGCGTGCTTGGGCGAGAGTAGTAATATGATGGGTGGCTCCCTGGGAAGTCCTCGTGTTGCACCCCCTTTTTCAATTTTTTTTGCCCCGGTTAGGGATGCCAAAATACTTTATCCACCACATTTCTATTACTGAATCCCACGGCCCTTTAGGCAAGACAACTTCGCTTCACGTAGAGGCTGGGCCCGCAAACCGAGGGCGTAGGGCTTTTGACCAGGTCTCCGTCGCTCCGTTGCCCATAACTTTTTATCCGTAAGGAGTTACGTGGTGCACCGCATACCTCTAGAAAGTTCTCCGAGAGCTCTATGATGGGGGCAGCAAGCTTGCTTGGCTACGCCAATTTTCGAAGCCCAAAATCGAATGTTTTCATTAGTTTCGGGCCACTTTTCTTCTTTTGCTCATTTTTTCCGTCCCGGATCATAAGTCGTGAGCTGTTAAAAGGACGACAACCTAACTCGCTGGACATTAGAGGGCCCTACAACGCGTCGATATCACGTCTTGCGAGGATGCTGTGTTGTTGAAGCGGATGGTATGTCGTTAAGCCCATTGGGCCTTTTGAATGGGCCATCTTTGTGAGGCTCGACCCCGATTTGCGTGCGATACCTCATTTTGTGTGCCCTAATCTAGATTTGCGTGCCTTGACCTAGGTTTAAGAATTGTGTTCGTTTTATGTGCCATGCATTGAATTACATGCATTCATTTAGGGTTGCGTGCATTTACTTGAAAAACGTGCGTTCGTCTCGTAGTTCATGCCCTACCTCATAAAAAATTGCTCAAAACCACCTCAATTTCCTCACCTTGCTCGACCAAACAACCTTTGCCCATTCTAGCATTTTAAAATCACACCTTGAAGACACAAAAATCTGATTCATCAAGCTCAAAGCCGAACATGCTCATCAAAGTTGCAAAGGCCTTCATTTTTTTTGTCATTTCTTCTTTCTTCCTCAATCTTCTCTCTCTCCCTCTCATTTTTCTCTCTCTCTCTCGGCCTTGGCTGATTCTCTTCACTTCACAACTTATCTTCATCATCCTAAGGTTAATCAAGGCAAGCCCAAGCAAAGGAACTCAACCAAGCTAGCTAGATTGCAAGAAAACACACATGCAAGCTATTGAGTCTTCATTTCGGCCCTAGGTGAGTTACTAAGCTTCCATTTCTTTTCTTCTTGTCCTAACCACATGCATGTACTAAGAGCTTGATCACTAAGCTAGGAAAAATAGGAAAAATCTAGTTGGAACCTCGGCTAGGCAAAGGAGAAGAAGAAAGTTGTGCTTCAACAAGTTTTGTGCATCTTCTTGGTGGATTGCTAAGGTGAGGGCTAAAACCTTTTGAAAATCCTTCAAAAATCCACATGCATGCTCTTAAATGTATGTCTTTGCTTCTGTACTTGAGTTATATGTTCGTTCATAAGCTTCTTGAACCATGCATGGCAAGATTTTGGCTTGAAAGTGATGATAGGTGAAGTCGGATTATGTGAGAGCTCTCTGACCTGTTGTTTCGAGGTGAGTTTGGCTAGGCAAATGATGTTTCAAATGCATGAAAATTGGTAGGTGACTATTTTTGCCAGTTTTGAACATTTTTTGAAGAACTAGGCCAAAGCTAATTTCGAGTCTAAGGTCCTCAAAATGGCAAATCTTTGAAATGTGTCAAAATCTGGAAATTTGGAAAAATGAAGCAGGTTTTGGCAGATGCACTGACCTTGTAGAACGAACCAGATTTGACTTAGTAAATGATGTCCAAAATGCATGAAATTTGGTTTGCTGCTATATTTTTCAGTTCTGGACATTTTTGTCAGAAATGGACCAAGGCTAAATCTGAACCAAAGACCTCAAAAACGTCAATTATGGAAATGTGTGCAAATCTGGACAGTTTTGTGCTATCCCACTGTTTCGGCTATAACTAATGATCCTGAACTCCAAATAATGCAAGGTTTGTTTCTGATCTTAATTCACTTCTTAAGCTTTAATTTGAAATCTTACTCACTGGAATTGAAGATTGTTTTCTTATCTTAATGTTTGTGAGAAAACAGCCTATTGCAGTGAGGGTTACACTTAGTTATATGCTTGGAAAAATTGTTGTAACCTCTCTTGTGGTATTAATTGCTTGGAATTGTGGTGTTGGGATGTTGTATGGACTGTTTTGAGTACTTGAGGATGTTTGAATTAAATGATGCATGACTTGAGATTGATTTTGAGTTGACTTAGGGTTTAATCACACGGGTAAGCACGAAATGGAAACCCTAATGACTAGGTAGGCTTGCTAAGTGTTGATCATTTGGATATTGTGTGGAATTATATGTTTAGTAGGCTACCCGTAGTTTCCTTATAGCCTTAAATGTGGTTTTGATCATTGTATGTTGACAAATAGGCTTTTCTTGCATCCGAGCCCACGTAGATGTTGTTGCATGTTATATAATCTTATTATTTGATTACGTGGACTTTAAATTGAGTTATATGGCGTGATTTACATGTGTTACATGGCTGCCCGTTTAATGTTCATATAACTCTATATGCCTTTCAAGTGAAATTACTTGTCTTATTGTGCCCTGCTTGTTTACTTGTCAATGTGCAATCTTATGACTGTCCGGAGGCAACCTACTTTGTTGTCCTCCTAATGTGATATATTAAATGTCATAAATGTGCATTGCATACAAGGTTGCAACCTTTCATTTCGGCATGGTAGCGATCACGCACACCGGGCGGCATCGGGCTTGCCGGTGCACCCGTGACTACCATGGTCCCATTCCCTCTCTCGCTTGAGGGCTAGACTTCCTCAGAGAGTTGGGTCGTAGGATTTTGGGGTACATCCGGAGTACACCCACCTGGCGTGTTTGGGGGATGATTTGAAGTCGGCCGCAACAACTGATTTTGGAACCGATCTGAGAGCAAAAGCTCACCGTATCCTTTTACTATGTGTATAAGTACTCTCGCTTGGTTCTTAGAGAACCTCGGGGAGGAAAGACTGGTATTTATGTTCCTTTACTTTATATTATTGTTATATTCATGCTTGCAAAAGGATTTTCATAAGTTGAACGGGAAAATGAGTTTCAAAACCTATTTCTCGTTTCCCCCTCGTTGAGTTCATAAGGACTCACTGTCACGCCCCAACCCGGTCTATAAAGGTTAGACTAGGGTATGATCTAAACATTCAAGTCACGTCCCGTACTTAACCGTTCATGAAGATTTAACACTTAACGTTTGGCCTAAACTCCAAAATTTTTCGGTAAACTGGCAGTATAACGGCTGTAATTGGGCTCTTTGGTTTGGCCTAATTCTCTAAACGCCTCAATTATTCCAATCATTAATCCAATTCCATTAAGGACTCCTATTTGTCACCAACCGATTTGCCTACTAGTTTATCTTGAAAGTCTCGTTTGGTTAATAAGCCTAACATGATAACTATATCCCGTTTATTTGTCAATTTCCTACCATGCAAGTACCTATTATCCTTTAGTTTGCAAATGAGTACCTAAGTGAAATTAGATAGAATTAACTTAGTTGATTGTTCATCTAGTGGTTTGAATGCCTACGATAACTACTAATTAAGAAAACGAAAGCAAACAACCAAATAAAAGTTCGTCCGGTTATAGATAGTACAATCTCAGAATTAGACCCAAATTACAACGGGGTCATTTACATCACTAAACAACGAGCAACATAAAAGAAATAGTCTTCAAGTAGCATAGTTCACAAATAGCCATAATCACGCAAGGCACACAAGACAGGCAATCACCCAGGGGTTCATCGTTAGGCACACCGTCCTCAGATACCTGTACCTGTCCTTCTTCACCTGTGATGAAAAAGAGGGTGAGTCCTTATGAACTCAGCGAGGGGGAACGAGAAATACGTTTTGAAACTCGTTTTCCGGTTCAATTTATGAAAACTCTTTTTGAGAACATATCACGTATTACAAATAATAAGGTACGCAATTATAAGAAAAAAATCGAGTAACGGATACAAAGTAAGGGAACAGAAATGCCAGTCTTTCCTCCCCGAGGTTCTCTAGGAACCAAGCGAGAGTACTTATACACATAGTAAAAAGGATACGGTGAGCATTTGCTCTCAATATCAATTTCGATTCATTTGGTGCGGCCGACTTCAATAATCCACTTATCACTCCCAAATGGGTGTACTCCGGATGTACCCCGAAACCTACGACCCAACTCTCCGAGGGTGAAATGCCAAGCGAGAGAGGGAATTGGACCATGGTAGTCACGGTAACACCGGCAAGCCCGATGCCGCCCGGCGTGCGTGAAACACTACCATGCCACACTGAAAGGTTGCAACCTCGTATACAATGCCCATTTATGTCATTTAACATTTCACATTAGGAGGTCAACAAAGTAGGTTGCCTCCGAGCAAGTATATGATCACATTTTGACATATTGGCATATAAGGCATTGTAAGAACATATAATCATTTCATATATCCATTTGAAAGCAATTAAACTTTAACGGGCAGCCAAGTAATCATGTTCAAATAAACCATTGAATATCTTTTAACAATTCACATTAGGAGGACAACAAAGTAGGTTGCCTCCGAGCAATTTCAAGATCACATATTGCCAAGTAAACGAACGAGGCATGCTTGACATGAAATTTCACTTTGTAGAACACATAGAGTCATATGAACATTAAATGGGCAGCCATGTAACACATGCAAGTCAAGCCATATAACTCATTTCGAAGTCCACGTAATCAAGTGATACGATTATTCAACATGCAACAACATCTACGTGGTGGTTTCGGATGCAAGAAAAGCCTATTTGTCAACATGCAATGATCAAAATTACATTTAAGCTTATAAGACATTTACGGTCAGCCCACTAAGCATATAATTTCCACACAATATCTAAATGATCAACACTTAGCAAGACTACCTAGTCATTAGGGTTTCCGTTTCATGCTTAACCATGTGATTAAACCCTAAGTCAACTCAAGTTCATTCACAAGTCATGCATCATTCAATTCAAACATCCTCAAGTACTCAAAACAGTCCACACAACATCCCAACACCACAATTCCAAGCAATTAGCACCACAAGAGGGGTTACAACAATTTTCCAAGCATATAGCTAAGTGAAACCTTTACTGCAATAGGCTGTTTTCCCACAATCAATAGGATAACCAAACAATCTCCAAATTCAGTGAATAAGATGTCAAATTAAATCTTAAGAAGTTAACTAAAATCAGAAACAAACCTTGCATCAATTGGAGTTCAGAATCATTAGTTATGGCCGAAACAGTGAGGTAGCACAAAACTGTCCAGATTTGCACACTTTTCAGAAATTGACGTTTTTGAGGTCCTTAGAGTCATTTTTAGCTTTGGTCCATTTCTGACAAAATTTTCCATAACTGAAAAATATAGTATCACACCAATTTTCATGCATTTTGGACAACATTTACTAAGTCAAACATGGTTCGTTCCACAAGGTCAGTGCATCTGCCAAAACCTGATTCATTTTCCCAGATTTCCAGATTTGGTCATATTTTAATGATTTGCCATTTTGAGGACTTTAGAGTCAAAATTATCTTTGACCTCTTTCTGGGAAAAATGTTCAAAACTGTCCAAACTAGTCACCCACCAATTTTAAAGCATTTTCAACATCATTTGCTTAGCTAAACTTACCTCGAACAGACTGGTCAGAGAGCTGTCATCCACTTCCACTTCACCTAGCATCATTTTCAAGCCAAGATCTTGCCATGCATGGTTGTTTAAGCTTATGAACGACCATATAGCTCAAGTACAGAAGCAAATACACACATTTATGAGCATGCATGTGAAATTTCAAAGAGTTTTCAAAAGCTTTTAACCCTCACCTTTGCAATCAACCAAAAGATGCACAAAAACCTTGTTGAGGCTCAAATTTCTTCCTCTTCTTGCTTAGCCGAGTTTCCAACTTGGTTTTCTCTATTTTTCCTAGCCTAGTAAGCAATCTCTTAGTACATGCATGTAGTTAGGACTTGAAGAAAAGAAATGGAAGCTTAGTAACTCACCTAGGCCGAAAATGAAGCTTCAATGCACATGCACGAGTGATTTTTGCATCCTAGCTTGTTCGGTTGAGGTCCTTTGCTTGTGGCTTGCTTGGTTTAGCTATGGTGTGAAGAAGAGAAGCTATGGAGATGAATAACTCAGCCAAAACCGAAATGGAGAGAGAAAATGAGAGGGAGAGAGAGAAATGTGAGGAAAGTGAGAGAAATGAGAGAAAAATGAGGCTTTTTGCAAAAGTTGATGCATGGGTTCAGCCTTGAGCTTAGCCATTCTGATTTTTATGTCTTCAAGAGGCATTTTGAAATGTTAGCATGGGCCATGAGTGGTTTGGTCGAAAATGGGAGGAAATTGAGGTGGTTTTGGGCAATTTTTTATGCATTGTGTTGAGTGTTTTGTCATAGTTTGTCTAGGACTAATTTTTTTATGCATTTGTGTCATTAGAATTGTCATAGGAATGTTGGGAAATTAGGGAATCTAGGTAGAATAAAATATAGGAATGTTTGTTGATGAGTTGAATTATGAATAGAATAATAGATAGTGGAAAATGTAGGAATAGTTTAGTATTATTTTATTGTTAGTGGAGTTTGTAGAGAATTTGAATTAGGAATATAATATTGGTTAGTGGACTGTGTAGGATTATTTTATTGTCTAGTGCTTTGTGTAGGATTCTTTCTTGATTAAGGTGGTGGCACGGATTCCTAGGTCTAGGGCACAAATTACGAGGTAGACACGAACTACGAGGTAAGACACGAACTACGAGGTACAACACGTATTTCAAGACTAAGGCACATACTTCAAGATAAGTGCACGGATTCTAATGCTAACACACGCAATCCTAGGTGAATGAACGTAGATCAAAATAAGGCACGTAATTCAATGCAATGCACGTAATTCAAGACACGACTCTTAAACCTAGGTTAAGGCACGCAGTTCAAAGTTAATGCACACGAAACGAAAAGACACACGCAAATCAAGGTCTCGCATGTAAATTAAGGTCATGGCATGTTTATCTAGGTATCGCACGTATATCGAGGATTAAGGCACACAACTTAAGTTAAGGCACGTATAATGAGGCATGCACGAAAACCAAGACAGTGCACGCAAATCGAGGTAAGACATGTTATTCGGGGTCGGGCCTCACACTCACCCTCTTTTATCATCTCAGGTGAAGAAGATCCAGAACAGGTACCCGAGGACGGTGTGCCTAACGATGAATCCTTGGAGTGATTGCCTGTCTTGTGTGCTTTGCGTGATTGTGGCTACTTGTGAACTCTATGCTACTTGAAGACTATTTCCTTTATGTTGCTTGTTATTTGTAAAGTAAAAGACCCCCGTTGTAATTTGGGTGATTGCCTGTCTTGTGTGCTTTGCGTGATTGTACTGATATTGCTAGACATACACTAGACACTACTATGATCGTTTTGCTATTATTACTGCTAGTATCTATCATAGGTTATGACGTATTAGGTAAGGACTAAGTAAATGAACCTATCCAATCTTAAACAGGTACACGCTTTTAAGCTAAGATCAACAGGTACTTTTGTAACGAGGATAAACAAACAACGAGACATAGTATCATGCTAGGTTATAAATCAAACGAGACATCGAGATAACCAATAGGCATTTCAATTGATGTTAAATAGAAATCTTAGTTGGAAATGAAATTGAGATTGGAAAATTTTGAGGCGTTTAGAGAATTAGGCCAAACCAAAGAGCCCAATTACAAACGTTATGATGCCGATTTTCCAGAAAATTTTGGAGTTTAGACTAAAACATTAAGTGTTAAATATTCATAAATGGTTAAGTACGTGATATGACTTGAATGTTTAGATCACACCCTAATCTAACCTTATAGGCCGGGTTGGGGCGTGACAATCTCTCTGGGCTAGTACTGTGAACCGTCAACACATAAAGGATTTGTGCACACAACATGACAGGTGCGATCATACCGGCACTAATGCACCGGATCCCATCTGAACTCCGAAGTTAAGTGTGCTTGGATGAGAATAGTACCAGGATGGGTGACCCCTCGGGAAGTCCTCGTGTTGCACCCCCCATTTTCAATTTTTTTTGCCCCGGTTAGGGTTGCCAAGGTACTTACCCCCCACATTTCTATTAATGAATCCCACAGCACCTTGGGCAAGACAACTTTGCTTCACGTAGAGGCTGGGTCTGCAAACCGAGGGTGTGGAGCTTGCGACCTAGTCTTCGTCACTCCGGTGCCCATAACTTTTAATCCGTAAGGAGTTCCGCGGCGCACAACATACTGTTGGAAAGCTCTCCGAGAGCTCTACGACGAGGGCAGCAAACTTGCTTAGTTGCGCCTATTTTCGGAGCTCAAAATTGAATGTTTTCATCAGTTTTGGGCCACTTTTCTTTTTTTGTTATATTTTTCGGTCCCGGATCGTACGTCGTGAACTGTTAAAATGACGACAACCAAACTTGTGGGACATTAGAGGGCCCTACAATGCGTCGATATCACTTTTTGCGAGGATGCTACGTTGTTGAAATGGATGGGTTGTCATTAAGCCCATTGGGCCTTTTGAATGGGCCATCTCTCTGGGCTGGGACTGTGAACGGTCAACACATAAAGGATTTGTGCCCACAACATGACGGGTGTGATCATACCAGCACTAATGCACCAGATCCCATCAGAACTCCGAAGTTAAGCGTGCTTCGGCGAGAGTAGTACTAGGATGGGTAACCCCCTAGGAAGTCCTCGTGTTGCACCCCTTTCTTCAATTTTCTTTGCCCCGATTAGGGTTGCCAAGATACTTTATCCACCACATTTCTTTTACCGAATCCCACGACACCTTAGGCAAGACAACTTCACTTTAGGTTGAGGCTGGGCCAGCAAACCGAGGGCGCAGGGCTTGTGACTAGGTCTCCGTCGCTTCGGTGCCCATAACTTTTGATCCGTAAGGAGTTACGCAGCGCACAACATACCGTTGGAAAGCTCTCCGAGAGCTCTACGACGGGGTAGCAAGCCTGCTCGGCTGCGCCTATTTTCAGAGCTCAAAATCGAACGTTTTCAATAGTTTCGTGCCACTTTTCTTCTTTTGCTCTGTTTTTCGATCTCGAATCGTACGTCGTGAGCTGTCAGAAGGACGACAACCTAACTCGCTGGATATTACAGGGCTTTACAACGCGTCGAAATCACGTCTGATGAAGATGCTGCGTTGTCGAAGTGGATGGGTTGTTGTTAAGCCCATCGGGCCTTTTGAATATGCCATCTCTCTGGGCTGGGACTGTGAACCGTCAACACAGAAAGGATTTGTGTCCTCAATATGACGGGTGCGATCATACCAGCACTAATGCACTGGATCCCATCAGAACTCCGAAGTTAAGCATGCTTGGGCGAGAGTAGTACTAGGATTGGCGACCCCCTAGAAGTCCTCGTGTTGCACCCCACTTGTCAACTTTTTTTGCCACGGTTAGGGTTGCCAAGATACTTTATCCACCACATTTCTATTACCGAATCCCACGGTACCTTGGGCAAGACAACTTCGCTTTACGTAGAGGCTGGGCCCTCAAACCAAGGGCGTAGGGCTTGTGACTAGGTCTCCGTCTCACTGGTGCCCATAACTTTTGATCCGTAAGGAGTTACGAAACGTACAGCATACCGTTGGAAAGCTCTCCAAGAACTCTACAATGGAGCCAGCAAGCCTGCTCGGTTGCGCCTGTTTTCAGAGTCCAAAATCGAATGTTTTCATAAGTTTTGGGCTACTTTCTTCTTTTGCTCTATCTTTCTATCCCGGATCGTTTGTCATGAGATGTTAAAAGGATGACATCCTAACTCACGAGATATTATAAGGACCTACAACGCGTCGATATCACGTCTTACGAGGATGCTGCGTTGTTGAAGCGGATGGGCTGTCGTTAAGCCCATCGTGCCTTTTGAATGGACGATCTCTTTGGGCTAGGACTGTGAACCGTCAACACATAAAGGATTTGTGCCCTCAACATGGCGGGTGTGACCATACCAGTACTAATGCACCGGATCTCATCAGAACTCCGAAGTTAAGCGTGCTTGGGCGAGAGTAGTACTAGGATGGGTGACCCCCGGCGAAGTCCTCGTGTTACACCCCCTTTTCAATTTTTTTTGCCCCGGTTAGGGTTGCCAAGATACTTTATCCACCACATTTCTATTACCGAATCCCACGGCACCTTGGGAAAGACAACTTCGCTTTACCTAGAGGCTGGGCCCGCAAACCGAGGGCGTAGGGCTGGTGACAAGGTCTCCGTCGCTCCGGTGCCCATAACTTTTGATCCGTAAGGAGTTACGCAGCGCACAGCATACTGTTGGAAAGTTCTCCGGGAGCTCTACGACGGGGGCAGCAAGCCTGCACGACTGCGCCTGTTTTCGGAGCCCAAAATCGAATATTTTCATCTATTTCGGTCCATCTTTTCTTCTTTTGCTCTATTTTTTCGTCCCGGATCGTACTTCATGAGCTGTTAAAAGGAGGACATCCTAACTCGCGAGAAATTACAGGGCCCTACAACGTGTCAATATTACATCTTGCAAGGATGCTGCGTTGTTAAAGCGGATGGGTTGTCGTTAAGCCCATGGGCCTTTTGAATAGGCCATCTCTCTAGGCTGGGACTGTGAACCGTCAACACATAAAGGATTTGTGCCCACAACATGATGGGTACGATCATACCAGCACTAATACAACGGATCCCATCAGAACACCGAAGTTAAGCGTGCTTGGGCGAGAGTAGTACTAGGATGGGTGACCCCCTGGGAAGCCCTCGTGTTGCACCCTCCCTTTTAAAATTTTTTTGCCCCGGTTAGGGTTGCCAAGATACATTATCCACCACATTTCTATTACCGAATCCCACGGCCACTTGGGCAAGACAACTTTGCTTCACTTTATGGCTGAGCCCGCCAACCGAGGGCGTGGGGCTTGTTACCAGTTCTCTGTCGCTTCGGTGACTATAACTTTTAATCCGTAAGGAGTTACGCGGTGCACAGTATACCGTTGGAAAGCACTCCGAGAGCTCTATGACGGGGGCATCAAGCTTGCTCAGCCGCACCTATTTTTCGAGCCCAAAATCGAATGTTTTCATCAGTTTCGGGCCACTTTTCGTCTTTTGCTCTGTTTTTTCGTCCCGGATCGTACGTCGTGAGCTGTTAAAAGGATGACAACCTAAATCGCGGGATATTACAGGGACCTACAACACGTCGATATCACGTCTTACGAGGATACTGCGTTGTTGAAGCGGATAGGTTGTTGTTAAGCCCATTGGGCCTTTTGACTAGGCCATCTCTCTGACTGGCACTGTGAACCGTCGACACATAAAGGATTTGTGCCCTCAACAAGACGGGTGTTATCATACTAGCACTAATGCACTAGATCCCATCAGAACTCCGAAGTTAAGCGTGCTTGGGAGAGAGTAGTACAAGGTTGGGTAACCCCCTCGGAAGTCCTCGTGTTGCACCCTCCTTTTCAATTTTTTTTTTTCCCCGGTTAAGGTTGGCAAAATACTTTATCCACCACATTTCAATTACCGAATCCCACGGCACCTTGGGCAAGACAACTCCGCTTCACGTAGAGGCTGGGCTAGCAAACCGAGGGCGTAGGGCTTGTGACTAGGTCTCCGTCGCTTCGGTGCCCATAACTTTTGATCCGTAAGGAGTTACGCGGCCCAATGCATACCGTTGGAAAGGTCTCCGAGAGCTCTACGATGGGGGCAGCAAACCTGCTCAGTTGCGCTTGTTTTCCGAGTCCAAAATCGAACGTTTTCATCAGTTTTGGGCCACTTTTCTTTTTTTCCTCTATTTTTCCATCCCGGATCGTACATCGTGAGCTGTTAAAAGGACTACAACCTAACTCGTGGGACATTAGATGGCCCTACAATGCGTCGATATCACGTCTTGCGAGGATGCTGCGTTATTGAAGCTGATGGGTTGTCATTAAGATCATTGGACCTTTTGAATTGGCCATCTCTTTGGGCTGAGATTGTGAATGGTCAACACATATAGGATTTGTGCCCACAACATGACGGGTGCGATCATGCCACCACTAATGCACCAAATCCCATTAGGACTCCGAAGTTAAGCGTGTTTGGGCGAGAGTAGTACTAGGATGGGTGACTCTATGGGAAGTCCTCGTGTTGCACCCCCCCTTTTCAATTTTTTTTGCCCCGTTTAGGGTTGCCAAGATACTTTATACACCACATTTCTATTAACGAATCCCATGGCACCTTGGGCAAGACAACTTTGCTTCACATTGCGGCTGGGCCAGCAAACCGAGGGCGTAAGGCTTGTGACTAGGTCTCCATTGCTCTGGTGCCCATAACGTTTAATCCGTAAGGAGTTTCATGGCGCACAACATACCGTTGGAAAGCTTTCCGAGAGCTCTACGACAAGGCTGCGAGCCTGCTCGGCTGCACCTATTTTTGGAGGCCAAAATCGAATGTTTTCATCAATTTCGGGCCACTTTTCTTCTTTTGCTATATTTTTTCATCTCGTATCGTACGTCGTGACCTGTTAAAAGGACGAGAACCTAACTCGCGGGATATTGGAAATGTCGATATCACGTCTTGCGAGGATGCTACGTTGTTAAAGCAGATGGGTTGTCATTAAGCCCATTGGGCCTTTTGAGTGGGCCATCTCTCTGGGCTGAGACTATGAACCGTCAACACATAAAGGATTTGTGCCCACAACATGACATGTATGATCATTCCAGTACCAATGCACCAGATCCCATCCGAAATCTGAAGTTAAGCGTGCTTGGGTGAGAGTAGTACTAGAATGGGTGACCCCCTTGGAAGTTCTCGTGTTGCACCCCCCCTTTTCAATTTTTTTTTGCCCCGGTTAGGATTGCCAAGATACTTTATCCACCACATTTCAATTACCGAATCCCACAGCATCTTGGGCAAGACAACTTCGCTTCACGTAGAGGCTAGGCCCGCAAACCGAAGGCGTAGGGCTTGTGACCTGGTTTCCGTCGCACCGGTGTCCATAACTTTTGATCTGTAAGTAGTTACGCGGCGTACAACATACCGTTGGAAAGCTCACCGAGAGCTCTACAACGGCGGCAGCAAGCCCGCTCGGCTGCACCTGTTTTCGGAGCCCAAAATCAAACGTTTTCATCAGTTTCGGGCCACTTTTCTACTTTTGCGCTATTTTTTTGTCCCGGATCGTACGTCGTGAGCTGCTAAAAGGACAACAACCTAACTCGCAGGACATTAGAGGGCCTTACAACATGTCGGTATCACGTCTTGCGAGGATGCTGCGTTATTGAAGCTAATGGCTTGTCATCAAGATCATTGGGCCTTTTGAATGGGCCATCTCTCTGGGCTGGCACTGTGAATGGTCAACACATAAAGGATTTGTGCCCACAACATGATGGGTATGATCATACCAGCACTAATGCACCGGATCCCATCAGAACTCCGAAGTTAAGCGTGTTTGGGCAAGAGTAGTACTAGGATGGGTGACCCTATGGGAAGTCCTCGGGTTGCACCCCCTCTTTTCAATTTTTTTTGCCCTGTTTAGGGTTGCCAAGATACTTTATCCACCACATTTCTATTACTGAATCCCACGGCACCTTGGGCAAGACAACTTCGCTTCACGTTGGGGCTGGGCTCGCAAACTGAGGGCGTAAGGCTTGTGACCAGGTCTTCATTGCTCCGTTGCCCATAACTTTTGATCCGTAAGGAGTTTCGCGGCGCACAACAAACCGTTGGAAAGCTTTCCGAGAGCTCTACGACAAGGCTGCAAGCATGTCGATATCACGTCTTTCATCAGTTTCGGGCCACTTTTCTTCTTTTGCTATGATTTTTCATCCCATATCCTACGCCGTGAGCTATTAAAAGGACGACAACCTAACTCGCGGGATATTACAGGGCCCTACAGCATGTCGATATCACGTCTTGCGAGGATGCTGCGTTGTTAAAGCGGATGGGTTATCATTAAGCCCATTGGGCCTTTTGAATAGCTCACTGGGCTGAGGCTGTGAACCGTCAATACATAAAGGATTTGTGCCCTCAACATGACGGGTGCGATCATACCAGCACTAATGCATCGGATTCCATCAACACTCCGAAGTCAAACGTGCTTGGGCGAGAGTAGTACTAGGATGGGTGACCCCCTAGGAAGTCCTCATGTTGCACCCCCCCTTTTCAATTTTTTTTGCCCCGGTTAGGGTTGCCAAGATACTTTATCCACAACATTTCTATTAACGAATCCCTCGGCACCTTGGGCTAGACAACCTTGCTTCCCGTAGAGGCTGGGCCCACAAACTGAGGGCGTAGGGCTTGTGACTAGGTCTTCGTCGCTCCGGTGCCCAAAACTTTTGATCCGTAAGGAGTTACGCAGTGCATAGCATACCGTTGGAAAGCACTCCGAGGGCTCTATGATGGGGGCAGCAAGCCTGCTCGACTGCGCCTATTTTCGGAGCCCAAAATTGAATATTTTCATCAATTTCGAGCCACTTTTCTTATTTTTCTCTATTTTTGCGACCCGGATCGTACGTCGTGAGCTGTTAAAAGGCCGACAACCTAACTCGCTGGATATTACAGGGCCCTACAACGTGTTGATATCACGTCTTGCGAGGATGCTGCGTTCTTAAAGCGGATGGGTTGTCGTTAAGCCCATTGGGCCTTTTGAATGGGCTATTTCTCCGGGCTGGGACTGTGAACCGTCAACAAATAAAGGATTTGTGCCCACAACATGACAGGTGCGATCATACCAGTACTAATGCACCGGATCCTATCAGAACTCTGAAGTTAAGTGTGCTTGGGCTATTGTAGTATTAAGATGGGTGACCGCTTGGGAAGTCCTCGTGTTGCACCGCCCTTTTCAATTTTTTTTGCCTCGGTTAGGGTTGCCAAGATACTATGTCCACCATATTTCTTTTACCGAATCCCATGGCACCTTGGGCAAGACAACTTCGCTTCACGTAGAGGCCGTACCTATAAACAAAGGGCGTGGGGCTTGTGACCAGGTCTCTGTCGCTCCGGTGCCTATAACTTTTAATTCATAACGAGTTACGTGGCGCACAGCATACCATTGGAAAGCTCTCCGAGAGCTCTACGACGGGGGCAGCAAGCCTGCTTGGCTGCTCTTGTTTTCAAAGCCCAAAATTGAACATTTTCATCAGTTTTGGGCCACTTTTCTTCTTTTTCTCTATTTTTAGGTGCTGGATCATACGTCGTGAGCTGTTAAAAGGACGACAACCTAACTCGCGGGATATTTATGGGCCCTACAATGCGTCGATATCACATCTTATGACGATGCTGCGTTGTTGAAGTGGATGGGTTGTCATTAAGCCCATTAGGCCTTTTGAATATGCCATCTCTCTAGGCTGTGACTGTGAACCGTCAACACATAGGGGATTTGCATCCTCAACATGACGGATGCGATCATACCAGCACGAATGCACCAGATCCCATCAAAACTTCGAAGTTCAGCGTGCTTAGGCGAGAGTAGTACTACGATGCGTAACCCCTTGGGAAGTCCTCGTGTTGCACACCCCTTTTCAATTTTTTTGCCCCTGTTAGCCTTGCAAAGATGCTTTATCCATCACATTTCTATTACCGAATCCTATGTCACCTTGGAAAGACAACTTCGATTCACGTAGACGTTGGGCCTACAAACTGAGGGCGTGGGGCTTGTGACCGGGTCTCAGTCACTCTGGTGCCCATAACTTTTAATCTGTAAGGAGTTGCGCGGCGCACAGCATACCGTTGGAAAGCTCTCCGAGAGCTCTACGACAAGGACATCAAGTCTGCTCGGCTGCGCCTATTTACCGATCCCAAAATCAAACGTTTTCATCAGTTTTCGGCCACTTTTCTTCTTTTGCTCTATTTTTTCATCCCAGATCGTACGTCTTGAGCGGTTAAAAGGATGACAACCTTACTCGCGGGACATTAGAGGGCCCTACAACGTGTCGATATCACGCCTTGCGAGGATGCTGCGTTGTTGAAACAGATGGGTTGTCGTTAAGCCTATTGAGCCTTTTGAATGGGCTATCTCTCTGGGCTTGGATTGTGAACTGTCAACACATAAAGGATTTGTGCCCACTACATGATGGGTGAAATCATACCAATACTAATGTGTCGGATCCAATCAGAACTTCGAAGTTAAGTGTACTTGGGCGAGAGTAGTACTACGATGGGTAACCCCCTAGGAAGTCCTCGTGTTGTGCACCCTCTTTTCAATTTTTTTTGCCCCGGTTACGGTTGCTAAGATACTTTATCCACCATATTTCTATTACTGAATCGCATGGCACCTTGGGAAAGACAACTTCGCTTCACGTAGAGGCTGGGCTCGCAAACCGAGGGCGTGTGGCTTATGACCAGGTCTGCATCGCTCTTGTGCCCATAACTTTTAATCCGTAAGGAGTTACGCAGCACACAACATACCGTTGGAAAGCTATCAGAGAGCTCTACGATGGGGGCAGCCAGCTTACTTTGCGGCGCTAGTTTTCGGATCCCAAAATCCAACGTTTTCATCAGTTTCGGGCCACTTTTCTTCATTTGCTCTGTTTTTCCGTCCCGGATCGTACGTCGTGAGCTGTTAAAATGACGACAACCTAACTTGCGGGACATTAGAGGGCCCTACAACGCGTCGATATCACGTCTTGCGAGGATGCTGCGTTGTTGAAGCTAATGGGTTATCGTTAAGATCATTGGGCCATTTGAATGGGCCATGTCTCTGGGCTGGGACAGTGAACGGTCAAAACATAAAGGATTTGTGCCCACAACATGACGGGTGCGATCATACCAATACTAATGCACCGGATCCCATCAGAACTCTGAAGTTAAACGTGCTTGGGCGATAGTAATAATAGGATGGGTGACCCCTTGAGAAGTCCTCGTGTTGTACCCCCCTTTTCAATTTTTTTTGCCCCGGTTAGGGTTGTAAAGATACTTTATCCACCACATTTCTATTGCCGAATCACACGGCACCTTGGGCAGGACAACTTCGCTTCACGTGGAGGCTGGGCTCGCAAACCGAGGGCGTTGGGCTTGTGACCAGGTCTCCATCGCTCCCGTGCCCATAACTTTTAATCTGTAAGGAGTTACGCGGCGCACAGCATACCGTTGGAAAGCTTTACGAGAGCTCTACGACAGTGGTAGCCAGCCTGCTAGGCTGCGCCAGTTTTTGAAGATCAAAATCGAACGTTTTCATCCTTTTCTGGCCACTTTTCTTCTTTTGCTCTGTTTTTCCGTCCCGGATCTCACATCGTTAGCTGTTAAAAGGACGACCATGCAACGCCCCGATCCCTCATGAGACCGGAGGCTCTAATAACCAAGCTATTCTCAACCCAATCCCAACCCGGTCTCAAAATTTTAGGAAAAAAAAACGGACAGAGTCTCCCCTGTACCGTGGACATTCTGAAAACCTGTAAACACTCAAGAAAGTCACAACACAATAAGGCAAGCTTTTATAACTAAAGTTCAAAGGTTCATGGCCATCCGAGTCTTGAGGCATACAATAGTTTAGATTCACACAAGCATGCAACCAACTTGACTTCTTCATAAAACCGATTATCATGCCATTCTATGATAACTTTGAAACATACTTAGAAGTTGAACCAACATGTATCAAAACAATCACACCCAAGCATGCAAAGCAACTAGAAATAGAAATATAAGTTATTACAAGCCATAGAATTACCACTGCTAATACAGTCATCTGGCTTCCAACTTACATATTGCACAAATACATATATGAGCCTTAAGGCCCCAAAACAGATTATAACATAGAACAACAAATTCTTCACATAGCAACTAGAAAGCACATCCACCTCAGACAACAATCACACAGCAACTAAGGCAACTCCTTCAACTGCGCCACCTGAAACATGTTAGCGAGGTATGAGCAACCACTGTTGCCCAGTGAGGGATAAAGTCTCCCGGGGCGTGCAATGCAACAAGTAATATAGTTAAACAATAATAGTAATTAAACCATTCAAGAATGACAAAAGCTTAAGTAACCACATATTAAAAAGGATACATTCACTTAACCCCAGTACTCCAATCTTCACTTGGCCTTTATTCACGATCCACGAACCACGATCTCGATCACGATAAGCTGGCATCCCAAACACCAAAGGGTACTCCGGATGTACCCAATCCTACGACCCAACACCCCTTGGCAATCTCCGGACCAGGCGAGTGAGGGAATAGGGTACGGAGCTAGAGCAACCAACCCTGGCAAGCCCGCTGCCACCCAGAGAGGCCCATCGCATCCGCCCCGACGATAAGGTTGCGCAACCCTAGACTCAATAACACAGGAAGCAATAATAATAACAATATAACAAAATAAGCCGATACACAAACAAGAAGGACAACAAAAGAGGTTGTCCTCGAGCACACACATTATCAATCACACCATATGATGAAATATGATACATTCATTAGTCTATAATTGCTAAACTAATCCAACTAAACACTTAAATCACTTAGTATCGAATATTTAGCATATAACAGGATAAGACACATAGAATGCACATAGAAATGATCCCTCACCTTTTAAGAAGTCAAACCTGCGCGAATTAAGCCAAGATTCCCTCAATATTCTCCAAAAGCATCAATTCCCTTCAATTATCACTACCTAATACAATCAACTATATGCATAAGAAGTGGTTTCTTATTGTCAACTAAAGCTAGTTCATAAAGTCATTAAGTTTATCCAATTCTATTTGATTCCCTTTAATTCACATAACTAACAATATATTTCATGGTTTAACAATCATTCTAATCAATATTTGAACAATACATAAACTCAAGTGATCACATATGCAACACTCTTTAATTTCCAAGTATCAAACAAAGACAATAGCATAATAAATAACATATACATAGTCATGATAATTCATATAAGTAGAAACAATATATAACATCTAACCAATAAGTTATATAAGCGTATCTTTACACATATAATGCAATTAATAAGCAATATAAACATGTTTACTCAATCTTTAACTAGTATCGATATAACTTAACTCACAACTTCTCCGAATAGATGAACTTCTTACATAAGTACATTTAAACATTTATCCAATCAATCAAGAATCAACTAACAACAATTATTACCATGGTTCATTACTAGTTCCTTTAGTCTATTCTAAATTCATACTCAACCAAAGCCATGTAAACCAAGCAACTTAATTCACGAGACTTCACTACTATAATGTGTACACTACACAAAGGCATATAAACATTTAATTACTCAATTATAAAGCAATTATTATGAAATTAACTATGCGAACACAAAAGGGTCAATATTATACTTTTCACAAAACTTAACCAAAAGCTCACACATACCTTCGAATAGCATTTAGACACTCTAGGAGCAACTACAAAGCAATACAAGTACTAAAGCAATTAATTCATTCATTTCCCCTTTGTTCAACTAGGCTATTTAGCTTCCTATCGGAATTCAATGATCAAGTTAAACTAGCTAACCATCCTACCAATCTAAGGATACCTAAATACTTCATTTAGAACCTCCAAATCATAACCTATAGCACAAGTACACGAAAACACCAAAAATACCTCTTTGTGGGTTTACACTACAAGTACCAATTTTGGAACCCAAACAAGCGAAACGAAAGTATTTCTAAGGTTTCAATACTTAATAAAGACTAGCCATAACCTCAAAACGTGCCCGGATTTGAGTTAACCCCGAAACCCCTTATTAAAGTAGCTTAATTTGATCAAATTATTCAAATTTTGTACATGGCAAGTGCAACTAACATTTTTTCCACACTCAAGGACCTAATTAGCAACTACTAGAAGCATTGAATCAAATTAAATTGCACAAATTTTCGGAACCCTAGAAATTTTACTATTCATCATCTTTCTCAAAGCTCCAACTCCATTTTCAACCATTCAAAATGCTATCTAACCACAAAAGTATGCTCTATGATCATTAATAAGAGTAATTTAAGCATAAACAAGCATAACCAAGTAATATCTCAACAAATCCCAAAAAAAATAAAGTTTAGGTGCAAAATTTTCAAATACAAAAATAAGATGAAATTCTTACCACACAAGGCTAGAGAAGCTTGAAGAAGATGTAAACATGTTCAAGAACTCAAGATTCAAGCTTGGAATGGATGGAAATGACCAACTATAGCAATTTTGCAAGAAAAAGTTACTATTCCCGTAACTATTTTTTGGTCATTTTTTGACTCTTTTTTTTTTGTTCTTGGCTTATATTATTCTCATGAGAAGGTCAAATAATTAAGGCATTTTAGTAAGGGCAAAAGGGTCATTTGGGTGATCAAATTTCAGCAAAACAAATGCCAAAAATCTGAAAAAATCCCGCTGGTACTATTCATCAGACATTTCGTGAATTTTTTCCCGTTGATCCCGATATGCAATGCACGTACGGTCAGGGGCTCTAGTCCCCTAAAAATATGTAGTATTTTATAAAAATATAAAATGCATGAAAATAAACAATTGAATTTATGAAAATATGGACAATAAAAAAATAAAAAGTAATTAGCTAAGTTACATCCAAATTAACCATTTAATGAATGCAATTAATGAAGTGCTAGGTTCGGGGTGTCACAGACCACCTAACTCGCGGGATATTACATGGCCCTACAACGCGTAGATATCAATTCTTACGAGGATGCTGCGTTGTTGAAGCGGATGGGTTGGCGTTAAGCTCATTCGGCCTTTTGAAAGGGCCATCTCTCTGGGCTGTGACTGTGAACCGTCAACACATAAAGGATTTCTGCCCTCAACATGACGGGTGCGATCATACTAGCACTAATGCACCGGATCCCATCAGAACTCAGAAGTTAAGCGTGCATAGGCGAGAGTATTACTAGGATGGGTAACCCCCTCGGAAGTTCTCGTGTTGCACCTCCCTTTTCAATTTTTTTTGCCCCGGTTAGGGTTGCCAAGATACTTTATCCACCACATTTCTATTACCGAATCCCATGGTACCTTGGGCAAGACAACTTCGCTTCATGTAGAGGCTCGGCCCGCAAACCGAGGGCGTAGGGCTTGTGACCAGGTCTCCGTTGCTCCGGTGCCCATAACTATTGATCCGTAAGGAGTTACACGGCGCACAGCATACCGTTGGAAAGCTCTCCAAGAGCTCTACGACGGGGGCAGCAAGCCTACTCTGCTGCGCCTGTTTTCATAGCCCAGAATTGAACTTTTTCATCAGTTTTAGACCACTTTTCTTCTTTTCCTCTGTTTTTTCATCCCGGATCGTACGTCGTGAGCTGTTAAAAGGACGACAACCTAACTCGCGGGACATTAGAGGGCCCTAAAATGCGTCGATATCACGTCTTGCGAGGATACTGCATTGTTGAAGCGGATGGGTTGTCGTTAAGCCTATTGGGCCTTTTGAATGGGCCATCTCTCTGGGCTGGGACTGTGAACGGTCAACACATAAAAGATTTGTGCCCGCAACATGACGGGTGCGATCATACCAGCACTAATGCACCGGATCCCATCCGAACTCCGAAGTTAAGCGTGCTTGGGCGAGAGTAGTACTAGAATGGGTGACCCCCTATGAAGTCCTCGTGTTGCACCCTCCCTTTTCAATTTTTTTTGCCCCGGTTAGGGTTGCCAAGATACATTATCCACCACATTACTATTACCGAATCCCACGGAACCATGGGCAAGACAACTTCGCTTCACATAGAGGCTGGGACTGCAAACTGAGGAGGTAGGGCTTGTGACCAGGTCTCCGTCGCTCCGGTGCCAATAACTTTTGATCCGTATGGAGTTACGCGGCGCACAACATACCGTTGGAAAGCTCTCCGAGAGGTCTAGGACAGGGGCAGCAAGCCTGCTCGGCTGCACCTATTTTTGGAGACCAAAATCAAATGTTTTCATCAATTTCATACCACTTTTCTTCTTTTCCACTATTTTTTCATCCTGGATCTTACGTCGGGAGCTGTTAAAAGGACGATAACCTAACTCGCGGGACATTAGAGGGCCCTACAACACGTCGATATCACGTCTTGCGAGGATGCTACGTAGTTGAAGCGGATGGGTTGTCATTAAGCCCATTGGGACTTTCGAATGGGCCATCTCTCTTGGCTGGGACTGTGAACGGTCAACACATAAAGGAATTGAGCTGACAACATGATGGGTGCGATCGTACCAGCACCAATGCACCGGATCCCATCAGAACTCCGAAGTTAAGCGTGCTTGGGCGAGAGTAGTACTAGGATGGGTAACCCCCTTGGAAGTCCTCGTGTTGCACCCCCCATTTTCAATTTTTTTTGCCCCGGTTAGGGTTGCCAATACACTTTATCCACCACATTTCTGTTACCAAATCCCACGGCACCTTGGGCAAGACAACTTCACTTCACGTAGAGGCTGGGCCCGCAAACCGAGAGCGTAGGGCTTGTGACTAGGTCTCCGTCGCTCTGGTGCTCATAACTTTTGATCCTTAAGGACTTACGTGGCGCACAGCATACCGTTGGAAAGCTCTCCGAGAGTTCACTGACAGGGGTAGCAAGCCTGCTCGACTGCGCCTATTTTCGGAGCCCAAAATTTAATGTTTTCATCAGTTTCGGGCCACTTTTCTTCTCTTGCTCTGTTTTTTCTTCCCGGATCGTTCGTTGTGAGCTGTTAAAAGGACGACAACCTAACTCGCGATATATTACATTGCCCTACAATGTGTCGATATCACGTCTTGCACGGATGCTACGTTGTTGAAGCAGATGCGTTGTCATTAAGCCCATTGGGCCTTTTGAAGTCCTCATGTTGCACCCCTCATTTTCAATTTTTTTTGCCCCGGTTAGTGTTGCCAAGATGCTTTATCTACCACATTTCAATTACCGAATCCCACGGCACCTTGGGCAAGACTACTGCACTTCACGTAGAGGCTGAGCCCACAAACCGAGGGCGTGAGGCTTGTGACCAGGTCTCCATCGCTCCGGTGCCCATAACTTTTGATCCGTAATGTCTTACGCTGTGCACAGCATACCGTTGGAAAGTTTTTCGAGTGCTCTACGACGGGGGCAGCAAGCCTGCTTGACTGCGCCTATTTTATAAGCCCAAAATCGAATGTTTTCATCAATTTCGGGCCACTTTTCTTCTTTTGCTCTATTTTTCCATCCCGGATAGTACGTCGTGAGCTATTAAAAGGACGACAACCTAACTCGCGGGACATTAGAGGGCCCTGCAACGCGTCGATATCATGTCTTGCAAGGATCCTGCGTTCTTGAAGTGGATGGGTTGTCGTTAAGCCCATTGTGCCTTTTGAATGAGCCATCTCTCTAGGCTGGGACTGTGAACCGTCAACACATATAAGATTTGCGCCCTCAACTTGACGGGTTCGGTCATACCAGTACTAATGAACCGGATCCCATCAGAACTCCGAAGTTAAGTATGCTTGGGCGAGAGTAGTACTAGGACGGGTGACCCCTTGGGAAGTCCTCGTGTTGCACCCCCCTTTTCAATTTTTTTTTTGCCCCGGTTAGGGTTGCCAAGATGCTTTATCCACCACATTTCTTTTACTGAATCCCACGGCACCTTGGGCAAGACAACTTCGCTTCATGTAGAGGCTGGGCCCGCCAACCGAGGGCGTGTTGCTTGTGACCAGGCCTCTATCGCTCCGGTGCCCATAACTTTTGATCCGTAAGGAGTTACACGGCGCACAGCATACAATTGGAAAGCTCTCCGAGAGCTCTACGACGGGGGTAGCAAGTATGCTCGGCTGTGCGCATTTTTTGATCCCAAATTAAAACATTTTCATCAGTTTCGGGCCACTTTTCTTCTTTTGCTCTATTTTTTGATCCCGGATCATACGTTGTGAGCTGTTAAAAGGATGAGAACATAACTCGCGAGACATTAAAGGGCCCTACAATGCGTCGATATCACGTCTTGCGAGGATACTGTGTTGTTGAAGTGGATAGGTTATCGTTAAGCCCATTGGGCCTTTTGAATGGGCCATCTCTCTGGTCTGGGACTATGAACTGTCAACACATAAAGGATTTGTGCCCTCAACATGATGGTTGCAATCATACCAGCACTAATGCACCGGATCCCATCAGAACTCTGAAATTAAGCGTGCTTGGGGGAAAGTAGTACTAGGATGGGTGACCCCCTGGGAAGTCCTTGTGTTGCACCCCCGTTTTCAATTTTTTTTGCCCTGGTTAGGGTTGTCAAGATACTTTATCCACCACATTTCTATTACCGAATCCCACGACACCTTGGGCAACAAACTTCACTTCACGTAAAGGCTGGGCCCACAAACCAAGGGCGTGGGGCTTGTGACCAGGTCTCCATCACTTCGGTGCCCATAACTTTTGATCCGTAAGGGGTTATGCGGCGCAAAGCATACCGTTGGAAAGCTCTCCGAGAGCTCTACGACGGGGGCCGCAAGCTTGCTTAGCTGCGCCTATTTTTAGAGCCCAAAATCAAACGTTTTCATTAGTTTCAGGCCAGTTTTATACTTTTGCTCTGTTTTTCCTGTCCCGGATCGTACGTCGTGAGCTGTTAAAAGGACGACAACCTAACTCGCGAGACAATAGAGGGCCATACAACACGTCGATATCACGTCTTGCTAGGATGCTGCATTGTTGAAGCAGATGGGTTGTCATTAAGCCCATTAGGCCTTTTGAATAGGCCATCTCTCTGGGCTGGGACTGTGAACCGTCAACACATAAAGGATTTGCGCCCTAAACATGACGGGTGCAATCATACGAGCAGTAATACACCGGACCCCATCAGATCTCTGAAGTTATGCGTGCTTGGGCGAGAGTAGTACTAGGATGTGTCTAGGAGTTACGCGGTGCACAACATACCGTTGGAAAGCTCTCCGAGAGCTCTACGACAGGGGCAGTAAGCCTGCTCGGTTGCGCCTATTTTTAGAGCAAAAAATTGAATGTTTTCATCAGCTTCAGACCACTTTTCTTCATTTCCTCTATTTTTCCATCCCGGATCGTACGTCGTGTGCTGTTACAAGGACGACAACCTAACTCGCGGAACAATAGAGGGCCCTAAAATGTGTTGGTATAACATCTTGCAAGGATGCTGCGTTGTTGAAGCGGATGGTTTGTCGTTAGGCCTATTGGGCCTTTTGAATGTGCCATCTCTCTGGGTTGGGACTGTGAACGGTCACACATAAAGGATTTGTGCCCACAACATGACGGGTGCGATCATACCAGCACTAATGCACTGGATCCCATCCGAACTCCGAAGTTAAGCGTGCTTGGGTAAGTGTAGTACTAGGATGGGTGACCCTGTGAAGTCCTCGTGTTGCACCCCCCTTTTGAATTTTTTTTTGCTCCGGTTAGGGTTGCCAAGATACTTTATCCACCATATTACTATTAGCGAATCCCACGGCACCTTGGGCAAGACAACTTCGCTTCACGTAGAGGTTGGGCCCGCAAACTGAGGGGGTAGGGCTTGTGACCAGGTCTCCGTCGCTCCGGTGCCCATAACTTTTGATCCGTATGGAGTTATGCGGCGCACAACATACCGTTGGAAAGCTCTCCGAGAGCTCTACAACAGGGAAAACTAGCTGCACCTGTTTTCGGAGCCCAATATCAAACGTTTTCATCAATTTCAGACCACTTTTCTTCTTTTCCATTGTTTTTTTATACCGGATCGAACGTCGTGAGCTGTTAAAAGGACGACAACCTAACTCGCGGGACATTAGAGGGCTTTACAATGCGTCGATATCACGTCTTGCGAGGATGCTACGTTGTTGAAGCGGATGGGTTGTCATTAAGCCTATTGGGCCTTTTGAATGGGCCATCTCTCTGGGCTGGGACTGTGAACGGTCAACATATAAAGGATTTGTGCCCACAATATGACGGGTGCGATCATACCATCACTAATGCACCGGATCCTATCAGAACTCCGAAGCTAAGCGCGCTTGCGCGAGAGTAGTAATAGGATGGGTGACACACTGCGAAGTCTTCGTGTTGCGAGCCCCCTTTTCAATTTTTTTTGCCCCGGTTAGGGTTGCCAAGACACTTTATCCACCACATTTCTATTACTGAATCCCACGGCACCTTCGGCAAGACAACTTCGCTTCACGTAGAGGCTGGGCCCGCAAACCGTGGGCTTAGGGCTTGTGACTAGGTCTCAATCGCTCCGGTGCTCATAACTTTTTATCCGTAAGGAGTTACGCAGCACACAACATACCGTTGAAAAGCTCTGCGAGAGCTCTACGATAGGGGTAGGGAGCCTGCTCGATTGCGCCTATTTTCGGAGCCCAAAATTGAATGTTTGCATCAGTTTCGGGCCACTTTTCTTCTTTAGCTCTATTTTTTCATCCCGGATCGTACGTTGTGAGCTGTTAAAAGGACGACAACCTAACTCGTAGGATATTAAGAGGCCTTACAACGTGTCGATATGACGTCTTGCGAGGATGCTGCGTTGTTAAAGCGGATGGGTTGTCATTAAGTCCATTGGGCCTTTTGAATGGGCCATCTCTCTAGGCTAGGACTGTGAACCGTCAACACAAAGGATTTGTGCCCACAACAAGACGGGTGCGATCATACCAGCACTAATGCACCGGACCCCATCCGAACGCCAAAGTTAAGCGTGCTTGGGCGAGAGTAGTACTAGGTTGGGTGACCCCTTAGGAAGTCCTCGTGTTGCACCCCCTATTTTCAATTTTTTTTGCCCCGGTTAGGGTTGCCAAGATACTTTATCCACCATATTTCAGTTACCGAATCCCACGACACCTTGGGCAAGGCAACTTCGTTTCACGTAGAGGCTGGGCTCGCAAACCGAGGGCATAGGGCTTGTGACCAGGTCTTCATCGCTTTGGTGCCCATAACTTTTAATCCGTAAGAAATTACGCAGCGCACAACATACCATTGGAAATCTCTCCGAGAACTCTATGACGGAGCAGTAAGCCTGCTCGGCTGCGCCTGTTTTCAGAGCCCAAAATCGAACATTTTCATCAGTTTCAGACCACATTTCTTTGTTTCCTCTGTTTTTCCATCCCGGATCGTACGTCGTGAGATGTTAAAAGGATGACAACCAAACTCGCGGGACAATAGAGGGTCCTACAACGCGTCGATATCACATCTTGCGAGGATGCTGCGTTGTTGAAGCGGATGGGTTGTCGTTAAGCCCATTAGGCCATTTGAATAGGCCATCTCTCTAGGCTGGGACTGTGAACCGTCAACACATAAAGGATTTGTGCCCTAAACATGATGCGTGCGCTCATACCAGCACTAATGCACCAGACCCCATCAGAACTCCGAAGTTAAGCGTGCTTGGGCGAGAGTAGTACTAGGATTGGTGACCCCCTGGGAAGTCCTCGTGTTGCACCCCTCATTTTCAATTTTTTTTGCCCCGCTTAGGGTTGCCAAGATGCTTTATCCACCACATTTCTATTACCGAATCCCACGGCACCTTGGGCAAGACTACTGCGCTTCACGTAGAGGCTGGGCCCGCAAACCGAGGGCGTGGGGCTTGTGACCAAGTCTCCATCGCTCCGGTGCCCATAACTTTTGATCCGTAATGTCTTACGCAGCACACAGCATACCGTTGGAAAGTTCTCTGAATGCTCTACAATGGGGGTAGCAAGCTTGCTTGACTGCGCCTGTTTTTGTAGCCCAAAATTGAATATTTTCATCATTTTTGGTCCAAGTTTCTTCTTTTGCTCCGTTTTTCCATCCCGGATCGTACGTCGTGAGTTATTAAAAGGAAGACAACCTAACTTGCGGGACGTTAGAGGGCCCTGCAACACGTCAATATCACGTCTTGCAAGGATGCTGCGTTGTTGAAGTGGATGGGTTGTCATTAAGCCCATTGTGCCTTTTGAATGGGCCATCTCTCTAGGCTGGGACAATGAACCATCAACATATATCGGATTTGCGCCCTCAACTTGACGGGTTCGGTCATACCAGCACTAATGAACCGGATCCCATCAGAACTCCGAAGTTAAGTATGCTTGGGCGAGAGTAGTACTAAGATGGGTGACCCCCTAGGAAGTCCTTGTGTTGCACCCCCCTTTTCAATTTTTTTTTGCCCCGATTAGGGTTGCCAAGATGGTTTATCCACCACATTTCTATTACCCAATCCCACGGCACCTAGGGCAAGACAACGTCGCTTCACGTAGAGGCTGGGCCAGCCAACCGAGGGCGTGGTGCTTGTGACCAGGTCTTCGTCACTTTGGTGCCCATAACTACTGATCCGTAAGGAGTTATCCAGCGCATAGCATACCGTTGGAAAGCTCTCCGAGATCTCTACAACGGGGGTAGCAAGCCTACTCGACTGCGCCCATTTTTGGATCCCAAAATAAAACATTTTCATCAGTTTCGGGCCACTTTTCTTCTTTTGCTCAATTTTTTCATCCCGGATCGGACGTTGTGAGTTGTTAAAAGGACGAGAACCTAACTCGCGGGACATTAGAGGGCCCTACAATGCGTCGATATCACATCTTGCGAGGATGTTTTATTGTTGAAGTGATTGGGTTGTCGTTAAGCCCATTGGGCCTTTTGAATGGGCCATCTCTCTGGTCTGGGACTATGAACTGTCAACACATAAAGGATTTGTGCCCTCAACATGATGGTTGCAATCATACCAGCGCTAATGCACCAGATCCCACTAGAACTCCGAAATTAAGGGTGCTTGGGTAAGAGCAGTACTAGGATGGGTGACCCCCTGGGAAGTCCTCATGTTGCACCCCCCATTTCAATTTTTTTCCCCCGTTAAGGTTGCCAAGATACTTTATCCACCACATTACTATTATCAAATCCCACGGTACCTTGGGCAAGACAACTTCGGTTCACATAGAGGCTGGGTCCGCAAACCGAGGGGGTAGGGCTTGTGACCAGGTCTCCGTCGCTCCGATGCCCATAACTTTAGATCCGCATGGAGTTACGTGGCGTACAACATACCGTTGGAAAGCTCTCCGAGAGCTCTACGATAGAGGCAGCAAGCCTGCTCGGCTGCACCTGTTTTCGGAGCCCAAAATCGAACATTTTCATCAATTTTATACCACTTTTCTTCTTTTCCACTATTTTTTCATCCCGGATCGTACGTTGTGAGCTGTTAAAAGGACGACAACCTAACTCGCAGGACATTAGAGGGCCCTACAATGCGTCGACATCACGTCTTGAGAGGATGTTGTGTTGTTGAAGCAAATGGGTTGTCGTTAAGCCTATTGGGCCTTTTGAATGGGCCATCTCTCTGGGCTAGGACTGTGAACGGTCAACACATAAAGGATTTGTGCCCACAACATGACGGGTGCGATCATACTAGCACTAATGCACCGGATCCCATCAAAACTCCGAAGTTAAGCGTGCTTAGGCGAGAGTAGTACTAGGATGGGTGACCCCCTACGAAGTTCTCATGTTGTACACCCCATTTTCAATTTTTTTGGCCCGGTTAGGGTTGCCAAGACACTTTATCCACAACATTTCTATTACCAAATCCCACGGCACCTTGGGCAAGACAACTTCGCTTTACGTAGATGCTGGGCACGCAAACCGAGGGCGTAGGGCTTGTGACTAGGTCTCCGTCGCTCCGGTGCTCATAACTTTTAATCCGTAAGGAGTTACACGGCGCACAGCATACCGTTGGAAAGCTCTCTGAGAGCTTTACGACGGGGGCAGGAAGCCTTCTCGACTGCGTCTATTTTCGAAGCCCAAAATTGAATGTTTTCATCAGTTTCGGGCCACTTTTCTTCTTTTGCTCTGTTTTTTGGTCCCAGATCATACGTTGTGAGCTGTTAAAAGGTCAACAACCTAACTCGTGGGATATTACAGGGCCCTACAACGTATCGATATCACATCTTGCGGGGATGCTGCGTTGTTAAAGCAGATGGGTTGTCATTAAGCCCATTGGGCCTTTTGAATGGGCCATCTCTCTAGGCTGGGACTGTGAACCGTCAACACAAAGGATTTGTGCCCACAACATGACGGGTGCGATAATACCAGCACTAATGCACCGGATCGCATCAGAACTCCAAAGTTAAGCGTGCTTGGGCGAGAGTAGTACTAGGATGGGTGACCCCTTGGGAAGTCCTCGTGTTGCACCCCCCCTTTTCAATTTTTTTTGCCCCGGTTAGGATTGCCAAGATACTTTATCAACATATTTCAATTACCTAATCCCACGGAACCTTGGGCAAGGAAACTTCATTTCACGTGGAGGCTGGGTTCGCAAACCGAGGGCATAGGGATTATGACCCGGTTCCATCGCTCTGGTGCCCATAACTTTTAATCCGTAAGGAGTTACGCGGTGCACAGCATACCACTGGAAAGCTCTCCGAGAGCTCTACGACGGGAGCAGCAAGCTTGCTCTGCTGCGCCTGTTTTTGGAGCCCAAAATCTAGCATATTATTCAGTTTCAGACCACCTTTCTTCTTTTCCTATATTTTTTCGTCCCGAATCGTACGTCGTGAGTTTTTAAAAGGACGACAACCTAACTCGCGCGATATTATAGGGCCCTACAACGCATCGAAAACACGTCTTGTGAGGATGCTGCGTTGTTGAAGCTGATGGGTTATCGTTAAGCCCATTGGGCCTTTTGAATGGGCCATCTCTCTGGGCTGGGACTGTGAACGGTCAACACATAAAGGATTTGTGCCCTCAACATGACAGGTGCGATCATACCAGTAGTAATGCATCGGATCCCATCAGAACTCCGATGTTATGTGTGCTTGGGCGAGAGTAGTACTAGGATGGGTGACCCCCTCGGAAGTCCTCTTGTTGCACCCCATTTTTCAATTTTTTTTCCCCTTGTTAGGGTTGCCAAGATACTTTATCCACCATATTTCTATTACCGAATCCCACGGCACCTTGGGCAAGACAACTACGTTTCACGTAGAGGCTTTGCCGGCAAACTGAGGGCGTAGGGCTTGAGACCAAGTCTCCGTCGCTCCAGTGCCCATAACTTTTGATCCGTAAGGAGTTACGCGGCGCACAAAATACCGTTAAAAAGCTCTCCGACAGCTCTACGACGGGGCCAGCAAGGCTACACCTGTTTTCAGAGCCTAAAATGGAAGGTTTTTATCGGTTTCAGACCACTTTTCTTTTTTCCTCTGTTTTTCCATCCCGGATCGTACGTCGTGTGCTGTTAAAAGGATGACAACCTAACTTGCGGGACATTAGAGTGCCCTACAACACGTCGATATCACGTCTTGCGAAGATGCTACGTTGTTGAAGCGGATGGGTTGTCGTTATGCCCATGGGGCCTTCTGAATGGGCCATCTTTCTGGGCTGGGACTGTGAACGGTCAACACATAAAGGATTTGTGCCCTCAACATGATAGGCGCGATCATACCAGCACTAATGCACCGGATCCCATCAGAACTCTGATGTTATGCGTGCTTGGGCGAGAGTGGTACTAAGATGGGTGACCCCTTGGGAAGTTCTCGTGTTGCACCCCCGTTTTCAATTTTTTTTGCTTCGGTTAGGGTTGTCAAGATACTTTATCCATTATTTTTTTATTACCGAATCCTATGGCAACTTAGGCAAGACAACTTCGCTTCGCGTAGAGGCTGGGCCGGCAAACTGAGGGCGTAAGGCTTGTGACCAGGTCTTCGTCGCTCCAATGCCCATAACTTTTGATTCGTAAGGAGTTAGGCGGCGCACAATATACAATTGGAAAGCTCTCCGAGAGCTCTACGACGGGGGCAACAAGCCTGCTCGGCTGCGCCAATTTTTGGAGCCCAAACCACTTTTCTTCTTTTCCTCTATTTTTTCGTCCCATATCGTACGACGTGAGCTGTTAAAAGGACAACAACCTAACTCGCGGGATATTAGAGGACCCTAAAATGCGTCGATATCACATCTTGCGAGGATGCTGCATTGTTGAAGCGGATGGGTTGTCGTTAAGCCTATTGGATCTTTTGAATGGGCCATTTCTCTGGGCTGCGACTGTGAATCGTCAACACATAAAGCATTTGTGCCCTCAACATACCGGGTACGATCATCCCAGCACTAATGCACTGGATCCCATCAGAACTCCGAAGTTAAGCGTGCTTGGACGAGAGTAGTACTAGGATGGGTGACCACCTAGGAAGTCCTCGTGTTGCACCCCCTTTTCAATTTTTTTTGCCCCGGTTCGGGTTGCCGAGATACTTTATCCACCACATTTCTTTTACCGAAGCCCACGACACCTTGGGCTTGACGTAGAGGCTGGGCCCGCAAACCGAGGGCGTAGGGCTTGTGACCAGGTCTCCATAACTCCTGTGCCCATAACTTTTGATTCGTAAGGAGTTACGCTGCGCACAGCAAACCGTTGGAAAGCTCTCCGAGAGCTCTACGATGGGGGTAGCAAGCCTGCTCGGCTGCGTCTATTTTCAGAGACCAAAATTGAACGTTTTCATCAGTTTCAGACCACTTTTCTTCTTTTCCTCTGTTTTTCTGTCCCGGATGGTACGTCGTGAGCTGTTACAAGGACGACAACCTAACTCGCGGGATATTACAGGGCCCTAAAACATGTCGATATCACGTCTTGCGTGGATGCTGCGTTGTTAAGGCGGATGGGTTGTTGTTAAGCCCATTGGGCCTTTTGAATGGGCCATCTCTCTGGGCTGCGACTATGAACCGTCAAAACATAAAGGATTTGTGCCCACAACATGACGGGTGCGATCATACCAGCACTAATGCACCGGATCCCATCAGCAATCCGAAGTTAAGCATGCTTGGGCGAGAGTAGTACTAGGATAGGTGACCCCTTGGGAAGTCCTCGTGTTGCACTCCCCTTTTGAATTTGTATTGCCTCAGTTAGGGTTTCGAAGATACTTTATCCACCACATTTCTATTACCGAATCCCACGACACCTTGGGCTAGACAACTTCGCTTCACGTAGAGGCTGGGCCCGCAAATCGAGCGCGTAGGGCTTGTGACCAGTTCTCCGTCGCTCCGGTACCCATAACTTTTAATCCGTAAGAAGTTACGCGAAGTACAGCATACCGTTAGAAAGCTCTTCGGGAGCTCTACGATGGGGGCAACGAGCCTGCTCAGCTGCGCCTATTTTTAGAGCCCAAAATCGAACGTTTTCATCAGTTTCGGGCCACTTTTCTACTTTTGCTCTATTTTTCGTCCCGAATCGTACGTCGTGAGCTGTTAAAAGGCTGACAACCTAACTCGCGGGACATTAGAGGGCCCTACAACACTTCGATATCACGTCTTGTGAGGATGCTGCATTGTTGAAGCAGATGGGTTGTCGTTAAGCCCATTGGGCCTTTTGAATAGGCCATCTCTCTGGGCTAGGACTGTGAACGGTCAACACATAAAGGATTTGCGCCCACAACATGACGGGTGCGAGCATACCAGCACTGTTGCACCGGATCCCATCAGAACTCCGAAGTTAAGCGTGCTTGGATCAGAGTAGTACTAGGATGGGTGACCCCCTGGGTAGTCCTCGTGTTGTACCCCCCTTTTCAATTTTTTTTGCCCCGGTTAGTGTTGCCAAGATACTTTATCCACCACATTTCTATTACCGAATCCTACGGCACCTTGGGCTAGACAACTTCACTTCACGTAGAGGTTGGGCCGGCAAACTGAGGGCGTAGGGCTTGTGACCAGGTCTTTTTTCGCTCCGGTGCCCATAACTTTTGATCCGTAAAGAGTTACCCAGCGCACAATATACTGTTGGAAAGCTCTCCGAGAGCTCTACGTCGGGGGTAGCTAGCCTACTCCGCTGTTTTTCCCTCCCGGATCGTACGTCCTGAGATGTTAAAAGGATGACAACCTAACTCGTGGGACATTAGAGGGCCCTACAATGTGTCGATATCACTTCTTGCGAGGATGTTGCGTTGTTGAAGCGGATGGGTTATCGTTAAGCCCATTGGGGATTTTGAATGGGCCATCTCTCTGGGCTAGGACTGTGAACGGTCAACACATAAAGGATTTGTGCCCTCAACATGATGGGTGTGATCATACAAACACCGATGCACCGGATCCCATCAGAACTCCGTAGTTAAGCGTGCTTGGGCGAGAGTAGTACTAGGATGGGTAACCCCCTGGGAAGTCCTCGTGTTCCACCCCCCCTTTTCAATTTCTTTTGCCCCGATTAGGGTTGCCAAGATACTTTATCCACCACATTTCTATTACCGAATCCCACGACACCTTGGACAAGACAACTTCGCTTCACGTAGGGGCTAGGCCCGCAAACCGAGAGCGTAGGGCTTGTGACATGGTCTCTGTCGCTCCGATGCTTATAACTTTTAATTCGTAAGGATTTACGCGGCGTACAGCATACCGTTGGAAAGCTCTCTGAGAGCTCTACGATGGGAGAAGCAAGTTTGCTCAACTGCAACTGTTTTCAGAGCCCAAAATCGAATGTTTCCATCAATTTCAGACCACTTTTCTTCTTTTCCTCTGCTTTTCTGTCCCGGATCGTATGTCGTGAGCTGTTAAAAGGACGACAACCCTACTCGCGGGACATTAGAGGGCCCTATAACGCGTCAATATCACGTCTTGCGAGGATGCTGCGTTGTTGAAGCGGATGGGTTGTCGTTAAGCCCATTAGGCCTTTTGAATGGGCCATCTCTCTAGGTTGGGACTGTGAACCGTTAACACATAAAGAATTTGTGCCCACAACACGACAGGTGCGATCATACCAGCACTAATGCACTGGATCCCGTCAGAACTTCGAAGTTAAGCGTGCTTGGGCAAGAGTAGTACTAAGATGGATGACCCCTTGGGAAGTCCTCGTGTTGCACCCCCCCCCCCCCCCCCGCCCCTTTTCAATTTCTTTTGCCCCGATTAGGGTTGCCAAGATACTTTATCCACCACATTTCTATTACCGAATCCCACGACACCTTGGACAAGACAACTTCGCTTCACGTAGGGGCTAGGCCCGCAAACCGAGAGCGTAGGGCTTGTGACATGGTCTCTGTCGCTCCGATGCTTATAACTTTTAATTCGTAAGGATTTACGCGGCGTACAGCATACCGTTGGAAAGCTCTCTGAGAGCTCTACGATGGGGGTAGCAGCCTGCTCGATTGCGCCTGTTTTCGAAGCCCAAAATTGAACGTTTTCATCAGTTTCGGGCCACTTTCTACTTTTGCTCTATTTTTTCGTCCCAGATCGTACGTCGTGAGCTGTTAAAAGGATGACAACCTAACTCGCAGGACATTTCTCACGCCCCAACCTGGCCTATAAAGGTTAGACTAGGGTGTGATCTAAACATTCAAGTCATGTCTCGTACTTAATTGTTCATGAAAGTTTAACGCTTAACATTTAGCCTAGACTCCACAATTTTTCCGAAAAATCGGCAGCATATTGGCTGTAATTGGGCTCTTTAGTTTGACCTAGTTCTCTAAACGCCTCAAATTTCATTTCAAACTAAGATTACCATTTACCATCAATTGAAACGCCTACTAGTTATCTCGATGTCTCGTTTGATTAATAACCTAGCATGATACTATGTCTCGTTTGTTTGTTAATCCTCGTTACAAAAGTACCTGTTGATCTTAGCTTAACAATGGGTACCTGCTTAAGATTGGATAGGTTCATTTTACTTAGTCCTTACCTGATACTTCATAATCCTATAATATATACTAACCAGTAACAATAGCAAAATGACCATAGTAGTGTCTGTCTAAGCCAAAATTAGACCCCAAATTACAACGGGGGTCTTTTTCATTACATCAACAAGCAACATAAAAGAAATAGTCTTCAAACGACATATTGTTCACAAAATGGCCATAGTCACGTAAGGCACGTAGGGCAAGCATTCATTCCAAGGAGTCATCGTTAGGCACGTTGTCCTCGGGTACCTGTTCTTGATCTTCTTCACCTGAGATGATAAAAGAGGGTGAGTCCTTATGAACTCAGCGAGGGGGAACGAGAAATAGGTTTTGAAACTCATTTTCCGGTTCAACTTATGAAAACCCTTTTTGCAAGAATGAATATATCACAAGTAAGTACATTACATGACATAAAAGTAAAGGAACAAAATTACCCGTCTTTCCTCCCCGAGGTCCTCTAGGAACCAAGCGAGAGTACTTATACACATAGTGAAAAGGATACGGTAAGCTTTTGCTCTCAGTTCATGTCAGTATCAGTTGTTGCAGCCGACTTCCATCATCCCCTTATCACGCCAAATGGGTGTACTCCGGATGTACCCTGAAATCCTACAACCCAACTCTCCGAGGAAGTCTAGCCCCCAAGCGAGAGAAAGAATTGGATAATGGTAGTCACTGTTGCACTGGCAAGACCGATGCCACCCGGTGTGCGTGAACGCTACCATGCTAGAATGAAAGGTTGCAACCTTGTATGCAATGCACATTTATGACATTTAATATATCACATTAGGAGGACAACAAAGTAGGTTGCCTCTGAGCAGTCATAAGATTGCACATTGACAAGTAAACAAGCGAAGCACGATAAGACAAGTAATTTCACTTGAAAGGCACATGGAGTTATATGAACAATAAACGGGCAGCCATGTAACGCATGTAAATCATGTCATATAACTTATTTCGAAGTTCACGTATTCAAATAATAAGATTATTCATCATGCAACGACATCTACGTGGGACCGGGTGCAAGAAAAGCCTACTTATCAACATGTAATCATCAAAAGCATATTTAGGGCTACAAGGGCAACTACGGGCAGCCTACTAAACACATGATCAAACACAACATCCAAAGGATCGACACTTAGCAAGTTGACCCAGATACTAGGGTTCCAATTCGTGCTTACCCGTGCGATTAAGCCCCAAGTAATCTCAAGATCAAACTCAAGCCATGCATCGATTAATTCAAACACCCTCAAGTATTCAAAACAGTCCACACAACATCTAAATGCCACAATCCCAAGCATTTAATACAACGAGAGAAGCTACAATAATTTTTCTAAGCATATCACTAAGTGAAACCCTCACTGCAATGGACTGTTTTCTTACAATCATTAAGACAAGCAAACAATCTCCAATTCTAGTGAATAAGATGTCAAATTAAATCTTAGGAAGTGAACTAAATTCAGAAACAAACCTCGCATCATTTGGAGTTGGAGTCAATAGTTATAGCCAAAACAGTGAGACTGCACAAAACTGTCCAGATTTGCACACATTTCAATACTTGTCGTTTTTGAGGTCCTTAGGGTCAGATTTAGCCTTAGTCCATTTCTGACAAAAATGTCCAGAACTGAAAAATATAGGAGCACACCAAATTTCATGCATTTTGGATATCATTTACTAAGTCAAAACTGGTTGGTTCTACAAGGTTAGTGCATCTGTCAGAACCTGTTTCATTTTTCCAGACTTTCCAGATTTGGACACATTTTAATGATTTGCCATTTTGACAACCTTAGATTCAAAATTAGCTTTGGCCTATTTCTGAGAAAAATGTTCAAAACCGGCAAAAAAAGTTACCTGCAAATTTTCATGTATTTTGAACATCATTTACCTAGCCAAAATCACCTCGCACCAACAAGACAGAAAGCTGTCACATGCACGATTTCATCTATCATCACATTCTAGCCCCAAAATCTTGCCATGCATGGTTATAAAAGCTTATGAACACACATATATCTCAAGTACAGAAGTAAAGATAGAAATTTAAGGGCATGCATGTGGTTTTTTGAAAGATTTTCAAGAAGTTTAGCCCTCACCTTAGCAAAACAACAAGAAGATGCACAAGATTCTTGGTGAAGCACAAAGTTTACATTTTTCCTTGCTTAGCCGAGACACCACTCGATTTTTCTCAAATTTCCTAGCTTAGTAACCAAGTTCTTAGTAGGTGCATGTGGTTAGAACAAGAAGAAAAGAAATGGAAGCTAGCAAACTCACCTAAGCCGAAATGGAGATTCAAAGAGCTTGCATGTGTGTTTCTTGCAACCTAGCTTGCTTAGTCGAGCTCCCTAGCTTATTGCATGCCTTGATGAACCATGGAGTGATGAAGATAAGCTATGGAGTGTAGAAACTCAGCCAAGGCCGAGAGAGAGAGAAGAATGAGAGGGAGAGAGAAGGATGAGAGGAAATGAGAGAAATGAAAGAAAAATAAAAGCTTTTGCAAGGTTTGCAGCATGTGTCGGCCTTGAGCTTTGCAATTTCAGATTTTTTGTGTCTTCAAGGAGTATAATTTGAAGTGTTTAGCATGGGCAAGGAGCTTATGTCGAGATTGGTGGAGCTTGGTAGAGTTTTTGAGCTATTTTTTATTGCTTTGTGTCATTAGTTGTCATAGAATTGTGTAGGTTCAATTTGAATTATGCAAAGCAAGCACAAAGCACACAAGGTGGTCAACCAAAGAGGTGTTCAAATCTGATTTTTTTTGTCTTGTTCAAGGCTTATTTTATTGTGTGTTTGGAATATGCAAAGAATAAAGAATAAAGAATAAAGAATGTCTAGCTTTTGGTGCAATTTCATCTTCTAGTGGGTTGAATTAGTAATTTAATATTAGATAGTGGGATTTGTAGGATTAATTAATGACCTAGTGCTTCGTATAAGATGCTTTCTTGATTAGCGTGAAGGCATGTTTTCCTAGGTCTAGGATACGCATTACGAGGTATGGCACGAACTACGAGATGAATGCACGTTTCCCGAGTAAATGCACGTAACCCTAAATGAATGCACGTAATTCAATGCAAGGCACACAAAACGAAACACAACTCTTAAACCTAGGTCAAGGTACGCAAATCTAGGTTAAGGCATACAAAACGAGATATCGCACGTAAATCGAGGTCGGGCCTCACACATTAGAGGGCCCTACAATACGTCGATATCATGTCTTGCAAGGATGTTGCGTTGTTGAAGCGGATGGGTTGTCGTTAAGCCCATTGGGCTTTTGAATGGGCCATCTCTCTAGGCTGGGACTGTGAACGGTCAACACATAAAGGATTTGTGCCCACAACATGACGGGTGCGATCATACCAGCACTAATGCACCGGATCCCATCAGAACTCCGAAGTTAAGCGTGCTTGGGCTAGAGTAGTACTAGGATGGGTGACCCCATGGGAAGTCCTCGTGTTGTACCCCAATTTTCAATTTTTTTTGCCCCAGTTAGTGTTGCCAAGATACTTTATTCACCACATTTCTATTACCGAATCCCACGACACCTTGGGCAAGACAACTTCACTTCAAGTAGAGGCTGGGCCGGCAAACTGAGGGCGTAGGACTTGTGACGAGGTATCCGTCGATCCGGTGCCCATAACTTTTGATCCGTAATGAGTTACGCGAAGCATAGTATACAGTTGGAAAGCTCTCCGAGAGCTCTACAATGAGGGCAGCAAGCTTGCTCGGCTGCGCCTGTTTTTGGAGCCGAAAATCGAACATTTTCATCAGTTTCAGACCACTTTTCTTCTTTTCCTCTGTTTTTCTGTCCCAGATCGTATGTCCTGAGCTGTTAATAGGATGACAACCTAACTCGCGGGACATTAGAGGGCCCTACAACGTGTCGATATCACGTCTTGTAAGGATGCTACGTTGTCGGAGCAGATGGGTTGTCGTTAAGCCCATTGGGCCTTTTGAATGGGCCATCTCTCTGGGCTGCGACTATGAACGGTCAACACATAAAGGGTTTGTACCCTCAACATGACGGGTGCGATCATAACAGCACCGATGCACCGGATCCCATCAGAACTCCGAAGTTAAGCGTGCTTGGGTGAGAGTAGTACAAGGATGGGTGACCCCCTGGGAAGTCCTCGTGTTGCACCCCCTTTTTCAATTTTTTTTGCCCCGGTTAGTGTTGCCAAGATACTTTATTCACCACATTTCTATTACTGAATCCCACGGCACCTTGGGTAAGACAACTTTGCTTCACGTAGAGGCTGGGCCGGCAAACTGAGGGCGTAGGGCTTGTGACCAGATCTCCGACGCTCCGGTGCCCATAACTTTTGATCCGTAAAGAGTTACGCGGCGCACAGTATACCGTTTGAAAGCTCTCAGAGAGCTCTACAATTGGGGCAGCTAGCCTGCTCAGCTGCGTTTGTTTTCTGAGCCCAAAATTGAACGTTTTTTTCAGTTTCAGACCACTTTTCTTCTTTTCCTCTGTTTTTCCGTGACGGATCGTACGTCCTGAGCTGCAAATAGAATGACAACCTAACTCGCGGGACATTAGGGGGCCGTACAACATGTTGATATCACGACTAGCGAGGATGCTATGTTGTTGATGTAGATGGATTGTCAATAAGCCCATTGGGCCTTTTGAATGGGCCATCTCTCTGCACTGGGACTGTGAGCGGTCAACACATAAAGGATTTCTACCCACAACATGACGGGTGCGATCATAGCAGCACTAATGCACCAGATCCCATCAAAACTCCGATGTTAAGCGTGCTTGGGTGAGAGTAGTACTAGGATGGGTGACCCCCTGGAAAGTCCTCGTGTTGTACACCCCCTTTTCAATTTTTTTTGCCCCGGTTAGGGTTGCCAAGAAACTTTATCCACCACATTTCTATTACCGAATCCCACAGCACCTTGGGCAAGACAACTTCGCTTCACGTAGAGGCTGGGCCCGCAAACTGAGGGCGTAGGGCTTGTGACCAGGTTTTCGTCGCTCTGGTGCCCATAACTTTTGATCCGTAAAGAGTTACGCGGTGCACAGTATACCGTTGGAAAACTCTCTGAGAGCTCTACGATGGGGCAGCAAGCTTGCTCGGCTACGCCTATTTTCAGAGCCCAAAATTGAACGTTTTCATCAGTTTCGGCCCACTTTTCTACTTTTGCTTTATTTTTCCGTCCCGGATTGTACGTCCTGAGCTGTTAAAAGGATGACAACCTAAATTGCGGGACATTACAGGGCCCAAAAATGCGTCGATATCACGTCTTGCGAGGATGCTGCGTTGTTGAAGCGGATGGGTTGTCGTTAAGCCCATTGGGCCTTTTGAATGGGCCATCTCTCTAGGCTGGGACTGTGAATGGTCAACACATAAAGGATTTATGCCCTCAATATGATGGGTACGATCATACCAGCACCGTTGCACCGGATCCCCTCAGAACTGCGAAGTTATGCGTGCTAGGGCAAGAGACCCCGTGGGAAGTCCTCGTGTTGCACCCCCTTTTCAATTTTTTTTGCCCCGGTTATGGTTGCTAAGATTCTTCATCCACCACATTTCTATTTCCGAATCCCACGGCACCTTGGGCAAGAAAACTTCGCTTCACGTAAAGTCTGGGCCCGCAAACCGAGGGCTTAAGGCTTGTGACCAGGTCTCCGTCGCTCCAGTGCCCATAACTTTTGATCCGTAAGGAGTTACACGGCGCACAGCAAACCGTTAGAAAGCTCTCCGAGAGCTCTACGATGGGGCAGCAGGCCTGCTCAGCTGCGCAAGTTTTTGGAGCCCAAAATCGAACGTTTTCATCAATTTCAGACCACTTTTCTTCCTTTCCTCTATTTTTTGTCCCGGATCGTAAGTCGTGAGCTGTTACACGGATGACAACCTAATTCGCGGGACATTAGAGGGGCCTACAACGCGTCGATATCACGTCTTGCGAGGATGTTGCGTTGTTCAAGCGGATGGGTTGTCGTTAAGCCCAATGGGCCTTTTGAATGGGCTATTTCTCTAGGCTGGGACTGTGAACGGTCAACACATAAAGGATTTGTGCCCTCAACATGACGGGTGCGATCATAGCAGCACCGATACACCGGATCCCATCAGAACTCCGAAGTTAAGCGTGTTTGGGCGAGAGTAGTGCAAGGATCGATGACCCCCTAGGATGTTCTCGTGTTGCACCCCCATTTCAATTTTTTTTTGCCCCGGTTAGGGTTGCCAACATACTTTATCCACCACATTTCTATTACTGAATCCCACAGCCTATTGGGCAAGACAACTTCGCTTCACGTAGAGGCTGGGCCCACAAACCGATAGCGTAGGACTTGTGACTAGGTCTCCGTCGCTCCGGTGCCTATAACTTTTGATCCGTAAAGAGTTACGCGGCGCACAGTATACCGTTGGAAAGCTCTCTGAGAGCTCTACGACGGGGGTAAAAAGTATACTCGGCTGCGCCTATTTTCGGAGCCCAAAATCTTACATTTTCATCAGGTTTAAATCACTTTTCTTCTTTTGCTCTGGTTTTCCGTCCCGTATCATACGTCGTGATTTGTTAAAAGGACGACAACCTAACTAGCGGGACATTAGTGGGCCCTACAATGTATCGATATCACGTCTTGCGAGGATGCTGCGTTGTTGAAGTGGATAGGTTATCGTTAAGCCCATTGGGCCTTTTCAATGGGCCATCTCTCTGGGCTTGGACTGTGAACGGGCAACACATAAAGGATATGTTCCCTTAACATGACGGGTGTGATCATACCAGTACTAATGCACCAGATCCCATCAGAACTCCGAAGTTAAGCGTCCTTGGGTGAGAGTAGTGCTAGGATGGATGACCCCATGGGAAGTCGTCGTGTTGCACCCCCCTTTTCAATTTTTTTTGCCTGGGTTAGGGTTGCCAAGATACTTTATCCACCACATTTCTATTACCGAATCCCACGGCACCTTGGGCAAGACAACTTCGGTTTTCGCAGTGGCTGGTCCCACAAACCGAGGGCGTAGGGCTTGTGACCAGGTCACCGTCCCTCCGGTGCCCATAACTATTGATCCGTAAGGAGTTACGCAGCGCGCAGCAAACCGTTGGAAAGCTCTCTAAGAGCTCTACGATGGGGGCAGTAGGCCTGCTCGACTGCGCTTGTTTTTGGAGCCCAAAATCGAACGTTTTCATGAGTTTTAGACTAGTTTTTTTTTTTTCCTTTTTTTTTTTGTTCCGGATCGTATGTCGTGAGTTGTTACAAGGAAAACAACCAAACTCACGGGACATTAGAGGGGCCTACAACGCGTCGATATCACGTCTTGCGAGGATGCTACGTTGTTGAAACAGATGGGTTGTCGTTAAGCCCATTGGTCCTTTTGAATGGGCCATCTCTCTAGGCTAGGACTGGGAACCATCAAGACATAAAGGATTTGTGCCCACAACATGACGGGTGCGATCATACCAGTACTAATGCACTGGATCCCATCAGAACTCTGAAGTTAAGCGTGCTTGGGTGAGAGTAGTACTAGGATAGGTGAGCCCCTGGGAAGTCCTCATGTTGCACCCCCGCTTTTCAATTTTTTTTGCCCCGGTTAGTGTTGCCAAGATACTTTATTCTCCACATTTCTATTACCGAATTCCATGGCACCTTGGGTAAGGAAACTTTGCTTCACGTAGAGGCTGGGCCGGCAAACTGAGGGCGTAGGGCTTGTGACCAGATCGCCGTCGCTCCGGTGCCCATAACTTTTGATCCGTAAAGAGTTACGCGGCGAACATTGTACCGTTGGAAAGCTCTTCGAGAGCTCTACGATGAGGGCAGCTAGCCTGCACAGCTGCGTCTGTTTTCAGAGCCCAAAATCGAACATTTTCATCAGTTTCAGACCACTTTTCTTCTTTTCCTCTATTCTTCCGTCCTGGATCGTACGTCCTGAGCTACTAATAGGATGACATCCTAACTCGCGGGACATTAGAGGGCCCTACAACGTGTCGATATCACGTCTTGCGAGGATGCTGTGTTGTTGAAGCAGATGGGTTGTCGTTAAGCCCATTGGGCCTTTTAAATGGGCCATCTCTCTGGGCTGGGACTATGAACGGTCAACACATAAAGGATTTGTGCCCTCAACATGACGGGTGCGATCATAACAGCACCGATGCATCGGATCCCATCAGAACTCCGAAGTTAAGCGTGCTTGGGCGAGAGTAATACTAAGTTCGGTGACCCCCTTGGAGGTCCTCGTATTGCAACCCCTTTTTCAATTTTTTTTGCCCTGGTTAGGGTTGCCATGATATTTTATCCGCCACATTTCTATTACTGAATCCCACGGCACCTTGGGCAAGACAACTTAGCTTCACGTAGAGGCTGGGCCCGCAAACCGAGAGCGTAGGGCTTGTGACCAGGTCTCTGTCGCTCCGGTGCCAATAACTTTTGATCCATAAGGAGTTACGCGGCTCACAGCATACTGTTGGAATGCTCTCGGAAAGCTCTACGACGGGGGCAACAAGCCTGCTCGGAGGCGCCTGTTTTCGAATCCCAAAATCGAATGTTTTCATCAATTTTAGACCACTTTTCATCTTTTCCTCAGCTTTTCCGTCCCGGATCGTACGTTGTGAGTTGTTACAAGGACGAGAACCTAACTTGCGGGATATTAGAGGGCCCTACAACTCGTCGATATCACGTCTTGCGAGCATGCTACGTTGTTGAAGCGGATGGGTTGTCGTTAAGCCCATTGGGCCTTTTGAATGCGCCATCTCTCTGTGCTGGGACTGTGAGCGGTCAACACATAAATGATTTGTACCCACAACATGACAGGTGCGATCATACCAGCACTAATACACCGGATCCCATCAGAACTCCGAAGTTAAGCGTGCTTGGGCGAGAGTAGTACTACGATGGGTGACTTCCTGGAAAGTCCTCGTGTGGCATTCCCCTTCTCAATTTTTTTTGCCTCGGTTACGATTGCCAAAATACTTTATCCACCACATTTCTATTACTGAATCCCATGGCACCTTGGGCAAGACAACTTCGCTTCACGTAGAGGCTGGGCCCGCAAACCGAGGGCGTAGGGTTTGTGACCAGGTCTCTATCGCAATGATGCCCATAACTTTTGATCCAAAAGGAGTTACGTGGCGTACAGTATACCGTTGGAAAGCTCTCCGAGAGCTCTATGACAGGGACAACAAGCTTGCTCAGCTGCGCCTATTTTCGGAGCCCAAAATCGAACGTTTTCATCAGTTTTAGACCACTTTTCTTCTTTTCCTCTGTTTTTCCGTCCCTGATCGTACGTCCTGAGCTGTTAAAAGGATGACAACCTAACTCGCCGGACATTATAGGGCCCTACAACGCGTCGATATCACGTCTTGCCAGGATGTTGCATTGTTGAAGCGGATGGGTTGTCGTTTAGCCCATTGGGTCTTTTGAATAGGCATCTCTCTCGGCTGGGATTGTGAACGGTCAACACATAAAGGATTTAAGACCTCAACATTACTGGTGCGATCATACCAGCACCGATGCACCGGATCCCATCAGAACTCCGAAGTTAAGCGTGCTTGGGCGAGAGTAGTACTAGGATGGATGACCCCCTGGGAAGTCCTCGTGTTGCACCCCCCTTTTCATCTTTTTTGCCCCGGTTAGGGCTGCCAAGATACTTTATCCACCACATTTCAATTACCGAATCGCATGGCACCTTGGGCAAGACAACTTCATTGCACGTAGGGGCTGGGTCCGCTAACCGAGGGCGAAGAGCTTGTGACCAGGTCTCCGTCTCTCCGGTGCCCATAACTTTTGATCCGTAAGGAGTTACGCGGCGCACAGCATACCATTGGAAATCTCTTTGAGAGTTCCACGACGGGGGCAGCAAGCCGGCTCGACTTTACCAATTTTTGGAGCCCAAAATCGAACGTTTTCATCTGTTTCAGACCACTTTTCTTCTTTTCCTTTGTCTTTCATCCCTGATCGTACGTCGTGAGCTGTTACAAGGATGACAACCTACCTCGCTGGACATTAGAGGGCCCTACAACGCGTCGATATCACGTATAGCGAGGATGTTGCGTTGTTGAAACGGATGGGTTGTCGTTAAGCCCATTGGGCCTTTTGAATGGGCCATCTCTCTGGGCTGGGACTGTGAACGGTCAACACATAAAGGATTTGTGCCCACAACATGACGGGTATGATCATACCAGCACTGATGCACCGGATCCCATCAAAACTCCGAATTTAAGCGTGCTTGGGCGAGAGTAGTACTAGGATGGGTGACCCCCTTGGAAGTCCTCGTGTTGCACCTCCCTTTTAAATTTTTTTTGCCCCGGTTAGGGTTGCCAAGATACTTTTTCCACCACATTTCTATTACGAATCCCACGGCACCTTGGGCAAGACAACTTCGCTTCACGTAGAGGCTGGGCCTCCATACCGAGGGCATGGGGCTTGTGACCAGGTCTACGTCGCTCCGGTGCCCATAACTTTTAAGCCGTAAGGACTTACGCGGCGCAAAGCATACCGTTCGAAAGCTTTCCTAGAGCTCTACTATGGGGGCAGCCAACTTGCTCGGTTGTACCTTTTTTCGGATCCCAAAATTGAGTGTTTTCATTAGTTTCGGGCCACTTTTCTTCTATTGCTCTATTTTTTCGTCCCGGATCTCACGTCATGGGTTGTTAAAAAGACGACAACCAAACTAGCGGGATATTACAGGGCCCTACAACGCGTCGATATCAAGTCTTACGAGGATGCTGCGTTGTTGAAGTGCATGGGTTGTGGTTAAGCCCATTGGGCCGTTTGAATGGGCCATCTCTCTGGGCAGGGACTGCGAACCGTCAACACATAAAGGATTTGTGCCCTCAACATGACGGGTGTGATCATACCAGCACCGATGCATCGGATCCCATCAAAACTCCGAAGTTAAGCGTGCTTGGGCGAGAGTAGTACTAGGATGGATGACCCCCTGGGAAGTCCTCGTGTTGCACCCCCCTTTTCATTTTTTTTGCCCTGGTTAGGGTTGCCAAGATACTTTATCCACCACATTTCTTTTACTGAATTGCACGGCACCTTGGGCAAGACAACTTCACTACACGTAGAGGCTGGGTCCGCTAACCGAGGGCGAACGGCTTGTGACCAGGTCTCCGTCTCTCCGGTGCCCATAACTTTTGATCCGTAAGGAGTTACGCGGCGCACAGCATACCGTTAGAAATCTCTCCGAGAGTTCCATGACGGGGGCAGCAAGCCAGCTCTACTGCGCCAATTTTTGGAGCCCAAAATTGAACGTTTTCATCTATTTTAGACCACTTTTCTTCTTTTCCTTTGTTTTTCATCCCTGATCGTACGTCGTGAGCTGTTACAAGGATGACAACCTACCTCGCTGAACATTAGAGGGCCCTACAACGCGTTGATATCACGTATAGCGAGGATGTTGCGTTGTTGAAACAGATGGGTAGTCGTTAAGCCCATTGGGCCTTTTGAATGGGCCATCTCTCTAGGCTGGGACTGTGAACGGTCAACACATAAAGGATTTGTGCCCACAACATGACGGGTGTGATCATACCAGCACTGATGCACCGGATCCCCTCAAAACTCCGAAGTTAAGCGTGCTTGGGCGAGAGTAGTACTAGGATGGGTGACCTCCTTGGAAGTCCTTGTGTTGCACCTCCCTTTTCAATTTTTTTTGCCCCGGTTAGGGTTGCCAAGATACTTTTTCCACCACATTTCTATTACCGAATCCCACGGCACCTTGGGCAAGACAACTTCGCTTCACGTAGAGGTTGGGCCCACAAACCGAGGGCGTAGGGCTTGTGACCAGGTCTCCATTGTTCCGGTGCCCATAACTTTTGATCTGTATGGAGTTACGCGGCGCAAAGCATTCCATCGGAAAGTTGTCCGAGAGCTGTACGATGGGGACAGCAAGCTTGCTCGGTTACGCCTATTTTCAAAACCCAAAATCGAACGTTTTCGTCAGTTTTGGGCCACTTTTCTTCTTTTGCTCTATTTTTCATCCCGGATCGTACGTCATGAGCTGTTAAAAGGATGACAAACTAACTTGCGGGACATTAGAGGGCCCTACAACGCGTTGATATCACGTCTTATGAGGATGCTACGTTGTTAAAGCGGATGGGTTGTCGTTAAGCCCATTGGGCCTTTTGAATGGGCCATCTCTCTGGGCTGGGACTGTGAACCGTTAACACATAAAGGATTTGTGCCCAAAACAAGACGGGTGCAATCATACCAGCACTAATACACTAGATCCCATTAGAACTCCGAAGCTAAGCGTGCTTGGGCGAGAGTAGTACTAGGATGGGTGAACCCCTGCAAAGTCCTCGTGTTGCACCCTCCCTTTTCAATTTTTTTCCCCCCAGTTAGGGTTGTCAAGATACATTATCCACCACATTTCCATTACCGAATCCCACGGAACCTTGTGCAAGACAACTTCGCTTCACGTAGAGGCTGGGCCCGCAAACCAAGGGCGTGGGGCTTGTGACCAGGTCTCCGTCGCTCCGGTGTCCATAACTTTTAAACCGAAAGGAGTTACATGGCGCACAGCATTCCGTTGGAATGCACTCCGAGAGCCCTACGACGGGGGCAGCAAGCCTACTAGGCGGTGCCTATTTTCAGAGCCCAAAATTGAACGTTTTCATCAGTTTCGGGCCACTTTTCATATATTTCTCTATTTTTTCATCCCGGATCTCACGTCATGATCTGTTAAAAGGATGACAACCTAACTCGCAAGATATTACAGGGCCCTACAACGCGTCGATATCAAGTCATACGAGGATGCTGCATTATCGAAGCGAATGGGTTGTGCTTAAGCCCATTGGGCCTTTTGAATGGGCCATCTCTCTGGGCTGGGACGCTGAACCGTCAACACATAAAGGATTTGGGCCCTCAACATGACGGGCGCGATCATACCAACAATAATGCACCAGATCCCATCAAAATTCTAAAGATAAGCGTGCTTGGGTGAGAATAGTGCTAGGATGGGTGACCCCCTGGGAAGTCCTCGTGTTCTACCCCCCCTTCTCAATTTTTTTTGCCCCGGTTAGGGTTGCCAACATACTTTATCCACCACATTTCTATTACCGAATCCCATGTCACATTGGACAAGACAACTTCCCCTCACATAGAGGCGGAGCCCACAAACCTAGGGCGGAGGGCTTGTTACCAAGTCTCTGTCACTCCGGTGCCCATAACTTTTGATCTGTAAGGAGTTACGCGGCGCAAAGCATACCGTTCGAAAGCTCTCCGAGAGCTCTACGATGGAGGCACCAAGCCTAATCGGCTCCGCCTATTTCGGAGCCCAAAATATTACGTTTTCATCAGTTTTAGACCACTTTTCTTCTTTTCATCTATTTTTTCGTCACGGATCATACGTCGTTAGCTATTAAAAGGACGACAAAATAACTCACGGAATATTAGAGGGCCGTACAATGCGTCGATATCAAGTCTTGCGAGGATGCTGCGTTGTTGAAGTGGATGGGTGGTTGTTAAGCCCATTGGGCCTTTTGAATGGGCCATCTCTCTGGGCTGGGACTGTGAATGGTCAACACATAAAGGATTTATGCCCACAACATGACGGGTGCGGTCATACAAGTACTAAAGCACCGGATCCCATCAGAACACCGAAGTTAAGCATTCTTGGGCAAGAGTAGTACTAGGATGGGTGACCCCCTGGAAAGTCCTCGTGTTGCACCCTCCCTTTTCAAATTTTTTTGCCTCGGTTAGGGTTGTCAAGATACTTTATCCACCACATTTCCATTACCAAGTCTCCGTCGCTCCGGTGCCCATAACTTTTGATTCTTAAGTAGTTACACGGCGCACAGCATACCGTTGGAAAGCTCTCCGAGAGCTCTACGACAGGGGCAACATGCTTGCTTGGCTGCGCTTGTATTCGGAGCCAAAAATTGAATGTTTTCTACAGTTTCGGGCCACTTTTCTTCTTTTACCCTATTTTTTCTTCCCGGATCGTACATCGTGAGCTGTTAAAAGGACGATAACCTAACACGCGGGATATTACAGGGCCCTACAATGCGTTGATATCAAGTCTTACGAGGATGTTGCGTTGTTGAAGCGGATGGGTTGTGGTTAAGCCCATTGGGCCGTTTGAATGGGCCATCTCTCTGGGCTGGGACTGTGAACCGTCAACACATAAAGGATTTGTGCCCTCAACATGACAGGTGCGATCATACCAGTACTAATGCACCGGATCCCATAAAAACTCCGAAGTTAAGCGTGCTTGGGCGAGAGTAGTACTAGGATGGGTGACCCCCTGCGAAGTCCTCGTGTTGCACCCCCCTTTTCAATTTTTTTTGCACCGGTTAGGGTTGCCAACATACTTTATCCACCACATTTCTATTACCTAATCCCACGGCACCTTGGGCAAGACAACTTCCCTTCACGTAGAGGCTGGGCCCACAAACCGAGGGCATAGGGCTTGTGACCTGGTCATCGTCGTTCCGGTGCCCATAACTTTTGATCTGTAAGGAGTTACGCGGCACATAACATACCGTCAGAAAGTTCTCCGAGAGCTCTACGATGAGACCTCTACATTTCAAATCTCTATACATTTTAGTACTTCCCCTGTGAATCGTATACCTCAAATTATGTGCCTCGGACATAATCTCATTCTTCAAAGTCGGATCACCAGGAACCCATACTCTGTCCCTGACCCTGAAGATCCCATCTGCATGTAATTTAAACTCTGACTCTCCCCCTTTTGACTTTTCTTGGATCTTCAAGATGTGAGGATCAGTCTTCTGAGCCTCTCTGATCTGTGCTAGCAACCCTGACTGAATCTGCAAACTAGCAAATCGAATCCCTACCTTAGTAGCTTCTGGTTTCCATGAACAAATTTTTTCCAAAGTTTCCCAATCCTTGATAATCAAGCTTGCAATAGTAGCCTTTCGGCTCAAAGCATCAGCAACAACATTTGCCTTACCTGGCACGTAGTTAATAAAATAGTTGTAACCACACAATAGATCTAGCCATCTCCGCTGCCTCATATTCAGATCCTTCTGTGAAAACAAATACTTGAGACTCTTGTGGTCAGTAAATATTTCAAATCTGCAACCCCACAAGTAATGACGCCACTTCTTCAAAGCAAACACAACTGCAGCTAACTCAAGATCATGTGTAGGGTAATTGACTTCATAAGGTTTCAACTTCCTAGAAGCATAGGCAATCACCTTACCATTCTGCATTAAAACACAGCCCAAACCTTCTTTTGATGCATCACTGTAGACAACAAAGTTCTCTGTTCCCTCAGGTAAAGCTAGTATAGGAGCTGTAGTTAGTCTATTCTTCAATTCTTAGAAACTGGATTCACATTTAGCATCCCAGTTGTAAGCAACTTTCTTCTGAGTCAACTGGCTCAAAGGTCCAGAAATTTTGGAAAAGTCTTTAACAAATCTCCGGTAGTAACCTGCCAATCCAAGAAAACTCCGAATCTCTGACACTGTCTCAGGTCTCTTCCAAGATGAAACAACTTCAATCTTAGCTGGGTCCACTGAAATTCCTCGATCTGAAATGATATGGCCTAGAAAAGATATCTGATTCAACCAGAACTCGCACTTGCTGAATTTAGCAAAAAGCTTGTTTTCCTGCAAAGTCTGTAGCACAATCTTCAAGTGTTGCTCAAGTTCAGCCTCGTTCTTCGAATACACTAAAATGTCGTCAATAAAGATTACGAAAAACTGATCAAGGTAAGGCCGAAAAACCCTCTGCATCAAGTCCATGAATGCGGCTGGTGCATTCGTCAATCCAATCGGCAACACAACAAATTCATAGTGGCCATATCTAGTCCAAAAAGCCGTCCTCGGTATATCGTCACTCCGAATCCTAAGTTGATAGTAACCTTGCCTCAAGTCAAATTTGGAGTAAACACTCGCACCCTGCAACTGGTCAAACAATTCTTCAATCAACGGCAAGGGGTATTTGTTCTTAATCGTGACTTGATTAAGTCCCCTGTAATCAATACATAACCGTAGCGTGCCGTCTTTCTTTCTCACAAACAACATAGGTGCGCCCCACGGCGAAGAACTAGGTTGTATAAACCCTTTCTCAAGCAAGTTCTGAAGCTGAATTTTTAACTCCTGAAGTTCAGCCGATGCCATTTTATAAGGACTCCTAGAAATTGGCGCAGTGCCTGGCACAAGATCAATCATGAACTCAATCTCCTTATCCGGTGGTAAACCCGATAATTCCTCGGGAAATACACTAGGGAAGTCTCTAACAATTGGAACCTCATTCAAACTCAACTTATCAGTAGGCTGATTGATCAAATAAGCTAAGTAAGTTTCACAACCCTTATTCAACAACTTAGAAGTCTTGATCGCTGATAAAAGAGGAATTCGGGCAGCCCTGCAATTCCCAACAATCTCCAGTACCGGTAGGTCAGGAACCTGAAGATAAACAATCTTTGTTCTACAATCCAACTGAGCATAGTACTTTCCCAACCAGTCCATTCCCAAAATGATTTCAAAGTCACGGAATGGCAATATAATTAAATCAGCAGGAAATTTACGATTCTCAATGCATATTTCACAAGATTTGCAAATAGACTCACTAACAAATTTTGCACCCAAAGGCGTACTAACTTCAACTTCATGTGGCAATTTATCAATGCAAACATTCACAGATCGTGCACATGCAGGAGTTATAAACGAATGTGTAGCTCTGGGATCAATCAAAACTTTAACTGGCTGAGTATTGAGAAGAAAGGTACCTTCCACAATAGCTGTAGTATCGGGCAGCTCCTCCGCATCTAGTGCAAAGACCCTAGCCTGAACTCTCTGTGCTGGACGTGCACCTGCAGCCCTATTCTGAACACCTTGGCCTCCACCACGGCCCTGAACATTGTTATACTTAGGGCAATCTCTCACCCTATGGTCATCACTGCCACAACCCGTACATTTACCACTCTTCCTCCAGCAGTTAGCCTCAATATGCCCTGATCGATTACAATAATTACACTGCTGATTTTGCCTAACTGCAGTGTTTCCCGTAGGTGTTGGGGCTCTGGTAGTAGTAGGAACTGTACCTCCCTGCTGGGGTCTAGTCACAGCTGGCCTAGCCTGAATCTGCTGCTGTGGCTGATACGGACGTTGCTGAGGAACCTGTGCAGAAGACTGATACTGCCTCGGCTGACTCTAGCTGCTCTGGCCCAAATACTGCTTCTTACTCGGCTGACTGCTCTCAGCTAACATCTCAGCCTTCCGTTTCTCAAACTTCGAGGCTGCCTGAAATGCCTCGGGAAAAGTAGTATAGGTCTGCCCAGTCAAATGCAACTGTATGTCCATTCTCAGCCCACGGAGAAACCTATGAATCATCCTCCTAGCCGGTCGTACCAACTCGGGCATATACCTCGACAGGCTAACAAACCTAGCCTCGTACTGTGCAACAGTCATGTTTCCCTGCTTCAAGGCCACAAACTCATCCTCCCGCCTTTCCATAGCCATCTCGGGAATATATTTGTCCCGGAACTCACTTACAAAATCATCCCACAAATGTGGAACATCCTCACAATCCCACCTCAATCTGACAGTATTCCACCACTGCTCTGTGTTACCCTCAAATAAGAATGACGCATAGTCTATTCTTGCCTCATCAGTGTACCTCAAAGCGGTGAAAATCTTCTCAACTCGATTAATCCATCTCTCGGCCGCCTCATCATCCGGCTCTCCGAAGAACTTTCCCGGCTCATGCCTCATAAATTTCTCTAACTGGTTATTCTCAACTCTATACCCCTGTCCACCAGGATTAGCTTGATTTCCCTGGGGATTATTCCGGTCCTGCCTCTGCTCATGCAGCACCTGTGTAATCCGGTCTACTGCAGCAGTCATGGTAGCCATAAACTGCTCAGGCAACGGCTACTGACCCTGTTCTGCTGCCTCTTCATCTGATCCTATACCTTGAGTACCACGACGTGGCGGCATAGTGGCAATTCATAATAGCTGGCAACATTTAAAAGCAGTTTATAGACAGAAATATAGCACATAAGATTAGATAACACTCAAGTCAATAACAATCAAACATTCTAACACGCAATTCACATGACACAAGATTGACATGCCAAACTATTTCACTTAAACACATAAACATTCCAAGTTCACAAAGTCATGCTAGAACATTTTCTTTTCACTTAGCAATCATACATAAACACTTTAGCATTTTAGACCTTTACCCCACAGACCGAGAATCATATCCCGGCTCATGCAAGACTATCATGCTCTGATACCACCTAAAGATGTCACGCCCCGACCCGACCCCGCAAAAGGCCAAGCCCGGACCCGACACACATACGGAGTCTCCTCTGTACTGCGGACGATCCGAAAACCCTAAAACCAACATAATACTTGGGAAAGCCATAAAACAACTCAAACAAGCCAACTTTCCTTGAAACATACATTTCTTATTAACCAACTTTGCAACCCAAAAATGATATGCATACTAAACAAGTATTTATGCCACTAATCAATTCCATTAGCATGCATTTCCTTACTAGTCACAAGGTCAGAAGTTTACAACTTTACATTCTTTCAACTTATACAACATAAGACCGTAGAGGCCTCAGCTAGAAAATACATACAAGGCTACAAGCCTCAAAATTAAGCGACATCCAAGCAATATACATATCATGCAGGGCTCGCACAAAATCTGGTAACCAACCACCAGCAAAGCAGAGAAGTGCTATCACGGAAACACCTCCACCTGCTCCTCCTCCTCTATTACCTCGAAAGGGTCTACTTCAACTACTCCTGTAAAAATATAGTATACAGAGGAATGAGAAAAAACTATTGCTCAACGAGGGCAATTGGTCTCAAGGACGGAGATGAGAGGAGTATGCAATGCAATTAGTCAAGCAATACATGCAAATCATATAGAGATACAACCAAAGCCAACAGTAAAGCAAGGCAAGTATTTAAAGCTGTAAACACTCATTCAAAGGATACGATACTGTTTTCACGAGCAACTTTCAAACACAAATTCGATGACGACGCGCCGGCCCAAACCACCTTATAACACCAGTTTGGAATACCCCGGAAGTATCCATCAACCTACGACCCAAAACTCCCTGGGAGGCAACCCAAGCGAGAAAAGGGAATAGCAACGGAGCTAGAGCAACCAACACTGGCAACCCGAGGCTACCCAGAGAGGCCCATCACTCACGCGCGAGACACTATGCAATGCAAGACTCGATACAAGGCGATAAAAAAGCGATAAAGCCACACGTGGGAGAATAACAAAGTAGGTTACTCTCGCATGCAATAGCAGCAACTGATAAACATTTCAATTCAAATCAATTCAAACAAGTATTTCAAGCAACCCTAAGCATTCTATAGACATAAAATCAAGAAAACAAGCAAAAACACAAACCGGCCCCAACTATCAAAACCCTACCTAATCCCACGACACCTTGCACAAGATAACTTCGCTTCACGTAGAGGCTGGGCCCAAAAACCGAGGGTGTAAGGGTTGTGACCAGGTCTCCGTCGCTATGGTGCCCATAACTTTTGATCCGTAAGGAGTTACGCGGTGCACACCACATTGTTGGAAAGCTCACTGAGAGCTTTACGACGGGGGCAATAAGCCTACACAGCTGTGCCTGTTTTCGTAGCCCAAACTCTAATGTTTTCATTAGTTTTGTGCCATTTTTCTTCTTTTGCCTTGATTTTTCATCCCGGATCGTACGTCGTGAACTGTTAAAAGGACGACAACCTAACTCACCGAATATTACAGGGCCCTACAACTCGTCGATATCACGTCTTGTGAGAATGCTGCATTGTTGAAGCAGATGGGTTGTCGTTAAGCCCATTGGGCCTTTTGAATGGGCCATGTCTCTAGGCTGGGACTGTGAACGATCAACACGTAAAGGATTTGTACGCACAACATGATAGGTGCCATCATACCAGTACTAATGCACCGGATCCCATCAGAACTCCGAAGTTAAGCGTGCTTGGGCGAGAGTAGTACTAGGATGGATGACCCCCTGGGAAGTCCTCGTGTTGTACCCCCCTTTTCAATTTTTTTTGCCCCGGCTAGGGTTGCCAAGATACTTTATCCACCATATTTCTATTACCGAACCCCACGGTACCTTGGACAAGACAACTTTGCTTCACGTCGTGGCTGGGCCCGCAAACCGGGGGCATAGGGCTTGTGACCAGTTCTCCGTCGCTCCGGTGCCCATAACTTTTGATCCGTAAGGAGTTACGCAGCGCACAGCAAACCGATGGAAAGCTATCCGAGAGCTCTACGACGGGGTCAACAGGCCTGCTCAGCTGCACTTGTTTTCAAAGCCCAAAATTGAACATTTTCATTAGTTTCGGGCCATTCTTCTTCTTGGAAGCTATTTTTTCGTCACAGATTGTACGTCGTGAGTTGTTAATAGGATTAGAACCTAACTCGTGGGATATTATAGGGCCCTACAACGCGTCGATATCACGTCTTGCGAGAATGCTGCGTTGTTGAAGCGGATGGGTTGTCGTTAAGCCTATTGGGCCTTTTGAAGGGCCATCTCTCTGGGCTGCGATTGTAAATGGTCAACACATAAAGGATTTGTGCCCACAACATGGCGGGCGCGATCATACCATCACTAACGCACCGGATCCCATCGGAACTCCGAAGTTAAGCGTGCTTGGGCGAGAGTAGTATTAGGATGGGTGACCCTCTGGGAAGTCCTCTTGTTGTACCCCCCCTTTTAAATTTTTTTTTGCACCGGTTAGGGTTGCCAAGATACTTTATCTACCACATTTCTATTACCGAATCCCACGGCACCTTGGACAAGCTAACTTTGCTTCATTTAGAGGCTGGGCCCGCAAACCAAGGGCGTAGGGCTTGTGACCAGGTCTCCGTTGCTCCGGTGCCCATAACTTTTGATCTGTAAAGAGTTACGCAGCGCACAGCATACCGTTGGAAAGCTCTCAGCGAGCTCTACGACGGGGGAAGCAAGCCGACTCAGCTGCGCCTATTTTCGGAGCCCAAAATCGGATGTTTTCATCAATTTTGGGCCACTTTCCTTCCTTTGCTCTGTTTTTCAGTACGGGATCGTACGTCATGAGCTGTTAAAAGGATGACAAACTAACTCGTGGGATATTACAGTGCCCTACAACGCGTCAATATCACGTCTTACGAGGTTGTTAAGTTGTTGAAGTGGATGGGTTGTCGTTTAGCCAATTGGGCCTTTCGAATGGTCCATCTCTCTGGGCTAGGACTGTGAAAGGTCAACACATAAAGGATTTGTGCCCACAACATGGCAGGTGCGATCATACCAGTACTAATGCACCGGATGCCATCAGAACTCCGAAGTTAAATGTGCTTGGGCGAGAGTAGTATTAAGATGGGTGACCCCTTGGGAAGTCCTCGTGTTGCACCCCTCCTTTTAAATTTTTTTTTCACTGGTTAGGGTTGCCAAGATACTTTATCTACCACATTTCTATTACCGAATCCCACGGCACCTTGGGCAAGCCAACGTGCCTTCACGTAGAGGCTGGGCCCGTAAACCGAGGGGGGTAGGGCTTATAACCAGGTCTCCGTCGCTACGACACCCATAACTTTTGATCCGTAAGGAGTTACGCGGCGCACAACATACCGTTGGAAAGCTCTCCGAGAGCTCTACGACGAGGGAAGCAAGCCGACTTGGCCGCGCCTATTTTCGGAGCCCAAAATCGAACGTTTTCATCAATTTTGTGCCACTTTCCTTCTTTTGCTCCATTTTTCAATCCCGAATCGTATGTAGTGAGCTGTTACAAGGACGACAACCTAACTCGCGGAATATTACAGGGCCCTACAATGCGTCGATATCACGTTTTATGAGATGCTATGTTGTTGAAGCGGATGGGTTGTCGTTAAGCCCATTGGTCCTTTTGAATGGGCCATCTCTCTAGGCTGGGACTGTGAGCCGTCAACACATAAAGGATTTGTGCCCTCAACATGATGAGTGCGATCATACAAGCACTAATGCACCGGATCCCATCAGAACTCTGAAGTTGCGAGAGTAGTACTAGGATGGGTGACCCCTTGGGATATCCTCGTGTTGCACCCCCCTTTTCAATTTTTTTTTCCCCGGTTTGGTTTACCACGATACTTTATCCACCACATTTCTATTACTGATTCCCATAGCACCTTGGGCAAGACAACTTCAATTCACGTAGAGGCTGGGCCAACAAACCGAGGGCGTGGGGCTGGTGACCGGGACTCCGTCGCTCTGGTGCCCATAACTTTTGATTCGTACGGAGTTACACGACGCACAGCATACAATTGGAAAGCTCTCCGAGAGCTCTATGACGGGGGCAACAAGCCTTCTCAGCTGCGCCTATTTTCGGTGCCCAAAATTGGACGTTTTCATCAGTTTCGGGCCACTTTTATTTTTTTGCTCTTTTTTTTCCTCCCGGTTCGTGTGTCGTGAGCTATTAAAAGGACGACAACCTAACTCGCTGGATATTATAGGGCCCTACAATGCGTCGATATCACGTCTTACGAGTATGCTGCATTGTTGAAGCGGATGGGTTGTCGTTAAGCCTGTTGGACCTTTTGAATGAGCCATCTCTCTGGGCTGGGACTGTGAACTGTCCACACATAAAGGATTTATGCCCTCAACATGACTGGTGCGATCATACCAGCAATAATGCACCGGATCCCTTCAAAACTCTGAAGTTAAGTGTGCTTGGGCGAGAGTAGTACTAGGATGGGTGACCCCTTAGGAAGTCCTCGTATTGCACCCCCTTTTTAATTTTTTTTCCCCGGTTAGGGTTGCCAAGATACTTTATCCACCACATTGCTTTTACCGAATCCCACGGCACCTTGGGCAAGACAACTTCGCCTCACATAGAGGCTGGGCCTATAAACCGAGGGTGTAGGGCCTGTGACCAGGTCTACGTCGTTCCAGTGCCCAGAACTTTTGATCCGTAAGGAATTATGCAGCGCACAGCATTCCATTGGAAAGCTCTCCGTGAGCTCTATGATGGGGGCAGCAAGACTGCTCTACTGCGCCTATTTTTGAAGCCCAAAATCGAACGTTTTCATTAGTTTCGGGCCACTTTCCTTCTTTTGCTCTGTTTTTCAGTCCCGAATCGTACGTCGTGAGTTGTTAAAAGGACGACAACCTAACTCACGGGATATTACAAGGCCCTACAATGTGTCGATATCACGTCTTAGGAAGATGGTGGGTTGTTGAAGCGGATGGGTTGTCGTTAAGCCCATTAGGCCTTTTGAATGGGCCATCTCTCTAGGCTAGGACTGTGAACCCTCAACACATAAAGGATTTGTGCCCTTAACATGACGGGTGCGATCATACCAGCACTAATGCACCGGATCCCATCAGAACTCCGAAGTTAAGTGTGCTTGGGTGAGAATAGTACTAGGATGGGTGACCCCCTGGGAAGTCCTCGTGTCGCACCCCCCTTCTCAATTTTTTTTACCCCGGTTAGGGTTGCCAACATACTTTATCCACCACATTTCTATTACCGAATCCCACGGCACCTTGGGCAAGTAAACTTCACTTCACGTAGAGGTTGGGCCCGCAAACCGAGGGTGTAGGCCTTGTGACTAGGTCTCCGTCGCTCCGGTGCCCATAACTTTTGATCCGTAAAGAGTTACGCGGCGCACAGCATACCGTTGGAAAGCTCTCCGAGAGCTCCACGACGGGGGCAGCAAGCCTGCTTGGCTACGCTCATTTTTTGAGCCAAAAATTGAATGTTTTCATCACTTTGGGCCACTTTTCTTCTTTTGCTATGTTTTTTCATCTCGGATCGTACATCGTGAGCTGTTAAAAGGACGACAACCTAACTCGAGGGATATTACAGGGCCCTACAACGCGTCGATATCACGTCTTGCAAGGTTGCTGCGTTATTGAACTGGATGGGTTGTCGTTAAGCCTATTGGGCCTATTGAATTGGCCATCTCTCTGGGCTGGGATTGTGAACCGTCAACACATAAAAGATTTGTGCCCACAACATGACGGGTGCAATCATACAAGCACTAATGCACTGAATCCCATCAGAACTCCGAAGTTAAGCATGCTTGGGCGAGAGTAGTATTAGGATGGGTGACCCATTGGGAAATCCTCGTGTCGTACCCCATTTTTCAATTTTTTTTGCCTAGGTTAGGGTTGCCTGGATATTTTATCCTCCACATTTCTATTACCGAATCCTCGGCACCTTGGGCAAGACAACTTCACTTCACGTAAACCCTGGGCCCGCAAATCGAGGGCATAGGGCTTGTGACCAGGTCTCCGTCGCTCCGGTGCCCATAACTTTTGATCCGTAAGGAGTTACGCGGTGTACAGCATATCGTTGGAAAGCACACCGAGAGCTCTACGACGTGGGTAGCAAGCCTGCTCGTCTGCGCCCATTCTTGGAGCCCAAAATTGAACGTATTCATCAGTTTCGGGCCACTTTTCTTCTTTTGCTCTGTTTTTTCGTCCCCGATCGTACATCATGATCTGTTAAAAGGATGACAACCTAACTCGCGGGATAGTACAAGGCCCTACAACGCATCGATATCTAGTCTTGCGAGGTTGCTGCATTGTTGAAGCGGATGGGTTGTCATTAAGCCCATTAGGCCTTTTGAATGGGCCATCTTTCTGGGCTGGGAGTGTGAACCGTCAACACATAAAGGATTTGTGCCCACAACATGACGGGTACGATCATACCAGCACTAATGCACCGGATCCCATCAGAACTCCGAAGTTAAGCATGCTTGGGCAAGAGTAGTACTAGGATGGGTGACCCTCTAGGAAGTCCTAGTGTTGCACCCCCCATTTTCAATTTTTTTTGCCCTAGTTTGGGCTTCCAAGATACTTTATCCACCACATTTCTATTACCGAATCCCACGGCACCCCACCACATTTCTATTACCGAATCCCACGGCACCTTGGACAAAACAACTTCTCTTCACGCAGAGGCTGGGCCTGCAAACCGAGGTCGTGGGGCTTGTGACCAGGTCTCCGTCGCTCCGGTGCCCATAACTTTTAATCCGTAAGGATTTACGCAGCGCACAACATACCGTTGGAAAGCCCTGCGAGAGCTCTATGACGGGGGAAGCAAGCTTACACGGCTGCGCCCATTTTCGGAGCCCAAAATCGAACATTTTCATTAGTTTTGGGCCACTTTCCTTCTTTTTCTTTGTTTTTCAGTCCCGGTTCGTACGTCGTGAGCTGTTAAAAGGACGACAACCAAACTTGCGGGATATTACAGGGCCCTACAATGCATCGATATCACTACTTATGAGGATGCTGCGTTGTTTTTGCGGATGGGTTGTCGTTAAGCCCATTGGGCCTTTTGAATGGGCCATCTCTCAGGGCTGGGACCATAAACCGTTAACACATAAAGGATTATTTCCCTCAACATGACGGGTGCGATCATACCAGCACTAATGCTTCGGATCCCATCAAAACTCCGAAGTTAAGCGTGCTTGGGCGAGAGTACTACTACGATGGGTAACCCCTTGGGAAGTCCTCGTGTTGCATCCCCTTTTCAATTTTTTTTACCCCGGTTAGGGTTGCCAAGATACTTTATCCACCACATTGCTATTACCGAATTCCAGGGCATCTTGGGCAAGAGAACTTCGCTTCACGTAGAGGCTAGGCCCGTAAACCGAGGGCGTAGGGCTTGTGACCAGGTCTCCGTCGCTCCGGTGCCCATAACTTTTGATCTTTAAGGAGTTACGCAGCGCACAACATACCGTTGGAAAGCTCTCCGAGAGCTCTACGATGGGGGCAGTAACCCTGCTCAGCTGCGCCTATTTTTGGATCCCAAAATCGAAGGATTTCATCAGTTTCGAGCTACTTTCCTTCTTTTGCTCTATTTTTCAGTCCTGGATCGTACGTCGTGAGCTGTTAAAAGGATGACAACCTAACTCACATGATATTACAGGGCCCTACAATGCGTCGATATCATGTCTTACGAGGATGTTGCGTTGTTGAAGTGGATGGGATGTCGTTAAGCCCATTGGGCCTTTTGAATGGGCCATCTCTCTAGGCTGGGATTGTGACCCGTCAACACATAAAGGATTTGTGCCCTCAACATGACGGGTGAGATCATACCAGTACTAATGCACTAGATCCCATCAAAACTCCGAAGTTAAGCGTGCTTGGGCGAGAGTAGTACTAGGATTGGTGATCCCCTGGGAAGTCCTCGTGTTGCACCCCCTTTTCAATTTTTTTTTGCCCCTGTTAGGGTTGTCAAGATACTTTATCCACCACATTGCTATTACCGAATCACACGGTACCTTGGGAAATACAATTTCTCTTCACGTAGAGGCTGGGCCCACAAACCGAGGGCGTAGGGCTTGTGACCAGGTCTCTGTCGCTCCGGTGCCCATAACTTTTAATTCGTAAGGAGTTGCGCGGCGCACAGCATACCGTTGGAAAGCTCTCCGAGAGCTCTACGACGGGGGCAGCAAGCCCGCTTGGCTGCGCACGTTTTTTGAGCCCAAAATTGAATGTTTTCATCACTTCGGGCCACTTTTCTTCTTTTGCTCTATTTTTTCATCCCGGATCGTACGTCGTAAGCTGTTAAAAGGATGACAACCTAACTTGAGTGATATTACAGGGCCCTACAACGCGTCGATATCACGTCTTGCAAGGTTGCTGTGTTGTTGAACTGGATGGGTTGTCGTTAAGCCCATTGGGCCTTTTGAATGGGCCATCTCTCCGGGTTGGGACTGTGAACCATCAACACATAAAGGATTTGTGCCCACAACATGACGGGTGCAATCATACCAGCACCAATGCACCGGATCCCATCTGAACTCTGAAGTTAAGCGTGCTTGGGCCAGAGTAGTACTAGGATGGGTGACCCCTTTGGAAATCCTCGTGTCGCACCCCCTTTTACAATTTTTTTTGCCCAGGTTAGGGTTGCCCTGGTACTTGATGCTCCTCATGTCTATTAACGAATCCCCAGCAACTTGGGCAAGACAACTTCACTTCACGTAGAGGCTGGGCCCGCAAACCGACGGCGTAGGGCTTGTGACCAGGTCTCCGTCGCTCTGATGCCCATAATTTTTGATCCGTAAGGAGTTACGCGGCACACAGCATTTCGTTGGAAAGTCCACCGAGAGCTCTACGATGTGGGTAGCCAGTCTGCTCAGCTACGCCCATTCTTGGAGCCCAAAATTGAACGTATTCATTAGTTTCGGTCCACTTTTCTTCTTTTGCTCTATTTTTTCGTCTCGGATCGTACGTCGTGAGTTGTTAAAATGATGACAACCTAACTCACGGGATATTATAGGGCCCTTCAGCGTATCGATATCACGTCTTGCGAGGTTGCTGCATTGTTGAAGCAGATAGTTTGTCGTTAAGCCCATTGGGCCTTTTGAATGGGCCATCTCTCTGGGCTGGGACTGTGAACCATCAACACATAAAGGATTTGTGCCCACAACATGACGGGTGCGATCATACCAGCACTAATGCACCGGATCCCATCAGAACTGCAAAGTTAAGCATGCTTGGGCAAGAGTAGTACAAGGATGGGTGACCCCCTGGGAAGTCCTAGTGTTGCACCCCCCCTTTTCAATTTTTTTTTGCCCCAGTCTGGGTTGCCAAGATACTTTATCCACCACATTTCTATTACCGAATCCGATGGCACCCCACCACATTTCTACTACCGAATTCCACGGCACCATGGACAAAAAAACTTCGCTTCACGTAGAGGCTGGGCCTGCAAACCGAGGTCGTGGAGCTTGTGACCAGGTCTCCGTCGCTTCGGTGCCCATAACTTTTAATCCGTAAGGATTTACGCAGCACACAGCATATCATTGGAAAGCTCTCCGAGAGCTCTACGACGGGGGCAGCAAGCTTACGTGGCTGCGCCTGTTTTTGGAGCCCAAAATCGAACATTTTCATCATTTTCGGGCCATTTTCTTACTTTTGCTCTGTTTTTCAGTCCCAGTTCGTACGTCGTGAGCTGTTAAAAGGATGACAACCTAACTCGCGGGATATTACAGGGCCCTACAATACGTCGATATCACTACTTACGAGGATGCTACGTTGTTTTTGCAGATGGGTTGTCGTTAAGCCCATTATGTGGCACCCCGAACCTATCACTTCATTAATTGCATTCATTAAATGGTTAATTTGGATGTAACTTAGCTAATTACTTTTTATTTTTTATTTTCCATATTTTCATAAATTCAATTGTTTCTTTTCATGCATTTTATATTTTTATAAAATACTACATATTTTTAGGGGACTACAGCCCCTGATCGTACATGCATTGCATATCGGGATCAACGGGAAAAAATTCGCGAAATGTCTGATGAATAGTACCAATGGGATTTTTTCAAATTTTTGGCATTTGTTTTGCTGAAATTTGATCACCCAAATGACCCTTTTGCCCTTACTAAAATGCCTTAATTATTTGACCTACATTTGACCTTCTCATGAGAATAATATAAGCCAAGAAAAAAAAAAAGAGTAAAAAAATGACCAAAAAATAGTTACGGGAATAGTAACTTTTTCTTGCAAAATTGCTATAGTTGGTCATTTCCATCCATTCCAAGCTTGAATCTTGAGTTCTTGAACATGTTTACATCTTCTTCAAGCTTCTCTAGCCTTGTGTGGTAAGAATTTCATCTTATTTTTGTATTTGAAAATTTTGCACCTAAACTTTATTTTTTTTGGGATTTGTTGAGATATTACTTGGTTATGCTTGTTTATGCTTAAATTATTCTTATTAATGATCATAGAGCATACTTTTGTGGTTAGATAGCATTTTGAATGGTTGAAAATGGAGTTGGAGCTTTGAGGAAGATGATGAATAGTGAAATTTCTAGGGTTCCAAAAATTTGTGCAATTTAATTTGATTCAATGCTTCTAGTATTTGCTAATTAGGTCCTTGAGCATGGAAAAAATGTTAGTTGCACTTGTCATGTACAAAATTTGAATAATTTGATCAAATTAAGCTACTTTAATAAGGGGTTTCGGGGTTAACTCAAATCCGGGCACGTTTTGAGGTTATGACTAGTCTTTATTAAGTATTGAAACCTTAGAAATGCTTTCGTTTCGCTTGTTTGGGTTCCGAAATTGGTACTTGTAGTGTAAACCCACAAAGAGGTATTTTTGGTGTTTTCGTGTACTTGTGCTATAGGTTATGATTTGGAGGTTCTAAATGAGGTATTTAGGTATCCTTAGATTGGTAGGATGGTTAGCTAGTTTAACTTGATCATTGAATTCCGATAGGAAGCTAAATAGCCTAGTTGAACAAAGGGAAAATGAATGAATTAATTGCTTTAGTACTTGTATTGCTTTGTTGTTGCTCCTAGAGTGTCTAAATGCTATTCTAAGGTATGTGTGAGCTTTTGGTTAAGTTTTATGAAAAGTATAATATTGACCCTTTTGTGTTCGCATAGTTAATTTCATAATAATTGCTTTATAATTGAGTAATTAAATGTTTATATGCCTTGGTGTAGTGTACGTATTATAGTAGTGAAGTCTCGTGAATTAAGTTGCTTGGTTTACATGGCTTTGGTTGAGTATGAATTTAGAATAGACTAAAGGAACTAGTAATGAACCATGGTAATAATTGTTGTTAGTTGATTCTTGATTGATTGGATAAATGTTTAAATGTACTTTTGTAAGAAGTTCATCTATTCGGAGAAGTTGTGAGTTAAGTTATATCGATACTAGTTAAAGATTGAGTAAACATGTTTATATTGCTTATTAATTGCATTATATGTGTAAAGATACGCTTATATAACTTATTGGTTAGATGTTATATATTGTTTCTACTTATATGAATTATCATGACTATGTATATGTTATTTATTATGCTATTGTCTTTGTTTGATACTTGGAAATTAAAGAGTGTTGCATATGTGATCACTTGAGTTTATGTATTGTTCAAATATTGATTAGAATGATTGTTAAACCATGAAATATATTGTTAGTTATGTGAATTAAAGGGAATCAAATAGAGTTGGATAAACTTAATGGCTTTATGAACTAGCTTTAGTTGACAATAAGAAACCACTTCTTATACATATAGTTGATTGTATTAGGTAGTGATAATTGAAGGGAATTGATGCTTTTGGAGAATATTGAGGGAATCTTAGCTTAATTTGCGCAGGTTTGACTTCCTAAAAGGTGAGGGATCATTTCTATGTGCATTCTATGTGTCTTATCCTGTTATATGCTAAATATTCGATACTAAGTGATTTAAGTGTTTTAGTTGGATTAGTTTAGCAATTATAGACTAATGAATGTATCATATTTCATCGTATGGTGTGATTGATGATGTGTGTGCTCGAGGACAACCTCTTTTTTTGTCCTCCTTGTTTGTGTATCGGCTTATTTTGTTATATTGTTATTATTATTGCTTCTTGTGTTATCGAGTCAAGGGTTGCACAACCTTATCGTCGGGGCGGATGGATGGGCCTCTCTGGGCGGCAGCGGGCTTGTCAAGGTTGGTTGCTCTAGCTCCGTACCCTATTCCCTCACTCGCCTGGTCCGGAGATTGCCAGGGGGTGTTGGGTCATAGGATTGGGTACATCCGGAGTACCCTTTGGTGTTTGGGATGCCGGCTTATCGTGATCGAGATCGTGGTTCGTGGATCGTGAATAAAGACCAAGTGAAGATTGGAGTACTGGGGTTAAGTGAATGTATCCTTTTTAATATGTGGTTACTTAAGCTTTTGTCATTCTTGAATGGTTTAATTGCTATTATTGTTTAACTATATTACTTGTTGCATTGCACGCCCCAGGAGACTTTATCCCTCACTGGGCAACAGTGGTTGCTCATACCTCGCTAACATGTTTCAGGTGGCGCAGTTGAAGGAGTTGCCTTAGTTGCTGTGTGATTGTTGTTTGAGGTGGATGTGCTTTCTAGTTGCTATGTGAAGAATTTGTTGTTCTATGTTATAATCTGTTTTGGGGCGTTAAGGCTCATATATGTATTTGTGTAATATGTAAGTTGGAAGCCAGATGACTGTATTAGCAGTGGTAATTCTATGGCTTGTAATAACTTATATTTCTATTTCTAGTTGCTTTGCATGCTTGGGTGTGATTGTTTTGATACATGTTAGTTCAACTTCTAAGTATGTTTCAAAGTTATCATAGAATGGCATGATAAGCGGTTTTATGAAGAAGTCAAGTTGGTTGCATGCTTGTGTGAATCTAAACTATTGTATGCCTCAAGACTCGGATGGCCATGAACCTTTGAACTTTAGTTATAAAAGCTTGCCTTATTGTGTTGTGACTTTCTTGAGTGTTTACAGGTTTTCAGAATGTCCACGGTACAGGGGAGACTCTATCCGTTTTTTTCCTAAAATTTGGAGACCGGGTTGGGATTGGGTTGAGAATAGCTTGGTTATTAGAGCCTCCGGTCTCGTGATGGATCGGGGCGTTGCACATTAGGCCTTTTGAATGGGCCATCTTTCTGGGCTGCGACCATTAACCGTCAACACATAAAGGATTTGTGCCCTCAACATGACGGGTGCGATCATACCAGCACTAATGCTTCGGATCCCATCAAAACTCCGAAGTTAAGCGTGCATGGGTGAGAGTAGTACCATGATGGGTGACCCCCTGGGAAGTCCTCGTGTTGTACCCCCTTTTCAATTTTTTTTGCCCCGTTTAGGGTTGCCAAGATACTTTATCCACCACATTGCTATTACCGAATCCCACGGCACCTTGGGCAAGGGAACTTCGCTTCACGTAGAGGCTAGGCCCGTAAACCGAGGGCATAGGGCTTGTGACCAGGTCTCCGTCGCTCCGGTGCCCATCACTTTTGATCCTTAAGGAGTTATGCGGCGCGCAACATACCATTGGAAAGCTCTCCGTGAGCTCTACGATGGGGGCAGCAAACCTGCTCAGCTGCGCTTGTTTTTGGAGCCCAAAATCGAAGGTTTTCATCAGTTTCGGATCAGTTTCCTTCTTTTGCAATGTTTTTCAGTCCCGGATCGTATGTCGTGAGCTGTTAAAATGACGACAACCTAACTCGCGGGATATTACAGGGCTCTACAACGCGTCGATATCATGTCTTACGAGGATGTTGCGTTGTTGAAGCGGATGGGATGTCGTTAAGCCCATTGGGCCTTTTGAATGGGCTATCTCTCTAGGCTGGGATTGTGACCCGTCAACACATAAAGGATTTGTGCCCTCAACATGACGGGTGCGATCGTACCAGCACTAATGCACCGGATTCCATCAAAACTCCGAAGTTAAGCATGCTTGGGCAAGAGTAGTACTAGGATCGGTGATCCCCTGGGAAGTCCTCGTGTTGCACCCCATTTTCAATTTTTTTTGCCCCTGTTAGGGTTGCCAAGATACTTTATGCACCACATTTCTATTACCGAATCCCACGGTACCTTGGGCAACACAACGTCGTTTCACGTAGAGGCTGGGCCGGCAAACCGAGAGCGTAGGGCATGTGACCAGGTCTCCGTCGCTCCAGTGCCCATAACTTTTGATCTGTAAGGAGTTACGCGATGCACAGCACATCGTTGGAAAGCACTCTGCGAGCTCTACGACGTGGGTAGCAGCCTGCTCAGCTGCGCCCATTTTCGGAGCCCAAAATTGAACGTATAAATCAGTTTTGGGCCACTTTTCTTCTTTTGCTATGTTTTTCATCCCAGATCGTAAGTCGTGAGTAGTTAAAAGGACGACAACCTAACTCGCGGGATATTACAGGGCCCTACAACACGTCGATTTCACGTCTTGCGAGGATGCTGCGTTGTTGAAGCGGATGGGTTGTCGTTAAGCCTATTGGGCCTTTTGAATGGGCCATCTCTGTGGGCTGGGACTGTGAACCATCAACACATAAAGGATTTGTGCGCACAACATGACGGGTGCGATCATACCAGCACTAATGCACCGGATCCTATCCGAACTCCGAAGTTAAGCATGCTTGGGCAAGAGTAGTACTAAAATGGGTGACCCCCTGGGAAGTCCTCGTGTTGCACTCCCCCTTTTCAAATTTTTTTGCCCCGGTTTGGGTTGCCAAGATACTTTAACCACCACATTTCTATTACCAAATCCCACGACACCTTGGGGAAAACAACTTCGCTTTACGCAGAGGCTGGGCCTGTAAACCGAGGTCGTGGGGCTTGTGACCAGGTCTTCGTCGCTCTGGTGCCCATAACTTTTAATCCGTAAGGATTTACGGAGCGCACAGCATACCGTTGGAAAGCTCTCCAAGAGCTCTACGACGGGGGTAACAAGCCTACTCGGCTGCACCAGTTTTGGGAGCCCAAAATCGAATGTTTTCATCAATTTTGGGCCACTTTCTTTCTTTTGCTCTATTTTTTAGTCCCAGCTCGTACGTCGTGAGCTTTTAAAAGGACAACAACCTATCTCACAGGATATTACAGGGCCCTACAACACGTCGATATCACGTCTTGCGTGGATGCTGCGTTGTTGAAGCGGATGGGTTGTCGTTAAGCCCATTGGGCCTTTTGAATGGGCCATCTCTCTGGGCTGGGACTGTTAACCGTCAACACATAAAGGATTTGTGCCCACAACATGACGGGTGCGATCATACCAGCACTAATGCACCGCATCCTATCCGAACTCCGAAGTTAAGCATGCTTGGGCAAGAGTAGTACTAAGATGGGTGACCCCCTGGGAAGTCCTCGTGTTGCACCCCCCCTTTTTCAATTTTTTTTGCCCCGGTTTGGGTTGCCAAGATACTTTAACCACCACATTTCTATTACCAAATCCCACGGCACCTTGGGGAAAACAACTTCGCTTTACGCAGAGGCTGGGCCTGCAAACCGAAGTCGTGGGGCTTGTGACTAGGTCTACGTCGCTCCGGTGCCCTTAACTTTTAATCCGTAAGGATTTACGCAGCGCACAACATATCATTGGAAAGCTCTTCGAGAGCTCTACGACGAGGACAACAAGCCTACTCGGCTGCACCAGTTTTGGGAGCCCAAAATCGAACGTTTTCATAAGTTTTGGGCCACTTTCTTTCTTTTGCTCTATTTTTCAGTCCCAGTTCGTACGTCGTGAGCTGTTAAAAGGACGACAACCTATCTCGCAGGATATTACAGGGCCCTACAATGCGTCGATATCACGTCTTACGAGGATGCTACGTTGTTGAAGCAGATGGGTTGTCGTTAAGCCCATTGGGCCTTTTGAATGGCCATCTCTCTGGGCTGGCACTGTGAACCGTCAACACATAAAAGATTTGTGCCCTCAACATGACGGGTGCGATCATACTAGCACTAAAGCTTCGGATCCCATCAAAACTCCGAAGTTAAGCGTGCTTGGGCGAGAGTAGTACTAGGAAGGGTGACCCCCTGGGAAGTCCTCGTGTTGCACCACCTTTTCAATTTTTTTTCACCCCAGTTAGGGTTGCCAATATACTTTATCCACCACATTGCTAATACCGAATCCCACGTCACCTTGGACAAGACAACTTCGCTTCACTTAGAGGCTAGGCCTGCAAACCGAGGGCGTAGGGCTTGTGACCAGGTCTCCGTCGCTCCGGTGCCAATAACTTTTGATCCGTAAGGATTTACGCGGTGCACAGCGTACCCTTGGAAAGCTCTCCGAGAGCTCTACGATGGGGGCAGCAACTCTGCTTAGCTGCCCTGTTTTTGGAGCCCAAAATCGATGGTTTTCATCAGTTTCAGGCCACTTTCCTTCTTTTGCTCAATTTTTCAGTCCCGGATCGTACGTCGTGAGCTATTAAAAGGACGACAACCTAACTCACCGGATATTACAGGGCCCTACAACGCGTCGATATCACGTCTTACGAGGTTGCAGCGTTGTTGAAGCAGATGGGTTGTCGTTAAGCCCATTGGGCATTTTGAATGAGCCATCTCTCTGTGTTGGGACTGTGAACCATCAACACATAAAGGATTTGTGCCCTCAACATGACGGGTGCGATCATACCAGCACTAATGCACCGGATCCCTTCAAAACTCCGAAGTTAAGCGTGTTTGGGCGAGAGTAGTACTAGGAAGGGTAACCCCCTTGGAACTCCTCGTGTTGCACCACCTTTTCAATTTTTTTTGCCCTGGTTAGGGTTGCCAAGATACTTTATCCACCATATTGCTATTACCAAATCCAACGGTATCTGGGCAAGACAACTTCGCTTCACGTAGAGGTTGAGCCCGCAAACCGAGGGCGTAAGGCTTGTGACCAGGTCTCCATCTCTCCGGTGCCCATAACTTTTGATCCGTAAGAAGTTTTTGGAGCCGATAATTGAACGTTTTCATCAGTTTCGGGCCACTTTTCTTCTTTAGCTCTGTTTTTTCATCCCAGATTGTACGTCGTGAGCTGTTTAAAGGACGACAACCTAACTCGCGGGATATTACAGGGCCCTACAACACGTTGATATCACGTCTTGTGAGGATGTTGCGTTTTTGAAGTGGAAGGGTTGTCGTTAAGCCCATTGGGCCTTTTGAATGGGCCATTTCTCTGGGCTGGGACTGTGAACCGTCAACATATAAAGGATTTGTGCCCTCAACATCACGGGTGTGATCATACCGGCACTAATGCACAGGATCTCATCAAAACTCCAAAGTTAATCGTGCTTGGGCGAGAGTAGTACTAGGATAGGTGACCCCCTGGGAAGTCCTCGTGTCACACCCCTTTTTCAATTTTTTTTGCCCCGGTTAGGGTTGCCAAGATACTTTATCCACCACATTGCTATTACCAAATCCCACGGCACCTTGGGAAAGACAACTTCGCTTCACGTAGAGGCTGGGCCCGCAAACCGAGGGCGTAGGGCTTGTGACCAAGGCTCCGTCACTCTAGTGCCCATAACTTTTGATCCGTAAAGGGTTACGCAGCACACAGGATACCGTTGGAAAGCTCTTCGAGAGCTCTACAATGGGGTCAGCAACCCTACTACGCTACGCCTATTTTTGGAGGCCAAAATCGAAGGTTTTCATTAGTTTTGGGCAACTTTCCTTCTTTTACTCTGTTTTTCAGTCCCGCATCGCATGTCGTGAGCCGTTAAAAGGACGAAAACCTAAATTGTGGGATATTACAGGGCCCTACAATGCATCGATATAACGTCTTACGAGGATATTGCGTTGTTGAAGTGGATGGGTATCGTTAAGCCCATTGGGCCTTTTGAATGGGCCATCTCTCTACGTTGGGATTGTGAACCGTCAACACATAAAGGATTTGTGCCCTCAACATGACGGGTGCAATCATACCAGCACTAATGCACCGGATCCCTTCAAAACTCCAAAGTTAAGCGTGCTTGGGCGCGAGCAGTACTAGGAAGGGTAACCCCCTTGGAACTCCTTGTGTTGCACCACCTTTTCAATTTTTTTTGCCCTGGTTAGGGTTGCCAAGATACTTTATCCACCACATTGCTATTACCGAATCCCACGTCACCTTGGGTTAGACAACTTCGCTTCACGTAGAGGCTGGGCTCGCTAACCGAGGACATAGGGCTTGTGACCAGGTCTCCGTAGCTCCGGTGCCAATAACTTTTGATCCATAAGGAGTTACGCAGCACACAACATTCCGTTGAAAAGCTCTCCGAGAGCTCTTTGATGGGGGTAGAAGCCTGCACGGCTGCGCCTGTTTTCGGAGCCCAAAATCGAAGGTTTTCATTAGTTTCGGGCCACTTTCCTTCTTTTGCTCTGTTTTTTAGTACTGGATCGTACGTCATGAGCTGTTAAAAGGACGACAACCTAACTCGGTGGATGTTACAGGGCCCTCGAACGTGACAATATCATGTCTTACGAGGATGCTGGGTTGTTGAATCGGATGTGTTGTTGTTAAGCCCATTGGGCCTTTTGAATGGGCCATCTCTCTGGGTTGCGACTGTGAGCCGTCAACACATAAAGGATTTGTGCCCACAACATGACCGGTGCGATCATTCCAGCACTAATGCACCGGATCCCATTAGAACTCCAAAGTTAAGCGTGCTTGGGCGAGAGTAGTACTAGGATTGGTGACCCCCTGGGAAGTCCTCGTGTCTTACCCCGCTTTTTAATTTTTTTACCCCGATTAGGGTTGCCAAGATGTTTTATCCATCACATTTCTATTATCGAATCCCACGACACCTTGGGCATGACAACTTCGCTTCACGTAGAGGCTGGGCCCGCAAACCGAGGGCGTAAGGCTTGTGACCAGGTCTCCGTCGCTCCGGGTCCCATAACTTTCGATCTGTAAAGAGTTATGCGGTGCAAAGCATACCGTTGGAAAGCTCTCCGAGAACTCTACGACCGGGGCAGCAAGACTGCTCGCCTGTGCTCGTTTTTGGAGCCCAAAATTGAACATTTTTATCAGTTTCGTGCTAATTTTCTTCTTTTGCTATGTTTTTTCGTCCTGGATCGTACGTCGTGAGTTGTTAAAAGGACGACCACCTAACTCGCGGGATATTACAAAGCCATACAATGTGTCAATATCATGTGTTGCGAGGATGCTGCGTTGTTGAAGTGGATGGGTTGTCGTTAAGCCCATTGGGCCTTTTGAATGGGCCATCTCTCTGGGCTTGGACTGTGAACCGTCAACACATAATGGATTTGTGCCCACAACATGACGGGTGCGATCATACCAGCACTAATGCACAGGATCCCATCAGAACTCCGAAGTTAAGCGTGCTTAGGCAAGAGTAGTACTAGGATGGGTGACACCCTAAGAAGTCCTTGTGTTGCCCCTCCCCCCTTTTTAATTTTTTTTGCCTGGCTTTGGGTTGCCAACATACTTTGTCCCCCACATTCCTATTCCCGAATCCCACGGCACCTTGGGCAAGACAACTTCGCTTCACGTAGAGCCTGGGCCAACAAACCAAGGGCGAAGGGCTTATGACTAGGTCTCCGTCGCTTCGGTGCCCATAACTTTTGATCCGTAAGGAGTTATGCGGCACACAGCATACCGTTGGAGAGATCTCCGAGAGCTCTACGACTAGGGCAGCAAGTCTACTCGGCTGCACCCATTTTTGGAGACCAAAATCGAATGTTTTCATCATTTTCGGGCCACATTTCTTCTTTTGCTCTGCTTTTTCATCCCAGATCGTACGTCGTGAGCTGTTAAAAGGATGACAACGAAACTTGCGGTACATTAGAGGGCCCTACAATGCGTCGATATCACATCTTGCAAGGATGCTGCGTTGTTGAAGCGGATGGGTTGTCGTTAAGATCATTGGGCCTTTTGAATGGGCCATCTTTCTGGGCTGAGACTATGAACCGTCAACACATAAAGGATTTGTGCCCTCAACATGACGGGTGCAATCATACCAGTACTAATGCACCGTATCCCATCAAAACTCGGAAGTTAAGCGTGCTTTGGCGAGCGTAGTACTAGGATGGGTGACCACCTTGGAAGTCTTCATGTTGCACCCCCCCTTTTCAATTTTTTTTGCCCCGGTTAGGGTTGCCAAGATACTTTATCCACCCCATTTCTATTTTCGAATCCCACGGCAACTTGGGCAAGACAACTTTGCTTCATGTAGAGGCTGGGCCCGCAAACCGAGTACGTAGGGCTTGTGACCAGGTCTCTGTCGCTCCGGTGCCCATAACTTTTGATCCGTAAAGAGTTACACAGCGCACAACATACCGTTGGAAAGCTCTCTGAGAGCTCTACGACGGGGGTAGCAAGCCTGCTAGATTGCACCTCTTTTCGGAGTCCAAAATCAAACGTTTTCATCAATTTTGCGACACTTTTCTTCTTTTGCTCTGTTTTTCTGTCCCAGATCGTACATCGTGAGTTGTTAAAAGGACGACAACCTAACTCGCGGGACATTAGAGGGCCCTACAACGCGTCGATATCACATTTTGCGAGGATACTGCGTTGTTGAAGCGGATAGGTTGTCGTTAATCCTATTGGGCCTTTTGAATGGGTTATCTCTCTCTGGGTTGGGACTGTAAACCGTCAACACATAAAGGATTTGTGCCCACAACATGACGGGTGCGATCATACTAGCACTAATGCACCAGATCCCATCAGAAATCCGAAGTTAAGCGTGCTTGGGCAAGAGTAGTACTAGGTTGGGTGACCCTTTGGGAAGTCCTCGTGATGCACCTCCCCTTTTTAATTTTTTTTGTCACCCCAGTTAGGGTTACCAAGATACTTTATCCACCACATTTCTATTACCGAATCCCACGGCACCTTGGGCTAGACAACTTCGCTTGACGTAAAGGCAAGGCCCGCCAACCGATGGCGTGGGGATTGTGACCAGGTCTCTGTCTCTCCGGTGCCCATAACATTTAATCCGAAAAGAATTACGTGGCACACAACAAACCATTGGAAAGCACTTCGAGAGCTCTACGTCAGGGGCAGCAAGCTTGTTCAGCTGCGCCAATTTTTGTAGCCCAAAATTGAACATTTTCATTAGTTTCGGGACAATTTTCATTTTTTGCTCTGTTTTTTCATCACGCATTGTATTTCGAGAGCTGTTAAAAGGACGACAACCGAAATCGCGGGATATTACAGGGCCCTACAACGCGTTGATATCACGTCTTGCGAGGATGCTGCATTGTGGAAGCGAATGGGTTGTCATTAAGCCTATTGGGCCTTTTGAATGGGCCATCTCTCTGGGTTGGGACTGTGAACCATCAACACATAAAGGATTTGTGCCCACAACATGATGGGTGCCATCATACCAGCACTAATGCACTGGATCCCATCAGAACTCCGAAGTTAAGTGTGCTTGGGCAAGAGTAGTACTAGGATGGGTGACCCCCTGGGAAGTCCTCGCGTTGTACCACTCATTTTCAATTTTTTTTGCCCCGGTTAGGGTTGCCAAGATACTTTATCCACCACATTTCTATTACCGAATCCTACAGCACCTTGGGCAAGACAACTTCACTTCACATAGAGGGTGGGCCCGCAAACCGAGGGCATAGGGCTTGTGACCTGGTCTCTGTCGCTCCGTTGCCCATAACTTGTTATCCGTCAGGAGTTACGCGACGCACAGCGTACCGTTGGAAAGCTTTACGCGAGCTCTACGATGAGGGCAGCAAACATGCTTGGCTGTGCCTATTTTTGGAGCCCAAAATCGAAAGTTCTCACCAGTTTTAGGCAACTTTCCTTCTTTTGCTCAGTTTTTCTGTCCCGGATCATACGTCGTGAGCTGTTAAAAGGACGTCAACCTAACTTGCAGGATATTACAAGGCCCTACAATGCATCGATATCACGTCTTACGATGATGCTACGTTGTTGAAGTGGATGGTTGTTGTTAAGCCCATTGGGCCTTTTGACTGGGCCATCTCTCTGGGCTGGGATTGTGAACTGTCAACACATAAAGGATTTGTGCCCACAGCATGACGGGTGCGACCATACCAGCACTAATGCACCAGATTCCATCAGAACTCCGAAGTTAAGCGTGCTTGGGTGAGAGTAGTACTAGAATATGTGGCCCCCTGGGAAGTCCTCGTGCTGTACCCCCCCCTTTTAATTTTTTTTTGCCCGGGTTACGGTTGGCAAGATACTTTATCCACCACATTTCTATTACCGAATCCCACTGCACCTTGGGCAAGACAACTTCGCTTCATGTAGAGGGTGTGCCCGCAAACTGATGGCGTAGGGCTTGTTAATAGGTCTCTTTCGCTCCGGTGCCCATAACTTTTGATCCGTAAGGAGTTACGTTACGCACAGCATACCGTTCGAAAGCTCTTCAAGAGCTTTATGATGGGGGCAACAACCATGTTCGTGTGCGCCTGTTTAGGAGCCCAAAATCGAAGGTTTTTATCAGTTTCGTGCTACTTTCCTTCTATTGCTCAGTTTTTCAGTCCCGGATCGTAAGTCGTGATCTGTTAAAAGGATGACAACTTAACTCGCGGGATATTACAGGGCCCTAAATTGCGTCGATATCACGTCTTACGAGGATGCTGCGTTGTTGAAGCGGATGGGTTGTCGTTAAGTCCATTGGGCCTTTTGAATGGGCCATCTATCTGGTTGGGACTGTGAAACGTCAACACATAAAGGATTTGTGCCCTCATCATGATGGGTGCGATCATACCAGCTCTAATGCAACGGATCCCATCAGAACTCCGAAGTTAAGCGTGCTAGGGCGTGAGTAGTACTAGGATGGGTGACCCCTTGGGAAGTCCTCGTGTCGCACCACCTTTTTCAATTTTTTTTGCCCCTGTTAGGGTTGCCAAGATACTTTATCCACCACATTTCTATTACTCAATCCGACGGCACCTTGGGCAAGACAACTTCGCTTCACGTAGATGCTGGGCCAGCAAACCGAGGGCGTAGGGCTTGTGACCTGGTCTCCATCGCACCGGTGCCCATAACTTTTGATCCGTAAGGAGTTACGCGGCGCACAACATACTGTTGGAAAGCTCTCCGAGAGCTCTACGACAGGGGGTAGCAAGCCGGCTCAACTGCTCCCAATTTTGAAGCCCAAAATTGAACGTTTTCATTAGTTTTGGCCCACTTTTCTTCTTTTGCTCTGTCTTTTCATCCCGGATCGTACGTCATGAGTTGTTAAAAGGACAACAACCTAACTCGCGAAATATTACAGGGCCCTACAACGCGTCGATATCACGTCTTGCGAGGATGCTGCGTTGTTGAAGCAGATGGGTTGTCCTTAAGCATATTGGGCCTTTTGAATGGGCCATCTCTCTGGGCTGGGACTGTGAACCGTCAACACATAAAGGATTTGTGCCCACAACATGACAGGTGCGATCATACCAGCACTAATGCACAGGATCCCATCAGAACTCCGAAGTTAAGCGTGCTTGGGCAAGAGTAGTACTAGGATGGGTGACACCCTGAGAAGTCCTTGTGTTGCCCCTCCCCCCCCCCCTTTTTTAATTTTTTTTTCCCTGGTTTGGGTTGCCAAGATACTTTATCCACCACATTGCTATTACCGAATCCCACGGCACCTTGGGCAAGACAACTTTGTTTCACGTAGAGCCTGGGCCCACAAGCCGAGGGCGAAGGGCTTGTGACTAGGTCTCCGTCGCTCCAGTGCCCATAACTTTTGATCCGTAAGGAGTTACGCGGCACACAGCATACCGTTGGAAAGATCACCGAGAGCTCTACGACTAGGGCAGCAAGCCTACTCAGCTGCACCCATTTTTGAGAGCAAAATGGAATGTTTTCATCAGTTTCGGGCCACATTTCTTCTTTTGCTTTGCTTTTCCGTCCCAGATCGTACGTCGTGAGCTGTTAAAAGGACGACAACGAAACTTGCGGGACATTAGAGGGCCCTACAATGCGTCGATATCACATCTTGCGAGGATGCTGCATTGTTGAAGCAGATGGGTTGTCGTTAATCTCATTGGGCCTTTTGAATGGGCCATCTCTCTGGGCTGGGACTATGAACCGTCAACACATAAAGGATTTGTGCCCTCAACACGACGGGTGCGATCATACCAGCACTAATGCACCGTATCCCATCAAAACTCGGAAGTTAAGCGTGCTTTGGCGAGCGTAGTACTAGGATGGGTGACCACGTTGGAAGTCCTCATGTTGCACCCCCCATTTTCAATTTTTTTTGCCCCGGTTATGGTTGCCAAGTTGCTTTATCCACCCCATTTCTATTTTTGAATCCCACGGCAACTTGGGCAAAACAACTTTGCTTCATGTAGAGGTTGGGCCCGCAAACCGAGTACGTAGGGCTTGTGACCAGGTCTCTGTCGCTCCGGTGCCCATAACTTTTGATCCGTAAGGAGTTACACGGCGCACAACATACCGTTGGAAAGCTCTCCGAGAGCTCTACGACGGGGGTAGCAAGCCTGCTAGATTATACCTCTTTTCGGAGCCCAAAATCAAACGTTTTCATCAATTTTGGGACACTTTTCTTCTTTTGCTCCGTTTTTCTGTCCCGGATCGTACGTCGTGAGTTGTTAAAAGGACGACAACCTAACTCGCAGGACATTAGAGGGCCCTACAACGCGTCGATATCACGTTTTGCGAGGATGCTGCGTTGTTGAAGCGGATAGAATGTCGTTAATCCTATTGGGCCTTTTGAATGGGTTATCTCTCTAGGTTGGGACTGTGAACCGTCAACACATAAAGGATTTGTGCCCACAACATGACAGGTGCGATCATACTAGCACTAATGCACCAGATCCCATCAGAAATCCGAAGTTAAGCGTGCTTGGGCAAGAGTAGTACTAGGTTGGGTGACCCCCTGAGAAGTCCTCGTGTTGCACCTCCCCTTTTTAATTTTTTTTTCGCCCCGGTTAGGGTTGCCAAGATACTTTATCTACCACATTTCTATTACCGAATCTCATGGCACCTTGGGCTAGACAACTTCGCTTTACGTAGAGGCAAGGCCCGCCAACCGAGGGCGTGGGGATTGTGACCAGGTCTCTGTCTCTCCGGTGCCCATAACATTTAATCCGTAAAGAGTTACGTGGCACACAGCAAACCATTGGAAAGCACTTCGAGAGCTCTACGTCGGGGGCAGCAAGCTTGTTCAGCTGCGCCAATTTTTGTAGCCCAAAATCGAACATGTTCATCAGTTTCGGGACACTTTTCTTTTTTTGCTATGTTTTTTCATCCCGCATCGTACTTCATGAGCTGTTAAAAGGACGACAACCGAAATCGCGGGATATTACAGGGCCCTACAACGCGTCGATATCACGTCTTGGGAGGATGCTGCGTTGTGGAAGCAGATGGGTTGTCGTTAAGCCTATTGGGCCTTTTGAATAGGCCATCCTTCTGGGTTGGGACTGTGAACCGTCAACACATAAAGGATTTGTGCCCACAACATGACGGGTGCCATCATACCAGCACTAATGCACCGGATCCCATCAGAACTCCGAAGTTAAGTGTGCTTGGGCAAGAGTAGTACTAGGATGGGTGACCTCCTGGGAAGTCCTCGCGTTTCACCACTCATTTTCAATTTTTTTTTCCCAGGTTAGGGTTGCCAAGATACTTTATCCACCACATTTCTATTACCGAATCCCACGGCACCTTGGGCAAGACAACTTCACTTCACGTAGAGGGTGGGCCCGCAAACCGAGGGCATAGGGCTTGTGACCGAGTGTCCGTCGCTCCGTTGCCCATAACTTGTTATCCGTCAGGAGTTACGCGACGCACAGCGTACCATTGGAAAGCTCTCTGCGAGCTCTACGATGAGGGCAGCAAACATGCTTGGTTGCGCCTATTTTTGGAGCCCAAAATCGAACGTTCTCATCAGTTTCGGGCAACTTTCCTTCTTTTGCTCAATTTTTCAGTCCCGGATCGTACGTCGTGAGCTGTTAAAAGGACGACAACCTAACTTGCAGGATATTATAGGTCCTTACAATGCATCGATATCACGTCTTACGAGGATGCTACGTTGTTGAATCGGATGAGTTGTCGTTAAGCCCATTGGGCCTTTTGAATGGGCCATCTCCCTGGGCTGGGATTGTGAACCGTCAACACATAAAGGATTCGTGCCCACAACATGACGGGTGCAATCATACCTGCACTAATGCACCGGATCCCATCAGAACTCCGAAGTTAAGCGTGCTTGGGCGAGAGTAGTACTAGAATATGTAGCCCCTTGGGAAGTCCTCGTGTTGCACCCCCCCCTTTTAAATCTTTTTTGCCCGGGTTACGGTTGCCAAGATACTTTATCCACCACATTTCTATTACCGAATCCCACGGCACCTTGGGCAAGACAACTTCGCTTCATGTAGAGGGTGTGCCCGCAAACCGAGGGCGTAGGGCTTGTTAATAGGTCTCTTTCGCTCCGGTGCCCATAACTTTTGATCCGTAAGGAGTTACGTTGCACACAGCATACCGTTCGAAAACTCTTCGAGAGCTTTATGATGGGGGCAGCAACCATGCTCGTCTGCGCCTGTTTAAGAGCCCAAAATCGAAGGTTTTCATCAGTTTCGTGCTACTTTCCTTCTATTGCTCAGTTTTTCAGTCCCGGATCATACGTCGTGATCTGTTAAAATGATGACAACTTAACTCGCGGGAGATTACAGGGCCCTAAATTGCGTCGATATCACGTCTTACGAGGATGCTGTGTTGTTGAAGCGGATGGGTTGTCGTTAAGCCCATTGGGCCTTTTGAATGGGCCATCTATCTGGCTGGGACTGTGAAACGTTAACACATAAAGGATTTGTGCCCTCATCATGACAGGTGCGATCATACCAGCACTAATGCAACGGATCCTATCAGAACTCCGAAGTTAAGCGTGCTTGGGAGAGAGTAGTACTAGGATGGGTGACCCCTTGGGAAGTCCTCGTGTCGCACCCCCTTTTTCAATTTTTTTTGCCCCTGTTAGGGTTGCCAAGATACTTTATCCACCACATTTCTATTACTGAATCCGACGGCACCTTGGGCAAGACAACTTCGCTTCACGTAGATGCTGGGCCAGCAAACCGAGGGCGTAGGGCTTGTGACCAGGTCTCCGTCATACCGGTACCCATAACTTTTGATCTGTAAAGAGGTTACGCTGCGCACAACATACTGTTGGAAAGCTCTCTGAGAGCTCTACGATGGGGGTAGCAAGCCGGCTCAACTGCTCCAATTTTTGGAGCCCAAAATTGAACGTTTTCATTAGTTTTGGGCCACTTTTCTTCTTTTGCTCTGTCTTTTCATCTTGGATCGTACGTCATGAGTTGTTAAAAGGACAACAACCTAACTCGCGAAATATTACAGGGCCCTACAACGCGTCGATATCACGTCTTGCGAGGGTGCTGCATTGTTGAAGCAGATGGGTTGTCGTTAAGCATATTGGGCCTTTTGAATGGGCCATCTCTCTGGGCTGGGACTGTGAACCGTCAACACATAAAGGATTTGTGCCCACAATATGACTGGTGCGATCATACCAGCACTAATGCACCGGATCCCATCAGAACTCCGAAGTTAAGCGTGCTTGGGCAATAGTAGTACTAGGATGGGTGACCTCCTAGGAAGTCCTCGTGTTGCACCCCTCATTTTCAATTTTTTTTGCCTCGGTTTGGGTTTCCAAGATACTTTATCCACCACATTTCTATTACCGAATCCCACAGCATCTTGGGCAAGACAACTTCGCTTCACGTAGATGTTGGGCCCACAAACCGAGGGCGTGGGGATTGTGACCAGGTCTCCGTCGCTCTGGTGCCCATAACTTTTAATTCGTAAGGAGTTACGTGGTGCACAGCATACCGTTGGAAAGCTCTCTGAAAGCTCTATGGGGGCAGCAAGCCTACTCGGCTGCACCCATTTTCGGAGACCAAAATCGAATGTTTTCATTAGTTTCAGGCCACTTTCCTTCTTTTGCTCAGTTTTTCAGTCCCGGATCGTACGTCATGAGCTTTTTAAAGGATGACAACCTAACTCGTGGGATATTATAGGGCCCTACAATGCGTCGATATCACGTCTTACGAGGATGCTGCGTTGTTGGAGCGGATGGGTTATTGTTATGCCCATTGGGCCTTTTGATGGGCTATCTCTCTAGGCTGGGACTGTGAACCGTCAACCCATAAAGGATTTGTGCCCTCAACATGACGGGTGTGATCATACCAGCATTAATGCACCGGATCCCATCAGAACTCTGAAGTTAAGCGTGCTTGGGCGAGAGTAGTACTTAGATAGGTGACCCACTTGGATGTCCTCGTGTTGCACCCCCTTGTTAATTTTTTTTGCCCTGGTTAGGGTTGCCAAGATACTTTATCCACCGTATTGCTATTACCAAATCCCACGGCACCTTGGACAAGACAACTTCGCTTCACGTAGAGGCTGGGCCAGCAAACCGAGGGCGAAGGGCTTGTGGCTAGGTCTCCGTCGCTCCGGTGCCTATAACTTTTGATCCGTAAGGAGTTACGCAGTGCACAGCATACCGTTGGAAAGCTCTTCGAGAGCTCTACGACGGGGGCAGCATGCTTGCTTGGTTGCTGTGAGGCCCAACCCTGAATAACGTGTCATACCTCGATTTACGTGCCATAGACCCCTGATTGTCTGACCGACCTTGGATTACGTGTCATGTCTTGGTTTTCGTGTATACCTTGTCATACGTGCCTTGACCTAGAATTATGTGCCCTAATCCTCAACTTACGTGCCCCGACTTCGAATTGCGTGCTTGTCTCATTTTGTGTGCCCTGACCTTGAATTGCGTGTCCTAACCTAGGTTTAAGAATTGTGTTCATTTTACGTGCCATGCATTGAATTATGTTCATTCATTTAGGATTGCGTGCATTTATTTGAAAAACGTGCGTTCGTCTCGTAGTTCATGTCCTACCTCGTAGTGCATGCCCTAGACCTAGGAAAGCGTGCCCTCACGCTAATCAAGAAAGCATCTTACACGGAGCACTAGGCTATTAAAGAATCCTACAAACTCCACTATCAATATTATAATCCTAATTCAACTCACTAGAAGACAAAATAACACAAAAGCTAGACATTTTTTATTATTTATTATTTATTCTTTTTGCACTTCCAACACACAATTAAATAACATCCAAAACATGACAAAAATTCAGATTATTGAGAATCTTTGGCCGACCACTATGTGGTTTCTTTGCATGCATGTTTAATTCAAAATGATTCTAGACAAGTCATGACACAAAAACACTTATCAATGCATAAAAAATTGCTCAAAACTACCTCAATTTCCTCTCCTTGTTCAACCAAACAACCATTGCCCATGCTAGCATTTTAAAATCACTCCTTGAAGACACAAAAAGACTGAAAATGGTCTGCCCAAGGCCGACCATATGCTTGAAACAATGCAAAACATCACTCTTTGTCATATTCTCTCATTTCTTCCTCAATCTTCTCTCTCTCCCTCTCATTCTCCTCACCATCTCTCAGCCTTGGCTGAGATCTCACCATCTCTTGCTCATTTTCATCAACTCATGGTGCATCAAGACAAGCAACAATCAAAGAAACTCCAGCAAACAAGCTAGGATACGAAAATCACACATGCATGTCCTTTGAAGTCTTCATTTCGGCCCTAGGTGAGTTTTTAAGCTTCCATTTCTTTTCTTCTTGTTCTAACCCCATGCATGTACTAAGAGCTTGATCACTAAGCTAGGAAAAATAGAGAAAATCTAGTTGGAATCTCGGCTAGGCAAAGGAGAAGAAGAAAAGTTTGCTTCAACAAGTTTTTGTGCATCCTCTTGGTTGATTGCTAAGGTGAGGGCTAAAACCTTTTGAAAATCCTTCAAAAATCCACATGCATGCTCATAAAAGTATGTATTTGCTTCTATACTTGAGTTATATGTTCGATCATAAGCTTTTGCAACTATGCATGGCAAGATCTTGGCTTGAAAGTGATGATAGGTGAAGTCGGATTGTTGACAGCTCTCTGACCAGTTTGTTTCGAGGTAAGTTTATCTAGAAAAATGATGTTGAAAATGCATGAAAATTGGTAGGTGACTATTTTTGCCAGTTTTGAACATTTTTCACAGAAATAGGCCGAAGCTAATTTTGACTCTAAGGTCCTCAAAATAGCAAATCTCTAAAATGTGTCCAAATCTGGAAATCTGGAAAAAAAATGAAGCAGGTTTTAGCAAATGCACTGACCTTGTAGAACGAACCAGATTTGACTTAGTAAATGATGTCCAAAATGCATAAAATTTGGTGTGCTGATATATTTTTCAGTTCTAGACATTTTTGTCAGAAATGGACTAAGGCTAAAACGGACCCTAAGGACCTCAAAAACGTCAAATATCGAAATGTGTGCAAATTTGGACAGTTATGTGCTATCCCACTGTTTCGGCTATAACTAATGATCCCGAACTCCAAATGGTGCAAGGTTTGTTTCTAATTTTAGTTCACTTCTTAAGATTTAATTTGACATCTTATTCACTGGATTTGGAGATTTTTTGCTTATCCTATTGATTGTGAGAAAACAGCCTATTGCAGTAAGGGTTTCACTTAGTGTTATGCTTAGAAAAATTGTTGTGACTCCTCTTGTTGAATTAAATGCTTGGGATTGTAGCTTTGGGATGTTGCGTGGAATGTTTTGAATGTTTGAGGATGTTGAATTAAATGATGCACGGTTTGAGATTGACTTTGAGTTGGGTTGAGGCTCAAATTGCACGGATATGCACGAAATGGAAACCCTAATGACTAGGTAGTCTTGCTAAGTGTTGATCATGTGGATATTGTGTGGAATTATATGCTTAGTGGGCTGCCCGTAGATGCCTTATAACCTCAAATGTGATTTTAATCATTGCACGTTGACAAATAGGCTTTTCTTGCATCCGAACCCATGCAGATGTTGTTGCATGTTGAATAATCCTATCACTTGATTACGTGGACTTCGAAATGAGTTATATGGCTTGATTTACATGGGTTACATGGCTGCCCGTTTAATGTTCATATAACTCTATATGCCTTTCAAGTGAAATTACTTGTCTTATCGTGCCCTGCCTGTTTACTTGTCAATGTGCAATCTTATGACTGTCCGGAGGCAACCTACTTTGTTGTCCTCCTAACGTGATATGTTAATGTCATAAATGTGCACTACATACAAGGTTGCAACCTTTCCTGTCGGCATGGTAGCGATCACACACACCGGGCGGCATCGGGCTTGCCGGTGCACCTGTGACTACCATGGTCTCATTCCCTCTCTTGCTTGGGGGCTAGACTTCCTCGGAGAGTTGGGTCGTAGGATTTCGGGGTACATCCGGAGTACACCCACCTGGCGTGTTTGGGGAATGATTTGAATTCGGCCGCAACAACTGATTCTAGAACTGATCTGAGAGCAAAAGCTCACTGTATCATTTACTATGTTATAAGTACTCTCGCTTGGTTCCTAGAGAACCTTGGGGAGGAAAGACTGGTATTTCTGTTCATGTACTTATATTATTGTTATATTCATGCTTGCAAAAGGATTTCATAAGTTGAACCGGAAAATGAGTTTCAAAACCTATTTCTCGTTCCCCCTCGCTGAGTTCATAAGGACTCACCCTCTTTTATCATCTTAGGTGAAGAAGATCAAGAACAGGTACCTGAGGACGATGTGCCTATCGATGATTCTTTGGAGTGATTACCTGACCTATGTGCTTTGCGTGTTTATGGCTATTTGTGAACCATGCTACTTGAAGACTATTTCTTTTATGTTGCTCAATGTTGTAATGTAAAAGACCCCCGTTGTAATTTGGGGTCTAATTTTGGTTTGTACTGATATTGCTAGACAGACACTAGACACCACTATGATCGTTTGCTATTACTACCGCTAGTATCTATCATAGGTTATGACGTATTAGTTAAGGACTAAGTAAATGAACCTATCTAATCTTAAACAGGTACTCGCTATTAAGCTAAAATCAACAAGTACTTTTTTAATGAGGATAAACAAACAAACGAGACATAGTTTCGTGCTAGGTTATAAATCAAACGAGACATCAAGATAACCAATAGGCATTTCAATTGATGTTAAATAGTAATCCTAGTTGGAAATGAAACTTGAGATTAGAAAATTTTGAGGCGTTTAAAGAGTTAGGCCAAACCAAAGAGTCCAATTACAGCCGTTATGCTGCCAATTTTCTAGAAAACTTTGGAGTTTAGACTAAAGCGATAAGTGTTAAATCTCCATAAACAGTTATGTATGTGACATGTCCTGAACGTTTAGATCACACCCTAGTCTAACCTTGTAGGCCGGGTTGGGGCGTGACAGTTGCGCCCGTTTTTGGAGCCCAAAATCGAACGTTTTCATCAGTTTCGGGCCACATTTCTTCTTTTGCTCTACTTTTCCGTCCTGGATCGTACATCGTGAGCTGTTAAAAGGACGACAACGTAACTCGCGGGGCATTAGAGGGCCCTACAAGGCGTCGATGTCACGTCTTGCAAGGATGCTGAGTTGTTGAAGCGGATGGGTTGTCGTTAAGCCTATTGGGCCTTTTGAATGGGCCATATCTTTGGGCTGGGACTGTTAACCGTCAACACATAAAGGATTTGTGCCCACAACATGACGGGTGCGATCATACCAGCACTAATGCACCGTATCCCATTAGAACTATGAAGTTAAGCGTGCTTTGGCGAGAATAGTACTAGGATGGGTGACCCCCTGCGAAGTCCTCGTGTTGCACCCCCCATTTTCAATTTTTTTTTCCCCGGTTAGGGTTGCCAAGACACTTTATCCACCACATTTCTACTACCGAATCTCATGGCACCTTGCGCAGACAACTTTGCTTCACGTAGACGCTGGGCCTATAAACTGAGGGCGTGTGGCTTGTGACCAGGTCTCCGTCGCTCCGGTGCCCATAACTTTTAATCTGTAAAGAGTTACACGACGCACAGCATACCGTTGGAAAGCTCTCCGAGAGCTCTACGACGGGGGCAGCAAACTGGCTCAGTTGCGCCTATTTTCGGAGCCCAAAATCAAACGTTTTCATCAATTTTGGGAAAATTTTCTTCTTTTGCTCTATTTTTTAATCCCGGATCGTACGTCGTGAGCTGTTAAAAGGACGGCAACCTAACTCGCGGGATATTACAGGACCCTACAATGCGTCGATATCACGTCTTGTGAGAATGCTACGTTGTTGAAGCGGATGGGTTATCTTTAAGCCCATTGGGCCATCTCTCTGGGCTGGGACTGTGAACGGTCAACACATAAAGGATTTTTGCCCACAACATGACGGGTGCGATCATACCAGCACTAATGCACCGGATCCCATCAGAACTCCGAAGTTAAGCGTTCTTGGGTGAGAGTAGTACTAGGATGGGTGACCCTTTGGGAAATCCTTTGGTTGTATCCCCCATTTTCAATTTTTTTTGCCCCGGTTTGGGTTTTCAAGATACTTTATCCACATACATTTCTATTTCCGAATCCCACGGCAACTTGGGCAAGACAACTTTGCTTCATGTAGAGGCTGGGCCTGCAAACCGAGTGCGTAGGGCTTCTAACCAGGTCTCTGTCGCTCCGGTACCAATAACTTTTGATCCGTAAGGAGTTACACGGCGCACAACATACCGTTGGAAAGCTTTCCAAGAGCGCTACGACGAGGGTAGCAAGCCTGCTGGGCTGCACCTATTTTTGAACCCCAAAATCGAACGTTTTCATCAGTTTCGGGATACTTTTCTATTATTGCTCTTTTTTTTCGTCCCGGGTCATATGTCGTGAGCTGTTAAAAGGATGACAACCTAACTCGCGGGACATTAGAGGGCCTTACAATGCGTTGATATCACGTCTTGCGAGTATGCTACGTTGTTGAAACAGATGGGTTGTCGTTAAGCCCATTGGGCCTTTTGAATGGGCCATCTCTCTGGGCTGGGACTGTGAACCATCATCACATAAAGGATTTGTGCCCACAACATCACGGGTGCAATCATACCAGCACTAATACACCGGATCCCATAAAAACTTTGAAGTTAAGCGTGCTTGGGCGAGAGTAGAACTAGTACGGGTGACCCCCCTAAGAAGTCCTCGTGTTGCACCCCCATTTTTCAATTTTTTTTGCCCCGGTTAGGGTTTCCAACATACTTTATCCTCCACATTTCTATTACCGAATCCCACGGCACCTTGGGCAAGACAACTTCGCTTCACGTAGAGGCAGGGCCCGCAAACCGAGGGCGTGGGGATTATGACCAGGTATCCGTTGCTCCTGTGGCCATTACTTTTAATCCGTAAGGAGTTACGTGGCGCACAACATACCTTTGGAAAGCTCTTCGAGAGCTCTACGACGGGGGCACAAGCTTGCTCAGTTGTGCCTATTTTGGGAGCCCAAAATCGAACATTTTCATCAGTTTCAGAACACTTTTCTTTTTTTGCTCTATTTTTTCATCCCGCATAGTACGTCGTGAGCTGTTAAAAGGAGGACAACCTAAATCGCGGGATATTACAGGGCCCTACAATGCGTCGATATCACGTCTTGCGAGGATGCTGCGTTGTTGAAGTGGATGGGTTGTTGTTAAGCCCATTGGGCCTTTTGAATGAGCCATCTCTCTAGGCTGGGACTGTGAACTATCATCACATAAAGGATTTGTGCCCACAACATGACGGGTGCAATCATACCAGCACTAATGCACCGGATCCCATCAAAACTCCGAAGTTAAGTGTGCTTGGGCGAGAGTAGTAGTAGGATGGGTGACCCATTGGGAAGTCCTCATGTTGCACCCCCCGTTTTCAATTTTTTTTGCCCCAGTTACGGTTGCCAATATACTTTATCCACCATATTTCTATAACCGAATCCCACGGCACCTTAGGCAAGACAACTTCGCTTCACGTAGAGGGTGGGCCCGCAAACTGACGGCGTAGGGCTTGTGACTTGGTCTCCGTCGCTCCGGTGCCCATAACTTTTAATCCGTCAAGAGTTACGCTGCGCACATCATACTATTGGAAAGCTCTACGAGAGCTCTACGACGGGGGCAGCAAGCCTGCTTGGCTGCGCCTCTTTTCAAAGCCCAAAATCGAACGTTTTCATCAGTTTCAAGCCACTTTCCTTCTTTTGCTCAATTTTTCAGTCCCGGATCGTACGTCGTGAGCTGTTGAAAGGATGACAACCTAACTCGCGGGATATTACAGGGCCCTACAACGCGTTGATATCACATCTTACGAGGATGCTGCGTTGTTGAAGTGGATGGGTTGTCGTTAAGCCCATTGGGCCTTTTGAATGTGCCATCTCTCTAGGCTGGGACTGTGAACCGTCAACAGAAAAAGGATTTGTGCCCTCAACATGATGGGTGCGATCATACCACCACTAATGCACCGGATTCAATCAGAACTCGGAAGTTATGCGTGCTTGGGCGAGAGTGGTACTAGGATGGGTGACCCTCTGGGAAGTCCTCATATTGCACCCCCGTTTTCAATTTTTTTTGCCCCGATTAGTGTTGCCAAGATACTTTATCCACCACATTTCTATTACCGAATCCCACAACACCTTGGGCAAGACAACTTCGCTTCACGTAGAGGCTGGGCCCGCAAATTGAGGGCATAGGGCTTGTGACTAGGTCTCCATCGCTCCGGTGCCCATAACTTTTGATCCGTAAGGAGTTACACGTCGCACAACAAACCGTTAGAAAGCTCTCCGGGAGCTCTACGACGGGGGCAGCAAGCCAGCATAGCTGCGCCAGTTTTCAGAGCCCAAAATCGAATATTTTCATCAGTTTCGTGCTATTTTTCTTCTTTTGCTCTATTTTTTCATCCCAGATCGTATGTCGTGAGCTGTTAAAAGGACGGCAACCTAACTCGCGGTATATTACAGGGCCCTACAATGCGTTGATATCATGTCTTACGAGAATGCTGCGTTGTTGATGCGGATGGGTTGTCGTTAAGCCCATTGGGCTATTTGAATGGGCTATCTATCTAGGCTCGGACTGTGAACGATCAACACATAAAGGATTTGTGCCCACAACATGACGGGTGCGATCATACCAGCACTAAGGCACCGGATCCCATCAGAACTCCGAAGATAAGTATGCTTGGGCGAGAGTAGTACTAGGATGGGTGGCCCCCTGGGAAGTCCTCGTGTTGCACCCCACTTCTTAAATTTTTTTTGCCCCAGTTAGGGTTGTCAAGATATTTTATCCACCACATTTCTATTACCGAATCCCATGGCACCTTGGGCTAGACAACTTCCCTTCACGTAGAGGCTGGGCCCGCAAACCGAGGGCGTAGGGCTTGTGACCAGGTCTCCGTCGCTCCGGTGCCCATAACTTTTGATCCGTAAGGAGTTACGCGGCGCACAACATATCGTTGGAAAGCTCTCCGAGAGCTCTATGACGGGGACAGCAACCCTGCTTGGCTGCGCCTGTTTTCGGAGCCCAAAATCGAAGGTTTTCATCAGTTTCTGGCCACTTTCCTTCCTTTGCTCTGTTTTTCAGTCTTGGATCATACGTCGTGAGCTGTTAAAAGGATGACAACCTAACTCGCGCGATATTACAGGGCCCTACAACACGTTGATATCACGTCTTACGAGGATGCTGCGTTGTTAAATTGGATGGGTTGTCGTTAAGCCCATTGGGCCTATTGAATGGGCCATCTCTTTAGGCTCGGACTGTGAACTGTCAACACATAAAGGATTTGTGCCCACAACATGACGGGTGCAATCATAGCAGTACTAATGCACCAGATCCCATCAGAACTCCGAAGTTAAGTGTGCTTGGGCGAGAGTAGTACTAGAATGGGAGACCCCCTCGGAAGTCCTCGTGTTACACCCCGCCTTTTTAATTATTTTTGCCCCGATTAGGGTTGCCAAGATACTTTATCCAACACATTTCTATTACTGAATCCCACGACACGTTGGGCAAGACAACTTCGCTTCACGTAGAGGCTGGGCCCGCAAACCGAGGGCGTAGGGCTTGTGGCCAGGTCTCCGTCACTCCGGTGGCCATAACTTTTGATCCGTAAGGAGTTACACGACGCACAACATACCGTTGGATAGCTCTCCAAGAGCTCTATGACCGGGGGAGCAACCCTGCTCGACTGCACCTGTTTTCGGAGCCCAAAATTGAAGGTTTTCATTAGTTTCGGGCCACTTTCCTTCCTTCGCTCTATTTTTTAGTCCCGGATCGTACGTCGTGAGCTGGAAAAAGGACGACAACCTAACTCTCAGGATATTACAGGGCCCTACAACGTGTTGTTATCACGTCTTATGAGGGTGCTGCATTGTTGTAGCGGATGGGTTGTCGTTAAGCCCATTGGGCCTATTGAATGGGCCATCTCTTTTAGTTGGGACTATGAACTGTCAACACATAAAGGATTTCTGACCACAACATGACGGGTGTGATCATACCAGCACTAATGCACCGGATCCCATCAGAACTCCGAAGTTAAGCGTGCTTGGGCGAGAGTAGTACTAGGATAGGTGACCCCTTGGGAAGTCCTCTTGTTGCACCCCCCCTTTTAAATTTTTTTTGCCCCGGTTAGGGTTGCCAAGATACTTTATCCACCACATTTCTATTACCGAATCCCACAACACCTTGGGCAAGACAACTTCGCTTCACGTAGAGGCTAGGCCCGCAAACCGAGGGCGTAGGGCTTGTGACCAAGTCTCTGTCGCTCCGGTGCCCATAACTTTTGATCTGTAAGGAGTTACGCGGCGCACCGCATACCGTTGGAAAGCTCTCCGAGAGCTCCACGGCGGGGGCAGCAAGCCTGCTCGGCTGTGCCTATTTTTGGAGCCCAAAATCAAATGTTTTCATCATTTTCGGGCCACTTTCCTTCTTTTGGTCTGTTTTTCAATCCCGGATCGAACGTCGTGAGCTGCTAAAAGGACGACAACCTAACTTGCGGGATATTACAGAGCCCTACAACGTGTCGATATCATGTCTTACGAGAATGCTGCGTTGTTGAAGTGGATGGGTTGTCGTTAAGCCCATTGGGCCTTTTGAATGGGCCATCTCTCTGGGTCGGGACTCTGAACGGTCAACACATAAAGTATTTGTGCCCACAACATGATAGGTGCGATCATACCAGCACTAATGCACCGGATCCCATCAGAACTCCGAAGTTAAGCGTGCTTGGGCGAGAGTAGTGCTAGGATGGGTAACCCCCTGGGAAGTCCTCGTGTTGCACCCCTCCCCCCCCCTTTTAAATTTTTTTTTGCCCTGGTTAGGGTTGCCAAGATACTTTATCTACCACATTTCTATTATCGAATCCCACAGCACCTTGGGCAAGACAACTTCACTTCACGTAGAGGTTGGGCCCGCAAACCCTGGGCGTTGGGCTTGCGACCAAGTCTCCGTCGCCTTGGTGCCCATAACTTTTGATCCGTAAGGAGTTTCGCGGCGTACAGCATACCGTTGGAAAGTTCTCCTAGAGCTCTACGACGGGGGTAGCAACCTTGCCTGGCTGTGCCTATTTTCAGAGCCCAAAATTGAAGGTTTTCATCAGTTTCGGGCCACTTTCCTTCTTTTGCTCTATTTTTCATCCCGGATCGTACGTCGTGAGCTGTTAAAAGGACGACAGCCTAACTCGCGGGATATTACAGGGCCCTACAACGTGTCAATATCACGTCTTTTGAGGATGCTGCGTTGTTAAAGCTGATGGGTTGTTGTTAAGCCCATTGGGCCTTTTGAATGGGTCATCTCTCTGGGCTGGGACTGTGAACCATCAACACATAAAGGATTTGTGCCCACAACATGAAGGGTGCAATCATACCTGCACTAATGCATTGGATCCCATCAAAAGTCTGAAGTTAAGCGTGCTTGGGCGAGAATAGTACTAGGATGGGTGACCTCCTGGGAAGTCCTCGTGTTGCACCCCCATTTTTCAATTTTTTTTGCTACGGTTATGGTTGCCAACATACTTTATCCTCCACATTTCTATTACCGAATCCCACGGCACCTTGGGCAAGACAACTTCGCTTCACGTAGAGGTAGGGCCCGCAAACCGAGGGTGTGGGGATTGTGACAAGGTCTCCGTCGCTCCGGTGCCCGTAACTTTTAATCCGTAAGGAGTTACGTGGCACTTAGCATACCATTGGAAAGCACTCCGAGAGCTCTACGATGGGGGCAGCAAGCCTGCTTGGTTGCGCCTATTTTCAGAGCCCAAAATTGAATGTTTTCATCAGTTTCAGGCCACTTTCTTTCTTTTGCTCAATTTTTCAGTCCCGGATCGTACGTCGTGAGCTTTCAAAAGGACGACAACCTAACTCGAGGGATATTACAGGGCCCTACAATGCGTCGATATCACGTCTTACGAGGATGCTACGTTGTTGAGGCGGATGGGTTGGCGTTAAGCCTTTTGGTCCTTTTGAATGGGCCATCTCTCAGGACAAGGACTGTGAACCGTCAACTCAAAAAGGATTTTTGCCATCAACATGATGGGTGCAATCATACCAACACTAATGCACTGGATCCAATCAGAACTCCGAAGTTATGCGTGCTTGGGTGAGAGTAGTACTAGGATGGGTGACCCCCTGGGAAGTCCTCATATTGTACCCCCCATTTCAATTTTTTTTGCCCCAATTAGGGTTGCCAAGATACTTTATCCACCACATTTCCCTTACCGAATCCCATGGCACCTTGGGCAAGACAACTTCGCTTCACATAGAAGCTGGGCCCGTAAACCGAGGGCGTAGGGCTTGTGCCCAGGTCTCCGTCGCTCCGGTGCCGGTAACTTTTGATCCGTAAGGAGTTACACAGTGTACAACAAACCGTTAGTAAGCTCTCCGAGAGCACTACGACAGGCGCAACAAGCCAGCTCAGCTGCGCCAATTTTTGGAGCCCAAAATCGAATATTTTCATCAAATTCGGGCCATTTTTTTTCTTTTGCTCTGTTTTTTCATCCCAGATCGTACGTCGTGAGCTGTTAAAAGGACGACAACCTAACTCGCGCTATATTACAGGGCCCTACAACGCGTTGATATCACGTCTTGCGAGAATGTTGCGTTGTTGACGCAGATGGGTTGTTGTTAAGTCCATTGGGCTATTTGAATAGGCCATCTATCTGGGCTGGGACTGTGAACGATCAACACATAAAGGATTTGTGCCCACAACATGACGGGTGCATTCATACCAGCACTAAGGCACCGGATCACATCAGAACTCCGAAGTTAAGCGTGCTTGGGCGAGAGTAGTACTAGGATGGGTGACCCCTTGGGAAGTCCTCGTGTTGCACCCCCCCTTTTAAATTTTTTTGCCCCGGTTAGGGTTGCCAAGATACTTTATCCACCACATTTCTATTACCGAATCCCACAGTACCTTGGCAAGACAACTTCGCTTCACGTAGATGCTAGGCCTGCAAACTGAGGGCGTAAGGCTTATAACCAGGTCTCCGTCGCTCCGGTGCCCATAACTTTTGATCCGTAAGGAGTTACGCGGCGCACAGCAAACAGTTAGAAAGCTCTCCGAGAGCTCTACGATAGGGGCAACAAGCCACCTTAGATGTGCCAGTTTTTGGAGCCCAAAATCGAATATTTTCATCAGTTTTGGGCTATTTTTCTTCTTTTGCTATGTTTTTTCATCCCGGATCGTACATCGTGAGCTGGTAAAAGGACGACAACCTAACTCGCAGTATATAACCGGGCCCTACAATGCGTTGATATCACGTCTTGCGAGAATGCTGTGTTGTTGATGCGGATGGGTTATCGTTAAGCCCATTGGGCTATTTGAATGGGTCATCTATCTGGGCTGGGACTATGAACGATCAACACATATAGGATTTGTGCCCACAACATGACGGGTGCGATTATACCAGCACTAAGGCACCGGATCCCATCAAAACTCCGAAGTTAAGCATGCTTGGGTGAGAGTAGTACTAGGATGGGTGACCCCTTGGGAAGTCCTCATGTTGTACCCCGCTTTTCAAATTTTTTTGCCCCGGTTAGCCTTGTCAAGATACTCTATCCATCAGATTTCTATTACCAAATCCCACGGCAGCTTGGGCAAGACAACTTCGCTTCACGTAGAGGCTGGGCCTGCTAACTGAGGGCGTAGGGCTTGTGACCAGGTCTCCGTCGCTTCGGTGCCCCTAACTTTTGATTCGTAAGGAGTTATGCAGTGCACAACATACCGTTGGAAAGCTCTCCGAGAGCTCTATGACGGTGGCAGCAATCCTACTCGGCTGCGCCTGTTTTCGGAGCCCATAATCGAAGGTTTTCATCAGTTTCAGGCCACTTTCCTTCCTTTGTTCTGTTTTTCAGTCCCGGATAGAACGTCGTGAGCTGGAAAAAGGACAACAAGCTAACTCGCAGGATATTACAGGGCCCTACAGCGCGTTGATATCACGTCTTATGAGGATGCTGCGTTGTTGAAGCGGATGGGTTGTTGTTAAGCCCATTAGGCCTATTGAATGGGCCATCTCTTTAGGTTGAGACTGTGAACTGTCAACACATAAAGGATTTGTGCCCACAACATGACAGGTGTGATCATACCAACACTAATGCAATGGATCCCATCAGAACTCCGAAGTTAAGCGTGCTTGGGCGAGAGTAGTACTAGGATGGGTGACCCCCTGGGAAGTCCTCGTGTTGCACCCCCGCTTTTAAGTTTTTTTTGCCCCGGTTAGGTTTGCCAAGATACATTATGCAGCACATTTCTATTACCGAATCCCACGGCACCTTAGGCAAGACAACTTCGCTTCACGTAGGGGCTAGGCCTGCAAACCGACGGCGTAGGGCTTGTGACTAGGTCTCCGTCGCTCCGATGCCCATAACCTTTGATCTGTATGGTGTTACGCAGCTCACAACATACCGTTGGAAAGCTCTCCGAGAGCTCAACGATGGGGGCAGCAAGCCTGCTTGGCTGTGACTATTTTCAGAGCCCAAAATCGAACATTTTCATCAGTTTCGGGCAACTTTTCTACTTTTGCTATGTTTTTCTGTCCCGCATCGAACGTCGTGAGCTGCTAAAAGGACGACAACCTAACTTGCGAGATATTATAGAGCCCTACAACGCGTTGATATCACGTCTTACGAGAATGCTGCGTTGTTGTAGTGGATGGGTTGTCGTTAAGCCCATTGGGCCTTTTGAATGGGCCATCTCTCTGGGCTGGGACTGTGAACGGTCAACACATAAAGGATTTGTGCCCCCAACATGACGGGTGCGATCATACCAGCATTAATGCACCGGATCCCATCAGAACTCTGTAGCTAAGCGTGCTTGGGCGAGAGTAGTACTAGGATGGGTGACCCCTTGGGAAGTCCTCGCGTTGCACCCCTCCCCTTTTAAGTTTTTTTGCCCCGGTTAGGGTTGCCAAGATACTTTATCCACCACATTTCTATTACCGAATCCCACGGAACCTTGGGCAAGACAACTTCGCTTCACGTAGAGGTTGGGCCCGCATACCGAGGGCGTAGGGCTTGTGACCAGGTCTCCATCGCTCCGGTGCCCATAACTTTTGATCTGTAAGGAGTTATGCGGCGCATAGCATACCGTTGGAAAGCTCTCCAAGAGCTCTACGACAAAGGAAGTAACCCTACTCGGCTGCGCCTATTTTCGGAGACCAAAATCAAAGGTTTTCATCAGTTTCGGGCCACTTTCCTTCTTTTACTCTCTTTTTCAGTCCCGGATCGTACGTCGTGAGTTGTTAAAAGGACGACAACCTAACTCACGGGGTATTACAGGCCTTAGAACTCGTTGATATCACGTCTTACGAGGATGCTACGTTGTTGAAGCGGATGGGTTGTCGTTAAGCCCATTGGGCCTTTTGAATGGGTCATCTCTCGGGGCTGGGACTATGAAGTGTCAACACATAAAGGATTTGTGCCCACAACATGACGGGTGCAATCATACCAGCACTAATGCACCGGAACCCATCAAAACTCCGAAGTTAAGCGTGCTTGGGCGAGAGTAGTACTAGGATAGGTGAACCCCTAGGAAGTCCTCGTGTTGCACCCCCGCTTTTAAATTTTTTTTGCCCCGGTTAGGGTTGCCAAGAAACTTTATCCACCACATTTCTATTACCGAATCCCACGGTACCTTGGGCAAGACAAGTTCGCTTCACGTAGAGGCTGGGCCCGCAAACCGACGGCGTAGGGCTTGTGACTAGGTCTCCGTCGCTCCGGTGCCCATAACTTTTGATCCGTAAGGAGTTACGTGGTGTACAGCATACCGTTGGAAAGCTCTCCGAGAGGTCTACGATGAGGGCTGCAAGCCTGCTCGGCTGCGCCTATTTTCAGAGCAAAAAATTGAACGTTTTCATCAGTTTCGAGCCACTTTCCTTCTTTTGCTTTATTTTTCAGTCCCGGATCGAACGTCGTGAGCTGTTAAAAGGACGACAACCTAACTCGCGGGATATTATAGGGCCCTACAATGCATCGATATCACGTCTTACGAAAATGCTGCATTATTGAAGCGGATGGGTTGTCGTTAAGCCCATTGGGCATTTTTGAATGGGCCATCTCTCTAGGCTGGGACTGTGAACGGTCAACACATAAAAGATTTGTGCCCACAATATGACAGGTGCGATCATACCAGCACTAATGCACCGGATCCCATCAGAACTCCGAAGTTATGCTTGCTTGGGCGAGAGTAGTACTAGGATGGGTGACCCCCTGGGACGTCCTCGTGTTGCACCCCCCCTTTTAAATTTTTTTTGCCCCGGTTAAGGTTGCCAAGATACTTTATCCACCACATTTCTATTACCAAATCCCACGGCACCTTGGGCAAGACAACTTTGCTTCACATAGAGGCTGGGCCCGCAAACCGAGGGCGTAGGGCTTATGACCAGGTCTCTATCACTCTGATGCCCATAACTTTTGATCCGTAAGGAGTTACGCAGTGCACAGCATACTGTTGGAAAGCTCTCCGAGAGCTCTACGACGGGGGTTGCTAGCCTGCTCGGCTGCACCTGTTTTTGGAGCCCAAAATCGAATGTTTCATCTATTTTGGGCCACTTTCCTTCTTTTGCTCTATTTTTTCGTCCTGGATCGTACGTCGTGAGCTGTTAAAAGGACGACAACCAAACTTGAGGGACATTACAGGGCCCTACAACGCATCGATATCACGTCTTATGAGGATGCTTTGTTCTTGAAGCGGATGGGTTGTCGTTAAGCCCAATGGGCCTCTTGGATGGGCCATCTCTCTGGGCTGGGACTGTGAATCGTCAACACATAAAGGATTTGTGCCCTCAACATGACGGGTGCGATCATACCAGCACTAATGCACCGAATCCCATCAGAACTCCGAAGTTAAGCGTGCTTAGGAGATAGTTGTCACGCCCCAACCCGACCTATAAAGGTTAGACTAGTGTGTGGTCTAAACATTCAAGTCATATCACGTACTTAATCGTTCATGAAAGTTTAACACTTAACATTTTAGCCTAAACTCTACAAACTCTATGGAAATCCGGCAGCATAACGGTTATAATTGGGCTCTTTAGTTTGACCTAATTCTTTAAATGCCTCAAAATTTTCAATCTCAATTTCATTTCTAACTAAGATTACTATTTATCACCAATCGAAACGCCTACTAGTTATCTCGAAGTCTCGTTTGATTGGCAACCTAGCATGATACTATGTCTCGTTTGTTTGTTAATCCTTGTTACAAAAGTGCCTGTTGATCTTAGCTTAACAATGGGTACCGGCTTAAGTTTGGATAGATTCATTTTACCTAATCCATTACCTGATACTTCAAAAGCCTATCATAGATACTAACCAGTGGCGATAGCAAAACAACCATAAAAGTGTATATCTAGTTATGATCAGTACAAGCCAAAATTAGACCCCAAATTACAACGGGGTTCATTTACAATGCAATAACAAGCAACATACGAAATAGCCTACAATCAACATATCGTTCACAAAATGGCCATAGTCACGTAAGGCACGTAGGGAAAGCAATCATTCCAAGGAATCATCAATATGCACGTTGTCCTCGGGTACCTGTTCCTAGTCCTCTTCACCTGAGATGATAAAAAAGGGTGAGTCCTCATGAACTCAGCGAGGGGAAACGAGAAATAAGTTTTGAAACTCTTTTTCCGGTTCAATTATGAAAACCCTTTTGCAAGCATGACATATATCACAAGTAAGTACATAATGTAATGTAAAAGTAAAAGAACACAATTACCCGTCTTTCTTCCCCGAGGTCCTCTAGGAACCAAGCGAGAGTATTTATACACATAGTGAAAAGGATACGGTGAGCTTTTGCTATCAGTTCATTTCCAGTATCAATTGTTGCGGCCGACTTCAAATCATCCCCTTATCACGCCAAATGGGTGTACTACGGTAGTACCCCGAAATCCTGCGACTCAACTCTCCGAGGAAGTCTAGCCCCCAAGCAAGAGAAGGAATTGGACAATGGTAGTCACGGTTGCACCAGCAAGCGAGATGCCGCCCGGTGTGCGTGAACGCTACCACGGCAGAATGAAAGGTTGCAACCTTGTATGCAGTGCACATTTATGACATTTAATATATCAAATTAGGAGGACAACAAAGTAGGTTGCCTCCGAGCAGTCATAAGATTGCACATTGACAAGTAAACACGCGAGGCACGATATGACAAGTAATTTCACTTGAAAAGCACATGGAGTTATATGAATATTAAACGGGCTGCCATGTAACGCATGTAAATCAAGTCATATAACTCATTTCGAAGTTCACATAATCAAATAATAAGATTATACAACATGCAACGACATCTACGTGGGTCAGGGTGCAAGAAAGGCCTACTTGTCAACATGTAATCATCGAAATCATGTTTAGAGCTATGAGGGCAACTACGGGCAGCCTACTAATTACATAATTAAACACGATATCCATAGGATCGACACTTAGCGAGTTTTTCCTAGTCATTAGGGTTTCATTTCATGCTCACCCGTGCGATTAAGCCCTAAGTTGTCATGTAATTAAACTCAAGCCATGCATTGATTAATTAAAACACCCTCAAGCATTCAAAACAGTCCACACGACATCCAAGTGTCACAATCCCAAGCATTTAATACAACAAGAGAAGTTACAATAATTTTTAAAGCAAATCCCTAATTGAAAACCTCACTGCAATGGTCTGTTTTCTCACAATCATTGAGACAAGCAAAAAAACTCCAATTCCAGTGAACAAAATTTCAAATTAAAGCTTAAGGAGTGAACTAAATCTAGGAACAAATCTCGCATCATTTGGAGTTCGGGTTCAAGAGTTATAGCCAAAATTGTGAGACTACGCAAAACTGTCCAGATTTGCACACATTTCAATACTTGTCATTTTTGAGGACCTTAGATTCAGATTTAGCCTTAGTCTATTTCTGACAAAAATGTCCAAAACTGAGAAATATAGTAGCATACCAAATTTCATATATTTTTGATATCATTTACTAAGTCAAAACTGGTTCGTTCTACAAGGACAGTGAATCTGCCAAATCCTGCTTCATTTTCCCAGATTTTCCAGATTTGGACACCTTTCAATATTTTTCCATTTTGGGGACCTTAGAGTCCAAATTAGCTTTGGCCTATTTCTACAAAAAATTCTCAGAACTGGAAAACATAGTCACCTACCAATTTTCACGCATTTTCATCATTTACCTGGTCAAAATCACTTCGTTCCAACAGAACAGAAAGCTGACAAATACGCGATTTCACCTATCTTCACATTCTAGCCAAATATCTTGGCATGCATGTTTACCAAAGCTCATGTACACACATATATCACAAGTACAGAGGTAAAAATAGACATTTAAAGGCATGCATGTGGTTTTTGAAAGCTTTTCAAGGAAGTTTTAGCCCTCATCTTAGCAAGACAACAAAGAAGATGCACAAACTCTTGATGAAGCACAATGTCGACCTTTTTCCTTGCTTAGCCGAGAGACAACTTGAGATTCTCTAATTTCCTAGCTTAGTAACCATGTTCTTAGTATGTGCAAGTGGCTAGAACCAAAAGAAAAGAAATAGGAGCTATTAAACTTACCTAAGCCGAAATGAATGTGCTATGAGCTTGCATGTGTGTGTGTTGCAATCTAGCTTGCTTGGTCGAGCTCCTTAGCAACTTGCATGTCTTGAAGAACCTTTGGATGAAGAATTTAAGCAATGGAGTCTATAATTTCAGCTAGGGCCGAGAGAGAGAGAGAAGAAATGAGAGAAAGAATGAGAGAAAGAGAGAAAGAATGAAAGAAAAATGAAAGGCTTGAAGAAATTGATGCATATGTCGGCCTAGGGCTTGCAAAATTCAGAATTGTGTCTTCAAGGAGCATAATTTTGAATCACCTAGCATGGGCACTTGCATATGTCGAGATTGGTGGAGCTTTGGGTAGAGTTTTGAGTCATTTTTTTAAGGCTTTGTGTCATAACTTGTCATAGAATGTCTAGGAATAGATTTTGAAATTGAAATGCATGCACAAATGCAAGAGGTGGTTGGACAAGGCTTGCAAAATTCTGAATTTTTGTAATCTTTTGAGCATTATTTAATTGTGTGTTTGGGATGTGCAAAAGAATAAGGAATAAAGAATAAGAATGTCTAGCTTTTTGTGAGATTTCGTCTTCTAGTGAGTTGAATTGGCATTTTAATATTAGTTAGTGGAATTTGTATGATTAATTAATGATCTAGTGCTTCATGGAAGATGCTTTCTTGATTAACGTGTGGGCACGCTTTCTGAGGTTTAGGGCACGCACTACAAGACGAATGCACATTTCCCAAGTAAATGCACGCAACTCTAAATGAATGCACGTAATTCAATGCAAGGCACACAAAACGAAACACAATTCTTAAACCTAGGTCAAGTCACGCAAATCTAGGTTAGGGCACACGAAATGAGGTATCGCACGCAAATCGAGGTCCGGCCTCACATCCTCCCCTCCTTAAAAGAATTTCATCCCGAAATTCAATATTACCTTTGAAATAAAGCTGGATATTGTTGCTCCATTTGGTCTCGCCTTTCCCACGTTGCTTCTTCAACTCCATGATGATCCCACAACACTTTCACCATCGGTATAGATTTCTTGCGCAACTCCCGATCTTGCTGGTCTAGGATCCGAATGGGCTTCTCTTCATAAGACAAGTTCTCCCGAAGCTGCAACGACTCTGGTTCCAAGATATGCGATGGATCAGGATGATACTTCCGTAGCATTGAAACATGAAAGACGTCAATATTGGAGAGGTTTTAGGGTAGCTCTAGGCAATATGCCAATTTGCCAACCTTCTCAATTTTCTCAAATGGTCCTACAGACCTCGGGCTCAACTTTCCACCCTTGCCGTGTTTAATCAGTCCGCTCCGAGGTGATATCTTAAAGAACACCTTGTCGCCGGCCTCATACTCCAGACTCCGGCTCCGTCAGTCTACATAACATTTCTGCCTGCTTTAGGTGGTAAGCATCCGTTTCCAGGTGAGGTGGATATTATCAACAGTCTTCATAAGTTCAGGTAGAAGGGTCGGGTCAAAAGTCTTCGTCTCACCTACTTTATCCCAGTAAATTAGGGATCGACACTTACGTCCATACAATGCCACAAATGGGGCCATTTCGATAGTGGCCTGATAACTGTTATTATAAGCGAACTCCGCTAAAGACAGATATTTCTCCCACCCTTTCACGAAGTCTAAAACACACGCCCTTAGCATATCCTCCAAAATCTAAATAGTTCTCTCAGATTGTCCATCAGTCTGAGGGTGATAAGTCGTGTTGAAACTCGACTTCGTTCCCAAAGCTTATTGCAATCTCTTCCAAAATCGGGAAGTAAAACGAGGATTCCTATCCGATACAATACTAACGGGCATCCCGTGCTTTTTTTACAATATCCGCCACATACATATCTCCCAATTTCTCAGGACTATCCTCCTTGTTCATCGGTTAGAAGTGCGCTGACTTGGTCAATCTATCCACTATAACCCAAACGGCGTCATGACCTTTTTGTGACCTGGGCAGGTCCATAACAAGGTCCATAGTTAATTGAGGAATTTCCAACAGTTGAAGTAAATCTGCTGGTCGTTGATGTTCCGCTTTGACTCTCTGGCCAGTCAAACACCGTGCCACAAACTCTGCAATCTCTCTCTTCATGTTATTCCACCAATAGTGTTGCTTCAAATCCCGGTACATCTTTGTTCCGCCAGGGTGAATAGTGTATCTTGAATTATGGGCTTCTTTAAGAATCTTCCTTTTTAGCTCTGGCTCATTAGGAACACAAATTCGATTCCTGAACCTCCAAATACCATCATCATGAAACTTGAAATCTGTGTTGCTCTCTTTAATCTTATGAAACTGTTGGTCGTTCTGTTGAGCCTCTCGTAATTCAGACAACAAGGTCGATTGAACTTGTGTAGTGGCAAATAGTAACCCTTTTTGAGTCAACTGTGGTTTTCACAAAAATGCTTCCTCTAACAACTCCTGCACCTTAACTTCCAGTTTTGCCATGCTCGCTTTCCGACTTAAGGCATCTGCAACTACATTTGCTTTATCAGGCACATAATTGATTGTGCAGTTATAATCATCCAAAAGCTCCATCCACCATCTTTGCCTCATGTTCAACTCTTTTTGTGAGAACAAGTATTTCAAGCTCTTGTGATCAGTAAACACCTCAAACTTGTTACCCCACATATAGTGCCTCCATTTCTTGAGTGCAAACACAATAGCCGCTAACTCCAAATCATGCGTTGAGTTGTTCAATTCATACGGCTTCGGTTTCCTAGAAGCATACGCAATCACTCTACCATTTTGCATCAACACACAACCCAGTCCTTCCTTCGAAGCATCGCTATAGATTACAAAACCTTGACTCCCTTCAGGCAATGCAAGAACGGGTGCAGTAGTCAATCTCTTCTTCAATTCTTGGAAGTTGTTCTCACACTTGTCATCCCACACGAACGTTGTTTTCTTTTGAGTGAGTTTTGTAAGTGGTCCTGCAATCTTTGAGAAATCCTTCACAAACCTCCGATAATAGTCGGCTAGACCAAGAAAACTCCGAACCTCCGTAACATTTTCCGGCTTCTTCCAAGACATCACTGCTTCTATCTTTGCTGGATCTACCACTATTCCCTCTTGGGATATGATGTGCCCCAAAAATGCAATATGCTGCAACCAAAATTCATATTTGCTAAACTTTGCATACAATTGATGCTCTCGAAGTTTCTGCAATACCAATCGCAGATGTTGTTCATGCTCAGCCTCAGATTTCGAGTATACCAAAATATCATCAATAAAGATCACCACAAATTGGTCCAAGTAAGGTTGAAACACCCTGTGCATCAAGTCCATAAAAGCTGCAAGGGCATTAGTTAGCCCAAATGGCATCACCACATATTCATAATGCCCATATCTCGTCCTAAAATCCGTTTTAGGCACATCCTCCTTTTTTATTCGCAACTAATAGTACCCTTGCCTCAAGTCGAGCTTTAAATACACTTTGGCTCCCTGAAGTTGATCAAACAACTCGTCGATCAGTGAAAATGGGTATTTATTCTTGACAATCACTTGGTTCAATCCTCGGTAATCGATGCATAGCCTTAACGTTCCATCTTTCTTCTTTACAAATAGGATTGGCGCACCCCACGGAGATGAACTTGGTTGAAGAAACCCCTTCTTCAACAATCCTTGCAATTGGTCCTTCAGTTCTTGTTGCTCGGCTGGTGCCATACGATAGGTAGCTTTAGATATCGGCTAGGTGCCAAGCAGTAATTCTATAAAGAACTCGATCTCCTGATTTGTGGGTAAACTGGGTAATTCTTCTGGAAACACATCTGCATAATCTTTAATCACTGGCATCTCCTCCAACTTAGCTTTGTCCGATGGCTTGTTGAAGAGGTAAGCTAAGTATCCACAACCTCCTTTCCTTACGGACTTCACTGCTTTCGTAGATGAAATGATAGAACTCCTGGTGAAGTCTCTTCGACCCATTACCTCCAGTATTGGTTGACCAGGTATCTGGAATGTTACAATCTTCGTCCGGCAATCTAGTTGGGCATGATGTTTTGCCAACCAGTCCATCCCTAAGATGACTTCATAGTCTCGAAAGGGTAATATAATAAGATTGGCTGAGAATTCCCTATCTTTAATTTGGATTTTACAAGCTGAGCTAGTAACAAGTTTAGAACCCATCGGAGTACCAACTTCTACTTCGTAAGGCAAACATACAACTCTCAGTTTCACATGTTGTACACATAAGGGAGTAATAAATGAATAAGTAGCACCTGGATCAATTAGCACCCTAACAGGTTGATTCAGTATCAAGAATGTACCTTCAACAACAGCGGTCTCCTCTAGAAGCTTCTCGCACTCAATAGAATAAGCTCGGACCTGAACTCTAGGAACTGGAGTCTTGCCTCTACCAGCTAGTTTAACTTGATTTTGTCCTCCTTGCCATTTAGGGCAATCCTTGATCTGATGCTGATCACTGCCACACCACACACATCGTCTTGACTTCTTCCAGCACTGGGCCTCGGTGTGACCCTTCTTGTCACAGTAAGAATAGTTGATAGACTGAGTAGTAGGTGAACTACCTGTGGATCCGTGGGTAGAAGAGGCTGATGGTGCTTTAGTCGGGCCACGGTTATTAACTGGTATGTTCTGGCTCTGGCCTTAACTGCGACTCTAACTCTAGAATTTCCTCTGTTGACCTGGAGGCTGATATGGTTTCTTGTTCGGCTAGCTTGAACCGGCTCTATCAAGTTTCCTCTTCTCAACTCTGGAAGCAGCAGCAAGGAGAACAAAATAGGTATCGAAGTCATGCAAAGCCAACTGGTCCTGAATTTCTGGCCTCAACCCATTCGTAAATTTCTACTTCTTCGCCTCAGGGGTACTGACCATATATTGAACATAGCGGGACAGTCGGTCAAAACGAGCCTCGTACTGGCCACCGTCATGTTACCCTCGTTCAAGTGCATGAATTCCTCAATCCGCCTCTGCTTGGAAATTGCAGGTATGTATTTTTCCTTGAATGCCTTAACGAAATTACCCCACAAGCGAGGTGTATGATCAGTTTCCCAAAGTGGCTCCACAGTGTACCACCAATGCTCAGCATCCCCGTGCAATAGAAACACAGTGAACTCAACCTTTTCTTCATCAGTATAGTCAAGTGGTCTGAAAATCCTCTCGATCTCAGACAGCCAAGCCTACTCTTTTTCATCATCAACTTCCCCGTGGAATTTAGACGGGCGAAAGTCAAGAAACTCCTGCATTCTGCTATGTCTCCCATGATTACCATCATTCCTGTTGTTGTTGTTTGCTTCACGTGCATCTTGACGTTCTATCACTCGCGACATGCGATCCATGGCATTCGCCATCATATTAAACATAGCCATACCGGGATTAGTTTGATAAGCATCTCCGGTCTCTTGGGGCTCACCGCTCCTATTAGTATTGCGGGTACTAGGGCCAGCCATCTATAGGCACAGATTACGCTGCACAATTTATTGGAATACGGCAAGACAAGAATTTAATGTATCAGGTATGCAACATATAATTTTATATAGATACACAATTATAGAAACAGTTAAGACACGTTAATCACATAAGCACATAAAAACAGAGATGGCACACTTGATATTGTCACACAATAAAACATAAACAAGTCATCCTAATAACCTTAGGGCTTTTACCCATGGTCCGAGAGTTAAACCCGGCTTAAGCAATCTAAGCTCTGATACCATTAAATATAAGGTGTCACGCCCCAACCCGACCTATAAAGGTTAGACTAGGGTGTGATCTAAACATTTAAGTCATATCACGTACTTAATCGTTCATGAAAGTTTAACACTTAACATTTTAGCCTAAACTCCACAAATTCTCTGAAAATTCGGCAGCATAACGACTGTAATTAGGCTCTTTAGTTTGACTTAATTCTTTAAACGCCTCAAAATTTCCAATCTCAATTTCATTTCTAACTAAGATTACTATCTATCACCAATCGAAACACCTACTAGTTATCTCGAAGTCTTGTTTGATTGACAACCTAGCATGATACTATGTCTCGTTTGTTTGTTAATCCTTGTTACAAAAGTGCCTGTTGATCTTAGCTTAACAATGGGTACCAGCTTAAGTTTGGATAGATTCATTTTACTTAATCCTTTACTTGATACTTCATAATCCTATGATAGATAGTAACCATGGCGATAGCAAAACAACCATAAGAATGTCTATCTAGTTATGATTAGTACAAGCCAAAATTAGACCTCAAATTACAACGGGGGATATTATAGGGCCCTTGGTCAAGACAACTTCTCTTCACGTAGAGGCTGGGCCCGCAAACCGAGGGCTTAGGGCTTGTGACTAGGTCTCTGTCGCTCCGGTTCCTATAACTTTTGATCCGTAAAGAGTTACGCAGCGCACAGCATACCGTTGGAAAGCTCTCTGAGAGCTCTACGACAGGGGTAGTAAGCCTGCTCAGCTCCGCCAGTTTTCAGAGCCCACAATCAAAATTTTCAGAGCCCACGACAGGGCCATTTTTCTTCTTTCACTCAATTTTTTTGTCCCGGATCGTACGTCGTGAGCAGTTAAAAGGACAACAACCTAACTCGTGGGATATTACAGGGCCCTACAACTCGTCGATATCACGTCTTGTGAGAATGCTGCATTGTTGAAGCAGACGGGTTATCGTTAAGCCCATTGGGCCTTTTGAATGGGCCATCTCTCTGGGCTGGGACTGTGAACGGTCAACACATAAAGGATTTATGCCCACAACATGACGGGTGCGATCATACCAGCACTAATGCACCGGATACCATCAGAACTCCGAAGTTAAGCATGCTTGGGCGAGAGTAGTACTTGGATGGGGGACCCCCTAGGAAGTCCTCGTGTTGCACCACCCCTTTTAAATTTTTTTTGCCCCTGTTTGGGTTGCCAAGATACTTTATCCACCACATTTCTATTACCGAATCCCATGGTACCTTGGGCAAGACAACTTCGCTTCACGTAGAGGCTGGGCCTGCAAACCGAGGGCGTAGGGCTTGTGGCCAGATCTCCGTCGCTCCAGTGCCCATTACTTTTGATCCGTAAGGAGTTACGCGGTGTACAGCATACCGCTGGAAAGGTCTTCGAGAGCTTTACGATGGGGGCAACAACCCTGCTCGGCTGCGCCTATTTTCGAAGCCCAAAATCGTAGGTTTTCATCAGTTTTTGGCCACTTTCCTTCTTTTGCACTATTTTTCAGTTTCGGATCGTACTTCGTGAGCTGTTAAAAGGCGACAACCTTATTCGCAGGATATTACAATGCCCTACAACGCGTTGATATCACGTCTTAGGAGGATGCTGCGTTGTTGAAGCGGATGGGTTGTCGTTAAGCCCATTGGGCATTTTGAATGGGCCATCTCTCTGGGCTGGGACTGTGAACCGTCAACACATAAAGGATTTGTGCCCTCAACATGACAGGTGGGATCATACCTGCACTAATGCACCGGATCCCATCAGAACTCCGAAGTTAAGCGTGTTTGGGCGAGAGTAGTACTAGGATGGGTGACCCCCTGGGAAGTCCTTGTGTTGCACCCCCCTTTTCAATTTTTTTTGCCCCGGTTAGGGTTGCCAAGATACTTTATCCACCAAATTTCTATTACCGAATCCCACGGCATTTTGGGCAAGACAACTTCGCTTCACGTAGAGGCTGGGCCTGTAAACTGAGGGCGTAGGGCTTGTGACCAGGTCTCCGTCGCTCCGGTGCCCATAACTTTTGATCCGTAAGGAGTTACGTGGCGTACAGCATACCGTTTGAAAGCACTCCGAGAGATCTACAATAGGGGTAGCAACCCTGGTTAGTTGCACCCATTTTTGGAACAGAAAATTGAAGGTTTTAATCCATTTCGGGCCACTTTCCTTCTTTTGCTCTGTTTTTCAGTCCCGGATCGTACGTCGTGAACTGTTAAAAGGACGACGACTTAACTCGCCGGATATTATAGGGCACAACAATGCGTCGATATCACATCTTACGAGGATGTTGCGTTATTGAAGCGGATGGGTTGTCGTTAAGCCCATTGAGCCTTTTGAATGGGCCATCTCTTTGTGCTGCGACTGTGAACCGTCAACACATAAAAGATTTGTGTTCTCAACATGACGGGTGCGATCATACCAGCACTAATGCACCAGATCCCATCAGAACACTGAAGTTAAGCGTGCTTGGGCGAGAGTAGTACTAGGATAGGCGACCCCCTGGGAAGTCCTCGTGTTGTACCCCCCTTTTCAATTTTTTTTGCCCCGGTTGGGGTTGCCAAGATACTATATCCACCACATTTCCTTTACCAAATCCCACGGCAGCTTGGGCAAGACAACTACGCTTCACGTAGAGGTTGGGCCAGCAAACCGAAGGCGTAGGGCTTGTGACCAGGTCTCCGTCGCTCTGTTGCCCATAACATTTGATCCGTAAGGAGTTACACGGCGCACAGCATACCGTTGGAAAGCTCTACGAGAGCTCTACGATGGTGGCAGCAACCTTGCTCGGCTACGCCCATTTTTTGAGCCCAAAATTGAACGTTTTCATCAGTTTCAGGAGACTTTTCATCTTTGACTCTGTTTTTCCGTCCCGGATCGTACGTTGTGAGCTTTTAAAAGGACAACAACCAAACTCGCGGGATATTACAGGGTCCTACAACGCGGTGATATCACATCTTACGAGGATTCTGCGTTGTCGAAGCAGATGGGTTGTCGTTAAGCCCATTGGGCCTTTCGAATTGGCCATCTCTCTGGGCTGGGACTGTGAACCGTCAACACATAAAGGATTTGTGCCCTCAACATGACGGGTGGGATCATACCTGCACTAATGCATCGGATCCCTTCAGAACTCCGAAGTTAAGCGTGCTTGGGCGAGAATTGTACTAGGATGGGTGACCCCTTGGGAAGTCCTTGTGTTGCACCCCCTTTTCAATTTTTTTGCCCCGGTTAGGGTTGCCAAGATACTTTATCCGCCACATTTCCATTACCGAATCCCACGGCACCTTGGGCAAGACAACTTCGCTTCATGTAGAGGTTAGGCCCGCAAACCGAGGGCGTAGGGCTTGTCACTAGGTCTCCATCGCTCCGGTGCCCATAACTTCTGATCTGCAAGGACTTACGCGGTGCACAGCATACCGCTAGAAAGCTCTCCGAGAGCTCTACGACGGGGGCAGCAACCTTGCTTGGTTGCGTCAATTTTCAGAGATCAAAATCGAAAGTTTTCATCAGTTTCGGGCTACTTTCCTTCTTTTGCTATGTTTTTTTATCTCGGATCGTACGTCGTGAACTGTTAAAAGCACGACAACTTAACTCGCAAGATATTACAGGACCCTACAACACGTCGATATCACGTCTTACGAGGACGCTGCGTTGTTGAAGCGGATGGGTTGTCGTTAAGCCCATTTGGCCTTTTGAATGGGCCATCTCTCTAGGCTGTGATTGTGAACCATCAACACATAAAGGATTTGTGCCCTTAATATGACGGGTGCTATCATACCAACACTAATGCACCGGATCCCATCAGAACTCCGAAGTTAAGCATGCTTGGGCGAGATTAGTACTAGGATGGGTGACCCCCTGGGAAGTCCTCGTGTTGCACCCCCCTTTTCAATTTTTTTTTTTGCCCCGGTTAGTGTTGCCAAGACACTTTATCCACCACATTCCTATAACTGAATCCAACGGTACCTTGGGTAAGACAACTTCGCTTCACATAGAGGCTGGGCCCGCAAACCAAGGGCGTAGGTCTTGTGACCAGGTCTCCGTCGCTCCGGTGCCCATAACTTTTGATCCATAAGGAGTTACACGGCGCACAACATACTATTGAAAAGCCCTCCGAGAGCTCTGCGACGGGGGCAGCAAGCCTGCTCAGCTGTGCCTTTTTTCGGACCCCAAAATTGAACATTCTCATCAGTTTTGGGCCATTTTTCTTCTTTTGCTCTATTTTTTCATCTCGGATCGTACGTCGTGAACTGTTAAAAGGACGACAATCTAACTCGCGGGATACTACAGGGCCCTACAACCCCTCGATATCACGTCTTACGAGAATGCTGCGTTGTTGAAGCAGATAGGTCGTTGTTAAGCCCATTGGGCCTTTTGAATGGGCCATCTCTCTAGGCTGGGACTGTGAACGGTCAACACATAAAGGATTTGTGCCCACAACATGACGGGTACGATCATACCGTCACTAATGCACCAGATCCCATCAGAACTCCGAAGTTAAGCGTGCTTGGGCGAGAGTAGTACTAGAATGGGTGACCCCCTGGGAAGTCCTCGTGTTGCACCCCCCGTTTTAAATTTTTGTTGCCCCGGTTAGGGTTTCCAAGATACTTTATCCACCACATTTCTATTACCGAAGCCCACGACACCTAGGGCAAGACAACTTCGCTTCACGTAGAGGCTGGGCCCGCAAATCGAGGACGTAGGGCTTGTGACCAGGTCTCCGTCGCTTCAATGCCCATAACTTTTGATCCGTAAGGAGTTACGGGGTGTACAACATACCGTTGGAAAGCTCACCAAGAGCTCTATCACCAAGAGCTCTATGACGAGGGCTGTAACCCTACTCAACTGTGCCTATTTTTGGAGCCCAAAATCGAAGGTTTTCATCAGTTTTATGCCACTTTCCTTCTTTTACTCTGTTTTTCAGTCCCGGATCGTACGTCGTGAGCTGTTAAAAGGACGACTACCTTACTCGCCGGATATTATAGGGCCCTACAGCGCGTTGATATCACATCTTACGAGGATGCTGCGTTGTTGAAACATATGGGTTGTCGTTAAGCCCGTTGGGCCTTTTGAATGGGCCATCTCTCTGGGCTTGGACTGTGAGCCATCAACACATAAAGGATTTGTGCCCTCAATATGACAGGTTGGATCATACCAGCACTAATGCACCGGATCCCATCAGAACTCCGAAGTTAAGCGTTCTAGGGCAATAGTAGTTCTAGAATGGGTGACCCCATGGGAATTCCTCATGTTCCAACCTTTTTTCAATTTTTTTTGCCCCCGTTAGGGTTGCCAAGACACTTTATCCACCACATTTCTATAACCAAATCCCACGGCACCTTCGGCAAGACAACTTCGCTTCATGTAGAGGCTGGGCCCGCAAAACGAGGGCGTAGGGCTAGTGACCAGGTCTCATTCGCTCCGGTGCCCATAACTTTTGATCCGTATAGAGTTACGCGGCGCACATCATACCGTTTGAAAGCTTTCCGAGAGCTCTACGATGGGGGCACTAAGCCTGCTTGGCAGCACCCGTTTTTGGAGCCCAAAATTGATTGTTTTCATCAGTTTCGGGTTACTTTTCTTCTTTTGCTCTATTTTTTCATCTCGGATCGTACATCGTGAGCTGTTAAAAGGACAACAACCTAACTCGCTGGATATTACAGGGCCCTACAACGCGTCGATATCACGTCTTATGAGGATACTGCATTGTTAAAGCGGATAGGTTGTCGTTAAGCCCATTGGGCCTTTTGAATGGGCCCTCTCTCTGGGCTGGGACTGTGAACCGTCAACACATAAAGGATTTGTGCTCTCAACATGATGGGTGCGATCATACCAGCACTAATGCACCGGATCCCATCAGAACTCCGAAGTTAAGCGTGCTTGGGCAAGAGTAGTACTAGGATGGGTGACCCCCTAGGATGTCCTCGTGTTGCACCCCCCGTTTAATGTTTTTTTGCCCCGGTTAGGGTTGCCAAGATACTTTATCCACCACATTTCTATTACTGAATCCCACGGCACCTTGGGCAAAAAAACTTCGCTTCACGTAGTGGCTGGGCCCACAAACCGAAGGCATAGGGCTTGTGACCAGGTCTCCGTTGCTCCGGTGAACATAACTTTTGAACCGTAAGGAGTTACGCGGCGCAAAGCATACCCTTGGAAAGCTCTTCGAGAGCTCTACGACGGGGGCAGCAACCCTTTTCAGCTGCGCCAATTTTTAGAGCCCAAAATCGATGGTTTTCATCAGTTTCAGGCCACTTTCCTTCTTCTGCTCTATTTTTCAGTCCCAGATCGTATGTCGTGAGCTGTTAAAAGGACGACAACCTAACTCGCAGGATGTTACAGGGCCCTACAACTCGTCAATATCACGTCTTACGAGGATGCTTCATTGTTGATGTGGATGGGTTGTCGTTAACCCCATTGGGCCTTTTGAATGGGCCATATCTTTGGGCTGGGACTGTAAACCGTCAACACATAAAGGATTTGTGCCCTCAATATGACGGGTGCAATCATACCAGCACTAACGCATCATATCCCATCAGAACTCCGAAGTTTAGCGTACTTGGACGAGAGTAGTACTATGATGGGTAACCCCTTGGGAAGTCCTCGTCTTGCACCCCAATTTTTAATTTTTTTTGCCCCAGTTACGGTTGCCAAGATACTTTATCCACCACATTTCTATTACCAAATCCCACAGCACTATGGGCAAGACAACTTCGCTTCACGTGGAGGCTGGGCCGCAAACCGAGGGCGTAGGGCTTGTGACTAGGTCTTTGTCGCTCCGGTGCCCATAACTTTTGATCCGTAAGGTGTTACGCGCCGTACATCATACAGTTGGAAAGCAGTTCGAGAGCTCTACAACGGGGGCAGCAAGCCTGCTCAGTTGCGCAAGTTTTCGCAGCCCAAAATCAAAATTTTCATCTGTTTTGGGCTATTTTTCTTCTTTCGCTCTGTTTTTTTGTCCCAGATCGTACGTTGTGAGCTGTTAAGAGGACGACAACCTAACTCGTGGGATATTACAGGGCCCTACAACTCGTCGATATCATGTCTTGCAAGAATGCTACGTGTTGAAGCAGATGGGTTGTCGTTAACCTCATTGGGCCTTTTGAATGGGCCATCTCTCTGGGCTGGGACTGTGAACGGTCAACACATAAAGGATTTGTGACCACAACATGATGGGTGCGATCATACCAGCACTAATACAATGGATCCCATCAGAACTCCGAAGTTAAGCTTGCTTGGGCGAGAGTAGTACTAGGATGGGGGAGCCCCTGGGAAGTCCTCGTGTTGCACCCGCCCTTTTAAATTTCTTTTGTCCCTGTTTGGGTTGCCAAGACACTTTATCTACCAAATTTCTATTATCGAATCCCACGGTACCTTGGGCAAGATACCTTCGCTTCACGTAGAGGCTGGGCACGTAAACCGAAGGTGTAGGGCTTATGTCCAGGTCTCCGTCGCTCCGATGCCCATAACTTTTGATCCGTAAGGAGTTACGCCGCGTACAGCATACCGTTGGAAAGCTCTCCGTGAGCTCTAGGATGGGGGTAGCAACCCTGCATGCCTGCGCTTGTTTTCGGGGCCTAAAATCCAAGGTTTTCCTCAGTTTCGGCCCACTTTTCTTCTTTTGCTCTATTTTTTAGTCACAGATCGTACGTCGTGAACTGTTAAAAGGACGACAACTTAATTCGTGGGATATTACAGGGCCCAACAACGCGTCGATATCACGTCTTACGAGGATGCTGCGTTGTTGAAGCGGATGGGTTGTCGTTAAGCCCATTGGGCCTTTTAAATGGGCCATCTCTCTGGACTGGGACTGTGAACCGTCAACACAAAAAGGATTTGTGCCCTCAACATGACGGGTGCGATTATACCAGCACTAATGTCGTTAAACCCATTGGGCCTTTTGAATGGGCCATCTCTCTGGGTTGGGAGACTGAACCGTCAACACATAAAGGATTTGTGCCCATAACATGACAGGTGCTAACATACCAGCACTAATGCACCGGATCCCATTAAAACTCAGATGTTAAGCGTGCTTGGGCGAGAGTAGTACAAGGATGGGTGACCCCCAAGGAAGTCTTCGTGTTGCACCCCCCTTTTTCAATTTTTTTTGCCCCGGTTAGGGTTGTCAAGATACTTTATCCACCACATTTCTATTACCGAATCCTAAGGCACCTTGGGCAAGACAACTTCGCTTCACGTAGAGGCTGGGCCCGCAAACCGAGGGTGTGTGGCCTATGAGCAGGTGTCCGTTGCTTCGGTGCCCATAACTTTTAATTCGTAAGGAGTTACGCGGCGCACAACATACCGTTGGAAAGCTCTCTGAGAGCTCTACTACTGGGGCAGCAAGCCTGCTTGGCTGCGCCTATTTTCGGAGCCCAAAATCAAACATTTTTATCAGTTTTGGGCCACTTTCCTTCTTTTGCTCTGTTTTTCAGTCCCGGATTGTACGTCATGAGCTATAAAAAAGACGACAACCTAACTCGCGGGATATTACAGGGCCCTACAATGCGTCAAAATCACGTCTTGCGAGGTTGCTGCGTTGTTGAAGCGGATGGGTTGTCGTTAAGCCCATTGGGCCATTTGAATGTGCTATCTCTCTAGCCTGGGACTGTGAACGGTAAACACATAATGGATTTGTGCCCACAACCTGACGGGTGCGATCATACCAGCACTAATGCACCGGATCCCATCAGAACTCTAAAGTTCAGCGTGCTTAGGCGAGAGTAGTACTTGGATTGGTGACCCGCTAGGAAGTCCTCGTGTTGCACCTCCCATTTTCAATTTTTTTTCCCCAGTTAGGGTATCCAAGATACTTTATCCTCCACATTTCTATTACTGAATCCCACGGCATCTTGGACAAGACAACTTCGCTTCACGTACAGGCTGGGCCCGCAAACCGAGGGCGTAGGGCTTTTGACCAGGTCTCTATCGTTACGGTGCCCATAACTTTTGATCCGTAAGGCGTTACGCGGCACACAGCATACCGTTGGAGAGCTCTCTGAGATATCTACGACGTCGGCAGCAAGCCTGCTCGGCTACACCGGTTTTTGGAGCCCAAAATAGAACGTTTTCATTAGTTTCAGGCCACTTTTCTTCTTTTGCTCTGTTTTTTCATCCCGGATCGTACGTCGTGAGCAGTTAAAAGGACGACAACCTAACTCGCCGGACATTAGAGGGCCCTAAAACGCATCGATATCACGTCTTGCGAGGATGCTGCGTTGTTGAAGTGGATGGGTTGTCGTTAAGCCCATTGGGCCGTTTGAATAGGCCATCTCTCAGGGCAGGGATTGTGAACCGTCAACACATAAAGGATTTGCGCCCACAACATGACGGGTGCGATCATACTAGCTCTAATGCTCCGGATCCCATCAGAACTCCGAAGTTAAGCGTTCTTGGGCGAGAGTAGTACTAGGATGGGTGACCCCCTGGGAAGTCCTCGTGTTGCACCCCCCTTTTTCAATTTTTTTTGCCCGGGTTAGGGTTGCCAAGATACTTTATCCACCACATTTCTATTACCGAATCCCACGGCATCTTGGACAAGACAACTTCGCTTCACGTAGAGGTTGGGCCCGTAAACCGAGGGCGTAGGGCTTTTGACCAGGGCTCTATCGCTCCGGTGCCCATAACTTTTGATCCGTAAGGAGTTACGCGGGGCACAAAATACCGTTGGAGAGCTCTCAGAGAGATCTACGACATGGGCAGCAAGCCTGCTCGGCTACGCCGGTTTTTGGATCCCAAAATAGAACGTTTTCATTAGTTTTAGTCCACTTTTCTTCTTTTGCTCTATTTTTTTGTCTCGGGTCATACGTCATGAGTTGTTAAAAGGACGACAACCTAACTCGCGGGATACTACAGGGCCCTACAATTCATCGATATCACGTCTTGTGAGGATGATGCGTTGTTGAAGCGGATGGGTTGTCGTTAAGCCCATTGGGCCTTTTGAATGGGCCATCTCTCTGGGCTAGGACAGTGAACCGTCAACACATAAAGGATTTGTGCCCTCAACATGACGGGTGCGATCTTACCAATACTAATGCACCAGATCCGATCAGAACTCCGAAGTTAACCATGCTTGGGCGAGAGTAGTACTAGGATGGGTGACCCCCTAGGAAGTCCTCGTGTTGCACTCCTCCTTTTCAATTTTTTTTTGCCTCGGTTAGGGTTGCCAAGATATTTTATCCACCACATTTCTATTACCGAATCCCACGGAACCTTGGACAAGACAACTTCGCTTCACGTGGAGGCTGGGCCCGCAAACCGAGGGCGTGGGGCTTGTGACCAGGGCTCCGTTGCTCCGATGCCCATAACTTTTAATCTGTAAGGAGTTACGTGATGCACAACATACCGTTGGAAAGCTCTCCGAGAGCTCTACGATGGGGGCAACTAGCCTGCTAAGCTGTACCTATTTTTGGAGCCCAAAATCGAACGTTTTCATCAGTTTCGGGCCACTTTTCGTCTTTTGCTCTGTTTTTTCGTCCCAGATCGCACGTCGTGAGCTGTTAAAATGACGGCAACCTAACATGCGGTATATTTCAGGGCCCTACAATGTGTTGATATCATGTCTTGCGAGGATACTGCGTTGTTGAATCGGATGGGTTGTCGTTAAGCCCATTGGGCCTTTTGAATGAGCCATTTCTCTGGGCTGGGACTGCGAACTGTCAACACATAAAGGATTTGTGCCCACAACATGACGGGTGTGAACATACTAGCACTAATGCACCGAATCCCATTAGAACTCCGAAGTTAAGCGTTCTTGGGCGAGAGTAGTAGTAGGATGGCTGACCCCCTCGGAAGTCCTCGTGTTGCACCCTCCATTTTCAATTTTTTTTGCCCCGGTTAGGGTGGCCAAGATGCTTTATCATCCACATTTCTATTACCAAATCTGAAGGCACCTTGGGAAAGACAATTTTGCTTCACGTAGAGGCTGGGCCCGCAAACCGAGGGCGTAGGGCTTTTGACCAGGTTTCCATCGCTCCGGTGCCCATAACTTTTGATCCGTAAGGAGTTATGCGGCACATAGCATACCGTTAGAGAGCTCTCTGAGAGCTCTACGACATGGGCGGCAACCCTGCTTTGCTGGGCTGGTTTTTGGACCCAAAATCGAACGTTTTCATCAGTTTTGGGCCACTTTTCTTTTTTTGCTCTGTTTTTCCGTCCGGGATCGTACTTCGTGAGCTGTTGAAAGGACCACAACCTGACTCGCTGAATATTAGAGAGCCCTACAATGCGTCGATATCACGTCTTGTGAGGATGCTGCGTTGTTGAAGCAGATGGGTTGTCGTTAAACGCATTGGGCCTTTTGAATGGGCCAACTCTCTGGGCTAGGACTGTGAACCGTCAACACAAAAAGGATTTGTGCCCACAACATGATGGGTGTGATCATACCAGCACTAATGCACTGGATGCCATCAGAACTGTGAAGTTAAGCGTGCTTGGGAGATAGTAGTACTAGGATGGGTGACCCTTTGGGAAGTCCTCGTGTTGCACCCTTCGTTTTTAATATTTTTTGCCTTGGTTAGGGTTGCCAAGATACTTTATCCTCCACATTTCTATTACCGAATTCCACATCACCTTGGGCAAGACAACTTCGCTTCACGTATAGGCTGGGCCCGCAAACCGAGGGCTTGGGGTTTCTGACCAGGTCACCGTCGCTACGGTGCCCATAACTTTTAATCCGTAAGGAGTTATGCGGCACACAGCATTCCGTGGGAAAGCACTCCGAGAACTCTACGATGGCGGAAACAAGCTTGCTAAGCTGCGCCTGTTTTCGGAGACCAAAATCGAACGTTTTCATTAGTTTTGGGCCACTTTTCTACTTTTGCTCTGTTTTTCCGTCTCGGATCATACGTCGTGAGCTATTAAAAGGACGACAACCTAACTCCCGGGATATTACAGTGCCCTAAAATGCGTTTATATCATGTATCACAAGGATGCTGCGTTTGTTTCAGCAGATAGGTTGTCGTTTTGCCCATTGGGCCTTTTGAATGGGCCATCTCTCTAGGTTGGGACTGTGAACCGTCAACACATAAAGGATTTGTGCCGTCAACATGACGGGTGCGATCATACCAGTACTAATGCACCGGATCCCATCAGAACTCCGAAGTTAAGCGTTCTTGGGCGAGAGTAGTACTAGGATGGGTGACCCCCTCAGAAGTCCTCTTGTTGCACCCCCTGTTTTCAATTTTTTTTGCACCGGTTAGGGTTGCCAAGATACTTTATCCACCACATATCTATTACCGAATCCCACGGCACCTTGGCCAAGACAACTTCGCTTCACGTAGAGTCTGGGCCCGTAAACTGAGGGCGTGGGGCTTGTGACCAGGTATCCGTTGTTCCGGTGCCCATAACTTTTAATCTGCAAGGAGTTATGCGGCACACAACATACTGTTGGAAAGCTCTCCGAGAGCTCTACGATAAGGGAAACAAGCCTGCTAAGCTACGCCTATTGTCGGAGCCCAAAATTGAACATTTTCATCAGTTTCGGGCCACTTTTCTTCTTTTGCTATGTTTTTTCATCCCGGATCGTACGTCGTGAGCTGTTAAAAGGATGACAACCTAACTCGCGGGATATTACAGGGCCCTACAATGCGTCGATACCATGTCTTGCGAGGATGCTAGGTTGTTGAAGCAGATGGATTGTCGTTAAGCCCATTGGGCCATTTGAATAGGCCATCTCTCTGGGCTGGGACTATGAACCGTCAACACATAAAGGATTTCTGACCACAACATGACGGGTGCAATCATACCAGCACTAATGCATCGGATCCCATCAGAACTCTGAAGTTAAGCGTGCTTGGGCAAGAGTAGTAGTAGGATGGGTGACCCCTTACGAAGTCCTCGTGTTGCACCCCCCTTTTCAATTTTATTTGCCCCAGTTAGGGTTGCCAAGATACTTTATCCATCACATTTCTATTACCAAATCCCACGGCACCTTGCACATGACAACTTCGCTTCACGTAGAGGTTAGACCCGCAAACCTAGGGCGTGGGGCTTGTGACCAGGTCTCCATTGCTCCGGTGCCCATAATTTTAATCAGTAAGGAGTTATATGGCACACAACATACCGTTGGAAAGCTCTCTGAGCGCTCTACGATAGGGGCAGCAAGCCTACTCGGCTACGCCAGTTTTTGGAGCCCAAAATTGAACGTTTTCATTAGTTTCAGTCCACGTTTCTTCTTTTGCTCTATTTTTCCATCCCGGATCATACATCGTGAGCTGTTAAAAGGACGACAACCTAATTCCCAGGATATTACAGTGCCCTACAATGCGTTTGTATCACGTCTTCCGAGGATGCTGTGTGGTTGAAGTAGATGGGTTGTCGTTCAGCCCGTTCGGCCTTTTGAATAGGCCATATCTCTGGGCTGGGACTGTGACCCATCAACACATAAAGGATTTATGCCATCAACATGCCGGGTGCGATCATACCAGCACTAATGCACTGGATCCCATTAGAACTCCGAAGTTTAGTGTGCTTGGGCGAGAGTAGTACTAGGATGGGTGACCTCCTGGGAAGTCCTCGTGTTGCACCCCCCGTTTTCAATTTTTTTTGCCCCGGTTAGGGTTGCCAAGATACTTTATCCACCAAATTTCTATTACCGAATCCCATGGCACCTTGGGCAAGACAACTTCACTTCACGTAAAGGCTGGGCCCGCAAACTGAGGGCGTGGGGTTTGTGACCAGCTCTCTGTCGCTCCGGTGACCATAACTTTTAATCTGTAAGGAGTTATGCGGCACACAGCATACCGTTGGAAAGCTCTCCGAGAGCTCTACGACAGGGGTAGCAAGCCTGCTAGGCTATGCCAGTTTTTGGAGCCCAAAATTGAACGTTTTAATCAGTTTCTGGACACTTTTCTCCTTTTGTGCTATTTTTCTATCCTGGATCGTACGTTGTGAGCTGTTAAAAGGACGACAACCTAACTCGAGGGATATTACAGGGCCCTACAATGCGTCGATATCACGTCTTACGAGGATACTGCGTTGTTGAAGTGGATGAGTTGTCGTTAAGCCGATTAGGTCTTTTGAATGGGCCATCTCTCTAGGCTGGGACTGTGAACCGTCAACACAAAAAGGATTTGTGCCCTCAACATGACGGGTGCGATCATACCAGCACTAATGCACCGGATCCCGTCAGAACTCTGAAGTTAAGCGTGCTTGGGCAAGAGTAGTACTAGGATGGGTGACCCCATTAGAAGTAGTCGTGTTGCACCCCCCCTTTTCAATTTTTTTCGCCTCGGTTAGGCTTGCCAAGATACTTTATCCACCGCAATTCTATTACCGAATCCCATGGCACCTTGGGCACGACAACTTCGCTTCACGTAGAGGCTGGGCCTGCAAACTGAGGGCGTGGGGTTTGTGACCAGGTCTCCGTCGCTCCGTTGCCCATAACTTTTAATCCGTAAAGAGTTATGCGGCGCACAACATACCGTTGGGAAACTCTCCGGGAGCTCTACGATAGAGGCAGCAAGCCGACTAGGCTGTACCTATTTTTGGGGCCCAAAATCGGACATTTTCATCCGTGTTGGGCCACTTTTCTTCTTTTGCTCTATTTTTTCATCCCGGATCGTACGTCGTGAGCAGTTAAAAGGATGACAACCTAACTCGTGGGATATTGCAGGGCCCTACAATGTGTCGATATCATGTCTTGCGAGGATGCTACGTTGTTGAAGCAGATGGGTTGTCGTTAAGCCCATTGGGCCATTTGAATGGGCCATCTATCTGGGTTGGGACTCTGAGTCGTCTACACATAAAAGATTTGTGCACACAACATGACGGGTGTGATCATACCAGCACTAATGCACCGGATCTCCTCAGAACTCCGAAGTTAAGCGTGCTTGGGCGAGAGTAGTATTAGGATGGCTGACCCACTAGGAAGTCCTCGTGTTGTACCCCCCATTTTAAATTTTTTTTGCCCCGGTTAGGGTTGCCAAGATACTTTGTCAACTACATTTCTATTACCGAATCCCACGGCACCTTGGGCAAGACAACTTCGCTTCACGTAGAGGCTAGGCCCGCAAACCGAGGGCATGGGGCTTGTGACCAGGTCTCCGTTGCTCCGGTGCCCATAACTTTTAATCAGTAAGGAGTTATGTGGCGCATAGCATACCATTGGAAAGCTCTCTGAGCATTCTACGACAGGGGCAGCAAGCCTGCATGGCTACGCCAGTTTTCGTAGCCCAAAATCAAAGGCTTTCATTAGTTTCTGTCCACTTTTCTTCTTTTGCTCTGTTTTTTCGTCCTGGATCATGCGTCATGAGCTGTTAAAAGGACGACAACCTAAGTCTCGGGATATTACAGCACCCTACAATGCGTTTATATCACGTCTTACAAGGATGCTGCGTTGTTGAAGCAGACTGGTTGTCGTTAAACCCATTGGGCCTTTTGAATGGGCCATTTCTCTGGGCTGAGACTGTGAACCGTTAACACATAAAGGATTTGTGCCATCAACATGACGGGTGCGATCATACCAGCACTAATGCACCGGATCTCATCAGAACTCCGAAGTTAAGCATGCTTGGCCGAGAGTAATACAAGGATAGGAGACCCCTTGGGAAGTCCTCGTGTTGCACCCCCCGTTTTCAATTTTTTTTGCCCCGGTTAGGGTTGCCAAGATACTTTATCCACCAAATTTCTATTACCGAATCCCACGACACCTTGGGCAAGACATCTTCGCTTCACATAGAGGCTGGGCGCGCAAATCGAGGGCATGGGGCTTGTGACCAGCTCTCCGTCTCTCTGGTGCCCATAACTTTTAATCTATAAGGAGTTATGCGGGGCACAGCATACCGTTGGAAAGCTCTTCGAGAGCTCTACAATGAGGGTAGCAAGCCTGCTCGGCTACGCCAATTTTTGGAGCCCAAAATCGAACGTTTTCATTAGTTTAGGGCCATTTTTCTAATTTTGCCCTATTTTTTCCTCCCGGATCGTACGCCGTGAACTGTTAAAAGGAAGACAACCTAACTCACGAGATATTACAGGGCCCAACAACGCGTCGATCTTACGTTTTGCGAGAATGCTACGTTGTTAAAGCGGATGGGTTGTCATTAAGCCCATTGGGCCTTTTGAATGGGCCATCTTTCTGGGCTGGGACTGTGAACCGTCAACACATAAAGGATTTGTGGCCTCAACATGACGGGTGCGATCATACCAGCACTAATGCACCAGGTCCCATCAGAACTACAAAGTTAAGCGTGCTTGGGCGAGAGTAGTACTAAGATGGGTGACCCCCTGAGAAGTCCTCGTGTTGCACCCCCACTTTTCATTTTTTTTTTTGCTCCGGTTAGGGTTGCCAAGATACTTTATCCACCACATTTCTATTACCGAATCCCACGGCACCTTGGGCAAGACAACTTCGCTTCACGTAGAGGCTGGGCCCACAAACCGAGGGCGTGGGGCTTGTGACATGGTCTCCATCGCTCCGGTACTCATAACTTTTGATCCGTAAGGAGTTACGTGGTGCACAGCATGCCATTGGAAAGCTCTCCGAGAGCTCTACTACGGGGGTAGCAAGCCTGCCCAGCTGCGCTTGTTTTCGAAGCCCAAAATTGAATGCTTTCATCAGTTTTGGGCCATTTTTCAACTTTTGCTTTGTTTTTTCCTCCCGGATCGTACGCCGTGAGCTATTAAAAGGACGACAACCTAACTCACGGGATATTACAGGGCCCGACAATGAGTCGATATCACGTCTTGCGAGAGTGCTGCATTGTTTAAGCGGATGGGTTATCGTTAAGCCCATTGGGCCTTTTGAATAGGCCATCTCTCTAGGCTGGGACTGTGTACTGTCAGCACATAAAGGATTTGTGTCCATAACTAGACGGGTGTGATCATACCAACACTAATGTACCGGATCACATTAGAACTCCAAAGTTAAGCGTGCTTGGGTGAGAGTAGGATGGGTGACCCCCTGGGAAGTCCCCATGTTGCACCCCCCCTTTTCAATTTTTTTTGCCCTAGTTAGGGTTGCAAAGATACTTTATCCATGACATTTCCGTTACCGAATCCCACGGCACCTTGGGCAAGACAACTTCGCTTCACGTGGAGGCTGGGCCCACAAACCGGGGCGTGGGGCTTGTGACCAGGTCTCCGTCGCTCTTGTGCCCATAACATTTAATCAGTGAGTTATGCGGCGCACAGCATACCGTTGGAGAGCTCTCGGAGAGCTCTATGACGAGGGCAGCATGCCTGCTCGGCTGCACCTATTTTTGGAGCCCAAAATCGAACCTTTTCATCCGTTTTGGGCTACTTTTCTTCTTTTGCTCTGTTTTTTCGTTGCGGATCGTACGTCGTGAGCTATTAATAGGACGACAACCTAACTCCCAGGATATTACAGGGCCCTACAACGCGTCAATATCACGTCTTACGAGGATACTTTGTTGTTGAAGCAGATGGGTTGTCGTTAATCCCATTGGGCCTTTTGAATGGGCCATCTCTCTGGGCTGCGGCTGTGAACCATCAACACATAAAGGATTTGTGCCCTCAAAATGACGGGTGCGATCATTCCAGCACTAATGCACCGGATCCCATCAGAACTCCGAAATTAAGCGTGCTTGAGCGAGAATAGTACTAGGATGGGTGACCCCTTGGGAAGTCCTCGTGTTGCACCCCGCATTTTAAATTTTTTTTGACCCGGTTAGGGTTGCCAAGGTACTTTATCCACCACATTTCTATTACCGAATCCTACGCCACCTTGGGCAAGACAACTTCGCTTCACGTAGAGGATGCGCCCGCAAACTGAGGATGTAGGGTTTGTGACCAGGTCTCCGTCGCTCTGGTGCCATAACTTTTGATCCGTAAGGAGTTACACGACGCACAACATACCGTTGGAATGATTTACGAAAGCTCTACGACGATGGCAGTAAGCCCGCTCGGCTACGCCCCTTTTTGGAGTCCAAATTCGAACGTTTTCATCTATTTCGGGCTACTTTTCTTCTTTTTCATTGTTTTTCCATCCCGAATCGTACATCGTGTGCTGTTAAAAGGACGACAGCCTAACTCACGGGACATTAGAAGGCCCTACAACGTGTCGATATCACGTCTTTCGAGGATGCTACGTTGTTAAAACGGATGGGTTGTCGTCAAGCCCATTGGGCCTTTTGAATGGGCCATCTCTGTGGGCTGGGACTATGAACCGTCAACACATAAATGATTTGTGCTCACAACATGACGCGTGCGATCATACCAGCACTAATACGCTGGATCCTATCAGAACTCTGAAGTTAAGCGTGCTTGGGTGAGAGTAGTACAAGGATGGGTGACCCCCTGGGAAGTCCTTGTGTTGCATCCCCCTTTTCAATTTTTTTTGCCCCGGTTAGGGTTACCGAGATACTTTATCCACCACATTTCTATAACAGAATCCCACAACACCTTGGGCTAGACAACTTCGCTTCATGTAGAGGCTGGGCCCGCAAACTGAAGGCGTGGGGCTTGTGACCTGGTCTCCGTCGCTCCAGTGCCCATAACTTTTAATCTGTAAGGAGTTACGCGACGCACAGCATACCGTTGGAAAGCTCTCTGAGAGCTCTACGACGAGGGCAATAAGCCTACTTAGCTGCGCCTATTTTCGTAGCCCAAAATTGAACGTTTTCATCAGTGTCGGGTTATTTTTCTACTTTTGCTCTATTTTTTCGTCCCGGATCGTACGTTGTGAGTTGTTAAAAGGACGACAACCTAACTCGTGGGATATTACAAGGCCCTACAACGCGTCGATATCATGTCTTGCGAGAATACTGCGTTGTTGAAGTGGATGGGTTGTCGTTAACCCATTGGGCCTTTTGAATGGGCCATCTCTCTAAGCTGCGACTGTGAACTGTCAACACGTAAAGGATTTGTGCCGACAACATGACGGGTGCGATAATACCAACACTAATGCACCGGATCCCATCAGAACTCCGAAGTTAAGCGTGCTTGGGCGAGAGTAGTACTAGGATGGGTGACCCCCTGGGATGTCCTAGTGTTGCACCCAGCCTTTTCAATTTTTTTTGCCCTGGTTAAGGTTGCCAACATACTTTATCCACCACATTTCTATTACCGAATCCCACAGCACCTTGGGCAAGACAACTTCGCTTCACGTAAAGGCTGGGGCCGCAAACCGAGGGCGTAGGGCTTGTGACTAGGTCTCTGTCGCTCCGGTGCCCATAACTTTTGATCCGTAAGGAGTTATGCGGCGCACAGCAAACCGTTGGAAAGCTCTCCGAGGGCTCTACGGTGGGTGCAGCAAGTTTGCTCGACCCCAATAGTTTTTGGAGCCCAAAATCAAACGTTTTCATCAGTTTCGGGCCACTTTTCTTCTTTTGCTCTGTTTTTCCTTCTTGGATCAAACGTTGTGTGCAGTTAAAAGGACGACAACTTAACTCGCGGGATATTACAGGGCCTTATAACGCGGCGATATCACGTCTTGCGAGGATGCTGCGTTGTTGAAGCGGATGGGTTGTCGTTAAGCCCAATAGGCCTTTTGAATGGGCCATCTCTCTGGGCTGGGACTGTGAACCGTCAACACATAAAAGATTTGTCTCACAACATGACGTGTGCAATCATACCAGCACTAATGCACCGGATCCCATCAGAACTCTGAAGTTAAGCGTGCTTGGGCGAGAGTAGTAGTAGGATGGGTGACCCCCTGCGAAGCCCTCGTGTTACACCCCCATTTTTCAATTATTTTTACCTCGATTAGGGTTGCCAAGATACTTTATCCACCACATTTCTATTACCGAATCCCACGGCACCTAGGGCAAGAAAACTTCGCTTCACGTAGAGGCTGGGCCCGCAAACCTGAGGGCGTAGGGCTTGTGACCAAATCTCCGTCGCTCCGGTGCCCATAACTTTTAATCCGTAAGGAGTTACGCGGTGCATAGCATACCGTTGGAAAGCTCTCCGAGAGCTCTACGACGGGGGCAGCAAGCCTGCTCAGCTACGCCCATTTTTGGATCCCAAAATTGAACGTTTTCATTAGTTTCGGGCCACTTTTCTTGTTTTGCTATGTTTTTTTGTCCCGGATCGTACGTTGTGAGCAGTTAAAAGCACGACAACCTAACTCGCAGGATATTACAGGGCCTTATAACGCGTCAATATCACGTCTTGCGAGGATGCTGCGTTGTTGAAGTGGATGGGTTGTCGTTAAGCCCATTGGGCCTTTTGAATAGGCCATCTCTCTGGGCTGGGACTATGAACCGTCAACACATAAAGAATTTCTGACCACAACATGACGGGTGCAATCATACCAGCACTAATGCATCGGATCCCATCAGAACTCTGAAGTTAAGCGTGCTTGGGCAAGAGTAGTAGTAGGATGGGTGACCCCTTACGAAGTCCTCGTGTTGCACCCCCCTTTTCAATTTTATTTGCCCCGGTTAGGGTTGCCAAGATACTTTATCTACCACATTTTTCTACCAAATCCAACGGCACCTTGGGCAAGACAACTTCGCTTCACGTAGAGGCTGGACCAGCAAACCGAGGGCTTGGTGCTTGTGACCAAGTCTACGTCGCTCCGGTGCCCATAACTTTTAATCCGTAAGGAGTTACGCGGTGCACAGCATACCGTTGGAAACCTCTCCGAGAGCTCTATGACGGGGGCAGCAAGCTTGCTTGGCTGCACTCTTTTTGGAGCCCAAAATCGAACGTTTTCATCTGTTTCGGGCCACATTTCTTCTTTTGCTCTATTTTTTCATCTCGGATCGTACGTTGTGAGATGTTAAAAGGATGAAAACCTAACTCACGGGATATTACAGGCCCTACAACGCGTCGATATCACGTCTTACGAGAATGATGTGTTGTTGAAGCGGATAGGTTGTCAGTAAGCCCATTGGGCCTTTTGAATGGGCCATCTCTCTGGGCTGGGACTGTGAACCATCAACACATAAAGGATTTATGCCCTCAACATGGCGGGTGCAATCATACCAGCACTAACGCAACGGATCCCATCAGAACTCCGAAGCTAAGCGTGCTTGGGCGAGAGTAGTGCTAGGATTGGTGACCCCTTGGGAAGTCCTCGTGTTGCACCCCCCTTTTCAATTTTTTTTGCCCCGATTAGGGTTGCCAAGATACTTTATCCACCACATTTCTATTACCGAATCCCACGGTACCTTGGGCAAGACAACTTTGCTTCACGTAGAGGCTGGGCCCGCAAAATTCGAGGGCGTAGGGCTTGTGACCTGGTCTCCGTCGCTCCGGTGCCCTTAACTTTTGATCAGTAAGGAGTTATGCAGCGCACAGCATACCGTTGGAAAGCTCTCCGAGAGCTCTATGACGGGGGCAGAAAGCCTGCTCAGCTACGCCCATTTTTGGATCCCAAAATTGAACGTTTTCATCAGTTTTGGGCCACTTTTCTTCTTTTGCTCTATTTTTTTGCAATAGATCGTACGTCGTGAGCTGTTAAAAGGATGACAACCTAACTTGCGGGATATTACAGGGCCCTACAACACGTCGATATCATGTCTTATGAGGATGCTACGTTGTTGAAGCGGATGGGTTGTCGTTATGCCCATTTGGCCTTTTGAATGGGCCATCTCTCTGGGCTGGGACTGTGAACCGTCAACACATAAAGGATTTGTGCACTCCATATGGCGGGTGCGATCATACAAGCACTAACGCACCAGATCCCATCAGAACTCCGAAGTTAAGCGTGCTAGGGCTAAAGTAGTACTAGGATGGGTGACCCCCTGGGAAGTCCTCGTGTTGCACCCCCCTTTTCAATTTTTTTTTGCCCCGGTTAGGGTTACCATGATACTTTATCCACCACATTTCTATTACCGAATCTCACGGCACCTTGGGCAAGACAAGTTCGCTTCACATAGGGGCTGGGCTCGCAAACCGAGGGCGTAGGGCTTGTGACCAGGTCTCCGTCGCTCCGGTGCCTATAACTTTTGATATGTAAGGAGTTACGCGGCGCACAGCATACCATTGGAAAGCTCTCCAAGAGCTCTATGACGGGAACAGCAAACTGCTCAGCTACGCCCATTTTTGGAGCCCAAAATTGAACATTTTTGGATCGTACGTTGTGAGCTGTTAAAAGGATGACAACCTAACTCGAGGGATATTAGAGGCCCCTACAATGCGTCAAAATCACGTCTTACGAGGATACTGCATTTTTGAAGCGGATGGGTTGTTGTTAAGCCCATTTGGCATTTTGAATGGGCCATCTCTCTGGGCTGGGACTGTGAACCGTCAACACATATAGGATTTGTGCCCTCAACATGACGGGTACGATCATACCAGCACTAATGCACTGGATCCCATCAAAACTCCGAAGTTAAACGCGGTTGGGCGAGAGTAATGCTTGGATGGGTAACCCCCATGGAAGTCCTCGTGTTGCACCCTACTTTTCAATTTTTTTTGCCCCGGTTAGGGTTGCCAAGATACTTTATCCACCACATTTCTATTACCGAATCCCAAGGCACCTTGGGCAAGACGCTTCACGTAGGGGCTGGGCTCGCAAACCGGGGGCGTAGGGTTTATGACCAGGTCTCCGACGCTCCGGTGCCGATGGCTTTTGATCCATAAGGAGTTACGCGGCGCACAGCATATCGTTGAAAAGCTCTCCAAAAGCTCTATGAAGGGAGCAGCAAACCCGCTCAGCTACGCCCATTTTTGGACCCCAAAATTGAACATTTTTGGATCATACGTTGTGAGCTATTAAAAAGACGACAACCTAACTCGCAGGATATTAGAGGGCCCTACAATGCGTCAATATTATGTCTTATGAGGATGCTACGTTGTTGAAGCGGATGGGTTGTCGTTATGCCCATTGGGCCTTTTGAATGGGCCATCTCTCTAGGCTGGGACTGTGAACCGTCAACACATAAAGGATTTGTGCCCTCCATATGGCGGGTGCGATCATACCAGCACTAACGCGCCGGATCCCATCATAACTCCAAAGTTAAGCGCTGTTGGGTGAGAGTAGTGCTTGGATGGGTGACCCCCTGGGAAGTCCTCGTGTTGCACCCCCCTTTTCAATTTTTTTTGCCCCGGTTAGGGTTGCCACGATACTTTATCCACCACATTTCTATTACCAAATCCCACGGCATATTAGGCAACACAACTTCGCTTCACGTAGAGGCTGGGCCCGTAAACCGAGGGCGTAGGGCTTGTGACTAGGTCTCCGTTGCTCCGGTGCCCTTAAATTTTGATCCGTAAGGAGTTACGTGGCGCACAATATACCGTTGGAAAGCTCTCCGAGAGCTCTACGACGTTGGCAGCAAGCCTGCTCGTCCGCCCCCCTTTTTGGAGCCCAAAATCAAACATTTTCTTTTGTTTTGGGACACTTTTCTTCTTATGCACTATTTTTCCGTCCCGGATTGTACGTCGTGAGCTGTTAAAAGGACGACAACCTATCTCGCGGCATATTAGAGGGCCCTACAACGCGTCGATATCACTTCTTTCAAGGATGTTGCCTTGTTGAAGCGGATGGGTTGTCATTAAGCCTATTGGGCCTTTTGAATGGGCCATCTCTCTGGGCTGGGACTGTGAACCGTCAACACATAAAGGATTTGTGCCCACAACATGACAGGTGTGATCATACCAGTACTAATTCACAGGATCCCCTCAGAACTCTGAAGTTAAGCGGGGTTGGGTGAGAGTAGTACTATGATGGGTGACCCCCTGGGAAGTCCCCGTGTTCTACACCCCATTTTCAATTTTTTTTTGCCCCGGTTAGGGTTGCCAAGATACTTTATCGACCACATTTCTATTACAGAATCCCAAGGCACATTGGCAAGAGAACTTCGCTTCACTTAGAGGCTAGGCCCGCAAACCAAGTGCGTGGGGCTTGTGACCAGGTCTCCGTCGCTACGGTGCCCATAACTTTTGATCCGTAAGTAGTTACACGACACACAACATACCGTTGGAAAGCTCTCTGAGAGCTCTACGACGGGGGCAGCAAGCCTGCTCAGCTGCACCCATTTTCGGAACCCAAAATCGAACGTTTTCATCAGTTTCGGGACAATTTTCTTCTTTTGCGCTGTTTTTCCGTCCCGAATCGTATGTTGTGAGCTGTTAAAAGGACAAAAACCAAACTCGCGGGATATTACAGGGCCCTACAATGCATCGATATCACGTCTTGCGAGAATGTTGCGTTGTTGAAACGGATTGGGTTGTCGTTAAGCCCATTGGGCCTTTTGAATGGGCCATCTCTTTGGGCTGGGACTGTGAACTATCAACACATAAGGGATTTGTGCCCTCAACGTGACGGGTGCGTTCATACTAGCAATAATGCACCGGATCCCATCAGAAGTCCGAAGTTAAATGTGCTTGGGCGAGAGTAGTACTAGGATGGGTGACCCCCTGGGAAGTCCTCGTGTTGCACCCCTCCCTTTCAATTTTTTTTGCCCCGGTTAGCCTTGCCAAAATGCTTTATGTCATGCCTCAACTCGGCCCCTCCTATAATCAATTAGGACGCAACGGAATTTCGCCAGTATAATGATAGTAAATAGGATACCGAGGCTCTAAACCAACCTAATTAGAACATAATGCATCAACTCCATAAACATACAACAAAGAACTCCTCAATAAAATAACAACATACAACATAACCATATTACACCATAATCATTCTTTGTTATACGACTCCGTTCCAACATAATACAAGAACCTTAATATACATTACAAAATTATATTGATACCAACCTTGAAACCTAAACATAGACAAAAGAAAGACTACTAAAATAGCATCAACTAATTCATTATCTTTTCAACATCTTATACATTATAAACTACAAAGCATATAAAAGTTAACTAGATAATACACAAGATAATAAGGTGTTCAACACATCAAACATCAAGGATAGGACTCCGGAACATAAGACTCATCCACGTAAGGCACATTTTCCTCTTCAGGAGGCACGTATCCGTAATCTTGATCGGTAACACCTGTATGCATGCAATAATAGAGAGTGAGCTTATATAAAATAAGCCCAGTGAGGATCCGATAGATATCTAACAGTATTCACTATACTCCTTGGAAATAATCCTTTGAGAAAGTAAACACACAATAACATCAATAATACTATCATCACATAATCTATAATGACCATTCAATAAAGGATACACTAGTTGGTGTAGCTCCAAATGCCATCACGATCATAACAGCCTTCTTATGACTCCCATAAACTCACGCACCCAAGGTACCTCAATAACCTCTCCCTCCATGACACCTCCGTCATGCGAGCTGGAGGTAGTCTCTGGTAGTCATGCCGTTATCAACCCGACAGCCCGATGCTGCCCGAGAGGTGGCACACACATACCAAAGACTCAACAATAACAATAAACATCATTCACAGGAGGACAGTCTAGCAGAACTGCCTATCTCCCGGCATCAATCATCAATCAATAATCATCAATTTTCATCAATGTAACATCAATATAACATTAATATAACATGAAGTAATTAATTAAACAGCAAACAACCAAGTTAGATGACAAAGTAGGCCATCCAACTTATCATGCATGAAACACGTAATCTAACCCTAGTCTAACCATTAAAAACTCACAATTCAATCACTCAAATACCACCCAGTCAACTAAGGCTCAATTCAACAATTTAAAGAAAGATAACCTAAACTTCAAAGAATCATATCTTACATTCTACTAATCAAAATAAATCCAAATCAGTTTCAAACACTCATCCATTCAATCAACTACATTAGCCCTCTCGAAAACCAACCAAAAAACATCAAAATCAAGCCCAACAACCCTAAAACCTCAATGCACCTAGGCTGAAATTTTGGGATTTTTACCCAAACATCGCAATCAAAAATTTGGCATTATAACGGCGTTACCACGTAATTAACAAACTTTTAGAAATGGGCGGAAATCGATTCCAACCACAACAACTTAAGATATTCATCAAATGACCAATCTATCAACTTTAAATACCCAAAAATAAATAATTTCGCTACAATGGTTTAAATGCCGTAGTAATACACATAAACGATCCCTATCATGCACTGAGCAATAATATAACTTCAAATTAACATTCTAACGGTTCAAAATGCAATTATAAGAAAAAACATAAAATATGACTTTTGAGATCTAGAATTTTTCTCTCACCTTTGATGTGTTTTGATGCAAGAAATGTGTAGAATGGATGCCCAACAAGTGAAATCAAACTTTGAATGAAGTGATTTGGACTTGAATTGCAAAATCTATGTGAAAAATACTTGAAAACCGTTGAAAAATGTCTTCTTTCTTCTCCATCGTGGAATTTCGGTAATGTGTGTGTAAAATGAGTGTGTTTTGTGAGCTTTTGATGTGTGTTGATGATATATTAAGCAAAGGTCAAACAAATAAAAGAAAGTCAAAGGTGGAAACTAATTATTTTTAGTGTTTTCTTGTCTTTTAATTCATTTTCTTGACTACTCTTGCTCAAATTAATTATGCAACACCTAAACTATCTCAAGTAGTTTATTTTTAGGTGACAATAAGTTTTACATTCAAACAATTTCACCCGAGTCGGCTTAAAACTCGATTTTCTGCAAAAGAAGGTGAAAAGTCATATTATTTATTTTCAAATGTCTTTTGAATGCACAATTAATCTAAAATCATTTAATACCACATATAAATACATTTATATTAATATATACTAGGTCAATGAAAGTCAATGCAAGAATCGGGTTTAGAAGAAATCACTATTTAGCTCAAAAATGCTATTTTTCGCCCGAAAAATCTATTTAAATTACTATTCCGTTTCAGAATCAATTTTTATCAAACATGGGTCTATTAATAATAGAGGACTAGGTTTTAAGATGTTTAAAACACCTCTGTAAAAATTTTAGCGGACAGGTGTTCAAAATACTATTCATCAAAACTGACGATAAAATTTCTGATTCTGTTTTTGATGAAAATTTCATGAATGCACACAAAGCATGTATTAGGAATATAAATCACATATTTAGCATATTCTAACTCATATAACACATAAACAGGTCAAATCACGCAAATCGAGGCAAAGACACGTAAATCGAGGTAAAGACACGCAAATCGAGGTAAAGACAAAAATTGGGATTTCACATTCTCTCCCCCTTAAAACAATTGCGTCCGCGCAATTCTCGAATTGACAAACAATTAAATCCTCAATCGTTACTCTTAACAATACTTCTCTTAGTTCTCATTTATCTCTTGGGATGACACATAACCAAAGACTTCAGAAGAACAAAATCTGTTGACTGCAAGATGATTATCATAATTCCAAGACAATCTTCAATTCATAATTCTCTCCCACCTAATATCATATTACATATGAAAAAAATCGCAACTCCTAAGTCTTAGCATGACACCACTACTTATCAATCATTCCCTACTACACAAAAGAGCTCTATGAACACCCCGAGGGTTTAAAAACTTGTTCACGATAACATGAATAATTACTGATCAAGGGAATATCTCAAAAGTGACATTGGTCAAAATATGGCTCTTATGAAATTTACAAGGAAATAAGAATATGGAAAGTCATATTCGAGCCAACAATCAAGTGAACAAGAGGTCAAATAGGTTAGAGAATCAAGAGGCTAATAGTTTAATAAGGAAGCATGATAACTAAGATAAGAAATATCTCAGCACCTATCAGTTAAATAAGTACGAACAAAGGATGATGACGGATCAAAACATTGCTGAGTATGTTGAACAAAATTCCTGAAAAAGTAGCCATTTCAATTCTCGATGATTGTTCAAGGAACCAACAAGTAAGTTGTATTTGAGGCGAAATGAAATTAAGAAATAAAAGGTGATTAATTCAATAGAAAACATGAGTGGCAAGAGTATCTCAGCGCGCAATACCAAAGAAGTACAAATAAGAAATGACAATAATAGGACAGTGCCGAGTACTTTGAGTGAGCAATTACAAGCAAAGTAATGACTCAGCATTTAATAATAAAACAATAGGATTAACAAGGATCAACAAGAATGACAATGATATACTTAGGTAAGGAGTACATCAAACAAGTGAAATCGAATAAGTAAAATGGTATACCAAAGGTGAAATTACTTCCAAATGAATAGTAATAGGATGAAATGAAATATTGAAACCAATGGCTTGAGATATAGAATGAAATATAGAAGTCTCAAACCTTAACTCCAATAAGCAACATTGCTATAAGAAGCATATATGAATGTTAAGAATAGAAACAATGTCAAATGGGTATAGGATCCATTAATCCAACAAGCAAAACTTTCAAGAAATAATTGATAAGCTAGAAAAGTGTAACTCTCTCTCAAATAACTGAGAATAGAGTAAAAGAGAATAATAAGACTGATAGAATTATGAAGCACAAGAAATGTGTAATACCCGAGCCCGGAATGTGAAAATTCTTTGTTTATTATCTTGAAAATTATATTACCTTAAATACTTTGTGAATTAATTGTTACTTTCTCGCCGTCGCAACGTGCATTGCATTTAAGGAGCGATAGCTAGATAACGATTTCTAGTCCTCAGCAAATAGTGAAACTAGTATTTAGATTACTTAAATTTTATATTGTAAATGTTGCTAGCTTTAATTGATCTTACCTTAGCTAAAATGGCTTTAAAACGCACAAAATAGGGCCCTTTGACCAAGTCTTAAGTTATTTGACCTAGCCTTGACCAACTTTGACCATTTAACACCTTATAAGCTTATAACTTAGCATAATAAATAAAAAAAATAGCAGCAAATCAGTGAGGAGCTGGCCGTGAGTTCCAAAGAAGAAAAAAAAACCTTTCAACTTCCAATCGATCAATCTTCGCGAGAGCTCGTGCGGGGTGGTTTCCGAGGTGACTAGCGTTGTTTTCCTAGCGACTAGGAGTGCCTAAGGTGAGGGATGCATGTTATTTGCGCATTTATACGTTGTGTATGTTAACTTTGTCAAATTTGAGATTTATCCGCAGATCGTTATTTAAAGCGATTTGATGCTTCTAGAATGTTCCTTGGCATTTGTAGAACATGTATTTATAGCTTTGTAACATTTTTTGCGGCTAAATGTTGTGATTGCAAATTAAATTGTTAAATGAATAGTGTTTTATGAATAGTAAAACCTTGAAACGTTGAAGTTGCGCTGTTATGTTTTCTGTTGATGTAGAAATGTGCTAGGTATGCTAGAATGCTAAAATGTGTGGTTCGTTTGGGTTGCGTAGTGGAAAAAATGAGAATTAAGCCTTTGGGAAAGTCGGGGTCGTTTGGTTCGACTTTAGCGTTTTCTCATTTTGCGTGTTGGCATTGCTTTGGGAAGGGATGGAAGCAGTTTTGGTGCGATAATGGGGTTGGTTGGGTGTTTGGATGATATAGTTGTAGTTCAAACGGGAAAGGGGGAAATCGGGGCTTTGCGCGAGTTCTAGGGTAAAGTAAGGTTTCGAGGTCTTTAGACGTGCCTTATGGTGACCTAGGAGGGTTGGCGAAGTCGGTTTCTAGAACTCGTGGCTCGTTTTGGAAATGGTAGCGTTTTGATAGTTGGGGCCGATTTGTGTTTTTGTGTGTTTTCTTGTCTTTATGCCTATAGAATGCTTAGAATTACTTGAAATACTTGTTTGACTTGTTTCGGAATGAATTGCTTATCAATTGCTGCTATTGCGTGCGAGAGTAACCTACTTTGTTATTCTCCCACGTGTGGCTTTATCGCTTGTTTATCGCCTTGTATCGAGTCTTGCATTGCATAGTGTCTCGCGTGTGAGTGATGGGCCTCTCTGGGTAGCCTTGGGTTGCCAATGTTGGTTGCTCTAGCTCCGCTGCTATTCCCTTTCTCGCTTGGGTTGCCTCCCAGGGAGATTTAGGTCGTAGGTTGATGGATACTTTCGGGGTATTTCAAACTGGTGTTATAAGGTGGTTTGGGCCGGCGCGTCGTCATCGAATTCGTGTTTGAAAGTTGCTCGTGAAAAGAGTATCGTATCCTTTGAATGAGTGTTTGCAGCTTTAAATGCTTGCCTTGCTTTGTTGATGGCTTTATTATATCTCTGTATGATATATGTATACATTGCTTGGCTAATTGCATTGCATACTCCTCTCATCTCCGTCCTTGAGACCAATTGCCCTCGCTGAGCAATAGTTTTTGCTCATTCCTCTCTATACTATGTTTTTACAGGAGTAGTTGAAGCAGACCCTCTCGAGGTAATAGAGGAGGAGGAGCAGGTGGAGGTGTTTCCGTGATAGCACTTCCCTGCTTTGCTGGTGGTTGGTTACCAGTTTTTGTGCGAACCTTGCTTGTTATGTATATTGCGTGGAGGTCGCTTAATTTTGAGGCTTGTAGCCTTGTATATATTTTCTAGTTTGAGGCCTCTATGGTCTTATGTTGTATAAGTTGAAAGAATGTAAAGTTGTAACTTACACTCTTGTGACTAGTAAGAAAATGCATGCTATGGGAATTGATTAGTGGCATAAATACTTGTGTAGTATGCATATCATTTTCAGCTTGGAAAGTTGGATAATAAGAAATGTATGTTTTGAAGAAAGTTGGCTTGTTTTGAATATTATATGGCTTTCGCAAGTGTTATATTGATTTAGGGTTTTCGGATCGTCCGCGGTACAAAGGAGACTCCGTCCGTGTGTCGGGTCCGGGCTTGGCCTTTTGCGTGGTCGGGTCGGGGCGTGACATCTTTAGGTGGTATCAGAGCATGATAGTCTTGCATGAGCCGGATATAATTCTCGGTCTGTGGGGTAAAGGTCTAAAATGCTAAAGTGTTTATGTATGATTGCTAAGTGAAAAGAAAATGTTATAACATGACTTTGTGAACTTGGAATGTTTGTGTGTTTAAGTGGAATAGTTTGGCAAGTTAAACTTGTCTTATGTGAATTGTGTGATAGAATATTGGATTGTTATTGACTTGAGTGTTATCTAATTTTATGTGCTATATTTCTGTCTATAAACTGCTTTTAAATGTTGCCAGCTATTGTGAGTTGCTACTATGCCGCCACGTCGTGGTACTCAAGGTATAGGATCAGATGAAGAGGCAGCAGAACAGGGTCAGCAGCCGTTGCCTGAGCAGTTTATGGCTACCATGACTACTGCAGTAGACTGGATCACACAGGTACTACATGAGCAGAGGCAGGACCGGATTAATCCCCAGGGTAATCAAGCTAATCCTGGTGGACAGGGTTACAGAGTTGAGAATAATCAACTAGAGAAATTTCTGAGGCACGAGCCGGGAAAGTTCTTCGGGGAGCCAGATGATGAGGCGGCCGAGAGATGGATTAATCGAGTTGAGAAGATTTTCACTGCTTTGAGGTACACTGATGAGGCAAGAATAGACTATGCGTCATTCTTATTCGAGGGTGATGCAGAGTAGTGGTGGAATACTGTCAGATTGAGGTGGGATTGTGAGGATGTTCCACATTTATGGGATGATTTTGTGAGTGAGTTTCGGGACAAATATATTCCCGAGATGGCTATGGAAAGGAGGGAGGATGAGTTTGTGGCCCTGAAGCAGGGAAATATGACTGTTGCACAGTACGAGGATAGGTTTGTTAGCCTATCGTGGTATATGCCCGAGTTGGTACGGTCTACTAGGAGGATGATTCATAGGTTTGTCCGTGGGCTGAGAATGGATATTCAGTTGCATTTGACTGGGCAGACCTACACTACTTTTCCCGAGGCATTTCAGGCAGCCTCGAAGTTTGAGAAACGGAAGGCTGAGATGTTAGCTGAGAGCAGTCAGCCGAGTAAGAAACAGTATTTGGGCCAGAGCAGCCAAAGTCAGCCGAGGCAGTATCAGACTTCTGCACAAGGTCCTCAGCAACGTCCGTATCAGCCACAGCAGCAGATTCAGGCTAGGCTAGCTGTGACTAGACCCCAGCAGGGTGGTACAGTTCCTACCCCTGCCAGAGCCCCAGCACCTACAGGAAACACTGCGGTTAGGCAAAATTAGCAGTGTAATTATTGTAATCGATCGGGCCATATTGAGGCTAACTGCTGGAGGAAGAGTGGTAAATGTACGGGTTGTGGCAGTGATGACCATAGGGTGAGAGATTGCCCCAAGTATAATAATGTTCAGGGCCGTGGTGGAAGCCAAGGTGTTCAGAATAGGGCAGCAGGTGCACGTCCAGCACAGAGAGTTCAGGCTAGGGTCTTTGCACTGGATGCAGAGGAGCTACCCGATACTACAGCTATAGTGGAAGGTACCTTTCTTCTCAATACTCAGCCAGTTAAAGTTTTGATTGATCCCAGAGCTACACATTCGTTTATAACTCCTGCATGTGTACGATCTGTGAATGTTTGCATTGATAAATTGCCTCATGAAGTTGAAGTTAGTACTCCTTTGGGTGCAAAATTTGTTACTGAGTCTATTTGAAAATCTTGTGATATATGTATTGAGAACCGTAAATTTCCTGCTGATTTAATTTTATTTCCATTCCGTGACTTTGAAATCATTTTGGGAATAGACTGGTTGGGAAAGTATTATGCTCAGTTGGATTGTAGACCAAAGGTCGTTTATCTTAAGGTTCCTGACCTACCGGTACTAGAGATTGTTGGGAACTGCAGGGCTGCCCGCATTCCACTTTTATCAGCGATCAAGACTTCTAAGTTGTTGAATAGGGGTTGTGAAGCTTACTTAGCTTATTTGATCAATCAGCCTGCTGATAAGTTGAGTTTGAATGAGGTTCCGATTGTTAGAGACTTCCCTGGTGTTTTTCCCGAGGAATTACCGGGTTTACCACCGGATAGGGAGATTGAGTTCGTGATTGATCTTGTGCCAGGCACTGCGCCAATTTCTAGGAGTCCTTATAGAATGGCATCGGCCGAACTTCAGGAGTTAAAAATTCAGCTTCAGAACTTGCTTGAGAAAGGGTTTATACAACCTAGTTCTTCGCCGTGGGGTGCGCCTGTGTTGTTTGTGAGAAAGAAAGACGGCACGCTACGGTTATGCATTGATTACAAGGGACTTAATCAAGTCACGATTAAGAATAAATACCCCTTGCCGTTGATTGAAGAATTGTTTGACCAGTTGCAGGGTGCGAGTGTTTACTCCAAATTTGACTTGAGGCAGGGTTACTATCAACTTAGAATTCGGAGTGACGATATACCGAAGACGGCATTCAGGACTAGATATGGCCACTATGAGTTTGTTGTGTTGCCGTTTGGATTGACGAATGCACCAGCCGCATTCATGGACTTGATGCAGAGGGTCTTTCGGCCTTACCTTGATCAGTTTGTCGTGATCTTTATTGACGACATTTTAGTGTATTCGAAGAACGAGGCTGAACACGAGCAACACTTGAAGATTGTGCTTCAGACTTTGCAGGAAAACAAGCTTTTTGCTAAATTCAGCAAGTGTGAGTTCTGGTTGAACCAGATATCTTTTCTAGGCCATATCATTTCAGATCGAGGAATTTCAGTGGACCCAGCTAAGATTGAAGTTGTTTCATCTTGGAAGAGACCTAAGACGGTGTCAGAGATTCGGAGTTTTCTTGGATTGGCAGGTTACTACCGGAGATTTGTTAAAGACTTTTCTAAAATTTCTGGACCTTTGAGCCAGTTGACTCGGAAGAAAGTTGCTTACAACTGGGATGCCAAGTGTGAATCCAGTTTCCAAGAATTGAAGAAGAAACTAACTACAGCTCCTATACTAGCTTTACCTGAGGGAACAGAGAACTTTGTTGTCTACAGTGATGCATCTAAGGAAGGTTTGGGCTATGTTTTAATGCAGAATGGTAAGGTGATTGCCTATACTTCTAGGAAATTGAAACCTTATGAAGTCAATTACCCTACACATGATCTAGAGTTAGCTGCAGTTGTGTTTGCTTTGAAGAAGTGGCGTCACTACTTGTGGGGTTGCAGATTTGAAATATTTACTGACCACAAGAGTCTCAAGTATTTGTTTTCACAGAAGGATCTGAATATGAGGCAGCGGAGATGGCTAGAGCTATTGGGTGGTTATAACTGTTCTATTAACTATGTGCTATGTAAGGCAAATGTTGTTGCTGATGCTCTGAGCCAAAAGGCTACTGTTGCAAGCTTGATTATCAAGGACTGGAAGACTTTGGAAGAAATTTGTTCATGGAAGCCAGAAGCTACTGAGGTAGGGATTCGATTTGCTAGTTTACAGATTCAGTCAGGGTTGCTAGCACAGATAAGAGAGGCTCAGAAGACTGATCCTCACATCTTGAAAATCCAAGAAAAAGCTAAAGGGGGAGAGTCGGAGTTTAAATTACATGCAGATGGCATCTTCAAATTCAGGGATAGAGTATGTGTTCCTGATGATCCGACTTTGAAGAATGAGATTTTGTCCGAGGCACATAATTCGAGGTATACGATTCACCCGGGCAGTACAAAAATGTATAGAGATTTGAAGCAACACTTTTGGTGGAACAATATGAAGAGGGAGATTGCTGGGTATGTATCTAGATGTTTGACTTGTCAGAGGGTTAAAGTTGAGCATCAGAGGCCAGCCAGACTTCTACAGCCATTGTTGATTCCGCAATGGAAGTGGGTACATATAACAATGGACCTTGTGACCGATCTTCCTAGATCTCCGAGAGGATGTGATTCTGTTTGGGTTATTGTGGACCGCTTGACTAAAGTTACACATTTTATTCCCGTGAACAAACAGGATAGCCTTGATAAGTTAGCTGAACTTTATGTTGCTAATATTGTGAGATTGCATGGTGTGCCACAGAGTATAGTGTCAGTTAGAGATCCCAGATTCAGATCTCATTTTTGGCAGAAGTTGCAAGAGGCCATGGGAACTAAATTGAGCTTCAGTACTACATATCATCCACAAACTGATGGCCAGTCTGAGAGAACTATCAGGATCTTGGAAGACATGCTTCGAGCATGTGTGCTAGACTTTGGGAAGAATTGGGTGAAGTTTTTTCCTTTAGCGGAGTTCGCCTACAACAATAGTTATCAATCTACTATAGGTATGGCTCCCTACGAGGCATTGTATGGTCGGAAATGCAGATCCCCGTTATACTGGGAAGAGGTTGGAGAGATGAGAACAGTTGATCCGACTGTGTTACCTGAGATGATTAAGATGGTAGATAATGTTCACCTTATTCGCTAGCGTATGCTTACTGCTCAGAGTCGTCAGAAGAGTTATGGGGATAAGCACCGTCGGGAACTTGGGTTTGAATTGGGAGATTGGGTGTTTCTTAAGATTTCTCCACGGAAGGGATTGATTCGACCCGGTAAGAGCGGGAAGCTTAGTCCCAGGTATGTGGATCCGTATGAGATCACCGAAAAGGTAGGTCCTTTGGCTTATCGATTAGCTTTGCCTCCGAGCTTGTCGAGACTGCACGATGTGTTCCATGTGTCTATGTTGAAGAAGTATCATCCAGATCCTTCACATGTACTTGAACCAGAGCCTTTGCAGATTGAAGAGAAGTTGTCTTATGAAGAGAAACCGATTCGAATTGTGGATCGGAAAGTTCAGGAGCTTCGCAGAAAGAGTATTCCGTTAGTAAAGGTTCTGTGGAATCATCATGGGTTTGAGGAAGCGACTTGGGAAAGAGAGGACCAAGCTCGGGATCAGTATCCGGAGTTGTTTGTTGACCAGGTAAGAATTACGTGGACGCAAGTGGTTTAAGAGGGAGAGGGGGTAATACCCGAGCCCAGAATGTGAAAATTCTTTGTTTATTATTTTGAAAATTATATTTCCTTAAATACTTTGTGAATTAATTGTTACTTTCTCGTCGTCGCAACGTGCATTGCATTTAAGGAGCGATAACTAGATAACGATTTCTAGTCCTCAGCAAATAGTGAAACTAGTATTTAGATGACTTAAATTTTGTATTTTAAATGTTGCTAGCTTTAATTGATCTTACCTTAGCTAAAATGGCTTTAAAACGCGCAAAATAGGGGCCTTTGACCAAGTCTTAAGTTGTTTGACCTAGCCTTGACCAACTTTGACCATTTAACACCTTATAAGCTTATAACTTAGCATAATAAAAAAAAATAGCAGCAAAACAGTGAGGAACTGGCCGTGAGTTCCAAAGAAGGAAAAAAAAACCTTTCAACTTCCAATCGATCAATCTTCGCGAGAGCTCGTGCGGGGTGGTTTCTGAGGTGACTAGCATTGTTTTCCTAGCGACTAGGAGTACCTAAGGTGAGGGAAGCATGTTATTTGCGCATTTATACGTTGTGTATGTTAACTTTGTCAATTTTGAGATTTATCCGTAGATCGTTATTTAAAGCGATTTGATGCTTCTAGAATGTTCTTTGGCATTTGTAGAACATGTATTTATAGCTTTGTAACATTTTCTGCGGTTAAATGTTGTGATTGAAAATTAAATTGTTAAATGAATAGTGTTTTATGAATAGTAAAACCTTGAAACGTTGAAGTTGCGTTGTTATGCTTTCTGTTGATGTAGAAATGTGCTAGGTATGCTAGAATGCTAAAATGTGTGGTTCGTTTGGGTTGCGTAGTGGAAAAAATGAGAATTAAGCCTTTGGGAAAGTCGGGGTCGTTTGGGTCGACTTTAGCGTTTTCTCATTTTGCGTGTTGGCATTGCTTTGGGAAGCCATGGAAGCACTTTTGGTGCGATTATGGCGTTGGTTGGGTGTTTGGTTGATATAGTTGTAGTTCAAACGGGAAAGGGGGAAATCGGGGCTTTGCGCGAGTTCTAGGGTAAAGTAAGGTTTCGAGGTCTTTAGACGTGCCTTATGGTGACCTAGGAGGGTTGGCGAAGTCGGTTTCCAGAACTCGTGGCTCGTTTGGAAATGGTAGCGTTTTGATAGTTGGGGCCGATTTGTGTTTTTGTGTGTTTTCTTGTCTTTATGCCTATAGAATGCTTAGAATTACTTGAAATACTTGTTTGAGTTGTTTTGGATTGAATTACTTATCAATTGTTGCTATTGCGTGCGAGAGTAACCTACTTTGTTATTCTCCCACGTGTGGCTTTATCGCTTGTTTATCGCCTTGTATCGAGTCTTGCATTGCATAGTGTCTCGCGCGTGAGTGATGGGCTTCTCTGGGTAGCCTTGGGTTGCCAGTGTTGGTTGCTCTAGCTCCACTGCTATTCTCTTTCTCGCTTGGGTTGCCTCCCAGGGAGATTTAGGTCGTAGGTTGATGGATACTTCCGGGGTATTCCAAACTGGTGTTATAAGGTGGTTTGAGCCGGCGCGTCGTCATCGAATTCGTGTTTGAAAGTTGCTCGTGAAAAGAGTATCGTATCCTTTGAATGAGTGTTTGCAGCTTTAAATGCTTGCCTTGCTTTGTTGATGGCTTTATTATATCTCTGTATGATATATGTATACATTGCTTGGCTAATTGCATTGCATACTCCTCTCATCTCCGTCCTTGAGACCAATTGCCCTCGCTGAGCAATAGTTTTTGCTCATTCCTCTCTATACTATGTTTTTACAGGAGTAGTTGAAGCAGACCCTCTCGAGGTAATAGAGGAGGAGGAGCAGGTGGAGGTGTTTCCGTGATAGCACTTCCTTGCTTTGTTGGTGGTTGGTTCCCAGTTTTTGTGCGAACCTTGCTTGTTATGTATATTGCGTGGAGGTCGCTTAATTTTGAGGCTTGTAGCCTTGTATATATTTTCTAGTTTGAGGCCTCTATGGTCTTATGTTGTATAAGTTGAAAGAATGTAAAGTTGTAACTTACACTCTTGTGACTAGTAAGAAAATGCATGCTATGGGAATTGATTAGTGGCATAAATACTTGTGTAGTATGCATATCATTTTCAGCTTGGAAAGTTGGATAATAAGAAATGTATGTTTTGAAGAAAGTTGGCTTGTTTTGAATATTATATGGCTTTCGCAAGTGTTATATTGATTTAGGGGTTTCGGATCGTCCGCGGTACAGAGGAGACTCCGTCCGTGTGTCGGGTCCGGGCTTGGCCTTTTGCGTGGTCGGGTCGGGGCGTGACAAAGGGTGTCCCACCTACACATTTAAATACCAACAAGTCATATCCTACAATCTATCTTCCTCCAAAACAAGACACTAAGGAGATTTAGAGAACCTAAGGAGTCATAACAGTCACCAAACAAGATAAATGACCCCAAAATTTTACATTCCGTACCAGACCAATCACTAAACAAGATAAATCACCGATTACCCAACAAGATTAACTAATGAAGACTCCAAAATCAAATAACACAATACAGATTCATACTAACCCATTATAACACTAGTGAATCCTCAATCAACAATTTAGAAAGTCATACCACCTAGAACTCAAAAGCTTGATGTAGGGAAGTAAATGTTCAGTCACCAAAATGCATTCTTATTTCCTCAAATAATTCTATCTCCGAACAATTACATCTTCGAATAAAGTAACTTTAGTCAGGAATCACTCCAATTGTCTCCAAGGTTTAAAGATTAGAACTCCACAACATCCATTAATAATATAGCAATCCCAAATAGTAGAAATATTCACATGTTATACCACAATCTGTTCCATTCACAAATATACATCACTAATTCCTCAAATAAATTCATTCTAAAATAACCTCAAGAAAGTATAGTCTGAGTTGAGACTCCAAAAGTGTCTAATCACAATCTCATGGAAACCTCAACTTATGATCTATCTCCAAGTAATAACAAGTTAAACATGACAATAAAAGAAATTATAATCATCAAGATACATTGTTATTTCCTCGAACAACTTCATTCTCGCTAAAGAAACATCAAGAACAGATCCATTAAACTGAGACTAAAATCCATAAACATAATAATCAAGATCTCAATGCTAAACTACCAGAATAATAATAATTCAAAATCACGGCCTACCTCTAGTTCCGAAAGCTCTTACAACCACCCTAGACATTAAAAGGTCACTCACGAGTTAAAACATGTATGCAACTATATCATATGAAAGAAAAGTACGACGTAATGCGCAATTATCATACAATGCAACATTATCACATAACACACAATTCAACATATAAGAAGCCAACATCACATAAACAGGTTATATCACAAAAGTAAGTTATAAACAATTAAAGTCACATAAGCAACAAACTTCACATAAGACAAGTTCATCACGTAACTCAAATTGGTCACTTAAAGTACATTGAACACCTAAAGCACGTTGTTTCACATAAGCCAGTTATAAACAATTAAAACCACATAAACAACTAACTTCACACAACGCACAAAATCACATAAAACACAATTGTCACATAATACACATTAATCACATAATGCACATTAATTAAACACATTGAGTACGTAATACACGTTATCACATAAAACATATTGAGCACATTAGTTCACTTAACACATAAAGCTTATTGATCACATAGAAAGTTAGACACATAAGTAAATTAATCACATAAACATATTAACATATGTTTCACTTTTCTTTCAATTAATACATACTTGTATGTTTAGACCACTACCCACATTCCGAGGATACCCTGGCTGACAGCTAACATGTACTCTGATACCACTTAAATGTCACGCCCCAACTCGACCCCTCCTATAATCAGTCAGGACGCAACGGAATTTCGGCAGTATAACGACAGTAAATAGGATACCGAGGCTCTAAACCAATCTCATTAGAACATCATACATCAACTCCATAAACCATACAACAAACAACTCCTCAATAAAATAACAACATACAACATAACCATATTACACCATAATCATTCTTTGTTATACGCCTCCGTTCCAACATAATACATGAACCTTAATATACATTACAAAAATATATTGATACCAACCTAGCAACTTAAACATAGACAAAAGAAAGACTACTAAAATAGCATCAACTAATTCATTATCTTTTCAACATCTTATACATTATAAACTAAAAAGCATATAAAAGTTAACTAGATAATATACAAGATAGTAAGGTGTTCAACACATCAAACATCAAGGATAGGACTCCGGAACATAAGACTCAATCACATAAGGCACATTTTCCTCTTTAGGAGGCACGTATCCGTAATCTTGATCGGTAACACCTGTATGCATGCAATAATAGAGAGTGAGCTTATATAAAATAAGCTCAGTGAGGATTCGATAGATCTCTAACAGTATTCACTATACTCTTTGGAAATAATCCTTTGAGCAAGTAAACACACAATAACATCAATAATACTATCATCACATAAGCTATAATGATCATTCAATAAAGGATACACTGGTTGGTGTAGGTCCAAACGCCATCACGATCATAACAGCCTTCTTGTGACTCCCATAAACTCACGCACCCGAGGTACCTCAATAACCTCTCCCTCCATGACACCTCCGTCATGCGAGCTGGAGGTAGTCTCTCGTAGTCATGCCGTTATCAACCCGACAACCCGATGCTGCCCGAGAGGTGGCACACACATACCAAAGACTCAGCAATAATAATAAACATCATTCACAGGAGGACAGTCTAGCAGAATTGCCTATCTCCCGGCATCAATCATCAATCAATAATCATCAATTTTCATCAATGTAACATCAATATAACATCAATATAACATCAAGTAATTAATTAAACAGCAAACAACTAAGTTAGATGACAAAGTAGGCCATCCAACTTATCATGCATGAAACACGTAATCTAACCCTAGTCTAACCATTAACAACTCACAATTCAATCACTCAAATACCACCCAGTCAACTAAGGCTCAATTCAACAATTTAAAGAAAGATAACCTAAACTTCAAATAATCATATCTTATATTCTACTAATCCAAACAACTCCAAATCAGTTTCAAACACTCACCCATTCAATCAACTACATTAGCCCTCTAGGAAACCAACCAAGACACATCAAAATCAACCCAACAACCCTAGAACCTCAATGCACCTAGGCAGGAATTTCTCGATTTTCACCCAAACATCGTAATCGAAAATTCGGCATTATAACGGCGTTACCAAGTAATTAACAAACTTTTAAAAATCGATGAAAATCGATTTCAACCACAACAACTCAAGATATTTACCAAATGGCCAATCTATCAACTTTAAATACCCGAAAATAAATAATTTCGCTACAATGGTTCAAATTTCATATTATAAGCAAAAACATAAAATATGACTTTTGAGATCTAGAATATTTCTCTCACCTTTGACGTGTTTTGATGCAAGAAATGTGTAGAATGGATGCCCAACAAGTGAAATCAATCTTTGAATGAAGTGATTTGGACTTGAATTGCATAATCTATGTGAAAAATGCTTGAAAACCTTTGAAAAATGTCTTCTTTCTTCTCCCTCATGGAATTTCGGTAATGTGAGTGTAAAATGAGTGTGTTTTTGAGCTTTTGATGTGTGTTGATGATATATTAAGCAAAGGACAAACAAATAAAAGAAATTAAAAGTTGCAAACTAATTATTTTTATTTTTTTCTTGTCTTTTAATTCATTTTATTGACTACTCTTGCTCAAATTAATTATGCAACACCTAAACTATCTCAAGTAGTTTATTTTTAGGTGACAATAAGTTTTATATTCAAATAATTTCACCCGAGTCGGCTTAAAACTCGATTTTCTGCAAAAGAATGTGAAAAGTCATATTATTTATTTTCAAATGTCTTTTGAATGCATAATTAATCTAAAATTATTTAATACCACATATAAATATATTTATATTAATATATACTAGGTCAACGAAAGTCAATGCAAGAATCGGGTTTAGGAGAAATTACTATTTGGCTCAAAAATGCTATTTTTTGCCCGAAAAGTCTATTTAAATTACTATTCTATTTCAGAATCTATTTTTATCAAACATGGGTCTATTAATAATAGAGGACTAGGTTTTAAGACGTTTAAAACACCCCTGTAAAAATTTTAGCAGACAGCTGTTCAAAAGTATTATTCACCAAAACCGACGATAAAATTTCTGATTCTGTTTTTGATGAAAATTTCATAAATGTACATATAGCATGTATTAGGAATATAAATCACATTTTTAACATATTCTAACTCATATAACACATATACATGTCAAATCACGCAAATCAAGGCAAAGATACGCAAATCGAGGTAAAGACAAAAACTGGGGTTTCACACTTTATGCTCCACATTTCTATTACAGAATCCCATGGCACCTTGGCAAGACAACTTCGCTTCACGTAGAGGCTAGGCCCGCAAACTGAGGGTGTGAGGCTTGTGACCAGGTCTCTATCGCTCCGGTGCCCAGAACTTTTAATTCGTAAGGAGTTACGTGGCGCACAACATACCGTTGGAAAGCTCTCCCAGAGCTCTAGGACAGGGGCAGTAAGGATGCTCGGCTGCGCCTATTTTTGAAGCCCAAGATCGAACATTTTCATCAGTTTCGGGCCACTTTTCTTCTTTTGCTCCATTTTCCAGTCCCGGATCGTACGTTGTGAGCTATTAAAAGGACGAAAACCTACCACACGGGATATTACAGGGCCCTACAATGCATCGATATCACGTCTTATAAGGAAGTTGTGTTGTTGAAGTGGATAGGTTGTCGTTAAGCCCATTGGGCCTTTTGATTGGGCCATCTCTTTGGGCTGGGATTGTGAATCGTCAACACATAAAGGATTTATGCCCTCAACATGACGGGTGCGATCATACCAGCACTAATACATCGGATCCCATCAGAACTCCGAAGTTAACCATGCTTGGGCGAGAATAGTACTAGGATGGGTGACCCCTTGGGAAGTCCTCGTGTTGCACCCCCCATTTTCAATTTTTTTTGCCCCGGTTAGGGTGTTCAAGATTCTTTATAGACCACATTTCTATTACCGAATCCCACGGCACCTTGGGCAAGACAAATTCGCTTCACATAGAGGCTGGGCCCACAAACCGAGGGCGTAGGGCTTGTGACCAGGTCTCCGTCGCTCCGGTGCCCATAACTTTTGATTCATAAGGAGTTACGCGGCGCACATCATACCGTTGGAAAGCCCTCCGAGAGCTCTACAACGGGGGCAGCAAGCCTGATCAGCTGCTCCCATTTTTGGAGCCCAAAATCTAACATTTTCATCAGTTTCGAGCCACTTTTCTTCTTTTGCTCGGTTTTTTCATCCCGGATCGTACGTCATGAGTTGTTAAAAGGTTGACAACCTAAGTCGCGGCCCTACTATCCGTCGATATCACGTCTTGCGAGGATGTTGTGTTGTTGAAGCGGATGGGGTGTCGTTAAGCCCATTGGGCCTTTTGAATGGGCCATCTCGCTAGGCTAGTACTGTGAACCATCAACAAATAAAGGATTTGTGCCCACAATATGACGGGTGCGATCATACCAGCACTAATGCACCGGATCCCATCAGAACTCCAAAGTTAAGCATGCTTGGTCGAGAGTAGTACTAGGATGGGTAACCCCTTGGGAAGTCCTCGTATTACACCCCCCTTTTCAATTTTTTTTGCCCCGGCCAGGGTTGCCAAGATACTAGATCCTCCACATTTCTATTACCGAATCCCACGGCACCATGGGCAAGACAACTCCGCTTCACGTAGAGGCTGGGCCCGCAACCCGGGGGGGTAGGGCTTGGGACCAGGTCTCTGTCGCTCCGGTGCCCATAACTTCCGATCCGTAAGGAGTTACACGGTGCACAACATACCGTTGGAAAGCTCTCAGAGAGTTCTACGACGGGGGCAGGAAGAATGCTCGGCTGCGCCCATTTTTGGAGCCCAAAATCGAAAGTTTTCATGAGTTTCGGGCCACATTTCTTCTTTAGCTCTAATTTTCCATCCTAGATCGTACGTTGTGAGACGTTAAAAGGACGACAACCTAACTCGCGGGATATTACAGGGCCCTACAACACATCAATATCACATCTTACGAGGATGCTGCATTGTTGAAGCAGATAGGTTGTCGCTAACTCCATTGGGCCTTTTGAATGGGCCATCTCTCTTGGCTGGAATTGTGAACCGTCAACACATAAAGGATTTGTACCCTCAACATGACGGGTGCGATCATACCAGCACTAAAGTACCAGATCCCATCAGAACACCGAAGTTAAACGTGCTTGGGCGAGAGTAATACAAGGATGGGTGACCCCGTGGGAAGTCCTCGTGTTGCTCCCCCCCTTTTTTAATTTTTTTGCCCCGGTTAGGCTTGCCAATATTCTTTATCCTCTACATTTCTATTACCGAATCCCACGGCACCTTGGTCAAGACAACTTCGCTTCACGTAGAGGCTGGGCCCACAAACTGAGGGAGTGGTGCTTGTGACCAGGTATCGGTCGCTCCGGTGCCCATAACTTTTAATCCGTAAGGAGTTATGCGGCGTACAACATACTGTTCGAATGCCCTCCGAGAGCTCTATGACATGGGCAGCAAGCCTGCTCAGCTGCGCCCGTTTTTATTGCCCAAATTCGAACGTTTTAATAAGTTTCATGCCACTTTTCTTCTTTTGCTCTATTTTTCCATCACGGATCGTACGTCGTGAGTTGTCAAAAGGCCGACAACCTTACTCGCGGGACATTAGAGGGACCTACAACGCATCGATATCACGTCTTGCGAGGATGCTTTATTTTTTAAGCGGATGGGTTGTCGTTAAGCCCATTGGGCATTCCAAATGGGCCATCTTTCTGGGTTGGGACTGCGAACCGTCAACACATAAAGGATTTATGCCCACAACATGATGGGTACGATCATACCAGTACTAATGCATCAGATCCCATCAGAACTTCGAAGTTAAACGTGCTTGGGCGAGAGTAATACAAGGATGGGTGACACCCTGGGGAGTCCTCGTGTTGAACCCCCATTTTCAATCTATTTTGCCCCGGTTAGGGTTGCCAAGATACTTTATCCCCAACATTTCAGTTACCGAATGCCACGGCACCTTGGGCAACACAACTTCACTTCATGTAGAAGCTGGGCCTGCAAACCGAGGGCGTGGGGCTTGTGTCCAGGTCTCCGTCGCTCCGGTGCCCATAACTTTTAATCCGTAAGGAGTTACGCGACGCACAGCATACCGTTGGAAAGCTCTCTGAGAGCACTACGACGAGGGTAGCAAGCTTGCTTGGCTGCATCAATTTTTGGAGCCCAAAATTGAACGTTTTCATCAGTTTCGGTATACTTTTCTTCTTTTCCTCTATTTTTTCGTCTCGGATCGTACGTTGTGAGTTGTTAAAACGACGAACACCTAACTCGCGGGATATTACAAGGCCCCACAATGCGTCGATATCACGTCTTACGAGGATGCTGCGTTGTTGAAGCGGATAGGTTGTTGTTAAGCCCATTGGGCCTTTTGAATGGGCCATCTCTCTAGGCTGGGACTGTGAACCGTCAACACATAAAGGATTTGTGCCCTCAACATGACGGGTGCGATCATACCAACACTAATGCACCTGATGCAATCAGAAGTCCAAAGTTAAGCGTGCTTGGGCGAGAGTATTACTAGGATGGGTAACCCCCTGGGAAGTCCTCGTATTGCACCCCCCTTTTCATTTTTCTTTGCCCCGGCTAGGGTTGCCAAGATAATAGATCCTCCACATTTCTATTACCGAATCCCACGGCACCATGGGCAAGACAACTCCGCTACACGTAGAGGCTGGGTCCGCAAACCGAGGATGTAGGGCTTGTGACCATGTCTCCGTTGCTCCGGTGCCCATAACTTTTGATCCGTAAGGAGTTACGCGGTGCACAGCATACCAGTGGAAAGCACTCCGAGAGCTCTAGGACGTGGGCAGCAAGCTTGATCGGCTACGCCTATTTTTGGAAACCAAAATTGAACGTTTTTATCAATTTCGGGTCACTTTTCTTCTTTTGTTCTATTTTTCTGTCCCAGATTGTACGTCATGAGCAGTTAAAAGGATGACAACCTAACTCGCGGGACATTAGAGGTCCCTACAATGCGTCGATATTACAACTTGCGAGGATGCTGCGTTGTTGAAGTGGATGGGTTGTCGTTAAGGCCATCAGGCCTTTTGAATGGGCCATCTCTCTAGGCTGGGACTGTGAACCATCAACACATAAAGGATTTGTGCCACAACATGACGGGTGCGATCAAACCAGTACTAATGCACCGGCTCTCATCAGAACTCCAAAGTTAAGCGTTCTTGGGCGAGAGTAGTACTAGGATGGGTGACCCCCTGGGAAGTCCTAATGTTGCACCCCCCTTTTCAATCTTTTTTGCCCCGGTTAAGGTTGCCAAGATACTTTATCCTCCACATTTCTATTACCGAATCCCACGGCACCTTGGGCAAGACAACTTCACTTCACATAGAGGCTGGGCCCGAATACCGAGGGCGTGGGGCTTGTGACTAAGTCTATGTCACTCCGGTGCCTATAATTTTTAATCCGTAATGAGTTACAAGGCGCACAGCATACCGTTGGGAAGCTCTCCGAGTGCTCTACGACGGGGGCAATAAGCTTGCTCGGCTGCGCCCATTTTTGGAGCCCAAAATCGAACGTTTACATCAGTTTCGGGCTGTATTTCTTCTTTTGCTCTGTTTTTCAGTCCCGGATCATACGTTGTGAGCTGTTAAAAGGACGACAACCTAACTTGCGGGATATTAGAGCGCCCTACAACGCGTCCATATCACGTCTTACGAGGATGCTACGTTGTTGAAGTGGATAGGTTGTCGTTAAGCCCATTGGGCCTTTTGAAGGGTCCATCTCTCTAGGCTCGGACTGTGAACCGTCAACACATAAAGGATTTGTGCCCTCAACATGACTGGTGCGATCATACCAGCACTATTACACCGGATCCCATCAGAACTCCGAAGTTAAGCGTGCTTGGGCGAGAGTAGTGCTCGGATGGGTGACCCTTTGGGAAGTCCTTGTGTTGCACCCCCCATTTTCAATTTCTTTTGCCCCGGTTAGCGTTGCCAATATACTTGAACCTCCACATTTCTATTACTGAATCCCACGGCACCTTGGGCAAGACAACTTCACTTCACGTTGAGGCTGGGCTCGCAAACCGAGGGCGTAGGGCTTGTGACCAGGTCTCCGTCGCTCTGGTGCCTATAACTTTTGATCCGTAAGGAGTTACGCGGTTCACAGCATACCGTTGGAAAGCCCTCCGAGAGCTCTAAGATGGGGGCAGCTAGCCTGCTCGGCTGTGCCCATTTTTGGAGACCAAAATCGAACGTTTTCCTCAATTTCAGGTGACTTTTCTTCTTTTGCTCGATTTTTCCGTCCCAGATCGTACGTCATGAGCTGTTAAAAGTCCAACAACCTAACTAGCGGGACATTAGAGGGCCCTACAATGCGTCGATATCACGTCTTGCGAGGATGCTGCGCTTTTGAAGCAGATGGGTTGTCGTTAAGCCTATTGGGCCTTTTGAATGGGCCATTTCTCTGGGCTGGGACTGTGAACCGTCAACACATAAAAGATTTGTGCCCACAACATGATGGGCGCGATCACACCAGCACTAATGCACCGGATCCCATTAGAACTCCAAAGTTAAGCGTGCTTGGGCGAGAGTAGTACTAGGATAGGTGACCCCCTGAGGAGTTCTCGTGTTGCACCCCCCTTTTTCAATTTTTTTTGCCCCGGTTAAAGTTGCCAAGATACTTTATCGTCCTCATTTCTATTACTGAATCCCACGGCACCTTCGGCAAGATAACTTCGCTTCACGTAGAGGCTGGGCCCGCAAACCGAAGGCGTAAGGCTTGTGACCAGGTCTCTGTCGCACCGATGCCCATAACTTTTAATTCGTAAGGAGTTACACAGTGCACAGCATACCATTGGAAAGCTCTCCAAGAGCTCTATGATAGGGGCAGTAAGCCTGTTTGGCTGTGCCCATTTTTGGAGCCCAGAATCGAACATTTTCATGAGTTTCGAGCCACATTTCTTCTTTTGCTCAATTTTTCGATCCCAGATCGTACGTTGTGAGTTGTTAAAAGGACGACAACCTAACTCGCGGGATATTACAGAGCGTCGATATCACGTCTTACGAGGATGCTGCGTTGTTGAAGCGGATAGGTCGTCGTTAAGCCCATTGGGCCTTTTGAATGGGCCATCTCTCCGGGCTGCGACTGTGAACCGTCAACACATAAAGGATTTGTGCCCTCTACATGACGGGTGCGATCATACCAGCTCTAATGCATCGGATCCTATCAGAACTCCGAAATTAAGCGTGCTTGGGCGAGAGTAGTACTAGTATGGGTGACCTCTTGGGAAGTCCTCGTGTTGACCCCCCCTTTTCAATTTTTTTTTGCCCTGGTTAGGGTTGCCAAGATACTTTATTCTCCACATTTCTATTACCGAATCCGATGGCACCTTGGGCAAGACAACTTCGCTTCACGTAGAGGCTGGGTCCGCAAACCGAGGGCGTAGGGCTTGTCACCAGCTCTCTGTTGCTCCGGTGCCCATAAGTTTTGATCCGTAAGGAGTTATGCGGCACACAGCATACCGTTGGAAAGCCCTCCAAGTGCTCTATGATAGGGCAGCAAGCCTGATTGGCTCTGCTCATTTTTGGAGCCCAAAATCGCACGTTTTCATTAGTTTTGGGCCACTTTTCTTCTTTTGCTCTATTTTTTCGTCCCGGATCGTACGTCGTGAGCTGTTAAAAGGCCGACAACCTAACTCGCGGGGCATTAGAGGGCCCGTACAGTGTGTCGATATCACGTCTTGCCAGTATGTTGCGTTATTGAAGCAGATGGGTTGTCGTTAAGCCCATTGGGCCTTCAGAATGGGCCATCTCTCTGGGCTGGGACTGTGAACCATCAACACATAAAGGATTTGTGCCCACAACATGATGGGTGCGATCATACCAGCACTAAAGCTCCGGATCCCATCAGAACTCCGAAGTTATGCGTGCTTGGGCGAGATAAGTACTAGGATGGGTGACCCCTTGAGAAGTCCTCGCGTTGCACCCCCCCCTTTTCAATCGTTTTTGTCCCAGTTAGGGTTGCCAAGATACTTTTCTTGAACATTTCTATTACCGAATCCCACGGCACCTTGGGCAAGACAACTTCGCTTCACGTAGATGCTGGGCCCACAAACCGAGGGCGTGGGGCTTATGACCAGGTCTCTGTCGCTCCAGTGCCCATAACTTTTGATCCGTAAAGGGTTAAGTGGGGCATAGCATACCGTTGGAAAGCTCTCCGAGAGCTCTACGACGGGTGTAGTAATCCTTCAAGGCTGCGCCCTTTCTGGAGCCGAAAATTGAACATTTTCATCAGTTTTCGGACACATTTCTTCTTTTGCTCTATTTTTCCATCCCGGATCGTACATTGTGAGCTATTAAAAGGACGACAACCTAACTCGCGGGATATTACAGGGCCCTAAAACGCGTCGAAATCACGTCTTACGAGGATGCTGCGTTGTTGAAGTGGATAGGTTGTCGTTAAGCCCATTGGGCCTTTTCAATGGGCCATCTCTCTGGGTTGGGACTGTGAACCGTCAACAAAAAGGATTTGTCCCCTCAACATGATGGGTGCGATCATACCAGCACTAATGCCCTGGATCCCATCAGAACTCCGAAGTTAAGTGTGCTTGGGCGAGAGTAGTACTCGGATGGGTGACCCTTTGGGAAGTCCTTGCGTTGCACCCCCCTTTTTCAATTTTTTTTGCCCCGGTTAGCCTTGCCAATATGCTTTACCCATCACATTTTTATTACTGAATCCCACGGCACCTTGGGCATGACAACTTCACATCACGTTGAGGCTGGGCCCACAAACCGACGGCGTGGGGCTTGTGACCAGGTCTCCGTCGCTCCGGTGCCCATAACTTTTGAACCGTAAGGAGTTACGCGGTACACAGCATACCGTTGGAAAGCCCTCTGAGAGCTCTACGATAGAGGCAGCAAGCCTGCTCGGCTGGGCCTATTTTAGGAGCCCAAAATCGAACGTTTTCATCAGTTTCAAGACACTTTTCATCTTTTGCTCGATTTTTCCGTCCCATATCGTACGTCATGAGCTGTTAAAAGGCCGACAACCTAAGTCGAGGGACATTAGAGGGCCCTGCAATGCGTCGATATCACGTCTTGCAAGGATGATGTGCTGTTGAAGCGGATGGTTTGTGGTTAAGACCATTGGGCCTTTTGAAAGGGCCATCTCTTTGGGTTGGGACTGTGAACCGTCAACATATAAAGGATTTATGCCCTTAACATGACGGGTGTGATCACTCCAGCACTAATGCACCGGATCCCATCAGAACTCCGAAGTTAAGCGTGCTTGGGCGAGAGTAGTACTAGGATAGGTGACCCCCTAGGAAGTCCTTGTGTTGCACCCCCATTTTTCAATTTTTTTTTCCTCGGTTAAGGTTGCCAACATACTTTTTCTACCACATTTCTATTACGAATCCCACGGCACCTTGGGCAAGATAATTTCGCTTCACGTAGTGGTTGGGCCCGCAAACCAAAGGCGTAAGGCTTGTGACCAGGTCTCTGTCGCACCGATGCCCATAACTTTTAATCTGTAAGGAGTTACGCGGCACACAGCATACTGTTGAAAAGCTCTCCAAGAGCTCTACGATAGGGGCAGAAAGCCTGTTCGGCTGCGCCCATTTTTGGAGCCCAGAATCGAACATTTTCATGAGTTTCGGGCCACATTTCTTCTTTTGCTCTATTTTTCGGTCCCAGATCGTACGTTGTGAGTTGTTAAAAGGATGCCAAACTACCTCGCGGGATATTACAGGGCCTTACAACACGTCGATATCAAGTCTTATGAGGATGCTGCGTTGTTGAAGCGGATGGATTGTCGTTAAGCCCATTGGGCCTTTTGAATGGGCCATCTCTCTGGGCTGGGACTGTGAACCGTCAAAACATAAAGGATTTGTACCCTCAACATGACAAGTGCGATCATACTAGCACTAATGCACCGGATCCTATCAGAACTCCGAAATTAAGCGTGCTTGGGCGAGAGTAGTACTAGTATGGGTGACCTCTTGGGAAGTCCTCGTGTGGACCCCCCCTTTTCAATTTTTTTGGTCTCGGTTAGGGTTGCCAAGATACTTTATTCTCCACATTCCTATTACCGAATCCGACGGCACCTTGGGCAAGACAACTTCGCTTCACGTAGAGGCTGGGTCTGCAAACCGAGGGCGTAGGGCTTGTGACCAAGTCTCAATCGCTCCGGTGCCCATAAGTTTTGATCCGTAAGGAGTTATGCGGCACACAGCTTACCGTTGGAAAGCCCTCCAAGTGCTCTATGATGGGGCAGCAAGCTTGCTTGGCTGTGCTCATTTTTGGAGCCCAAAATCGCACGTTTTCATCAGTTTTGGGCCACTTTTCTTCTTTTGCTCTATTTTTTCATCCCGGATCGTACGTCGTGAGCTGTTAAAAGGCCGACAACCTAACTCGCGGGGCATTAGAGGGCCCGTACGATGCGTCGATATCACGTCTTGCCAGTATGTTGCGTTATTGAAGCGGATAGGTTGTCGTTAAGCCCATTGGGCCTTCAAAATGGGCCATCTCTCTGGGCTGGGACTGTGAACCATCAACACATAAAGGATTTGTACCCACAACATGATGGGTGCGATCATACCAGCACTAAAGCTTCGGATCCCATCAGAACTCCGAAGTTATGCGTGCTTGGGCGAGATAAGTACTAGGATGGGTGACCCCCTGGGAAGTCCTCGTGTTGCACCCCCCATTTTCAATCGTTTTTGCCCCAGTTAGGGTTGCCAAGATACTTGAACATTTCTATTACCGAATCCCACGGCACCTTGGGCAAGACAACTTCGCTTCAGGTAGAGGCTGGGCCCACAAACCGAGGGCGTGGGACTTGTGACCAGGTCTCTGTCACTCCGGTTCCCATAACTTTTAATCCGTAAAGAGTTACGCGGTGCACAGCACACCGTTGGAAACCTCTCCAAGAGCTCTACGACGGGGGTAGTAATCCTTCGAGGTTGCGCCCTTTCTAGAGCTGAAAATCGAACGTTTTCATCAGTTTTGGGACACATTTCTTCTTTTGCTCTATTTTTTCGTCCCGGATCGTACATTGTGAGCCATTAAAACGACGACAACCTAACTCACAGGATATTACAGGGCCCTAAAATGCTTCAAAATCACGTCTTATGAGGATGCTACGTTGTTGAATCGGATAGGTTTTCGTTAAGCCCATTGGGCCTTTTCAATGAGCCATCTCTCTAGGTTGGGACTGTGAACCGTCAACAGAAAGGATTTGTGCCCTCAACATGACGGGTGCGATTATACCAGCACTAATGCACCGGATCCCTTCAGAAATCCGAAGTTCAGCGTGCTTGGGTGAGAGTAGTACTAGGAAGGGTGACCCCTTGGGAAGTCCTCGTGTTGCACCTCCCCTTTTCAATTTTTTTTGCCCTGGTTAGGGTTGCCAAGATACTTGATCCTCCACATTTCTATTACCGAATCCCACGGCACCATGGGCAAGACAACTTCGCTTCACGTAGAGGTTGCACCCGCAAACCGAGGGCGTAGGGCTTGTGGCCAGGTCTCCGTCGCTCCGGTGCCCATAACTTTTGATCCGTAAGGAGTAACGCGGTGCATAGCATACTGTTGGAAAGCCCTCCGAGAGCTCTACGCCGGGGGCAGCAAGCCTGCTCGGCTACCCCTTTTTGGAGCCCAAACTCGAACATTTTCATCAATTTTGGGCCACTTTTCTTCTTTCGTTTTGTTTTTCTGTCCCGGGTTGTACGTCGTGAGCTTGTAAAAGGCTGACAACCTAACTTGCAGGCCATTAGAGGGCCCTACAACACGTCGATATCACGTCTTGCGAGGATGTTGCGTTGTTGAAGCGGATGGGTTGTCATTAAGCCCACTAGGCCTTTTGAATGGGCCATCTCTCTAGGCTGGGACTGTGAATCGTCAACACATAAAGGATTTGTGCTTACAACATGACGGGTGCGATCATAATACTAATCCACCGGATCCCATCAGAACTTCAAAGTTAAGCGTGCTTGGGCGATAGTAGTACTAGGATGGGTGACCCCCTAGGAAGTCCTCGTGTTGCACCCCTGCTTTTTAATTTTTTTTGCCCCGGTTAGGGTTGCCAAGATTCTTTATCCGCCACATTTCTATAACCAAATCCCACCGCACCTTGGGGAAGACAACTTCGCTTCACGTAGAGGCTGGGCCCGCAAACCGAGGGCGTAGGACTTGTGACCAAGTCTCCGTCGCTCCAGTGCCCATAACTTTTGATCCGTATGGAGTTACGCGGCGCACAGCATAACGTTAGAAAGCTCTCCAAGAGCTCTACGACGAGGGTAGCAAGTCTGTTCAGCTGCGCCTGTTTTCAGAGCCCAAAATCGAACGTTTTCATCAGTTTTGATCCACTTTTCTTGTTTTGCTCTATTTTTCTGTCTCGGATCGTACGTCGTGAGCTATTAAAAGCATGACAACCTAACTTGCTGGATATTACAGGGTCCTACAATGCATTGATATCACGTCTTATGAGGATGTTACATTATTGAAGCGGATGGGTTGTCCTTAAGCCCATTAGGCCTTTTGAATGGGCCATCTCTCTAGGCTGGGACTGTGAACCGTCAACACATAACGGATTTGTGTGAGGCCTGACCTCGATTTACGTGCGATTCCCCATTTCGTGTGGCCTAACCTAGATTTGCGTGCCTTGACCTAGATTTAAGAATCATGTTTCCTTTTGTGTGCCTTGCATTGAATTACGTGCATTCATTTAGGGTTACGTGCATTTACTTGGAAAACATGCATTCGTCTCGTAGTTCGTGCCTTACCTTGTAGCGCGTGCCCTAAACCTAGGAAAGCGTGCTCATACGTTAATCAAGAAAGCATCATACACGAAGAACTAGATCATTAGTGAATCCTACAAATCCAACTAACTAATATTAAATTGCTAATTCAATCCACTAGAAGACAAAGTCTCACAAAAAGCTAGACATTTTTTATTCTTTGCATATCCCAAACACACAATTAATTATTGCTCAACCAAGACAAAAATTCAGATTTTAACACACCCTTGGCCGACCACTAGGAGCCATTGTCCATGCACTTTAATTTCAAATTCTATTCCTAAACATTCTATGACAATTCTATGACACAAAGCAATAAAAAAAATTAGCTCAAAACCCTCCTCAAAGCTCCAAATCTCGACACAAGCTCCAGCCCATGCTAGACACTTCAAATGATGCTTCTTGAAGACACAAAATCTGAATTTCCAAGGCCCTAGGCTGACATATGCATCAACCTTTTCAAGGCTGTTCATTTTTCTTTCATTCTTCTTTCTTTCTCTCATTTCTTCTATCTCCCTCTCATTCTTCTCTCTCTCTCTTGGCCTTGGCTTAGTTTCTACACTCCATAGCTTAACTTCATCACTCAATGGTTCATCAAGACATGCAAGAAGCTTAGGATCTCGACCAAGCAAAACTAGGAGCAAAGAAGCACACATGCAAGCCTTTAGCACATCCAATTCGGCTTAGGTGAGTTTGTTAGCTCCCATTTTGTTTTCTTCTTGTTCTAACCACATGCACCTACTAAGAACTTGGTTACTAAGCTAGGAAATTAGAGGAAATTGAGTGGTCTCTCGGCTAAGCAAGGAAAAGATCAACTTTGTGCTTCACCAAGAGTTTGTGCATCATCTTTGTTGTCTTGCTAAGGTGAGGGCTAAAACTTCTTGAAAATCTTTCAAAAAACCACATGCATGCCCTTAAATTTCTATCTTTACTTCTGTACTTGAGATATATGTGTGTTCATGAGCTTTTATAAAGATGCATGGCAAGATATTTGGCTAGAATGTGATGATAGATGAAATCGGGTATGTGACAGCCTTCTGCCTTGTTGGTGCGAGGTGATTTTGACTAGGTAAATGATGTTGAAAATGCGTGAAATTGGTAGGTAACTAGTTTTGCCAGTTCTGAACACTTGTCGCAGAAATAGGCCAAAGCTAATTTCGACTCTAAGGCCCTCAAAATGTGTCCAAATCTAGAAAGTCTGAAAAAATGAAGCAGGTTCTGGCAGATTCACTGACCTTGTAAAATCCATGAAATTTGGTGTGCAGCTAGATTTTTCAGTTCTGGACATTTTTTTCAGAAATGGACTAAGGCTAAATCTGAACCTAAGGCCCTAAAAAACAACAAGTATTAAAATGTGTGCAAATCTGGACAATTTTGTGTAGTCTCACTATTTTGGCTATAACTCTTGAACCCGAACTCCAAATGATGCGAGGTTTGTTTTTGAATTTATTTTACTCCTTAAGCTTTAATTTGACATCTGGTTCACTGGAATTGGAGATTGTTTTCTTGTCTCAATGAATGTGAGAAAATAGTCCATTGTAGTGAGGGTTTAACCTAGTGATATGCTTGGAAAAATTATTGTAGCTTCTCTTGTTGTATTAAATGCTTGGGATTGTGGCATTTGGATGTTGTGTGGACTGCTTTGAATACTTGAGGGTGTTTGAAGTAATCAATGCATGGCTTGAGTTTAATTACGAGATGAATTGGGGTTTAATCGCACGGGTAAGCACGAATTGAAACCCTAGTAACTAGCTAAACTTGCTAAGTGTTGATCCTTTGGATATTGTGTTTGATTATGTGTTTGGTAGGCTGCCCGTAATTGCCCTTGTAGCCCTAAATATGATTTTGATGATTACAAGTTGATAAGTAGGCTTTTCTTGCACTCGGTCCCACGTAGATGTCGTTGCATGATGAATAATCTTATTATTTGATTACGTGAACTTCGAAATGAGTTATATGACTTGATTTACATGCGTTACATGGCTGCCCGTTTAATGTTCATATAACTCCATATGCTTTTCAAGTGAATTTACTTGTCACATCGTGCCTCGCGTATTTAACTGTCAATGTGCAATCTTATGACTGCTCGGAGGCAACCTACTTTGTTGTCCTCCAAATATGATATATTAAATGTCATAAATATGCATTGCATATAAGGTTGCAACCTTTCATTCTAGCGTGGTAGCATTGACGCACACCGGGCGGCTTCGGGCTTGCCGGTGCAACGGTGACTACCATTGTCCAATTCCCTCTCTCTCTTGGGGGCTAGACTTCCTCGGAGAGTTGGGTCATAGGATTTTGGGGTACATCCGGAGTACACCCATTTGGCGTGATAAGGGGATAAACTGAAGCCGGCCGCAACAACTGATACTGGAATTGAAGTGAGAGCAAAAGCTCACCGTATCCTTTTCACTATGTGTATAAGTACTCTTGCTCGGTTCCTAAAGGACCTCGGGGAGGAAAGACGGATAATTGTGTTCCTTTACTTTTACATTACGTTATGTACTTACTTGTGTTATATTCATGCTTGCAAAAAGGGTTTTCATAAGTTGAACCGAAAAATGAGTTTCAAAACTTATTTCTCATTCCCTCTCGCTGAGTTCATAAGGACTCACCCTTTTTTATCATCTCAAGTGAAGAAGATCAGGAACAGGTACCCGAGGACAACGTGCCTAATGCTGATTCCTTGGAATGATTGCTTGCCCTACATGCCTTGCTTGACTATGGCCATTTTGTGAACAATATGTTGCTTGAAGACTATTTCATTTCTTATTTTGCTTGTTGTTGTATTGTAAACGACCCCTGTTGTAATTTGGGGTCTAATTTTTGGCTTGAACTGATAATAACTAGATAGACACTACTATGGTCGTTTTTGCTATCGTTATTGGCTAGTATCTCTCATAGGATTAAGAAGTACCAGGTAAGGATTAAGTAAAATGAACCTATCCAATCTTAAGAAGGTACTCATTGTTAAGCTAAGATCAACAGGTACTTTTGTAACGAGGACAAACAAACAAATGAGACATAGTATCATGATAGGTTATTAATCAAACGAGACTTCGAGATAACTAGTAGGCATTTCGATTGGTTATAAATAGTAATCTTAGTTAGAAATGAAACTGAGATTAGAAATTTTGAGGCGTTTTGAGAATTAGGTCAAACTAAAAAGCCCAATTACAACTGTTATGCTGCCGATTTTCCAGAGAATTTGTGGAGTTTAGCCTAAATTTTAGGTGTTAAACCTTCTTGAACGATTAAATACGTGAAAGGACTTGAATGTTTAGATCATACCCTAGTCTAACCTTTATAGGCCGGGTTGGGGCGTGACACCTTATAGAAAGAATGGTATCAGAGCTTAGATTGCTTAAGCCGGGTTTAACTCTCGGACCATGGGTAGAGCCCTAAGGTAATTAGGATGACTTGTTTATGTGTGATAATGTTAATTATGCCTTCTATGTTCTATGTGCTTATGTGATTGACATGTCTTAACTGTTTCTAGAACTGTGTGTTCATGTAAAATTGAATGTTGCATACCTTATACATTAAATTCTTGTTTGTCGTATTTCAATAAATTGTGCATTGTAATATGTGCCTATAGATGGCTGGCCCTAGGACCTGCACTACTAATAGAAGCGGTGAGCCCCAAGAGACCGGATATGCTTATCAAACTAATCCCGGCATGGCTATGTTTAATATGATGGTAAATGCCATGGATCACGTGTCGCGAGTGATGGAACGTCAAGATGCACGTGAAGCAAACAACAACAACAACAGGAATGATGGTAACCATGGGAGACATAGCAGAATGAGGGAGTTCCTTGACTTTTGCGCGTCTAAATTCCACGAGGAAACTGATGATGAGAAAGTAGAGGCTTGGCTGTCTGAGATCGAGAGGATTTTCAGGCCATTTGATTATATTGATGAAGAAAAGGTGGAGTTTGCTGTGTTTCTGTTGCACGGGGATGCTGAGCATTGGTGGCACACTGTGGAGGCACTGTGGGAAACTGATCATACACCTCGCTTGTGGGGTAATTTCGTTAAGGCATTCAAGGAGAAATATGTACCTGCAGTTTCCAAGCAGAGGCGGATTGAGGAATTCATGCACTTGAACCAGGGTAACATGACGGTGGCCCAGTACGAGGCTCGTTTTGACCGACTGTCCCGCTATGCTCAATACATGGTCAGTACCCCTGAGGCGAAGATGTGGAAATTTACGACTGGATTGAGGCCAGAGATTCAGGACCAGTTGGCTTCGCATGACTTCGATACCTATTCTGCTCTCTTTGCTGCTGCTTCACGAGTTGAGAAGAGAAAACTTGATAGAGCCGGTTCGAGTTAGCCGAACAAGAAACCATACCAGCCTTTAGGTCAATAGAAGAAATTCCAGAGCTAGAGTCGTAGTCAGGGCCAGAGCCAGAGCAAACCAGTTAATAACCGTGGCTCGACTAAAGCACCATAAGCCTCTTCCACCTGCGGATCCACAGGTAGTTCGCCTGCTACTCAGTCTGTCAACTGTTCTTACTGTGACAAGAAGGGGCATACCGAGGCCCAGTGCTGAAAGAAGTCAGGACGATGTGTGTGGTGTGGCAGTGATCAGCATCAGATCAAGGATGGCCCTAAATGGCAAGGAGGACAAAATCAAGTTAAACCAGCTGTTAGAGGCAAGACTCCAGTTCCTAGAGTTCAGGCTCGAGCTTATGCTATTGAGTGCAAGGAGCTTCCAGAGGAGACCGCTATTGTTGAAGGTACATTCTTCATATTGAATCAACCTGTTAGGGTGCTAATTGATCCAGGTGCTACTCATTCATTTATTACTCCCTTATGTGTGCAACGTGTGAAACTGAAAGTTGTATGTTTGCCTTACGAAGTAGAAGTTGGTACTCCGATGGGTTCTAAACTTGTTACTAGCTCAGCTTGTAAAGCATGTAAAATCCAAATTAAAGATAGGGAATTCTCAGCCAATCTTATTGTATTACCTTTTCGAGACTATGAAGTCATTTTAGGGATGGACTGGTTGGCAAAGCATCATGCCCAACTAGATTGTCAGATGAAGATTGTAACATTCCAAATACCTGGCCAACCAATACTGGAAGTAATGGGTCGAAGAGACTTCACCAAAAGTTCCATCATTTCATCTACGAAAGCAGTGAAGTCCTTGAGGAAAGGGTGCAGTGGATACTTAGCTTATCTCATTAACAAGCCGTCGGACAAAGCTAAGTTGGAAGAGATGCCAGTGATCAAAGACTATGCGGATGTGTTTCCAAAAGAATTACCCGGTTTACCCCCAAATCGGGAGATCGAGTTCATTATAGAGTTACTGCCTGGCACCCAGCCGATATCTAAAGCTCCCTATCGTATGGCACCAGCCGAGCTACAAGAATTGAAGGACCAATTGCAAGGATTGTTGAAGAAGGGGTGTGTTCAATCGAGTTCTTCTCCATGTGGTGCGCCAGTCCTATTTGTAAAGAAGAAAGACTGAACATTGAGGCTATATGCATCGATTATCGAGGATTGAACCAAGTGACTATCAAGAATAAATACCCACTTCCATTGATCGACGAGTTGTTTGATCAACTTCAAGGAGCCAAAGTGTATTCGAAACTCGACTTGAGGCAATGGTACTATCAGTTGCGGATCAAAAAGGAGGATGTGCCTAAAACGGCTTTCAGGACGAGATATGGGCATTATGAATATGTGGTAATGCCATTTGGGCTAACTAATGCCCCTGCAGCTTTTATGGACTTGATGCACAGGGTGTTTCAACCATACTTGGACCAATTTGTGGTGATCTTCATTGATGATATTTTGGAGTACTCGAAATCCAAGGCTGAGCATGAACAACATCTGCTGTTGGTACTGCAGAAACTTCGAGAGCATCAATTGTATGCTAAGTTTAGCAAATACGAATTTTGGTTGTAGCAGATTGCATTTTTGGGGCATATCATATCCAAAGAGGGAATAGCAGTGGACCCAGCAAAGATAGAAGTGGTGATGTCTTGGAAGAAGCTGAAAAATGTTACAGAGGTTTGGAGTTTTCTTGGTCTAGCCAGCTATTATCGGAGGTTCGTAAAGGATTTCTCTAAGATCGCGAGACCGCTTACAAAGCTCACTCAAAAGAAAACAAAGTTTGTGTGGGGTGACAAGTGTGAGAACAGCTTCCAAGAATTGAAGAAAAGATTGACTACCGCACCCGTTCTTGCATTGCCTGAAGGGAATCAAGGTTTTGTAATTTATAGCGATGCTTTGAAGGAAGGATTGGGTTGTGTGTTGATGCAAAATATTAGAGTGATTGCGTATGCTTCTAGGAAACCGAAACCGTATGAATTGAACTACCCGACGCATGATTTGGAGTTAGCGGCTATTGTGTTTGCACTCAAGAAATGGAGGCACTATCTGTGGGGTAACAAGTTTGAGGTGTTTACTGATCACAAGTGCTTGAAATACTTGTTCTCACAAAAAGAGTTGAACATGAGGCAAAGACGATGGATGGAGCTTTCGGATGATTATAACTGCACAATCAATTATGTGCCTGGTAAAGCAAATGTAGTTGCAGATGCCTTAAGTAAGAAAGCGAGCATGGCAAAACTGGAAGTCAAGGTTCAAGAGTTGTCAGAGGAAGCATTCTTGAAACTGGAAGTCAAGGTTCAGGAGTTGTTAAAGGAAGCATTCTTGTGGAAACCACAATTGACTCAAAAAGGGTTACTTTTTGCCACTACACAAACTCAATTGACCTTGTTGTCTGAATTACGAGAGGCTCAACAGAAGGACCAATAGTTTCAGAAGATTAAAGAAAGCAACGCAGATTTCAAGTTTCATGATGATGGTATTTGGAGGTTCAGGAATCGGATTTGTGTTCCTAATGAGCTAGAGCTGAAAAAGAAGATTCTTGAAGAAGCCCATAATTCAAGATACACTATTCACCCCGGCGGAACAAAGATGTACCGGGACTTGAAGCAACACTATTGGTGGAATAACATGAAGAGAGAGATTGCGGAGTTTGTGGCACGATGTTTGACTTGCCAGAGAGTCAAAGCAGAACATCAACGACCAGCAGGTTTACTTCAGCCGTTGGAGATTCCTCAATGGAAATGGGAACATATAACTATGGATTTTGTTATGGACCTGCCCAGGTCACAAAAGGGTCATGACGCCGTTTGGGTCATAGTGGATAGATTGACTAAGTCAACACACTTTTTACCGATGAACAAGGAGGATAGTCCTGAGAAATTGGGAGATATGTATGTGGCGGAGATTGTAAGGTTGCACGGGATGCCTGTGAGTATTGTATCGGATAGGGATCCTCGTTTGACTTCCCAATTTTGGAAGAGACTGCAAGAAGCTTTGGGAACGAAGTTGAGTTTCAGCACGACTTATCACCCTTAGACTGATGGACAATCTGAGAGAACTATTCAGATTCTGGAGGATATGCTGAGGGCGTGTGTTTTAGACTTCGGGAAAGGTTGGGAGAAATATCTGTCTCTAGCGGAGTTCGCTTATAATAATAGTTATCAGGCCACTATCGGGATGGCCCCATTTGAGGCATTGTATGGACGTAAGTGTCGATCCCCAATTTACTGGGATGAAGTAGGTGAGACGAAGACCTTTGACCCGACCCTTCTACCTGAACTTATGAAGACTGTTGATAATATCCACCTCATCCGGAAACGGATGCTTACCGCCCAAAGCAGGCAGAAAAGTTATGCAGACCGACGGAGACGGAGCCTAGAGTTTGAGGTCGGCGACAAGGTGTTCTTGAAGATATCACCTCGGAGGGGACTGATTAAACATGGCAAGGGTGGAAAGTTGAACCCAAGATTTGTAGGACCATTTGAGATAATTGAGAAGGTTGGCAAGTTGGCGTATCGCCTGGAACTACCCCAAAATCTCTCCAATATTCACGACGTCTTTCATGTTTCAATGCTACGGAAGTATCACCCTGATCCATCGCATATCTTGGAGCCAGAGCCGTTGCAGCTTCGGGAGAACTTGTCTTATGAAGAGAAGCCCATTCGGATCCTAGACCAGCAAGATCGGGAGTTGTGCAACAAATCTATACCGATGGTGAAAGTATTGTGGGATTATCATGGAGTTGAAGAAGCAACGTGGGAAAGGCGAGACCAGATGGAGCAAAAGTCTCTAGCATTATTTCAAAGGTAATATTGAATTTCAGGACAAAATTCTTTTAAGGAGGGAAGGATGTGAGGCCCGACCTCGATTTGCGTGCGATACCTCATTTTATGTGCCTAACCTAGATTTGCGTGCCTTGACCTAGATTTAAGAATTATGTTTCGTTTTGTGTGCCTTGCATTGAATTACGTGCATTCATTTAGGGTTGCGTGCATTTTCTTGGAAAACGTGCATTCATCTCATAGTTCGTGCCTTGCCTCGTAGTACGTGCCCTAAACCTAGGAGAGCGTGCCTACACATTAATCAAGAAAGCATCTTACCCGAAGCACTAGATCTTCAGTTAATCCTACAAATCCCACTAACTAATATTAAATTGCTAATTCAACTCACTAGAAAACAAAATCTCACAAAAAGCTAGACATTCTTTATTCATTATTCTTTATTCATTGCATATCCCAAACACACAATTAATTATTGCTCAACCAAGACAAAAATTCAGATTTTAACACACCCTTGGCTGACCACTAGGAGCCATTGTCCATGCATTTTAATTTCAAATTATATTCCTAAACATTCTATGACAATTCTATGACACAAAGCAATAAAAAATTAGCTCAAAACCCTCCTCAAAGCTCCAAATCTCGACACAAGCTCCTTGCCCATGCTAGACACTTCAAATGATACTTCTTGAAGACACAAAATCTGAATTTGCAAGGCCCTAGGCCGACATATGCATCAATCTCTTCAAGGCTTTTCATTTTTCATTCATTCTTCTTTTTTTCTCTCATTTCTTCTATCTCCCTCTCATTCTTCTCTCTCTTTCTCAGCCTTGGCTGAGTTTCTACACTCCATAGCTTAACTTCATCACTCAATGGTTTCAAGACATGCAAGAAGCCTAGGATCTCGACCAAGCAAAACTAGGAGCAAAGAAGCACACATGCAAGCCTTTAGCACATCCATTTTGGCTTAGGTGAGTTTGTTACCTCCCATTTCATTTTCTTCTTGTTCTAACCACATGCACCTACTAAGAACTTGGTTACTAAGCTAGGAAATTAGAGGAAATCGAGTGGTCTCTCGGCTAGGCAAGGAATAGATCAACTTTGTGCTTCACCAAGAGTTTGTGCATCATCTTTGTTGTCTTGCTAAGGTGAGGGCTAAAACATCTTGAAAATCTTTCAAAAAGCCACATGGATGCCTTTAAATGTCTATCTTTACTTCTGTACTTGTGATATATGTGTATTCGTGAGCTTTTGTAAACATGCATGGAAAGATATTTGACTAGAATGTGATGATAGATGAAATCGGGTATGTGACAGCCTTTTGTCTTGTTGGTGCGAGGTGATTTTGACAAGGTAAATGATGTTGAAAATGCGTTAAAATTGGTAGGTAACTATTTTTTCCAGTTCTGAGAATTTGTCGTAGAAATAGGCCAAAGCTAATTTGGACTCTAAGGTCCTGAAAATGGCAAATTATCCAAATGTGTCCAAATCTGGAAAGTCTGAAAAAATGAAGCAGGTTTTGGCAGATTCACTGACCTTTTAGAACGAACCAGTTTTGACTTAGTAAATGATATCAAAAATCCATGATATTTGGTGTGAAGCTCTATTTTTCAGTTCTTGACATTTTTGTCAGAAATAGACTAAGGATAAATCTGACCTTAAGGCCCTCAAAAACGACAAGTATTGAAATGTGTGCAAATCTAGACAGTTTTGTGTAGTCTCACTGTTTTGGCTATAACTCTCGAACCCGAACTCCAGATGATACGAGGTTTGTTTATGAATTTAGTTCACTCCTTAAGATTTAATTTGAAATCTTGTTCACTGGAATTGGAGATTGTTTGCTTGTCTCAATGAATGTGAGAAAATAGTCCATTGCAGTGAGGATTTCACCTAGTGATATGCTTGAAAAAAATTTTGTAGCTTCTCTTGTTGCATTAAATGCTTGGGATTGTGGCATTTGGATGTTGTGTGGACTGCTTTGAATACTTGAGGGTGTTTGAATTAATCAATGCATGTCTTGAGTTTAATTACGAGATGACTTGGGGTTTAATCGCACGGGTAAGCATGAATTGAAACCTTGGTAACTAGGTAAACTCGCTAAGTGTTAATCTTTTGGATATTGTGTTTGATTATGTGTTTGGTAGGATGCCGTAGTTGCCCTTGTAGCCCTAAATATGATTTCGATGATTACATGTTGATAAGTAGGCTTTTTCTTGCACCCGGTCCCACATAGATGTCGTTACATGATGAATAATCATATTGTTTGATTACGTGAACTTCGAATTGAGTTATATGACTTGATTTACATGCATTACGTAACTGCCCGTTTAATGTTCATATAACACCATGTGCTTTTCAAGTGAATTTACTTGTCACATCGTGCCTCGCGTGTTTAATTGTCAATGTGCAATCTTATGACTGCTCGGAGGCAACCTACTTTGTTGTCCTCCAAATGTGATATATTAAATGTCATAAATGTGCATTGCATATAAGGTTGCAACCTTTCATTCTGGCGTGGTAGCGTTCACGCACACCGCGCGGCATCCGGCTTGCCGGTGCAACAGTGACTACCATTGTCCAATTCCCTCTCTTGCTTGGGGGCTAGACTTCCTCGGAGAGTTGGTTCGTAGGATTTCGGGGTACATCCGGAGTACACCCATTTGGCGTGATAAGGGGATGATTTGAAACCGGCTGCAACAACTGATACTGGAATTGAACTAAGAGCAAAAGCTCACCGTATCCTTTTCACAATGTGTATAAGAACTCTTGTTTGGTTCCTAGAGGACCTTGGGGAGGAAAGACGGGTAATTGTGTTCCTTTACTTTTACATTACGTTATGTACTTACTTGTGATATATTCATGCTTGCAAAAAGGGTTTTCATAAGTTGAACTGGAAAATGAGTTTCAAAACTTATTTGTCGTTCCCCTCGCTGAGTTCATAAGGACTCACCCTCTTTTATCATCTCAGGTGAAGAAGACCAAGAACAGGTACCTGAGGACGACGTGCCTAATGATGATTCCTTGGAATGATTACTTGCCCTACATGCCTTACTTGACTATGGCCATTTTGTGAACAATATGTTGCTTGAAGACTATTTCGTTTCTTATTTTGCTTGTTGTTGTATTGTAAACGACCCCCATTGTAATTTGGGGTCTAATTTTGGCTTTTACTGATAATAACTAGATAGACACTACTATGGTCGTTTTTGCTATCGTTTTTTACTAGTATATCTCATAGGATTATGAAGTATCAGGTAAGGATTAAGTAAAACGAACCTATCCAAGATACTTGATCCTCCACGTTTCTATTACCGAATCCCATCGCACCATGGGCAAGATAACTTCGCTTCACTTAGAGGGTAGGCCCGCAAACAAAGGGCGTAGGGCTTGTAACCAGGTCTCCGTCGCTCCAATGCCCATAACTTTTGATCCGTAAGGAGTTACGCAGTGCACAGCATACCGTTGGAAAGCCCTTCGAGAGCTCTACGATGATGGCAGTAAGCCTGCTCAGTGGTGCCCATTTTTGGAGCCCAAAATCGAACGTTTTCATTTGTTTCGGGCCACTTTTCTTCTTTTGCTCGGTTTTTCTGCCTCGGATCGTACGTCTTGAGCCGTTAAAAGGACGACAACCTAACTCGCTGGACATTAGAGGGCCCTACAACGCGTCGATATCACGTCTTGCGAGGATGCTGCGTTGTTGAAGCGGATGGGTTGTCATTAAGCCCATTGGGTCTTTTGAATTGGCCATCTCTCTGGGCTGGGATTGTGAACCGTCAACACATAAAGTATTTGTTCCCACAACATGATGGGTGCGATCATACCAGCACTAATGCACCAAATCCCATTAGAACTCCGAAGTTAAGCGTGCTTGGGTGAGAGTAGTACTAGGATGGGTGACCCCTTGGGAAGTCCTCGTGTTGCACCCCCCCTTTTCAGTTTTTTTTTCCCCAGTTAGGGTTGCGAAGATACTTTATCCTCCACATTTCTATTACCGAATCCCACGGCACCTTGGGCAAGACAACTTCGCTTCACGTAGAGGCTGGGCTCGTAAATCGAGGGCGTGGGGCTTGTGACCAGGTCTCTGTTGCTCCAGTGCCCATAACTTTTAATCCGTAAAAAGTTACGCGGAGCACAGCATACCGCTGGAAAGCTCTCCAAGAACTCTACGACGGGGGCAGCAAGCCTGCTTTGCTGTACCCGTTTTCAGAGCCGAAAATCGAACGTTTTCATCAGTTTTTGGCCATTTTTCTTCTTTTGCTATGTTTTCTCATCCCGGATCGTACATTGTGTGCTGTTAAAAGGACGAAAACCTAACTCGCTGGATATTACAAGGCCCTACAACGCATCGATATTACGTATTACGAGGATGCTGCATTGTTGAAGTGGATAGGTTGTTGTTAATCCCTTTGGGCCTTTTGAATGGGCCATCTCTCTAGGCTGGGACTGTGAACCGCCAACACATAAAGGATTTATGCCCTCAACATGATGGGTGCGATCATACCAGCACTAGTGCACCGGATCCCATCAGAACTCCTAAGTTAAGCGTGCTTGGGCGAGAGTAGTACTAGGATGGGTGACCCCCTAGGAAGTCCTTGTGTTACACCCCCCATTTTCATTTTTTTTTGCCCCGGTTTGGGGTGGCAAGATACTTTATCTTCCATATTTCTATTACCGAATCCCACGGCACCTTGGGCAAGACAACTTCGCTTCACGTAGAGGTTGGGCCCGCAAACCAAGGTCGTTTGGCTTGTGACCAGGTCTCCGTCGCTCCGGTGCCCCTAACTTTTGATTCATAAGGAGTTATGCGACGCACAGCATACCGTTGGAAAGCTCTCCGAGAGCTCTACGACGAGGGTAGCATGACTCCTCGGCTGCGCATGTTTTCAGAGCCCAAATTCGAACGTTATCATCAGTTTCGGGCCACTTTTCTTCTTTTGCTCTGTTTTTCTGTCTCGGATCGTACGTTGTGAGCTGTTAAAAGCATGACAACCTAACTCGCGGGATATTACAGGGCCCTCCAACGCGTCGATATCACGTCTTATGAGGATGATGCTTTATTTAAGCAGATGGGTTGTCGTTAAGCCCATTGGGCCTTTTGAATGGGCCATCTCTCTGGGCTAGGACTGTGAATCGTCAACACATAAAGGATTTGTGCCCACAACATGAGGGGTGCGATCATACCAGCACTAATCCACCGGATGCCATCAAAACTCCGAAGTTAAGCGTGCTTGGGTGAGAGTAGTAGGAGGATGGGTGACCCCCTAGGAAGTGCTCGTGTTGCACCCCCCTTTTCAAATTTTTTTCCCCGGTTAGGGTTGCCAAGATACTTTATCCAGCACATTTCTATTACCGAATCCCACGGCACCATGGGCAAGACAACTTCGTTCCACGTAAAGGCTGGGCCCACAAACCGAGGGGGTGGGGCTTGTGACCAAGTCTACGTCGCTCCGGTGCACATAACTTTTGATCTATAAGGAGTTATGCGGCGCACAGCATACCGTTGGAAAGCCCTCCGAGAGCTCTACGACATGGGCCGCAAACCTGCTCGGCTGCGCCCCTTTTTGGAGCCCAAACTCAAATATTTTAATCAGTTTCTGGCCACTTTTCTACTTTTGCTATATTTTTCCGTCCCGGATCGTAAGTCGTGAGCTGTTAAAAGGCAGACAACCTAACTCACGAGACATTAGAGGGCCCTACAATGTGTTGATATCACACCTTGCGAGGATGCTACGTTATCGAAGCGGATGGGTTATCGTTAAGCCCTTGGGCCTTTTGAATGGGCCATCTCTCTAGGCTGGGACTGTGAACCGTCTACACATAAAGGATTTGTGACCTCCATTTGACGGGTGCGATCATACCAGCACTAATACACCGAATCCCATCAGAACTCCGAAGTTAAGCGTGCTTGGGCGAGAGTAGTACTAGGATGGGTGACCCCCTTGGAAGTCCTCGTGTTGCACCTCCCCTTTTCAATTTTTTTTGCCCCGGTTAGGGTTGCCAAGATACTTTATCCTCCACATTTCTATTATCAAATCCCACAGCACCTTGGGCAAGACCACTTCGCTTCACATAGAGGCTGGGCCCGCAAACCATGGGCGTGGGGCTTGTGACCATGTCTCCGTCGCTCCAGTGCCCATAACTTTTAATCCGTAAGGAGTTACGCGACGCACAGCATACCGTTGGAAAGCTCTTCGAGAACTCTACGATGGGGGCAGCACGCCTTCTCGGCTGCACCTATTTTCAGAGCCCAAAATCAAAATTTTTCTTCAATTTCGGGACACTTTTCTTCTTTTGCTCTGTTTTTCCGTCTCGGATCGTACATCGTGAGTTGTTAAAAGGATGACAACTTAACTCGTGGGATGTTACTGTGTCATAAAATGCGTCAATATCATGTCTTTCGAGGATGCTGCGTTGTTGAAGCGGATGGGTTGTCGTTAAGCCCATTGGGCCTTTTGAATGGGCCGTCTCTCTCAGCTGCGACTGTGAACCGTCAACACATAAAGGATTTATGCCATCAACATGACGGGTGCGATCATACCAGCACTGTTGCACCGGATCCAATCAGAACTCCGAAGTTAAGCATGCTTGGGCAAGAGTAGTAGTAGGATGGGTGACCCCCCTGGGAAGTCCTCGTGTTTCACCCCGCTTTTCAATTTTTTTTTGCCCCGGTTAGGGTTGCCAAGATACTTTATCCACCGCATTTCTATTACCAAATCCCACAGCACCTTGGGCAAGACAACTTGGCTTAACTTAGAGGCTGGGCCCGCAAACCAAGGGCGCAGGGCATGTGACCAGGTCTCCGCCGCTCCGGTGCCCATAACTTTTGATCCATAAGGAGTTACGCAGCGCACGACATACCGTTGGAGAGCTCTCTGAGAGATCTACGATGGGGGCAGCAAGCCTGCTCTGTTGCGCTAGTTTTTGGAGGCCAAAATCAAAAGTTTTCATTAGTTTTGGGCCACTTTTCTTCCTTTGCTATGTTTTTTTTGTCCCGGATCATACGTCGTGAGCTGTTAAAAGGACGACAACCTAACTCGCCAGACATTAGAGGGCCCTACAACTTGTCGATATCACGTCATGCGAGGATGCTGCATTGTTGAAGTGGATGGGTTGTCGTTAAGCCCATTGGTCCTTTTGAATAGGCTATCTCTCTGAGCTGGGCTTGTGAACCGTCAACACATAAAGGATTTGTGCCCTCCACATGACTGGTGCGATGATACCAGCACTAGTGCATCGAATCACATCAGAACTCCGAAGATAAGCGTGCTTGGGCGAGAGTAGTATTTGGATGGGTGACCCCTTGGGAAGTCCTTGTGCTGTACCCCCCCTTTTCAATTTTTTTTTGCCCCGGTAAGGGTTGCCAAGATACTTTATCCTCCACATTTCTATTACCGAATCCAGCGGCACCTTGGGCAAGACAACGTCACTTCACGTAAAGGCTGGGCCCGTAAACCGAGGGAGTGGGACTTGTGACCAGGTCTCTGTCGCTCCAATGCCCATAACTTTTAATCCGTAAGGAGTTACACGGTGCACAACATACCGTTGGAAAGCTCTACGAGATCTCTACGACAGGAGCAGCAAGCCTGCTCAGCTGCGCCTATTTTTGGAGCCCAAAATTTAACGATTTCATCTTTTTCGGGCCACTTTTCTTCTTTTGCTCTGTTTTTCCATCCTGGATCGTATGTCGTGAACTGTTAAAAGGATGACAACCTAACTCGCGGGACATTATAGGGCCCTACAACGCATCGATATCACGTCTTACGAGGATGCTGCATTGTTGAAGCAGATGGGTTTTTGTTAAGCCTATTAGGCCTTTTGAATCGGCCATCTCTCTGGGCTGGGACTGAGAACCGTCAACATATAAAGGATTTGTGCCCTCAACATGATGGGTGCGATCATACTAGCACTAATGCACCGGATCCCATCAGAATTCCTAAGTTCAGCGTGGTTGGGCGAGAGTAGTACTAGGATGGGTGACCCCCTGAAAGTCCTCGTGTTGCACCCTTCATTTTCAATTTTTTTTGCCCCAGTTAGAGTTGCCAAGATACTTTATCCTCCACATTTCTAATACCGAATCCCACGACACCTTGGGCAAGACAACTTCGCTTCACGTAGAGGCTGGGCCTGCGAACCGAGGGCGTAGGGCTTGTGACTAGGTCTCTACCGCTCCGGTGCCCATAACTTTTGATCCGTAAGGAGTTACGCGGCGCACAGCATACCGTTGGAAAGGACTTCGAGAGCTCTACGACGGGGGTAGCAAGTCTACTCAACTGCGCCCATTTTTGGAGCCCAAAATTGAATGATTTCATATTTTTCGGGCCACTTTTCTTCTTTTGCTCTGTTTTTTCGTCCTGGATCGTGCGTCGTGAGCTGTTAAAAGGATAACAACCTAACTCACGGGACATTAGAGGGCCCTACAATGCGTCAATATCCCGTCATGCGAGGTTGTTGTGTTGTTGAAGCGGATGGGTTGTCGTTAAGCCTATTGGGCCTTTTCAATGGGCCATCTCTGTGAGGCCCGACCCTAAATGACGTGTATTACCTCAATTTGCGTGCCATAGACCAAGAATGATATGACTGACCTAGGATTACGTGCCCTGTCTTGGTTTTCGTGCATGCCTCGTTATATGTGCCTTAACCTAGAATTGTGTGCCCTAATCCTCGATATACGTGCAATACCTAGATAAACATGCCATGACCATAATTTATGTGCGAGACCTCGATTTGCGTGTGTCTCTTCATTTCGTGTGCATGAACCTTGAACTACGTGCCTTAACCTAGGTTTAAGAGGTGTACCTTAATTTACGTGCATTGCATTGAATTACGTGTCGTGCATTGGTCTACGTGCATTGACCTAGGGTTGCGTGCGTTAGCATTGGAATATGTGCATTAGACTTGAAGTACGTGCCTTAGTCTAGAAGTTCGTGTCTTACCTCGTAGTTTGTGTTTACCTCGTGTTTCGTGCCCCGTCTTGATTTCGGTGCGTGCCTCGTAGTGCGTACCCTAGACCTAGGAATCCGTGCCACCACGTTAATCAAGAAAGCATCCTACACAAAGCACTAAACTATAAAATAATCCTAATTCAAATCTCTACAAAATCCGCTAACAATAAACAATTCAATATACACAAACACCTAAACATTCTTTATTCTTTATTCTCACCCAAAACCAATGCACCTCAAATTTCACCCTTGTTATAATCCATAATATGTTAAATAGAATCTGAAATTTCAGCAATTTGCAAGCCCTTGGCTGACCACGAAGTGCATTTAGTCTAGCATTGCATAATTTATTCATAATCCTAGACAAACTATGACACAAAGGCATTAAAAAATTACTCAATTCCCCTCAAATCTCCACCATTTTCGACCAGCCCTTGCATGACCATGCTAGCATTCAAAAAATAACATTTTGAAGACACAAAAATCAGATTTTGGCTGCCCAAGGCCGACCACACCCTCAAAGGAATTGCAAAGCCATCACTTTGTCACATTCTCTCATTTCCTTCAACTTCTCTCACTTCCCTCTCATTTCCTCTCTCCATTTCAGTTCTTGGCTGAGTTCTCTATTTCCTTGGCTTGTCTTCTTCATAACTTAGCTAAGCCAAGTCAAGCAAACATCAAGAAAGTAGAGCAAACAAGTTAGAGTTGGAACTTCACTCATGCATGTGCCTTGAATCTTCATTTTCGGCCTAGGTGAGTTACTAAGCTTCCATTTCTTTTCTTCAAGTCCTAACTACATGCATGTACTAAGAGATTGATCACTAAGTTAGGAAAAATAGAGAAAAGCTAGTTGGAATCTCGGCTAAGCAAGAAGAAGAAGAGATTTGAGCTTCAACAAGGTTTTTGTGCATCTTTTGGTTGATTGCAAAGGTGAGGGTTAAAAGCTTTTGAAAACTCTTTGAAATTTCACATGCATGTTCATAAATGTGTATATTTGCTTCTGTACTTGAGCTATATGGTCGTTCATAAGCTTAAACAACCATGCATGGCAAGATCTTGGCTTGAAAATGATGCTAGGTGAAGTCGAAATGGATGACAGCTCTCTGACCAGTCTGTTCGAGGTAAGTTTAGCTAAGAAAATGATGTTGAAAATTCTTGAAACTTGGTAGGTGACTAGTTTGAACAGTTTTGGACATTTTTCCCAGAAATAGGCCGAAGCTAATTGTGACTCTAAGGTCCTCAAAATAGTAAATCATTAAAATGTGACCAAATCTGGAAATCTGGAAAAATGAATCAGGTTTTGGCAGATGCACTGACCTTGTGGAACGAACCATATTTTACTTATTAAACGTTGCCCAAAATGCATTAAATTTGGTGTGCTGCTAGATTTTGCAGTTCTGGACAATTTTTTCAGAAATGGACCAAAGCTAAAACTGACTCTAAGGACCTCAAAAATGCCATTTTCTGAAAAGTGTGCAAATCTGGACAGTGTTGTGCTACCTCACTGTTTCGGCTATAACTAATGATTCTGAACTCCAATTGATGCAAGGTTTGTTTCTGAGTTTAGTTAACTTCTTAAGCTTTAATTTGAAATCTTATTCACTGAATTTGGAGATTGTTTGATTATCCTATTGATTGTGAGAAAACAGCCTATTGCAGTAAAGGTTTTATTTAGCTACATGCTTGGAAAATTATTGTAACCTCTCTTGTGATACTAATTGTGTGGAAAAGTTGTGTTGGGATGTTATGTGGACCGTTTTGAGTACTTGAGGATGCTTGAATGGAATGATGCATGACTTAAGAATGACTTTGAGTTGACTTAGGGTTTTCATCACACGATTAAGCATGAAATAGAAACCCTAATGACTAGGTAGCTTTACTAAGTGTTGATCTCTTGGTTTGGTGTGGAAATTATATGCTTAGTGGGCTGCCCGTAATTGTTCTATAACTTCAAATGTGAATTTGACCATGGCTTGTTGTCAAATAAGCTTTTCTTGCTACCGAACCCACATAAATGTTGTTACATGTTGAATAATTCGTATCACTTGATTATATGAGCTTCTTAATGAGTTATATGACCTATTTTACATGTGTTACATGGCTGCCCGATTAATGTTCATATAACTCCATATGCCTCTCATGTGAAATTACTTGTCTTATCGTGCCTCGTTCGACTACTTGTTAACATGCGATCTTATAACTGCTCGGAGGCAACCTACTTTGTTGTCCTCCTAATGTGATATGTTAAATGTTATAAATGTGCATTGCATTCGAGGTTGCAACCTTTCAGTGTGGCATGGTAGTGTTTCACGCACGCCGGGCGGCGTCGGGCTTGCCGGTGTTACCGTGACTGCCATGGTCCAATTCCCACTCTCGCTTGGCATTTCACCCTCGGAGAGTTGGGTCGTAGCATTTCGGGGTACATCCGGAGTACACCCACCTGGCGTGTTTTGGGGATGAATTAAAGTCGGCCGCAACTCCTGTTACTTGACTTGATCTGAGAGCTAAAGCTCATCGTATCCTTTTTATTATCTGTATAAGTACTCCCGCTTGGATCCTAGAGAACCTCGAGGAGGAAAGACCAGTATTCCTGTTCTGTACTTGTAATTCTGTACTTGTATTTCTGTTGTATTCATGTTTGAGAAAAGGATTTTCATAAGTTTAACCGGAAAATGAGTTTCAAAACTTATTTCTCGCTCCCCCTCGCTGAGTTCATAAGGACTCACCCTCTTTTATCATCTCAGGTGAAGAAGAACAGGTACAGGAACCCGAGGATAATGTACCTAATGATGAACCCCTGGAGCGATTGCCTGTTATTGTTGTTTTGCTTGAACGTGACTACTTGTGTACCTTGTGCTGCTTGAAGACTATTTATCTTATGTTGTTGTTTTTGCTAATGTAAAAGACCCCCATTGTAATTTGGGGTCTAATTTTGGTTTGTACTTATATTAAGTAGACTGATACTAGACATGACACTACTATGATCGTTTTGCTTTTACTACCGCTAGTATCTATCTTAGGTTACGACGCTTTAGTTAAGAACTAAGTAAATGAACTTATCCAATCTTAATAGGTACTTGCTATTGAGCTAAGATCAACAGGTATATTTGTAACAAGGACAAATAAACAAACGAGACATAGTATCATGCTAGGTTATAAATCAAACAGGACGTCGAAATAACCAATAGGCAATTCAATTGATGATAAAATAGTAAATTCTAGTTGGGAATGAACTTGAATTGAAAGTTTTGAGGCTGTTAGAAAATTTAGGTCAAAACAAAGAGCCCAATTACAGCCGTTATGCTGCCGGATTTCTGAAAAATTTGGAGTCTAGAATAAAACGTTAAGTGTTAAACCTCCTAGAATGATTAAGAATATGAATGGACTTGAATGTTTAGATCACACCCTAGTCTAACCTCTATAGGCCGGGTTGGGGCGTTACACCTTATAGAATGGTATCAGCGCTTAGTTTACTAACTAGGCATTAGTCGGCTTCAAGTCTCGGACCATGGGTAGAAGCCCTAAGATAATTATGATGTCTTGTTTAAATGTGTTAATGTGTGCTAATGTGTTTTAATTGCTTGAGCATTGAAAATTATGTGCCTTTGTGGACTATATGTATTATGTATCATGCACACCGACACGTTCTCAATAATGCATGCATACCTTTATACTCCTTCCTTGATACATGTGCATGTTATATAACCATGAATGACTATTCATACACATAGATAGTTAGGATTAGAACTTTCAGGGAAGTGAATTCATGCAGGAAGAACGAAAAGTCTCGGTTAGAGATTTCTGACATCTTCACAGGTACTCGATGGATAGTATGTATTATTGGATATACATGTATATAAAATGCGTAGCACAGGTATAATTGTTGAGGTAAAGTTATCTCCTTATTTCTGGAATACCTATACCTGTGATTAAGTTGTCAATTTTATAGCTATGAAGTTATTGATTCTGTTAAACCGTTCTTCTAATTATGGTTCAAGTATAAAGTTTAATGACATACAACTTTGCTTAAGATATAAGAACATACTATTAAATAGGTAGAGTAGTATATATTCTCATGTGCTGATAGTGGAAGTTGACTTGGAGGTTTCCTTGAATCCATTTCTCACATCTTAAAATTGGCTTGATAGGCTATCTAAGAAGTTGGACATATACTCGTACGATTGAATCCTTACTTGATTGGAATTAAGCATTGTTGAACCTAATAAGGTGTATATTAACGAGTTTCAAGTTCACTCAATTGTAAGTCTGTGACCTAGAAATTAAGGGATGAACTCGTGAAAATGGGCGATAGGGGTTAGATTATTAAGGCGTGAATAATGTGTTTAGGTAACTTAACAATGGATAACCTCAAGACATGTAGGCAACTCTAGAGATTAAGTTTAACAAGATTGATGAATCTTTAGTATAACAAAATATGGGGATATTGGAATCGAGGAATTCGCGTAACGAGAACTCGTGTTCGGAAGACTACACCTAAATGTTAGGTCGAATGGAAGTGTAAGGTATTGAATTATGTATTAGATGATGTTGCTTAGGTCCTAAGTTGGATATTGGTGATATTAAGAATCATGGTATTAATTTGGTGCCTCTCGGATTTAGTTGTGATTATGCAAGTAAGTCATTCTATGCACTCGTTGTTTGGATACCCTAGAGGATATTGGAAAGCATATATCCTTAAGTAAGACCGATGGACCTATTATATAAACCATGGAAATGAGATTAAAGCATCTGATTGCAAGTGGAGTCGTTATAATATGATTAGTAATCCTAAATAGCTAATAGTGAGTATGCATGTTGATTCATGGCAAACCCTAGGACCTAAGGTCGACGAGTCTCGATGCTCTTAGCCTAGCTGAACATGTAAATGGGAAGAGTAAGATATCATAAAGTTAAGATAGAGATGAATCAGAGTCATGATGACCCAAGAGACTATTGTTAGACAAATGTATTATGTGCACCGTTTCACTTCTAGAAACTCGCGGTTGGAGACTTCGAATTGTGGTCGTTGAATAAGAGGGGTGAATTTTGTAGTGATAGTTAAATAAGTAATTGATTACTTTTGAAGTTCTATTAGGTTATGTTGAAGGATGCCTCGTGGTCATAATTCTTATATTGATACATCCTTGAAGTTATCTCGTGTAAGTATTTTTTGAGCTCGGTCATTTCGGTACCCATTTATAATCCTAGGATTGTTGCTGGATGGCCGGTAACCTAGTAGATCATTGATATCACTTACATGGCTATGAACCTAGCTTAGTAACATTAATGATGAAGATATATTGGCAGGCATTAAGTGTTCGAAGGAATGACTAGGTTGCTAAGTGAGTAGGACCATTGTCTTCTTAAGTATGACGTAACATTGGATTGAGGTGAGTGGAATTTATTTGAGGTTGAAACTATTCGCCTTAGGAGTCTTGGTTAAGATTAAAGAAATTCTGAAGCCTCGTGACGTGAAAATAGAGATTTGAATAAGAAGATAGATTGTGGATCATAAGCTGATGAAATTTACTTGTAAGAGTTGAACTAGTGCAACATGATTAGTTTACCCATGCAATTTCGATGGCAATTTGTTAGTGATACTTAATAAACCTTAGAATTCGAGTTTAATGAATCTCAACGGTCTTTCTCGTTGATTACGAGCGTGAAGGTTAACAAAGCCGGGAAAGGAGATTAGTGAATAAGAGCCTGTAATTGGGAGACTAGTCATTAGAAGATTTACTAATCCAATATACCTTCAAGATAAGAACTATGATACTACCGATAGATGACGATTTGAGATGGATTAGTTGCTTGGTGAGTTCTTCCTGAAAATAGAGTCGTATCGTGGAAATGATCCGTAACTTGTGTATGACCTATGTGATAACAGTTTTGAAGCTAGTAGATAGGATATGTAAATCTGATATAGACCTCTTGTCTTGAAATTAGTGTATGTAACCATAAGATCGCGACATTATTGTGATATTCCTTTTGAGGTATGAATGCGAGATTGATACAACATGAGTCATGATTTTGGAGTCATTGTTATATTGTTAGGATACCGATGCAGCTTTGATGACTATGTTCGGAGATTCTAACCTTAGTTAATGAACTCGACCTTAAGATCAATTGGAGAAAAGAGAGTTGTTCAAAGGAACGAACTGTAAATGTAGGGGTCACACCGAATTAAATGATTGGAGAAAGCTAGGAAGTGAATTCGTTGTGGTAAGAGAGATCACAGAGCAAAGGACGACCCGGAGTTGAAAATGACAATGGTCGGAATCCGTCTAAATGACCTTAACAAGTAAGAATGAATTTCGGGACGAAATTCTTTTAAGGAGGGGAGGATGTGAGGCCCGACCCTGAATGACGTGTATTACCTCAATTTGCGTGCCATAGACCAAGAATGATATGACTGACCTAGGATTACGTGCCATATCTTGGTTTCGTGCATGCCTCGTTATACGTGCCTTAACCTAGAATTGTGTGCCCTAATCCTCGATATACATGCGATACCTAGATAAACATGCCATGACCATAATTTACGTGCGAGACCTCGATTTGCATGTGTCTCTTCATTTCGTGTGCATTAACCTTGAACTACGTGCCTTAACCTAGGTTTAAGAGGTGTACCTTAATTTACGTGCATTGCATTGAATTACGTGTCGTGCATTGGTCTACGTGCATTGACCTAGGGTTGCATGCATTAGCATTGGAATCTGTGCATTAGACTTGAAGTACGTGCCTTAGTCTAGAAGTTCGTGTCTTACCTCGTAGTTCGTGTTTACCTCATGTTTCGTGCCCCATCTTGATTTCGGTGCATGCCTCGTAGTGTGTACCCTAGACCTAGGAATCCGTGCCACCACGTTAATCAAGAAAGCATCCTACACAAAGCACTAAACTATAAAATAATCCTAATTCAAATCTCTACAAAATCCGCTAACAATAAACAATTCAATATACACAAACACCTAAACATTCTTTATTCTTTATTCTCACCCAAAACCAATGCACCTCAAATTTCACCCTTATTATAATCCATAATATGTTAAATAGAATCTGAAATTTCAGCAATTTGCAAGCCCTTGGCTGACCACTAAGTGCATTTAGTCTAGCATTGCATAATTTATTCATAATCCTAGACAAACTATGACACAAAGGCATTAAAAAATTGCTCAATTCCCCTCAAATCTCCACCATTTTCAACCAGCCCTTGCATGCCCATGCTAGCATTCAAAAAATAACATTTTGAAGACACAAAAATCAGATTTTGGCTGCCCAAGGCCGACCACACCCTCAAAGGAATTGCAAAGCCATCACTTTGTCACATTCTCTCATTTCCTTCAACTTCTCTCACTTCCCTCTCATTTCCTCTCTCCATTTCGGTTCTTGGCTGAGTTCTCTATCTCCTTGGCTTGTCTTCTTCATAACTTAGCTAAGCCAAGTCAAGCAAACATCAAGAAAGTCGAGCAAACAAGCTAGAGTTCGAAAATCACTCATGCATGTGCATTGAAGCTTCATTTTCGGCCTAGGTGAGTTACTAAGCTTCCATTTCTTTTCTTCAAGTCCTAACTACATGCATGTACTAAGAGATTGATCACTAAGTTAGGAAAAATAGAGAAAAGCTAGTTGGAATCTCGGCTAAGCAAGAAGAAGAAGAGATTTGAGCTTCAACAAGGTTTTTGTGCATCTTTTGGTTGATTGCAAAGGTGAGGGTTAAAAGCTTTTGAAAACTCTTTGAAATTTCACATGCATGTTCATAAATGTGTATATTTGCTTCTGTACTTGAGCTATATGGTCGTTCATAAGCTTAAACAACCATGCATGGCAAGATCTTGGCTTGAAAATGATGCTAGGTGAAGTCGAAATGGATGACAGATCTCTGACCAGTCTGTTCGAGGTACGTTTAGCTAAGCAAATGATGTTGAAAATTCTTGAAAATTGGAACGTGACTAGTTTGGACAGTTTTGGACATTTTTCCCAGAAATAGGCCGAAGCTAATTTTGACTCTAAGGTCCTCAAAAGGGTAAATCATTAAAATGTGACCAAATCTGGAAATCTGGAAAAATGAATCAGGTTTCGGCAGATGCACTGACCTTGTGGAACGAACCATAGTTGACTTAGTAAACGTTTCCCAAAATGCATGAAATTTGGTGTACTGATATATTTTTCAGTTCTGGACAATTTTGTCAGAAATGGACCAAAGCTAAAACTGACTCTAAGGACCTCAAAAACGCCATTTTCTGAAAAGTGTGCAAATCTGGACAGTGTTGTGCTACCTCACTGTTTCGGCTATAACTAATGATTCTGAACTCCAATTTATGCAAGGTTTGTTTCTGAGTTTATTTAGCTTCTTAAGATTTAATTTGAAATCTTATTCACAGAATTTGGAGATTTTTTGATTATCCTATTGATTGTGAGAAAATAGCCTATTGCAGTAAAGGTTTTATTTAGCTACATGCTTGGAAAATTATTGTAACCTCTCTTGTGATACTAATTGTGTGGAAAAGTTGTGTTGGGATGTTATGTGGACTGTTTTGAGTACTTGAGGATGCTTGAATGGAATGATGCATGACTTAAGAATGACTTTGAGTTGACTTGGGTTTTTCATCACACGATTAAGCATGAAAAAGAAACCCTAATGACTAGGTAGCTTTACTAAGTGTTGATCTCTTGGTTTGGTGTGGAAATTATATGCTTATTGGGCTGCCCGTAATTGTTCTATAACTTCAAATGTAAATTTGACCATGGCATGTTGTCAAATAAGCTTTTCTTGCTACCGAACCCACATAAATGTTGTTGCATGTTGAATAATTTGTATCACTTGATTATATGAGCTTCTTAATGAGTTATATGACCTGTTTTACATGTGTTACATGGCTGCCCGATTAATGTTCATATAACTCCATATGCCTCTCATGTGAAATTACTTGTCTTATCGTGCCTCGTTCGACTACTTGTTAACATGCGATCTTATAACTGCTCGGAGGCAACCTACTTTGTTGTCCTCCTAATGTGATATGTTAAGTGTTATAAATGTGCATTGCATTCGAGGTTGCAACCATTCAGTGTGGCATGGTAGTGTTTCACGCACGCCGGGCGGCGTCGGGCTTGCCGGTGTTACCGTGACTGCCATGGTCCAATTCCCACTCTCGCTTGGCATTTCACCCTCGGAGAGTTGGGTCGTAGGATTTCGGGGTACATCCGGAGTACACCCACCTGGCGTGTTTTGGGGATGAATTAAAGTCGGCCGCAACTCCTGTTACTTGACTTGATCTGAGAGTTAAAGCTCACCGTATCCTTTTTATTATGTGTATAAGTACTCCCGCTTGGATCCTAGAGAACCTCGGGGAGGAAAGACCGGTATTCCTGTTCTGTACTTGTAATTCTGTACTTGTATTTCTGTTGTATTCATGTTTGAGAATGGGATTTTCATAAGTTTAACTGGAAAATGAGTTTCAAAACTTATTTCTCGCTCCCCCTCGCTGAGTTCATAAGGACTCACCCTCCTTTATCATCTCAGGTGAAGAAGAACAGGTACAGGAGCCCGAGGATAATGTATCTAATGATGAACCCCTAGAGCGATTGCCTGTTATTGTTGTTTTGCTTGAACGTGACTACTTGTGTACCTTGTGCTGCTTGAAGACTATTTATCTTATGTTGTTGTTGTTGCTAATGTAAAAGACCCCCATTGTAATTTGGGGTCTAATTTTGGTTTGTACTTATATTAAGTAGACTGATACTAGACATGACACTACTATGATCGTTTTGCTTTTACTACCGCTAGTATCTATCTTAGGTTACGACGCTTTAGTTAAGAACTAAGTAAATGAACTTATCCAATCTTAATAGGTACTTGCTATTGAGCTAAGATCAACATGTATATTTGTAACGAGGAGAAATAAACAAACGAGACATAGTATCATGCTAAGTTATAAATCAAACGGGACGTCGAAATAACCAATAGACAATTCAATTGATGATAAAATAGTAAATTCTAGTTGGGAATGAACTTGAATTGAAAGTTTTGAGGCTGTTAGAAAATTTAGGTCAAAACAAAGAGCCCAATTACAGCCGTTATGCTGCCGGATTTCCGAAAAATTTGGAGTCTAGAATAAAACGTTAAGTGTTAAACCTCCTAGAACGATTAAGAATGTGAATGGACTTGAATGTTTAGATCACACCCTAGTCTAACCTTTATAGGCCGGGTTGGGGCGTGACAATCTCTCTGGGCTGGGACTGTGAACCGTCAACACATAAAGGATTTGCGCCCACAACATGATGGGTGCGATCATACTAGCACTAATGCACCGGATCCCATCAGAACTCCGAACTTAAGCGTGCTTGGGCGAGAGTAGTACTAGGATGTGTGACCCCCTGGGAAGTCCTCGTGGTGCACCCCTCTTTTTCAATTTTTTTTGCCCCGGTTAGGGTTGCCATGATACTTTATCCTCCACATTTATGTTACCGAACCCCACGGCACCATGGGCAGGACAACTTCGCTTCACGTAGAGGCTGGGCTTGCAAACCGAGGGCGTGGGGCTTGTGACCAGGTCTCCGTCGCTCCAGTGCCCATAACTTTTAATCTGTAAGGAGTTACGCGGCGCAAAACATACTGTTGGAAAGCTCTCCGAGATCTCTACGATGGGGGCAGCAGGCCTGCTCGGTTACGCCTGTTTTCGGAACCCAAAATTGATCGTTTTTATTGGTTTTGGGCCACTTTTCTTCTTTTTCTCTATTTTTTCGTCCCAGATCGTACGTCGTGAGCTGTTAAGAGGACGACAACCTAACTCGCGGGACATTAGAGTGCCCTACAACGCGTCGATATCACGTCTTGTGAGGATGCTGTGTTGTTGAAGCGGATGGGTTGTCGTTAAGGCCATTGGGCTTTACGACAGGGGCAGCAAGCCTACTCAGTTGCGCTTGTTTTCGGAACCCAAAATCGATCATTTTCATTAGTTTTGGGCCACTTTTCTTCTTTTGCTCTGTTTTTTTGTCCTAGATCGTACGTCGTGAGATGTTAAAAGGACGACAACCTAACTCGCAGGACATTAGAGTGCCCTACAACGCGTCGATATCACGTCTTGCGAGGATGCTGTGTTGTTGAAGTGGATGGGTTGTCGTTAAGGCAATTGGGCCTTTTGAATGGGCCATCTCTTTGGGCTGGGACTGTGAACCGTCAACACATAAAGGATTTATGCCCCCAACATGACGGGTGGGATCATACCAGTACTGATGCACGGGATCCCATCAGAACTCAAAAGTTAAGCGTGCTTGGGCGAGAGTAGTACATGGATGGGTGACCCCCTGGGAAGTCCTCGTGTTGCACCCACCTTTTAAATTTTTTTTGCCCCGGTTAGGGTTGCCAAGATACTTTATCCAGCATATTTCTACTACCGAATCCCATGGCACTTTGGGCAAGACAACTTCGCTTCACGTAGATGGCGGGCCTGCGAACCGAGGGCGTAGGGCTTGTGACAAGGACTCTGTCGCTCCGGTGCCCATAACTTTTGATCCGAAACGAGTTACGCGCTGCACAACATACCGTTGGAAAGCTCTTCGAGAGCTCTACGACAAGGAAGCAAGCCTACTCGGCTGCGCCTATTTTTGTAGCCCAAAATCGAACGTTTTCTTTAGTTTTGGGCCATTTTTCTTCTTTTGCTATGTTTTTCTGTCCCAGATCGTGCGACATGAGCTGTTAAAAGGACGACAACCTAACTCGCGGGACATTAGAGGGCCCTACAATGCGTCGATATCACGTCTTGCGAGGATGCTACGTTGTTGAAGCGGATGGGTTATCGTTAAGCCCATTGGGCCTTTTGAATGGGCCATCTCTCTGGGCTGGGACTGTGAACCGTCAACATATTAGGAATTTATGCGCTCAACATGATGGGTGGGACCATAGCAGCACTAATGCATCGGATCCCATCAGAACTCCGAAGTTAAGCGTGCTTGTGCGAGAGTAGTACTAGGATGGGTGACCCTCTGGGAAGTCCTCGTGTTGCACCCCCCCCCCCCCTTTTCAATTTCTTTTGCCCTAGTTAGGCTTGCCAAGATGCTTTATCCATCCCATTTCAATTATCGAATCCCACGGCAACTTGGGCAAGACAACTTCACTTCATGTAGACGCTGGTCCCGCAAACCGAGAGCGTAGTGCTTTTGAACAGGTCTCCGTCGCTCCGGTACCCATAACTTTTGATCCATAAGGAGTTACGTGGTGCACAGCATACCGTTGGAAAGCTCTCCGAGAGCACTACGATGGGACAACAAGCCTGCTAGGCTGCGCCCATTTTTGAAGCCCAAAATCGAACGTTTTCATTAGTTTCGGGCCACTTTTCTTCTTTTGCTCTATTTTTCCGTTCTGGATCGTGCGTCGTGAGCTGTTAAAAGGACGACAACCTAACTCAAGGGAAATTAGAGGGCCCTACAATGCGTCAATATCCCGTCATGCGAGGTTGTTGTGTTGTTGAAGCGGATGGGTTGTCGTTAAGCCTATTGGGCCTTTTGAATGGGCCATCTCTCTGGGCTGGGACTTTGAACCATCAACACACAAAGGATTTGTGCCCACAACATGACGAGTGCGATCATACTAGCACTAATGCACCGGATCCCATCAGAACTCTGAAGTTAAGCGTGCTTGGGCGAGAGTAGTACTAGGATGGGTGACCCCTGGGGAAGTCCTCGTGTTGTAGCCACATTTTCAATTTTTTTCCCCCAGTTTGGGTTTCCAAGATACTTTATCCACCACATTTCAATGACCAAATCCCACAGCACCTTGGGCAAGACAACTTCGCTTCACGTAGAGGCTGGGCCCACAAACCGAGGGCGTAGGGGTTTTGACCAGGTCTCCGTCACTCCGATGCCCATAACTTTTATTTCGTAAGGAGTTACGTGGCGCACAACATACCGTTGGAAAGCTCTCCGAGAGCTCTACGACGGAGGCAACAAGCCTACTCGGCTGTACCAGTTTTTGGAGCCCAAAATCGAACGTTTTCATCAGTTTCGGGCCACTTTTCATCTTATGCCCTGTTTTTCCGTCCCGGATGGTACGTCGTGAGCTGTTAAAAGGAAGACATCCTAACTCGCGGGACATTACAGGGCCCTACAACGCGTCGATATCAAGTCTTACGAGGATGTTGCGTTGTTGAAGCGGATGGGTTGTCATTAAGCCCATTGGGCCTTTTGAATGGGCCATCTCTCTAGGCTGGGACTTTGAACCGTTAACACATAAAGGATTTGTGCCCACAACATGACAGGTGCGATCATACCTGCACTAATGCACCGGATCCCCTCAGAACTCCGAAGTTAAGCGTGCTTAGGCGAGAGTAGTACTAGGATGGGTGACCCCCTAGAAAGTCCTTGTGTTGCACCCCCACTTTTCAATTTCTTTTGTACCGGTTAGGGTTGCCAAGATACTTTATCCACCACATTTCTATTACCGAATCCCACGGAACCTTGGGCAAGACAACTTGGTTTCACGGAGAGGCTGGGCCCGTAAACCGAGGGCGCAGGGCTTGTGACTAGGTCTCCGTCGCTCCGGTGCTCATAACTTTTATTTCGTAAGGAGTTACGTGGTGCACAGTATACCGTTGGAAAGCTCTCCGAGGGCTCTACGATAGGGGGAGCAAGCCTGCTCGACTGTGCCTATTTTTGGAGCCTAAAATCGAACGTTTTCATCAGTTTTGGCCCACTTTTCTTCTTTTACTCTATTTTTCCATCCCGTATTGTACGTTGTGAGCTGTTAAAAGGACGACAACCTAACTCGCGGGATATTACAAGGCCCTACAACGCGTCGATATCACATCTTACGAGGATGCTGTGTTGTTGAAATAGATGGGTTGTCGTTAAGTCCATTGGGCCTTTTGAATGGGCCATCTCTCGGGGCTGGGACTGTGAACCGTTAGCACATAAAGGATTTGTGTCCTCAACATGACGGGTGCGATCATACCAGCGCTAAAGCACCGGATCCCATAAGAACTCTGAAGTTAAGCGTGCTTGGGCGTGAGTAGTACTAGGATGGGTGACCCCTTGGGAACTCCTCGTGTTGCACCCCCCTTTTCAATTTTTTTTCCCTGGTTAGGGTTGCCAAGATACTTTATCCACCACATTTGTCACACCCCGACCCAACCCCGCAAAAGGCCAAGCCCGGACCCGACACACGGACGGAGTCTCCTCTGTACCGCGGACGATCCGAAAAACCCTAAAAACAATATAATACTTGCGAAAGCTATAAAATAATCAAAAGAAGTCAACTTTCTATAAAACATACATTTCTTATTATCCAACTTTCCAAACCAAAAATGCCATGCATACTACACAAGTACTTATGCCACTAAACCATTAGCCATTAGCATGCATTTCTTCACTAGTCATCAGGTTACAAGTTACAACATTACAACTTTAATCCATTACAACATTAGTCCATTAAAGTTCTCAAAATAGGAAAATACATTCAAGGCTACAAGCCTCAAAATTAAGCGTCCTTCACGCAATATACATAACAACAAGGTTTGCACAAAACTGGTAACCAACCACCAGCAAAGCAGGTAAGTGCTATCACGGAGACACCTCCACCTGCTCCTCCTCCTCAATTACCTCGAGAGGGTCTGCCTCAACTACTCCTGTAAAAACATAGTATAGAGAGGAATGAGCAAAAACTATTGCTCAGCGAGGGCAATTGGTCTCAAGGACGGAGATGAGAGGAGTATGCAATGCAATTAGCCAAGCAATACATACAAAACATATAAAGATACATCCAAAGCCAACAATAAAGCAAGGCAAGTATTTAAAGCTGCAAACACTCAATCAAAGGATACGATACTCTTTTCACGAGCAACTTTCAAACACAAATTCGATGACGACGCGCTGGCCCAAAACCACCTTATAACACCAGTTTGGAATACTCCGGAAGTATCCATCAATCCTACGACCCAAATCTCCCTGGGAGGCAACCCAAGCGAGAAAGGGAATAGCAGCGGAGCTAGAGCAACCAACACTGGCAACCCAAGGCTACCCAGAGAGGCCCATCACTCACGCGCGAGACACTATGCAATGCAAGACTCGATACAAGACAATAAACAAGCGATAAACAAGCGATAAAGCCACACGTGGGAGAATAACAAAGTAGGTTACTCTCACACGCAATAGCAGCAATTTGATAAGCAATTCAATCCAAAACAACTCAAACAAGTAATTCAAGTAATTCTAAGCATTCTATAAGCATAAAGACAAGTAAACACACAAAAACACAAATCGGCCCCAACTATCAAAATGCTACCATTTCCAAACGAGCCACGAGTTCTGGAAACCGACTTCGCCAACCCTCCTAGGTCACCATAAGGCACGTCTAAAGACCCCGAAACCTTACTTTACCCTAGAACTCGCGCAAAGCCCCGATTTTCCCCTTTCTCGTTTGAACTACAACTACAACAACCAAACACCCAACCAACGCCATAATCGCACCAAAAGTGCTTCCATGGCCTCCCGAAGCAATGCTAACACGCAAAACGAGAAAACGCAAAAGTCGACCTAAACGACCCCGACTTTCCCAAAGGCTTAATTCTTATTTTTTTCACTACGCAACCCAAACAAACCACACATTTTAGCATTCTAGCATACCTAGCACATTTCTACATCAACGGAAAGCATAATAGCGCAACTTCAACGTTTCAAGGTTTTACTATTCATAAAACACTATTCATTCCACAATTCAAGTTGCAATCACAACATTTAACCGCAGAAAATGTTACAAAGCCATAAATACATGTTCTACAAATGCTAAGGAACATTCTAGAAGCATCAAATCGCTTTAAATAACGATCTACGGATAAATCTAAAAATTGACAAAGTTAACTAACACAACGTATAAATGCGCAAATAACATGCTTCCCTCACCTTAGGTACTCCTAGTCGCAAGGAAAACAACGTTGGTTGCCTTGGAAATCACCCCACACGAGCACACGCGAAGATTGATCGTTTGGTAGGTGAAAGGTTTTTTTTTTCTCTAAGGGAGCTCACGGCCTGCTGCTTATTTTGCTGCTGTTTTTCTTCTTATTTTGCTTAGTTAAGGGTCAAAAGGTCAAAGGGTCAAAGGGCTAAGGTCAAACAACTTAAGACTTGGTCAAAGGGCCCTATTTCGCGCGTTTTAAAGCCATTTTTGGTAGGGTAAGATCAATTAAATCTAGCAACATTTAAAATATAAAATTTAAGTCATCTAAATACTAGTTTCACTATTTGCTGCGGACTGAAAATCGTTCTCTAGCTATCGCTCCTTAAATGCAATGCACGTTGCGTCGGCGAGAAAGTAACAAGTAATTCACAAAGAATTTAAGTAAATATAATTTTCAAAATAATAAACAACGAAAAGTCACATTCCGGGCTCGGGTATTACAACATTTCTATTATCGAGTCCCATGGCATCTTGGGCAAGACAACTGCGCTTCGCGTAAAGGCTGGGCCCGCAAACCGAGGGCGCAGAGTCTGTTACTAGGTCTCTGTCGCCCCGGTGCCCATAACTTTTGATCCGTCAGGAGTTATGCGGAGCACAATATACCGTTGGAAAGCTCTTCGAGAGCTCTATGATAGGGCAGCAAGCCAGCTTAGCTGTGCAAGTTTTTGGAGCCCAAAATTGAATATTTTCATCAGTTTCGGGCTACTTTTCTTCTTTTGCTCTATTTTTTCATCCCGGATCGTACGCCGTGAGCTGTTAAAAGGACGACAACCTAACTCGCAGGATATTACAGGGCCTTACAACCCGTCGATATGACGTCTTACGAGGATGCTAAGTTGTTGAAGCAGATGGGTTGTCGTTAAGTCCATTGGGCCTTTTGAATGGGCCATCTCTTTGGGTTGGGACTGTGAACCGTCTACACCTAAAGGATTTGTGCCCTTAACATGACGGGTGCGATCATACCAGCAGTAATGCACCGGATCCCATCAGAACTCCGAAGTTAAGCATGCCTGGGCTAGAGTAGTACTAGGATGTGTGACCCCCTGGGAAGTCCTCGTGTTGCACCCCACTTTTCAATTTTTTTTGCCCCAGTTAGGGTTGCCAGGATACTTTATCTACCACATTTCTATTACCGAATCTCACGGGATCTTGGGCAAGACAACTTCACTTCGCGTAGAGGCTGGGCTCGCAAACCGAGGGCGTGCGGCCTGTGACCAGGTCTCCGTCGCTCTGATGCCTATAACTTTTGATCTGTAAGAAGTTATGCGGCACATAGCATACCGTTGGAAACCTCTTCGAGTGCTCTACGATAGGGCAATAAGCCTGCTTGGCTGCGCTCATTTTTGGAGCCCAAAATCGAACGTTTTCATCAGTTTCGGGCCACTTTTCTTCTTTTGCTATGTTTTTCCGACCCGAATTGTATGACATGAGCTGTTAAAAGGACGACAACCTAACTCTCGGGATATTAGAGGGCCCTACAATGCATCGATATCATGTCTTGCGAGGAAGCTGTGTTGTTGAAGTAGATAGGTTGTCGTTAAGCCCATTGGGCCTTTTGAATGGGCCATCTCTCTAGGCTGGGACTGTGAACAGCCAACACATAAAGGACTTGTGCCCACAACATAACGGGTGTGATCATACCCGCACTAATGCATCGAATCCCATCAGAACTTCGAAGTAAAGCACGCTTGGGCAAAAGTAGTACTAGGATTGGTAGCCCCTTGGGAAGTCCTCGTCTTGCACCCCCCTTTTCATTTTTTTTTGCCCCGGTTAGGGTTCCCAAGATACTTTATCCACCACATTTATATTATTGAATCCCACGGCACCCTGGGCAAGACAACTTCGCTTCACCTAGAGGCTGGGCCCACAAACCAAGGGCGTAGGGTTTGTAACCAGGTCTCCGTCACTCCAATGCCCATAAATTTTGATCTGTAAGGAGTTACGTGGCGCACAGCATACTGCTGGAAAGCTCTTCGGGAGCTCTACGACAGGGGCAGCAAGCCTGCTTAGCTGCGCCCATTTTTGGAGCCTAAAATCGAAGGTTTGATCAGTTTTGGGCCACTTATCTTCTTTTGCAATATTTTTCCGTCTCGGATCGTACGATATGAGCTGTTAAAAGGATGACAACCTAACTTGCGGGATATTACAGGGTCCTACAACGCGTCGATATGATGTCTTACGAGGATGCTGCGTTGTTGAAGTGGATAGGTTATCGTTAAGCCTATTGGGAGTTTTGAATGGGCCATCTCTCTGGGTTGGGACTGTGAACCGTCAACACATAAAGGATTTATGCCCTAAACATGACAGGTGTGATCATACCAGCAAAAATGCACTGGATCCCATCAGAACTCAGAAGTTAAGCGTGCTTGGGTGAGAGTAGTACTAGGATGGGTAACCCTTTGGGCAGTCCTCGTGCTGCACCCCCTCTTCAATTTTTTTTGCCCCAGTTAGGGTTGCCAAGAAACTTTATCCACCACATTTCTATTACCGAATCGCACGACACCTTGGGCAAGACAACTTCGCTTCACGTCGAGGCTGGGCCCGCAAACCGAGGGCATAGGGCTTGTGACTAGGTCTCCGTCGGTCAGGTGCCCATAACTTTTGATCCGTAAGGAGTTACGCGGCGCACAGCATACCGTTGGAAAGCTCTCTGAGAGCTCTAAGATGGGGTCAACAAGCCAACTCAACTGCGCCCATTTTTGTAGCCCAAAATCGAACATTTTCATCAGTTTCGTGCCACTTTTCTTCTTTTGCTCTGTTTTTCCGTCCCAGATCGTACGACATGAGTAGTTAAAAGGACAACAACCTAACACGCGGGACATTAGAGAGCCCTACAATGCGTCGATATCATGTCTAGAGAGGATGTTGCGTTGTTGAAGCGAATAGGTTGTTGTTAAGCCCATTGGGCCTTTTGAATGGGCCATCTCTCTGGGCTGGAACTGTGAACCGTCAACACATAAAGGATTTGTGCCCTCAACATGACGGGTGCGATCATACCAGCACTAATACACCAGATCCCATCAGAACTCCAAAGTTAAGCGTGCTTGGGCAAGAGTAGTACTAGGATGGGTGACCCCTTGGGAAGTCCTCGTGTTGCACCCCCCTTTTCAATTTTTTTTGCCTCGGTTAGGCTTGCCAAGATGCTTTATCCGCCACATTTGTGATGCCCGACCCCGAATAACTTGTCATACCTTGATTTGCATGTCATAGACCCTTAATTATATGACTGACCTTGGATTATGTGCCCTGTCTTGTTTTTCATGCATGCCTCGTCATTCGTTCCTTGACCTAAAATTATGTGCCCTAATCCTCGACTTACGTGCCCCAATTTTGAATTGCGTGCGTTGTCTCGTTTTGTGTGCCTTGACCTTGAATTGCGTGTCCTAACCTAGGTTTAAGGGTTGTATCTCGATTTACGTGCATTGCATTGAATTACGTGCATTCATTTAGGATTGCGTGCATTTACTTGAAAAACGTGCATTCATCTCGTAGTTCGTGTCCTACCTCGTAGTGCGTGCCCTAGACCTAGGAAGGCGTGCCTTCACGCTAATCAAGAAAGCATCTTTCACGGAGCACTAGACTATTAAACAATCCTACAAAATCCATTATCAATATAATAATCCTAATTCAACTCACTAGAAGACAAAATAGCACCAAAAGCTAGACATTCACATTCTTTATTCCTTATTCTTTTTGCACTTTCAAGACACAATTAAATAATGATCAAAAGTTGACAAAAAATTCAGATTGGGAGCTAGCTTGGCCGACCATACCATGGTGTTTGCACAAGGTTTGAACAATTATACAATTAACTATGCATGCTTAGACAAACTATGACACAAATGCTTAAAAAATTGCTCAAAAACCCTACCATTTGCACACCATTTTTGGCCACATCACTCTTGCCCATCCTAGGAATTTCAAATTGCACATTGAAGACACAAAAGGCTGAAATTGGACTGTTCAATGCCGACATGCTCCTCAAAGAAATTGCAAAGCCATCACTTTTGTCATATTCTCTCATTTCCTTCAACTTCTCTCATTTCTCTCTCTATTTTCCTCTCTCATTATCGGCCTTGGCTGAGTTCTCTACCTCCATAGCTTCTCTTCTTCACACCATAGCTAAACCAAGCAAGCCACAAGCAAAGGACCTCAACCGAGCTAGCTAGGAAGTGAAAATCACACATGCATGTGCATTGAAGACTCTTTTCGGCCTAGGTAAGCTTCTTGGCATCCATTTCTTTTCTTCATGTTCTAACCTCATGCATGTGCTAAGAGATTGATCACTAAGCTAGAAAAAATAGAGAAAAGCTAGTTGGGATTTCGGCTAGGCAAAGGAAAAGAGAAGATTTGAGCTTCAGCAAGGTTTTTGAGCATCTTTTGGTTGATTGCTAAGGTGAGGGGTAAAACCTTTTGAAAACTCTTCAAAAATTCACATGCATGCTCATAAATGTATGTATTTGCTTCTGTACTTGAGTTATATGGTCGTTCATGAGCTTAAACAACCATGCATGGCAAGATCTTGGCTTGAAAATGACGCTAGATGAAGTCGAATTGTTGACAGCTCTCTAACTAGTCTATTTCGAGGTAAGTTTAGCTAGGAAAATGATGTTTAAAATGCATCAAAATTGGTAGGTGACTAGTTTGGACAGTTTTGAACATTTTTTCAAGATCTTTAAAATGTGACCAAATTTGGAAATCTGGAAAAATGAAGCAGGTTTTGGCAGATGCACTGACCTTGTGGAACGAACCATATTTGACTTAGTAAATGATGTTCCAAATGCATGAAATTTGGTGTGCTACTAGATTTTTCAGTTCTGGACAATTTTTTCAGAAATGGACCAAGGCTAAAACTGACCCTAAGGACCTCAAAAACGTCAATTTCTGAAACGTGTGCAAATCTGGACAGTTTTGTGCTACTTCACTGTTTCGGCTATAACTAATGATTCCGAACTCCAATTGATGCTAGGTTTGTTTCTGATTTTAGTTAACTTCTCAAGCTTTAATTTGAAATCTTATTCACTGTATTTGGATATTGTTTGATTATCCTATTGATTGTGAGAAAACAGCCTATTGCAGTAAAGGTTTCACTTATGTATATGCTTGGAAAATTGTGGTAACCTCTCTTGTGGTACTAATTGCTTGGAATTGTGGTGTTGGGATGTTGTGTGGACTGTTTTAAATCTTTGAGGATCTTGAATTAAATGATGCATGGTTTGAGATTGACTTTGAGTTGGGTTGAGGCTCAAATTGCACGAATATACACGATATGGAAACCCTAATGACTAGGTAGTTTTGCTAAGTATTGATAATTTGGATATTGTGTGGAAATTATATGCTTAGTGGGCTGCCCATAAATGTCTTATAACTTCAAATGTGATTTTGACCATTGCATGTTGTTAAATAAGCTTTTCTTGCAACCGAACCCACGTAGATGTTGTTGCATGTTAAATAATCGTATCACTTGATTACGTGGACTTCGAAATAAGTTATATGACTTGACTTGCATGTGTTACATGGCTGCCCGTTTAATGTTCATATGGCTCTATATGCCTTTCAAGTGAAATTACTTGTCTTATCGTGCCTTGTTTGACTACTTGACAACGTGCGATCTTATAACTGCTCGGAGGTGACCTACTTTGTTATCCTCCTGATGTGATATGTCAAATGTTATAAATGTGCATTGTATACGAGGTTATAACCTTTCAATGTGGCATGGTAGTATTTCACGCACGCCAGGCGGCATAGGGCTTGCCGGTGCTACCGTGACTACCATGGTCCAATTCCCTCTCTCGCTTGGCATTCCACCCTCAGAGAGTTGGGTCGTAGGTTTTGAGGTACATCCGGAGTACACCCAATTGGGAGCGATAAGTGGATTATTGAAGTCGGCCGCACCAAATGAATCGAAATTGATATTGATAACAAATGCTCACCGTATCCTTGAAATGATTGGTAAATGTATCTGTTACTCGATTTGTTTCATATATTTGCGTACCTTATTATTTGTAATATGTGACATGTTTTCAAAAAGAGTTCTCATCAATTGAACGGGAAAATGAGTTTCAAAACGTATTTCTCGTTCCCCCTCGCTGAGTTCATAAGGACTCACCCTCTTTTTCATCACAGGTGAAGAAGAACAGGTACAGGTACCTGAGGACAACGTGCCTATCGATGATTCCTTGGAGTGATTGCCTGTCCTATGTGTTTCATGTGTTTGTGGCCATTTGTGAACTCCATGCTACTTGAAGACTATTTCTTTTATGTTGCTTAACGTTTGTAATGTAAAAGACCCCCTTTGTAATTTGGGGTCTAATTTTGGTTTGTACTTCTATTAAGTAGACTGATGCTAGTCATGACACTACTATGATCGTTTTGCTTTTATTATCCGCTAGTATCTATCATAGGTTATGATGCTCTAGTTAAGGACTAAGTAAATGAACTTATCCAATCTTAACAGGTACTCGCTATTAAGCTAAGATCAACAGGTACTTTCGTAACGAGGATAAATAAACCAACGAGACATAGTTTCGAACTAGGTTATAAATCAAACGGGATGTCGAATTAACCAATAGGCAATTCAATTGATGGTGAAATAGTAATCTTAGTTGGAAATGAAATTGAGATGGTAAAATTTTGAGGCGTTTAGAGAATTAGGTCAAACCAAAGAGCCCAATTGCAGCCGTTATACTGCCGGTTTTCTGAAAAAATTTGGAGTCTAGGATAAAACGTTAAGTGCTAAACCTCCTGGAACGATTAAGTACGTGAAAGGACTTGAATGTTTAGATCACACCCTAGTCTAACCTTTATAGGCCGGGTTGGGGCGTGACAACATTTCTATTACCAAATCACACGGCACCTTGGGCAAGACAACTTCGCTTCACGTAGAGGTTGGGCCCGCAAACCGAGGGCGTGGGGCTCGTGACCAGGTCTCCGTCGCTCCGGTGCCCATAACTTTTGATCCGTATGGAGTTATGCGGCGCACAACATATTGTTGAAAAGCTCTCCGAGAGCTCTACGACAGGGGCAGCAAGCCTGCTAAGCTGCGCCCCTTTTTGGAGCCCAAAATCAAACATTTTCATCAGTTTCGATCCACTTTTCTTCTTTTGCTCTGTTTTTCCGTCCCGGATCGTACATCGTGAGCTGTTAAAATGAGGACAACCTAACATGCGGGACATTAGAGGGCTCTACAACGAGTCGATATCACGTCTTACGAGGATGCTATGTTGTTGAAGTGGATGGGTTGTCGTTAAGTCTATTGGGCCTTTTGAATAGGCCATCTCTCTGGGCAGGGACTTTGAACCGTCAACACATAAAGGATTTGCGCCCACAACATGACAGGTGCGATCATACCAGCACTAATGCACCGGATCCCATCAGAAATCCGAAGTTAAGCGTGCTTGGGCGAGAGTAGTATTAGGATGGGTAGCCCCCTGGAAAGCCCTTGTGTTACACCCCCTCTTTTCAATTTTTTTTGCCCCGGTTAGGGTTGCCAAGATAGTTTATCCTCCACATTTCTATTACCGAATCCCACGGCACCTTGGGCAAAACAACTTCGTTTCACGTAGAGGCTGGGCCCGCAAACCTAGGGCTTGGGGCTTGCAACCAAGTCTCCGTCGCTCCGATGCCCATAACTTTTATTCCGTAAGGAGTTACATGGCGCACAACATACCCTTGGAAAGCTCTCCGAGGGCTCTACGATGGGGGTAGCAAGCCTGATCGGCTGTGCCTATTTTTGAAGGCAAAAATTGAACGTTTTCATCAATTTTGGTCCCGTCCCGGATTGTACGTTGTGAGCTGTTTAAAGGACGACAACCTAACTCGCGGGACATTAGAGGGCCCTACAATGTCTCGATATCACGTCTTGCGAGGATGCTATGTTGTTGAAGCGGATGGGTTGTCGTTAAGCCCATTGGGCCTTTTGAATGGACCATCTCTCTTGGCGGGGACTTTGAACTGTTAACAAATAAAGGATTTGTGCCCACAACATGACGGGTACGATTATACCAGCATTAATGCACCGGATCCCATCAGAACTCCGAAGTTAAGCGTGCCTGGGAAGTCCTCGTGTTGCACCCCCCTTTTAAATTTTTTTTGACCCGGTTAGGCTTGCCAAGATACTTTATCCACCATATTTCTATTAATGAATCCCATAGTACCTTGGTTAAGACAACTTCGATTCACGTATCGGCTGGGCCCGCAAACCGAGGGCGTGGGGCTTGTGACCAGGTGTTCGTCGCTCCGGTGCCCTTAACTTTTGATCCGTAAGGAGTTACGCGGTGCACAGCATACCGTTGGAAAGCTCTCCGAGAGCTTTACTAGGGGGGCAGGAAGCCTACTTGGCTGTGCCTATTTTCGGAGCCCAAAATCGAATGTTTTCATCAGTTTCGGGCCACTTTTCTTCTTTTGCTATGTTTTTTCATCCCGGATCGTACGTCGTGAGCTGTTAAAAGGACGACAACCTAACTCGCGGGACATTAGAGGGCCCTACAACATGTCGATATCACGTCTTGCGAAGATGCTGTGTTGTTGAAGCGGATGGGTTGTTGTTAACCCTATTGGGCCTTTTGAATGGGCCATTTCTCTAGGCTGGGAATACGAACCGTCAACACATAAAGGATTTGTGCCCACAACATGATGGGTATGATCATACCAGCACTAACGCACTAGATCCCATCAGAACTCTGAAGTTAAGCGTGTTTGGGCGAGAGTAGTACTAGGATGGGTAACTCCCTGGGAAGTCCTCGTGTTGCACCCCCCCTTATCAATTTTTTTTGCCCCGGTTAGGGTTGCCAAGATACTTTATCCTCCATATTTCTGTTACCGAATCCCACAGCACCTTGGGCGAGACAACTTCGCTTCATGTAGAGGTTGGGCCCACAAACAGAGGGCGTGGGGCATGTGACCAGGTCTCCATCGCTCCGGTGCCCATAACTTTTGATCCGTAAGGAGTTATGCGAGGCACAACATACAATTGGAAAGCTCTCCGAGAGCTCTACGACGGGGGCAGCAAGCCTTCTCTGCTGCGCTTGTTTCTGTAGCCCAAAATTGAACGATTTTATCAGTTTCGGGCCACTTTTCTTACTTTACTCTATTTTTTCATCCCGGATCGTACGTCGTGAGCTGTTAAAAGGATGGCAACCTAACTTTCGGTATATTACAGGGCCCGACAACGCGTCGATATCAAGTCTTAAGAGGATGCTGCGTTGTTGAAGCGGATGGGTTGTCGTTAAGCCCATTGGGCCTTTTGAATGGGCCATCTCACTGGGCTGAGACTGTGAACCGTCAACACATAAATGATTTGTGCCCACAACATGACGGGTGCGATCATACTAGCACTAATGCACCGGATCCCATCAGAACTCCGAAGTTAAGCATGCTTGGGCAAAAGTAGTACTAGGAAGGGTGACCCCCAAGGAAGTCCTCGTGCTGCATCCCCCCTTTTCAATTTTCCTTGCCACGGTTAAGGTTGCCAAGATACTTTATCCACCACATTTCTTTTACCGAATCCCACAGCAGCTTGGGCAAGACAACTTCGCTTCACGTGGATGCTGGGCCCGCAAACCGAGGGCGTAGGGCTTCTAACTAGGTCTCCGTCGCTCCGGCGCCCATGACTTTTGATTCATAAGGAGTTACGTAGTACACAACAAACCGTTGGAAAGCTCTCTAAGAGCTCTTCGATGGAGGCAACAAGCCTGGTCGGCTGTACCTGTTTTCGTAGCCCAAAATTGTACGTTCTTATCAGTTTTGGGACACTTTTCTTCTTTTTCGCTATTTTTCTGTCCTGGATCGTACGTCGTGAGCGGTTAAAAGGAAGACAACCTAACTCGCGGGACATTGGAGAGCCCTATAACTCGTCGATATCACGTCTTGTGAGGATGCTACGTTGTTGAAGCGGATGGGTTATCGTTAATCCCATTAGGCCTTTTGAATGGGCCATCTGTCTGGGCTGGGACTGTGAACCGTCAACACATAAGGGATTAGTGCCCACAACATGACGGGAGCGATCAGACCACTACTAATGCACCATATCCCATCAGAACTCTGAAGTTAAGCGTGCTTGGGCAAGAGTAGTACTAGGATGGGTGACCCCTTGGGAAGTCCTCGTGTTGCACCCCCCCTTTTCAATTTTTTTTGCCCCGGTTCGGCTTGCCAAGATACGTTATCCACTACATTTCTATTACTGAATCCCACGGCACATTGGCCAAGACAACTTCGCTTCACGTAGAGGCTGGGCCCCCAAACCGAGGGTGTGGGGCTTGTGACCAGGTCTCCGTCTCTCCAGTGCCTATAACTTTTAATCAGTAAAGAATTATGCAACGCACAGCATACCATTGAAAAGCTCTCCGAGAGCTCTACGACGGGGGCAGCAAGCCGGCTCAACATACCTCAATTTGCGTGTGATACCTAGTTTTGTGTGCCCTAGCCTTGATTTGCGTGCCTTAACCTAGATTTAAGAATCATGTTTTGTTTTATATGCCTTGCATTGAATTACGTGCATTCATTTAGGGTTGCGTGCATTTACTTGGGAAACATGAATTCACCTTGTAGTGCGTGCCCTAGACCTAGGAAAGCGTGCCCTCACTCTAATCACGAAAGCATCTTTCACGAAGCACTAGGTCATTAATTAATCTTACAAATCCCACTAACTAATATTAAATCACTAATTCAACCCACTAGAAGACAAAATCTCACTAAAGCTAGACATTCCTTATTCTTTATTCCTTATTCTTTTGCACTTTCAAACACACAATTAAATAAAGCTCAAAAGATGACAAAGATTCAGATTTTTCATGCCTTGGACGACCACCTTGTGAGCTTTTGTGCTTGCTTGCATAATTCAATTTATTCCTCAAACATTCTATGACAATTCTATGACACAAATGTATTAAAAAATTAGCTCAAAAACCTCCTCAAACCTCCCAATGTCGACATAAGCTCCTTGCCCATGCTAGGAAATTCAAAAACCAAGCTTCTTGAAGACACAAATCTGAAATTTCTATGCCCAAGGCCGACACATGCTTCATCATTTGCAAGGCTTTCATTTTTTCTTTCATTTCTTTCATTTCCTCACATTTCTCTCTCTGCCTCTCATACTTCTCTCTCTCTCTCGGCTTTGGCTGAGTTCCTATACTCCATAGCTTATCTTCATCACTCCATGATTCATCAAGGCAAGCAAGAAGCTAGGGAGCTCGACTAAGCAAGCTAGGTTGCAAGAAACACACATGCAAGCTTATTGAACATTCATTTCGGCTTAGGTGAGTTTGCTAGCTTCCATTTCTTTTCTTCTTGTTCTAACCACATGCATCTACTAAGAACTTGGTCACTAAGCTAGGAAAAATAGAGAAAATCGAGTGGTGTCTCGGCTAAGCAAGGAAGAAGATCAACTTTGTGCTTCACCAAGAGTCTTGTGCATCTTCTTGTTGTTTTGCTAAGGTGAGGGCTAAAACTTCTTGAAAATCTTTCAAAAAACCACATGCATGCTCTTAAATGTCTATCTTTACTTCTGTACTTGAGATATATGTGTTCTCATGAGCTTTTATAAACATGCATGGCAAGATTTTGGGCTAGAATGTGATGATTGATGAAATCGTGCATGTGACAGCTTTCTGTCTTGTTGGTGTGAGGTGATTTTGGCTAGGTAAATGATGTTGAAAATGTGTCAAAATTTGTAGGTAACTATTTTTCCTAGTTCTAAACATTTTTCACAGAAATAATCCAAAGCTAATTTTGACTCTAAGACACTCAAAATGGCAAATCATTAAAATGTGTCCAAATCTGGAAAGTCTGGAAAAAATGAAGCAGGTTTTGGCAGATTCACTGACCTTGTGGAACGAACCAGTTTTAACTTAGTAAATGACATCCAAAATGCATGAAATTTGGTGTGAGGCTATATTTTTCAGTTCTAGACATTTTTGTCAGAAATTGACTAAGGCTAAATCTGACCCTAAGGACCTCATAAACGACAAGTATTGAAATGTGTGCAAATCTGGAAAGTTTTGTGCAGTTTCACTGTTTTGGCTATAACTATTGAACCCGAACTCCAAATGATGCGAGGTTTGTTTCTGAATTTAGTTCACTTCTTAAGATTTAATTTGACATCTTATTCACTGGAATTGGAGATTGTTTTCTTGTCTTAATAATTGTGAGAAAACAGCCCATTGCAGTGAGGGTTTCACTTAGGGATATGCTTAGAAAAATTATTATAGCTTCTCTTGTTGTGTTAAATGCTTGGGATTGTGGCATTGGGATGTTGTGTGGACTGTTTTGAACACTTGAGGGTGTTTGAATTAATCGATGTATGGCTTGAGTTTGATTTTGAGATGACTTGGTGCTTAATCACACGGGTAAGCACGAAATGGAAACCCTAATGACTAGGTAGTCTTGCTAAGTGTTGTTCATTTTGATATTGTGTGGAATTATATGCTTAGTAGGCTGCCCGTAGATGCCCTTATAGTCCTAAATGTGATTTTGATCATTGTATGTTGACAAATAGGCTTTTCTTGCATCCGAGCCCACGTAGATGTTTTTGCATGTTATATAATCTTATTATTTGATTACGTGGACTTTGAATTGAGTTATATGACGTGATTTACATGTGTTACATGGCTGCCCGTTTAATGTTCATATAACTCTATATGCCTTTCAAGTGAAATTACTTGTCTTATCGTGCCCTGCTTGTTTACTTGTCAATGTGCAATCTTATGACTGCTCAGAGGCAACCTACTTTGTTGTCCTCCTAATGTGATATATTAAATATCATAAATGTGCATTGCATACAAGGTTGCAACCTTTCATTCTGGCGTGGTAGCGTTCACACACACCGGGCAGAATCAGGCTTGCCGGTGCAACCGTGACTACTATTGTCCAATTCCCTCTCTCACTTGGGGGCTAGACTTCCTCGAAGAGTTGGGTCGTAGGATTTCGGGGTACATCCGGGGTACACCCATTTGGCATGATAAGGGGATGATTTGAAGTCGGCCGTAACAATTGATACTGGAAATGAACTGAGAGCAAAAGCTCACCGTATCCTTTTCACTATGTATATAACTACTCTCGCTTGGTTCCTAGAGGATCTCGGGGAGGAAAGACAGGTAATTGTGTTCCTTTACTTCTATATTATTGTTATGTACTTATTTGTGATATATTCATGCATGCAAAAAGGGTTTTCATAAGTTGAACCGGAAAATGAGTTTCAAAACATATTTCTCGTTCCACCTCACTGAGTTCATAAGGACTCACCCACTTTTACCATCTCAGGTGAAGAAGATCAATAACAGGTACCCGAGGACGACGTGCCTAACGATGATTCCTTGGAATGATTGCCTGTCCTATGTGCTTTGCTTGATTATGGCCATTGTGAACACTATGCTGCTTGAAGACTATTTATTTTCATGTTGCTTGATGTTTGTAATGTAAAAGACCCCCGTTGTAATTTGGGGTCTAATTTTGGCTTGTACTGATAATAACTAGACAGACACTACTATGGTCATTTTGCTATCGTTACTAGTTAGTAACTATCATAGGATTATGAAGTATCTGGTAAGGACTAAGTAAAATGAACCTATCCAATTTAAGCAGGTACCCATTGTTAAGCTAAGATCAACAAGTACTTTTGTAACGAGGATTAACAAACAAACGAGACATAGTATCATGCTAGGTTATAAATCAAACGAGACATCAAGATAACTAGTAGGCGTTTCAATTGGTGAATAGTAATCTTTGTTGGAAATGAAATTGAGATTGGAAAATTTGAGGCGTTTAAGGAATCAGGTCAAACCAATAAGCCCAATTACAACCGTTATGCTGCCGATTTTTCAGAAAATTATGGAGTTTAGGCTAAAACGTTAAGTGTTAAACTTTCATCAACAGTTAAGTACGATATAAACATAAATGTTTAGATTACACCCTAGTTTAACCTTTATAGGCCGGGTTGGGGGGTGATACCTTATGGATGAAGAATGGTATCAGAGCTTAGATTGCTTAAGCCGGGTTTAACTCTTGGACCATGGGTAGAGCCCTAAGATAATTAGGATGACTTGTCTATATTTTATTGTGTGATAAAGTTAATTGTTCCTTCTATGTTCTATGTGCTTAAGTGATTAACATGTCTTAGTTGTTTCTCAAATTGTGTATCTATATTATGTTGCATATCTTATGTATTAAATTCTTGTTTGTCGTATTTCAATAAATTATGCATCGTAATCTGTGCCTATAGATGGCTGGCCCTAGTACTCGTACTACTAATAGGAGTGGTGAGCCCCAAGAGACCGGAGATGCTTATCAAACTAATCCCGGCATAGCTATGTTTAACATGATGGTGAATGCCATGGATCGCGTGTCACGAGTGATGGAGCGTCAAGATGCACTTGAAGCCAACAACAACAACAACAACAACAGGAATGATGGTAACCACGAGAGACATAGCAGAATGAGGGAGTTCCTTGACTTTCGCCCGTCCAAATTCCACGGGGAAGCTGATGATGAGAAAGCGGAGGCTTGGCTGTCTGAGATCGAGAGGATTTTCAGGCCACTTGATTATATTGATGAAGAAAAGGTGGAGTTTGCGGTGTTTCTGTTGCACGGGGATGCTGAGCATTAGTGGCACACTGTGGAGGCACTGTGGGAAACTGATCAGACACCTCACTCGTGGGGTAATTTTGTTAAGGCATTCAAGGAGAAATATGTTCCTGTAGTTTCCAGGCAGAGGCGGATTGAGGAGTTCATGCACTTGACCCAGGGTAACATGACGGTGGCCCAGTACGAGGCTCGTTTTGACTGACTGTCCCTCTATGATCAATACATGGTTAGTACTCCGGAGGCGAAGATGTGGAAATTTACTACGGGATTGAGGCCAGAGATTCAGGACCAGTTGGCTTCGCATGACTTCGATACCTATTATGATTTCTTTGCTACTGCTTCCCGAGTTGAGAATAGGAAACTTGATAGAGCCGGTTCGAGTCAGCCGAACAAGAAACCATACCAGCCTTCAGGTCAACAGAGGAAATTCCAGGGCCAAAGTCATAGTCAAGGCCAAAGCCAGAATAGACCAGTGAATAACCGTGGCCCGACTAAAGCGCCATCAACCTCTTCCACCATCAGATCCACAGGTAGTTCACCTGCTACTCAGTCTATCAACTGTTCTTACTGTGACAAGAAAAGGCATACCGAGGCCTAGTGCTGGAAGAAGTCAGGATTATGTGTGCGGTGTGGCAGTGATCAGCTTCAGATCAAGGATTGCCCTAAATAGCAAGCAGGACAAAATTAGGTTAAACCAGCTGGTAGAGGCAAGACTCCAGTTCCTAGAGTTCAGGCTCAAGCTTATGCTATTGAGTGCGAGGAGCTTCCAGAGGAGACCGCTGTTGTTGAAGGTACATTCTTCATACTGAATTAACCTGTTAGGGTGCTAATTGATCCGGGTGCTACTCATTCATTTATTACTCCCTTATGTGTGTAACGTGTGAAACTACGAGTTGTATGTTTACCTTACGAAGTAGAAGTTGGTACTCCGATGGGTTCTAAACTTGTTACTAGCTCAACTTGTAAAGCATGTAAAATCCAAATTAAGGATAAGGAATTCTCAGCCAATCTTATTGTATTACCTTTTCGAGACTATGAGGTCATTTTAGGGATGGACTGGTTGGCAAAGCATTATGTCCAACTAGATTGCCGGACGAAAATTATAACGTTTCGGGTACCTGGTCAACCAATACTGGAGGTAATGGGTCGTAGAGACTTCACCGGGAGTTCCATCATTTCATCTACGAAAGCAGTGAAGTCTTTGAGAAAAGGGTGTAGTGGATACTTAGCTTACCTCATCAACAAGTCGTCGGACAAAGCTACGTTGGAGGAGATGCCAGTGATCAAAGACTATGCGAATGTGTTTCCAGAAGAATTGCCCGATTTACCCCCAAATCAGGAGATCAAGTTCATTATAGAGTTACTGCCTGGCACGCAACCGATATCTAAAGCCCCCTATCGTATGGCACCGGCCGAGCTACAAGAATTGAAGTACCAATTGCAAGGATTGTTGAAGAAGGGGTTTGTTCAACGAAGTTCTTCTCTGTGGGGTGCACCAGTCCTCTTTGTGAAGAAGAAAGACGGAACGTTGAGGCTATGCATCGATTACCGAGGATTGAACCAAGTGACTGTCAAGAATAAATACCCACTTCCACTGATCGACGAGTTGTTTGATCAACTTCAAGGAGCTAAAGTGTATTCAAAACTCGACTTGAGGCAAGGGTACTTTCAGTTGAGGATCAAAAAGGAGGATGTGCCTAAAACGGCTTTCAAGACAGGATATGGGCATTATGAATATGAGGTGGTGTCATTTGGGCTAACCAATGCCCCTACAGCTTGTATGGACAAATTTCACAGGGAGTTTCAACCCTACGTGGACCAATTTGTGGTGATCTTCATTGATGATATTTTGGTATACTCAAAATCCGAGGCTGAGCATGAACAACATTTGCGATTGGTATTTCAAAAACTTCGAGAGCATCAATTGTATGCAAAGTTTAGCAAGTGCGAATTTTGGTTACAGCGGATTGCATTTTTGGGGCATATCATATCCCAAGAGGGAATAGCAGTGGATCCAGCAAAGATAGAAGCAGTGATGTCTTGGAAGAAGCCGAAAAACATTATGGAGGTTCGGAGTTTTCTTGGTCTAGCTGGCTATTATCGGAGGTTCGTGAAGGATTTCTCTAAGATTGCAGGACCACTTACAAAGCTCACTCAAAAGAAAACAAACTTCGTGTGGGATGATAAGTGTGAGAACAGCTTCTAGGAATTGAAGAAAAGATTGACTACCGCGCCTATTCTTGCATTGCCTGAAGGGAGTCAAGGTTTTGTAATCTATAGCGAGGCTTCGAAGGAAGGATTGGGTTGTGTGTTGATGCAAAATGGAAGAGTGATTGCGTATGCTTCTAGGAAACCGAAGCCGTATGAATTGAACTACCCGACGCATGATTTGGAGTTAGCGACTATTGTGTTTGCACTCAAGAAATGGAGGCACTATCTATAGGGTAACAAGTTCGAGGTGTTTACTGATCACAAGAGCTTGAAATACTTGTTCTCACAAAAAGAGTTGAATATGAGGCAAAGGCCGTGGATGGAGCTTTTGGATGATTATAACTGCACAATCAATTATGTGCCCGGTAAAGCGAATGTAGTTGCAGATGCCTTAAGTCGGAAAGCGAGCATGACAAAACTGGAAGTTAAGGTGTAGGAGTTGTTGGAGGAAGCATTTTTGTGGAAACCACAATTGACTCGGAAAAGGTTACTTTTTGCCACTACACAAGTTCTACTGACCTTGTTGTCTGAATTACGAGAGGCTCAACAGAAGGACCAACAATTCCAGAAGATTAAAGAAAGCAACACAAATTTCAAGTTTCATGATGATGGTATTTGGAGATTTAGGAATCGGATTTGTGTTCCTAATGAACCAGAGCTGAAAAAGAAGATTCTTGAAGAAGCCCATAATTCAAGATACACTATTCACCTCGGCAGAACAAAGATGTATCGGGATTTGAAGTAACACTATTGGTAGAATAACATGAAAAGAGAGATTGCAGAGTTTGTGGCACAGTGTTTAACTTGCCAAGGAGTCAAAGCGGAACATCAACGACCGGCAGGTTTACTTCAGTCATTGGAGATTCCTCAATGGAAATGAGAACATATAACTATGGACTTTGTTATGGACCTGCCTAGGTCACAAAAGGGTCATGACGCCGTTTGGGTCATAGTGGATAGATTGACCAAGTCAATGCACTTCTTACCCATGAACAAGGAGGATAGTCCTGAGAAGTTGGGAGATATGTATGTGGCGGAGATTGTAAGATTGCACGGGATGCCTGTGAGTATTGTATCGGATAGGGATCCTCGTTTTACTTCCCGATTTTGAAAGAGATGGCAAGAAGCTTTGGGAACGAAGTTGAGTTTCAGCAAGGCTTATCACCCTCAGACTGATGGACAATCGGAGAGAACTATTCAGATTTTGGAGGATATGCTGAGGGCGTATGTTTTAGACTTCGGGAAAGGTTGAGAGAAATATCTGTCTCTAGCAGAGTTCGCTTATAATAATAGTTATCAGGCCACTATCGGGATGACCCCATTTGAGGCGTTGTATGGAGTAAGTGTCGATCCCCAATTTACTGGGATGAAGTAGGTGAGACGAAGACTTTTGACCCGACCCTTCTACCTGAACTTATGAAGACTGTTGATAATATTCACCTCATCCGGAAACGGATACTTACCGCCCAGAGCAGGCAGAAGAGTTATGTAGACCGACGGAGACGGAGTCTAGAGTTTGAGGTCGGCGACAAGGTGTTCTTGAAGATATCACCTCGGAGGGGACTGATTAAACACGGCAAGGGTGGAAAGTTGAGCCCGAGATTTGTAGGACCATTTGAGATAATTGAGAAGGTTGGAAAATTGGCATATCGCCTGGCACTACCCCAAAACCTCTCCAATATTCACGACGTCTTTTATGTTTCGATGCTGCAGAAATATCATCCTGATCCATCGCATATCTTGGAGCCAGAGCCGTTGCAGCTTCGGGAGAACTTGTCTTATGAGGAGAAGCTCATTCGGATCCTAGACCAGCAAGATCGGGAGTTGCGCAGCAAAACTATACCGATGGTGAAAGTGTTGTGGGATCATCATGGAGTTGAAGAAGCAACGTGGGAAAGACGAGACCAGATGGAGCAACAGTATCCAGCTTTATTTCAAAGGTAATATTGAATTTCGGAATTTTAAGGAGGGGAGGATGTGAGGCCCGACCTTGATTTGCGTGCAACACCTCGTTCTGTGTGCCCTAGCCTAGATTTGCGTGCCTTAAACGAGATTTAAGAATCATGTTTCGTTTTATGTGCCTTGCATTGAATTCCGTGCATCCATTTAGGGTTGCGTGCATTTACTTGGGAAACGTGCATTCGCCTTGTAGTTCGTGCCCTAAACCTAGGAAAGCGTGCCCACACATTAATCAAGAAAGCATCTTACACAAAACACTAGATCATTAATTAATCCTACAAACTCCACTAACTAATATTAAATCACTAATTCAACCCACTAAAAGACAAAATCTCACAAAAAGCTAGACATTCCTTATTCTTTATTGCTTATTCTTTTGCACTTTCAAACACACAATTAAATAAAGCTCAAAAGATGACAAAGATTCAAATTTTTCATGCCTTGGCCGACCACCTTGTGAGCTTTTGTGCTTGCTTGCATAATTCAATTTATTCCTCAAACATTCTATGACAATTCTATGACACAAATACATAAAAAAAATTAGCTCAAAGACCTCCTCAAAGCTCCCAATCTCGACATAAGCTCCTTGCCCATACTAGGAAATTCAAAAACCATGCTTCTTGAAGACACAAATCTGAAATTTCTATGCCCAAGGCCGACACATGCTTCATCATTTGCAAGGCTTTCATTTTTTCTTTCATTTATCTCATTTCCTCACATTTCTCTCACTCCCTCTTATTCTTCTCTCTCTCTCTCAGATTTGGCTGAGTTCCTATACTCTATAGCTTATCTTCAACACTCCATGATTCATCAAGGCAAGCAAGAAGCTAGGGAGCTCGACTAAGCAAGCTAGGTTGCAAGAAACACACATGCAAGCTTATTGAACATCCATTTCGGCTTAGGTGAGTTTGCTAGCTTCCATTTCTTTTCTTCTTGTTCTAACCACATGTATCTACTAAGAACTTGGTCACTAAGCTAGGAAAAATAGAGAAAATCAAGTGGTGTCTTGGCTAAGCAAGGAAGAAGATCAACTTTGTGCTTCACCAAGAGTCTTGTGCATCTTCTTGTTGTTTTGCTAAGGTGAGGGCTAAAACCTTTTGAAAATCTTTCAAAAAACCACATGCATGCTCTTAAATGTTTATCTTTGCTTCTGTACTTGAGATATATGTGTGTTCATAAGCTTTTACAACCATGCATGGCAAGACTTTGGGCTAGAATGTGATGATAGATGAAATCGTGCATGTGACAGCTTTCTGTCTTGTTGTTGAGAGGTGCTTTTGACTAGGTAAATGATGTTAAAAATGCGTGAAAATTGGTAGGTGACTATATTTTCCAGTTCTGAACATTTTTCACAGAAATAGGCCAAAGATAATTTTGACTCTAAAGTCCTCACAATGGCAAATCATTAAAATGTGTCCAAATCTGGAAAGTCTGGAAAAATGAAGCAGGTTTTGGCAGATTCACAGTACCTTGTGGAACGAACCAGTTTTGACTTAGTAAATGACATCCAAAATTCATAAAATTTGGTGTGCTGCTAGACTTTTCAGTTCTGGACATTTTTTTCAGAAATGGACTTAGGATAAATTTGACCCTAAGGACCTCAAAAACGACAAGTATTTAAATGTGTGCAAATCTGGACAGTTTTGTGCAGTTTCACTATTTTGGCTATAACTATTGAACCCGAACTCCAAATGATGCATGGTTTGTTTCTAAATTTAGTTCACTTCTTAAGCTTTAATTTGACATCTTATTCACTGGAATTGGATATTTTTTGATTGTCTTAATAATTGTGAGAATACAGCCCATTGCAGTGAGGGTTTCACTTAGGGATAAGCTTAGAAAAATTATTGTAGCTTCTCTTGTTGTGTTAAATGCTTGGGATTGTGGCATTGGGTTGTTGTGTGGACTATTTTGAACACTTGAGGGTGTTTGAATTAATCGATGTATGGCTTGAGTTTGATTTTGAGATGATTTGGGGCTTAATCGCACGGGTAAGCACGAATTGGAACCCTAGTAACTAGGTGAATTTGCTAAGTGTTGATCCTTTGGATGTTGTGTTGGATTATGTGTTTAATAGGCTGCCTGTAGGTGCCCTTGTAGCCCTAGATATGATTTCGATGATTTCATGTTGATAAGTAGGCTTTTCTTGCACCCGGTCCCACGTAGATGTCGTTGCATGTTGAATAATCTTGTTATTTGATTACGTGAACTTTGAAATGAGTTATATGACTTGATTTACGTGCGTTACATGGCTGCCCGTTTAATGTTCATATAACTCCATGTGCCTTTCAAGTGAAATTACTTGTCTTATCGTGCCTCGCTTGTTTACTTGTCAATGTGCAATCTTATGACTGCTCGGAGGCAACCTACTTTGTTGTCCTCCTAATGTGATATATTAAATGTCATAAATGTGCATTGCATACAAGGTTGCAACCTTTCATTCTGGCATGGTAGCGTTCACGCACACCGGGCGGCATCGGGCTTGCCGGTGCAACCGTGACTACCATTGTCCAATTCCCTCTCTCGCTTGGGGGCTAGACTTCCTCGGAGAGTTGGGTCGTAGGATTTCGGGGTACATCCGGAGTACACCCATTTGGCGTGATAAGGGGATGATTTGAAGTCGGCCGCAACAACTGATATTGGAAATGAACTGAGAGCAAAAGTTCACCGTATCCCTTTCACTACGTGTATAAGTACTATCGCTTGGTTCCAGGAGGACCTCGGGGAGAAAAGACAGGTAATTGTGTCCCTTTACTTTTATATTATTGTTATGTACTTATTTGTGATATATTCATGCTTGCAAAAAGGTTTTCATAAGTTGAACCGAAAAATGAGTTTCAAAACCTATTTCTCGTTCCTCCTCGCTGAGTTCATAAGGACTTACCCTCTCTTATCATCTCAGGTGAAGAAGATCAAGATCAGGTACCCAAGGATGACGTGCCTAACGATGATTCCTTGGAATGATTGCTATCCTATGTGCTTTGCTTGATTATGGCCATTTGTGAACACTATGCTGCTTGAAGACTATTTCTTTTCATGTTGCTTGATGTTTGTAATGTAAAAGACCCCCGTTGTAATTTGGGGTCTAATTTTGGCTTGTACTGATAATAACTAGACAGACACTACTATGGTCGTTTTGCTATCGTTACTAGTTAGTAACTATCATAGGATGATGAAGTATCCGATAAGGACTAAGTAAAATGAACCTATCCAATCTTAAGCAGGTACCCATTGTTAAGCTAAGATCAACAGATACTTTTGTAACGAGGATTAACAAACAAACGAGACATAGTATCATGCTAGGTTATAAATCAAACGAGACATCGAGAAAACTAGTAGGCGTCTCAATTGATGAATAGTAATCTTTGTTGGAAATGAAATTGATATTGGAAAATTTGAGGCGTTTAGGGAATCAGGTCAAACAAAAGAGCCCAATTACAACCGTTATGCGGCCGGTTTTTCAGAAAATTATGGAGTTTAGGCTAAAACGTTAAGTGTTAAACTTTCATGAACTGTTAAATACGAGATAGACTTGAATGTTTAGATCACACCCTAGTCTAACCTTTATAGGCCGGGTTGGGGCGTGACAGGCTGGGCCCGCAAACCGAACGTTTTCTTCAGTTTCGGGCCACTTTTCTTCTTTTGCTATGTTTTTCCGTCCCGGATCGTACGACGCGAGCTGTTAAAAGGACGACAACCTAACTCACGGGATATTTCAGGGCCCTACAACGCGTCGATATCACGTCTTACTAGGATGCTGCGTCGTTGAAGCGAATGGGTTATCGTTAAGCCCATTGGGCCTTTTGAATGGGCCATCTCTTTGGGTTGGGACTGTGAACCGTCAACACATAAGGGCTTTATGCCCTCAACATGATGGGTGGGATCATACCAGCACTAATGCATCGGATCCCATTAGAACTCTGAAGTTAGCGTGCTTGGGCCAGAGTAGTACTAGGACGGGTCACCCCCCGGGAAGTCCTCGTGTGGCACCCCCCCTTTTTAAATTTTTTTGCCCTAGTTAGGGTTGCCAAAATACTTTATCCACCAAATTTCTATTACCGAATCCCGAGGCAGCTTGGGCAAGACAACTTCGCTTCACGTAGAGGCTTGGCCCGCAAACTGAGGGAGTGGGGCTTGTGACTAGGTCTCCATCGCTCCGGTGCCCATAACTTTCAATCCGAAAGGAGTTACGTGACGCACAACATACCGTTGGAAAGCTCTCCGAGAGCTCTACGATGGGGGCATCAATCCTGCCCGGTTGTGCCTGTTTTCGGAGCCCAAAATTGAACATTTTCATCAGTTTTGGGCCACTTTTCTTCTGTTGCTCTGTTCTTCCGTCCCGGATCGTACGTCGTGAGCTGTTAAAACAATGAAAACCTACCTCGCAGGATATTATTGGGCCCTACAACGCGTCGATATCACGTCTTACGAGGATGCTGCGTTGCTGAAGCGGATGGGTTGTCGTTAAGCCATTAGGCCTTTTGAATGGGCCATCTCTCTGGGCTGGGACTGTGAACCGCCAACACATAAAGGATTTGTGCCCTCAACAAGACGGGTGCGATCATACCAGCACTAATGCACCGGATCCCATCAGAACTCCGAAGTTAAGTGTGCTTGGACGAAAGTAGTACTAGGATGGGTGACCCCTTGGGAAGTCATCGTGTTGCACCCCCCCTTTTCAATTTTCCTTACCCCGGTTAGGGTTTCCAAGATACTTTAACCACCACATTTCTTTTACCGAATCCCAAGGCATATTGGGCAAGACAACTTCGCTTCATGTAAAGGCTGGGCCCGCAAACCGAGGGCGTGGGGCTTGTGACCAGGTCTCTGTCGCTCTGGTGCCCATAACTTTTAATCCGTAAGGAGTTATGCGGCACATAACATACCGTTGGAAAGCTTGCTCTGCCGTGTCTATTTTCAGAGCCCAAAATAGAACATTTTCATCAATTTCGGGCCACTTTTCTTCTTTTGCTCTATTTTTCCATCCCAGATCGTACGTCGTGAGCTGTTAAAAGGATGACAACCTAACTCGCGAGATATTTCAGGGCCCTAGAACGTGTCGATATCACGTCTTACTAGAATGCTGCGTTGTTGAAGCGGATGGGTTGTCGTTAAGCCCATTGGGCCTTTTGAATGGGCCATCTCTATGGGCTGGGATTGTGAACCGTCAACACATAAAGGATTTGTGCGCTCAACCTGACAGGTGCGATCATACCTGTACTAATGCATCGGATCCCATCAGAACTCCGAAGTTAGTGTGCTTGGGAGTGAGTTGTACTAGGATGGGTGACCCCCTGGGAAGTCCTCGTGTTGCACCCCCCCTTTTCAATTTTTGTTGCCCCAGTTAGGGTTGCCAAAATACTTTATCCACCACATTTCTATTACTGAATCCCACAGCAACTTGGGCAAGACAACTTCGCTTCATGTAGAGGCTGGGCCCGCAAACCAAGGGCGTAGGGCTTCTAACCAGGTCACCGTCGCTCCGGTGCCCATAACTTTTTATCCATAAGGATTTGCACGGCGCACAACTTACCGTTGGAAAGCCCTCCGAGAGTTCTACGACAGGGGCAGCAAGCCTGCTTGGCTGCACCTGTTTTCGTAGCCCAAAATCGAATGTTTTCATCTGTTTTAGGCCACTTTTCTTCTTTTGCTCTATTTTTCTGTCCCGGATCGTACGTCGTGAGCTATTAAAAGGACGACAACCTAACTCGCGGGACATTAGGGGCCTTACAATGCGTCGATATCACGTCTTGCGAGGATGCTGTGTTGTTGAAGCGGATGGGTTGTCGTTAAGCCCATTGGACCTTTTGAATGGGTCATCTCTCTAGGCTAGGACTGTGAACTGTCGACACATAAAGGATTTGTGCCCACAACATGACGGGTGCAATCATACCAGCACTAATGCACCGGATCCCATTAGAACTCTGAAGTTAAGCGTGCTTGGGCGAGAGTAGTACTAGGATGGGTGACCCCCTGGGAAGTCCTCGTGTTGTACCCCCACTTTTCAATTTTTTTTGCCCCGGTTAGGGTTGCCAAGATACTTTATCCACCACAATTCAATTTCCGAATCCCACGGCACCTTGGGCAAGACAACTTCGCTTCACGTAGAGGCTGGGCCCGTAAACCAAGGGCGTAGGGCTTGTGGCCAGGTCTCCGTCGCTCCGGTGCCCATAACTTCTAATCCGTAACGAGTTATGTGGCGCACAACATAACGTTGGAAAGCTCTCTAAGACCTCAAGTCTGCTTGGCTGGGCCAGTTTTCAGAGCCCAAAATCGAACGTTTTCATCAGTTTCGGGCCATTTTTCTTCTTTTGCTCTGTTTTTCCATCCCAGATCGTACGTTGTGAACTGTTAAAAGGACAACAACCTAACTCGTGGGATATTACAGGGTCCTAAAAATGGGTCGATATCACGTCTTACGAGGATACTGCGTTATTGAAGCGGATGGGTTGTCGTTAAGCCCATTGGGCCTTTTGAATGGGCCATCTATCTGGGCTGCGATTGTGAACCGTCAACACAAAAAGGATTTGTACCCTCAACGTGACGGGTGCGATCATACCTGCACTAATGCACCAGATCCCATCAGAACTCCGAAGTTAAGCGTGCTTGGGAGAGAGTAGTACTAGGATAGTTGACCCCATGGGAAGTCCTCGTGTTACACCCCCATTTTCAATTTTTTTTGCCCCAGTTAGGGTTGCCAAGATACTTTATCCACCACATTTCTATTATCGAATCCCACGGCATCTTGGGCAAGACAACTTCGTTTCACGTAGAGGCTGGGCACGCAAACCAGGTCTCCGTCAATCCGGCGCCCATTACTTTTGATCCGTAAGGAGTTACGTGGCGCACAACATACTGTTGGAAATCTCTCTGAGAGCTCTAGGACGTGGGCAGCAAGCCTGCACGGGTGCGCCAATTTTTGGAGCCCAAAATAGAAAGTTTTCATCAATTTTGGGCCACTTTTCTTCTTTTGCTCTGTTTTTCCGTCCCGAATCGTACGACGTGAGCTGTTAAAAGGATGACAACCTAATTCGCGAGACATTAGAGGGCCCTACAACTTGTCGATATCACGTCTTGCGAGGATATTTCGTTGTTGAAGCGGATGGGTTGTCGTTGAGCCCATTGGGCCTTTTAAATGGGCCATCTCTCTGGGCTAGGACTGTGAACCGTCAACAGATAAGGGATTTTCGCCCACAAAATGATGGTTGCGATCATACCAGCACTAATGCACTGAATCCCATCAGAACTCCAAAAGTTAAGCGTGCTTGGGCGAGAGTAGTACTAGGATAGGTGACCCCATGGGAAGTCCTCTTGTTGCACCCCCCATTTTCAATTTTTTTTGCCACGGTTAGGGTTACCAAGATACTTTATCCACCACATTTCTATTACCGAATCCCACGGCACCTTGGGCAACACAACTTCGCTTCACGTAGTGGCTGGGCCCGCAAACCGAGGGTGTAGGGCTTGTGACCAGGTCTCCGTCGCTCCGGTGCCATTAACTTTTAATCTGTAAGGAGTTACGCGACATATAGCATACCGTTCAAAAGCTCTACGGGAGCTCTACGTTGGGGGCATCAAGCCTGCTCGGCTGCGCCCGTTTTTACAACCAAAAATCGAACGTTTTCATCAGTTTCGGGCCACTTTTTTACATTTGCACATTTTTTCGTCCTGAATTGTATGTCGTGAGATGTTTAAAGGATGACAACCAAACTCGCGGGACATTAGAGGGCCCTACAACGCGTCCATATCACATCTTGTGAGTATGCTGTGTTGTTAAAGCGGATGGGTTGTCGGTAAGCCTATTGGGCCTTTAGAATAGGCCATCTCTCTAGGCTGGGACTGTGAACCGTCAATACATAAAGGATTTGTGCCCACAACATGATGGGTGTGATCATACCAACAATAAAGCACCGAATCCCATCAGAACTCCGAAGTTAAGCTTCCTTGGGCGAAAGTAGTACTAGGATGGGTGACCCCTTGGGAAGTTCTCATGTTGCACCCCCACTTTTCAATTTTTTTTTCCCTGATTAGGGTTGCCAAGATACTTTATCCTCCACATTTCTATTACCGAATCCCATGGCACCTTGGGCAACACAAGTTCGCTTCAAGTAGGGGCTGAGCCCGCAAACCGAGGGCATGGGGCTTGTGACCAGGTCTTTGTCGCTTCGGTGCCTATAACTTTTAATCCGTAAGAAATTACGTAACGCACAGCATACTGTTGGAAAGCTCTCCGAGAGCACTACGGCGGTGGCAGCAAGCTTGCTCAACTGTGCCTGTTTTCGGAGCTCAAAGTTGAACATTTTCATCAGTTTCAGGCCACTTTTCTTCTTTTGCTTTGTTTTTCCATCCCCGATCGTACATCATGAGCTATTAAACGGACGACAACCTAACTCGATGGAAATTAAAGGGTCCTACAATGCGTCGATATCACGTCTTACGAGGATGCTGAGTTGTTGAAGTGGATGGTTTGTCGTTTAGCCCATTGGGCCTTTTGAATGGGCTATCTCCTTGGGCTGGGACTGTGAACCATCGACACATAAAGGATTTGTGCCCTCAACATGACGGGTGTGATCATACCATCACTAATGCACCGGATCCCATCAGAACTCCGAAGTTAAGCCGGCTTGGGCGAGAGTAATACTTGGATGGGTGACCCTTGGGAAGTCCTCGTGTTGCACCTCCCATTTTCAATTTTTTTTGCCCCGGTTAGGGTTGCCAAGATACTTTATCCACCACATTTCTATTATCGAATCACACGGCACCTTGGGCAAGATAACTTCCCTTCACGTAGAGGCTGGGCCAGCAAACCGAGGGCGTCGGGCAAGTAACCTGGTCTCTGTCACTCTGGTGCCCATACCTTTTTATCCGTAAGGAGCTACGCGGCGCACAGCATACTGTTGAAAAGCTCTCCGGGAGCTCTACGACGGGGGCAGCATGCCTGGTCGGCTGCGCCTATTTTAGTAGCCCAAAATCGAACGTTTTTATCAGTTTCGGGCCACTTTTCTTCTTCTGTTATGTTTTTCCGTTTCGGATCATACGTCGTGAGCTGTTAAAAGGACGACAACCTAACTCGCGGGATATTACAGGTTCCTACAACGCGTCGATATCACGTCTTACGAGGATACAGCGTTGTTGAAGCGGATGGTTTGTCGTTAAGCCTATTGGGCCTTTTGAATGGGCCATCTCTCTGGGCTGGGACTGTGAACCGTCAACACATAAAGGATTTCTGCCTCAACATGACGGGTGCAATCATACTAGCACTGATGCACCGGATCCTATCAGAACTCCGAAGCTAAGCATGCTTGGGCGAGAGTAGTACTAGGATGGGTGACCCCCTAGGAAGTCCTTGTTGCCTCGGTTATGGTTGCCAAGATATTTATCCACCACATTTATTTTACAAAATCCCACGGCACATTGGGCAAGACAACTTTGCTTCACGTAGAGGCTGGGCTCGCAAAATGAGGGCGTGGGGCCTCTGACCAGGTCTCTGTCGCTCCAGTGCCCATAACTTTTGATTCGTAAGGAGTTATGCACCGCACAGCATACCGTTGGAAAGCTCCCTTAGTGCTCTACGACGTGGGTAGCGAGCCTACTCGGCTGTGCTTGTTTTCAGAGACCAAAATCGAACGTTTTCATCAGTTTTGGGCCACTTTTCTCCTCTTGCCCTTTTTTTTGTCCCGGATAGTACGTCGTGAGCTATTACAAGGACGACAACCTAACTCGCGGGATATTACAGGGCCTTACCATGCGTTGATATCACGTCTTTCGAGGATGCTGCATTGTTGAAGCAGATGGGTTGTCGTTAAGCCCATTGGGCCTTTTGAATGGGCCATATCTCTGGGTTGGGACTGTGAACCTTCAACATATAAAGGATTTGTGCCCTCAACATGACTGGTACAATCATACCAGCACTAATGCACCGGATCCCATCAGAACTCCGAAGTTAAGCATGCTTGGAAGACAGTAGTACTAGGATGGGTGACCCCCTGGGAAGTCCTCGTGTTGTACCCCCCTTTTCAATTTTTTTTGCCCCGGTTAGGGTTGCCAAGATACTTTATCCACCACATTTCTATTACCGAATCCCACGGGACATTGGGCAAGACAACTTCACTTCACGTAGAGGCTGGGCCCGCAAACCGAGGGCGTGGGGCTTGTAACGAGGTCTTCGTCACTCCGTTGCCCATAACTTTTTATCCGTCAGGAGTTACGCGGTGCACAACATACAGTTGGAAAGCTCTCCGAGAGCTCTACGATGAGGGCAGCATGCCTGGTTGGCAACGCCTATTCTTGTAGCTCAAAATTGAACGTTTTCATCAGTTTCGGGCCACTTTTCTTCTTTTGCTCCGTTTTTCTGTCTCGGATCGTACGTCGTGAGCTCTTCAAAGGATGACAACCAAACTCGCAGGATATTACAGGTTCCTACAATGCGTCGATATCACGTCTTGTGAGGATACTACGTTGTAGAAGCGGATGGGTTGTCGTTAAGCCCATTGGGCCTTTTGAATGGGCCATCTCTCTAGGCTACAACTGTGAACCATCAACACATAAGGGATTTGAGCCCTCAACATGACGGGTGCGATCATACCAGCACTAATGCACCGGATCCCATCAAAACTTCGAACTTAACCGTGCTTGGGCGAGAGTAGTACTAGGATGGGTGACCCTTGGGAAGTCCTCGTGTTGCACACCCCTTTTCAATTTTTTGTGCCCCGGTTAGGGTTGCCAAGATACTTTATCCACCATATTTCTATTACCGAATCACACGGCACCTTGGGCAAGACAACTTCGCTTCACGTAGAGGCTGGGCCTGCAAATCGAGAGTGTGGGGCTTGTAACCAGGTCTCCGTCGCTCCGGTGCTCATAAATTCATATCCGCAAGGAGTTACGCGAGGGCTGAGACTGCGAACCGTCAACACATAAAAGATTTGTGCCCTCAACAAGACGGGTGCAATCATACCAGCCCTGATGCACCGGATCCCATCAGAACTCCGAAGTTAAGCGTGTTTGGGCGAGAGTAGTACTAGGATAGGCGACCCCCCTGGGAAGTCCTCGTGTTGCACACCCCTTTTCAATTTGTTTTGCCCTGGTTAGGGTTACCAAGATACTTTATCCACCATATTTCTATTTTCGATTCTCACGGCACCTTAGGCAAGACAACTTCGCTTCACGTAGAGGCTGGGCCCACAAACCAAGGGCGTGGGGCTTGTTTCTAGGTCTCGGTCGGTCCGGTGCCCATAACTTTTAATCCGTAAGGAGTTACGCGGTGCACAGATACCGTTGGAAAGCTCTTCGAGAGCCTTACAATGTGGACAGCAAGCCTGCGGGGCTGCGCCTATTTTCGGAGCACAAAATCAAACATTTTCATCAGTTTCGGGCCACTTTTCTTCTTTTGCACTGTTTTTTCGTGCCGGATCGTACGTCGTGAGCTATTAAAAAGATGACAACCTAACTTGCGAGATATTTCAGGGCCCTACAGCGCGTCGATATCACGTCTTAGTTGGATGCTGCGTTGTTGAAGCGGATGGGTTGTCGTTAATCCCATCGGGCCTTTTGAATGGGGCATCTCTCTGGGCTGGGACTGTGAGCCGTCAACACATAAAGGATATGTGCCCTCAACATGACGGGTGCGATCATACCAGTACTAATGCATCGGATCCCATCAGAACTCCGAAGTTAAGCGTTCATGGGCGAGAGTAGTACTAGGATGGGTGACCCCCTGGGAAGTCCTCGTGTTGCACCCCCCTTTTCAAATTTTTTTACCCTGGTTAGGGTTGCCAAGATACTTTATCCACCAAATTTCTATTACTGAATCCCACGCCACCTTGGGCAAGACAACTTCGCTTCACGTAGAGGCTGGGCCCGCAAACCGAGGGCGTGGGGCTTGTGACCAGGTCTCCGTCGCTACGGTGCCCATAACTTTTAATTCGTAAGGAGTTACGCGATACACCGTATACCGTTGGAGAGCTCTCCGAGAGCTCTACGACGAGGGTAGCAAGCCTGCTCAGCTGTGCCTGCTTTCAAAGCCCAAAATTGAACGTTTTCATCAGTTTCGGGCTATTTTTCTAATTTTGCTTTGTTTTTCCATCCAGGATCGTACGATGTGTGCTGTCAAAATGACGACAACCTAACTCGTGGGATATTACAGGGCCGTACAACGCGTCGATATCATGTCTTACAAGGATGCTGCGTTGTTGAAGCGGATGGGTTGTCGTTAGCCCCATTGGGCCTTTTGAATGGGCCATTTCTCTGGGCTGGGACTGTGAACCGTCAACACATAAAGGATTTGTGCCCTCAACATGACGGGTGCGATCATACCAGCACTAATGCACTGGATCCCATCAGAACTCTGAAGTTAAGCGTGCTTGGATGAGAGTAGTACTAGAATGGGTGACCCCCTGGGATGTGCGCATGTTGCACACCCCTTTTAAATTTTTTTTGCCCCGGTTAGGGTTGCCAAGATACTTTATCCACCACATTTCTATTATCGAATCCCACGGCACCTTAGGCAAGACAACTTCGGTTCACGTAGAGGCTGGGTCCTTAAACAGAGGGCGTGGGGCTTGTGACCAAGTCTCTGTCGCTACGGTGCCCATAACTTTTAATCCATAAGGAGTTTCGCGATACACCGAACACTGTTGGAAAGCTCTCCGATAGCTCAACGACGAGGGCAGCAAGCCTGCTCGGCTGTACCTATTTTCGGAGCCCAAAATCGAACGTTTTCATCAGTTTCGGGCTATTTTTCTACATATGCTCTATTTTTTCATCCCGGATCATACGTCGTGAGCTGTTAAAAGGACGAACATCTTACTCGCGGGATATTTCAGGGCCCTACAACGTGTCAATATCACGTCTTACTAGGATGCTGAGTTGTTGAAGCGGATGGGTTGTCGTTAAGCCCATTGGGCCTTTTGAATGGGCCATCTCTCTGGGCTGGGACTGTGAACCGTCAACACATTAAAGGATTTGTGCCTCAACATGACGGGTGCGATCATACCAGTACTAATGTACCGGATCCATCAGAACTCCGAAGTTAAGCGAGCTAGGTCGAGAGCAGTACTAGAATGGGTGACCCCCTAGGAAGTACTCGTCTTGCAACCCCACATTTTCAATTTTTTTTTGCCCCGGTTAGGGTTGCCAAGATACTTTATCCACCATATTTCTATTAACGAATCCCACGGCACCTTGGGCAAGACAACTTCGCTTTGCCAAGATGTTGGGCCCGCAAACCGAAGGCATGGGGCTTGTGACCAGGTCTCCATCGCTCTGGTGCCCATAGCTTTTGATCCGTAAAGAGTTATACGGCGCACTGCATACCGTTGGAAAGCTCTCCGAAAGCTCTACAACTGGGGTAGCAAACATGCTCGGCTGCACCCATTTTTGGAACCCAAAATCAAACATTTTCATCAGTTTCAGGCCACTTTTCTCCTTTTGCCCTATTTTTCCGCCTAGGATTGTACGCCGTGAGCTATTAAAAGGACGACAACCTAACTCGCGGGACATTAGAGGGCCCTACAACGAGTCGATATCATATCTTGTGACGATGTTGCGTTGTTGAAGCAGATGAGTTGTCGTTAAACCCATTGGGCCTTTTGAATGGGCCATCTCTCTGGCCTGGGACTGTGAACCGTTAACAAAAAAAGGATTTGTGCCCTCAACATGACGGGTGCGATCATACCAGCACTAATGCACCTGATCCCATAAGAACTCTGAAATTAATCGTGCTTGGGCGAGAGTAGTACTTGGATGGGTGCCCCCTGGGAAGTACTCGTGTTGCACCCCCTTTTCAATTTTTTTTGCCTCGGTTAGTGTTGCCAAGATACTTTATCCATCACATTTCTGTTACCGAATCCCATGGCACCTTGGCCAAGACAATTTCGCTTCACGTAGAGGCTGGGCCCGCAAACCAAAGGCGTAGGGCTTTTGACCAGGTCCCCATCGCTCTGGTGCCCATAACTTTGGATCCATAAGAAGTTACATGGTACACAGCATACCGTTGGAAAGCTCTCAGAGAGCTCTACGACGTGGGCAGCAAACATGCTCGGCTGCGCCAATTTTTGGAGCTCAAAATCGAACGTTTTCATCCGTTTCAGGCCACTTTTCTTCTTTTGCTCAGTTTTTCCGTTCTGGATCATACGTCGTGAGCTGTTAAAAGGTCATCAACCTAACTCGCGGGACATTATAGGGCCCTAGAACGTGTCAATGTCAAGTCTTGCGAAGATGCTGCGTTGTTGAAGCAGATGGGTTGTTGTTAAGCCCATTGGGCCATTTGAATGGGCCATCTCTCTGGGCTGGGACTATGAACCGTGAACACATAAAGGATTTGTGCCCACAACATGACGGGTGCGATCATACCAGCACAAATGCACCGGATCCCATCAAAACTCCAAAGTAAAGCGTGTTTGGGCGAGAGTAGTACTCGGATGGGTGACCCCTTGGGAAGTCCTCGTGTTGCACCCCCAATTTTCAATTTTTTTTGCCCCGGTTACGGTTGCCAAGATACTTTATCCACCACATTTCTATTACCGAATCCCACGGCATCTTGGGGCAAGACAACTTCGCTTCACGTAGAGGCTGGGCCCGCAAACTGAGCGCGTAGGGCTTTTGACTAGGTCTCCGTCGCTCCAGTGCCTATAACTTTTGATCTGTAAGGAGTTACGCGGCGCACAGCATACGGTTGGATAGCTCTCCGAGAGCTCTACGACGGGAAAGGCATGCCTGGTCGGCTGTGCCTGTTTTCGTAACCCAAAATCGAACATTTTAATCAGTTTCAGGCTACTTTTCTTCTTTTGCTATGTTTTTCCATCTTGGATCGTACATTGTGAGCTGGTAAAAGGACGATAACCTAACTCGCGGGATATTACAGGTTCCTACAATGTGTCGATGCCACATCTTACAATGATACTGCGTTGTTGAAGCAGATGGGTTGTCGTTAAGCCCATTGGGCCTTTTGAATGGGCCATCTCTCTAGGCTGGACTGTGAACCGTCAACACATAAAGGATTTGTGCCCACAACATGACGGGTACGATCATACCAGCACTGATGCACCGAATCCCATCAGAACTCCAAAGTTAAGCGTGCTTGGGCGAGAGTAGTACTAGGACGGGTGACCCCTTGGTAAGTCCTCGTGTTGCACCCCCCTTTTCAATCTTTTTTGCCCCGATTAGGGTTGCCAAGATACTTTATCTACCACATTTCTATTACCGAATCCCAAGGTACCTTAGGCAAGACAACTTCGCTTTAGGTAGAGGCTGGGCCTGCAAACCGAGGGCATGGGGCTTTTGACTAGGTCTCCGTCTCTCCGGTGACTATAACTTTTGATCCGTAAGAAGTTACGCGGTGTACCGCATACCGTTGGAAAGCTTTCCGAGAGCTCTATGATGTGGACAGCAATCTTGCTCAGCTACAACCATTTTTGGAGCCCAAAATAGAACATTTTCATTAGTTTCTAGCTACTTTTCTTCTTTTGCTCTATTTTTTGATCCCGGATCATACGTCGTGAGCAGTTAAAAGGACAACAACCTAACTCGCGGGACATTAGAGGACCCTACAACACGTCGATACCACGTCTTGTGAGGATGCCGCATTTTTTAAGCGGATGGGTTGTCGTTAGGCCCATTTGGCATTTTGAATGGGCCATCTCTCAAGGCTGGGACTGTGAACTGTCAACACATAAAGGATTTGTGCCTCAATATGACGGGTGCAATCATACCAGCACTAATGCACCGGATCCCATCAGAACTCCGAAGTTAAGCGAGCTAGGGCGAGAGTAGTACTAGAATGGGTGACGCCCTGGGAAGTACTCGTGTTGCACCTCCATTTTCAATTTTTTTTGCCCTGGTTAGGGTTGCCAAGATACTTTATCCACCATATTTATGTTACCGAATCCCACGGCACCTTGGGCAAGACAACTACGCTTCACGTAGAGGCTGGGCCCACAAACCGAGGGCGTTGGGCTTGTAACCAGGTTTTCGTCGCTCCGGTGCCCATAACTTTTGATCCGTAAGGAGTTACACGGTGCACAGCATACCGTTGGAAAACTCTCGGAAAGCTCTACGATGGGGGAAGCATGCCTGGTCGGCCGTACCGGTTTTTTTAACCCAAAATTGAATGTTTTCATCAGTTTTGAGCCACTTTTCTTCTTCTGTTTTGATTTTCCATCTCGCATCGTACATCGTGAGCTGTTAAAAGGACGACAACCTGACTCGCGGGATAGTACAGGTTCCTACAACACGTCGATATCACATCTAACAAGGATACTGCGTTGTTGAAGCGGATGGGTTGTCGTTAAGCCCATTGGGCCTTTTGAATGGGCCATCTCTCTAGGCTGGGACCGTGAACCGTCAACACATAAAGGATTTATGCCCTCAGCATGACGGGTACGATCATACCAGCACTGTGCACCGGATCCCATCAGAACTTCGAAGTTAAGCGTGCTTGGGCGAGAGTAGTACTAGAATGGGTGACCCTTGGGAATTCCTCGTGTTGCATCCCCTTTTCAATTTTTTTGCCCCGGTTAGGGTAGCCAAGATACTTTATCCACAACATTTCTATTACCGAATCCCATGGCACCTTGGGCAAGACAACTTCGCTTCACGTAGAGGCTGGGCCCGCAAACCGAGGGCGTGGGGCTTGTGAGGAGGTCTCGGCCGCTCCGGTGCTCATTACTTTTAATCCGCAAGGAGTTACGCGGTGCACAGCATACCGTTGGAAAGCTCTTCAGGAGCTCTATGACGTGGGTAGCAAGCTTGCTCAGCTGCGCCCATTTTTGGAGCGCAAAATTGAACGTTTTCATCAATTTCGGGCCACTTTTCTTCTTTTGCTCTATTTTTTCGTCCCATATCAAACGTCATGAGCTGTTAAAAGGGCGACAACCTAACTCGCAGGACATTATTGGGCACTACAACGCGTCGATATCACGTCTTACGAGGATGCTGCGTTGTTGAAGCAAATGGGTTGTCGTTAAACCCATTGGGCCTTTTGAATGGGCTATCTCTTTGGGCTGGGACTGTGAACCATCAACACATAAAGGATTTGTGCTCTCAACATGAAGGGTGCAATCATACCAGCACTCATGCACTGGATCCCATCAGAACTCCAAAGTTAAGCGTGCTTGGGCGAGAGTAGTACTAGGATGGGTGACCCCCTGGGAAGTCTTCGTGTTGCACCCCCCTTTTCAATTTTTTTTTTGTCCCGGTTAGGGTAGCCAAGATACTTTATCCACCACATTTATATTATCGAATCCCACGGCACCTTGGGCAAGACAACTACGCTTCATGTAGAGGCTGGGCCCGCAAACCGAGGGCGTAAGGCTTATAACTAGGTCTCCGTCGCTCCGGTGCCCATAACTTTTGATCCGTAAGGAGTTATGCGACGCACAGCATACCGTTGGAAAGCTCTCAGAGAACTCTACGACTGGGGAAGCATGCTTGATTAGCTATGCTGGTTTTCCTAAACCAAAATAGAACGATTTCATCAGTTTCGAGCCACTTTTCTTCTTCTGTAATATTTTTCCATCTCGGATCGTACGTCGTGAGCTGTTAAAAGAAGGACAACCTAACTCGCAGGATATTACAGGTTCCTACAACACGTCTATATCACATCTAACAACGATACTGCGTTGTTGAAGTGGATGGGTTATCGTTAAGCCCATTGGGCCTTTTGAATAGGCCATCTCTCTAGGCTGGGACCGTGAACCGTCAACACATAAAGGATTTATGCCTTCAGCATGACGGGTATGATCATACCAGCACTGTGCACCAGATCCCATCAAAACTCCGAAGTTAAGCGTGCTTGGGCGGGAGTAGTACTAGAATGGGTGACCCCTGGGAAGTCCTCGTGTTGTACCCCCCTTTTCAATTTTTTTTGCCCCGGTTAGGGTATCCAAGATACTTTATCCACCATATTTCTATTACCGAATCCCACGGCACATTGGGCAAGACAACTTCGCTTCACGTAGAGGCTGGGCCCGCAAACCGAGGGCGTGGGGCTTGTGACCAGGTCTCCACCGCTCCGGTGCCCATAACTTTTAATCCGTAAGGAGTTACGTGATGCACAACATACCGTTGGAAAGCTCTCCGAGAGCTCTATGACGTGGGTAGCTAGCTTGTTCAGTTGCGCCTATCTTTGGAGCACAAAATCGAACGTTTTCATCAGTTTCGGTCCACTTTTCTTCTTTTGCTCTATTTTTTCGTCCCAGATCAAACGTCGTGAGCAGTTAAAAGGGCGACAATGTAACTCGCGGGACATTAGAGGGCACTACAACACGTCGATATCACGTCTTGCAAGGATGCTGCGTTGTTGAAGCGGATGGGTTTTCATTATGCCCATTGGGCCTTTTGAATGGGCCATCTCTCTAGGCTAGGACTGTGAACCGTCAACACATAAAAGATTTGTGCCCACAACATGACGGGTGTGATCATACCAGCACTAATGCACCGGATCCCATCAGAACTCCAAAGTTAAGCGTGCTTGGGCGAGAGTAGTACTAGGATTGGTGACCCCTTAGGAAGTCCTCGTGTTGCAGCCCCCCTTTTCAATTTTTTTTGCCCTGATAGGGTTGCCAAGATACTTTATCCACCACATTTCTATTACCGCATCCCACGACATCTTGGGCAAAACAACTTCGCTTCACGTAGAGGCTGGGCCCACAAACCGAGGGCGTACGACTTTTGACCAGATCTCCGTTGCTCCGGTGCCCATAATTGTTGATCCGTAAGGAGTTACGCGGTGCACAACATACCGTTGGAAAGCTCTCTGAGAGCTCTACGACGGGGGAAGTATGTCTGGACGGCTTCGCCTATTTTCTTAACCCAAAATTGAACATTTTTATCAGTGTCGAGCCACTTTACTACTTTTGCTATGTTTTTCCATCTCGGATCGTACGTTGTGAGCTGTTAAAAGGACGACAACCTAACTCACGAGATATTACAGGTTCTTACAACGCGTTGACATTACATCTTACAAGGATACTATGTTGTTGAAGCGGATGGGTTGTCGTTCAGCCCAATGGGCCTTTTGAATGGGCCATCACTTTAGGCTGGGACTATGAACCGTCAACAAATAAAGGATTTATACCCTCAACATGATGAGGGCGTTCATACCAGCACTGATGCACCGGATCCCATCAGAACTCCGAAGATAAGCGTGCTTGTGCAGGAGTAGTACTAGGATGGGTGACCCCCTGCGAAGTCCTCGTGTTGCACACCCCTTATCAATTTTTTTTGCCCCGATTAGGTTAGCCAAGATACTTTATCCACCACATTTCTATGACCGAATCACACGGCACCATGGGCAAGACAACTTCGCTTCACGTTGAGGCTGGGCCCTCAAACCCAGGGCATGGGGCTTGTGACCAGGTCTCTGTCGCTCCGGTGCCCATAACTTTTAATCGGTAAGGAGTCGAACGGCGTAGATCATACCGTTGGAAAGCTCTCTGAGAGCTCAATGACGGGGGCAGCAAGCCTGCTCAGCTGCGCCCATTTTTGGAGCCCAAAATCGAAAGTTTTCATCAGTTTTGGGCTACTTCTCTTCTTTTGCAATGTTTTTCCATCCTGGATCGTACGACATGAGCTGTTAAATGGACGACAACCTAACTCGCGGGAGATTAGAAGGCCTTAAAACGCGTCGATATCACGTCTTGCGAGGATGCAGTGTTGTGAAGCGGATGGGTTGTCGTTAAGCCCATTGGGTCTTTTGAATGGGCCATCTCTCTGGGCTGGGATTGTGAACTGTCAACACATAAAGGATTTGTGCCCTCAACATGACGGGTGCGATCATACCAGCACTAATACACCGAATCCCATCAGAACTCCGAAGTTAAGCGTGCTTGGGCAAGAGTAGTACTAGAATGGGTGACCCCATGGGAAGTCCTTGTGTTGCACCCCCCTTTCCAATTTTTTTTGCCCCGGTTAGGGTTGCCAAGATACTTTATCCACCACATTTCTATTACCGAATCCCACGGCACATTGGGCAAGACAACTTCGCTTCACGTAGAGGCTGGGCCTACAAACCGAGGGCGTGGGGCTAGTGACTAGGTCTCCGTCGCTCCGGTGCCAATAACTTTTTAATCTGTAAGGAGTTACGCAGTGCACAACATACCGTTGGAAAGCTCTACGAGAGCTCTATGACAAGGGCAACAAGCCTGCTAGGCTGTGCCTATTTTCGGAGCCCAAAATTGAACGTTTTCATCAGTTTCGGGCCACTTTTCTTCTTTTGCACTATTTTTCCGTAACGGATTGTACGATATGAGCTTTTAAAAGGACGACAACCTAACTCGCTGGACAATAGAGGGCCCTGCAATGCGTCGATATTATGTCTTGTGAAGAAGCAGCGTTGTTGAAGCGGATGGGTTGTCGTTAAGCCCATTGGGCCTTTTGAATGGGCTATCTCTCTGGGCTGGGACTGTGAACTGTCAACACATAAAGGATTTGTGCCCTCAACATGATGGGTGCGATCATACCAGCAGTGATTCACCTTATCCCCTCAGAACTCCGAAGTTAAGCATGCTTGGACGAGAGTAGTACTAGGATAGGTGACCCCCTAGTAAGTCCTCGTGTTGCATTCCCCTTTTCAATTTTTTTTTGCCCCCGTTAGGGTTGCCAAGATACTTTATCCTCCACTTTTCTATTACCGATTCCCAAGGCACCTTGGGCAAGACACCTTCACTTCACGTAGAGGCTGGGCCTACATACCGAGGGCGTGGGACTTGTGACCAAGTCTCCGTCGCTCCGGTGCCAATAACTTTTAATATGTAAGGAGTTACGCGGCGCACAGCATACCGTTGGAAAGTTCTCCGAGAGCTCTATGACGAGGGAAGCAAGCCTACAAGGCTGCATCTATTTTCGGAGCACAAAATTGAACATTTTCATCAGTTTCAGGCCACTTTACTTTTTTTCCTCTATTTTTCCGTAACGGATCGTACGACATGAGCTTTTAAAAGGACGACAACCTAACTCGTGGGACATTAAAGGGCCCTACAACGCGTTGATATAACATCTTGCAAGGTTATAGCGTTGTTGAAGCGGATGGGTTGTCGTTAAGCCCATTGGGCCTTTTGAATGGGCCATCTCTCTGGGCTGGGATTGTGAACTGTCAACACATAAAGGATTTGTGCCCTCAACATGACTGGTGTAATCATACCAGCACTAATGCACCAGATCCCATCAGAACTCCGAAGTTAAGCGTTCTTGGGCGAGAGTAGTATTAGGATGGGTGACCCCTTTGGAAGTCCCCATCTTGCACCCCTCTATTCAATTTTTTTTGCCCCAGTTAGGGTTGCCAAGATACTTTATCCAGCACATTTCTATTACCGAATCCCATGGCATCTTGGGCAAGACAACTTCGCTTCACTTAGAGGCTGGGCCCGCAAACTGAGGGCGTAGGGCTTTTGACCAAGTCTCCGTCGCTCCGGTGGCCATAACTTTTGATCCGTAAGGAGCTACGCGGTGCACAGTATACCGTTGGAAAGCTCTCCGAGAGCTCTACAATGTGGGCAGCAAACTTGCTCGGTTGTAACCGTTTTTGGAGCCCAAAATTGAACGTTTTCATCAGTTTCAAGCCACTTTTCTTCTTTTCCATCCCGGATCGTACGTCGTGAGTTTTTAAAAGGATGACAACCTAACTCATGGGACATTAGAGGGCCCTACAATGCGTCGATATCACGTCTTCGGAGGATGCTACGTTGTTGAAGATGATGGGTTGTCGTTAAGTCCATTAGGCCTTTTGAATGGGCCATCTCTCTGGGCTGGGACTGTGAACCGTCAACACAAAAAGGATTTGTGCCCACAAATGACGGGTGCGATCATACCAACACAAATGCACCGGATCCCATCAAAATTCCGAAGTCAAGGATGCTTGGGTGGGAGTAGTACAAGGATGGGTGACCCCCTGCGAAGTCCTCGTGTTGCACCCCCCTTTTAAATTTTTTTTGCACTGGTTAGGGTTTCCAAGATACTTTATCTACCACATTTCTATGACCGAATCCCACAGCACCTTGGGCAAGACAACTTCGCTTCACGTAGAGGCTATGCCCGCAAACCGAGGGCGTAGGGCTTGGGACCAGGTCTCCATCGCTCCGATGCCCATAACTTTTGATCCGTAAGGAGTTACGTGACGCACAACATACCGTTGGAAAGCTTTCCGAGAGCTCTACGCCGTGGGCAGCAAGCATGCTCAGCTGCACTCATTTTTGGAGCCCAATATCGAATGTTTTCATCAGTTTCGGCCCACTTTTCTTCTTTTGCTCTATTTTTTCATCACGGATCATACGTTGTGAGCTGTTAAAAGGATGACAACCTAACTCGCGGGACATTAGAGGGACTTACAATACGTCGATATCACGTCTTACGAGGATGCTGGTTGTTAAAGCGCATGGTTTGTCGTTAAGCCCATTGGGCCTTTTGAATGGGCCATCTCTCTGGGCTGCGACTGTGAACCGTCAACACATAAAGGATTTCTCCCCACAACATGACGGGAGCAATCATACAAGCACTAATGCACTGGATCCCATCAGAACTCCGAAGATAAGCGTGCTTGGGCGAGAGTAGTACTAGTATGGGTGACCCCCTGGGAAGTCCTCGTGTTGCACCCCCCCTTTTCAATTTTTTTTGCCCCAGTTAGGGTCCCCAAGATACTTTATCCACCCCATTTCTGTTACCAAATCCCACGGCACATTGGGCAAGATAATTTCGTTTCACGTTGAGGTTGGGCCCACAAACCGAGGGCGTAGGGCTTGTGACCAGGTCTCCGTCACTCCAGTGCCCAAAACTTTTAATTTGTAAGGAGTTACGCGATGCAAAGCATACCGCTGGAAAGCTCTGCGAGAACTCTACGACTGGGGTAGCAATCCTGCTCGGCTGTGCCTGTTTTCATAGCCCAAAATTGAACTTTTTCATCAGTTTCAGGCCACTTTTCTTCTTTTGCTCAGTTTTTTCATCCCGGATCGTACGTCGTGAGCTGCTAAAAGGACGACAACCTAACTCGTGGAATATTATAGGGCCCTACAACGCGTCGATATCACGTCTTGCGGGGATGCTCTGTTATTGAAGAAGATGGGTTGTCATTAAGCCCATTAGGCATGTTGAATGGGCTATCTCTCTGGGTTGGGACTGTGAACCGTCAACACATAAAGGATTTGTGCCCACAACATGACGAGTGTCATCATACCAGCACTAATGCACCGGATCCCAACAGAACTCTGAAGTTAAGTGTGCTTGGACAAGAATAGTACTAGGATGGGTGACCCCCTGGGAAGTCCTCGTGTTGCACCCCCTTTTTCAATTTTTTTTGCCCCGGTTAGGGTTGCCAAGATACTTTATCCACCATATTTCTATTACCAAAGCCCACGGCATCTTGGGCAAGACAACTTCGCTTCACGTAGAGGCTGGGCCAGCAAAACCGAGGGCGTAGGGCTTTCGACTAGGTCTCCGTTGCTCCGGTGAGTATAACTTTTGGTCGGTAAGGAGTTATATGGCGCACAGCATACCGTTGGAAAGCTCTCCGAGAGCTCTGCGACGGGGGCAGAAAGAATGCTCGGCTTCGCCCATTTTTGGAACCCAAAATCGAACATTTTCATCAATTTCGGTCCATTTTCATCTTTTGCTCTGTTTTTCCGTCCCAGATCATACGTCGTGTGCTGTTAAAAGGACGAAAACCTAACTCGCCGGACATTAGAGGGCCCTACAATGCATCGATATCACGTTTTGCGAGGATGCTATGTTGTTGATGCGGATGGGTTGTCGTTAAGCCCATTGGGCATTTTGAATGGGCCATCACTCTAGGCTGGGATTATGAATCGTCAACAAATAAAGGATTTGTGCCCACAACATGACGGGTGCGATCATACCAGCACTAATGCAACGAATCCCATCAGAACTCTGACGTTAAGCGTGCTTGGGCGAGAGTAGTACTGGGATGGGTGACCCCCTAGGAAGTCCTCGTGTTGCACCCCCTATTTTCAATTTTTTTTGCCCCGGTTAGGGTTTCCAAGATACTTTATCCAACACATTTCTATTACCGAGTCCCACGACATCTTCAACAAGACAACTTGGCTTCACGTAAAGGCTAGGCTCGCAAACCGAGGGCGTGGGGCGTGTGACCAGGTCTCCGTCAGTCCGGTGCCCATAACTTTTAATCTGTATGGAGTTACGTGACGCACAGCATACAGTTGGAAAGCTCTCCGAGAGCTCAACGTCGGGGGTAGCAAGCCTGCTCGGCTGTGCCTGTTTTCGGAGCCCAAAATCAAACTTTTTTTATCAGTTTCGAACCACTTTTCTACTTTTCCTTTGTTTTTTCGTCCCGGATCGTACGTCGTGAGTCGTTAAAACGACGACAACCTAACTTGCGAGATATTACAGGGCCCTACAACGCGTCGATATCACGTCTAATGAGGATGCTGCGTTGATGAAGCGAATGGGTTCTCGTTAAGCCCATTGAGCCTTTTGAATGGACCATCTCTCTGGGTCGGGACTGTGAACCGTCAACACATAAAGGATTTGTACCCTCAACATGATGGGTGCGATCATACCAGCACTAATGTACTGGATCCCATCAGAACTCCGAAGTTTAGCGTGCTTGGGTGAGAGTAGTACTGGGATGGGTGACCCCCTGGGAAGTACTCGTGTTGCTCCCCCTTTTTCAATTTTTTTTGCCCCGGTTAGGGTTGCCCAAATACTTTATCCACCACATTTTTATTATCGAATCCCACACCATCTTGGGCAAGACAACCTCACTTCACGTAGAGGCTGGGCCCGCAAAACTGAGGGCGAAGGGCTTTTGACCAAGTCTCTGTCGCTCCGATGCCCATAACTTTTGGTCTGTCAGGAGTTGCGCGGCGCACAGCATACCGTTGGAAAGCTCTCCGAGTGCTCTACGACGGGGGTAGCAAGCCTGCTCGGCTGCGCCAATTTTTTGTGCCCAAAATGGAATGTTTTCATCAGTTTCGGTCCACTTTTCTTCTTTTGCTCTGTTTTTTCGTCCCAGATCGTACATCGTGAGCTGCTAAATGGATGACAACCTAACTCGCGGGACATTAGAGGCCCCTACAATGCATCGATATCACGTCTTACGAGGATCTTGTGTTGTTGAAGCGGATGGGTTGTCGTTAAGCCCGTTGGGCCTTTTGAATAGGCCATCTCTCTAGGCTGGGACTGTGAACCATCAACACATCAAGGATTTCTGCCCACAACATGACGGGTACAATCATACCAGCACTAATGCACTAGATCCCATCAGAACTCCGAAGTTAAGCGTGCTTGGGCGAGAGTAGTACTAGGATAGGTGACCAGGTCTCCGTCGCTCCAGTGGCCATAACTTTTGATCCGTAAGGACCTACGCGGCGCACAGCATACTATTGGAAAGCTCTCCGAGAGCTCTACGACGTGGGCAGAAAACCTGCTTGTCTGCAACGCTTTTGGGAGCCCAAAATCGAAAGTTTCCAACAGTTTCAGGACACTTTTCTTCATTTGCTTTATTTTTCTGTCCCGGATCGTACGTCGTGAGCTGTTAAAAGGATGACAACCTAACTCATGGGACATTAGAGGGCCCTGCAACGCGTCGATATCACATCTTGGGAGGATGCTACGTTGTTGAAGCGGATGGGTTGTCGTTAAGCCCATTAAGCCTTTTGAATAGGCCATCTCTCTGGGCTGGGACTGTGAACCGTCAACACAAAAAGGATTTGTTCCGACAACATGACGGATGCGATCATACCAACACTAATGCACCGGATCCCATCAGAACTCCGAAGTTAAGCATGCTTGGGCGGGAGTAGTATTAGGATGGGTGACCCCCTGGGAAGTCCTCGTGTTACACCCCCCCTTTTAAATTTTTTTTGTACCTGTTGGGGTTGCCAAGATACTTTATCCAACACATTTCTATTACCGAATCCCACGGCACCTTGGGCAAGACAACTTCGCTTCACGTAGAGGCTGGGCCTCTAAACCAAGGGCGTAGGGCTTGGGACCAGGTCTCCGTTGCTCCGGTGCCCATAACTTTTGATCCGTAAGGAGTTACGCAGCGCACAGTATACCGGTGGAAAGCTCTTCGACAGCTCTACGATGGGAGCAGCAAGCCTGCTCAGCTGCACCCATTTTGTAGCCCAAAATCGAACGGTTTCATCAGTTTTGGGCTACTTTTATTCTTTTCCTTTGTTTTTCCGTCCCGGATCGTATGACATCAGTTGTTAAAAGGACGACAACCTAACTCGCGGGATATTAGAGGGCCCTACAACGCGTCGATATCACATCTTTCGACGATGCAGCATTGTGGAAGCAGATGGGTTGTCGTTAAGCCCATTGGGCCGTTTGAAAGGGCTATCACTCTAGGCTGGGGCTGTGAACCGTCAACACATAAAGGATTTGTGCCCACAACATGTTGGGAGCGATCATACCATCACTAATGTACCGGATCCCATCAGAACTCCGAAGATAAGCGTGCTTGGGCGAGATAAGTTCTAGGATGGGTGACCCCTGGGAAGTCCTCGTGTTGCAACCCCCCGTTTTCAATTTTTTTTGCCCCGGTTAGGGTTGGCAGGATACTTTATCCACCACATTTCTATTACTGAATCCCATGGCACCATAGGCAAGACAACTTCGCTTAACGTAGAGGCTTAACGTAGAGTCTGGGCCTGCAAACCGAGGGTGTGGGGCATGTGACCAGGTCTCTGTCGCTCCTGCGTACATAACTTTTAATCCGTAAGGAGTTACATGGCGCACAGCATACCGTTGGAAAGCTCTTTGAGAGCTCTACGACGTGGCCAGCAAGCCTGCTCGGCTGTGCTTATTTTTGGAGCCCAAAATTGAACGTTTTCATTAGTTTTAGGCCACTTTTCTTCTTATGCTCTGTTTTTCCATCCCGGATTGTACGTCGTGAGCTGTTAAAAGGACGACAACCTAACTCGCGGGACATTAGAGGGCCCTACAACGCATCGATATCACGTGTTGCAAGGATGCTGCGTTGTTGAAGCGGATGGGTTGTCGTTCAGCCCATTAAGCCTTTTGAATGGGCCATATCTCTGGGCTGGGACTGTAAACTGTCAACACACAAAGGATTTGTGCCCACAACATGACGGGTGCAACCATACCAACACTAATGCACCAGATCCTATCAGAACTCCAAAGTTAAGCATGCTTGGGCGAGAGTAGTACTAGGATGGGTGACCCCCTAGGAAGTCCTCGTGTTGCACCCCCCATTTTCAATTTTTTTGCCCCGGTTAGGATTGCCAAGATACTCTATCCACCACATTTCTATTACCGAATCCCATGGCACCATGGGCAAGACAACTTCGCTTCACGTAGAGGCTGGGCCCGTAAACCGAGGGCGTGGGCTTGTGACCAGGTCTCTGTCGCTTCGGTGTCTATAACTTTTAGTTCGTAAGGAGTAACGCGACGTACAACATACCGTTGGAAAGTTCCCCGAGAGCTCTACGATGGGGGCAGCAAGCCTGCTCGGCTGTGCCTGTTTTCAGAGCCCAAAATTGAACTTTTTCATCAGTTTCGGGCCATTTTTCTTCTTTTGCTCGATTTTTCGGTCCTAGAACGTACCTTGTGAGCTGTTAAAAGGATGACAACCTAACTCGCGGGATATTACAAGGTCCTACATCGCGTCGATATCACCCCTTATGAGGATACTGTGTTGTTCAAACGGATGGGTTGTTGTTAAGCCCATTGGGCCTTTTGAATGGGCCATCACTCTAGGCTGGGTCTGTGAACCGTCAACACATAAAGGATTTGTGCCCTCAACATGACGGGTGCGATCATACTAGCAACAATGCACCGGATCTCATCAGAACTCCGAAGTTAAGCATGCTTGGGCGAGAGTAGTACTAGGATGGGTGATCCCGTGGGAAGTCCTAGTGTTGCACCACCCCCCCCCTTTCAATTTTTTTTCCCCGATTAGGGTTGCCAAGATACTTTATCCACCACATTTCTTTTACCGAATCCCACGGCATGTTGGTCACGAAAACTTCGCTTCACATAGAGGCTAGGCCCGCAAACCGAGGGCGTGGGGATTCTGACTAGGTCTCTGTCGCTCCGGTGCCCATAACTTTTAATCCTTAAGGAGTTATACGGTGCACTGCATTCCGTTGGAAAGCACCCCGAGAGCTCTATGACGAGGGCACCAAGTCTGCTTAGCTGCACCTATTTTTGGAGCCCAAATTCGTACTTTTTTTATCAATTTTGGGCCACTTTTCTTTTTTTGCAATGTTTTTTCATCGTGGATCGTATGTCGTGAGCTATTAAAAGGATGACAACCTAACTCGCGGGATATTACAGGGTCCAACAATGCATCGATATCACGTCTTACGAGGATGTTGCGTTGTTGAAGCAGATATGTTATCGTTAAGCCTATTGGGCCTTTTGAATGGGCCATCTCTTTGGGTTGGGAGTCTGACCCGCCAACAAATAAAGCATTCATGCCCTCAACATGACGAGTGCGATCTTACCAGCACTGATACACCGGATCCCGTGTTGCACCCCCCATTTACAATTTTTTTTGCCCCGGTTAGGGTTGCCAAGATACTTTATCCACCACATTTCAGTTACCGATTCCCATGGCACCTTGGGCAAGACAACTTCGTTTCACGTTGAGGTTGGGCCCACGAAACCGAGGGCGTAGGGCTTATGACCAGGTCTCTGTCGCTCCAGTGCCTATAACTTTTAATCCGTAAGGAGTTACGCGACGAACAGCATACCGTTGGAAATCTCTTCGAGAGCTATATGACTGGGGCCGCAAGCCAGCTTGGCTGTGCCTGCTTGGCTGTGCCTGCTTCCAAAGCCCAAAATTGAACTTTTTCATCAGTTTCGGGCCCATTTTCTTCTTTTGCTCAGTTTTTTCATCTCGGATCGGATGTCGTGAGCTGCTAAAAGGATGACAACCTAACTCGCGGGATATTATAGGGCCCTACAACGCATCAATATCACATCTTGCGGGGATGTTGTGTTATTGAAGCGGATGGGTTGTCGTTAAGCCCATTGGGCCTATTGAATGGGCCATCTCTCTGGGCTGGGACTGTGAACCATCAATACATAAAGGATTTGTTCCCACAACATGACGGATGCGATCATACCAACACTAATGCACCGGATCCCATCAGAACTCCGAAGTTAAGCATGCTTGGGCGGGAGTAGTATTAGGATGGGTGACCCCCTGGGAAGTCCTCGTGTTACACCCCCCCTTTTAAATTTTTTTTGTACCGGTTGGGGTTGCCAAGATACTTTATCCAGCACATTTCTATTACCGAATCCCATGGCACCTTGGGCAAGACAACTTCGCTTCACGTAGAGGCTGGGCCTCTAAACCGAGGGCGTAGGGCTTGGGACCAGGTCTCCGTTGCTCCGGTGCCCATAAATTTTGATCCGTAAGGAGTTACGCAGCGCAAAGCATACCGGTGGAAAGCTCTTCGACAGCTCTACGATGGGAGCAGCAAGCCTGCTCAGCTGCACCCATTTTGTAGCCCAAAATCGAACGGTTTCATCAGTTTTGGGCTACTTTTCTTCTTTTTCTTTGTTTTTCCGTCCTGGATCGTATGACATCAGTTGTTAAAAGGACGACAACCTAACTCGCGGGATATTAGAGGGCCCTACAACGCGTCGATATCACATCTTTCGACGATGCAGCATTGGGGAAGCAGATGGGTTGTCGTTAAGCCCATTGGGCCGTTTGAAAGGGCTATCACTCTAGGCTGGGGCTGTGAACCGTCAACACATAAAGGATTTGTGCCCACAACATGTCGGGAGCGATCATACCATCACTAATGTACCGGATCCCATCAGAACTCCGAAGATAAGCGTGCTTGGGCGAGATAAGTTCTAGGATGGGTGACCCCTGGGAAGTCCTCGTGTTGCAACCCCCCGTTTTCAATTTTTTTTGCCCCGATTAGGGTTGGCAGGATACTTTATCCACCACATTTCTATTACTGAATCCCACGGCACCATAGGCAAGACAACTTCGCTTAACGTAGAGGCTTAACGTAGAGTCTGGGCCTGCAAACCGAGGGTGTGGGGCATGTGACCAGGTCTCTGTCGCTCCAGCGTACATAACTTTTAATCCGTAAGGAGTTACGTGGCGCACAGCATACCGTTGGAAAGCTCTTTGAGAGCTCTACGACGGGGCCAGCAAGCTTGCTCGGCTGTGCCTATTTTCGGAGCCCAAAATTGAACGTTTTCATTAGTTTTGGGCCACTTTTCTTCTTATGCTCTGTTTTTCCATCCCGGATTGTACGTCGTGAGCTGTTAAAAGGACGACAACCTAACTCGCGGGACATTAGAGGGCCCAACAACGCGTCGATATCACGTGTTGCAAGGATGCTGCGTTGTTGAAGCGGATGGGTTGTCGTTCAGCCTATTAAGCCTTTTGAATGGGCCATATCTCTGGGCTGGGACTGTAAACTGTCAACACATAAAGGATTTGTGCCCACAACATGACGAGTGCAACCATACCAACACTAATGCACCAGATCCTATCAGAACTCCAAAGTTAAGCATGCTTGGGCGAGAGTAGTACTAGGATGGGTGACCCCCTAGGAAGTCCTCGTGTTGCACCCCCCCTTTTCAATTTTTTTGCCCCGGTTAGGATTGCCAAGATACTCTATCCACCACATTTCTATTACCGAATCCCACGGCACCATGGGCAAGACAACTTCGCTTCACGTAGAGGTTGGGCCCGTAAACCGAGGGCGTGGGCTTGTGACCAGGTCTCTGTCGCTTCGGTGTCTATAACTTTTAGTTCGTAAGGAGTGACGCGACGTACAACATACCGTTGGAAAGTTCCCCGAGAGCTCTACAATGGGGGCTGCAAGCCTGCTCGGCTGTGCCTGTTTTCAGAGCCCAAAATTGAACTTTTTCATCAGTTTCGGGCCATTTTTCTTCTTTTGCTCGATTTTTCGGTCCTAGAACGTACGTTGTGAGCTGTTAAAAGGACGACAACCTAACTCGCGGGATATTACAAGGTCCTACATCGCGTCGATATCACCCCTTATGAGGATACTGTGTTGTTCAAACGGATGGGTTGTTGTTAAGCCCATTGGGCCTTTTGAATGGGCCATCACTCTAGGCTGGGTCTGTGAACCGTCAACACATAAAGGATTTGTGCCCTCAACATGACGGGTGCGATCATACTAGCAACAATGCACCGGATCTCATCAGAACTCCGAAGTTAAGCATGCTTGGGCGAGAGTAGTACTAGGATGGGTGACCCCGTGGGAAGTCCTAGTGTTGCACCCCCCCTTTCAATTTTTTTCCCCGATTAGGGTTGCCAAGATACTTTATCCACCACATTTCTTTTACCGAATCCCACGGCATGTTGGGCACGAAAACTTCGCTTCACATAGAGGCTAGGCCCGCAAACCGAGGGCGTGGGGCTTCTGACTAGGTCTCTGTCGCTCCGGTGCCCATAACTTTTAATCCTTAAGGAGTTATACGGTGCACTGCATTCCGTTGGAAAGCTCCCCGAGAGCTCTATGACGAGGGCACCAAGTCTGCTTAGCTGCACCTATTTTTGGAGCCCAAATTCGTACTTTTTTATCAGTTTTGGGCCACTTTTCTTTTTTTGCAATGTTTTTTCATCTTGGATCGTATGTCGTGAGCTATTAAAAGGATGACAACCTAACTCGTGAGATATTACAGGGTCCAACAATGCATCGATATCACGTCTTACGAGGATGCTGCGTTGTTGAAGCCGATATGTTATCGTTAAGCCCATTGGGCCTTTTGAATGGGCCATCTATTTGGGTTGGGAGTGTGAACCATCAACACATAAAGGATTTATGCCCTCAACATGATGAGTGCGATCTTACCAGCACTGATACACCGGATCCCGTGTTGCACCCCCCCTTTACAATTTTTTTTGCCCCGGTTAGGGTTGCCAAGATACTTTATCCACCATATTTTTGTTACCGATTCCCATGGCTCCTTGGGCAAGACAACTTCGTTTCACGTTGAGGTTGGGCCCACAAAACCGAGGGCGTAGGGCTTATGACCAGGTCTCTGTCGCTCCAGTGCCTATAACTTTTAATCCATAAGGAGTTACGCGACGAACAACATACCGTTGGAATTCTCTGCGAGAGCTATATGACTGGGGCCGCAAGCCTGCTTGGCTGTGCCTGCTTCCAAAGCCCAAAATTGAACTTTTTCATCAGTTTCGGGCCCATTTTCTTCTTTTGCTCAGTTTTTTCATCTCAAATCGGATGTCGTGAGCTGCTAAAAGGACGACAACCTAACTCGCGGGATATTATAGGGCCCTACAACGCGTCAATATCACATCTTGCGGGGATGTTGTGTTATTGAAGCGGATGGGTTGTCGTTAAGCCCATTGGGCCTATTGAATGGGCCATCTCTCTGGGCTGGGACTGTGAACCATCAATACATAAAGGATTTGTACCCACAACATGATGGGTTCGATCATACCAGCACTAATGCATCGGATCCCAACAGAACTCCGAAGTTAAGTGTGGTTGGACAAGAATAGTACTAGGATGGGTGACCCCTAGGGAAGTCCTCATGTTGCACCCCCCTTTTCAATTTTTTTTGCCCCGGTTAGGGTTGCCAAGATACTTTATCCACCACATTTCCATTACCGAAGCCCACGGCAACTTGGGCAAGACAACTTCACTTCACGTAGAGGCTGGGCCCACAAAACCGAGGGCGTAGGGCTTTTGACAAGGTCTCCGTCGCTCGGGTGCCAATAACTTTTGGTGCGTAAGGAGTTACACGGTGCATAGCATACCGTTGGAAAGCTCTCTGAGAGCTCTACGATGGGGGTAGACAACATGCTTGGCTGTGCCTATTTTTGGAGCCCAAAATCGAACATTTTCATCAGTTTCGGTCCACTTTTCTTCTTTTGCTCTGTTTTTCCATCCCAGATCGTACGTCGTGAGCTGTTAGAAGGACGAAAACCTAACTCGTGGGATATTAGAGGGCCCTACAACACGTTGATATCACGTCTTGTGACGATACTGTGTTGTTCAAGCGGATGGGTTGTTGTTAAACCCATTGGGCCTTTTGAATGGGCCATCTCTCTGGGCTGGGACTGTGAACCGTCAACAAATAAAGGATTTGTGCCCACAACATGACGGGTGCGATCATACCAGTACTAATGCACCGAATCCCATCAGAACTCTGACGTTAAGCGTGCTTGGGTGAGAATAGTACTAGGATGGCTAACCCCTTGGGAAGACCTCTTGTTGCACCCCCCCTTTTCAATTTTTTTTGCCCCGGTTAGGGTTGCCAAGATACTTTATCCACCACATTTCTATTACCGAATCCACGGCATCTTCGGCAAGACAACTTCACTTCACGTAGAGGCTAGGCCCGCAAACCGAGGGCGTGGGGCTTGTGACCAAGTCTCTGTTGCTCCGGTGCCAATAACTTTTAATCTGTATGGAGTTACGTGACGAACAACATACAGTTGGAAAGCTCTCTGAGAGCTGAACGTCGGGGGCAACAAGCCTGCTCGGCTGTGCCTGTTTTTGGAGCCCAAAATCAAACTTTTTCATCAGTTTTGGGCCACTTTTCTTCTTTTGCTCTATTTTTCCATCCCGGATCGTTCATTGTGAGTTGTTAAAAGGACGACAACCTAACTCGCGGGATATTACAGGGCTTTACAACGCGTCGATATCACGTCTTATGAGGATGCTGCGTTGATGAAGCGGATGGGTTGTCGTTAAGCCCATTGGTCCTTTTGAATGGGACATCTCACTGGGCTGGGACTGTGAACTGTCAACACATAAAGGATTTGAGCCCTCAGGATGACGGGTGCGATCATACCAACACTAATGTACCGGATCCCATTACAACTCCGAAGTTAAGCGTGCTTAGGTGAGAGTAGTACTGGGATGGGTGACCCCTTGGGAAGTCCTCGTGTTGCACCCCCCTTTTCAATTTTTTTTGCCCCGGTTAGGGTTGCCAAGATACTTTATCCACCACATTTTTATTACCGAATCCCACGCCATCTTGGGCAAGAAAACTTCGCTTCACGTAGAGGCTGGGCCCGCAAACCGAGGGCGTAGGGCATATGACCAGGTCTCCGTCACTCCGGTGCCTATAACTTTTAATTCGCAAAGGGTTACACGGCACACAGAATACCATTGGAAAGCTCTCCTAGAGCTCTATGATGGGGGCAGCAAGCCTACTCGATTGTGCCTATTTTCGGACACCAAAATTGAACGTTTTCATCAGTTTCGGGCCACTTTTCTTCTTTTGCTCATTTTTTCCATCATAGATCGTGCGTCTTGAGCTATTGAAAGAGCGACAACCTAACTCGCGGGATATTACAGGCCCTACAACGCGTCGATATCACGTCTTACTGGATGCTGCGTTGTTGAAGCGGATGGGTTATCGTTAAGCCCGTTGGGCCTTTTGAATGGGCATCTCTTTGGGCTGCGACTGTGAACCGTCAACACATAAAGGATTTGTGCCCTCAACATGATGGGTGCGATCATACCAGCACTAATGCACCGAATCCCATCAGAACACCGAAGTTAAGCATGCTTGGGTAAGAGTAGTACTAGGATGGGTGACCTCCAGGAAATCTTCGTGTTGCACCCCCTTTTCAATTTTTTTTGCCCCGGTTAGGGTTGCCAGGATACTTTATCCACCACATTTCTATTACCAAATCCCACGGCATCTTGGGCAAGACAACTTCGCTTCACGTAGAGGCTGGGCCCGCAAACCGAGGGCGTAAGGCTTTTGACCAGGTCTCCGTCGCTCCGCTGTCCATAACTTTTGATCCGTAAGGAGTTACGCGGCGCGCCGCATACCTTTGGAAAACTCTCTGACAGCTCTACGACGGGGGCAGCAAGCCAGCTCGACTGCCCCCATTTCTAGAGCCCTAAAATTGAATGTTCTCATTAGTTTCGGACCATTTTTCTTCTTTTGCTCTAATTTTCCGTCCCAGATCGAAAGTCGTGAGCTTTCAAAACGACGACAACCTAACTCGGGGGACATTAGAGGGCCTTACAACGCGTTGATATCACGTGTTACGAGGATGCTATGGTGGTGAAGCGGATGGGTTGTCGTTAAGCCCATTGGGCCTTTTGAATGGGCCATCAATCTGGGTTAGGACCGTGAACCGTCAACACAAAAAAGATTTGTGCCCACAACATGACGGGTGCGATCATACCTGTACTAATGTACCGAATCCCCTCAGAACTCCGAAGTTAAGCGTGCTTCGGCGAGAGTAGTACTAGGATGGGTGACCCCCTGGGAAGTCCTTGTGTTGCACCCCCCCTTTTCAATTTTTGTTGCCCCGGTTAGGGTTGCCAAGATACTTTATTCTCCATATTTCTATTAACGAATCCCACGACACCTTGGGCAAGACAACTTCGCTTCACGTAGAGGATGGGCCGGCAAACCGAGGGTGTGGGGCATGTGACCTAGTCTCCATCGCTCCTGTGCCCATAACTCTTAATCCATAAGGAGTTACGCGGTGCATAGAATACTATTGGAAAACTTTTCGAGAGCTCAATGACGAGGGTAGCAAGCCTGCCCGGCTGTGCATGTTTTCGGAGCTGAAAATCGAATCTTTTCATCTGTTTCGGGCCACTTTTCTTCTTTTGCTCTGTTTTTCTGTCCTGGATCGTACGTCGTGAGCTGTAAAAAGGACGACAACCTAACTCGCGGGATACTACAAGGCCTTACACTGCGTCGATATCACGTCTTACGAGGATGCTGCATTGATGAAACGCATGGGTTGTCGTTAAGCCCCTTGGGCCTTTTGAATGGGCCATCTCTCTGGGCTGCGACTGTGAACCGTCAACACATAAAAGATTTGTGCCGTCACCATGATGGGTGTGATCATACCAGCACTAATGCACCAGATCCCATCAGAACTCTGAAGTTCAGGGTACCTGGGCAAGAGTAGTACTAGGATGGGTGACCACCTGGGAAATCCTCGTGTTGCACCCCGCTTTTCAATTTTTTTTTGCCCCGGTTAGGGTTGCCAAGATACTTTATCCGCCATATTTCTATTATCAAATTCCACAGCACCTTGGGCAAGACAACTTCGCTTCACGTAGAGGCTGGGCCCGCAAACCGACGGCATAGGGCTTGTGACCAGGTCTCCGTTTTTGGAGCCCAAAATCGAACATTTTCATCAATTTCGGTACAAGTTTCTTCTTTTGCTCTATTTTTTCATCCCGAATCGTACGTCGTGAGCGGTTAAAAGGACAACAACCTAACTCGCAGAACATTAGAGGGCACTACAAAGCGTCGATATCACGTTTTGCAAGGATGCTGCATTGTTGAAGTGGATGGGTTGTCGTTAAGCCCATTGGGCCTTTTGAATGGGCCATCTCTCTGGGCTGGGACCGTGAACCATCAACACATAAAGGATTTGTGCCCACAACATGACGGGTGCGATCATACCAGCACTAATGTACTGGATCCCATCAGAACTCCGAAGTTAAGCATTCTTGGGCGAGAGTAGTACTAGGATGGGTGACCCCCTGGGAAGTCCTCGTGTTGCACCCCCCATTTTCAATTTTTGTTGCCCCGGTTAGGGTTGCCAAAATACTTTATCCTCCATATTTCTATTACCGAATCCCATGGTACCTTGGGCAAGACAACCTCGCTTCACGTAGAGGCTTGGCCCGCAAACCGAGGGCGGGAGGCATATGACCAAGTCTCCGTCGCTCCGGTGCCCATAACTTTTAATCCGTAAGGAGTTATGTGGTGCACTGAATACCGTTGGAAAGCACTCCAAGAGCTCTACGACAGGGGCAGCAATCCTGCTAGGCTGTACCTATTTTTGAAGCCTAAAATCGAACGTTTATATCTGTTTCGGGCCACTTTTCTTCTTTTGCTCTATTTTTCTATCCCGGATCGTACGTCGTTAGCTGTTAAAAGGACGACAACCTAACTCGCGGGATATTATAGGGCCTGATAATGCGTCAATATAACGTCTTACGAGGATATTGAGTTGTTGAAGCGGATGCGTTGTCGTTAAGCCCATTGGGCCTTTTGAATGGGCCATCTCTCTGGGCTAGGGCTGTGAACCGTCAACACATAAAGGATTTGTCCCCTCAACATGATGGGTGCGATCATACCAGCACTAATACACCGGATCCCATCAGAACTATGAAGTTAGACGTGCTTGGGCGAGAGTAGTACTAGGATGGGTGACCCCCTAGGAAATCTTCGTGTTGCACCCCCTTTTACAATTTTTTTTGCTCCGTTTAGGGTTGCCAAGATACTTTATCCACCACATTTCTATTACCAAATTGCCCTGCACCTTGTGCAAGACAACTTCGCTTCTCGTAGAGGATGGGCGTAGGGCTTTTGACCAAGTCTCCGTCGCTCCGGTGCCCTTAACTTTTGATCCGTAAGGAGTTACGTGGCGCACAGCATACTGTTGGAAAGCTCCCGAGAGCTCTACGATGGAGGCAGCAAGCCTGCTCGGCTGCGCTCATTTTTTGATCCAAAAATCGAACATTTTCATCTGTTTCGAGCCACTTTTCTTCTTTTGCTCTGTTTTTCCGTCCCAGATCGTACGTCGTGAGCTGTTAAAAGGAGACAACCTAACTTGTGAGACATTAGAGGGCCCTACAATGCGTCCATACCACGTCTTGCAAAGATGCAGCATTGTTGAAGCAGATAGGTTGTCATTAAGCCCATTGGGCCTTTTAAATGGGCCATCACTCTGGGCTGGGACTGTGAACCGTCACCACATAAAGGATTTGTGCCCACAACATGACGGGTGTGATCATACCAGTACTAATGTACCGGATCCCACCATAACTCCGAAGATAAGCGTGCTTGGGCAAGAGTAGTACTAGGATGGGTTACCCCCTTGGAAGTCTTCGTGTTGCACCCCCCTTTTCAATTTTTTTTGCCCTGCTTAGGGTTGCCAGGATACTTTCTCCACCACATTTCTTTTAACGAATCCCACGGTACCTTGGGCTAGACAACTTCGCTTCACGTAGAGGCTGGGCCAGCAAACTGAGGGCGTGGGGTATGTGACCAGGTCTCCGTCGCTCCGGTGAACATAACTTTTAATCCGTAAGAGTTACGTGGCGCACAGCATACCGTTGGAAAGCTCTCCGAGAGCTCTACAACGGGGGCAGCAAGCCTACTTGGCTGCACCCATTTTTACAGCCAAAAATTGAACTTTTTCATCAGTTTTGGGCCACTTTTCTTCTTTTGCTTTGTTTTTCCATCCCAGATCGTACATCGTGAGCTGTTAAAAGGACGACAACCAAACTCGCGGAATATTAGAGGGCCCTTCAATGCGTCTATATCACGTCTTCCTAGGATGCTGTGTTGTTGAAACGAATGGGTTGTCATTTAGCCCATTGGGCCTTTTGAATGGGCCATCTCTCTGGGCTGGGACTGTGAACCGTCAACACATAAAGGAATTGTGCCCACAACATGACAGGTGCGATAATACAAGCACTAATGCACTGGATCCCATCAGAACTCTGTAATTAAACGTGCTTGGGCGAGAGTAGTACTAGGATGGGTAACCCCCCGGGAAGTCCTCGTGCTGCAGCCCCCTTTTTCAATTTTTTTTGCCCAGGTTAGGGTTGCCAAGATAATTTATCCACCACATTTCTATTACCGAATCCCACGGCACCTTGGGCAAGACAACTTCGCTTGACGTAGTGGCTGGGCCCGCAAACCGTGGGCGTGGGGCTAGAGATCAAGTCTCTGTCGCTCCGATGCTCATAACTTTTAATCCGTAAGGAGTTACGCGGTGCACAGCATACCGTTGAAAGCTCTCTGAGAGCTCTATGACTAGGGCAGCAAGCCTGCTCAGCTGTGCCTATTTTTGGTGCCCAAAATTGAACGTTTTCATCAGTTTCGGGCCACTTTTCTTCTTTTGCTCTGTTTTTTCATCCCGGATCGTACGTTGGGAGCTGCTAAAAGGACGACAACATAACTCGTAGGATATTGCAGGTCCCTACAACGCATCGATATCACGTCTTAATAGGATGCTGCGTTGTTGAAGCGGATGGGTTGTCGTTAAGCCCATTGGGTGTTTTGAATGGGCCATCTGTCTGAGCTGGGACTATGAACCGTCAACACATAAAGGATTTGTGCACTCAACATGACAGGTGCGATCATACCAGCACTAATGCACCGGATCCCATCAGAACTCCGAAGTTAAGCGTGCAAGGGTGAGAGTAGTACTAGGATGGGTGACCCCCGGGGAAGTCCTCGTGTTGCACCACCCTTTTCAATTTTTTTTTCCCTGGTTAGGATTGCCAAGATACTTTATCCACCACATTTCTATTACTGAATCCCATGGCACCTTGGGCAAGACAACTTTGCTTCTCGTAGAGGATGGGCCCGTAAACCGAGGGCGTAGGGCTTTTGACCAGGTCTCCATCGTTTCGGTGCACATAACTTTTGATCCGTATGGAGATACGCGACGCACAGCATACCGTTGGAAAGTTCTCCGATAGCTCTATGACTTGGACAGAAGCCTGCTTGGCTGTGCCCATTTTTGAAGCCCAAAATCGAATGTTTTCATTAGTTTTGGGCCACTTTTCTTCATTTGCTCTGTTTTTCAGTCCTGGATGGTACATCGTGAGCTGTTAAAAGGATGACAACCTAACTCGCATGATATTAGAGGGCCCTACAACGCGTCTATATCACGTCATGTGAGGATGCTGCATTGTTGAAGCAGATGGGTTGTCGTTAAGCCGATTAGGCCTTTTGAATGGGCCATCTCTCTGGGCTGGGACTGTGAACCGTCAACACATAAAGGATTTGTGCCCACAACATGACGGGTTCGATCATACCAGCACTAATGCACTGGATCCCATCAGAACTCCGAAGTTAAGCGTGTTTGGTCGAGAGTAGTACTAGGATGGGTGACCCCATGGGAAGTCCTCGTTTTGCATCCCCCCTTTTCAATTGTTTTTGCCTCGGTTAGGGATGCCAAGATACTTTATCCACCACATTTCTATTACCGAATCCCACGGCACCTTGGGCAAGACAACTTCACTTCACGTAGAGGCTGGGCGCATAAACCGAGGGCGTGGGGCTGTTGACCAGGTCTCTGTCGCTCTGGTGCCCATAACTTTCAATCAGTAAGGAGTTATGCGACGCACAGCATATCGTTGGAAAGTTATCCAAGAGTTCTACGAGGAGAGCAGCAAGCATGCCCGACTGTGCCTTTTTTTGAAGCCCAAAATCGAACTTTTTCATCAGTTTCAGGCCACTTTTCTTCTTTTGCTCTGTTTTTCCATCCCGACTGTGCCTGGTATGATCGCACCTGTCATGTTTTCATTAGTTTTGGGCCACTTTTCTTCATTTGCTCTATTTTTCCGTCCCGGATGGTACGTCGTGAGCTATTAAAAGGATGACAACCTAACTCGAGGGATATTACAGGGCCCTACAACGCGTCGATATCACGTCTTGCAAAAATGCAATGTTGTTGAACCGGATGGGTTGTCGTTAAGCCCATTGGACCTTTTGAATGGGCCATCTCTCTGGGCTGGGCCTGTGAACCGTCAACACATAAAGGACTTGTGCCCACAACATGACGGGTGCGATCATACCAGCACTAATGCATAGGATCCCATCAGAACTCCGAAGTAAAGCGTGCTTGGGCGAGAGTAGTAATAGGATGGGTGACCCCCTGGGAAGTACTCGTGTTGCACCCCCCCTTTTCAAATTTTTTTTGCCCCGGTTAGGGTTGCCAAGATACTTTATCCTCCACATTTCTATTACCGAATCCCACGGCTCCTTGGGCAAGACAACTTCGCTTCACGTAGAGGCTGGGCCCGCAAACCGAGGGCGTGAGGCATGTGACCAGGTCTCCGTCTCTCTGGTGCCCATAACTTTTAATCCATAAAGAGTTACGCGGCGCACAGAATATTGTTGGAAAGCACTCTGAGAGTTCTACGACGGGGGTAGCAAGCCTATTTGGCTGTGCCTGTTTTCAGAGCCCAAAATCGAACGTTTTCATCAGTTTCGGGCCACTTTTCTTCTTTTGCTCTATTTTTTCATCCCGGATCGTACGTCGTGAGCTGTTAAAAGGATGACAAACTAACTCACGGGATATTACAAGGCCTTACAATGCGTCGATATCACGTCTTACGAGGATGCTGCGTTATTGAAGCGGATGGGTTGTCGTTAATCCCATTGGGCCTTTTAAATGGGCCATCTCTCTGGGCTGGGACTATGAACCGTCAAAACATAAAGGATTTGTGCCCTCAATATGATGGGTGCAATCATACCAGTAATAATGCACCGGATCCCATCAGAACACTAAAGTTAAGCGTGCTTGGGCGAGTGTAGTACTAGGATGGGTGACCCCCTGGAAAGTCCTCGTGTTGCACCCCCCTTTACAATTATTTTTGCTTCGGTTAGGGTTGCCAAGATACTTTATCCACCACATTTCTATTACCGAATCCCACGGCACCTTGGGCAAGACAACTTCGCTTCACGTAGAGGCTGGGCCCGCAAACTGAGGGCGTAGGGCTTTTGACCAGGTCTCCATCTCTCCGGTGCCCATAACTTTTGATTTGTAAGGAGTCACGCAGCGCACAACATACCGTCTGAAAGCTCTCCGAGAGCTCTACGACGTGAGCAGCAAGCCTGCTCGGCTACGCCCATTTTTCGAGCCAAAAATCAAACATTTTCATCAGTTATGGGCCATTTTTCTTCTTTTGCTCTGTTTTTCGATCCCAGATCGTACGTCGTGAGCTGTTAAAAGAATGACAACCTAACTCATGGGACATTAGAGGGACCTATAACACGTCGATATCACGTCTTGCGAGGATGCTGCGTTGGTGAAGCGGATGGATTGTCATTAAGCCCATTGGGCCTTCTGAATGGGCTATCTCTCTCAGCTGGGACTGTGAACCGTCAACTCATAAAGGATTTGTGCCCTCAACATGACGGGTGCGATCATACCAGCACTAATGTAGCGAATCCCATCAGAACTCTGAAGTTAAGTGTGCTTGGGCGAGAGTAGAACTAGGATGGGTGAGCCCCTGGGAAGTCCTCGTGTTGCACCCCCCTTTACAATTATTTTTGCCCCGGTTAGGGTTGCCATGATACTTTATCCACCACATTTCTATTACTGAATCCCACGGCACCTTGGGCAAGACAACTTCGCTTCATGTAGAGGCTGGGCCCACAAACCGAGGGCGTAGGACTTTTGACCTGGTCTCCGTCGCTCCGGTGCCCATAACTTTTGATCCGTAAGGAGTTACGCAGCGCACAGCATACCGTTGGAAAGCTCTCCAAGAGTTCTACGATATGGGCTGCAAGCCTACTCGGCTGCGCTCATTGTTGAAGCCCAAAATCAAATATTTTCATTAGTTTCGGGTCATTTTTCTTATTTTGCTCTGTTTTTCCGTCCCGGATCGTACGTCGTGAGCTGTTAAAAGGATGACAACCTAACTCACGGGACATTAGAGGGCCTTACAACGCGTCGATATCAAGTCTTTCGAGGATGCTGTGTTGTTAAAGCTAATGGGTTGTCGTTAAGCCCATTGGGCCTTTTGAATGGGCCATATCTCTGGGCTGGTACTGTGAACCGTCAACACATAAAGGATTTGTACCCTCAACATGACGGGTGCGATCGTACCAGCACTAATGCACCGGATCCCATCAGAACTCTAAAGTTAAGCGTGCTTGGGCGAGAGTAGTACTAGGATGGGTAACCCCCTGGGAAGTCCTTGTGTTGCACCCCCCTTTACAATTATTTTTGCCCCAGTTAGGGTTGGCAAGATACTTTATCCACCATATTTCTATTGCCGAATCCCATGGCACCTTGGGCAAGACAACTTCGCTTCACGTAGAGGCTGGGCCCACAATTCCAGGGCGTAGGGCATGTGACCAGGTCTTTGTCGCTCCGGTGCCCATAACTTTTAATTCGTACGGAGTAATGTGACGCACAGCATACTGTTCGAAAGCTCTCTGAGAGCTCTACGACGAGGGCAGCTAGCATGCCTAGCTGCGCCCGTTTTCAAAGTTGAAAATCGAATGTTTTCATCAGTTTTGGGTCACTTTTCTTCTTTTGCTCTGTTTTTCCGTCCCGGATCTCACGTCGTGATCTGTTAAATGGACGACAACATAACTCGTGAGATAGTACAAGGCCCTACAACGCGTCGATATCACATCTTTTGTTCAAGTGGATGGGTTGTCGTTACTCCCATTGGGCCTTTTGAATGGGTCATCTCTTTGGGCTGGGATTGTGAACGGTCAACACATAAAGGATTTGTGCCCACAACATGACGGGTGCGATCATACCAGCACTAATGCACCGGATCCCATCAAAACTCCGAAGTTAAGCGTGCTTGGGCAAGAGTAGTACTAGGATGGGTGACCCCTTGGGAAGTCCTCGTGTTGCACCCCCCTTTACAATTATTTTTTCCCCGGTTAGGGTTGGCAAGATACTTTATCCACCACATTTCTATTACCGAATCCCATGTCACCTTGGGCAAGACAACTTCGCTTAACGTAGAGGTTGGGCCCGCAAACCGAGGGCGTGGGGCTTGTGACCAGGTCTCCGTCGCTCAGGTGCCCATAACTTTTAATCCTTAAGGAGTTACGCGGAGCACAACATATAGTTGGAAAGCTCTCCGAGAGCTCTACGACAAGGGCAGCAAGCCTGCTCCACTGCGCCTATTTTTGGAGCACAAAATGGAACAATTTCATCAGTTTCGGGCCACTTTTCTTTTTTTGCTCTATTTTTTCATCCCGGATCACATGTCGTGAGCTGTTAAAAGGAAGACAACCTAACTCGCGGGATATTACAAGGCCATACAATGCATTGATATCACATCTTACGAGGATACTGCGTTGTTGAAGTGGATGGGTTGTCGTTAAGCCTATTGGGCCTTTTGAATGGGCCATCTCTCTGGGCTGGGACTGTGAACCATTAACACATAAAGGATTTGTGCCCTCAACATGACAGGTGCGATCATTCCAGCACTAATGCACCAGGTCCCATGAGAACTCCGAAGTTAAGCATGCTTAGGCGAGAGTAGTACTAGGATGGGTGACCCCTAGGGAAGTCCTCGTGTTGCACCCCGCATTTCAATTTTTTTTTGGCCCGGTTAGGGTTGCCAAGATACTTTATCCACCATATTTCTATTACTGATTCCACGGCACCTTGGGCATGACAACTTCGCTTCACGTAGAGGCTGGGCCCGCAAACCGAGGGTGTGTGGCTTGGAACCTGGTCTCCGTCACTCTGGTGCCCATAACTTTTGATCCGTAAGGAGTTACGCGGCGCACAGTGTAAGGCCTGACCCCTAATAACGTGTGTTACCTCGATTTATGTGCCATGTCTTGGTTTTCATGCATGCTTCGTGATTCGTGCCTTAACCTAGAATTATGTGCCATAATCCTCGACTTACGTGCCCTAACTTTGAATTGCATGCGTTACCTCATTTCGTGTGCCCCGACCTTGAATTGCGTGTCTTAATCTTGGTTTAAGAGTCGTACCTCGATTTACGTGCATTGCATTGAATTATGTGCCTTGCATCAGTTTACGTGCATTCACTTAGGATTGCGTGCCTTAGTCTTGAAGTACATGCCTTAGTCATGAAGTACGTGTCTACCTCGTAGTTCGTGTCTACCTCGTGATTCGTGCCTCGTATCGATTTATGTGCGTGTCTCGTAGTGCATGCCCTAGACCTAGGAAAGCGTGCCCACACGCTAATTAATAAAGAATCCTACAGAAAGCACTAGACTATAAAATAATCCTACAAACACCACTAACTATTATTATAATCCTAATTCAAATCTCTACAAAATTCACTAACACCTAAATATTATATTTTAAACTCACTACAAGACAAAATCTCACAAACCTCTAAACATATCCTATATTCTATTCTACCTAAAATCCCTAAATACTCAGCATTCTCTTACACACATGCTAAACCCTAAGCACTTTCCTATTATCTAAACATTCCTCTGACAAGTACAAAAGACAATGCAACGTAGGATAGACAAATGCATGACAATACAAAAAATAATAATAAAAACCTCACCCAAACCCTTCCCATTCTCGACCAAATCACCAAGCATGCTTCTCACAATTCAAATTGCATAGTTGACAAAGCAAAAAATCAGATTTGAAGGCCTTAAGGCCAACACACACACACACACAACTCAACACATTTCATTTTCCTCTCAAAGTCCTCTCAAGCTCTCATTCTCTCTCCTTCTCTCTCATTTTCGACCATGGCTTCTCTTGAGCTTCCAAGACCTCAAGCTCACTCTTAAGATCTCTCCCAAGCTTGGCCATAGCAGCCCAATCAAGCAAGAAGCAAGAAAGAAGCTCCATTGGTGCAACCATCAAGAGTCTTGTGCATCTTCTTGTTGTTTTGCTAAGGTGAGGGCTAAAACTTCTTGAAAATCTTTCAAAAAACCACATGCATGCTCTTAAATGTCTATCTTTACTTCTATACTTGAGATATATGTGTGTTCATAAGCTTTTATTTCCATGCATGGCAAGATTTTGGCTAGAAGGTGATGATAGATGAAATCGGGTTTGTGATAGCTTTCTATCTTGTTGGTGCGAGGTGATTTTGGCTAGGTAAATGATGTTGAAAATGTGTGAAAATTGGTAGGTAACTAGTGTTGCCAGTTATGAACATTTTTTTGTAGAAATAGGCCAAAGCTAATTTTGACTCTAAAGTCCTCAAAATGGCGAATCATTAAAATATGTGCAAATCTGGAAAGTCAGAAAAAATGAAGTAGGTTTTGGCAGATTCACTAACCTTGTAGAACGAACCTGTTTTGACTTAGTAAATGATATCCAAATTGTATGAAATTTGGTGTGTTGCTAGATTTTCAGTTATGGACATTTTTGTCAGAAATGGACTAAGGCTAAATCTGACCCCACAGCCCTAAAAAACGACAAGTATTGAAATGTGTGCAAATCTGGACAGTTTTGTGCAGTCTCACTGTTTTGGCTATAACTATTGAACCCGAACTCCAAATTATGCAAGGTTTGTTTCTGAATTTAGTTCACTTATTAAGTTTTAATTTGACATATTATTCATTGGAATTGTAGATTGTTTGCTTGTCTTAATGATTGTGAGAAAACAGTCCATTGCAGTGAGGATTTCACTTAGTGATATGCTTTGAAAATTATTGTAACTTTTCTTGTGGTATTAAATGCTTGGGATTGTGGCACTTGGATGTTGTGTGGACCGTTTTTGATGTTTGTGGATGTTTTAATTGATCAATCCATGGCTTGGGTTTAATTATTTGTCAACATGTGGCTTAATCGCACGTGTAAGCATGAAACGAAACCCTATTGGCTATGAAAACTCGCTAAGCGATGATCCTATGGTTATTGTGTTTAATTTTGTGAATTGTGGGCTGCCTAATAAATGTTAAGTATGCTTGAAATAGTTTAAGAGTGGCTTGTGGTGTCTAGCGAACAAAACCGACCCCGAGTACGGCCTAGCAAACCCTAATGGCCCCGTAGCTCCCCGAGTCATAAGCTATTCTTTTGTGAATTATGAAGGATATTGACGAAGATTAATAGGCTGCCCGGATATGTCCTTATAGCCCTAAAGGTGATTCCCGATGATTACATGTTGATAAATAGACTTTGCTTGCACCCGGTCTAAAGTAAGTGTCGTTGCATGCTTGTATAATCTATCATTTGATTACGTGAACTTCGAAATGATTTATATGACTTGATTTACATGCGTTACATGGCTGCTCGTTTAATGTTCATATAACTCTATGTATTTTACAAAGTGAAAATTCGTGTTAAGCATGCTTCGTTCAATTACTTGTCAATATGTGATCCTACATTTGCCAGGAGGCAACCTACTTTGTTGTCCTCCTAATGTGAATTGTTAAAAGGCATTCTATGGCTTATTTGAACATGATTACTTGGCTGCCCGTGGAAGTTTAATTGCTTTCAAATTGATATATGAAATGATTACACGTTCTTACAATGCCTTATATGCCAATTTGTCAAAATGTGATCAAATACTTGTTCGGAGACAACCTACTTTGTTGACCTCCCAATGTGAATTGTTAAATGGCATACATGTGCATTGCATACAAGGTTGCAGCCTTTCATTCTGGCATGGTAGCGTTCACGCACACCGGGCGGCATCGGGCTTGCCGGTGCAACCGTGACTACCATTGTCCAATTCCCTATCTCGCTTGGGGGCTAGACTTCCTCGGAGAGTTGGGTCGTAGGATTTCGGGGTACATCCGGAGTACACCCATTTGGCGTGATAAGGGGATGATTTGAAGTCGGCTGCAACAACTGATATTGACATGAACTGAGAGTAAAAGCTCACTGTATCCTTTTCACTATGTGTATAAGTACTCTCGCTTGGTTCCTAGAGGACCTCGGGGAGGAAAGACGGGTAATTGTGTTCCTTTACCTTTATATTATGTTATGTACTTACTTGTGATATAATGTCATGCCTTCAAAAAGGGTTTTCATAAGTTTAACCGGAAAAGGATTTCAAAATGTTATCTCTCGTTCCCCCTCGCTGAGTTCATAAGGACTCACCCTCTTTTTGTCCCAGGTACAGCAGATTTGGAACAGATACCCGAAGTAAATGTGCTTGTTGACGATTCCTTGGAGTGACTACGTGCTTTTGTGCTTTGCCTGAAAGTGGTTGCTATATGGATGTTGTGTTTGATTGCAAACTATTCATTTTATTGATGTAAATGACCCTGTTGTAATTTGGGTCTAATTTTGGGATTGTACTATCTATAACCGGACAAACTTCTTATTTGGTTATTTGCTTTCATTATCTTGAATAGTAGCTATCGTAGGCAATTAAATCACTAGGTGAAAAATCAACTAAGTCAATTCTATCTAATTCCACTTAGGTTCTTATTTGTAAACTAAAGAATAATAGGTACTTGCATGATATGAAATTGATAAATAAACATGACATAGTTATCATGCTAGGCTTATTAACCAAACGAGACCTTCAAGATAGACTACTAGGCATATCGGCTGATGAGACAAAATAAGAGTCCTTAATGGAATTGGATTAATGATTGGAATAATTGAGGCGTTTAGAAATTAGGTCAAACAAAAAGGTCCTAACTACAGCCGTTATGCTACCAGTTTTTCGGAGAATTTATGGAGTTTAGGCTAAAACATTAAGTGTTAAACCCTCTTGAATGACTAAGTACGTGATATGACTTGAATGTTTAGATCACACCCTAGTCTAACCTTCATAGGTCGGGTTGGGGCGTGACACACAACATACCTTTGGAAAGCTCTCCGAGAGCTCTATGTCGGGGGCAGCAATCCTGCTCGGCTGCGCCCGTTTTTGGAGCCCAAAATCGAATGTTTTCATTAGTTTCGGGACACTTTTCTTCTTTTGCTTTGTTTTTTCATCCTGGATCATATTTCATGAGCAGTTAAAAGGATGACAACCTAAGTCACGGGACATTAGAGGGCACTACAACGCGTCGATATCACATTTTGCGAGGATGCTTCATTGTTGAAGCAGATGGGTTGTAGTTAAGCCCATTGGGCCTTTTGAATGGGCCATCTCTCTGGGCTGGGACTGCGAACCGTCAACACATAAAGGATTTGTGCCCACAACATGACGGGTGCGATCATACCCGCACTAATGCACCGGATCCCATCAGAACTCCGAAGTTAACCATGCTTGGGCGAGAGTAGTACCAGGATGGATGACCCCCTAGGAAGTCCTCGTGTTGTACCCCTACTTTTTTATTTTTGATGCCCCGGTTTGGGTTGCCAAGACACTTTATCCTTCATATTTCTATTACCGAATCCCACGGCACCTTGGGCAAGACAACTTCGCTTCACATAGAGGCTAGGCCCGCAAACAGAGGGCCTGGGGCATGTGACCAGGTCTCTGTCGCTCCGGTGACCATAACTTTTAATCCGTAAGGAGTTATACGCCGCACAGAATATCGTTGGAAAGTTCTCCGAGAGCTCAACGATGGGGGCAGCAAGCTTGGTTAGCTGTGCCTGTTTTGGACCCCAAAATCGAACATTTTCATTAGTTTCGGGCCACTTTTCTTCTTTTGCTCTATTTTTCTGTCCCGGATCGTACGTTGTTAGCTGTTAAAAGGACGTCATCCTAACTCGCAGGATATTACAGGGCCTTACAATGCCTCGATATCACATCTTACCAGGCTGCTGCGTTGTTGAAGCGGATGGGTGGTTGTTAAGCCCATTGGGCCTTTTGAATGGGCCATCTCTCTGGGCTGGGGCTGTGAACCATCAACACATAAAGGATTTGTGCCCTCAACATGACGGGTGCGATAATACCAGCACTAATGCACCGGATCCCTTCCGAACTTTGAAGTTAAGCGTGCTTGGGCAAGTATAGTACTAGGATGGGTAACCCCTTGGGAAGTCCTCGTGTTGCACCCCCATTTACAATTTTTTTTGCCCCGGTTAGGGTTGCCAAGATACTTTATCCACCACATTTCTATTACCAAATCCCACGGCACCTTGGGCAAGACAACTTCGCTTCATGTAGTGGCTGGGCCTGCAAACCGAGGGCGTAGGTCTTTTGACCAGGTCTCAGTTGCTCCGGTGCCCATAACTTTTGATCTGTAAGGAGTTACATGGCGCACAACATACCGTTGGAAAGCTCTCCAAGAGCTCTACAACGGGAAAAACAAGCCTGCTTGGCTGCGCCCATTTTTGGAGCCAAAAATTGAACGTTTTCATCAATTTTGGGCCACTTTTGTTCTTTAGCTCTATTTTTCCATCCCAGATCGTACGTCGTGAGCTGTTAAAAGGAAGACAACCTAACTCGCGGGACATTAGAGGGCCCTACAACGCGTCCATGTCACGTCTTGAGAGGATGCAGCATTGTTGAAGCGGATGGGTTGTCGTTAAGCCCATTGGGCCTTTTGAATGGGCCATCACTCTGGGCTGCGACTGTAAACTGCCAACACATAAAAGATTTGTGCCCACAACATGACGGGTGCGATCATACCAGCACTAATGTACAGGATCTCATCAGAACTCCGAAGATAAGCGTGCTTGGGCAAGAGTGGTACTAGGATGGGTTACCCCCTGGGAAGTCCTCGTGTTGCACCCCACTTTTCAATTTCTTTTGCCCTGCTTAGGGTTGCCAGGATACTTTCTCCACCACATTTCTATTACCGAATCCCACGGCACCTTAGGCAAGACAGCTTCGCTTCACGTAGAGGCTGGGCCCGCAAACCGAGGGCGTGGGGCATGTCACCAGGTCTCCGTCGCTCCGGTGAACATAACTTTTAATCCGTAAGGAGTTACATGGCGCACAGCATACCGTTGGAAAGCTCTCCAAGAACTCTACGACGGGGGTAGCCAGCCTACTCGGCTGCGCCCGTTTTTGGAGCCAAAAATCGAACATTTTATCAGTTTCGGCCACTTTTCTTCTTTTGCTCTATTTTTTTGGTCCCATATCGTACGCGTGAGCTGTAAAAAGGATGACAACCTAACTCGTGAGACATTAGAGGGCCCTACAACGTCTCGATATAACGTCTTGCGAGGATGCACTGTTGCTGAAGTAGATGGGATGTCGTTAAGCCCATTGGGCGTTTTGAATGGGCCATCTCTCTGGGCTGGGGCCTTGAACCGTCAACACATAAAGGATTTGTGCCCATAACATGACGGGTGCCATCATACCAGCACTAATGCACCGGATCCCATCAGAACTCTGAAGTTAAGCATGCTTGGGCGAGAGTAGTACTAGGATGGGTGACCCCCTAGGAAGCCCTAGTGTTGCACCCCCCATTTTCAATTTTTTTTTCCCCGGTTAGAGTTGCCAAGATACTTTATCCTCCACATTTCTATTACCGAATCCCACGGCACCTTGGGCAAGACAACTTCGCTTCATGTAGAGGCTGGGCCCACAAACGGAGGGCGTGGGGCATGTGAACAGGTCTCCGTCGCTTCTGTGCCCATAACTTTTAATCTATAAGGAGTTACGCGGCGCACAAAATACCGTTTGAAAGATCTTAGAGGCCTCTACGACATGGGCAGCCAGCCTGCTGGGCTGCGCCCCTTTTTGGAACAAAAAATTGAATGTTTTCATCAATTTCTGGTCACTTTCCTTCTTTTGCTCTGTTTTTCCATCCCGAATCGTACGTAGTGAGTTGTTAAAAGGATGACAACCTAACTCGCGGGATATTACAGGGCCTTACAATGCGTCGATATCACGTCTTACGAGGATGCAACATTTTTGAAGCGAATGGGTTATCGTTAAGCCCATTGGGCCTTTTGAATGGGCTATCTCTCTGGGCTGGGACTGTGAACCGTCAACACATAAAGGATTTGTGCCCTTAGCATGACAGGTGCGATCATACCTGCACTAATGCATCGGTTCCCATCAAAACTCTGAAGTTAAGCGTGCTTGGACGAGAGTAGTACTAGGATGGGTGACCCCCTGGGAAATCCTCGTGTTGCACCCCCCTTTACAATTATTTTTGACCCGATTAGGGTTGCCAAGATACTTTATCCACCACATTTCTATTACCAAATCCCAGGGCACCTTGGGCAAGACAACTTTGCTTCAAGTAGAGGCTGGGCCTGCAAATCGAGGGCATAGGGCTTTTGACAAGGTCTACGTCGCTCCGGTGCCCATAACTTTTGATCCATACGGAGTTACGCGGCGCACAGCATACCGTTGGAAAACTCTCCGAGAGCTCTACGACGTGGGCAGCAAGCCTACTCGGCTGCGCCCGTTTTTGGAGTCCAAAATCTAACGTTTTCATCAATTTCGCACCACTTTTCTTCTTTTGCTCTATTTTTCCATCCCAGATCGTACGTTGTGAGCTGTTAAAAGAATGACAACCTAACTCGCGGGACATTAGAGGGCCCTACAACGCGTCGATAACACGTCTTGCGAGGATGCTGCATTATTAAAGCGGATGGGTTGTCGTTAAGCCCATTGGGCCTTCTGAATGGGCCATCTCTCTGGGCCGTGACTGTGAACCGTCAACACATAAAGGATTTGTGCCCTCAACATGACGGGTGCGATCATAGCAGCACTGATGCATCGGATCCCATTAACTCTAAAGTTAAGCGTGCTTGGGCGAGAGTAGTACTAGGATGTATGACCCCCTGGGAAGTCCTCGTGTTGCACCCCCTTTTACAATTAGTTTTTCCCTGGTTAGGGTTGCCAAGATACTTTATCCGCCACATTTCTATTACTGAATCCCACGGCACCTTGGGCAAGCTAGGATGCAAGAAACACACATGCAAGCATTTTGAGTCACCATTTTCGGCCTTGGTGAGTTTCCTAGCTTCCATTTCTTTTCTTCTTGTTCTAACCACATGCATGTACTAAGAACTTGGCCACTAAGCTAGGAAAAATAGAGAGAAATTGGGTGGAGTCTTGGCTAAGCAAGGAAGAAGAAGAAATTTGTGCTTCAACAAGTTTTTGTGCATCTTTTGGGTTGATTGCTAAGGTGAGGGCTAAAACCTTTTGAAATTCCTTCAAAAATTCACATGATTGCTCATAAATGTATGTCTTTGCTTCTGTACTTGAGTTATATGTTCGTTCATAAGCTTTTGCAACCATGCATGGCAAGATCGTGGCTTGAAAGTGGTGATAGGTGAAGTCGGATTGTTGACAGCTCTCTGACCAGTCTGTTTCAAGGTAAGTTTAGCTAGGCAAATGATATTTAAAATGATGAAAGATTGGTATGTGACTAGTTTGGACAGTTTTGAACATTTTTCGAAGAAATAGGCCGAAGCTAATTTTAACTCTAAAGTCCTCAAAATGGCAGTTCTTTAAAATGTGTCCAAATCTGGAAATCTGGAAAAAATGAAGCAGGTTTGGCAGATGCACTGACCTTGTAGAACGAACCATATTTGACTTATTTAATTATGTCCAAAATGCATGAAAATTGGTATACTGCTATAGTTTTCAGTTCTGGACATTTTTGTCAGAAATGGACTAAGGCTAAATCTGACCCTAAGGACCTCAAAAACGTCAATTACTGAAAAGTGTGCAAATCTGGACAGTTTTGTGCTATTCCACTGTTTCGGCTATATCTAATGATCCCGAACTCCAATTGATGCAAGGTTTGTTTATGATTTTAGTTAACTTCTTAAGATTTAATTTGACATCTTATTCACGGAATTTGGAGATTGTTTGCTTATCCGATTGATTGTGAGAAAACAGCGTTTTGCAGTAAGGGTTTCACTTAATGTTGTGCTTAGAAAATTGTTGTGACTCCTCTTGTTGAATTAAATGCTTGGGATTGTAGCTTCGGGATGTTGTGTGGACTGTTTTGAATGTTTGAGGATGTTGAATTAAATGATGCATGGTTTGAGATTGACTTTGAGTTGGGTTGAGGCTCAAATTGCACGAATATGCACGAAATGGAAACCCTAATGACTAGGTAGTTTTGCTAAGTGTTGATCATTTGGATATTGTGTGGAATTATATGTTTAGTAGGCTGCCCGTAGTTTCCCTTATAAGCTTAAATGTAATTTTGATAATTGCATGTTGACAATTAGGCTTTTCTTGCATCCGAACCCACGTAGATGTTGTTGCATGTTGAATAATCGTATCACTTGATTACGTGGACTTCGAAATGAGTTATATGGCTTGACGTGCATGTGTTACATGGCTGCCCGTTTAATGTTCATATGGCTCTATATGCCTTTCAAGTGAAATTACTTGTCTTATCGTGCCTCGTTTGATTACTTGATAATGTGCGATCTTATAACTGCTCGGAGGTGACCTACTTTGTTGTCATCCTAATGTGATATGTTAAATGTTATAAATGTGCATTGCATACGAGGTTGCAACCTTTCAGTGTGGCATGGTAATGTTTCACGCACGCCGGGCGGCATCGGGCTTGCCGGTGTTACCGTGACTACCATGGTCCAATTCCCTCTCTCGCTTGGCATTTCACCCTCAGAGAGTTGGGTCGTAGGATTTTGGGGTACATTCGGAGTACACCCACCTGGCGTGTTTTGGGGTTATTTGAAGTCGGCCGCAACTTCTGATTCTGAAACTGATCTGAGAGCAAAAGCTCACTGTATCCTTTTTACTATGTGTATAAGTACTCTCACTTGGTTCCTAGAGAACCTCGGGGAGGAAAGACTGGTATCTCTGTTTCTGTACTTGTATTATTGTTATATTCATGCTTGCAAAAGGATTTCATAAGTTGAACCGGAAAATGAGTTTCAAAACCTATTTCTCGTTCCCCCTCGCTGAGTTCATAAGGACTCACCCTCTTTTATCATCTCAGGTGAAGAAGATCCAGAACAGGTACCCGAGGATGGTGTGCCTAACGATGAATCCTTGGAGTGATTGCCTGTTTGTGTGCTTTGCGTGATTATGGCTACTTGTGAACTTTATGCTACTTGAAGACTATTTCCTTTTATGTTGCTCGATGTTGTAATGTAAAGACCCCCGTTGTAATTTGGAGTCTAATTTTGGTTTGTACTGATATTGCTAGACAGACACTAGACACTACTGATCGTTTTGCTATTATTACCGCTAGTATATATCATAGGCTATGTCGTATTAGCTAAGGACTAAGTAAATGAACCTATCCAATCTTAAACAGGTACTTTTGTAACGAGGATAAACAAACAAACGAGACATAGTATCATGCTAGGTTAAAAATCAAACGAGACATCGAGATAACCAATAGGCATTTCAATTGATGTTAAATAGTAATCCTAGTTGGAAATGAAACTTGAGATTAGAAAATTTTGAGGCGTTTAGATAATTAGGCCAAACCAAAGAGTCCAATTACAGCTGTTATGCTGCCGATTTTCCAGAAAACTTTGGAGTTTAGACTAAAACGATAAGTGTTAAATCTTCATGAACGGTTAAGTATGTGACTTGTCCTGAACGTTTAGATCACACCCTAGTCTAACCTTATAGGCCGGGTTGGGGCGTGACAGTGGGGCTTGCGACCAGGTCTCCGTCGCTCCGGTGCCTATAACTTTTGATCTGTAAGAAGTTACACGGCGCACAGCGTACCATTTCAAAAGCTCTCCGAGAGCTCTACGATAGGGGTAGTAAGCCTGCTCTGTTGCGCCCATTTTTGGAGCCCAAAATCGAACGTTTTCATCAGTTTCGGGCTACTTTTCTTCTTTTGCTCTCTTTTTCCATCTCGGATCGTACGTTTTGAGCTGTTAAAAGGATGACAACCTAACTCGCGGGATATTACAAGGCCCTACAGTGACGCCCGAGATTTTAGCCGTACATTTATTTACTGTTGCATCTATTGTTTGCGCATTTCTTTCTGTGCCTTATTAATTGGCTTCTTTAGCTACTATTCATCCCATTTTCAAACTATATTCTATTAGTGAATTAGCATTTTTATTAAATCACATTAATTGTTAGAGGAGTGGGAAAAATGTGCAATTGAGCTAGAGGCGATAGGAGAGCTCGTTTAGAAAATGTTTTTAGTAGTTAAGTGAATAGTGTTACGTAACAAACTTAGAGATTTAAATAACTAACATTACTTTTCATCTTAGGCTCGTTTTTAAGTTAATAACGCGCATTCTAGTGACCTTTTAAATGCCCAAACTTGACCCCACCTCAACTTAATCTTATATAAATCACATAAGCTCATTAAAACACAAAAAAAAAAGAAGAACAATGTGCAGGAATTACTGTAGCAGGCCGAAAATACCAAAGGAGAAGGAAAAGATGAGATTTTGCTTCAACAACCTTGCATCTTGAGCTTCTAGATTGATCTTGGGAGGGTTTTGAGCAACCTAGGGACTTCTACAAGCTTCATCATCTTCAAAAATTGTGAGGGAGTTTCATTTTCTTGATTTTAAAGTTTATGTGCATATGTTAATTTTCTTGAATTGTCAATTATAGCTATATAACTTGTTATGAATGCTTCCTATGAGTTATTTAACGTCTCTAGAGCTAACTTTTGAGGGTTGATAACAAAGTTAATGGTTGAATGTTGAATTTGATCAAAGAGATGATAAATAGTGCCTAGAACTAGGGTTTTGAGAAAATTTGCTAATTGGCTTGAATTGATGCCTCAATTAGGTGCTCTAGACCCTAGGGAAGTTAGTTGAAAAGCCATGTTAGGTTGAATCACTCGAATTTGAACTTAATTGCATAATTAGCTTACTTTAAAAAGGGGGTTTTATACGTTAAGCATTCCGGGCAAGTTTGGACATCGATTTGGGTATCCTTGAGCTAAGGAAGCACCTTTGGTGCTTTCGTTTCGCGAAAATGGGGTTCGGTTAGTATGGCTATAGTTCAAACCCGTTCGGGGCCTTCCCGAACTTTTGCTTCAAAAATGAGTTTTAGTGACTTTAAAAGGTACCTTTGAGCTTAATTAGGAATATAGAAAGACTAGGGTATGATTGGGAATCTCGAACTATGCTTAGGAGAAAGAAAGCTCGGTTAAAGAAAGGGGAAATGTAGTTTTTAGCCATTTTAGTTGCATTTGGAACTTGTTGTGTGTTAGTAATGCCTTGCCTTGAACATTTAGGATGTATTTAAGTTATTTGAGTAGATTATTAGAATTAATTGTGTTGATTGCTTCTTTTGACATCTATTAGCTAATATCGTGCTTATATGAACTTTTATCGTGCATATATGTGAGGGCGGCCTACTTTGTTGTCCCTCTTATGTGTTATGTGTTATATTGATTGCTTGTGACTTGTTTTGGGTTGCGCAACCTTTATCGGACATGGTAGCGTCGAGAAACACGGGCGGCGTCGGGCTTGCCGTGCTCCCTCGACTACCATGGTGCCTATTCCCTTTCTCGCTGAGGCATGCTCCACTACCCCAGAGGCGTGGTTCACCTGCTGGGCATGGACCTACCTCGGGAGAAAGGGTCGTAGGATCGGGATACATCCGGAGTATCCCAATTGTTAGTGTTTGGGGTTTGCCGGCATGTTCGTGATGCTCGTGGTTCGTGGCTCGTGAATGAAGACTTGGAAGTGGAACCGTATCCTTTTTAAAGTGATTAATTGCTTGGCTTATTGTCTTGTTGGTTTATGTGGATTATATATGTTTTCTTGTGTTTGCATATCATATTACACGTTGGCATGTTGCATCACCTCCCTCGCTGGGCAACATTGTTGCTCATTCCTCATTTAATATGTTTCAGGTGAAGCTGAGGTGAATCCTCAGCTGATAGAAGAATAGGAAGAAGTGCTAGTTAAGCAATTTCGGTGACTTCTTGTGTGATAAGGTTGTCTAAAATGAGAAGCTTGCGTGGAGTTGTTGTTGATTGCCTTTTTGTGACCTTGGGGTCTTGAGTATAAATGGTAAATGTAATAATTTGTAATCTTGTATGTTGGATATAAAGTGGAATGACATGTAATAATCCATAGTAAACTTATTCTTTTGCATGCTTGTGTGATTAACAAACTTGGAAGTAGAACTTGGCTATTGTTGTATCTAACTACCTATAGTTAAAATTAGAAATGCTTTGCTTGCTTGTGTGTTATATGTAATTGTTGTTCCAAGGCTCGGATGGCCTTGTGATCGCGGGTGGCCCATAAAAATCTTGGAGGATTGGTTGTAAGAGTTGCTGTTTGTGGATCTAGCATCATAGGTGTCTTTTGCAGGTACCAGTTTAGTCCTATAAACAGGGGAGACTCCATCTGTTTTCTCCTAAAATTTTGAGTTCGGGTTGGAATTGGGTTGTGATTAGTATGGTTAATAGAAGTCCCGGTGCCGTGAGGAATCGGGGCGTTACACCTACAACCCGTCGATATCACGTCTTACGAGGATGCTGCATTATTGAAGTTGATGGGTTATCGTTAAGCCCATTGGGCCTTTTGAATGGGCCATCTCTCTAGGCTGCGACTGTGAACCGTCAACACATAAAGGATTTGTGCCCTCAACATGACGGGTGTGATCATACCAGCACTAATGCACCAGATCCCATCAAAACTGTGAAGATAAACGTGATTGGGCGAGAGTAGTACTTGGATGGTTGACCCCTTGGGAAGCCTTCGTGTTGCACCCCCCTTTTCAATTTTTTTTGCCCTAGTTAAGGTTGCTAAGATATTTTATCCACAACATTTCTATTACCGAATCCCACGACACGTTAGGCAAGACAACTTCGCTTCACGTAGAGGCTGGGCCCGCAAGTCGAGGGCGTGGGGCTTGTGACCAGGTCTCCGTCGCTCCGGTGCCTATAACTTTTAATCCATAAGGAGTTATACGGCACACAGCATACCGTTGGAAAGCTCTCCGAGAGCTCCACAACAAGGGCAGCAAGCCTGCTTGGCTGTACTTGTTTTTGGAGCCCAAAATCAAACGTTTTCATCAGTTTCGGGCCACTTTTCTTCTTTTGCTCTATTTTTTCATCCCAGATCGTACGTCGTGAGCTGGTAAAAGGATGATAACCTAACTCACGGGATATTACATGGCCCTACAACGCGTCGATATCACGTCTTATGAGGATGCTGCATTGTTGAAGCAGATGGATTGTCGTTAAACCAATTGGGCCTTTTGAATAGACTATCTCTCTGGGCTGGGACTGTGAACCGTGAACACATAAAGGAATTGTGCCCTCAACATGATGGGTACGATCATACCAGTACTAATGCACCGGATCCCATTAGAACTCCAAAGTTAAGAGTGCTTGGGCGAGAGTAGTACTAGGATGGGTGACCCCATGGGAAGTCCTTGTGTTGCACACCAATTTCAATTTTTTTTGCCCCGGTTAGGGTTGCCAAGATACTCTATCCACCACATTTCTATTATCAAATCCCACGGCACCTTAGGCAAGACAACTTCGCTTCATGTAGAGGATGGGCCTATAAACCGAGGGCGTAGGGCTTGTGACCAAGTTTCCGTCGCTCCGGTGCCCATAACTTTTGATCCGTAAGGAGTTACGCGGCGCACAACATACTGTTGGAAAGCTCTCCGAGAGCTCTACGACAAGGGCATAAATCCTGCTTGGCTGCACCTGTTTTTAGAGCCCAAAATCGAATGTTTCCATCAGTTTCGGGCAACTTTTCTTCTTTTGCTCTGTTTTTCCGTCCTGGATCGCACGTTGTGAGCTGTTAAAAGGACGACAACCTAACTTGTGGGATATTACAGAGCCATACAACGCGTCGATATCACGTCTTATGAGGATGTTGTGTTGTTGAAACGGATGGGTTGTCGTTTAGCCCAATTAGCCTTTTGAATGGGCCAACGCTCTGGGCTAGGACTGTGAACCGTCAACACATAAAGGATTTGTGCCTCAACATGACGGGTGCGATCATACTAGCACTAATGCACCGAATCCCATTAGAACTCTGAAGTTAAGCGTGCTTGGGCGAGAGTAGTACTAGGATGGGTAACCCCATGGTAAGTCCTCGTGTTGCACCCCCTTTTCAATTTTTTTGCCCCAGTTTGGGTTGCCAAGATACTTTATCCGCCACATTTCTATTACCGAATCCCATGGCACCTTGGGCAAGACAACTTCGCTTCACGTAGAGGTTGGGCCCGCAAACTGAGGACGTGGGCCATGTGACCATGTCTCCGTCGCTCCGGTGCCTATAACTTTTAATCCATAAGGAGTTACGCTGCGCACAGCCGTTTGAAAGCTCTCCGAGAGCTCTATGATGGGGGTAGCAAGCTTGCTCTGCTGCGCCCGGTTTTGGAGCCCAAAATCGAACATTTTGATCAGTTTCGGGCCACTTTTCTTCTTTTGCTTTGTTTTTCCATCCCGGATCGTACGTTGTAAGCTGTTAAAAGGACGACAACCTAACGCGTGGGATATTACAAGGCCGTACAATGCATCGATATCACGTCTTACGAGGATACTGCGTTGTTGAAGTGGATGGGTTGTCGTTAAGCCCATTCGGCCTTTTGAATGGGCCATCTCTCTTGGCTGGGACTGTGAACCGTCAACACATAAGGGATTTGTGCCCTCAACATGACTAGTGCGATCATACCAGCACTAATGCACCAGATCCCATCAGAACTCTGAAGATAAGCCTGCATGGGCGAGATTAGTACTAGGATGGGTGACGCCTTGGGAAGTCCTCGTGTTGTACCCTCCCTTTTCAATTTTTTTTGCCCCGGTTAGGGTTGCCAAGATATTTTATCCACCACATTTCTATTACCGAATCCCATGGCACATTGGGCAAGACAACTTCGCTTCACTTAGAGGCTGGGCCCGCAAACCGAGCTCGTGGGGCTTGTGCCCAAGTCTCTGTCGCTCCATTGCCCATAACTTTTAATCCGTTAGGAGTTATGCGGCGCACAGCATACCGTTGGAAAGCTCTCCGAGAGCTCTATGACAAGGGTAGCAAGCCTGCTTCGCTACGCCTGTTTTCAAAGCCCAAAATCAAACATTTTCATCAATTTTGGGCCACTTTTCTTCTTTTGCTCTGTTTTTTCATCCCGGATCGTACGTCGTGAGCTGGTAAAAGGACGGCAATCTAACTCACGGGATATTATAGGGCCCTACAACGAGTCGATATCACATTTGACGAGGTTGCTGCATTGTTGAAGTAGATGGGTTGTCGTTAAGCCCACTGGACCTTTTGAATGGGCCATCTCTCTGGGCTGGGACTGTGAACCATCAACACATAAAGGAATTGTGCCCTCAACATGACGGGTGTGATCATACCATCACTAATGCACCGGATCCCATTAGAACTCCGAAGTTAACTGTGCTTGGGCGAGAGTAGTACTAGGATGGGTGACCCCATGGGAAGTCCTCGTGTTGCACGCCTCCCATTTTCAATTTTTTTTGCCCCGGTTAGGGTTTCCAAGATTCTTTATCCACCAAATTTCTATTACTGAATCCCACGGCACCTTGGGCAAGATAACTTCGTTTCACGTAGAGGCTGGGCCCACAAACCGAGGGCATAGGGCTTATGACCAGGTCTCCGTCTCTCTGGTGCCCATAACTTTTGATCCGTAAAGAGTTACACGGTGCACAGCATACCGTTGGAAGCTCTCCGAGAGCTCTATGACAGGGGCAGCCTGCTCAACTGCGCCTATTTTTGGAGCCCAAAATTGAATGTTTTCATCCCAAAATAGTTTCGGGCAACTTTTCATCTTTCGCTCTTTTTTTTCATCCCAGATCGCGCGTCGTGAGCTGTTAAAAGGATGACAACCTAACTCGCGGGACATTAGAGGGCCCTACAATGCGTCGATATCACGTCTTGCGAGGAAGTTGCGTTGTTGAAGTGGATGGGTAGTCATTAAGCCCTTCGGGCATTTTGAATCGGCCATCTCTCTGGGCTGGGACTGTCAACCATCGATACATAAAGGATTTGTGCCCACACCATGATGGGTGCAATCATACTAGCACTAATGCACCGGATCCCATCAGAACTCCGAAGTTAAGCGTGCTTGGGCGAGAGTAGTACTAGGATGGGTGACCCCTTGGGAGGTCCTCGTGTTGCACCCCCCATTTTCAATTTTTTTTGCCCCGATTAGGGTTGTCAAGATACTTTATCCACAACATTTCTATTACCAAATCCCACGGCACCTTGGGCAAGACAACTTCACTTCACGTAGAGGCTGGGCTCGCAAACCGAGGGCGTGGAGCTTGTGACCAAGTCACCGTCGCTCCGGTGCCGATAACTATTAAACCGTAAGGAGTTACACGGCGCATAACATACCGTTAGAAAGCTCTCTGAGAACTCTACGTCATGGGTAGCAAGCCTTCTCGGCTGCGCCTATTTTCAGAGCCCAAAATCAAACATTTTCATCAGTTTCCGGCCATTTTTCTACTTTAGCTCTATTTTTCTGTCCCGGATCGTATGTCGTGAGTTGTTAAAAGGACGACAACCAAACTCGCAGGATATTACAGGGCCCTACAATGCGTCGATATCACGTCTTACGAGGTTGCTACGTTGTCGAAGCGAATGGGTTGTCATTAAGCCCTTTGGGCCTTTTGAATGGGCCATCTCTCTAGGTTGGGACTGTGAACCGTCAACACATAAAGAATTTGTGCCCTCAACATCATGGGTGCGATCATACCAGCACTAATGCACCGAATCCCATCAGAACTCTGAGGTTAAGCGTGCTTGGGCGAGAGTAGTACTAGGATGGGTGACCCCCTGGGAATTCCTTGTGTTGCACCTCCCTTTTCAATTTTTTTTGCACCGGTTAGAGTTGCCAAGATTCTTTATCGACCACATTTCTATTACCGAATCCCACGGCACCTTGGGCAAGACAACTTCACTTCACGTAGAGGCTGGGCCCGCAAACCGAGGGCGTAGGGTTTGTGGCTAGCTCTCCGTCGCTCCGGTGCCCAATACTTTTGATACTTAAGGAGTTATGAAGCACACAACATACCGTTGGAAAGCTCTCTGAGAGATCTATGAGGAGGGCAGCAAGCCTGCTCGGTTACACCCATTTTTTGATCCCAAAATCGAACGTTTTCATCAGTTTTCGGCCACTTTTCTTCTTTTGCTCTGTTTTTCCGTCCCGGATCGTACGTAGTGAGCTGTTAAAAGGACAACAACCTAACTCGCGGGACATTAGAAGGCCCTACAATGCGTCGATATCATGTCTTGCAAGGATGCTATGTTGTTTAAGCGGATGGGCTGTCGTTAAGCCCATTGGGCCTTTTGAATAGCCCATCTCTCTAGGCTGGGACTGTGAACCGTCAACACATAAAGGATTTGTGCCCACAACATGACGGGTGCGATCATACCAGCACTAGTGCACTGGATCCCATTAGAACTCCGAAGTAAAGCGTGCTTGGGCGAGAGTAGTACTAGGATGGGTGACCCCACTGGGAAGTCCCCATGTTGCACCCCCCTTTTTCAATTTTTTTTTACCCCGGTTAGGGTTGCCAAGATACTTTATCCACCAGATCTCTATTACCGAATCCCACGGCACCTTGGGCAAGACAACATCACTTCACGTAGAGGCTGGGCCCCCAAACCGAGGGCGTGGGGCTTGTGAGCAGGTCTACGTCGCTCCGGTGTCCATAACTTTTAATTCGTAAGGAGTTATGCAACGCATAGCATACCGTTGGAAAGCTCACCGAGAGCTCGACGACGGAGGCAGCAAGCCTGCTCGGCTATGCCTATTTTCGGAGCCCAAAATTGAACGTTTTCATCAATTTTAGGCAACTTTTCTTCTTTTGCTCTGTTTTTCGATCCCGGATCGTATGTCGTGAGCTGTTAAAAGCACGACAACCTAATTCACGGGTTATTACAGGGTCCTACAATGCATCGATATCACGTCTTATGAGGATGCTGCGTTGTTAAAGTGGATAGGTTGTCGTTAAGCCTATTGGGCCTTTTGAATGGTCCATCTCTTTGGGCTGGGACTGTGAACCGTCAACACATAAAGGATTTGTGCCCTCAACATGACGGGTGCGATCATACCAGCACTAATGAACTGGATCCCATCAGAACTCCGAAGTTAAGCGTGCTTGGATGAGAGTAGTACTTGGATGGGTGACGCCCTTGGATGTCCTCGTGTTGCACCCCCCTTTTCAATTTTTTTTGCCCTGGTTAGGGTTGCCAAGATACGTTATCCACCACATTTCTATTACCGAATCCCACGGCACCTTGGGCATGACAACTTCGTTTAACGTAGTGGCTGGGCCCACAAACCAAGGGCGTAGGGCTTGTGACCAGGTCTCCGTCGCTCCGGTGCCCATAACTTTTGATTTTTAAGGAGTTACGCGGTGCACAGCATACAGTTGGAAAGCTCTCCGAGAGCTCTATGACAAGGGTAGCAAGCCTGCTCAGCTGCGCCAATTTTGTATCCCAAAATTGAACGTTTTCATCAATTTCGGGCCACTTTTTGTCTTTTGCTCTTTTTTCTCATCCCGGATCGTACGTCATGAGCTGTTAAAAGGAAGACAACCTAACTCGCGGGACACTAGAGGGCCGTACAACGACACGATATCACGTCTTGAGAGGATGCTACGTTGTTGAAGCGAATGGGTTGTCGTTAAGCCCATTGGGCCTTTTGAATGGGCCATCTTTCTGGACTGGGACTATGAACTGTCAACACATAAAGGAATTGTGCCCTCAACATGATAGGTGCGACCATACCAGTACTAATGCACCGGATCCTATCAGAACTCCAAAGTTAATCGTGCTTGGGCGAGATTTGTACTTGGATGGGTAACCCTCTGGGAAGTCCTCGTGTTGTACCCCCCTTTTCAACTTTTTTTGCCCCGGTTAAGGTTGCCAAGATTCTTTATCCACCATATTTCTATTACCGAATACCACAGCACCTTGGGCAAGACAACTTCGCTTCACGTAAAGGATCAGCTCGCAAACTGAGGGCGTAGGGCTTGTGACCAAGTCTCCGTCGCTCCGGCGTACAACATACTGTTGGAAAGCTCTACGAGAGCTCTACGACGGGGGGAACAAGCTTGCTCGGCTGCGCCCGTTTTTGGAGCCCAAAATCGAACGTTTTCATCAGTTTCGGGCACTTTTCTTCTTTTGTTATTTTTTTCCGTCACGGATCGTACGTTGTGAGCTGGTAAAAGGACGATAACCTAACTCGCGGGATATTACAGGGCCCTACAATGCGTCGATATCACGTCTTACGAGGATGCTACGTTGTTGATGCGGATGGGTTGTCGTTTAGCCCAATTAGCCTTTTGAATGGGCCAACGCTCTGGGCTTAGACTGTGAACCGTCAACACATAAAGGATTTGTGCCCTCAACATGACAGGTGCGATCATACCAGCACAAATGCACCGGATCCCATTAGAACTCTGAAGTTAAGCATGCTTGGGCGAAAGTAGTACTAGGATGGGTGACCCCATGGGAAGTCCTCTTGTTGCACCCCCTTTTCAATTTTTTTTGCCCCGGTTAAGGTTGCCAAGAGACTTTATCCACCACATTTCTATTACTGAATCCCACAGCACCTTGGACAAGACAACTTCGCTTCACGTAGAGGCTGGGCCCGCAAACCAAGGCCATGGGGATTTAGACCTAGTCTCCGTCGCTCCGGTGCCCATAACTTTTAATCTGTAAGGAGTTACGCGGTGCACAACATACCATTGGAAAGCTCTCCGAAAGCTTTACAACAGGGGCAGCAAGCTTGCTTTGCTGTGCCCATTTTTGGAGCCTAAAATCGAACGTTTTCATCAATTTCAGGCCACTTTTCTTCTTTTGCTCTATTTTTCCATCCCGGATCGTACGTTGTGAGCTGTTAAAAGGATGACAACCTAACTCACGGGATATTACAGGGCCATACAACGCGTCGATATCACGTCGTATGAGGATGCTGTGTTGTTGAAGTGGATGGGTTGTCGTTAAGCCCATTCGGCCTTTTGAATGGGCCATCTCTCTGGGCTAGGACTATGAACCGTCAACACATAAAGGATTTGTGCCCTCAACATGACGGGTGCGATCATACAAGCACTAATGCACCGGATCCCATCAAAACTCAAAAGATAAGCATGCTTGGGCGAGAGTAGTACTAGGATGGGTGACCCCTTGGAAAGTCCTCGTGTTGCACCCCCCCTTTTCAATATTTTTTGCCCGGGTTAGGGTTGCCAAGATATTTTATCCACCATATTTCTATTACCGAATCCCACGGCACGTTGGGCAAGACAACTTCTGTCACGCCCCAACTCGACCCATAGAGGTTAGACTAGGGTGTGATCTAAACATTCAAGTCAAATCACGTACTTAATCGTTCATGAAAGCTTAACACTTAACATTTTAGCCTAAGCTCCGCAAATTCTCCGGAAAATCGGCAGGATAACGACTGTAATTGGGCTCTTTAGTTTGACCTAATTTTCTAAAGGCCTCAGAACTTTCAATCTCAAATTCATTTCCAACTAAGATTACTATTTATCATCAATTGAAATGCCTACTGGTTATCTCGAAGTCTCATTTGATTAACAACCTAGCATGATACTATGTCTTGTTTGTTTGTTAATCCTTGTTACAAATGTGCCTGTTGACCTTAGCTTACCAAAGAGTACCTGCTTAAGATTAGATAGATTTATTTACTTAATTCATTACCTGATACTTCATAAGCTTGTGATAGATACGATACTAGTCAGTAGCGATATCAAAAACGACCGTAAGAGTGTCTAACTAGTTATGAGCAGTACAAGCCAAAATTAGACCTCAAATTACAACGGGAGCCATTTACAATACAACAACAAGCAACATAAGAAATAGTCTTCAAGCAACATATCGTCCACAAAATGACCATAGTCAAGTAAGGCACGTAGGGCAAGCAATCATTCCAAAGAATCATCAAAAGACACGTTGTCCTTGGGTACCTATTCCTAGTCTTCTTCACCTGAGATGATAAAAGAGGGTGAGTCCTTATGAACTCAGCGAGGGGGAATAAGAAATAAGTTTTGAAACTCATTTTTCGGTTCAACTTATGAAAACCCTTTGCAAGCATGACATATATCACAAGTAAGTACATAATGTAATATAACAGTAAAAGAACACAATTACCCGTCTTTTCTCCCCGAGGTCCTCTAGGAACCAAGCGAGAGTACTTATACACATAGTGAAAAGGATACGGTGAGCTTTTGCTCTCAGTTCATTTCCAACATCAGTTGTTTTGGCTGACTTCAAATCATCCCCTTATCACACCAAATGGGTGTAGTCCGGATGTACCCCGAAATCCTATGACCCAACTCTCCGAGGAAGTCTAGCCCCCAAGCGAGAGAGGGAATTGGACAATGGTAGTCACGGTTGCACCGGCAAGCCCGATGATGCCCGGTGTGCGTGAACGCTACCACGCCAGAATGAAAGGTTGCAACCTTGTATGCAATGCACATTTATGACATTTAATATATCACATTAGGAGGACAACAAAGTAGGTTGCCTCCGAGCAGTCATTAGATTGCACATTGACAAGTAAACACGCGAGGCACGATATGACATGTAATTTCACTTATAAAGCACATGGAGTTATATGAATATTAAACGGGCAGCCATGTAACGCATGTAAATCAAGTCATATAACTCATTTCGAAGTTCACGTAATCAAATAATAAGATTATTCAACATGCAACAACATCTACGTGGGACTGGGTACAAGAAAGGCCTACTTGTCAACATGTAATCATCGGAACCACATTTAGGGCTATAAGGGCAACTACGGGCTGCTTACTAATCACATAATTAAACACAATATTCATAGGATCAACATTTAGCGAATTTACCTAGTCACTAGGGTTTCAATTCGTGCTTACCCGTGCGATTAAGCCCCAAGTCATCTGGCAATTAAACTCAAGCCATGCATTGATTAATTCAAACACCCTTAAGCATTTAAAACAGTCCACACAACATCCAAAAGCCACAATCCCAAGCATTTAATACAACAAGAGAAGCTACAATAATTTTTCTAAGCATATCAATAGGTGAAACCCTCACTGCAGTGGACTATTTTCTCACAATCATTGAGACAAGCAAATAATCTCCAATTCCGGTGAGCAAGATGTCAAATTAAATCTTAAGGCGTGAACTAAATTCAGAAACAAACCTTGCATCATTTGGAGTTCGGGTTCAAGAGTTATAGCCAAAACAGTGAGACTACACAAAACTGTCCAAATTTGCACACATTTCAATACTTATCATTTTTGAGGGCCTTAGGGTCAGATTTAGGCTTAGTCCATTTCTGACAAAAATGTCCAGAACTGAACAATATAGCTGCACACCAAATTTCATTAATGTTGGATATCATTTACTAAGTCAAAACTGGTTCGTTATACAAGAATAGTGAATCTGCCAAAACCTGCTTCATTTTTCCAGATTTTCCAGATTTGGGCACATTTTGATATTTTGCCATTTTGAGGACCTTAGATTCAAAATTAGCTTTGGCCTATTTCTGATAAAAATGTTCATAACTGGAAAGGATAGTTACCTACCAATTTTCACTCATTTTCAACATCATGTTCCTGGTCAAAATCACCTCGTAACAACAAGACAGAAGACTGTCTCATACGCGATTTCATCTAACATCACATTCTAGCCAAATATCTTGCCATGCATGTTTACAAAAGCTCATGAACACACATATATCACAAGTACAGAAGTAAAAATAGACATTTAAAGGCATGCATGTGGTTTTTGAAAGCTTTTCAATAAGTTTTAGCCCTCACCTTATCAAGTTAATAGATGAGGATGCTCAAATGCTCTTCAAAATGCACAAAGGGCTTCTTCCTTGCTTCTTGCTTGCTTGGGCTGCTATGGCCGAGCTTGGGAGAGGTCTTGAGAGTGAGCTTGAGGTCTTGGAAGCTCAAGAGATGCCTTGGTCGAAAATGAGAGAGAAGGGAGAGAATGAAAGAGTGTTTTGAGGAAAATGGTTGAAGTTGAGTGTTTGTTGAATGAGAGTTTGCATGTGTCGGCCTTGAGGCTATACAAGGCTGAATTCTTTGTGTCACCAATGCATTTTTTGAATTGTTTTGGCATGTATTTTGCAAGGGCCAAGAATGGTAGCTTAGTATTTAGCAAAAGGTGCCTTGGGTGCAAGAAAAGATATGACATTGTGTAAGATTGGTCCAAGCATGCATGGATTAAAATAATTTGTTCAAACTTGCTCAAGATTCTTGGTATGGCTGGCCATGGTGTTCAAAATCTGATTTTTTTTGTTTTTTTTAAGGTTTATTTTATTGTAGGTTAGATATTTTTTTTAATTGCCTAGTAGTTAGAATGTAAGAGAATGTTGGGAATCTAGGGAACCTAGGTAGAATAAATTATATGAAAGTTGAGATAGTTTATTATTATTTTAGTGTTAGTGGATTTTGTAGAGATTGAATTAGGATTATAATAATAGTTAGTGGTGTTTGTGGGTTTATTTTATAGTCTATTGCTTTGTGTAGGATTCTTTATTGATTAGCGTGCATGCACGTTTTCGTAGGTTCTAGGGCACGCATACGAGGTAAACACGAACAACGAGGTAGACACGTACTTCAAGATAAATGCACAGATTCCAATGTAAATGCACGCAAATCGAGGTACGACTCTTAAACCTAGGTTAAGGCACGCAGTTCAAGGTTAATGCACATGAAATGAAGAGACACGCGTAAATCGAGGTCTCGCACGTAAATCAAGGTCATGGCACGTTTATCTAAGTATCGCACGTATATCGAGGATTAGGGCACACAACTCTAGGTCAAGGCATGTATGATGAGGCATGCACGAAAACCAAGACAGAGCACGTAATCCAAGGTTGGTCATATAATTCTAGGTCTAAGGCACGCAAATCGGGGTAACACACGTTATTCAAGGTCGGGCCTCAAAACTTCACTTCACGTAGAGGCTGGGCCCGCAAACTGAGGGCGTGGGGCTTGTGACTAGGTCTCCGTCGCTCCGGTGCCCATAACCTTTAATCTGTAGGGAGTTATGCGGCGCACAGCATACCGTTGGAAAGCACTCAGAGAGCTCTACGACACGGGTAGCAAGCCTGCTCGGCTGCGCCTATTTTCAGCGCACAAAATCGAACGTTTTCATCAATTTCGGGCAACTTTCCTTCTTTTGCTCTGTTTTTTCGTCCCGGATCGTACGTCGTGAGCTAGTAAAAGGATGACAATCTAAGTTGCAAGATATTACAGGGCCCTACAACTCGTCGATATCACGTCTTACGAGGATACTGTGTTGTTGAAGCAGATGGGTTGTCATTAAGAACATTGGGCCTTTTGAATGGGCCATCTCTCTAGGCTGGGACTGTGAACCATCAACACATAAAGGAATTGTGCCCTCAACATGACGGGTGCGATCATACCAGCACTAATGCACCAGATCCCATTAGAACCACGAAGTTAAGCGTGCTTGGGCGAGAGTAGTACTAGGATGGGTGACCCCATGGGAAGTCCTCATGTTGCACTCCCTTTTCAATTTTTTTTGCCCGGGTTAGGGTTGCCAAGATACTTTATCCACCACATTTCTATTACCGAATCCCACGGCACCTTGGGCAAGACAACATCGCTTCACGTAGAGGCTGGGCCCGCAAACCGAGGGCGTAGGGCTTGTGACCAAGTCTCCGTCGCTCCGGTGCCCATAACTTTTGATCTGTAAGGAGTTGCGCGGCACACAGCATACCGTTGGAAAGCTCTCCGAGAGCCCTACGATGAGGGCACCAAGCCTCCTTGGCTACGCCAGTTTTTGGAGACAAAAATTGAACATTTTCATCAGTTTTGGGCCACTTTCCTTCTTTTGCTCTGTTTTTCTATCCCGGATCGTACGTCATGAACTGTTAAAAGGACGACAACCTAACTCGTGGGATATTACAAGGCCCTACAACACGTCGATATCACGTCTTATGACGATGCTGCGTTGTCGGGCCTCAAAATTTCGCTTCACGTAGAGGCTGGGCCCGTAAACCGAGGGTGTGGGGCTTGTGACTCGGTCTCCGTCGCTCCGGTGCCCATAACTTTTAATTCGTAAAGAGTTACGCGGCGCACAGCGTACCGTTGGAAAGCTCTCCGAGAGCTCTACGATGGGGGCAGCAAGCATGCTCGACTGCGCCCGTTTTTGGAGCCCAAAATCAAACATATTCATCAATTTCAGGCCACTTTCTTCTTTTGCTCTATTTTTCTGTCCTGGATCGTACGTCGTGAGCTGTTAAAAGGACGACAACCTAACTCATGGGATATTAGAGGGCCCTACAACACGTCGATATCACGTCTTGCGAGAATGCTGCATTGTTGAAGTTGATGGGTTGTCGTTAAGCCCATTGGGCCTTTTGAATGGGCCATCTCTCTGGGCTGGGACTGTGAACCGTCAACACATAAAGGATTTGTGCCCACAACATGATGGGTGCGATCATACCAGCACTAATGCACTGGATCCCATCAGAACTCCGAAGTTAAGCGTGCTTGGGTGAGAGTAGTGCTAAGATGTGTGACCCCCTGGGAAGTCCTCATGTTGCACCCCCCATTTTCAATTTTTTTTGCCCCAGTTAGGGTTGCCAATATACTTTATCCACCACATTTCTATTACCGAATCCCACGGTACCTTGGGCAAGACAACTACGCTTCAGGTAGAGGTTGGGCCCGCAAAACGAGGGCGTTGGGCTTGTGACCAGGTCTCCGTCACTCCGGTGCCCATAACTTTTGATCCGTAAGGAGTTATGTGCTGCACAACATACCGTTGGAAAGCTCTCCGAGAGCTCTACGACGGGGGCAGCAAGCCTGTATAGCAATGCCCATTTTTGGAGTCCAAAATCGAACATTTTCATCAGTTTCGGGCCACTTTCCTTCTTTTGCTTTGTTTTTCGGTCCCGGATCATACGTCATGAGCGGTTAAAAGGACGACAACCTAACTCGTGGGATATTACAGGGCCCTACAACACGTCGATATCACGTCTTACAAGGATGCTGCGTTGTTGAAGCGGATAGGTTGTCGTTAAGCCAAATTGGCCTTTTGAATTAGCCATCTCTCTGGGCAGGGACTGTGAACCGTCAACACATAAATGATTTGTACCATCAACATGACGGGTGCGATCATACCAACACTAATGCACCGGATACACTTAGAACTCCGAAGTTAAGCGTGCTTGGGCGAGAGTAATACTAGGATGGTTGACCCCTTGGGAAGTCCTTGTGTTGTACCCCCCCTCCCTTTTCAATTTTTTTTGCCCCGATTAGGGTTGCCAAGATTCTTTATCCACAACATTTCTATTACTGAATCCCACGGCACCTTGGGCATGACAAGTTCGTTTCACGTAGAGGCTGGGCCAGAAAACCAAGGGCATAGGGCTTGTGACCAGGTCTCCGTCGCTCCGGTGCCTATAACTTTTGATCCATAATGAGTTAAGTGGCGCACAACATGCCATTGGAAGCTCTCCGAGAGCTCTATAACGGGGGCAACAAGCCTGCTCAGCAGCGCCTATTTTTGGAGCCCAAAAATGAATGTTTTCATCAGTTTTAGGCCATTTTTCTTCTATTGGTCTATTTTTTCGTCCCGGATCGTATGTCGTGAGTTGTTAAAAGGACGACAACCTAACTCGCGGGACATTACAAGGCCCTACAACGCGTCGATATCACTTCTTGTGATGATGTTGCGTTGTTGAAGTGGATGGGTTGTCGTTAAGCCCTTTGGGCCTTTTGAATGGGCCATCTCTCTAGGCTGGGACTGTGAACCGACGACACATAAAGGATTTGTGCCCACAACATGATGGGTGTAATCATACTAGCACTAATGGACCGGATCCCATCAGATCTCCGAAGTTTAGCGTGCTTGGGTGAGAGTAGTACTAGGATGGGTGACCTCTTGGGAAGTCCTCGTGTTGCACCCCCCTCCCCCTTTTTAATTTTTTTTGCCCCGGTTAGGGTTGCCGAGATGCTTTATCCAGTACATTTCTATTACCGAATCCCACGGCACCTTGGGCAAGACAACTTCGCTTCACGTAGAGGCTGGGCCAGCAAACCGAGGGCATGGGGCTTATGACCAGTTCTCCGTCGCTTCGGTCCCGATAACTATTAATCCCTAAGGAGTTACACGGCGCACAGCATACAGCTGGAAAGCTCTCTGAGAGCTTTACGAAAAGAGCAGCAAACCTTCTCGGCTGCGCCTATTTTTGGAGCCCAAAATCAAACGTTTTCATCAGTTTCGGGCCACTTTTCTACTTTTGCTCTGTTTTTTCATCCCGGATCGTATGTTGTGCGCTGTTAAAAGGACGACAACCTAACTCACGAGATATTCTAGGGCCCTACAACACGTCGATATCTCGTATTACGAGGTTGCTGCGTTGTCGAAGCGGATGGGTTGTCGTTAAGCCCTTTGGGCCTTTTGAATGGGCCATCTCTCTTGGCTAGGACTGTGAACCGTCAACACATAAAGGATTTGTGCCCACAACATGACGGGTGCGATCATACCAGTACTTATGCACCGAATCCCATCAGAACTCCAAAGTTAAGCGTGCTTAGGCGAGAGTAGTACTAGGATGGGTGACCACCTGGGAAGTCCTCGTGTTGCACCCCCCCTTTTTCAATTTTTTTTGCCTCGGTTAGGGTTGCCAAGATATTTTATCCACCACATTTCTATTACCGAATCCCATGGCACATTGGGCAAGACAACTTCACTTCAGTAGAGTCTGGGCCCGCAAACCGAGGGCGTAAGGCTTGTGACTAGGTCTCCGTCGCTACGGTGCCCATAACTTTTAATCCGTAAGGAGTTACGTGACGCACAGTATACCGTTGGAAAGCTCTTTGAGAGCTCTACGACAGGGGTAACGAGCCTGCTCAGCTGCGCCTATTTTTGGAGCCCAAAATTGAACATTTTCATCAGTTTTGGGCCACTTTACTTCTTTTGCTTTGTTTTTTCGTCCCGGATCGTATGCCGTGAGCTGTTAAAAGGACAACAACTTAACTCGTGGGATATTACAAGGCCTTACAACGCGTCGATATCATGTCTTACGAGGATACTGCGTTGTTGAAGCGGATGGGTTGTCGTTAAGCCCAATTGGCCTTTTGAATGGGCCATCTCGCTGGGCTAGGATTGTGAACCATCAACACATAAAGGATTTGTGCCCTCAACTTGACGGGTGCGATCATACCCGCACTAATGCACCGGATACCATCAGAACTCCGAAGTTAAGCGTCCTTGGGCGAGAGTAGTACTAGGATGGTTGACCCTTTGGGAAGTCCTCGTGTTGCACCCCCCTTTTCAATTTTTTTTGCCCTGGTTAGGGTTGCCAAGATTCTTTATCCACAACATTTCTATTATTGAATCCCACGGCACCTTGGGCAAGACAACTTCGTTTCACGTAGAGGCTGGGCCCGCAAACCAAGGGCATAGGGCTTGTCACCAGGTCTCCGTCGCTCCAGTGCCCATAACGTTTGATCCGTAAGGAGTTACGTGGCGCACAACATGCCATTGGAAGCTCTCCGAGAGCTCTATGATGGGGGAAGCAAGCCTGCTTAGCTGCGCCTATTTTTGGAGCCCAAAATTGAATGTTTTCATCAGTTTTGGGCCACTTTTATTCTTTTGCTCTGTTTTTTCGTCCCAGATCGTATGTCGTGAGCTGTTAAAAGGAAGACAACCTAACTCGCGGGACATTAGAGGGCCCTACAACGTGTCGATATCACGTCTTGCGAGGATTCTACGTTGTTGAAGTGGATGGGTTGTCGTTAAGCCCTTTGGGCCTTTTGATTGGCCCATCTCTCTGGGTTGGGACTGTGAACCGTCATCACATAAAGGATTTGTGCCCACAACATGATGGGTGCAATCATCCCAGCACTAATGCATCGGATCCCATAAGAACCCCAAAGTTAAGCATGCTTGGGCGAGAGTAGTACTAGGATGGGTGACCCCTTGGGAAGTCCTCTTGTTGCAAACCCCCTTTTCAATTTTTTTTGGCCCGTTTAGGGTTGCCAAGATACGTTATCCACCACATTTCTATTACCGAATCCCACGACACCTTGGGCAAGACAACTTCTCTTCATGTAGAGGCTGGGCCCGCAAACCGAGGGCATGGGGCTTGTGACCAGGTCTCCGTCGCTCCGGTGCCGATAACTATTAATCCATAAGGAGTTACACGGCGCACAGCATACCGTTGGAAAGCTTTCCGGGAGCTCTACGAAAAGGGCAGCAAGCTTTCTCAGTTGCGCCTATTTTTGGAGCCCAAAATCAAACGTTTTCGTCAGTTTTGGGCCACTTTTCTTCTTTTGCCCTGTTTTTTCCTCCCGAATCGTATGTCGTGAGCTGTTAAAAGGTAGACAACCTACCTCACGAGATATTACAAGGCCCTACAACGCGTAGATATCACATCTTACGAGGTTACTGCGTTGTCGAATCAGATGGGTTGTCGTTAAGCCCTTTGGGCCTTTTGAATTGGTCATCTCTCTGGGCTGGGACTGTGAACCGTCAACACATAAATGATTTGTACCCACAACATGACGGGTGTGAGCATACTAGCACTTATACACCGAATCCCATCAGAACTCAGAGGTTAAGCGATCTTGGGCGAGAGTAGTACTAGGGTGGATGACCCCTTGGGATGTCCTCGTGTTGCACCCCGCTTTTTCAATTTTTTTTGCTTCGGTTAGGGTTGCCAAGATATTTCATCTACCACATTTCTATTACCGAATCCCACAGCATCTTGGGCAAGACAACTTCGCTTCACGTAGAGTTTGGGCCCGCAAACCGAGGGCATAGGGCTTGTGACTAGGTCTCCGTCGCTATGGTGGCCATAACTTTTAATCCGTAAGGAGTTACGTGGCACACAACATACCGTTGGAAAGCTCTCCGAGAGCTCTACGACGGGGGTAGCAAGCTTGCTTGACAGCACCCATTTTTTGAGTCCAAAATCGAATGTTTACATCAGTTTTGGGCCACTTTTCTTCTTTTGCTCTATTTTTTCATCCCAGATCGTACGTCGTGAGCTGTTAAAAGGATGACAACCTAACTCGCGGGACATTAGAGGGCCCTACAATGTGTCGATATCATGTCTTGCGAGGATGCTGTGTTGATGAAGCGGATGGGTTGTCGTTAAGACCATTCGGCCTTTTGAATGGCCCATCTCTCTAGGCTGGGACTGTGAACCGTAAACACATAAAGGATTTGTGCCTACAACATGACTGGTGCGATCATACCAGCACTAATGCACCGGATCCCATCGGAACTCCGAAGTTAAGCGTGCTTGGACGAGAGTAGTTCTAGGATGGGTGACCCCACTGGGAAATCCCCGTGTTGCACCCCCACTTTTCAATTTTTTTTGCCCCGGTTATGGTTGCCAAGATACTTTGTCCACCACATTTCTATTACCGAATACCACAGCATCTTAGGCAAGACAACTTTGCTTCACGTAGAGGCTAGGCCCGCAAACCGAGGGCATAGGGCTTGTGACCAGGTCTCCGTCGTTCCGTTGCCCATAACTTTTAATTCGTAAGGAGTTATGCGACGCACAGCATACCGTTGGAAAGCTCTCCGAGAGCTCTACGACGGGGGCCGCAAGCCTGCTTGGCTATGCCTATTTTCAGAGCTCAAAATCAAACGTTTTCATCAGTTTCAGGTAACTTATCTTCTTTTGCTCTGTTTTTCTGTCACGGATCGTACGTCGTGAGCTGTTAAAAGCACGACAACCTAACTCACGAGATATTACATGGCCCTACAACACGTCGATATCACGTCTTACAAGGATGTTGCGTTGTTGAAGTGGATGGGTTGTCGTTAAGCCTATTGGGCCTTTTGAATGGGCCATCTCTTTAGGCTGGGACTGTGAACCGTCAACAAATAAATGATTTGTGCCCTCAACATGATGGGTGCAATCATACCAGCACTAATGCACCGGATCCCATTAGAACACCGAAGTTAAGCGTGCATGGGCGAGAGTAGTACTTGGATGGGTGATCCCCTGGGACTTCCTCGTGTTGCACCCTATTTTTCAATTTTTTTTGCCCTGGTTAGTGTTACCAAGATACTTTAACCACCACATTTCTATTACCGAATCCCACGGCACCTTGGGCATGACAACTTCGCTTCATGTAGAGGCTGGGCCCGCAAGCCGAGGGCGTAGGGCCTGTGCCCAGGTCTCTGTCGCTCCGGTGCCCATAACTTTTGATCTGTAAGGCATTACACGGCGCACAGAAAACCGTTGGAAAGATCTTTGAGAGCTCTAAGATAGGGGCAGCAAGCCTGCACAGCTGTGCCAGTTTTTGTATCGCAAAATCGAACATTTTCATCAGTTTCGGGCCACTTTTCATCTTTTGATCATTTTTTTGTCCCAGATCGTACGTCGTGAGCTGTTAAAAGGACGACAACCTAACTCGCTGGACATTAGAGGGCCCTACAACGAGTCAATATCACGTCTTGCGAGGATGCTGCGTTGTTGTGGATGGGCTTTCGTTAAGCCCTTTGGGCTTTTTGTATGGGCCATCTCTCTGGGCTGGGACTGTGAACCGTCAACACATAAAGGATTTGTGCCCATAACATGACGGGTACGATCATACCAGCATTAATGCACCAGATCCCATTAGAACTCCGAAGTTAAGCGTGCTTGGGCGAGAGTAGTACTAGGATGGGTGACCCCCTAGGAAGACCTCGTGTTGCACCCCCACTTTTCAATTTTTTTTGCTCCGGTTAGGGTTGCCAAGATACATTATCCACCACATTTCTATTACCGAATCCCATGGCACCTTGGGCATGACATCTTCGCTTCACGTGGAGGCTGGGCCCGCAAACCGAGGACGTAGGGCTTGTGACCAGGTCTCCGTCCTCCGGTGCCCATAACTTTTAATCCGTAAGGAGTTACGCGGCGCACAGCATACCATTGGAAAGCCCTCCGAGAGCTCTACGACGGGGGTAGCAAGCTTGCTCGACAGCACCTATTTTTTGAGTCCAAAATCGAATGTTTACATCAGTTTTGGGCCACTTTTCTTCTTTTGCTCTATTTTTTCATCCCAGATCGTACGTCGTGAGCTGTTAAAAGGATGACAACCTAACTCGCGGGACATTAGAGGGCCCTACAACGTGTCGATATCACGTCTTGCGAGGATGCTGTGTTGATAAAGCGGATGGGTTGTCGTTAAGCCCATTCGGCCTTTTGAATGGCCCATCTCTCTAGGCTGGGACTGTGAACCGTAAACACATAAAGGATTTGTGCCTACAACATGACTGGTGCGATCATACCAGCACTAATGCACCGGATCCCATCGGAACTCCGAAGTTAAGCATGCTTGGACAAGAGTAGTTCTAGGATGGGTGACCCCACTGGGAAATCCCCGTGTTGTACCCCCACTTTTCAATTTTTTTTGCCCCGGTTAAGGTTGCCAAGATACTTTGTCCACCACATTTCTATTACCGAATACCACGGCACCTTGGGCAAGACAACTTTGCTTCACGTAGAGGTTGGGCCCGCAAACCGCGGGCATGGGGCTTGTGACCAGGTCTCCATCACTCCGATTCCCATAACATTTAATCCGTAAGGAGTTACGCAACGTACAGCATACCGTTGGAAAGCTCTTCGAGAGCTCTACAACGAGCGTAGCAAGCCTGCACAGCTGCACCTATTTTCGGAGCCCAAAATCGAACATTTTCATCAGTTTCAGGTAACTTATCTTCTTTTGCTTTGTTTTTCTGTCACAGATCGTACGTCGTGAGCTGTTAAAAGCACGACAACCTAACTCACGAGATATTACACGGCCCTACAACACGTCGATATCACGTCTTACAAGGATGCTGCGTTGTTGAAGTGGATGGGTTGTCGTTAAGCCTATTGGGCCTTTTGAATGGGCCATCTCTTTAGGTTGGGACTGTGAACCGTCAACAAATAAATGATTTGTGCCCTCAACATGATGGGTGCAATCATACCAGCACTAAGGCACCGGATCCCATTGGAACACCGAAGTTAAGCGTGCATGGGCGAGAGTAGTACTTGGATGGGTGATCCCCTGGGACTTCCTCGTGTTGCACCCCATTTTTCAATTTTTTTTGCCCTGGTTAGTGTTACCAAGATACTTTAACCACCACATTTCTATTACCGAATCCCACGGCACCTTGGGCATGACAACTTCGCTTCATGTAGAGGCTGGGCCCGCAAGCCGAGGGCGTAGGGCCTGTGCCTAGGTCTCTGTCGCTCCGGTGCCCATAACTTTTGATCTGTAAGGCATTACAGGGCGCACAGAAAACTGTTGGAAAGATCTTTGAGAGCTCTATGACAGGGGCAGCAAGCCTCCACAGTTGTGCCAGATTTTGTATCCAAAAATTGAACATTTTCGTTAGTTGCGGGCCACTTTTCTGCTTTTGCGCTATTTTTCTGTCCCAGATCGTACGTCGTGAGCTGTTAAAAGGACGACAACCTAACTCGCTGGACATTAGAGGGCCCTACAATTCTACCATAACACGTCTTGCAAGGATGCTGCGTTGTTGTGGATGGGCTGTCGTTAAGCCCTTTGGGCCTTTTGCATGGGCCATCTCTCTAGGCTGGGACTGTGAACTATCAACACATAAAGGATTTGTGCCCACAACATGACGGGTACGATCATACCAGCATTAATGCACCAGATCCCATCAGAACTCCGAAGTTAAGCGTGCTTGGGCGAGAGTAATACTAGATGGGTGACCCCCTAGGAAGTCCTTGTGTTGCACCCCCACTTTTCAATTTTTTTGCTCCGGTTAGGGTTGCCAAGATACTTTATCCACCTCATTTCTATTACCGAATCCCACGGCACCTTGGGCATGACATCTTCGCTTCACGTGGAGGCTGGGCCCGTAAACCGAGGACGTAGGGATTGTGACCAGGTCTCCGTCCTCCGGTGCCCATAACTTTTAATCCGTAAGGAGTTACGCGGCGCACAGCATACCGTTGGAAAGCCCTCCGAGAGCTCTACGATGGGGGCAACAGGCCTGCCAAGCTGCACCTATTTTTAATGCCAAAAACCGAATGTTTTCATCAGTTTCGGGCCACTTTGCTTCTTTTGCTTTGTTTTTTCGTCCTAGATCGTACGTCGTGAGCTGTTAAAAGGACGACAACCTAACTCACAGGATATTACAAGGCCCTACAATGCATTGATATCACGTTGTTGAAGCAGATGGGTTGTCGTTAAGCCCATTGGGCCTTTTGAATGGGCCATCTCTCTGGGTTGGGACTGTTAACCGTCAACATATAAAGGATATGTGGCCTCAACATGACGGGTGCGATCATACCAGCATTAATGCATCGGATCCCATCAGAACTCCGAAGTTAGGCAATCTTGGGCGAGTGTAGTACTAGGATGGGTGACCCCCAGGAAAGTCCTCGTCTTGCGCCCCACTTTTCAATTTTTTTCCCCCAGTTAGGGTTGGCAAGATACTTTATCCTCCACATTTATATTACCAAATCCCACGGCACCTCAGGCAAGAGAACTTCGCTTCACAAAGAGGCTGGGCCCGCAAACCGAGGTCGTAGGGCTTGTGACCAGGTCTCTGTCGCTCTAGTCCCATAACTTTTAATCTGTAAAGAGTTACGAGGCACACAGCATACCGTTGGAATGCTCTATGAGAGCTCTACGATGGGGGCAGCAAGCCTGCTCGGCTGCTTCCGTTTTTAGAGCCCAAAATTGAACATTTTCATCAGTTTGGGGCCACTTTTCTTCTTTTGCTCTATTTTTCCATCCCGAATCGTATGTTGTGAGGTGTTAAAAGGACGAAAACCTAACTCGTGGGACATTAAAGGGCCCTACAACGCGTCGATATCACGTCGTGAGAGGATTCTGCGTTGTTGAAGCAGATGGGTTTCGTTAAGCCCATTGGGCCTTTTGAATGGACTATCTCTCTGGGTTGGGACTGTGAGCCGTCAACACATACGGGATTTGCACCCTCAACATGACGGGTGGGATCAAACCAGCAATAATTCACTGGATTCCATCAAAACTCTGAAGTTAAGCATGCTTGGGTGAGAGTAGTACTTGGCTGGGTGATCCCTTGGGAAGTCATTGTGTTGCACACCCATTTTTAATTTTTTTTGCCTCGGTTAGGGTAGCCAAGATATTTTATCGACCACATTTCTATGACCGAATCCCACGGTACCTTGAGCAAGACAACTTCGCTTCACGTAGAGGCTGGGCTCGCAAACCGAGGGCGTAGGGCTTCTGACCATGTCTTTGTCGCTCTGGTGCCCGTAACTTTTTATCCGTAAGGAGTTACGTGGGGCACAGCATACCGTTGGAAAGCTCTCCGAGAGCTCTACGTCGGGGGCAGTAAGATTGCCCGGCTGTGCCTGATTTTGAAGCATAAAATTGAACATTTTTGGAGCCCAAAATCGAACATTTTCATCAGTTTCGGCCCACTTTTCTTTTTTTTCTCTGTTTTTTCGTCCCGGATCGTACGTCGTGAGCTGTTAAAAGGACGACAACCATAATTGCAAGACATTAGAGGGCCCTACAATGCCTCGATATCACATCTTGCGAGGATGCTGCGTTGTTGAAGCAGATGGGTTGTCGTTAAGCCCATTGGGCCTTTTGAATTGGCCATCTCTCTGGACTTGGATTGTGAATCGTCAACACATAAAGGAATTGTGTCCTCAACATGACGGGTGCGATCAAACTAGTACTAATGCACTGGATCCCATCAGATCTTCGAAGTTAAGCGTGCTTGGGCGAGAGTAGTACTAGGATGGGTGACCCCCTAGGAAGTCCTCGTGTTGGACCCCCCTTTTCAATTTTTTTTGCCCCGGTTAGGGTTGCCAAGATACTTTATCCACCACATTTGTATTAACGAATCCCACGGCACCTTGGACAAGACAACTTCGCTTCATGTAGAGGTTGGACCCGCAAACCGAAGGCGTAGGGCTTGTGACCAGGTCTCAGTCGCTCCGGTGCCCATAACTTTTGATCCGTAAGGAGTTACGTGGAGCACAACATACTGTTGGAAAGCTCTCCGAGAGCTCTACGATGGAGGCATCTAGCAAGCAAAGCTGCGCCCATTTTTGGAGCCCAAAATCGAACGTTTTGATTAGTTTCGGGCCACGTTTCTTCTTTTGCTCTGTTTTTCCATCCCAGATCGTATGTCGTGAGCTGTTAAAAGGACAACAACCTTACTCGCGGGACATTAGAGGGCCCTACAACGAGTTGATATCACCTCTTACGAGGATGCTGCGTTGTTGAAGCGGATGGGTTGTCATTAAGCCCATTGGGCCTTTTGAATGGGCCATCTCTCTGGGCTGGGACTGTGAACCGTCAACACATAAAGGATTTGTGCCCTCAACATGACGGGTACAATCACACCAGCACTAATGCACCGGATCCCATCAGAACTCCGAAGTTAAGCGTGCTTGGGCGAGAGTAGTACTTGGATGGGTGACCCTTTGGGAAGTCATTGTGTTGCACCCCCTTTTTCAATTTTTTTTGCCCCTGTTAGGGTTGCCAAAATACTTTATCCACCACATTTCTATAACCAATTCCCACGGCACCTTGGGCATGACAACTTCGCTTCACGTAGAGGCTAGGCCCGCAAACCGAGGGCGTAGGGCTTGTTACCAGGACTCCGTCGCTCCGGTGCCCATAACTTTTGATCCGTAAGGAGTTACGTGGTGCGCAGCATACCGTTGGAAGGCTCTTTGAGAGCTCCATGACGTCGGTAGCAAGCCTGCTCAGCTATGCCCCTTTTTGGAGCCCAAAATCGAATGTTTTTATCAGTTTTGGGCCACTTTTCTTCTTTTGCTCTATTTTTTCATCCAGGATCATACGTCGTGAGCTGTTAAAAGCACGGCAACCTAACTCGCGGGACACTATAGTGTCATACAACGCGTCGATTTCATGTCTTGCTAGGATGCTGCATTGTTGAAGTGGATGGGTCGTCGTTAAGCCCTTTGGGCCTTTTGAATGGGCCATCTCTCTGGGCTGGGACTGTGAACCGTCAACACATAATGGATTTGTGCCCTCAACATGACAGATGCGATCATAGCAGCACTAATGCACCGAATCCCATCAGAACTCCAAAGTTAAACGCGCTTGGGCGAGAGTAGTACAAGGATGGGTGACCCCCTGGGAAGTCGTCGTGTTGCACCCCCATTTTTAATTTTTTTTCCCGGTTAGGGTTGCCAAGATACTTTATCCACCACATTTCTATTACCGAATCCCATGACAACTTCACTTCACGTAGAGACTGGGCCCGCAAACCGAGGGCGTGGGGCTTGTGACTAGGTCTATGTCGCTCCGGTGCCCATAACTTTTGATCTGTAAGGCGTTATGCGACGCACATCATATCATTGGAAAGCTCTTGGATAACTCTACGATGGCAGGAACAAGCCTGCTCGGCTTCGCCTATTTTCGGAGCCCAAAATCGAACGTATTCATCAGTTTCCGGCAACTTTTCTTGTTTTGCTCTATTTTTCCGTCCGGATCGTACATCGTGAGCTGTTAAAAGCACGACAACCTAACTCATGGGATATTACACGGCCCTACAACAAGTCAATATCACGTCTTGTGAGGATGCTGCGTTGTTGAAGTGGATGGGTTGTCGTTATGTCCATTGGGCCTTTCGAATGGGCAATCTCTCTGGGTTGGGACTGTGAACCGTCAACACATAAAGGATTTGTGCCCACAACAAGACAGGTGCGATCATAGCAGCACTAATGCACCAGATCCCATCAAAACTCTAAAGTTAAGCATGCTTGGGCGAGAGTTGTACTAGGATGGGTGAACCCCTGGGTAGTCCTCGTGTTGCACCCTCGCTTTTCAATTTTTTTTTCCCTGGTTAGGGTTTCCAAATTATTTTATCCACCACATTTCTATAACCAATTCCCACGGCACCTTGGCCATGACAACTACGCTTCAGGTAGAGGGTGGGCCCGCATACCGACGGCGTAGGGATTGTTACTAGGTCTCCGTTGCTCCGGTGCCCATAACTTTTGATCTGTAAGGAGTTACGCGGCGCACAGCATACCGTTGGAAAGCTCTCCGAGAGCTCTACAACAAGGGTATCAAGCATGCTCAGCTACGCCTATTTTCAGAGCCCAAAATCGAACATTTTCATCAATTTCAGGCAACTTTTCTTCTTTTGCTCTGTTTTTCCATCCCGGATCGTACGACGTGAGCTGTTAAAAGAACGACAACCTAACTCGTGTGACATTAGAGGGCCCTACAACACGTTGATATCACGTCTTGCGAGGATGCTGCGTTGTTAAAGCGGATGGGTTGTCGTTAAGCCTATTGGGCCTTTTGAATGGGCCATCTCTTTGGGCTGGGACTGTGAACCTTCAACAAATAAAGGAATTCTGCCCTCAACATGACGGGTGCGACCACACCAGCACTAATGCACCGGATCCCGTCAGAATTCCAAAGTTAAGCATGCATGGGCGAGATTAGTACTATGATGGGTGACCCCCTGGGAAGTCCTCGTGTTGTACCCCCCATTTCAATTTTTTTTGCCTCGGTTAGGGTTCCCAAGATTCTTTATCCACCACAATTCTATTACCGAATCCCACAGTACCTTGGGAAAGACAACTTCACTTGACGTAGAGGCTTGTCCCACAAATCGAGGGCGCAAGGGTTGTGACCAGGTCTCCGTCGCTCCGGTGCCCATAACTTTTGATCCGTAAGGAGTTATGCGTCATACAACATACCGTTTGAATGCTCTTCGAGAGCTCTATGACAGGGGCACCAAGCCTGCCCTGCTACGCCAATTTTTGTATAACAAAATTGAACATTTTCATTAGTTTCGGGCCACTTTTCTTCTTTTGCTCTATTTTTTCGTCCCGAATCGTACGTTGTGAGCTGTTAAAAGGACGACAACCTAACTCGCTGGACATTAGAGGTACTTCAATGTGACGATATCACGTCTTGCGAGGATGCTGCATTGTTGAAGTAGATGGGTTGTCGTTATGCCCTTTAGGCCTTTTGAATAGGCCATCTCTCTGGGCTGGGACTGTGAACCGTCAACACATAAAGGATTTATGCCCACAACATGACGGGTGCATTCATACCAGCACTAATGCACCGGATCCCATCAGAACTCCGAAGTTAAGCGTGCTTGGGTGAGAGTAGTACTAGAATGGGTGACCCCCTGGGAAGTCCTCGTGTTGTACTCCCCTTTTTAAATTTTTTTTGCCCCGGTTAGGGTTGCCAAGATACTTTATCCACCACATTTCTATTACCGAATCCCACGGCACCTTGGGCAAGACAACTTCGCTTCAGGTAGAAGCTGGGCCTGCAAATCGAGGCAGTGGGGCTTGTGACCAGGTCTCCGTCGCTCCGGTGCCCATAACTTTTCATCCGTAAGGAGTTACGCGACGCAAAGCATACCATTGGAATGCTCTCCAAGAGCTCTACAACGGGGCAGCAAGCCTGCTCAGCTGTGCCTATTTCTGTAACCCAAAATTGAACGTTTTCATCAGTTTCAAGCAACTTTTCTTCTTTTGCTCTGTTTTTACGTCCCGGATCGTACGTCGTGAGCTGTTAAAAGCACGACAACCTAAATCACAGGATATTACAGGGCCCTACAACACGTCGATATCACGTCTTACGAGGATGCTGCGTTGTTGAAGTGGATAGGTTGTCGTTAAGCCCATTGGGCCTTCTGAATGGGCCATCTCTTTGGGCTGGGACTGTGAACCGTCAACACATAAAGGATTTGTGCCCTCAACATGACGGGTGCGATCATACCAACACTAATGCACCGGATCCCATCAGAACTCCGAAGTTAAGCGTGCTTGGGCGAGAGTAGTACTTGGATGGGTGACCACCTGGGAAGTCATCGTGTTGCACCCTTATTTTCAATTTTTTTTGACCCGGTTTGGGTTGCCAAAATACTTTATCCACCACATTTCTATAACCGATTCCCACGGCACCTTTGGCATGACAACTTCACTTCACGTAGAGGCTGGGCCCACAAACCGAGGGCGTAGGGCTTGTTACCAGGTCTCCGTCGCTTCGGTGCCCATAACTTTTGATCCGTAAGGAGTTACGCGATGCGCAGCACACCGTTGGAAGGGTTTCTGGGAGCTCCACGACGTGGGCAGCAAACCTACTCAGCTGTGCCCCTTATTAGAGCCCGAAATCGAACGTTTTCATCAGTTTGGGGCCACTTTTCTTCTTTTGCTCTATTTTTTCATCCCGGATCGTACGTCGTGAGCTGTTAAAAGGACGACAACCTAACTCGTGGGACGTTAAAGGGCCCTACAACGCGTCGATATCATGTCTTGCGAGTATGATGCATTGTTGAAGTGGATGGGTTGTCATTAAGCCTATTGGGCCTTTTGAATGCGCCATCTCTCTGGGCTGGGACTGTGAACCGTCAACACATAATAGTTTTGTGCCCTCAACATGATGGGTGCGATCATACCAGCACTAATGCACCGAATCCCATCAGAACTCCAAAGGTAAGCGTGCTTGGGCGAGAGTAGTACTAGGATGGGGGACCCCCTGGAAAGTCCTCGTCTTGCACCCCCATTTTCAATTTTTTTTTCCTGGTTAGGGTTGGCAAGATACTTTATCCACCACATTTCTATTACCGAATGCCACGGCACCTTGGGCTAGACAACTTCACTTCAAGTAAAGGCTGGGCCCGCAAACTGAGGACGTAGGGCTAGTGACCAGGTCTACGTCGCTTCGGTGCCCTTAAATTTTAATCCGTAAAGAGTTACACAACGCACAGCATACCGTAGGAAAGCTATCCAAGAGCTCTACGACAGGGGCATCAAGCCTACTCGGTTGCGCCTATTTTTGGAGCCTAAAATTGAACGTTTTCATCAGTTTCAAGCAACTTTTCTTCTTTTGCTATGTTTTTCGACCCGGATCGTACGTCGTGAGCTGTTAAAAGGACTACAACCTAACTCGCGGGGTATTACAAGGCCCTACAACACATCGATATCATGTCTTACGAAGATGATGTGTTGTTGAAGTGGATGGGTTGTCGTTAAGCCCATTGGGCCTTTTGAATGGGCCATTTCTCTGGGCTGGGACTGTGAACCATCAACACATAAAGGATTTGTGCCCTCAACATAACGGGTGCGATCATACCAGCACTAATGCACCGGATCCCATCAGAACTCTGAAGTTAAGCGTGCTTGGGCGAGAGTAGTACTAGGATGGGTGACCCCTTGGGAAGTCATCGTGTTGCACCCGCCTTTTCATTTTTTTTTTGCCATGGTTAGGGTTGCCAAAATACTTTATCCACCACATTTCTATAACCGATTCCCACGGCACCTTTGGCATGACAACTTCACTTCACGTAGAGGCTGGGCCCACAAACCGAGGGCGTAGGGCTTGTTACCAAGTCTCCGTCGCTCCGGTGCAGATAACTTTTGATCTGTATGGAGTTACGCGACGCACAGCATACTGTTGGAAAGCACTCCGAGAGCTCTACTACGGGGACAACAAGCCTGCTCGTCTGTACCCTTTTTGGAGCCCAAAATTGAACGTTTTCATCAGTTTCGGGCCACTTTTCTTCTTTTGCTCTCTTTTTCCATCCCGGATCGTACGACGTGAGCTGTTGAAAGGACGACATCCTAACTCGCGAGACATTAGAGGGCCCAATAACGCGTTGATATCATGTCTTGCAAGGATGCTGCGTTGTTGAAGCGGATGGTTTGTCGTTAAGCCTATTGGGCCTTTTGAATGGGCCATCTCTCTGGGCTGGGACTGTGAACCGTCAACAAATAAAGGAATTGCGCCCTCAACATGACAGGTGCGACCATACCAGTACTAATGCACCGGATCCCGTCAGAACTCCAAAGTTAAGCGTGCTTGGGCGAGATTTGTACTATAATGGGTGACCCCCTGGGAAGTCCTCGTGTTGTACCCCCGTTTTCAATTTTTTTGCCCCGGTTAGGGTAGCCAAGATTCATTATCCACCACATTTCTATTACCGAATCCCACAAGCACCTTGGGCATGACAACTTCGCTTCACGTAGAGGCTAGGCCCGCACACCGAGGGCGTAGGGCTTGTGACCAGGTCTCCATCGCTCCAATGCCCATAACTTTTGATCTGTAAAGAGTTACGTGTCACACAGCATACCGTTGGAAAGCTCTCTGAGAGCTCTATGATAGGGGCAGCAAGGCTGCACTGTCGCGCCAATGTTTGTATCCCAAAATCAAACATTTTCATCAGTTTCGGGCCACTTTTCTTCTTTTACTCCGTTTTTCCGTCCCGGATCGTACGTCGTGAGCTGTTAAAAGCACGACAACATAACTCGCTGGACATTAGAGGTACTCCAACGCGACGATATCACGTCCTGCGAGGATGCTGCATTGTTGAAGTAGATGGGTTGTCGTTAAGCCATTTGGGCCTTTTGAATGGGCCATCTCTCTGGGCTACGACTGTGAACCGTCAACACAAAGGATTTGTGCCCACAACATGACGGGTGCGATCATACCAGCACTAATGCACTGGATCCTATTAGAACTCCGAAGTTAAGCGTGCTTGGGCGAGAGTAGTACTAGGATGGGTGACCCCCTAGGAAGTTCTCGTGTTGCACCCCGCCTTTTAAATTTTTTTTGCCCCGGTTAGGATTGCCAAGATACTTTATCATCCACATTTCTATTACTGAATCCCACGGCACCTTGGGCAAGACAACTTCGCTTCACGTAAAGGCTGGGCCCGCAAACCTAGGGCGTAGGGGTTGTGACCAGGTCTCCGTCGCTCCAATGCCCATAAGTTTTGATCCGTAAAGAGTTACGCGTCGCACAGCATACAATTGGAAAGCTCTCTGAGAGCTCTATGACAGGGGCAGCAAGGCTACACTACTGCGCCAATTTTTGTAATCCAAAATCGAACGTTTTCATCAGTTTCGGGCCACTTTTCTTCTTTTGCTCCGTTTTTCCTTCCCTGATCGTACGTCGTGAGCTGTTAAAAGGATGACAAGATAACTCGCTGGACATTAGAGGTACTCCAACGCGATGATATCACGTCCTGCGAGGATGCTGCATTGTTGAAGTAGATGGGTTGTCGTTAAGCCATTTGGGCCTTTTGAATGGGCCATCTCTTTGGGCTGGGACTGTGCACCGTCAACAAATAAAGTAATTGTGCCCTCAACATGACGGGTGCGACCATACCAGCACTAATGCACCGGAAACCGTCAGAACTCCGAAGTTAAGTGTGCTTGGGCTAGATTAGTACTATGATGGGTGACCCCCTGGGAAGTCCTCGTGTTGTACCCCCGTTTTCAATTTTTTTTGCCCCGGTTAGGGTTGCCAAGATTCTTTATCCACCACATTTCTATTACCGAATCCCACAGCACCTTGGGCAAGACAACGTCACTTCACGTTGAGGCTGGGCCTGCACACCGAGGGCGTAGGGCTTGTGACCAGGTCTCTGTCGCTCCAACGCCCATAACTTTTGATATGTAAAGAGTTACGTGTCGCACAACATACCGTTGGAAAGTTCTCTGAGAGCTCTATAATAGGGGCAGCAATGCTGCACTGCCGCGCCAATTTTTGTATCCCAAAATCAAACGTTTTCATCAGTTTCGGGCCACTTTTCTTCTTTTGCCCCATTTTTCCGTCCCGGATCGTACGTCGTGAGCTGTTAAAAGGACGACAACATAACTCACAGGACATTAGAGGAACTCCAACACGACGATATCACGTCCTGTGAGGATGCTGCATTGTTGAAGTAGATGGGTTGTCGTTAAGCCATTTGGGCCTTTCGAATGGGCCAACTCTCTGGGCTGGGACTGTGAACCGTCAACACAAAGGATTTGTGCCCACAACATGATGGGTGCTATCATACCAGAACTAATGCACCGGATCCCATCAGAACTCCGAAGTTAAGCGTGCTTGGGCGAGAGTAATACTAGAAGCGTGACCCCCTAGGAAGCCCTTGGGTTGCACCCCCATTTTCAATTTTTTTTGCCCCGGTTAGGGTTGCCAAGATACTTTATCCACCACATTTCTATTACCGATTCCCACAGCTCGTTAGGCAAGACACATTCGCTTCACGTAGAGGCTGGGCCCGCACACCGAGCGTATGGGGCTTGTGACCAGGTCTCCGTCGCTCCAATGCCCATAACTTTTGATCCGTAAAGAGTTACGCGTCGCACAGCATACAATTGGAAAGCTCTCTGAGAGCTCTATGACAGGGGCAGCAAGGCTGCACTGCCGCGCCAATTTTTGTATCCCAAAATCGAATGTTTTCATCAGTTTATGGCCACTTTTCTTCTTTTGCTCTGGTTTTCCTTCCCGGATTGTATGTCGTGAGCTGTTGGAAGGACGACAACATAACTAGCTGGACATTAGAGGTACTCCAACGCGACGATATCACGTCCTACGAGGATGCTGCATTGTTGAAGTAGATGGGTTGTCGTTAAGCCATTTGGGCCTTTTGAATGGGCCATTTCTCTGGGCTGCGACTGTGAACCGTCAACAAAAAGGATTTGTGCCCACAACATGACGGGTGCTATCATACGAGAACTAATGCACCAGATCCCATCAGAACTCCGAAGTTAAGCGTGCTTGGGCGAGAGTAATACTAGAATGGGTGGCCCCCTAGGAAGTCCTCGTGTCGCACCCCCCTTTTAAATTTTTTTTGCCCCGGTTAGTGTTCCCAAGATACTTTATCCACCACATTTCTATTACCGAATCCCACGGCACCTTGGGCATGACATCTTCGCTTCACGTAGAGGCTGGGCCCACACACCGAGGGCGTAGGGGTTGTGACCAGGTCTCCGTCGCTCCAATGCCCATAACTTTTGATCCGTAAAGAGTTACGCGTCGCACAGCATACAATTGGAAAGCTCTCTGAGAGCTCTATGACAGGGGCTGCAAGGCTGCACTGCCGCACCAATTTTTGTATCCCAAAATCGAATGTTTTCATCAGTTTATGGCCACTTTTCTTCTTTTGCTCCGTTTTTCCTTCCCGGATCGTACCTCGTGAGCTGTTAAAAGGACGACAACATAACTCGCTGGACATTAGATATACTCCAACACGATGATATCACGTCCTGCGAGGATGCTGCATTGTTGAAGTAGATGGGTTGTCGTTAAGCCATTTGGGCCTTTTGAATGGGCCATCTCTTTGGGCTTGGACTGTGAACCGTCAACGAATAAAGTAATTGTGCCCTCAACATGACGGGTGCGACCATACCAGCACTAATGCACCGGAAACCGTCAGAACTCCAAAGTTAAGTGTGCTTGGGCGAGATTAGTACTATGATGGGTGACCCCCTGGGAAATCCTCGTGTTGTACCCCCGTTTTCAATTTTTTTTGCCCCGGTTAGGGTAGCCAAGATTCTTTATCCACCACATTTCTATTACCGAATCCCACAGCACCTTGGGCATGACAACTTCGCTTCACGTAAAGGCTGGGCCTGCACACCGAGGGCGTAGGGCTTGTGACCAGGTCTCCGTCGCTCCAATGCCCATAACTTTTGATCCGTAGGGAGTTACGCGTCGTACAGCATACCGTTGGAATGCTCTCTGAGAGCTCTATGATAGGGGCAGCAAGCCTGCTTTGCTATGCCAATTTTTGTATCCCAAAATCGAACGTTTTCATTAGTTTCGGGCCACTTTTCTTCTTTTGCACTGTTTTTCTGTCTCGAATCGTACGTCGTGAGCTGTTAATAGGACGACAACATAACTCGCTGGACATTAGAGGTACTCCTACGCGATTATATCACGTCTTGCGAGGATGCTGCATTGTTGAAGTAGATGGGTTGTCGTTATGCCCTTTAGGCCTTTTGAATAGGCCATCTCTCTGGGCTGGGACTGTGAACCGTCAACACATAAAGGATTTATGCCCACAACATGACGGGTGCTATCATACCAGAACTAATGCACCGGATCCCATCAGAACTCCAAAGTTAAGCGTGCTTGGGCGAGAGTAGTACTAGAATAGGTGACCCCCTAGGAAGTCCTCGTGTCGCACCCCCCCTTTTAATTTTTTTTTACCCCGGTTAGGGTTGCCAAGATACTTTATCCACCACATTTCCATTACCGAATCCCACGGCACCTTGGGCAAGACAACTTTGTTTCACGTAGAAGCTGGGCTCGTAAATCGAGGGCGTGAGGCTTATGACCAGGTCTCCGTCGATCCGGTGCCCATAACATTTTAATCCGTAAGAAGTTTCACGATGCATAGCATATCGTTGGAAAGCTCTCTAAGAGCTCTACAATGGGGGCAACAAGTCTGCCAAGATGTACCTCTTTTCGGTTCCAAAAATCGAACGTTTTCATCAGCTTCGGGCCACTTTACTTCTTTTGCTCTATATTTCCGTCCTGGATTGTACGTCATGAGCTATTAAAAGGACGACAACCTAACTCGCCGGATATTACAAGGCCGTACAACTCGTCGATATCACGTCTTACGAGGATACTGTGTTGTCGAAGAGGATGGGTTGTCGTTAAGCCCATTGGGCTTTTTGAATAGGCCATTTCTCTAAGCTGGGACTGTGAACCGTCAACATATGAGGGATTTGTGCCCTCAACATGACGGGTGTGATCATACCAGCACTAATGTTTCGTATTCCATCAAAACTCTGAAGTTAAGCGTGCTTGGGCGAGAGTAGTACTGGGATGGGTGACCCTCTGGGAAGTCCTCGTGTTGCACCCCCTTTTTCAATTTTTTTTGCCCTGGTTAGGCTTGCCAAGATGCTTTATCCACCGCATTTCTATTACTGAATCCCACGGCACGTCGGACAAGACAACTTCACTTCTCGTAGAGGCTGGGCCCGCAAACTGAGGGCGTGGGGCTTGTGACCTGGTCTCCGTCACTCCAGTGCCCATAACTTTAAATCCGTAAGGAGTTATGCGACGCACAGCATACCGTTGAGAAGCTATCCGAGAGCTCTACGACAAGGGCAGCAAGCTTGCTCGGCTGCATCTGTTTTCAAGGCCCAAAATCGAACATTTTCATCAATTTCAGGCCACCTTTCTTCTTTTGCTCTGTTTTTTTATCCCAGATCGTACGTCATGAGCTGGTAAAAAGATGACAATCTAACTCGCGGGATATTACAGGCCCTACAACGCGTCGATATCACGGCTTACGAGGTTCCTGCGTTGTTGAAGCTGATAGGTTGTCGTTAAGCCCATTGGGCCTTTTGAATGGGCCATCTCTCTAGGATGGAACTGTGAACCGTCAACACATAAAGGAATTGTGCCCTTAACATGACGGGTGTGATCATACCGTAACTAATGCACCGGATCCCATTAGAACTCCGTAGTTAAGCGTGCTTGGGCGAGAGTAGTACTAGGATGGGTGACCCTATGGGAGGTCCTCGTGTTGCACTCCCTTTTCAATTTTTTTCCCCCGGTTAGGGTTGCGAAGATACTTTATCGACCAAATTTCTATTACCGAATCCCACGGCACCTTGGGCAAGACAACTTCGCTTCACGTAGAGGCTAGGCCCACAAACCGAGGGCGTAGGGCTTGTGACCAAGTCTCCGTCGCTTCGGTGCCCACAACTTTCGATCCGTAAGTAGTTACGCGGTGAATAGCATATCGTTGGTAAGCTCTCCAAGAGCTCTACGACAGGGGCAGCAAGCCTGCTTAGCTGTGCCCGTTTTCGGAGCCCAAAAACGAATGTTTTCATTAGTTTCGGGCTATTTTTCTTCTTTTCCTCTGTTTTTCTGTCCCGGATCGTACGTCGTGAGCTGTTAAAAGGACGACAACCTAACTCACGCGACATTAGAGGGCCCTACAACGCATCGATATCACGTCTTTCGAGGATGCTACGTTGTTGAAGTGGATGGGTTGTCGTTAAGCCCTTTGGGCTATTTGAATTGGCCATATCTCTATGTTGGGACTGTGAACCATCAACACATAAAGGATTTGTGCCCACAAAATGACAGGTGCGATCATACCAGCACTAATGCACCAGATCCCATCAGAAGTCTGAAGTTAAGCGTGCTTGGGCGAGAGTAGTACTAGGATGGTAACCCCCTGGGAAGTCCTCGTGTTACACCTCCCCTTTTTAATTTTTTTTTACCCCGGTTAGGCTTGCCAAGATGCTTTATCTACCACATTTCTATTACCGAATCCCACGGCACCTTGGGCAAAACAACTTCACCTCACGTAGAGGCTGGGCACCCAAACCGAGGGCGTGGGGCTTGTGACCAGGTCTCCGTCACTCCGGTGCCCATAACTTTTGATACTTAAGGAGTTGCGCGGTGCACAACATACCGTTCGAAAGCTCTCTGAGAGCTCTACTACGGGGCCAGCAAGCTTGCTCGGATGTACCCATTTTTTGAGCCCAAAATTGAACGTTTTCATCAGTTTCGGGCCACTTTTTTTCTTTTGCTCTATTTTTTCGTCTCGGATCGTATGTCATGAGTTGTTAAAAGGACGACAACTTATCTCGTGGGATATTACAGGACCCTACAACCCGTCTATATCACATCTTACTAGGATGCAGCGTTGTTGAAGCGGTTGGGTTGTCGATTAGCCCAATAGGCCTTTTGAATGGGCCATCTCTTTGTGCTGGGACCGTGAACCGTCAACACATAAAGGATTTGTGCCCTCAACATGACGGGTGCGATCATATCAGCACTAATGCACCAGATCCCATCAGAACTCCGAAGTTAAGCGTGCTTGGGCGAGAGTAGTACTAAGATGGGTGACCCCCTGGGGAAGTCCTCGTGTTGCACCCTCCCTTTTCAATTTTTTTTGCCTCGGTTAGGGTTGCCAAGATTCTTTATCCACCACAATTCTATTACTGAATTCGACGGCACCTTGGGCAAGACAACTTCATTTCACGTAGAGGTGGGCCCACAAACGGAGGGCATAGGGCTTGTGACCAGGTCTCCGTCCCTCTGGTGCCCATAACTTTTGTTCTGTAAAGAGTTACGCGGTACACAGCATAGTGTTGGAAGCTTTACGAGAGCTCTATGACGGGGGCAGCAAGCCTGCTCAGCTGCGGCTATTTTTGTACCCCAAAATTGAATGTTTTCATCAGTTTCAGACCACTTTTCTTCTTTCGCTCTATTTTTCCGTCCCGGATCGTACGTTGTGAGCTATTAAAAGGACGACAACCTAACTCGCGGGACATTAGAGTGCCCTACAACGCGTCGATATCACTTCTAGCGAGGATGCAGCATTGTTGAAGTGGATGGGCTATCGTTAAGCCCACTGGGCCTTTTGAATGGGTCATCTCTCTAGGCTGGGACTGTGAACCGTCGACACATAAATGATTTGTGCCCACAACATGATGGGTGCAATCATACCAGCACTAATGCACCGGATCCCATCAGAACTCCGAAGTTAAGCGTGCTTGGGCGAGAGTAGTACTAGGATGGGTGACCCCTGGGAAGTCCTCGTGTTGCACCCCCCATTTTCAATTTTTTTTGCCCCGGTTAGGGTTGTCAAGATACTTTATCCACAACATTTCTATTACGGAATCCCACGGCACCTTGGGCAAGACAACTTCGCTTCACGTAGAGGCTGGGCTCGCAAACCGAGGGCGTGGGGCTTGTGACCAGGTCACCGTTGCTCAGGTGCCGATAACTATTAATCCGTAATGAGTTACACGGTGCACAACATACCGTTGGAAAGCTCTCTGAGAGCTCTACAACATGGGTAGCAAGCCTTCTCGGTTGTGCCTATTTTTGGAGCCAAAAATCAAATGTTTTTATCAGTTTCGGGCACTTTTATGCTTTTGCTCTGTTTTTCCATCCCGGATCGTATGTCGTGAGCTATTAAAAGGACGACAAGCAAACTCGTGGGATATTACTGGGCCCAACAAGGCGTCGATATCACATCTTACGAGGTTACTGCGTTGTCGAAGCAGATGGGTTGTCGTTAAGCCCTTTGGAACTTTTGAATAGGCCTTCTCTCTAGGCTGGGACTGTGAACCGTCAACACATAAAGGATTTGTGCCCACAACATGACGGGTGCGATCATACCAGCACTTATGCACTGAATCCCACCAAAACACCGAAGTTAAGTGTGCTTAAGCTAGAGTAGTATTATGATGGGTGACCCCGTAGGAAGTCCTCATGTTGCACCCCCCCTTTTCAATTTTTTTTCCCTCAGTTAGGGTTGCCAAGATATTTTATCAACCACATTTCTATTACCAAATCCCACGGCACCTTGGGCAAGACAACTTCACTTCACGTAGAGTCTGGGCCCGCAAACCGAGGGCGTAAGGCTTGTGACTAGGTCTCCGTCGCTACGGTGCCCATAACTTTTGATCCGTAAGGAGTTATGCGGCGCACAGCATACCGTTGGAAAGCTTTCGGAGAGCTCTACGACGTGGGCAAGAAGCTTTCTCAGCTGCACCTATTTTCGAGGCCTAAAATCGAACATTTTCATCAGTTCTGTGATACTTTTCCTCTTTCGCGCTGTTTTTTCATCCCGGATCGTACAACGTGAGCTGGTAAAAGGACGACAACCTAACTTGAGGAATATTACAAGGCCCTACAACGCGTCGATATCATGTCTTACGAGGATGGTGCGTTATTGAAGCAGATGGGTTGTCGTTAAGCCCATTAGGCCTTTTGAATGGGCCATCTCTATAGGCTGGGATTGTGAACCATCAACACATAAAGGATTTGTGCCCACAACATGATGGGTGCGATCATACCATCACTTATGCACTGAATCCCATCAAAACTCCGAAGTTAAACGTGCTTGGGCGAGAGTAGTACTATGATGGGTGACCCCGTGGGAAGTCCTCGTGTTGCACTCCCCCTTTTCAATTTTTTTTGCCCTGGTTAGGGTTGCCAATATATTTTATCCTCCATATTTCTATTACCGAATCCCACGGCACCTTGGGCAAGACAACTTCGCTTCACGTAGAGTCTGGGCCAGCAAACCGAGGGCGTAGGGCTTGTGACCAGGTCTCCGTCGCTACGATGCCCATAACTTTTAATCCGTAAAGAGTTACGTGGCGCACAACCTACCATTGGAATACTTTCCGAGAGCTCTACGACGGTGGCAGCAAGCCTGCTAAGCTGCACCTGTTTTCGGAGCCCAAAATCAAACATTTTTATCAGTTCCGTGCAACTTTTCTTCTTTGGCTATGTTTTTCCATCCCGGATCGTACAACGTGAGCTGGTTAAAGGACGACAACGTAACTCACAGGATATTATAGGCCCTACAACGTGTCGATATCTTGTCTTACGAGGATGCTGCATTATTGAAGTAGATGGGTTGTCATTAAGCCCATTGGGCCTTTTGAATGGGCCATCTCTCTGGGCTGCGACTGTCAACTATCAACACATAAAGGATTTGTGCCCTTAACATCACGGGTACGATCATACCAGCACTAATGCACCGAATCCCATCAGAACTCCGAAGTTAAGCGTGCTTCGGCGAGAGTAGTACTAGGATGGGTGACCCCTTGGGAAGTCCTCGTGTTGCACCTCCCTTTTCAATTTTTTTTTCCCCGGTTAGAGTTGCCAAGATACTTTATCCACCACATTTCTATTACCGAATCCCACTGTACCTTGGGCAAGACAACTTCACTTCACGTAGAGGCTGCACCGCAAACCGAGGGCGGGGGGCTAATGGCCAAGTCTCCGTCACTCCGATGCCCATAACTTCTGATACGTAAGGCGTTACGAGGTGCACAGCATAACATTGGAAAGTTCTCCGAGTGCTCTAAGATGAGGGCAACAAGCCTGCTTGGCTGCACCCATTTTTTGAGCCTAAAATTAAAAGCTTGCATCAGTTTCCGGCCACTTTTCTTCTTTTGCTCTATTTTTCCATCCCGGATCGTACGTCGTGAGTTGTTAAAAGGACGACAACCTAACTCGCGGGACATTAGAGGGCCCTACAATGCGTCGATGTCACGTCTTGCGAGGAGGCTGCTTTGTTAAAGCGGATGGGTTGTCGTTAAGCCCATTGGGCCTTTTCAATGGCCCATCTCTCTAGGCTGGGACTGTGAACCATCAACACATAAAGGATTTGTGCCCACAACATGACAGGTGCTATCATAGCAGCACTAATGCACCGGATCCCATCAAAACTCCGAAGTTAAGCATGCTTGGACGAGAGTAGTACTAGGATGGGTGACCCCACTGGGAAGTCCCCGTGTTGCACCCCCCATTTTCAATTTTTTTTTACCTCGGTTAGGGTTGCCAAGATACTTTATCCACCACATTTCTATTACCGAATCCCACAGCACCTTAGGCAAGACAACATCGCTTCACGTAAAGGCTGGGCCCGCAAACCAAGGGCGTGGGGCTTGTGACCAAGTCTACGTCGCTCCGATGCCCATAACTTTTAATCCGTAAGGAGTTACGCGACGCAACATACTGTTGGAAAGCTCTCTGAGAGCTCTACGATAGAGGCAGTAAGCCTGCTATGCTGCGCCTATTTTCAGAGCCCAAAATTGAACGTTTTCATCAGTTTCGGGCTACTTTTCTTCTTTTGCTCTATTTTTCCGTCCCGGATCGTACGTCGTGAGCTGTTAAAAGCACGACAACCTAACTCACGGGATATTACAGAGCCCTACAACACGTCGATATCACGTATTACCAGGATACTGCGTTGTTGAAGTAGGTGGGTTGTCGTTAAGCCCATTGGGCCTTTTCAATGGGCCATCTCTTTGGGTTGGGACTGTGAACCGTCAACACATAAAAGATTTGTGTCCTCCACATGACGGGTGCGATCATACCAGCATTAATGCACCAGACCCATCAGAACTCCGAAGTTAAGCGTGCTTGGACGAGAGTAGTACTTGGATGGGTGACGCCCTGGGAAGTTCTCGTGTTGCACCCCCATTTTCAATTTTTTTTGCCCTTGTTAGGGTTGCCTGTGAGCCCGACCCCGAATAACGTGTCCTACCTCGATTTGCGCACCTTAGACCTAAAATTATATGACCGACCTAGGATTACGTGCCTTGTCTTGATTTTTGTGCACACCACGTCATACGTGTCTTGATCTAGAATTGTGTGCCTTACTCTTCGATATACAAGCGATACCTAGATAAACGTGCCATGTCCTTAATTTACGTGCGAGACCTTGATTTGCCTGTGACTCTTTGTTTCGTGTGCATTAACCTTGAACTGCGTGTCTTAACTTAGGTTTAAGAGTCATGTCTTGAATTACGTGCATTGCATTGAATTACGTGCCTTATTTTGATCTACGTTCATTCACCTAGGGTTGCGTGTGTTAGCATTAGAATCCGTGCACTTATCTTGAAGTATGTACCATAGTCTTGAAAAATGTGTGTTCGTCTCGTAGTTCGTGTCCTACCTCGTAGTGTGTGCCCTAGACCTAGGAAAGCGTGCTTTCACACTAATCAAGAGAGCATCTTACACGGAGCACTAGACTATTAAACAATCCTACAAAATCCACTATCAATATTATAATCCTAATTTAACTCACTAGAAGACAAAATAACACAAAAAGCTAGACATTCTTTATTCCTTATTCTTTATTCTTTTTGCACTTTCAATACACAATTAAATAACATCCAAAACATGACAAAAATTCAGATTTGGCACATGCTTTGGCCGACCATACCATGGTTTTTGCACAAGGTTTGAACAATTATACAATTAACTATGCATGCTTAGACAAACTATGACACAAATGCATAAAAAATTGCTCAAACCACCTCAATTCTCACACCATTTTCGACCAAACCACCTATGCCCATGCTAACATTTCAAAATTCCATCTTGAAGACAAAAAAGTCTGAATTTGTATGCCCAAGGCTGACCACATGCTCAAAAAATTGCAAAAGCCTCATTTTTCTCTCATTTCTCTCACTTTCCTCACATTTTCTCTCTCTCCCTCTCACTCTCTCTCTCTCCATTTCGGTTTTGGCTGAGTTCTCTCCACCTCTTAGCTCATCTTCATCATCCTATGGTGCATCAAGACAAACCACAAGCAAAGAAACTCACCCAAGCAAGCTAGGATGCAAGAAACACACATGCAAGCATTTTGAGTCACCATTTTCGGCCTTGGTGAGTTTTTAAGCTTCCATTTCTTTTCTTCTTGTTCTAACCTCATGCATGTGCTAAGAGATTGATCACTAAGCTAGGAAAGTTAGAGAAAGCCAGTTGGAATCTCGGCTAAGCAAGAAGAAGAAGAGATTTGAGCTTCAACAAGGTTTTGAGCATTTTTTGGGTTGATTGCAAAGGTGAGGGTTAAAACCTTTTGAAAACTCTTCAAAATTTCACATGCATGCTCATAAATGTGTGTATTTGCTTCTGTACTTGAGATATATGGTCGTTCATAAGCTTAAACAACCACGCATGGCAAGATCTTGGCTTGAAAATGATGCTAGGTGAAGTCGAAATGGATGACAGCTCTCTGACCAGTCTGTTCGAGGTAAGTTTAGCTAAGCAAATGATGTTTAAAATGCTTGAACATTGGTAGGTGACTAGATTGGACAGTTTTGGAAATTTTTCCCAGAAATAGGCCGAAGCTAATTTTGATTCTAAGGTCCTCAAAATGGCAAATCTTTAAAATGTGACAAAATCTGGAAATCTGGAGAAATGAAGCAGGATTTGGCAGATGCACTGACCTTGTGGAACGAACCATATTTGACTTAGTAAATGTTGTCCAAAATTCATAACATTTGGTGTAATGCTATATTTTTCAGTTCTGGACAATTTTGTCAGAAATGGATCAAAGCTAAAACTGACACTAAGGACCTCAAAAACGTCAATTCCTGAAAAGTGTGCAAATCTGGACAGTTTTGTGCTACCTCACTGTTTCGGCCATAACTAATGATTCTGAACTCCAATTGATACAAGGGTTGTTTCTAATTTTAGTTAACTTCTTAAGATTTAATTTGACATCTTATTCACTGAATTTGGAGATTTTTTGATTATCCTATTGATTGTGGGAAAACAGCCTATTGCAGTAAAGGTTTCATTTAGCTACATGCTTGGAAAATTGTTTTAACCCCTTTTGTGGTTCTAATTGTGTGGAAATGTGGTGTTGGGATGTTATGTGGACTGTTTTGAGTACTTGAGTATGCTTGAATGTAATGATGCATGACTTGAGAATGATTTTGAGTTGACTTAGGGTTTTAATCACACGATTAAGCATGAAATGGAAACCCTAATGACTAGGTAGTTTGGCTAAGTGTTGATTCTTGGTTATTGTGTGGAAATTATATGCTTAGTGGACTGCCCGTAAATGTTTTATAACTTCAAATGTGATTTTGACCATTGCATGTTGTCATATAAGATTTTCTTGCAACCGAACCCACGTAAATGTTGTTGCACGTTGAATATTCGTATCACTTGATTACGTGAACTTTGAAATGAGTTATATGGCTTGACTTGCATGTGTTACATGGCTGCCCGTTTAATGTTCATATGACTCTATGTGTTCTACAAAGTAAAATTTCATGTCAAGCATGCCTCGTTCGTTTACTTGGCAATATGTGATCTTGAAATTGCTCGGAGGAAACCTACTTTGTTGTCCTCCTAATGTGAATTGTTAAAAGATATTCAATGGTTTATTTGAACATGATTACTTGGCTGCCCGTTAAAGTTTAATTGCTTTCAAATGGATATATGAAATGATTATATGTTCTTACAATGCCTTATATGCCAATATGTCAAAATGTGATCATATACTTTCTCGGAGACAACCTACTTTGTTGACCTCCTAATGTGAAATGTTAAATGACATAAATGGGCATTGTATACAAGGTTGCAACCTTCAGTGTGGCATGGTAGTGTTTCACGCACGCTGGGCGGCATCGAGCCTGCCGGTGTTACCGTGACTACCATGGTCCAATTCCCTCTCTCGCTTGGCATTTCACCCTCGGAGAGTTGGGTCGTAGGTTTCAGGGTACATCCGGAGTACACCCAATTGGGAGCGATAAGTGGATTATTGAAGTCGGCCACACCACATGAATCGAAATTGATATTAAGAGCAAATGCTCACCGTATCCTTTTTACTATGTGTATAAGTACTCTCGCTTGGTTCCTAGAGAACCTCGGGGAGGAAAGACTGGTATTTCTGTTCCCTTACTTTGTATTTGTTACTCGATTTGTTTCTTATAATTGCGTACCTTATTATTTGCAATACGTGATATGTTTTCAAAAAGAGTTTTCATAAATTGAACCGGAAAATGAGTTTCAAAACATATTTCTCGTTCCCCCTCGCTGAGTTCATTAGGACTCACCCTCTTTTATCATCTCAGGTAAAGAAGATCAAGAACAGGTACCCAACGACGATGTGCCTAACGATGATTCCTTGGAGTGATTGCCTGTCTTGTGTGCTTTGCATGATTATGGCTATTTGTGAACTATGCCACTTGAATACTATTTCCTTTATGTTTCTCGTTGTTTAGTGATGTAAATGACCCCGTTGTAATTTGGGTCTAATTCTGGGATTGTACTATCTATAACCGGATGAACTTTTATTTGGTTGTTTGCTTTCGTTTTCTTAATTAGTAGTTATCGTAGGCAGTCAAACCACTAGATGAACAATCAACTAAGTTAATTCTATCTAATTTCACTTAGGTACTCATTTGCAAACTAAAGGATAATAGGTACTTGCATGGTAGGAAATTGACAAATAAATGGGACATAGTTATCAGGTTAGGCTTATTAACCAAACGAGACTTTCAAGATAAACTAGTAGGCAAATCGGTTGGTGACAAATAGGAGTCCTTAATGGAATTGGATTAATGATTGGAATAATTGAGGCATTTAGAGACTTAGTCCAAACCAAAGAGCCCAATTACAGCCGTTATACTGCCGATTTACCGAAAAATTTTAGAGTTTAGGCCAAACGTTAAGTGTTAAATCTTCATGAACGGTTAAGTACGAGACGTGACTTGAATGTTTAGATCACACCCTAGTCTAACCTTTATAGGCCGGGTTGGGGCGTGACATTGCCAAGATACTTTATCCACCACATTTCTATTACCGAATCCCACGGCACCTTGGGCATGACAACTTCGTTTAACGTAGAGGCTGGGCCCGCAAACTGAAGGCGTCGGGCTTGTGACCAAGTCTCCGTCGCTCCAATGCCCATAACTTTTGATCCGTAAGGAGTTATGTGGCGCACAGCATACCGTTGGAAAGCTCTCCGAGAGCTCTATGACAAAGCAGTAAGCATGCTCAGCTGCGCCTATTTTCGGTACCCAAAATCAAACATTTTCATCAGTTTCGGGCCACTTTTCATCTTTTGCTCTTTTTTTTCGTCCCAGATCGTACGTCGTGAGCTGTTAAAAGGACGACAACCTAACTCGCGGGACATTAGAGTGTCGTACAACAAGACGATATCACGTCTTGCGAGGATGTTGCGTTGTTGAAGAAAATGGGTTGTCGTTAAGCCCATTAGGCCTTTTGAATGGGCCATCTATCTGGGCTGGGACTGTGAACCGTCAACACATAAGGGATTTGTGCCCTCAACATGACGGGTGCTATCATACCAGCACTAATGCATCGGATCCCATCAGAACTCTGAAGTTAAGCGTGCTTGGGCGAGATTTGTACTATGATGGGTGACCCCCTGGGAAGTCCTCATGTTGTAACCCCCTTTTCAACTTTTTTTGCCCCGGTTAGGGTTGCCAAGATTCTTTATCCACCACATTTCTATTACCGAATCCCACAGCACCTTGGGCAAGACAACTTCATTTCATGTAGAGGATGAGCCCGCAACCCGAGGGCGTAGGGCTTGTGACCAAGTCTTCGTTGCTCCGGCGCACAGCATACTATTGGAAAGCTCTCTGAGAGCTCTACGATGGGGGCAGCAAGCTTGCTAGGCTACGCCCATTTTTGGAGTCGAAAATCGAACGTTTTCATCAGTTTCGGGCCACTTTTCTTCTTTTGATCTGTTTTTCTGTCCCGGATCGTACGTCGTGAGCTGTAAAAAGGACGACAACCTAACTCGCAGGATATTACAAGGCCCTACAACACATCGATATCACATCTTATGAGGATGCTGCGTTGTTGAAGCGGATGGGTTGTCGTTTAGCCCAATTAGCCTTTTGAATAGGCCAACACTCTGGCCTGGGATTGTGAACCGTTAACACATAATGGAATTGTGTCCGCAACATGACGGGTGCGATCATACCAGCACTAATGCACCAAATCCCATTAGAACTCTGAAATTAAGCGTGCTTGGGCGAGAGTAGTACTAGGATAGGTGACCCCATGGGAAGTCCTCGTGTTGCACCTCCCCTTTTCAATTTTTTCTGCCCCGGTTAGGGTTGCCAAGATACTTTATCCATCACATTTCTATTACCGAATCCCATGGCACCTTGGGGAAGACAACTTCGCTTCACGTAGATGCTGGGCTCGCAAACCGAGGGCATAGGGCTTGTGACTAGCTCTTCGTCGCTCCGGTGCCCATAACTTTTAATCCGTAAGGAGTTACGTGCGCTCAACATACCATTGGAAAGCTCTCCGAGAGCTTTACAATGGGGGGAGCAAGCCTGCTCTGCTGTTGTGAGGCCCGACCCCGAATAGCGTGTCTTACCTCAATTTATGTGCCTTAGACCTAAAATTATATGACTGACCTTGGATTACGTGCCTTGTCTTGGTTTTTGTGTCTACCTCGTCATGTGTGCCTTGACCTAGAATTGTGTACCCTAATCCTCGACTAACGTGCGATACCTAGATATACATGTCGTAACCTCAATTTAGGTGCGTTACCTCATTTGGTGTACCCCAACCTTGAATTGCGTGCCTTAACCTAGGTTTAAGTGTCATACCTTGATTTACGTACATCGTATCGAATTTCATGATTTGCATTGGTTTGCGTGCATTTATTTAGGATTGCGTGCATTTACTTTGGAATCCGTGTATTAGTCTTGAATTATGTGCCTTACCTCGTATTTCATGTTTACCTCGTAGTGCGTGCCCTAGACCTAGGAATACGTGCCTACACGCTAATCAATAAAGATTCCAGCACAAAGCACAAGACAATAAAATAATCCTACACAATCCTCTAACTATTATTATATTCCTCATTCAAATCTTACAAATTCCACTAACTATAAAATAACATTAAATTATTCCTAAACATTCCACTAACATTATTTTAATCCTAATTCAAATTCACAACAAGACAAAACTCTATCATCATCCAAACCATCCCCAATATAATATACCTAATTACCTTTTCCTATAAAATTCACTAACACCTAAATATTATATTTTAAACCCACTACAAGACAAAATCTCACAAACCTCTAAACAGACCCTATATTTTATTCTAACTTCAAATATACACAAACACCTAAGCCAACATTTTCTTACACAAACATGAAACACAAGACTCATGTAAACACACACACACACACACACTAAATCTCTACACTCTTTCTCATCCTCTCAAATCTGAAAATACATACCCACCCAACACATAATCAAAATTCAAATGCTCAAGACAACAAAACATACTCTTACACAATTTTCCTAAACCCTATGCTCTTTTTTCCAACTCCCAAGCATGTCCACACTTATCCCTTACACCTTGCACTCCCTAGGCAGAATAATTAGCATAATTGGAATGCCTTTGGTTGAAATCATCATGCCATACACGAAATTGACACTTCACCTAAGCACACATAGCTCAAAAACACTCAAAACCTCATTTTTCTCTAAACTCTCTCTCCCTCTCTCATCATTTTCGACCCTAGCTCTCTCTTGAGCATCCAAGACTCCTCAAAAGCTCTCAAGGACTCTCTAAGACACTCCCAAGCTCGACCATAGCAAGCAAACACGCAAGAAAGTCTCATACAAGCTCATAACTCATCATTTTCGGCCTAGGTAAAGTTTTGATGGTTTTCTTCCATTTCTTTTTGTTCTAAACACATGCACACTTCCTACACAAGCTCACTAAGCTAGGATTTAAAGGAAATCAAGATACCTCTCAGCCAAAGCAAGGAAAAAGGTCCATTTGTGCATTTTCATCCATTAAGTGGCTAAGGTGAGGGTTAAACTCTTTTAAAAGTTTTCAAAAACCACATGCATACCTTTAAATGTCTATCTTTACTTCTGTACTTGTGATATATGTGTGTTCATGAGCTTTTGTAAACATGCATGGCAAGATATTTGGCTAGAATGTGATGATAGATGAAATCGGGTATGTGATAACCTTCTTCCTTGTTGGTGTGAGGTGATTTGACCAGGTAAATGATGTTGAAAATGCGTAAAAATTGGTATGCAACTAGTTTTTCCAGTTCTGAACACTTTTCACAGAAATAGGACAAAGATAATTTTGACTCTAAGGTCCTCAAAATGGCAAAATATTAAAATGTGTCCAAATCTGGAAAATCTGGGAAAATGAAGCAGGTTTTGGCAGATTCACTGACCTTGTAGAATGAACCAGTTTTGACTTAGTAAATGATATCCAAAATGTATGAAAATTGGTTCACTTCTAGATGTTTCAGTTCTGGACATTTTTGTCAGAAATGAATTAAGGCTAAATTTGACCCTAAGGCCCTCAAAAATGACAAGTATTGAAATGTGTGCAAATCTGGACAGTTTTGTGTAGTCTCACTGTTTTGGCTATATCTATTGAACCCGAACACCAAATGATGCGAGGTTTGTTTATGGATTTAGTTCACTTAATAAGATTTAATTGACATTTTGTTAACTAGAATTGGAGATTTTTGTTAGTCTAAATGATTGTGGGAAAACAGGCCATTGTAGTGAGGTTTGTATCTAGTGATATGCTTTGAAAATTATTGTAACTTCTCTTGTGGTATTAAATGCTTGGGATTGTGGCATTGGGATATTGTGTGGACTGTTTTGAATGTTTGAGGGTGCTTGAATTAATCAATGCATGGCTTGAGTTTAATCACGTGACAACTTAGGGCTTAATCGCACGGGTGAGCATGAAATGAAACCCTAACGACTAGGTAAACTCACTAAGTGTTGATCCTATGTATATCGTGTTTAATTGTGTAATTAGTAGGCTGCCTGTAGTTACCCTTATAGCCCTGAATATGATTCCGACGATTACATGTTGACAAGTAGGCTTTTCTTGCACCCAGTGTGACGCCCGAGATTTAGCCATGCATTTAATTACTGTTGCATCCTTTATTTGCGCATCTCTTTCTATGCCTTATTAATTGTCTTCTTAAGTTACTATTCACTCCATTTTTAAATTGCATTCTATTACTTAATTAACATTTTTATTAAATCATATTAATTGTTAAAGTAGTGGGAAAAATGTGCAATTGAGCTAGAGGCGATAGGAGAGCTCGTTTAGAAAATGATTTTAGTAGTTAAGTGAATAGTGTTATGTAATAACTTTAGAGATTTAATAACTAGCCTATGTTTCACACATTAGACTCGTTTTGGAGCTAGCAACGCGCATTTTAGAAGCCACTTAAGCACCCAACATGACCCCACCTTAAGCCCTACTTAATAAAACATAACACAAGCACATTTTAACACAAAAATAAAACAATTTCAGCCTGTGAACAGTGCCAAACCCGACAGCCCTTCCCTTGTGCATTTGGAGATTTTTGCTTCATCAAATCATCAATCCAAGCCAAGCCAAGACTAGAGCAACTAGATTAGGGTGTGTGCAAGCTTCCTAGAGGCTCCTACGCGCATTGGTGAGGGATTTCACGGCTCATTTTTGCATTTCTAAATAGTTGTCAATTTCTTGATTTGTTGAAAATGTGTTCAAATGCTATTGTATTATTTATCTATGCTATTATACCATGCATATGAATGCTAGAGAACATATTTGAGCCATCGTTTCGCAATTTAAACGGTTAGAATCGTTAGTTTGATTTCTAGGGTGAATAGTGATATTTTTCTAAGGTTTTTAGTAATTGCTCGAATTAGTTTGATTCCATGCTTCTAATAGATGCTTTAGGTGCTAGTGAAGGTATTCTAATAGCCCCGTGCACTTGCATTGTCCTTAAATCGCTAAAAATGTAAAATAATCGACTTTAATTTGGGGCTTTCGGGGTTAATGCGAATCCGGGTGAATTCGGACTTCAATTCTAGTATCCCTAAGCTAGCTAGGTGCTATAGAAGCCTTGATATCCCTTGTTTGAGGCCCGGACATTGTATGTGTAGTTTAAAGCCATAAGAGGGAATTTGGGACTTTCGGGGTAATCGTGGGCGTTTGAATGAGTTAGAGGGTTGAGAGGGTACCTTGAGGGTTAGTTAGAAGGTTGGGAGAGTTTCCATCGAAAATAAAATCATTAACTTTGGTTTGGAAGAGAAATAGTTTGTAAAATAAAGGGGTTTAGGTGCAATTTCGGTTGTCTCACACTTCTAAACCCATGGCATGACTTCTTGAGTATTTATATGAGATATTAAGTTGATTTGGAGCTTTTGGTATAATTCTATGCTTATTTTGTAAATGTCCCTTTGTAAAACTGCTTATTAGCTTATATAATTGCTTCTATGCTAATTACCTCGAGTACAACCTACTTTGTTGATCCTCATATGTGTTAATGCTTATATTATTGCTATTAACTTGCCATTGGTAAGTGCATTGCATAGTGGTTGCGCAACCATAGTGTCAGGGGCGGATGTGTTGAATATCAGCTGGGCGGCAGAGGGCTTGCCGGTGGATATTCAAACTCCGTGCCCTAGTCCCTCATTCACCTGGTCTGGAGATTTCCAGGGGATGTTGGGTCGTAGGATTATCGAGGTACATCCTGAGTACACCCACTGGAGTGTTTGGGGTTATGCCGTCTTATCGTGATCGTGCTCATGGTTCGTGGATCGTGAATGAAGACCAGTGAAGATTGGTGTATAGGGGTTATGTGAAATGTATCCTTTCAAATGTGTGGTTATTTAAGCTATCATTGGTTCTTTAATTGTCTAATTGTTATTTTTGTTTAACTGTATTATCTGTTGCATTGCACGCCCCGGGACTATATCCCTCACTAGGCAACAGTGGTTGCTCATACCTTGATATCTGTTTCAGGAGTCGCTGAGGGTGATCCCCAGCTTGTTGAGGTAGTAGTGGAGGAGGAAGAGGTGCCGTTAGAGCCTTTGCCCTAGTTGCTGTGTGTTATTATGAGGTGGCTGTGCCTTCTTGTTCTATTTGGTACTTGTGTATCTATTTTGTGGCCTAAGAGCTATGTTTATGTTGGTTGTTGTAAGAAGTTTAAGGATAGTTGGTTGTAGTGTAGATTTTGAAGCCTATGTCTTGTAATAACTTATGTTTCTCCTTTTATTCACTTTGCATGCTTGGGAGTGAATGGCTTAATGTAGAATGTTTTATCTTCTAAGTATGTTTTAATGTTATCCTAGGAGGTCATGGCTATTAGACTATATTGTAAACAAGTTACTTGCATGCTTGTGTGGTTTTGGAACTGTTGTTTGCTTCAAGGCTCGGATGGCCTTGAATCTTTAAATATTTTGCCATGAAAAGTTTGTTTACCTTGTAGTTACCTTATTTGAGAGTTACAGATTTTCAGAATGTCCACAGTACAGGGGAAACTTTGTCCGTTTTTCCCTAAAATTTTGAGACTGGGTTGGAATTGGGTTGAGAATAGCTTGGTTATTAAAGCCTCTGGTCTCGTGAGGGATCGGGGCATTACATGGTATCAGAGCTTAGTTAGCTCTAAGCCGGGCCAGGGTCTTCGGCCTGTCGGGTAGTAACCCTTGTGTGTGTGCTTGTTAAGTGTGTGTCTTGAAAGTGTATGCCTGCATGTTTGATTGTGTGTCTTGTATTGAATGTGTGCACCTATGTGATATAATGATGTGTTACGTGCTAAATGTGTGCTAAGTGAAGTAAAGTGGCTAGTTACGCATCAAATTGACTTCGTGAAATATTAAATGCTTGAACTGTTGCTTGTAATGTGTGTATTTGAATGTCTTTGATTGAGTTGTGTTATGCTTGACTTGATTATCGTGCTTTAATGACTTTGATGATTACACTGTTTCACAAACTCTTTTATTAACATGTTTGCGTAATAGTTTAAAGAATGATTATACATATGCAATTGTTTGGCATGCATACATAGCCATCGAATGGTAAGAAAAACTTCTTCCTCCCCTGAAGAGAGGTGATTAGTGGCAGGCCTTCCAAATTATGTTGATTAGCAGAAATGAGAGGCAATTAATCAGCCTTTATTTTGGAATTGGTGGATATAGTTGGAGCTCAATTATTGTGATTCTTCTAAGGCCTTCTTCAGTGCTTAGCGGTCATAAATGAGTAGCTTCTTTTGGGGTTTCTATATGACAATTCTCTAGAGTATATTCTTGGTATTTTCTTATCAGCTATTCTTTTGGTATTCTTTTGTCGGCATCTCTCGGAAGAATTGGTATATGGGATTCTTTTTAGCCTTATTATCTGGTATTATTTACAATACTCCTGCTCAGAACTTTTATTGGTATTTTCTCTCCGCTCTTAGTTGGGATTCTATTCTTCTATGGTATTTGTGCCAGCGGGATTCTTATATAGATTTCGAAGTAGCATCTCTATTGGAGCCTTGATTTGGCCTTATTACGTGAGGTTCGCAGACAATACTACTGGGATATCTTAATGAGCTCCCACGAGAATTTGTATATGGTATTCTTGCTTAGCAACTGATGAGGAATAATCGGAGTTGGTTTTCAGTTGATGCAGATGTTCTCTTCTGAGGAAGAATTGCGTGGACGCAATTTGTTTAAGGGGGAGAGGATGTGATGCCCGAGATTTAGCCATGCATTTAATTACTGTTGCATCCTTTATTTGCGCATCTCTTTCTATGCCTTATTAATTGTCTTCTTCAGTTACTATTCACTCCGTTTTTAAACTGCATTCTATTAGTGAATTAGCATTTTTAGTAAATCATATTAATTGTTAAAGTAGTGGGAAAAATGTGCAACTGAGCTAGAGGTGATAGGAGAGCTCGTTTAGAAAATGATTTTAGTAGTTAAGTGAATAGTATTACGTAATAACTTTAGAGATTTAATTAGCTAGCCTATGTTTCACACATTAGACTCGGTTTAGAGCTAGCAATGCGCATTTTAGAAGCCACTTAACCACCCACTTGACCCCACCTTAAGCCCTACTTAATAAAACATAACACAAGCACATTTTAACACAAAAACAAAACAATTTCAGCCTGTGAACAGTGCCAAACCCGACAGCCCTTCCCTTGTGCATTTGGAGGTTTTTGCTTCATCAAATCAGCAATCCAAGCCAAGCCAAGCCTTGAGCAACTAGTGTAGGGTGTTTGCAAGGTTCCTAGGTGCTCCTACGCGCATTGGTGAGGGATTTCACGGCTCATTTTTGCATTTCTAAATAGTTGTCAATTTCTTGATTTGTTGAAAATGTGTTCAAATGCTATTGTATTAATTATCTATGCTATTATACCATGCATATGAATGCTAGAGAACATATTTGAGCCATCGTTTCGCAATTTAAACGGTTAGAATCGTTAGTTTGATTTCTAGGATGAATAGTGACGTTTTTCTAGGGTTTTGCGTAATTGCTCGAATTAGCTTGATTCCATGCTTCTAATAGATGCTTTAGGTGCTAGTGAAGGTATTCTAATAGCCCTGTACACTTGCATTGTCCTTAAATCGCTAAAAATGTAAAATAGTCGACTTTAATTTGGGGCTTTCGGGGTTAATGCGAATCCGGGTGAATTCGGACTTCAATTCTAGTATCCTTAAACTACCTAGGTGCTATAGAAGCCTTGATATCCCTTGTTTGAGGCCCGGACATTGTATGTGTAGTTTAAAGCCATAAGAGGGAATTTGGGATTTTCGGGGTAATTGCGGGTATTTGAATGAGTTAGAGGGTTGAGAGGGTACCTTGAGGGTTAGTTAGAAAGTTGGGAGAGTTTCCTTTGAAAATAGAATCATTAACCTTGGTTTGGAAGAGAAATAGTTTGAAAAATAAAGGGGTTTAGGTGCAATTTCGGTTGTCTCCCACTTCTAAACCCATGGCATTACTTCTTGAGTGTTTATATGTGATATTAAGTTGATTTGGAGCTTTTGGTATAATTCTATGCTTATTTTGTAAATGTCCCTTTGTAAAACTGCTTATTAGCTTATATAAGTGTTTTTATTCTAACTGCCTCGAGGTCAACATACTTTGTTGATCCTCCTATGTGTTAATGCTTATATTATTGCTATTAACTTGCCATTGTTAAGTGCATTGCATAGTGGTTGCGCAACCATAGTGTCAGGGGCGGATGTGTTGAATATCGGCTGGGCGGCAGAGGGCTTGCTGGTGGATATTCAAACTCCGTGCCCTAGTCCCTTATTCACCTAGTCTGGAGATTGCCAGGGAATGTTGGGTCGTAGGATTATTGGGGTACATCCGGAGTACACCCACTGGAGTGTTTGGGGTTATGCCGGCTTATCGTGATCGTGATCGTGGTTCGTGGATCGTGAATGAAGACCAGTGAAGATTGGTGTATAGGGGTTATGTGAAATGTATCCTTTCAAATGTGTGGTTATTTAAGCTATCATTGGTTCTTTAATTGTCAAATTGTTATTGTTGTTTAACTGTATTATCTGTTGTATTGCACGCCCCGGGACTATATCCCTCACTGGGCAACAGTGGTTGCACATACCTAGATATCTGTTTCAGGAGTCGCTGAGGGTGATCCCCAGCTTGTTGAGGTAGTAGTGGAGGAGGAAGAGGTGCCGTTAGAGCCTTTGCCCTAGTTGCTGTGTGTTATTATGAGGTGGCTGTGCCTTCTTGTTGTATTTGGTACTTGTGTATCTATTTTGTGGCCTAAGGGCTATGTTTTTGTTGGTTGTTGTAAGAAGTTGAAGGATAGTTGGTTGTAGTGTAGATTTCGAAGCCTATGTCTTGTAATAACTTATGTTTCTGCTTTTATTCACTTTGCATGCTTGGGAGTGAATGGCTTAATGTAGAATGTTTTATCTTCTAAGTATGTTTTAATGTTATCCTAGGAGGTCATGGCTATTAGACTATATTGTAAACAAGTTACTTGCATGCTTGTGTGGTTTTGGAACTGTTGTTTGCTTCAAGGCTCGGATGGCCTTGAATCTTTAAATATTTAGCCATGAAAAGTTTGTTTACCTTGTAGTTACCTTATTTGAGAGTTACAAGTTTTCAAAATGTCCATAGTACAGGGGAAACTCTGTCCGTTTTTCCCTAAAATTTTGAGATTGGGTTGGAATTGGGTTGAGAATAGCTTGGTTATTAGAGCCTCCGGTCTCGTTAGCGATCGGGGCGTTACACCCGGTCCCACGTAGATGTCGTTGCATGTTGAATAATCTTATTATTTGATTACGTGAACTTTGAAATGAGTTATATGACTTGATTTACATGCATTACATGGCTGCCCGTTTAATATTTATAGAACTCCATGTGCCTTTCAAGTGAAATTACTTGTCTTATCGTGCCTCGCTTGTTTACTTGTCAATGTGCAATCTTATGACTGCTCAGAGGCAAATTACTTTGTTGTCCTCCTAATGTGATATATTATATGTCATAAATGTGCATTGCATACAAGGTTGCAACCTTTCATTCTGGCGTGGTAGCGTTCACGTACACCGGGTGGCATCGGGCTTGCCGGTGCAACCGTGATAACCATTGTCCAATTCCCTCTCTCGCTTGGGGGCTAGACTTCCTTAGAGAGTTGGGTCGTAGGATTTCGGGTTACATCCGGAGTACACACATTTGGCGTGATAAGGGGATGATTTGAAGCCGGCCGCAACAACTAATACTGGAAATGAACTGAGAGCAAAATCTCACCGTATCTTTTTCACTACGTGTATAAGTACTCTCGATTGGTTCTTAGAGGACCTCAGGGAGGAAAGACGGGTAATTGTGTTCTTTTACTTTTACATTACATTATGTACTTACTTGTGATATATATCATGTTTGCAAAAGGGTTTTCATAAGTTGAACTGGAAAATGAGTTTCAAAACTTATTTCTCGTTCCCCCTCGCTGAGTTCATAAGGACTCACCTTCTTTTATCATCTCAGGTGAAGAAGACCAGGAATAGGTACCAGAGGATAACGTGCCTAACGATAATTCCTTGGAATGATTGCTTGCCCTACGTGCCTTACGTGACCATGGCCATTTTGTGAACAATATGTTGTTTGAAGACTATTTCTTTTATGTTGCTTGTTGTTGTAATGTAAAAGACCCCCGTTGTAATTTGGGTCTAATTTTGGCTTGTACTGCTCATAACTAGTTAGACATTCTTACGGTCGTTTTTGCTATCGCTACTGGCTAGTATCGTATCTATCACAAGCTTATGAAGTATCAGGTAATGGATAAAGTAAATGAATCTATCTAATCTTAAGCAGGTACTCTTTGGTAAGCTAAAGTCAACAGGTACTTTTGTAACAAGGATTAACAAACAAACGAGACATAGTATCATGCTAGGTTGTTAATCAAACGAGACTTCGAGATAACTAGTATGTGATACCCCGAACTCAGCATGTATTTAATAGTATTGCATTAAATTACGTGTTATCTTAAATGCTAGCTGCGAGGACCCGAACGTTCATTACATGTGCATTCATTTATTTTAATAATTATTTGAAAAATAATATGTGCATTTACATGACTTATTTAGTGTTTTAAAATTTAAAATTGCATTTAAAGTTCATTTAAATTGCATCTTATCTACTTTTCACCTTCATTGACCAACTAGGACAAGGTGGGAATTTTTTTTGAAATGTTTAATGAAGGGTAAACTTGGGATTAAAAATAAAAATGCAATGTTAAGTTAGTCAAATTTTGGGTCAACTTTGGAATTAAATCTGAACCAATTGGGGAAGAATTAGGTAGCAAATTATATATGGTTGGAAAGCTCTACGAGTCTAGTTTCTATAGGTTCAAACCGTTCGTGAATTGGAGTTTTCTAGAAGAAGTTATGGTTGTTTTCGTAAGATAGCGCAGAGCTGATTTTTCTACGCGAGAGTTGACCGAAGCTTTGACCTTTGACTTTCCACTTAAATACTAAATAAGCCAAAACAAAACACAAAATCAGCTTTTCTCCTTCCCTTCCACCCGTGACCAAGCTAAGACCATGAATAGTAAACCCTTGCACATTTTTGCTTATATCTTGAGTTTGGAGTGGGAGCAAGACGCAATTTCAGCATTTTTGAGTTCGTGGTGACGTGTAGCATCTTTCTAGCGGTTTATTTTTCATTTATTTTGCAGAAAAAAGGTGAGGACATTTTCTAACCCATTTTTCAAAAGTCATTATTTATGTTAGATATTGTTAAATCTATGCTTAATACTTGTTATTTAGATGCTAGAGAACACATTTCTTGTTTTGTAGCTTGTGTATAGTTGATTTTAGTTGTAGTTGATACTTTGCTATATATGAATATAAATGTAGACAATGTGTTTGTTTAATGTTCTAAGTGAAGTATAGGGATGTGTTACATGCTAGATTAATGCCCATAGATAGCTCAAATGCAAGAAAACATCAAGAGAATTCAAGTATGCAAAATCTGAATTTCGAAATAGTGCACTGCCCCTGTCTTTCAAAGCTATTTTGACATAGCAAACGTACTCGAAAATTAACGAAATTTACATAGCAGCTAGATTAGGCAGTTTAGAACAAATGTTGATTTCTAGAGCTAAGGCTAATTCTAACGTTTTAGGCCTCCGATTTAGCCATTTTCAAAATGTGTCCTGAAAATTGCTGCTACTGGACAGTTTGTGTAGTTGCACGGGAAAGGTCATAACTTGTTGATTTTAAACTGGAATTAAGCTCTGTTTGATTCTAAAATCAACTACACTCGAAGATCTACATTTATATGTAAAAACCAGAGAATTTGGAGTCCAAGAACATATGTAATGAATTTGATAAATTTAAGGTTCTGTTAGAAGTTTTGTAAATGGGCATGTTTTCATGAAGATCTACTTGCTATGTGTTGTATTCCATATCTATCTTGTATTTTAGAGTTCATAAGTGAGTAAGAGCACTCTTTTGATAGTTTAGAAGGTTTTTATGGTTATTTTCATGTTAGATCAAGGATTAGTTAATAATGTATATATTGAAAACTAAGTGTTTGAGTTTATGCTTGAATGAAGTATTTTATGGTAGAAGTTTGAAAATGTTCTAGTTAAGTGTTTTAAGTGTTCTACATGTATTAACTTGGTAATTCTAGCATGTTAAATGTCTAGTTAGTCTATTTGATTTAGAACCTCATGCATGCTAAGTGGAATACTCGAGAATGAATGTATAACTTCTTATATAGTTAGTTGATTGTATTATGTAGTAGAATGGAAGGAGTTGGTGTATTCGGAGAATATGGAAAGGGTTCTTAACTAAATTTTTACAGGATTGGCTTTGCAAGGTGAGGGAGTTGCATCTTATTTGCATTTCTCTATTGTATATCGAATATGTTAAATAGTTTTCATGCTATTAATGTGATTTAGCGGATTCTAACAAGATTTGTCAGTTTTATAGTGAATAGAATGAGTTAATGGTTAATGCTTGTTATTTCGCTTCTATTATGGTCAACTAGTTAATGTGTGAGGACAACCTCTTTTGTTGTCCTTCTTGTGTGTATATCGGCTTATTTTGTTATATTGTTATTATTATTATTGTTTCTTGTGTTATCGAGTCTTTGGTTGCGCAACCATATAATCGGGACGGATGCGATGGGCCTCTCTGGGCGGCAGCGGGCTTGCCAGGGTTGGTGCTCTAGCTCTGTACCCTATTCCCTCACTCGCCTGGTCCGGAGATTGCCAGGGGGTGTTGGGTCGTAGGATATTTGGGGTACATCCGGAGTACACCCACTGGAGTGTTTGGGGATTATGCCGGCACATTGATTGTGATCGTGATCGTGATCGTGGTTCAAAAGTTGGAGTGATAAGGGTTATCGATCGTATCCTTTTAAAGTATGGTATTAGAATTGTTATTCATTGTTTATTTATTGTGTTAATTGTGTTAAATTGCTGCATTGCACAAACCCGGTATACTGTCCCCGTTTCCCCCTCCCTCACTGAGTATACATTATTGGTATACTCACTCCTCATCATAAATCTTTCAGGTTATAGCCAAAGGAAGTGTAGTTCGTGATCACGTGATAGTTCGTGCTTGAAGAGTGGCCTTACGTGTTATGTGGCTTGAGTTGTAAAAGTTGTAAAGTTTTACTTTCATGAATTGTATATGCTCAAAGTAGGAGATAAATGTATTTAAGTTTAACCAGGTCGTAGAGTGCTTTGATAACCTAGTTTATGTAATAGTTTAATGAGGTTTGAGTTCAATGCATGTATGGAGTTCTTGTATGTTTGGACACGGTACTGGTCCATATATATGTTGTGTGTAGGTAAACTGTTTGTCCTATAAACAGGGGAAACTCTGTCCGTTTCTCCTCGTATTTCGTGACTTGGGTTTTGGATCGGGTTGTGTTTAGTGGGAATATATAGCTCCTATTTCCGTGAGGGAATGGGGCGTTACAAGTAGGCATTTCAATTGATGATAAATAGTAATCTTAGTTGGAAATGAATTTGAGATTGAAATTTCTGAGGCCTTTAGAAAATTAGGTCAAACTAAAGAGCCCAATTACAACTGTTATGCTACCGATTTTTCAGAGAATTTGTGGAGTTTAGGCTAAAACGTTAAGTGTTAAACCCTCTTGAACAATTAGGTACGTGACACGACTTGAATGTTTAGATCACACCCTAGTCAAACCTTCATAGGTCGGGTTGGGGCGTGACAGTTGCGCCCGTTTTTGGAGCACAAAATCGAATGTTTCCATCAGTTTCGCGCCACTTTTCTTCTTTTGCTCTGTTTTTTAGTCTCGGATTGTACGTCATGAGTTGTAAAAAGGACGACAACCTAACTCGTGGGATATTACAGGGCTGTACAACTCATCGATATTATATCTTACGAGAATGCGGCGTTGTTGAAGCGGATGGGATGTCGTTAAGCCCATTAGGCCTTTTGAATGGGCCATCTCTCTGGCTTGGGACTGTGAACCGTCAACACATAAAGGATTTGTGCCCTCAACATGACCGGTGCGATCATACCAGCACTAATGCACCGGATCCCATCAGAACTCCGAATTTAAGCGTGCTTGGGCGAGAGTAGTACTAGGATGGGTGACCCCGTAGGAAGTCCTCTTGTTGCACCCCCCCGTTTCAATTTTTTTTGCCCCGGTTAGGGTTGCCAAGATAATTTATCCACCATATTTCTATTACCGAATCCCACGGCACCTTGGGCAAGACAACTTCTGTCACGCCCCAACCCGACCCATGGAGGTTAGACTAAGGTGTGATCTAAACATTCAAGTCAAATCACGTACTTAATCGTTCATGAAAGCTTAACACTTAACGTTTTAGCCTAAACTCCACAAATTCTCCAAAAAACCGGTAGTGTAACGACTGTAATTGGGCTCTTTAGTTTGACCTAATTTTCTAAAGGCCTCAGAACTTTCAATCTCAAATTCATTTCCAACTAAGATTACTATTTATCATCAATTGAAATGCCTACTAGTTATCTCGAAGTCTCGTTTGATTAACAACCTAGCATGATACTATGTCTCGTCTGTTTGTTAATCCTTGTTACAAAAGTATCTGTTGACCTTAGCTTACCAAAGAGTACCTGCTTAAGATTAGATAGATTCATTTACTTAATCCATTACCTGATACTTCATAAGCTTGTGATAGATACGATACTAGCCAGTAGAGATAGCAAAAACTACCGTAAGAGTGTCTAACTAGTTATGAGCAGTACAAGCCAAAATTAGACCCCAAATTACAACGGGGGCCATTTACAATACAACAACAAGCAACATAAGAAATAGTCTTCAAGCAACATATCATCCACAAAATGACCATAGTCAAGTAAGGCACGTAGGGCAAGCAATCATTCCAAAGAATCATGAAAAGGCACGTTGTCCTCGGGTCCCTATTCCTGGTCTTCTTCACCTGATATGATAAAAGAGGGTGAGTCCTTATGAACTCAGCGAGGGGAAACGAGAAATAAGTTTTGAAACTCATTTTCTGGTTCAACTTATGAAAACCCTTTGCAAGCATTACATATATCACAAGTAAGTACATAATGTAATATAACAGTAAAAGAACACAATTATCCGTCTTTCCTCCCTGAGGTCCTCTAGGAACCAAGCGAGAGTACTTATACACATAGTGAAAAGGATAAGGTGAGCTTTTGCTCTCAGTTCATTTCCAGCATCAGTTGTTGTGGCTGACTTCAAATCATCCCCTTATCACGCCAAATGGGTGTACTGTGGTAACCCGAAACCGGCATGCATTTAATGGCATTTGACTGCATTTAATTAAATATTTAATTAGTTAAATCATCTAATTTTCACTATTATGCTATTTCTTTTAGAAGAATTCAAAAAGATTTATATTAATTAATTAAAAGATTATTACCTATTTCTAATAATTATAGTAATTGAATTTATTCTCTTGTGATTAATTACGTGTCATCTAAAATGTTAGTGTTTAATTGTATTTGACTATGTGTTTATATTAACTTATTCATTTGTAACTTAATATTAACTTCATAATTCTCTAAAATATTCTAGAAATAATTAAATTAATTATTTTAAATGAATATTGATTGCTTTGATTGTTTTGATTATTTTAATAATCAGTTTTAATTATCTTGCATTAAAATCACTCGGTTTTCAAATAAATGAGAAAAGTAACTCCGAGCCAGAGTGAATTTTAAACTATTCTACTTTTCTACTTTTCAAAAAAATTAAAGTTCTCTATTATTGCTCATCACTTTATTAGCAATCATTTATTGACCGTTTGATCGTAGCATTTCAAAAATGAAAGTTAGAAGAATATTTCTCGGATTTCATGAATAGTGTTTCTAGTTTAATTTAGCTAGTTTTAGTTGGTTTTCATTAAAATTGTATTGTTTTAACCTGAATTAGATTAAATGGCATCAAAACAAGCTTATTTGACCAATTTTCACTTAAGTTTGATTTTACAAATGACCAAAATGCCCTTGTCACCTTTTAAATAATAAAACAAGGCAAAAATCAATAAAAACAATTTGCATAATGACCATTTTGTCCTTGCCATGGCCGAAGCTCTCAAGGAGGGAAAATAAATAATTTTTCTTGTTTTTTTCTTCTACAATCATGCGTGGAATTGCTTGGGGGTCGTGGCTTGGGTCCTTGCGGGTCTTGGTCTTCAATCTCTGTGAGGGTTTTCACGTTTTTGTGCATATTATATGAAATTTGATTTTCGATTCAAATTTTTAGATTTGATATTTAATGCGTTATAATGCTTGAAATTGATTGGAAATGCTTCTTTAGGGTTCGTAGAGCATTGCTTGTTAGTTATTTAGCGATTTTTACGGTTAGAAATGCAAATTGAATTTAGGCAAGAACGTGAATAGTAAAAATGAATAGAAAAACCCTAAACTTTCGGATTTTTGATCTGAATTGCGATTGCTTGATTTGGATAGGTGCCATTAGTGATAGAAAGATAAAATGTGCAATAAAAACGGACCGGCCTTTGTTAAAATTGGAAATTATACAAAGAAACGTAAAGGGGTTGTTTGACCAAAAGTTGACCGCGCTCGAATCGAGTTAGGTGTTTTGCAATTGAGGGTATGGAAGCACTTTTGGCACTGTTGTGGCGTTGATTGAGTGACCGGTTAGCATAGCTGTAGTTCAAACGCAGTAGGTGGACTTTCGGGCCTCAGGTGAGAAAGTGAAGTTTAGTGACATAGAAACGTGCCTTGTAGTGCCTGAGTGAATGTAGTGAAATCGATTTCCTAATCCCGTAGCTCGTTTGCTCGTAATTGCCTTTGGAAGTTAGGGATTGAATAGTGATATTTGTCGTTTTCGTGTTTGAACTGCTGTTACTTGTTTAATTGGTGTTATTGTTGCTATTAAAGATAGTTATGCTTTAAAAGTTACTTGAATGCTAGTATTGGTTGTAAATGCTTGATATCTCGTTTATCTCCTCTAATTTGTATTGTTGTGCTATCGCTCGTTATCGCCTTGCATCGTGTCTTGGATTGCATAGTGTCAGGCGCTTGAGTGATGGGCCTCTCCGGGTAGTCTCGGGCTGCCAGTGTTGGTTGCTCTAGCTCCGTGTCCTATTCCTGTTCTCGCTTGGGTTGCCTCCCAGGGAGATTTGGGTCGTAGAATTGATGGATACTTCCGGGGTATTCCAAACTGAAGTTATAAGGTGGTTGCGCGCTTATTGTCATCATTATCAACATCAAGCTCGAGATTGATGTATTGTTCGTGAAATGGTACATTGCTCGTATGAGTGAACCATACCCTTCAGAGTGTGGTATAGTTTTGAACGGTTGTGTTAATGCTTTTATTAATTTCTTATTGTATTGATTGTTTATTTTGATTGCTTACTTGTCAGTAATATTGCTTAACTGCCTTATTTGCATTGCACGACTTTCTTTCTCTCCACCTCGATAATTGTCTCGCCCTCACTGAGTATATGTGTTGAGTATACTCACTCCTCACCACCACATTTCAGGAAATACCATGTTAGCTGGAAAGTTCGTGACTGTGTGAAAGTTCGTGCTTGAAGAGTTGTCTTGTGTGCTATGTGGCTTGAGTTGTCAAAGATGTAAAGATGTATGTTTCATGTGTTGTATATATTTAATGTTAAAAGGAATGTAATTTAAGTTTTACTAGATTATTGAAGTGGAATGATAAGCTAGTTTATGTATTCAGTTAGTATAGTTTAACTTCATTGCATATATGTAATTGTCTAAAGGAAAAGAGTTAGAATAGTTTGGGTACCTGGAATTATGTATATTTGCTGTGTTTAATTGTTGAGAACCAAGGCTCGGATGGCCTTGGGGTGGTTGAATGTTTGGACATGGTATCGGTCCACTTAATTGCTATTGTAGGTTTTACATTTGCCTAGAAACAGGGGAGACTCTGTCTGTCTTTCCCTAAAATTTTGCTCGGGTTTGGAATTAGGTTATGAATAGATTGATTGATAGAACTCCCGGTCTCGAAAGGGATCGGGGTGTTACATGTACTCCGAATGTATCCCGAAATCCTATGACCCAACTCTCCGAGGAAGTCTAGCCCCCAAGTGAGAGAGGGAATTGGACAATGGTAGTCACGGTTGCACCGGCAAGCCCGATGTCGCCCGGTGTGCGTGAACGCTACCACGCCAGAATGAAAGGATGTAACTTTGTATGCAATGCACATTTATGAAATTTAATATATCACATTAGAAGGATAATAAAGCAGGTTGCCTCCGAGCAGTCATAAGATTGCACATTGACAAGTAAACACACGAGGCACGATATGACAGGTAATTTCACTTATAAAGCACATGGAGTTATATGAATATTAAACGGGCAGCCATGTAACGCATGTAAATCGAGTCATATAACTCATTTTGAAGTTCACGTAATCAAATAATAAGATTATTCAACATGCAACAACATCTACGTGGGACTGGGCACAAGAAAGGCCTACTTGTCAACATGTAATAATCGGAACCACATTTAGGGCTATAAGGGCAACTACGGGCAGCTTACTAATCACATAATTAAACACGATATTCATAGGATCAACATTTAACGAATTTACCTAGTCACTAGGGTTTCAATTCGTGCTTACCCGTGCGATTAAGCCCCAAGTCATCTCGTAATTAAACTCAAGCCATGCACTGATTAATTCAAACACCCTCAAGCATTCAAAACAATCCACACAACATCCAAATGCCACAATCCCAAGCTACAACAAGAGAAGCCACAATAATTTTTCTAAGCATATCAATAGGTGAAACCCTCACTGCAGTGGACTGTTTTCTCACAATCATTGAGACAAACAAATAATATCCAATTCCAGTGTGCAATATGTCAAATTAAATCTTAAGGAGTGAACTAAATTCAGAAACAAACCTTGCATCATTTGAAGTTCGGGTTCAAGAGTTATAGCCAAAACCGTGAGACTACCCAAAACTGTCCAGATTTGCACACATTTCAATACTTGTCATTTTTTAGGGCTTTAGGATCGGATTTAGCCTTAGTCCATTTCTGACAAAAATGTCCAGAACTGAAAATTCTAGCAGCACACTAAATTTAAAGCATTTTGGATATCATTTACTAAGTCAAAACTGGTTCGTTCTACAAGAATAGTGAATCTGCCAAAACCTGCTTCATTTTCCCAGATTTTCCAGATTTTGGCACATTTTAATATTTTTCCATTTTGAGGACCTTAAAGTAAAAATTAGCTTTTGCCTATTTCGGCAAAAAATGTTCAGAACTGGAAAAACTAGTTACCTACCAATTTTCATGCATTTTCAACATCATTTGTCTAGTCAAAATCACCTCGCAACAACAAGACAGAAGACTGTCTCATACGCGATTTCATCTAACATCACATTCTAGCCAAATATCTTGCCATGCATGTTTACAAAAGCTCATGAACACACATATATCACAAGTACAGCAATAAAACTAGACATTTAAAGGCATGCATGTGGTTTTTGAAAGCTTTTCAAGAAGTTTTAGCCCTCACCTTAGCAAGTTAATAGATGAGGATGCTCAAATGCTCTTCAAAATGCACAAAGGGCTTCTTCCTTGCTTCTTGCTTGCTTGGGCTGATATGGCCGAGCTTGGGAGAGGTCTTGAGAGTGAGCTTGAGGTCTTGGAAGCTCAAGAGATGCCTTGGTCAAAAATGAGAGAGAAGGGAGAGAATGAAAGAGTGTTTTGAAGAAAATGGTTGAAGTTGAGTGTTTGTTGAATGAGAGTTTGCATGTGTCGGCCTTGAGGCTATACAAGGCTGAATTCTTTGTGTCACCAATGCATTTTTTGAATTGTTTTGGCATGTATTTTGCAAGGGCCAAGAATGGTAGCTTAGTATTTAGCAAAAGGTGCCTTGGGTGCAAGAAAAGATATGACATTGTGTAAGATTGGTCCAAGCATGCATGGATTAAAATAATTTGTTCAAACTTGCTCAAGATTCTTGGTATGGCCGGCCATGGTGTTCAAAATCTGAATTTTTTTGTTTTGTTTAAGGTTTATTTTATTGTAGGTTAGATATTTTTTTAATTGCCTAGTAGTTAGAATGTAAGAGAATGTTGGGAATTTAGGGAATCTAGGTAGAATAAATTATATGAAAGTTGAGATAGTTTATTATTATTTTAGTGTTAGTGGATTTTGTAGGGATTGAATTAGGATTATAATAATACTTAGTGGTGTTTGGGGGAGTATTTTATAGGCTAGTGCTTTGTGTAGGATTTTTTATTGATTAGCGTGCATGCACATTTTCCTAGGTTCTAGGGCATGCATACGAGGTAAACCCGAACTACGAGGTAGACACGTACTTTAAGATAAATGCATGAATTTCAATGCAATGCACACAAATTGAGGTACGACTCTTAAACCTAGGTTAAGGCACACATTTCAAGGTTAATGCACACGAAACGAAGAGACACGCGTAAATCGAGGTCTTGCACGTAAATCAAGGTCATGGCACGTTTATCTAAGTATTGCACGTATATCGAGGATTAGGGCATACAATTCAAGGTCAAGGTACGTATGACGAGGCATGCACAAAAACCAAGACAGGGCACGTAATCTAAGGTTGGTCATATAATTCTAGGTCTAAGGCATGCAAATTGGGATAACACACGTTATTTGGGGTTGGGCCTCACATCCTCCCTTCCTTAAAAGAATTTTGTCCCGAAATTCATTTTTACCTATTGAGGTCATTTAGACGGATTCTGACATTTGTTATTTCCCACTCTAGGTCGTCCCGTGTTTAGTGATCTCTCTTATCACAACCAATTCACTTCCTAGCTTTCTCCACTCACTTAATTCGGTGTGACCCCTACATTCATAGTCCCTTCCTTTGAACGACTCTATTCACCATTTGATCTTAAGACCAAGTTTATTAACTAAGGTTAGACTCTTCAAACGTAGTCATCAAAGCTGCATCGGTATTCTAACTATATAACTATAACTCCAGAATCCACACTCATGTTGTATCAAACTTGCCTTCATACCTCAAAAAGGAATATTACCATAATACCATGATTCTATGGTGACATACCCTAATTTCAAGATGATAGGTCGATATCCGATTTACATATCCTACCAACTAGCTTCAAAATTGTTAACATGTAGGACATAAACAAGTTATGGATCATATCCACAATATGACCCTATCTTCAAGAAGAACTCACCAAACAAACTAATCCATCTCAAATCGTCATCTATCGATAGTATCATAGTCCTTATCTCGTAGGTACATTAGATTAGCAAGTCTTCTAATAACTAGTTTCCCGATTACAGGCTCCTATTCATTAACATTCTTCCCCAGCTTTGTTAACCTTCAAACTCGTAATCAAGAAGAAAGACCATTGAGATTCATTAAACTCAAACTCTAAGGTTTATTAGGTACCACTAACAAATTGCCATTGAAATTGTATGGGTAAACTAATCATGTTGCACTAGTTCAACTCTTACAAGTAAATTCATCAACTCGTAATCCACAGTTTATTCCTTATTCAAATCTCTATCTTCAAGTCACGAAGCTTCAGAATTTTTTTTAATTGTAACCAAGACTCCTAAGGTGAATAGTTTCAATCTCAAATAAATTTCACTCACCTTAATCCAAGGTTACATCATACTTAAGAGGACAATGGTCCTACTCCCTTCACGACCTAATCATTCCTTCGAACACTTAATGCCCGCCAATATATCTTTAACATTAATGTTACTAAGCTGGGTTCATCGCCATGTAAGTGATATCAATGCTCTACTAGGTTACCGGTCGTACAACAACAATCCTAGGACTATAAATGGGTACTGAAATAACCGAGCTCATAAGATACTTACCATACTAATCCAAGTAGCTTGTTACACAAAATAACTTCAAGGCTGTATCAACATAAGAATTATAACCACAAGGCATCCTTCAATATAATCTAATAGAACTTTAAAAGTAGTCAACGACTCATTTAACTATCACTACAAGATCCGCCCACCATTTAATGACCACGATTGGAACTCTACCAACGGCTAGTTTCTAGACGTGAAACAGTTCACATAATACGGTGGTCTAACAATAGTCTCTTGGGTCATTATGACTTTAATTCATCTCTATCTTAACTATATGAAATCTTATTCTCTTGGGTCATTATGACTTTAATTCATCTCTATCTTAACTATATGAAATCTTATTCTCCTCATTTACATGTTCAACTAGCTAAGAGCATCCAGACTTATCGACCTTAGGTCCTAGGGTTTACCACGAATCATCATGCATACTCACTATTAGCTATTTAGGATTTCAAATCATACCCTAACGACTCCACTTTGCAACCAAATACTTAATATCATTTCCATGATTTATATACCAGGTCCATCGGTATTACTTAGGGATATGTGCTTCCTAACATCCTCTAGGGTATCCAAACAACGAGTGCATAGAATGACTTACTTCGCAAAATCACAACTAAATCCGAGGGGCAACAATTTAATACCATGATTCTTAATATCACCAATATCCAACTTAGGACCTTAGCAACGTTAGTCATCTAATGCATAATTCAATACCTTACACTTCTATTCGACCTAACATTTAGGTGTAGTCTTCCGAACATGAGTTCTAGTTACGTGAATTCCTCGATTCCAACATCCCCATATCTTGTTATACTAAAGATTCATCAACCTTGTTAAACTTAGTCTCCAGAGTTGCCTACATGTCTTAAGGTTATCCATTGTTAAGTTACTTAAACACACTATTCATGCCTTAATAATCTAACCCCTATCGTCAATTTCCATGAATTCATCTCTTAATTTCTAGGTCACGATATTACCATTGAGTGAACTTGAAACTCGCTAATATACACCTTATTAGGTTCAACGATGCTTGATTCCAATCAAGTAAGGATTCAATCATATAAATAGTCTATTATACCATTTTAAGATATAAGAATTTGATTCAAAAGCAACTCCTAAGTCAAACTTCCATTATAAGCATATGAACATATATATACTACTCCACATGTCCAATAGTATATTCTTATATCTAAGGAAAGTTGTATGTCCTTAACATGTATTCTTGAACCACAATTAGAATAACGGTTTAATAGAATCAAGAACTTTATGACTATAAAATTGATAACTTAATCAGAGGCATGTGTATTCCAAAGATAAGGAGATAATTTTACCTCAACAACTGTACTTGTGCTACGCATTTTATATATACGCATATCCAATAATAGATATGATCCATCGAGTACCTGTGAAGATGCGAGAAATCTCTAACCGATCCATTTCGTTCTTCCTGCATAAATTCACTTCCCTGAAAGTTCTAGTCCTAACTATCTATGTGTATAAACAGTCATTCATGGTTATATAACATGCAAATGTATCAAGAAAGGAGTATAAACGCATGCATGCATTATTGAGGGCACTAACGTATCGGTGTGCATGACACATAATACATATGGTCCACAAAGGCACATAATATTCAATGCACAAAGCAATTAAGCACATTAGCACACATATAAACAAGACATCATATTTACTTTAGGGCTTCTACCTACGGTCCGAGAGTTGAACCCGACTAATGCCTAGTTAGCAAACTAAGCTCTGATACCATTCTCTAAGGTGTCACGCCCCAACCCGACCCATAGAGGTTAGACTAGGGTGTGATCTAAACTTTCAAGTCAAATCACGTACTTAATCGTTCATGAAAGCTTAACACTTAACGTTTTAGCCTAAGCTCTGCAAATTCTCTGGAAAACCGGTAGCATAATGACTGTAATTGGGCTATTTAGTTTGACCTAATTTTCTAAAGGCTTCAGAACTTTCAATCTCAAATTCATTTCCAACTAAGATTACTATTTATCATCAATTGAAACGCCTACTAGTTATCTCGAAGTCTCATTTGATTAACAACATAGCATGATACTATGTCTCGTTTGTTTGTTAATCCTTGTTACAAAAGTACCTGTTGACCTTAGCTTACCAAATAGTACCTGCTTAAGATTAGATAGATTCATTTACTTAATCCATTACCTGATACTTCATAAGCCTGTGATAGATACGATACTAGCCAGTAGCAATAGCAAAAACGACCGTAAGAGTGTCTAACTAGTTATGAGCAGTACAAGCTAAAATTAGATCCCAAATTACAACAGGGGTCATTTACAATACAACAACAAGCAACATAAGAAATAGTCTTCAAGCAACATATCGTCCACAAAATGACCATAGTCAAGTAAGGCACGTAGGGCAAGCAATCATTCCAAAGAATCATCAAAAGGCACGTTGTCCTCAGGTACCTGTTCCTGATCTTCTTCACCTGAGATGATAAAAGAGGGTGAGTCCTTATGAACTCAGCGAGGGGGAACGAGAAATAAGTTTTGAAACTCATTTTTCGGTTCAACTTATGAAAACCCTTTGTAAGCATGACATATATCACAAGTAAGTACATAATGTAATATAACAGTAAAAGAACACAATTACCCGTCTTTCCTCCCCGAGGTCCTCTAGGAACCAAGCGAGAGTACTTATACACATAGTGAAAAGGATACGGTGAGCTTTTGCTCTCAGTTCATTTCCAGCATCAGTTGTTGCGGCCGACTTCAAATCATCCCCTTATCACACCAAATGGGTGTACTCCGGATGTACCCCGAAATCCTACGACCCAACTCTCCAAGGAAGTCTAGCCCCCAAGCGAGAGAGGGAATTGGACAATGGTAGTCACGGTTGCACCGGCAAGCCCGATGCCGCCCGGTGTGCGTGAACACTACCACGCCAGAATGAAAGGTTGCAACCTTGTATGCAATGCACATTTATGACATTTAATATATCACATTAGGAGGACAACAAAGTAGGTTGCCTCCGAGCAGTCATAAGATTGAACATTGACAAGTAAATACACGAGGCACGATATGACAGGTAATTTCACTTATAAAGCACATGGAGTTATATGAATATTAAACGGGCAGCCATGTAACGCATGTAAATCAAGTCATATAACTCATTTCGAAGTTCACGTAATCAAATAATAGGATTATTCAACATGCAACAACATCTACGTGGGACCGGGTGCAAGAAAGGCCTATCTGTCAACATGTAATCATCGAAACCACATTTAGGGCTATAAGGGCAACTACAGGCAGCTTACTAATCACATAATTAAACATGATATTCATAGGATCAACACTTAGCGAATTTACCTAGTCACTAGGGTTTCAATTCGTGCTTACCCGTGCGATTAAGCCCCAAGTCATCTCGTAATTAAACTCAAGCCATTCATCGATTAATTCAAACACCCTCAAGCATTCAAAACAGTCCACACAACATCCAGATGCCACAATGCCAAGCATTTAATACAATAAGAGAAGCGACAATAATTTTTCTAAGCATATCAATAGATGAAACCCTCACTGCAGTGGACTGTTTTCTCACAATCATTGAGACAAGCAAATAATCTTCAATTCCAGTGATCAAGATGTCAAATTAAATCTTAAGGAGTTAACTAAATTCAGAAACAAACCTCACATCATTTGGAGTTTGGGTTCAAGAGTTATAGCCAAAACCGTGAGACTACGCAAAACTGTCCAGATTTGCACACATTTCAATACTTGTTGTTTTTGAGGGCCTTAGGGTCAGATTTAGCCTTAGCCCATTTCTGAAAAAAATGTCCAGAACTGAAAACTCTAGCAGCAAATCAAATTTAATTCATTTTGGATATCATTTACTAAGTCAAAACTGGTTTATTCTACAAGAACAGTGAATCTGCCAAAACCTGCTTCATTTTTCCAGATTTTCTAGATTTGGACACATTTTAATATTTTGCCATTTTGAGGACCTTAGAGTCAAAATTAGCTTTGGCCTATTTCTACGAAAAATTTTCAGAACTGGCACAACTAATTACCTTCCAATATTCACACATTTTTAACATCATTTGCCTGGTCAAAATCACCTCGCAACAACAAGACAGAAGACTGTCTCATACGCGATTTCATCTAACATCACATTCTAGCCAAATATCTTGCCATGCATGTTTACAAAAGCTCATGAACACACATATATCACAATTACAGAAGTAAAAATAGACATTTAAAGACATGCATGTGGTTTTTGAAAGCTTTTCAAGAAGTTTTAGCCCTCACCTTAGCAAGTTAATAGATGAGGATGCTCAAATGCTCTTCAAAATGCACAAAGGGCTTCTTCCTTGCTTCTTGCTTGCTTGGGCTGCTATGGCTGAGATTGGGAGAGGTCTTGAGAGTGAGCTTGAGGTCTTGGAAGCTCAAGAGGTGCCTTGGTCGAAAATGAGAAAGAAAGGAGAGAATGAAAGAGTGTTTTGAGGAAAATGGTTGAAGTTGAGTGTTTGTTGAATGAGAGTTTGCATGTGTCGGCCTTGAGGCTATACAAGGCTGAATTCTTTGTGTCACCAATGCATTTTTTGAATTGTTTTGGCATGTGTTTTGCAAGGGCCAAGAATGGTAGCTTAGTATTTAGCAAAAGGTGCCTTGGGTGCAAGAAAAGATATGACATTGTGTAAGATTGGTCCAAGCATGCATGGATTAAAATAATTTGTTCAAACTTGCTCAAGATTCTTGGTATGGCCGGCCATGGTGTTCAAAATATGAATTTTTTTTGTTTTGTTTAAGGTTTATTTTATTGTAGGTTAGATATTTTTTTAATTGCCTAGTAGTTAGAATGTAAGAGAATGTTGGGAATTTAGGGAACCTAGGTAGAATAAATTATATGAAAGTTGAGATAGTTTATTATTATTTGAGTGTTAGTGGATTTTGTAGAGATTGAATTAGGATTATAATAATAGTTAGTGGTGTTTGTCGAATTATTTTATAGTCTAGTGCTTTGTGTATGATTCTTTATTGTTTAGCGTGCATGCACGTTTTCCTAGGTTCTAGGGCACGCATACGAGGTAAACACAAACAACGAGGTAGACACGTAGTTCAAGATAAATGCACGGATTCCAATGCAAATGCACGCAAATCGAGGTATGACTCTTAAACCTAGGTTAAGGCACACAGTTCAAGGTTAATGCACACGAAACGAAAAGACACGCGTAAATCAAGGTCTCGCACGTAAATCAAGGTCATGGCACGTTTATCTAAGTATTGCACGTAATCGAGGATTAGGGCACATAATTCTAGGTTAAGGCACGTATGATGAGGCATGCACGAAAACCAAGAGAAGGCATGTAATCCAAGGTTGGTCATATAATTCTAGGTCTAAGGCACGCAAATCGGGGTAACACACGTTATTCGGGGTCGGACCTCACAACTTCTCTTTACGTAGAGGCTGGGCTTGCAAACCGCAGGCGTGGGGCCTGTGACCAGGTCTCCGTCGCTTCGGTGCCCATAACTTTTGATCCGTAAGGAGTTACGTGGCGCACAACATACCGTTGAAAAGCTCTCTGAGAGCTCTTCGACAGGGGCAGCAAGCTTGCTCGACTGCGCCTGTTTTCAGAGCCTAAAATCGAACATTTTCATTAGTTTCGGGACACTTTTCTTCTTTTGCTCTGTTTTTTCGTCCCGGATCGTACGTCATGAGCCGCGAAAAGGACGACAATCTAACTCGCGGGATATTACAGGGCCCTACACCATTTCGATATCACGTCTTACGAGGATATTACGTTATTGAAGCAGATGGGTTGTCGTTAAGCCCATTGGGCCTTTTGAATGGGCCATCTCTCAGGGCTGGGACTGTGAACCATCAACACATAAATGAATTGTACCCTTAACATGACAGGTGCAATCATACCAGCACTAATGCACCAGATTCCATTAGACTCCGAAGTTAAGCAAGCTTGGGTGAGAGTAGTTCCAGGATGGGTGACCCCATGGGAAGTCCTCGTGTTGCACTCCCTTTTCAAATTTTTTTGGCCCGGTTAGGGATGCCAAGATGTTTTATCCACCACATTTCTATTACCAAATCCCACGGCACCTTGGGCAAGACAACTTAGCTTCACGTAGAGGCTGGGCCCGCAAAACGAGGGCTTGGGGCTTATGACCAAGTCTCTGTCATTTTGGTGCCCATAACTTTTGATCTGTAAGGAGTTACACAGCGCACATCATACCGTTGGAAAGCTCTCTGAGTGCTCTACAACGGGGGCAGCAAGCTTGCTCAGCTGAGCCTATTTTTGGAGCCTAAAATTGAAACTTTTCAACAGTTTCAAGCCACTTTTCTTTTTTTGGGCTATTTTTCCATCCCGGAACGTACGTCGTGAGCTGTTAAAAGGACGACAACCTAACTCACGGGATAGTAGAGGCCCTACAACGCGTCGATATCATTTCTTGCCAGGATGCTGTGTTGTTGAAGTGGATAGGTTGTCGTTAAGCCCTTTGGACCTTTTGGATTGGCCATCTGTGAGGCCCGACCCCGAATAACGTGTCCTACCTCGATTTACGCGCCTTAGACCTAAAATTATATGACCGACCTAGGATTACATGCCTTGTCTTGGTTTTTGTGCATGCCTCGTTATACGTGCCTTAATCTAGAATTATGTGCCCTAATCCTCGATATACGTGCGATACCTAGATAAACATGCCATGACCTTAATTTACGTGCAAGACCTTGATTTGCGTGTGTCTCTTCGTTTCGTGTGCATTAACTTTGAACTGCGTGCCTTAACCTAGGTTTAAGAGTCGTGTCTTGAATTACGTGCATTGCATTGAATTACGTGCCTTATTTTGATCTACGTTCATTCACCTAGGATTGCATGTGTTAGCATTAGAATCCATGCACTTATCTTGAAGTATGTGCCTTAGTCTTGACATACGTGTTGTACCTCGTAGTTCGTGTATTACCTCGTAGTTCGTGTCTACCTCGTAATTCGTGCCCTAGACCTTGGAATCCGTGCCACCACGTTAATCAAGAAAGAATCCTACACAAAGCACTAGATAATAAAATAATCCTACACAATCCACTAACCAATATTATATTCCTAATTCAAATTCTCTACAAACTCCACTAACAATAAAATAATACTAAACTATTCCTACATTTTCCACTATCTATTATTCTATTCATAATTCAACTCATCAACAAACATTCCTATATTTTATTCTACCTAGATTCCCTAATTTCCCAACATTCCTATGACAATTCTAATGACACAAATGCATAAAAAAAATTAGTCCTAGACAAACTATGACAAAACACTCAACACAATGCATAAAAAATTGCCCAAAACCACCTCAATTTCCTCCCATTTTCGACCAAACCACTCATGGCCCATGCTAACATTTCAAAATGCCTCTTGAAGACATAAAAATCAGAATTGCTAAGCTCAAGGCTGAACCCATGCATCAACTTTTGCAAAAAGCCTCATTTTTCTCTCATTTCTCTCACTTTTCTCACATTTCTCTCTCTCCCTCTCATTTTCTCTCTCCATTTCGGTTTTGGCTGAGTTCTTCATCTCCATAGCTTCTCTTCTTCACACCATAGCTAAACCAAGCAAGCCACAAGCAAAGGACCTCAACCGAACAAGCTAGGATGCAAAAATCACTCATGCATGTGCATTGAAGCTTCATTTTCGGCCTAGGTGAGTTACTAAGCTTCCATTTCTTTTCTTCAAGTCCTAACTACATGCATGTACTAAGAGATTGCTTACTAGTCTAGGAAAAATAGAGAAAACCAAGTTGGAAACTCGGCTAAGCAAGAAGAGGAAGAAATTTGAGCCTCAACAAGGTTTTTGTGCATCTTTTGGTTGATTACAAAGGTGAGGGTTAAAAGCTTTTGAAAACTCTTTGAAATTTCACATGCATGCTCATAAATGTGTGTATTTGCTTCTGTACTTGAGCTATATGGTCGTTCATAAGCTTAAACAACCATGCATGGCAAGATCTTGGCTTGAAAATGATGCTAGGTGAAGTCGAAGTGGATGACAGCTCTCTGATCAGTCTGTTCGAGGTAAGTTTAGCTAAGCAAATGATGTTTCAAATTCTTGAAAATTGGTGGGTAACTAGTTTAGACAGTTTTGAACATTTTTCCCAGAAATAGGCCGAAGAAAATTTTGACTCTAAGGTCCTCAAAATGGCAAATCATTAAAATGTGACCAAATCTGGAAATCTGGGAAAATGAATCAGGTTTTGGCAGATGCACTGACCTTGTTGAGCGAACCATGTTTGACTTAGTAAATGTTGTCCAAAATGCATTAAAATTGGTGTACTAATATATTTTTCAGTTCTGGACAATTTTGTCAGAAATGGACCAAAGCTAAAAATTACTCTAAGGACCTCAAAAACGTCAATTTCTGAAAAGTATGCAAATCTGGACAGTTTTGTGCTACCTCACTGTTTCGGCCATAACTAATGATTCTGAACTCCAATTGATGCAAGGTTTGTTTCTGAGTTTAGTTAACTTCTTAAGATTTAATTTGACATCTTATTCACTGAATTTTGAGATTGTTTGATTATCCTATTGATTGTGGGAAAACAGCCTATTGCAGTAAAGGTTTCACTTAGTTATATGCTTGGAAAATTGTTGTAACCCCTCTTGTGGTGCTAATTGCTTGGAATTGTGGTGTTGGGATGTTGTGTGGACTGTTTTGAGTACTTGAGGATGTTTGAATTGAATGATGCATGACTTGTGAATGAACTTGAGTTGACTTAGGGTTTAATCACATGGTTAAGCATGAAACGGAAACCCTAATGACTAGGTAGTCTTGCTAAGTGTTGATCATTTAGATATTGTGTGGAAATTAAATGCTTAGTGGGCTGCCCGAAAATGTCTTATAAGCTTAAATGTAATTTTGATCATTGCATGTTGACAAATAGGCCTTTCTTGCATCCGAACCCACGTAGATGTTGTTGCATGTTGAATAATCGTATCACTTGATTACGTGGACTTCGAAATGAGTTATATGGCTTGACTTGCATGTGTTACATGGCTGCCCGTTTAATGTTCATATGACTCTATGTGTTCTACAAAGTGAAATTTCATGTCAAGCATGCCTCGTTCGTTTACTTGGCAATATGTGATCTTGAAATTGCTCGGAGGCAACCTACTTTGTTGTCCTCCTAAAGTGAATTGTTAAAAGATATTCAATGGTTTATTTGAACATGATTACTTGGCTGCCCGTTAAAGTTTAATTGCTTTCAAATGGATATATGAAATGATTATATGTTCTTACAATGCCTTATATGCCAATATGTCAAAATGTGATCATATACTTGCTCGGAGGCAACCTACTTTGTTGACCTCCTAATGTGAAATGTTAAATGACATAAATGGGCATTGTATACAAGGTTGCAACCTTTCAGTGTGGCATGGTAGTGTTTCACGCACGCCGGGCGGCATCGGGCTTGCCGGTGTTACCGTGACTACCGTGGTCCAATTCCCTCTCTCGCTTGGCATTTCACCCTCGGAGAGTTGGGTCGTAGGTTTTGGGGTACATCCGGAGTACACCCAATTGGGAGCGATAAGTGGATTATTGAAGTCGGCCGCACCAAATGAATCGAAATTGACATTGAGAGCAAATGCTCACCGTATCCTTTTTACTATGTGTATAAGTACTCTCGCTTGGTTCCTAGAGAACCTCGGGGAGGAAAGACTGGTATTCTTGTTCCTGTGCTTATATGTAAGTACTCTCGCTTGGTTCCTAGAGAACCTCGGGGAGGAAAGACTGGCATTTCTGTTCCCTTACTTTGTATCCGTTACTCGATTTGTTTCTTATAATTGCGTACCTTATTATTTGTAATACGTGACATGTTCTCAAAAAGAGTTTTCATTAATTGAACCGGAAAACGAGTTTCAAAACGTATTTCTCGTTCCCCCTCGCTGAGTTCATAAGGACTCACCCTCTTTTTCATCACAGGTGAAGAAGAACAGGTACAGGTACCCGAGGACGGTGTGCCTAACGATGAACCCCTGGAGTGATTGCCTGTCTTGTGTGCCTTGCGTGATTATGGCTATTTGTGAACTATGCTACTTGAAGACTATTTCTTTTATGTTGCTCGTTGTTTATTGATGTAAATGACCCCGTTGTAATTTGGGTCTAATTCTGAGATTGTACTATCTATAACCGAACGAACTTTTATTTGGTTGTTTGCTTTCGTTTTCTTAATTAGTAGTTATCGTAGGCATTCAAACCACTAGATGAACAATCAACTAAGTTAATTCTATCTAATTTCACTTAGGTGTTCATTTGCAAACTAAAGGATAATAGGTACTTGCATGATAGGAAATTGAAAAATAAACGGGGCATAGTTATCATGTTAGGCTTATTAACCAAACGAGAGTTTCAAGATAAACTAGTAGGCAAATTGGTTGGTGACAAATAGGAGTCCTTAATGAAATTGGATTAATGATTGGAATAATTGAGGCGTTTAGAGAATTAGGTCAAACCAAAGAGTCCAATTACAGCCGTTATGTTGCCGGTTTTTCGGAAAACTTTGGAGTTTAGGCTAAAAACAATAAGTGTTAAATCTTTATAAACAGTTAAGTACGAGACGTGACTTGAATGTTTAGTTCACACCCTAGTCTAACCTTATTGGCCGGGTTGGGGCGTGACACCATCTCTCTAGGCTGGGACAGAGAGCCGTTAACACATAAAGGAATTGTGCCCTCAACATGACGGCTGCTATCATACTAGCACTAATGCACCGGATCCCATCAGAACTCCAAAGTTAAGCGTGCTTGGGTGAGAGTAGTACGAGGATGGGAGACCCCCTGGGAAGTCCTCGTGTTGCACCCCCCTTTTCAATTTCTTTTGTCCCGGTTAGGGTTGCCAAGATACTTTATCCACCACATATCTATTACCAAATCCCACGACACCTTGGGCAAGACAATTTCGCTTCACGTAGAGGCTAGGCCGGCAAACCGAGGGCGTATGGCTTGTGACCAGGTCTCCGTCGTTCCGGTGCCCATAACTTTTAATCCATAAGGAGCTACGCGACGCACAACATACCGTTGGAAAGCTCTCCGAGAGCTCTACGATTAGGGTAGGAAGCCTGCTGAGCTACGCCTGTTTTTGGAGCCCAAAATCGAACGTTTTCATCAATTTCAGGCCACTTTTCTACTTTTGCTCTATTTTTTCGTCCTGGATCGTACGTCGTGAGCTGTTAAAAGGACGACAACCTAACTCGCAGGATATTACAGGGCCCTACAATCTGTCGATATCACGTCTTACGAGGATGCTGCGTTGTTGAAGCAGATGGGTTGTTGTTAAGCCCATTTGGCCTTTTGGATGGGCCATCTCTCTAGGCTGGGACTGTGAACCGTCTACACATAAAGAATTTGTGCCCTCAACATGACGGGTGCGATCATACCAGCACTAATGCATTGGGTCCCATTAGAACTCCGAAGTTAAGCGTGCTTGGGCGAGAGTAGTACTTCGATGGGTGACCCCCTAGGAAGTCCTCGTGTTGCACCCCCTCTTTTCAATTTTTTTTTGCCCCGGTTAAGGTTGCAAAGATACTTTATCCACCACATTTATCTTACCGAGTCCCACGGCATCTTGGGCAAGACAACTTCGCTTCGCGTAGAGGCTGGGCCCTCAAACCGAGGGCGTGGGGCTTGTGACCCGGCCTGCGTTGTTCCGTTGCCCATAACTTTTGATTTGTAAAGCGTTATGCGGCGCACAACATACCGTTGAAAAGCTCTACGAGAGCTCTACAATGGGGGTAGCAAGCCTGCTTAACTGTAACCATTTTTGGAGCCCAAAATTGCACGTTTTCATCAGTTTCAGACCACTTTCCTTCTTTTGCTCTATTTTTCTGTCCTGGATCGTACGTCATGAGCTTTTAAAAGGATGACAACCTTACTCGCGGGACATTAGAGGTCCCTACAACACATCGATATCATGTCTTGCAAGGATGCTACGTTGTTGAAGCAGATGGGTTGTCATTAAGCCTATTGGGCCTTTTGAATGGGCCATCTCTCTGGGCTGGGACTGTGAACCGTTAACACATAAAGGAATTGTGCCCTTAACATGAATGGTGTGATCATACAAGCACTAATGCACCGGATCCCATCAGAACTCCGAAGTTAAGCGTGCTTGGGCGAGAGTAGTACTAGGATGGGTGACCCCCTGGGAAGTCCTTGTGTTGCAACCCCCTTTTCAATTTGTTTTTCCCCGGTTAGGCTTGCCAAGATGCTTTATCCACCACATTTCTATTACCGAATCCCATGACACCTTGGGCAAGACAACTTCGCTTCACGTAGAGGTTAGGCTAGCAAACTGAGGGCGTGGGGCTTGTGACCAGGTCTTCGTCGCTCCAGAGCCCGTAACTTTTGATCCGTAAGGAGTTACGCGGCGCACAGCATACCGTTGGAAATCTCTACGAGAGCTCTAAGACGTGGTTAGCAAGCCTGCTAGGCTGCGCATGTTTTCGGATCCCAAAATCGAACGTTTTCACCAGTTTCGCGACACTTTTCTTCTTTTGCGCTATTTTTCCCTCCTGGATCGTACGTTGTGAGCTGTTAATAGGACGACAACCTAAGTCGCTGGATATTACTGGGCCTTACAATGCGTTGATATCACGTCTTGCGAGGATACTGCGTTGTTGAAGCAGATAGGTTGTTGTTAAGCCCTTTAGGCCTTTTGAATGGGCTATCTATATGGGTTGGGACTATGAACCATCAACACATAAGGGATTTGTGCCCTCAACATGGCTGGTGCAATCAGACCAGCAATAATGCACCGGATCCTATCACAACTCCAAAGTTAAGTGTGCTTGGGCGAGAGTAGTACTTGGATCGGTGACCCCCTTGGAAGTCCTTGTGTTGTACCCCCCTTTTCAATTTTTTTTGCCCCGGTTAGGGTCGCCAAGATTCTTTATCCACCACATTTCTATTACCAAATCCCATGGCACCTTGGGCAAGACAATTTCGCTTCACATAGAGGCTGGGCCCGCAAACCGAAGGCGTGGGGCTTTTGACCAAGTCTCCGTCGCTCTGGTGCCCATAACTTTTAATATGTAAGGAGTTACGCGATGCACAACATACCGTTAGAAAGCTCTTCGAGAGCTCTACGACAGGGGCAGCAGGCCTGCTCTGCTGCGCCCTTTTTGGAAGTCCAAAATCGTACGTTTTCATCAGTTTTGGACCACTTTTCTTCTTTCGCTTTGTTTTTCGGTCCCTGATCGTACGTCGTCAGCTGTTAAAAGGAAGACAACCTAACTCGGGAAATTAGATGGCCCTACAATGCGTCGATACCACGTCTTCCGATGATGTTGCGTTGTTGAAGCGGATGGGTTGTCATTAAGCCGATTGGGCCTTTTGAATGCGCCATCTCTCTGGGCTGGGACTGTGAACTGTCAACACATAAAGGATTTGTGCCCACGACATGACGGGTGCATTCATACCAGCATTAATGCACAGGATCCCATCAGAACTCTGAAGTTAAGCGTGCTTGGGCGAGAGTAATACTAGGATGGGTGACCCCCTCGGAAGTCCTTGTGTTGTACCCGCCCTTTACAATTTTTTTTTGCACCGGTTAGGGTTGCCAAGATACTTTATCCACCACATTTCTATTACTGAGTCCCACGGCACCTTGGACAAGGCAACTTCACTTCACGTAGAGGCTGGGCCCGAAAACCAGGGGCGTGGGGCTTGTGACCTGGTCTCAGTCGCTCTGGTGCCCATAACTTTTAATCTGTAAGGAGTTACGCGACGCATAGCTTACCGTTGGAAAGCTCTCCGAGAGCTCTACGGCGGGGGCAGAAAGCTTGATCAGCTGCGCCTGTTTTCGGAGCCCAAAATAGAACGTTTTCATCAGTTTCGGGCCGCTTTTCTTCTTTTGCTATGTTATTCCGTCGTGAATCGTATGTCGTGAGCTGTTAAAAGGATGACAACCTAACTCGGGGGATATTACAAGGTCCTACAATGTGACGATATCACGTCTTACGAGGATGCTGCGTTCTTGAAACAAATGGGTTGCCGTTAAGCCCATTGGGCCTTTTGAATGGGCCATCTCTCTAGGCTGGGACTGTGAACCGTCAACACATAAAGGATTTCTGCCCTTAACATGACGGGTGTGATCATACCAGCACTAATGCACTGGATCTCATCAGAACTCCGAAGTTAAGCGTGCTTGGGCGAGAGTAGTACTTGGATGGGTGACCCCCTGGGAAGTCGTCGTGTTGCACCCCCCATTTTCAATTTTTTTTGCCCCGGTTAGGGTTGCCAAGATGCTTTGTCCATCAAATTTCTATTATCGAGTCCCACGGCATCTTGGGCAAGACAACTTCGCTTCACGTAGAGGCTGGGCCCGCAAACCGAGGGCGTAGGGCCTGCGACCAGGTCTCCGTCGTACCAGTGCCCATATCTTTTGATCCGTAAGGAGTTATACGGCTCACAGCATACCGTTGGAAAACTCTCCGGGAGCTCTACGACGGGGGCAGCAAGCCTGCTTGGCTGTGCCTATTTTTGGAGCCTAAAATCGAACGTTTTCATCTATTTCGTGTCACTTTTATTCTTTTGCTCTGTTTTTCCATCGCAGATCGCACGTCGTGAGCTGTTAAAAAGACGACAACCTAACTCGCGGGACATTAGAGAGCCCTACAACATATCAATATCACTTCTTGCGAGGATGCTGCGTTGTTGAAGTGGATGGGTTGTCGTTAAGCCCATTGGGCCTTTTGAATGGGCCATCTCTCTGGGCTGGGCCTGGGAACCATCAACATATAAAGAAATTGCTCCTTCTAATGCACCAGACCCCATCAGAACTCCGAAGTTAAGCGTGCTTGGGCGAGAGTAGTACAAGGATGGGTGACCCCCTGGGACGTCCTCGTGTTGCACCCTCCCATTTTCAATTTTTTTTGCCCTGGTTAGGGTTGCCCATAACTTTTGATCCGTAAGGAGTTACGCGGCGTACAACATAGCGTTGGAAAGCTCTCTAAGAGCTCTACGACGGGGCTAGCAAGCCTGCTATGCTGTGCCTACTTTCGAAGCCCAAAATTGAACATATTCATAAGTTTCGGGACACTTTTCATCTTTTGCTCTGTTTTTGGTCCTGGATCGTACATCATGAGCTGTTAAAAGGATGACAACCCAACTCGCGGGATATTACAGGGCCCTACAATGTGTCAATATCATGTCTTACAAGGATTCTGCGTTGTTCAAGTAGATGGGTTGTCGTTAAGCCCATTGGACCTTTTGAATGGGCCATCTCTCTAGGTTGGGACTGTGAACCGTCAACATATAAAGGAATTGTGCACTCAACATGACGGGTGCGATCATACCAGCACTAATGTTCCGGATCGCATCAGAGCTCTGAAGTTAAGCGTGCTTGGGCGAGAATAGTACTAGGATGGGTGACCCCTTGGGAAGTCTTCGTGTTGCACCCCCATTTTCAATTTTTTTTGCCCCGAATAGGGTTGCCAAGATACTTTATCCATCACATTTATATTACCGAATCCCACGGCACCTTGGGCAAGGCAACTTCACCTCACGTAGAGGCTGGGCCCGCAAGCCGAGGGCGTAGGGCTTGGGACCAGGTCTCCGTCGCTCCGATGCCTATAACTTGTGATCTGTAAGGAGTTACGCGGTGTACAACATACCGTTAGAAAGCTCTCCGAGAGCTCTATGACGGGGGTAGCAAGCCTGCTTTGCTGCGCCCCTTTTTGGAGTCCAAAATTGAATGTTTTCATCAGTTTCAGGCCACTTTTCTTCTTTTGCACTGTTTTTCCATCCCGGATCGTACATCGTGATCCATGAAAAGGACGACAACCAAACTCGCCGAACATTAGAGGGTCCTACAACGCGTCGATATCACGTCTTTCAAGGATGCTGTGTTGTTGAAGTGGATGGATTGTCGTTAAGCCCATTGGTCCTTTTGAATGGGCCATCTCTCTTGGCTGGGACTGTGAACGGTCAACACATATAGGATTTGTACCCACAACATGACGGGTGCGATCATACCAGCATTAATGCAACGGATCCCATCAGAATTGTGAAGTTAAGCGTGCTTGGGCGAAAGTAGTACTAGGATGGGTGACCCCCTGGGAAGTCCTCGTGTTGTACCCCCCATTTTTAATTTTTTTTGCTTGAGTTAGGGTTGCCAAGATACTTTATCCCCCACATTTCTATTACCAAATCCCACGGCACATTGGGCAAGACAAATTCGCTTCATGTAGAGGCTGGGCCCGGAAACTGATGGCGTGGGGCTTGTGACCAGAGCATACTGTTGGAAAGCACTCTGAGAGCTCTACGACGGGGGAAGCAATCCTGCTCGACTGTTCCCATTTTTCGAGCACAAAATCGAACGTTTTTAGCAGTTTTGGCACAGTTTTCTTCTTTTGCCCTATTTTTTAATCCTGGATGGTACGTCGTGAGCTGTTAAAAGGACGACAACCTAACTCGCGGGACATTAGAGGGCCTTACAATACGTCAATCTCACGTCTTGCAAGGATGCTGCGTTGCTACAACGGTTGGGTAGTCGTTAAGCCTATTGGGCCTTTTGAATGGCCTATCTCTCTGGGCTGGGACAGTGAACTGTCAACAAATAAAGGATTTGTGCCCACAACAAGATGGGTGTGATTATACCTGCACTAATGCACCAGATCCAATCAAAACTCAGAAGTTAATCGTGTGCTTGGGCGAGAGTAGTTCTAGGATAGGTGACCCCCTGGGAAGTCCTCGTGTTGCACCCCCTTTTTTTATTTTTTTTGCCCCGGTTAGGGTTGCCAAGATTCTTTATCCACCACATTTCTATTACCGAATCCCACGTCACCTTGGGCAAGACAACTTCACTTCACGTAAAGGATGGGCCCGCAAACCGAGGGCGTAGGGCTTGTGACCAGGTCTCCGTCGATCAGGTGCCCATAACTTTTGATCCGTGAGGAGTTATGCAGCGCACAAGATACCGTTGGAAAGATCTCCGAGAGCTCTATGACGAGGGTAGCAAGGCTGCTCGGCTACGCCCATTTTACGAGACCAAAATTGAACGTTTTCATCAGTTTCTGGTTACTTTTCTTCCTTTGCTATGTTTTTTCGTCCCGGATCGTACGTCGTGAGCTGTTAAAAGGATGACAACCTAACTTGCGGGACATTAGAGGGCCCTACAACGTGTCGATTTCACATCTTGCGAGGATATTGCATTGTTGAAGCGGATGGGTTGACGTTAAGCCCATTGGGCCTTTTGAATTGGCCATCTTACTGGGCTGGGACTGTGTACCGTTAACACATAAAGGATTTGTGTTCTCAACATGACGGGTGAGATCATACCAGCACTAATGCACCGGATCCTATCAGAACTCCGAAGTTAACCGTGCTTGGGCGAGAGTAGTACTAGGATGGGTGACCCCCTTGGAAGTACTCTTGTTGCACCCCCATTTTCAATTTTTTTTGCCCCGATTAGGGTTGCCAAGATTCTTTATCCGCCACATTTCTGTTACCGAATCCCACGGCACCTTGGGCATGACAACTTCGCTTCACGTAGTGGCTGGGCCTGCAAAACGAGGGCGTTGGGCTTGTGACCAAGTCTCCGTCGCTCCGGTCCCCACAACTTTTTATCCGTAAAGAGTTCCGCGATGCATAGCATACCGTTGGAAAGCTTTTTGTGAGCTCTACGACGAGGGTGGCAAGCCTCCTCAACTGCGCCCATTTTTGGATACCAAAATCAAACGTTTTCATCAGTTTTGGGCCAGTTTTGTTCTTTTGCTATATTTTTTCATCCCGGATCGTACGTCGAGAGCAGTTAAAAGGACGACAACCTAACTTGTGGGACATTAGAGGCCCTACAATGCATCGATATCATGTCTTCTAAGGATGCTACGTTGTTGAAGCGGATGGGTTGTCGTTAAGCACATTGGGCCTTTTGAATGGGATATCTCTCTGGACTGTGACTGTGAACCGTCAACACATAAAGGAATTGTGCCCTCAACATGACGTGTGCGATCTTACCAGCACTAATGCACCAGAACCCATTAGAACTCCGTTAAACGTGCTTGGGCGAGAGTAGTACTAGGATGGGTGACCCTTGGGAAGTCCTCATGTTGTACCCCCCTTTTCAATTTTTTTGCCCCAGTCAGGGTTGCCCAGATTCTTTATCTACCATATTCCTATTATCGAATCCCACGACACCTTGGGCAACACAACATCGCTTCACGTAGAGGCTGGGCTCGTAAACCGAGGGCGTAGGGCTTGTGACCAGGTCTCCGTCGCTCCGATCCCATAACTTTTGATCCGAAAGGAGTTACACAGCACACATCATACCGTTGGAAAGCTCTCCGAGAGCTCTACGACGAGAGCAGCAAGCTTGCTCGACTGTGCCCATTTTTGGAGCCCAAAATCAAACGTTTTCATCAGTTTTGGGCCACTTTTCTTCTTATGCTTTGTTTTCCCGTCCTGAATCGTACGTCGTGAGCTGTTAAAAGAACAACAACCTTACTCGCTGGACATTAGAGGGCCCTACAACGCGTTGATATCACGTCTTGTAAGGATGCTGCGTTGTTGAAGCGGATGGGTTGTCGTGAATCCCATTGGGCCTTTTGAATGGGCCATCTCTCTGGGCTGTGACGGTGAACCGTCAACATATAAAGGAATTGAGCCATGAACATGACGGGTGCGATCATACCCCTACTAATGCTCTGGATCCCATCAGAACTACGAAGTTAAGCGTGCTTGGGCGAGAGTAGTACTTGGACGGGTGACACCCTAGGAAGTCCCCTTGTTGCATCCCCCTTTTCAATTTTGTTGCCTCAGTTAGGGTTGCCAAGATACTTTATCCACCAGATTTCTATTACCGAATCCTACGGCACCTTGGGCAAGACAACTTTGGTTCACGTAGAGGATGGGCCCGCAAACCGAGGGCATAGGGCTTGTGACCAGGTCTTCGTTGCTCCGGTGCCCATAACTTTTTATTCGTAAGGAGTTACGCGGCGCATTGCATATCGTTGGAAAGCTATTCGAGAGCTCTACGACTGGGGCTGCAAGCCTGCTCAGCTGCGCCCATTTTTTGCTCCCAAAATTGAACATTTTCATCAGTTTCGGGCTACTTTTCTTATTTTGCTCTTTTTTTCTGGTCCGGATTGTACGTCGTGATCTATTAAGAGGACGACAACCTAACTAGTGGGACATTAGAGGGCCTTACAATGCATCGATATCACGTCTTGTGAGGATGCCGCGTTGTTGAAGCGGATGGGTTGTCATTATGCCCATTGGGCCTTTTGAATGGCCCATCTCTCTGGGCAGGGACTGTGAACCGTTAACACATAAAGGATTTGTGCCGACGACATGATGGGTGCTATCATACCAGTACTAATGCACCGGATCCTATCTGAACTCCGAAGTTAAGCATTTTCATCAGTTTCCGGCCATTTTTCTTCTTTTGCTCTGTTTTTTCGTCCTGGATCGTAGGTTGTGAGCTGTTAAAAGGACGACAACCTAACTCGCGGGATATGGCAGGGCCCTACAATGCGTCGATATCATGTTTTATGAGGATGCTGCGTTGTTGAAGTGGATGGGTTGTCGTTAAGCCCATTAGGCCTTTTGAGTAGGCCATCTCCCTGGGCTGGGACTGTGACCCGACGACACATAAAGGATTTGTGCCCTTAACATGATGGGTGCTATCATACTAGCACCAATGTATTGGATCCCATCAGAACTCCGAAGTTAAGCGTGCTTGGGCATGAGTAGTACTAGGATGGGTGACCCCCTGGGAAGTCCTCGTGTTGCACCCCCCTTTTAAATTTTTTTTGCCCATATTTCTATTACCGATCCCACAGCACCTTGGGCAAGACAACTTTGCTTCACGTAGACGCTGGGCCCATAACCGAGGGCGTGGGGCTTGGGACCAGGTCTCCATCGCTTCGGTGCCCAAAACTTTTGATTCGTAAGGAGTTATGCGATGCACAACATGCCGTTGGAAAGCTCTTCGAGAGCTCTACGGTAGGGGCAGCAAGCCTGCTCTGCTGCACCTATTTTTGGAGTGCAAAATCGAATGTTTTCATCAGTTTTGGGCCACTTTTCTTCTTTTGCTCTGTTTTTTCATCCCGGATCATATGTCGTGAGCTGTTAAAAGGATGACAACCTAACTCGCGGGATATTACAGGGCCCTACAATGCATCGATATCACGTCTTACAAGGATGCTACGTTGTTGAAGCAGATGGGTTGTCGTTAAGCCCGTTGGGCCTTTTGAATGGGCCATCTCGCTGGGCTAGGATTGTGAACCGTCAACACATAAAGGAATTGTGCCCTCAACATGACGGGTGCGACCATACCAGCACTAATGTACCGGATCCCATCAGAACTCCGAAGTTAAGCGTGCTTGGGGCGAGAGTAGTGCTAGGATGGGTGACCCCCTGGGAAGTCCTCGTGTTGCACCCCCCTTTTCAATTTTTTTTGCCCCGGTTAGGGTTGCCAAGATACTTTATCCACCACATTTCTATTACCGAATCCCACGGCACCTTGGCCAAGGCAACTTCGCTTCACGTAGAGGCTGGGCTCGCAAACCGAGGGTGTTGGGCTTGTGACCAGGTCTCCGTCGCTCTGGTGCCCATAACTTTTAATGCGTAAGGAGTTACGCGGGGCACAGCATACCGTTGGAAAGTTCTTTGAGAGCTCTACGATGAGGTAGCAAGCCTGCTCGGCTGCGCCCGTTTTTGGAGCCCAAAATCAAACTTTTTCATCAGTTTCGGGCCACTTTTCTTCTTTTGCTCTGTTTTTCAGTCCCGGATCGTACGTTGTGAGCTGTTAAAAAGATGACAACCTAACTAGCGGGATATGACTGGACCGTACATTCCGTCGCCATCACGTCTTATGTGGATGTTGCGTTGTTGAAATAGATGGGTTGTCGTTAAGCCCATTGGGCGTTTTGAATGGGCCATCTCTTTGTGCAGGGACTGTGAACTGTCAACACATAAAGGATTTATGCCCTCAATATGACGGGTGCGTTCATGCCAGCACTAATGCACTGCATCCCATCAGAACTCCGAAGTTAAGCGTGCTTGGGTGAGAGTAGTACTAGGATGGGTGACCCCTTGGGAAGTCCTCGTGTTGTAGCCCCCTTTTCAATTTTTTTTGCCCCGGTTTGGGTTGCCAAGATGCTTTATCCACCACATTTTTATTACTAAATCCTACAGCACCTTGGGCAAGACAACTTCACTTCACGTAGAGGCTGGGCCCGTAAACCGAGGGCGAAGGGCTTGTGACCAGGTCTCCGTCGCTCCGGTGCCCATAACTTTTGATCCCTAAGGAGTTACGCGGCGCACAGTATACCATTGGAAAGCTCTCTGAGAGCTCTATGACGTGGGCAGCAGGTCTGCTAGACTGCGCCCATTTTTGGAGCCCAAAATCGAATGTTTCCATCATTATCGGGCTACTTTTCTTCTTTTGCTATGTTTTTCCATCCTGGATCGTATGTTGTGAGCTGTTAAAAGGATGACAACCTAATTCGCCGGACATTAGAGGGCCCTACAATGCGTCGATATCACGTGTTGCGAGGATGCTGCGTTGTTGAAGTGGATGGGTTGTCGTTAAGCCCTTTGGGCCATCTCTCTAGGCTGAGACTGTGAACCGTCAACACATAAAGGATTTGTGCCGACAATATGACGGGTGCGATCATAGCAGCACTAATTCACCGGATCCCATCAGAACTCCAAACTTAAGCGTGCTTGGGCGAGAGTAGTACTAGGATGGGTGACCCCCTAGGAAGTCCTAGTGTTGCACCCCACCTTTTCAATTTTTTTTGCATCGGTTAGGGTTGCCAAGATACTTTATCCACCACATTTCTAATACTGAATCCCATGGCACCTTGGGCAAGACAAATTCGCTTCACGTAGAGGCTGGGCCCGCAAACCGAGGGCTTCGAGCTTGTGACCCAGTTCTCCGTCGCTCCGGTGCCCATAACTTTTAATCCGTAAGGAGTTACGTGACGCACAGCATACCGTTGGAAAGCTCTCCAAGAGCTCTACGATGAAGGCAACGACCTTGCTCGACTGCGCCAGTTTTCAGAGACCAATATTGAACGTTTTCATCAGTTTCAGGCCAGTTTTCTACTTTTGCTCTGTTTTTCCATCTCGGATCGTACGTCGTGAGCTGTTAAAAGAACGACAACCTAACTCGTGGGATATTACAGGGCCCTACAACATGTCGATATCACATCTTATGAGGATGCAGCATTGTTGAAAGGGATGGGTTGTCGTTAAGTCTATTGGGCCTCTTGAATGGTCCATATCTCTGGACTGGGACTGTGAACCGTCAACACATAAAGGAATTGTGCGCTCAACATGACAGGTGCGATCATACTAGCACTAATGCACCGGATCCCATCAGAACTCCGAAGTTAAGCGTACTTAGGCGAGTGTAGTACTAGGATGGGTGACCCTCTGGGAAGTCCTCGTGTTACACCCCTATTTTCAATTTTTTTTGCCCCTATTATGGTTGCCAAGATTCTTTATCCACCACATTTCTATTATTGAATCCCACGGCACCTTGGGCAAGACAACTTCGCTTCACGTAGAGGCTGGGCCCGTAAATCGAGGGCGTAGGGCTTGTGACCAGGTCTCCGTCGCTCCAGTGCCCATAACTTTTTATCTGTAAGGAGTTACGCAGCGCATAGCATACCGTTGGAAAGTGCTCCGAGAGCTCTACGATAGGGGCAGCAAGCCTGCTTGGCTGCGCCTGTTTTTGGAGACCAAAATTGAACATTTTTATCAGTTTCAGGCCACTTTTTTCTTTTGCTCTGTTTTCCCATCCCGTATCGTCCCGTCCCGTACGAGGATGATGCGTCGTTGAAGTAGATGGGTTGTCGTTAAGCCCTTTGGGCCTTTTGAATGGGCCATCTCTCTGGGCTGGGACTATGTACCGTCAACACAAAAAGGATTTGTGCCCTCAACATGACGGGTGTGATCATACCAGCACTAATGCACCGGATCCCATCAGAACTCCGAAGTTAAGCGTGCTTGGGCGAGAGTAGTAGTACGATAGGTGACCCCCTGGTAAGTCCTCGTGCTGCACCCCCCTTTTCAATTTTTTTTGCCCAGGTTAGTGTTGCCTAGATTCTTTATCCACCACATTTCTATTACCGAATCCCACTACACCTTGGGCAAGACAACTTCGCTTCACGTAGAGGTTGGGCTAGCAAACCGAGGGCGTAGGGCTTGTGACTAGGTATCCGTCGCTCCGGTGTCCATAACTTTTAATCCGTAAGGCGTTACGTGGCGTACAGCATATCGTTGGAAAGCTCTCTGAGAGTTCTATGGCAGGAGCAACAAGCTTGATCAATTGCGCCCATTTTTGGAGCCCAAAATCGAACGTTTTTTTCATTTTTGGGCCACTTTTCTTCTTTCGCTCTGTTTTTCTATCCCGGATCGTGCGTCGTGAGTTGTTAAAAGAATGACAACCTAACTCGCGGGACATTAGAGGTCCCAACAACGCGTCGATATCACATCTTGCGTGGATGCTGCGTTGTTGAAGTGGATGGGTTGTCGTTAAGCCCTTTGGGCCTTTTAAATGGGCCATCCCTCTGGGCTGGGACTGTGAACCATCAACACATAAAGGATTTGTGCTGACAAAATGACGGGTGCGATCATACCATCACTAATGCACCGGATCCCTACAGAACTCCGAAGTTAAGCATGCTTGGGCAAGAGTAGTACTAGGATGGGTGACCCCCTAGGAAGTCCTAGTGTTGCACCCTCCATTTTCAATTTTTTTTTCCCCGGTTAGGGTTGCCAAGATACTTTAACCCCCACATTTCTATTACCGAATCCCACGGTACCTTGGGCAAGACAACTTCGATTCACGTAGAGGCTGGGCCCGCAAATTGAGGGCGTAGGGCTTGTGACCAGGTTTCCATCGCTCCGGTTCCCATAACTTTTAATCTGTAAGGCGTTACGTGGCACACAACATACTATTGGAAAGCTCACCAAGAGCTCTACGACGGGCGCAGCATGCCTGCTCGGCTGCGCCTATTTTTGGAACCCAAATTCAAACGTTTTCATCAATTTCGGACCAGTTTTCTTCTTTTGCTCTATTTTTCTGTCCGAGATCGTACGTCATGAGCCTTTAAAAGGATGACAACCTAACTCGCGAGACATTAGAAGGCCATACAATGCGTTGATATCACGTCTTCCAGGATACTGTGTTGTTGAAGAGGATGGATTGTCGTTAAGCCCATTGGGCCTTTTGAATGGGCCATTTCTCTGGGCTGGAACTGTGAACTGTCAACATATAAGGGATTTGCGTCCTTAATAAGACGGGAGCGATCATATCGGCACTAATGCATCAGATCCCATTAGAACTCCGAAGTTAAGAGTGGTTAGGCGATAATAGTACTAGGATGGGCGACCCCGTGGGAAGTCCTCGTGTTTCACCCCCCTTTTCAATTTTTTTTGCCCCAGTTAGGGTTGCCAAGATACTTTATGCACCACATTTCTATTACCAAATCCAACGGTACCTTGGGCTAGACAATTTCGCTTCACGTAGAGGCTGGGCCCGCATACCGAGGGTGTAGGGCTTGTGACCAGGTCTCCATCAATCCGGTGCCCATAACTTTTGTTCTGCAAGGAGTGACGCGACGCACAAAAAACCGTTGGAAAGCTCTCCGAGAGCTCTACGATGGGGGCAACAAGCCTGCTCGGCTGTACCTATTTTTGGAGCCAAAAATCAAATGTTTTCATTAGTTTCGAGCCACTTTTCTTCTTTTGCTCTGTTTTTACGTTTCGAATCGTACATTGTGAGTTGTTAAAAGGATGACAACCAAACTCGCGGGATATTACAGGGTCCTACAATGCATCGATATCACATCTTATGAGGATGCTGCGTTGTTGAAGTGGATGGGTTGTCGTTAAGCCAATTGGGCCTTTTGAATGGGCCATCTATCTGGGCTGGGACTGTGAACTCTCAGCACATAAAGGATTTGTGCCCACAATCTGACAGGTGCGTTCATACCAGCACTAATGCACCAGATCCCATCAGAACTCTGAAGTTAAACGTGCTTGGGCGAGAGTAGTACCAGAATGGGTGACCGCCTGGGAAGTCCTCGTGTTGTACCCTCTTTTCAATTTTTTTTGCCCCGGGTAGGGTTGCCAAGATTCTTTATCCACCATATTTCTATTATCGAATCCTACGGCACCTTGGGCAAGACAACTTCGCTTCACGTAGAGGTTAGGCCCGCAAACCGGGGGTGTAGGGATTGTGACCAGGTCTCCGTTGCTCCGGTGCCCATAACTTTTGATTCGTAAGGAGTTACGTGGCGAACAGCATACCGTTGGAAAGCTCTCCGAGAGCTCTATGATGGGGGCATCAAGCCTACTCAGTTGCGCCCATTTTTGGACCCCAAAATTGAACGTTTTCATCATTTTTGGGCCACTTTTCTTCTTTGGCTTTGTTTTTCTATCCCGGATCGTACGTTGTGAGCTGTTAAAAGGATGACAACCTAACTCGTGGGATATTAGAGGGCCCTATAACGCGTCGATATCACGTCTTGCAAGGATGCTGCGCTGTTGAAGTGGATGGGTTGTCATTAAGCCCTTTGGGCCTTTTGTATGGGCTATCTCTCTAGGCTGGGACTGTGAACCGTCAACACATAAAGGATTTGTGCCCAAAACATGACGGGTGCGATCATACCAGCATTAATGCCCCGGATCCCATCAGAACTCCGAAGTTAAGCGTTCTTGGGCGAGAGTAGTACTAGGATGGGTGACCCCCTGGGAAGTCCTCGTGTTGCACCCTGTGAGGCCCGACCCCGAATAACATGTCCTACCTCGATTTGCGCGCCTTAGACCTAAAATTAAATGACTGACCTTGGATGACATGTCCTGTCTTGGTTTTCGTGCATACCTCGTGATACGTGCCTTGACCTAGAATAGTGTGCCCTAATCCCTAACTCACGTGCGGTACCTAGAAATATGTGCCCTGACCTCGATGTACGTACATTACCTAGTTTCGTGTGCCCTAACCTTGAACTGCGTACCTTAACCTAGGTTTAAGAGTCGTACCTCGATTTGCGTGCATTATATTGAATTACGTGCCTTGCATTGGTTTATGTGCATTCACTTAGGATTGCGTGCATTAGTCTTGAAGTCCGTGTCTTATCTCGTAGTTCGTGTCTACCTCGTGATTCGTGCCCTGCATTGATTTCTGTGTGTGTCTCGTAGTGCGTGCCCTAGACTTAGGAAAGCGTGCCCGCACGCTAATCAATAAAGAATCCTACATAAACAATAAGACTAAAAATTAATCCTACAACCACCACTAACTATTATTATAATCCTAATTCAAATCTCTACAAAATCCACTAACACCTAAATATTATATTTTAAACTCACTACAAGACAAAATCTCACAAACTTCGAAACATATCCTATATTCTATTCTACCTAAAATCCCTAAATACCCAAAATTCTCTTACACACATGTTAAAACAATTCAAAAGATGACACAAATCTGAATTTTTGCATGCCCAAGGCCAACATATGCATCAAATTTTGCAAAAGCCTCATTTTTCTCTCATTTCTCTCACTTTCCTCACATTTTCTCTCTCTCCCTCTCACTCTCTCTCTCCATTTCGGTTTTGGCTGATTTCTCTCCACCTCTTAGCTCATCTTCATCATCCTATGGTGCATCAAGACAAACCACAAGCAAAGAAACTCACCCAAGCAAGCTAGGATGCAAGAAACACACATGCAAGCATTTTGAGTCACCATTTTCGGCCTTGGTGAGTTTTTAAGCTTCCATTTCTTTTCTTCTTGTTCTAACCTCATTCATGTGCTAAGAGATTGATCACTAATCTAGGAAAAATAGAGAAAAGCTAGTTGGAATCTCGGCTAAGCAAGAAGAAGAAGAGATTTGAGCTTCAACAAGGTTTTGAGCATTTTTTGGGTTGATTGCTAAGGTGAGGGTTAAAACCTTTTAAAAACTCTTCAAAAATTCACATGCATGCTCATAAATGTGTGTATTTGCTTCTGTACTTGAGCTATATGGTCGTTCATAAGCTTAAACAACCATGCATGGCAAGATCTTGGCTTGAAAATGATGCTAGGTGAAGTCGAAATTGTTGACAGCTCTCTGACCAGTCTGTTCGAGGTAATTTTAGCTAGGAAAATGATATTGAAAATTCTTCAAAATTGGTAGGTGACTATTTTGGAGTTTTGAACATTTTTCCTAGAAATAGGCCGAAGCTAATTTTGACTCTAAGGTCCTCAAACTGGCAAATCGTTAAAATGTGACCAAATCTGGAAATCTGGAAAACTGAAGCAGGTTTTGGCAGATACACTGACCTTGTGGAACGAACCATATTTGACTTTGTAAATGATATCCAAAATACATAGAATTTGATATGATGCTATATTTTTCAGTTCTGGACAATTTTGTCAGAAATGGACCAAGGATAAAACTGACCCTAAGGACCTCAAAAACGTCAATTTCTGAAAAGTGTGCAAATCTGGACAGTTTTGTGCTATTCCACTGTTTCGGCTATATCTAATGATCCCGAACTCCAATTGATGCAAGGTTTGTTTCTGATTTTAGTTAACTTCTTAAGCTTTAATTTGAAATCTTATTCACTGAATTTGGAGATTTTTTGCTTATCCGATTGATTGTGAGAAGACAGCCTATTGCAGTAAGGGTTTCACTTAATGTTGTGCTTAGAAAATTGTTGTGACTCCTCTTGTTGAATTAAATGCTTGGGATTATAGCTACGGGATGTTGTGTGGACTGTTTTGAATGTTGAGGATGTTGAATTAAATGATGCATGGTTTGAGATTGACTTTGAGTTGGGTTGAGGCTCAAATTGCACGAATATACATGACATGGAAACCCTAATGACTAGGTAGTTTTGCTAAGTATTGATCAATTGGACATTGTGTGGGAATTATATGCTTAGTGGGCTGCCCGTAAATTTCTTATAACTTCAAATGTAATTTTCACCATTGCATGTTGACAAATAAGCTTTTCTTGCACCCCAACCCATGATTGATGTCATTGCATGTTGAATAATCGTATCACTTGATTACGTGGACTTCGAAATGAGTTATATGGCTTGACTTGCATGTGTTACATGGATGCCCGTTTAATGTTCATATGACTCTATGTGTTCTACAAGTGAAATTTCATGTCAAGCATGCCTCGTTCGTTTACTTGGCAATATGTGATCTTGAAATTGCTCGGAGGCAACCTACTTTGTTGTCCTCTTAATGTGAATTGTTAAAAGATATTCAATGGTTTATTTGAACATGATTACTTGGCTGCCCGTTAAAGTTAATTGCTTTCAAATGGATATATGAAATGATTATATGTTCTTACAATGCCTTATATGCCAATATTTCAAAATGTGATCATATACTTGCTCGGAGGCAACATACTTTGTTGACCTCCTAATGTGAAATGTTAAATGACATAAATGGGCATTGTATACAAGGTTGCAACCTTTCATTGTGGCATGGTAGCGTTTCACGAATGCCGGGCGGCATAGGGCTTGCCGGTGCTCTCGTGACTACCATGGTCCAATTCCCTCTCTCGCTTGGCATTCCACCCTCAGAGAGTTGGGTCGTAGGTTTCGGGGTACATCTAGAGTACACCCAATTGGGAGCGATAAGTGGATTATTGAAGTCGACCAAACCAAATGAATCGAAATTGATATTGAGAGCAAATGCTCACTGTATCCTTTTTACTATGTGTATAAGTACTCTCGCTTGGTTCCTAGAGAACCTCGGGGAGGAAAGACTGGTATTTCTGTTCTCTTACTTTGTATCCGTTACTCAATTTGTTTCTTATAATTGCGTACCTTATTATTTGTAATACGTAACATGTTCTCAAAAAGAGTTTTCATAAATTGAACTAGAAAATGAGTTTCAAAACGTATTTCTCGTTCCCCCTCGCTGAGTTCATAAGGACTCACCCTCTTTTTTATCACAGGTGAAGAAGACAAGGTACAAGTACCCGAGGACAACGTGCCTATCGATGATTCCTTGGAGTGATTGTCTGTCCCTACGTGCTTTTGTGCTTTGCTTGAAAGTGGTTGCTATATGGATGTTGTGTTTGATTGCAAACTATTCATTTTATTGATGTAAATGACCCCGTTGTAATTTGGGTCCGATTCTGGGATTGTACTACCTATAGCCGGACGAACTTTTATTTGGTGGTTTGCTTTCGTTTTCTTAATTGGTAGTTATCGTAGGCATTCAAACCACTAGATGAACAATCAACTAAGTTAATTCTATCTAATTTCACTTAGGTGCTCATTTGCAAACTAAAGGATAATAGGTACTTGCATGATAGGAAATTGACAAATAAACGGGACATAGTTATCATGTTAGGCTTATTAACCAAACGAGACTTTCAAGATAAACTAGTAGGAAAATCGGTTGATGACAAATAGGAGTCCTTAATCGAATTGGATTAATGATTGGAATAATTGAGGCGTTTAGAGAATTAGGTCAAACCAAAGAGCCCAATTACAGCCGTTATGCTGCCGGTTTACCGAAAAATTTTGGAGTTTAGGCCAAAACATTAAGTGTTAAATCTTCATGAACGGTTAAGTACGTGAAATGATATGAACGTTTAGATCACACCCTAGTCTAACCTTCATTGGCCGGGTTGGGGCGTGACACACCCCGCCTTTTCAATTTTTTTTGCCCCGGTTAGGGTTGCCAAGATACTTTATCCACCACATTTCTTTTACCGAATCCCACGGCATCTTGGCCACAACAACTTCGCTTCGCATACAGGCTGGGCCAGCAAACCGTGGGCGTAGGGCTTGTGACTAGATCTTCGTCGCTCCGGTGACCATAACTTTTGATCTGAAAGGAGTTACGCGACGCATAGCATACAGTTGGAAAGCTCTTTGAGAGCTCTCTACGACGGGGGAAGCAAGCCTGCTCGGCTGCATGTGTTTTCGGAGACCAAAATTGAATGTTTTCATCAGTTTTGAGTAACTTTTCTTCTTTTGCTCTGTTTTTTCATCCCGAATCGTACGTTGTGAGCTGTTAAAAGGACTACAACCTAACTCGCGGGATATTACAGGGCCCTACATTGCGTCAAAATCACGTCTTGCGAGGATGCTGCGTTGTTGAAGCGGATGGGTTGTCGTTAAGCCCATTGGGCCTTTTGAATGGGTCATCTCTCTGGGCTGGGACTGTGAACCGTCAACACATAAAGGATTTGTGCCCTCAACATGACGGGTGCGATCATACCAGCACTAATGCATCGGATCCCATAAGAACTCCGAAGTTAAGCGTGCTTGGGCGAGAGTAGTACTAGGATGGGTGACCCCTTGGGAAGTCCTCGTGTTGCACCTCCGCTTTTGAATTTTTTTTGCCCCGGTTAGGGTTGCCAAGATACTTTATCCACCACATTTCTATAACCGAATCCCACGGCACCTTGGGCAAGACAACTTCGCTTCACGTAGAGGCTGGGCCCGCAAATCGAGGGTGTAAAGCTTGTGACCAAGTCTCCGTCGCTCCGGTGCCCATAACGTTTGATCCATAAGGAGTTACGCGGCACGCAAAATGCAGTTGGAAAGCTCTCCGAGAGCTCTACGTTGGGGGCATCAAGACTACTCGGCTGTGCCCCTTTTTGGAGCTCAAAATCAAACGTTTTCATCAGTTTCGAGCCACTTTTCTTCATTTGCTCTGTTTTTTAGTCCCGGATCATACCTCGTGAGCTGTCAAAATGACGAAAACCTTAGTCGCAAGACATTAGAGGGCCCTACAACGCGTCGATATCAATTCTTGCGAGGATGCTACGTTGTTGAAGCGGATGGGTTGTTGTTAAGCCCATTGGGCCTTTTGAATTGGCCCTCTCTCTAGGCTCGGAATGTGAACCGTCAACACATAAAGGAATTGTGCCCTCAACATGACGGGTGCGATCATACCAGCACTAATGCACCGGATCCTATCAGAACTCCGAAGTTAAGTGAGCTTGGGTGAGAGTAGTACAAGGATGGGTGACCCCTTGGGAAGTTCTCGTGTTGTACCCACCTTTTCAATTTTTTTTGCCCCGGTTAGGGTTGCCAAGATTGTAACACCCCGATCCCTCACGAGACCGGAGGCTCTAATAACCATGCTATTCTCAACCCAATACCAAGCCCGGTCATAAAATTTTAGGGGAAAAACGGACAGAGTCTCCCCTGTACCGTGGACATTCTGAAAACCTGTAAACACTCAAATAAGGTAACTACAAGGTAAACAAACTTTTCATGGCTAAATATTTAAAGATTCACGGCCATCCGAGCCTTGAAGCAAACAACAGTTCCAAAACCACACAAGCATGCAAGTAACTTGTTTATAATATAGTCTAATAACCATGCCATTCTAGGATAACATTAAAACATACTTAGAGATAAAACATTCTACACTAAGCCATTCACTCCCAAGCATGCAAAGCAACTACAAATAGAAATATAAGTTATTACAAGCCATAGAATTACCACTGCTACTACATTATCAGACTTCCAGCTTACATATTACTCAAATACATACATGAGCTTTAAGGCCCCAAAATAGATTATACATAGGACGACAAATTCTTCACATAGCAACCAGAAAGCACATCCACCTCAGACAAATATCACACAGCAGCTAAGGCAACTCCACCAACTGTGCCACCTGAAACATGTTAGCGAGGTATGAGCAACCACTGTTGCCCAGTGAGGGATATAGTCCCGGGGCGTGCAATGCAACAGATAATACAGTTATACAACAATATCACTTAGACAATTTAAGAAGCAATGATAACATAAGTAACCACACATTTAAAAGGATACATTTCACACAATCCCCTATACACCAATCTTCACTGGTCTTCATTCACGATCCACGAACCACGAGCACGATCACGATAAGCCAGCATAATCCCAAACACTCTAGTGGGTGTACTCCGGATGTACCCCGATAATCCTACGACCCAACATCCCCTGGCAATCTCCGGACCAGGCGAATGAGGGACTAGGGTACAGAGTTTGAATATCCACCGGCAAGCCCTCTGCCGCCCAGCCGATATTCAACACATCCGCCCCTGACACTATGGTTGCGCAACCACGATGCAATGCACTTAACGATGGCAAGTTAATAGCAATAATATAAGCATTAACACATATGAGGATCAACAAAGTAGGTTGACCTCGAGGCAATTAGCATAGAAGCAATTATAGAAGCTAATAAGCAGTTTACAAAGGAACATATACAAAATAAGCATAGAATCATACCAAAAGCTCCAAATCGACTTGAAACCACATATAAACACTTAAGGAGTCATGCCATGGGTTTAGAAGTGTGAGTCAACCGAAATTGCACCTAAACCCCTTTGTTTTTCAAACTATTTCTCTTCCAAACCAAGGTTAATGATTCCATTTTCAAAGGAAACTCTCCCAACCTTCTAACTAACCCTCAAGGTACCCTCTCAACCCTCTAACTCATTCAAATGGCTGCGTTTACCCCGAAAGTCCCAAATTCACTCTTATGGCTTTAAACTACACATACAATGTCCGGGCTCCAAACAAAGGATATCAAGTCTTCTATAGCAGCTAGGTAGCCTAAGGATACTAGAATTGAAGCCCGAATTCACCCGGATTCGCATTAACCCCGAAAGCCCCAAATTAAAGTCGACTATTTTACATTTTTAGCGATTTAAGGACAATACAAGTGCACGGGGCTATTAGATTACCTTCACTAGCACCTAAGGCATCTATTAGAAGCCTTTAATCAAGCTAATTCGAGCAATTACGCAAAACCCTAGAAAAATGTCACTATTCACCCTAAAAATCAAACTAACGATTCTAACCGTTTAAATTGCGAAACGATGGCTCAAATATGTTCTCTAGCACTCATATACAATGTATAATAGCATAGATAATCAATACAATAGCATTTGAACACATTTTCAACAAATCAAGAAAATAGCAACTATTTTAAAATGCGAAAATAAGCCGTGAAATCCCTCACCAATGCGCGTAGGAGCTCCTAGGAGGCTAGTAGACACCCTAAACCACTTGCACCTAGCTTGGCTTGGCTTGGAATGAGGATTTGTTGAGCAAAAAAACTCTATTTCTTCTCCAATGCAATTCTCGGATTTGCTACAGTGTTTTCAGCATGCTCTCTTTTTTTTTTTGCTAAGTTATGAGCTAATGTGCGTGTTGTGTGAGTTATATATTAAATGGGGCTAAGTTGCTTGCTTAAATGGTTCACTAAATGCGCTTAGTTAGCTTAAAACGAGCCTAGATAGTAAAATGAATGCTAGCTAATTCATTCCCTAAGTTATGTTACGTAACACTATTCATTCAACTACAAAAATTATTTTCTAAACGAGCCCTCCTAACGCTTTTAGCTCAAATGCACATTTTTCTCATTCCTTTAACAATTAATGTGATTTAATAAAAATGATAATTCATGGTAATTAAGTAGTTGAAAAACAGAATGAATAGTGATTAAAGAAGACAATAAGCAAAGCACAAAATAAATGCACAAATAGTGGATGCAATAGTAAGCTAGAAGTACGGTTAAATCTCGGGCGCCACAAAGATACTTTACCCACCACATTTCTATTACCAAATCCCATGGCACCTTGGGCACGACAACTTCACTTCTCATTGTGGCTGGGCCCGCAAACTGAGGGCGAAGGGCTTGTGACTAGGTCTCCGTCGCTCCAGTGCCGAAAACTATTGATCTGTAAGGAGTTACGTGGCACACAACATACCGTTGGAAAGCTCTCTGAGAGCTCTACGACGGGGGCAGCAAGCCTTCTTGGCTGCGCCCATTTTTGTAGCCCAAATACGAACGTTTTCATCAATTTCAGGCCAGTTTTCTTCGTTTGATTCATTTTTTCATCTCGGATTGCACGTTGTGAGCTGTTAAAAGGATGACAACCTAACTCGGGGGATATTACAGGGCCCTACAATGCATTGATATCTCGTCTTACGAGGATGCTGGGTTGTTGAAGCGGATGGGTTGTCGTTAAGCCATTGGGCATTTTGAATGGGCCATCTCTCTGGGCTGGGACTATGAACTGTCAACACATAAAGGATTTGTGCCCTCAACATGATGAATGTGATCATACTAGCACTAATGCACCGGATCCCATCAGAACTCCGAAGTTATGCGTGCTTGGGCGAAAGTAGTACTGGGATGGGTGACCCCTGGGATGTCCTTGTGTTGCACCCCTATTTTCAATTTTTTTTTGCCCCGGTTAGGGTTGCCAAGATTCTTTATCCACCACATTTCTATTACGGAATCCCACGGCACCTTGGGTAAGACAACTTCGCTTCACGTAGAGGTTGGGCCCGCAAACTGAGGGCGAAGGGCTTGAGACCAGGTCTCCGTCGCCCCGGTGCCCATAACTTTTGATCCGTAAGGAGTTACGCGGTGCCCAGCAAACCGTTAGAAAGCTCTCCGAGAGCTCTATGATGGGGGCAGCAAGCCTGCTCAGCTGTGCCCATTTTTGGATCCTAAAATCGAACGTTTTCATAATTTATGGGCCATTTTTCTTCTTTTGCTCTGTTTTTCCATACCGGATCGTACGTCGTGAGCTGTTAGAAGGATGACAACCTAACTTGCGGGAGATTAGAGGGCCTTACAACGCGTCGATATCATGTCTTGGAAGGATGTTGCGTTGTTGAAGTGGATGGGTTATCGTTAAACCCTTTGGGCCTTTTGAATGGGCAATCTCTCTGGGCTGGGACTGTGAACTGTCAACATATAAAGGATTTGTGCCAACAACATGATGGGTGCGATCATACCAGCACTAATGCACCGAATCCCATCAGAACTCCGAAGTTAAGCGTGCTTGGGCAAGAGTAGTAGTAGGATGGGCGACCCCAGGGAAGTCCACGGGTTGCACCCCCCATTTTCAATTTTTTTTTTCCCCGGTTAGGGTTGCCAAGATACTTTAACCACCACATTTCTATTACCGAATCCCACAGTAACTTGGGCAAGACAACTTCGTTTCACGTAGAGGCTGGGCACGCAAACCGAGGCGTAGGGCTTGGGACCAGGTCTCCGTCGCTCAAGTGGCCATAACTTTTGATTTGTAAGGAGTTACGCAGCACATAGCATACCGTTGGAAAGCCCTCTGAGATCTCTACGATGGGGGCAGCAAGTCTGCTCGGCTGCGCCCGTTTTTAGAGCCTAAAACTGAACATTTTCATCAATTTCGGGACACATTTATTCTTTTGCTCTGTTTTTCCGTTCCGAATCGTATGTTGTGAGCTGTTAAAAAGACGACAACCTAACTCGCGGGATATGACAGGGCCCTATAACACGTTGATAACACGTCTTAAGAGGATGCTGCATTGTTAAAGCAGATGGGTTATCGTTAAGCCCATTGGGCCTTTTGAATGGGCCATATCTCAGGGCTAGGATTGTGAATTGTCAACAATTAAAGGATTTGTGCCCTCAACATGACGGGTGCGATCATACCAGCACTAATGCACCGGATCACATCAGAACGCCGAAGTTAAATGTGCTTGGGCGGGAGTAGTACTAGGATAGGTGACCCCATGGGAAGTCCTGGTGTTGCACCCCCCTTTTCAATTTTTTTTTGCCTCGGTTAGGGTTGCCAAGATTCTTTATCCACCGCATTTCTTATACCAAATCCCAAGGCACCTTGGGAAAGACAACTTAACTTCACGTAGAGGCTGGGCCCAGAAACCGACGGCGTGGGGCCTGTGACCAGGTCTTCGTCGTTTCGGTGCCCATAAATTTTTATCTATAAGGAGTTATGCGGCGCACAACATACCGTTAGAAAGCTCTCCGAGAGTTGTACGACGGGGGCAGCGTGCCTACTCGGTTGTGACCATTTTTCGAGCCCAAAATCGAATATTTTCATAATTTTTTGGACACTTTTCTTCTTTTGCTATGTTTTTTCATCCCGGATCGTTCGTCGTGAGCTGTTCAAAGGACGGCAACCTAACTCGCGGGACATTAGAGGGACCTACAACGCGTTGATATCTCATCTTGCGAGGATGTTGTGTTGTTGAAACGGATGGGTTGTCGTTAAGCCCTTTGGGCCTTTTGAATGGGCCATTTCTCTGGGCTAGGACTATGAACCGTACACACGTAAAGAATTTGTGCCCACAACTTAACGGGTGCGATCATACCAGCACTAATGCACTGGATCCCATCAGAACTCTGAAGTTAAGCGTGCTTGGGCGAGAGTAGTACTAGGATGGGCGACCCCATGGGAAGTCCTAGTGTTGCATCTCACTTTTTCAATTTTTTTTTCCTCGGTTAGGGTTGCCAGGATACTTTAACCACCACATTTCTATTACCGAATCCTACAACACCTTGGGCAAGACAACTTTGCTTCACGTAGAGGCTGGGCCCGTAAACCGAGGGCGAAGGGCTTTTGGCCAGGTCACCGTTGCTCCGGTGCCCATAACTTTTGATCCGTAAGGAGTTACGCTGTGCACAGTAAACCGTTGGAAAGCTCTCCGAGTTCTCTATGACTGGGCCGCAAGCCTGCTCAGCTGCGCCGGTTTTAGAATCCCAAAATCGAACATTTTCATCAGTTTCGAGCCACTTTTCTTTTTTTGCTCTGTTTTTCCATCCTAGATCATACGTTGTGAGCATTTAAAAGGACGACAACCTAATGTGCAGGATATGATAAGGCCCTATAATGCATCGATATCATGTGTTACGAGGATGTAGTGTTGTTGAAGCGGATGGGTTATCGTTAAGCCCATTGGGCCTTTTGAATGGGCCATCTCTCTGGGCTAGGACTGTGAACCGTAAACACATAAGGGATTTGTGCCATCAACATGACGGGTGCGATCATACCAGCACTAATGCACCGAATCCCATCAGAACTTTGAAGTTAAGCGTGCTTGGGAGAGATTAGTACTAGCATGGGTGACCCCATAGGAAGTCCTCGTGTTGCACCCCCCTTTTCAATTTTTTTGCCCAGGTTAGGCTTGCCAAGATACTTTATCCACCACATTTCTATTACCGAATCCCACGGCACCTTGGGCGAGACAACTTCGCTTCACATAGAGGCTGGACCCGCAAATCGAGGGCATAGGGCTTGTGATTAGGTCTCCGTCGCTCCGGTGCCCATAACTTTTGATCCGTAAGGATTTACGCGGTGCACAGCATACCTTTGGAAAGCTCTCCGATAGCTCTAAGACGGGGGCAGCAAGCCTTCTCGGTTGCACCCGTTTTTGGAGCCCGAAATCAAACGTTTTCATCAGTTTTCGTCCACTTTTCTTCTTTTGCTCTGTTTTTCCATCCCATATCGTACATTGTGAGCTGTTTAAAGGACGACAACCGAACTCGCGGGATATTACAGGGCCCTACAAAGCTCGATATCATGTCTTATGAGGATGCTGGGTTGTTGAAGCGGATTGGTTGTCGTTAAGCCCATTGGGCCCTTTGAATGGGCCATCTCTCTAGGCTGGGACTGTGAACCGTCAACACATAAAGGATTTGTGCCGTCAACATGATGAGTGCGATCATACTAGCACTAATGCACCGGATCCTATCAGAACTCCGAAGTTAAGCATGGTTGGGCAAGAGTAGAACTAGGATGGGCGACCCCTTGGGAAGTCCTCGGGTTGCACCCCCCATTTTCAATTTTTTTTGCACAGCATACCTTGGGAAAGTCTCCGTCGCTCCGGTACCCATAACTTTTGATCCATAAAGAGTTACGCGGTGCACAGCATACCGTTGGAAAGCTTTTTGAGAGCTCTACGACGAGGGCAGCAAGCTTGCTCGGCTGCACCCGTTTTTGGAGCCCAAATTGAACATTTTCATCAGTTTCGGGCCACATTTATTCTTCTACTCAGTTTTTCCATTCCGGATCGTATGATATGAGATGTTAAAAAGACGACAACCTAACTCGCCGGATATGACAGGGCCCTACAACACATCGATATCATGTCTGGCGAGGATGCTACATTGTTGAAGTGGATGGGTTGTCGTTAAGCCCATTGGGCCTTTTGAATGGGCCATTTCTTTGGGCTGGGATTGTGAACTATCAACACTTAAAGGAATTGTGCCCTCAACATAATGGGTGTGATCATACCAGCACTAATGCACCAGATCCCATCAGAACTTTGAAGTTAAGCGTGCTTGGGCGAGAGTAGTACTAGGATGGGTGACCCCCTGGGAAGTCCTCGTGTTGCACCCCCCTTTTCAATTTTTTTTGACTCGGTTAGGGTTGCCAAGATACATTATCCACCACATTTCTATTAACGAATGCCACAACACCTTGGGCAAGAGTACTTCGATTCACGTAGAGGTTGGACCCATAAACCGAGGGTGAAGGGCTTGTGACCAAGTCACCGTCGCTTCGGTGCCCATAACTTTTGATTCGTAAGGAGTTACGCGGCGCACAGCATACCGTTGGAAAGCTCTCCGAGAGCTCTATGACGGGGGCAGCAAGCCGGCTTAGATGTGCCCGTTTTTGGATCTAAAAATCGAATGTTTTCAACGTTTTAGGGACACTTTTCTTTTTTTGTTCTATTTTTTCATCCCGGATCGTACGTCGTGAGCTGTTAAAAGGACGACAACCTAACTCGTGGGACATTAGCGGGCCCTACAATGCATCGATATCACGTATTGCGAGGACGCTGCGTTGCTGAAGTGGATCGGTAGTTGATAAGCCCATTGGGCCTTTTGAATGGGCCATTTCTTTGGGCTGGGACTGTGAACTATCAACACTTAAAGGATTTGTGCCCTCAACATGACGGGTGCGATCATACCAGCACTAATGCACCGGATCCCATCAGAACTCCAAAGTTAGGTGTGCTTGGGCGAGAGTAGTACTAGGATGGGTGACCCACCAGGAAGTCCTCTTGTTGCACCCATATTTTCAATTTTTTTTGCCCCGGTTAGCCTTTCCAAGATGTTTTATCTGACACATTTCTATTATCGAGTCCCACAACATCTTGGGCAAGACAACTTCGCTTCACATAGAGCCTGGGCCCGCAAACCGAGGGCGTGGGGCCTGTGATCAGGTCTTCTTCGCTCTGGTACCTATAACTTTTGATCTGTAAGGAATTATGCGGCGCACAACATACAGTTGGAAAGCTCTCTGAGAGCTCTAGGATGGGTGTAGCGAGCCTACTCGACTGCGCCCGTATTTGGAGCACAAAATCGAACATTTTCATCAGTTTCGGGCCACTTTCCTTATTTTGCACTATTTTTTCGTCCTGGATCGTACTTCGTGAGCTGTTAAAAGGACGACAACCTAACTCGCGGGATAATACAGGGCCCTACAATGTGTCGATATCACGTCTTGCCAGGATGCTGGGTTGTTGAAGCGGATGTGTTATCGTTAAGCCCATTGGGCCTTTTGAATGGGCCATCTCTCTGGGTTGGATTTGTGAACTGTCAACACATAAAGGATTTGTGCCCTTAACATGATAGGTGTGATCATACCAGCATTAATGCATTGGATCCCATCAGAACTCCGGAGTTAAGCGTGCTTGGGCAAGAGTAGTACTAGGATAGGTGACCCCTTGGGAAGTCCTCGTATTGCACCCCCCTTTTCAATTTATTTTTCCCCGGTTAGGGTTGCCAAAATTATTTATCCGCCATATTTCTATTAGTGAATCCCACGGCACCTTGGGCAAGACAACTTCGCTTCACGTAAAGGCTGGGCCCGCAAACCGGCGGCCTAGGGCTTATGACCAGGTCTCCGTCGCTCCGGTGCCAATAACTTTTGATCCGTAAGGAAAGCTCTCTGAGAGCTCTATGACGGGGCCAGCAAGCCTGTTTGGCTGTACCCATTTTTGGAGCCGAAAATTGAACGTTTTCATCATTTTCGGCCCACTTTTCTTGTTTAGCTATGTTTTTCCATCCCGGATCGTACGTCGTGAGCTGTTAAAAGGATGACAACCTAACTCACGGGATATTATAGGTCCCTACAACACGTCGATATCACGTCTTATGAGGATACTGGCATGTTGAACCGGATGGGTTGTCGTTAAGCCCATTGGGCCTTCTAAATGGGCCATCTCTCTTGGCTGGGACTGTGAACTGTCAACACATAAAGGATTTGTGCCCTTAACATAATGTGTGTGATCATACCAGCACTATTGCACCGGATCCCATCAGAACTCCGAAGTTAAGCATGGTTGGGCGAGAGTTGTACTAGGATGGGTGACCCCCTGGGAAGTCCTCGTGTTGCACCCCCTTTTTCAATTTTCTTTGCCCCGGTTGGGGTTGCCTAGATTCTTTATCCACCACATTTCTATTACTGAATCCCACAGCACCTTGGGCAAGACAACATCACTTCACGTAGAGGTTGGGCCCGCAAACCGTGGGCGAAGGGCTTGTGACTAGATCTTCGTCGCTTCGGTGCCTATAACTTTTGATCCGTAAGGAGTTACGCGGCGCACAGCATACCGTTGGAAAGCTCTCCTAGAGTTCTATGACGGGGGCAGCAAGCTTGCTCAGCTGCGCCCATTGTTGGAACGTATTCATCATTTTCGGGCAACTTTTCTTCTTTTGCTATGTTTTTCGTCCTGGATCATACGTCGTGAGCTACTAAAATGACGACAACCTAACTCGCAGGATATTACTGGGCCCTATAATGCGTCGATATCACATCTTACGAGGATGCTACGTTGTTGAAGCGGATGGGTTGTCGTTAAGCCCATTGGGCATTTTGAATGGGCCATCCCGCTGGGCTGGGACTGTGAACCGTCAACACATAATGGATTTGTGCCCTCAACATGACTGGTGCGATCATACCAGCACTAATGCACCGGATCCCATCAGAACTCCGAAGTTAAGCGTGGTTGGGCGAGAGTCGTACTTGGATGGGTGACCCCTTGGGAAGTCCTCGTGTTACACCCCCTATTTTAATTTTTTTTGCCCCGGTTGGGGTTGCCAAGATTCTTTATCCACCACATTTCTATTACCAAATCCCACGGCACCTTGGGCAAGATAACTTCGCTTCACGTAGAGGTTGGGCCCGCAAACCGAGGGTGTGGGGCTTGTGACTAGGTCTCCGTCGCTCCAGTGCCCATAACTTTTAATCCATAAGGAGTTACGCGGCGCACAGCATACCGTTGGAAAGCTCTCCGGGAGTTCTATGACAGGGGTAGCAAGCTTGCTCAGCTGCTCCCATTTTTGGAGCCCAAAATCGAACATTTTCATAATTTTCGGGCCATTTTTCTACTTTTGCTCTATTTTTCCGTCCTGGATCGTACGTCGTGAGCTGTTAAAAGGACTACAACCTAACTCGCGGGATATTTCTGGACTTTATAATGCGTCCATATCACAGCTTACGAGGATGCTACGTTGTTGAGGCGGATGGGTTATCGTTAAGCCCTTTGGGCCTTTTGAATGAGCCATCTCTCTGGGCTGGGACAGTGAACTATCAACACATAAAGGATTTATGCCCTCAACATGACGGGTGCGATCATACCAGCACTAATGCACCGGATCCCATCAGAACTCCAAAGTTAAGTGTGCTTGGGCGAGAGTAGTACTAGAATGGGTGACCCCATAGGAAGTACTCGTGTTGCACCCCTATTTTCAATTTTTTTTGCCCCAGTTAGTGTTCCCAAGATTCTTTATCTACCACATTTTGATTACCGAATCCTATGGCATCTTGGGCAAGACAACTTCACTTGTTGTAGAGGCTGCACCCGCAAATCAAGGGCGTAGGGCTTGTTACCAGGTGTCCGTCACTCCGGTGCCCTTAACTTTTGATACGTAAGGAGGTATACGGCGCACAGCATACCGTTGGAAAGCTCTCCGAGAGCTCTATTACGAGGGTAGGAAACCTGCTCGGCTGCACCCATTTTTGGAGCCCAAAATCGAACGTTTTCATCATTTTCGTGCCACTTTTCTTCTTTTGCTCTGTTTTTCCGTCCTGGATCGTACGTCATGAGCTGTTAAAAGGACGACAACCTAACTCGCGGGACATTAGCGGGCCCTACAATGCGTCGATATCACGTTTGTGAGGATGCTGCATTGTTGAAGTGGATGGGTTGTCGTTAAGCCCGTTGGGCCTTTTGAATGGGCCATCTCTCTGGGTTGAGACTGTGAACCGTCAACACATCAAAGAATTGTGCCCTCAACATGACGGGTGCGATCATGCCAGCACTAATGCACCGGATCCCATCAGAACTCCGAAGTTAAGCGTGCTTGGGCGAGAGTAGTACTAGGATGGGTGACCCCCTCGGAAGTCCTCGTGTTGCACCCACCTTTTCAAGTGTTTTTGCCCTGGTTAGGGTTGCCAAGATAATTTATCCACCACATTTCTATTACCAAATCCCACGGTACCTTGGCAAGGCAACTTCGCTTCACGTAAAGGCTGGGCCCATAAACCGAGGCTGTAGGGCTTGTGACTAGGTCTCCATCGCTCCGGTGCCCATAACTTTTTATTTGTAAGGAGTTACGTGGCGCACAACATACCGTTGGAACGCTCTCCGAGAGCTCTACGACGGGGGCAACAAGCTTACTCGGCTGTGCCCGTTTTTGAAGCCCAAAATTGAATGTTTTCATAACTTTCGGGCCAGTTTTCTTCTTTTGCTCTATTTTTCTGTCCCGCATCATACTTTGTGAGCTTTTAAATGGGTGACAAATTAACTCGCGGGATATTACAGGGCCCTAGAATGCGTCGATATCTCGTCTTACGAGGATGGTGGGTTGTTGGAGTGGATGGGATGTCGTTAAGCCCATTGGGCCTTTTGAATGGGCCATCTCTCTGGGCTGGGATTGTGAACTGTCAACACATAAAGGATTTGTGCCCTCAACATGACAGGTGTGATCATACTAGCACTAATGCACCAGATCCAATCAGAACTCCGAAGTTAAACGTGCTTGGGCGAGAGTAGTACTAGAATGGGTGACCCCCTGGGAAGTCCTCGTGTTGCACCCCCCTTTTCAATTTTTTTTCCCCCGGTTAGGGTTGCCAAGATACTTTATCCACCACATTTCTATTACCGAATCCCACAGCACCTTGGGCAAGACAACTTCGTTTCACGTAGAGGTTGGACCCGCAAACCGAGGGCGTAGGGCTTGTGACCAGGTCTCCGTTGCTCCGGTGCCCATATCTTTTGATCCGTAAGGAGTTACACGGCACACAGCAAACCGTTGGAAAGCTCTTTGAGAGCTCAACGATAGGGTCAGCCAGCCTGATCAGCTGGGGCCATTTTTGGAGCCCAAAATAGAGCATTTTCATCAGGTTTGGGCCATTTTTCTTCTTTTGCCCTGTTTTTTCATCCCGGATCATAAGTTGTGAGCTGTTAAATGGACGACAACCTAACTCGCAGGATATTATAGGGCCCTACAACGCGTCAATGTCACGTCTTACAAGGATGCTGGGTTATTGAAGAAGATGGGTTGTCGTTAAGCCCATTGGGCCTTTTGAATGGGCCATCTCTCTCGGCTGGGATAATGAACTGTCAATACATAAGGGATTTGTGCCCTCAACATGACGAGTGCGATCATTCCAGCACTAATGCACCAGAACCAATCAGAACTCTGAAGTTAAGAGTGCTTGGGCGAGAGTAGTACTAGGATGGGTGACCCCCTGGGAATTTCTCGTGTTGCACCCCCCTTTTCAATTTTTTTTGCCGCGGTTAGGTTTTGACAAGATTCTTTATCCATCACATTTCTATTACCGAATCCCATGGCACCATGGGCAAAACAACTTCGCTTCACGTAGTGGCTGGGCCAGCAAACCGAGGGTGTAGGGCTTGGGACCAGGTCTCCGTCGCTCCGGTGCCCAAAACTTTTGATCCGTAAGGAGTTAAACGGCGCACAGCAATCCATTGGAAAGCTCTCCGAGAGCTCTACGATATGGGCAGCCAACCTGATCGGCTGGGGCCATTTTTAGAGCCCAAAATAGAGCATTTTAATCAGTTTCGTCCCATTTTTCTTCTTTTGCCCTATTTTTTCGTCCCGGATCATAAGTTGTGAGCTGTTAAAAGGATGACAACCTAACTCGCGGGATATGACAGGGCCCTACAACACGTTGATATTACGTCTTACGAGGATGCTGCGTTGTTGAAGCGGATGGGTTGTCGTTAAGCCCATTGGGCCTTTTGAATGGGCCATCTCTCTGGGCTGGGACTGTGAACCGTCAACACATAAAGGATTTGTGCCCTCAACATGACGGGTGCGATCATACCAGCACTAATGCAACATATCCAATCAGAACTCCGAAGTTAAACGTGCTTTGGCGAGAGTAGTACTAGGATGGGTAACCACCTGGGAAGTCCTCGTGTTGCACCCCCTTTTCAATTTTTTTTGCCCCGGTTAGGGTTGCCAAGATTCTTTATCCACCACATTTCTATTACCGAATCCGACAGCACCTTGGGCAAGACAACTTCGCTTCACGTAGAGGCTGGGCCAGCAAACCAAGGGCGTAGGGCTTGTGACCAGGTCTCCGTCGCTCCGGTGCCCATAACTTTTGATCCGTAAGGAGGTACGCGGCGCATAGCAATCCGTTGAAAAGCTCTTCTAGAGCTCTACGATGGGGGTAGCCAGCCTAATCGGTTGCGGCCATTTTCGGAGCCCAAAATAGATCATTTTCATCAGTTTCGGGCAATTTTTCTACTTTTGCCCTCTTTGTTAATCCCGCATCATATGTTGTGAGCTGTTAAAAGGGCGACAACCTTACTCGCGACATATGACAGGGCCTTACAACGCGTCGATATCACATCTTACGATGATGCTGCGTTGTTGAAGCAAATGGGTTGTCATTAGGCCCATTGGGCCATCTCTCTGGGCTGGGACTGTGAACTGTCGACACATAAAGGATTTGTGCCCTCAACATGATGGGTGCGATCATACCAGCACTAATGCACCGGATCCCATCAGAAGTCCGAAGTTAAGCGCGCTTGGGCGAGAGTAGTACTCGGATGGGTGACCCCCTGGGAAGTCGCATGTTGCACCCCACTATTCAATTTTTTTTGCCCCGGTTAGGTTTGCCAAGATTCTTTATCCACCACATTTCTATTATCGAATCCCACGGCACCTTAGGCAAGACAACTTCGCTTCACGTAAAGGCTGGGCCCGCAATCCGAGGGCGTAGGGCTTGTGACCAGGTCTCCGTCACTCCAGTGCCCATAACTTTTGAACCGTAAGGAGTTTTGCAGCACACAGTATATCGTTGGGAAGCTCTCCAGGAGTTCTACGACAAGGGCAACCAGCTTGGTAGGCTGCGCCCCTTTTTGGAGCCCAAAATTGAATGTTTTCATTAGTTTTGGGCCACTTTTCTTCTTTTGCTATGTTTTTCTATCACGGATCGTACGTTGTGAGTGGTTAAAAGGACAACAACCTAACTCGCGGGATATTTCAGGGCCCTACAACACGTCGAAATCACGTCTTACTAGAATGCTGCGTTGTTAAATCGGATGGGTTGTCGTTAGGCCCATTGGGCCTTTTTAATGGGCCATCACTCTGGGCTGGGACTGTGAACTGTCAACATATAAAGGATTCGTGCCCTCAACATGACTGGTGCGATCATACCAGCACTAATGCACCGGATCCTATCAGAGCTCCGAAGTTAAGCGTGCTTGGGCAAGAGTAGTACTAGAATGGGTGACTGCCTGGGAAGTCCTCGTGTTGCACCCCCCTTTTCAATTTTTTTTGCCTAGGTTAGGGTTGACAAGATTCTTTATCCACCACATTTCTATTTTCGAATCCCACGGCACCTTGGGCAAGACAACTTCGCTTCACGTAGAGGCTGAGCCCGCAAACCAAGGGCGTAGGGCTTGTGACCAAGTCTCCGTCGCTCCGGTGCCCATAACTTTTGATACGCAAAGAGTTACGCGGTGCATAGCATTCCGTTGGAAAGCTCTCCGAGAGCTCTACGATGGAGGCAGCAATCCTGCTCGGCTGCGACCATTTTTAGACCCCAAAATCAAGCATTTTAATCAGTTTCGGGTCATTTTTGTTCTTTTGCTCTATTTTTCCGTCCCGGATCATACGTTGTGAGCTGTTAAAAGGATGACAACCTAAGTCGTGGGATATGGAAGGGCCTTACAACACGTCGATATCACATCTTACGAAGATGCTGCGTTGTGGAAGCGGATGGGTTGTCGTTAAGCCCATTAGGCCTTTTGAATGGGCCACCTCTCTGGACAGGGACTGTGAACCGTCAACACATAAAGGATATGTGCCCTCAATATGACGGGTGCGATCATACCAGCACTAATGCAACGGATCACTTCAGAACTCTGAAGTCAAGCGTGCTTGGGCGAGAATAGTACTAGGATAGTTGACCCCCCAGGAAGTCCCCGTGTCGCACCCATCTTTTCAATTTTTTTTGCCCCAGTTAGGATTGCCAAGATTCTTTATCCACCACATTTCTATTACCGAATCCCACTGCACCTTGGGCAAGACAACTTCGCTTCACGTAGAGGTTGGGCCCACAAACTGAGGGCGTAGGGCTTGTGACCAAGTCTTCGTCGCTCTGGTGCCCATCACTTTTGAACCGTAAGGAGTTACGCGGCACACAGCATACCGTTGGAAAGCTCTCCGAGAGCTCTACGATGAGGGCAGTGAGCTTGCTAGGCTGTGCCCATTTTTGGAGCCCAAAATTGAATGTTTTCATCAGTTTCGGGCCACTTTTCTTCTTTTGCTATGTTTTTTCATCCCGGATCATGCGTTATAAGCTATTAAAAGGATGACATCCTAACTCGCGGGATATGACAGGGCCCTACAACACGACGATATCACGTCTTATGAGGATGCTGCGTTGTTGAAACAGATGGGTTGTCGTTAAGCCCATTAGGCCTTTTGAATGGGCCATCTCTCTGGACTGGGACTGTGAACCGTCAACACATAAGGGATTTGGGCACTCAATATGACGGGTATGATCATACCAGCACTAATGCACCGGATCCCATCAGAAGTCCGAAGTTAAGTGTGTTTGGGCGAGAGAAGTACTATGATGGGTGACCCCTTGGGAAGTCCTCATGTTGCACCCCCCTATTCAATTTTTTTTGCCCCGGTTAGGGTTGCGAAGATTCTTTATCCACCACATTTCAATTACCGAATCCCATGGCACCTTGGGCAAGACAACTTCGCTTCACGTAGAGGCTGGGCCTGCAAACTGAGGGCTTAGGGCTTGTGACTAGGTCTCTGTCGCTTCAGTGCCCATAACTTTTGATCCGTAATGAGTTACGCGGCACACAACATACCGTTGTAAAGCTCTCTGAGAGCTCTACAATGGGAGCAGCAAGCCTGCTCGGCTGTGCTCCTTTTTGTAGCCCAAAATCGAATGATTGCATCAATTTCGGGCCACTTTTCTTCTTTTGCTCTGTGTTTCCGTCCCGGATCGTACGTTATGAGATGTTAAAAGGACTACAACCTAATTCGCGGGATATTAAAGGGCCCTACAATGCGTCGATATCACGTCTTACGAGGATGCTGCGTTGTTGAATTGGATGGGTTGTCGTTAAACACATTGGGCCTTTTGAATGGGCCATCTCTCTAGGCTGGACTATGAACTGTCAACACATAAAGAATTTGTGCCCTGAACATGACAGGTGCGATCATACCATCACTAATGCACCAGATCCCATCAGAACTCCAAAGTTAAGCGTGCTTGGGCGAGAGTAATACTAGGATGGGTGACCCCATGGGAAGTCCTCGTGTTGCACCCCCCTTTTAAATTTTTTTTCCCGAGTTAGGGTTGACAGGATTCTTTATCCACCACATTTCTATTACCGAATCCCACGGCACCTTGGGCAAGACAACTTCGCTTCACGCAAAGGCTGGGCCAGCAAACCGAGAGCGTAGAGCTTGTGACCAGGTCTTTATCGCTCCGGTGCCCATAACTTTTGATCCGTAAGGACTTACGCAGCGCACAGTATTCCGTTGGAAAGCTCTCCGAGAGCTCTACGATGGGGGCAGCAAGCCTGCTCGGCTGTGACCATTTTTGGAGCCCAAAATTGAGCATTTTCATTAGTTTCAGGCCTTTTTTCTTCTTTTGCTCTATTTTTGGGTCCCGGATCATACATTGTATGCTGTTAAAAGGACAACAACCTAACTCGCGGGATATGACAGGCCCTACAATGCGTCGATATCATGTCTTACGAGGATGCTGCGTTGTTGAAGTGGATGGGTTATCGTTAAGCCCATTGGGCCTTTTGAATGGGCCATCTCTCTGGACTGCGACTGGGAACCGTCAACACATAAAGGATTTGTGCCCTCAATATGACTGGTGCGATCATACCAACACTAATGCACCGGATCACTTTAGAACTCCGAAGTCAAGCGTGCTTGGGTGAGAGTAGTACTAGGATAGTTGACCCCCTGGGAAGTCCTCTTGTTGCACCCACCTTTTCAATTTTTTTTGCCCCGGTTAGGGTTGCCAAGATTCTTTATCCACCACATTTCTATTACTAAATCCCACTGCACATTGGGCAAGACAACTTCGCTTCACGTAGAGGCTGGGCCCACAAACCGAGGGCGTAGGGCTTCTGACCAGGTCTCCGTCGCTCCAGCGCCCATCACTTTTGAACCGTAAGGATTTACGCGGCACACAGCATACTGTTGGAAAGCTCCCCGAGAGCTCTACGACGGGGGCAACCAGCCAGCTAGGCTGTGCTCGTTTTGGGAGCCCAAAATTGAATGTTTTCATCAGTTTCGGACCACATTTCTTCTTTTGTTCTATTTTTTCGTCCCGGATCGTACGTTGTGAGTTGTTAAAAGCACAACAACCTAACTCGCGGGATATTACAGGACCCTACAATGCGTCGATATCACGTCTTATGAGGATGCTGCGTTGTTGAAGCGGATGGGTTGTCGTTAGGCCCATTGGGCCTTTTGAATGGCCCATCTCTCTTGTCTGGGACTGTGAACTGTCAACACATAAAGGATTCATGTCCTCAACATGACGGGTATGATCATACCAGCACTAATGCATCGGATCCCATTACAACTCCGAAGTTAAGCGTGCTTGGGAGAGAGTAGTACTAGGATGGGTGACCGCCTGGGAAGTCCTCATGTTGCACCCCCCTGTTCAATTTTTTTTCACCCGGTTAGGGTTGCCAAGATTTTTTATCCACCACATTTCTATTAACGAATCCCACGGCACCTTGGGCAAGACAACTTTGCTTCACGTAGAGGCTGGGCCCGCAAACCGAGGGCGTAGGGCTTGTGACCAGGTCTCCGTCGCTCCGGTGCCCATAACTTTTGATTCGTAAGGAGTTACGCGGCGCATAGCATACCGTTGGAAAGCTCTCCAAGAGCTCTATGACGGGGACAACAAGCTTGCTAGGCTGCGCCCGTTTTTGGAGCCCAAAATTGAATGTTTTCATCAGTTTCAGGCCACTTTTCTTCTTTTGCTCGATTTTTTCATCCCGGATCGTACGTCGTGGGCTGTTAAAAGGACGACAACCTAACTCATGGGATATTAGAGGGCCCTACAATGTGTTGATATCACGTCTTGTGAGGATGCTGCGTTGTTGAAGTGGATGGGTTGTCGTTAAGCCCTTTGGGCCTTTTGAATGGGCCATCATTCTGGGATGGGACTGTGAACCGTCAACACATAAAGGATTTGTGCCCACAACATAACGGGTGCGATCATACCAGAACTAATGCACCGGATCCCATCAGAACTCTTAAGTTAAGCGTGCTTGGGCGAGAGTAGTACTAGGATGGGCAACCCCCTGGGATGACCTCGTGTTGCACCCCCCCTTTTCAATTTTTTTTTCCCCGGTTAGGGTTGCCAAGAACCTTTACCCACCCCATTTCTATTACCGAATCCCACAACACCTCGGGCAAGACAACTTCGATTCACGTAGAGGCTGGGCCCGCAAACCAAGGGTGTAGGGCATGTGACCAGGTCTCTGTCGCTCCGGTGCTAATAACTTTTGATCCGTAAGGAGTTACGCGCCGCACAGCATACCGTTGGAAAGCACTCCAAGAGCTCTACGAGGGGCGCGGCAAGCTTGCTCCGTTTCGCCCATTTTTGGAGCCCAAAATCGAACGTTTTCTTCAATTTCTGGCCACTTTTCTTCTTTTGCTATGTTTTTTCATCCCGGATCGTACGTTGTGATTTGTTAAAAGGACGAGAGCCTAACTCGCGGGATATCACAAGGCCCTACAACGCGTTGGTATCACGGCTTACGAGGATGATGGTTTGTTGAAGTAGATGGGTTGTCGTTAAGCCAATTGGGCCTTTTGAATGGGCATCTCTCTATGCTGGGACAGTGAATTGTCAAGACATAAAGGATTTGTGCCCTCAATATGTCGGGTGCGATCATACCAGCACTAATGCATCGGATCCCATCAGAACTCTGAAGTCAAGCATGCTTGGGCGAGAGTAGTACTAGGATGGGTGACCCCCTGGGAAAAAAGTCCTCATGTTGCACCCCCCTTTTCAATGTTTTTTGCCCCGGTTAGGGTTGCCAAATTCTTTATCCACCACATTTCTATTACCAAATCCCACGACACCTTGGGCAAGACAACTTCGCTTCACGTAGAGGCTAGGCCCACAAACCGAGGGCAAAGGGCTTGTGACCAGGTCTCCGTCGCTACGGTGCCCATAACTTTTGATCCGTAAGGAGTTACGCAGCGTACAGCATACCGTTGGAAAACTCTTGCTCGACTGCGCCCATTTTTGGAGCCCTAAATCGAACATTTTCATCAGTTTCAGCCCTAACTCGCGGGACATTAAACGGCCCTACAACATGTCGATATCACGTCAAGGATGCTGCGTTGTTGAAGTGGATGGGTTGTCGTTAAGCCCTTTGGGGCTTTCAAATGGGCCATCTCTCTGCGCTGGGACTGTGAACCGTCAACACATAAATGATTTGTGCCCTCAACATGACGGGTGCGATCATATCAGCACTAATGCACTGGATCCCATCAGAAGTCCGAAGTTAAGCGTGCTTGGGCGAGAGGAGTACTAGGATGGGTGACCCCTTGGGAAGTCCTCGTATTGTACCCCCCTTTTCAATTTTTTTTACCGCGGTTTGGGTTGCCAAGATACTTTTTCCACCATATTTCTATTTTTGAATCCCACGGCACCTTGGGCAAGACAACTTCGCTTCATATAGAGGCTGGGCCTGCAAACCAAGGGCGTGGGGCATGTGACCTGGCTTCCGTCGCTACGTTGACCATAACTTTTAATCTGAAAGGAGTTACGCGACGCACAGCATACCGTTGGAATGCTCTACGAGAGCTCTATGATTGGGGCAGCAAGGCTGCTCAGCTGCGCCCATTTTTGGACCCCAAAATCGAATGTTTTCATCAGTTTCTTCTTTTGCTATGTTTTTCGTCCTGGATCATACGTCGTGAGCTACTAAAATGACGACAACCTAACTCGCAGGATATTACTGGGCCCTATAATGCGTCGATATCACATCTTACGAGGATGCTACGTTGTTGAAGCGGATGGATTTTCGTTAAGCCCGTTGGGCCTTTTGAATGGGCCATCTCGCTAGGCTGGGACTGTGTACTGTCAACACATAAAGGAATTGTGCCCACAACATGACGGGTGCGATCATACCAGCACTAATGCACCGTATCCCATCAGAACTCTGAAGTTAAGCATGCTTGCGCGAGAGTAGTACAAGGATGGGTGACCCCTTGGGAAGTCCTCGTGTTGCGCCCCGCTTATCAATTTTTTTTTCCCCGGTTAGGGTTGCCAAAATACTTTATCCGCCACATTTCTACTACCGAATCCCACTGCACCTTGGACAAGACAACTTCGCTTCACGTAGAGGCTGGGCCTGCAAACCGAGGTCGTAGGGCTTGTGACCAGGTCTCTGTCGCTCCGGTGCCCGTAACTTTTGATTCGCAAGGAGTTACGTGGCGCACAGCATACCGTTAGAAAGCTCTCCAAAAGCTCTACGCCGGGGACAGCAAGCCTGCTTGGCTGCGCCCATTTTTCGAGCCCAAAATTGAACATCTTCATCTGTTTCGGGCCACTTTTCTTATTTTGTTCTATTTTTTCATCCTGGATCGTACGTTGTGAGCTATTAAAAGGACAACATGCTAACTCGAGGGATATGTTAGGGCCCTACAATGCATCGATGTCACGTCTTACGAAGATGCTGCGTTGTTGAAGCTGATGGGTTGTCATTAAGCCTATTGGGCCTTTTGAATGGGCCATCTCTCTGGGCTGGGACTGTGAACAGTCAACACACAAAGGATTTGTGCCCTCAACATGATGGGTGCGATTATACCAGCACTAATGCACCAGATCCCATCAGAACTCTGAAGTTAAGTGTGCTTGGGCGAGAGTAGTATTAGGATGGGTGACCCCCTGGGAAGTCCTCGTGTTGCACCCCCCTTTTCAATTTTTTTTGCCCCGGTTAGGGTTGACAAGATTTATTATCCACCACATTTCTATTACCAAATCCTACAGCACCTTGGGCATGACAACTTCGCTTCCCGTAGTGGCTGGGCTCGCAAACCTTGGGCGTAGAGCTTGTGACCAGGTCTCCGTCACTCCAGTGCCTATAACTTTTGATCCGTAAGGAGTTACGCGACACACAGCATACCGTTGGAAAGCTTTTCGAGTACTCTACGACGGGGGCAACAAGCCTGCTCAGCTGTGCCTATTTTTGGAGCCCAAAATCAAACGTTTTCATCATTATCGGGCCACTTTTCTTCTTTTGCTTTGTTTTTCCTTCCTGGATCGCACGCCGTGAGCTGTTAAAAGGACGACAACCAAACTTGTGGGACATTAGGGGGCCCTACAATGCTTCGATATCACGTCTTGCGAGGATGTAGCGTTGTTGAAGTGGATGGGTTGTCGTTAAGCCCTTTGGGCCTTTTGAATGGGCCATCTCTCTGGGCTGGGACTGTGAACCGTCAACACATAAGGGATTTTCGCCTTCAACATGATGGGTGTGATCATACCAGCACTAATGCACAAGATCCCATCAGAACTCCGAAGTTAAGCGTGTTTGGACGAGAGTAGTACTAAGATGGGTGACCCCCTGGGAAGTTCTCATGTTGTACCCCCCTTTTCAATTTTTTTTGCCTCGGTTAGAGTTGCCAAGATACTTTATCCACAACATTTCTATTACCGAATCCCACGGCACCTTGGGCAGGACAACTTCGCTTCCCGTAGAGGCTGGGACCGCAAACCGAGCGTGTAGGGCTTATAACCAGGTCTCCGTCGCTCCGGTGCCCATAACTTTTGATCATTAAGGAGTTACACGGCACACAACATACCGTTGGTAAGCTCTCCGAGAGTTGTATGATGGTGGCAGCAAGCCTGCTCGGCTGCACCCATTTTTGGAGAACAAAATCGAATGTTTTCATCAGTTTCGAGAAGTTTTTCTTCTTTTGTTCTGGTTTTCCGTCCCGGATTGTATGTTGTGAGCTGTTAAAAGGACAACAACCTAACTCGTGGGATATGACAGGGCACTAAAACGCGTCGATATCACGTCTTACGAGGATGCTACGTTGTTGAAGCAGATGGGTTGTCGTTAACCCCATTGGGCCTTTTGAATGGGCCATCTCTCTGGACTGGGACTGTGAACCGTCCAAACATAAAGGATTTATGCCCTCAATATGACGGGTGCGATCATACCAGCACTAATGCACCGGATTCCATCAGAAGTCCGAAATTAAGTGTGCTTGGGTGATAGTAGTACTAGGATGGGTGACCCCATGGGAAGTCCTCGTGTTGCACCCCCCTTGTCAATTTTTTTTGCTCCGGTTAGGGTTGCCAAGATACTTTATCCACCACATTTCTATTACCGAATCGCACGGCACTTTGGGCAAGACAACTTCGCTTCACGTAGAGGCTAGGCCCGTATACTGAAGGCGAAGGGCTTGTGACAAGGACTCTGTCGCTCCGGTGCCCATAACTTTTGATCCGTAACGAGTTACACGGCGCACAACATAGCGTTGGAAATCTCTCCGAGAGCTCTATGACAGGGGCCACAAGCCTACTTTGCTGTGCCCCTTTTTGGAGCCCAAAATTGAATGTTTGCATCAATTTCTGGCCACTTTTCTTCTTTTGCCCTGTTTTTTTGTCTCCGATCGTACGTTGTGAGATGTTTAAAGGATGACAACCTAATTCGCGGGATATTACCGGGCCCTACAATGCGTCGATATCACGTCTTATGAGGATGCTGCGTTGTTGAAGCGGATGGGTTGTCGTTAAGCCCATTGGGCCTTTTGAATGGGCCATCTCTGTGGGCTGGGACTGTGAACTGTCAACACATAAAGGATTTGTGCCCTCAACATGATGGGTGCGATCTTACTAGCACTAATGCACCAGATCCCAACAGAACTCCGAAGTTAAGCATGATTGGGCGAGAGTAGTACTAGGATGGGTGACCCCCTGGGAAGCCCTCGTGTTGCACCCCCCTTTTCAATTTTTTTTGCCCCGGTTAGGGTTGTCAAGATTCTTTATCCACCATATTTCTATTACCGAATGGCACGGCACTTTGGGCAAGACAACTTCGCTTCATGTAGAGGCTAGGCCCGTATACCGAAGGCGAAGGGCTTGTGACCAGGACTCTGTCGCTCCGGTGCCCTTAACTTTTGATCCGTAAGGAGTTACGCAGCGCACAACATAGCGTTGTAAATCTCTCCAAGAGCTCAATTATGGGGGCAGCAAGCCTTCTCGGCTGCGCCCGTTTTTGGACCCCAAAATCAAACGTTTTCATCATTTTCGGGACACTTTTCTTCTTTTGCTCTATTTTTTTGTCACAGATTGTACGTCGTGAGCTGTTAAATGTATGACAATCTAACTCACGGGATATTACAGGGCCCTACAATGCGTCGACATCACATATTACAAGGATGCTACGTTTTTTAAGCGGATGGGTTGTCGTTAAGGCCATTGGGCCTTTTAAATAGGCCATCTCGCTGGACTGGGACTGTGAACCGTCAACACATAAAGGAAATTTTCCCCCAACATGACGGGTGCGATCATACTAGCACTAATGCACCAGATCCCATCATAACTCCGAAGTTAAGCGTGCTTGGGTAAGAGTAGAACTAGGATAGGTGACCCCCTGGGAAGTCCTCGTGTTGCACCCCCTTTTTAATTTTTTTTGCCCCAGTTAGGGTTGCCAAGATACTTTAACCACCACATTTCTATTACCGAATCCCATGGCACCTTGGGCAAGACAACTTCACTTCACATAGAGGCTGGGCCCGCAAACAGAGGGCGACGGGCTTGTGACCAGGTCACCGTCGCTTTGGTTCCCATAACTTTTGATCCGTAAGGAGTTACGCGGTGCACATCATACCGTTGGAAAGCTCTTCGAGAGCTCTATGATTGGGGCAGCAAGCTTGGCTGGCTGCACCAATTTTTGGAGCCCAAAATCGAACGTTTTCATTATTTTTGGGCCAGTTTTCTTCTTTTGCTCTATTTTTCCATCTCGGATTGTACGTTGTGAACTGTTAAAAGGATGACGACCTAACTCGCGGGACATTAGAGGGCCCTACAACACGTTGATAGCACGTCTTGCGACGATGCTGCGTTGTTGAAGTGGATGGGTAGTCTTTAAGCCCTTTGCGGCTTTTGAATGGGCCATCTTTCTAGGCTGGGACTGTGAACCGTCAACACATAAAGGATTTCTGCCTTCAACATGACGGGTGCGATCATACCAGCACTAATGCACTGTATCCCATCAGAACTCCGAAGTTAAGCGTGGTTGGGCGAGAGTTGTACTAGGATGGGTGACCCCCTGGGAAGTCATCGTGTTGCACCCCCATTTTCAATTTTTTTAGCCCTGGTTGGGGTTGCCAAGATTCTTTATCCACCACATTTCTATTACCAAATCCCACAGCACCTTGGGCAAGACAACATCATTTCACGTAGAGGCTGGGCCCGCAAACCGTGGGTGAAGGGCTTGTGACTAGGTCTCCGTCGCTTCGGTGCCCATAACTTTTGATCCGTAAGGAGGTACGCAGCGTACAACATACCGTTAGAAAGCTCTCCGAGAGCTCTATTACGGGGGCAGCAAGCCTGCTCAGCTGGAGCCTAAAATTGAACGTTTTCATCATTTTCGGGCCACTTTTCTTCCTTTGCTCTATTTTTTCATCCCGGATCATACGTCATGAGCTGTTAAAAGGATGACAACCTAACTCACGGGACATTAGAGGGCCCTACAACACGTCGATATCACGTCTTGCGAGGATGCTGCGTTGATGAAGTGGATGGGTTGTCGTTAAGGCCATTGGGCCTTTTGAATAGGCCATCTCGCTGGGCTGGGACGGTGAACCGTCAACACATAAAGGAATTGTGCCCTCAGCATGACGGGTGCGATCATGCTAGCCCAATTGCACCGGATCCTCCCAGAACTCCGAAGTTAAGCGTGCTTGGGCAAAAGTAGTACTAGGATGGGTGACCCCTTGGGAAGTCGTCGTGTTGCACCCCCTTTTTCAAGTTTTTTTGCCCTGGTTAGGGTTGCCAAGATACTTTATCCACCACATTTCTATTACCAAATCCCACGGCACCTTGGCAAGACAACTTCACTTCACGTAGAGGCTGGGCCCGCAAACCGAGGGCGTAGGGCTTGTTACCAGGTCTCTGTCGCTCCGGTGCCCATAACTTTTGATCTGTAAGGAGTTATGCGGAGCATAACATACCGTTGGAAAGCTCTCCGAGAGTTATACGATGGAGGCAACAAGTCTACTCAGCTGCGCCCATTTTTGGAGCCTAAAATCGAACATTTTCATCAGTTTCGGGCCACTTTTCTTTTTTTGCTCTGTTTTTCCGTTCTGCATTGTTCGTTGTGAGCTGTTAAAAGGGTGACACCCTAACTCGTGGGATATTACAGGGCCCTACAATGCGTCGATATCTCGTCTTACGAGGATGCTGGGTTGTTGAAGCGGATGGGTTGTCATTAAGCCCATTGGGCCTATTGAATGGGCCATCTCTCTGGGCTATGACTGTGAACTGTCAACACATAAAGGATTTGTGCCCTCAACATGACGGGTGCGATCATACCAGCACTAATGCACCAGATCCCATCACAACTCCGAAGTTAAGCGTGCTTGGGCGAGAGTAGTACTAGGATGTGTGACCCCTTGGGAAGCCCTCGTGTTGCCCCCCCCTTTTCAATTTTTTTTGCCCCAGTTAGGGTTGCCAAGATACTTTATCCACTACATTTCTATTACCGAATGCCACGACACCTTGGGCAAGACAACTTCGCTTCACGTAAAGGATGGGCCCGTAAACCGAGGGCGAAGGGCTTGTGACCAGGTCTCCGTTGCTCTGGTGCCCATAACTTTTGATCCGTAAGAAGTTACGCGGCGCATAGCAAACCGTTGGAAAGCTCGCCGAGAGATCTATGACGGGGGCAGCAAGCCTACCCAGCTGCGCCCATTGTTGGAGCCCAAAATCGTACGTTTTCATAATTTTTAGGCCAGTTTTCTTCTATTGGTCTGTTTTTCTATCCCGGATCTCATGTCGTGAGCTGTTAAAAGGGCGACAACCTAACTCTTGGAACATAAGAGGGCCCTACAACGCGTCGATATCACGTCTTGCGAGGATGCTGCGCTGTTGAAATGGATGGGTTGTCGTTAAGCCCTTTGGGCCTTTTGAATGGGCCATCTCTCTGGCTAGGACTGTGAACCGTCAACACGTAAAGGATTTGTGCCCACAACATGATAGGTGCGATCATACCGGCACTAATACACCGGATCCCATCAAAACTCCGAAGTTAAGCGTACTTGGGCGAGAGTAGTACTAGGATGGGCGTCCCCATGGCAAATCCTCGTGTTGCACCCCCCATTTTCAATTTTTTTTGCCCCGGTTATGGTTGCCAAGATACTTTAACCACCACATTTCTATTACAGAATCCCACGGCACCTTGGGCAAGACCACTTCGCTTCACGTAGTGGCTGGGCTCGTAAACCGAGGGCGAAGGGATCGTGACCAGGTCTCCGTCGCTTCGGTGCCCATAACTTTTGATCCGTAAGGAGTTAAACGCCGCACAGCAAACCGTTGGAAAGCTCTCAAAGAGCTCTATGACGCGGGCAATAAGCCTGCTTGGCTGAGCCCTTTTTAAGAGCCCAAATTTAAAATTTTTCATCAGTTCTGGGCCACTTTTCCTCTTTTGCTCCGTGTTTTCGTCCCGGATCGTACATTGTGAGATGTGAAAACGACGATAACCTAACTCACAGGATATGACAGGGCCCTACAACGCATTGATATCATGACTTACGAGGATGTTGTGTTGTTGAAGTGGATGGGTTGTCGTTAAGCCCATTGGGCCTTTTGAATGGGCCATCTCTCTGGGCTGCGACTGTGAACTGTCAACACGTAAAGGATTTGTGCCCTAAACATGATGGGTGCGATCATACCAGTACTAATGCACCGTGTCCCATCAGAACTCTGAAGTTAAGTGTGCTTGGGCGAGAGTAGTACTAAGATGGGTGACCCCCTGGGAAGTCCTCATGTTGCACCCCCCTTTTTAATTTTTTTTGCCCTGGTTAGGGTTGCCAAGATACTTTATCCATCACATTTCTATTACCGAATCCCACGGAAACTTGGGCATGACGACTTCGCATCACGTAGAGGCTGGGCCCGCAAACCAAGGGCGAAGGGCTTGTGACTAGGTCACCGTCGCTCAAGTGCCCATAACTTTTGATCCGTAAGGAGTTATGCGACGCACAGCATACCGTTGGAAAGCTCTCCGAGAGCTCTATGACGAGTGCAGCCTGCTTGCCTAGCAGCGCCGATTTTTGGACCCCAAAATTGAACATTTTCATCATTTTTGGGCCATTTTTCTTCTTTTGCTCTGTTTTTCCATCCCGGATCGTACGTCGTGAGCTGTTAAAAGGACGACAACCTAACTCGTGGGACATTAGAGGGCCCTACAACGCGTCGATATCATGTCTTGCGAGGATGCTGCGTTGTTGAAGTGGATGGGTAGTCTTTAAGCCCATTGGGCCTTTTGAATGGGCCATCTCTCTAGGCTGCAACTGTGAACCATCAACACATAAAGGATTTGTGCCCTCAACATGACGGGTGCGATCATACCATCACTAATGCACCGGATCCCATCAGAACTCCGAAGTTAAGCGTGGTTGGGCGAGAGTCGTACTTGGATGGGTTACCCCCTGGGAAGTCCTCGTGTTGCACCTCCCATTTCAATTTTTTTTGCCCCGGTTGGGGTTGCCAAGATTCTTTATCCACCATATTTCTATTACCGAATCCAACGGCACCTTAGGCAAGACATCTTCGCTTCACGTAGAGGCTGGGCTCGCAAACCGTGGGCGAAGGTCGTGTGACTAGGTCTCCGTCGCTCCGTTGCCCATAACTTTCGGTCCGTAAGGAGTTACGCGGCGCACAGCATACCGTTGGAAAGGTCTCCGGGAGTTCTATTACTGAGGCAGCAAGCTTGCTCAGCTGCGCCCATTTTTGGAGCCCAAAATTGAACGTTTTCATAAATTTTGGGCCACTTTTCTACTTTTGCTCTGTTTTTCCGTCCTGGATTGTATGTCGTGAGCTGTTAAAAGGACTACAACCTAACTCACAGGATATTTCTGGGCCCTATAATACGTCAATATCACGGCTTACGAGGATGCTACGTTATTGAAGCGGATGGGTTGTCGTTAAGCCCATTGGGCCATTTGAATAGGCTATCCTACTGGGCTGGGATTGTGAACCGTCAACACATAAAGGAATTGTGCCCTCAACATGACAGGTGCGATCATACCAGCACTAATGCACCGGATCCCATTAGAACTCCGAAGTTAAGCGTGCTTGGGCGAGAGTAGTACTAGGATGGGTGTCCCCCTGGGAAGTCCTCATGTTGCACCCCGATTTTCAATTTTTTTGCCTTGGTTAGGGTTGCCAAGATACTTTATCCACCACATTTCTATTACCGAATCCCACGGCACCTTGGCCAAGACAACTTCGCTTCACGTAGAGGCTGGGCCCGCAAACCGAGGGCGAAGGGGTTATGACCAAGTTACCGTCGCTCTGGTGCCCATAACTTTTGATTCGTAAGGAGTTATGCGGCGCACGACATACCGTTGGAAAGCTCTCCGAGAGCTCTATGACTAGGGCAGCAAGCTTGCCTAGCTGCGCCTGTTTTTGGAGCTCAAAATCGAATGTTTTCATCATTTTGGGCTATTTTTCTTCTTTTGCTTTGTTTTTCCACCCGGATCGTGCGTCGTGAGCTGCTAAAAGGACGACAACCTAACTCACGGGACATTAGAGGGCCCTACAACGCGTCAATATCACGTCTTGCGAGGATGCTGCGTTGTTGAAGTGGATGGGTAGTCTTTAAGCCCTTTGGGGCTTTTGAATTGGCCATCTCTCTGGCCTGGGACTGTGAACCGTCAACACATAAATGATTTGTGCTCTCAACATGACGGGTGCGATCATACAAGCACTAATGCACTGGATCCCATCAGAACTCTGAAGTTAAGCGTGGTTGGGCGAGAGTCGTACTAGGATGGGTGACCCCTTGGGAACTCCTCGTGTTGCACCCCCCCTTTTCAATTTTTTTCCCCGGTTAGGGTTGCTAAGATACTTTATCCACCACATTTCTCTTACCGAATCCCACGAAACCTTGGGCAAAACCACTTCGCTTCATGTAGAGGTTGGTCCCGTAAACCGTGGGCGAAGGGCTTGTGACTAGGTCTCCGTCGCTCCGGTGCCCATAACTTTTAATCCGTAAGGAGTTACGCGGCGCACAGCATACCGTTGGTAATTTCTCCGAGAGTTCTGCGACGGGGGCAGTAAGCTTGCTCAGCTGCGCCCATTTTTGGATGCGAAAATTGAACGTTTTCATCATTTTCGGGCCACTTTTCTACTTTTGCTGTGTTTTTCCATCCTGGATCGTACGGCGTGAGATGTTAAACGGACAACAACCTAACTCTCGGGATATTTTTGGTCCCTATAATGCGTAGATATCACGGCATACGAGGATGCTGCATTGTTGAAGCGGATGGGTTGCCGTTAAGCCCATTGGGCCTTTTGAATAGGCCATCCTGCTGGGCTGGGACTGTGAACCGTCAACACAAAAAAGGAATTGTGCCCTCAACATGACGGGTGCGATCATACCAGCACTAATGCACCGGATCCCATCAGAACTCCGAAGTTAAGCGTGCTTGGGCGATAGTAGTACTAGGATGGGTGACCCCCTGGGAAGCCCTCGTGTTGTACCCCCATTTTCAATTTTTTTGCCCCGGTTAGGGTCGCCAAGATACTTTATCTACCACATTTCTCTTACCGAATCCCACGGCACCTTGGCCAAGACAACTTTGCTTGACGTAGAGGCTGGGCCCGCAAACCCAGGGCGTAGGGCTTGTGACCAGGTCTCCGTCGCTCCGGTGCCTATAACTTTTGATCCGTAAGGAGGTACGCGTCGCACAGAATACCATTGGAAAGCTCACCGAGAGCTCTATGATGGGGGCAACAAGCCTGCTTAGCTGCGCCTATTTTTGGAGCCCAAAATTGAATGTTGGCAAGACAACTTTGCTTCACGTAGAGGCTAGGCCCGCAAACCGAGGGCGTAGGGCTTGTGACCAGGTCTCCGTTACTCCGGTGCCCATAACTTTTGATCCGTAAGGAGTTACGCGACGCATAGATTACCGTTGGTAAGCTCTCCGAGAGCTCTACAATGGGGACAGCAAGCCTGCTCGGCTGCGCACGTTTTTGGAGAACAAAATCGAACGTTTTCATCAGTTTCGGAAAACTTTTCTTCTTTTGCTCTGTTTTTCCATCCCGGATCGTACGTTGTGAGCTGTTAAAAGGACGAAAACCTAACTCGCGGGATATGACAGGGCCCTACAACGCGTTGATATCACGTCTCACGAGGATGCTGCGTTGTTGAAGGGGATGGGTTATCGTTAAGCCCTTTGGGCCTTTTGAATGGGCCATCTCTCAGGGCTGGGACTATGAACCGTCAACACATAAAGGATTTGTGCCCATAACATGATGGGTGCGATCATACTAGCACTAATACACAAGATCCCATCAGAACTCCGAAATTAAGCGTGCTTGGGCAAGAGTAGTACTAGGATGGGTGACCCCTGGGAAGTCCTCGTGTTGCACCCCCCTTTTCAATTTCTTTTTCCCCGGTTAGGGTTGCCAAAATTCTTTATCTACCACATTTCTATTACCGAATTCCACTGCACCTTGGGCAAGACAACTTCACTTCACATAGAGGCTGGGCCCCCAAACCGAGGGCGTAGGGCTTGTGACCACGTCTCTGTCGCTCCGGTGCCCAGAACTTTTGATCCGTAAGGAGTTATGCTGTGCACAGCATACCTTTGGAAAGCTCTCCGGGAGCTCTACGAGGAGGCCAGCAAGCCTGCTCAGCTGCGCCTTTTTTTGGAGAACAAAATCGAACATTTTCATCATTTTTGGGCCACTTTTCTTCTTTTGCTCCGATGCCCATAACTTTTGATCCGTAATGAGTTACGTGACACACAGCATACCGTTGGAAATCTTTCTGAGACCTCTACGACGGGGGTAGCAAGCTTGCTCATGTATGCCCTTTTTGGAGCCCAAAATCGAATGTTTGCATTAATTTCGGGCCACTTTTCTTCTTTTGCTCTGTTTTTCCATCCCGGATCGTACGTAGTGAGTTGTTAAAAAGACAACAACCTAATTTGAGGGATATTACAGGGCACTACAATGCGTCAATATCATGCCTTATGAGGATGATGCGTTGTTGAAGCGGATGGGTTGTCGTTAAGCACATTGGGCATTTTGAAGGGGCCATCTCTCTGGGCTGGGACTGTGAACTATTAACACATAAAGGATTTGAGCCCCCAACATGACGGGCGCGATCATACCAGAACTAATGCACCAGATCCCATCAGAACTCCGAAATTAAGCGTTCTTGGGCAAGGGTAGTACTAGGATGGGTGACCCCTTGGGAAGTCCTTGTGTTGCACCCCTTTTTCAATTTTTTTTTCCCCGGCTAGGGTTGACAAGATTCTTTATCCACCACATTTCTATTACCGAACCCCACGGCACCTTGGGCAAGACAACTTCGCTTCACATAGAGGTTGGGCTCTCAAACCGAGGGCATAGGGCTTGTGACCAGGTCGCCGTCGCTCTGGGGCCCATAACTTTTGATCCGTAAGGAGTTACGCGACACACAACATTCCGTTGGAAAGCTCTTCGAGAGCTCTACGATCAGAGTAGTAAGCCTGCTCGGCTGCTGCCATTTATGGAGCCCAAAATCGAGCATTTTCAATAGTTTCGGTCCAATTTTCTTCTTTTGCTCTATTTTTTCGTGCCGGATCACACGTTGTGAGCTGTTAAAAGGACGACAACCTAACTCGCGGGATATGACAAGGCCCTACAATGCGTCGGTGTCACGTCTTATGAGGATGCTGCGTTGTTGAAGTGGATTGGTTGTCGTTAAGCCATTGGGCCTTTTGAATGGGCCATCTCTCTGGGATGGGACTGTGAACCGTCAACACATAAAGGATTTGTGCCCTGAACATGACGGGTGCGATCATACCAGCACTAATGCACCGGATCACTTCAGAACTCCGAAGTTAAGCGTGCTTGGGCGAGAGTAGTACTAGGATAGATGACCCCTTTGGAAGTCCTCGTGTTGCACCCCCCTTTTCAATTTCTTTTTCCCCCGGTTAGGGTTGCCAAGATTCTTTATCCACCACATTTTTATTACCGAATCCCACAGCACCTTGGGCAAGACAACTTCGCTTCACATAGAGGTTGGGCCCACAAACCGATGGCGTAGGGCTTGTGACCAGGTCTCTGTCGCTCCGGTGCCCATAACTTTTGAACCGTAGGGAGTTACGTAGCACACAGCATATCGTTGGAAAGCTCTCCGGGAGCTCTACGACAAGGGCAGCCAGCTTGCTAGGCTGCGCCCCTTTTTGAGTCCAAAATTGAATATTTTCATCAGTTTCAGGCCATTTTTTTCTTTTGCTCTATTTTTCCATCCCGGATCATACGTTGTGAGTTGTTAAAAGGACAACAACCTAACTCGCAGGATATTGCAAGGCCCTACAACACGTCGATATCACGCCTTACGAGAAAGCTGCGTTGTTGAAGCGGATAGGTTGTCATTAGGCCCATTGGGCCTTTTTAATGGGTCATCACTCTAGGCTGGGACTGTGAACTATCAACATATAAAGGATTCGTGCCCTCAACATGACGGGTGCGATCATACCAGCACTAATGCACCGGATCCTATCAGAACTCCGAAGTTAAGCGTGCTTGGGCGAGAGTAGTACTAGGATGGGTGACTGCCTAGGAAGTCCTCGTGTTGCACCCCCCTTTTCAATTTTATTTGCCCCGGTTAGGGTTGCCAAGATTATTTATCCATCCACATTTCTATTACCGAATCCCACAGCACCTTGGGTAAGACAACTTCGCTTCACGTTGAGGCTGGGCCCCCAAATCGAGGGCGTAGGGCTTGTGACCAGGTCTCTGTCGCTCCGGTGCCTATAACTTTTAATTCGTAAGGAGGTACGTGGCACATAGCATTCCGTTGGAAAGCTCTCTGAGAGCTCTACGATGGGGTCAGCAAGCCTGCTTGACTGCGGTCATTATTGGAGTCCAAAATTGAGCATTTTCATCAGTTTCGGGCAATTTTTCTTCCTTTGCTCTGTTTTTCCGTCCCGGATCATATGTTGTGAGCTGTTGAAAGGACGACAACCTAACTCGCGGGATATGACAGGGCCCTACAACGCGTCGATATCACGTCTTACGAGGATGCTACATTGTTGAAGCGGATGGGTTGTCGTTAAGCCCATTAGGTCTTTTGAATGGGCCATCACTCTGAACTGGGACTGTGAACCGTCAACACATAAAGGATTTGTGCCCTCAATATGATGGGTGCGATCATACCAGCACTAATGTACCAGATCCCATCAGAAGTCCGAAGTTAAGTGTGCTTGGGCAAGAGTAGTACTCGGTTGGGTGACCCCTTGGGAAGTCCTCATGTTGTAAACCCCTATTCAATTTTTTTGCCTCGGTTAGCGTTGCCACGATTCTTTATCCACCACATTTCTATTACCGAATCCCACGGCACCTTGGGCAAGACAACTTCGCTTCACGTAGAAGCTGGGCCCGTAAACCGAGGGCGTAAGGCTTATGACCAGGTCTCTGTCGCTCCAGTGCCCATAACTTTTGATCCGTAATGAGTTACGCGGCACACAGTATACCGTTGGAAAGCTCTCCGAGTGCTCTACGATGGGGGTAGTAAGCCTGCTCAGCTGCTGCCATTTTTAGTGCCCAAAATCCAACATTTTCATCAGTTTCGGGCAATTTTCCTTCTTTTGCTCTGTTTTTCCAATTCAGATCATACGTTCTAAGCTGTTAAAAGGACGACAACCTAACTCGCGGGATATGACAGGGCCCTGTTGAAGCGGATAGCATGTCGTTAAGCCCATTGGGTCTTTTAAATGGGACATCTCTCTGGACTAGGACTGTGAAGCGTTAACACATAAGGGTTTTGTGCCCTCAATATGACGGGTGCGATTATACGCGCAGTAATGCATCAGATCCCATCAGAACTCTGAAGTTAAGCATGCTTGGGCGAGAGTAGTACTAGGATGGGTGACCCCTTGGGATGTCCTCGTGTTGCACCCCACTTTTCAATTTTTTTTTGCACCAGTTAGGCTTGACAAGATTCTTTATCCACCACATTTCTATTACTGAATCCCACAGCACCATGGGCAAGACAACTTCGCTTCACGTAGAGGTTGGGCCGACAAACCGGGGCCGCAGGGCTTGTGACCAGGTCTCCGTCACTCCGGTGCCCATAGCTTTTGATCCGTAAGGAGTTACACGGTGCCAGCATTCTGTTGGAAAGCTCTCTGAGACCACTACGACGTGGGCAGCAAGCTTGCTCGACTGCGCCCATTTTTGGGGCCCAAAATTGAGCATTTTCATCAGTTTCGGGCCATTTTTCTTCTATTGCTATGTTTTTTCGTCTCGAATTATATGTTGTGAGGTGTTAAAAGGACGACAACCTAACTCACGGGATATGACAGGGCCTTACAACGCGTCGATATCACGTATTACGAGGATGCTACGTTATTGAAGCGGATGGGTTGTCGTTAAGCCCATTAGGCCTTTTGAATGTGCCATCTCTCTGGACTGGGACTATGAACTGTCAACACATAAAGGATTTGTACCCTCAATATGACGGGTGCGATCATGCCAGCACTAATACACCAAATCACTTAAGAACTCTGAAGTCAAGCGTGCTTGGGCGAGAGTAGTACTAGGATAGTTGACCCCCTAGGAAGTCCTCGTGTTGCACTAACCTTTTCAAATTTTTTTGCCCCGGTTAGAGTTGCCAAGATTCTTTATCCACCACATTTCTATTACCAAATCCCACTGCTCCTTGGGTAAGACAACTTCACTTCACGTAGAGGTTGGGCCCACAAACCGAGGGTGTAGGGCTTGTGACCAGGTCTTCGTCGCTCCGGTGCCCATCACTTTTGAAGTGTACGGAGTTACGCGGCACACATCATACCATTGGAAAGCTCTCTGAAAGCTCTACGATGAGGCCAGCCAGCCTGTTAGGCTGTGCCCATTTTTGGAACCCAAAATTGAATGTTTTCATCAATTTCGGGCCACTTTTCTTCTTTTGCTCTGTTTTTTCGTCCCGAATCATATGTTGTGAGCTATTAAAAGGACGACAACCTAACTCATAGGATATGACAGGGCCTTAGAATGTGTTAATATCACGTCGTACGAGGATGCTGCGTTGTTGAAGCGGATGGGTTGTCATTAAGCCCATTAGACCTTTTGAATGGGCCATCTCCTTGGACTGGGACTGTGAACCGTCAACACATAACGGATTTGTGCACTCAATATGACGGGTGTGATCATACCAGCACTAATGCACTGGATCACTTCAGAACTCCGAAGTTTAGCGTGCTTGGGCGACAGTAGTACTAGGATAGTTGACCCCCTAAGAAGTCCTCGTGTTGCACCCACCTTTTCAATTTTTTTGCCCCGGTTAGGGTTGCCTAGATTCTTTATCCACCACATTTCTATTACCGAATCCCACTGGACATTGGGCAAGACAACTTCGCTTCACGTAGAGGTTGGGCACATAAACCGAGGGCGTAAGGCTTGTGACCAGGTCTTCGTCGCTCTGGTGCCCATCACTTTTCAACCGTAAGGAGTTACGCGTCATACAGCATACCGTTGGAAAGCTCTCTGAGAGCTCTATGACGGGGGCAGCCAGCTAGTTAGGCTGTGCCCCTTTTTGGAGCCCAAAATTGAATGTTTTCATCAGTTTTGGGTAACTTTTCTTCTTTTGCTGTGTTTTTTCATCCCGGATCATATGTTGTGAGCTATTAAAAGGACGACAACCTAGCTCATAGGATATGACCGGGCCCTACATCGTGTTGATATCAAGTCTTACGAGGTTGCTGGGTTGTTGAAGCGTATGGGTTGTCGTTATGCCCATTAGACCTTTTGAATGGGCCATCTCCCAGTACTGGGACTGTGAACCGTCAACACATAAAGGATTTGCGCCCTCAATATGACGGGTGTGATCATACCAGCACTAATGCACCTGATCACTTCAGAACACCGAAGTCAAGCGTGCTTGGGCGAGAGTAGTACTAGGATAGTTGACCCCCTACGAAGTCCTCGTGTTGCACCCACCTTTTCAATTTTTTTTGCCCCGGTTAATGTTGCCAAGATTCTTTATCTACCACATTTCTATTACCGAATCCCACTACACCTTGGGCAAGACAACTTCGCTTCACGTAGTGGCTGGGCCTGCAAACCGAGGGCGTAGGGCATATGACCAGGTCTCTGTCGCTCCGGTGCCCATAACTTCTGATCTGTAATGAGTTACGCGGCACACAGCATACCGTTGGAAAGCTCTCTGAGAGCTCTATGACGAGGGCTGCAAGACTGCTCGGCTGTGCCCCTTTTTGGAGCCCAAAATCGAATGTTTGCATCAATTTCGGGCCACTTTTCTTCTTTTGCCCTGTTTTTCCGTCCCGGATCGTATGTTGTGAGATATTAAAAGGACGACAACCTAATTCACTGGATATTACAGGGCCCTACAACGCGTTGATATCACGTCTTACGAGGATGCTGCGTTGTTGAAGCGGATGGGTTGTCGTTAAGCACATTGGGCCTTTTGAATGGACCATCTCCCTAGGCTGGGACTGTGAACTGTCAACACATAAAGGATTTGTGCCCTCAACATGACGGGTGAGATCATACCAGCAGAAATGCACCAGATCCCATCAGAACTCTGAAGTTAAGCGTGCTTGGGCGAGAGTAGTACTAGGATGGGTGACCCCATAGGAAGTCCTCGTGTTCCACCCCCCTTTTCAATTTTTTTGGGCCCGGTTAGGGTTGACAAGATTCTTTATCCACCACATTTCTATTACCGAATCCCACGGTACCTTGGGCAAGACAACTTCGCTTCACGTAGAGGCTGGGCCTACAAACTGAGGGTGCAAGGCTTGTGACCAGGTCTCCGTCGGTTCGGTGCCCATAACTTTTGATCCGTAAGGAGTTACGCGACGCACAGCAATCCGTTGGAAAGCTCTCCGAGTGCTCTACGATGGGGGCAACCAGCCTAATTGGCTGGGGCCATTTTTGGAGCCCAAAATAGAGCATTTTCATCAATTTCGGGCCATATTTCTTCTTTTGCCCTATTTTTTCGTCCCGGATCATACGTTGTGAGATGTTAAAAGGATGACAACCTTACTCGCGGGATATGACAATGCCCTACAATGCGTCAATATCACGACTTACGAGGATGCTGCGTTGTTGAAGCGGATGGTTTATCGTTAAGCCCATTGGGCCTTTTGAATGGGCCATCTCTCTGGACTGGGACTGGGAACCATCCACACATAAAGGATTTGGGCCGTCGATATGACGAGTGCGATCATACCAGCACTAATGCACCGGATCACTTCAGAACTCTGAAGTCAAGCGTGCTTGGGCGAGAGTAGCACTAGGATAGTTGACCCCTTGGGAAGTCCTCTTGTTGCACCCACCTTTTCAATTTTTTTTGCCCCGGTTAGGGTTTCCAAGATTCATTATCCACCACATTTCTATTACCGAATCCCATTGCATCTTGGGCAAGACAACTTCGCTTCACGTAGAGGCTGGGTGTCACGCCCCAACCCGGCCTATAAAGGTTAGACTAGGGTGTGATCTAAACAATCAAGTCCTTTCACATTCTTAATCATTCTAGGAGGTTTAACACTTAACGTTTTATTCTAGACTCCAAAACTTTCCGGAAATCCGGCAGCATGACGGCTGTAATTGAGCTCTTTGTTTTGACCTAAATTTTCTAACAGCCTCAAAATTTACCATTTCAAATTCAATTCCAGCTAAGATTACTATTATTCCATCAATTGAATTGCCTATTGGTTAATTCGACGTCCCGTTTGATTTATAACCTAACATGATACTATGTCTCATTTGTTCATTTATCCTCATTTCAAAATATACCTGTTGATCTTGGCTTATTAGCGAGTACCTGCTGAGATTGGATAAGTTCATTAACCTATTTCTTAACTAAGCATCATAACCTGTGATAGATACTAGCGGTAGTAAAAGCAAAACGATCATAGTAGTGTCATGTCTAGTATCAGTCTACTTAAAATAAGTACAACCCAAAATTAGACTCCAAATTACAGCGGGGGTCTTTTACATCACAAGCAACAACAACATAAGGGAAATAGTCTTTAAGTAACAAAAGTTCACAAGAAGTCACGTTCAAGCAAAACAACGATAACAAGCAATCATTCCAGAGGTTCATCATTAGGTACATTGAGCTCGGGTTCCTGTGCCTGTTCTTCTTCACCTGAAATGATGAAAGAGGGTGAGTCCTTATGAACTCAGCGAGGGGGAACGAGAAATAAGTTTGAAACTCATTTTCCGGTTAAACTTATGAAAATCCCTTTTTCAAACATGAATACAACAGAAGTACAAGTACAGAAATACAAATACAGAAACAGGAATACCAGTCTTTCCTCCCCGAGGTTCTCTAGGATCCAAGCAGGAGTACTTATACATATAATAAAAAGGATACGGTGAGCTTTTGCTCTCAGATCAGATCCAGGATCAACTGTTGCGGACGCCTTCAAATCATCCCCCAAACACACCAAGTGGGTGTACTCCGGATGTACCCCAAAATCCTACGACCCAACTCTCCGAGGAAGTCTAGCCCCCAAGCGAGAGAGGGAATGGGACCATGGTGGTCACGGTATCACCGGCAAGCCCGATGGCGCCCGGCGTCCGTGATCGCTACCATGCCGACAGGAAAGGTTGCAACCTTGTATGCAATGCACATTTATGACAGGTAATATATATCACAGAGGGAGGACAACAAAGTAGGTCACCTCCGGAGAGTCATAAGATTGCACATTGACAGATAAACAAGCAGGACACGATAAGACAGGAATTTTCACTTGAAAGGCATATAGAGTTATATGAAAATTAAACGGGCAGCCATGTAACACATGTAAAACAGGCCATATAACTCATTAAATAGTCCACGCAATCAAGTGATAAGATTACTCAACATGCAATGATATCAACATGGGTTCAAATGCAAGAAAAGCTTATTTGTCAACATGCAGTGGTCAAGATCACTTTTAAAGTTATAAAACAGTTACGGGCAGCCCACGCAACGTACAGTTTCCTCACAATATCCAATGGTTAACACTTAGCAAGAATACTTAGTCATTAGGGTTTCTATTTCATGCATAATCGTGCGATCAAAACCCTAAGTCAACTTAACATCATTCCCAAGTCATGCATCAATCAATTCATACAACCTCAAGTGCTCAAAACAGTCCACATAATGTTCCAACACCACCTTTCCAAGCAATTGGTGCCACAAAAGAGGTTACAATAGTTTTCCAAGCACATAGCTAAGTGGAACAATCACTGCAATAGGCTGTTTTCTCATGATCAATGGGGTAATCAAACAATCTCCAAATTCAGTGAATAAGATGTCAAATTAAAGCTTAAGAAGTTAACTAAAATCAGAAACAAGCCTTGCATCAATTGGAGTTCAGAATCATTAGTTATAACCGAAATAGTGAGGTAACACAAAACTGTCCAGATTTGCACACTTTTCAGAAAATGACGTTTTTGAGGTCCTTAGAGTCATTTTTAGCTTTGGTCTATTTCTTACAAAGTTGTCCAGAACTGAAACATCTAGCAGAAAACCAATTTTCATGAATTTTGGACAACATTTACTAAGTCAAATATGGTTCGTTCCACAAGGTCAGTGCATCTGCCAAAACCTGATTCATTTTTCCAGATTTCCAGATTTGGTCACATTTTAATGATTTGCCATTTTGAGGACCTTAGAGTCAAAATTTGCTTCGACCTATTTCTGGGAAAAATGTTCAAAACTTCCCAAACTAGTCACCCACCAACTTTCAAGAATTTTCAACACCATTTGCTTAGCTAAACTTACCTCGAACAGACTGGTCAGAGAGCTGTCACATAAATTCGACTTCACCTAGCATCATTTTCAAGCCAAATTCTTGCCATGCATGGTTGTTTAAGCTCATGGACGACCACATAACTCAAGTACAGAAGCAAATATGCTCATTTGTGAACATGCATGTGAAATTTCAAAGAGTTTTCAAAAGCTTTTAACCCTCACCTTTGCAATCAACCAAACTATGTTCAAAAACCCAGTTGAAGCTCAAATCTGTTCTTCTCCTTGCTTGGCTGAGATTTCAACTTGGTTTTCTCTATTTTTCCTAGCCTAGTGATCAACCTCTTAGTGCATGCATGTAGTCAAAACATGAAGAAAAGAAATGAATGTCAAGAAGCTTACCTAAAGCCGAAATGAAGCTTCAAATGCGCATGCAAGAAAAAATTTCGAACTCTAGCTTGATTGCTTGGTTTTCTTGGTGGTGTGCTTGCCTTGCTCGACCAAGTTGGGATGAGGATGAGCAAGGATGATGAGAGTTCAGCCAAGGACCGAAAAGGAGAGAGAAGGATGAGGGGAAAGAGAGTTTGTGAGAGGAAATGGGAGGAATGACAAAGAAATGATGGTCTTGGCAATTTTTGAGGTGTATGTCGGCCTTGGGCTTCAAAATTCTGCAATTTGTGTCTCCAATGTGATATTTTGAAATTGTTAGGATGGGCAAGGATGAAGTGGCCGAAAATTTGTGCAAGTGGAAGGATTTTTGAGCAATTTTTTAATGGCTTTGTGTCATAAGTTGTCTTGGCATGCATTAGAATAAAGAATTTTTTGCTCAAACCTTGTGCAAGACCATGGTATGGTCGGCCAAGGCTAATAAAATGGCTGACTTTGTGTCATCTTTTGGGTGTTGATTGTTGTGTGTTGAATTTGCAAAAAGAACAAAGAATAAAGAATAAGGAATGTCTAGTGTTTGGTGCCTTTTTGTCTTCTAGTGAATGGAATTTTGATTATTATATTGTTAGTGTATTTTGTAGAATTGTTTAATAGTCTAGTGTTTCGCGAAAGATGCTTTCTTGATTAGTGTGTAGGCACGCTTTTCTATGTTTAGGGCACGTACTTCGAGGTAGGACACGAACTACAAGACGAACGCACGTTTTTCAAGTAAACGCACGTAACTCTATATGAATGCACGAAATTCAATGCAAGGCACACAAAACTAAATACAATTCTCAAACCTAGGTCATGGAACGCAAATCTAGGTTAGGGCACACGAAGTTAGGTTTCGCACGCAAATCGAGGTCGGGCCTCACATCCTCCCCTCCTTAAAAGAATTTCGTCCCGAAATTCAATATTACCTTGTAATAATGCTGGATATTGCTGCTCCATCTGGTCTCGACTTTCCCACGTTGCTTCTTCAACTCCATGATGCTCCCACAGCACTTCCACCATCGGTATAGTTCTGTTGCGCAACTCCCGATCCTGCTGGTCTAGGATCCGAATGGGCTTTTCCTCGTAGGACAAGTTCTCCCGAAGCTGCAACGGCTCTGGCTCCAAGATATGCAACGGGTCAGGATGATACTTCCGCAGCATCGACACATGAAAGACGTCATGAATATTGGAGAGGTTCTGGGGTAGTGCTAGTCGATACGCCAACTTGCCAATCTTCTCAACTATCTCAAACGGTCCTACAAATCTCGGGCTCAACTTTCCGCCCTTGCCATGTTTAATCAGTCCCCTCCGAGGTGATATCTTCAAGAACACCCTGTCGCCAACCTCAAACTCGAGACTCCGTCTCCGTCGGTCTGCATAACTCTTCTGCCTACTCTGGGCGGTAAGCATCCGTTTCCGGATGAGGTGGATGTTATCAACAGTTTTCATCAGTTCAGGTAAAAGGGTCGGGTCAAAAGTCCTCGCCTCACCTACTTCATCCCAGTAAATTGGTGATCGACATTTCCGTCCATACAGCGCCTCAAATGGGGCCATCCCGATCGTGGCCTGATAACTATTGTTGTAGGCGAACTCTGCTAGAGATAGATATTTCTCCCAACCTTTCCCGAAGTCCAACACACATGCCCTCAGCATGTCCTCCAAAATCTGAATAGTTCTCTCCGATTGACCATCCGTATGAGGGTGATAAGCCGTGCTAAAGCTCAATTTCGTTCCCAAAGCTTCTTGCAATCTCTCCCAAAATCGGGAAGTAAAACGAGGATCCCTATCCGATACAATACTCACAGGCATCCCGTGCAATCTTACAATCTCCGCCACATACATATCTCCCAGTTTCTCAGGATTATCCTCCTTGTTTATTGGTAAAAAGTGTGCCGACTTAGTCAATCTATCTACTATAACCCAAGCGGCGTCACGACCCTTCTGTGATCTAGGCAGGTCCATAACAAAATCCATAGTGATATGTTCCCATTTCCATTGAGGAATTTCCAACGGCTGAAGTAAACCTACGGGTCGTTGATGTTCCGCTTTGACTCTCTGGCAGGTTAAACACCGTGCTACAAACTCCGCAATTTCTCTTTTCATGTTATTCCACCAATAGTGTTGCTTCAAATCCCGGTACATCTTGGTTCCACCGGGGTGAATAGTATATCTTGAATTATGTGCTTCATCAAGAATCTTCTTTTTCAGCTCTGGCTCATTGGGAACACAAACCCGGTTCCTAAACCTCCAAACACCATCGTCGTGAAACTTGAAATCTGCATTGCTTTCCTTAATCTTTTGAAATTGTTGGTCCTTCTGTTGAGCCTCTCGTAACTCAGATAATAAAGTCGATTGAACTTGGGTAGTGGCAAAAAGTAACCCCTTCTGAGTTAATTGTGGTTTCCATAGAAACGCTTCCTCCAACAACTCCTGCACCTTGACTTCCAGTTTCGCCATGCTTGCTTTTCTGCTTAAGGCATCTGCAACTACGTTCGCCTTACCGGGCACATAATTCATTGAGCAGTTATAATCATCCAAAAGCTCCATCCACCGCCTTTGCCTCATATTCAACTCCTTTTGAGAAAACAAGTATTTCAAGCTCTTATGATCGGTAAATACCTCAAATTTGTTACCCTACAGATAATGCCTCCATTTCTTGAGTGCAAACACAATAGCCGCTAACCCCAAGTCATGCGTCGGGTAATTCGTCTCATACAGTTTTGGTTTCTTAGAAGCATATGCAATAACTCTTCCATTTTGCATCAATACACATCCCAATCCTTCTTTCGAAGCATCACTATAGATTACGAAACCTTGACTCCTTTCAGGCAATGCAAGAACTGGTACAGTAGTCAATCTCTTCTTCAACTCTTGGAAGCTGTTCTCACACTTATCATCCCACACGAACTTGGTTTTCTTTTGAGTGAGCTTTGTAAGCGGTCCTGCAATCTTAGAGAAGTCCTTCACGAACCTCCGATAATAGCCGGCTAGACCAAGAAAACTCCGGACTTCCGTAACATTTTCCGGCTTCTTCCAAGACATCACTGCATCGATCTTTGCTGGATCTACCGCTATTCCCTCTTGGGATATGATATGCCCCAAAAATGCAATCTGCTGCAACCAGAATTCACATTTGCTAAACTTTGCATACAATTGGTGCTCTCGAAGTTTCTGCAGTACCAACCGCAGATGTTGCTCATGCTCCGCCTCCGATTTCGAGTATACCAAAATATCATCAATGAAGATCACCACAAATTGGTCCAAGTAGGGTTGAAACACCCTATGCATCAAATCCATAAAGGCTGCAGGGGCATTAGTTAGTCCAAAAGGCATCACTACATATTCATAGTGCCCATATCTCGTCCTGAAAGCCGTTTTAGGCACATCTTCCTTCTTGATCCGCAACTGATAATACCCTTGCCTCAAGTCGAGTTTCGAATACACTTTGGCTCCTTGCAGTTGATCAAATAACTCATCAATCAGGGGAAGTGGGTATTTATTCTTGACAGTCACTTGGTTCAATCCTCGGTAGTCAATGCATAGCCTCAACGTTCCGTCTTTCTTCTTAACAAATAGCACGGGCGCACCCCACGGTGAAGAGCTCGGTTGTACAAATCCCTTCTTCAGCAATCCTTGCAATTGGTCCTTTAATTCTTGTAGCTCGGCCGGTGCCATACGATAGGGAGCTTTTGATATCGGCTGGGCGCCAGGTAGCAATTCAATAACAAACTCGATCTCCCGATTTGGGGGCAAACCGGGTAACTCTTCAGGGAACACATCTGCATAGTCTTTGATTACAGGCATCTCCTCCAACTTAGCTTTATCCGACGGCTTGTTGATAAGGTAAGCCAAGTATCCGCTGCATCCTTTCCTCAAGGACTTCACTGCTTTTGTACATGAAATGATGGAACTCCCGGTGAAATCGCTTCGACCCATAATCTCCAGTATCGGTTGATCAGGTACCCGGAACGTTATGATCTTTGCCCGGCAATCTAGTTGGACATGATGTTTTGCCAGCCAGTCCATCCCTAAAATGACTTCGTAGTCTCGAAAAGGTAATACAATAAGATTGGCCGAGAATTCCCTATCCTTAATTTGGATTTTACATGCTTTACAAGCTGAACTAGTTACAAGCTTAGAACCCATTGGAGTACCAACTTCTACTTCAAATGACAAACATACAACTTTCAATTTCACACGTTCCACACATAATGGAGTAATAAATGAATGAGTAGCACCCGGATCAATTAACACCTTAACAGGTTGATTCAGTATGAAGAATGTACCTTCAACAACAGCGGTCTCATCTGGGATCTCCTCGCACTCGATAGCATAGGCTCGGGCCTGGACCCTGGGAACTGGAGTCTTACCTCTACCGGCTGGTTTACCCTGATTCTGCCCTGCCTGACGTTTAGGGCAATCCTTGATCTGGTGCTGATCACTGCCGTACCTCATACATCGTCCCAACTTTCTCCAACACTGGGCCTCGGTATGCCCCTTCCTGTCACAATATGAGCAGCTGACGGACTGAGTAGCAGGTGAACTACCTGTGGATCCGCGGGTGGAAGAGGCTGATGGCGCTTTAGTCGGGCCACGGTTATTCCCTGGTCTGTTCTGGCTCTGGCCCTGACTGCGACTCTGACTCTGAAACTTCCTCTGCTGACCTGGAGGCTGGTAAGGTTTCTTGCTCGGCTGACTCGAATCGGCTCCATCTAGTTTCCTCTTCTCAACTCGAGAGGCAGCAGCAAAGATAGCAGAATAAGTATCAAAATCATGAGAAGCTAACTGGTCTTGAATCTCTGGCCTCAATCCAATAGTAAATTTCCACATTTTTGCCTCCGGAGTACAAACCATATATTGAGCGTAACGGGACAGTCGATCAAAACGTGCCTCGTATTGGGCCACCGTCATGTTACCTTGGGTCAAGTGCATGAACTCCTCGATTCGCCTCTGCCTAGAAACTACAGGTACATATTTCTCCTTAAACGCCTTAACAAAATTACCCCACAAGCGAGGTGTCTGATCAGTCTCCCACAGTGCCTCTACAGTGTGCCACCAATGCTCGGCATCCCCATGCAACAGAAATACAGAAAACTCCACTTTCTCTTCATCTGTATAATCGAGTGGCCTGAAAATCTTCTCGATTTCGGATAGCCAAGCCTCGGCTTTCTCATCATCAGCTTCCCCGTAGAATTTAGATGGGCGAAAGTCAAGGAATTCCTTCATTCTGTTATGTTTCCCACAGTTACCCTCATTCTTGTTGTTGATGTTGTTATTGGCCTCACGAGCATCCTGACGCTCCATTACACGTGATACACGATCCATGGCAGTTACCATCATATTAAACATAGCTATACCGGGATTAGTCTGATAGGCGTCCCCGGTCTCTTGAGGTTCACCGCTCCTGTTAGTAGTACGGGTACTAGGGCCAGCCATCTATAGGCACAATTTATTGAAATATGATAATTAAGAATCTAATGCATAAGATATGCAACATATTATAGATACAATTCTAAAAACATTTAAGGCATATAAGTCACTTAAGCACATAGAGCATAGAAGGTACATTTAACACATAAACAAGTCATCCTAATTATCTTAGGACACAACCCATGGTCCAAGAGTTAAACCCGGCTTAAGCAATCTAAGCTCTGATACCATTCTTCTAAGGTGTCACGCCCCAACCCGGCCTATAAAGGTTAGACTAGGGTGTGATCTAAACAATCAAGTCCTTTCACATTCTTAATCATTCTAGGAGGTTTAACACTTAACGTTTTATTCTAGACTCCAAAACTTTCCGGAAATCCGGCAGCATGACGGCTGTAATTGAGCTCTTTGTTTTGACCTAAATTTTCTAACAGCCTCAAAATTTACCATTTCAAATTCAATTCCAGCTAAGATTACTATTATTCCATCAATTGAATTGTCTATTGGTTAATTCGACGTCCCGTTTGATTTATAACCTAACATGATACTATGTCTCGTTTGTTCATTTATCCTCATTTCAAAATATACCTGTTGATCTTAGCTTATTAGCGAGTACCTGCTGAGATTGGATAAGTTCATTAACCTATTTCTTAACTAAGCATCATAACCTGTGATAGATACTAGTGGTAGTAAAAGCAAAACGATCATAGTAGTGTCATGCCTAGTATCGGTCTACTTAAAATAAGTACAACCAAAATTAGACCCCAAATTACAGAGGGGGTCTTTTACATCACAAGCAACAACAACATAAGGGAAATAGTCTTTAAGTAACAAAAGTTCACAAGAAGTCACGATCAAGCAAAACAACGATAACAAGCAATCATTCTAGAGGTTCATCATTAGGTACATTGAGCTCGGGTTCCTGTGCCTGTTCTTCTTCACCTGAAATGATGAAAGAGGGTGAGTCCTTATAAACTCAGCGAGGGGGAACGAGAAATAAGTTTGAAACTCATTTTCCGGTTAAACTTATGAAAATCCCTTTTTCAAACATGAATACAACAGAAGTACAAGTACAGAAATACAAATACAGAAACAGGAATACCAGTCTTTCCTCCCCGAGGCTCTCTAGGATCCAAGCGGGAGTACTTATACATATAATAAAAAGGATACGGTGAGCTTTTGCTCTCAGATCAGATCCAGGATCAACTGTTGCGGCCGACTTCAAATCATCCCCCAAACACACCAAGTGGGTGTACTCCGGATGTACCCCAAAATCCTACGACCCAACTCTCCGAGGAAGTCTAGCCACCAAGCGAGAGAGGGAATGGGACCATGGTGGTCACGGTATCACCGGCAAGCCCGATGCCGCCCGGCGTACGTGATCGCTACCATGCCGACAGGAAAGGTTGCAACCTTGTATGCAATGCACATTTATGACAGGTAATATATATCATAGACGGAGGACAACAAAGTAGGTCACCTCCGGAGAGTCATAAGATTGCACATTGACAGATAAACAAGCAGGACATGATAAGACAGGAATTTTCACTTGAAAGGCATATAGAGTTATATGGAAATTAAACGGGCAGCCATGTAACACATGTAAAACAGGCCATATAACTCATTAAATAGTCCACGCAATCAAGTGATAAGATTACTCAACATGCAATGATATCAACATGGGTTCAAATGCAAGAAAAGCTTATTTGTCAACATGCAGTGGTCAAGATCACTTTTAAAGTTATAAAACAGTTACGGGCAGCCCACGCAACGTACAGTTTCCTCACAATATCCAATGGTTAACACTTAGCAAGAATACTTAGTCATTAGGGTTTCTATTTCATGCATAATCGTGCGATCAAAACCCTAAGTCAACTTAACATCATTCCCAAGTCATGCATCAATCAATTCATACAACCTCAAGTGCTCAAAACAGTCCACATAATGTTCCAACACCACCTTTCCAAGCAATTGGTGCCACAAAAGAGGTTACAATAGTTTTCCAAGCACATAGCTAAGTGGAACACTCACTGCAATAGGCTGTTTTCTCATGATCAATGGGGTAATCAAACAATCTCCAAATTCAGTGAATAAGGTGTCAAATTAAATCTTAAGAAGTTAACTAAAATCAGTAACAAGCCTTGCATCAATTGGAGTTCATAATCATTAGTTATAACCTAAACAGTGAGGTAACACAAAACTGTCCAGATTTGGACACTTTTCAGAAAATGACGTTTTTCAGGTCCTTAGAGTAATTTTTAGCTTTGGTCTATTTCTGACAAAGTTGTCCAGAACTGAAAAATCTAGCAGAACACCAATTTTCATGTATTTTGGACAATATTTACTAAGTCAAATATGGTTCGTTCCACAAGGTCAGTGCATCTGCCAAAACCTGATTCATTTTTCCAGATTTCCAGATTTGGTCACATTTTAATGATTTGCCATTTTGAGGACCTTAGAGTCAAAATTTGCTTCGACCTATTTCTGGGAAAAATTTTCAAACCTGCCCAAACTAGTCACCCACCAATTTTCAAGCATTTTCAACACCATTTGCTTAGCTAAACTTACCTCGAACAGACTGGTCAGAGAGCTGTCACATAAATTCGACTTCACCTAGCATCATTTTCAAGCCAAATTCTTGCCATGCATGGTTGTTTAAGCTCATGGACGACCACATAACTCAAGTACAGAAGCAAATATGCTCATTTGTGAACATGCATGTGAAATTTCAAAGAGTTTTCAAAAGCTTTTAACCCTCACCTTTGCAATCAACCAAACTATGTTCAAAAACCCGGTTGAAGCTCAAATCTGTTCTTCTACTTGCTTGGCTGAGATTTCAACTTGGTTTTCTCTATTTTTCCTAGCCTAGTGATCAAACTCTTAGTGCATGCATGTAGTCAAAACATGAAGAAAAGAAATGAATGTCAAGAAGCTTACCTAAAGCCGAAATGAAGCTTCAAATGCGCATGCAAGAAAAAATTTCGAACTCTAGCTTGATTGCTTGGTTTTCTTGGTGGTTTGCTTGCCTTGCTCGACCAAGGTGTGATGAGGATGAACAAGGATGATGAGAGTTCAGCCAAGGACCGAAATGGAGAGAGAAGAATGAGAGGAGAGAGAGTTTGTGAGAGGAAATGAGAGAAATGACAAAGAAATGATGGTCTTGGCAATTTTTGAGGTGTATGTCGGCATTGGGATTCAAAATTCTGCAATTTGTGTCTCCAATGTGATATTTTGAAATTGTTAGGATGGGCAAGGATGAAGTGGCCGAAAATTTGTGCAAGTGGAAGGATTTTTGAGCAATTTTTTAATGGCTTTGTGTCATAAGTTGTCTTGGCATGCATTAGAATAAAGAATTTTTTGCTCAAACCTTGTGCAAGACCATGGTATGGTCGGCCAAGGCTAATAAAATGGCTGAATTTGTGTCATCTTTTGGGTGTTGATTGTTGTGTGTTGAATTTGCAAAAAGAACAAAGAATAAAGAATAAGGAATGTCTAGTGTTTGGTGCCTTTTTGTCTTCTAGTGAATGGAATTTTGATTATTATATTGTTAGTGAATTTTGTAGAATTGTTTAATAGTCTAGTGTTTCGTGAAAGATGCTTTCTTGATTAGTGTGTAGGCACGCTTTTCTAGGTTTAGGGCACGCACTTCGAGGTAGGACACGAACTACGAGACGAACGCACGTTTTTCAAGTAAACGCACGTAACTCTATATGAATGCACGAAATTCAATGCAAGGCACACAAAACTAAATACAATTCTCAAACCTAGGTCATGGAACGTAAATCTAGGTTAGGGCACACAAAGTTAGGTTTCGCACGCAAATCGAGGTCGGGCCTCACACTGGGCCTACAAACCGAGGGCGTAGGGCTTGTGACCAGGTCTCCGTCGCTCCGGTGCCCATCACTTTTGAACCATAAGGAGTTACGCGGCACACATCATACCGTTGGAATGCTCTTCGAGAGTTCTACGACGGGGGCAGCCAGCCTGCTAGGCTGTACCCCTTTTTGGAGCCCAAAATTGAATGTTTTAATCAGTTTCAAACCACTTTTCTTCTTTTGCTCTGTTTTACTGTCCCAGAACATACGTTGTGAGTTGTTAAAAAGATGACAACATAACTCGCGGGATATTACAGGGCCCTACAACGCGTCGATATCACGTCTTACGAGGATACTTCGTAGTTGAAGCGGATGGGTTGTCGTTAGGCCCATTGGGCCTTTTTAATGGGCTATCTCTCTGGGCTGGGACTGTGAACTGTCAACACATAAAGGATTTGTGCCCTCAACATGACGGGTGCGATCATACCAGCACTAATGCACCAGATCCAATCAGAACTCCGAATTTAAGCGTGCTTGGGCAAGAGTAGTACTAGGATGGGTGGCCCCTTGGGAAGTCCTCGTGCTGCACCCTCGTTTTCAATTTTTTTTACCCCGGTTAGGGTTGACAAGATTCTTTATCCACCACATTTCTATTACCGAATCCCATGGTACCTTGGGCAAGACAACTTCGCTTCACGTAGAGGCTGGGCCTGCAAACCAAGGGCGCAAGGCTTTTGACCAGGTCTCCGTCGCTCCGGTGCCCATAACTTTTGATCCGTAAGGAGTTACGCGGAGCATAGCAATCCGTAGAAAAGCTCTCTGAGAGCTCTACGATGGGGACAGCCAGCCCGAACGGCTGGGGCCATTTGTGGAGCCCAAAAGAGAGCATTTTCATTAGTTTCGGGCCATTTTTCTTCTTTTGCTCTGTTTTTTCATCCCGGATCACACGGTGTGAGCTGTTAAAAGGACGACAACCTAACTCGCAGGATACGACAGGGCCTTACAACGCGTCGATATAACGTCTTATGAGGATGCTGGGTTGTTGCAGCGGATGGGTTGTCGTTAAGTCCATTGAGCCTTTCGAATGGGCCATCTCTCTGGGCTGGGACTGTGAACCGTCAACACATAAAGGATTTGTGCCCTCAACATGACGGGTGTGATCATACCAGCACTAATACACCGGATCACTTCAGAACTCTGAAGTTAAGCATGCTTGGGCGAGAGTAGTACTAGGATAGATGACCCACTGGGAAGTCCTCATTTTGCACCCCCCTTTTCAATTTTTTTTGCCCCGGTTAGGTTTGCCAAGATTCTTTATCCACCACATTTCTATTACCGAATCCCATTGCACCTTGGGCAAGACAACTTCGCTTTACGTAGAGGCTCGGCCCACAAACCGAGGGCGTAGGGCTTGTGACCAGGTCTCCGTCCCTCCGGTGCCCATAACTTTTGAACCGTAAGGAGTTACGCAGCACACAGTATACAGTTGGAAAGCTCTCCGGGAGCTCTACAACAAGGGGAGCTAGCCTGCTAGGCTGTGCCCCTTTTTGGAGCCCAAAATTGAATGGTTTCATCAGTTTTGGGCCACTTTTCTTCTTTTGCTCTGTTTTTCCGTCCCAGATCGTACGTTGTGAGTTGTTAAAAGGACGACAACCTAATTCGTGGGATATTACAAGGCCCTACAACGTGTCGATATCATGTCTTACGAGGATGCTGCATAGTTGAAGCTGATGGGTTGTCGTTAAGCACATTGGGCCTTTTGAATGGGCCATCTCTCTGGGCTGGGACGGTGAACTGTCAACACATAAAGGATTTGTGCCCTCAACATGACTGGTGCGATCAGACCAGCACTAATGCACCAGATCCCATCAGAACTCAGAAGTTAAGTGTGCTTGGGAAGTCCTCGTGTTGCACCCCCATTTTCATTTTTTTTTGCCTAGGTTAGGGTTGACAAGATTCTTTATCCACCACATTTCTATTACCGAATCCCATGGCACCTTGGGCAAGACAACTTCACTTCACGTAAAGGCTGGGCCCGCAAACCGAGGGCGTAGGGCTTGTGACCAGGTCTTTGTCGCTCTAGTGCCCATAACTTTTGATCCGTAAGGAGTTACGCGGCGCACAGCATTCCGTTGGAAAGCTCTCTGAGAGCTCTACGATGGGATCAGCAAGCCTGCTCGGCTGCGGACATTTTTGGAGCCCAAAATTGAGCATTTTTATCAGTTTCGGGCCATTTTTCTTCTTTTGCTCTGTTTTTTTGTCCCGGATCATACGTTGTGAGCAGTTAAAAGGAAGACACCTAACTCGCGGGATATGACAGGGCCCTACAACCCGTCGATATCACGTCTTACGATGATGCTACGTTGTTGAAGTGGATGGGTTGCCGTTAAGCCCATTAGGCCTTTTGAATGGGCCATCTCTCTGGACTGAGACTGTGAACTGTCAACACTTAAAGGATTTGTGCCCTCAATATCACTTGTGCGATCATACCAGCACTAATGCACTGGATCACTTCAGAACTCTAAAGTCAAGCAAGCTTAGGCGAGAGTAGTACTAGGATAGTTGACCCCCTAGGAAGTCCCAGTGTTGCACCCACCTTTTCAATTTTTTTTGCCCTGGTTAGGGTTGCCAAAATTCTTTATCCACCACATTTCTATTACCAAATCCCACTACACCTTGGGCAAGACAACTTCGCTTCACGTGGAGGTTGAGCCCACAAACCGAGGGCGTAGGGCTTGTGACGAGGTCTTCATCGCTCCGGTGCCCATCACTTTTGAACTGTAAGGAGTTACGCGGAACAAAGCATACCGTTGGAAAGCTCTTCGAGAGCTCTACGACGAGGGCAGCCAGCCTGCTAGTCTGTGCCCATTTTTGGAGCCCAAAATTGAATATTTTCATCAGTTTCGGGGTACTTTTCTTCTTTTGCTCTGTTTTTTCATCCCAGATCATACATTGTGAGCTGTTAAAAGGAGGATAACCTAGCTCGCGGGATATGACAGGGCCCTACAACGCGTCGATATCACGTCTTACGAGGATGCTACATTGTTGAAGTAGATGGGTTGTCGTTAAGCCCATTAGGCCATTTGAATGGGCTATCTCTCTGGACTGGGATTGTGAACCGTCAACACATAAAGGATTTGTGCCCTCAATATGACGGGTGCGATCATACCAGCACTAATGCACCAGATCATCTCAGAACTCCGAAGTCAAGCGTGCTTGGGCGAGAATAGTACTATGATAGTTGACCCCCTACGAAGTCCTCGTGTTGCACCCACCTTTTCAATTTTTTTTTCCCCGGTTAGGGTTGCCAAGATTCTTTATCCACCACATTTCTATTACCAAATCCCATTACACCTTGGGCAAGACAACTTTGCTTCACGTAGAGGTTGGGCCCATAAACCGATGGCGTAGGGCTTGTGACCAGGTCTTCGTCGCTCCGGTGCCCATCACTTTTGAACCGTAAGGAGTTACGCGGCACACAGCATACTGTTGGAAAGCACTCCGAGAGTTCTACGACGGGGGCAGCAAGCCTGCTAGGCTGTGCCCCTTTTTTGGAGCCCAAAATCGAATGTTTGCATCAATTTCGGGCCACTTTTCTTCTTTTGCTCTGTTTTTCCGTCCCGGATCGTGCGTTGTGAGATGTTAAAAAGACGACAACCTAATTCGCGGCATATTACAAGGCCCTACAATGCGTCGATATCATGTCTTACGAGGATGCGGCATTGTTGAAGCGGATGGGTTGTCATTAAGCACATTGGGCCTTTTGAATGGGCCATCTCTCTAGGCTGGGACTGTGAACCGTCAACACATAAAGGATTTGTGCCCTCAACATGACGGGTGTGATCATACTAGCACTAATGTACCAGATCCCATCAGAACTTCGAAGTTAAGCATGCTTGGGCGAGAGTAGTACTAGGATGGGTGACCCCATGGGAAGTCCTTGTGTTGCACCCCCCTTTTCAATTTTTTTTGCCCCGGTTAGGGTCGACAATATTCTTTATCCACCACATTTCTATTACCGAATCCCACGGCACTTTGGGCAAGACAACTTCGCTTCGCGTAGAGGCTGGGCCCGCAAACCTAGGACATTGGGCTTGTGACCAGGTCTTTGTCGCTCCGATACCCATAACTTTTGAACCGTAAGGACTTACGCGGCGCACAACATTCCGTTGGAAAGCTCTCCGAGAGCTCTAAGATGGGGACAGCAAGCCTGCTCGGCTGCGACAATTTTTGTAGCCCAAAATCGAGTATTTTCATCAGTTTCGGGCCATTTTTCTTCTTTTGCTCTGTTTTTCCGTCCTGGATCATACGTTTTGAGCTGTTAAAAGGATGACAACCTAACTCGCGGGATATGGCAGGGCCCTACAACGCGTCAATATCACATCTTACGAGGTTGCTACGTTGTTGAAGCAGATGGGTTGTCATTAAGCCCATTGGGCCTTTTGAATTGGCCATCTTGCTGGGTTGGGACTGTAAACCGTCAACACATAAAGGAATTGTGCCCTCAATATGACGGGTGTGATCATAGCAGCACTAATGCGCCGAATCACTTCAGAACTCTGAAGTCAAGCGTGTTTGGGCGAGAGTAGTACTAGGATAGTTGACCCCCTGGGAAGTCCTCTTGTTGCCCCTACCTTTTCAATTTTTTTTGCCCCGGTTTGGGTTGCCAACATTCTTTATCCACCACATTTCTATTACCGAATCCCACAGCGACTTGGGCAACACAACTTCGCTTCATGTAGAGGCTGGGCCCACAAACCGAGGGCGTAGGGCTTGTGACCAAGTCTCCGTCGCTCCGGTGCCCATCACTTTTGAACCGTAAGGAGTTACGCGGCACACAACATACAGTTGGAAAGCTCTCCGAGAGCTCTACGACGGGGGCAGCAAGCATGCTAGGCTGTGCCCGTTTTTGGAGCCCAAAATTGAATGTTTTCATCAGTTTCGGACCACTTTTCTTCTATTGCTCTGTTTTTCCATCCCGGATCGTACGTTGTGAGTTGTTAAAAGGACGACAACCTAACTCGCGGGATATTACAGGGCCCTACAACACGTTGATATCACATCTTACGAGGATGTTGCGTTGTTGAAGCGGATGGGTTGTCGTTAGGCCCATTGGGCCTTTTGAATGGCCCATATCTCTGGTCTGGGACTGTGAACTGTCAACACATAAAAGATTCGTGCCCTCAACATGACGGGTGTGACCATACCAGCACTAATGCACCGGATCCCATCAGAACTCCAATGTTAAGTGTGCTTGGGAGAGAGTAGTACTAGGATGGGTGACCACTTGGGAAGTCCTCGTGTTGCACCCCCCTTTTTAATTTTTTTTGCCCCGGTTAGGGTTGCCAAGATTCTTTATCCACCACATTTCTATTAACGAATCGCACGGCACCTTGGGCAAGACAACTTCGCTTCACGTAGAGGCTGGGCCCGCAAACCAAGGGCGTGGGGCTTGTGACCAGGTATCCGTCGCTTCGGTGTCCATAGCTTTTGATCTGTAAGGAGCTATGCGGCACACAATATACCGTTGGAAAGTTCTCCGAGAGCTCTATGACAGGGACAACAAGCTTGTTAGTTGCGCCCGTTTTTGGAGCCCAAAATTGAATGTTTTCATCAGTTTCAGTCCACTTTTCTTCTTTTGCTCGGTTTTTCTGTCCCGAATCGTACGTCGTGAGCTGTTAAAAGGAAAACAACCTAACTCGTGGGACATTAGAGGCCCTTCAACACGTCGATATCACGTCTTACGAGGATGATGGGTTGTTGAAGCAGATGGGTTGTCATTAAGCCAATTGGGCCTTTTGAATAGGCCATCTCTCTGTGTTGCGACAGTGAACTGTCAACACATAAAGGATTTGTGCCCTCAACATGACGGGTGCGATCATACCAGCACTAATGCATCGGATCCCATCAGAACTCCGAAGTCAAGCATGCTTGGGCGAGAGTAGTACTAGGATCGGTGACCCCCTGGAAAAAGTCCTCGTGTTACACCCCCTATTTCAAATTTTTTTTGCCCCGGTTAGGGTTGCCAAATTCTTTATCCACCACATTTCAATTACCAAATCCCACGGCACCTCGGGCAAGACAACTTCGCTTCACGTAGAGGCTGGGCCCACAACCCGAGGGCGAAGGGCTTGTGACCAGGTCTCCGTCGCTCCGGTGCCCATAACTTTTGATCCGTAAGGAGTTACGCGGCGCACAGCATACCGTTGGAAAGCTCTACGAGAGCTCTACGACTTGGGAAGTTAGCCTGCTCGGCTGCGCCCATTTTTGGAGCCATAAATCGAACATTTTCATTAGTTTCGGGCCACTTTTCTTCTTTTGCTCTATTTTTCCATCCCGGATCGTACGTTGTGAGCTGTTAAAAGGACGACAACCTAACTCGCGGGATATTACGGAGCCCTACAATGCATCGATATCACGTCTTATGAGGATGCTGGGTTGTTGAAGCGGATAGGTTGTCGTTAAGCCCATTGGGCCTTTTGAATGGACATCTCTTTGGGCTGAGACTGTGAACTGTCAACACATAAAGGATTTGTGCCCTCAACATGATAGGTGCGATCATGCCAGCACTAATGCACCGGATCCCATCAGAACTCCGAAGTTAAGCGTGCTTGGGTGAGAGTAGTACTAGGATGGGTGACCCCTTGGGAAGTCCTCGTGTTGCCCCCCCCTTTTCAGTTTTTTTTGCCCTGGTTAGAGTTGTCAAGATTCTTTATCTACCACATTTCTATTACCGAGTCCCACGGCAACTTGGGCAAGACAACTTCGCTTTGCGTAGAGGCTGGGCCCGCAAACCTAGGGCGAAGGGCTTGTGACCAAGTCACCATCGCTCTGGTGCCCATAACTTTTGATCCGTAAGGTGTTACGCGGCGCACAGCATACCGTTGGAAAGCCCTCCGAATGCTCTTTGACGGGGGCTTCAAGCCTGCTTAGCTGTGCCCGTTTTTGGAGCCCAAAATCAAATGTTTTCATCATTTTTGGGCTACTTTTCAGGTTTACACTATTTTTTCGTCCCGGATCGTACGTCGTGAGCTGCAAAAAGGATGACAACCTAACTCGCGGGACATTAGACGACCCTACAACACGTCGATATCACGTCTTGCAAGGATGCTGCGTTGTTGAAGTGGATAGGTTGTCGTTAAGCCCATTGGGGCTTTCGAATTGGCCATCTCTCTGGGCTGGGACTGTGAACCATCAACACATAAATGATTTGTGCCCTCAACATGACGGGTGCGATCATACCAGCAATAATGCACCGGATCCCATCAGAACTCCGAAGGTAAGCGTGCTTGGCCGAGAGTAGTACTAGGATGGGTGACGCCCTGGGAAGTCCTCGTGTTGCACCCCTCCTTTTCAATTTTTTTTGCCTCGGTTAGAGTTGCCAAGGTACTTTATTCATAATATTTCTATTACCGAATCCCAAGGCACCTTGGGCAAGACAACTTCGCTTCACGTAGAGGCTGGGCCAACAAACTGAGGGTGTAGGGCTCGTGACCAAGTCTCCATCGCTCCGGTGCCCATAACTTTTGATCATTAAGGAGTTACGCAGCGTACAGCACACCGTTGGTAAGCTCTCCGAGAGTTCTACGAAGGGGGCAGCAAGCCTGCTCGACTGTGCCCATTTTTGGAGAACAAAATCGAACATTTTCATCAGTTTTGAGAAAATTTTCTTCTTTTGCACTGGTTTTTCGTCCCGGATCGTACGTTGTGAGCTATTAAAAGGACAACAACCTAACTCGCGGGATATGACAGGGCCCTACAACGCGTCGATATCACGTCTTACGAGGATGCTGCGTTGTTGAAGCGGATGGGTTGTAGTTAAGCCCATTGGGCCTTTTGAATAGGTGCGATTATACCAGCACTAATAAAGGATTTGTGCCCTCAACATGACGGGTGCGATTATACCAGCACTAATGCACCGGATCCCATCAGAACTCCGAAGTTAAGCGTGCTTGGGCGAGAGTAGTACTAGGATGGTTGACCCCATTAGAAGTCCTCGTGTTGCACCCCCTTTTCAATTTTTTTTGCCCCGGTTAAGGTTGCCAAGATTCTTTATCCACCACATTTCTATTACCAAATCCAATGGCGCCTTGGGCAAGACAACTTCGCTTCACGTAGATGCTGGGATCGTAAACCGAAGGCGTAGGGCTTGTTACCAGGTCTCCTTCGCTCCGGTGCCCATAACTTTTGATCCGCAAGGAGTTACGTGGTGCAAAACATACCCTTGGAAAGCTCTCCGGGAGCTCTATGATAGGGGCAATAAGCCTGCTCAGCTGCACCCATTTTTTGAGCCCAAAATCGAACATTTTAATCATTTTTGGGCCACTTTTCTAATTTCACTTTGTTTTTCCAACCCAGATCGTACGTCGTGAGCTGTTAAAAGAACGACAACCTAACTCGTGGGGCATTAGGGGGCCCTACAACGCGTCAATATCACGTCTTGCGAGGATGCTGCATTGTTGAAGTGGATGGGTTGTCTTTAAGCCCTATGGGCCTTTGAATGGGCCATCTCTCTGGGCTGGGACTGTGAACCGTCAACACATAAAGGATTTGTGCCCACAACATGACGGGTGCGATTATACCAGCACTAATGCACAGGATCCCATCAGAACTCCGAACGTAAGCGTGCTTGGCCGAGAGTAGTACTAGGATGGGTGACGCCCTGGGAAGTCCTCGTGTTGCACCCCTCCTTTTCAATTTTTTTTGCCTCAGTTAGAGTTGCCAAGATACTTTATTCACAACATTTCTATTACCGAATCCCAAGGCACCTTGGGCAAGACAACTTCGCTTCACGTAGAGGCTGGGCCAACAAACTGAGGGTGTAGGGCTTGTGACCAGGTCTCCATCGCTCTGGTGCCCATAACTTTTGATCATTAAGGAGTTACGCGGCACAGCACACCGTTGGTAAGCTCTCCAAGAGTTCTACGAAGGGGGCAGCAAGCCTGCTCGACTGTGCCCATTTTTGGAGAACAAAATCGAACATTTTCATCAGTTTTGGATAATTTTTCTTCTTTTGCTCTGTTTTTTCATCCCGAATCGCAAGTCATGAACTATTAAAAGGACAACAACCTAACTCGCAGGATATGATAGGGCCCTACAACGCGTCGATATCACGTCTTACGAGGATGCTGCGTTGTTGAAGCGGATGGGTTATAGTTAAGCCCATTGGGCCTTTTGAATGGGCCATCTCTCTAGGCTGGGACTGTGAACTGTCAACACATAAAGGATTTGTGCCCTCAACATGACGGGTGCGATTATACTAGCACTAATGCACCGGATCCCATCAGAACTCCGAAGTTAAGCATGCTTGGGCGAGAGTAGTACTAGGATAGTTGACCCCATGGGAAGTCCTCGTGTTGCGCCCCACTTTTCAATTTTTTTTGCCCCGGTTAGGGTTGCCAAGATTCTTTATCCACCACATTTCTATTACCAAATCCAACGGCGCCTTGGGCAAGACAACTTCGCTTCACGTAGAGGCTGGGCTCGCAATCTGAAGGCGTAGGGTTTGTGACTAGGTCTCCTTCGCTCCGGTGCCCATAACTTTTGATCCGCAAGGAGTTACGTGGTGCAAAACATACCGTTGGAAAGCTCTCCGGGAGCTCTATGACAGGGGCAACAAACCTGCTCAGCTGCACCCATTTTTGGAGCCCAAAATCGAACGTTTTAATCATTTTCGGGCCACTTTTCTTCTTTCACTTTGTTTTTCCAACCCAGATCGTACGTCGTGAACTGTTAAAAGGATGATAACCTTACTCAAGGGACATTAGAGGGCCCTACAACGCCTCGATATCACGTCTTGCGAGGATGCTGCGTTGTTGAAGTGGATGGGTTGTCGTTAAGCCCTTTGGGCCTTTTGAATGGGCCATCTCTCTGGGCTGGGACTGTGAACCGTAAACATATAAAGGATTTGTGCCCACAACATGACGGGTGCGATCATACCAGCACTAATGCACAGGATCCCATCAGAACTCCGAAGTTAAGCGTGCTTGGGCAAGAGTAGTACTAGGATAGGTGACACCCTGGGAAGTCCTCGTGTTGCAACCCCCCTTTTCAAATTTTTTTTTGCCCCGGTTAGGGTTGCCAAGATACTTTATCTACCACATTTCTAATACAGAATCCCACGGCACCTTGGGCAAGACAACTTCACTTCACGTAGAGGTTGGGCCCGCAAACCGAGGGCGTGGGACTTTTGACCAGGTCTCCATCGCTCCGGTGCCCATAACTTTTAATCCGTAAGGAGTTACACGACGCACAGTATACAGTTGGAAAGCTCTCCGAGAGTTGTACGACGGGGGCAGCAAGCCTGCTAAGCTGCACCCTTTTTTATGGCCCAAAATCGAATGTTTGCATCAGTTTTGGGCCACTTTTCTGTTTTTACTCTATTTTTTCGTCCCGGATCATACGTTGTGAGCTGTTAAAAGGACGACAACCTATTTCGCTGGATGTTTCAGGGCCCTACAACGCGTCGATATCACAGCTGACGAGGATGCTGTCATTTCTCTGGGATGGGACTGTGAACTGTCAACATATAAAGGATTTGTGCCCACAACATGACGGGTGCGATCATACCAGCACTAATGCACAGGATCCCATCATAACTCTGAAGTTAAGCGTGCTTGGGTGAGAGTAGTAATAGGCTGGGTGACCCCCTGGGAGGTCCTCGGGTTGTACCCCTCATTTTCAATTTTTTTACCCCGGTTAGGGTTGCCAAGATACTTTATCCACCACATTTCTATTATCGGATCCCACGGCACCTTGGGCAAGACAACATCGCTTCACATAGAGGCTAGGCCCGCAAACCAAGGGTGTGGGGCTTGTGACAAGGTCTCCGTCGCTCCGTTGCCTATAACTTTTAATCCGTAAGGAGTTACGCGACGCACAGCATGCCATTGGAAAGCTCTCCATGAGGTCCACGATGAGGGCAGCAAGCCTGCCCGGTTGCGCCTATTTTCGGAGCCCAAAATTGAACGTTTTCATCAGTTTCGGGCCACTTTTCTTCTTTTGCTATGTTTTTCCGTCATGGATCGTACGTCATGAGCTGTTAAAAGGATGACAACCTAACTCGCGGGATATTACAGGGCCCTACAACGTGTCAATATCATGTCTTACGAGGATACTGCGTTGTTGAAGCGGATGGGTTGTTGTTAAGCCCCTTGGGCCTTTTGAATGGGCCATCTCTCTCGGCTGGGACTGTGAACCGTCAACACATAAAGGATTTGTGCCCTCAATCTGACGGGTGCGATCATACCAGCACTAATGCTCCGGATCTTATCAGAACTCCGAAGTTAAGCGTGCTTGGGCGAGAGTAATACTAGGATGGGATACCCCGTGGGAAGTCCTTGTGTTGCACCCCCTTTTCCAATTTTTTTTGCCCCGGCTAGGGTAGCCAAGATTATTTATCCCCCACATTTCTATTACCGAATCCCACTACACCTTGGGCAAGACAACATCGCTTTACGTAGACGCTGGGCCCGCAAACCGAAGGCATAGGGCTTATGACCAGGTCTCCGTCGCTCCGGTGCCCATAACTTTTGATCCGTAAGGAGTTATGCGGCACACAGCATACTGTTGGAAAGTTCTCCAAGAGCTCTACGACAAGGGTAGCAAGCCCGCTCGGCTGCGCCAATTTTTTGGAGCCTAAAATTGAATGTTTTCATCAGTTTTAGGCCACTTTTCTTCTTTTGCTCGGCTTTTCTGTCTCGGATCGTACATTGTGAGCTGTTAAAAGGATGACAACCTAACTCGCGGGATATTGCAGGGCCCTACAATGTGTCGATATCACGTATTACGAGGATGCTATGTTGTTGAAGCGGATGGGTTGTTGTTAAGCCCATTGGTCCTTTTGAATAAGCCATCTCTCTAGGCTGGGAATGTGAACTGTCAACACATAAAGGATTTGTGCCCTCAACATGACGGGTGCGATTATACCAGCACTAATGCATAGGATCCCATCAGAACTCCAAAGTTAAGCGTGCTTGGGCGAGAGTAGTACTAGGATGGGTGACCCCTTGGGAAGTCCCCGTGTTGCACCCACTTTTTCAATTTTTTTTGCCCCGGTTGGGGTTGCCAAGATTCTTTATCCACCATAATTCTATTACCGAATCCTACGGCACCTTGGGCAAGACAACTTCGCTTCACGTAGAGGCTAGGCCCGCAAAACGAGGGCGTAGGGCTTGTGACCAGGCCTCCATCGCTCTGGTACCCATAACTTTTGATCCGTAAGGAGTTACACGGCGCACAGTAGACCGTTGGAAAGCTCTCCAAGAGCTCTATGACGAGGGCAGCAAGCCTGTTCAGCTGCGCCCATTTTCGGATCCCAAAATCGAACATTTTCATCATTTTCGTCCACTTTTCTTCTTTTGCTTTGTTTTTCTGTCCCGGATCGTACGTCGTGAGCTTCTAAAAGGATGACAATCTAACTCTTGGGACATTAGAGGGCCCTACAACGTGTCGATATCACGTCTTGCGAAGATGCTGCGTTGTTGAAGTGGATGGGTTGTCGTCAGGCCCTTTGGGCCTTTTGAATGGGCCATCTCTCTAGGCTGCGACAGTGAACCGTCAACACATAAAAGATTTGTGCCTACAACATGACGGGTGTGATCATACCAGCACTAATGCACCAGATCCCATCAGAACTCTGAAGTTAAGCGTGCTTGGGCGAGAGTAGAACTAGGATGGGTGACCCCCTGGGAAGTCCTCGTGTTGTACCCCTCCTTTTCAATATTTTTTGCCCCGGTTAGGGTTGCCAAGATACTTTATCCACCATATTTCTAATACCAAATCCCACGGCACCTTGTGCAAGACAACTTCACTTCACGTAGAGGCTGGGCTCGCAAACCGAAGGCGTAGGTCTTGTGACCAGGTCTCTGTCACAACGGTGCCCATAAATTTTGATCTGTAAGGAGTTACGCCACACACAGCATACCATTGGAAAGCTCTCAAAGAGCTCTTCGATGGGGGCAGCAAGCTTGCTTGTCTGCACTCGTTATTGGAGCTCAAAATCGAATTTTTCATCAGTTTTGGGCCACTTTTCTTCTTTTTGCTCAGTTTTTCCATCTTGGATCGTACGTTGTGAGTTGTTAAAAGGACGACAAATTAACTCGCGGGATATTGCAGGGCCCTACAACGCATCGATATCACGTCTTACGAGGATGCTGCGTTGTTGAAGCGGATGGGTTGTCGTTAAGCCCATTGGCCCTTTTGAATGGGCCATCTCTCTGTGTTGGGACTGTGAACTGTCAACACATAAAGGATTTGTGCCCTCAACATGACGGGTACGGTCATACCAGCACCAATGCACCGGATCCCATCAGAACTCCGAAGTTAAGCATGGTTGGGCGAGAGTAGTGCTAGGATGGATAACCCCCTGGGAAGTCCTCGTCTTGCACCCCCATTTTCAATTTTTTTGCCCCGGTTAAAGTTGCCATGATTCTTTATCCATCACATTTCTTTTACCGAAACCCACGTCACCTTGGGCAAGACAACTTCACTTCACGTAGAGGCTTGGCCCGCAAACCGCGGGCATAGGGCTTGTGACCAGGTCTCCATCGCTCCGGTGCCCACAACTTTTGATCCGTAAGGAGTCACGCAGCATACAGCATACCGTTGGAAAGCTCTCCAAGAGCTCTACGACAGGGGCAGCAAGCCTGCTCGGTTGCGTGCATTTTTGGAGCCCAAAATCGAATGTTTGCATTTGTTTCGGGCCACTTTTCTTCTTTTGCTCTCTTTGTACGTTGTGAGCTGTTAAAAGGATGACAACCTAATTCGTGGGATATTACAGGGCCCTACAACCCGTCAATATCACATCTTACAAGGATGCTGCGTTTTAAGCCCATTGGGCCTTTTGAATGGGCCATCTCTCTGGGCTGGGACTGTGAACCGTCAACACATAAAGGATTTGTGCCCACAACATGGCGGGTGCGATCATAACAGCACTAATGCATAGGATCCCATCGGAACTCCGAAGTTAAGTGTGCTTGGGCGAGAATAGTACTAGGATGGGTGACCCCCTGGGAAGTCCTCGGGTTGCACACCTCCGTTTCCATTGTTTTTGCCCCGGTTAGGGTTGCCAAGATAATTTATCCACAACATTTCTACGACCGAATCCCACGGCACCTTGGGCAAGACAACTTCGCTTCACGTAGAGGCTGGGCCAGCAAACTGAGGGCGTGGGGCTTGTGACTAGGTCTTCGTCGGTCCGATGCCCATAACTTTTAATCCGTAAGGAGTTACGCTACGCACAACATACTGTTGGAAAGCTCTCCGGGAGCTCTACGGCGGAGGCAGCAAGCTTGCTGGGCTGCACCAATTTTCAGAGCCCAAAATCGAACGTTTTCATCAGTTTTGGGTCACTTTTTTTCTTTTGCTCTGTTTTTCCATACCGGATCGTACGTCGTGAGCTGTTAAAAAGACGATAACCTAACTTGCGAGATATTACAGGGCCCTACAATGCATCAATATCACGTCTCACGAGGATGCTGTGTTGTTGAAACGGATGGATTGTCGTTAAGCCCATTGGGCCATTTGAATGGGTCATCTCTCTAGGATGGGACTATGAACCGTCAACACATAAAGGATTTGCGCCCTCAACATGATGGGTGCGATCATACCAGCACTAATGCACCGGATCCCATCAGAACTCCGAAGTTAAGCGTGATTGGGCGAGAGTAGTACTTGGATGGGTGATCGCCTGGGATGTCCTCGTGTTGCACCCTCATTTTCAATTTTTTTTGCCCCCGGTTAGGGTTGCCAAGATACTTTATCCACCACATTTCTATTACCGAATCCCATGGCATCTTGGGCAAGACAACTTCGCTTCACGTAGAGGTTGGGCCCGCAAACCGAGGGCATAGGGTTTGTGACCAGGTCTTCGTCGCTCCGATGCCCATAACTTTTGATCCGTAAGAAGTTACGTGGCGCACATCATACCGTTGGAAAGCTCTCCGAGAGCTCTACGATGGGGGCAGCAAGACTACTTGACTGTGCCCATTTTTGGAGCCCAAAATCAAATGTTTTCATCAATTTCGTGCCATATTTCTTCTTTTGCTCTGTTTTTCATCCCCGATCCTCCGTCGTGAGCTGTTAAAAGGACAACAACCTTACTCGCGGGACATTAGAGGGCCCTACAATGCGTCGATATCACGTCTTGCGAGGATGCTGCATTGTTGAAGCAGATGGGTTGTCGTTATGCCCACTGGGCCTTTTGAATTGGCCATCTCTCTGGGTTGGGACTGTGAACCGTCAACACATAAAGGAATTGTGCCCTCAACATGATTGGTGCGATCATACCAGCACTAATGCACCAGATCCCATCATTACTCCGAAGTTAAGCGTGATTGGGCGAGAGTAGTGCTAGGATGGGTGACCCCTTGGGAAGTCCTCGTGTTGCACCCCATTTTTCAATTTTTTTTGCCCCGGTTAGGGTTGCCAATATTCTTTATCCACCATATTTCAATTACCGAATCCCACTGCACCTTGGGCAAGACAACTTCGCTTCACGTAGAGGCTGGGCCCGTAAACCGAGGGCGTAGGGCTTGTGACCAGGTCTCCGTCGCTCCGGTACCTATAACTTTTGATCCGTAAGGAGTTACGAGGTACACATCATACTGTTGGAAAGCCCTCCGAGAGCTCTACGACAGAGGCAGGAAGCCTGCTGGGCTGTGCCCATTTTTGGTGCCCAAAATCGAATGTTTTAATCAGTTTCGGGCCACTTTTCTTCTTTTGCTCGATTTTTCCCTCCCGGATCTTACGTTGTGAGCTGTTAAAAGGATGACAACCTAACTCGCGGGATATTACAGGGCCTTACAACGCATCGATATCACATCTTATGAGGATGCTGCGTTGTTGAAGCAGATGTGTTGTCATTAAGCCCTTTGGGCCTTTTGAATGGGCCATCTCTCTGGGCAAGGACTGTGAACTGTAAACACATAAAGGATTTGCGCCCTCAACATGACGGGTGCGATCATACCAGTACTAATGCACTAGATCCCATTAGAAGTCCGAAGTTAAGCGTGCTTGGGCGAGAGTAGTACTAGGATGGGTGACCCCCTAGGAAGTTCTCTTGTTACACCCCCCTTTTCAATTTTTTTTGCCCCGGCTAGGGTTTTCAAGATTCATTATCCACCACATTTCTATTACTGAATCCCACGGCACCTTGGACAAGACAACTTCGCTTCACGTAGAGGCTGGGACCCGCAAACCGAGGGCGTAGGGCTTGTGACCAGGTCTCCGTCGCTCCGGTGCCCATAACTTTTTATCCGTCAGGAGTTACGCGGCGTACAGCATACCATTTGAAAGCTCTCCGAGAGCTCTAAGACGAGGGTAGTGATCCTACTAGGTTGCACCCATTTTTGGAGCTCAAAATCGAACGTTTTCATAATTTTCAGGCTAATTTTCTACTTTTGCTTTGTTTTTCCATCCCGGATCGTACGTCGTGACTTGTTAAATGGACGACAACCGAACTCGTGGGACATTAGAGGGCCCTACAATGCGTCGGTATCACGTCTTGCGAGGATGCTGTGTTATTGAAGTGGATAGGCTGTCTTTAAGCCCTTTGGGCCTTTTGAATGGGCCATCCTCTAGGTTGGGACTGTGAACCGTCAACACATAAAGGATTTGTGCCCACAACATGACAGGTGCGATCATACCAGCACTAATGCACAGGATCCCATCAGAACTCCGAAGTTAAGCGTGCTTGGGCGTGAGTAGTACTAGGATGGGTGACCCCCTGGGAAGTCCTCGGGTTGCACCCCTCCTTTTGAATTTTTTTTTGCCACGGTTAGGGTTGCCAAGATACTTCATCCACCACATTTCTATTAACAAATCCCACGGCACCTTGGGCAATACAACTTCAATTCATGTAGAGGTTTGGCCAGCAAACCGAGATCGTGGGGCTTGTGACCAGGTCTCCGTCGCTCCGGTGCCCATAACTTTTAATCCGTAAGGAGTTACGAGACGCACAACATGTCGTTCGAAAGCTCTCCGAGAGCTCGACGACGAGGGCAGCAAGACCACTCGACTGCGCCTATTTTCAGAGCTCAAAATCAGACGTTTTCATCAGTTTTGTGCCACCTTTTTTTTTTTCCTCTATTTTTTCGTCTCGGATCGTACATTGTGAGCTATTAAAAGGACGACAACCTAACTCACGGGATATTACAGTGCCCTACAACGTGTTGATATCACGTCTTATGAGGATGCTATATTGTTGCAGCGGATGGGGTGTTGTTAAGCTCATTAGGCCCTTTGAATGGGCCATCTCTCTGGGCTGGGACTGTGAACTGTCAACACGTAAAGGATTTGTGCCCACAACATGACTGGTGTGAACATACCAGCATTAATGCACAGGATCCCATCAGAACTCCGATGTGAAGCTTGCTTGGGCGAGAGTAGTACTAAGATGGGTGACCCCTTGGGAATTCCTCGTGTTGCACCACTTTTTCAATTTTTTTTGCCCCGGTTAGGGTTGCCAAGATTCTTTATCCTCCACATCTTTATTACCGAATCCCACGGCACCTTGGGGAAGACAACTTCACTTCACGTAGAGGCTGGGCTTGCAAACCGAGGGCGTAGGTCTTGTGACCAGGTCTCCGTCGCTACGGTGCCCATAACTTTTAATCCGTAAGGAGTTATGCCGCACACAGCATACCATTGGAAAGCTCTTCGAGAGCTCTTCGACAGGGGCAGCAAGCTTGCTTGGCTGCGCCCATTATTGGAGCCCAAAATCGAATGTTTTCATCAGTTTTGGGCCACTTTTCTTTTTTTGCTCGATTTTTCCGTCCTGGATTGTACGTTGTGAGCTGTTAAAAGGACGACAAACTAACTCGCGGGATATTACAGGGCCTTACAACGCGTCGATATCACGTCTTACAAGGAAGCTGCGTTGTTGAAGCAGATGGGTTGTCGTTAAGCCTATTGGGCTTTTTGAATGGGCCATCTCTCTATGCTGGGACTGTGAACTGTCAACACATAAAGGATTTGTGCCCTCAACATGACGGGTGCGATCATACCAGCACTAATGCACCAGATCCCATCAGAACTCCGAAGTTAAGCATGGTTGGGCGAGAGTAGTACTAGGATGGGTGACCCTCTGGGAAGTCCTCGTGTTGTACCCCCTTTTCAATTTTTTTTGCCCCAGTTAGGGTTGACAAGATTCTTTATCCACCACATTTCTATTACCGAATCCCACTGAACCTTGGACAAGACAACTTCGCTTCACGTAGAGGCTGGGCCAGCAAACCGAGGGCGTAGGGCTTGTGACCAGGTCTCCGTCGCTCCGGTGCCCATAACTTTTAATCTGTAAGGAGTTACGCGTCGCACAACATACTGTTGGAAAGCTTTCCGAGAGCTCTTAGACGAGGGCAGTGAGCCTGCTAGGCTACGCCCATTTTTGGAGCCCAAAATCGATTGTTTTCATCATTTTCAGGCCACTTTTCTACTTTTGCTTTGTTTTTTCATCCCGGATCGTACGTCGTGAGTTGTTAAAAGGACGACAACCAAACTTGTGGGACATTAGAGAGCCCCACAACCCATCGATATCATGTCTTGCGAGGATGCTGTGTTGTTGAAGTGGATGGGTTGTCGTTAAGCCCTTTGGGCCTTTTGAATGGGCCATCCTCTAGGCTGGGACTGTGAACCGTCAACACATAAATGATTTGTGCTCACAACATGACGGGTGTGATCATACCAGCACTAATACACAGGATCCCATTAAAACTCCGAAGTGAAGCGCGCTTGGACGAGAGTAGTACTTGGATGGGTGACCCCCTAGGAAGTCCTCGGGTTGCACCCCTCATTTTGAATTTTTTTTTGCCCCGGTTAGGGTTGCCAAGATACTTTATCCACCACATTTCTATTAATGAATCCCACGGCACCTTCGGCAGGACAACTTCAATTCATGTAGAGGTTGGGCCCGCAAACCGAGGACGTGGGCTTATGACTAGGTCTCCGTTGCTCCGGTGCCCATAACTTTTAATCCGTAAGGAGTTATGAGACGCACAGCATGCCGTTGGAAAGTTCTCCGAGAGCTCTACGACGGGGGCAACAATACCGCTCGACTGCGCCTATTTTCAGAGCCCAAAATATGGCGTTTTCATCAGTTTTGGGCCACCTTTTTTCTTTTGCTCTGTTTTTTTGTTCCGGATCGTACGTTGTGAGCTGTTAAAAGGACGACAACCTAACTCGCGGATTATTACAGGGCCCTATAACGTGTCGATATCACGTCTTACGAGGATACTACGTTGTTGTAGTAGATGGGACTGTGAACTGTCAACACATAAAGGATTTGTGCCCATAACAAGATGGGTGCGATCATACCAGCTCTAATGTATAGGATCCCATCAGAACTCCGAAGTGAAGCGTGCTTGGGCGAGAGTAGTACTAGTATGGGTGACCCCCTGGGAAGTCCTCGGGTTGCACCCCTCCTTTTGAATTTTTTTTTGCTACAGTTAGGGTTGCCAATATACTTTATCCATCACATTTCTATTACCAAATCCTACAGCACCTTGGGCAATACAACTTCACTTCATGTAGAGGTTGGGCCCGCAAACCGAGGGCATGGGGCTTGTGACCAGGTCTTCGTCGCTCCAGTGCCTATAACTTTTAATCCGTAAGGAGTTAGCGACACACAGCAAACCGTTGGAAAGCTCTACGAGAGCTGTACGACAAAAGCAGCAAGCCTGCTCGGCTGCGCCCATTTTTGGAGCCCAAAATCGAATGTTTTCATCAATTTCAGGCCACTTTTCTTCTTTTGCTTGATTTTTCAGTCCTGGATCATACGTTGTGAGTTATTAAAAGGATGAAAACCTAACTCGCAGGATATTACAAGGCCCTAAAACGCGTCGATATCACGTCTTACGAGGATACAACATTGTTGTAGTGGATGGGTTGTCGTTAAGCCCATTAGGCCTTTTGAATGGGCCATCTGTAATACCTGAGCCCGAAATGTGAATTTTCTTTGTTTATTATTTTAAAAATTATATTTCCTTAAATTCTTTGTGAATTAATTGTTACTTTCTCGCCGACGCAACGTGCATTGCATTTAAGGAGCGATAGCTAGAGAACGATTTCCAGTCCTCATCAAATAGTGAAACTAGTATTTAGATGACTTGAATTTTATATTTTAAATGTTGCTAGTTTTAATTGATCTTACCTTAGCTAAAACGGCTTTAAAACGCGCAAAATAGGGCCCTTTGACCAAGTTTTAAGTTGTTTGACCTAGCCCTTTGACCCTTTGACCATTTGACTCTTAAATAAGCAATTAACTAAGCAAAATAAAAAAAAAATAACAGCAGCAAAACAGCAGCTCTGGCCGTGAGTCTCCAAGAGAGAAAAAAAAAAACCTTTCAACTTCCAAACGATCAATCTTCGCGTGAGCTCGTGCGGGGTGGTTTCCGAGGCAACCAACGTTGTTTTCCTAGCGACTAGGAGTACCTAAGGTGAGGGAAGCATGTTATTTGCGCATTTATACGTTATATAAGTTAACTTTGTCAATTTTTAGATTTATCCGTAGATCGTTATTTAAACCGATTTGATGCTTCTAGAATGTTCCTTAGCATTTGTAGAACATGTATTTATAGCTTTGTAACATTTTCTGCTGTTAAATGTTGTGATTGCAAATTAAATTGTGAAATGAATAGTATTTTATGAATAGTAAAACCTTGAAACGTTGAAGTTGCGCTGTTATGCTTTCCGTTGATGTAGAAACGTGCTAGGTATGCTAGAATGCTAAAATGTGTGGTTTGTTTGGGTTGCGTAGTGGAAAAAATGAGAATTAAGCCTTTGGGAAAGTTGGGGTCGTTTTGGTCGACTTTTGCATTTTCTCGTTTTACGTGTTGGCATTGCTTCGTGAGGCCATGTAAGCACTTTTGGTGTGATTATGGCGTTGGTTGGGTATTTGGTTGTTATAGATGTAGATCAAACGAGAAAGGGAGAAATCGGGGCTTTACGCGAGTTCTAGGGTAAAGTAAGGTTTCGGGGTCTTTAGACGTGCCTTATGGTGACCTAGGAGGGTTGGCGAAGTCAGTTTCCAGAACTCTTGTCTCGTTTGGAAATGGTAGCATTTTGATAGTTGGGGCCGAGTTGTGTTTTTGTGTGTTTTCTTGTCTTTATGCTTATAGAATGCTTAGAATTACTTGGAATACTTGTTTGAGTTGTTTTGGATTGAATTACTTATCAAATTGCTGCTATTGCGTGCGAGAGTAACCTACTTTGTTATTCTCCCACGTGTGGCTTTATCGCTTGTTTATCGCCTTGTATCGAGTCTTGCATTGCATAGTGTCTCGCGCGTGAGTGATGGGCCTCTCTGGGTAGCCTCGGGTTGCCAGTGTTGGTTGTTCTAGCTCCGCTGCTATTCCCTTTCTCCCTTGGGTTGCCTCCCAGGGAGATTTGGGGTCGTAGGTTGATGGATACTTCCGGGGTATTCCAAACTGGTGTTATAAGGTGGTTTTGGGCCGGCGCGTCGTCATCGAATTCGTGTTTGAAAGTTGCTCGTGAAAAGAGTATCGTATCCTTTAATTGAGTGTTTGCAGCTTTAAATACTTGCCTTGCTTTATTGTTGGCTTTGGAGGTAACTTATATGATTTGTATGTATTGTTTGGCTAATTGCATTGCATACTCCTCTCATCTCCGTCCTTGAGACCAATTGCCCTCGCTGAGCAATAGTTTTTGCTCATTCCTTTCTATACCATGTTTTTACAGGAGTAGTTGAAGCAGACCCTCTCGAGGTAATTGAGGAGGAGGAGCAGGTGGAGGTGTTTCCGTGATAGCACTTCTCTGCTTTGCTGGTGGTTGGTTACCAGTTTTTGTGCGAACCTTGCTTGTTATGTATATTGCGTGGAGGTCGCTTAATTTTGAGGCTTGTAGCCTTGTATATATTTTCTAGTTTGAGGCCTCTATGGTCTTATGTTGTATAAGTTGGAAGAATGTAATGTTGTAACTTATACTCTTGTGACTAGTAAGAAAATGCATGCTAATGGATTTGATTAGTGGCATAAGTACTTGTGTAGTATGCATATCATTTTTGGTTTGGAAAGTTGGTTAATAAGAAATGTATGTTGTAAAGAAAGTTGGCTTGTTTTGATTATTATATAGCTTTCGCAAGTATTAAATTGATTTTAGGGTTTTCGGATCGTCCGCGGTACAGAGGAGACTCCGTCCGTGTGTCGGGTCCGGGCTTGGCCTTTCGCGGGGTCGAGTCGGGGCGTGACACCATCTCTTTGGGCTAGGACTATGAACTGTCAACACATAAAGGATTTGTGCCCGCAACATGACGGGTGCGATCATACCAGCTCTAATGTATAGGATCCCATCAGAACTCCGAATTGAAGCATGATTGGGCGAGAGTAGTACTAGGATGGGTGACCCCCTGGGAAGTCCTCATGTTGCACCCCCCTTTTCAATTTTTTTGGCTCCAGTTAGGGTTGCCAAGATACTTTATCCACCACATTTCTATTACCAAATCCCACGGCACCTTGGGCAAGACAACTTCGCTTCACATAGAGGCTGGGCCCACAAACTGAGGGCGTGGGGCTTGTGACAAGGTCTTCGTCGCTCCGGTGCCCATAACTTTTAATCCGTAAGAAGTTACGTGATGCACAGCATACCGTTGGAAAGCTCTCCAAGAGTTCTAAGACGGAGCCAGCAAGCCTGCTTGGCTGCACCTATGTTCGGAGCCCAAAATCGAACATTTTCATCAGTTTGGGCCACTTTTCTTCTTTTGCTCAGTTTTTTAATCCCGGATCGTACGTCGTGAGCAGTTAAAAGGACGACAACCTAACTCGCTGGATATTACAAGGCCCTACCACGCATCGATATCACGTCTTACGAGAATGCTGCGTTGTTGAAGCGGATGGGTTGTCGTTAAGCGCATTGGGCCATCTCTTTGGGATGGGACTGTGAACCGTCAACACATAAAGGATTTGTGCCCTCAACATGACGGGTGCGATCATACCAGCACTAATGCACCAGATCCCATCAAAACTCTGAAGTTGAGCATGCTTGGGAGAGAGTAGTACTTGGATGGGTGACCCTGTGGGAAGTCCTCGTGTTGTACACCCCCTTTTGAATTTTTTTTGCCCCGGTTAGGATTGCCAAGATACTTTATCCACAACATTTCTATTACGGAATCCCACGACATCTTGGGCAAGACAACTTCGCTTTACGTAGAGGCTGGGCCAGCAAACCGAGGGCGTAGGGCTTATGACCAGGTCTCCGTCGCTCCGGTGCACATAACTTTTGATTTGTAAGGAGTTATGTGGTGCACAGCATACCGTTGTAAAGCTCTCCGAGAGCTCTACGATGGAGGCAGCAAGCTTGCTTGACTGTGCCCATTTTTGGAGCCCAAAATCGAACGTTTTCATCAATTTCGTGCCAGTTTTCTTCTTTTGGTCTGTTTTTCTGTCCCAGATTGTACGTCGTGAGCGGTTAAAAAGACGACAACCTTACTCGCGGGACATTAAAGGGCCCTACAATGCGTCGATATCACGTCTTGCGAGGATGCTAAGTTGTTGTAGCGGATGGGTTGTCGTTAAGCCGATTGGACCTTTTGAATTTGCCATCTCTCTAGGCTAGGAATGTGAACCGTCAACACATAAAGGAATATTGCCCTCAACATGGCGGGTGCATTCATACCAGCACTAATGCACCGGATCCCATCAGAACTCCGAAGTTAAGTGTGATTGGGCGAGAGTAGTGGTAGAATGGGTGCGCCCTTGGGAAGTGCTCGTGTTGCACCCTCCTTTTCAATTTTTTTTGCCTCGGTTAGGGTTGTCAAGATTCTTTATCCACCACATTTCTATTACCGAATCCCACGGCACCCTGGGCAAGACTACTTCCCTTCACGTAGAGGCTGGGCCCGCAAATCGAGGGCGAGGGGCTTTTGACCAGGTATCCGTCGCTTTGGTGCCCATAACTTTTGATTTGTAAGGAGTTACGAATCACACAACATACTGTTGGAAAGCTCTCTGAGAGCTCTACGACGGGGGCAACAAGCCTGCTCGGCTGCTCCTGTTTTTGGAGCCCAAAATCGAATGTTTGCATCAGTTTCGGGCCACTTTTCTTTTCTTGCTTAGTTTTTCCGTCCCGGATCGTACGTACTGAGCTGTTAGAAGGATGACAACCTAATTTGCTAGATATTACTAGGCCCTACAATGCGTCGATATTACATTTTACGAGGTTGCTGCGTTGTTGAAGCGGATGGGCTGTCGTTAAGCCCATTGGGCCTTTTGAATGGGCCATCTCTCTGGGCTGGGATTGTGAACTGTTAACACATAAATGATTTGTGCCCTCAACATGACGTGTGCGATCATACTAGCACTAATGCACCAGATGCCATAAGAACTACGAAGTTAAGCATGCTTGGGAGAGAGTAGTACTAGGATGGGTGACCCCCTGGGAAGTCCTCGTGTTGTACCCCCCTATTCAATTTTTTTTTTGCCCCGATTAGGGCTGACAAGATTCTTTATCCACCACATTTCTATTACTGAATCCCATGGCACCTTGGGCAAGACAACTTCGCTTCACGGAGAGGTTGGGCCCGCAAACCGAGGGTATGGGGCTTTTTGACTAGGTCTCCGTCGCTCAGGTGCCCATAACTTTTGATTCGTAAGGAGTTATGCGGCGCACAGCATACCGTTGGTAAGTTCTCCGAGAGCTCTACGACGGGTGCAACAAGCCTGCTAGGCTGCGCCCCTTTTTAGAGCCCAAAATTAAACGTTTCATCAGTTTTGGGCCACTTTTCTTCTTTTGCGCTGTTTTTCCGTCCCAGATCGTACGTCATGAGCTGTTAAAAGGACGTCAACCTAACTCGTGGGACATTAGTGGGCCCTACAACGCATCGATATCACATCTTGCGAAGATGTTGCGTTGTTAAAGTGGATGGGTTGTCGTTAAGCCCATTGGGCCTTTTGAGTGGGCCATCTCAGGGTTGGGACTGTGAACCGTCAACACATAAAGGATTTGTACCCACAGCATGACGGGTGCGATCATACCAGCATTAATGCACCGGACCCCATCAAAACTTTGAAGTTAAGCGTGCTTGGGCGAGAGTAGTACTATGATGGGTGACCCCCTGGGAAGTCCTCGTGTTGCACCTCTCTTTTTCAATTTTTTTTGCCCCGGTTAGGGTTGCCAAGATACTTTATCCACCATATTTCTATTACCAAATCCCATGGCACCTTGGGCCAGACAACTTCGCTTCACGTGGAGGCTGGGCCTGCAAACCGAGGGCATAGGGCTTGTGACCAGGTCTCCGTCGCTCCGGAGCCCATAACTTTTGATCCGTAAGGAGTTACACGACGCGCAGCATACTGTTGGAAAGCTCTCCGAGAGCTCTATGATGGGGGCAACAAGCCCGCTCAGCTCTGTCCATTTTCGGAGCCCAAAATCGAACGTTTTCATCAGTTTCAGGCCACTTTTCTTCTTTTGCTCTGTTTTTCCGTCCCGGATTATACGACGTGAGCTATTAAAAGGACGACAACCTAACTCGCGGGATATTACAGGGCCCTACAACTCGTCGATATCATGTCTTACGAGGATTCTGCGTTGTTGAAGCGAATGGGTTGTCGTTAAGCCCATTGGGCCTTTTGAATGGGCCATCTCTCTGGGCTGGGACTGTGAACCGTCAACACATATAGGATTTGTGCCCACGACATGACGGGTCCGATCATACTAGCACTAATGCACCGGATCCCATCAGAACTCCGTAGTTAAACGTGCTTGGGCGAGAGTAGTACTAGGATGGGTGACCGTCTGGGAACTCCTCGTGTTGGACCCCCCCTTTTCAATTTTTGTGGCCCCGGTTAGGGTTGCCGAGATACTTATTCCACCAAATTTCTACTGCCGAATCCCACGGCACCTTGGACAAGACAACTTCGCTTCACGTAGAGGCTGGGCCCGCAAACCGAGGGCGTGGGGCTTGTGACCAGATCCTTGTCGCTCCGGTGCCCATAACTTTTGATTCGTAAGGAGTTACGCGATGCACAACATAACATTAGAAAGCTCTCCAGGAGCTCTACAACAGGGGCAGTAAGCCTGCTCGGCTGCGCCCGACTTTGGAGTCCAAAATCGAACGGTTTCATTAATTTCGGGCCAGTTTTCTTCTTTTGCTCTATTTTTTCCATCCCGGATCAAACGTTGTTAGCTGTTAAATAGACGACAACATAACTCGCGTGATATTACAAGGCCCTACAACAAGTCGATATCACGTTTTATGAGGATGCTGGGTTGTTGAAGCAGTTGGCTTGTCGTTAAACCCATTGGTCCTTTTGAATGGGCCATTTCTCTAGGCTGCGACTGTGAACTGTCAACACATAAAGGATTTGTGCCCTCAACGTGACGGGTGCAATCACACCAGCACTAATGCACCGGATCCCATCAGAACTCCGAAGTTAAGCATGCTTGGGCGAGAGTAGTACTAAGATGGGTGACCCCCTGGGAAGTCCTCGTGTTGCACCCCCCTTCTCAATTTTTTTTGCCCCGGTTAGGGTTGCCATGATTCTTTATCCACCACATTTCTATTACCGAATCCCACGGCACCTTGGGCAAGGTAACTTCGCTTCACGTAGAGGCTGGGCCCGCAAACCGAGGGCGTAGGGCTTGTGACCAGGTCTCCGTCGCTCCGGTGCCCATAACTTTTCATCCGTAAGGAGTTACACGGTGCACAACATACCGTTGGAAAGCTCTCCGAGAGCTCTAAGATGGGGGCAGCAAGCTTGTTTGGATACGCCTATTTTCGGAGCCCAAAATGGAACGTTTTCATCAGTTTCGCACCACTTTTCTTCTTTTGCTCTGTTTTTCCGTCCTGGATCGTACGTTGTGAGCTGTTAAAAGGATGACAACCTAAGTCGCGCGATATTACATGGCCTTACAATGCGTCAGTATCACGTCTTTTGAGGATGCTGCATTGTTGAAGCGGATGGGCTGTCGTTAAGCCCATAGGGCCTTTTGAATTGGCCATCACTTTGGGCTGGGACTGTGAACCCTCAACACATAAAGGATTTGTGCCCTCAACATGACGGTTGCGATCATACCAGCACTAATGCACCGGATCCTATCAGAACTCCAAAGTTAAGAGTGCTTGGCGAGAGTAGTACTTGCATGGGTGACCGCCTGGGAAGTCCCCGTGTTGCACCCCACTTTTCAATTTTTGTTGCCCCGGTTAGGGTTGGCAAGGTACTTTATCCACCACATTTCTATTATCGAATCCCACGGCAACTTGGGCAATACAACTTCGCTTCACGTAAAGGTTGGGCCCGCAAACCGAGGGCATAAGGCTTGTGACCAGGTCTCCGTCGCTCCGATGCCCATAACTTTTGATCCGTAAGGAGTTACGCGGTGCACAGCATACCATTAGAAAGCTCTCCGAGAGCTCTACGATAGGGGCAGCAAGCCTGCTCGGCTGTGTCCGTTTTTGGAGCCCAAAATCAAACCTTTTCATCAGTTTTGGGCCACTTTTCTCCTATTGCTCTATTTTTCGTCCCGGATCCTATGTTGTGAGCTGTTAAAAGGACGACAACTTTACTCGCGGGACATTAGAGGGCCCTACAATGTGTTGATAACACGTCTTGCGAGGATGCTGCGTTGTTGAAGCGGATAGGTTGTCGTTAAGCCCATTGGGCCTTTTGAATGGGCCATCACTTTGGGCTGGGACTGTGAACCCTCAACACATAAAGGATTTGTGCCCTCAACATAACGGTTGCGATCATACCAGCACTAATGCACCGGATCCTATTAGAACTCCGAAGTTAAGAGTGCTTGGGCGAGAGTAGTACTTGGATGGGTGACTGCCTCGGAATCCCTGTGTTGCACCCCCTTTTCAATTTTTGTTGCCCCAGTTAGGGTTGGCAAGATGCTTTATCCACTACATTTCTATTACCGAATCCCACGGCACCTTGGGCAATACAACTTCACTTCACGTAGAGGCTGGGCCCGCAAACCGAGGGCGTGGGGCTTGTAACAAGGTCTCCGTCGCTCCGGTGCCCATAACTTTTGATCCGTAAGGAGTTATGCGATGCACAGCATACCGTTGGAAAGCACTCCGAGAGCTCTACGATAAAGGCAGCAAGCCTGCTCGGCTGCGCCAGTTTTTGGAGCCCAAAATCTAACGTTTTCATCAGTTTTGGGCTATTTTTCTTCTTTTGCTCTGTTTTTCTGTCCCGGATCTTACGTTGTGAGCTGTTAAAAGGACGACAACCTTACTCGCGGGACATTAGAGGGCCCTACAACGTGTCGATATCACGTCTTGCGAGGATGTTGCATTGTTGAAGCGGATAGGTTTTTGTTAAGCCCATTGGGCCTTTTGAATTGGCCATTTCTCTGGGCTGGGACTGTGAACCGTCAACAGATAAAGGAATAGTGCCCTCAACATGACGGGTACGATCATACCAGCACTAATGCACCGGATCCCATCAGAACTCCGAAGTTAAGCGTGCTTGGGCGAGAGTAGTACTAGGATGGGTGACCCCCTTGGAAGTCTTGTTGCACCCCCCTTTTCAATTTTTTTTGCCACGGTTTGGGTTGCCAAGATACTTTATCCACCACATTTCTATTACCAAATCCCACGGCACCTTGGGCAAGACAACTTCGCTTCACGTAGAGGCTGGGCCCGCAAACGGAGGGCGTAGGGCTTGTGACCAGGTCTCTGTCGGGGACCGGGAGTTCTCTCAATCAATCTAATCACAACCCAATTCCAAACCCGGGCAAAATTTTAGGGAAAGACGGACAGAGTCTCTCCTGTTTCTAGGCAAAATGTAAAACCAGTAATAGCATATAAGTGGACCAGCACCGTGTCCAACCATACAAAACTTCCTCAAGGCCATCCGAGCCTTGGTTCTCAACAATTAAACACAAGTAAATATACAATTCCAAGTACCCAGACTATTCTAACTTTTCTTTAAGCAATACAAACATGCATTAAAGTTAAGCTATACTAACTAGATACATAACTAGCTTTTCATTCTACCTCAATTACCTAGTTGAATTTAAATTACATTCCTTTTAACAATAAATACATACAACACATGAACATACATCTTTGCATCTTTGACAACTCAAGCCACATAGCACGCAAGATAACTCTTCAAGCACGAACTTTCACGTAATCACGAACTTTCCAGCTAACATGGCATTTCCTTAAATGTGGTGGTGAGGAGTGAGTATACACAACACGTATACTCAGTGAAGGCGAGACAGTTATCGAGGTGGAGAGAAAGAAAGTCGTGCAATGCAAATGAGGCAGTTAAGCAATAGAACTAACAAGAAAGCATTCAATATAAACAATCAATACAATAAGCAATTAATAAAAGCATTAACACAACCATTCAAAGCTATACCACACTCTGAAGGCTATGGTTCACTCAAACGAGCAACGTATCGATCACGATTTCGATGACTTTAACGATGATGCGCCGGCTCACCCACCTTATAACTTCCGTTAGAGTACTCCAGACATACTTTGTCAATTCTACGACCCAAAACTCTCTAGGCGGCAACCCAAGCGAGAAAGGGAATAGGACACAGAGCTAGAGCAACCAACACTGGCAACCCGAGGCTACCCAGAAAGGCCCATCACTCACGCGCCTGACACTTATGCAATGCAATACAAGATATTTAACGATAATCGAGCAAGGCACTGAAGTGCAAGTCAGTAACAACATGCGATACAATAAGCACACAATAAGCAATTACAATCAATAAAGTAACAAGAACAACACTAACAAGCATTATCAACAATTGATATACAAATTCAATCATAATCAACTTTAACAAGCATAACAAGCAATATTAAGCATTCTATAGGCATTACACTATGAAAACACACAAAATCACAAAATGACCCCAACTTTTAAAACGCTACTACTTTCAAACGAGCCACGAGTTTTGGAAACCGACTTCACCAATCCTCCTAGGTCACCATAAGGCACGTCTAAAGACCCCGAAACCCTACTTAACCCTAGAATTCACGCAAAGCCCCGATTTCTCCCTTTGCTCGTTTGAACTACCGCTACTCTAACCAAACACCCAACCAATACCATAACCGCACCAAAATTGCTTCCATGGCCTCCCAAGACAATGCCATCACGCAAAACGATAAAATGCCAAACTTGACCTAAACGACCCCAACTTTCTCTATGCCATTTTCCTCTATTTTTCCATTACACAATCCAATTAAACCACACATTTAGGCATTCTAGCATATCTAGCACCTTCCTACATCAACAGAACGCATAACGGATCAACTTCATTGAAACGAGGGTTTACTATTCATAATTCACTATTCAATTATCAATTTAAATTGCAATTTCGATATTCAACCATAGAAAATGCTAAAAAGCTATAAATACATGTTCTACGATTGTTAGGGAACATTCTTTAAGCAACGAAACGGATAAAATAACAACCTACGGTTAAATCACAAAAATTAAAGTTTAGATACAATAATTTCAAATGCGCAAATAACGATGAAACTCTCACCTTAGAGACTCCTAGATGCTAGGAAAACCATGCTGGATGCCTCGGAAACCACCCCGTGCAAGCTCACGCGAAGATTTGAAGATTTGGCTTGAAAATCTTTTTTTTTCTCTCTTTGTATTTTCGGCCAGCCCTTGTTTCTATTTCAGCTTTATTTTTTTATTTTATTTTGTGTTATTTTAAGCTATGCTAAAAGATGACAACAAGTCAATTGGTCAAGGCTTGGTCAACTAACTTAAAAATTGGTCAAATAGGCTTATTTTAGGCATTTTAAAGCTCAAACAACTAGCACTATTTTAAATCTAATCAACAACAACTAAAATACTAAAATTAAAACACTAAATACTAGTTTTCACTATTTGCTGAGGACTAGTAAACACTCTCTAACTATCGCTCTCAAAATGCAATGCACTTTGCGATAATAAAAGAATAACAATTAAACCTCAAAGAATTTAAGAAAATATAATTTTTGAAAAGCAACATAGTTCAAAATTTACTCCGGCTCGGAGCTACTTTTCATTTAATTGAAAACAGAGCATTAAGGTGCAAGAAAAATAAAACCGATTAACATAACTATGAAAATTAGTTGATATCCCGTTAAAATAATTAACTCAATTATTATTTAAAACCTACTAAAAGAAATATGAAAATAATGCAAGAAATGAATGTTTAACTAAAAATAAACACAAAATCCAATGCTAACATTTAAGATGACACTTAATTAAATGCAATTAATTGCCATTAAATGCATGCCGGGTTCGGGTTATCACACTGTCGCTCCGGTGCCCATAACTTTTAATCTGTAAGGAGTCACGTGGCGCACAACATACCGTTGGAAAGCTCTCCGAGAGCCCTATGACGGGGCAGCAAGCCTGCTCTGTAGGACCCATTTTTAGAGCACAAAATTGAACGTTTTCATCAGTTTTGGGCCACTTTTCTTCTTTTGCTCTATTTTTCCATCTCGGATCATACGTTGTGAGATGTTAAAAGGATGACAACCTAACTCGCGGGACATTACAAGGCCCGACAACGCGTCGAGATCACGTTTTATGAGGATGCTAGGTTGTTGAAGTGGATGGGTTGTCGTTAAGCCCATTGGGTCTTTTGAATGGGCCATCTCTCTGGGTTGGGACTGTGAACTGTCAACACATAAAGGATTTGTGCCCTCAACGTGACAGGTGCGATCATACCAGCCCTAATGCACCAAATCCCATTAGAACTCCGAAGTTAAGCGTGCTTGGATGAAAGTAGTACTAGGATAGGTGACCTCCTGGGAAGTCCTCGTGTTGCACCCTCTTTTCAATTTTTTTTGCCCCGGTTAGGGTTGCCAAGATTCTTTATCCGTCACATTTCTACTATCGAGTCCCACAGCATCTTGGGCAAGACAACGTCGATTCGCGTAGAGGCTGGGCTTGCAAACCGAGGGTGTGGGGCTTGTGACTAGGACTCCGTCGTTCTGGTGCCCATAATATTTTATCCGTAAGTAGTTATGCGGCGCACAGCATACAGTTGGAATGTTCTACGAGAGCTCTATGGCGGGGGCAGCAAGCCTACTCGGGTGCGCCATTTTTCAGAGTCCAAAATCGAATGTTTTCATCATTTTAGGGTGATTTTTCTTCTTTTGCTCTATTTTTCCATCTCGGATCGTATGTTGGGAGCTGTTAAAAGGACGACAACCTAACTCGCGGGACATTAGAGGGCCCTAAAACGCATCGATATCATGTCTTGCGAGGATGCTACGTTGTTGAAGTGGATGGGTTGTCGTTAAGCACTTTGGGCCAATTGAATGGGCCATCTCTCTGGGCTGGGACTATGAACCGTCAACACATAAAGGATTTGGGCCCACAACATGACGGGTGCGATCATACTAGCACTAATGCACTGGATCCCATCAGAACTCCGATGTTAAGCGTGCTTGGGTGAGAGTAGTACTAGGATGGGCGACCCCCCGGGTAGTCCTCGTGTTGTACCCCCCATTTTCAATTTTTTTTGCCTCGGTTAGGGTTGCCAAGATACTTTAACCCCCATATTTCTATTACCGAATCCCACGGCACCTTGGGCAAGACAAGTTCGTTTCACGTAGAGGCTGGGCTCGCAAACTGAGGGCGTGGGGCATGTGACCAGGTCTCTGTCGCTACGGTGCCCATAAATTTTAATCCGTAAGGAGTTACACGACGCACAGCATACCGTTGGAAAGCTCTCTGAGAGCTCTATGACGGGGGCAGCAAGTCTGCTCGGCTGTGCCCATTTTTGGAGCCCAAAATCAAATATTTTCATCAGTTTCGGTCCACTTTTCTTCTTTTGCTCTATTTTTCTATCCCGGATTGTACGTTGTGACATGTTAAAAGGAAGACAACCTAACTCACGAGATATGACAGGGCCCTACAATTCGTCGATATCATGTCTTGCGAGGATGCTGCGTTGTTGAAGGGAATGGGTTATCGTTAAGCCTATTGGGTCTTTTGAATGAGCTATCTCTCTGGGCTGGGACTGTGAACCGTCAACACATAAAGGATTTGTGCCCTCAACATGACGGGTGCGATCATACCAACACTAATGCATCGGATCCCATCAGAACTCCGAAGTTAAGCGTGTTTAGGGGAGAGTAGTACTAGGATGGGTGACCCCTTGGGAAGTCCTCGTGTTGCACCCCCCTTTTCAATTTTTTTTGCCCCGGTTAGGGTTGCCAAGATTCTTTATCCACCACATTTCTATTACTGAATCCTACGGCACCTTGGGCAAGACAACTTCACTTCACGTAGAGGCTCGGTTCGCAAACCGAGGGCATAGGGCTTGTGACCAGGTCTCCGTCCCTCCGGTGCCCATAACTTTTGATCCATAAGGAGTTATGCGGCACACAACATACTATTGGAAAGCACTCCAAGAGCTCAACGACGGGGGCAGCAAGCTTGCTCGGCTACAGTGAGGCCCGACCTTGATTTGCATGCGATACCTCATTTCATGTGCCTAGCCTAGATTTGCGTGCCTTGACCTAGATTTAAGAATCATGTTTCGTTTTGTTGCCTTGCATTAAATTACGTGCAATCATTTAGGGTTGCGTGCATTTACTTGAAAAACGTGCATTCGTCTAGTAGTTTGTGCCTTGTCTCGTAGTGCGTGCCCTAAACTTAGGAAAGTGTGCCCACACGTTAATCAAGAAAGCATCTTACATGAAGCACTAGATCACCAATTAATCCTACAAACTCCACTAACTAATATTAAAATGCTAAGCCAATGCACTAGAAGACAAAATCTCACAGAAAGCTAGACATTCTTTATTCATTATTCTTTATTCTTTGCATATCCCAAACACACAATAAAATAAGCCTTGAACAAGACAAAAAAATTCAGATTTTGCACAAGCCTTGGCCGACCACTAGGAGCTTTGTGCATGCAATCCAATTTCAAAATTTATTCCCCAAACATTCTATGACAACTCTATGTAACAAAGCAATATAAAATTAGCTCAAAACCCTCCTCAAAACTCCAAATCTTGACACAAGTTCCTTGCCCATGCTAGGTGATTCAAATTATGCTTCTTGAAGACACAAAATTATGATTTTGGAAGGCCCTAGGCCGATATATGCATCAAACCTGGCAAGCTTTCATTTTTTTTCTTTCATTCTTTCTTTCTTTCTCATATTTCTCTTTCTCCTTCTCATTCTTCTCTCTCTCTCTCTTGACCCTAGCTGAATATTGTAGACTCCATAGCTAAGTTCTTCATCCTAAGGCTCTTCAAGACTTCCCAGCAACCAAGGAACTCGACAAGCAAAGCTAGAGTGCAAAAGACACACATGCAAGCTCTTTGAACCTCCATTTCGGCTTAGGTGAGTTTGCTAGCTTCCATTTCTTTTCTTCTTGTTCTAACCACATGCACCTACTAAGTACTTGGTTACTAAGCTAGGAAATTAGAGAAAATCGAGTGGTGTCTCGGCTAACCGAGGAAAAGAGTCAATCTTGTGCAACCATCAAGAGTCTTGTGCATCCTCTTGTTGTTTTGCTAAGGTGAGGGCTAAAACTTCTTGAAAATCTTTCAAAAAACCACATGCATGCCCTTAAATGTTTATCTTTACTTTAGTACTTGAGATATATGTGTGTTCATGAGCTTTTATAAACATGCATGGCAAGATTCTTGGCTAGAATGTGATGATAGATGAAATCGTGTATGTGACAACCTTCTGTCTTGTTGGTGCGAGGTGATTTTGACTAGGTAAAAGATGTTGAAAATGCAAATTTTTCCAGTTCTGAACACTTTTCGAAGAAATAGGCCAAAGCTAATTTTGACTCTAAGGTCCTAAAAATGGCTAATTATCAAAATGTGTCCAAATTTGGAAAGTCTGGAAAAATGAAGCAGGTTTTGGCAGATTCACTGACCTTGTAGAACGAAGCAGTTTTAACTTAGTAAATGATATCCAAAATGCATGAACATTTGTGTGCAGCTATATGTTTCAGTTCTGGACATGTTTGTCAGAAATAGACTAAGGCTAAATCGGACCCTAAGTCCCTCAAAAATGACATGTATTGAAATGTGTACAAATCTGGACAATTTTGTGTAGTCTCACTGTTTTGGTTATAACTCTTGAACCCAAACTCCAAATGATGCGAGGTTTGTTTCTAAATTTAGTTCACTCCTTAAGCTTTAATTTGACATCTTGTTAACTGGAATTGGATATTTTTTTCTTGTCTTAATGATTGTGAGAAAATAGTCCATTGCAGTGAGGGTTTCACCTATTGATGTGCTTAGAAAATTTAATGTAGCTTCCCTTGATGTATTAAATGCTTGGGATTGTGGCATTTGGATGTTGTGTGGACTGTTTTGAGTGCTTGAGGGTGTTTAATTTAATCAATGCATGGCTTGAGCTTAATTACGAGATGACTTGGGGTTTAATCGCACGGGTAAACACGAATTGAAACCCTAGTAACTAGGTAAACTCGCTAAGTGTTGATCCTATGGATATTGTGTTTGATTATGTGTTTAGTAGGCTGCCCATAGTTGCCCTTGTAACCCTAAATATGATTTCGATGATTATATGTTGATAAGTAGGCTTTTCTTACACTCGGTCCCACGTAGATGTCGTTGCATGATGAATAATTTTATTATTTGATTACGTGAACTTTGAAATGAGTTATATACTTGATTTACGTGCGTTACATGGCTGCCCATTTAATATTCATATAACTCCATGTGCTTTAAATGTGAAATTTCTTGTCATATCGTGCCTCGCTTGTTTACTTGTCAATGTGCAATCTTATGACTGTTCGGAGGCAACCTACTTTGTTGTCCTCCGATTGTGATAGATTACATGTCATAAATGTGCATTGCATACAAGGTTGCAACCTTTCATTCTGGCGTGATAGCGTTCACGCACACCAGGCGGCATCGGGCTTTCCGGTGCAACCGTGACTACTATTGTCCAATTCCCTCTCTCGCTTGGGGGCTAGACTTCCTCGGAGAGTTGGGTCGTAGCATTTCGGGGTACATCCGGAGTACACCCATTTGGTGTGATAAGGGGATGAATTGAAGCCGCCCGCAACAACTGATATTGACGTGAACTGAGAGCAAAAACTCACCGTATCCTTTTCACTATGTGTATAAGTACTCTCGCTTGGTTCCTAGAGGACCTCGGGGAGAAAAGACGGGTAATTGTGTTCATTTACTTTTACATTACGTTGTGTACTTACTTGTGATACATTCATGCTTGGAAAAAGGGTTTTTTCATAAGTTGAACCAGAAAATGAGTTTCAAAACTTATTTTTCGTTCCCCCCTCGCTGAGTTTATAAAGACTCACCCTCTTTTATCATCTCAGGTGAAGAAGACCAAGAATAGGTACCCGAGGACGACGTGCCTAATGATGATTCCTTGGAATGATTACTTGCCCTACGTGCCTTACGTGACTATGGCCATTTTGTGAACAATATATTGCTTGAAGACTATTTCATTTCTTATGATGCTTGCTATTGTAATGTAAAAGACCCCCGTTGTAATTTGGGGTCTAATTTTGTCTTGTACTGATAATAACTAGATAGATACTACTATGGTCGTTTTGCTATCGCTATTAACTAGTATCCAATCCATCATAGGATTATGAAGTATCAGGTAAGGATTAAGTAAAAATGAACCTATCCAATCTTAAGCAGGTATTCATTGTTAAGCTAAGATCAACAAGTACCTTTGTAACGAGGATTAACAAACAAGCGAGACATAGTATCATACTAGGTTATTAATCAAATGAGAATTCGAGACAACTAGTAGGCGTTTCAATTGATGATAAATAGTAATCTTTGTTAGAAATGAAATTGAGATTGGAAATTTTGAGGCGTTTTGAGAATTAGGTCAAACTAAAGAGCCCAATTACAATCGTTATGCCGCCAGCTTTTTCGGAAAATTTTGAGTTTAGGCTAAAACGTTAAGTGTTAAACTTTCAAGAATGATTAAGTACGAGATATGACTTGAATGTTTAGATCACATGTGAGGCCCGACCTCGATTTGCGTGTGATACCTCATTTGGTGTGCCCTAGCCTAGATTTGCGTGCCTTAACCTAGATTTAAGAATCATGTTTCGTTTTATGTGCCTTGCATTGAATTACGTGCATTCATTTAGGGTTGCGTGCATTTACTTGGAAAACGTGCATTCGTCTCGTAGTTCGTGCCCTACCTCGTAGTGCATGCCCTAGACCTAGGAAAGCGTGCCCTCACGCTAATCAAGAAAGCATCTTACACGAAGCACTAGATCAATAATTAATCCTACAAATTCCACTAACTAATATTAAATTACTAATTCAACCCACTAGAAGACGAAATTGCACCAAAAGCTAGACATTCTCATTCTTTATTCCTTATTCTTTTGCACTTTCCAAACACACAATTAAATAATGCTCAAAAGATGACAAAGATTCAGATTTTTCAAGCCTTGGCCGACCACCTTGTGTGCTTTGTGCTTGCTTTGCATAATTCAAATTATTCCCCAAACATTCTATGACAATGTAATGACATAAACAATAAAAAAAATTAGCTCAAAACCCTCCTCAAAGCTCCCAATCTCGACATAAGCTCCTTGCCCATGCTAGGTGATTCAAAAATCGTGCTTCTTGAAGACACAAATCTGAAATTTGTATGCCCAAGGTCGACACATGCTTCAACATTTGCAAAAGCTTTCATTTTTCCTTCATTTCTCTCAATTCCTCTCATTCTTCTCTCTCCCTTTCATTCTTCTCTCTCTCTCTCGGCCCTAGCTGAATATTGTAGACTCCATAGCTCATCATCATCATTATTCCATGGTTCATCAAGGCAAGCAAGAAGCTAGGGAGCTCGACTAAGCAAGCTAGGTTGCAAGAAACACACATGCAAGCTCTTTGAATCTCCATTTCAGCTTAGGTGAGTTTGCTAGCTTCCATTTCTTTTCTTCTTGTTCTAACCACATGCACCTACTAAGAACTTTGTTACTAAGCTAGGAAATTGGAGAAAAGTCGAGTGGTATCTCAGCTAAGCAAAGAAAAAGGTCAACATTTTGATTCACCAAGAGTCTTGTGCATCTTCTTGTTGTTTGCCTAAGGTGAGGGCTAAAACTTCTAGAAAATCTTTAAAAAAACCACATGCATGCTCTTAAATGTCTATCTTTACTTCTTTACTTGAGATATATGTGTGTTCATGAGCTTTTATAAACATGCATGGCAAGATTTTGGGCTAGAATATGATGATAGATGAAATCGTGCATGTGACAGCTTTCTGTCTTGTTGGTGCGAGATGATTTTGGCTAGGTAAATGATGTTACAAATGCGTGAAAATTGGTAGGTGACTATTCTTGCCAGTTCTGAACATTTTTCACAGAAATATGCCAAAGCGAATTTTGACTCTATGGTCCTCAAAATAGCAAATTATTAAAATGTGTCCAAATCTGGAAAGTCTGGAAAAATGAAGCAGGTTTTGGAAAATTCACTGACCTTGTAGAACGAACCAGTTTTGACTTAGTAAAGGACATCCAAAATATATGAGATTTTGTGTACTGCTATAGTTTTTAGTTCTGGACATTTTTTCCAGAAATGGACTAAGGCTAAATCTGATCTTAAGGCTCTCAAAAACAACAGGTATTAAAATGTGTACAAATCTGGATAGTTTTGTGCAGTCTCACTGTTTTAGCTATAACTATTCAACCCGAACTCCAAATGATGCGAGGTTTGTTTTTGAATTTAGTTCACCTCCTAAGCTTTAATTTGACATCTTATTTCTAGAATTTGAGATTGTTTTCTTGTCTTAATGATTGTGAGAAAACAGTCAATTACAGTGAGGGTTTCACTTAGTGATAAGCTTAGAAAAATTATTGTAGCTTCTCTTGTTGTATTAAATGCTTGGGATTGTGGCATTGAGATGTTGTGTGGACTGTTTTGAATACTTGAGGGTATTTGAATTAATCGATGCATGGCTTGAGTTTGATCTTGAGATGACTTGGGGCTTAATCGGATGGGTAAGCACGAATTAGAACCCTAGTTTCTAGGTAAACTTGCTAAGTGTCGATCCTTTGGATGTTGTGTTTGATCATGTGTTTAGTAGGCTGCCCGTAGTTTCCCTTGTTACCCTAAATATGCTTTCGATGATTACATGTTGATAAGTAGGCTTTTCTTGCACCCGGTCCCACATAGATGTCGTTGCATGATGAATAATCTTATTATTTGATTACGTGAACCTTGAAAAGAGTAGTATGACTTTATTTACAAGCGTTACGTGGCTGCCCGTTTAATTTTCATATAACTCCATGTGCCTTTCAAGTGAAATTACTTGTCTTATCGTGCCTCGCTTGTTTACTTGTCAATATGCAATCTTATGACTGCTCGGAGGTAACCTACTTTGTTGTCCTCCTAATGTGATATATTAAATGTCATAAATGTGCATTGCATACAAGGTTGCAACCTTTCATTCTGGCGTGGTAGCGTTCACGCACACCGGGTGGCATCGGGCTTGCCGGTGCAACCGTGACTATCATTGTCCAATTCCCTCTCTTGCTTGGGGGCTAGACTTACTCGGAGAGTTGGGTCGTAAGATTTCGGGGTACATCCGGTGTACACCCATTTGGCGTGATAAGGGGATGATTTGAAGTTGGCCGCAACAACTGACACTAGAAATGAACTGAGAGCAAAAGCTCACCGTATCCTTTTCACTATGTGTATAAGTACTCTCGCTTGGTTCCTAGAGGACCTCGGGGAGGAAAGACGGGTAATTGTGTTCCTTTACTTTTATATTATATTATGTACTTACTTGTGATATATTCATGCTTGCAAAAAAGGTTTTCATAAGTTGAACCAAAAAATGATTTTCAAACCTATTTCTCGTTCCCCCTCGCTGAGTTCATAAGGACTCACCCTCTTTTATCATCTTAGGTGCAGAAGATCAAGAACAGGTATCCGAGGCCGACGTGCCTAACGATGATTCCTTGGAATGATTGTCTGTCCTATGTGCTTTGCTTGATTATGGCCATTGTGAACACTATGCTGCTTGAAGACTATTTCTTTTCATGTTGCTTGATGTTTGTAATGTAAAAGACCCTGTTGTAATTTGGGGTCTACTTTGGCTTGTACTGATAATAACTAGACAGACACTACTATGGTCGTTTTGTTATCGTTACTGGTTAGTACCTATCATAGGATTATGAAGTATTAGGTAAGGACTAAGTAAAATGAACCTATCCAATCTTAAGTAGGTACCCATTGTTAAGCTAAGATCAACAGGTACTTTTGTAACGAGGATTAACAAAAAAACGAGACATAGTATCACGCTAGGTTATTAATCAAACGAGACTTTGAGACAACTAGTAGCGTTTCAATTGATGAATAGTAATCTTTGTTGGAAATAAAATTGAGATTGGAAATTTTGAGGAGTTTAGAGAACTAGGTCAAACCAAATAGCCCAATTACAGCCGTTATGCTGCCGGTTTTTCAAAAAAATTGTTGAGCCTAGGGTAAACGTTAAGTGTTAAACTTTTATGAACGAATGAGTATGAGACATGACTTGAATGTTTAGATCACACCCTAGTCTAACCTTTATAGGCAGGGTTGGGGCGTGACATCACACCGTAGTGTAACCTTTATAGGTCGGGTTAGGGCGTGACACCTTATAGAAAGAATGGTATCGGAGCTTAGATTGCTTAAGCCGGGTTTAACTCTCGAACCATGGGTAGAAGCCCTAAGGTAATTAGGATGATTTGTCTATATGTTATTGTGTGATAATGTTAATTGTGCCTTCTATGTTCTATGTGCTTATGTGATTAACATGTCTTAATTGTTTCTAGAATTGTGTATCTATATTATGTTGCATACCTTATACATTAAATTCTTGTCTTGTCGTATTCCAATAAATTGTGCATCGTAATCTGTGCCTATAGATGGTTGGCCCTAGTACCCGCACTACTAATAGGAGCGGTGAACCCCAAGAGACTGGAGATGCTTATCAAACTAATCCCGGCATAGCTATGTTTAACATGATGGAGAATGTCATGGATCGCATGTCACGAGTGATGGAACGTCAAGATGCACGTGAAGCAAACAACAACAACAACATGAATGATAGTAACCTTGGGAGACATAGCAGAATGAAGGAGTTCCTTAACTTTCGACCGTCTAAGTTCAATGGGGAAGCTGATGATGAGAAAGCAGAGGCTTGGCTGTCTGAGATCGAGAGGATTTTCAGGCCACTAGATTATACTGACGAAGAAAAGGTGGAGTTTGTTGTGTTTCTGTTGCACGGGGATGTTGAGCATTGGTGGCACACTGTGGGAACCTGATCAGACACCTCGCTTGTGGGGTAATTTCGTTAAGGCATTCAAGGAAAAATATGTACATGCAGTTTTCAGGCAGAGGCGGATTGAGGAATTCATGCACTTGAACCAGGGTAACATGACGGTGGCCCTGTACGAGGCTCGTTTTGACCGACTGTCCCACTATGCTCAATACATGGTCAGTACTCCAGAGGTGAAGATGTGGAAATTTACTACGGGATTGTGGCCAGAGATTCAGGACCAATTGGCTTTGCATGACTTCAATACCTATTCTGCCATCTTTGCTGCTGCTTCCCGAGTTGAGAAGAGGAAACTTGATAGTGCCGGTTCGAGTCAGCCGAACAAGAAACTATACCAGCCTCCAGGTCAACAGAGGAAATTCCAGAGCCAGAGTCGTAGTCAGGGCCAGAGCCAGAACATACCAGTGAATAACCGTGGCCCGACTAAAGCGCCATCAGCCTCTTCCACCCGAGGATCCACAGGTAGTTCACCCGCTACTCAGTCTATCAACTGTTCTTACTGTGACAAGAAGGGGCATGAGGCCTAGTGTTGGAAGAAGTCAGGACGATGTGTGCGGTGTGGCAGTGATCAGCATCAGATCAAGGATTGCCCTAAATGGCAAGTAGGACAAAATCAGGTTAAACTAGCTAGTCGAGGTAAGCCTCCAGTTCCTAGAGTTTAGGCTCGAGCTTATGCTATTGAGTGCGAGGAGCTTCCAGAGGAGACCGCTGTTGTTGAAGGTACATTCTTCATACTGAATCAACCTGTTAGGGTGCTAATTGATCCGGGTGCTACTCATTCATTTATTACTCCCCTATGTGTGCAACGTGTGAAACTACGAGTTGTATGTTTGTCTTACGAAGTAGAAGTTGGTACTCCGATGGGTTCTAAACTTGTTACTAGCTCAGCTTGTAAAGCATGTAAAATCCAAATTAAGGATAGGGAATTCTCAGCCAATCTTATTGTATTACCTTTTCGAGACTATGAAGTCATCTTAGGGATGGATTGGTTGGCAAAGCATCATGCCCAACTAGATTACCGGACGAAGATTGTAACATTCCAGGTACCTGGTCAACCAATACTGGAGGTAATGGGTTGAAAAGATTTCACCGGGAGTTCTATCATTTCATCTACGAAAGTAGTGAAGTCCTTGAGAAAAGGGTATAGTGGATACTTAGCTTAACTCATCAACACGCCGTCGGACAAAGCTAAGTTGGAGGAGATGACAGTGATCAAAGACTATACGGATGTGTTTCCAGAAGAAATGCCCGGTTTACCCCCAAATTGGGAGATCGAGTTCATTATAGAGTTACTGCCTGGCACCCAGCCGATATCTAAAGCCCCCTATCGTATGGCACCAGCCGAGCTACAAGAATTGAAGGACCAATTGCAAGGATTGTTGAAGAAGGGGTTTGTTCAACCAAGTTCTTCTCCGTGGGGTGCACTAGTTCTATTTGTAAAGAAGAAAGACGGAACGCTGAGGCTATACATCGATTACTGAGGATTGAACCAAGTAACTGTCAAGAATAAATACCCACTTCCACTGATCGACGAGTTGTTTGATCAACTTCAAGGAGCCAAAGTGTATTCAAAACTCGACTTGAGGCAAGGGTACTATCAGTTGCAGATCAAAAAGGTGGATGTGCCTAAAACGGCTTTCAGGACAAGATATGGGCATTATGAATATGTGGTGATGCCATTTGGACTAACCAATGCCCCTGCAACTTTTATGGACTTGATGCACAGGGTGTTTCAACCCTACTTGGACCAATTTGTGGTGATCTTCATTGATGATATTTTGGTATACTCGAAATCCGAGGCTGAGCATGAACAACATCTGCGATTGGTACTGCAGAAACTTCGAGAGCATCAATTGTATGCAAAGTTTAGCAAGTGCAAATTTTGGTTGCAGCAGATTGCATTTTTGGGGCATATCATATCCCAAGAGGGAATAGCAGTGGACCCAGCAAAGATAGAAGCGGTGATGTCTTGGAAGAAGCTGGAAAATGTTACGGAGGTTCGGAGTTTTCTTGGTCTAGCCAGCTATTATCGGAGATTCGTGAAGGATTTCTCTAAGATTGCAGGACCGCTTACAAAGCTCACTCAAAAGAAAACAAAGTTCATGTGAGATGATAAGTGTGAGAACAGCTTCCAAGAATTGAAGAAAAGATTGACTACTGCACCTATTCTTGCATTGCCTGAAGGGAGTCAAGGTTTTGTAATTTATAGCGATGCTTCGAAAGAAGGATTGGGTTGTGTGCTGATGCAAAATGGTAGAGTGATTGCGTATACCTCTAGGAAACCGAAGCCGTATGAATTGAACTACCTGACGCATGATTTGGATTTAGCGGCTATTGTGTTTGCACTTAAGAAATGGAGGCACTATCTGTGGGGTAACAAGTTCAAGGTGTTTACTGATCACAAGAGCTTGAAATACTTGTTCTCTCAAAAACAGTTTAATATGAGGCAAAGGAGGTGGATGGAGCTTTCGGATAATTATAACTGCACAATCAATTATGTGCCAAGAAAAGTGAATGGAGTTGTAGATGCCTTAAGTAGGAAAGCAAGCATAGCAAAACTGGAAGTCAAGGTGCAGGAGTTGTTGGATGAAGCATTTTTGTGGAAACCACAATTGACTCGGAAAGGGTTACTTTTTGCTACTACACAAGTTCAATCGACCTTGCTGTCTGAATTACGAGAGGCTCAACAGAAGGACCAACAGTTTCAGAAGATAAAAGAAAGCAACACATATTTCAAGTTTCATGATGATGGAGGTTTAGGAATTGGATTTGTGTTCCTAATGAGCCAGAGCTGAAAAAGAAGATTCTTGAAGAAGCCCATAATTCAAGATACACTATTTACCCCGGCGGAACAAAGATGTACCGCGATTTGAAGCAACACTATTGGTGGAATAACATGAAGAAAGAGATTGCGGAGTTTATGGCACGGTGTTTGACTTGCCAGAGAGTCAAAGCGAAACATCAACGACCAGCAGTTTTACTTCAGCAATTGGAGATTCCTCAATGGAAATGGGAACATATAACTATGGACTTTGTTATGGACCTGCCCAGGTCACAAAAGGGTCATGACGCTGTTTGGGTCATAGTAGATAGATTGACTAAGTCAGCGTACTTTGTACTGATGAACAAAGAGGATAGTCCTGAGAAATTGGGAGATATGTATGTGGTGGAGATTGTAAGATTGCACGGGATGCCTGTGAGTATTGTATCGGATAGGGATCCTCGTTTTACTTCCCGATTTTGGAAGAGATTGCAAGAAGCTTTGGGAACGAAGTTGAGTTTCAGCACGGCTTATCACCCTCAGACTGATGGACAATCGGAGAGAACTATTCAGATTCTGGAGGATATGCTAAGGGCGTGTGTTTTAGACTTCGGGAAAGGTTGGGAGAAATATCTGTCTCTAGCGGAGTTTGCTTATAATAATAGTTATCAGGCCACTATCGGGATGGCCCCATTTGAGGCGTTGTATGGACGTAAGTGTCGATCCCCAATTTACTGGGATGAGGTAGGTGAAACGAAGACTTTTGACCCGACCCTTCTACCTGAACTTATGAAGACTGTGGATAATATTCACCTCATCCGGAAACGGATGCTTACCGCCCAAAGCAGGCAGAAAAGTTATGCAGACCGACGGAGACGGAGCCTAGAGTTTGAGGTTGGCGACAAGGTGTTCTTGAAGATATCACCTCGGAGGGGACTGATTAAACACGGCAATGGTGGAAAGTTGAGCCTGAGATTTGTAGGACCATTTGAGATAATTGAGAAGGTTGGCAAATTGGTGTATCGCCTGGCACTACCCCAAAACCTCTCCAATATTCACGACGTCTTTCATGTTTCGATGCTGCGAAAGTATCACCCTGATCCATCGCATATCTTGGAGCCAGAGCCGTTGCAGCTTCAGGAGAACTTGCTTTATGAAGAGAAGCCCGTTCGAATCCTAGACCAGTAAGATCGGGAGTTGCGCAACAAATCTATACCGATGGTGAAAGTGTTGTGGGATCATCATGGAGTTGAAGAAGCAACATAGGAAAGGCGAGACCAGATGGAACAACAGTATCCAGCTTTATTTCAAAGGTAATATTGAATTTCGGGATGAAATTCTTTTAAGGAGGGGAGGATGGGAGACCCGACCTCGATTTGCGTGCGTTACCTCATTTCGTGCGCCCTAGCCAAGATTTTCGTGCCTTAATCTAGATTTAAGAATCATGTTTCGTTTTATGTGCCTTGCATCGAATTACGTGCATTCATTTAGGGTTACGTGCATTTATTTGGAAAATGTGCATTCGTCTTGTAGTTCGTGCCCTACCTCATAGTGCGTGCCCTAGACCTAGGAAGGCGTGCCCTCACGCTAATCAAGAAAGCATCTTACACGAAGCACTAGATCAATAATTAATCCTACAAATTCTACTAACTAATATTAAATTACTAATTCAACCCACTAGAAGACGAAATTGCACCAAAAGCTAGACATTCTCATTCTTTATTCCTTATTCTTTTGCACTTTCCAAACACACAATTAAATAATGCTCAAAAGATGACAAAGATTCAGATTTTTCAAGCCTTGGCCGACCACCTTGTGTGCTTTGTGCTTGCTTTGCATAATTCAAATTATTCCCCAAACATTCTATGACAATGTAATGACACAAAGCAATAAAAAAATTAGCTCAAAACCCTCCTCAAAGCTCCCAATCTCGACATAAGCTCCTTGCCCATGCTAGGTGATTCAAAAATCATGCTTCTTGAAGACACAAATCTGAAATTTGTATGCCCAAGGCCGACACATGCTTCAACATTTGCAAAAGCTTTCATTTTTCCTTCATTTCTCTCAATTCCTCTCATTCTTCTCTCTCCCTGCCATTCTCTCTCTCTCTCTTGGCCCTAGCTGAATATTGTACACTCCATAGCTCCTCATCATCACTCCATGGTTCATCAAGGCAAGCAAGAAGCTAGGGAGCTCGACTAAGAAGGCTAGGTTGCAAGAAACACACATGCAAGCTCTTTGAATCTCCATTTCGGCTTAGGTGAGTCTGCTAGCTTCCATTTCTTTTCTTCTTGTTCTAACCACATGCACCTACTAAGAACTTGGTTACTAAGCTAGGAAACTAGAGACAAATTGAGTGGTGTCTCGGCTAAGCAATTTAAAAGGTAAACTTTGTGCTTCACCAAGAGTCTTGTGCATCCTCTTATTGTTTTGCTAAGGTGAGGTTAGCTTCTTGAAAATCTTTCAAAAACCCACATGCATGCTCTTAAATGTCTATCTTTACTTCTGTACTTGAGATATATGTGTGTTCATAAGCTTTTATAAGCATGCATGACAAGATTTTGGGCTAGAATGCGATGATAGATGAAATTGTGCATGTGACAGCTTTTTGTCTTGTTTGTGCGAGGTGATTTTGGCTAGGTAAATGATGTTGAAAATCTGTGAAAATTGGTAGGTAACTATTGTTGCCAGTTCTGAACATGTTTCACAGAAATAGGCCAAAGATAATTTTGACTCTAAGGTCCTCAAAATAGCAAATTATTAAAATGTGTCCAAATCTGGAAAGTCTGGAAAAATGAAGCAGGTTTTGGCAGATTCACTGACCTTGTAGAACGAACATGTTTGGACTTAGTAAATGACATCCAAAATGCATGAGATTTGGTGTGCTGATATATTTTTCAGTTCTGGACATTTTTGTCAGAAATGGACTAAAGCTAAATCTGACTCTAAAGCTTGAAAAAACGACAAGTATTGAAATGTGTGCAAATCTGGACAGTTTTGTGCAATCTCACTGTTTTGGCTATAACTATTGAACCCGAACTCCAAATGATGCGAGGTTTGTTTCTGAATTTAGTTCACCTCCTAAGATTTAATTTGACATCTTATTAACTGCAATTGGAGATTGTTTTCTTCTCTTAATGATTGTGAGAATATAGTCCATTGAAGTGAGGGTTTCACTTAGTGATATGCTTAGAAAAATTATTGTAGCTTCTCTTGTTGTATTAAATGCTTGGGATTGTGGCATTGAGATGTTGTGTGGACTGTTTTGAATACTTGAGGGTGTTTGAATTAATCGATGCATGGCTTGAGTTTGATCTTGAGATGACTTGGGGCTTAATCGCACGGGTAAGCACGAATTGGAACCCTAGTATCTAGGTAAACTTGCTAAGTGTCGATCCTTTGGATGTTGTGTTTGATCATGTGTTTAGTAGGCTGCCTGTAGTTTCCCTTGTAGCCCTAAATATGCTTTCGATGATTACATGTTGATAAGTAGGCTTTTCTTGCACCCGGTCCCACATAGATGTCGTTGCATGATGAATAATCTTATTATTTGATTACATGAACCTTGAAATGAGTTGTATGATTTGATTTACATGCGTTACATGGCTGCCCGTTTAATGTTCATATAACTTCATGTACCTTTCAAGTGAAATTACTTGTCTTATCGTGCCTCGTTTGTTTACTTGTCAATGTGCAATCTTATGACTGCTCGGAGGCAACCTACTTTGTTGTCCTCCTAATGTGATATATTAAATATCATAAATGTGCATTGCATACAAGGTTGCAACCTTTCATTCTGACGTGGTAGCGTTCACGCACACCGGGCGGCATCGGGCTTGCCGGTGCAACCGTGACTACCATTGTCCAATTCCCTCTCTTGCTTGAGGGCTAGACTTCCTCGGAGAGTTGGGTTGTAGGATTTCGGGGTACATCCGGAGTACACCCATTTGGCGTGATAAGGGGATGATTTGAAGTCGGCCGCAATAACTGATACTGGAAATGAATCGAGAGCAAAAGCTCACCGCATCCTTTTCACTATGTGTATAAGTACTCTCGCTTGGTTCCTAGAGGACCTCGGGGAGGAAAGACGGGTAATTGTGTTCCTTTACTTTTATATTATATTATGTACTTACTTGTGATATATTCATGCTTGCAAAAAAAGGGTTTTCATTAGTTGAATCGGAAAATGAGTTTCAAACCTATTTCTCGTTCCCCCTCGCTAGTTCATAAGGACTCACCCTCTTTTATCATCTCAGGTGAAGAAGATCAAGAACAGGTACCCGAGGACGACGTGCCTAACGATGATTCCTTGGAATGATTGTCTGTCATGTGTCCTTTGCTTGATTATGGCCATTGTGAACACTATGCTGCTTGAAGACTATTTCTTTTCATGTTGCTTGATGTTTGTAATGTAAAAGTCCGCCGTTGTAATTTGGGGTCTAATTTCTCTTGTACTGTTAATAACTAGATAGACACTTTAATGGTCATTTTGCTATCGTTACTGGTTAGTACCTATCATAGGATTATGAAGTATCAGGTAAGGACTAAGTAAAATGAACCTATCCAATCTTAAGCAGGTACCCATTGTTAAGCTAAGATCAACAGGTACTTTTGTAACGAGGATTAACAAAAAAACGAGACATAGTATCACGCTAGGTTATTAATCAAACGATACTTCAAGATAACTAGTACCATTTCAATTGATGAATAGTAATCTTTGTTGGAAATGAAATTGGGATTAGAAATTTTGAGGCGTTTAGAGAACTAGGTCAAACTAAAGAGCCCAATTACATCCGTTATGCTGCCGGTTTTTCAGAAAAATTGTGGAGCCTAGGCTAAACGTTAAGTGTTAAACTTTTATGAATGATTGAATACGAGATATGACTTGAATGTTTAGATCACACCCTAGTCTAACCTTTATAGGCCGGGTTGGGGCGTGACATCACACCCTAGTCTGAACTTTATAGGTCGGGTTGGGGCGTGACACCTTATAGAAGAAGAATGGTATCAGAATTTAGATTGCTTAAGCCAGGTTTAACTCTCGGACCATGGGTAGAAGCCCTAAGGTAATTAGGATGATTTGTCTATATGTTATTGTGTGATAATGTTAATTGTGCCTTCTATGTTCTATGTGCTTATGTGATTAACATGTGTTAATTGTTTCTAGAATTGTGTATCTATATTATGTTGCATATCTTATGCATTAAATTCTTGTCTTGTCGTATTTTAATAAATTGTGCATCGTAATCTGTGTCTATAGATGGCTGGCCCTAGTACCCGTACTACTAATTGGAGCAGTGAGCCCCAAGAGACCGGAGATGCCTATCAAACTAATCCCGGTATAGCTATGTTTAATATGATGGCAAATGCCATGGATCGCGTATTGCGAGTGATGGAACGTCAAGATGCACGTGAAGCAAACAACAACAACAATAATAGGAATGATGGTAACCATGGGAGACATAGCAGAATGAGGGAGTTCCTTGACTTTCGCTATAACACACCGATCCCTCACGAGACCGGAAGTTCTAACAATCGATCTAATCACAACCCAAATCCAAAGTCAGGCAAAATTTTTAGGGAAAACGGACAGAGTCTCCCCTGTTTCTAGGCAAAAAGCAAACCTGCGACAGCATATAAGTGGACCAATACCATGTCCAAACATTCAAACACCTCAAGGCCATCCGAGCCTCGATTCTCAACAATTAAACTCAGCAAGTATACATATATTCCCAATTAAAAAGCTAACCTATCTCTTTTCATTCTTGACAAATACATTCAAACTAGACAATTAAACCATACTAAGCTACTGCATAAAATAAACTATCATGCCATTCTAATCCTTTTTCTTGGGACATTACAAACATGCATTGAGGTTAAGCTATGCTAACTGATTACATAACTAGCTTATCAATTTACCTCAACTATTTAGCTAATTTAGATTACATTTCTTTTAACAATAAATACATACAATACATAAAAGCATACATCTTACATCTTGCATCTTTGACAACTCAAGCCACATAGCACGCAAGACAACTCTTCAAGCACGAACTTTCACGAAATCACGAACTTTCCAGCTAACATGGCATTTCCTGAAATGTGGTGGTGAGGAGTGAGTATACACAACACGTATACTCAGTGAGGGCGAGACAGATATCGAATTGGAGAGAAAGAAAGTCGTGCAATGCAAATAAGACAGTTAAGCAATATAACTGATAAATAAGCAATCAAGACAAACAATCAATACAATAAGCAATTACTGAAAGCATTAACACAACCATTCAAAGCTATACCACACTCTGAAGGCTATGGTTCACTCATACGAGCAATGTACCATTTCACGAGCGATACATCAATCTCGAGCTTGATGTTGACAACAATGACAATAAGCGCGCAACCACCTTATAACACCAGTTTGGAATACCCCGGAAGTATCCATCAATTCTACGACCCAAATCTCTCTGAAGGCAACCCAAGCGAGAAAATGGAATAGGACACGGAGCTAGAGCAACCAACACTGGCAACCCAAGGCTACACAGAGAGGCCCATCACACCGCCCTGACACTATGCAATGCAAGACTCGATACAAGGCGATAAACGAGCGATAGCACAGTAATATAGAATAGAGGAGATAAACGAGATATCAAGCATTATTCAACAATTGTTAAACATTTCAATCAATAATCAACTCTAACAAGCGTAATAAGCATTAACAAGTATTAACAAGCAGTTACAATCAAATAAGTAACAAGAACAACACCAACTAACATTATCAAGTAATAACAAGTATTCTATAGGCATTATAAGTATTCTATAGGCAACATAAGCATTCTATAAGCAATATACTATGAAAACACACAAAATCACAAAAACGACCCCAACTTTCAAAACACTACTACTTTCAAACGAGCCACGAGTTTTGAAAACCGACTTCACCAATCCTCCTAGGTCACCATAAGGCACGTCTAAAGACCCCGAAACCCTACTTAACCCTAGAATTCACGCAAAGCCCCGATTTCCCCCTTTGCTCGTTTGAACTACAACTACCTCAACCGATTACCCAACCAATGTCACAACTGCACCAAAAGTGCTTCCATGACCTCCCGAGACAATGCCATCACACAAAAAGATAAAATGCCAAACTTGACCTAAACGACCCCAACTTTCACTAAGCTATTTTTCTCCGTTTTTCCATTACACATTCCAATTAAACCATACATTTAGGCATTCTAGCATATCTAGCACCTCCCTACATCAACAGAACGCATAACGGAGCAACTTCATCGAAACGGGGGTTTACTATTCACTATTTACTATTCAATTAACAATTTATATTTCAATTTCGATATTCAACCGCAGAAAATGTTAAAAAGCTATAAATACATGTTCTACGATTGCTAGGGAACATTCTTTAAGCCTCAAAATGATTTAAATAACAATATACGGATAAATTCCAAAAATCAAAGTTAATACACAAAATATTCAAATGCGCAAATAACGATGAAACCCTCACCTTAGACGCTCCTAGACGATAGGAAAACCTCGTAGGATGCCTCGAAAATCACCCCGTGTAAGCTCACGCGAAGCTTTGCTGTTTTGGCTTGTATTTTTTTTTTTTTCTTCTCCTTCATATTTTCGGCCCTTCATGTTCTGTTTTCAGCTTTTTTTTTATTTATTTTGTGCTAATTTAAGCTATTTTATAGATGACAACAAGTCAACTTGGTCAAGGCTTGGTCAACTAACTTAAACTTGGTCAAATAAGCTTGTTTTATGTGTTTTAAAGCTAAAATAACTAACATAAATCCAATTCTAGTTAAATACAACTTAAAACACTAAAATTAAAACATTAAATACTAGTTTCCACTAATTGTTGAGGACTCAAATCCATTTCCTAACTATCGCTCTCGATATGCTATACACTTTGCGACAATAGAAGATTAACAATTAAATCTCAAAGAATTTAAGAAAATATAATTTTGAAGAGTAATCATAGTTGAAAATTTATTCCGGCTCGGAACTACTTTTTATTTAATTGAAAACCGAGCTTTAAGGTGCAAAAAATAAAACCGATTAACATAATTATGAAAAGTAGTTGTTATTCTGTTAAAATAATTGGCTCGAGTATTATTCTAGTTACTTCTAAAAGAAATACGAAATAAAGCTCCATATAAATGTTTAACTAAAATAAACACAAATCCAATACTAACATTTAAGATGTCACTTAATTAAATGCAGTTAAATGCCTTTAAATGCATGTCGGGTTCGGGTTATCACATCCTTCCCCCCTTAAAACAATTGCGTCCTCGCAATTCTTCTTCCAATAGAACTCTGTATCCACTGAAATCCAACTCGGATTAGTCTTCATTAGCTACTGAACAAGTATTTAATCAAGATGACCAATAGGAAAGTTCAAGTAGAAATGCCAAGTAGTAACGCCAAATAAAAGGCTCAAATGTAGATACCGTACAAGAATCCCGTTAACACGAATACCGAAGAGGAATAAATTCGAACCAGAAACGCGGAGATAATCCCAATAAAGACTAAAGCAAAGATATTGTAGATAAAATCACATCACATATTAATGATAAGTGGAATCCCGAATGAATACCCCATACACGAATCCCTAGTAGAAGTTCAACTATTACTGCCCGAGAATCCCCAAGCAAAAAGCCAAATAAAGGCTCAATCAAAGGTTCCATCTAGAGGTCTAAAGAAGTACCCCGCTGGTCATGAATTTCATAGAAGAATTCCCTGTTAAGAGTACTGAAGAAAAATACTAAGAAACCCAATCAAATATACTTCCAAAGTTCCAAAGAAGCCTTCCAAATAATAACCCCATGGGACAACCAATTAGATTCCGAGTTTTGCTATCAAATGCTGAGAGGAATGTCAAAGGAAATAACAGAGAAAATACAATGTGCCCAATAAAACAACCAAGTTGAATAACAAACATAGTTTCCCACCAAAACTAAACTCTGAGGCCTCTTCACTATTTGCCAAGTGAGAACTTCATACAATCTTGCCAATAAGGAAAATATCAATAGAACGCCCAATAAGAATTTCAAAGAATACCATAAGTAGTACTATACAATAGGTCTGATAGGAATTCCAAATACCAAACCTACTGAGGAACACTAAAGAAGATATCCGAAACAATGCTCCAATAAGAAAGTAGCCAAGTTTGCCTAATAAGTAAATATTAAATAATTGGCCACTGAGAATTCCAGAAAATACCATTGAAGAATTTCCAATCAGGGATGCCAGTATCACACCAATAAAGACCGAGACACATATACCATAGATAATACTGTGCAGTAAGGCCGATTAAAATCCCAATAGACAAATCCACCAAGAAATGCCAACAGAAGTCTCCAAAGAATACCCATTAAGAAAACCAAAGAATGCTCCAAAGAATATCCAAATAAAACCCCAAGAGAAAGCTACTCTTTCACAACTGTTAAGCACAGAGGAGGACCATAGAGATTTGCCAATAACCGAGCTCCAAAAGCAAACACCAATTACCAAATAAAGGCTAGTCAAATGCCATTCATTTCCTGTCAATCCATACACCTTGAAAGGCCAACTGTGAACCACTTTCTTCAGCGGAGGAAGAGGACTTACTTACCATTTCAATAGGACATGTATGAATGCCAATATATCACAGTTATACATATGCCTTAAGCTATTATGCCAGCAAGTTTACAAAATAGTTTATTCAACAAAGTCTCTCAAGCACGACAATCAAGTCAAGTACAACATAATCAATTCAAATCACGGCATAGCTAATTCAAGACATTCTAATACACACATCACAAGCAATACTCCAAGCAAATAACAATCCACGAGATCAATCCAATTCACGATGCCAATTTGATAGGTCAATTCGATGCACAACTAGACACTTCACTCTACTTAGCACATAATTAACATAACTATACCACATAGGAGCACACATTCAGATCAAGACACACAATCTCACATACAAGCATACACTTTCAAGACATACTTAACAAACACACATTCAAGGATCACTACCCACCAGACCGAGGACCCTGTCCCGGCTTATGAGCTAAACAAGCTCTGATACCACCTGTAACACCCCGATCCCTCACGAGACCGAGAGTTCTAACAATCGATCTAATCACAACCCAAATCCAAACCCGGGCATAATTTTCAGGGAAAACGGACGGAGTCTCCCCTGTTTCTAGGCGAAATGTAAAACCTGCGACAGCATATAAGTGGACCAACACCGTGTCCAACCATACAAACACCTCAAGACCATCCGAGCTTCGGTTCTCAACAATTAAACTTAGCAAGTATACATACATTTCCAATTAAAAAGCTAACCTATCTCTTTTCATTCTTGACAAATACATTCAAACTAGACAATTAAACCATACTAAGCTACTGCATAAAATAAACTATCATGCCATTCTAATCCTTTTTCTTGGGACATTACAAACATGCATTGAGGTTAAGCTATGCTAACTGATTACATAACTAGCTTATCAATTTACCTCAACTATTTAGCTAATTTAGATTACATTTCTTTTAACAATAAATACATACAATACATAAAAGCATACATCTTACATCTTGCATCTTTGACAACTCAAGCCACATAGCACGCAAGACAACTATTCAAGCACGAACTTTCACGAAATCAAGAACTTTCCAGCTAACATGGCATTTCCTGAAATGTGGTGGTGAGGAGTGAGTATACACAACACGTATACTCAGTGAGGGCGAGACAAATATCGAATTGGAGAGAAAGAAAGTCGTGCAATGCAAATAAGACAGTTAAGCAATATAACTGATAAATAAGTAATCAAGACAAACAATCAATACAATAAGCAATTACTGAAAGCATTAACACAACCATTCAAAGCTATACCACACTCTGAAGGCTATGGTTCACTCATACGAGCAATGTACCATTTCACGAGCGATACATCAATCTCGAGCTTGATGTTGACAACGATGACAATAAGCGCGCAACCACCTTATAACACCAGTTTGGAATACCCCGGAAGTATCCATCAATTCTATGACCCAAATCTCCCTGGGAGGCAACCCAAGCGAGAAAAGGGAATAGGACACGGAGCTAGGGAAACCAACACCAGCAACCCGAGGCTACCCGGAGAGGCCCATCACTCACGCCCTGACATTATGCAATGCATGACTCGATACAAGGCGATAAACGAGCGATAGCACAACAATACAGAATAGAGGAGATAAACGAGATATCAAGCATTATTCAACAATTGTTAAACATTTCAATCAATAATCAACTCTAACAAGCGTAATAAGCATTAACAAGTATTAACAAGCAGTTACAATCAAATAAGTAACAAGAACAACACCAACTAACATTATCAAGTAATAACAAGTATTCTATAGGCATTATAAGCATTTAATAGGCGACATAAGCATTCTATAAGTAATATAAGCATTCTATAAGCAATATACTATGAAAACACACAAAATCACAAAAACGACCCCAACTTTCAAAACACTACTACTTTCAAACGAGCCACGAGTTTTGGAAACCGACTTCACCAATCCTCCTAGGTCACCATAAGGCACGTCTAAAGACCCCGAAACCCTACTTAACCCTAGAATTCACGCAAAGCCCCGATTTTCCCCTTTGCTCGTTTGAACTACAACTACCTCAACCGATTACCCAACCAATGTCACAACTGCACCAAAAGTGCTTCCATGACCTCCCGAGACAATGCCATCACGCAAAACGATAAAATGCCAAACTTGACCTAAACGACCCCAACTTTCACTAAGCTATTTTTCTCCGTTTTTCCATTACACATTCCAATTAAACCACACATTTAGGCATTCTAGCATATCTAGCACCATCCTACATCAACAGAACGCATAACGGAGCAACTTTATCGAAACGGGGGTTTACTATTCATTATTTACTATTTAATTAATAATTTATATTTCAATTTCAATATTCAACTGCATAAAATGTTAAAAAGCTATAAATACATGTTCTACGATTGCTAGGGAACATTCTTTAAGCCTCAAAATGATTTAAATAACAATATACGGATAAATTTCAAAAATCAAAGTTAATACACAAAATATTCAAATGCACAAATAATGATGAAACCCTCACCTTAGACGCTCCTAGACGATAGGAAAACCTCATAGGACGGCTCGAAAACCACCCTGTGCAAGCTCACATGAAGCTTTGATGATTTGGCTTGAAATCTTTTTTTTTTCTTCTCCTTCATATTTTCGGCACTTCATGTTCTGTTTTCAGCTTCTCTTTTTATTTTGTGCTAATTTAAGCTATTTTATAGATGACAACAAGTCAACTTGGTCAAGGCTTGGTCAACTAACTTAAACTTGGTCAAATAAGCTTGTTTTATGCGTTTTAAAGCTAAAATAACTAACATAAATCCAATTCTAGTTAAATACAACTTAAAACACTAAAATCGAAACATTAAATACTAGTGTCCACTATTTGCTGAGGAATCGAATTCATTTCCTAACTATCGCTCTCGATATGCTATGCACTTTGCGACAATAGAAGATTACCAATTAAATCTCAAAGAATTTAAGAAAATCTAATTTTGAAGAGTAATCATAGTTGAAAATTAATTTCGGCTCGGACCTACTTTTTATTTAATTGAAAATCGAGCTTTAAGGTGCAAGAAAAAAAAACCGATTAACATAATTATGAAAAGTAGTTGTTATTCCGTTAAAATAATTGGCTCGAGTATTATTCTACTTACTTCTAAAAGAAATATGAAATAAAGCTCCATATAAATGTTTAACTAAAATAAACACAAATCCAATGCTAACATTTAAGATATCACTTAATTAAATGCAGTTAAATGCCTTTAAATGCATGCCGGGTTCGGGTTATCATATTCGCCCGTCCAAATTCCACAAGGAAGCTGATGATGAAAAAGCAGAGGCTTGGCTGTCTAAGATCGAGAGGATTTTCAAGCCACTTGATTATATTGATAAAGAAAAGGTAGAGTTTGCTGTGTTTTTGTTGCACGGGGATGCTGAGCATTGGTGGCACACTGTGGAGGCACTTTGGGAAACAGATCATACACCTCGCTTGTGGGGTAATTTCGTTAAGGCATTCAAGGAGAAATATGTACCTGCAGCTTCCAGGCAGAGGCGGATTGAGTAATTCATGCACTTGAACCAGGGTAACATGACGGTGGCCCAGTACGAGGCTCAATACATGGTCAGTACTCCTGAGGCGAAGATGTGAAAATTTACGACTGGATTAAGGCCAGAGATTTAGGACTAATTGGCTTCGCATGACCTCGATACCTATTCTGCTCTCTTTACTGTTGCTTCCCGAGCTGAGAAGAGGAAACTTGATAGAGCCGGTTCGAGTCAGCCGAACAAGAAACCATACCAGCCTTCTGGTCAACAGAGGAAATTCCAGAGCCAGAGTCGTAGTCAAGGCCAGAGCCAGAACATACCAGTTAATAACCGTGGCCCGACTAAAGCGCCATCAGCCTCTTCCACCCGCGGATCCACAGGTAGTTCACCTGCTACTCAGTCTGTCAACTGTTCTTACTGTGACAAGAAGGGTCACACCGAGGCCCAGTGCTGGAAGAAGTCAGGACGATGTGTGCGGTGTGGCAGTGATCAGCATCAGATCAAGGATTGCCCTAAATGGCAAGTAGGACAAAATCAGGTTAAACCAGCTGGTAGAGGCAAGACTCTAGTTCTTAGAGTTTAGGCTCGAGCTTATGCTATTGAGTGCGAGAAGCTTCCAGAGGAGACTGCTATTGTTGAAGGTACATTCTTCATACTGAATCAACCTATTAGGGTGTTAATTGATCCAGGTGCTACTCATTCATTTATTACTCCCTTATATGTGCAACGTGTGAAACTACGAGTTGTGTGTTTGCCTTACGAAGTAGAAGTTGGTACTCCGATGGGTTCTAAACTTGTTACTAGCTCAGCTTGTAAAGCATGTAAAATCCAAATTAAAGATAGGGAATTCTCAGCCAATCTTATTGTATTAGCTTTTCGAGACTATGAAGTCATCTTAGGGATGGACTGGTTGGCAAAGCATCATGCCCAACTAGATTGCCGGACGAAGAGTGTAACATTCCGGATACCTGATCAACCAATACTGGAGGTAATGGGTCGAAGAGATTTTACTGGGAGTTCCATCATTTCATCCACTAAAGCAGTGAAGTCCTTGAGAAAATGGTGTAGTGGATACTTAGCTTACCTCATCAACAAGCCGTCGGACAAGGCTAAGTTGGAGGAGATGCCAGTGATCAAAGACTATGCGGATGTGTTTCCAGAAGAATTGCCTAGTTTACCCGCAAATCGGGAGATCGAGTTCATTATAGAGTTACTGCCTGGTACCCAGCCGATATCTAAAGCTCCCTATCGTATGGCACCAACCGAGCTACAAGAATTGAAGGACCAATTGCAAGGATTGTTGAAGAATAGGTTTGTTCAACCGAGTTCTTCTCCATGGGGTGCGCCAGTCCTATTTGTAAAGAAGAAAGACGGAACGTTGAGACTATGCATCGACTACCGAGGATTGAACCAAGTGACTGTCAAGAATAAATACACACTTCCACGGATCGACGAGTTATTTGATCAACTTCAAGGAGCCAAAGTGTATTCGAAGCTCGACTTGAGGCAAGGGTACTATCAGTTGCAGATCAAAAAAGAGGATGTGCCTAAAACGGCTTTTAGGACAAGATATGGGTATTATCAATATGTGGTGATGCCATTTGGACTAACCAATGCCCCTGCATCTTTTACGGACTTGATGCACAGGGTGTTTCAACCTTACTTGGACCAAGTTGTGGTGATCTTCATTGATGATATTTTGGTATACTCGAAATCCGAGGCTGAGCATGAAAAACATCTGCGATTGGTATTACAGAAACTTTGAGAACATCAATTGTATACAAAGTTTAGCAAGTGCGAATTTTGGTTGCTGCAGATTGCATTTTTGGGTCATATCATATCCCAAGAGGGAATAGCAGTGGATCCAGCAATGATAGAAGCGGTGATATCTTGGAAGAAGCCGGAAAATGTTATGGAGGTTCGAAGTTTTCTTGGCCTAGCAGGCTATTATTGGAGGTTCGTGAAGGATTTTTCTAAGATTACAGGACCGCTTACAAGCTCACTCAAAAGAAAACAAAGTTCGTGTGGGATGATAATTGTAAGAACAACTTCCAAGAATTGAAGAAAAGATTGACTACTGCACCCGTTCTTGCATTGCCTGAAGCGAGTCAAGGTTTTGTAATATATAGCAATGCTTTGAAGGAAGGACTGGGATATGTGTTGATGCAAAATGGTAGAGTGATTGCGTATGCTTCTAGGAAACCGAAGCCATACGAATTGAACTACCCGATGCATGATCTAGAGTTAGCAGCTATCGTGTTTGCACTCAAGAAATGAAGGCACTATTTGTGGGGTAACAAGTTCGAGGTGTTTACTGATCACAAGAGCTTGAAATACTTGTTCTCACAAAAAGAGTTGAATATGAGGCAAAGGCGGTGGATGGAGCTTTTGGATGATTATAACTGCACAATCAACTATGTGCCCGGTAAAGCAAATGTAGTTGCAGATGCCTTAAGTAGGAAAGCGAGCATGGCAAAACTGTAAGTCAAGGTGCAGGAGTTGTTGGAGGATGCATTTTTGTGGAAACCACAATTGACTCGAAAAGGATTACTATTTGGCACTACACAAGTTCAATCGACCTTGTTGTCTGAATTGCGAGAGGCTCAACAGAAGGACCAACAGTTTCAGAAGATTAAAGAAAGCAACACAGATTGTAAGTTTCATGATGAAGGTATTTGGAGGTTTAGGAACCGTATCTGTGTTCCTAATGAGCCAGAGCTAAAAAAAAAGATTCTTGAAGAAGCCCATAACTCAAGATACACTATTCACCCCAGTGGAACGAAGATGTACCGGGATTTGAAGCAACACTATTGGTGGAATAACATGAAGAGGGAGACCGCGGAATTTGTGGCACAGTGTTTGACTTGCCAGAGAGTCAAAGCAGAACATCAATGACTGGTAGGTTTACTTCAACCGTTGGAAATTCCTCAATGGAAATGGGAACATATAACTATGGACTTTGTTATGGACCTGCCCAGGTCACAAAAGGGTCATGACACTGTTTGGGTCATAGTGGATAGATTGACTAAGTCAGCGCATTTCTTACCGATGAACAATGAGGATAGTCCTGAGAAGTTGGGAGATATGTATGTGGCAGAGATTGTAAGATTGCATGGGATGCCTGTGAGTATTGTATCGGATAGGGATCCTCGTTTTACTTCCCGATTCTAGAAGAGATTGCAAGAAGCTTTGGAAACGAAGTTGAGTTTCAGCACGGCTTATCACCCTCAGACTGATGGACAATCTGAGAGAACTATTCAGATTCTGGAGGATATGCTGAGGGCGTGTGTTTTAGACTTCAGGAAAGGTTGGGAGAAATATCTGTCTCTAACGGAGTTCGCTTATAATAATAGTTATCAGGCCACTATTGGGATGGCCCCATTTGAGGCATTGTATGAACGTAAGTGTCGATCCCCAATTTACTGGGATGAAGTAAGTGAGACGAAAACTTTTGACCCAACCCTTCTACCTGAACTTATGAAGACTGTTGATAATATCCACCTCGTCCGGAAACGGATGCTTACCGCCTAAAGCAGGCAGAAAAGTTATGCAGACCGATGGAGACAGAGCCTAGAGTTTGAGGTCGGCGACAAGGTATTCTTGAAGATATCACCTCGGAGGGGATTGATTAAACACGGCAAGGGTGAAAAGTTAAGCTCGAGGTTTGTAGGACCATTCGAGATAATTGAGAAGGTTGGCAAATTGGTGTATCGCCTGGCACAACCCCAAAACCTCTCCAATATTCATGACGTCTTTCATGTTTCAACGCTTCGAAAGTATCATCCTGATCCATTGCATATCTTGGAGCTAGAGCCATTGCAGCTTCGGGAGAACTTGTCTTATGAGGAGAAGCCCATTCGAATCCTAGACCAGCAAGATCGGGAGTTGCGCAACAAATCTATACCGATGGTGAAAGTGTTGTAGGATCATCATGGAGTTGAAGAAGCAACGTGGGAAAGGCGAGACCAGATGGAGCAACGATATCCAACTTTATTTCAAAGGTAATATTGAATTTCGGGGTGAAATTCTTTTAAAGAGGGGAGGATATAAGGCCCGACCTCAATTTACGTGCAACACCTCATTTCGTGTGCCTAACCTAGATTTGCGTGCCTTGGCCTAGGTTTAAGAATTGTGTTTCGTTTTGTGTGCCTTGCATTGAATTACGTGCATACATTTAGGGTTGCGTGCATTTACTTGAAAAATATGCATTCGTCTCGTAGTTCATGCCCTACCTCGTAGTGCGTGCCCTAAACCTAGGAAAGCGTGTCCACACGTTAATCAAGAAAGCATCTTACACGAAGCACTAGATCTTCAATTAATCCTACAAACTCCACTAACTAATATTAAAATGCTAAGTCAATGCACTAGAAGACAAAATCTCACAAAAAGCTAGACATTCTTTATTCTTTATTATTTATTCTTTGCATATCCTAAACACACAATAAAATAAGCCTTGAACAAGACAAAAAAAATCAGATTTTGCACAAGCCTTGGCCGACCACTAGGAGGTTTGTGCATGCAATCCAATTTCAAAATTTATTCCCCAAACATTCTATGACAATTCTATAACACAAAGCAATAAAAAATTAGCTCAAAACCCTCCTCAAAACTCCAAATCTTGACACAAGCTCCTTGCCCATGCTAGGTGATTCAAATTATGCTTCTTGAAGACACAAAATTCTGATTTTGTAAGGCTCTAGGCCGACATATGCATCAAACCGAGCAAGCTTTCATTTTTTTTCCTTCATTCTTTCTTTCTTTCTCACATTTCTCTCTCTCCTTCTCATTCTTCTCTCTCTCTCGGCCCTAGCTGAATATTGTAGACTCCATAGCTAAGTTCTTCATCCTAAGGCTCTTCAAGACTTCCAAGCAACCAAGGAACTCGACCAAGAAAAGCTAGAGTGCAAAAGACACACATGCAAGCTCTTTGAACCTCCATTTCGGCTTAGGTGAGTTTGCTAGCTTCCATTTCTTTTCTTCTTGTTCTAACCACATGCACCTACTAAGAACTTGGTTACTAAGCTAGGAAATTAGATAAAATTGAGTGGTGTCTCGGCTAAGCAAGGAAAAGAGTCAATCTTGTGCAACCATCAAGAGTCTTGTGCATCCTCTTGTTGTTTTGCTAAGGTGAGGGCTAAAACTTCTTGAAAATCTTTCAAAAAACCACATGCATGCCCTTAAATGTTTATCTTTACTTCTGTACTTGAGATATATGTGTGTTCATGAGCTTTTATAAACATGCATGACAAGATTCTTGGCTAGAATGTGATGATAGATGAAATCGTGTATGTGACAGCCTTCTATGTTGTTGGTGCGAGGCAGACTAGGTAAAAGATGTTGAAAATGTGTGAAAATTGGTAGGTAACTAGTTTTGCCAGTTATGAACACTTTTTGAAGAAATAGGCCAAAGCTAATTTTGACTCTAAGGTCCTCAACATGGCTAATTATCAAAATGTGTCCAAATCTGGAAAGTCTGGAAAAATGAAGCAGGTTTTGGCAGATTCACTGACCTTGTAGAACGAACCAGTTTTGACTTAGTAAATGATATCCAAAATGCATGAAATTTGGTGTGTAGATATATTTTTCAGTTCTAGACATTTTTGTCGGAAATGGACTAAGGCTAAATCTGACCCTAAGGCCCTAAAAAATGACAAGTATTGAAATGTGTGCAAATCTGGACAGTTTTGTGTAGTCTCACTGTTTTGGCTGTAACTCTTGAACCCGAACTCCAAATGATGCGAGGTTTGTTTCTGAATTTATTTCACTCCTTAAGATTTAATTTGAAATCTTGTTCACTGGAATTGGAGATTGTTTGATTGTCTTAATGATTGTGAGAAAACAGTCCATTGCAGTGAGGGTTTCACCTATTGATGTGCTTAGAAAATTTAATGTAGCTTCCCTTGTTGTATTAAATGCTTGGGATTGTGGCATTTGGATGTTGTGTGGACTGTTTTGAATGCTTGAGGGTGTTTAATTTAATCAATGCATGGCTTGAGCTTAATTACGAGATGACTTGGGGTTTAATCGCATGGGTAAACATGAATTGAAACCCTAGTAACTAGGTAAACTCGCTAAGTGTTGATCCTATGGATATTGTGTTTGATTATGTGTTTAGTAGGCTGCCCATAGTTGCCCTTGTAACCCTAAATATGATTTCGATGATTACATGTTGATAAGTAGGCTTTTCTTGCACCCGGTCTCACGTAGATGTCGTTGCATGATGAATAATCTTATTATTTGATTACGTGAACTTTGAAATGAGTTATATGACTTAATTTACCTGCGGTACATGGCTGCCCGTTTAATATTCATATAACTTCATGTGCTTTATAAGTGAAATTGCCTGTCATATCATGCCTCGCTTGTTTACTTGTCAATGTGCAATCTTATGACTGTTCGGAGGCAACCTATTTTGTTGTCCTCCTAATGTGATGTATTACATGTCATATATGTGTATTGCATACAAGGTTGCAACCTTTCATTCTGGCGTGGTAGCGTTTCACGCATACCGGGCGGCATCGGGCTTGCCGATGCAACCGTGACTACCATTGTCCAATTCCCTCTCTCGCTTGGGTCTAGACTTCCTTGGAGAATTGGGTCGTAGGATTTCGGGGTACATCCGGAGTACACCCATTTGGCGTGATAAGTGGATGATTTGAAGTCAGTCGCAACAACTGATATTGACATGAACTGAGAGCAAAAGCTCACCGTATCCTTTTTACTATGTGTATAAGTACTCTCGCTTGGTTCCTAGAGGACCTCGGGGAGGAAAAATGGGTAATTGTGTTCCTTTACTTTTACATTACTTTATGTACTTACTTGTGATACATTCATGCTTGCAAAAAGGGTTTTTCATAAGTTGAACTAGAAAATGAGTTTCAAAACTTATTTCTCGTCCCCTCCCCCCTCCCCCCCCGCTAAGTTCATAAGGACTCACCCTCTTGCATCATCTCAGGTGAAGAAGACCAAGAACAGGTACCCAAGGACGACGTGCCTAACGATGATTCCTTGGAAAGATTGCTTGCCCTACGTGCCTTACGTGACTATGGCCATTTTGTGAATAATATGTTGCTTGAAGACTATTTTATTTCTTATGATGCTTGCTATTGTAATGTAAAAGACCCCGTTGTAATTTGGGGTCTAATTTTGGCTTGTACTGATAATAACTAGATAGACACTACTATGGTCGTTTTTGCTATCGCTATTGACTAGTATCCAATCCATCATAGGATTATGAAGTATCAGGTAAGGATTAAGTAAAATGAACATATCCAATCTTAAGCAGGTACTCATTGTTAAGCTAAGATCAATAGGTACCTTTGTAACGAGAATTAACAAACAAGCGAGACATAGTATCATGCTAGGTTATTAATCAAACGAGACTTCGAGACAACTAGTAGGCGTTTCAATTGATGATAAATAGTAATCTTTGTTGGAAATGAAATTGAGATTGGAAATTTTGAGGCGTTTTGAGAATTAGGTCAAACTAAAGAGCCCAATTACAACTGTTATGCCGCCAGCTTTTTCGAAAAATTTTGGAGTTTAGGCTAAAACGTTAAGTGTTAAACTTTCAAGAATGATTAAGTACGAGATATGACTTGAATGTTTAGATCACACCCTAGTCTAACCTTTATAGGCCAGGTTGGGGCGTGACAGCTGCGCCCGTTTTTGGAGCCCAAAATCGAATGTTTTCATCAGTTTTGGGCCACTTTTCTTCTTTTGCTCGGTTTTTTCATCTCAGATCGTACGTTGTGAGCTGTTAAATGACGACAACCTAACTCGCAGGATATTACAGGGCCCTACAATGCGTTGATATCACGTCTTGAGAGGATGCTGCGTTGTTCAAGAGGATGGTTTGTCGTTAACCCCATTGGGCCTTTTTAATGGGCCATCACTCTGGGCCGGGACTGTGAACTGTCAACACATAAAGGATTTATGCCCTCAACATGATGGGTACAATCATACCAGCATTAATGCACTGGATCCCATCAGAACTCCGAAGTTATGCGCGTTTGGGCGAGAGTAGTACTAGGATGGGTGATCCCCTGGGAAGTCCTCGTGTTGCACCCCCCTTTTCAATTTTTTTTGCCCCGGTTAAGGTTGCCAAGATTATTTATCCACCACATTTCTATTACCAAATCCCACGGCACCTTTGGCAAGACAACTTTGCTTCACGTAGAGGCTGGTCCCGCAAACCGAGGGCGTAGGGCTTGTGACCAGGTCTCCGTCGCTCCAGTGCCCATAACTTTTGATTCGTAAGGAGTTACGCGGTGAACAGCATACCGTTGGAAAGCTCTCCAAGAGCTCTCTGACGGGGGCAACTAGCTTGCTTAGCTACGCCCGTTTTTGGAGCCCAAAATTGAACGTTTTCATCATTTTTGGGCCACTTTTCTTCTTTTGCTCAGTTTTTCCATCCTAGATCGTACATCATGAGCTGTTAAAAGGATGACAACCTAACTCGCGGGACATTAGAGGGTCGTACAACGTGTTGATATAAAGTCTTACGAGGATGCTGCGTTGTTAAAGCGGATGGGTTGCCGTTAAGCCCATTAGGCCTTTTGAATGGGCCATCTCTCTAGGTTGGGACTGTGAACCGTCAACACATAAGGGATTTGTTTCCTCAACATGACGGGTGTGATCATACCACAACTAATGCACCATATCCCATCAGAACTCCGAAGATAAGCGTGTTTGGGCGAGAGTAGTCTAGGATGGGTGACCCCCTGGGAAGCCCTCATGTTGCACCCCTCTTTTCATTTTTTTTTGCCCCGGTTAGGGTTACCAAGATTCTTTATCCACCACATTTCAATTACCGAATCCCACGGCACCTTGGGCAAGACAACTTCACTTAATGTTGAGGCTGGGCCCGCGAACAGAGGGTGTATGGCTTGTGACTAGGTATCCGTTGCTCCGGTGCCCATAACTTTTGATTCGTAAGGAGTTATGCGGCACACTGCATACCGTTGGAATGCTCTCCAAGAGCTCTCTAGCGGGGGCAATAAGCCTGCTCGACTGTGCTTGTTTTCGGAGCCCAAAATCAAACATTTTCATCAGTTTTGGGCCACTTTTCTTTTTTTGCTCTGTTTTTCTGTCCCGGATCGTACGTCGTGAGCTATTAAAATGACGACAACCTAACTCGCGGGATATTACAAGGCCCTACAACGCATCGATATCATTTCTTACGAGGATGCTGTGTTGTTGAAGTGGATAGGTTGTCGTTAAGCCCATTGGGCCTTTTGATTGGGCCATCTCTCTGGGCTGCGATTGTGAACTGTCAACACATAAGGGATTTGTGCCCTCAACATGATGGATGCGATCATACCAGCACTAATACACCGGATCCCATTAGAATTCCAAAGTTAAGCGTGGTTGGGCGAGAGTAGTACTAGGATGGGTGACCCCCTGGGAAGTCCTCGTGTTGCACCCCCTTTTCAATTTTTTTTGCCCGGGTTAGGGTTGCGAAGATTATTTATCTACCATATTTCTATTACCGAATCCCACGGCACCTTGGGCAAGACAACTTCATTTCACGTAGAGGCTGGGCCCGTAAACCGAGGGTGTAGGGCTTGTCACCAGGTCTTCGTCGCTCCGGTGCTCATAACGTATGATCCGTAAGGAGTTACATGGCGCACAATATACGATTGGAAAGCTCTCTGAGAGCTCTCTGACGGGGGCAGCATGCCTACTCAGCTGCGCCCATTTTTGGAACCCGAAATCAAACGTTTTCATCAGTTTTGGGCCACTTTTCTTCGTTTGCTCTATTTTTCCGTCTTGGATCGTACGTCGTGAGCTGTTAAAAGGATGACAACCTAACTTGCAAGATATTATAGGGCCCTACAACGCATCGATATCACGTCTTACGAGGATGCTGCGTTGTTGAAGCGGATGGGTTATCGTTAAGCCCGTTGGCCCTTTTGAATGGGCCATCTCTCTGGGCTGGGACTGTGAAATGTCTGCACATAAAGGATTTGTGCCCTCAACATGATGGGTACGATCATACTAGCACTAATGCACCGGATCCAATAAGAACTCCAAAGTTAAACGTGCTTGGGCGAGAGTCGTACTAGGATGGGTGACCCCCTTTGAAGTCCTCGTGTTTGACCCCACTTTTCAATATTTTTTGCCCCGGTTAGGGTTGCCAAGATTCTTTATCCACCACATTTCTATTACCGAATCCCACGCCACCTTAGGCAAGACAACTTCGCTTCACGTAGAGGCTGGGCCTGTAAACTGAGGGCGTAGGGCTTGTGACTGGGTCTCCGTCGCTCCGGTGCCCATAACTTTTGATCCGTAAGGAGTTATGCGGCGCACAACATACAGTTGGAAAGCTCTCTGGGACCTCTACGACTGGGGCAGGAAGCCTGCTCGGCTGTGCCCCCTTTTTGGAGCCCAAAATTGAACGTTTTCATCATTTTCGGGCCACTTTCCTTCCTTTCCTCGGTTTTTTCATCTCAGATCGTACGTTGTGGGCTGTTAAAAAGATGACAACCTAACTCGCGGGATATTAGAGGGCCCTACAACATGTCGATATCACGTCTTGAGAGGATGCTGCGTTGTTGAAGTGGATAGGTTGTCGTTAAGCCCTTTGGGCCTTTTGAATGGGCCATCTCTCTAGGCTGGGACTGTGAACTGTCAACACATAAAGGATTTGTGCCCACAATATGACCGGTGCGATCATACCAGCACTAATGCACCGGATCCCATCAGAACTCCGAAGTTAAGCGTGCTTAGGCGAGAGTAGTACTAGGATGGGTGACCCCCTGGGAAGTCCTCAAGTTCCACCCCCAATTTAAAGGTTTTTTTACCCCGGTTAGGGTTGCCAAGATACTTTGACCACCACATTTCTATTACCGAATCCCATGGCACCTTGGGCAAGACAACTTCGCTTCACGCAGAGGCTGGGCCTGCAAACCGAGGGCATGGGGCTTATGACCAGGTCTCTGTCGCTCCGGTGCCCATAACTTTTATTTCGGAAGGAGTTACGCGACGCACAGCATACTGTTGGAAAGCTCTCCAAGAGCACTACGACGGGGGTAGCAAACCTGCTCAACTGCGCCAATTTTTCAAGCCCAAAATCGAATGTTTTCCTCAGTTTCGGGCCACTTTTATTGTTTTGCTCTGTTTTTCCATCCCGGATCGTATGTTGTGAGCTGTTAAAAGGACAACAACCTAACTCGCAGGATATTACAGGGTCCTACAACGAGTCGATATCACATGTTACGAGGAAGCTGTGTTGCTGAAGGAGATGGGGTGTCATTAAGCCCATTGGGTCTTTTGAATGGGCCATCTGTTTGGACTAGGACTGTGAACCGTCTACACATAAAGCATTTGTGCCCACAACATGACGGGTGCGATCCTACCAGCACTAATGCACCAGATCCCATTAGAACTCCGAAGCTAAGCGTGCTTCGGCGAGAGTAGTACTAAGATGGGTGACCCCCTTGGAAGTCCTCGTGTTGCACCCCCCATTTTTAATTTTTTTTGCCCTCGTTAGGGTTGCCAAGATACTTTATCCACCACATTTCTATTTCTGAATCCCACGGCACCCTGGGCAAGACAACTTCGCTTCACGTAGAGGCTGGGCCTGCAAAACGAAGTCATGGGGCTTGTGACCAGGTCTCCGTCGCTCCGTTGCCCATAACTTTTAATCCGTTAAGAGTTTCGTGATGCACAGCATACCATTAGAAAGCTCTCCGAGAGCTCTACGACGGGTGTATCAAGCCTGCTCTGATGTGCCTATTTTCGGAGCCCAAAATCGAACGTTGTCATCAGTTTCAGGCCACTTTTCTTCTTTTGCTCTGTTTTTCCGTCTCGAATCGTACGTCGTGAGCTGTTAAAAGGACGACAACCTAACTCACGGGATATTACAGGGCCCTACAACGCGACGATATCACGTCTTGCGAGGATGTTGCGTTGTTGAAGTGGATGGGCTATCGTTAAGCCCATTGGGCCTTTTGAATAGGCCATCTCTCTGGGCAAGGACTGTGAACCATCAACACATAAAGGATTTGTGCCCTCAACATGACGGGTGCGATCATACCAGCAGTAATGTACCGGATCCCATCAGAACTCCGAAGTTAAGCGTGCTTGGGCGAGAGTAGTACTAGGATGGGTGACCCCCTGGGAAGTCCTCGTGGTGCACACCCCTTTTCAATTTTTTTCCCCCGGTTAGGGTTGCCAAGATACTTTATCCACCACATTTCTATTACCGAATCCCACGGCACCTTGGGCAAGACAACTTTGTTTCATGCAGAGGCTGGTACCGCAAACCAAGGGCGTAGGGCTTGTGACCAGGTCTCTGTAGCTCCGGTGCCCATAACTTTTGATCCACAAGAAGTTACGCGGCGCACAGCATACCGTTGAAAAGCTCTCCGAGAGCTCTACGACGGGTGGAGCAAGCATGGTCAGCTGCACCCGTTTTTGGAGCCCAAAATCGAACATTTTCATCAGTTTCAGCCCACTTTTCTTCTTTTGCTCTGTTTTTTCGTCCCAGATCGTACATTGTGTACTGTTAAAAGAACGACAACCTAACTCGCGGGATATGACAGGGCCCTGCAATGCGTCGATATCACATCTTACGAGGATGCTGCGTTGTTGAAGCGGATGGGTTGTCGTTATGCCCATTGGGCCTTTTGAATGGGCCATCTCTCGGGGCTGGGACTGTGAACCGTCAACACATAAAGGATTTATGCCCTCAACAAGACGGGTGTGATCATACTAGCACTAATGCGCCGGATCCCATCAAAACTCCGAAGTTAAGCGTGCTTGGGCGAGAGTAGTACTAGGATGGGTGACCCCCTAGGAATTCCTCGTATCGCAACCCCCCACATTTTTAATTTTTTTTGCCCCGGTTAAGGTTGCCAAGATACTTTAACCACCACATTTCTATTACCAAATCCCACGGCACCTGGGGCAAGACAACTTCGGTTCACATAGAGGCTGGGCCTACAAACCGAGGGCGTGGGGCTTGTGAGCAGGTCTTTGTCGCTCCGGTGCCCATACCTTTTAATCCGTAAGGAGTCAGGCGACGCACAGCATACAATGGGAAACCTCTCTGAGAGCTCTACGATGGGTGCAGTAAGCCTGGTCGGCTGCTCCCGTTTTTGGAGCCCAAAATCAAACATTTTCATAAGTTTCGGCCCACTTTTCTTCTTTTGCTCTGTTTTTCCGTCTCAGATTGTACATTGTGTACTGTTAAAAGAACGACAACCTAACTAGTAGGATATTACAGGGCCCTGCAACGCGTTGATAACACATCTTACGAGGATGCTGCGTTGTTGAAGCGGATGGGTTGTCGTTAAGCCCATTGGGCCTTTTGAATGGGCCATCTCTCTGGGCTGGGACTATGAACCGTCCACACATAAAGGATTTGTACACTCAACATGACAGGTGTGATCATACCAGCACTAATGCACTGGATCCCATCAAAACTCCGAAGTTAAGCGTGCTTGGGCGAGAGTAGTACCAGGATAGGTGACCCCCTAGGAATTCCTCGTATCGCAACCCCCCACATTTTTAATTTTTTTTGCCCCGGTTAAGGTTGCCAAGATACTTTAACCACCACATTTCTATTACCAAATCCCACGGCACCTGGGGCAAGACAACTTCGGTTCACATAGAGGCTGGGCCTACAAATCGAGGGCGTGGGGCTTGTGAGCAGGTCTTTGTCGCTCCGGTGCCTATACCTTTTAATCCGTAAGGAGTCACGCGATGCACAGCATACAATTGGAAAGCTCTCCGAGAGCTCTACGACGTGTGCAGCAAGCCTGGTCGGCTACTCCAATTTTTGGAGCCCAAAATCGAACATTTTTGTCAGTTTTGGCCCACTTTTCTTCTTTTGCTCTGTTTTTCCGTCCCAAATCGCACGTTGTATGGTGTTAAAAGGACGACAACCTAACTCGCGGGATATGACAGGGCCATGCAATGCGTCGATATCACATCTTACGAGGATGCTGCGTTGTTGAAGCGGATGGGTTGTCGTTAAGCCCATTAGGCCTTTTGAATGGGCCATCCCTCTGGGCTGGGACTGTGAACCGTCAACACATAAAGGATTTGTGCCCTCAACATGACGGGTGTGATCATACTAGCACTAATGCACCGGATCCCATCAAAACTCCGAAGTTAAGCGTTCTTGGGCGAGAGGAGTACTAGGATGGGTGACCCTCTGGGAAGTCCTCGTGTTGCCCCTTCTTTTTCAATTTTTTTTGCCCCGGTTAGGGTTGCTAAGATTCTTTATCCACCACATTTCTACTACTGAATCCCACGGCAACTTCGGCAAGACAACTTCGCTTCACGAAGAGGCTGGGCCCGCAAAGCGAGGGCATAGGGCTTGTGACTAGGACTCCGTTGCACCGGTGTCCATAACTTTTGATCCGCAATGAGTTACGCAGCACATAGCATACCGTTGGAAAGCTCTATGAGAGCTCTACGACGGGGGCAGCAAGCTTGCCCGGTTGCGCCTATTTTTGGAGCCCAAAATCGAATGTTTTCATCAATTTTGGGCCACTTTTAATCTTTTGATATATTTTTCCGATACGGATCGTATGTTGTGAGCTGTAAAAAGGACGACAACCTAACTCGCTGGATATTACAAGGCCCTACAATGCGTCGATATCACGTCTTATGAGGATGTTGCGTTGTTGAAGTGGATGGGTCGTCGTTAAGCCCATTGGGCGTTTTGAATGGGACATCTCTCTGGGCTGGGACTGTGAACTGTCAACACATAAAGGATATGTGCCCTCAACATGACAGGTGCGATCATACCAGCACTAATACACCGGATCCCATCAGAACTCTGAAGTTAAGCGTGTTTGGACGAAAGTAGTACTAGGATGGGTGACCCCGTGGGAAGTCCTCGTGTTGCACCCCCCTTTTCAATATTTTTTGCCCCGGTTAGGATTGCCAAGATTCTTTATCCACCACATTTCTATTACCGAATCCCACGGCACTTTGAGTAAGACAACTTCGCTTCACGTAGAGGCTGGGCCAGCAAACCGAGGGCGTAGGGCTTGTGACCAGGTCTCTGTCGCTCCGGTGCCCATAACTTTGTATCCGTAAGGAGTTACGTGGTGCACAGCATACCGTTGGAAAACTATCCGAGAGCTCTCTGACTGGGGCAGCAAACTTGCTCAGCTGTGCCCATTATAGGAGGCCAAAATCGAACGTTTTCATCATTTTCGGGCAACTTTTCTTCTTTTTGCTCTGTTTTTTCGTCCCGAATAGTACGTCGTGAGCTGTTAAAAGGACGACAACCTATTTCGCGGGACATTAGAGGGCCTTACGTTGACATCACGTCTTGCGAGGATGCGGCGTTGTTGAAGTAGATGGGTTCTCGTTAAGCCCTTTGGGCCTTTTGAATGGGCCATCTCTCTGGGCTGGGACTGTGAACCGTCAACACATAAAGGATTTGTGCCCACAACATGACAGGTGCGATCATACCAGCACTAATACACTGGATCCCATCAGAACTTCGAAGTCAAGCGTGCTTGGGCGAGAGTAGTACTAGGATGGGTAACCCCTTGGGAAGTCCTCGTGTTGCACCCCCTCTTTTCAATTTTTTTATCCCCGGTTAGGGTTGCCAAGATGCTTTATCCACCATATTTCTATTTCTGAATCCCACAGCACCCTGGGCAAGACAACTTTGCTTCACGTAGAGTCTGGGCCCGCAAACCGAGGGCGTGGTGCTTGTGACCAGGTCTCTGTCGCTCCGGTGCCCTTAACTTTTAATCCGTAAGGAGTTTCGTGACGCACAGCATACCGTTGGAAAGCTCTCTGAGAGCTCTATGACGGAGGCAGCAAGCCTGCTCGGGTGCACCTATTTTCAGAGCACAAAATCGAACATTTTCATCAGTTTCGGGCCACTTTTCGTCTTTGGCTCTGTTTTTCCGTCCCGGATCGTACGTCATGAGCTGTTAAAACTACAACAACCTGACTCGCGGGATATTACAGGGCCCTGTAATGCGTCAATATCACGTCTTATGAGGATGCTACGTTGTTGAAGCGGATAGGTTGCCGTTAAGCCCATTGGGCCTTTTGAATGGGCCATCTCTCTAGGCTGGGACTGTGAACCGTTAACACATAAAGGATTTGTGCTCTCAACATGACGGGTGCGATCATACCAGCACTAATGCACCGGATCCCATCACAACTCCGAAGTTAAGCGTGGTTGGGCGAGAGTAGTACTAGGATGGGTGACTCAATGGGAAGTCCTCGTGTTGCACTCCCTTTTCAATTTTTTTTGCCCCGGGTAGGGTTGCCAAGATACTTTATCCACCACATTTCTATTACCGAATCCCACTGCACCTTGGGCAAGGCAACTGCGCTTCACGTAGAGGCTGGGCCCGCAAACCGAGGGAGTAGGGCTTGTGACCAGGTCTCCGTCGCTCCGGTGCCCATAACTTTTGATCCGTAAGGAGTTACACGGTGCACAGCATACCGTTGGAAAGCTATCCGAGAGCTCTCTGACAGGGGCAGCAAACTTGTTCAGCTGCGCCTATTTTTGCAGCCCAAAATCGAATGTTTTCATCATTTTCGGGCCACTTTTCTTCTTTTGCTCTGTTTTTCCGTCCCGGATCGCACGTCGTGAGCTGTTAAAAGGACAACAACCTAACTCGCCGGACATTAAAGAGCCTTACAACGAGTCAATATCACGTCTTGTGAGGATGCAGCGTTGTTGAAGTGGATGGGTTGTCGTTAAGCCATTTGGGCTTTTTGAATGGGACAACTCTCTGGGCTGGGACTGTGAACCGTCAACACATAAAGGATTTATGCCGACAACATGACGGGTGAGATCATACCAGTACTAATGCACCGGATCCCATCAGAACTCCGAATTTAAGTGTGCTTGGGCGAGAGTAGTACTAGGATGGGTGACCCCCTAGGAAGTCCTCGTGTTGCACCCCCCTTTTTGAATTTTTTTCCCTGGTTAGGGTTGCCAAGATACTTTATCCACCACATTTCTATTTCCAAATCCTACAGCACTTTGGGCAAGACAACTTCGCTTCATGTAGAGGTTGGGCCCGCAAACCGAGGGCATGGGGCTTGTGACGAGGTCTCCGTTGCTCCAGTGCCCATAACTTTTAATCCGTAAGGAGTTTCGTGACGCACAGCATACCGTTGGAAAGCCCTCCAAGAGCTCTACGACTGGGTCAACAAGCCTGCCTAGTTGCGCCTATTTTCGGAGCCCAAAATCGAACGTTTTCATCAGTTTCGTGGCACTTATCTTCTTTGGCGCTGTTTTTTCATCCCGGATCGTACGTCGTGAGCTGTTAAAAGTACGACAACTTAACTCGCGGGATATTACAGGGCCCAATAACGTGTTGATATCATGTCTTACGAGGATGTTGCGTTGCTGAAGTGCATGGGTTATCGTTAAGCCCATTGGGCCTTTTGAATGGGCCATCTCTCTGGGCTTGGACTGTGAACCGTCAACACATAAAGGATTTGTGCCCTCAACATGATGGGTGCGATCATACCAGCACTAATTCACCGTATCCCATCAGAACTCCGAAGTTAAGCGTGCTTGGGCGAGAGTAGTACTAGGATGGGTAACCCCTTGGGAAGTCCTCGTGTTGCACCCCCTTTTTCAATTGTTTTTGCCCCGGTTAGGGTTGCCAAGATACTTTATCCACCACATTTCTATTACCGAATTCCATGGCACCTTGGGCAAGACAACTTCGATTCACGTAGAGGCTGGGCCCGCAAACCAAGGGCGTAGGGCTTGTGACTAGGTCTCCGTTGCTCCGATGCCCTCAACTTTTGATCCGTAAGGAGTTACGCGGCGCACAACATACCGTTGGAAAGCTCTTCGAGAGCTCTACGATGGGGGCAGTAAAGTTGCTCGGCTGTGCCCGTTTTTGGAATCCAAAATCGAACGTTTTCATCATTTTCAGGCCACTGTTCTTCTTTTGCTCTGTTTTTCCTTCCCATATCGTACGTCTAAGATGTTAAAAGGACGACAACTTTACTCATGGGACATTAGATGGCCCTTCAATGCGTCGATATCACGTCTTGCGAGGATGCTACGTTGTTGAAGCGGATGGGCTATCGTTAAGTCCTTTGGGCCATATCTCTAGGCTAGGACTGTGAATCGTCAACACATAATGGAATTGTGTCCTCAACATGACGGGTGCGATCATACCAACACTAATGCACCGGATCCCATCAGAACTCCGAAGTTAAGCGTGCTTGGGCGACAGTCATACTAGGATGGGTGATCCCTTGGGAAGTCCTCGCGTTGCACCCCCCTTTTCAATTTTTTTTACCCTAGTTAGGGTTGCCAAGATACTTTATCCACCATATTTCTATTACCGAATCCCATGGCACCTTGGGCAAGACAACTTCGCTTCACGTAGAGGCTGGGCCCGGAAACTGAGGGCGTAGGGCTTGTGACCAGGTCTCCGTTGCTCCGGTGCCCATAACTTTTGATCTGTAAGGAGTTATAAGGCGCACAGCATACCATTGGAAAGCTCTTCGAGAGCTCTACGATGGGGGCAGCAAGCCAGCTTTTGCCCATTTTTGGAGTCCAAAATTGAACGTTTTTATCAGTTTCTACCCTATTTTCTTCTTTTGTTCTATTTTTCCGTCTCGGATCGTACGTTGTGAGTTGTTAAAAGGACGACAACCTAACTCATAGGATATTACAGGGCCCTACAACACGTCGATATCACGTCTTACGAGGATGCTGCGTTCTTAAAGCGGATGGGTTGTCGTTAAGCCCATTGGGCCTTTTGAATGGGCCATATCTCTAGGCTGGGATGTGAACCGTCAACACATAATGGATTTGTGCCCTCAACATAACGAGTGTGATCATACCAGCACTAATGCACCGAATCCCATCAAAACTCCGAAGTTAAGCGTGCTTGGACGAGAGTAGTACTAGGATGGGTGACCCCCTGGAAAGTCCTCGTGTTGCACCCCCCTTTTCAATTTCTTTTGCCCCGGTTAGGGTTGCCAAGATTCTTTATCCACCACATTTCTATTACCGATTCCCACAGCACCCTGGGCATGACAACTTCGCTTCATGTAGAGGCTGGGCCCGCAAACCGAGGGCGTAGGGCTTGTAACCAGGTCTCCGTCGCTCTGGTGCCCATAACTTTTGATCCGTAAGGAGTTACGCGGAACACAGCATACCGTTGGAAAGCTCTTCGACAGCTCTACGACGGGGGCAGCAAGCTTGCTCGGCTGCGTCCGTTTTTGAGGCCCAAAATCGAATGTTTTCATTAGTTTTGGGCCACTTTTATTCTATTACTCTATTTTTTCAACCCGGATCGTACGTTGTGAGCTATTAAAAGGACAACAACCTAACTCACGGGATATTACAAGGCCCTATAACGCATCGATATCATGTATTACAAGGATGTTGCGTTGTTGAAGCAGATGGGTCGTTGTTATATGTGAGGCCTGACCCCGAATAACGTGTGTTACCTTGATTTGTGTGGCATAGACCAAGAATGATATGACTGACCTTGGATTACATGCCCTGTCTTGGTTTTCGTGCATGCCTCATCATTCGTGCCTTGACCTAGTATTATGTGCCCTAATCCTCGACTTACGTGCCCCGACTTCGAATTGCGTGCGTTATCTCATTTTGTGTGCCCTGACCTTGAATTGCGTGTCCTAACCTAGGTTTAAGAGTCGTACCTCGAATTACTTGCCTTGTATTGGTTTACGTACATTTACCTAGGGTTGCGTGAATTTGCATTGGAATCCGTGCATTTATCTTGAAGTACGTGCATTAGTCTTAAAGTTCGTGTCTTACCTCGTAGTTTGTGTCTACCTCATAATTCGTGCCCTAGACCTAGGAATCCGTGCCACCACGTTAATTAAGAAAGAATCCTACACAAAGCACTAGACACTAAAATAATCCTACAAACACCACTAACTATTATTATAATCCTAATTCAAATCTCTACAAAATCCACTAACACCTAAATATTATATTTTAAACTCACTACAAGACAAAATCTCACAAACCTCTAAACATATCCTATATTCTATTCTACCTAAAATTCCTAAATACCCAACATTCTCTTACACACATGCTAAAACAATTCAAAAGATGACACAAAATCAGATTTTTGCATGCCCAAGGCCAACATTTGCATCAACAATTGCAAAAGCTTCTATTTTCTCTCATTTCTCTCACTCTCCTCACATTTCTCTCTCTCCGTCTCATTCCTCTCTCTCAATCTCGGTTTTGGCTGAGCTTTATCTTGCCTTTGCTCATCTTCATCAATCCATGGTGTATCAAGACAAGCCACAAGCAAAGGAACTCGACCAAGCTAGCTAGGATGCAAGAATCACACATGCATGCTCTTTGAGTCACCATTTCGGCCTTGGTGAGTTTCCTAGCTTCCATTTCTTTTCTTTTTGTTCTAACCACATGCATCTACTAAGAACTTGGTCACTAAGCTAGGAAAAATAGAGAGAAATCGGGTGGTGTCTTGGCTAAGCAAGGAAGAAGAAGAAATTTGTACTTCATCAAGTTTTGTGCATCTTCTTGTTCATCTCCTAAGGTGAGGGCTAAAACCTTTTGAAAATCCTTCAAAAATCCACATGCATGCTCTTAAATGTATGTCTTTGCTTCTGCATTTGAGATATATGTGTGTTCATAAGCTTTTACAACAATGCATGGCAAGATTTAGGCTTGAAGATGATGATAGATGAAATCGGGTTTGTTGACAGCTCTCTGACTTGTTGTTTCGAGGTGAGTTTGGCTATGCAAATGATGTTGAAAATGCATGAAAATTGGTAAATGACTAGTTTTTCCAGTTTTGAACATTTTTCGTAGAAATAGGCCAAATCTAATTTCGACTCTAAGGTCCACAAAATGGCATATCATTAAAATGTGTCCAAATCTGGAAATCTGGAAAAATGAAGCAGGTTTTGGCAGATGCACTGATCTTGTAGAAAAAACCATATTTGACTTAGTAAATGATGCCAAAAATGGATTAAATTTGGTGGGAAGCTAGATTTTTTAGTTCCGGACATTTTTGTCAGAAATGGACTAAGGCTAAATCTGAACCTAAGGACCTCAAAAACGTCAATTATTGAAATGTGTGCAAATCTGGACAGTTTTGTGCAATCCCACTGTTTTGGCCATAACTATTGATCTCGAACTCCAAATGATGCAAGGTTTGTTTCTGATTTTAGTTCACTTCTTAAGCTTTAATTTGACATCTTATTCACTAGAATTGGAGATTTTTTGCTTGTCTTAATGATTCTGAGAAAACAGCCTATTGCAGTAAGGGTTTCACTTAGTGCTATGCTTAGAAAAATTGTTGTGACTCCTCTTGTTGAATTAAATGCTTGGGATTGTGGCATTTGGATGTTGTGTGGACTGTTTTGATTGCTTGAGGGTGTTTAATTTAATCAATACAAGGCTTGAGCTTAATTACGAGATGACTTGGGGTTTAATCGCACGGGTAAGCACGAAATGGAAACCCTAGCAACTAGGTAAACATGCTAAGTGTTGATCCTTTGAATATTGGGTGTAATTATATGTTTAGTAGGCTGCCCGTAGTTTCCTTATAGCCCTAAATGTGATTTGATTTGTTGCATGTTGACAAATAGGCCTTTCTTGCATCCGAACCACGTAGACTGTTGTTACATGTTGAATAACCTTATTATTTGATCATGTGGACGTTGAAATGAGTTATATGACCTGATTTACGTGCGTTGCATGGCTGCCCGTTTAATGTTCATATAACTCCATATGCTTTTCAAGTGAAATTACTTGTCTATTCGTGCCTTGCTTGTTTACAATGTGCAATCTTATGACTGTCCGGAGGCAACCTACTTTGTTGTCCTCCTAATGTGATATATTAAATGTCATAAATGTGCATTGCATACAAGGTTGCAACCTTTCATTCTGGCATGGTAGCGATCACGCACACCGGGGGGCATCGGGCTTGCCGGTGCACCCGTGACTACCATGGTCCCATTCTCTCTTTCGCTTGGGGGCTTGACTTCCTCGGAGAGTTGGGTCGTAGGATTTTGGGGTACATCCGGAGTACACCCACTTGGCCTGTTAAGGGGATGATTTGAAGTCGGCCGCAACAACTGAGAGCAAAAGAACACCGTATCCTTTTTCTATATGTATAAGTACTCTCGCTTGGTTCCCGGAGAACCTCGGGGAGGAAAGACTGGTAATTGTGTTCGTTTACTTTATATTATTGTTATGTACTTAATTGTGTTATATTCATGCTTGCAAAAGGGATTTTCATAAGTTGAACCGGAAAATGAGTTTCAAAACCTATTTCTCGTTCTCCCTCGCTGAGTTCATAAGGACTCACCCTCTTTTATCATCTCAGGTGAAGAAGATCAAGAACAGGTACCTAAGGACGATGTGCCTAACGATGATTCCTTGGAGTGATTGCCTGTCCTATGTGCTTGCGTGAATATGGCTATTTGTGAACTATGCTACTTGATGACTATTTCTTTTATGTTGCTCAATGTTGTATTGTAAAAGACCCCCGTCGTAATTTGGGGTCTAATTTTGGATTGTACTAATATTAACTAGACAGACACTAGACACTACTATGATCGTTTTGCTATTATTACTGCTAGTATCTAAAATAGGATTATGAAGTATTACGTAAAGGCTAAGTAAAATGACCCAACCAAACCTTAAACAGGTACTCGCTATTAAGCTAAGATCAATAGGTACTTCTGTAACGAGGATAAAGCAAACAAACGAGACATAGTATCATGCTAGGTTATAAATCAAACGAGACATCGAGATAACCAATAGGCATTACAATTGATGTTAAATAGTAATCCTAGTTGGAAATGAAATTGAGATTGGAAAATTTTGAGGCGTTTAGAAAATTAGGTCAAACCAAGAGCCCAATTACACCCGTTATATTGCCGGTTTTCCGAAAAATTTTGGAGTTTAGGCTAAAACGTTAAGTGTTGATTCTTCATAAACGGATAAGTACGAGACGTGACTTGAATGATTAGATCACACCCTCGTCTACCCTTTATAGGGTGGGTTGGGGCGTGACATTATGCCCAGTGGGCCTTTTGAATGGGTCATCTCAGGGCAAGGACTGTGAACGGTCAACACATAAAGGATTTGTGCCCACAACATGACGGGTGCGATCATACCAGTACTAATGCACTGGATCCCATCAGAACTTCGAAGTTAAGCGTGCTTGAGCAAGAGTAGTACTAGGATGGGTGACCCCGTGGGAAGTACTCGTGTTGCACCCCCCATTTCAATTCTTTTTGCCCCGGTTAGGGTTGCCAAGATTTTTTATCCATTACATTTTTATTACCGAATCCCACGGCACCTTGGGCAACACAACTGCGCTTCACGTAGAGGCTGGGCTCGCAAACCGAGGGCGTAGGGCTTGTGACCAGGTCACCGTCGCTCCGGTGCCTATAACTTTTGATCCGTAAGGAGTTACACGGCGCACAACATACCGTTGGAAAGATATCCGAGAGCTCTCTGACAGGGGCAGCAAAATTGCTTAGCTATGCCTATTTTTGAAGCCGAAAATCAAACGTTTTCATCATTTTTGGGCCACTTTTCTTCTTTTGCTCAGTTTTTCTGTCCTGGATCATATGTCGTGAGCTGTTAAAAGGACGACAACCAAACTCGCGGGACATTAGAGGGCCTTACAATGCGTCGATATCACGTCTTGTGAGGATGCTGCGTTGTTGAAGTGGATGGGTTGTCGTTAAGCCCTTCGGGATTTTTCAATGGGCCACCTCTCTGGGCTGGGACTGTGAACCGTCAACACATAAAAGATTTGTGCCCACAACATGACGGGTGCGATCATACCAGTACTAATGCAATGGATCCCATCAGAATTCCGAAGATAAGCGTGCTTGGGCAAGAGTAGTACTAGGATGGGTGACCCCCTGGGAAGTCCTCGTGTCGCACCCCCTCTTTTCAATTTTTTTTTGCTCCGGTTAGGGTTGCCAAGATACTTTATCCACCACATTTCTATTTCCGAATCCCACAGCACCTTGGGCAAGACAACTTCGCTTCACGTAGAGGCTGAGCCCGCAAACCAAGGGCGTGGGGCTTGTGACCAGGTCTCCGTCGCTCCGGTGCCCATAACTTTTAATCTGTACGGAGTTTCGCGACGCACAGCATACCGTTGGAAAGCTCTCCGAGAGTTTTACGACGGAGGCAGCAAGCCTGCTCGGCTGCGATTATTTTCGGAGCTCAAAACCAAAAATTTTAATCAGTTTCGAGCCAATTTTCGTCTTTTGCTCTGCTTTTCCATCCCGGATCGTACGTCGTGAGCTATTAAAAGCACGACAAACTAACTTGCGGGATATTACAGGGCCCTATAATGCGTCCATATCACATCTTACGAGGATGCTACGTTGTTGAAGCGGATGGGTTATCATTAAGCCCATTGGGCCATCTCTTTGGGCTGGGACTGTGAACCGTCAACACAAAAAGGATTTGTGCCCTCAACATGACGGGTGCGATCATACCAGCACTAATGCACCGGATCCCATCACAACTCCGAAGTTAAGCGTGCTTGGGCGAGAGTAGTACTAGGATGTGTGACCCCCTGGGACGTCCCAGTGTTGCACCCCATTTTCAATTTTTTTTGCCCCGGTTGGGGTTGCCAAGATACTTTATCCACCATATTTCTATTACTGAATCCCACGGCACCTTGGGCAAGACAACTTCGTTTCACGTAGAGGCTGGGCCCGTAAACCGAGGGCGTAGAGCTTGCGACCAGGTCTCTGTCACTTCGGTGCCTATAACTTTTGATCCGTAAGGAGTTACGCAGCGCATAGCATACTGTTGGAAAGCTCTCCAAGAGCTCTATGACGGGGGCAACAAACCTGCTCCGCTGTACCCGTTTTTGGAGCCCAAAATCGAACGTTTTCATCAGCTTCAGGCCATTTTTTTTCATTTGCTTTGTTGTTTCTTCCTGGATCGTACGTCGTGAGCTGTTAAAAGGACGACAACCTTACTCGCAGGATATTAGAGGGCCCTCCAATGCGTAGATATCACGTCTTCTGAGGATGCTGCGTTGTTGAAGCGGATGGGATGTCGTTAAGTCCATTGGGCCTTTCGAATGGGCCATCTCTTTGGGCTGGGACTGTGAATCGTCAACACATAAAGGAATTGTGCCCTCAACATGACGGGTGCGATCATACCAGCACTAATGCATCGGATCCCATCAGAACTCCGAATTTAAGCGTGCTTGGGCGAGAGTAGTACTAGGATGGGTGACCCCTTGGGAAGTCCTCGTGTTGCACCCCCTTTTCAATTTTTTTTTCCCCGGTTAGGGTTGCCAAGACAATTTATCCACCACATTTCTATTACCGAATCCCACGGCACCTTTGGCAAGACAACTTCACTTCACGTAGAGGCTGGCCCCGCAAACCGAGGGCGTAGGGCTTGTGACCAGGTCTCCGTTGCTCCGCTGCCCATAACTTTTGATTCGTAAGGAGTTACGTGACGCACAGCATACCGTTGGAAAGCTCTCCGAGAGCTCTACGGCGGGGGCAAAGAGCCTGCATGGCTGCACCTGTTTTCAGAGCCCAAAATTGATCATTTTTATCATTTTCGGGCCACTTTTCTTCTTTAGCTCTGTTTTTCCATCCCGGATCGTACGTCATGAGCTATTAAATGGATGACAACCTAACTCGCGGGATATTAGAGGGCCCTACAACGCGTCGATATCACGTCTTACGAGAATGTTGTGTTGTTGAAGTGGATGGTTTGTCGTTAAGGCCGTTGGGCCTTTTGAATGGGCCATCTCTCTAGGCTGGGACTGTGAACTGTCAACACATAAAGGATATGTGCCCTCAACATGACGGGTGTGATCATACAAGCACAAATGCACCGGATCCCATAAAAACTCCGAAGTTAAGCGTGCTTGGGCGAGAGTAGTACTAAGATGGGTGACCCTCTGGGAAGTCCTCGAGTTGCACCTCCCCTTTTTAATTTTTTTTGCCTCGGTTAGGGTTGCCAAGATACTTTATCCACCACATTTCTATTTTCGAATCCCACAGCACCCTAGGCAAGACAACTTCGCTTCACGTAGAGGCTGGGCCCGCAAACCGAGGGCGTGGGGCTTGTGACCAGGTCTCCGTCGCTCCGGTGCCCATAACTTTTGATTCGTAAGGAGTTACGCGGCGCACAGTATAACGTTGGAAAGCTCTCCGAGAGCTCTTTTACGAGGGTAGCAAGCCAACTCAGTTTCTCCCATTTTTGGAGCCCAAAATCGAACGTTTTCATCAGTTTCACGCCACTTTTCTCCTTTTGTTATGTTTTTCGGTCCCGGATCGCACGTCGTGAGCTGTTAAAAGGAAGACAACCTAACTCGTGGGACATTAGAGGGCACTACAACGCATCGATATCACGTCTTGCGAGGATGCTGCGTTGTTGAAGTTGATGGGCTATCGTTAAGACCCTTAGGCCTTTTGAATGGGTCATCTCTCTAGGCTGGAACTGTGAACTGTCAACACATAAAGGATTTGTGCCCTCAACATGACGGGTGTGATCATACAAGCACAAATGCACCGGATCCTATCAAAACTCCGAAGTTAAGCGTGCTTGGGCGAGAGTAGTACTAAGATGGGTGACCCTTTGGGAAGTCCTCGAGTTGCACCCCCCGTTTTCAATTTTTTTTGCCCCGGTGAGGGTTGCCAAGATTCTTTATCCACCACTTTTCTTTTACAGAATCCCACGGCAACTTGGCCAAGACAACTTCACTTCACGTAGAGGCTGGGCCCGCAAACCGAGGGGGTAGGGCTTGTCACCAGGTCTCCGTCGCTCTGGTTCTTATAACTTTTGATCTGTAAGGAGTTACGCGGCACATAGCACACCGTTGGAAAGCTCTCCGAGAGGTCTACGACTGGGGCTGTAAGCTTGCTCAACTGTGCCCATTTCAAGCCCAAAATCGAATGTTTTCATCAGTTTTGGGCCACTTCTATTCTTTTGCCCTATTTTTCCTACCCGGATCGTACGTTGTGAGCTGTTAAAAGGATGACAACCTAACTCGCGGGATGTTATAGGGCCCTACAATGCGCCGATATCACGTCTTACGAGGATGTTGCGTTGTTGAAGCGAATGGGTCGTCGTTAAGCCCATTGGGCCTTTTGAATGGGCCATCTCTCTGGGCTGGGACTGTGAATTGTCAACACATAAAGGATTTGTGCCCTCAACATGATGGGTGCGATCATACAAGCACTAATGCACCAGATCCCATCAGAACTCCGAAGTTAAGAGTGTTTGGTTGAGAGTAGTACTAGGATGGGTGACCCCCAATAAGTCCTCGTGTTGCACCCCCCTTTTCAATTTTTTTTTGCCCCGGTTAGGGTTGCCAAGATTCTTTATCCACCACATTTCTATTACCAAATCCCACGGCATCTTGGGCAAGACTACTTCGCTTAACGTAGAGGCTGGGCCCGCAAACCGAGGGCGTAGGGCTTGTGACCAGGTCTCCGTCGCTCCAATGCCCATAACTTCTAATCCGTAAGGAGTTGCGCAGCGTACAACATACTGTTGGAAAGCTCTCCGACAGCTCTCTAACGGGGGCAGCAAGCCTGCTCGGATGCGCCGGTTTTTGGAACCCAAAATCGAAAGTTTTCATCATTTTCGGGCCACTTTTCTTCTTTTGCTCTGTTTTTCCGTCCCGGATCGTACGTCGTGAGCTGTTAAAAGGACGACAACCTAACTCGCTGGACATTAGAAGGCCTTATAATGTGTCGATATCACGTCTTGTGAGGATGCTGCGTTGTTGAAGTGGATGGGTTATCGTTAAGCCCTTTGGGCCTTTTGAATGGGCTATCTCTCTGGGTTGGGACTGTGACCGTCAACACATAAAGGATTTGTGTCCACAACATGAAGGGTGCGATCATACCAGCACTAATGCACCGGATCCCATCAGAACTCCGAAATTAAGCGTGCTTGGGCGAGAGTAGTACTAAGATGGGTGACCCTCTGGGAAGTCCTCGAGTTGCACCTCCCCTTTTTAATTTTTTTTGCCTCGGTTAGGGTTGCCAAGATACTTTATCCACCACATTTCTATTTTCGAATCCCACAGCACCCTAGGCAAGACAACTTCGATTCACGTAGTGGCTGGGCCCGCAAACCGAGGGCATGGGGCTTGTGACCAGGTCTCCGTCGCTCCGGTGCCCATAACTTTTGATTTGTTAGGAGTTACGTGGCGCACCATATACCGTTGGAAAGCTCTCCAAGAGCTCTTTTACGAGGGTAGCAAGCCAACTCAGTTTCTCCCATTTTTGGAGCCCAAAATCGAACGTTTTCATCAGTTTCACGCCACTTTTCTCCTTTTGTTATGTTTTTCGGTCCCGGATCGCACGTCGTGAGCTGTTAAAAGGAAGACAACCTAACTCGTGGGACATTAGAGGGCACTACAACGCATCGATATCACGTCTTGCGAGGATGCTGCGTTGTTGAAGTTGATGGGTTGTCGTTAAGACCCTTGGGCCTTTTGAATGGGCCAACTCTTTGGGCTGGGACTGTGAACCGTCAACACATAAAGGATTTGTGCCCACAACATGGCGGGTGCGATCATACCAGCACAAATGCACCGGATACCATCAGAACTTTGAAGTTAAGCGTGCTTGGGCAAGAGTAGTACTAGGATGGGTGGCCCCCTAGGAAGTCCTCGTGTTGCACCTCCCCTTTTCAATTTTTTTTGCACCGGTTAGGGTTGCCAAGATACTTTATCCACCACATTTCTATTTCCGAATCCCACGGCACCCCGAGCAAGACAACTTCACTTCGCGTAGAGGCTAGTCCCGCAAAACAAGGGCGTGGGACTTGTGACCAAGTCTACGTCGCTCCGGTACCCATAACTTTTAATACGTAACGAGTTTCGCGACGCACAGTATACCGTTGGAAAGCTCTCCGAGAGATCTACGGCGGGGGCAAAAAGCCTGCTTAGCTGCGCCTATTTTCATAGCCCACAATCAAACGTTTTCATCCGTTTTGGGCCACTTTTCTTCTTTTTGCACTGTTTTTCCATCCCGGATCGTACATCGTGAGCTGTAAAAAGGAAGACAACCTAACTCACTTGACATTAGAGGGCCCTACAACTCATTGATATCACGTTTGACGAGGATGCTGCATTGTTGAAGTGGATGGTTTGTCGTTAAGCCCATTGGGACTTTTGAATGGGTCATCTCTCTGGGCTGGGACTGTGAACCGTCAACACATAAAGGATTTGTGCCCTCAAAATGACGGTTGCGATCATGCCAGCACTAATACACCGCATCCTATCAGAACTCCGAAGTTAATCGTGCTTGGGCGAGAGTAGTACTACGATGGGTGACCCCTTGGGAAGTCCTTGTGTTGTACCCCCCTTTTCAATTTTTTTTGCCCCGGTTAGCCTTGCCAAGATGCATTATCCATCACATTTCTATTACCGAATCCCACAGCACCTTGGGCAAGACAACTTCGCTTCACGTAGAGGCTGGGCCCGCAAACCGAAGGCATAGGACTAGTGACCAGGTCTCCGTCGCTTCGGTGCCCATAACTTTTGATCCGTAAGGAGTTACGCGGCGTACAGCATACCGTTAGAACGCTATCCAAGAGCTCTCTGACGGGGGCAGTGAGCCTACTCGGCTGCGCCCGTTTGTGGAGCCCAAAATTGAACGTTTTCATCATTTTTGTGCCACTTTTCTTCTTTTGCTCTATTTTTCCGTCTTGGATCGTACGTCGTGAGCTGTTAAAAGGACGACAACCTAACTCGCGGGACATTAGAGGGCACTGCAACACGTCGATATCACGTCCTGCGAGGATGTTGCGTTGTTGAAGTGGATGGGTTGTCGTTAAGCCCGTTGGGCCTTTTGAATGGGCCATCTCTCTGGGCTGGGACTGTGAACCGTCAATACATAATGGATTTGTGCACACAACATGATGGGTTGGATCATACTAGTACTAATGCACCGGATCCCATCAGAACTCCGAAGTTAAGTGTGCTTGGTCGAGAGTAGTACTAGGATGGGTGACCCCGTGGGAAGTCCTCGTGTTGCACCCCCCCTTTTCAATTTTTTTTGCCCCGATTAGGGTTGCCAAGATACTTTAACCACCACATTTCTATTACCGAATCCCACGGCACCTTGGGCAAGACAACTTTGCTTCACGTAGAGGCTGGGCCCTCAAACCGACGGCGTAGGACTTGTGACTAGGTCTCCGTCGCTCTGGTGCCCATAACTTTTGATCCGTAAGGAGTTATGCGGCGCACAGCATACCGTTGGAAAGCACCTCGAGAGCTCTCTGACGGGGGATACAAGCCTGCTCAGCTGCACCCGTTTTGGAGCCAAAATCGAACGTTTTCGTCAGTTTTGTCCAATTTTCTTCTTTTGCTCGGTTTTTCTGTCCCGGATCGTACATCATGAGCTGTTAAAAGTATGACAACCTAACTCTTGGGGCATTAGAGGGCCCTACAACGCATCGATATCATGTCTTGCTAGGATGCTGCGTTTTTGAAGTGGATGGGTTGTCGTTAAGCCATTTGGGCCTTTTGAATGGGCCATTTCTCTAGGCTGGGACTGTGAGCCGTCAACACATAAAGGATTTGTGCCACAACATGACGAGTGCGATTATACCAGCACTAATGCACCGGATCCCATCAGAACTCCAAAGTTAAACGTGCGTGGGCGGGAGTAGTACTAGGATGGATGACCCCCTGGGCAAGACAACTTCGCTTCACGTAGAAGCTGGGCCTGCAAAAAGAGGGCCTGGGGCTTGTGACCAGGTCTCCGTCGCTCCGGTGCCCATACCTTTTAATCCGTAAGGAGTTTCGTGACGTACAACATACCATTAGAAAGCACTCCGAGAGCTCTACGACAGGGGCAGCAAGTCTGCTCGGTTGCGCCTATTTTCGGAACCCAAAATCGAATGTTTTCATCAGTTTCGGGCCACTTTTCTTCTTTTGCTTGGTTTTTCCGTCCCGAATCGCACGTCGTGAGTTCTTAAAATGACGACAACCTAACTCGTGGGATATTACAGGGCCCTTCAATGCGTCCATATCACGTCTTATGAGGATGTTGCATTGTTGAAGGGGATGGGTTGTCTTTAAGCCCATTGGGCCTTTTGAATGAGCCATCTCTTTGGGCTGGGATTGTGAACCGTCAACAAATAAAGGATTTGTGTCCTCAACATGACGGGTGCGATCATACCAGCACTAATGCACCGGATACCATCAGAACTTCGAAGTTAAGCGTGCTTGGGCGAGAGTAGTACTAGGATAGGTGACCCCTTGGGAAGTCCTCGTGTTGTACCCCCCATTTTCAATTTTTTTTGCCCCGGTTAGGGATACCAAGATAATTTATCCACCAGATTTCTATTACCGATTCCCACAGCACCTTGTGTAACACAACTTTTCATCATGTAGAGGCTGGGCCCGCAGACCGAGGGCGTAGGGCTTGTGACCAGGTCTCCATCGCTCCGGTACCCATAACTTTTGATCCGTAAGGCGTTACGGGGCGCACAGCATACCGTTGGAAAGCTCTATGAGAGCTCTCTGACGGGGGCAGCAAGCCTGCTCGGCTACACCCATTTTTGGAGCCCAAAATTGAACGTTTTCAACATTTTCAAGCCACTTTTCTTCTTTTGTTTTGTTTTTCCATCCTGGATCGTACGTCGTGAGCTGTTAAAAGGACGACAACCTATCTCGAAGGACATTAGAGAGCTCTACAACACGTTGATATCACATCTTACGAGGATGCTGCGTTGTTGAAGTGGATGGGTTGTCGTTAAGCCCTTTAGGTCTTTTGAATGGGCCATCTCTCTGGGCTGGGACTGTGAACCGTCAACACATAAAGGATTTGTGCACACAACATGACGGGTGGGATCATACCAGCACTAATGCATCGGATCCTATCAGAACTCCGAAGTTAAGCGTGATTGGGCGAGAGTAGTACTTGGATGGGTGACCCCGTGGGAAGTCCTTGTGTTGCACCCCCCCCTTTTCAATTTCTTTTGCCCCGGTTAGGGTTGCCAAGATACTTTAAGCACCAAATTTCTATTACCGAATCCCACGGCACCTTGGGCAAGACAACTTCGCTTCACGTAGAGGCTGGGCCCGCAAACTCAGGGCATAGGACTTGTGACCAGGTCTACGCCGCTCCGGTGCCCATAACTTTTGCTCCGTAAGGAGTTACGCGGTGCACAGCATACCGCTGGAAAGCACCTCGAGAGCTCTCTGACGGGGGATACAAGCCTGCCCAGCTGCCCCCGTTTTGGAGCCAAAATCAAACGTTTTTATCATTTTTTTACCAATTTTCTTATTTTGCTCCGTTTTTCTATCCCGGATCGTACATCATGAGCTGTTAAAAGTATGACAACCTAACTCTTGGGGCATTAGAGGGCCCTACAACGCATCGATATCATGTCTTGCTAGGATGCTGCGTTTTTGAAGTGGATGGGTTGTCGTTAAGCCATTTGGGCCTTTTGAATGGGCCATTTCTCTAGGCTGGGACTGTGAGCCGTCAACACATAAAGGATTTGTGCCACAACATGACGAGTGCGATTATACCAGCACTAATGCACCGGATCCCATCAGAACTCCAAAGTTAAACGTGCGTGGGCGGGAGTAGTACTAGGATGGATGACCCCCTGGGCAAGACAACTTCGCTTCACGTAGAAGCTGGGCCCGCAAAAAGAGGGCGTGGGGCTTGTGACCAGGTCTCCGTCGCTCCGGTGCCCATAACTTTTAATCCGTAAGGAGTTTCGTGACGTACAACATACCATTAGAAAGCACTCCGAGAGCTCTACGACAGGGGCAGCAAGTCTGCTCGGTTGCGCCTATTTTCGGAACCCAAAATCGAATGTTTTCATCAGTTTCGGGCCACTTTTCTTCTTTTGCTTGGTTTTTCCGTCCCGAATCGCACGTCGTGAGTTCTTAAAATGACGACAACCTAACTCGTGGGATATTACAGGGCCCTTCAATGCGTCCATATCACGTCTTATGAGGATGTTGCATTGTTGAAGGGGATGGGTTGTCTTTAAGCCCATTGGGCCTTTTGAATGAGCCATCTCTTTGGGCTGGGATTGTGAACCGTCAACAAATAAAGGATTTGTGTCCTCAACATGACGGGTGCGATCATACCAGCACTAATGCACCGGATACCATCAGAACTTCGAAGTTAAGCATGCTTGGGCGAGAGTAGTACTAGGATAGGTGACCCCTTGGGAAGTCCTCGTGTTGTACCCCCCATTTTCAATTTTTTTTGCCCCGGTTAGGGATACCAAGATAATTTATCCACCAGATTTCTATTACCGATTCCCACAGCACATTGGGCAACACAACTTTGCTTCACGTAGAGGCTGGGCCCGCAGACCGAGGGCGTAGGGCTTGTGACCAGGTCTCCATCGCTCCGGTACCCATAACTTTTGATCCGTAAGGCGTTACGGGGCGCACAGCATACCGTTGGAAAGCTCTATGAGAGCTCTCTAACGGGGGCAACAAGCCTGCTCGGCTGCGCCCGTTTTTTGAGCCTAAAATTGAACGTTTTCAACATTTTCAGGCCACTTTTCTTCTTTTGCTCTGTTTTTCCATCCCGGATCGTACGTCGTGAGCTGTTAAAAGGACGAAAACCTATCTCGAAGGACATTAGAGGGCTCTACAATGCACCGATATCACGTCTTACGAGGATGTTGCGTTGTTGAAGCGAATGGGTTGTCGTTAAGCCCATTGGGCCTTTTGAATGGGCCATCTCTCTGGCCTGGGACTGTGAACCGTCAACACATAAAGGGTTTATGCCCTCAACATGATGAGTGCGATCATACCAGTACTAATGCAACGGATCCCGTCAGAACTCCGAAGTTAAGCGTGCTTGGGCGAGAGTAGTAGTAGGATGGGTGACCCCAAGGGAAGTCCTCGTGTTGCACCCCCCTTTTTAATTTTTTTGCTCCGATTAGGGTTGCCAAGATACTTTATCCACCACATTTCTATTATCGAATCCCACGGCAACTTGGGCAAGGCAACTTCACTTCACGTAGAAGTTGGGCCTGCAAACTGAGCGCGTGGGGCTTGTGACCAGGTCTCTATCGCTCCAATGTCCATAACTTCTAATCCGTAAGTAGTTACATGACACACAGCATACCGTTGGAAATTTCTCCGAGAGCTCTAAAACGGTTGCAGCAAGCCTGTTCTGCTGTGCCAATTTTTGCAGCCCAAAATCGAACATTTTCATAAGTTTCGGGCCACTTTTCTTCTTTTGCTCTGTTTTTCTTCCCGGATCGTACGTTGTAAGCTGTTAAAAGTACGACAACCTAACTCGCGGGATATGATAGGGCCCTACAACGCGTTAATATCAAATCTTACGAGGATGCTATGTTGTTCAAGCGGATTGTTTTCGTTAAGCCCATTGGGCCTTTTGAATAGGCCATCTCTCTAGGTTGGGACTGTGAACCGTCAACACATATATGATTTGTGCCCTCAACATGACGGGTGTGATCATACCAGCACTAATGCACCGGATCCCATCAAAACTCCGAAGTTAAGCGTGCTTGGGCGACAATAGTACTAGGATGGGTGACCCCTTGGGAAGTCCTCGTGTTGCACCCCCCTTTTCAATTTTTTTTGCCCCGGTTAGGGTTGCCAAGATACTTTATCCACCACATTTCTATTACCAAATCCCACGGCACCTTGGGCAAGACAACTTCACTTCACGTAGAGGCTGGGCCCGCAAACCGAGGGCATAGGGCTTGTGACTAGGTCTCCGTTGCTCCGGTGCCCATAACTTTTTATCCGTAAGGATTTACACGGCACACAGCATACCGTTGGAAAACTCTCCGAGAGCTCTACGACGTGGGTGGCAAGCTTGCTCGGATGCGCCCATTTTTGGAGCCCAAAATCGAATGTTTTCATCAGTTTTGGGATACTTTTATTCTTTTGCTCTATTTTTTGACCCGAATCATACGTTGTGAGCTGTTAAAAGGACGACAACCTAACTCGTGGGATATTACAGGGCCCTACAATGCGTCGATATCACGTCTTACGAGGATGTTGCGTTGTTGAAGCAGATGGGTCGTCGATAAGCCCATTGGGCCTTTTGAATGGGCCATCTCTCTGGGCTGGGACTGTGAACAGTCAACACATAAATGATTTATACCCTCAACATGATGGGTGCGATCATACTAGCACTAATGCACTGGATCTTATCAGAACTCTGAAGTTAAGCGTGTTTGGGCGAGAGTAGTACTAGAATGGGTGATCCCTTGGGAAGTCCTCGTGTTGCATCCCACTTTCAATTTTTTTTGCCCTGGTTAGGGTTGCCAAGATTCTTTATCCACCACATTTTTATTACTGAATCCCACGGCACCTTGGGCAAGGCAACTTCACTTCACATAGAGGTTGGGCCCGCAAACCGAGGGCGTAGGGCTTGTGACCAGGTCTCCGTTGCTCTGGTGCCCATAAGTTTTGATCCGCAAGAAGTTACGCGGTGCACAGCATACCGTTGGAAAGCTCTCCGAGGGCTCTCTGACAGGGGCAACAAGCCTGCTCAGCTGCACCCGTTTTTTGAGCCCAAAATCGAACATTTTCATTATTTTCGAGCCACTTTTCTTCTTTTGGTCTGTTTTTTCATCCTGGATCGTATGTCATGAGCTGTTAAAAGGACGACAACCTAACTTGCGGGACATTAGAGAGCCTTATAATGCATCGATATCACGTCTTGCGACGATGTTGCGTTGTTGAAGTGGATGGGTTGTCGTTAAGCCCTTTGGGCCTTTTGAATGGGCCATCTCTCTGGGCTAGGACTGTGAACCGTCAACACATAAATGATTTGTGCCCACAACCTGACGGGTGCGATTATACCAGCACTAATGCACCGGATCCCATCTGAACTCCGAAGTTAAACGTGTTTGGGCGAAAGTAGTACTCGTATGGATGACCCCCTAGGAAGTCCTCGTGTTGCATCCCCCTTTTTTAATTTTTTTTGTCCCGGTTAGTGTTGCCAAGATACTTTATCCACCACATTTCTATTTCTGAATCCCACGGCACCCAAGGCAAGACAACTTCGCTTAACGTAGAGGCTGGGCCTGCAAACCGAGGGCGTGGAGCTTATGACCAGGTCTCTGCCGCTCCGGTGCCCATAACTTTTAATCCATAAGGAGTTTTGAGACGCACAGCATACCGTTGGAAAGCTCTGCGAGAGCTCTACGATGGGGGCAGCAAGCCTGGTCGGTTGCGCCTATTTTCGGAGCCCAAAATCGAACGTTTTCATCAGTTTCAGGCCACTTTTCTTCTTTTGCTCTGGTTTTCCTTCCCAGATCGTACGTCATGAGCTGTTAAAAGGACGACAACCTTACTCACGGGACATTAGAAGGCCCTTCAACGTGTCGATATCACGTCTTGCGAGGATGCTGCGTTGTTGAAGCGGATGGGCTGTCATTAAGTCCATTGGGCCTTTTGAATGATCCATCTCTATAGGCTGGGACTGTGAACCGCCAACACATAAAGGAATTGTGCCCTCAACATGACGGGTGCGATCATACTAGTACTAATACACCGGATCTCGTCAGAACTCCGAAGTTAAGCGTGCTTTGGCGAGAGTAGTACTAGGATGGATGACCCCTGGGAAGTCCTCGTGTTGCACCCCCCATTTCAATTGTTTTTGCCCCGGTTAGGGTTGCCAAGATACTTTATCCACCACATTTCTATTACTGAATCCCACGGCACCTTGGGCAAGACAACTTCGCTTCATGTAGAGGTTGGGCCCGCAAACCGAGGGCGTAGGGCTTGTGACTAGGTCTCCGTTGCTCCAATGCCCATAACTTTTGATCCGTAAAGAGTTACGAGGCGCACAACATACCGTTGGAAAGATTTTCGAGAGCTCTACGACGGGTGCAGCAAGCTTGCTCTGATGCGCGCATTTTTGGAGCCCAAAATTGAATGATTTCATCAGTTTCAGGACACTTTTATTCTTTAGCTCTGTTTTTTCGATCCGGATCATACGTTATAAGCTGTTAAGAGGACGACAACCTAACTCGCTGGATATTACAAGGCCCTACAACACGTCGATATCACGTGGTACGAGGATATTGCGTTGTTGAAGCAGATGGGTTATCGTTAATCTCATTGGGCCTTTTGAATGGGCCATCTCTCTGGGTTGGGACTGTGAATTGTCAACACATAAAGGATTTATGACCTCAACATGATGGGTGCGATCATACCAGCACTAATGCACTGGATCCCATCAGAACTCCGAAGTTAAGCGTGTTTGGGCGAGAGTAGTACTAGGATGGGTGATCCCCTAGGAAGTCCTCGTGTTGCACCCTCATTTTCAATTTTTTTTTGCCCCGGTTAGGGTTGCCAAGATTCTTTATCCACCATATTTCTATTACCGAATCCCACGGCACCTTGGGCAAGACAACTTTACTTCACGTAGAGGCTAGGCCCGCAAACCGAGGGCGTAGGGCTTGTGACCAGGTCTCCGTCACTCCGGTGCCCTTAAGTTTTGTTATGTAAGGAGTTACACGGTGCACAGCATACCATTGGAAAGCTCTCCGAGGGCTTTTTGATGGGGGCAACAAGCCTGCTCACCTGCGCCCGTTTTTTGAGCCCAAAATCAAACGTTTTCATCATTTTCAGGCCACTTTTCTTCTTTTGGTCTATTTTTTCGTCCCGGATCGTACGTCGTTAGCTGTTAAAAGGACAACAACCTAACTTGCGGGACATTAGAGGGCCTTACAACACGTCTATATCACGTTTTGCCAGGATGCTGCGTTGTTGAAGTGGATGGGTTGTCGTTAAGCCCATTGGGCCTTTTGAATGGGCCATCTCTCTGGGCTGGGACTGTGAACCGTCAACACATAAAGGATTTGTGCCCACAATTTGACGGGTACGATTATACCAGCACTAATGCACCGGATCCCATCAGAACTCCGAAGTTAAGCGTGCTTGGGTGAGAGTAGTACTAAGATGGGTGACCCCCTAGGAAGTCCTCGTGTTGCACCCCCCCTTTTCAATTTTTTTTGCCCCAATTAGGGTTGCCAAGATACTTTATCTACCACATTTCTATTTTCAAATCCCACGGCACCGTGGGCAAGACAACTTCGCTTAACGTAGAGGCTGGGCCCGCAAACCGAGGGCGTGGGGCTTGTGACGTCTCTACCGCTTCGGTGCCCATAACTTTTAATCCGTAAGGAGTTTCGTGATGCACAGCATACCGTTGGAAAGCTCTCCGAGAGCTCTACGACAGGGTCAACAAGCCTGCTAGGCTGCTGTGAGGTCCGACCCTGAATAGTGTGTCTTACCTCAATTTGCGTGCCTTAAACCCAGAATTATATGACTGGCCGTGGATTACGTGCCTTGTCTTGATTTTTGTGTCTGCCTTGTCGTACGTGCTTTAACCTAGAATTGTGTGCCCTATTCCTCGACTTACATGTGATACCTAGATATACGTCTTCTAACCTCGATTTAGGTGCGTTACCTCGTTTCGTGTGCCTCAACCTTGAATTGCGTGTCTTAACCTAGGTTTAAGTGTCATACCTTATTTTATGTGCATCGTATCGAATTTCGTGCTTTGCATTGGTTTACGTGCATTCATTTAGGATTGCGTGCATTTACTTTGAAATTCGTGTATTAGTCTTGAATTATGTGCCTTACTTCGTAGTTCGTGTTTATCTCGTAGTGCGTGCCCTAGACTTAGGAATACGTGCCTACACGCTAATCAATAAAGATTCCAGCACAAAGCACAAGACAATAAAATAATCCTACACAATTCACTAACTATTATTATATTCCTAATTCAAATCCTACAAATTCCACTAACTATAAAATAACATTAAATTATTCCTAAACATTCCACCAACATTATTTTAATCCTAATTCAAATTCACTACAAGAAAAAACTCTATCATCATCCAAACCATCCCCAATATAATATACCTAATTACCTTTTCCTACAAAATTCACAACACCTAAATATTATATTTTAAACCCACTACAAGACAAAATCTCACAAACCTCTAAACATACCCTATATTCTATTCTAACTTCAAAGCTACACAAACACATAAGCCAACATTTTCTTACACAAACACTAAACACAAGACTCATGAATATATACACACACACACACACACACTAAATCTCTACACTCTTTCTCATGCTCTCAAATCTGAAAATACATACCCACCCAACACATAATCAAAATTCAAATGCTCAAGACAGCAAAACATACTCTTACACACTTTTCCTAAACCCTATGCTCTTTTTTCTAACTCCCAAGTATGCCCACACTTATCCCTTACACCTTGCACTCCCTAGGTAGAATAATTAGCATAATTTGAATGCCTTTGGCTGAAATCATCATGCCATACACGAAATTGACACTTCACCTAAGCACACATAGCTCAAAAACACTCAAAACCTCATTTTTCTCTCAACTCTCTCTCCCTCTCTCATCATTTTCGACCCTAGCTCTCTCTTGAGCATCCAAGACTCCACACAAGCTCTCAAGGACTCTCTACAACTCTCCCAAGCTCGACCATAGCAAGCCATAGCAAGCAAACACGCAAGAAAGTCTCATACAAGCTCATAACTCATCATTTTCGGTCTAGGTAAATTTTTGATGGTTTTCTTCCATTTCTTTTTGTTCTAAACACATGCACACTTCCTACACAAGCTAACTAAGCTAGGATTTAAAGGAAATCAAGATACCTCTTAGCCAAAGCAAGGAAAAAGGTCCATTTGTGCGATTTCAAGAGCATTTGTGCATTTTCATCCATCAAGTTGCTAAGGTGAGGGTTAAACTCTTTTAAAAGTTTTCAAAAACCACATGCATGCCTTTAAATGTCTATCTTTACTTCTGTAATTGTGATATATGTGTGTTCATGAGCTTTTGTAATCATGCATGACAAGATATTTGGCTAGAATGTGATCATAGATGAAATCGGGTATGTGACAGCCTTCTGCCTTGTTGGTGCGAGGTGAGTTTTACCAGGTAAATGATGTTGAAAATGTGTGAAAATTGTTAGGTAACTAGTTTTTCCAGTTCTGAACACTTTTTGCAGAAATAGGACAAAGCTAATTTTGACTCTAAGGTCCTCCAAATGGCAAAATATTAAAATGTGTCAAACTCTGGAAAGTCTGGAAAAATGAAGCAGGTTTTGGCAGATTCACTGACCTTGTAGAACGAACCAGTTTTGACTTAGTAAATGATATCCAAAATGCTTGAAAATTTGTGTTCTGCTATATTTTTCAGTTCTAGAAATGTTTGTCAGAAATGGATTAAGGCTAAATCGGACCCTGAGGCCCTAAAAAATGACAAGTATTGAAATGTGTGCAAATCTGGACAGTTTTGTGTAGTCTCACTGTTTTGGCTATAACTATTGAACCCGAACTCCAAATGATGCGAGGTTTGTTTCTGAATTTAGTTCACTCCTTAAGATTTAATTTGACATCTTGTTCACTGGAATTGGAGATTGTTTGCTTGTCTCAATGATTGTGAGAAAACAGCCCATTGCAGTGAGGGTTTCACCTAGTGATATGCTTAGAAAAATTATTGTAACTTCTTTTGTTGTATCAAATGCTTGGGATTGTGGCATTGGGATGTTGTGTGGACTGTTTTGAATGTTTGAGGGTGTTTGAATTAATCAATGCATGGCTTGAGTTTAATCACGTGACAACTTAGGGCTTAATCGCACGGGTGAGTATGAAATGAAACCCTAATGACTAGGTAAACTCACTAAGTGTTGATCCTATGGATATCGTGTTTAATTATGTAATTAGTAGGCTGCCTGTAGTTGTCCTTATAGTCCTGAATATGATTCTGACGATTACATGTTGACAAGTAGGCTTTTCTTGCACCCGGTCCCACGCAGATGTCGTTGCATGTTGAATAATCTTGTTATTTGATTACGTGAACTTTGAAATGAGTTATATGACTTGATTTACAAGCGTTACATGGCTGCCCGTTTAATATTCATATAACTCCATGTGCTTTTCAAGTGAAATTACTTGTCATATCGTGTCTCGCGTGTTTACTTGTCAATGTGCAATCTTATGATTGTTCGGAGGTAACCTACTTTGTTGTCCTCCTAATGTGTTATATTAAATGTCATAAATTTGCATTGCATACAAGGTTACAACCTTTCATTCTGGCATGGTAGCGTTCACGCACACCGGGCGGCATCGGGCTTGCCGGTGCAACCGTGACAACCATTGTCCAATTCCCTCTCTCGCTTGGGGGCTAGACTTCCTCGGACAGTTGGGTCGTAGGATTTAAAGGTACATCCGGAGTACACCCATTTGGCGTGATAAGGGGATGATTTGAAGTCGGCCGCAACAACTGATACTGGAAATGAACTGAGAGCAAAAGCTCACTGTATCCTTTTCACTATGTGTATAAGTACTCTCGCTTGGTTCCTAGAGGACCTCGGGGAGGAAAGACGGGTAATTGTGTTCTTTTACTTTTACATTACATTATGTACTTACTTGTGATATATATCATGTTTGCAAAAGGGTTTTCATAAGTTGAACTAGAAAATGAGTTTCAAAACTTATTTCTCGTTCCCCCTCGCTGAGTTCATAAAGACTCACCCTCTTTTATCATCTCAGGTGAAGAAGACCAGGAACAGGTACTAGAGGATAACGTGCCTAACGATGATTCCTTGGAATGATTGCTTGCCCTACGTCCTTTACGTGACCATGGCCATTTTGGGAACAATATGTTGTTTGAAGACTATTTCTTTTATGTTGCTTGTTGTTGTAATGTAAAAGACCCCCGTTATAATTTGGGGTCTAATTTTGGCTTGTACTGATCCTAACTAGATAGACACTACTATGGTCGTTTTGCTATCGTTATTGGCTAAGTACCTATCATAGGATTATGAAGTATCAGGTAAGGATTAAGTGAAATGAATCTATCCAATTTTAAGCAGGTATTCATTGATAAGCTAAGATCAACAGGTACTTTTGTAACGAGGATTAACAAACAAATGAGATATAGTACCATGCTAGGTTATTAATCAAACGGGACTTCGAGATAACTGGTAGGCGTTTCGATTGGTTATAAATAGTAATCTTAGATAGAAATGAAACTGAGATTGGAAATTTTGAGGCATTTAGAGAATTAGGTAAAACTAAATAGCCCAATTACAGCCGTTATGCTGCCGATTTTGCAGAGAATTTGTGGAGTTTAGGCTAAAACGTTAAGTGTTAAACCCCCTTGAACGATTAGGTACGTGACACGACTTGAATGTTTAGATCAAACCCTAGTCTAACCTTCATAGGTCGGGTTGGGGCGTGACAGCTGCGCCTGTTTTTGGAGCCCAAAATCGAACGTTTTCATCAGTTTCGAGCCACTTTTCTTCTTTTACTCTATTTTTCTATCTCGGATCGTACGTCGTGAGCTATTAAAATTACGACAACCTAACTCGCAGGATATTATAGGGCCCTATAACGAGTCGATATCACGTCTTACGAGGATGTTGCGTTGTTGAAGCGGATGGATTGTCGTTAATCCCATTGGGCCTTTTGAATGGGCCATCTCTCTGGGCTGGGACTGTGAACCGTCAACACATAAAGGATTTGTGCCCACAACATGACGGGTGCGATCATACCAGTACTAATGCACTGGATCCCATCAGAACTCCGAAGTTAAGCATGCTTGGGCGAGAATAGTACTAGGAAGGGTGACCCCCTGCGAAGTCCTCGTGTTGCACCCCACTTTTCAATTTTTGTTGCCCCAGTTAGGGTTGCCAAGATACTTTATCCACCACATTTCTATTACCGAATCCCACGGCACCTTGGGCAAGACAAATTTGCTTCATGCAGACGCTGGGCACACAAACCGAGGGCGTAGGGCTTGTGACCAAGTCTCTATCGCTCCGGTGCCCATAACTTTTGATCCGTAAGGCGTTACGCGGCGCGCAGCATACCGTTGGAAAGCTATCCGAGAGCTCTACGATGGGGGTAGCAAGCCTGCTCGGCTGTGCCCTTTTTGGAGCCCAAAATCGAACGTTTTCATCAGTTTCAAGCAACATTTATTCTTTTGCTCTGTTTTTCCTTCCCGGATCGTACGTCGTGAGCTGTTAAAAGGACGACAACCTTACTCATCGGACATTATAGGGCCCTTCAACGCGTCGATATCACGTCTTGCGAGGATGCTGCGTTGTTGAAGCGGATGGGCTGTCGTTAACTCCATTGGGCCTTTTGAATGGGCCATCTCTCTACGCTGGGACTGTGAACCGTCAACACATAAAGGAATTGTGCCCTCAACATGACGGCTGCGATCATACCAGCACTAATGCACCGGAATCCATCAGAACTCCGAAGTTAAGCGTGCTTGGGCGAGAGTAGTACTAGGATGGGTGATCCCCTGGGAAATCCTCGTGTTGCACCCCCCTTTTCAATTTTTTTTGCCCCTGTTAGGGTTGCCAAGATACTTTATCCACCACATTTCTATTACCGAATCCCATGGCACCTTGGGCAAGACAAATTCGCTTCACGTAGAGGCTGGGCCCACAAACCGTGGGCGTAGGGCTTGTGACCAGGTCTCCGTTGCTCCGGTGCCCATAACTTTTGATCCGTAAGGAGTTATGCGGCACACAGCATACCGTTCGAAAGCTCTTCGAGACCTCTACGACGAGGGCAGCAAGCCTGCTCGGCTGCGCCCATTTTTGGAGCCCAAAATTGAACGTTTTCATCAGTTTTGGGCCACTTTTCTTCTTTTGCTTTGTTTTTCCATCATGGATCGTACGTTGTGAGCTATTAGAAGGATGACAACCTAACTCGCGGCATATTACAAAGCCCTACAACGCGTCAATATCACGTCTTTTGAGGATGCTGCGTTGTTGAAGCAAATGGGTTGTCGTTAAGCCCATTGGGCCTTTTCAATGGGCCATCTCTCTAGGCTGGGACTGTGAACTGTCAACATATAAAGGATTTGTGCCCTCAACATGACGGGTACAATCATACCAGCACTAATGCATCGGATCCCATCAGAACTCCGAAGTTAAGCGTGCTTGGGCGAGAATAGTACTACGATGGGTAACCCCCTCGGAAGTCCTCGTGTTGTACCCCCTTATTCAAATTTTTTTGCCCCGGTTAGGGTTGCCAAGATTCTTTATCCACCACATTTCTATTATCGAATCCTACGGCACCTTGGGCAAGACAACTTCGCTTCACGAAGAGGCTGGGCCCGCAAACCGAGGGCGTGGGGCTGGTGACCAGGTCTCCATCGCTCTGGTGCCCATAACTTTTGATCCGTAAGGAGTTACGCGGCGCACAACATACCGTTGGAAAGCTCTCTGACGAGGGAAGCAAGCCTGCTTAGCTGCGCCCATTTTTGGAGCCCAAAATCGAACGTTTTCATCAATTTCAAGCTATTTTTCTACTTTTGCTCTGTTTTTCCGTCCCGGATCGTACGTCGTGAGTTGTTAAAAGGACGAAAACCTAACTCGCGGGACATTATAAGGCCCTTCATCGCGTCGATATCACGTCTTGGGAGGATGCTGCGTTGTTGAAGTAGATGGGTTATCATTAAGCCCTTTGGACCTTTTGAATGGCCATCTCTTTGGGCTAGGACTGTGAACTGTCGACACATAAATGATTTATGCCCACAACATGACGGGTGTGATCATACCTGCAGTAATGCACTAGATCCCATCAGAACTCCGAAGTTAAGCATGTCTGGGCGAGTGTAGTACTTGGATGGGTGAGCCCCTGGGAAGTCCTCGTGTTGCACCCCCCTTTTTCAATTTTTCTTGCCCTGGTTAGGGTTGCCGAGATACTTTATCCACCACATTTCTATTTCCGAATCCCATGGCACCATGGGCAAGACAAATTCGCTTCACGTAGAGGCTAGGCCCGTAAAACGAGGGCGTGAGGCTTATGACCAGGTCTCCGTCGCTCCGGGGCCCATAACTTTTAATCCGTAAAGAGTTTCACGACGCACAGCTTGCCGTTGGAATGCTCTCCGAGAGCTCTCTGACGGGGGCAGCGAGCTTGCTCAGCTGCGCCCGTTTGTGGAGCCAAAAATCGAATGTTTTCATCATTTTCGGGCCACTTTTCTTCTTTTGGTCTATTTTTTCATCCCGGATCGTACATCGTGAGCTGTTAAAAGGACGACAACCTAACTCGTGGCACATTAGAATGCCCTACAACATGCCGATATCACGTCTTGCGAGGATGATGCGTTGTTGAAGTGGATGGGTTGTCGTTAAGCACTTTGGACCTTTTGAATGGGCCATCTCTCTGGGCTAGGACTGTGAACCGTCAACACATAAAGGATTTGTGCCCACAACATAACGGGCGCGATCATACCAGCACTAATGCACCGGATCCCATTAGAACTTCGAAGTTAAGCGTGCTTGGGCGAGAGTAGTACTAGGATGGGTGACCCCCTTGGAGGTCATCGTGTTGCACCCCCCTTTTCAATTTTTTTTGCCCCCGTTAGGGTTGCCAAGTTACTTTAACCACCACATTTCTACTACATAATCCCACGGCCCCTTGGGCAAGACTACTTCGCTTCACGTATAGGCTGGGCCAGCAATCCGAGGGCGTCGGCCTTGTGACTAGGTCTCTATCGCTCCGGTGCCCATAACTTTTAATCCGTAAGGAGTTACGCGACGCACAACATACAATTGGAAAGCTCTCTAAGAGCTCTACGATAGGTGCAGCAAGCCTGCTCAGCTGCGCCCGTTTTTGGAGTCCAAAATCGAACATTTTCATCAGTTTCGAGCCACTTTTCTTCTTTTGCTCTGTTTTTCCGTCCCGGATCGTACGTCGTGAGCTGTTAAAAGGACGACAACCTAACTCGCGGGATATGACAGGGCCCTACAACGCGTTGATATCACGTCTTACGAGGATGCTGCGTTGTTGAAGCGGATGGGTTGTCGTTAAGCCCATTGGGCCTTTTGAATGGGCCATCTCTCGGGGTTGGGACTGTGAGCTGTAAACACATAAAGGATTTATGCCCTCAACAAGACGGGTGTGATCATACTAGCACTAATGCGCCGGATCCCATCAAAACTCCGAAGTTAAGCGTGCTTGGGCGAGAGTAGTACTATGATGGGTGACCCCTTGGCAAGTCCTCGTGTTGCACCCCCTTTTTCTATTTTTTTTGCCCTGGTTAGGGTTGCCAAGATTCTTTATCCACCACATTTGTATTACCAAATCCCACGGCACCTTGGGCAAGACAACTTCGCTTCACGTAGAGGCTGGGCCCGCAAACCGAAGGCGTAGGGCTTGTGACTAGGTCTCCGTCGCTCTGGTACCCATAACTTTTCATCCGTCAAGAGTTACGTGGCGTACAGCATACCGTTGGAAAGCGCTCCGAGAGCTCTCTGACGGGGGCAGCAAGCCTGCTCAGCTGCGCCTATTTTTGGAGCCCAAAATCGAACGTTTTCATCACTTTCAGGCCACTTTTCTTCTTTTGCTCTGTTTTTCTGTCCCGGATCATACGTCATGAGCTGTTAAAAGGACGACAACCTAACTCGCGAGACATTAGAGGGCCCTACAACGCTTCGATATCACGTCCTGCGAAGATGCTACGTTCTTGAAGTGGATGGGTGGTCGTTAAGCGCTTTGGGCCTTTTGAATGGTCCATCTCTCCTGGCTGGGACAGTGAACCATCAACACATAAAGTATTTGTGGCCACAACATGACGGGTACGATCATACCAACACTAATGCACTGGATCCCATTAGAACTCCGAAGTTAAGCATGCTTGGGCGTGAGTAGTACCAGGATTGGTGACACCTTGGGAAGTTCTCATGTTGCACCCCCCCTTTTCAATTTTTTTTTGCCCCGGTTAGGGTTGCCAAGATACTTTATCTACCACATTTCTATTTTCGAATCCCATGGCAACTTGGGCAAGACAACTTCGCTTCACTTAAAGGCTAGGCCGTAAACCGAGGGCGTGGGGCTTGTGACCAGGTCTTTGTCGCTCCGGTGCCCATAACTTTTGATCCGTAAGGAGTTATCCGGCGCACAGCATACCATTGTAAAGCTCTCCAAGAGCTCTACGACGGGGGCACCAAGCTTGCTTGGTTGCGCCCATTTTTGGAGCCCAAAATCGAACGTTTTCATCAATTTTAGGCCAATTTTCTTCTTTTGCTCTGTTTTTCCATCTCGGATCGTACATCGTGAGCTGTTAAAAGGACGACAACCTAACTCGTGGGACATTAGGGGGCCCTACAACACGTCGATATCACGTCTAACGAGAATGATGCGTTGTTGAAGTGGATGGGTTGTCGTTAAGCCCATTGGGCCTTTTGAATGGGCCATCTCTCTGGGCTGCGACTGTGAACCGTCAACACATAAATGATTTGTGCCCTCAACATGACGGGTGCGATCACACCAGCACTAATGCACCGGATCCCATCAGAACTCCGAAGTTAAGCGCGCTTGGATGAGAATAGTACTAGGATGGGTGACCCCCTTGGAAGTCCTCGTGTTGCACCACCCCTTTTAAATTTTTTTTGCCCCGGTTAGGGTTGCCAAGATACTTTATCCACCACATTTCTATTACCGAATCTCAGGGCTCCTTGGGCAAGGCCACTTCGCACCACGTAGAGGCTGGACCAGCAAACCGAGGGCGTAAAGCGTGTGAACAGGTCTCCGTGCTCTGGTGCCCATAACTTTTAATCCGTAAGGAGTTGCGCGGCGTACATCATACTGTTGGAAAGCTCTCAAAGAGCTCTACGACGAGGGCAGTGAGCCAGATCAGTTGCACCTATTTTCGGCGCCCAAAATTGAACATTTTCATCAGTTTTGGACCACTTTTCAGCTTTTGCTCTGTTTTTTCATCCTGGATCGTACGTCGTTAGCTGTTAAGAGGACGGTAACCTTCCTTGCGGCACATTTCAGGCCCCTCCACCGCGTTGATATCATGACTTACGAGGATGCTGCGTTGTTGAAGCGGATGGGGTGTCGTTAAGCCCATTTGGCCTTTTCAATGGGTCATCTCTCTGGTCTGTGACTGTGAGCCATCAACACAGAAAAGACTTGGACCCACAACATGAGAGGTGCTATCATACCAGTACTAATGCACCGGATCCGATCAGAACTCCGAAGTTAAGCATGCTTGGGCATGAGTAGTACTAGGATGGGCGACCGCTTGGGAAGTCCTCGTGTTACATGCCCCTTTTCAAATTTTTTTGCCCCGGTTAGGGTTGCCAAGATACTTTTTCCACCACATTTCTATTACCGAATTCCACGGCACCTTGGGCAAGACAACTTCGCTTCACGTAGAGGCTGGGCCCGCAAAACGAGTGCGTGGGGCTTGTGACTAGGTCTTCGTCGCTCCTGTACCATTAACTTTTGATCCGTAAAGCGTTACACGGCGCACAACATACTGTTGAAAAGCTCTCCAAGAGCTCTACGATGGGGGCAGCAAGCTTGCTTGGCTGCGTCCATTTTCGGTGCCTAAAATTGAATGTTTTCATCAATTTTCGGACATTTTTCTTCTTTTGCGCTGATTTCCCGTCACAGATCGTACATTGTGAGCTGTGAAAAGGACGACAACCTAACTCCAGGATATTACAGGGCCCTACATAGCATCGATATCACGTCTTACGAGGATGCTGCGTTGTTGAAGAAAATTATTTGTCGTTAAGCCCATTGGGCCTTTTGAATGGGCCATCTTTCTGGGCTGGGACTGTGAACAGTCAACACATAAGGGATTTGCGCCCTCAACATGAAAGGCGAGATCATACCTGCACTAATGCACCGGATCCCATCAGAACCCAGAAGTTAACCGTGCTTGGGTGAGAGTAGTACTAGGATGGGTACATCTTGGGAAGTCCTTGTGTTGCCCCCTCCTTTTCAATTTTTTTGCCCCGGTTAGGCTTGCCAAGATGCTTTATCCACCACATTTCTATTACCGAATCCTATAGCACCTTGGTCAAGGCAACTTCACTTCACGTAGTGGCTAGGCCCGTAAACCGAGGGCGTGGGGCTTGCGACCAGGTCTCCGTCGCTCTAGTGCCCATAACTTTTGATCCGTAAGGAGTTACGCGGCACACAACATTCCATTGGAAAGCTCTCTGAAAGCTCTATGACGAGGGCAGCTAGCCTGCAAGGCTGCGCCCATTTTTTGTAGCCCAAAATCGAACGTTTTCATCAATTTCGGGCCACTTTTCTTCTTTTGGTCCTCGTGTTGTACCCCCATTTTCAATTTTTTTTGCCCCGGTTATGGTTGGCAAGATTCTTTATCCACCATATTTGTGTTACCGAAACCCATGGCACCTTGGGCAAGACAACTTCACTTCACGTAGAGGCTGGGCCCGCAAACCGAGGGCGTGGGGCTTGTGACCAGGTCTCCGTCGCTCCATTGCCCATAACTTTTGATCCGTAAGGAGTTACGCGACACACAACATACCGTTGGAAACCTCTCCGAGAGCTCTATGACGGGGGCAGCTAGCCTGCATGGCTGCGCCCATTTTTCTAGCCCAAAATCGAACGTTTTCATCAATTTTGGGCCACTTTTCTTCTTTTGCTCTGTTTTTCTGTCCCGGATCGTACATCGTGAGCTGTTAAAAGCACGACAACCTGACTCGCTGGACATTAGAGTGCCCTACAACGCGTCGATATCACAACTTGCGAGGATGCTGCGTTGTTGAAGTGGATGGGTTGTTGTTAAGCCCATTGGGCCTTTTGAATGGGCCATCTCTCTAGGCTGGGACTGTGAACCGTCAACACATAAAGGATTTGTGCCCATAACATGACGGGTGCGATCATACCAGCACTAATGCACCGGATCCCATCAGAACATCAAAGTTAAGCGTGCTTGGGCGTGAGTAGTACTAGGATGGGTGACCCATTGGGAAGTCCACGTGTTTCACCTCCCTTTTCAATTTTTTTTGCCCCAGTTAGGGTTGCCAAGATACTTTATCCACCACATTTCTATTACCAAATCCCACGGCACCTTGGGCAAGACAACTTCGTCTCACGTAGGGTGGGGCCCGCAAACCGAGGGCGTAGGGCTTGTGACCAGGTGTCCGTCGCTCCGGAGCCCATAACTTTTGATCCGTAAGGACTTATGCGGCGCACAGCATACCGTTGAAAAGCTCTCCGAGAGCTGTACAACGAGGACATCTAGCCTGCTCGGCTGCACCCATTTTTGGAGCCCAAAATGTAACATTTTTATCCGTTTTGGGCCACTTTTCTTCTTTTGCTCTCTTTTTCCATACCGGATCGTACGTCGTGAGCTGTTAAAAGGAAGACAACCTAACTCGCGGGATATTACAGGGCCCTACCACGCGTCGATATCACATCTTACGAGGATGCTACGTTGTTGAAGTGGATGGGTTGTCGTTAAGCCCATTGGGCCATTTGAATGGGTCATCTCTCTGGGCTGGGACTGTGAACCGTCAACACATAAAGGAATTGTGCCCTCAACATGACGGGTGCGATCATACCAGCACTAATGCACCGGATCCCATCAGAACTCCGAAGTTAAGCGTGTTTGGGCGAGAGTAATACTATGATGGGTGACCCTCTGGGAAGTCCTCGTGTTGGACCCCCCCTTTTAAATTTTTTTTGCCCCGGTTTGGAATGCCAAGATATTTTATCTACCACATTTCAATTACCGATTCCCACAGCACCTTGGGCAAGACAACTTCACCCGCGTAGAGGCTGGGCCCACAAACCGAGGGCGTAGGGCCTGTGAACAGGTCTCCGTCGCTCAGGTGCCCATAACTTTTGATCCGTAAAGAGTTATGTGGCACACAACATACCGTTGGAAAGCTTTACGAAAGCTCTACGACCGGGGCAGCTAGCTTGTTATGCTGCGCCCATTTTTGGAGCCCAAAATCAAACATTTTTATCAGTTTCGGGCCACTTTTCTTCTTTTGCTCTGTTTTTTCATCCTGGATTGTACGTCATGACCTATTAAAAGGACGACAACCTGACCCGTGTGATATTACAGGGCCCTACAACGCGTCGATATAATGTCTTACGAGGATTCTACGTTGTTGAAGCAGATGGGTTGTCGTTAAGCCCATTGGGCCTTCTGAATGGGCCATCTCTTTGGGCTGGGATTGTGAACCGTCAATACATAAAGGATTTGTTACCTCAGCATGACGGGTGCGATCATACCAGCACGAATGCACCGGATCCCATCAGAACTCTGAAGTTAAGCGTGCCTGGGCAAGAGTAGTACTAGGATGGGTGACCCCCTGGGAAGTCCTTGTGTTGGACCCCCTTTTTCAATTTTTTTTTGCCCCGGTTAGGGTTGCCAAGATACTTTATCCACTACATTTCTATCGCCGAATCCCACGACACCTTGGACAAGACAACTTCACTTCACATAGAGACAAGGCCCGTAAACCGAGGGCGTAGGGCTTGTGAACAGGTCTCCGTCGCTCCGGTGCCCATAACTTTTGATCGGTAAAGAGTTACGCTGCGCACAACATCCAGTTGAAAAGCTCTTCGAGAGCTCTACGACGGGGGTAGCAAGCCTGCCCTGTTACGCCCAGTTTTGGGCCACTTTTCTTCCTTTGCTCTGTTTTTCCGTCCCGGATCGTACGTCGTGTGTTGTTAAAAGGATGACAACCTGACTCGCTGGACATTAGAGGGCCCTACAACGTGTCGATATCACGACTTACGACGATGCTGCATTGCTGAAGTGGATGGGTTGTCGTTAAGCCCATTGGGCCTTTTGATTGCTCCATCTCTCTAGGCTGGGATAGTGAACCGTCAACACATAATGGATTTGTGCCCACAACATGACGGGGGCGATCATACCAGTACTAGTGCACCGGATCCCATTAGAACTACGAAGTTAAGCGTGCTTAGGCGAGAGTAGTACTAGGATGGGTGACCCCCTGGGAAGTCGTCGTGTTGCACCCCCCTTTTTAATTTTTTTTGCCCCAGTTAGGGTTGCCAAGATACTTTATCCACCACATTTCTATTACCGAATCCCACAGCACCTTGGGCAAGACAACTTCGCTTCACGTAGAGTCTGGGCCCGCAAACCGAGTGTGTGGGGCTTGTGGCCAGGTCTCCGTCTGTGTGGCCCGACACCGAATAACGTGTCTTACCTCGAATTCCGTGCCTTAGACCTAAAATTATATGACCGACCTAGGATTACGTGTCCTGTCTTGGTTTTCGTGCATACCTCGTTATACGTGCCTTAACCTAGAATTGTGTGCCCTAATCCTCGATATACGTGCGATACCTAGATAAACATGCCATGACCTTAATTTACGTGCGAGACCTTGATTTGCGTGTGTCTCTTCGTTCCGTGTGCATTAACTTTGAACTGCGTGCCTTAACCTAGGTTTAAGAGTCGTGTCTTGAATTACGTGCCTTGCATTCAATTTCGTGCATTCATGTGGGGTTACGTGCGTTTACTTGGAAAATGCGCGTTTGTCTCATAGTTCATGTCCTACCTCGAAGTGCGTGCCCTAAACCTAGGAAAGCGTGTCTTCACGCTAATCAAAAAATCATCTTACACGAAACACCAGGCTATTATACAATCCTACAAAATCCACGAACAAAATAATAATCCAAATTCCTTTCACTAGAAGACAAAAATGCACCAAAACAAAACATTCTTTATTCTTTTTGCATTATTCTTTTCTTTTGCACTTCCAAGATACAATTAAATAATGCTTAAGATGACACAATTTCAGCCAATTTAATAGCTTTGGCCGACCACTAGGAGCATTGTTTTAGCAATTGTATATTTTAATCATAATCTTAGTCAAACACTTAGCATAAGCCATTAAAATAATTGCTCAATTCCTCTCAATTTCTCACCATACCCGACCAGCCTTTGCATGCCCATCCTAGCAATTTGAAAATAGCATATTGAAGACAAGAATGCAGAATTTGGACTGCCCAAGGACCGACCACAACCTCAAAAAAATTGCAAGGCCTTCATTTGTTGTCTTTCTTCATTTCTTTTCGGTTCTCTCTCTCTTCCTCTCATTTCTCTCTTCTCTCGACTTTAGCTGCACATTACCACTTCTATAGCTTCTCTTCATTATATCATAGTCAGCCAAGAAAGCCACAAGCAAAAGAAATTCGGCCAACCAACTAGAAGCAAGAAGAACTCATACAAGCTCACAAATCTGTCCATTTCGGTCTTAGGTATGCTTTGCTAAGATTTCTTCCATTTCTTTTGGTTACAACCACATGCACACCCTCCTCACTTGCTAACTCAGTTGGGAATTAAAGGAAAACAAGCTATCTCTCTCGGCCAAAGCAAGAAAGAAGCTTCATTGGTGCATTTTCAAGAACATTCTGCATCTACCTGGTTGTTTTGATAAGGTGAGGGTTCAAAACTTTTGGAAAACTCTTTAAAACTTCACATGCATGACCATGAATGTGTGTATTTGCTTCTGTGCTTGAGCTATGTGGTCGTTCATGAGTTTAAACAACCATGCATGGCAATAACTTGGCTTGAAAATGATACCAGACAAAGTCGAAATTTGAGACTGCTTCTGACCCGTCTGTTCGAGGCAATTTTTGGTTAAGCAAATGATGTTGAAATTGCGTGAAAATCCCTAGGTGACTAGTTTGGCCAATTTTGAACACTTTTCGCACAAATAAGCAAAGTCAAATTTTGGCTCTAAGGCCCTCAAAATGGCAAAATCACGTAATATAGCTAAATCTGGAAAGTTTTGAGAAAAAGGAAGCAGTTTGGCAGATTTACTGCCCGTGTGGAACGAGATGATTTTGACATAGAAAACGAAATCCAAAATGCTTGAAAATTTGTGTGCTGCTATATTTTTGAGTTGTGGACATTTTTTTCAGAAATAGGCTTAGGCTAAAAATGAACCTAAGGACCTCAAAATCATGCAATATCGAAAGATAGACAAATCCGGACAGTTTTGAGCAGTTCCACCATTTTGGCTATAACTAACGATCCAGAACTCCAATTGATGCAAGGTTTGTTTCTGATTTTATTTAACTTCTTAAGCTTTAATTTGATATATTATTCACTGAATTTGGAGTTCATTTTCCTGCCCAGTTTATTGTGAGAAAACAGCTTATTGCAGTTAGGGTTTCAATTGACTATGTGCTTGGGAAAACTTGTTGAACCTCTTTTGTGGTACTAATTGCTTGGAATGGTAGTATTGGAATATTGTGTGGACTGTATTGAATGTTGAGGATGTTGAATGAGACGATGCATGACTTTGGAATGATGATTGAGTTGATTTAGGGTTTTGATCGCACGATTTTGCATGAAAAGCGAACCCTAATGACTAGGTATTCTTGTTAAGTGTTAACCGGGAGTTATTGTGTGGAAAATGTACGTTGCGTGGGCTTCCCGTAAAATGTTTTATAGTTCCAAATGTGAGTAGGCCATTGCATGTTGACAAATAAGCTTTTCTTGCACCCAAACCCCTTTGATATCCTCGCCTGTTGCATAAACTTATCACTTGATCCCGTGAGCTTCTTAATGTGTTATATGGCCTGTTTTATATGTGTTACATGGCTGCCCGATTAATGTTCATATGACTCTATTTGCCTTCATGTGAAATTACTTGCCTTATCGTGCTTCGTTTGACTACTTGTCAACATGCGATCTTATAACTGCTCGGAGGCAACCTACTTTGTTGTCCTCCCAATGTGATATGATAAATGTTATAAATGTGCATTGCATACGAGGTTGCAACCTTTCGTGTGGCGTGGTAGTGTTTCACGCACGCCGGGCGGCATCGGGCTTGCCGGTGTTACCGTGACTACCACGGTCCAATTCCCTCTCTCGCTTGGCATTTCACCCTCGGAGAGTTGGGTCGTAGGTTTCGGGGTACATCCGGAGTACACCCAATTGGGAGCGATAAGTGGATTATTGAAGTCGGCCGCACCAAATGAATCGAAATTGACATTGAGAGCAAATGCTCACCGTATCCTTTTTACTATGTGAATAAGTACTCTCGCTTGGTTCCTAGAGAACCTCGGGGAGGAAAGACTGGTATTCTTGTTCCTGTGCTTATATGTAAATACTCTCGCTTGGTTCCTAGAGAACTTCGGGGAGGAAAGACTGGCATTTCTGTTCCCTTACTTTGTATCCGTTACTCGATTTGTTTCTTATAATTGCGTACCTTATTATTTGTAATACGTGACATGTTCTCAAAAAGAGTTTTCATAAATTGAACCGGAAAACGAGTTTCAAAACGTATTTCTCGTTCCCCCTCGCTGAGTTCATAAGGACTCACCCTCTTTTTCATCACATGTGAAGAAGAACAGGTACAGGTACCCGAGGACGGTGTGCCTAACGATGAACCCCTGGAGTGATTGCCTGTCTTGTGTGCCTTGCGTGATTATGGCTATTTGTGAACTATGCTACTTGAAGACTATTTCTTTTATGTTGCTCGTTGTTTATTGATGTAAATGACCATTTGTAATTTGGGTCTAATTCTGAGATTGTACTATCTATAACCGAACGAACTTTTATTTGGTTGTTTGCTTTCATTTTCTTAATTAGTAGTTATCGTAGGCATTCAAACCACTAGATGAACAATCAACTAAGTTAATTCTATCTAATTTCACTTAGGTGTTCATTTGCAAACTAAAGGATAATAGGTACTTGCATGATAGGAAATTGAAAAATAAACGGGGCATAGTTATCACGTTAGGCTTATTAACCAAACGAGAGTTTCAAGATAAACTAGTAGGCAAATTGGTTGGTGACAAATAGGAGTCCTTAATGAAATTGGATTAATGATTGGAATAATTGAGGCGTTTAGAGAATTAGGTCAAACCAAAGAGTCCAATTACAGCCGTTATGTTGCCGGTTTTCCGGGAAACTTTGGAGTTTAGGCTAAAAACGATAAGTGTTAAATCTTTATAAACAGTTAAGTACGAGACGTGACTTGAATGTTTAGTTCACACCCTAGTCTAACCTTATTGGCCGGGTTGGGGCGTGACACCGTCGCTCCGGTGCCCATAACTTTTAATTTGTAAGGAGTTACGCGATGCACTGCATACCGTTGGAAAGCTCTCCGAGAGCTCTACGACAAGGGCAGCAAGACTGCTTTGCTGCTCCTCTTTTTGAAGCCCAAAATCGAACGTTTTCATCAATTTCGGGCCACTTTTCTTCTTTTGCTCTATTTTTTCATCCTGGATCGTAAGTTGTGAGCTGTTAAAAGGATGACAACCTAACTCACGGGATATTACGGGGCCCTACCACGTGTCGATATCACGTGTTATGAGGATGCTGCGTTGTTAAAGCGGATGGGTTGTCGTTAAGCCTATTGGGCCTTTTGAATGGGTCATCACTCTTGGTTGGGACTGTGAACCGTCAACACATAAAAGATTTGTGCCCACAACATGACGGGTGCGATCATAGCAGCACTAATGCACCGAATCCCATCATAACTCTGAAGTTAAGCGTGCTTTGGCGAGAGTAGTACTAGGATGGGTGAGCCCTTGGGAAGTCCTCGTGTTGCACCCCCCTTTTCAATTTTTTTTTGCCGCAGTTAGGGTTGCCAAGATACTTTATCCACCACATTTCTGTTACCGAATCCCACGGCACCTTGGGCAAGACAACTTCGCTTCACGTAGAGGCTGGGCCAGCAAACCGAGGGCGTAGGGCTTGTGACCAGGTCTCCATCGCTCCGGTGCCCATAACTTTTGATCCGTAAGGAGTTACGCGGCGCACAGCATACCGTTGGAAAGCTCTCTGAGAGCTCTACGACGGGGGTAGAAGGCCTTCTTGGCTGCACCCATTTTTGGAGTCCCAAATTGAACGTTTTCATCAGTTTTGGGCCAGTTTTCTTCTTTGGCTCTGTTTTTTCGTCCTGGATCGTACTTCGTTACCTGTTAAAAGGACGACAACCTAACTCACGGGATATTTGAGGGCCCTACAATGCATCGATATCATGTCTTGCGAGGATGCTGCGTTGTTGAAGCGGATGAGTTGTCATTAAGCCCGTTGGTCCTTTTGAATGGGCCATCTCTCTGCCTGGGACTGTGAACCGTCAACACATAAAGGATTTATGCCCACAACATGACTGGTACGATCATACCAGCACTAATGCACTGGATCCCATCAGAAATCCGAAGTTAAGCGTGCTTGGGCAAGAGTAGTACTAGGATGGGTGACCCCCTGGGAAGTCCTCGTGTTGCACCCCCCCCCCCTCTTTTCAATATTTTTTGCCCTAGTTAGGGTTGCCAAGATACTTTATCCACCACATTTCTATTATCGAATCCCACAACACCTTGGGCAAGGCAACTTCCCTTCACGTAGTGGCTGGGACCGCAAATTGAGGGTGTCGGGCTTATGACCAGTTCTCCTTTGCTCCGTTGCCCATAACTTTTAATCCGTAAGGACTTATGCGATGCACAGCATACCGTTGGAAAGCTCTCCGAGAGCTCTACGACGGGGGTAGCAAGCCTGTTAGGCTGAGCCTGTTTTCGGAGCCCAAAATCGAATGTTTTCATCAGTTTCGGGCTACTTTTCTTCTTTTGCTCTGTTTTTTCATCCCGGATCGTATGTCGTGAGCTGTTAAAAGGACGACAACCTAACTCGCGGGATATTTCAGTGCCCTACCACGCGTCGATATCACGTCTTACGAGGATGCTGCGTTGTTGAACCGGATGGGTTGTCGTTAAGCCCATTGGGTCTTTTGAATGGGCCATCTCTTTGGGTTGAGACTATGAACCGTCAACACATAAAGGATTTGTGCCCACAACATGGCGGGTTCGATTATACCAGCAATAATGCACAGGATCCCATCAGAACTCCGAAGTTAAGCGTGCTTGGGCGAGAGTAGTACTAGGATGGATGACCCCATGGGAAGTCCTCGTGTTGCATCTCCCTTTTCAATTTTTTTGGCCCCGGTTAGGGTTGCCAAGATTTTTTATCCACCACATTTCCATTACTGAATCCCACGGTACATTGGCAAGACAACTTCGCTTCAAGTAGAGGCTGGGCCCGTAAACCGAGGGCATAGGGCTTGTGACCAGGTCTCCATCGCTTTGGTGCCCATAACTTTGATTTGTAAGGAGTTACACGGCCCACAATATTCCGTTGAAAAGCTCTTCGAGAGCCCTACGACGGGGGCAGGAAGTCTGCTCTCTTGCGCCCATTTTTGGATTCCAAAATTGAACGTTTTCATCAATTTAGGGCCATTTTTCTTCATTTTCTCTATTTTTTCATCCCGGATCATACATCGTGAGCTGTTAAAAGGATGACAACCTAACTCGCGGGACATTAGAAGGCCCCACAATGCATCGATATCATGTCTTGCGAGGATGCTGCGTTGTTAAAATGGATGGGTTATCGTTAAGCCCTTTGGGCCTTTTGAATGGCCATCTCTCTGGGCAGCGACTGTGAACCGTCAACACATAAAGGATTTATGCCCTCAACTTGACGGGTGCGATCATACCAGCACTAATGCACCGGATCCCATCGGAACTGCAAAGTTAAGCGTGCTTGGGCGAGAGTAGTACTAGGATGGGTGACCCCCTAGGAAGTCCTAGTATTGCAACCTACCTTTCAATATTTTTTGCCCCGATTAGGGTTGCCAAGATACTTTATCCACCATATTTCCATTAACGAATCCCACGGCACTTTGGTCAAGACAACTTCGCTTCACGCAAAGGCTGGGCTCACAAACCGAGGGCATAGAGCTTGTGACCAGGTCTCCGTCGCTCCGTGGCCCAAAACTTTTGATCCGTATGGAGTTACGCGGTGCACAACATACCGTTTGAAAGCTCTCCGAGAGTTCTACGATGGGGAAAGCTAGCCTGCTCGGCTGTGCCCCTTTTTGGAGTCCAAAATCAAAGGTTTTCATTAGTTTTAGGCCCCTTTTCTTCTTTTGCTCTGTTTTTTCGTCCTGGATCGTACGTCGTGACCTGTTAAAAGGACAATAACCTAACCCGCATGATATTACAAGGCCCTACAACGCGTCGATATCATGTCTTACGAGGATACTGCGTTGTTGAAGAGGATGGGTTGTCGTTAAGCCCATTGGGCCTATTGAATGGGCCATCTCTTTGGGATGGGACTCTGAACTGTCAACACATAAAGGATTTGGGCCCTCAAAATGACGGGTGTGATCATACCAGCACTAATGCACCGGATCCCATCAGAACTCTGAAGTTAAACGTGCTTGGGCGGGAGTAGTACTAGGATGGGTGACCCCTTGGGAAGTGCTCGTGTTGCACCCCCCTTTTCAATTTTTTTTGCCCCGGTTAGGGTTGCCAAGATACTTTATCCACCACATTTCTATTACCGAATCCCATAGCACCTTGGACAAGACAACTTCGCTTCACGTTGAGAGTGGGCCCGCAAACCGAGGGCATAGGGCATTTGACCAGGTCTCCGTCGCTCCGGTGCCCATAAATTTTGATCGGTAAGGAGTTACGCGGCGCATAGCATACCGTTGAAAAGCTCTCCGAGAGCTCTACGACGAGGGGTAGCAACCCTGCTCTGTTGCGCCCATTTTTGGAGCCCAAAATACAACGCTTTCATGGATTTTGGGCCACTTTCCTTCTTTTGCTCTGTTTTTTCATCCCGGATCGTACGTCGTGAGCTGTTAAAAGGACGACAACCTGACTCGTGGGACATTAGAAGGCCCTACAACGCGTCGATATCACAACTTGCAAGAATGCTGTGTTGTTGAAGTGGATAGGTTGCGTTAAGCCCATTGGGCCTTTTGAATGGGCCATCTCTCTGGGATAGGACTGTGAACCGTTAACACATAAAGGATTTGTGTCCACAATATGACGGGTGCAATCATACCAACACTAATGCACCGGATCCCATCAGAAACCCGAAGTTAAGCGTGCTTGGGCGAGAGTAGTACTAGGATGGGTGACCCCCTGGGAAGTCTTCGTGTTGCATCGCCCTTTTCAATTTTTTTACCCCGGTTAGGGATTCCAAGATAATGTATCCACCACATTTCTATTACCAAATCCCATGGCACCTTGGGCAAGACAACTTCGCTTCACGTATAGGCTAGGCCCGCAAACCGAGGGCGTAGGGCTTGTGACCAGGCCTCTGTTGCTTCGGTGCCCATAACTTTTGATCCGTCAGGAGTTACGTGGCGCACAGCATACCATTGGAAAGCTCTCCGAGAGCTCTACAATGGGGGTAGCAAGCCACTTTTCTTCTTTTGCTATGTTTTTCCATCCCGGATCGTACGTCGTGAGCTGTTAAAAGGACGACAACCTGACTCGTGAGACATTAGAAGGCCCTAAAACGCGTCGATATCACGACTTGCGAGAATGCTGTGTTGTTGAAGTGGATAGGTTGTGTTAAGCCTATTGGGCCTTTTGAATGGGCCATCTCTCTGGGATGGGACTATGAACCGTCAATACATAAAGGATTTGTGCCCTCAACATGACGAGTACGATCATACCAGTAATAATGCACCGGATCCCATTAGAACTCCGAAGTTAAGCATGCCTGGGCGAGAGTAGTATTTGGATGGGTGACCCCCGGGGAAGTCCTCATGTTGCACCCCCCCTTTTCAAATTTGTTTTTCCCTAGTTGGGGTTGCCAAGATACTTGATCCACCACATTTCTATTACTGAATCCCACGGCACCTTGGGCAAGACAACTTCGCTTCACGTAGTAGCTGGGCCCACAAACCGAGGGTGTGGGGCTTGTGACAAGGTCTCCGTCGCTCCGGTGCCCATAACTTTTAATCCGTAAGGACTTACACGACGCACAGCATACCGTTGGAAACCTCTCCGAAAGCTCTACGATGGGGGCAGCAAGCTTGCTCAGCTGTGCCTGTTTTCGGAGCCCAAAATCGAATGTTTTCATCAGTTTCGGGCCACTTTTCTTGTTTTACTCTATTATTTCGACCCGGATTGTACGTCGTGAGCTGTTAAAAGAATGACAACCTAACTCGCGGGATATTTCAGGGCCTTACCACGCGTCGATATCATGTCTTACGAGGATCCTGCGTTGTTGAAGCGGATGGGTTATCGTTAAGCCCATTGGGCCTTTAGAATTGGCCATCTCTTTGGGCAGGGACTGTGAACCGTCAACACATCCCACAACATGACGGGTGCGATCATAACAGCACTAATGCGCCGGATCCCATCAGAACTCCGAAGTTAAGCGTGCTTGGGCGAGAGTAGTACTAGGATGGGTGACCCCCTAGGAAGTCCTCGTGTTGTACCCCCCTTTTCAATTTTTGGAGCTCAAAATCAAACGTTGTCATCAGTTTTGGGCCACTTTTCTTCTTTTGCTCTGTTTTTCCATCCCAAGTCGTACGTCGTGACTGTTAAAATGATGACAACCTAACTCAAGGGACATTAGAGGGCCTTACAACTCGTTGATTTCACGTCTTGCGAGGATGCTGCATTGTTGAAACGGATGGGTTGTCGTTAAGCCTATTGGGCCTTTTGAATGGGCCATCTCTCTGGCCTGGGACTGTGAACCGTCAACACATAAAGGATTTGTGCCCTCAACGTGATGAGTGCGATCATACCAGCACTAATGCACCGGATCCCATCAGAAATCCGAAGTTAAGTGTGCTTGGGCGAGAGTAGTACTAGGATGGGTGACCCCTTGGGAAGTCCTCGTGTTGTACCTCCCTTTTCAATTTTGTTTGCCACGGTTAGGGTTGCCAACATACTTTATGCACCACATTTCTATTACCGAATCCCACGGCCCCTTGGGCAAGACAACTTTGTTTCAAGTAGAGGCTGGGCCCGCAAACCGAGGACGTAGGGCTTGTGACCATGTCTCCGTCACTCTGGCGCCAATAACTTTTGATCTGTAAGGAGTTACGCGGCGCACAGCATACCGTTGGAAAGCTCTCCGAGAGCTCTAAGATGGAGGCAGCAATCCTGCTCGGCTGAATCCAATTTTGGATCCCAAAATTGAAAGTTTTCATCAGTTTCGGGCCACTTTTCTTCTTTTGCTGTATTTTTTTGTCCCGGATCCTACATCGTGAGCTGTTAAAAGGACGACAACCTAACTCACGGGACATTGGAGGGCCATACAATGCGTCGATATCACGTCTTCCGAGGATACTACGTTGTTGAAGTGGATGGGTTGTCGTTAAGCCCTTATGGGTCTTTTGAATAGGCCATTTTTCTGGGCAGGGACTGTGAACCGTCAACACATAAAGGAATTATGCCCTCAACATGACGGGTGCGATCATACCAGCACTAATGCACTGGATCCCATTAGAACTCCGAAGTTAAGCGTGCTTGGCCGAGAGTAGTACCAGGATTGGTGACCCCCTGGGAAGTCCTCGTGTTATACCTCCCTTTTCAATTTTTTTTTGCCACGGTTAGGGTTGCCAAGATACTTTATCCACCACATTTCTATAATCGAAAACCACGGCACCTTGGGCAAGACAACTTCGCTTCACGTAGAGGCTGGGCCTGCTAAATGAGGGCATTGGGCTTGTGACAAGGTCTCCGTCGCTCCGATGCCCATAACTTTTGATCCTTAAGGAGTTACGCATCGCACAACATACCATTGGAAAGCTCTCCGAGAGCTCTACGACCGGTACAGCTAGCCTGCTCAGCTGTGCGCATTTTGGTGCCCAAAATCGAGCGCTTTCATCAGGTTTGGGCCAATTTTCTTCTTTTCTCTGTTTTTTCGTCCTGGATTATACGTCGTGAGCTGTTAAAAGGATGACAACCTAACTCGCGGGATATTACAGGGCCCTACCATGCGTCGATATCACGTCTTACGATGATGCTATGTTGTTGAAGCGGATGGGTTGTCGTTAAGGCCATTGGGCCATTTGAATGGGCCATCTCCCGGGGCTGGGACAATGAACCGTCAACACATGAAGGAATTGTGCCTTCAACATGACGGGTGTGATCATACCAGCACTAATGCACCGGATCCTATCAGAACTCCGAAGTTTGGCGTGCTTGGGTGAGAGTAGTACTAGGATGGGTGACCCCCTGTGTCACGCCCCAACCCGGCCTATAAAGGTTAGATTAGGGTGTGATCTAAACAATCAAGTCCTTTCACATTCTTAATCATTCTAGGAGGTTTAACACTTAACGTTTTATTCTAGACTCCAAAACTTTCCGGAAATCCAGCAGCATGACGGCTGTAATTGAGCTCTTTGTTTTGACATAAATTTTCTAACAGCCTCAAACTTTACCATTTCAAATTCAATTCCAGCTAAGATTACTATTATTCCATCAATTGAATTGCCTATTGGTTAATTCGACGTCCCGTTTGATTTATAACCTAACATGATACTATGTCTCGTTTGTTCATTTATCCTCATTTCAAAATATACCTGTTGATCTTAGCTTATTAGCGAGTACCTGCTGAGATTGGATAAGTTCATTAACCTATTTCTTAACTAAGCATCATAACCTGTGATAGATACTAGCGGTAGTAAAAGCAAAACGATCATAGTAGTGTCATGTCTAGTATCAGTCTACTTAAAATAAGTACAACCCAAAATTAGACCCCAAATTACAGCGGGGGTCTTTTACATCACAAGCAACAACAACATAAGGGAAATAGTCTTTAAGTAACAAAAGTTCACAAGAAGTCACGTTCAAGCAAAACAACGATAACAAGCAATCATTCCAGAGGTTCATCATTAGGTACATTGAGCTCGGGTTCCTGTGCTTGTTCTTCTTCACCTGAAACGATGAAAGAGGGTGAGTCCTTATGAACTCAGCGAGGGGGAACGAGAAATAAGTTTGAAACTCATTTTCCGGTTAAACTTATGAAAATCCCTTTTTCAAATATGAATACAACAGAAGTACAAGTACAGAAAAACAAATACAGAAACAGGCATACCAGTCTTTCCTCCACGAGGTTCTCTAGGATCCAAGCGGGAGTACTTATACATATAATAAAAAGGATACGGTGAGCTTTTGCTCTCAGATCAGATCCAGGATCAACTGTTGCGGCCGACTTCAAATCATCCCCCAAACACACCAAGTGGGTGTACTCCGGATGTACCCCAAAATCCTACGACCCAACTCTCCGAGAAAGTCTAGCCCCCAAGCGAGAGAGGGAATGGGACCATGGTGGTCACGGTATCACCGGCAAGCCCAATGCCGCCCGGCGTACGTGATCGCTACCATGCCGACAGCAAAGGTTGCAACCTTGTATGCAATGCACATTTATGACAGGTAATATATATCACAGAGGGAGGACAACAAAGTAGGTCACCTCCGGAGAGTCATAAGATTGCACATTGACAGATAAACAAGCAGGACACGATAAGACAGGAATTTTCACTTGAAAGGCATATAGAGTTATATGGAAATTAAACGGGCAGCCATGTAACACATGTAAAACAGGCCATATAACTCATTAAATAGTCCATGCAATCAAGTGATAAGATTACTCAACATGCAATGATATCAACATGGGTTCAAATGCAAGAAAAGCTTATTTGTCAACATGCAGTGGTCAAGATCACTTTTAAAGTTATAAAACAGTTACGGGCAGCCCACGCAACGTACAGTTTCCTCACAATATCCAATGGTTAACACTTAGCAAGAATACTTAGTCATTAGGGTTTCTATTTCATGCATAATCGTGCGATCAAAACCCTAAGTCAACTTAACATCATTCCCAAGTCATGCATCAATCAATTCATACAACCTCAAGTGCCCAAAACAGTCCACATAATGTTCCAACACCATATTTTCAAGCAATTAGTGCCACAAAAGAGGTTACAATAGTTTTCCAAGCACATAGCTAAGTGGAACACTCACTGCAATAGGCTGTTTTCTCATGATCAATGGGGTAATCAAACAATCTTCAAATTCAGTGAATAAGATGTCAAATTAAAGCTTAAGAAGTTAACTAAAATCAGAAACAAGCCTTGCATCAATTGGAGTTCAGAATCATTAGTTATAACCGAAACAGTGAGGTAACACAAAACTGTCCAGATTTGGACACTTTTCAGAAAATGATGTTTTTGAGGTCCTTAGATTCATTTTTAGCTTTGGTCTATTTCTGACAAAGTTTTCCAGAACTGAAAAATATAGCAGCACACCAATTTTCATACATTTTGGACAACATTTACTAAGTCAAATATGGTTCGTTCCACAAGATCAGTGCATCTGCCAAAACCTGATTCATTTTTCCAGATTTCCAGATTTGGTCACATTTTAATGATTTGCCATTTTGAGGACCTTAGAGTCAAAATTTACTTCGACCTATTTCTGGGAAAAATGTTCAAAACTGCCCAAAATAGTTACCCACCACTTTTCAAGCATTTTCAACACCATTTGCTTAGCTAAAATTACCTCGAACAGACTGGTCAGAGAGCTGTCACATAAATTCGACTTCACCTAGCATCATTTTCAAGCCAAATTCTTGCCATGCATGGTTGTTTAAGCTCATGGACGACCACATAACTCAAGTACAGAAGCAAATATGCTCATTTGTGAACATGCATGTGAAATTTCAAAGAGTTTTCAAAAGCTTTTAACCCTCACCTTTGCAATCAACCAAACTATGTTCAAAAACCCGGTTGAAGCTCAAATCTGTTCTTCTCCTTGCTTGGCTGAGATTTCAACTTGGTTTTCTCTATTTTTCCTAGCCTAGTGATCAACCTCTTAGTGCATGCATGTAGTCAAAACATGAAGAAAAGAAATGAATGTCAAGAAGCTTACCTAAAGCCGAAATGAAGCTTCAAATGCGCATGCAAGAAAAATTTTCGAACTCTAGCTTGATTGCTTGGTTTTCTTGGTGGTTTGCTTGCCTTGCTCGACCAAGGTGTGATGAGGATGAACAAGGATGATGAGAGTTCAGCCAAGGACCGAAATGGCGAGAGAAGAATGAGAGGAGAGAGAGTTTGTGAGAGGAAATGAGAGAAATGACAAAGAAATGATGGTCTTGGCAATTTTTGAGGTGTATGTCGGCATTGGGCTTCAAAATTCTGCAATTTGTGTCTCCAATGTGATATTTTGAAATTGTTAGGATGGGCAAGGATGAAGTGGCCGAAAATTTGTGCAAGTGGAAGGATTTTTGAGCAATTTTTTAATGGCTTTGTGTCATAAGTTGTCTTGGCATGCATTAGAATAAAGAATTTTTGCTCAAACCTTGTGCAAGACCATGGTATGGTCGGCCAAGGCTAATAAAATGGCTGAATTTGTGTCATCTTTTGGGTGTTGATTGTTGTGTGTTGAATTTGCAAAAAGAACAAAGAATAAGAATAAGGAATGTCTAGTGTTTGGTGCCTTTTTGTCTTCTAGTGAATGGAATTTTGATTATTATATTGTTAGTGGATTTTGTAGAATTGTTTAATAGTCTAGTGTTTCGTGAAAGATGCTTTCTTGATTAGTGTGTAGGCACGCTTTTCTAGGTTTAGGGCACGCACTTTGAGGTAGGACACGAACTACGAGACGAACGCACGTTTTTCAAGCAAACGCACGGAAGTCTATAGGAATGCACGAAATTCAAGGCAAGGCACACAAAAACAAATACAATTCTCAAACCTAGGTCATGGAACGCAAATCTAGGTTAGGGCACACGAAGTTAGGTTTCACACGCAAATTGAGGTCGGGCCTCACATCCTCCCGTCCTTAAAAGAATTTCGTCCCGAAATTCAATATTACCTTGTAATAATGCTGGATATTGCTGCTCCATCTGGTCTCGCCTTTCCCACGTTGCTTCTTCAACTCCATGATGATCCCACAGCACTTTCACCATCGGTATAGTTCTGTTGCGCAACTCCCGATCCTGCTGGTCTAGGATCCGAATGGGCTTTTCCTCGTAGGACAAGTTCTCCCGAAGCTGCAACGGCTCTGGCTCCAAGATATCCGACGGGTCAGGATGATACTTCCGCAGCATCGACACATGAAAGACGTCATGAATATTGGAGAGGTTCTGGGGTAGTGCTAGTCGATACGCCAACTTGCCAATCTTCTCAACTATCTCAAACGGTCCTACAAATCTCGGGCTCAACTTTCTGCCCTTGCCATGTTTAATCAGTCCCCTCCGGGGTGATATCTTCAAGAACACCCTGTCGCCAACCTCAAACTCGAGACTCCGTCTCTGTCGGTCTGCATAACTCTTCTTCCTGCTCTGGGCGGTAAGCATCCGTTTCCGGATGAGGTGGATGTTATCAACAGTTTTCATCAGTTCAGGTAAAAGGGTCGGGTCAAAAGTCCTCGCCTCACCTACTTCATCCCAGTAAATTGGTGATCGACATTTCCGTCCATACAGCGCCTCAAATGGGGCCATCCCAATCGTGGCCTGATAACTATTGTTGTAGGCGAACTCTGCTAGAGATAGATATTTCTCCCAACCTTTCCCGAAGTCCAACACACATGCCCTCAGCATGTCCTCCAAAATCTGAATAGTTCTCTCCGATTGACCATCCGTCTGAGGGTGATAAGCCGTGCTAAAACTCAATTTCGTTCCCAAAGCTTCTTGCAATCTCTTCCAAAATCGGGAAGTAAAACGAGGATCCCTATCCGATACAATACTCACAGGCATCCCGTGCAATCTTACAATCTCCGCCACATACATATCTCCCAGTTTCTCAGGATTATCCTCCTTGTTTATTGGTAAAAAGTGTGCCGACTTAGTCAATCTATCTACTATAACCCAAGCGGCGGCACGACCCTTCTGTGATCTAGGCAGGTCCATAACAAAATCCATAGTGATATGTTTCCATTTGCATTGAGGAATTTCCAACGGCTGAAGTAAACCTGCGAGTCGTTGATGTTCCGCTTTGACTCTCTGGCAGGTTAAACACCGTGCTACAAACTCCGCAATTTCTCTTTTCATGTTATTCCACCAATAGTGTTGCTTCAAATCCCGGTACATCTTGGTTCCACTGGGGTGAATAGTATATCTTGAATTATGTGCTTCCTCAAGAATCTTCTTTTTCAGCTCTGGCTCATTGGGAACACAAACCCGGTTTCTAAACCTCCAAACACCATCGTCGTGAAACTTGAAATCTGCATTGCTTTCCTTAATCTTTTGAAATTGTTGGTCCTTCTGTTGAGCCTCTCGTAACTCAGATAATAAAGTTGATTGAACTTGGGTAGTGGCAAAAAGTAACCCCTTCTGAGTTAATTGTGGTTTCCATAGAAACGCTTCCTCCAACAACTCCTGCACCTTGACTTCCAGTTTCGCCATGCTTGCTTTTCTGCTTAAGGCATCTGCAACTACGTTCGCCTTACCGGGCACATAATTAATTGAGCAGTTATAATCATCCAAAAGCTCCATCCACCGCCTTTGCCTCATATTCAACTCCTTTTGAGAAAACAAGTATTTCAAGCTCTTATGATCGGTAAATACCTCAAACTTGTTACCCCACAGATAATGCCTCCATTTCTTGAGTGCAAACACAATAGCCGCTAACTCCAAGTCATGCGTCGGGTAATTCGTCTCATACGGTTTTGGTTTCCTAGAAGCATATGCAATAACTCTTCCATTTTGCATCAATACACATCCCAATCCTTCTTTCGAAGCATCACTATAGATTACGAAACCTTGACTCCCTTCAGGCAATGCAAGAACTGGTGCAGTAGTCAATCTCTTCTTCAACTCTTGGAAGCTGTTCTCACACTTATCATCCCACACGAACTTGGTTTTCTTTTGAGTGAGCTTTGTAAGCGGTCCTGCAATCTTAGAGAAATCCCTCACGAACCTCCGATAATAGCCGGCTAGACCAAGAAAACTCCGGACTTCCGTAACATTTTCTGGCTTCTTCCAAGACATCACTGCATCGATCTTTGCTGGATCTACCGCTATTCCCTCTTGGGATATGATATGCCCCAAAAATGCAATCTGCTGCAACCAGAATTCACACTTGCTAAACTTTGCATACAATCGATGCTCTCAAAGTTTCTACAATACCAACCGCAGATGTTGCTCATGCTCCGCCTCCGATTTCGAGTATACCAAAATATCATCAATGAAGATCACCACAAATTGGTCCAAGTAAGGTTGAAACACCCTATGCATCAAATCCATAAAAGCTGCAGGGGCATTAGTTAGTCCAAAAGGCATCACCACATATTCATAATGCCCATATCTCGTCCTGAAAGCCGTTTTAGGCACATCTTCCTTCTTGATCCGCAATTGATAATACCCTTGCCTCAAGTCGAGTTTCGAATACACTTTGGCTCCTTGCAGTTGATCAAATAACTCGTCAATCAGGGGAAGTGGGTATTTATTCTTGACAGTCACTTGGTTCAATCCTCGGTAGTCAATGCATAGCCTCAACGTTCCGTCTTTCTTCTTAACAAATAGCACGGGCGCACCCCACGGTGAAGAGCTCGGTTGTACAAATCCCTTCTTCAACAATCCTTGTAATTGATCCTTTAATTCTTGTAGCTCGACCGGTGCCAAACGATAAGGAGCTTTTGATATCGGCTGGGCGCCAGGTAGCAATTCAATACCAAACTCGATCTCCCGATTTGGGGGCAAACCGGGTAACTCTTCAGGGAACACATCTGCATAGTCTTTGATTACAGGCATCTCCTCCAACTTAGCTTTATCCGACGACTTGTTGATAAGGTAAGCCAAGTATCCGCTGCATCCTTTCCTCAAGGACTTCACTGCTTTTGTAGATGAAATGATGGAACTCCCGGTGAAATCTCTTCGACCCATAATCTCCAGTATCGGTTGATCAGGTACCCGGAACGTTATGATCTTCGCCCGGCAATCCAGTTGGAAATGATGTTTTGCCAGCCAGTCCATCCCTAAAATGACCTCGTAGTCTCGAAAAGGTAATACAATAAGATTGGCCGAGAATTCCCTATCCTTAATTTGGATTTTACATGCTTTACAAGCTGAACTAGTTACAAGCTTAGAACCCATTGGAGTACCAACTTCTACTTCAAATGACAAACATACAACTTTCAATTTCACACGTTCCACACATAATGGAGTAATAAATGAATGAGTAGCACCCGGATCAATTAACACCTTAACAGGTTGATTCAGTATGAAGAATGTACCTTCAACAACAGCGGTCTCATCTGGGATCTCCTCGCACTCGATAGCATAGGCTCGGGCCTGGACCCTGGGAACTGGAGTCTTACCTCTACCGGCTGGTTTACCCTGATTCTGCCCTGCCTGACGTTTAGGGCAATCCTTGATCTGGTGCTGATCACTGCCGCACCTCATACATCGTCCCAACTTTCTCCAACACTGGGCCTCGGTATGCCCCTTCCTGTCACAATATGAGCAGCTGACGGACTGAGTAGCAGGTGAACTACCTGTGGATCCGCGGGTGGAAGAGGCTGATGGTGCTTTAGTCGGGCCACGGTTATTCCCTGGTCTGTCCTGGCTCTGGCCCTGACTGCGACTCTGACTCTGAAACTTCCTCTGCTGACCTGGAGGCTGGTAAGGTTTCTTGCTCGGCTGACTCGAATCGGCTCCATCTAGTTTCCTCTTCTCAACTCGAGAGGCAGCAGCAAAGAGAGCAGAATAAGTATCGAAATCATGAGAAGCTAACTGGTCTTGAATATCTGGCCTCAATCCAATAGTAAATTTCCACATTTTTGCCTCCGGAGTACAAACCATATATTGAGCGTAACGGGACAGTCGATCAAAACGTGCCTCGTATTGGGCCACCGTCATGTTACCCTGGGTCAAGTGCATGAACTCCTCGATTCGCCTCTGCCTAGAAACTGCAGGTACATATTTCTCCTTAAACGCCTTAACAAAATTACCCCACAAGCGAGGTGTCTGATCAGTCTCCCACAGTGTCTCTACAGTGTGCCACCAATGCTCGGCATCCCCATGCAACAGAAATACAGCAAACTCCACTTTCTCTTCATCTGTATAATCGAGTGGCCTGAAAATCTTCTCGATTTCGGACAGCCAAGCCTCGGCTTTCTCATCATCAGCTTCCCTGTAGAATTTAGACGGGCGAAAGTCAAGGAATTCCTTCATTCTGTTATGTTTCCCACAGTTACCCTCATTCCTGTTGTTGATGTTGTTGTTGGCCTCACGAGCATCCTGACGCTCCATTACATGTGATACACGATCCATGACAGTTGCCATCATATTGAACATAGCTATACCGGGATTAGTCTGATAGGTGTCCCCGGTCTCTTGAGGTTCACCGCTCCTGTTAGTAGTACGGGTACTAGGGCCAGCCATCTATAGGCACAATTTATTGAAATATGATAATTAAGAATCTAATGCATATGATATGCAACATATTATAGATACAATTCTAAAAACATTTAAGGCATATAAGTCACTTAAGCACATAGAGCATAGAAGGTACATTTAACACATAAAAAAGTCATCCTAATTATCTTAGGGCTCAACCCATGGTCCGAGAGTTAAACCCGGCTTAAGCAATCTAAGCTCTGATACCATTCTTCTAAGGTGTCACGCCCCAACCCGGCCTATAAAGGTTAGACTAGGGTGTGATCTAAACAATCAAGTCCTTTCACATTCTTAATCATTCTAGGAGGTTTAACACTTAACGTTTTATTCTAGACTCCAAAACTTTCCGGAAATCCAGCAGCATGACGGCTGTAATTGAGCTCTTTGTTTTGACCTAAATTTTCTAACAGCCTCAAAATTTACCATTTCAAATTCAATTCCAGCTAAGATTACTATTATTCCATCAATTGAATTGCCTATTGGTTAATTCGACGTCCCGTTTGATTTATAACCTAACATGATACTATGTCTCGTTTGTTCATTTATCCTCATTTCAAAATATACCTGTTGATCTTAGCTTATTAGCGAGTACCTGCTGAGATTGGATAAGTTCATTAACCTATTTCTTAACTAAGCATCATAACCTGTGATAGATACTAGCGGTAGTAAAAGCAAAACGATCATAGTAGTGTCATGTCTAGTATCAGTCTACTTAAAATAAGTACAACCCAAAATTAGACCCCAAATTACAGCGGGGGTCTTTTACATCACAAGCAACAACAACATAAGGGAAATAGTCTTTAAGTAACAAAAGTTCACAAGAAGTCACGTTCAAGCAAAACAACGATAACAAGCAATCATTCCAGAGGTTCATCATTAGGTACATTGAGCTTGGGTTCCTGTGCCTGTTCTTCTTCACCTGAAATGATGAAAGAGGGTGAGTCCTTATGAACTCAGCGAGGGGGAACGAGAAATAAGTTTGAAACTCATTTTTCGGTTAAACTTATGAAAATCCCTTTTTTAAACATGAATACAACAGAAGTACAAGTACAGAAATACAAATACAAAAACAGGAATAACAGGCTTTCCTCCCCGAGGTTCTCTAGGATCCAAGCAGGAGTACTTATACATATAATAAAAAGGATACGGTGAGCTTTTGCTCTCAGATCAGATCCAGGATCAACTGTTGCGGCCGACTTCAAATCATCCCCCAAACACACCAAGTGGGTGTACTCCGGATGTACCCCAAAATCCTACGACCCAACTCTCCGAGGAAGTCTAGCCCCCAAGCGAGAGAGGGAATGGGACCATGGTGGTCACGGTATCACCGGCAAGCCCGATGCCGCCCGGCGTACGTGATCGCTACCATGCCGACAGGAAAGGTTGCAACCTTGTATGCAATGCACATTTATGACAGGTAATATATATCACAGAGGGAGGACAACAAAGTAGGTCACCTCCGGAGAGTCATAAGATTGCACATTGACAGATAAACAAGCAGGACACGATAAGACAGGAATTTTCACTTGAAAGGCATATAGAGTTATATGGAAATTAAACGGGCAGCCATGTAACACATGTAAAACAGGCCATATAACTCATTAAATAGTCCACGCAATCAAGTGATAAGATTACTCAACATGCAATGATATCAACATGGGTTCAAATGCAAGAAAAGCTTATTTGTCAACATGCAGTGGTCAAGATCACTTTTAAAGTTATAAAACAGTTACGGGCAGCCCACGCAACGTACAGTTTCCTCACAATATCCAATGGTTAACACTTAGCAAGAATACTTAGTCATTAGGGTTTCTATTTCATGCATAATCGTGCGATCAAAACCCTAAGTCAACTTAACATCATTCCCAAGTCATGCATCAATCAATTCATACAACCTCAAGTGCCCAAAACAGTCCACATAATGTTCCAACACCACATTTCCAAGCAATTAGTGCCACAAAAGAGGTTACAATAGTTTTCCAAGAACATAGCTAAGTGGAACACTCACTGCAATAGGCTGTTTTCTCATGATCAATGGGGTAATCAAACAATCTCCAAATTCAGTGAATAAGATGTCAAATTAAAGCTTAAGAAGTTAACTAAAATCAGAAACAAGCCTTGCATCAATTGGAGTTCAGAATCATTAGTTATAACCGAAACAGTGAGGGAACACAAAACTGTCCAGATTTGGACACTTTTCAGAAAATGATGTTTTTGAGGTCCTTAGAGTCATTTTTAGCTTTGGTCTATTTCTGACAAAGTTGTCCAGAACTGAAAAATCTAGCAGTATACCAATTTTCATGCATTTTGGACAACATTTACTAAGTCAAATATGGTTCGTTCCACAAGGTCAGTGCATCTGCCAAAACCTGATTCATTTTTTCCAGATTTCCAGATTTGGTCACATTTTAATGATTTACCATTTTGAGGACCTTAGAGTCAAAATTTGGTTCGACCTATTTCTGGGAAAAATGTTCAAAACTGCCCAAACTAGTTACCCACCACTTTTAAAGCATTTTCAACACCATTTTCTTAGCTAAACTTACCTCGAACAGACTGGTCAGAGAGCTGTCACATAAATTCGACTTCACCTAGCATCATTTTCAAGCCAAATTCTTGCCATGCATGGTTGTTTAAGCTCATGGACGACCACATAACTCAAGTACAGAAGAAAATATGCTCATTTGTGAACATGCATGTGAAATTTCAAAGAGTTTTCAAAAGCTTTTAACCCTCACATTTGCAATCAACCAAACTATGTTCAAAAACCCGGTTGAAGCTCAAATCTGTTCTTCTCCTTGCTTGGCTGAGATTTCAACTTGGTTTTCTCTATTTTTCCTAGCCTAGTGATCAACCTCTTAGTGCATGCATGTAGTCAAAACATGAAGAAAAGAAATGAATGTCAAGAAGCTTACCTAAAGCCGAAATGAAGCTTCAAATGCGCATGCAAGAAAAATTTTCGAACTCTAGCTTGATTGCTTGGTTTTCTTGGTGGTTTGCTTGCCTTGCTCGACCAAGGTGTGATGAGGATGAACAAGGATGATGAGAGTTCAGCCAAGGACCGAAATGGAGAGAGAAGAATGAGAGGAGAGAGAGTTTGTGAGAGGAAATGAGAGAAATGACAAAGAAATGATGGTCTTGGCAATTTTTGAGTTGTATGTCGGCATTGGGCTTCAAAATTCTGCAATTTGTGTCTCCAATGTGATATTTTGAAATTGTTAGGATGGGCAAGTATGAAGTGGCCGAAAAGTTGTGCAAGTGGAAGGATTTTTGAGCAATTTTTTAATGGCTTTGTGTCATAAGTTGTCTTGGCATGCATTAGAATAAAGAATTTTTGCTCAAACCTTGTGCAAGACCATGGTATGGTCGGCCAAGGCTAATAAAATGGCTGAATTTGTGTCATCTTTTGGGTGTTGATTGTTGTGTGTTGAATTTGCAAAAAGAACAAAGAATAAGAATAAGGAATGTCTAGTGTTTGGTGCCTTTTTGTCTTCTAGTGAATGGAATTTTGATTATTATATTGTTAGTGGATTTTGTAGAATTGTTTAATAGTCTAGTGTTTCGTGAAAGATGCTTTCTTGATTAGTGTGTAGGCACGCTTTTCTAGGTTTAGGGCACGCACTTCGAGGTAGGACACGAACTACGAGACGAACGCACGTTTTTCAAGTAAACGCACGTAACTCTATATGAATGCACGAAATTCAATGCAAGGCACACAAAACTAAATACAATTCTCAAACCTAGGTCATGGAACGCAAATCTAGGTTAGGGCACACGAAGTTAGGTTTCGCACGCAAATCGAGGTCGGGCCTCATACCCTTGGGAAGTCCTCGTGTTGCAGCCCCCTTTCGCTTTTTTTTGCCCCGGTTAGGGTTGCCAAGATACTTTATCCACCACATTTTAATTACCGAATCCCACAGCACCTTGGGCAAGACAACTTCGCTTCACGTAGAGGCTGGGCCCGCAAACAGAGGGCACAGGGCTTATGACCAGGTCTCCGTCGCTTCGGTGCCCATAACTTTTGATCCGTAAGGAGTTTTGCGGCAGACAGCATACTGTTGGAAAGCTCTCCGAGAGCTCTACTATGGGGGCAACTAGCCTGCTAGGCTGCACCATTTTTGGAGCCCAAAATCAAACGTTTTCATCAGTTTTGGGTCACTTTTCTTCTTTTGCTCTGTTTTTTGGTCCCGGATCATATGTCGTGAGCAGTTAAAAGGACGACAACCTAACTCGCGACACATTAGAGGGCCCTGCAATGCGTTGATATCACGTCTTTCGAGGATGTTGCGTTGTTGAAGCAGATGGGTTGTTGTTAAGCCCATTGGGCCTATTGAATGGGCCATCTCTCTAGGCTGGGACTGTGGACCATCAACACATAAAGGATTTGTGCCCTCAACATGATGAGTGCGATCATACCAGCACTAATGCACCAGATCCCATCAGAACTGCGAATTTAAGCGTGCTTGGGCGAGAGTAGTACTAGGATGGGTGACCCCCTGGGAAGTCCTCGTGTTTCACCGCCTTTTTTTATTTGTTTTGCCCCGGTTAGGCTTGCCAAGATACTTTATCCACCACATTTCTATTACCGAATCCCACGGCACCTTGGGCAAGACAACTTCACTTCATGTAGTGGCTGGGCCCGCAAACCGAGGGCATAGGGCTTATGACCAGGTCTTCGTCGCTTCGGTGCCCATAACTTTTGATCCGTAAGGAGTTACGTGGCGCACAGCATACCGTTGGAAAGCTCTCCGAGAGTTCTACGACGGGCGCAACTAGCCTGCTCGGCTGTGCCCTTTTTGGAGTCCAAAATTGAACGTTTTCATCAGTTTCGGTCCACTTTTCTTGTTTTACTCTATTTTTTCGTCCCAGATAGTACGTCGTGAGCAGTTAAAAGGACGATAACCTAACTCGTGGGACATTATCGGGCCCTACAACGCGTCTATATCATATCTTGCAATGATGCTGTGTTGTTGAAGCGGATGGGTTGTCGTTAAGGCCATTGGGCCCTTTGAATGCGCCATCTTTCTAGGTTGGGACTGTGAACCATCAACACATAAAGGATTTGTACCCTCAACATGACGGGTGCGATCATACCAGCACTAATGGAACGGATCCCATCAGAACACCAAAGTTTGGCGTGCTTGGGCGAGAGTAGTACTAGGATGGGTGACCCTCGGGAAGTCCTCGTGTTGCACCCCCATCTTCAATTTTTTCTGCTCGGTTAGGGTTGCCAAGATACTTTATCCACCACATTTCTATTACCCACGGCACCTTGGGCAAGGCAACTTCGCTTCAAGTTGAGGCTAGGCCTGCAAACCAAGGGCGTAGGGCTTGTGACCAAGTCTCCATCGCTCTGGCGTCCATAACTTTTGATCCGTAAGGAGTTACAGGGTGCACAGTATACCGTTGGAAAGCTTTCCAAGAGCTCTACGATGGGCGCAGCTAGCCTGCTCGGCTGCCCCCTTTTTGGAGCCCAAAATCGAATGTTTTCATCAGTTTCGGGCCACTTTTCTTCTTTTGCTCTGTTTTTGGGTCCCGGATAGTACGTCGTGAGTGGTTAAAAGGACGACAACCTAACTCTCGGGACATTATCGGGCCCTACAACGCGTCGAAATCACGTCTTGCAATGATGCTGCGTTGTTGAAGCGGATGGGTTGTCGTTAAGCCCATTGGGCCTTTTGAATGGGCCACCTCTCTAGGCTGAGACTGTGAACCGTCAACACATAAAGGATTTGCGCCCTCAACATGATGGGTGCGATCATACCAGCACTAATGCACCGGATCCCATCAGAACTCTGAAGTTAAGCGTGCTTAGACGAGAGTAGTACTAGGATGGGTGACCCCCTGGGAAGTCCTCGTGTTACACCCCCATTTTCAATTTTTTCTGCCCCGGTTAGGGTTGCCAAGATACTTTATCCACCATATTTCTATTATCGAATCCCACGGTACCTTGGGCAAGACAACTTCACTTCACGTAGAGGCTGGGCCCACAAACCGAGGGCGTGGGGCTTGTGACCAGGTATCCGTCGCTCCGGTGCACATAACTTTTAATCCGTAAGGAGTTACGCGGCGCACAACATACAGTTGGAAAGCTCTCCCAGAGCTCTACGATGGGGGCAGCAGGCCTGCTCAGCTGCGCCTATTTTTGGATCCTAAAATTGAACGTTTTCATCAATTTTGGGTCACTTTTCTTCTTTTGCGCTGTTTTCTCGTCCTGGATTGTACGTCGTGAGCTGTTAAAAGGATGACTACCTAACTCATGGGACATTAGAGGGCCCTACAATGCGTCGATATCACGTCTTGTGAGGATGCTGCGTTGTTGAAGTGGATGGGTTGTCGTTAAGCCCTTTGGGCTGTTTGAATGGGCCATCTCTCTGGGCTGGGACTGTGAACCGTCAACACATAAAGGTTTTATGCCCTAAACATGACGGGTGTGATCATACCAGCACTAATGCACCGGATTCCATCAGAACTGCGAAGTTAACAGTGCTTGGGCGAGAGTAGTACTAGGATGGATGACCCCCTGGGAAGTCCTCGTGTTGCACCCTCCCTTTTCAATTTTTTTTTCCCCGGTTAGGGTTGCCAAGATACTTTATCCACCACATGTCTATTACCGAATCCCACGGCACCTTGGGCAAGACAACTTCGCTTCACGTAGAGGCTGGGCCCACAAACCGAGGGCGTCAGGCTTGTGACCAAGTCTCCGTCGCTTCGGTGCCCATAACTTTTGATCCGTAAGGAGTTACGCGGCGCACAACATACCGTTGGAAAGCTCTCCGAGAGCTCTATGACAGGGGAAGTTGGCCTGCTCGACTGCACCCTTTTTAGAGCCCAAAATGGAACGTTTTCATGAGTTTTAGGCCACTTTTCATCTTTTGATATGTTTTTCCATCCCGGATCATACGTCGTGAGTTGTTAAAAGGACGACAACCTAACTCGCGGGATATTAGAGGGCCCTACAACACATTGATATCACGTCTTACGAGGATATGGCGTTGTTGAAGCTGATGGGTTGTCGTTAAGCCCATTGGGCCTTTTGAATAGCCATTTCTCTAGGCTGGGACTGTGAACCGTTAACACATAAAGGAATTGTGCCCTCAACATGACGGGTGTGATCATACCAGCACTAATGCACCGGATCCCATTAGCACTCCGAAGTTAAGCGTGCTTGGATGAGAGTAGTACTCGGATGGGAGACCCCGAGGGAAGTCCTCGTGTTGCACCCCTTTTTCAATTTTTTCTACCCTGGTTAGGGTTGTCAAGATACTTTATCCACCACATTTCTATTATCAATTCCCATGGCACAGTGGGCAAGGCAAGTTCGCTACAAGTAGAGGCTGAGCCCGCAAACCGAGGGTGTAGGGCTTGTGACCATGTCTCCGTCGCTCCGGCGCCCATAACTTTTGATCTGTATGGAGTTACGCGGCGCACAACATACCGTTGGAAAGCTCTCCAAGAGCTCTACGACGGGGACAGCAAGCCAACTCAGCTGTACCTATTTTTGTACCCTAAAATTGAACGTTTTCATCCGTTTTGGGCCACTTTTCTTCTTTTGCTATATTTTTATGTCCTGGATCGTGCGTCGTGAGCTATTAAAAGGATGACAACCTAACTCGCAGGACATTAGAGGGATCTACAACGTGTCGGTATCACGTCTTGCGAGGATGCTGCGTTGTTGAAGTGGATGGGTTGTCATTAAGCCCTTTGGGCCTTTTGAATTTGCCATCTCTCTGGGTTGGGATTGTGAACCGTCAACACATAAAGGATTTGTGCCCTCAACATGGGGGGTGTGATCATACCAGCACTAATGTACCGGATCCCATTAGAACTCCGAAGTTAAGCGTGCTTGGGCGAGAGTAGTACTAGCATGGGTGACCCCCTTGAAAGTCCTCGTGTTGTACCCTCCTTTTCAATTTTTTTTGCCCCGATTAGGCTTGCCAAGATGCTTTATCCTCCACATTTCTATTACCGAATCCCACGGCACCTTGGGCAAGACAACATCGCTTCACGTAGTGGCTGGGCCCGCAAACCGAGGGCGTAGGGCTTGTGACCAGGTCTCCGTCGCTCTGGTTCCCATAACTTTTGATCCGTAAGGAGTTACGCGTCGTACAACATACCGTTGGAAAGCTCTCCGAGAGCTCTATGACAGGGGTAGTTGGCCTGCTCGCCTGCGCCCTTTTTGGAGCCCAAAATTGAACGTTTTCATCAGTATCGGGCCACTTTTCTTCTTTTGCTCTATGTTTCCGTCCCGGATTGTACGTCTTGAGTTGTTAAAAGGACGACAACCTAACTCGCGGGATATTACAAGGCCCTACAACGTGTCGATATCACGTCTTACGAAGATGCTACGTTGTTGAAGCTGATGGGTTGTCGTTTAGGACATTGGGCCTTTTGAATGGGCTTTCTCTGGGCTGAGACTGTGAACCATCAACACATAAAGGAATTGTGCCCTCAACATGACGGGTGCGATCATACAAGCACTAATGCACTGGATCCCATCAAAACTCCAAAGTTAATCGTGCTTGGGTGAGAGTATTATTAGGATGGGTGACCCACAGGGAAGTCCTCGTGTTGCACCCCTTTTCAATTTTTTCTACCCCGGTTAGGGTTGTCAAGATACTTTATCCACCACATTTCTATTATCAAATCCCACGGCACCGTGGGCAAGGCAACTTCGCTACAAGTAGAGGCTGAGCCCGCAAACCGAGGGTGTAGGGCTTGTGACAATATCTCCATCGCTCCGGCGCCCATAACTTTTGATCTATATGGAGTTATACGGCGCACAGCAAACCGTTGGAAAGCTCTCCAGAAGCTCTACGAAGGGGGCAGCAAGCCTGCTCGGCTGTACCTATTTTTGTACCCCAAAAAAGAACGTTTTCATCAGTTTTGGGCCACTTTTCTGATTTTGCACAATTTTTCCATCCTGGATCGCACGTCATGAGCTGTTAAAAGGATGACAACCTAACTCGCGGGAAATTAGAGGGCCCTACAATGCCTCGATATCACGTCTTAAGAAGATGCTGCGTTGTCGAAGCGGATGGGTTGCCGTTAAACCCATTGGGCCTTTTGAATAGGCTATCTCTCTGGGTTGCGACTGTGAACTGTCAACACATAAAGGATTTATTCCCTCAACATGACAGGTGCGATCGTACCAGCACTAATGCACCAGATCCTATCAGAACTGTGAAGTTTACCGTGCTTGGGCAAGAGTAATACTAAGGTGGGTGACCCCCTTGGAAGTTATCGTGTTGCACCCCCCCTTTTCAATTTCTTTTTGCCCTGGTTAGAGTTGCCAAGATACTTTATCTACCATATTTCTATTACCGAATCCCACAGAACCTTGGGCAAGACAACTTTGCTTCACGTAGAGGCTGGGCCCACAAATCGAGGGCGTAGGGCTTGTGACAAGGTCTCCGTCACTCCAGTGCCCATAACTTTTGATCCGTAAGGATTTACGCGGCGCAAAACATACTGTTGGAAAGCTTTCTAAGAGATCTACGATGGGGGCAGCTAGGCTGCTAGGCTATGACCATTTTTTGAGCCCACAATCGAACGTTTTCATTAGTTTCGGGCTACTTTTCTTCTTTTGCTTTGTTTTTCCCTCCCGGATCGTACGTAGTGAGCTGTTAAATGGACGACTGTCACGCCCCAACCTAGCCTATAAAGGTTAGACTAGGGTGTGATCTAAACATTCAAGTCATATCTTGTACTTAATCATTCTTGAAAGTTTAACACTTAACGTTTTAGACTAAACTCCAAAATTTTCCAGAAAAGCCGGCAGCATAACGGCTGCAATTGGGCTCTTTAGTTTGACCTAATTCTCAAAACGCCTCAAAATTTTCAATCTCAATTTCATTTCCAACAAAGATTACTATTTATCATCAATTGAAACACCTACTAGTTGTCTCGAAGTCTCGTTTGATTAATAACCTAGCATGATACTTTGTCTCGTTTGTTTGTTAATCCTCGTTACAAAGGTACCTGTTGATCTTAGCTTAACAATGAGTACCTGCTTAAGATTGGATAGGTTCATTTTACTTAATCCTTACTTGATACTTCATAATCCTATGATGGATTGGATACTAGTCAATAGCGATAGCAAAAACCACCATAGTAGTGTCTATCTAGTTATTATCAGTACAAGCCAAAATTAGACCCCAAATTACAACGGGGGTCTTTTACATTACAATAGCAAGCATCATAAGAAATGAAATAGTCTTCAAGCAACATCTTGTTCACAAAATGGCCATAGTCACGTAAGGCACGTAGGGCAAGCAATCATTCCAAGGAATCATCGTGAGACATGTCATCCTCGGGTACCTGTTCTTGGTCTTCTTCACCTGAGATGATAAAAAGAGGGTGAGTCCTTATGAACTCAGTGAGAGGGGGAACGAGAAATAAGTTTTGAAACTCATTTTCCAGTTCAGCTTATGAAAAACCCTTTTTGCAAGCATAAATGTATCACAAGTAAGTACATAACGTAATGTAAAAGTAAAGGAACACAATTACCTGTCTTTCCTCCCCGAGGTCCTCTAGGAACCAAGCGAGAGTACTTATACACATAGTGAAAAGGATATGGTGAGCTTTCACTTTCAGTTCATGTCAGTATCAGTTATTGCGGCCGACTTCAAATCATCCCCTTATCATGCCAAATGGGTGTACTCTGGATGTACCCCGAAATCCTACAACCCAACTCTCCAAGGAAGTCTAGCCCTCAAGCGAGAGAGGGAATTGGACAATTGTAGTCACGGTTGCACCGGCAAGCACAATGCCGCCAGATATGTGTGAACGCTACCACGCCAGAATGAAAGGTTGCAACCTTGTATGCAATGCACATTTATGACATGTAATATATCACATTAGGAGGACAACAAAGTAGGTTGCCTCCGAATAGCTATAATATTACACATTGACAAGTAAACAAGCGAGGCACGATATGACAAACAATTTCACTTATAAAGCATATGGAGTTATATGAATATTAAATGGGCAGCCGTGTAACACACGTAAATCAAGTCATATAACTCATTTCAAAGTTCACGTAATCAAATAATAAGATTATTCACCATGCAACGACATCTACGTGGGACCAGGTGCAAGAAAATCCTACTTATCAACATGTAATCATTGAAATCATATTTAGGGTTACAAGGGCGACTATGGGCAGCCTACTAAACACATAATCAAACACAATATCCATAGGATCAACACTTAGCGAGTTTACCTAGTTACTAGGGTTTCAATTCGTGTTTACCCGTGCTATTAAACCCCAAGTCATCTCGTAATTAAGCTCAAGCCATGCATTGATTAAATTAAACACCCTCAAGCATTCAAAACAGTCCACACAACATCCAAATGCCACAATCCCAAGCATTTAATACAACAAGGGAAGCTACATTAAATTTTCTAAGCACATCAATAGGTGAAACCCTCACTGCAATGGACTGTTTTCTCACAATCATTAAGACAAGAAAACAATCTCCAATTGCAGTTAACAAGATGTCAAATTAAATCTTAAGTATTAAACTAAATTCAGAAACAAACCTCGCATCATTTGGAGTTCGGGTTCAAGAGTTATAGCCAAAACAGTGAGACTACACAAAACTGTCCAGATTTGCACACATTTCAATACTTGTCATTTTCAAGGGCCTTAGGGTCAGATTTAGCCATAGTCCATTTCTGACAAAAATGTCCAGAACTGAAAAATATAGCTGTGCACAAAATTTCATGCATTTTGGTTATCATTTACTAAGTCAAAACTGGTTCGTTCTACAAGGTTAGTGAATCTGCCAAAACCTGCTTCATTTTTCCCGACTTTCCAGATTTGCGCACATTTTGATAATTATCCATTTTGAGGACCATAGAGTCAAAATTAGCTTTGGCCTATTTCTACGAAAAGTGTTCAGAACTGGCAAAACTAGTTTCCTACCAATATTCATGAATTTTCAACATCTTTTACCTAGTCAAAATCACCTCGCACCAACAAGATAGAAGGCTGTCACATACACGATTTCATCTATCATCATATTCTAGCCAAGAATCTTGCCATGCATGTTTATAAAAGCTCATGAACACACATATATCTCAAGTACTGAAGTAAAGATAAACATTTAAGGGCATGCATGTGGTTTTTTGAAAGATTTTCAAGAAGTTTTAGCCCTCACCTTAGCAAAACAACAAGAGGATGCACAAGACTCTTGATGAGTGCACAAGATTGACTCTTTTCCTTGCTTAGCCGAGACACCACTCAATTTTATCTAATTTCCTAGCTTAGTAACCAAGTTCTTAGTAGGTGCATGTGTTTAGAACAAGAACAAAAGAAATGGAAGCTAGCAAACTCACCTAAGCCGAAATGGAGGTTCAAAGACCTTGCATGTGTGTCTTTTGCACTCTAGCTTTTCTTGGTCGAGTTCCTTGGTTGCTTGGAAGTCTTGAAGAGCCTTAGGATGAAGAACTTAGCTATGGAGTCTACAATATTCAGCTAGGGCCGAGAGAGAGAGAGAGAAGAATGAGAAGGAGAAAGAGAAATATGAGAAAGAAAGAAAGAATGAAAGAAAAAAAATGAAAGCTTGCTAGGTTTGATGCATATGTCGGCCTAGGGCCTTGCAAAATCAGAATTTGGTGTCTTCAAGAAGCATAATTTGAATCACCTAGCATGGGCAAGGAGCTTGTGTCGAGATTTGGAGTTTTGAGGAGGGTTTTGAGCTAATTTTTTATTGCTTTGTGTCATAGAATTGTCATAGAATGTTTGGGGAATAAATTTTGAAATTGGATTGCATGCACAAAGCTCCTAGTGGTCGGCCAAGGCTTGTGCAAAATCTGAATTTTTTTGTCTTGTTCAAGGCTTATTTTATTGTGTGTTTGGGATATGCAAAGAATAAAGAATAAAGAATAAAGAATGTCTAGCTTTTTGTGAGATTTTGTCTTCTAGTGCATTGACTTAGCATTTTAATATTAGTTAGTGGAGTTTATAGGATTAATTGATGATCTAGTGCTTCGTGTAAGATTCTTTCTTGATTAACGTGTGGGCATGCTTTCCTAGGTTTAGGGCATGCACTACGAGATAAAGCACGAACTACGAGACGAATGCACATTTCTCAAGTAAATGCACGCAACCCTAAATGAATGCACGTAATTCAATGCAAGGCACACAAAATGAAACATGATTCTTAAATCTAGGTCAAGGCACACAAATCTAGGTTAGGCACACGAAATGAGGTATCGCACGCAAATCGAGGTTGGGCCTCACATCCTCCCCTCCTTAAAAGAATTTCGTCCCGAAATTCAATATTACCTTTGAAATAAAGCTGGATACTGTTGCTCCATCTGGTCTCGCCTTTCCCACGTTGCTTCTTCAACTCCATCATGATCCCACAACACTTTCACCATCGGTATAAATTTTTTGCGCAACTCCCGATATTGCTGGTCTAGGACCCGAATGGGCTTCTCCTTATAAGACAAGTTCTCCTGAAGCTGCAACGGCTCTGGCTCCAAGATATGCGATGGATCAGGATGATACTTTTGAAGCATTGAAACATGAAAGACGTCATGAATATTGGAGAGGTTTTGGGGTTGTGCCAGGCGATACACCAATTTGCCAACCTTCTCAATTATCTCGAATGGTCCTACAAACCTCGAGCTTAACTTTTCACCCTTGCCGTGTTTAATCAATCCCCTCCGAGGTGATATCTTCAAGAATACCTTGTCGCCGACCTCAAACTCTAGGCTCTGTCTCCATCGGTCTGCATAACTTTTCTGCCTGCTTTAGGCGGTAAGCATCCGTTTCCGGACGAGGTGGATATTATCAACAGTCTTCATAAGTTTAGGTAGAAGGGTTGGGTCAAAAGTCTTTGTCTCACCTACTTCATCCCAGTAAATTGGGGATCGACACCTGAAGCTGCAACGGCTCTGGCTCCAAGATATGCGATGGATCAGGATGATACTTCTGAAGCATTGAAAAATGAAAGACGTCGTGAATATTGGAGAGGTTTTTGGGTAGTGCCAGGCGATACACCAATTTGCAAACCTTCTCAATTATCTCGAATGATCCTACAAACCTCGGACTCAACTTTCCACCCTTGCCGTGTTTAATTAATCCCCTCCGAGGTGATATCTTCAAGAACACCTTGTCGCCGACCTCAAACTCTAGGCTCCATCTCCGTCGGTCTGCATAACTTTTCTGCCTGCTTTGGGCTGTAAGCATCCATTTCCGAACGAGGTAGATATTAACAACAGTCTTCATAAGTTCAGGTAGAAGGGTTGGGTCAAAAGTCTTCGTCTCACCTACTTCATCCCAGTAAATTGGGGATCGACACTTACGCCCATACAATGCCTCAAATGGGGCCATCCCAATAGTAGCCTGATAACTATTATTATAAGCGAACTCCACTAGAGACAGATATTTCTCCCAACCTTTCCCAAAGTCTAAAACACACGCCCTCAGCATATCCTCCAGAATCTGAATAGTTCTCTCAGATTGTTGATCAGTGTGAGGGTGATAAGTCGTGCTGAAACTCAACTTCGTTCACAAAGCTTCTTGCAATCTCTTCTAAAATCGGGAAGTAAAACGAGGATCCCTATCCGATACAATACTCACAGGCATCCCGTGTAATCTTACAATCTCAGCCATATATATATCTCCCAATTTCTCAGGACTATCCTCCTTGTTCATCGGTAAGAAGTGCGCTGACTTAGTCAATCTATCCACTACGACCCAAACGGCGTCATGACTCTTTTGTTACCTGGGCAAGTCCATAACAAAGTCCATAGTTATATGTTCCTATTTCCATTGAGGAATCTCCAACGGATGAAGTAAACCTGTTGGTCGTTGATGTTCACCTTTGACTCTCTGGCAAGTCAAACACCGTGCCACAAACTCCGCGATCTCTCTCTTCATGTTATTCCACCAATAGTGTTGCTTCAAATCCCGGTACATTTTTGTTCCACTGGGGTAAATAGTATATCTTGAATTATGGGCTTCTTCAAGAATCTTCTTTTTCAGCTCTGGCTCATTAGGAACACAAATCCGATTCCTAAACCTTCAAATACCATCATCATGAAACTTGAAATCTGTGTTGCTTTCTTTAATCTTCTGAAATTGTTGGTCCTTCTGTTAAGCCTCTCGTAATTCAGACAACAAGGTCGACTGAACCTGTGTAGTAGCAAATAGTAATCCTTTTCGAGTCAATTGTGGTTTCCACAAAAATGATTCCTCCAACAACTCCTGCACCTTGACTTCCAGCTTTCCTACTTAAGGCATTTGCAACTACATTTGCTTTACCGGGCACATAATTGATTGTGTAGTTATAATCATCCAAAAGCTCCATCCACCGCCTTTGCCTCATATTCAACTCTTTTTGTGAGAACAAGTATTTCAAGCTCTTGTGATCAGTAAACACCTCGAACTTGTTACCCCACAGATAGTGCCTCCATTTCTTGAGTGCAAACACGATAGCCGCTAACTCCAGATCATGCGTCGGGTAGTTCAATTCGTACGGCTTCGATTTCCTAGAAGCATACGCAATCACTCTACCATTTTGCATCAACACACATCCCAGTGCTTCCTTCGAAGCATCGCTATAGATTACAAAACCTTGACTCCCTTCAGGCAATGCAAGAACAAGTGTAGTAGTCAATCTTTTCTTCAATTCTTGGAAGCTGTTCTCACACTTATCATCCCACATGAACTTTGTTTTCTTTTGAGTGAGCTTTGTAAGCGGTCCTGCAATCTTAGAGAAATCCTTCACAAACCTCCGATAATAGCCGGCTTCTTCCAAGACATCACCGCTTCTATCTTTGCTGGATCCACTGCTATTCCCTCTTGGGATATGATATGCCCCAAAAATGCAATCTGCTACAACCAAAATTCGCACTTGCTAAACTTTGCATACAATTGATGCTCTCGAAGTTTCTGCAATACCAATCGCAGATGTTGTTCATGCTCAGCCTCGGATTTTGAGTATACCAAAATATCATCAATGAAGATCACCACAAATTGGTCCAAGTAAGGATGAAACACCCTGTGCATCAAGTCCATAAAAGCTGAAGGGGCATTGGTTAGTCCAAATGGCATCACCACATATTCATAATGCCCATATCTTGTCCTAAAAGCCGTTTTAGGTACATCCTCTTTTTTGATCCGCAACTGATAGTACCCTTGCCTCAAGTCGAGCTTCGAATACACTTTGGCTCCTTGAAGTTGATTAAATAACTCGTCGATCAGTGGAAGTGAGTATTTATTCTTGACAGTCACTTGGTTCAATCCACGGTAGTCGATGCATAGCCTTAACGTTCCGTCTTTCTTCTTTACAAATAGGACTGGCGCACCCCATGGAGAAGAACTCGGTTGAACAAACCCCTTCTTCAACAATCTTTGCAATTGGTCCTTCAATTCTTGTAGCTCGGCTGGTGCCATACGATAGGGAGCTTTAGATATCGAATGGGTGCCAGGCAGTAACTCTATAATGAACTCGATCTCCCAATTTGGGGGTAGACCAGGCAATTCTTCTGGAAACACATCCGCATAGTCTTTGATCACTGGCATCTCCTCCAACTTAGCTTTGTCCGATGGCTTGTTGATGAGGTAAGCTAAGTATCCACTACACCCTTTTCTCAAGGACTTCACTGCTTTCGTAGATGAAATGATGGAACTCCCGGTGAAATCTCTTCAACCCATTACCTCCAGTATTGGTGGACCAGGTATCTAGAATGTTACAATCTTCGTCCGGCAATCTAGTTGGGTATGATTCTTTGCCAACCTGTCCATCCCTAAGATGACTTCATAGTCTCGAAAGTGTAATACAATAAGATTGGCTGAGAATTCCCTATCTTTAATTTGGATTTTACATGCTTTACAAGCTGAGCTAGTAATAAGTTTAGAACCCATCGGAGTACCAACTTCTACTTCGTAAGGCAAACATACAACTCGTAGTTTCACACGTTGCACACATAAGGGAGTAATAAATGAATGAGTAGCACCTGGATCAATTAGCACCCTAACAGGTTGATTCAGTATGAAGAATGTACCTTCAACAACAACAATCTCCTCTGGAAGCTCCTCGCACTCAATAGCATAAGCTCGAGCCTGAACTCTAGGAACTGGAGTTTTGCCTCTACTAGTTGGTTTAACCTAATTTTGTCCTGCTTGCCAATTAGGGCAATCCTTGATCTGATGCTGATCACTGCCACACCGCACACATCGTCCTGACTTCTTCCAGCACTGGGCCTCAGTATGCCCCTTCTTGTCATAGTAAGAATAGTTGACAGACTGAGTAGCAGGTGAACTACCTGTGGATCCACAGGTGGAAGAGGCTGATGATGCTTTAGTCGGGCCATGGTTATTAACTGGTCTGTTCTGGCTCTGGCCCTGACTATGACTCTGGCTCTGGAATTTCCTCTGTTGCCCTTAAGGCTGGTATGGTTTCTTGTTCGGCTGGCTAAAACTAGCTCTATCAAGTTTCCTCTTCTCAACTTGGGAAGCAACAACAAAGAGAGCAGAATAGGTATCGAAGTCATGCGAAGCCAACTGGTCCTGAATCTCTAGCCTCAATCCAGTCGTAAATTTCCACATCTTCGCCTCAGGGGTACTGACCATGTATTGAGCATAGCGAGATAGTTGGTCAAAAAGAGCCTCGTACTGGGCCACCGTCATGTTACCCTGGTTCAGGTGCATGAATTCCTCAATTCGCCTCTGCTTGGAAACTGCAGGTACATATTTTTCCTTGAATGCCTTAACGAAATTACCCCACAAGCGAGGAGTCTGATCAGTTTCCCAAAGTGCCTCCACAGTGTGCCACCAATGCTCAGCATCCTTGTGCACAGAAACACAGCAAACTCCACCTTTTCTTCATCAGTATAGTCAAGTGGCCTGAAAATCCTCTCGATCTCAGACAGCCAAGCCTCTGCTTTTTCATCATCAGCTTCCCCGTGAAATTTGGACGGGCGAAAGTCAAGGAACTCCCTCATTCTACTATGTCTCCCATGGTTAACATCATTCCTATTGTTGTTGTTGTTTGCTTCACATGCATCTTGACGTTCCATCACTCGCAATATGCGATCCATGGCATTCGCCATCATATTAAACATAGCTATGCCTAGATTAGTTTGATAAGCATCTCCGGTCTCTTGGGGCTCACCACTCCTATTAGTAGTGCGGGTACTAGGGCCAGCCATCTATAGGCACAGATTATGATGCACAATTTATTGAAATACGACAAGACAAGAATTTAATGCATAAGATATGCAACATAATATAGATACACAATTCTAGAAACAATTAAGACATGTTAACCACGTAAGCACATAGAATATAGAAGGCACAATTAACATTATCACACAATAACATATAGACAAATCATCCTAATTACCTTAGGGCTTCTACCCATGGTCCGGGAGTTAAACCCAGCTTAAGCACTCTAAGCTCTAATACCCTTCTTCTTCTATAAGGTATCCCTCCCCAACCCGGCCTATAAAGCTTAGACTAGGGTATGATCTAAACATTCAAGTCATATCTCGTACTTAATCGTTCATGAAAGTTTAACAGTTAATGTTTTAACCTAAACTCCAAAATTTTCCAGAAAAGTCGGCGGCATAAAGGCTGTAATTGGGCTCTTTAGTTTGACTTAATTCTCAAAATGCCTCAAAATTTCCAATCTCAATTTCATTTTCAACAAAGATTACTATTTATCATCAATTGAAACGCCTACTAGTTGTCTCGAAGTCTCGTTTGATTAATAACCTAGCATGATACTATGTCTTGCTTGTTTGTTAATCCTCGTTACAAAGGTACCTATTGATCTTAGCTTAACAATGAGTACCTTCTTAAGATTGGATAGGTTCATTTTACTTAATCCTTACATGATACTTCATAATCCTATGATGGATTGGATACTAGTCAATAGCGATAGCAAAAACGACCATAGTAGTGTTTATCTAGTTATTATCAGTACAAGCCAAAATTAGACACCAAATTACAACGGGGGTCTTCTACATTACAATAGCAAGCATCATAAGAAATAAATAGTCTTCAAGCAACATATTGTTCACAAAATGGCCGTAGTCACGTAAGGTACGTAGGGCAAGTAATCATTCCAAGGAATCATCGTTAGGCACGTCATCCTCGGGTCCCTGTTCTTGGTCTTCTTCACCTGAGATGATAAAAGAAGGTGAGTCCTTATGAACTCAACGAGGGGGGAACGAGAAATAAGTTTTGAAACTCATTTTTCGGTTCAACTTATGAAAACCCTTTTTGCAAGCATGAATTTATCACAAGTAAGTACATAACGTAATGTAAAAGTAAAGAAACACAATTACCCGTCTTTCCTCCCCGAGGTCCTCTAGGAACCAAGCGAGAGTACTTATACACATAGTGAAAAGGATACGGTGAGCTTTTGCTCTCAGTTCATGTCAGTAACAGTTATTGCGGCCGACTTCAATCATCCACTTTTCAAGCCAAATGGGTGTACTCCGGATGTACCCCGAAATCCTACGACCCAACTCTCCAAGGAAGTCTAGTCCCCAAGCGAAAGAGGGAATTGGACAATGGTAGTCACGGTTGCACCGGCAAGCCCGATGCCGCCCGGTGTGCGTGAACGCTACCATGCCAGAATGAAAGGTTGCAACCTTGTATGCAATGCACATTTATGACATGTAATATATCACATTTGGAGGACAACAAAGTAGGTTGCTTCCGAACAGTCATAAGATTGCATATTGACAAGTAAACAAGCGAGGCACGATATGACATGCAATTTCACTTATAAAGCACATGGAGTTATATGAATATTAAACGGGCAGCCATGTAACGCACATAAATCAAGTCATATAATTCATTTCAAAGTTCACGTAATCAAATAATAAGATTATTCATCATGCAACGATATCTACGTGGGACCGGGTGCAAGAAAAGCCTACTTATCAACATGTAATCATCGAAATCATATTTGGGGTTACAAGGGCAACTATGGGCAGCCTACTAAACACATAATCAAACACAATATCCATAGGATCAACACTTAGCGAGTTTATCTAGTTACTAGGGTTTCAATTCGTGTTTACCCGTGCGATTAAACCCCAAGTCATCACGTAATTAAGCTCAAGCCATGCATTGATTATATGAAACACCCTCAAGCATTCAAAACAGTCCACACAACATCCAAATGCCACAATCCCAAGCATTTAATACAACAAGGGAAGCTACATTAAATTTTCTAAGCACATCAATAGGTGAAACCCTCACTGCAATTGACTGTTTTTCACAGTCATTAAGACAAGCAAACAATCTCCAATTCCAGTGAACAATATTTCAAATTAAATTTTAAGGAGTGAACTAAATTCAGAAACAAACCTCGCATCATTTGGAGTTCGGGTTCAAGAGTTATAGCTAAAACAGTGAGACTACACAAAACTATCTAGATTTGCACACATTTTAATACTTGTCGCTTTTTAGGGCCTTAGGGTCAGATTTAGCCTTAGTCCATTTCTGACAAAAATGTCCAGAACGGAAAAATGTAGCACAACCCCAAATTTCATGCATTTTGGATATCATTTAATAAGTCAAAACTGGTTCGTTCTACAAGGTCAGTGAATCTGCCAAAACCTGCTTCATTTTTCCAGACTTTTCAGATTTTGACACATTTTGATAATTAGCCATTTGGAGGACCTTAGAGGCAAAATTAGCTTTGGCCTATTTCCGGAAAACGTGTTCAGAACTGGCAAAAATAGTTACCTACCAATTTTAATGCATTTTCAACATCTTTTACCTAGTCAAAATCACCTCGCACCAACAAGACAGAAGGTTGTCACATACACGATTTCATCTATCATCACATTCTAGCCAAGAATCTTGCCATGCATGTTTATAAAAGCTCATGAACACACATATATCTCAAGTACAGAAGTAAAGATAAACATTTAAGGGCATGCATATGGTTTTTTGAAAGACTTTCAAGAAGTTTTAACCCTCACCTTAGCAAAGCAACAAGAGGATGCACAAGACTCTTGATGGTTGCTCAAGATTGACTCTTTTCCTTGCTTAGCCGAGACACCACTCGATTTTCTGTAATTTCCTAGCTTAGTAACAAAGTTGTTAGTAGGTGCATGTGGTTAGAACAAGAAGAAAAGAAATGGAAGCTAGCAAACTCACCTAACCCGAAACGGAGGTTCAAAGAGCTTGCATGTGTGTCTTTTGCACTCTAGCTTTGCTTGGTCGAGTTCCTTGGTTGCTTGGAAGTCTTGAAGAGCCTTAGGATGAAGAACTTAGCTATGGAGTCTACAATATTCAGCTAGGGCCGAGAGAGAGAGAGAGAGAAGAATGAGAAGGAGAGAAAGAAATGTGAGAAAGAAAGAAAGAATGAAAGAAAAACAATGAAAGCTTCCTAGGTTTGATGCATATGTCGGCCTAGGGCCTTGCAAAATAAGAATTTTGTGTCTTCAAGAAGCATAATTTGAATCACCTAGCATGGGCAAGGAGCTTGTGTTGAGATTTGGAGTTTTGAGGAGGGTTTTGAGCTAATTTTTTATTTCTTTGTGTCATAGAATTGTCATAGAATGTTTGGGGAATAAAATTTGAAATTGGATTGCATGCACAAAGCTCCTAGTGGTTGGCCAAGGCTTGTGCAAAATTCGAATTTTTTTGCCTTGTTCAAGGCTTATTTTATTGTGTGTTTGGTATATGCAAAGAATAAAGAATGTCTAGTTTTTTGTGAGATTTTGTCCTCTAGTGCATTGACTTAGCATTTTAATATTAGTTAGTGGAGTTTGTAGGATTAATTGGCAATCTAGTGCTTCGTGTCAGATGCTTTCTTGATTAACGTGTGGGCACGCTTTTCTAGGTTTAGGGCACGCACTACGAGACAAGGCAAAAACTACGAGATGAATGCACATTTCTCAAGTAAATGCACGCAACCCTAAATGGATGCACGTAATTCAATGCAAGGCACACAAAACAAAACATGATTCTTAAATCTAGGTCAAGGCACGCAAATCTAGGTTAGGCACACGAAATGAGGTATCGCACGCAAATCGAGGTCGGGCCGCACAAGGACAACCTAACTCGCGAGATATTACAGGGCCCTACCACGCATCGATATCACGTCTAACGAGGATGCGGCGTTGTTGAAGCGAATGGGTTGTCGTTAAGCCCATTGGGCCATTTGAATGGGCTATCTCTCTGGGCTGGGACTGTGAACCGTGAACACATAAAGGAATTGTGCCCTCAACATGACGGGTGCGATCATACTAGCACTAATGCACCGGATCCTATCAGAATTCCGAAGTTAAGCGTGCTTGGGCGAGAATAGCACTAGGATGGGTGACCACATTTCTATTACTGAATCCCACGACACCTTGGGCAAGACAACTTCGCTTCACGTAGAGGCTGGGCCTGCTAACTGAGGGTGTAGGGCTTGTGAGCAGGTCTTCGTTGCTCATGTGCCCATAACTTTTGATCTGTAAGGAGTAACACGGCGCATAGCATAGCGTTGGAAAGATCTCCGAGAGCTCTACCACAGAGGTAACAAGCCTGCTTGGCTGCGCCCGTTGTTGGAGCCTAAAATTGTACGTTTTCATCATTTTCGGGCACCTTTTCTTCTTTTCCTCTGTTTTTCTGTCCCGGATCATACGTCGTGAGCTGTTAAAAGGACGACAACCTAACTTGTGGGATATTGGAGGGCCCTACAACGCGTCGATATCACGTCTTGCGAGGATGCTGCGTTGTTGAAGTGGATGGGTTGTGGTTAAGCCCATTGGGCCTTTTGAATGGGTCATCTCTCTAGGCTGGGACTATGAACCGTTAACACATAAAGGAATTGTGCCCTCAACATGACGGGTGCGATCATACCAGCACTAATGCACCGGATCCCATCAGAACTCCGAAGTTAAGCGTGCTTGGGCGAGAGTACACTACTATGGGTGACCCCTTGGGAAGTCCTTGTGTTGCACCCCATTTTTCAATTTTTTTCTCCACCGGTTAGGGTTGCCAACATACTTTATCCACCACATTTTTATTACCAAATCCCACGGCACCTTGGGCAAGACAACTTCGCTTCACGTGGAGGCTAGGCTCGCAAATCGGGGGCGTGGGGCTTGTGACCAGGTCTCCGTCGCTCTGGTGCCCATAACGTTTGATCTGTAAGGAGTTACACGGAGCACAACATACTATTGGAAAGCTCTCCGAGAGCTCTATGATGGATGCAGCAAGCTTGCTCGGCTGCGCCCATTTTTGTAGCCCAAAATTGAATGTTTTCATCAGTTTCAGGCCACTTTTCTTCTTTTGCTATGTTTTTCGGTCCCGGATCATATGTCGTGAGCTGTTAAAAGGACGACAACCTAACTAGCGGGACATTAGAGGGCCCTAAAACGCGTCGATATCACGTCTTACGAGGATGCTACGTTGTTGAAGCAGATGGGTTGTCGTTAACCCCATTGGGCCTTTTGAATGGGCCATCTCTCTGGACTGGGACTGTGAACCGTCCAAACATAAAGGATTTATGCCCTCAATATGACGGGTGCGATCATACTAGCACTAATGCACCGGATCCCCTTAGAAGTCCGAAGTTAAGCATGCTTGGGCGAGAGTAGTACTAGGATGGGTGACCCCGTGGGAAGTCCTCGTGTTGCACCCCCCTTTTCAATTTTTTTTGCCCCGGTTAGGGTGGGCAAGATTCTTTATCCACCATATTTCTATAACCGAATCCCACGGCACCTTGGGCAAGACAACTTCGCTTCACGTAGAGGCTAGACCAGCAAACAGAGGGCGTAGGGCTTGTGACCAGGTCACCGTCCCTCCGGTGCCCATAACTTTTCATCTGTAAGGAGTTACGCGGCGCACAGCATACCGTTGGAAAGCTCTCCGAGAGCTCTATGACGAGGGTAGCTAGCTTGCTCAGCTGCGCACGTTTTTGTAGCCCAAAATCTAACGTTTTCAACAGTTTCGGGCCACTTTTCTTCTTTTGCTTTGTTTTTTCGTCATGGATCGTACGTCGTGAGATGTTAAAAAGATGACAACCGCGGGAAATTGGAGGGCCCTAGAATGCGTCGATATCACGTCTTACGAGGATGCTGCGTTTTTGAAGCGGATGGGTTGTCGTTAAGCTCATTGGGCCTTTTGAATGGGCCATCACTCTGGGCTGGGACTGTAAATCGTCAACACATAAAGGAATTATGCCGTCAACATGATGGGTGCGATCAAACTAGCACTAATGCACCGGATCCCATTAGAACTGCTAAGTTAAGCATGCTTAGGCGAGAGTAGTACAAGGATGGCTGACCCCCTAGGAAGTCCTCGTGTTGTACCCCCCTTTTCAATTTTTTTTGCCTCGGTTGGGGTTGCCAAGATTCTTTATCCACCACATTTCTATTACCGAATGCTATGACATCTTGGGCAAGACAACTTCGCTTCAAGTAGAGGCTGGGCCAACAAACCGAGGGCGTAGGGCTTGTGACCAGGTCTCCGTCGCTCTGGTGCCTATAACTTTGGATCCGTAAGGAGTTACGCGGCGCACAACATAACGTTGGAAAGCTTTCTGAGAGCTCTACGACGGGGGCAGCTAGCCTGCTCAACTGCACCCATTTTTGGTGCCAAAAATTGAACATTTTCATCAGTTTTGGGCCACTTTTCTTATTTTGCTCTGTTTTTCCGTCCTGGATCATACGTCGTGAGCTGTTAGAAGGACGACAACCTAACTCGCGGGACATTAGAGGGCCCTACAACGTGTCGATATCATGTCTTGCGAGGATGCTGCGTTGTTGAAGTGGATGGGTTGTCGTTAAGCCCTTTAGGCCTTTTGAATGTTCCATCTCTCTGGGCAGGGACTGTGAACCGTCAACACATAAAGGATTTATGCCCTCAACATGACGGGTGCGATCATACCAGCACCAATGCACCAGATCCCATCAGAACTACGAAGTTAAGCGTGCTTGGGCGAGAGTAGTACTAGGATGGGTGACCACGTGGGAAGTCCTCGTGTAGCATGCCCCTTTTCAATTTTTTTTGCCCCGGTTAGGGTTGCCAAGAAACTTTATCCACCACATTTCTATTACCGAATCCCACGGCACCATGGGAAAGACAACTTCGCTTCACGTAGAGGTTGGGCCCGCAAACCGAGGGGGTAGTGCTTGCGGCCAAGTCACCATCGCTCTGGTGCCTATAACTTTTGATCCGTAAGGAGTTATGCGGCGCACAGCATACCGTTGGAAAGCTCTTCGAGAGCTCTACGATGAGGGTAGTTAACCTGCTCGGCTGCGCACATTTTTGGAGCCCAAAATCGAACATTTTCTTCAGTTTCGGCTCAATTTTCTTCCTTTGCTCTATTTTTCCATCCCGGATCGTACGTCGTGAGCTGTTAAAAGGACGACAACCTAACTCGCGTGACATTGGAGGGCCCTACAATGCGTTGATATCACATCTTGCGAGGATGCTGCGTTGTTGAAGCGGATGGGTTGTCGTTAAGCTTATTGGGCCTTTTGAATGAGCCATATGTTTGGGCTGGGACTGTGAACCGTCAACACATAAAGGATTTATGCCCTCAACATGACGGGTGCGATCATACCAACACTAATGCACCGGATCCCATCAGAACTCCGAAGTTAAGCATGCTTGGGCGAGAGTAGTTCAAGGATGGGTGACCCCCTGGGAAGTCCTCGTGTTGCACCCCCCTTTTCAATTTTCTTTGCCCTGGTTTGGGTTACCAAGATACTTTATCCACCACATTTCTATTACCGAATCCCACGGCACCTTCGGCAAGACAACTTTGCTTCACGTAAAGGCTGTGCCACAAACCGAGGGCGTAGGGCTTGTGACCAGGTCTCCGTCGCTCCGGTGACTGTAACTTTTGATCCGTAAGGAGTTACGCTGCGCACAACATACCGTTGGAAAGCTCTACGATGGGGACAGCGAGCTTGCTTGGTTGCAGCCATTTTTGGAGCCACAAATCCATCGTTTTCATCACATTCAGGCTACTTTTCTTCTTGTGCGCTGTTTTTCATTCCAGGATCGTACATCATGAGCTGTTAAAAGGAAGACAACCTAACTAACTGGACATTAGAGGGCCCTACAACGCGCCGATATCACGTCTTCCGAGGATGCTGCGTTGCTCAAGGAGATGGGTTGTCGTTAAGCCCTTTGGGTCTTTTGAATGGGCCATCTCTCTAGGCAGGGACTGTGAACCGTCAACACATAAAGGATTTATGCCCTCAACATGATGGGTGTGATCATACCAGCACTAATGCACAGGATCCCATCAGAACTGCAAAGTGAAGCGTGCTTGGGCGAGAGTAGTAGTAGGATGGGTGACCCCTTGGGAAGTCCTCGTGTTGCATCCCCCTTTTCAATTTTTTTTGCCCCGGTTAGGATTGCCAAGATGCTTTGTCCACCACATTTCTATTACTTAATCCCACGGCACCATGGGCAAGACAACTTCGCTACACGTAGAGAATGGGCCCGCAAACCGAGGGCGTGGGGCATATGATCAGAACTGCAAAGTGAAGCGTGCTTGGGCGAGAGTAGTAGTAGGATGGGTGACCCCTTGGGAAGTCCTCGTGTTGCATCCCCCTTTTCAATTTTTTTTGCCCCGGTTAGGATTGCCAAGATATTTTAACCACCACATTTCTATTACCGAATCCTACGGCACCTTGGGTTAGACAACTTCACTTCACGTAGAGGCTGGGCCCGCAAACCGAGGGCGTAGGGCTTGTGACCAGGTCTCCTTCGCTCCGGTGCCCATAACTTTTGATTCATAAGGAGTTACGCGACGCACAACATACCGTTGGAAAGCTCTCATAGAGCTTTACGACAGGGGCATCTGGCCCGCTCAGCTGCGCCAGTTTTTGGAGCCCAAAATCGAACGTTTTCATCAGTTTCGGGTTACTTTTATTCTTTTGCTCTGTTTTTCTGTCCAAGATCGTACGTCGTGAGCTGTTAAAAGGATGACAACCTAACTCGCGGTATATTATAGGGCCCTACCATGCGTTTATATCACGTCTTACGAGGATGCTGTGTTGTTGAAGCAGATGGATTGTCGTTAAGCCCATTGGGCCATTTGAATGGGCCATCTCTCTGGGCTGGGACTGTGAACCGTCAACACATAAAGAAATTGTGCCGTCAACATGACGGGCGCGATCATACCAGCACTAATGCACCGGACCTCATCAGAACTCCACAATTAAGCGTGCTTGGGTGAGAGTAGTACTAGGATGGGTGACCCCCCGGGAAGTCCTCGTGTTGGACCCCCCCTTTTCAATTTTTTTTGCCCCGGTTTGGGTTGCCAAGATACTTTATCCACCACATTTCTATTACTGAATCCCACGGCACCTTGGGCAAGACAACTTCGCTTCACGTAGAGGCTGGGCTCGCAAACCGAAGGCGTGGGGCATGTGACCAGGTCTCCGTCGTCCGGTGCCCATAACTTTTCATCCGTAAGGAGTTACTCGCCGGACAGCATACCGTTGGAAAGCTCTCCGAGAGCTCTACGATGGGGGCAGCTAGCCTGCTCGGTTGCACCCATTTTTGGAGCCCAAAATTGAACGTTTTCATCAGTTTCGGGCCACTTTTCTTCTTTTACGCTGTTTTTCCATCCCGGATCATGCGTCGTGGTCTGTTAAAAGTACGAAAACCTAACTTGCGAGACATTAGAGGGCCTTACAATGCATCGATATCACTTTTTGTGAGGATGTTGCGTTGTTGAAGTGGATGGGTTGTCGTTAAGCCCATTGGGCCTTTTGAATGGGCCATCTCTCTTGGCTGGGACTGTGAACCGTCAACACATAAGGGATTTGTGCCCTCAACATAACGGGTGCGATCATACCAGCACTAATGCACCGGATCCCATCAGAACTCCGAAGTTAAGCGTGCGTGGGCGAGAATAGCACTAGGATAGGTGACCCCCTGGGAAGGCCTCGTGTTGCACCTCTCTTTTCAATTTTTTTTGCCCCGGTTAGGGTTGCTGTCTCGCCCCAACCCGGCCTATAAAGGTTAGACTAGGGTGTGATCTAATCATTCAAGTCATGTCTCGTACTTAACCGTTCATGAAGATTTAACACTTAACGTTTCGGCCTAAACTCCAAAATTTTTTGAAAAACCGACAGTATAATGGCTGTAATTGGGCTCTTTGGTTTGACCTAATTCTCTAAACGCCTCAAAATTTACCATTCCAGATTCATTTCCTACTAAGATTACTATTTATCATCAGTTGATATGCCTATTGGTTGTCTTGATGACTCGTTTGATTAATAACCTAGCATGATACTATGTCTCGTTCGTTTGTTAATCCTCGTTACAAAAGTACCTGTTGATCTTAGCTTAATAACGTGTACCTGCTTAAGATTTGGTTGGTTCATTTTACTTAGCCTTTACCTAATACTTCATATTCCTATTACAGATACTAGCAGTAATAATAGCAAAATGACCATAGTAGTGTCTAGTGTCTGTCTAGTTAATATCACTACAAACCAAAATTAGACCTCAAATTACAACGGGGGTCTTTTTACATTACAAATAACAAGCAACATAAAGGAAATAGTCTTCAAGTAGCATAGAGTCCACAAGTAGCCATAATCACGCAAAACACACAAGACAGGCAATCATTCCAAGGAATCATCGTTAGGCACATCGTCCTCGGGTACCTGTTCTGGATCTTCTTCACCTGAGATGATAAAAAAGGGTGAGTCCTTATGAACTCAGCGAGGGGGAACGAGAAATAGGTTTTGAAACTCATTTTCCGGTTCAATCTTATGAAAACCCTTTTGCAAGCATGATGTGTATCACAAGCAAGTACATATCGTAATATAATAGTGAAGAACACAATTACCGATCTTTCCTCCCCGAGGTCCTCTAGGGACCAAGCGAGAGTACTTATACACATGGTAAAAAGGATACGGTGAGCTTTTGCTCTCAGATCAATTCCAGTATCAGTTGTTGCTGTCGAATTCAAATCATCCCCATAACACGCCAAGTGGGTGTACTCCGAATGTACCCCAAAATCCTACGCCCCAACTCTCCAAGGAAGTCTAGCCCCCAAGCGAGAGAAGGAATGGGACTATGGTAGTCACGGGTGCACCAGCAAGCCTGATGCCGCCCGGTGTGCGTGATCGCTACCATGCCGACAGGAAAGGTTGCAACCTTGTATGCAGTACACATTTATGACATTTAATATATCACATTAGGAGGACAACAAAGTAGGTTGCCTCTGGACAGTCATAAGATTGCACTTTGACAAGTAAACAAGCGAGGCATGGATAGACAAGTAATTTCACTTGAAAAGCTCATGGAGTTATATGAACATTAAACGGATAGCCATGTAATGCACATAAATCAAGTCATATAACTCAATTCAAAGTCTACGTAATCAAATAATAAGATTATATAACATGCAACAACAACTACGTGGGCTCGGATGCAAGAAAAGCCTATTTGTCAACATGCAATGAGCAAAATCACATTTAGGACTATAAGGGCATCTACAGGTAGCCTACTAAGCATATAATTCCACACAATGTCCAAATGATCAACACTTAGTAAGACTACCTAGTCATTAGGGTTTCCATTTCGTGCTTGCCCGTGTGATTAAACCTCAAGTCAACCCAAAATCATCCTCAAGCCATACATCAATTAATTCAAACATCCCCAAGTATTCAAAACAGTCCACACAACAACCCAAAGCCACAATCCCAAGCATTTAATTCAACAAGAGAAGTTACAACAATTTTACCAAGCATATAACTAAGTGAAATCTTTACTGGAATAGGCTGTTTTCTCACAATCATTAGGATAAGAAAACAATCTCCAAATCCAGTGAATAAGATTTCAAATTAAAGATTAAGAAGTGATCTAAAATCAGAAACAAACCTTGCATCATTTGGAGTTTGGGATCATTAGTTATAGCCGAAACAGTGAGGTAGCACAAAACTGTCCAGATTTGCACACATTTCCATAATTGACGTTTTTGAGGTCCTTAGGGTCAGTGTGAGCCTTGGTCCATTTCTGACAAAAATGTCCAGAACTGAAAAATCTAGCAGCATACCAAATTTCATGGATTTTGGACATCAGTTACTAAGTCAAATATGGTTCATTATACAATGTCAGTACATCTGCCAAAACCTGCTTCATTTTTCCAGATTTCCAGATTTGGACACATTTTAAAGATCTGCCATTTTCAGGACCTTAGAGTCAACATTAGCCTTGGCCTATTTCTTCGAAAAATGTTCAAAACTGGCAAAACGAGTCACCTACCAATTTTTATGCATTTTAAACAACATTTTCCTAGCCAAACGTACCTCGAAATAACTGGTCAGAGAGATGTCACATAATCCGACTTCACCTATCATCACTTTCAAGCCAAGATCTTGCCATGCATGGTTGTAAAAGCTTATGAACGAACATATAACTCAAGTACAGAAGCAAAGACATACATTTAAGAGCATGCATGTGGATTTTTGAAGGATTTTCAAAAGGTGTTAGCCCTCACCTTAGCAATCAACCAAGTAGATGCACAAAAACTTGTTGAAGCACAATCTTCTTCTTCTCCTTTGCCTAGCCGAGATTTCAACTAGATTTTCTCTATTTTTCCTAGCTTAGTGACCAAGCTCTTAGTACATGCATGTGGTTAGAACAAGAAGAAAAGAAATGGAAGCTTAGAAACTCACCTAGGGCCGAAATGAAGACTCTATGTGCTTCCATGCATCTTTGAGCTAGCTACTTGCTTTCCTTTGCTTGGGCTTGCTTTGAATAACCTTAGGATGATGAAGATGAGTTGTGAAGTGAAGAGAATCAGCCAAGGCCAAGAGAGAGAGAGAAAATGAGAGGGAGAGAGAGAAGATGAGAGGAAAAAAGGAAGAAATGACAAGGAATGACAAAGAGTGAAGTTTTGCATTGTTTCAAGCATATGGTCGGCCTTGGGCAGCTCCATTTTCAGCCTTTTTGTGTCTTCAAGGTGTAATTTAAAATTGCTAGCATTGGCATGGAAGAGTTGGTCGAGTATGGTGAAGAATTGAGGAGATTTTTGAGCAATTTTTTATGCATTTGTGTCATAGAATGTCATAGTATGTCTAGGATTATAAATAAATTATGCAATGCTAGATTAAATGCACATAGTGGTCGGCCAAAGCTAGCTTCAATTCTGAATTTTTGTCATCCTTGAGCATTATTTTAATTGTGTCTTGAAAGTGCAAAAAGAATAAGGAATAAAGAATAAGGAATGTCTAGCTTTTTGTGAAATTTTGTCTTCTAGTGGGTTGAATTAGTAATTTAATAATGGTTAGTGGATTTTGTAGGATTAATTAATAACCTAGTGCCTCATGTAAGATGCTTTCTTGATTAGCGTGAGGGCACGCTTTCCTAGGTCTAGGGCACGTAATACGAGGTAGGACACGAACTACGAAATGAATGCACGTTTTTCAAGTAAATGCACACAATCCTAAATGAATGCACGTAAACCAATACAAGGCACGTAATTCAATGCAATGCACGTAAATTGAGGTACGACTCTTAATCCTAGGTTAGGACACGCAATTCAAGGTCAAGGCACACAAAATGAGAAAACGCACGCAATTTGAAGTCGGGGCATGTAAGTCAAGGATTAGGGCACATAATTCTAGGTCAAGGCACGAATGACGAGGCATGTACGAAAACCAAGATAGGGCATGTAATCCAAGGTCAGTCATATCATTCTTGGTCTATGCCACACAAATCAAGGTAACATACGTTATTCGGGGTTGGACCTCACAGTTGCCAAGATACTTTATCCACCACATTTCTATTATCGAATCCCAGGGCACCTTGGGCAAGACAACTTCGCTACAAGTAGAGGCTAGGCCCGTAAACCGAGGGCATAGGGCTTGTGACTAGGTCTCCGTCGCTCCGGTGCCTAAAATTGTTGATCTGTAAGGAGTTACGTGGCGCACAGCATACCGTTGGAAAGCTCTCCGAGAGCTCTACGATGGGGGCAGCAAGCCTGCTTTGCTATGCCAGTTTTTGGGACCCAAAATTGAAGGTTTTTGTCTGTTTTGGGCCACTTTTCTTCTTATGCTCTGTTTTTTTGTCCCGGATCGTACGTCGTGAGCTGTTAAAAGGAAGACAACCTAACTCGCGGGACATTAGAGGGCCCTACAACGCGTCGATATCACGTATAGCAAGGATGCTGCGTTGTTGAAGTGGATGGGTTGTCGTTAAGCCCTTTGGGCCTTTTGAATGGGCCATATCTCTGGGCAGGGATTGTGAACCATTAACACATAAAGGATTTATGCCCTCAACATGACGTGTGCGATCATATTAACACTAATGCACCTGATCCCATCAGAACTACGAAGTGAAGCGTGCTTGGGTGAGAGTAGTACTAGGATGGGTGACCCCTTGGGAAGTCCCCGTGTTGCACCCCCCTTTTCAATTTTTTTTGCCCCGGTTAGGGTTGCCAAGATATTTTATCCACCACATTTCTATTACCGAATCCCACGGCATCTTAGGCAAGACAACTTGGCTTCACGTAAAGGCTGGGCTCGCAAACTGAGGGCGTAGGGCTTGTGACCAGATCTCCATCGCTTCGGTGCCCATAACTTTTGATCCGTAGGGAGTTACGCGGTGCACAGCATACTGTTGGAAAGCTCTCCGAGAGCTCTACGACGGGGGGCAGCAAGCCAGATTGGCTGTACCCATTTTTGGAGCCTAAAATTGAACGTTTTCATCAATTTTGGGCCACTTTTCATCTTTCGCTCTGTTTTTCCGTCCCAAATCGTACGTCGTGAGCTGTTAAAAGGGCGACAACTTAACTTGCGGGACATTATAGGGCCCTACAATGCATTGATATCACGTCTTGTGAGGATACTGCGTTGTTGAAGCGGATGGGTTGTCGTTAAGCCCATTGTGCCTTTTGAATCGGCCATCTCTCTGGGCCGGGAGTGTGAACCGTCAACACATAAAAGATTTGTGCACTCAACATGACGGGTGCGACCATACCAGCACTAATGCACCAGATCCCAACAGAACTTCGAAGTTAAGCGTGCTTGGGCGAGGGTAGTACTAGGATGGGTGACCCCCTCGGAAGTCCTTGTGTTGCACCCCCGTTTTCAATTTTTTTTGCCCCGGTTTGGGTTGCCAAAATACTTTATCCACCACATTTCTATTAACGAATCCCACAGCACCTTGGGCAAGACAACTTCGCTTCAAGTAGAGGCTGAGCTCGCAAACCGAGGGCGTAGGGCATGTGACGAGGTCTACGTCACTCCAGCGCCCATAACTTTTGATCCGTAAGGAGTTACGCGTCGCACAGCATACCGTTAGAAAGCTCTCCGAGAGCTCTACGACGGGAGCAGTAAGCCTGCTCTGCTGCGCTGGTTTTTGGATCCCAAAATTGAAAGTTTTCATATGTTTCGGGCCACTTTTCTTCTTTGGCTCTGTTTTTCCAACCCAGATCGTACGTCGTGAGCTGTTAAAAGGACGACAACCTAACTTGCGAGATATTACAAGGCCCTACCACGCATCGATATCACGTCTTACGAGGATGATGCGTTGTTGAAGCGAATGGGTTGTCGTTAAGCCCATTGGGCCATTTGAATGGGCCATCTCTCTAGGCTGGAACTGTGAACCGTCAACACATAAAGGATTTATGCCCTCAACATGACGAGTGTGATCATACTAGCGCTAATGCTCCGGATCCCAGCAGAACTGCGAAGTTAAGCGTGCTTGGGCGAGAGTAGTACTAGGATGGGTAACCCCCTAGGATGTCCTCGTGTTGCACCCCCTTTCCAATTTTTTTTGCCTCGTTTAGGGTTGCCAAGATACTTTATCCACCACATTTCTATTACCGAATCCCACTGTACCTTGGGCAAGACAACATCGCTTCAAGTAAAGGCTGGGCCAGCAAACCGAGGCGTAGGGCTTATGACTAGGTCTCTGTCGCTCTGGTGCCCATAACTTTTGATCCGCAAGGAGTTACACGGTGCACATCATATCATTGGAAAGTTCTCCGAGAGCTCTACGATGGGGGTTGCTAGCCTGCTCGGCTGCGCCAGTTTTTGGAGCACAAAATCGATCGTTTTCATCAGTTTTGGTCCACTTTTCTTCTTTTGCTATGTTTTTTCATCCAGGATCGTACGTCGTTAGCTGTTAAACGGACGACAACCTAACTCACGGGACTTTAGAAGTCCCTACAACTTGTCTATATCATGTCATGCGAGGATGCTGCGTTGTTGAAGCGGATGGGTTGTTGTTAAGCCCGTTGGGCCTTTTGAATGGGCCATCTCTCTAGGCTGGGACTCTGAACCGTCAACACATAAAGGATTAATGCCCTCAACATGACGGGTGCGATTATACCAGCACTAATGCATCAGATCCCATCAGAACTGCGAAGTTAAGCATGCTTGGGCGAGAGTAGTACTAGGATGGGTGACCCCATGGGAAGTCCTCGTGTTGCACCCCCTTTTCAATTTTTTTTCCCCCGGTTAGGGTTGCCAAGATACTTCATCCACCACAATTCTATTAGCGAATCACGGCAACTTGGGCAAGACAACTTCGCTTCACGTAGAGGCTGGGCCCGTAAACCGAGGGCGTAGGACTTGTGACCAGGTCTCCGTCACTCAGGTGCCCATAACTGTTGATCCGTAAGGAATTACGCGGAGCACAGCATACCGTTGGAAAGCTCTCCGAGAGCTCTACGACGGGGGCGGCTAGCTTGCACAGCTGCACCCATTTTTAGAGTTCAAAATTGAACCTTTTCATCAGTTTCGGGCTACTTTTCTTCTTTTGCTCTTTTTTTTTGTCCTGGATCGTACGTCTTGAGCTGTTAAAAGGACGACAACCTAACTCACGGGATATTACAGGGCCCTACCACGCGTCGATATCACGTCTTGTGAGGATGCTGCGTTATTGAAGTGGATAGGTTGTCGTTAAGCCCTTTGGGCCTTTTGAACGGGCTATCTCTCCGGCCAGGGAGTGTGAACCGTCAACACATAAAGGATTTATGCCCTCAACGTGACGGGTGCGATCATACCAGCACTAATGCACCGGATCCCATCAGAATTGTGAAGTTAAGCGTGCTTGGGCGAGAGTAGTACTAGGATGGGTGACCCCCTGGGAAGTACTCGCGTTGCACCCCACTTTTCAATTTTTTTTTCCCCAGTTAGGGTTGCCAAGAAACTTTATCCACCACATTTCTGTCACCAAATCCCATAGCACCTTGGGCAAGACAACTTCGCTTCACGTATAGGCTGGGCCTGTAAACCGAAGGCGTAGGGCTTGTGACCAGGTCTCCGTCCCTCCGGTGCCCATAACTTTTGATCCGTAAGGAGTTATGTGGCGCACATCATAACGTTGGAAAGCTCTCCGAGAGCTTTACGATGGGGGCAGCTAGTTTCCAAAGAAGCGCCCATTTTTGGAGCCGAAAATCGAACATTTTCATCAATTTTGGGACACTTTTCTTATTTTGCTCTATTTTTTCGTCTCGGATCGTACGTCGTGAGGAGTTAAAAAGATGACAACCTAACTCGTAGGACATTAGAGGGCCCTACAACGCGTCGATATCACGTCTTGCGAGGATGCTGTGTTATTTAAGAGAATGGGTTGTCGTTAAGCCCTTTGGGCCTTTTCAATGGGCTATCTCTCTAGGCTGGGACTGTGAATCGTCAACACATAAAGGATTTGTGCCCTCAACTTGACGAGTGCGATCATACGAGCACTAATGCACCGGATCCCATCAAAAGTCCGAAGTTAAACGTGCTTGGGCGAGAGTAGTACTAGGATGGGTGACCTCCTGGGAACTCCTCGTGCTGCACCCCCCTTTTCAATTTTTTTTGCCCCGGTTAGGGTTGCCAAGATACTTTATCCACCGTATTTCTATTACCGAAACCCACGGAACCTTGGGCAAGACAACTTCGCTTCAAGAAGAGGCTGGGCTTGCAAACTGAGGGTGTAGGGCTTGTGACTAGGTCTCCGTCACTCCGACGCCCATAAATTTTGATCCGTAAGGAGTTACGCAGCACACAGCATACCGTCATAAAGCTCTCCGAGAGCTCTACGACGGGGCAGCAAGCCTGCTTGGTTGCGCTTGTTTTTGGATCCTAAAATTGAACATTTTCAGAAGTTTCAGGCCACTTTTCTTCTTTTGCTCTGTTTTTTCATCCCAGATCGTAAGTCGTGAGTTGTTAAAAGGACGACAACCTAACTCGCGGGACATTAGAGGGCTCTACAACGCGTTGACATCACGTCCTGTGAGGATGTTGCATTGTTGAGTCGGATGGGTTGTCGTTAAGCCCATTGGGCCTTTTGAATGGGCTATCTCTTTGGGCTGGGACTGTGAACCGTCAACACATAAGGGATTTGTGCCCTCAACATGACGGGTGCGATCATACCTTCACTAATGCACCGTATCCCATCCGAACTCTGAAGTTAAGCGTGCTTAGGCAAGAGTAGTACTAGGATGGCTGACCCCCTGGGAAGTCCTCGTGTTGCACCCCCATTTTCAATTTTTTTTCCCCGGTTAGGCTTGCCAAGATACTTTATCCACCACATTTCTATTACCAAATCCCATGGCACCTTGGGCAAGACAACTTCGCTTCAAGTAAAGGTTGGGCCTGCAAACCGAGGGCATAGGGTTTTTGACCAGGTCTCCGTCGTTCCGGTGCCCATAACTTTTGATCAATATGGAGTTACGTGGTGCACAGCATATCGTTGGAAAGCTCTCTGAGAGCTCTATGACGGGGGCAGCTAGCCTGCTCAGCTGCGCCCAGTTTTGGATCCCAAAATCGAACGTTTTCATCAGTTTCAAGCCATTTTTCTTCTTTTGCTCTGTTTTTCCATCCCGGATCGTACGTCGTGAGCTGTTAAAAGTACCACAACCTGTCACGCTCGAACCCGGCCTATAAGGTTAGACTAGGGTGTGAACTAAACATTCAAGTAATATCACGTGCTTAGCTGTTTATGAAGATTTAACACCTAATGATTTAGTCTAAACTCCAAAGTTTTTCCAAAAAACCGGCAGCATAACGGCTGTAATTGGACTCTTTGGTTTGACCTAATTCTCTAAACGCCTCAATTATTCCAATCATTAATCCAATTCCATTAAGGACTCCTATTTGTCACCAACCGATTGGCCTACTAGTTTATCTTGGAAGTCTCGTTTGGTTAATAAGCCTAACATAATAACTATGTCCCGTTTATTTGTCAATTTCCTATTATGCAAGTACCTATTATCCTTTATTTTGCAAATGAGCACCTAAGTGAAATTAGATAGAATTAACTTAGTTGATTGTTCATCTAGTGGTTTGAATGCCTAAGATAACTACTAATTAAGAAAACAAAAGAAAACAACCAAATAAAAGTTCGTCCGGTTATAGATAGTTCAATCCCAGAATTAGACCCAAATTACAACGGGGTCATTTACATCAATAAAATGAATAGTTTGCAATCAAACGCAACATCCATATAGCAACCACTTTGAGGCAAAGCACAAAAGCACGTAGGGACAAGCAATCACTCCAAGGAATCATCGTTAGGCACATCATCCTTGGGTACCTATTCTTGATCTTCTTCACTTGAGATGATAAAAGAGGGTGAGTCCTTATGAACTCAGCGAGGAGGAACGAGAAATACGTTTTGAAACTCATTTTTGGGATATATGCTTCCTAATATCCTTTAGGGTATCCAAATAACGAGTGTATAAAATGACTTATTTTGCATAATCACAACTAAATCCGAGAGGCACCAAATTAATACCATGATTCTAAATATCACCGATATCCAACTTAGGACCTTTAGCAACGTTAGTCATCTAATGCATAATTCAATACCTTACACTTCTATTCGACCTAACATTTAGGTATAGTCTTCCGAACACGAGTTCTAGTTACGTAAATTTATCGATTCCAACGTCCTTATGTCTTGTTATACTAAAGAATCATCAACCTTGTTAAACTTAGTCTCCAGAGTTGCCTACATGTCTTGAGGTTATCCATTGTTAAGTTACTTGAACACACTATTCACGCCTTAATAATCTAACCCCTATCGTCTATTTTCACGAGTTCATCTCTTAATTTCTAGGTCACAATCTTACCATTGAGTGAACTTGAAACTCGTTAGCATACACCTTATTAGGTTCAACGATGCTTAATTCCAATCAAGTAAGGATTCAATCATATAATTAGTCTATTATACCATTTTAAGATATAAGAATTTGATTCAAAAGCAACTCTTAAGTCAAACTTCCATTACAAGCATGTGAACATATATATGCTACTCCACATGTCGAATAGGATATTCTTATATCTAAGGAAAGTTGTATGTCCTTAACATTTATTCTTGAACCACAATTAGGAGAATGGTTTAACAGAATCAAGAACTCTATAGCTATAAAATTGACAACTTAATCACTGGTATAGGTATTCTAAAAATAAGGAGATAACTTTACCTCAACAATTATACCTGTGCTACGCATTTTATATATATACATATCCAATAATACATATGATCCATCGTGTACCTGTAAAGATGCCAGAAATCTCTAACCGAGCCTTTTTGTTCGTCCTGCACAAATTCACTTCCCTGAAAGTTCTAATCGTAACTGTCTATGTGTGTAAACAGTCATTCACGGTAATATAACATGCACATGTATCAAGGAAGGAGTATAAAAGCATGCATGCATTATTGAGGTCACTAACGTGTCGGTGTGCATGACACATAATACATATGGTCCACAAAGGCACATGATACTCAATACTTAAAGCAATTAAAGCACATATTAACACATATAAACAAGATATCATAATTACCTTAGGGCTACTACCCATGGTCCGAGAGTTGAACCCGACTAACGCCTAGTTACTAAACTAGGCTCTAATACCATTCTTCTAAGGTGTCACGCCCCAACCCAGCCTATAAGGTTAGACTAGGGTGTGAACTAAACATTCAAGTAATATCACGTGCTTAGCTGTTTATGAAGATTTAACACCTAATGATTTAGTCTAAACTCCAAAGTATTTCGAAAAAACTGGCAGCATAACGGCTGTAATTGGGCTCTTTGGTTTGACCTAATTCTCTAAACACCTCAATTATTCCAATCATTAATCCAATTTCATTAAGGACTCCTATTTGTGACCAACCGATTTGCCTACTAGTTTATCTTGAAAGTCTCGTTTGGTTAATAAGCCTAACATGATAACTATGTCCCGTTTATTTGTCAATTTCCTATCATGCCAGTACCTATTATCCTTTAGTTTGAAAATGAGCACCTCAGTGAGATTAGATAGAATTAACTTAGTTAATTGTTCATCTAGTGGTTTGAATGCCTACGATAACTACTAATTAAGAAAACAAAAGCAAACAACCAAATAAAAGTTCATCCGGTTATAGATAGTACAATCCCAGAATTAGACCCAAATTACAACGGGATCATTTACATCAATAAAATGAATAGTTTGCAATCAAACGCAACATCCATATAGCACCCACTTTTAAGCAAACCACAAAAGCACGTAGGGACAGGCAATCACTCCAAGGAATCATCGTTAGGCACATCATTCTTGGGTCCCTGTTCTTGATCTTCTTCACCTGAGATGATAAAAGACGGTGAGTCCTTATGAACGCAGCGAGGGGGAACGAGAAATACGTTTTGAAACTCATTTTCCGGTTCAATTTATGAAAACTCTTTTTGAGAACATGTCACGTATTACAAATAATAAGGTACGCAATTATAAGAAACAAATCGAGTAACGGATACAAAGTAAGGGAACAGAAATACCAGTCTTTCCTCCCCGAGGTTCTCTAGGAACCAAGCGAGAGTACTTACATATAAGTACAGGAACAAGAATACCAGTCTTTCCTCCCCGAGGTTCTCTAGGAACCAAGCGAGAGTACTTATACACATAGTAAAAAGGATACGGTGAGCATTTGCTCTCAATATCAATTTCGATTCATTTGGTGCGGCCGACTTCAATAATCCCCTTATCGCTCCCAATTGGGTGTACTCCGGATGTACCCCAAAACCTACGACCCAACTCTCCAAGGGTGAATACCAAGCAAGAGAGGGAATTGGATCATGGTAGTCACGGTAGCACCGGCAAGCCCGATGCCGCCTGGCGGACATGAAATGCTACCATGCCACACGAAAGGTTGCAACCTTGTATGCGATGCACATTTATAACATTTAACATTTCACATTAGGAGGTCAACAAAGTAGGTTGCCTCCGAGCAAGTATATGATCACATTTTAACATATTGGCATATAAGGCATTGTAAGAACATATAATCATTTCATATATCAATTTGAAAGCAATTAAACTTTAACGGGCAGCCAAGTAATCATGTTCAAATAAACCATTGAATATCTTTTAACAATTCACATTAAGAGGACAACAAAGTAGGTTGCCTCCGAGCAATTTCAAGATCACATATTGCCAAGTAAACGAACGAGGCATGCTTGACATGAAATTTCACTTGTAGAACACATAGAGTCATATGAACATTAAACGGGCAGCCATGTAACACATGCAAGTCAAGCCATATAACTCATTTCGAAGTCCACGTAATCAAGTGATACGATTATTCAACATGCAATGACATCAATCATGGGTTCGGGTGCAAGAAAAGCTTATTTGTCAACATGCAATGGTCAAAATAACATTTGAAGTTATAAGACATTTACGGGCAGCCCACTAAGCATATAATTCCCACACAATGTCCAATTGATCAATACTTAGCAAAACTACCTAGTCATTACGGTTTCCATGTCATGTATATTCATGCAATTTGAGCCTCAACCCAACCCAAAGTCAATCTCACACCATGCATCATTTAATTCAACATCCTCAAACATTCAAAACAGTCCACGCAACATCCCATAGCTATAATCCCAAGCATTTAATTCAGCAAGAGCAGTCACAACAATTTTATCAGCGCAACATAAACTGCAACCCTTCCTGCACTAGGCTGTGTTCTCAGAATTAATCGGAAAAGCAAAAACTCTCCAAATTCAGTGAATAAAATGTCAAATTAAATCTTAAGAAGTTAACTAAAATCAGAAACAAACTTTGCATCAATTGGAGTTCGGGATCGTTAGATATAGCAGAAACAGTGGAATAGCACAAAACTGTCCAGATTTGCACACTTTTCAGAAATTGACGTTTTTGAGGTCCATAGGGTCAGTTTTAGCCTTGGTCCATTTCTGACAAAATTGTCCAGAACTGAAAAATCTAGCAGTACACCAAATTTCATGCATTTTTGACATCATTTACAAAGTCAAATATGGTTTGTTCCACAAGGTCAGTGCATCTGCCAAAACCTGCTTCAGTTTTCCAGATTTCCAGATTTGGTCACATTTTAAAGATTTTCCATTTTGTGGACCTTATAGTCAAAATTAGCTTCGGCCTATTTCTGGGAAAAATGTTCAAAACTGTCCAAACTAGTCACCTACCAATTTTCAAGCATTTTCAACATCATTTTCCTAGCTAAACTTACCTCGAACAGACTGGTCAGAGAGCTGTCAACAATTTCGACTTCACCTAGCATCATTTCCAAGCCAAGATCTTGCCATGCATGGTTGTTTAAGCTTATGAACGACCATATAGCTCAAGTACAGAAGCAAATACACACATCTATGAGCATGCATGTGAATTTTTGAAGAGTTTTCAAAAGGTTTTAACCCTCACCTTTGCAATCAACCCAAAAAATGCTCAAAACCTTGTTGAAGCTCAAATCTCTTCTTCTTCTTGCTTAGCCAAGATTCCAACTAGCTTTTCTCTATTTTTCCTAGCTTAGTGATCAATATCTTAGCACATGCATGAGGTTAGAACAAGAAGAAAAGAAATGGAAGCTTAAAAACTCACCAAGGCCGAAAATGGTGACTCAAAATGCTTGCATGTGTGTTTCTTGCATCCTAGCTTGCTTGGGTGAGTTTCTTTGCTTGTGGTTTGTCTTGATGCACCATAGGATGATGAAGATGAGCTAAGAGGTGGAGAGAACTCAGCAAAAACCGAAATGGAGAGAGAGAGTGAGAGGGAGAGAGAGAAAATGTGAGGAAAGTGAGAGAAATGAGAGAAAAATGAGGCTTTTGCAAAAGTTGATGCATATGTTGGCCTTGGGCATGGAAAAATTCAGATTTGTGTAATCTTTTGAATTGTTTTAACATGTGTGTAAGAGAATTTTGGGTATTTAGGGATTTTAGGTAGAACATAATATAGGCTATGTTTAGAGATTTCTGAGATTTTGTCTTTTAGTGAGTTTAAAATATAATATTTAGGTGTTAGTGGATTTTGTAGAGATTTGAATTAGGATTATAATATTGGTTAGTGGATTGTGTAGGATTATTTAATAGTCTAGTGCTTTGTGTAGGATTCTTTGTTGATTAGCATGTGGGCACGCTTTTCTAAGTTTAGGGTACGCACTACGAGACATGCACAGAAATCAATACATGGCACGAATCACGAGGTAGACACGAACTACGAGGTAAGGCACGTATTTCAAGGCTAATGCACGCAATCCTAAGTGAATGCACGTAAACCAATGCAAGGCACATAATTCAATGTAATGCACGCAAATCGCGGTACGACTCTTAAACATAGGTTAAGGTACGCAGTTCAAGGTTAGGGCACACAAAACGAGGTAACGCACATACATCGAGGTTAGGGCACGTATTTCTAGGTACTGCACGTGAGTCGGGGATTAGGGCACACTATTCTAGGTCAAGGAACATATGACGAGGTATGCACGAAAACCAAGACAGGATACGTAATCCAAGGTCGGCCATACAGTTTTGGGTCTAAGGCACGCAAATCAAGGTAACACACGTTATTCGGGGTCGGGCCTCACACAACCCAACTCGCGGGACATTAGAGGGCCCTACAACGCGTCGATATCACGTCTTGCGAGGATGTTGCGTTGTTGAAGTGGATAGGTTGTCGTTAAGCCCTTTGGGCCTTTTGAATGGGCCATCTCCCTGGGCAGGGACTGTGAACCGTCAACACATAAAGGATTTATGCCCTCAATATGACGGGTGCGATCATACCACCACTAATGCACCACATCCCATCAGAACTGTGAAGTTAAGCGTGCTTGGGTGAGAGAAGTACTAGGATGGGTGACCCCTTGAAAAATCCTCATGTTGCACCCCCCCTTTCAATTTTTTTTTGCCCCGGTTAGGGTTGCCAAGATACTTTATCCACCACATTTCTATCACCGAATCCCACGGTACCATGGGCAAGACAAGTTCGCTTCACGTAGAGTTTGGGCCCGCAAACCGAGGGCATAGGGCTTGTGACCTGGTCTCCGTTGCTTCGGTGCCCATAACTTTTGATCCGTAAGGAGTTACGTGACACACAGTATACCATTGGAAAGCTCTCTGAGAGCTCTACGATGGGGGTAGCTATCTTGCTCTGCTGCATTCATTTTTGGAGTCCAAAATTGAACGTTTTCATTTGTTTTGGGCCACTTTTATTCTTCTGCTCTGTTTTTTCATCCCGGATCGTACGTCGTGAGCTGTTAAAAGGACGACAACCTAACTCACAGAATATTACAAGGCCATACCACGCGTCGATATCACGTCTTACGAGGATGCTGCGTTGTTGAAGCGAATGGGTTGTCATTAAGCCCATTAGGCAATTTGAATGGGCCATCTCTCTGGGCTGGGACTGTGAGCTGTCAACACATAAAGGAATTGTGCCCTCAACATGACGGGTGCGATCATACCAGTACTAATATACCAGATCACATCAGAACTCCGAAGTTAAGCGTGCTTGGGCGAGAGTAGTACTTGCATAGGTGACCCTCTGGGAAGTCCTCATGCTGCACCCCGCTTTTCAATTTTTTCCCCCGGTTAGCGTTGCCAAGATACTTTATCTACCAGATTTCTATTACCGAATCCCATGGCACCTTGGGTAAGACAACTTCGTTTCACGTAGAGGCTGGGCCTGCAAACCGAGGGCGTAAGGCTTGTGACCAGGTCTTCGTCGCTCCGGTGCCCATAACTTTTGATCCGTAAGGAGTTACGTGGCGCACAGCATAGCGTTGGAAAGCTCTCCGAGAGCTCTACGATGGGGGCAGCTAGCTTGCTATGCATCACCCATTTTTGGAGCCCAAAATCGAACGTTTCCATCAGTTTCATGTAACTTTTCTTCTTTTGCTCTGTTTTTCCATCCCGGATCGTACGTCGTGAGCTATTAAAAGACCCACAACCCAACTCGCGGGACATTAGAGGGCCCTACAACACGTCGATATCACGTCTTGCGAGGATGCTGCGTTTTTGAAGTGGATGGGTTGTCGTTAAGCCCTTTGGGCCTTTTGAATTAGCCATCTCTCTGGGCAGGGACTGTGAACCGTCAACACATAAAGGATTTATGCCCTCAACATGACGAGTGCGATCATACCAGCATTAATGCACCGGGTCCCATAAGAACTGCGAAGTTAAGCGTGCTTGGGCGAGAGTAGTACTAGGATGGGTGACCCCTCGAAAAGTCCTCGTGTTGCACCCCCTTTTCAATTTTTTTTCCTCGGTTAGGGTTGCCAAGATACTTTATCTACCACATTTCTATCACCGAATCCCATGGCACCATGGGCAAGACAAGTTCGCTTCAGGTAAAGGCTGGGCTCGCAAACCGAGGGTGGTGGGCTTGTGACCAGGTCTCTGTCGCTCCGGTGCCCATAACTTTTGATCCGTAAGGAGTTATGCGACGCACAGCATACCATTCGAAAGCTCTCCGAGAGCTCTATGACGGGGGGAGCTAGTTTGCTCGGCTGCATTCATTTTTGGAGCCCAAAATTGAATGGTTTCATCAATTTTGGGCCACTTTTCTTCTTTTGCTATGTTTTTCCGTCCCGGATCGTACGTCGTGAGCTGTTAAAAGGACGACAACCTAACTCACGGGATATTACAAGGCCATACCACGCGTCGATATGACGTCTTACGAGGATGCTACGTTGTTGAAGCCGATGGATTGTCGTTAAGACCATTAGGCGATTTGAATGGGCCATCACTCTGTGCTAGGACTGTGAGCCACCAACACATAACGGAATTGTGCCCTCAACATGACGGGTGCGATCATACCAGCACTAATGCACAGGATCACATCAGAACTCTGAAGTTAAGCGTGTTTGGGTGAGAGTCCTCTGGGAAGTCCTCGTGTCGCACACCGCTTTTCAATTTTTTTTTGCATCGGTTAGGGTTGCCAAGATACTTTATCCACCACATTTCTATTACCGAATCCCACGGTACCTTGGGTAAGACAACTTCATTTCACATAGAGGCTGGGCTCGCAAACCGAGGGTGGTGGGCTTGTGACCAGGTCTCTGTCGCTCCGGTGCCCATAACTTTTGATCCGTAAGGAGTTATGCGACGCACAGCATACCATTCGAAAGCTCTCCGAGAGCTCTATGACGGGCACTGCATGTGTGCTTTTGCTGCGCCCATTTTTGCATCCCAAAATTGAACGTTTTCATCTGTTTTGGGCCATTTTTCTTCTTTTGCTCTATTTTTTTTATCCCGGATCGTACATCCTGAGCTGTTAAAAGGACGACAACCTAGCACGCGGGACATTAGAGGGCCCTACAATGTGTCGATATCATGTCTTGCGAAAATGCTGCGTTGTTAAAGTGGATGGGTTGTCGTTAAGCCCTTTGGGCCTTTTGAATGGGCCATCTCTTTGGGCAGGGACTGTGAACCGTCAACACATAAAAGATTTATGCCCTCAACATGACGGGTGCGATCATACCAGCGCTAATGCACTGGATCCCATCAGAACTACGAAGTTAAGCATGCTTGGGTGAGTGTAGTACTAGGATGGGTGACCCCCTGCGAAGTCCTCGTGTTGCACCCCGCTTTTCAATTTTTTTTGCCCCGGTTAGGGTTGCCAAGATACTTTATCCACCACATTTCTATTACCGAATCCCACGACACCTTTGACAAGACAACTTCGCTTGAAGTCGAGGCTAGGCCCGCAACCCGAGGGGTAGGGCTTGTGACCAGGTCCCCTTCGCTCTGGTGCCTATAGCTTTTGATCCTTAAGGAAGTATGCAGCGCACTGCATACCGTTGGAAAGCTCTCCGAGAGCTCTACGACGGGGACTGCAAGCCTGCGCTACTGCGCACGTTTTTGGATCCCAAAATTGAACGTTTTCATCAGTTTCGGGCCACTTTTCTTCTTTTGCTCTTTTTTTCCGTCGCGGATCGTACGTCGTGAGCTATTAAAAGGACGACAACCTAACACGCAGGACATTAGAGGGCCCTACAACACGTCGATATCACACCTTGCGAGGATGCTGCATTGTTGAAGGGGATGGGTTGTCGTTAAGCCCTTTGGGCCTTTTCAATGGGCTATCTCTTTGGGCAGGGACTGTTAACCGTCAACACATAAAGGATTTATGCACTCAACATGACGGGAGCGATCATACCAGTACTAATGCACCGGATCCCATCAGAATTGCGAAGTTAAGCGTGCTTGCATGAGAGTAGTACTCGGATGGGTGAACCCCTAGGAAGTCCTCGTGTTGTACACCCATTTTCAATTTTTTTTGCCTCGGTTAGGGTTGCCTAGATACTTTATCCACCATATTTCTATTACCGAATCCCACGGCACCTTGGGCAAGACAACTTCGCTTCAAGTAGATGCTGGGCCCGCAAACCGTAGGCGTAGGGCTTGTGACCAGGTCTCTGTCGCTCAGACGCCCATAACTTTTGATCTGTAAGGAGTTACGCGGCACACAGCATACCGTTGGAAAGCCCTCCGAGAGCTCAACGACGGAGGCAGCAAGCCTACTCGGCTGCACTCATTTTTGGATACCAAAATTGAACGTTTTCATCAGTTTCGGACTACTTTTCTTCATGTGCTCTGTTTTTTCTTCCTGGATCGTACGTCGTGAGTTGTTAAAAGGATGACAACCTAACTCGCGGGACATTAGAGGGCCCTACAACGTGTCGATATCACGTCTTGTGAGGATGCTGCGTTGTTGAAGGGGATGGGTTGTCGTTAAGCCCTTTGGGCCGTTTGAATGGGCCATCTCTTTGGGCAGGGACTATGAACCGTCAACTCAAAAAGGATTTATGGCCTCAACATGACGGGTGTGATCATACCAGCACTAATGCACCAGATCTCATCAGAACTGCGAAGTTAAGCGTACTTGGGCGAGAGTAGTACTAGGATGGGTGACCCCCTGGGAAGTCCCCGTGTTGCAACCCCCTTTTCATTTTTTTTTGCCCCAGTTAGTGTTGTCAAGATACTTTATCCATCACATTTCTATTACCGACTCCCACAGTATCTTGGGCAAGACAACTTTGCTTCGCGTAGAGGCTTGGCCAGCAAACCGAGGGCGTGGGGCGTGTGACCAGGTCTCCGTCGCTCCGGTGCCCATAACTTTTGATCCCTAAGGAGTTACGCGGCGTACAACATACCGTTGGAAAAGTCTCCGAGAGCTTTACGACGGGGGCAGAAAGCCTACTCGACTGTGCCAATTTTTGGAGCCCAAAATCGTTCATTTTCATTAGTTTCGGGCCACTTTTCTTCTTTTGCTCTATTTTTCCATCCCGGATCGTACGTCGTGAGTTGTTAAAAGGACTACAACATAACTCACAGGACATTATAGGGCCCTACAACGCGTCGATATGACGTATTACGAGGATGCTGCATTGTTGAAGTGGATGGGTTGTCGTTAAGCCCATTGGGCCTTTTGAATGGGCCATCTCTCTGGGCTGGGACTGTGAACCATCAACACATAGAGGATTTGTGCCCTCAACATGACAGGTGTGATCAAACTAGCACTAATGCACCGGATCCCATCAGAACTGCGAAGTTAAGCGTGCTTGGGCATGAGTAGTACTTGGATGGGTAACCCCCTGGGAAGTCCTCTTGTTGCACCCCCCTTTTCAATTTTTTTTACCCCGGTTAGGGTTGCCAAGATACTTTATCTACCTCATTTCTATTACCGAATCCAACGGCACCTTGGGCAACACAACTTCACTTCAAGTAGAGGCTTGGACCGCAAACCGAGGGTGTAGGGCTTGTAACCAGGTCTCCGTCGCTCCGGCGCCCATAACTTTTGATCCGTAAGGAGTTACGCAGCGCACAGTATACCGTTGGAAAGCTCTCCAAAAGCTCTACGATGGGGGCAGCTAGCTTGCTCGACTGCGCCCTTTTTGGATTCCAAAATTGAATGTTTTCATCTGTTTCGGGCCACTTTTATTCTTTTGCTATATTTTTTTGTCCCTGATCGTACGTCGGGAGCTATTAAAAGGACGACAACGTAACTCGCAAGACATTGGAGGGCCCTACAACGAGTCTATATCTCGTGTTGTGAGGATGCTGCGTTGTTGAAGTGGATAGGTAGTCGTTAAGCCATTTTGGCCTTTTGAATGGGCCATCTCTCAGGGTTGGGATTGTGAACCGTCAACACATAAAGGATTTATGCCCTCAACATAAAGGGTGCGATCATACCAGCACTAATACACTGGATCCCATTTGCTTGGGCGAGAGTAGTACTAGGATGGGTGACCCCTTGTGAAGTCCTCGTGTTGCACCTCCCTTTTTCAATTTTTTTTTGGCCAGGTTAGGGTTGCCAAGATACTTTATCCACTACATTTCTATTACCGAATCCCACGGTACCTTGGGCAAGACAATTTCACTTCACGTAGATGCTGGGCCCACAAACCGAGGGCGTTGGGTTTGTGACCAGGTATCCGTCGCTCCAGTGCCCATAACTTTTGATCCGCAAAGAGTTACGTGGGGCACAACATACCGTTGGAAATCTGTTCGAAAGCTCTACGACGGGGGCAGCTAGCCTGCTTGGCTATGCCCATTGTTGGAGCCTAAAATCAAATGTTTTCATCAGTTTCGGGCCACTTTTCTTCTATTGCTCTGTTTTTTCATCTCGGATCGTTCGTCATGATCTGTTAAAAGGACAACAACCTAACTCGCTGGACATTGGAGGGCCCTACAACGCGTCGATATCTTGTCTTGTGAGGATGCTGCGTTGTTAAAGTGGATGGGTTGTCGTTAAGCCCTTTGGGCCTTTTGAATGGGCCATCTCTCTAGGCTGGGACTGTGAGCCGTCAACACATAAAGGAATTGTGCCCTCAACAATGCGGGTGCGATCATACCAACACTAATGCACCAGATCCTATCAGAACTCTGAAATTAATCGTGCTTGGGCGAGAGTAGTACTAGGATGGGTGACCCCTTGGGAAGTCCTCATGTTGCACCCCCCGTTTTCAATTTTTTTTGCCCCGGTTAGGGTTGCCAAGATACTTTATCCACCACATTTCTATTACCGAATCCCACGGCACCTTGGGCAAGACAACTTTGCTACACGTAGAGGCTGGGCTCTTAAACCGAGGGCGTAGGGCTTGTGACCAGGTCTCCGTCGCTCCGGTGCCTATAACTTTTGATCCGTAAGGAGTTACTCGTCGCACAGCATACCGTTGGAAAGCTCTCCGAGAGCTCAACGACGAGGGCTATAAGCTTGCTCGGCTGCGCCCATTTTTGGAGCCCAAAATCGAATGTTTACATCAGTTTCGGACCACTTTTCTTCTTTTGCTCAGTTTTTTCGCCCCGGATCGTACATCGTGAGCTGTTAAAAGGACGACAACCTAACTCGCGGGACATTAGAGGGCCCTACAACTCGTCGATATCACGTCTTGTGAGGATGCTGCGTTTTTAAAGTGGACAGGTAGTCGTTAAGCCCTTTGGGCCTTTTGAATGGGCCATCTCTCTGGGCTGGGACTGTTAACCGTCAACACATAAAGTATTTATGCCCTCAACATGACTCGTGCGATCATACCAGCACTAATGCACCGAATCCCATAGGAACTGCGAAGTTAAGCGTGCTTGGGCGAGAGTGGCACTAGGATGGGTGACCCCTTGGGATGTGATCAGGTCTCTGTCGCTCTGGCGCCCATAACTTTTGATTCGTAAGGAGTTACGTGGTGCACAGCATACCGTTGGAAAGTTCTCCGAGAGCTCTACGACGGGAGCTGCTAGCCTGCTCGGCTGCGCCCATTTTTTGAGCCCAAAATCGAACGACAACCTAACTCGCGGGACATTAGAGGGCCCTACAACGCGTCGATATCATGTCATACGAGGATGCTGCATTGTTGAAGCGGATTGGTTGTCGTTAAGCCCGTTGGGCCTTTTGAATAGGCCATCTCTCTAGGCTGGGACTGTGAACCGTCAACACATAAAGGTTACGCGGCGCACAGCATACCGTTGGAAAGCTCTCCGAGAGCTCTACGACAGGGGGTAGCTAGCCTGCTCGACTGTGCCCATTTTTGGAGCCCAAAATGGAACGTTTTCATCAGTTTCGGGGCATATTTCTTCTTTTGCTCTGTTTTTCGATCCCGGTGCGTACGTTGTGAGCTGTTAAAACGATGACAACCTGACTCGCGGGATATTAGGGGGCCCTACAACGCGTCGATATCACGTTTTGCGAGGATGCTGCGTTATTGAAGGGGATGGGTTATCGTTAACCCATTGGGCCTTTTGCATAGCCCAACTCTCTTGGCAGGGACTGTGAACCATCAACACATAAAGGATTTGTGCCCTCAACATGACGGGTGCGATCATACCAGCACTAATGTACCAAATTCCATAAGAACTCTAAAGTTGAGCATGCTTGGGCGCAAGTAGTACTAGGATGAGTGACCCCTTCGGAAGTCCTCTTGTTGCACCCCATTTTTCAATTTTTTTTGCCCCGATTAGGCTTGCCAAGATGCTTTATCGACCAAATTTCTATTTTCGAATCCCACGGCACCTTGGGCAAGAAAACTTCGCTACACGTAAAGGCTGGGCCCATAAACCAAAGGCGTAGGGATTGTGACCAGGTCTCCGTCGCTCCGGTGCCCATAACATTTGATTTGTAAGGAGTTTCGCGACGCACAGCATACCATTGGAAAGCTCTCCAAGAGCTCTACGACGTGGGCCGCTAGCCTGCTCGACTGCGCCCATTTTTGGATCCCAAAATCAAACGTTTTCATCAATTTCGGGACACTTTTCTTCTTTTGCTCTATTTTTTCATCCTGGATCGTACGTCGTGAGCTGTTAAATGGACGACAACCTAACTTGCGGGACACTACAGGGCTCTACCGTGCATTAATATCACGTCTTACGAGGATGCTGCATTGTTGAAGTGGATGGGTTATCGTTAAGGCCATTGGGCCATTTGGGTAGGCCATTTCTCTAGGCTGGGACTGTGAACCGTCAACACATAAAGGATTTATGCCCTCAACCTGACGGGTGTGATCATACCAGCACTAATGCACCGGATAACATCAGAACTATGAAGTTAAGCGTGCTTGGGCGAGAGTAGTACTAGGATGGGTGACCCCTTGGGAAGTCCTTGTGTTGCACCCCCCTTTTCAAATTTTTTTACCCCAGTTAGGGTTGCCAAAAACTTTATCCACCACATTATTATCACTGAATCGCACAGCACCTTAGGCAAGACAACTTCGCTTCACATAGAGGTTGTGCCTGTAAACCGAAGGCATAGGGCTTGTGACTAGGTCTCCGTCACTCCGGTGCCCATAACTTTTGATCGGTAAGGAGTTACGTGGCGCACAGTATACCGTTGGAAAGCTATCCGAGAGCTCTACGACAAGGGCAGCCAGCTTGCTCAGCTGCGCCCATTTTTGAAGCCTAAAATCGAACGTTTTCATCAGTTTCGGGACATTTTTCTTCTTTTGCTCTATTTTTTTGTCCTGGATCGTACGTCGCGAGGTGTTAAAAGGACGACAACATAACTCACGAGACATTAGAGGGCCCTACAACGCTTCGATATCACTTCTTGCGAGGATGCTGTGTTGTTGAAGAGGATTGGTTGTCGTTAAGTACATTGGAACTTTTCAATGGGCCATCTATCTGGGCTGGGACTGTGAACTATCAACACATAAAAGATTTGTGCCCTCAACATGACGAGTGCGATCATACCAGCACTAATCGAACGTTTTCTTCAGTTTCGGGCAACTTTTCTGCTTTTGCTCTGTTTTTATGTCCCAGATCGTACGTCGTGAGTTGTTAAAAGGACGACAACCTTACTCGCGGGACATTAGAGGGCCTTAGAATGCGTCGATATCACGTCTTTCGAGGATGCAGCGTTGTTGAAGCAGATGGGTTATCGTTAAGCCCATTGGGCCTTCTGAATGGGCCATCTCTCTAGGCTGGACTATGAACCGTTAACACATAAAGGAATTGTGCCCTCAACATGACGGATGCGATCATACCAGCAATAATGCACTGGATCCCATCAGAACTCCGAAGTTAAGCCTGCTTGGGCGAGAGTAGTACTACGATGGGTGACCCCCTGGGAAGTCCTCGCGTTGCACCGCACCTTTTCAATTTTTTTTGCCCCGGTTAGGGTTGCCAAGATACTTTATCCACCGCATTTCTATTACCAAATCCAACAGCACCTTGGGCAAGACAACTTCACTTCAAGTAGAGGCTGGGTGTGAGGCCCGACCTTGATTTGCGTGCGATACCTCGTTTCGTGTGCCCTAACCTAGATTTGCTTACCTTGACCTAGGTTTGAGAATTGTGTTCGTTTTATGTGCCATGCATTGAATTATGTGCATTCATTTAGGGTTACGTGCATTTACTTGAAAAACGTGCGTTCGTCTCGTAGTTCGTGTACTACCTCATAGTGCGTGCCCTAGACCTAGAAAAGTGTGCCCTCACGCTAATCAAGAAAGCATCTTACACAAAGTACTAGGCTATTAAATAATCCTACAAACTCTACTATCAATATTATAATCCTAATTCAACTCACTAGAAGACAAAAATTCACTAAACACTAAACATTCTTCATTCCTTATTCCTTATTCTTTTTGCACTTCCAACACACAATTAAATAATACTCCAATAGTTGACATAAATTCAGAATTTGTATAGCCTTGGCCGAGCACTAGGAGGTGTCTTTGCATGCATGCTAAATTCAAATTGATTCAAGACAAGTCATGACACAAAAACACTTATCAATGCTTAAAATATTGCTCAATACCACCTCAATTTCTTCACCTTGCTCGACCAAACAACCTTTGCCCATGCTAGCAATTTAAAATCACACCTTGAAGACACAAAAATCTGAATCATCAAGCTCAAGGTCGACATGCTCATCAAAGTTGCAAAGGCCTTCATTTTTTTTTTCATTTCCTCTTTCTTCCTCAATCTTCTTTCTCTCCCTCTCATTCTTCTCTCTCTCTCTCTCGGCCCTAGCTGAACATTGTTGCCTCCATAGCTCATCTTCATCACACCATAGTTGATCAAGGCAAGCAACAAGCAAAAGGCTCAACCAAACTAGCTAGGATGCGAAAATCACACATGCATGCTCCTTGAGTCTTCATTTCGGCCCTAGGTGAGTTACTAAGCTTCCATTTCTTTTCTTCTTGTTCTAACCTCATGCATGTACTAAGAGCTTGGTCACTAAGCTAGGAAAAATAGAGAAAACCAAGTTGGAATTTCGGCTAAGAAGAAGAAGAAGAAGTTGTACTTCAACTAGTTTTTGTGCATCTTCTTGGTTGATTGCTAAGGTGAGGGCTAAAACCTTTTGAAAATCCTTCAAAAATCCACATGCATGCTCATAAATGTATGTATTTGCTTCTGTACTTGAGTTATATGTTCGTTCATAAGCTTTTACAACCATACATGGCAAGATCTTGGCTTGAAAGTGATGATAGGTGAAGTCGGATTATGTGACAGCTCTCTGACCAGTTGTTTCGAGGTAAGTTTGTCTAGGAAACTATTGTTGAAAATGCATGAAAATTGGTCGGTGACTAGTTTTGCCAGTTTTGAACATTTTTCGCAGAAATAGACCAAAGCTGATTTTAACTCTAAGATCCGTAAAATTGCAAATCTTTGAAATGTGTCCAAATCTAGAAATCTGGAAAAAAATGAAGCAGGTTTTGGCAGATGCACTGACCTTGTAGAACAAACCTTATTTGACTTAGTAAATGATGTCCAAAATGCATGAAATTCGGTCTACTGATAGATTTTTCAGTTCTGGAAATTTTTGGAAGAAATGGACCAAGGCTAAATCTGACCCTAAGGACCTCAAAAACGTCAATTGTGGAAATGTTTGCAAATCTGGACAGTTTTGTGCTATCTCACGGTTTCGGCTATAACTAATGATCCCGAACTCCAAATGATGCAAGGTTTGTTTCTGATTATATTTCACTTCTTAAGTTTTAATTTGACATCTTATTCACTGGAATTGGATATTGTTTTCTTATCTTAATGATTGTGAGAAAACAGCCTATTGCAGTAAGGATTTCACTTATTTATATGCTTGGTAAAATTGTTGTAACTTATCTTGTTGAATAAAATGCTTGAGATTGTGGCTTTGGGTTGTTGTGTGGATTGTTTTGAATACTTGGGGATGTTTGAATTAATTGATGTATGGCTTGAGGATGATTTTGGGTTGACTTGAGGTTTAATCACACGGGTAAGCACGAAATGGAAACCCTAATGACTAGGTAGTCTTACTAAGTGTTGATCATTTGGACATTGTGTGGAATTATATGCTTAGTAGGCTGCCCGTAGATGCCCTTATAGTCCTAAATGTGATTTTGATCATTGCATGTTGACAAATAGGCTTTTCTTGCATCCGAGCCCACGTAGATGTTGTTGCATGTTATATAATCTTATTATTTGATTACGTGGACTTTGAATTGAGTTATATGACTTGATTTATGTGCGTTACATGGCTGTCCGTTTAATGTTCATATAACTCCATGAGCTTTTTAAGTGAAATTACCTGCCTATCCATGCCTCGCTTGTTTACTTGTCAATGTGCAATCTTATGACTGTCCGGAGGTAACCTACTTTGTTGTCCTCCTAATGTGATATTGTAAATGTCATAATTGTGCATTGCATGCAAGGTTGCAACCTTTCATGTCGGCATGGTAGCGATCACGCACATCGGGCGGTATCGGGCTTACCGGTGTACCCGTGACTACCATGGTCCCATTACCTCTCTCGCTTGGGGGCTAGACTTCCTCAGAGAGTTGGGTCGTAGGATTTTGGGGTACATCCGGAGTACACCAACTTGGCGTGTTATGGGGATGATTTGTAGTCGGCTGCAACAATTGCTACTGGAATTGATCTGAGAGCAAAAGCTCACCGTATCCTTTTTACCATGTGTATAAGTACTCTTGCTTGGTCCCTAGAGGACCTCGGGGATGAAAGACCGGTAATTGCGTTCTTTACTATTATATTACGATATGTACTTGCTTGTGATACACATCATGCTTGCAAAAGGGTTTTCATAAGATTGAATCGGAAAATGAGTTTCAAAACCTATTTCTCGTTTTCCCTCGCTGAGTTCATAAGGACTCACATTCTTTTATTATCTCATGTGAAGAAAATCCATAACAGGTACCCGAGGACGGTGTGCCTAACGATGAATCCGTGGAGTGATTGCCTGTCTTGTGTGGTTTGCGTGATTGTGGCTACTTGTGAACTCTATGCTACTTGAAGACTATTTCCTTTATGTTGCTTGTTATTTGTAATGTAAAAGACACCCGTTATAATTTGGGGTCTAATTTTGGTTTGTACTGATATTAACTAGACAGACACTAGACACCACTATGATCATTTCCTATTATTACCGCTAGTATCTATCATAGGTTATGACGTATTAATTAAGGACTAAGTAAATGAACCTATCCAATCTTAAACAGGTACTCGCTATTAAGCTAAGATCAACAGGTACTTTTGTAACGAGGATAAACAAACAAACGAGACATAGTATCATGCTAGGTTATAAATCAAAAGAGACATCGAGATAACCAATAGGCATTTCAATTGATGTTGAATAGTAATCCTAGTTGGAAATGAAACTTGAGATTAGAAAATTTTGAGGCATTTAGAGAATTAGGTCAAACCAAAGAGTCCATTTACAGCCGTTATGCTGCCGGTTTTCTGGAAAAATCTTGGAGTTTAGGCCAAAACATTAAGTGTTAAATCTTCATAAATGATTAAGTAAGTGATATGACCTGAATGTTTAGATCACACCCTAGTCTAAACTTATAGGACGGGTTGGGGCGTGACACCTTAGAACTAGAATGGTATCAGAGCTTAGATTACTTAAGCCAGGTTTAATTCTCGGACCGTGGGTAGAGCGTAAGATAATTAGGATGACTTGTTTATGTGTTATTGTGTGATAATATTAAATGTACCTTCTATGTTTTATGTGTTTAAGTGATTAACATGCCTTAGTTGTTTCTAGAATTGTATCTATATTATGTTGCATATCTTATGCATTAAATTCTTAATTGTCATATTTCAATAAATTGTGCATCGTAATATGTGCCTATAGATGGCTAGCCCTAGTACCCGTACTACTAATAGGAGCGGTGAACCTCAAGAGACCGGAGATGCTTATCAAACTAATCCTGGTATAGCTATGTTTAATATGATGGCAAATGCCATGGATCGTGTATCACGAGTGATGGAGCGTCAAGACGCACGTGAGAACAACAACAACATCAACAAGAGGAATGAGGGTAACCATGGGAGACATAGTAGAATGAGGGAGTTCCTTGACTTTCGCCCGTCCAAATTCCACGGGGAAGCTGATGATGAGAGAGCTGAGGCTTGGTTGTCCGAGATCGAGAAGATTTTCAGGCCACTTGATTATACTGATGAAGAAAAGGTAGAGTTTGCGGTGTTTCTGTTGCACGGGGATACTGAACATTGGTGGCACACTGTGGAGGCACTATGGGAAACTGATCAGACATTTCGCTTGTGGGGTAATTTCGTTAAGGCATTTAAGGATAAATATGCACCTGTAGTCTCCAGGTAGAGGCGGGCTGAGGAGTTCATGCACTTGACCTAGGGTAACATGACGGTGGCCCAATATGAGGCTTGTTTTGACCGACTGTCCCGTTATGCTCAATATATGGTTAGTACTCCAGAGGCGAAGATGTGGAAATTTACTACTGGATTGAGGCCAGAGATTTAGGACCAGTTGGCTTCTCATGACTTCGATACCTTTTCTGCTCTCTTTGATGCTGCCTCTCGAGTTGAGAAAAGGAAACTAGATGGAGCCGGTTCGAGTCAGCAGAACAAGAAACCATACCAGCCTCCAGGTCAGCAGAGGAAATTTCAGAGTCAGAGTCGTAGTCAAGGCCAGAGCCAGAACAGACCAGTGAATAACCGTGGCCCACGAAAGCGCCGTCAGCCTCTTCCGCCCTCGGATCTACAAGTAGTTCACCTGCTACCCAGTCCGTCAGCTATTCTTACTATGACAGGAAGGGGCATACCGAGGCCCAGTGTTGGAGGAAGTCAGGACGATGTATGAGATATGGCAATGATCAGCATCAGATCAAGGATTGCCCTAAACGGCAGGCGGAGCAGAATCAGGGTAAACTAGTCGGTAGAGGCAAGACTCCAGTTCCTAGAGTCTAGGCTCGAGCCTATGCTATTGAGTGCGAGGAGATTCCAGATGAGACCGCTGTTGTTGAAGGTACATTCTTCATACTGAATCAACCTGTTAGGGTGTTAATTGATCCGGGTGCTACTCATTCATTTATTACTCCCTTATGTGTGGAACGTGTGAAACTGAAAGTTGTATGTTTGCCATACGAAGTAGAAGTTGGTACTCCAATGGGTTCTAAACTTTTACTAGCTCAGCTTGTAAAGCATGTAAAATCCAAATTAAGGATAGGGAATTCTCAGCCAATCTTATTGTATTACCTTTTCGAGAATATGAGGTCATTTTAGGGATGGACTGGCTGGCAAAACATCATGTCCAACTAGATTGCCGGGCAAAGATTATAACGTTCTGGGTACCTGGTTAATCAATACTAGAGGTAATGGGTCGAAGAGATTTCACCGGGAGTTCCATCATTTCATCTACAAAAGCAGTGAAGTCCTTGAGAAAAGGGTGCAGCGGATACTTAGCTTACCTTATCAACAAGCCGTCGGACAAAGCTAAGTTGGAGGAGATGCCTGTGATCAAAGACTATGCGGATGTGTTTCCAGAAGAATTGCCCGGTTTACCCCCAAATCGAGAAATTGAGTTTGTTATAGAGTTATTGCCTGGCGCCCAGCCGATATCTAAAGCTCCCTATCGTATGGCACCGGCCGAGCTCCAAGAATTGAAGGACCAATTGCAAGGATTGTTGAAGAAGGGGTTTGTTCAACCAAGTTCTTCACCGTGGGGTGCACCAGTTCTATTTGTAAAGAAGAAAGATGGAACGTTGAGGCTATGCATTAATTACCGAGGACTGAACCAAGTGACTGTCAAGAATAAATACCCACTTCCACTAATCGACGAGTTATTTGATCAACTGCAAAGAGCCAAAGTGTATTCGAAACTCGACTTGAGGCAAGGGTATTATCAGTTGCAGATCAAAAAGGAGGATGTGCCTAAAACGGCTTTTAGGACGAGATATGGGCATTATGAATATGTGGTGATGCCTTTTGGACTAACTAATGCCCTGCAACTTTTATGGACTTGATGCACAGGGTGTTTCAACCCTACTTAGACCAATTTGTGGTGATCTTCATTGATGATATTTTGGTATACTTGAAATCCGAGGCGGAGCATGAACAACATCTGCGGTTAGTACTGCAGAAACTTTGAGAGCATCAATTGTATGCAAAGTTTAGCAAGTGTGAATTTTGGTTGCAACATATTGCATTTTTGGGGCATATCATATCCCAAGAGGGAATAGCGGTGGATCCAGCAAAGATGGAAGCAGTGATATCTTGGAAGAAGCCGGAGAATGTTACGGAGATTCAGAGTTTTCTTGGTCTAGCTGGCTATTATCGGAGATTCGTGAAGGATTTCTCTAAGATTGCAAGACTGCTTACAAAGCTCACTCAAAAGAAAACAAAGTTCGTGTGAGATGATAAGTGTGAGAACAGCTTCCTAGAATTGAAGAAAAGATTGACTACCGCACATGTTCTTGCATTGCCTGAAGGGAGTCAAGGTTTTGTAATCTATAGCGATGCTTCGAAAGAAGGATTAGGTTGTGTGCTGATGCAAAATGGAAAGGTGATTGCATATGCTTCTAGGAAACCAAAGCCGTATGAATTGAATTACCCGACGCATGATTTGGAGTTAGCGGCTATTGTGTTTGCACTCAACAACTGGAGTCATTATCTGTGGGGTAACAAGTTTGAGGTATTAACTGATCATAAGAGCTTGAAATACTTGTTCTCTCAAAAAGAGATAAATATGAGGCAAAGGCGGTGGATAGAGCTTTTGGATGATTATAACTGCACAATCAATTATGTGCCCGGTAAAGCGAATGTTGTTGCTGATGCCTTAAGTAGAAAAGCAAGCATGGCTAAACTGGAAGTCAAGGTACGGGAGTTGTTGGAGGAAGCATTTTTGTGGAAACCATAATTGACTCGGAAATGGTTACTTTTTGCCACTACACAAGTTCAATCGGCCTTGTTGTCTGAATTACGAGAGGCTCAACAGAAGGACCAACAGTTTCAGAAGATTAAAGAAAGCAATGCGGATTTCAAGTTTCATGATGATAGTGTTTAGAGGTTTAGGAATCGAATTTGTGTTCCCAATGAGCCAGAGCTGAAAAAGAAGATTCTTGAAGAAGCCCATAATTCAAGATACACTATTCATCCTGGTGGAACAAAGATGTACCGGGATTTGAAGCAACACTATTGGTGGAATAACATGAAAAGAGAAATTGCGGAGTTTGTGGCACGGTGTTTGACCTGCCAGAGAGTCAAAGCGGAACATCAACGACCCGCAGGTTTACTTCAGTCGTTGGAGATTCCTCAATGGAAATGGGAACATATAACTATGGACTTGGTTATGGATTTGCCCAAATCGCAAAAGGGTCATGACGCTGTTTGGGTCATAGTGGATAGATTGACTAAGTCGCTGCACTTCTTACCGATGAACAAGGAGGATAGTCCTGAGAAATTGGGAGATATGTATGTGGCGGAGATCGTAAAATTGCACGGGATGCCTGTGAGTATTGTATCGGATAGGGATCCTTGTTTTACTTCCCGATTTTGGAAGAGATTGCAAGAAGCTTTGGGAACAAAGTTGAGTTTCAGCACGGCTTATCACCCTCAGACTGATGGACAATCAGAGAGAACTATTCAGATTCTGGAGGATATGCTGAGGGCGTGTGTTTTAGATTTCGGAAAAGGTTGGGAGAAATACCTATCTCTAGCGGAGTTCGCTTATAATAATAGTTATCAGGCCACTATCGGGATGGCCCCATTTGAGGCATTGTATGGACGTAAGTGTCGATCCCCAATTTACTGGGATGATGTAGGTGAGACGAAGACTCTTGACCCGACCCTTTTACCTGAACTTATGAAGACTGTTGATAATATCCACCTCATTTGGAAACGGATGCTTACCGCCCAAAGCAGGCAGAAGAGTTATGCAGACCGACGGAGACGGAGTCTAGAGTTTGAGGTTGGCGACAAGGTGTTCTTGAAGATATCACCCTGGAGGGGACTGATTAAACATGGCAAGGGTGGAAAGTTGAGCCCGAGGTTTGTAAGACCATTTGAGATAATTGAGAAGGTTGGTAAATTGGCGTATCGCCTAGTACTACCCCAGAACCTCTCCAATATTCACGACGTCTTTCATGTTTCAATGTTGCGGAAGTATCATCATGATTCGTTGCATATCTTGGAACCAGAGCCGTTGCAGCTTCGGGAGAACTTGTCTTACGAGGAAAAGCCCATTCGAATCCTAGACCAGCAAGATCGGGAGTGGCGCAGCAAAACTATACCGATGGTGAAAGTGCTGTGGGATCATCACGGAGTTGAAGAAGCAACGTGGGAAAGGCGAGACCAGATGGAGCAGCAATATCCAGCTTTATTTCAAGGTAATATTGAATTTCGGGACGAAATTCTTTTAAGGAGGGGAGGATGTGAGGCCCGACCTCGATTTGCGTGCGATACCTCGTTTCGTGTGCCCTAACCTAGATTTGCGTACCTTGACCTAGGTTTGAGAATTGTGTTCGTTTTATGTGCCATGCATTGAATTATGTGCATTCATTTAGGGTTGCATGCATTTACTTGAAAAATGTGAGTTCGTCTCATAGTTCGTGTACTACCTCGTAGTGCGTGCCCTAGACCTAGGAAAGCGTGCCCTCACGCTAATCAAGAAAGCATCTTACACAAAGCACTAGACTATTAAATAATCCTACAAACTCCACTATCAATATTATAATCCTAATTCAACTCACTAGAAGACAAAAATTCACTAAACACTAAACATTCTTCATTCTTTATTCCTTATTCTTTTTGCACTTCCAACACATAATTAAATAATACTCCAATAGTTGACAAAAATTCAGAATTTGTATGGCCTTGGCCGACTACTAGGAGGTGTCTTTGCATGCATGCTAAATTCAAATTGATTCTAGACAAGTCATGACACAAAAACACTTATCAATGCTTAAAAAATTGCTCAATACCACCTCAATTTCTTCACCTTGCTCGACCAAACAACCTTTGCCCATGCTAGCATTTTAAAATCACACCTTGAAGACACAAAAATCTGAATCATCAAGCTCAAGGCCGACATGCTCATCAAAGTTGCAAAAGCCTTCATTTTTTTTGTCATTTCCTCTCTCTTCCTCAATCTTCTCTCTCTCCCTCTCATTCTTCTCTCTCTCTCGGCCCTAGCTGAATATTGTTGCCTCCATAGCTCATCTTCATCACACCATAGTTGATCAAGACAAGCAACAAGCAAGAGGCTCGACCAAACTAGCTAGGATGCGAAAATCACACATGCATGCTCCTTGAGTCTTCATTTCGGCCCTAGGTGAGTTACTAAGCTTCCATTTCTTTTCTTCTTGTTCTAACCACATGCATGTACTAAGAGCTTGGTCACTAAGCTAGGAAAAATAGAGAAAACCAAGTTGGAATCTCGGCTAAGAAGAAGAAGAAGAAGTTGTACTTCAACAAGTTTTTGTGCATCTTCTTGGTTGATTGCTAAGGTGAGGGCTAAAACCTTTTGAAAATCCTTCAAAAATCCACATGCATGCTCATAAATGTATGTCTTTGCTTCTGTACTTGAGTTATATGTTCGTTCATAAGCTTTTACAACCATACATGGCAAGATCTTGGCTTGAAAGTGATGATAGGTGAAGTCGGATTATGTGACAGCTCTCTGACCAGTTGTTTCGAGGTAAGTTTGTCTAGGAAACTATTGTTGAAAATGCATGAAAATTGGTCGGTGACTAGTTTTGCCAGTTTTGAACATTTTTCGCAGAAATAGACCAAAGCTGATTTTGACTCTAAGATCCGCAAAATTGCAAATCTAGAGATCTGGAAAAAAATGAAGCAGGTTTTGGCAGATGCACTGACCTTGTAGAACAAACCTGATTTGACTTAGTAAATGATGTCCAAAATGCATGAAATTCGGTCTACTGATAGATTTTTCAGTTCTGGACATTTTTGGAAGAAATGGACCAAGGCTAAATCTGACCCTAAGGACCACAAAAATGTCAATTATGGAAATGTGTGCAAATCTGGACAGTTTTGTGCTATCTCACTGTTTCGGCTATAACTAATGATCCCGAACTCCAAATGATGCGAGGTTTGTTTCTGATTTTAGTTAACTTCTTAAGCATTAATTTAACATCTTATTCACTGGAATTGGATATTGTTTGCTTGTCTTAATGATTGTGAGAAAACAGGCTATTGAAGTAAGGATTTCACTTAGTTACATGCTTGGTAAAATTGTTGTAACTTCTCTTGTTGAATTAAATGCTTGGGATTGTGGCTTTGGGTTGTTGTGTGGACTGTTTTGAATACTTGGGGATGTTTGAATTAATTGATGTATGGCTTGAGGATGATTTTGGGTTGACTTGAGGCTTAATCACACGAGTAAGCACGAAATGGAAACCCTAATGACTAGGTAGTCTTGCTAAGTGTTGATCATTTGGACATTGTGTGGAATTATATGCTTAGTAGGCTGCCTGTAGATGCCCTTATAGTCCTAAATGTGATTTTGATCATTGCATGTTGACAAATAGGCTCTTCTTGCATCCGAGCCCACGTAGATGTTGTTGCATGTTATATAATCTTATTATTTTATTACGTGGACTTTGAATTGAGTTATATGACTTGATTTATGTGTGTTACATGGCTGTCCGTTTAATGTTCATAGAACTCCATGAGCTTTTCAAGTGAAATTACCTGTCTATCCATGCCTCGCTTGTTTACTTGTCAATGTGCAATCTTATGACTGTCCGGAGGCAACCTACTTTGTTGTCCTCCTAATGTGATATTTTAAATGTCATAATTGTGCATTGCATACAAGGTTGCAACCTTTCATGTCGGCATGGTAGCGATCACGCACACCGAGCGGCATCGGGCTTGCCGGTTCACCCGTGACTACCATGGTCCCGTTCCTTCTCTCGCTTGGGGGCTAGACTTCCTCGGAGAGTTGGGTCGAGGATTTCGGGGTACATCCGGAGTATACCCACTTGGCGTGTTATGGGGATGATTTGAAGTCGGCCGCAACAATTGATACTGGAATTGATCTGAGAGCAAAAGCTCACCGTATCCTTTTTACCATGTGTATAAGTACTCTCGCTTGGTCCCTAGAAGATCTCGGGGAGGAAAGACCGGTAATTGCGTTATTTACTATTATATTACGATATGTACTTGCTTGTGATACACATCATGCTTGCAGGGTTATTATAAGATTGAACCGGAAAATGAGTTTCAAAACCTATTTCTCGTTTCCCCTCACTGAGTTCATAAGGACTCACCCTCTTTTATCATCTCAGGTGAAGAAGATCCAGAACAGGTACCCGAGGACGGTGTGCTTAACGATGAATCCTTGGAGTGATTGCCTGTCTTGTGTGCTTTGCGTGATTGTGGCAACTTGTGAACTCTATGCTACTTGAAGACTATTTCCTTTATGTTGCTTGTTATTTGTAATGTAAAAAGACCCCCGTTGTAATTTGGGGTCTAATTTTGGTTTGTACTGATATTAACTAGACAGACACTAGACACCACTATGATCGTTTGCTATTATTACCGCTAGTATCTATCATAGGCTACGACGTATTAGTTAAGGACTAAGTAAATGAACCTATCCAATCTTAAACAGGTACTCGCTATTAAGCTAAGATCAACATGTACTTTTGTAACGAGGATAAACAAACAAACGAGACATAGTATCATGCTAGGTTATAAATCAAACGAGACATCGAGATAACCAATAGGCATTTCAATTGATGTTAAATAGTAATCCTAGTTGGAAATGAAACTTGAGATTAGAAAATTTTGAGGCATTTAGAGAATTAGGCCAAACCAAAGAGCCCATTTATAGCTGTTATGCTGTCGGTTTTCCAGAAAAACCTTGGAGTTTAGGCCAAAACATTAAGTGTTAAATCTTCATAAACGATTAAGTATGTGATATGACCTGAATGTTTAGATCATACCCTAGTTTAACCTTATAGGCCGGGTTGGGGCGTGACACTGGGCCTGCCAACCGAGGGCGTAGGGCTTGTGACCAGGTCTCCGTCACTCCGGCGCCCATAACTTTTGATCCGCAAGGAGTTACGCAGCGCACAGCATATCGTTCGAAACCTCTTCGAGAGCTCTAAGATGGGGACAGCAAGCTTGCTTGGCTGCGCTCATTTTTGGATACCAAAATTGAACGTTTTCATCAGTTTCAGGCCACTTTTCTTCTTTTGCTCTGTTTTTTCGTCCCAAATCGTACGTCGTGAGCCGTTAAAAGGACGACAACCTAACTCGCGAGATATTACAAGGCCCTACCTCGCGTCAATATCACATCTTACGAGGATGCTGCGTTGTTGAAGCCGATGGGTTATCGTTAAGCCCATTAGGCCATTTGAATGGGCCATTTCTTTGGGCAGAGACTGTGAACCGTCAACACATAAAGGATTTATGCCCTCAACATGACGGGTGCGATCATACCATCACTAATGCACCAGATCCCATCAGAACTGCTAAGTTAAGCGTGCTTGGGTGGGAGTAGTACTAGGATGGGTGACCAATTGGGAAGTCCGCGTTTTGCAACCCCTTTTTCAATTTTTTTTGCTCCGGTTAGGATTGCCAAGATACTTTATCCACGACATTTCTATTACCGAATCCCACGGCACCTTGGGCAAGACAACTTCGCTTCAAGTAGAGGCTGGGCTCGCAAACCGACGGCGTAGGGCATGTGACCAGGTCTCCGTCGCTCCGGTACCCATAAATTTTGATCCATAAGGAGTTACGTGGTGCACAGCATACCGTTGGAAAGCTTTCCGATAGCTCTACGATGGGGGCAGCAAGCTTGCTCTGCTGCGCCCGTTTTTGGATCCCAAAATTGAACGTTTTCATCAGTTTCAGGCCACTTTTCTTCTTGTGCTCTGTTTTTTCATCCAAGATCGTACGTCGTGAGGTGTTAAAAGGACGACAACCTAACTTGCGGGACATTAGAGGGCCGTACAACGCGTCGATATCACATCTTGCGAGGATGCTGCGTTGTTGAAGTGAATGGGTTGTCGTTAAGCCCTTTGGGCCTTTTGAATGGGCCATCTCTCTGGGCAGGGACTATGAACTGTCAACACATAAAGGATTTATGCCATAAACATGACGGGTGTGATCATACCAGCACTAATGCACCAGATCCCATCAGAATTGCTAAGTTAAGCGTGCTTGGGTAGGAGTAGTACAAGGATTGGTGACCAACTGGGAAGTCCGCGTGTTGCAACCCCTTTTTCAATTTTTTTTGCCCCGGTTAGGATTGCCAAGATACTTTATCCACCACATTTCTATTACCGAAACCCACGACACCTTGGGCAAGACAAATTCGCTTCACGTAGAGGCTGGGCCCTTAAACAAAGGGCGTAGGGCTTGTGACCAGGTCACTTTCGTTCTAGTGCCCATAACTTTTGATCTGTAAGGAGTTACGCGGCGCACAGCATACCGTTGGAAAGCTCTCCGAGAGCTCTACAACGAGGGCAGCTAGCCTGCTCGGCCACGCCCATTTTTGGTGCCTAAAATCAAACGTTTTCATTAGTTTCGGGCCACTTTTCTTCTTTTGCTCTGTTTTTCCGTCCCGAATCGTACGTCGTGAGCTGTTAAAAGGACGACAACCTAGCTCGCGGGACATTAGAAGGCCCTACAACACATCGATATCACAACTTGCGAGGATGCTGTATTTTTGTAGCGGATGGGTTATCGTTATGCCCATTGGGCCTTTTGAATTGGCCATCTCTCTGGGCTGGGACTGTGAACCGTCAACACATAAAGGATTTGTGCCCTCAACATGACGGGTGTAATCATACCAGCACTAATGTACCGGATCCCATCAGAACTCCGAAGTTAAGAGTGCTTGGGCGAGAGTAGTTCTAGGATGGGTGACCCCCTAGGAAGTCCTTGTGTTGCACCCCCCATTAGAATTTTTTTTCCCCGTTTAGGCTTGACAAGATGCTTTATCCACCATATTTCTATTTTCGAATCTCGTGGCACCTTGGGCAAGACAACTTTGCTACAAGTAGAGGCTAGGGCCGCAAACCGAGGGTGTGGGGCTTGTAACCAGGTTTTCGTCACTCCAGTGCCTATAACTTTTGATCCGTAAGGAGTTATGCGGCGAACAACATACATTTGGAAAGCTTTTCGAGAGTTCTACGATGGGGGCAACTAGCTTGCTAGGCTGCGCCCGTTTTTGGTACCCAAAATCGGACGTTTTCATTTGTTTCGGGCTACTTTTCTTCTTTTACTATATTTTTCCGTCCTAGATTATACGTCGTGAGTTGTTAAAAGGACCACAACCTAACTCGCCGGATATTACAGGACCCGAAAACGCATCGATATCAAGTCTTACGAGGATGCTGCGTTGTTGAAGCAGATGTGTTGTCGTTAAGCCCATTGGGCCTTTTGAATGGGCCATCTCTCTGGGCTGGGACTGTGAACCGTCAACACTTAAAGGATTTGTGCCCTCAACATGATGGGTGCGATCATACCAGCACTAATGTACTGGCTCCCAACAGAACTCCAAAGTTAAGCGTGCTTGGGCAAGAGTAGTACTTGGATGGGTGACCCCTTGGGAAGTCCTCGTGTTGCACCCCCCTTTTCAACTTTTTTTTCCCTGGTTAGGCCTACCAAGATGCTTTATCTACTACATTTCTATTACTGAATCATACTGCACCTTAGGCAAGACGACTTCGCTTCACGTAAAGGTTGGGCCCGCAAACCGAGGGCATCGGACTTGTGACTAGGTCTCCGTCGCTCTGGTGCCCATTACTTTTGATCCATAGGGAGTTACGCGGCGCACAGCATACCGTTGGAAAGCACTCTGAGAGCTCTACGAAGAACGCAACAAGCCTGCTGGGCTGCACCTATTTTATGAACCCAAAATCAAACGTTTTTATCAATTTCGGGCCACTTTTGTTCTTTTGCGCTGTTTTTGCATCCCGAATCGTACGTCGTGAGCTGTTAAAAGGACGAAATCCTAACTCATAGGATATTATAGGGCCCTACAATGCGTCGATATGATGTATTGCAAGGATGCTACGTTGTTGAAGCGGATGGGTTGTCGTTAAGCCCATTGGGCCTTTTGAATGGGCCATCTCTAGGGGCTTGGACTGTGAACCATCGACACGTAAAGGATTTGTGCCCTCAACATGACGGGTGCGATCATACTAGCGTTAATGCACTGGATCCCATCAGAACTGTGCGGTTAAGCGTGCTTGGGCGAGAGTAGTACTAAGATGGGTGACTCCCTGGGAAGTCCTCATGTTGCACCCCCCTTTACAATTTTTTTTGCCCCGGTTAGGGTTGCCAAGAAACTTTATCCACCACATTTCTATTTCCGAATCCCACGGCACCTTGGGCAAGAGGACTTCACTTCACGTAGAGGCTGGGCCCGCAAACCGATGGCATAGGGTTTGTGACCAGGTCTCCGTCGCTCTGGTCCTCATAACTTTTGATCCGTAAGGAGTTACGCAGCGCACAGCATACCGTTGGAATATGAACATATATATGCTTAATTCCAATCAAGTAAGGATTCAATCATATAAATACTCCATTATACCATTTCAAGATATAAGAATTTGATTCAAAAGTAACTCCTAAGTCAAACTTCTATTTTAAGCATATGAACATATATATACTACTCCACATGTCCAATAGTATATTCTTATATCTAAGGAAAGTTGTATGTCCTTAACATTTATTCTTGAACCACAATGAGAAGAAGGCTTTAACGGAATCAAAAGTTCATAGCCATAAAATTGATAACTTAATCATAGGTATGAGTGTTCCAAAGATAAAGGGATAACATTCCCTCAACATTTATACATGTGCTATGCATTTTATATATGCATATCCAATAATACATACGATCCATCGAGTACCTGTGAAGATGCGAGAAATCTCTAACCGAACCTTTTCGTTCGTCCTGTACAAATTCACTTCCCTACAAGTCCTAATCCTGACTATCTATGTGTATAAACAGTCATTCACGGTTATATAACATGCACATGTATCAAGGATGGAGTATAAAAGCATGCATGAATTATCAAGGTCACTAACATGTCAGTGTGCAAGACACATAATACATATGGTCCACAAAAACACATAATATTCAAAGCAATTAAAACACATTAGCACACATTCACACATATAAACAAGACATCATAATTACCTTAGGGCTTCTACCCATGGTCTGAGAGTTGAACCTGTCTTATGCAATCTAAGCTCTGATACCATTCTAATATAAGGTGTCACGCCCCAACCCGGCCTATAAAGGTTAGACTAGGGTGTGATCTAAACATTCAAGTCACGTCTCGTACTTAATCGTTCACGAAGATTTAACACTTAACGTTTTGGCCTAAACTCCAAAATATTTCAAAAAACCGGCAGCATAACGGCTGTAATTGGGCTCTTTGGTTTGGTCTAATTCTCTAAATGCCTCAAATTTTTCCAATCTTAATTTCGTTTACAACTAGGATTACCATTTAACATCAATTGAATTGCCTATTGGTTATTTCGACGTCTCGTTTGATTTATAACCTATCATGATGCTATGTCTCGTTTGTTTGTTTATCCTCATTACAAAAGTACCTATTGATCTTAGCTTAATAGTGAGAACCTATTTTTGGTTTGGATGGTTCATCTTACTTCGCCCTTACCTAATACTTCATAATCCTATTATAGCTACTAGCGATAATAAAAGCAAAACGACCATAGCAGTATCTAATGTCTGTCTAGAAATATCAGTACAAACCAAAATTAGACCCAAAATTACAACGGGGTATTTTACATTACAAATAACAAGCAAAATAAAAGAAATGGTTTTCAAGTAGCATAGAGTTCACAAGTAGCCATAATCACGCAAAGCACATAAGACAGGCAATCACTCCAAGGAATCATCGATGGGCACATCATCCTCAGGTACCTGTTCTTGATCTTTTTCACCTGAGATGATAAAAGAGGGTGAGTCCTTATGAACTCAGCGAGGGGGAACGAGAAATAGGTTTTGAAACTCATTTTCCGGATTCAACTTATGAAAAATCTTTTTGCAAGCATGATGTGTATCATAAGCAAGTACATAGCGTAATATAATAGTAACGAATGCAATTACCAGTCCTTCCTCCCCGAGGTCCTCTAGGGACCAAGCGAGAGTACTTATACAGATAGTAAAAAGGATACGATGAGTTTTTGCTCTCAGATCAATTCCAGTATCAGTTGTTGCGGCCGACTTCAAATCATCCCCCAAACACGCCAGGTGGGTGTACTCTGGATGTACCCCGAAATCCTACGACCCAACTCTCCGAGGAAGTCTATCCCCTAAGCGAGAGAGGGAATGGGACCATGATAGTCACGGGTGCACCGGCAAGCCCGATGCCGCCCGGTGTGCGTGATCGCTACCATGCCGACAGGAAAGGTTACAACCTTGTATGCAATGCACATTTATGACATGTAATATATCACATTAGGAGGACAACAAAGTAGGTTGCCTTCGAACAGTCATAAGATTGTACATTGACAAGTAAACAAGCAGGGCACGATAAGACAAGTAATTTCACTTAAAAGGCATATAGAGTTATATGAAAATTAAACCAGCAGCCATGTAACACATGTAAATCACGCCATATAACTTAATTCAAAGTCCACGTAATCGAATAATAAGATTATATAACATGCAACAACATCTACGTGGGCTCGGATGCAAGAAAAGCCTATTTGTCAACATGCAATGATCAAAATCACATTTAGGACTATAAGGGCATCTACGGGCAGCCTAGTAAGTATATAATTCCACACAATATCAAAATGAACAACACTTAACAAGACTACCTAGTCATTAGGGTTTCCATTTCGTGCTTACCCGTGTGATTAAATCCTAAGCCAACTCAAAATCAATCTCTAGTCATGCATCGATTAATTCAAACATCCCCAAGTACTCAAAATAGTCCAACACAACAATCCCAATGTCACAATCCCAATCAATTATTACCACAAAAGAAGTTACAACAATTTTCTAAGCATGTAACCAAGTGAAACCCTCACTTCAATAGGCTGTTTTCTCACAATCAATAAGATAGGAAAACAATATCCAATTCAAGTGAATAAGATGTAAAATTAAAGCTTAATAATTGAACTAAAATCAGAAACAAACCTTGCATCATTTGGAGTTCAGGATCATTAGTTATAGCCGAAACAGTGCGATAGCACAAAATTGTCCAGATTTGCACACATTTCCATAATTGACGTTTTTGAGGTCCTTAAGGTCAGATTTAGCCTTAGTCCATTTCTGACAAAAATGTCCAGAACTGAAAAACATAGTAGCACACCAAATTTCATGCATTGTGGATATCATTTACTAACTCAAATCTGGTTTGTTCTACAAGGTCAGTGCATTTGTCAAAACCTGCTTCATTTTTCCAGATTTTCAGATTTGGACACATTTTAATGATTTTCCATTTTGAGGACCTTATATTCGAAATTAGCTTTGGCCTATTTCTACAAAAAAATGTTCAAAACTGACAAAACTAGTCACCTACCAATTTTCATGCATTTGCAACATCATTTGCCTAGCCAAACTCACCTCGAGACAACAGGTCAGAGAGCTGTCACATAATCCGGCTGCACCTATCATCACTTAAAAGCCAAAATCTTGCCATGCATGGTTGAAGAAGCTTATGAACGAACATATAACTCAAGTACAGAAGCAAAGACATACATTTAAGAGCATGCATGTGGATTTTTGAAGGATTTTCAAAAGGTTTTAGCCCTCACCTTAGCAAATCAACAAGAAGATGCACAAAACTTTGATGAAGCTCAAATTCTTCTTCTTCCTTGCTTAGCCGAGATTCCAACTCAATTTTCTCTATTTTTCCCGGCTTAGTGGCCAAGCTCTTAGTACATGCATGTGGTTAGAACAAGAAGAAAAGAAATAGAAGCTAGGAAACTTACCTAGGCCGAAAATGGTGACTCAAAGAGCATGCATGTGATTCTTGCATCCTATCTAGGTTGGTTGAGTTCCTTTGCTTGTTGTTTGTCTTGATGCACCATAGGATGATGAAGATGAGCTAAGGGATGAAGAAACTCAGCCCAAAAACGAGATTGAGAGAGAAGAATGAGAGGGAGAGAGAGAAATGTGAGGAGAGTGAGAGAAATGAAAGAAAAATGATGGCTTTGAAAAAGATGAAGCATGGGTTGGCCTTGGGCATACAAAAATTCAGATTTGTGTCTCCAAGAAGCTGAATTTTGAATCACCTAGCATGGGCAAGGAGTCTTTGTCGAGATTGGTGGAGTTTTGAGCTAATTTTTTATGCATTTGTATCATAGAATTGTCATAGGAATGTTGGAAAATTAGGGAATCTAGGTAGAATAAAATATAGGAATGTTTGTTGATGAGTTGAATTATAATAGATAGTGAGAAGTGTAGGAATAGTTTAGTGTTATTTTATTATTAGTGGAGTTTGTAGAAAATTTGAATTAGGAATATAATAATATTGGTTAGTGGATTGTGTATGATTATTTTAGTGTCTAATGCTTTGTGTACGATTCTTTCTTGATTAACGTGGTGGCACGGATTCCTAGGTCTAGGACACGAATTGCGAGGTAGACACGAATTTCAAGACTAAGGCACATACTTCAAGACTAATGTACGCAATCCTAGGTGAATGCACGTAAACTAATGCAAGACACGTAATTCAATGCAATGCACACAAATCAAGGCACGACTTTATATCTAGGTTAAGGTACGCAATTGAAGGTTAGGGCACACAAAATGAGGTAACGCACTTACATCGAGGTCAGGGTACGTATATCTAGGTATCGCACGTCAGTAGGGGATTAGGGCATACCATTCTAGGTCAAGGCACGAATGACGAAGCATGCATGAAAACCAAGACATGGCACGTAGTCTAAGGTCAGTCATACAATTCTGGGTCTAAGGCACACAAATCTAGGTAACACACATTATTCGGGGTCGGGCCTCACATCCTCCCCTTCTTAAAAGAATTTCGTCCCGAAATTCATTCTTACCTATTGAGGTCATTTAGACGGATTCTGACCCTTGTTATTCTTCCTACTCTTGTTCGTTCCGTGTTTGGTGATCTCTCACCACAACCAATTCACTTCCTATGTTTCTCCAATCATTTAGTTCGGTGTGACCTCTACATTTACAGTTCTTTCCTTTGAACGACTCTATTCTCTATTTGATCTTAAGGTCAAGTTTATTAACTAAGGTTAGAATCTCCATATATAGTCATCAAGGCTGCATCGGTATTCAGACTATATAACTATAACTCCAAAATCATGACTCATGTTGTATCAATCTCGCATTCATACCTCAAAAGGAATATCACAATAATTCCATGATCCTAGGGTGACATACGCTAATTTTCAAGATGATAGGTCTATATCCGATTTACATATCCTATATACTAGCTTCAAAATTGTTAGCACGTAGGACATACACATGTTATGGATTATTTCCACAATACGACCCTATTTTCAGGTTGAACTCACCAAACAAATTAATCCATCTCAAGTCGTCATCTATCGGTAGTATCATAGTTCTTATCTTGAAGGTACATTGGATTAGTAAATCTTCTAATGACTAGTCTTCCAGTTATAAGCTCCTATTCACTATCATCCTTTCCCTGCTTCGTTAACCTTCACGCTCGTAATCAAGGAGAAAGACCGTTGAGATTCATTAAACTCGAATTCTAAGGTTTATTAAGTATCACCAACAAATTGCCATCGAAATTGTGTGGGTAAACTAATCATGTAGCACTAGTTCAACTTTTCAAGTAAGCTTCATCAGCTTGTGATCCACAATTTATTTCCTTATTCAAATCTCTATTTTCAAGTCACAAGGCTTCAGAATTTTCTTTTAATCTTATCCAAAACTCCTAAGGCGAATAGTTTCAACCTCAAATAAATTCCACTCACCTCAATCCAAGGTTACGTCATACTTAAGAAGACAATAGTCCTACTCACTTAGCGACCTAGTCATTCCTTCGAACACTTAATGCCCGCCAATATATCTTCAACCTTAATGTTACTAAGCTGGGTTCATCGCCATGTAAGTTATATCAATGCTCCACTAGGTTACCAACCGTTCAACAACAGTCTTAGGACTATAAATGGGTATCGAAATGATCGAGCTCATAAGATACTTACACGAGATAACTTCAAGGTTGTATCAATATAAGAATTATGACCACGAGGCATCCTTCAACATAACCTAATAGAACTTCAAAAGTAATCAACCACTTATTTAACTATCACTACAAGATCTGCCCTCCATTTAACGACCACGATTCGAAGTCTACCAATCGCTAGTTTCTAGATGTGAAACGGTGTATATAGATACAGTGGTCTAGCAATAGTCTCTTGGGTCATTATGACTCTAATTCATCTCTATCATAACACTATGAAATCTTACTCTTCTCATTTACATATTCAACTAGCTAAGAGTATCAAGACTCATCGACTTTAGGTCCTAGGGTTCACCATGAATAATCATGCATACTCACTATTAGCTATTTAGGATTTCTAATCATACCCTAACGACTCCACTTTGTAACCGAATGCTTTAATCTCATTTCCATGGTTTATATATTAGGTCCATGGGTAATACTTAGGGATATATGCTCCCTAATATCCTTTAGGGTATCCAAATAACGAGTGTATAGAATGACTTACTTTGCATAATCACAACTAAATCCGAGGGGCAACAATTTGATACCATGATTCTTAATATCACCAATATCCAACTTAGGACCTTAGCAACATTAGTCATCTAATACATAATTCAATACCTTACACTCTCATTCGACCTAACATTTAGGTGTAGTCCTCCGAACATGAGTTCTAGTTACGCGGATTCCTCGATTCCAACATCCCCATATCTTGTTCTACAAAAGATTCATCAACCTTGTTAAACTTAGTCTCCAGAGTTACCTACATGTCTTGAGGTTATCCATTGTTAAGTTACTTAAACACACTATTCACACCTTAATAATCTAACCCCTATCATCAATTTCCACAAGTTCATCTCTTAATTTCTAGGTCACAATCTTACCATTGAGTTAACTTGAAACTCATTAATATACACCTTATTAGGTTCAACGATGCTTAATTCCAATTAAGTAAGGATTCAATCATATAAATAGTCTATTATACCATTTCAAGATATAAGAATTTGATTCAAAAGCAACTCCTAAGTCAAACTTCCATTATAAGCATATGAACATATATATACTACTCCACATGTCCAATAGTATATTCTTATATCTAAGGAAAGCTGTATGTCCTTAACATTTATTCTTGAACCACAATGAGAAGAACGGTTTAACGGAAACAAAACTTCATAGCCATAAATTTGATAACTTAATCATAGGTATGAGTATTCTAAAGATAAGGGGATAACTTTACCTCAACATTTATACATGTGCTACGCATTTTATATATGCATATCCAATAACACATACGATCCATCGAGTACTTGTGAAGATGCGAGAAATCTCTAACCGAGCCTTTTCGTTCGTCCTGCACAAATTCACTTCCCTGCAAGTCCTAATCCTGACTATCTATGTGTATAAACAGTCATTCACGGTTATATAACATGCACATGTATCAAGGAAGGAGTATAAAAGCATGCATGCATTATCGAGGTCACTAATGTATCGGTGTGCATGACACATAATACATATGATCCACAAAGGCACATAATATTCAAAGCAATTAAAGCACATTAGCACACATTCACACATATAAACAAGACATCATAATTACCTTAGGGCTTCTACCCATGGTCCGAGAGTTGAACCTGGCTTAAGCAATCTAAGCTCTGATACCATTCTAATATAAGGTGTCACGCCTCAACCCGGCCTATAAAGGTTAGACTAGGGTGTGATCTAAACATTCAAGTCACGTCTCGTACTTAACCGTTCATGATGATTTAGCACTTAACGTTTTAGCCTATACTCCAAAATTTTCCAGAAAATCGGTAGCATAACGGCTGTAATTGGGCTATTTGGTTTGGCCTAATTCTCTAAACGCCTCAAATTTTTATAATCTCAATTTTGTTTCCAACTAGGATTACCATTTAACATCAATTGAATTGCTTATTGGTTATTTCGACGTCTCGTTTGATTTATAACCTAGCATGATGCTATGTCTCGTTTGTTTGTTTATTCTCATTACAAAAGTACTTGTTGATCTTAGCTTAATAGCGAGTACCTGTTTAAGGTTTGGATGGTTCATCTTACTTTGCCCTTACCTAATACTTCATAATCCTATTATAGCTACTAGCGATAATAAAAGCAAAACGACCATAGCCGTATCTAGTGTCTGTCTAGAAATATCAGTACAAACCAAAATTAGACCCCAAATTACAACGGGGTATTTTACTTTACAAATAACAAGCAACATAAAAGAAATGGTCTTCATGTAGCATAGAGTTCACAAGTAGCCATAATCATGCAAAGCACACAAGTCAGGCAATCACTCCAAGGAATCATCGATGGGCACATCGTCCTCAGGTACCTGTTCTTGATCTTCTTCACCTGAGATGATAAAAGAGGGTGAGTCCTTATGAACTCAGCGAGGGGGAACGAGAAATTGGTTTTGAAACTCATTTTCCAGATTTAACTTATGAAAAATCATTTTGCAAGCATGATGTGTATCATAAGCAAGTACATAGCGTAATATAATAGTAAAGAACGCAATTACCAGTCCTTCTTCCCCGAGGTCCTCTAGGGACTAAGCGATAGTACTTATACAGATAGTAAAAAGGATACGGTGAGCTTTTGCTCTCAGATCAATTCCAGTATCAGTTGTTGCGGCCGACTTCAAATCATCCCCCAAACACGCCAGGTGGGTGTACTCCGGATGTACCCTGAAATCCTATGACCCAACTCTCCGAGGAAGTCTAGCCCCAAAGAGAGAGAGGGAATGGGACCATGGTAGTCACGGGTGCACCGGCAAGCTCGATGTCGCCCGGTGTGCGTGATCGCTACCATGCCGATAGGAAAGGTTGCAACCTTGTATGCAATGCACATTTATGACATTTAATATATCACATTAGGAGGACAACAAAGTAGGTTGCCTCCGGACAGTCATAAGATTGCACATTGACAAGTAAACAAGCAGGGCACGATAAGACAAGTAATTTCACTTGAAAGGCATATAGAGTTATATGAACAATAAACGGGCAGCCATGTAACGCATGTAAATCACGCCATATAACTCAATTCAAACTCCATGTAATCAAATAATAAGATTATATAACATGCAACAACATCTATGTAGGCTCGGATGCAAGAAAAGCCTATTTGTCAACATGCAATGATCAAAATCACATTTAGGACTATAAGGGTATCTACGGGCAGCCTACTAAGCATATAATTCCATACAATATCGAAATGAACAACACTTAGCAAGACTACCTAGTCATTAGGATTTCCATTTCGTGCTTACCCGTGTGATTAAATCCTAAGCCAACTCAAAATCAATCTCTAGTCATGCATCGATTAATTCAAAGATTCCCAAGTACTCAAAACAGTCCACACAACAATCCCAATGTCACAATCCCAAGCAATTATTACCACAAGAGAAGTTACAACAATTTTCTAAGCATCTAACCAAGTGAAACCATCACTGCAATAGGCTATTTTCTCACAATCATTAAGATAGGCAAACAATCTCCAATTCCAATGAATAAGATGTCAAATTAAATTTAAATAAGTGAACTAAAATCAGAAATAAACCTTGCATTATTTGGAGTTCAGGATCATTAGTTATAGCCGAAACAGTGCGATAGCACAAAACTGTCCCGATTTGCACACATTTCCATAATTGACGTTTTTGAGGTCCTTAGGGTCAGATTTAGCCTTAGTCCATTTCTAACTCAAATCTGGTTGGATCTACAAGGTCAGTGCATCTGTCAAAACCTGCTTAATTTTTCCAGATTTCCAGATTTGGACACATTTTAATGATTTGCCATTTTGAATACCTTAGAGTCGAAATTAGCTTTCGCTTATTTCTGCAAAAAAAGTTCAAAACTGACAAAAATAGTCACCTACCAATTTTCATGCATTTTCAACATCATTTTCCTAGCCAAACTCACCTCGAAACAACAGGTCAGAGAGCTGTCACATAATCCGACTTCACCTATCATCACTTTCAAGCCAAAATCTTGCCATGCATGGTTGAAGAAGCTTACGAACGAACATATAACTCAAGTACAGAAGCAAATACATACATTTAAGAGCATGCATGTGGAGTTTTGAAGGATTTTCAAAAGGTTTTAGCCCTCACCTTAGCAAATCAACAAGAAGATGCACAAAACTTTGATGAAGCTCAAATTCTTCTTCTTCCTTGCTTAGCCGAGATTCCAACTCAATTTTCTCTATTTTTCCTAGCTTAGTGGCCAAGCTCTTAGTACATGCATGTGGTTAGAACAAGAAGAAAAGAAATGGAAGCTAGGAAACTTACCTAGGCCGAAAATGGTGACTCAAAGAGCATGCATGTGTGATTCTTGCATCCTAGCTAGCTTGGTTGAGTTCCTTTGCTTGTTGTTTGTCTTGATGCACCATAGGATGATGAAGATGAGCTAAGGGATGAAGAAACTCAGCCCAGAACTGAGTTTGAGAGAGAAAAATTCAGATTTGTGTCTCCAAGAAGCTGAATTTTGAATCACCTAGCATGGGCAAGGAGTCTTTGTCGAGATTGGTGGAGTTTTGAGCTAATTTTTTTATGCATTTGTGTCATAGAATTGTCATAGGAATGTTGGGAAATTAGGGAATCTAGGTAGAATAAAATATAGGAATGTTTGTTGATGAGTTGAATTATAATAGATAGTGGGAAATGTAGGAATAGTTTAGTATTATTTTATTATTAGTGGAGTTTGTAGTGAATTTGAATTAGGAATATAATATTGGTTAGTGGATTGTGTAGGATTATTTTAGTGTCTAGTGCTTTGTGTAGGATTCTTTCTTGATTAACGTGGTGGCATGGATTCCTAGGTCTAGGGCACGAATTACGAGATAGACAAGAACTTCAAGACTAAGGCACGTACTTCAAGAATAATGCACGTAATCCAAGGTGAATGCACGTAAACTAATGCAAGGCACGTAATTCAATGCAATGCACGCAAATCAAGGCACGACTCTATATCTAGATTAAGGTACGCAGTTTAAGGTTAGGGCACACGAAACGAGATAACGCACGTACATCGAGGTCAGGGTACGTATATCTAGGTATCGCATGTCGGTCGGAGATTAGGGCACACCATTTTAGGTCAAGGCACGAATGATGAAGCATGCACGAAAACCAAGACAGGGCATGTAGTCTAAGGTCGGTCATACAATTCTGGGTCTAAGGCACGCAAATTTAGGTAACATACGTTATTCGGGGTCGGGCCTTACATCCTCCCTTCCTTAAAAGAATTTCGTCCCGAAATTCATTCTTACCTATTGAGGTCATTTAGACGAATTCTGACCCTTCTTATTCTTCCTACTCCTGTTCGTCCCGTGTTTGGTGATCTCTCACCACAACCAATTCACTTCCTATGTTTGTCCAATCATTTAGTTCGGTGTGACCTCTACATTTACAGTTCTTTCCTTTGAACGACTCTATTCTCCATTTGATCTTAAGGTCAAGTTTATTAACTAGGGTTAGAATCTCCATACATAGTCATCAAGGCTGCATCGGTATTCAGACTATATAACTATAACTCCAAAATCATGACTCATGTTGTATCAATCTCGCATTCATACCTCAAAAGGAATATCACAATAATTCCATGATCCTAGGGTGACATACGCTAATTCCATGATCCATCACATTTCTATTCTCGAGTCCCACAGCATCTTGGGCAAGACAACTTCGATTCGCGTAGAAGCTGGGCACACAAACCGAGGGCGTGGGGCCTATGACCTAGTTTGCGTCGCTCCGATGCCAATAACTTTTGATCTATAAGGAGTTATGCGGCGCACAATATACCGTTGAAAAGCTCTCCGGGAGCTCTACGAAGGGGGCTGCTAGCCTACTTGTCTGCATTAGTTTTTAGAGCCCAAAATCGAACGTTTTAATCAGTTTCGGGCCAACTTTATTCTTTTGCTCTACTTTTCCTTACCGGATCGTACGTCGTGAGCTGTCAAAAGGACGACAACCTAACTCGCGGGACATTAGAGGGCCCTACAACATGTCGATATCATGTCTTGCGAGGATGCTCCGTTGTTGAAGCAGATAGGTTGTCGTTAAACCCATTGGGCCTTTTGAATGGACCATCTCTCTGGGCTGGGACTGTGAACCGTCACTACAAAAAGGATTTGTGCCCTTAACATGACGGGTGCGATCATACTAGCACTAATGTACCGGATTCCATCAGAACTCCGAAGTTAAGCGTGCTTGGGGGAAAGTAGTACTTGGATGGGTGACCCCTTAGGAAGTCCTCGTGTTGCACCCCCCTTTTCAATTTTTTTTGCCCCGGTTAGGGTTGCCAAGATGCTTAATCCACCATATTTCTATTACAGAATCCCACGGTACCTTGGGCAAGACAACATCGCTTCAAGTAGAGGGTGGGCCCACAAACTGAGGGCGTAGGGCATGTGACCAAGTCTCCGTCACTCCGGCGCCCATGACTTTTGATCTGTAAGGAGTTACGCAGCGCATAGTATACCAGTGGAAAGCTCTCCGAGAGCTCTACGACGGGGCAGCAAGCCTGTTCGGCTACGCCCACTTTTGGTTCCCAAAATTGAACATTTTCATCAGTTTCTGGCTATTTTTCTTCATTTACTCTGTTTTTCCATCCCGGAACGTACATTATGAGCTGTTAAAAGGACAACAACCTAACTCGCGGGACTTTGGAGGGCCCTACAACGCGTCGATATAACGTCTTGCGAGGATGCTGCGTTTTTGAAGTAGATGGGTAGTCGTTAAGCCCTTTGGGCCTTTTGAATGGGCCATCTCCATGGGCTGGGACTGTGAACTGTCAACACATAAGGGATTTGTGTCCTCAATATGATGGGTGTGATCATACCCGCACTAATGCACCAGATCCCATCAGAACTGTGAAGTTAAGCGTGCTTGGGCGAGAGTAGTACTAGGATGGGTGACCCCCTGGGAAGTCCTCGTGTTGCACCCCCCTTTTAAATTTTTTTTGCCCCGGTTAAGGTCGCCAAGATTCTTTATCCACCACATTTCTATTACTGAATCCCACGGCACCTTGGGCAAGACAACTTCATTTCACGTAGAGGCTGGGCCTGCCAACCGAGGGCGTAGGGATTGTGACCAAGTCTCCGTCGCTCTAGTGCCCATAACTTTTGATATGTAAGGAGTTACACATCGCACAACATACCGTTGGAAAGCTCTCTGAGAGTTCTACGACGGAGGCAGCAAGTTTGCTTGTCTATGCCCATTTTTGAAGCCCGAAATCGAACGTTTTCATCATTTTGGGCCACTTTTCTTCTTTTGCTATGTTTTTTGGTCATATATCGTACGTTGTGAGCTATTAAAAGGATGACTACCTAACCCGTTGGACATTAGAAGGCCCTACAATGTGTCGATATCACGCCTTGCGAAGATGCTGCGCTGTTGACGCGGATGGGTTGTCGTTAATCCCATTAGGCCTCTTGAATGGGCCATCTCTCTGGGCTGCGACTGTGAACCGTCAACACATAAGGATTTTGCGCCATCAACATGACGTGTGCGACAATACCAGTATTAATGCACAGGATCCTATCAAAACTCCGAAGTTAAGCGTGCTTGGGCGAGAGTAGTACAAGGATGGGTGACCCCGTGGGAAGTCCTCGTGTTGCACCCCCGTTTTCAATTTTTTTTGCCCCGGTTAGGGTTGCCAAGATAATTTATCCACCACATTTCTATTACTGAATCCCATGGCACCTTGGGCAAGGCAACTTCGCTTCACATAGAGGTTGGGCCCGCACACCGAGGGCGTAGGGCTTGTGACCAGGTCTCCGTCGCTCTGGTGCCCATAACTTTTGATCTGTATGTAGTTACGCGGCGTACAGCATACCGTTGGAAAGTTTTCTGAGAGCTCTACGACGGGGGCAGCTAGCCTACTCGGTTGCGCCCATTTTTGGTGCCCAAAATCGAACGTTTTCATCTGTTTTGGGCCACTTTACTTCTTTTGTTCTATTTTTTCGCCCCGGATCGTACGTTGTGCACTGTTAAAAGGACAACAACATAACTTACGGGACATTATAGGGCCCTACAAAGCGTCGATATCACGTCTTTCGAGGATGCTGAGTTGTTGAAGTGGATGGGTTGTCGTTAAGCCCATTGGGCCTTTTGAATGGGCCATCTCTCTAGGCTGCGACTGTGAACCGCTAACACATAAAGGATTTGTGCCCTCAACATGACGGGTGCGATCATACTAGCACTAATGCACCGGATCCCATCAGTACTCTAAAGTTAAGCGTGCTTGGGCAAGAATAGTACTAGGATGAGTAACCCCTTGGGAAGTCCTCGTGTTGCACCCCCCATTTCAATTTTTTTTGCCCCAGTTAGGGTTGCCAAGATACTTTATCCACCACATTTCTATTACCGAATCCCACAGCACCTTGGGCAGGACAACTTCGCTTCACGTAGAGGCTGGGCCTGCAAACCGAGGGCGTACGTCTTGTGACCAGGTCTCCGTCGCTCCGACGCCCATAACTTTGCATCCGTAAGGAGTTCCGTGGCGCATAGCATACCTTTGGGAAGCACTCCGAGAGCTCTACGATGGGGGTAGCATGCCAGCAAAGCTACTCCTGTTTTTGGATCCCAAAATTGAACGTTTTCATCAGTTTCGGGCCACTTTTCTTCTTTTGCGCTATTTTTTCATCCCAGATCGTACGTCGTGAGTGGTTAAAAGGACAACAACCTAACTCGCAGGACATTAGAGGACCCTACAATGCGTTGATATTATGTCTTGCAAGGATGCTGTATTGTTGAAGTGGATGGGTTGTCGTTAATCCCTTTATCCACCACATTTTTATTACCGAATCCCATGGCAACTTAGGCAAGACAACTTTGCTTCAAGTAGAGGCTGGGCATGCAAACCGAGGGCGTGGGCTTGGGACCAGGTCTCCGTCGCTCCGTTGCGTATAACTTTTGATCCGTAAGGCGTTACGCGACGTACAGCATACTGTTGGAAAGCTTTCCGAGAGCTCTAAGACGGGGCAGCTAGCTTGCTCGGCTGCACCCATTTTTGGTGCCCAAAATCTAATGTTTTCATCTGTTTCGGGCCATTTTTCTGCTTTTGCTCTATTTTTTCGTTTCGAATCGCATGTTGTGAGTTGTTAAAAGGACGACAACCTAACTCGTGGGATATTACAGTGCCCAACAATGCGTCGATATCACTAATACAAGGATGCTACGTTGTTGAAGCGAATGGGTTGTCGTTAGGCCCATTGGGCCTTTTCAATAGGCCATCTCTCTGGGCCGGGACTGTGAACCATCAACACATAAATGATTTGTGTCCTCAACTTGATGGGTGCGGTCATACCAGCACTAATGCACCGGATCCCTTCCGAACTCCGAAGTCCAGCGTGCTTGGGCAAGAGTAGTACTAGGATGGGTGACCCCTTGGGAAGTCCTCGTGTTGCACCCCCCTATTCAATTTTTTTTGCCCCGGTTAGGGTTGCCAAGATACTTTATCCGCCACATTTCTATTATCGAATCCCATGGCACATTGGGCAAGACAACTTCACTTCACGTAGAGGCTGGGCCCGCAAACCGAGGGCGTGGGGCTTGTGACCAAGTCTCCGTCGCTCCGGCACCCTTACCTTTTGATCCGTAAGGAGTTACGCGCCACACAGCATACCGTTGGAAAGGTCTTCGGGAGCTCTACGGCGGGGGTAGCAAGCCTGCCCGGCTGCACCTATTTTTTGATCCCAAAATTGAACATTTTCATCAGTTTCGGTCCACTTTTCTTCTTTTGCTCTATTTTTTCATCCCGAATTGTACGTTGTGAGCTGTTAAAAGGACGACAACCAAACACGCGGGATATTAGAGGGCCCTACAACGCGTCGATATCACGTCTTGCGAGGATGCTGCCTTGTTGAAGTGGATGAGTTGTCATTAAGCCCTTTGGGCCTTTTGAATGGGCCATCTCTCTGGGTAGGGACTGTGCACCGTCAACACATAAAGAATTTATGCCCTCAACATGACGGATGCGATCATATCCGCACTAACGCACCGGATCCCATCAGAACTGTGAAGTTAAGCGTGCTTGGGCAAGAGTAGTACTGTCACGCCCCAACCCGACCTATAAGGTTAGACTAAGGTGTGAAGTAAACATTCAAGTAATATCCCGTGCTTAGCTGTTGATGAAGATTTAACACCTAATGATTTTAGTCTAAACTCCAATATTTTTCTGGGAAAACTAGCAACATAACGGCTGTAATAGGGCTCTTTGGTTTAACCTAATTCCCTAAACACCTCAAAGTTTACTATCTCAAGTTCATTCCCAACAAAGATTGCTAATTATCATCAATTGAAATGCCTATTGGTTATCTTGATGTCTCGTTTGATTATAACCTAGCATGATACTATGTCTCGTTTGTTTGTTTGTCCTCGTTACAAAATATACCTGTTGATCTTAGCTTAATGGCGAGTACTTGTTAAGATTGGATGAGTTCATATACTTAGTCCTTAACTAAGCGTCATAACCTATGATAGATACTAGCAGTAATAAAAGTAAAACGATCATAGTAGTGTCTAGCATCAGTCTACTTAATATAAGTACAAACCAAAATTAGACCCCAAATTACAACGGGGGGTCTTTTACATTAGAAATAACAAGCAACATAAATAAATAGTCTTCAAGTAGCACAGAGTTCACAAGTAGCCACATTAAAGCAAGCAAACAATGACAGGCAATCACTCCAGGCGTTCACCGTTAGGCACACCGTCCTCGGGTACCTGTTCTGGGTCTTCTTCACCTGAGATGATAAAATAGGGTGAGTCCTTATGAACTCAGTGAGGGAGAACGAGAAATACGTTTTGAAACTCATTTTCCGGTTCTATTTGTGAAAACTCTTTTTGAAACATGTCACGTATTACAAATAATAAGGTACGCATATATATGAAACAAATCGAGTAACAGATACATTTACCAATTATTTCAAGGATACGGTGAGCAGTTGCTCTCAATTTCAATTTCGATACAATTGTTGCGGCCGACTTCGATTATCCACTTATCGCTCCCAATTGGGTGTACTCCGGATGTACCCCGAAAACCTACGACCCAACTCTCCGAGGGTGAAATGCCAAGCGAGAGAGGGAATTGGACCATGGTAGTCACGGTAACACCGGCAAGCCCGATGCCGCCCAGCGTGCGTGAAACACTACCATGCCACACTGAAAGGTTGCAATATCGTATGCAATGCACATTTATAACATTTAACATATCACATTAGGAGGGCAACAAAGTAGGTCACCTCCGAGCAGTTATAAGATCGCACGTTGTCAAGTAATCAAACGAGGCACGATAAGGCAAGTAATTTCACTTGAAAGGCATATAGAGTTATATGCAAATTAAACGGGCAGCCATGTAACACACGTAAAACAGGCTATATAACTCACTACGAAGCCCACGTGATCAAGTGATAAGATTATTCAACATGGGTTCGGGTGCAAGAAAAGCTTATTTGCCAACATGCAATGATCAAAGTTACATTTAAGCTTATAAGGGCAACTACGGGCAGCCTACTAAACATATAATTCCACACAATATCCAAATGATCAACACTTAGCAAAACTACCTAGTCATTAGGGTTTCCATTTTGTGCATATTCGTGCAATTTGAGCCTCAACCCAACTCAAAGTCAATCTCAAACCATGCATCATTTAATTTAACATCCTCAAACATTCAAAACAGTCCACACAACATCCCAACACCACAATTCCACGCAATTAGTACCACAAGAGAGGTTACAACAATTTTCCAAGCACATAACTAAGTGAAATCTTTACTGCAATAGGCTGTTTTCTCACAATCAATAGGATACTCAAACAATCTCCAAATCCAGTGAATAAGATTTCAAATTAAAGCTTAAGAAGTTAACTAAAATCAGAAACAAACCTTGCATCAATTGGAGTTCAGGATCATTAGATATAGCCGAAACAGTAGAATAGCACAAAACTGTCCAGATTTCCACACGTTTCAGTAATTGACGTTTTTGAGGTCCTTAGGGTCAGTTTTAGCCTAAGTCCATTTCTGATAAAATTGTCCAGAACTGAAAAATATAGCAGGAAAAAAAATTTCATGAATTTTGGAGATCATTTACTAAGTCAAATATGGTTCGTTCCACAAGGTCAGTGCATCTGCCAAAACCTGCTTCATTTTTCCAGATTTCCAGATTTGGACACATTTTAAAGATTTGCCATTTTGAGGACCATAGAGTCAAAATTAACTTCGGCCTATTTCTGGGAAAAATGTTCAAAACTGTCCAAAATAGTCACCTACCAATTTTCATGCATTTTAAACATCATTTGTCTAGCTAAACTTACCTCGGAACAGAATAGTCACAGAGCTGTCAACAATTCGACTTCACCTAGCACCACTTTTAAGCCAAGATCTTGCTATGCATGATTGTTTAAGCTTATGAACGAACATATAACTCAAGTTCAGAAGCAAATACACACATTTATGAGCATGCATGTGGATTTTTGAAGAGTTTTCAAAAGGTTTTAGCCCTCACCTTAGCAATCAATCAAGAGGATGCACAAAACTTGTTGAAGCAAACTTTTCTTCTTCTCCTTTGCCTAGCCGAGGTTCCAACTAGCTTTACTCTATTTTTCCTAGCTTAGTGACCAAGCTCTTAGTACATGCATGATGTTGAAACAAGAAGAAAATAAATGGAAGCTTAGAACTTACCTAGGGCCGAAATGAAGACTTCAAAGGGCATGCAAGTGTGATTTTCGCATCCTAGCTTGTTTGCTTGAGTTTCGTTGACGGTTGCTTGCCTTGTTCAACTAAGGTGTGATGAAGATAAGCTATGGAGGTAGGGAACTCAGCCAAGTCCGAGAATGAGAGAGGAGAATGAGAGGGAGAGAGAAAAGATTGAGAGGAAATGAGAGAAATGACAAACAAATGAAGGCCTTTGCAATTTTGAGGAGCATGTCGGCCTTGGGCAGCAAAATTTCAGCATTTTGTGTCTTCAAGGTGTAATTTGAAATTCCTAGGATGGGCAAGAGTGATGTGGCCAAGAATGGTGTGCAAATGGTAGGGTTTTGAGCAATTTTTTAATGCCTTTGTGTCATAGAATGTTGAGTTTAATTTACAATCATGCAAGGCAAGTCTAATGCAAGCAAGTGGTCGGCCAAGCTAGCTCCAAATCTGAATTTTTTGTCATCTTTGAGCATTATTTTAATTGTGTCTTGAAAGTGCAAAAAGAATAAGGAATAAAGAATGACAATGTCTAGCTTTTGGTGCTATTTCATCTTTTAGCGAGTTGATTTTTGCATTTTAATATTGATAGTGGAGTTTGTAGGATTATTTAGTAGTCTAGTGCTTTGTGTAAGGTGCTTTCTTGATTAACGTGAATGCACGCTTTCCTAGGTCTACGGCGCACACTACGAGGTAGGACACGAACTACGAGACGAATGCACATTTTCCAAGTAAACGCACGCAACCCTAAATGAATGCACGTAATTCAATGCAAGGCACACAAAACTAAACAAAATTCTCAAACTTAGGTCATGGCACGCAAATCTAGGTTAGGGCACACGAAGCAAGGTTTTGCATGCAAATCAGGGTCGGGCCTCACATCATCCCCTCCTTAAAGGAATTTCGTCCCGAAATTCAATACTACCTTTGAAATAAGGCTGGATATTGTTGCTCCATCTGGTCTCGCCTTTCCCAGGTTGCTTCTTCGACTCCATGATGATCCCACAGCACCTTCACCATAGGTATAGTTCTGTTGCGCAACTCCCGATCCTGTTGGTCCAGGTCCGAATGGTCTTCTCCTCATAAGACAAGTTCTCCCGAAGCTGCAACGGCTCTGGCTCCAAGATATACGACGGATTAGAATGATACTTCCGCAGCATCGAAACATGAAAGACGTCGTGAATATTGGAGAGGTTCTGGGGTAGTACTAGGCGATACGCCAACTTGCCAACCTTCTCGATTATCTCGAATGGTCCCACAAATCTCGGGCTCAACTTTTCACCTTTGCCATGTCTAATCAGTCCACTCCGGGGTGATATCTTCAAGAACACCTTGTCGCCAACCTCAAACTCAAAACTCTGTCTCCGTTGGTCTGCATAACTCTTCTGCCTGCTCTGGGCTGTAAGCATCAGTTTCCGGATGAGGTGGATATTATCAACAGTCTTCATAAGTTCAGGTAAAAGGGTCGGGTCAAAAGTCTTTGTCTCACCTACTTCATCCCAGTAAATTGGAGATCGACACTTCCGTCCATACAACACCTCAAATGGGGCCATCCCGATAGTGGCCTGATAATTGTTATTATAAGCGAACTCCACTAAAGACATATATTTCTCCCAACCTTTCCCGAAGTCTAAAACACACGCCCTTAGCATATCCACCAGAATCTGAATAGTTCTCTCCGATTGACCGTCCGTCTAAGGGTGATAAGCCGTGCTAAAACTCAACTTCGTTCCCAAAGCTTCCTGCAATCTCTTCCAAAATTAGAAAGTAAAATGAGGATCCCTATCTGATACTATACTCACAGGCATCCCGTGCAATCTTACAATCTCCGCTACATACATATCTCCCAATTTCTCTGGACTATCCTCCTTGTTTATCGGTAAGAAGTGCGCCGACTTAGTCAATCTATCCACTATGACCCAAACAGCATCATGACCTTTTTGCGACTTGGGCAGGTCCATAACAAAATCCATAGTGATATGTTCCCATTTCCATTGAGGAATCTCCAACGGCTGAAGTAAACCTGCGGGTCGCTGATGTTTCGCTTTGACTCTCTAGCAAGTCAAACACCGTGCTACAAACTCCGCAATTTATCTTTTCATGTTATTCCACCAATAGTGTTGCTTCAAATCCCGGTACATCTTTGTTCCACCGGGATGAATAGTGTATCTTGAATTATGGGCTTCCTCAAGAATCTTCTTTTTTAGCTCCAGGTCATTGGGAACACAAATCCGGTTCCTAAACCTCCAAATACCATCATCATAAAACTTGATATATGCGTTGCTTTCCTTAATCTCCTGAAATTGTTGGTCCTTCTGTTGAGCCTCTCGTAACTCAGACAACAAAGTCGATTGAACTTGGGCAGTGGAAAAAAGTAACCATTTCTGAGTCAATTGTGGTTTCCACAGAAATGCTTCCTCCAACAACTCCTGCACCTTGACTTCCAGTTTTGTCATGCTTGCTTTTCTGCTTAAGGCATATGCAACTACATTCGCTTTACCAGGCACATAATTGATTGAGCAGTTATAATCATCCAAAAGCTCCATCCACCGCCTTTGCCTCATATTCAACTCTTTTTGAGAGAACATGTATTTCAAGCTCTTATGATCAGTAAATACCTCAAACTTGTTACCCCACAGATAATGCCTCCATTTCTTGAGTGCAAACACAATGGCCGCTAACTCCAAATCATGCGTCGGGTAATTCACTTCATACGGCTTTGGTTTCATAGAAGCATATGCAATCACTCTTCCATTTTGCATTAACACACAACCCAAACCTTCCTTCGAAGCATCGCTATAGATTACAACACCTTGACTTCATTCAGGCAATGCAAGAACTGGTGCGGTAGTCAATCTTTTCTTCAACTCTTGGAAGCTACTCTCACACTTATCATCTCACACGAACTTGGTTTTCTTTTGAGTGAGCTTTGTAAGCGGTCCTGCAATCTTAGAAAAATCCTTCACAAACCTCCGATAATAGCCGGCTAAACCAAGAAAACTCCGAACCTCCGTAACATTTTCCGGCTTCTTCCAAGACATCACTGCATCAATCTTTGCTGGATCCACAGCTATTCCCTCTTGGGATATGATATGCCCCAAAAATGCAATCTGCTACAACCAAAATTCACACTTGCTAAACTTTGCATACAATTAATGCCCTCGAAGTTTCTGCAGTACCAACCGCAGATGTTGCCCATGCTCCGCCTCCGATTTCGAGTATACCAAAATATCATCAATGAAGATCACCACAAATTGGTCCAAGTACGGTTGAAACACCCTATGCATCAGATCCATAAAAGCTGTAGGGGCATTAGTTAGTCCAAAAGGCATCACCACATACTCATAATGCCCATATCTCATCCTAAAAGCCGTTTTTAGGCACATCTTCCTTTTTGATCCGTAACTGATAATACCCTTGCCTCAAGTCGAGTTTCAAATACACTTTGGCTCCTTACAGTTGATTAAATAACTCATCGATCAGGGGAAGTGGGTATTTATTCTTGACAGTCACTTGGTTCAATCCTCGATAGTCAATACATAGCCTCAACGTTCCGTCTTTCTTCTTCACAAATAGGACTGGTGCACCCCACGGTGAAGAACTTGGTTGAACAAACCCCTTCTTCAACAATCCTTGTAATTGGTCCTTCAATTCTTGTAGCTCGGCTGGTGCCATACGATAGGGAGCTTTAGATATTGGTTGGGCGCCAGGCAGCAACTCTATAACAAACTCGATCTCCTGATTCGGGGGTAAACCGGGTAATTCTTCTGGGAACACATCTGCACAGTCTTTGATCACAAGCATCTCCTCCAATTTAGCTTTGTCCGATGGCTTGTTGATAAGGTAAGCCAAGTATCCGCTGCACCCTTTCCTCAATGACTTTACTGCTTTCGTAGATGAAATGATGGAACTCCCGGTGAAATCTATTCGGCCCATAATCTCCAGTATCGGTTGATCAGGTACCCGGAACATTCTAATCTTCGCCCGGCAATCCAGTTGGACATGATGTTTTGCCAGCCAGTCCATCCCTAAAATGACCTCATAATCTTGAAAAGGTAATACAATAAGATTGGCTGAGAATTCCCTATCCTTAATTTGGATTTTACATGCTTTACAAGCTGAACTAGTTACAAGTCTAGAACCTATTGGAGTACCAACTTCTACTTCATATGGCAAACATATAACTTTCAATTTCACACGTTCCACACATAAGGGAGTAATAAATGAATGAGTAGCACCCGGATCAATTAACACCTTAACAGGTTGATTCAGTATGAAGAATATACCTTCAACAATAGCGGTCTCATCTGGAATCTCCTCGCACTCAATAGCATAGGCTCGAGCCTGGACTCTAGGAACTGGAGTCTTGCCTCTACCAACTGGTTTACCCTGATTCTATCCCCCTTGCCCTTTAGGGCAATGCTTAACCCGGTGCTGATCACTGCCACAACCTATACATCGCCCCAATTTTCTCCAACACTGGGCCTTGGTGTGACCCTTCCTGTTACAGTACGAACAGATGGAAGTCTGAGAAGTAGGTGAACTACCTGTGGATCCGCGGGTGGAAGAGGCTGATGGTGCTTTCGTCGGGCCACATTTATTCACTGGTCTATTCTGGCTCTGGCCTTGACCGCGACTCTGACTCTGAAATTTCCTCTATTGACCTGGAGGCTGAAATGGTTTCTTGCTTGGCTGGCTCGAATCGGCTCCATCCAGTTTTCTTTTCTCAACTCTGGAGGCAGCAGCAAAGAGAGCAGAATAGGTATCGAAGTCATGAGAAGCCAACTGGTCCTGAATCTCAGGCCTCAATCCAATAGTAAATTTCCACATTTTCACCTCCGGAGTAAAAATTATATATTGAGCATAACGGGACAGTCGGTCAAAACGAGCCTCGTACTGGGCCACCGTCATATTACCCTGGGTCAAGTGCATGAACTCCTCGATCCGCCTCTGGCTGGAAACTACAGGTACATATTTATCCTTAAATGCCTTAACGAAATTGCCCCACAAGCGAGGTGTCTGATCAGTCTCCCATAGTGCCTCTACAGTGTGCCACCAATGCTCGGCATCCCCGTGCAACATAAATACAGCAAACTCCACTTTCTCTTCATCTGTATAATCATGTGGCCTGAAAATCTTCTCGATCTTGGACAACCAAGCCTTTGCTTTCTCATCATCAGCTTCCCCGTAGAATTTAGACGGGCGAAAGTCAAGGAATTCCCTCATTCTGCTATGTCTCCCATGGTTACTGTTACCCTCATTCCTGTTGTTGATGTTTTTGTTGTTGGCTTCACGTGCATCTTGTCGCTCTGTCACTCGTGATACACGATCCATGGCATTTGCCATCATATTAAACATAGCTATACCGGGATTAGTTTGATAGGCATCTCCAGTCTCTTGAGGTTCACTGCTCCTATTAGTAGTACGGGTACTAGGACCAGTCATCTATAGGCACAGATTACGATGCACAATTTATTGAAATATGATAATTAAGAATTTAATGCATAAGATATGCAACATAATATAGGTACAATTCTAGAAACAATTAAGGCATGTTAATCACTAAAACACATAAAACATAGAAGACACACTTTTCACACAATAACACATAAACAAGTCATCCTAATTGCCTTAGGGCTCTACCCACGGTCCGAGAGTTAAACCCAGCTTAAGCAATCTAAGCTCTGATACCATTCTTTTTCTAAGGTGTCACGCCCCAACCCGGCCTATAAGGTTAGACTAGGGTGTAAACTAAACATTCAAGTTATATCACGTGCTTAGCTGTTTATGAAGATTTAACACTTAATGATTTAGTCTAAACTCCAAAGTTTTTCCAGAAAATCAGCAGCATAACGGCTGTAACTGGGCTATTTGGTTTAACATAATTCTCTATACGCCTCAAAATTTACTATCTCAAGTTTATTTCCAACTAAGATTGCTATTTATCGTCAATTGAAATGCCTATTGGTTATCTTGATGTCTCGTTTGATTTATAACCTAGCATGATACTATGTCTCGTTAGTTTGTTTGTCCTCGTTACAAAATATACTTGTTGATCTTAGCTTAATAGCGAGTACCTGTTCAAGATTGGATAAGTTCATTTACATAGTCCTTAACTAATGCGTCATATCCTATGATAAATACTAGCGGTAATAAAAGCAAAACGATCACAGTAGTGTCTAGTGTCTGTCTAACAATATCAGTACAAACCAAAATTAGACCCCAAATTACAACGGGGGTCTTTTACATTACAAATAGCAAGTAACATAAAAGGAATAGTCTTCAAGTAGCACAGAGTTCACAAGTAGCCACATTCAAGCAAAGCAAACAATGACAGTCAATCACTCCAGGGATTTATCGTTAGGCACACCGTCCTCGGGTACCTGTTCTGGGTCTTCTTCACTTGAGATGATAAAAGAGGGTGAGTCCTTATGAACTCAGCGAGGGGGAACGAGAAATACATTTTGGAACTCATTTTCTGGTTCAATTTATGAAAACTCTTTTTGAAAACATGTCACGAATTACAAATAATAAGGTACGCAAATATATGAAACAAATTGAGTAACAAATACATTTACCAATCATTTCAAGGATACGGTGAGTAGTTGCTCTCAATTTCAATTTTGATACAATTGTTGCGGCCGACTTCAATAATCCACTTATCGCTCCCAATTGGGTGTACTCCGGATGTACCCCGAAAACCTACGACCCAACTCTCCGAGGGTGAAATGCCAAGCGAGAGAGGGAATTGGACCATGGTGGTCACGGTAACACCGACAAGCCCGATGCCGCCCAGCGTGCATGAAACACTACCATGCCACACTGAAAGGTTGCAACCTCGTATGCAATGCACATTTATAACATTTAACATATCACATTACGAGGACAACAAAGTAGGTCGCTTCCGAGCAGTTATAAGATCGCACGTTGTCAAGTAATCAAACGAGGCACGATAAGGCAAGTAATTTCACTTGAAAGGCATATAGAGTTATATGCAAATTAAACAGGCAGCCGTGTAACACACGTAAAACAGGCTATATAACTCACTATGAAGCCCACGTGATCAAGTGATAAGATTATTCAACATGGGTTCGCGTGCAAAAAAAGCTTATTTGCCAACATGCACTGATCAAAGTTACATTTAAGCTTATAAGGGCAACTACGGGCAGCCTACTAAACATATAATTCCACACAATATCCAAATGATCAACACTTAGCAAAACTACCTAGTCATTAGGGTTTCCATTTAGTGCATATTCGTGCAATTTGAGCCTCAACCCAACTCAAAGTCAATCTTAAACCATGCATCATTTAATTTAACATCCTCAAACATTAAAAACAGTCCACTCAACATCCCAACACCACAATTCCACGCAATTAGTACCACAAGAGGGGTTACAACAATTTTCCAAGCATATAACTAAGTGAAACCTTTACTGCAATAGGCTGTTTTATCACAATGAATAGGATACTCAAAAAATCTCCAAATCCAGTGAATAAGATGTCAAATTAAAGCTTAAGAAGTTAACTAAAATCAGAAACAAACCTTGCATCAATTGGAGTTCGGGATCATTAGATATAGCCGAAACAGTGGAATAGTACAAAACTGTCCACATTTGCACACTTTTCAGTAATTGACGTTTTTGAGGTCCTTAGGGTCAGATTTAGCCTTCGTCCATTTCTGACAAAATTGTCCAGAACTGAAAAATCTAGCAGAACCCAAATTTCATGCATTTTGGACATCATTTACTAAGTCAAATATGGTTCGTTCCACAAGGTCAGTGCATCTGCCAAAACCTGCTTCATTTTTCCAGATTTCCAGATTTGGACACATTTTAAAGATTCGCCATTTTGATGACCTTAGAGTCAAAATTAGCTTCGGTATATTTCTGGGAAAAATGTTCCAAACTGTCCAAAATAGTCACCTACCAATTTTCATGCATTTTCAACATCATTTTCCTAGCTAAACTTACCTCGGAACAGAATGGTCAAAGAGCTGTCAACAATTCGACTTCACCTAGCATCACTTTCAAGCCAAGATCTTGCCATGCATGGTTGTTTAAGCTTATGAACGAACACATAACTCAAGTTCAGAAGAAAATACACACATTTATGAGCATGCATGTGGATTTTTGAAGAGTTTTCAAAAGGTTTTAGCCCTCACCTTAGCAATCAATCAAGAGGATGCACAATACTTGTTGAAGCAAACTTTTCTTCTTCTCCTTTGCCTAGCCGAGGTTCCAACTAGCTTTACTCTATTTTTCCTAGCTTAGTGACCAAAATCTTAGTACATGCATGAGGTTGAAACAAGAAGAAAAGAAATGGAAGCTTAGAACTTACCTAGGGCCGAAATGAAGACTTCAAAGGGCATGCAAGTGTGATTTTTGCATCCTAGTTTGTTTGCTTGAGTTTCTTTGATGGTTGCTTGCCTTGTTCAACTAAGGTGTGATGAAGATAAGCTATGGAGGTAGGGAACTCAGCCAAGGCCGAGAATGAGAGAGGAGAATGAGAGGGAGAGAGAAAAGATTGAGAGGAAATGAGAGAAATGACAAACAAATGAAGGCCTTTGCAATTTTGAGGAGCATGTCGGCCTTGGGCAGCAAAATTTCAGCATTTTGTGTCTTCAAGGTGCAATTTGAAATTCCTAGGATGGGCAAGAGTGATGTGGCCGAGAATGGTGTGCAAATGGTAGGGTGTTTGAGCAATTTTTAATGCCTTTGTGTCATAGAATGTTGAGTCTAATTTAAAATCATGCAAGGCAAGTCTAATGCAAGCAAGTGGTCGGCCAAGCTAGCTCCAAATCTGAATTTTTTGTCATCTTTGAGCATTATTTTAATTGTGTCTTGAAAGTGCAAAAAGAATAGGGAATAAAGAATGAGAATGTCTAGCTTTTGGTGCTATTTCGTCTTCTAGCGAGTTGACTTTTGCATTTTAATATTGATAGTGGAGTTTGTAGGATTATTTAGTAGTCTAGTTCTTTGTGTAAGGTACTTTCTTGATTAACGTGAATGCACGCTTTCCTAGGTCTAGGGCACGCACTACGAGGTAAGACACAAACTACGAGATGAACGCACGTTTTCCAAGTAAACGCACGCAACCCTAAATGAATGCACGTAATTCAATGCAAGGCACACAAAACTAAACACAATTCTCAAACCTAGGTCATGGCACGCAGGTTAGGGCACACGAAGCGAGGTTTCGCACACAAATTGGGGTCGGGCCTCACATCCTCCCCTCCTTAAAGGAATTTCGTCCTGAAATTCAATATTACCTTTGAAATAAGGCTGGATATTGTTGCTCCATCTGGTCTCGCCTTTCCCAGGTTGATTCTTCGACTCCATGATGATCCCACAGCACCGTCACCATAGGTATAGTTCTATTGCGCAACTCCCGATCCTGTTGGTCTAGGATCCGAATGGGCTTCTCCTTGTAAGACAAGTTATCCCGAAGCTGCAACGGCTCTGGCTCCAAGATATGCGACGGATCATAATGATACTTCCGCAGCATCGAAACATGAAAGACGTCGTGAATATTGGAGAGGTTCTGGGGTAGTACTAGGCGATACGCCAACTTGTCAACCTTCTCGATTATCTTGAATGGTCCTACAAATCTCGGGCTCAACTTTTCACCCTTGCCATGTTTAATCAGTCCCCTCCGGGGTGATATCTTCAAGAACACCTTGTCGCCAACCTTAAACTCGAGACTCCGTCTCCGTCGGTCTGCATAACTCTTCTGCCTACTCTGGGCGGTAAGCATCCGTTTCCGGATGAGGTGGATATTATCAACAGTCTTCATAAGTTCAGGTAAAAGGGTCGGGTCAAAAGTCTTCGTCTCACCTACTTCATCCCAGTAAATCGGGGATCGACACTTACGTCCATATAACGCCTAAAATGGGGCCATCCCAATAGTGGCCTGATAATTGTTATTATAAGCGAACTCCACTAAAGACAGATATTTCTCCCAACCTTTCCCGAACTCTAAAACACACGCCCTCAGCATGTCCTCCAGAATCTGAATAGTTCTCTCCGATTGACCGTCCGTCTGAGGGTGATAAGCCGTGCTAAAACTCAACTTCATTGCCAAAGCTTCCTGCAATCTCTTCCAAAATCAGAAAGTAAAACGAGGATCCCTATCTGATACTATACTCACAGGCATCCCGTGCAATCTTACAATCTCCGCTACATACATATCTCCCAATTTCTCAAGACTATCCTCCTTGTTCATCGGTAAGAAGTGCGCCGACTTAGTCAACCTATCCACTATGACCCAAACGGCATCATGACCCTTTTGTGTCCTGGGCAGGTCCATGACAAAATCGAACGTTTTCATCAGTTTTGGGCAACTTTTTTTCTTTTGCTCTGTTTTTTCGTCACGGATCGTAAGTCGTGAGCTGTTAAAAGGAAGACAACCTAACCCAAGGGACATTAGAGGGCCCTACAATGCGTTGATATCACGTCTTGCGAGGATGCTGCATTGTTGAAGCGGATGGGTTGTCGTTAAGCCCATTGGGCCTTTTGAATGGGCCATCTCTCTAGGATGGGACTGTGAACCGTCAACACATAAAGGATTTGTAACCTCAACATGGCGGGAGCGATCATACTAGCACTAATGCACCGGATCCCATCAGAACTGCAAAGTTAAGCATGCTTGGGCGAGAGTAGTACTAAGATGGGTGACCCCCTAGGAAGTCCTCGTGTTGCACCCCCCCTTTTCAATTTTTTTTGGCCCGGTTTGGGTTGCCAAGATACTTTATCCACCATATTTCTATTACCGAATCCCATGGCACCTTGGGCAAGACAACTTCCTTTCACGTAGAGGCTGGGCCCGCAAACCGAGGGCGTAGGGCTTGTGAACAGGTTTCCGTCGATCCGGTGCCCATAACTTTTCATCCGTAAGGAGTTACGCGGCGCACAGCATACCGTTGGAAAGCTTTCCTAGAGCTCTACGTCGGGGGCAGCAAGCCTGCCCGACTGCGCCATTTTTTTGAGTCCCAAAATAGAACTTTTTCATCAGTTTTTGGACACTTTTCTTCTTTTGCGTTGTTTTTTTTGTCGCGGATAGTACGTCGTGAGCTGTTAAAAGCACGACAACTTAACTCGCGGGACATTAGAGGGCCTTACAATGCGTTGATATCACGTCTTGCAAGGATGCTGCGCTATTGAAGTGGATGGGTTGTCGTTAAGCCCATTGGGACTTTTGAATGAGCCATCTCTCGGGGCTGGGACTGTGAACCGTCAACACATAAAGGATTTGTGCCTCCAACATGACTGGTGCGATCATACCAGCACTAATGCACCGGATCACATCAGAACTCCGAAGTTAAGCGTGCTTGGGAGAGAGTAGTACTAGGATAGGTGACCCCTTGTGAAGTCCTCATGTTGCTTCCCCCTTTACAATTTTTTTTGCCCCGGTTAGGGTTGCCAAGATATTTTATCCACCATATTTCTATTAACGAATCTCACGGCACCTTGGGTAAGACAACTTCGCTTCACGTAGAGGCTAGGCCCGTAAACCGAGGGCGTAAGGCTTATGACCAGGTCTCTGTCGCTCCGGCGCCTAGAACTTTTGATCCGTAAGGAGTTACATGGTGCACAGCATACCATTAGCAAGCTCTCTGAGTGCTCTACGACGGGGGCAGGAAGCCTGCTTGGCTGCGCCCGTTTTTGGAGCCCAAGATCGAATATTTTCATCAGTTTTGAGCTACATTTCTTCTTCTGAAATGTTTTTCAGTCCTGGATTGTACGTCCTGAGCTGTTAACAGGACGACAACCTAATGCACAGGACATTAGAGGGCCCTACGACGCGTCGAAATCACGTCATGCGAGGATGATGCGTTATTGAAGCGGATGGTTTGTCGTTAAGCCCATTGGGCCTTTTGAATAGGCTACCTCTCTGGGCTGGAATTGTGAACCGTCAACACAAAAAGAATTTGTGCCCTCAACATGACGGGTGCGATCATACAAGTAGAAATGCACCGCATCCCATCAGAACTTCGAAGTTAAGCGTGCTTGGGCGAGAGTAGAACTAGGATGGGTGACCCCATGGAAAGTCCTCGTGTTGCACCCCCTTTTTCAAATTTTTTGGCCCCGGCTAGGGTTGCGGAGATACTTTATCCACCACATTTCTATTACCAAATCCCAGAGCACCTTGGACAAGACAACTTCGCTTCACGAAGAGGCTGGGCCTGCAAACCGAGGGCGTAGGGCTTGTGACCAGGTCTTTGTCGCTCTAGTGCCCATTACTTTTGATCCGTAAGGAGTTACGCAGCGCAGAGCATACCGTTGGAAAGCTCTCCTAGAGCTCTACAATGAGAGCAGTGAGCCTGCTCAGCTGCGCCCGTTTTTGGAGTCCAAAATTGAATGTTTTCATTAGTTTCGGGCTACTTTTCTTCTTTTGGTCTGTCTTTCCGCCCCTAATCGTACGTCGTGAGCTATTAAAAAGATGACACCCTAACTCGCAGGACATTAGAGGGCCCTACACCACGTCGATATCACGTCTTGGGAGGATGCTATGTTGTTGAAGCAGATGGGTTGCCGTTAAACCCATTGGGCCTTTTGAATGGGCCATTTCTCTAGTCTGGGATCGTGAACTGTCAACACATAAAGAAATTGTGCCCTCAATATGACGGGTGTGATCATACCAGCACTAATGCACCTGATCCCATCAGAACTCCGAAGTTAAGCATGCTTGGGCGAGAGTAGTACTAGGATGGGTGACCCTCTGGGAAGTCCTCGTGTTGCACCCCCCTTTTCAATTTTTTTTGCCCCGGTTAAGGTTGCCAAGATACTTTATCCACCACATTTCTATTACCGAATTCCATGGCACCTTGGGCAAGACAACTTCGCTTCACGTAGAGGTTAGGCCCGTAAACCAAGGGCGTAGGGCTTGTGATGAGGTCTCCATCACTCCAGTGCCCATAACTTTTGATCCATTAGGTGTGACCCGGCGCACAGCATACAGTTGGAAAGCTCTCCGAGAGCTCTAGGTCGGGGGCAGCAAGCCTACTCAGCTGTGCCCATTTTTGGAGCCCAAAATCGAACATTTTTATCAATTTCGGGCATCTTTTCTTCTTTTGCTTTGTTTTTTTCGTCCCAGATCGTACGTCGTGATCTGTTACAAGGACGACAACCTAACTCGCTGGACATTAGAGGGCCCTAAAATGCGTTGATATGACGTCTTGCGAGGATACTGTGTTGTTGAAGGGGATGGGTTGTTGTTAAGCCCTTTGGGCCTTTTGAATGGGCCATCTCTCTAGGTTGGGACTGTGAACCGTCAACACATGAAGGATTTATGCCCACAACATGACGGGTGCGATCATACCGACACTAATGCACCGGATCCCATCAGAACTCCAAAGTTAAGCGTGCTTGGGCGAGAGTAGTACAAGGATGGGTGACCCCCTGGGAAGTCCTCGTGTTGCACCCCCCCTTTTCAATTTTTTTTTGCCCCAGTTAGGGTTGCCAAAATACTTTACCCACCACATTTCTATTACCGAATCCCACGTCACCTTGGGCAAGACAACTTCGCTTCACGTAGAGGTTGGGCTCGCAAACCGAGGGCGTAGGGCTTGTGACAAAATCTCTGTCGCTCCGGTGCCCTCAACTTTTGATTTGTAAGGAGTTACGCAGCACACAGCATACCGTTGGAAAGCGCTCTGAGAGCTCTATGACTGGGGCAGCAAGCCTACTTGGCTGCGCCTATTTTTGGAGCCCAAAATCGAACGTTTTCATCAGTTTCAGGCCACTTTTCTTCTTTTGCTCTGTTTTTCAATCTCGGATCGTACGTCGTGAGCTGTTAAAAGTACGACAACTTAACTCGCGGGACATTAGTGGGCCCTACAACTTGTCGATGTCACGTCTTGCGAGGATGCTGAGTTGTTGAAGCGGATGGGTTGTCGTTAAGCCCATTCGGCCTTTTGAATGGGCCATCTCTCTGGCTTGGGACTGTGAACCATCAACACATAAAGGAATTGTGCACTCAACATGACGGGTGCCATCATACCAGCACTAATGCACCGGATCCCATCAAAACTCCGAAGCTAAGCGTGCTTGGGCGAGAGTAGTACTAGGATAGGTGACCCCTTGGGAAGTCCTTTTGTTGCAACCCCCTTTTTAATTTTTTTTTGCCACGGTTAGGGTTGCCAAGATTCTTTATCCACCACATTTCTATGACAGAATCCCACGGCACCTTGGGCAAGACAATTTTGCTTCACGTAGAGGCTGGGCCTGTAAACCGACGGCGTAGTGCTTGTGACCAGGTCTCCGTCGCTCCGGTGCTCATAACGTTTGATCCGTATGGAGTTACTCAGCGCACAGCATACCGTTGGAAAGCTCTCCGAGAGCTCTACGATGGGGGCAAAAAGCCTACTTGGATCTGTCCATTTTTGGAGCCCAAAATTGAACTTTTTCATCAGTTTCGGGCCACTTTTCTTCTTTTTCTCTGTTTTTCCTTCCTGGATCGTACGTTGTGAGCTGTTAAAAGGACGACAACTTAAATTGCGGGACATTAGAGGGCCCTACAATGCGTCGATATCACGTATTGTGAGGTTTCTACGTTGTTGAAGCGAATGGGTTATCGTTAAGCCCATTGGGCCTTTTGAATGGGCCATCTTTTTGGTTGGGACTGTGATTCGTCAACACATAAAGAAATTGTGCCCTGAACATGACGGGTGTGATGATACCAGCACTAATGCACAAGATCCCATCAGAACTCCGAAGTTAAGCATGCTTGGGCGAGAGTAGTACTAGGATGGGTGACCCCCTGGGAAGTCCTCGTGTTGCATCCATATTTTCAAATTTTTTTGCCCCTATTGGGCTTGCCAAGATTCTTTATCCGTCATATTTCTATTATGGAGTCTCATGGCATCTTGGGCAAGACAACTACGCTTCACGTAGAGGCTGGTCCCGCAAACCGAGGGCGCGGGGCCTGTGGCCAGGTCTCCATCACTCCGGCGCCCAAAGCTTTTGATTCGTAAGGAGTTATGCGGCGCACAACATACTGTTGGAAAGCTCTCTGAGAGGTCTACGATGGGGGCTCCGCCCATTTTTTGAGCCCAAAATTGAACATTTTCATCAGTTTCGGGACACTTTTCTTCTTTTGCTCTGTTTTTCCGTTTCGGATAGTACGCGTGAGCGGTTGAAAGGACAACAACCTAACTCGCGGGACATTAGAGGGCCCTACAACGCCTCGATATCACATCTTGCGAGGATGCTGCGTTTTTGAAGTGGATGGGTTGTCGTAAAGCCCATTGGGCCTTTTGAATGAGCCATCTCTTTGCGCTGGGACTATGAACCGTCTACACATAAAGGATTTGTGCCCACAACATGACGGGTGCAATCATACGAGCACTAATGCACCGGATCCCATCAGAACGCCGAAGTTAAGGGTGCTTGGGCGGCAGTAGTACTAGGATGGGTGACCCCCAGGGAAGTCCTCGAGTTACACCCCACTTTTCAATTTTTTTTGCTCCGGTCAGGGTTGCCAAGTTCTTTATCCACCACATTTCTATTACTGAATCCCACGGCACCTTGGGCGAGACAACTTCACTTCACATAGAGACAAGTGCTGCAAGCCTGGTCGGCTACGCCTGTTTTTGAAGCCCAAAATTGAACATTTTCATTACTTTTGGCCCACTTTTCTTCTTTTACGCTGTTTTTTCGTCTTGAATCGTACGTCGTGAGATATGAAAAGGACGACAACTTAACTCGTGAAACATTAGAGGGCCCTACAATGTGTCGATATCACCTTTTGGGAGGATGCTACGTTGTTGAAGCATATGGGTTGTCGTTAAGCCCATTGGGCCTTTTGAATGGGCCATCTCTCTGGGCTGGGACTGTGAACCGTCAACACATAAAGGAATTGCGCCCTCAACATGATTGGTGCGATCATACCAGCACTAATGCACCAGATCCCATTAGAACTCCAAAATTAAGCGCGCTTGGGCGAGAGTAGTACTAGGATAGGTGACCCCTTGGGAAGTCCTTGTGTTGCACCCCCCTTTTCATTTTTTTTGCCCCGGTTAGGGTTGCCAGGATAATTTATCCACCACTTTGCTATTACCAAATCCCACGGCACCTTGGGCAAGACAACTTCACTTCACGTAGGGGCTAGGTCTGCAAACTGATGGCGTAGGGCTTGTGACCTGGTCTCTGTCGTTCCGGTGCCCATAACTTTTGATCCGTAAGGAGTTATGCAGAGCACAACATACCGTTGGAAAGCACTCCGAGAGCTCTACGATGAGGGCAACAAGCCAGCTTGGCTGCTCCCATTTTCAGAGCCCAAAATTGAACATTTTCATCTGTATCGGTCCACTTTTCTTCTTTTGCTCTTTTTTTCTGTTTTGGATTGTACGTCGTGAGCTGTTACAAGGACAACAACCTAACTCACGAGACATTAGAGGGCCCTAAAGTGCGTCGATATCACGTCTTGCGAGGATGTTGTGTTGTTGAAGGGGATGGGTTCTAGTTAAGCCCATTGGGCCTTTTGAATGGGCCATCTCTCTGGGCTGGGACTGTGAACCGTCAACACATAAAGGATTTGTGCCCACAACATGACGGGTGCGATCATACCAGCACTAATGCACTGGATCCCAGTAGAACTCCAAAGTTAAGCATGCTTGGGCGAGAGTAGTAGTACGATGGGTGACCCGCTGGGAAGTCCTCGTGTTGCACCCCCATTTTCAATTTTTTTTGCCCCGATTAGGGTTGCCAAGATACTTTATCCACCACATTTCTATTACCGAATCCCACGGCACCTTAGGCAAGATAACTTCACTTCACGTAGAGGCTGGGCCCGCAAACCGAGGGTGTAGGGCTTGTGACTAGGTTTTCGTCACTCCGGTGCCCATAACTTTTGATTTGTAAGGAGTTACGCGGCACACAACATACCATTGGAAAGATCTCCGAGAGCTTTACGACAGGGGCAGCAAGTCTGCTCGGTTGCGCCCATTTTTGGAGCCCAAAATCGAATATTTTCATCAGTTTCGGGCCACTTTTCTTCTTTTGCTCTGGATTTCCATCCCGAATCGTACGTCTTGAGCTGTTAGAAGGACGACAACGTAACTCGCAGGACATTAGAGGGCCCTACAATGGGTCGATATCACATCTTGCGAGGATGCTACGTTGTTGAAGCGGATGGGTTGTCGTTCAGCCCTTTGGGGCTTTTGAATGGGCCATCTCTCTGGGCTGGCACTGGTAACCATCAACACATAAAGGATTTGTGCCCACAACATGATAGGTGCGATCATACCAGCTGTGATAACTCGAACCCGGCATGGATTTAATGATATTTAATTGCATTTAATTAAGTGTTATCTTAAATGTTAGCATTGAATTTTGTGTTTATTTTTAGTTAAACATTCATATGTAGCTTTATTTTCATATTTATGTTAATCGGTTTTATTTTTCTTGCATCTTAATGCTCGGTTTTCAATTAAATGAAAAGTACCTCCGAGCCGGAGTAAAGTTTCAACTATGATTCTTTTCAAAATTATATTTTCTTAAATTCTTTGACATTTAATTGTTATTCTTTTATTGTCGCAAAGTGCATTGCATTTCGAGAGCAATAGTTAGAGAGTGTTTTATAGTCCTCGTCAAATAGTGAAAACTAGTATTTAGTGTTTTAATTTTAGTGTTTTAGTTGTTGTTAGCTAGAATTAAAATTGTGCTAGTTGTTTAAGCTTTAAAATACAAGAAATAAGCTTATTTGACCAATTTTTAGTTAGCTTTGACCTAGAGCTTGACTTTGACCAAGCTTGTCATCTTTTATTAAGCAATTTAGAAGGCAAAAAAATGAAAAACAAAGCTGAAAAAATAGTGAGCAGGCCGAAACATAGAGGAGAAGAAAAAAAAAACCTTTCAACTTCAAACTTCAATTTCTTCACGGGAGCTTGTGTGGGGTGGTTTCTGAGGCATCCGGCGTGATTTTCCTAGCGTCTAGGAGTGTCTAAGGTGAGGGTTTCATGTTTATTTACGCATTTGAATGTTTTATGTATTAACTTTAATTTTTGGATTTTATCCGTAGAATGTTATTTTAATCATTTTGAGGCTTAAAGAATGTTCCCTAGCAATCGTAGAACATGTATTTATAGCTTTTTAGCATTTTTTCGGTTGAATATCAAAATTGAAATATAAATTGTTAATTGAATAGTAAATTATGAATAGTAAACCCCCGTTTCGATGAAGTTGCTCCGTTATGCGTTATGTTGATGTAGGAAGGTGCTAGATATGCTAGAATGCCTAAATGCATGATTTTTTTGGGTTACGTAATGGAAAAATGGAGAAAAATGGCTTAGTGAAAGTTGGGGTCGTTTAGGTCGAGTTTGGCATTTTATCGTTTTGCGTGATGGCATTTTCTCGAGAGGCCATGGAAGCACTTTTGGTGCGGTTATGGTGTTGGTTGGGTGTTTGGTTAGGGTAGCGGTAGTTCGAACAAGCAAAGGGAAAAATCGAGACTTTGCGTGAATTCTAGGGTTAAGTAGGGTTTTGGGGTCTTTAGACGTGCCTTATGGTGACCTAGGAGGATTGGTGAAGTCGGTTTCCAAAACTCGTGTCTCGTTTGGAAGTAGTAACATTTTGAAAATTGGGGTCATTTTGTGATTTTGTGTGTTTTCATAGTATAATGCCTATAGAATGCTTAATAATGCATGTTATGCTCGTTAAAGTTGATTATGATTGAATTTGTACGTCAATTGTTGATAATGCTAGTTAGTGTTGTTCTTGTTACTTTATTGCTTGTAATTGCTTATTGTGTACTTATTGTATCGCATGTTGTTACTGACTTGCACTTCAGTGCCTTGCTCGATTATCGTTATATATATCTCGTATTGTATTGCATAAGTGTCAGGCGCGTGAGTGATGGGCCTCTCTGGGTAGCCTCGGGTTGCCAGTGTTGGTTGCTCTAGCTCCGTGTCCTATTCCCTTTTCTCGCTTGGGTTGCCGCCCATGGGGTTTTGGGTCGTAGAATTGACAGAGTATGTCCAGAGTACTCTAACGGAAGTTATAAGGTGGGTGAGACGGCGTGTCATCGTTAAAGTCAACGAAATCGTAATCGGTACATTGCTCGTATGAGTGAACCATAGCCTTCAGAGTGTGGTATAGCTTTGAATGGTTGTGTTAATGCTTTCTTTAATTGTTTATTGTATTGTCGTGTATATTGAATGCCTTCTTATTTATTATAGTGCTTAACTGCCTATTTGCATTGCACGAACTTCTCTCTCTTTACCTCGATATCTGTCTCGCCCTCACTAAGTATACGTGTTGTGTATACTCACTCCTCACCACCACATTTCTGGAAATGCCATGTTAGCTGGAAAGTTCATGATTACGTGAAAGATCATGCTTGAAGAGTTGTCTTGCGTGCTATGTGGCTTGAGTTGTCAAAGATGCAAAGATGTATGTTTCATGTGTTGTTTGTATTTAATGTTAAAAAGGAATGTAATATGAGTTTTCTAGGTTATTGAAGTGATTTGGAAAAGTAGTTTATGTATTCAGATAGAATAGTTTAACTTTAATGTATGTTTGTAATGCTCAAAGGAAAAGAGTTAGAATGGTATGATAGTCTATTTTATGTAATGGGTTAGTGTAGTTTAATTGCCTAGCATGAATGTTCTTGTCAAAGATGAAAAGAGATAGGTTAGCTTTTAAATTGGAAATGTATATTTGGTTGTGTTCGCTTGTTGAGAACCAAGGCTCGGATGGCCTTGAGGTGTTTGTATGGTTGGACACGGTGCTGGTCCACTTATATGCTATTTCAGGTTTTACATTTTGCCTAGAAACAGGAGAGACTCCGTCCGTCTTTTCCTGAAAATTTTGCCCGGGTTTGGAATTGGGTTGTGAATAGATTGATTGATTGAACTCCCGGTCTCGAGAGGGATCGGGGTATCACAAGTGGTTTCAGAGCTTGTTTAGCTCATAAGCCGGGACAGGGTCCTTGATCTGGTGGGTAGTGATCCTTGAATGTGTGCTTGTTAAGTGTGTCTTGAAAGTGTATGCTTGTATGTGGGATTGTGTGTCTTGACCTGAATGTGTGCTCCTATGTGATATAGTTATGTGTTATGTGTTAATTGTGTGCCAAGTGAAGTGAAGTGTCTAGTTGTGCATTGAATTGACCTATTGAATTGGCATCGTGAATCCAATTGATCTCATGAATTGTTATTTGCTTGAAGTATTGCTTGTAATGTGTATACTGAAATGTCTTGAATTGGTTATGCCGTGATTTGAATTGATTATGTTGTGCTTGACTTGATTGTCGTGCTTGAGTGACTTTGTTGAATAAACTCTTTTGTAAACTTGCTTGCATAATAGTATAAGGCATGTATATAAATGTTATATCCTGGCATTCATAAATGTCTCATGGAAATGGTAAGTAAGTCCTCTTTCTCCCTTGAAGGAGGTGGTTCACAGTTGGCCTTTCAAGGTGTATGGATTGGCAAGAAATGAATGGCATTTAACTAGCCTTGATTTGGGAGTTGGTGTTTGCTTTTGGAGCTCGGTCATTGGCGAATCTCTAGGGTCCTCCTCTATGTTTAACAGTTGTGAAGAGTAGCTTTCTCTTGGGGTTTTATTTGGTTGTTCTATGGGGCATTCTTTGGTTTTCTTAATGGGTATTCTTTGGAGACTTTTGTTGGCACTTCTTGGTAGACTCGGCTATTGGGATCTCAATCGGACATACTGTATGGTATTATCTATGGCATATGTATCTCGGTCTTTATTGGAGTGCTACCGGAATTCCTTATTGGAAATTCTTCAATGGCATTCTCTAGGATTCTTAGTGGCCATTTATTTAGTATTACTTATTGGGCAATTCTTGGTACTTTCTTACTAGAGCATTGTCCGGGTATTTTCTTTGGCATTCCTCAGTAGGTTTGGTATTTGGAATTCCTATCATACTTATTGTATAGTGCTACTTATGCTGCTCTTTGGAATTCTTATTGGGCATTCTATTGGTATTTTCCTTATTGGCAAGGTTGTATAAAGTTCTCACTTGGCAAACAGTGAAGAGGCCTCAGTGTTTGGTTTTGTATGTTGTGCACCAGCTCGGTATTTTCCTTAGGGTTTTCGTCTATCTGGGAAACTATATTTGTTATTCAACTTGACTGTCTTATTAGACACATGATAATTTCTCTAGTATTTCCTTAGACATTCTTCTCAGCATTTGATAGCGATACTTGGGATCTAATTGGTTATCCTATGGGGTTATTATTTGGAAGGCTTCTTTGGAACTTTTGAAGTATATTTGATTGGGTTTCTTAGTATTTTCTTCAGCACTCTTAACAGGGAATTCTTCTATGAAATTCATGACCAGCGGGGTACTTCTTTAGACCTCTGGATCGAACCTTTGTTTAAGCCTTTATTTGGCTTCTTGCTTGGGTATTCTCGGGCGATAATAGTTGAACTTCTACTAGAGATTCGTGTATGGGGTATTCATTCGGTATTCCTCTTATCATTAATATGTGATGTGATTTTATCTACAGTATCTTTGCTTTAGTCTTTATTGGTATTATCTCGGCGCTTTTGGTTGGAATTTTATTCTTCTTCGATATTCGTGTCAACGGGATTCTTGTGTAGAATCTACATTTGAGCCTTTATTCGGCATTACTACTTGGAATTTCTTCTTAAACTTCCCTATTGGTTATCTTGATTAATATACTTGCTCAGCAACTGGAGAAGATTAGTCAAAGTTGGATTTCAGTGGATGCAGAGTTCTATTGGAAGAAGAATTGCGAGGACGCAATTGTTTTAAGGGGGGAAGGATGTGATAACCCAAACCCGGCATTCATTTAATGACATTTAATTGCATTTAATTAAGTGTTATATTAAATGTTAGCATTGAATTTTGTGTTTATTTTTAGTTAAACATTCATCTGTAGCTTTATTTTCATATTTATGTTAATCGGTTTTATTTTTTTTGCATCTTAATGCTTGATTTTCAATTAAATGAAAAGTAGCTCTGAGCCGAAGTAAATTTTCAACTATGATGCTTTTCAAAATTTTATTTTCTTAAATTCTTTGAGATTTAATTGTTATTCTTTTATTGTTGCAAAGTGCATTGCATTTCGAGAGTGATAGTTAAAGAGTGTTTTATAGTCCTCAGCAAATAGTGAAAACTAGTATTTAGTGTTTTAATTTTAGTGTTTTAGTTGTTGTTAGCTAGAATTAAAATTGTGCTAGTTGTTTAAGCTTTAAAATGCAAGAAATAAGCTTATTTGACCAATTTTTAGTTAGCTTTGACCTAGACCTTGACTTTGACCAAGCTTGTCATCTTTTATTAAGCAATTCAGAAGGCAAAAAAGGAAAAACAAAGCTGAAAAAACAGTGAGCAGGCCGAAACATAGAAGAGGAGAAGAAAAAAAAATCTTTCAACTTCAAACTTCAATTTCTTCACGAGAGATTGTGCGGGGTGGTTTCTGAGGCATCCAGCGTGGTTTTCCTAGCATCTAGGAGCATCTAAGGTGAGGGTTTCATCGTTATTTGCACATTTGAATGTTTTATGTGTTAACTTTAATTTTTGAGTTTTATCCGTAGAATGTTATTTTGATCATTTTGAGGCTTAAAGAATGTTCCCTGGCAATCTTTGAACATGTATTTATAGCTTTTTAGCATTTTCTACGGTTGAATATCGAAATTGAAATATAAATTGTTAATTGAATAGTAAATTGTGAATAGTATACCCCCGTTTCGATGAAGTTGCTCCGTTATGCGTTCTGTTGATGTAGGAAGGTGCTAGATATGCTAGAATGCCTAAATGCATGATTTTTTGGGTTGCGTAATGGAAAAACCGAGAAAAATGGCTTAGTGAAAGTTGGGATCGTTTAGGTCAAGTTTGGCATTTTATCCTTTTACGTGATGGCATTGTCTCGGGAGGCCATGGAAGTACTTTTGGTGTGATTATGGCATTGGTTGGGTGTTTGGTTAGGGTAGCGGTAGTTCAAACGAGCAAAGGTAGAAATCGGGGCTTTGCGTGAATTCTAGGGTTAAGTAGGGTTTCGGGTTCTTTAGACGTGCCTTATAGTAACCTAGGAGGATTGGTGAAGTCGGTTTCCAAAACTCGTGGCTAGTTTGGAAGTAGTAGCATTTTGAAAGTTGGGGTCATTTTTGTGATTTTGTGTGTTTTCATAGTATAATGCCTATAGAATGCTTAATAATGCTTGTTATGCTCATTAAAGTTGATTATGATTGAATTTGTATGTCAATTGTTGATAATGCTAGTTAATGTTGTTCTTGTTACTTTATTGCTTGTAATTGTTTATTGTGTGTTTATTGTATCGCATGTTGTTACTGACTTGCACTTCAGTGCCTTGCTCGATTATCGTTATATATATCTCGTATTGCATTGCATAAGTGTCAGGTGCGTGAGTGATGGGCCTCTCTGGGTAGCCTCGGGTTGCCAGTGTTGGTTGCTCTAGCTTAGTGTCCTATTCCCTTTTCTCGCTTGGGTTGCCGCCCAGGGGGTTTTGGGTTGTAGAATTGACAGAGTATGTCCGGAGTACTCTAGCGGATGTTATAAGGTGGGTGACCCGGCGCGTCATCATTAAAGTCATCGAAATCGTGATCGGTACATTGCTCGTATGAGTGAACCATAGCCTTCAGAGTGTGGTATAGCTTTGAATGGTTGTGTTAATACTTTCTTTAATTGTTTATTGTATTGTCGTGTATATTGAATGCCTTCTTATTGATTATATTGCTTAACTGTGCCTATTTGCATTGCACTAACTTCTTTCTCTCCACCTCGATATCTGTCTCGCCCTCATTGAGTATACGTGTTGTGTATACTCACTCCTCACCACCACATTTCAGGAAATGCCATGTCAGCTGGAAAGTTCGTGATTACATGAAAGATCATGCTTGAAGAGTTGTCTTGCGTGCTATGTGGCTTGAGTTGTCAAAGATGCAAAGATGTATGTTTCATGTATTGTTTGTATTTAATGTTAAAAAGGAATGTAATATGAGTTTTCTAGGTTATTGAAGTTATTTGGAAAAGTAGTTTATGTATTCAGATAGAATAGTTTAACTTTAATGTATGTTTGTAATGCTCAAAGGAAACGAGTTAGAATGGTATGATAGTCTATTTTACGTAATGGGTTAGTGTAGTTTAATTGCCTAGCATGAATGTTCTTGTCAAAGATGAAAAGAGAAAGGTTAGCTTTTAAATTGGAAATGTATATTTGGTTGTGTTCGCTTGTTGAGAACCAAGGCTCGGATGGCCTTGAGGTGCTTGTATGGTTGGACACGGTGTTGGTCCACTTATATGCTATTACAGGTTTTACATTTTGCCTAGAAACAGGGGAGACTACGTCCGTCTTTCCCAAAAATTTTGCCTGGGTTTGGAATTGGGTTGTGAATAGATTGATTGATAGAACTCCCGGTCTCGAGAGGGATTTGGGTGTTACACCAGCACTAATGCACCGGATCCCATCAAAACTCCGAAGTTAAGCGTGCTTGGGCGAGAGTAGTACTAGGATGGTTGACCCCTTGGGGAGTCCTCGTGTTGCACCCCAGCTTTTCAATTTTTTTTGCTCCGGTTAGGGTCGCCAAGATGCTTTATCCATCGCATTTCTATTTCCAAATCCCACAGCACCATGGGCAAGAAAATTTCGCTACACGTAGAGGCTGGGCCCGCAAACCGAGGGCGTGGGGCTTGTGACTAGGTCTCCGTCGCTCCGGTGCTCATAACTTTTGATCCGCAAGGAGTTACGCGGCGCACATCATACCATTGGAAAGCTGTCCGAGTGCTCTACGCTAAGGGCAGCAAGCCTGCTTGGCTGCGCTTGTTTTTGGATCCCAAAATTGAACGTTTTCATCAGTTTCGAGCCACTTTTCTTCTTTTGCTCTGTTTTTCGTCTTGAATCGTACGTCGCGAGCTGTTAAAAGTACGACATCCTAACTCACGAAACATTAGAGGGCCCTACTACGCGTCGATACACGTCTTGCGAGGATGCTACGTTGTTGAAGCGGATGGGTTGTCGTTAAGCCCATTGGGCCTTTTGAATGGGCCATCTCTCTGGGCTGGGACTGTGAACCGTCAACACATATAGGAATTGGGCCCTTAACATGATTAGTGCGATCATACCAGAACTAATGCACCGGATCCCATCAGAAATCCGAAGTTAAGCGTGCTTGGGCGAGAGTAGTACTAGGATGGGTGACCCTCTGGGAAGTCCTTGTGTTGCACCCCCCTTTTCAATTTTTTTTTGCCCCGGTGAGGCTTGCCAAGATGCTTTATCCATCACATTTCTATTATCGAGTCCCACCGCATCTTGGGTAAGACAACTTCAATTCTCGTATAGGCTAGGCCTGCAAACGAACGGCGTGGGTCTTGTGACCAGGTCTCCGCCGCTCAGGTGCCCATAACTTTTGATCCGTAAGGAGTTATGTGGCGCACAACATACCGTTGGAAAATTTTCCGAGAGCTCTATGACAGGGGCTGCAAGCCTGCTCGGCTGTGCCTATTTTCAGTGCCCAAAATTGAACGTTTTCATTAGTTTCGTGCCACTTTTCTTCTTTTGCTCTGTTTTTCCGTCCTGGATCGTACGTCGTTAGCTGGTAAAAAGACGACAAACTAACTCGCGGGATATTAGAAGGCACTAAAACGCGTCAATATCACATATTGCGAGGATGCTGCGTTGTTGAAGGGGATGAGTTGTCGTTAAGCCCTTTGGGCCTTTTGAATGGGCCATCTTTCTGGGTTGGGACTTTGAATCGTCAACACAAAAAGGATTTGTGCCCACAACATGATGGGTGCGATCATACCAGCACTAATGCTCCAGATCCCAGCAGAACTCCGAAGTTAAGCATGCTTGGGCGAGAGTAGTAGTAGGATGGGTGACCCCTTAGGAAGTCCTCGTGTGGCACCCCCCTTTTCAATTTTTTGTGCCCCAGTTAGGGTTGCCAAGATACTTTATCCACCACATTTCTATTACCAAATCCCACGGCAACTTGGGCAAGACAACTTCACTTCACGTAGATGCTGGGCCCGCAAACCGAGGGCGTAGGGCTTAGGACCAGGTCTCCATCGCTCCCGTACCCATAACTTTTGATCTGCAAGGCGTTACGCCGCGCACAGCATTCCGTTGGAAAGCTTTTCGAGAGTGCTACGACGGGGGCACCAAGCCTACTCGGCTGCGCCTGTTTTTACCCAAAAATCGAACGTTTTTATCTGTTTCGAGCCACTTTTTTTCTTTTGCTATGTTTTTCCATCCTGGATTGTACGTCATGAGCTGTTAAAAGGACGAAAACCTTATTCGCGGGACATTAGAGGGCCCTACAATGCGTCAATGTCACATCTTGCGAGAATGCTACGTTGTTGAAGCGGATGGGTTGTCGTTAAGCCCATTGGGCCTTTTGAATGGGCCATCTCTCTGGGCTGGGACTGTGCACCGTCAACACATAAAGGATTTGTGCCCTCAACATGACGGGTGCGATCATACCAGCACTAATGCACCAGATCCCATCAGAACTCCGAAGTTAAGCGTGCTTGGGTGAGAGTAGTACTAGGATGGATGACCCCCTGGGAAGTCCTTGTGTTGCACCCCGCTTTTCAATTTTTTTTGCCCCGGTTAGGGTTGCCAATATACTTTATCCACCACATTTCTATTATCGAATCCCACGGCACCTTGGTCAAGACAACTTCGCTTCAAGTAGAGGCTGGGCCCACAAACTGAAGGCGTAGGGCATGTGACTAGGTCTCTATAGCTCCGGTGCCCATAACTTTTGATCCGTAAGGAGTTACACGGCGTACAACATACCGTTGGAAAGCTCTTTGAGAGCTCTACGACAGGGGCCACAAGCCTGCTTGGCAGCGCCAGTTTTTGGATACCAAAATTGAACATTTTCATCAATTTCGGGCTACTTTTCTTCTTTTGCTATGTTTTTCCGCCCCAGATCGTACATCGTTAGCTGTTAAAAGGACGACAACCTAACTCGTGGGACATTAGAGGGCCCTACAATGCGTCGATATCACGTCTTGAGAGGATGCTACGTTGTTGAAGTGGATGGGTTGCCGTTAAGCCCTATGGGCCTTTTGAATGGGCTGTCTCTCGGGGCTAGGACAGTGAATTGTCAACCCATAAAGGATTTATACCCTCAACATGACGGGTGCGATGATACCAGCACTAATGCACCGGATCCCATCAGAACACCGAAGTTAAGCGTGCATGGGCGAGAGTAGTACTAGGATGGATGACCCTCGGGGAAGTCCTTGTGTTGCACCCCGCTTTTCTTTTTTTTTTTTGCCCCGGTTAGGGTTGCCAAGATAATTTATCCACCACATTTCTATTACCAAATCCCACGGTACCTCGGGCAACACAACTTCGCTTCAAGTAGAGGCTGGGCCCGCAAACCGAGGGTGTAGGGAATGTGACCAGGTCTCTGTGGCTCCGGCGCCCATAACTTTTGATCCGTAAGGAGTTATGCGGCCCACAACATACCGTTGAAAACCTCTTTGAGAGCTCTACGACGGGGGCAGCAAGCCTGCTCGGCTGCGCCAGTTTTTGGATACCAAAATTGAACATTTTCATCAGTTTCGGGCCACGCTTTTTCTTTTGCTCTGTTTTTCCGTCCTGGATCATACGTCGTGAGCTCTTAAAAGGACGACAACCTGACTCACGGGACATCGGGGGCCCTACAATGTGTCAATATCACGTCTTGCAAAGATGCTGCGTTGTTGAAGCAGATGGGTTGTCGGTATGCCCATTGGGCCTTTTGGATTGGCCATCTCGCTGGGCTGAGACTATGAACCATCAACACATAAAGGATTTGTTCCCACAACATGGCGGGTGCGATCATACCAGCACTAATGCACCGGATCCCATCAAAACAACGAAGTTAAGTGTGCTTGGGCGAGAGTAGTACTAGGATGGGTGACCCCTTGGGAAGTCCTCGTGTTGCACCCCCCTTTTCAATTTTTTTTACCCCGGTTAAGGTTCCCAAGATTCTTTATCCATAGCATTTCTATTACCAAATCCCACGGAACCTTGGGCAAGACAATTTCGATTCACGAAGTGGCTAGGCCCGCAAACCGAGCGCGTAGGGCTCGTGACCAGGTCTCCGTCACTTCGGTGCCTATAACTTTTGATCCGTAAGGAGTTACGCGGCGCACAGCATACCATTGGAAAGCTCTCCGAGAGCTCTACGACTGAGGTAGCAAGCCTGCTCGGTTGTGCCCATTTTTGGAGCCCAAAATCGAACGTTTTCTTTAGTTTTGGGCCACTTTTCTTCTTTTTCTATGTTTTTCCGTCCTGGATCGTACGTCATGAGCTATTAAAAGGACGAAAACCTAAATCTTGGGATATTACAGGGCCCTACCACGCGTCGATATTACGTCTTACGAGAATGCTGCGTTGTTGAAGCGGATGGGTTGTCGTTGAGCCCATTGGGACTTTTGAATGGGCCATCTCTCTGGGCAGCGACTGTGAACCGTTAACACATAAAGGATTTGTGCCCATAACATGACGGGTACGATTGTACCGGCAATAATGCACCGGATCCCATCAGAACTCCGAAGTTAAGCCTGCTTGGGCGAGAGTAGTACTAGGATGGATGACGCCCTGGGAAGTCCTCGTGTTGTACCCCCTTTTCAATTTTTTTTGCCCCGGTTATGGTTGCCAAGATTCTTTATCCACCACATTTCTATTGCTGAATCCCATGACACCTTGGGCAAGACAACTTCGCTTCACGTAGAGGTTAGGCCTGCAAACCGAGGGCGCAGGGCTTGTGACCTGGTCTCCGTCGCTTCGGTGCCCATAACATTTGATTCGTTAGGAGTTATGCGGTGCACAACATACCGTTGGAAAGCTCTCCGAGAGCTCTACGATGAGGGAAGCAAGCCAACTCAATTGCGCCCATTTTTGGAGACCAAAATCGAACATTTTCATCAGTTTCGGGCCACTTTTCTTCTTTTGGACTATTTTTCCGTACCGAATCGTACGTTGTGAGCTGTTAAAAGGACGACAACCTAACTCGCGGGACATTAGAGGGCCCTACAATGCGTCGATATCACGTATTGCGAGGATGCTGCGTTGTTGAAGCAGATGGGTTGTCGTTAAGCCCATTGGACCTTTTGAATGGGCCATCTCTGTGGGCTGGGACTGTTAACCGTCAACACTTAAAGAAATTGTGCCCTTAACATGACAGGTGCAATCATACCAGCACTAATGCACCGGATCCCATCAGAACTCCGAAGTTAAGCTTGCTTGGGCGAAAGTAGTACTAAGATGGGGGACCCCTTAGGAAGTCCTCGTGTTGCACCTCCCTTTTCAATTTTTTTTGCCCCGGTTAGGGTTGCGAAGTTACTTTCTCCACCACATTTCTATTACCGAATCCCACGGTACCTTTGGCAAGACAACTTCGCTTCACGTAGAGGCTGGGCCTCAAACCAAGGGCGTAGGGCTTGTGACCAGGTCTCCGTTGTTCCGGTGCCCATAACTTTTGATCCGTAAAGAGTTACACAGTGTACAACATACCATTGGAAAGCTCTCCGAGAGCTCTATGACGGGGGCAACAAGTATGCTCACCTGAGCCCTTTTTGGAGTCCAAAATCGAACATTTTCATTAATTTCGAGCCACTTTTCTTCTTTTGGTCTGTTTTTCTGTCCCAAATCGTACGTCGTGAGCTATAAAAAGGACGACAACCTAACTCGCGGGACATTAAAGGGCCTACATCGTGTAGATATCACGTCCTGCGAGGATGCGGCGCTGCTGAATCAGATGCATTGTCGTTAAGCCCATTGGGCCTTTTGAATAGGCCATCTCTCTGGGCTGCGACTATGAACCATCAACACATAAAGAAATTGTGCCCTCAACATGACGGGTGCTATATACTCGCACTAGTGCACCGGATCCCATTAGAACTCCGAAGTTAAGCATGCTTGGGCGAGAGTAGTACTAGGATGGGTGACCCCTTGGGAAGTCCTCGTGTTGCACCCCCCTTTTCAATTTTTTTTGCCACGGTTAGGGTTGCCAAGATACTTTATCTACCACATTTCTATTACCGCATCCAACGGCACCTTGGGCAAGACAACTTCGCTTCACGTAGAGGTTGGGCCCGCAAACTGAGGGCGAAGGGCTTGTGACTTGGTCTCCGTCGCTCCGGTGCCAATAACTTTCGATCCGTAAGGAGTTACGCGGCGCACAGCATACCGTTGGAAAGCTCTCCGAGAGATCTACGACTGGGGCAGCAAGCCTACTCAGCTGCGCCCATTTTTGGAGCCCAAAATCGAACGTTTTCATTTGTTTCGGGCCACTTTTCTTCTTTTGCTCTGTTTTTCTGCCCCGGATCGTACGTCTTGAGCCGTTAAAAGGACGACAACCTAACTCGCTGGACATTAGAGGGCCCTACAACGTGTCGATATCACGTGTTCGAGGATGCTACATTGTTGAAGTGGATGGATTGTCGTTAAGCCCATTGGGCCTTTTGAATGGGCTATCTCTCTGGGTTGGGACTGCGAACCATCAACACATAAAGGAATTGTGCCCTCAACATGATGGTTGCTATCATACCAGCACTAATGCACCGGATCTCGTCAGAACTCCGAAGTTAAGTATGCTTGGGCGAGAGTAGTACTAGGATGGGTGACCCCTGGGAAGTCCTCGTGTTGCACCCCCCTTTTCAATTTATTTTCCCCGGTTAGGGTTGCCAAGATTCTTTATCCATCACATTTCTATGACCGAATTCCCCGGCACCTTGGCCAAGACAACTTCGTTTCACGTAGAGGTGGGGCCAACAAACCGAGGGCGTAGGGCTTGTGACTAGGTATCCGTCGTTCTGGTGCCCATAACTTTTGATCCGTAAGGAGTTACGCGGGGCGAAGCATACCGTTGGAAAGCTCTACAAGAGCTCTACGACGAGAGCAGCAAGCCTGCTCGGTGCTCACTTTTCTTCTTTTGGTCTGTCTTTTCGCCCCTAATCGTATGCAGTGAGATGCTAAAAGGACGATAACATGACTCGCGGGACATTAGAGGGCCCTACAACGCGTCGATGTCACGTCTTGTGAGGATGCTGCATTGTGGAAGCGGATAGGTTGTCGTTAAGCCCATTGGGCCTTTTGAATGGGCCATCTCTCTGGGCTGGGACTGTGAACCGTCAACACATAATCAAATTGTTTCCTCAATACGACGGGTCCGATCATATCAGCACTAATGCTCCGGATCCCATCAGAACTCTAAAGTTAAGCATGCTTGGGCGAGAGTAGTACTAGGATGGGTGACCCCGTGGGAAGTCCTTGTGTTGCACCACTCTTTTCAATTTTTTTTGTCCTGGTTAGGGTTTCCAAGATACTTTATCCACCACTTTTCTATTACTGAATCCCATGGCACCTTAAGCAAGACAACTTCGCTTCACGTAGAGGCTGGGCCCGCAAACCGAGGGCGTAAGGCTTATGACCCGGTCTCCGTCGCTCCAGTGCCTATAACTTTTGATCAGTAGGGAGTTACGCAGCTCACAGCATACCGTTGGAAAGCTCTCCGAGAGCTCTAGGACGAGGGCAGCAAGCCTACTCAGCTACGCCTATTTTTGGAGTTCAAAATTGAATGTTTTCATCAATTTCGGGCCATTTTTCTTCTTTTGGTCTTTCTTTCCGCCGCGAATCGTACGTCATGAGCTGTTTAAAGGATGACAACCTAACTCGCGGGACATTAGAGGGCCCTATAAAGCATCGATATCATGTCTTGCAAAGATGCTGCGTTGTTGAAGGGAATGGGTTGTCGTTAGGCCCATTGGACCTTTTGAATGGTCCATCTCTCTAGGCTGGGACTGTGAATCGTCAACACATAAAGAAATGGTTCCCTCAATGTGACGGGTGCGATCATTCCAGCACTAATGCTCTGGATCCCATCAGAACTCTGACGTTAAGCATGCTTGGGCGAGAGTAATACTAGGATGGGCGACCCCTTGGGAAGTCCTCGTGTTGCATCCCCTTTTTCAATTTTTTTTGCCCCGGTCAGGGTTGCCAAGAAAATTTATCCACCACATTTCTATTACCAAATCCCACGGCACCTTGGGCAAGACAACTTCACTTCACGTAGAGGCTGGGCCCGTAAACTGAGGGCGTAGGGCTTGTGACCAGGTGTCCGTCGCTCCGATGCCCATAACTTTTGATCCGTAAGGCGTTACGCGGCGTACATCATACAGTTGGAAAGCTCTCTGAGAGCTCGACGACGGGGAAACAAGCTTGCTCGGCTGCGCCGGTTTTTGAAGCCCAAAATCGAACATTTTCATCATTTTCATGCCACTTTTCTTCTTTCGCTCGATTTTTCCATCCCGGATCGTACGTCGTGAGCTATTACAAGGACGACAACCTAACTCGCTGGACATTAGAGGGGCCTAAAATGCATCGATATCACGTCTTGCGGGGATGCTACGCTGTTGAAGGGGATGGGTTGTCGTTAAGACCTTTGGGCCTTTTGAATGGGCCATCTCTTTGGTTTGGGCCTGTGAACCGTCAACACATAAGGGATTTGTGCCCACAAGATGACGGGTGCGATCATACTAGCACTAATGCACCGGATCCCATCAGAACTCCGAAGTTAAACGTGCTTGGACAAGTGTAGTATTAGGATGGGTGACCCCCTGGGAAATCCTCGTGTTGCACCCCCCCTTTTAAATTTTTTTTGCCCCGGTTACGGTTGCCAAGATACTTTACCTACCACATTTCTATTACCGAATTCTACGATACCTTGGGAAAGACAACTTCGCTTCACGTAGAGGCTGGGCCCGCAAACCGAGGGCATAGGACGTGTGACCAGGTCTCTGTCGCTCCGGTGCCCTTAACTTTTGATTTGTAAGGCGTTACGCGGCACACAGCATTCCGTTGGAAAGCTCTCTGAGAGCTCTACGACTGGGGCAGCGAGCCTACTTGGCTTTGCCCCTTTTTGTAGCCCAAAATCGAACGTTTTTATTAGTTTCGGGCCATTTTTCTTCTTTTGCACTGTTTTTCGATCCCGGATCGTACGTCGTGAGCTGTTAAAATGACGACAACTTAACTCGCAGGACATTAGAGGGCACTACAATGCGTCGATATCTCATCTTACAAGGATGCTGCGTTGTTGAAGCAGATGGGTTGTCGTTAAGCCCATTGGTCCTTTTGAATGGCCATCTCTCTAGGCTGCGACTGTGAACCGTCAACACATAAAGAAATTGTGCCCTCAATATGACTGGTGCAATCATACCAGCACTAATGCTACAGATCCCATCAGAACTCCGACGTTAAGCATGCTTGGGCGAGAGTAGTACTAGGATGGGCAACCCTTTGGGAAGTCCTCGTGTTGCACCCTCCTTTTCAATTTTTTTTGCCTCGGTCAGGGTTGCCAAGATAATTTATCCATCACATTTCTATTACCGAATCCCACGGCACCTTGGGCAAGACAACTTCGCTTCACGTAGAGGCTGGGCCCGCAAATCGAGTACGTAGGGCTTGTGACCAGGTCTCCGTTGCTCCGGTGCCCATAACTTGTGATCCGTAAGGAGTTACGGCACTCACATCATACCGTTGGAAAGCTCTTTGAGAGCTCTACGACGGGGCAATATGCCTGCTCGGCTGCACCCGTTTTTGAATCCCAAAATCAAACATTTTCATCAATTTCGGGCCACTTTTCTTCTTTTGCTCTGTTTTTCCGTCCCGGATCGTACGTGGTGAGCTGTTACAAGGACGACAACCTAACTCGCTGGACATTAGAGGGCCCTAAAATACGTCGATATCACGTCTTGTGGGGATGCTACGTTGCTGAAGGGGATAGGTTGTCGTTAAGCACTTTGGGCCTTTTGAATAGGCCATCTCTCTGGGCTGGGCTTGTGAACCGTCAACACAAAAAGGTATTGTGCCCAAAACATGACGGGTGCGATCATACCAGCACTAATGCACCGGATCCCATTAGAACTCCGAAGTTAAGCGTTCTTGGGCAAGAGTAGTATTAGGATGGGTGACCCCCTGGGAAGTCCTCGTGTCGCACCCCCCTTTTCAATTTTTTTTGCCCCGGTCAGGGTTGCCAAGATAATTTATCCACCACATTTCTATTACCAAATCCCACGGCACATTGGGCAAGACAACTTCGCTTCACGTAGAGGCTAGGCCTACAAACCGAGGGCGTAGGGCTTGTGACCAGGTCTCCGTCGCTCCGGTTCCCATAACTTTTGATCTGTAAGGCATTACGCGGTGCACATCATACCGTTGGAAAGCTCTCTGAGAGCTCTACGATGGGGAAAAAAGCTTACTCGGCTGTGCCCATTTTTGAAGCCCAAAATCGAATATTTTCATCATTTTCAGGCCACTTTTCTTCTTTCACTCGGTTTTTTCATCCCGGATCATACGTCGTGAGCTGTTACAAGGATGACAACCTAACTTGCTGGACATTAGAGGGCCCTAAAATGCGTCGATATCACGTCTTGTGGGGATGCTACGCTGTTGAAGGGGATGGGTTGTCGTTAAGACCTTTGGGCCTTTTGAATGGGCCATCTCTCTAGGCTGGGCCTGTGAACCGTCAACACATAAAAGATTTGTGCCCACAACATGACAGGTGCGATCATACCAGCGCTAATGCACTGGATCCCATCAAAACTCCGAAGTTAAGCGTGCTTGGGCAAGTGTAGTATTAGGATGGGTGACCCCCTGGGAAGTCCTCGTGTTGCACCCCCCATTTTCAATTTTTTTTGCCCCAGTTAGGGTTTCCAAGATACTTTATTCACCACATTTCTATTACTGAATACCACGGCTCCTTGGCCAAGACAACTTCGCTTCACGTAGAGGCTGGGCCCGCAAAATAGAGGGCGTAGGTTTTGTGACTTGTTCTCCGTCGCTCCGGTGCCCATAACTTTTGATCCGCAAGGAGTTACGCGATGCACAACATACCATTGGAAGGCTCTCCGAGAGCTCTACGACGGGGGCAGCAAGCCTGCTTGGCTGCGCCTATTTTCGGAGACCAAAATCGAACATTTTCATTAGTTTTGGGCCACTTTTCTTGTTTTGCTCTAATTTTCTTTCCCGGATCGATGTCTTATGCTGTTAAAAGGACGACAACCTAACTCGCGGGATATTACAGGGCCCTACCATGCGTCGATGTCACGTCTTACGAGAATACTGCGTTGTTGAAGCGGAATGGTTGTCGTTAAGCCCATTGGGCCATTTGAATAGGCCATCTCTCTGGGCTGGGACTGTGAACCGTCAACACATAAAGGAATTGTGCCCTCAACATGACGGGTACGATCATACCAGCACTAATACATCGGATCCCATCAGAACTCTGAAGGTAAGCGTGCTTGGGCGAGAGTAGTAGTAGGATAGGTGACACCCTGGGAAGTCCTCGTGTCGCACCCCACATTTCAATTTTTTTTACCCCGGTTAGGGTTGCCAAGATACTTTATCCACCACATTTCTATTATCGAATCCCACGGCACCTTGGGCAAGACAACTTTGCTTCAAGTAAAGGGTGGGCCGACAAACCGAGGGCATAGGGCTTGTGACCAGGTCTCCGTCGCTCCGGCGCCCATAACTTTTGATCTGTAAGGAGTTACACGCTGCACAGCATACCGTTGGAAAGCTCTCCGAGAGTTCAACGACGGGGCCAGCAAGCCTGCTCGGCTGCACCCATTTTTTGATCCCAAAATTGAACTTTTTCATCAGTTCGGTCCGCTTTTCTTCTTTTGCTCTATTTTTCTGCCCCGGATCGTACGTCATGAGCTGTTAAAAGGATGACAACCTAATGCGCGGGACATTAGAGGGGCTTACAACGCGTCAATATCATGTGTGAGGATACTACGTTGTTGAAGTGGATGGGTTGTCGTTAAGCCCATTGGGCCTTTTAAATAGGCCATCTCTGTGGGCAGCGACTCTGAACCGTCAACACATAAAGGATTTATGCCCTCAACATGACAGGTGCGATCATACCAGCACTAATGCACCAGATCCCATCAGAACTGCGAAGTTAAGCGTGCTTGGGCGAGAGTAAAACTGGGATGGGTGACCCCCTGGGAAGTCCTCGTGTTCACCGCCCTTTTCAATTTTTTTTTATCCTGGTTAGTGTTGCCAAGATACTTTATCCACCACATTTCTATTACCGAATCCCACGGCACCTTGGTCAAGAAAACTTCACTTCAAGTAGAGGCTGGGCCCACAAACCGAGGGCGTAGGGCTTGTGACCATGTCTCCGTCGCTCTGGCGCCCATAACTTTTGATCCATAAGGAGTTACGCGATGCACAACATACCGTTGGAAAGCTCTTCGAGAGCTCTACTAATAGGGTAGCCAGCCTGTTAGGCTGCGCCCATTTTTGGATCCCAAAATTGAACGTTTTCATTAGTTTTGGGCCACTTTTCTTCTTGTGCTGTGTTTTTTTGTCCCAAATCCTACGTCGTGAGCTGTTAATAGGACGACAACCTAACTCGCGGGACATTAGTGGGCCCTACAACGCGTCGATATCATGTCTTACAAGAATACTGCGTTGTTGAAGTGGATGCGTTGTCGTTATACCCTTTGTGCCTTTTGAATGGGCCATCTCTCTGGGCAGGGACTGTGAACCGTCAACACATAAAGGATTTATGCCCTCAACAAGACGGGTGCGATGATACCAGCACTAATACACTGGATCCCATCAGAACTGCAAAGTTAAGCATGCTTGGGTGAGAGTAGTACTAGGATGGGTGACCCCCTGAGAAGCCCTCATGTTGCACTCCCCTTTTCATTTTTTTTTTGTCCCGGTTAGGGTTACCAAGATACTTTATCCATCACATTTCTATTACCAAATCCCATGGCACCTTGGGCAAGACAACTTCGCTTCACGTAGAGGCTGGGCCCACAAACCGAGGGCGTAGGGCTCATGACCAGGTCTCCGTCGCTCCGGTGCCCGTAACTTTTGTTCCGCAAGGAGGTACACGGCGCACAGCATACCCCTGGAAAGGTCTCCACGAGCTGTACGATGGGAGCAGCAAGCCTGCCTTGCTGCGCCTGTTTTTGGAGCCCAAATTCGAACATTTTCATCATTTTCGGGTTACTTTTCTTCTTTTGCTCTATTTTTTCATCCCGGATCGTACGTCGTGAGCTGATAAAAGGACGGCAACCTAACTCGCAGGATATTATAGGGCCCAACCATGTGTCGATATCACGTCTGACTAGGATGCTGCGTTGTTGAAGCGGATGGGTTGTCGTTGAGCCCATTGGGACTTTTGAATGGGCCATCTCTCTGGGCAGCGACTGTGAACCGTTAACACATAAAGGATTTGTGCCCATAACATGACGAGTGTGATCATACCAGCAATAATGCACCGGATCCCATCAGAACTCCGAAGTTAAGCCTGCTTGGGCGAGAGTAGCACTAGGATGGATGACGCCCTGGGAAGTCCTCGTGTTGTACCCCCTTTTCAATTTTTTTTGCCCCGGTTATGGTTGCCAAGATTCTTTATCCACCACATTTCTATTGCTGAATCCCACGACACCTTGGGCAAGACAACTTCGCTTCACGTAGAGGTTAGGCCTGCAAACCGAGGGCGTAGGTCTTGTGACCTGGTCTCCGTCGCTTCAGTGCCCATAATATTTGATTCGTAAGGAGTTACGCGGTGCACAAAATACCGTTGGAAAGCTCTCCGAGAGCTCTACGACGAGGGTAGCAAGCCAGCTCAATTGCGCCCATTTTTGGAGACCAAAATCGAACATTTTCATCAGTTTCGGGCCACTTTTCTTCTTTTGGAGTATTTTTTCGTACTGAATCGTACGTCGTGAGCTGGTAAAAGGATGACAACCTAACTCGCGGGACATTAGAGGGCCCTAAAATGCGTCGATATCACGTATTGCGAGGATACTGCGTTGTTGAAGCAGATGGGTTGTCGTTAAGCCCATTGGACCTTTTGAATGGGCCATCTCTGTGGGCTGGGACTGTTAACCGTCAACACTTAAAGAAATTGTGCCCTTAACATGACAGGTGCAATCATACCAGCATTAATACACCGGATCCCATCAGAACTCCGATGTTAAGCGTGCTTGGTTGAGAGTAGTACTAGGACGGGTGACCCCCTTGGAAGTCCTCGTGTTACACCTCCCTTTTCAATTTTTTTTGCCCCGCTTAGGGTTGCCAAGGTAATTTGCCCACCACATTTCTATTACCGAATCCCACGGTACCTTTGGCAAGACAAGTTCGCTTCACGTAGAGGATGGGCCTCAAACCGAGGGCGTAGGGCTTGTGACCAGGTCTCCGTTGTTCCGGTGCCCATAACTTTTGATCCGTAAGGAGTTACATAGTGCACAACATACCGTTGGAAACCTCTCCGAGAGCTCTATGACGGGGGCAACAAGTGTACTCACCTGAGCCCTTTTTGGAGTCCAAAATCGAACATTTTCATTAATTTCGAGCCACTTTTCTTCTTTTGGTCTGTTTTTTCGTCCCAAATCGTGCGTCGTGAGCTATAAAAAGGACGACAACCTAACTCGCGGGACATTAAAGGGCCTACATCGTGTAGATATCACGTCCTGCGAGGATGCTGCGCTGCTGAATCAGATGCATTGTCGTTAAGCCCTTGGGCCTTTTGAATGAGCCATCTCTCAGGGCTGAGACTATGAACCATCAACACATAAGGAATTTGCGCCCTCAACAAGACGGGTGCAATCATACCAGAACTAATGCACCGGATCCCATCAGAACTCCGAAGTTAATCATGCTTGGGCGAGAGTAGTACTAGGATGGGTGACCCCTTGGGAAGTCCTCGTGTTGCACCCCCCTTTTCAATTTTTTTTTCCACGGTTAGGGTTGCCAAGATACTTTATCTACCACATTTCTATTACCGCATCCAATGGCACCTTGGGCAAGACAACTTCGCTTCACGTAGAGGTTGGGCCCGCAAACTGAGGGCGAAGGGCTTGTGACTAGGTCTCCGTCGCTCTGGTGCAAATAACTTTCGATCCGTAAGGAGTTACGCGGCGCACAACATGCCGTTGGAAAGCTCTCCGAGAGCTCTACGACGGGGGTAACAAGCTTGCTCGGTTGCGCCAGTTTTTGGAGCCCAAAAATGAACGTTTTTATTTGTTTCGGGCCACTTTTCTTCTTTTGCTCTGTTTTTCAATCTCGGATCGTACGTCGTGAGCTGTTAAAAGGACGACAACCTAACTCGCCAGACATTAGAGAGCCCTACAATGCGTCGATATCACGTGTTCGAGGATGCTACATTGTTGAAACGGATGGATTGTCGTTAAGCCCATTGGGCCTTTTGAATGGGCCATTTCTCTGGGTTGGGACTGTGAACCATCAACACATAAATGAATTGTGCCCTCAACATGATGGTTGCTATCATACCAGCACTAATGCACTGGATCCCGTCAGAACTCCGAAGTTAAGTATGCTTGGGCGAGAGTAGTACTAGGATGGGTGACCCCTGGGAAGTCCTCGTGTTGCACCCCCCTTTTCAATTTTTTTTGCCCCGGTTAGGGTTGCCAAGATTCTTTATCCATCACATTTCTATGACCGAATTCCCTGGCACCTTGGGCAAGACAACTTCGCTTCACGTAGAGGTGGGGCCTACAAACCGAGGGCGTAGGGCTTGTGACCAAGTCTCCGTCGCTCCAGTGCCCATAACTTTTGATCCGTAAGGAGTTACGCGGTGCAAAGCATACCGTTGGAAAGCTCTACAAGAGCTCTACGACGAGAGCAGCAAGCCTGCTCGGCTGCGCCTGTTTTTGGAGTCCGAAATTGAATGTTTTCATCAATTTCGGGCCACTTTTCTTCTTTTGGTCTGTCTTTTCGCCCCTAATCGTATGCAGTGAGATGTTAAAAGGACGACAACCTAACTCGTGGGACATTAGAGGGCCTACAACGCATCGATGTCACGTCTTGTGAGGATGCTGCATTGTGGAAGCAGATGGGCTGTCGTTAAGCCCATTGGGCCTTTTGAATTGGCCATCTCTCTGGGCTGGGACTGTGAACTGTCAACACATAATGAAATTGTTCCCTCAATACGACGAGTCCGATCATATCAGCACTAATGCTCCGGATCCCATTAGAACTCTAAAGTTAAGCATGCTTGGGCGAGAGTAGTACTAGGATGGGTGACCCCGTGGGAAGTCCTTGTGTTGCACCCCCCTTTTCAATTTTTTTTGTCCTGGTTAGGGTTGCCAAGATACTTTATCCACCACATTTATATTACTGAATCCCATGGCACCTTGATCAAGACAACTTCGCTTCACGTAGAGGCTGGGCCCACAAACCGAGGGCGTAGGGCTTTTGACCAGGTCTCAATCGCTCCGGTGGCCATAACTTTTGATCCGTAAGGAGTTACACGACGCACTGCATATAGTTTGAAAGCACTCCGAGAGCTCTACGACGTGGACAGCAAGCTTGCTCAACTGCGCCTATTTTTGGAGCCCAAAATTGAATGTTTTCATTAGTTTCGGGCCACTTTTCTTCTTTTGGTCTTTCTTTTCGCCGCGAATCGTACGTCATGAGCTGTTTAAAGGACGACAACCTAACTCGCGGGCATTAGAGGGCCCTACAAAGCATCGATATCATGTCTTGCAAAGATGATGCGTTGTTGAAGTGAATGGGTTGTCGTTAAGCCTATTGGACCTTTTGAATGGGCCATCTCTCCGGGCTGGGACTGTGAACCATCAACACATAAAGAAATGGTGCCCTCAATGTGACGGGTGCGATCATACCAGCACTAATGCTTTGGATCCCATCAGAACTCTGACGTTAAGCATGCTTGGGCGAGAGTAGTACTAGGATGGGAGACCCCTTTGGGAAGTCCTAATGTTGCACCCCCCTTTTCAATTTTTTTTGCCCCGGTTAGGGTTGCCAAGATACTTTATCCACCACATTTCTATTACCAAATCCCACGGCACCTTGGGCAAGACAACTTCACTTCACATAGAGGCTGGGCTCGCAAAACGAGGGCATAGGGCTTGTGACCAGGTCTATGTCACTCCGGTGCCCATAACTTTTGATCCGTAAGGCGTTACGCGGCGTACATCATACAGTTGGAAAGCTCTCTGAGAGCTCGACGACGGGGAAACAAGCTTGCTCGGCTGCGCCCATTTTTGAAGCCCAAAATCGAACATTTTCATCATTTTTATGCCACTTTTCTTCTTTCGCTCGATTTTTCCGTCCCGGATCGTATGTCGTCAGCTATTACAAGGACGACAACCTAACTCGCTGGACATTAGAGGGCCCTAAAATGCGTCGATATCATGTCTTGCGGGGATGCTACGTTGTTGAAGGGGATGGGTTGTCGTTAAGACCTTTGGGCCTTTTGAATGGGCCATCTCTTTGGGCTGGGCCTGTGAACCGTCAACACATAAGGGATTTACGCACTCAATATGACGGGTGCGATCATTCTAGCACTAATGCACTGGATCCCATCAGAACTCCGAAGTTAAGCGTGCTTTGGCGAGAGTATTACTAGGATGGGTGACCCCTTGAGAAGTCCTCATGTTGCACCCCCCCTTTTCAATTTTTTTTGCCCCAGTTACGGTTGCCAAGATACTTTACCCACCACATTTCTATTACCGAATCCCATGATACCTTGGGCATGACAACTTTATTTCACGTAGAGGCTGGGCCTGCAAACCGAGGGCATAGGGCTTGTGACCATGTCTCTGTCGCTCCGGTGCCCATAACTTTTGATTTGTAAGGCGTTACGCGGCACACAGTAAACCGTAGGAAAGCTCTCTGAGAGCTCTACGACGGTGGTAGCTAGCCTGCTTGGCTGCCCCTGATTTTGGAGACCAAAATCGAATGTTTTTATTAGTTTCAGGCCATTTTTCTTCTTTTGCACTATTTTTCGATCCCGGATCGTACGTCGTGAGCTGTTAAAAAGATGACAACGTAACTCGCGAGACATGAGAGGGCATTACAACGCGTCAATATCTCATCTTACAAGGAGGCTGCGTTGTTGAAGCGGATGGGTTGTCGTTGAGGCCATTGGGCCTTTTCAATGGCCATCTCTCTAGGCTGCGACTGTGAACCATCAACACATAATGAAATTGTGCCCTCAATATGACGGGTGCAATCATACCAGTACTAATGCTACAGATCCCATCAAAACTCCGACGTTAAGCATGCTTGGGCGAGAGTAGTACTAGGATGGGCAACCCTCTGGGAAGTCCTCGTGTTGCACCCTCCTTTTCAATTTTTTTTGCCTCGGTCAGGGTTGCCAAGATAATTTATCCACCACATTTCTATTACCGAATCCCACGGCACCTTGGGCAAGACAACTTCGCTTCACGTAGAGGCTAGGCCCACAAAATCGAGTGCGTAGGGCTTGTGACCAGGTCTCCGTTGCTCCGGTGCCCATAACTTGTGATCCGTAAGGAGTTACGGCGCTCACATCATACCGTTGGAAAGCTCTTTGAGAGCTCTACGACGGGGCAATAAGCCTGCTCGGCTGCGCCCGTTTTTTAATCCCAAAATCGAACATTTTCATCAGTTTCGGGCCACTTTTCTTCTTTTTCTCTGTTTTTCCGTCCCGGATCGTACGTCGTGAGCTGTTACAAGGACGACAACCTAACTCGCTGGACATTAGAGGGCCCTAAAATGCGTCGATATCACGTCTTGTGGGGATGCTACGTTGTTGAAGGGGATAGGTTGTCGTTAAGCACTTTGGGCCTTTTGAATAGGCCATCTCTCTGGGCTGGGCTTGTGAACCGTCAACACATAAAGGTATTGTGCCCAAAACATGACGGGTGCGATCATACCAGCACTAATGCACCGGATCCCATTAGAACTCCGAAGTTAAGCGTTCTTGGGCAAGAGTAGTACTAGGATGGGTGACCCCCTGGGAAGTCCTCGTGTCGCACCCCCCTTTTCTATTTTTTTTGCCCCGGTCAGGGTTGCTAAGATAATTTATCCACCATATTTCTATTATCAAATCCCACGGCACCTTGGGCAAGACAACTTCGCTTCATGTAGAGGCTAGGCCCTCAAACCAAGGGCGTGGGGTTTGTGACCAGGTATCTGTCGCTCCGGTGCCCATAACTATTGATCTGTAATGAGTTACGTGGCGCACAGCATACCGTTGGAAAGCTCTCCAAGAGCTCTACGAAAGGGAAACAAGCTTGCTCAGCTGCGCCCATTTTTGAAACCCAAAATCGAACATTTTCATCATTTTCAGGCCACTTTTCTTCTTTCGCTCAGTTTTTCCGTCCCGGATCGTACGTCGTGAGCTGTTACAAGGACGACAACCTAACTTGCTGGACATTAGAGGGCCCTAAAATGCGTCGATATCACGTCTTGTGGGGATGCTACGCTGTTGAAGGGGATGGGTTGTCGTTAAGACCTTTGGGCCTTTTGAATGGGCCATCTCTCTAGGCTGGGCCTGTGAACTGTCAACACATAAAAGATTTGTGCCCACAACATGACGGCTGCGATCATACCAGTGCTAATGCACCGGATCCCATCAAAACTCCGAAGTTAAGCGTGCTTCGGCAAGTGTAGTATTAGGATGGGTGACCCCCTGGGAAGTCCTTGTGTTGCACCACCCCTTTTCAATTTTTTTTGCCCCAGTTAGGGTTGCCAAGATACTTTACCCACCATATTTCTATTACTGAATCCCACGATACCTTGGGCAAGACAACTTCGCTTCACGTAGAGGCTGGGCCCGCAAACCGAGGTCGTAGAGCTTATGACCAGGTCTCCGTCGCTCCGGTGCCCTAACTTTTGATTTGTAAGGAGTTACGCGGCACATAGCATTCCGTTGGAAAGCTCTCCGAGAGCTCTACGACTGGGGCAGCGAGCCTACTTGGCTTTGCCCCTTTTTGTAGCCCAAAATCGAATGTTTTCAATAGTTTCGGTCCACTTTTCTTCTTTTGCTCTATTTTTTGATCCTAGATTGTACATCGTGATCTATTAAAAGGACGACAACTTAACTCGCGGGACATTAGAGGGCCCTACAACGGGTCGATATCTCATCTTGTAAGGATGCTGCTTTGTGGAAGCGGATGGGTTGTCGTTAAGCCCATTGGGCCTTTTGAATGGGCCATCTCACTGGGCTGGGACTGTGAACCGTCAACACATAAGGGATTTGTGCCCTCAACATGACGGGTACGATCATACCACCACTAATGCTACAGATCCCATCAGAACTCCGACATTAAGCATGCTTGGGCGAGAGTAGTACTAGGATGGGCGACCCCCAGGGAAGTCCTCGTGTTGCACCCCCCTTTTCAATTTTTTTTGCCCCGGTCAGGGTTGATAATTTATCCACCACATTTCTATTACCGAATCCCACGGAACCTTGGGCAAGACAACTTTGCTTCACGTAGAGGCTGGGCCTACAATCCGAGGGCATAGGGCTTGTGACTAGGTCTCTGTCGCTTCGGTGCCCATAACTTTTGATCCGTAAGGAGTTACGCGGCTCACATCATACTATTGGAAAGCTCTCTGAGAGCTCTACGACGGGGCAACAAGCCTGCTCGGCTTCGCCATTTTTTGAAGCCCAAAATCGAACATTTTCATCAATTTCGGGCCACTTTTCTTCTTTTGCTCTGTTTTTCCGTCCCGGATCGTACGTCGTGAGCTGTTACAAGGACGACAACCTAACTCGCTGGACATTAGAGGGCCCTAAAATGCGTCGATATCACGTCTTGTGGGGATGCTACGCTGTTGAAGGGGATGGGTTGTCGTTAAGCCCTTTGGGCCTTTTGAATAGGCCATCTCTCTGGACTGGGCTTGTGAACCGTCAACACATAAAGGATTTGTGCCCACAACATGACGGGTGAGATCATACCAGCACTAATGCACCGGATCTCATCAGAACTCTGAAGTTAAGTGTGCTTGGGCTAGAGTAGTACTAGGATGGGTGACCCCTTGGGAAGTCCTCGTGTTGCACCCCCCCATTTTCAATTTTTTTGGTCCCGGTTAGGGTTGCCAAGATCCTCTACCCATCACATTTCTATTACCGAATCCCACGGCACCTTGGGCAACACAACTTCGCTTCACGTAGTGGCTAGGCTCGCAAACCGAGGCCGTAGGGCTTGGGACCAGGTTTCCATCGCTCTGGTGCCCATAACTTTTGATCCGTAAGGAGCTACGCGGCGCACAGCATACCGTTGGAAAGCTCTCTGAGAGCTCTACGACTGGGGCGGCGAGCCTACTTTGCTTTGCCCATTTTTGTAGCCCAAAATCAAACGTTTTCATTAGTTTCGCGCCATATTTCTTCTTTTGCTCTGTTTTTCCATCACGGATCATATGTCGTGAGCTGTTAAAAGGATGACAACTTAACTCGCGGGACATTAGAGGGCCCTACAATGCGTCGATATCACGTATTACGAGGATGCTGCGTTCTTGAAATGGATGGGTTGTCGTTAAGCCCATTGGGCCTTTTGAATGGGCCATCTCTTTGGGCTGGAACTGTGAACCGTCAACACATAAAGGATTTGTACCATCCACATGACGGGTGCGATCATACCAACACTAATGCACCGGATCCCATCAGAACTCCGAAGTTAAGCGTGCTTGGGCTAGAGTGGTACTAGGATGGGTAACCACATGGGAAGTCCTCGTGTTGCACGCCCCTTTTCATTTTTTTTGCCCCGGTTAGGCTTGCCAAGATGCTTTATCCACCACATTTCTATTACTAGATCCCACGGCACCTTGGGCAAGCCAACTTCGCTTCACGCAGAGGCTAGACCCGCAAATCGAGGGCTGGGGCTTGTGGCTAGGTCTCTGTTGCTCTGGTGCCCACAACCTTTGATTCGTAAGGAGTTACTCGGCGCACAGCATACCATTGAAAAGCACTCCGAGAGCTCTACGACGGGGGTAGCAAGCCTGCTCAGCTGCGCCCATTTTTGGAGACCAAAATCGAACGTTTTCATCAGTTTCGGGCCACTATTCTTCTTTTGCTCTGTTTTTCCGTCCCGGATCATATGTCGTGAGCTGTTAAAAGGATGACAACCTAACTCACGGGACATTAGATGGCCCTACAACGCGTAGATATCTCGTCTTGCGAGGATGCTGCATTGTTGAAGCTGATGGGTTGTCGTTAAGCCCATTGGGCCTTTTGAATGCGCCATCTCCCTAGGCTGCGACTGTGAACCATCAACACATAAAGAAATTGTGCCCTCAACATGACAGGTCAGATCGTACCAGCACTAATGCACCAGATCCCATCAGAACTCCGAAGTTAAGCATGCTTGGGCGAGAATAGTACTAGGATGGGTGACCCCTTGGGAAGTCCTCGTGTTGCACCCCCATTTTCAAATTTTTTTACCCCGGTTCGGGTTCCCAAGATACTTTATGCACCACATTTCTATTACCGAATTCTACGGTAACTTGGGCAAGACAACTTCATTTCAAGTAGAGGCTGGGCCTGCAAACCGAGGGCGTAGGGCTTGTGACCAAGTCTCCGTCGCTCTGGTGCCCATAACTTTTGATTCGTAAGGAGTTACTCGGCGCACAGCATACTGTTGGAAAGCACTCCGAGAGCTCTACGATGAGGGCAGGAAGCCTGCTTAGCTGCGCCCGTTTTTGTAGTCCAAAATTGAACATTTTCATCAATTTCGTGCCACTTTTCTTCTTTTGGTATGTTTTTTCATCCCGAATCGTACGTCGTGAGCTATAAAAAGGACGACAACCTAACTTGCTGGACATTAGATGGCCCTACAACACGTAGATATCTCGTCTTTCGAGGATGTAGCGTTGTTGAAGCTAATGGGTTGTCGTTAAGCCCATTGGGCCTTTTGCATGGGCCATCTCTCTGGGCTGGGACTGTGAACTGTCAACACATAAAGAAATTGTGCCCTCAACATGGCGGCTGCGATCATACAGCACTAATGCACCGGATCCCATCAGAACTCCGAAGTTAAGCGTGCTTCGGCGAGAGTAGTACTAGGATGGGTGACCCCCTTGGAAGTCCTTGTGTTGCACCCCCCTCTTTTCAATTTTTTTTGCCCCTGTTAGGGTTGCCAAGATACTTTGTCTACCACATTTCTATTACCGAATCCCACGGCACCTTGGGCAAGACAACTTGCCTTCACGTAAAGGCTGGGCCCACAAACTGAGGGCGTGGGGCTTATGACTAGGTCTCCGTCGCTCCGGAGCCCATAACTTTTAATCCGTAAGGAGTTACGTGACGCACAACATACCATTGGAAAGCTCTCCGAGTGCTCTACAAGGGGGGTAGCCAACCAACTTTGTTGCGCCTATTTTTGGAGCCCAAAATAGAACATTTTAATCAATTTCGGGCCACTTTTCTAGTTTTGCTCTATTTTTTCATTCCGGATCGTATGTCGTCAGCTGTTAAAATGATGACAACCTAACTAGAGGGATATTACAGTGCCCCACCACGCGTCGATATCACGTCTTACGAGGTTGATGTGTTGTTAAAGCAGATGGGTTGTCATTAAGCCCATTGGGCCTTTTGAATGGGCCATCTCTTTGGGCTGAGACTGTAAACCGTCAACACATAAAGGATTTGTGCCCACATTATGATGGGTGCTATCATACCAGCACTAATACACCGGATCCCATCAGAACTCCGAAATTAAGCGTGCTTGGGAAAGAGTAGTACTAGGATGGGTGACCCTTAGGGAAGTTCTCGTGTTGCACCCCCCTTTTTAATTTTTTTTGCCCTGGTTAGGGTTGCCAAGATTCTTTATCCACCACATTTATATTACCGAATCCCATAGCACCTTGGGCAAGACACCTTCACTTCACGTAGAGGCGGGGCCTGCAAACCGAGGGCGTAAGGCTTGTGACCAGGTCTCCGTCGCTCTTGTGCTCATAACTTTTGATCCGTACGGAGTTACGCGGCGCACAGCATGTCGTTGGAAAGATCTCCAAGAGCTCTACGACTAGGGCAACAAGCCTGCTCGGCTGCGCCCATTTTTGGAGGCCAAAATCGAACGTTTTCATCAGTTTTGGACAACTTTTCTTCTTTTGCTCTGTTTTTCCGTCCAGGATCATACGTCGTGAGCTGTTACAAGGATGACAACCTAACTCACGGGACATTAGAGGGCCCTACAATGCGTCAATATAACGTCTTGCGAGGATGTTGCGTTGTTGAATTGGATGGATTGTCGTCAATATCACGTCTTGTGATAAATGGATTCAAAGAAACCTCCAAGTCAACTTCCACTATCAGCACATGAGAATATATACTATTCTACGTATTTAATAGTATACCCTTATATCTAAGGAAGTAGCATGTCTTTAACCTTTATACTTGAACCACAATGAGAATAACGGTTTAACGGAATCAAAACTTCATAGCCATAAAATTGATAACTTAATCACATGCATGTGTATTCCAAAGATAAGGAGATAATTTTACCTCAACATTTATACATGTGCTACGCATTTTATATATGCATATCCAATAATACATACGATCCATCGAGTACCTGCGAAGATGCGAGAAATCTCTAACCAAGCCTTCTCCTTCGTCCTCCACAAATTCATTTCCCTGAAAGACCTAATCCTAACTATCTATGTGTATAAACAGTCATTCACGCTTATATAACATGCACATGTATCAAGGAAAGAGTATAAAAGCATGCATGCATTATCGAGGTCACTAACGTGTCAGTGTGCATGACACATAATACATATGGTCCTCAAAAGGACATAATATTCAATGCTCAAAGCAATTAAAACACATTACCATACATTAAAACATATAAACAAGATATCATAATTAGCTTCGGGCTTCTACCCATGGTCCGAGAGTTGAACCTGACTAATGCCTAGTTACTAAACTAAGCTCTGATACCATTCTAATATAAGGTGTCACACCCCAACCCGACCTATAGAGGTTAGACTAGGGTGTGATCTAAACGTTCATATCATTTCAAGTACTTAATTGTTCATTAAGGTTTAACGTTTAACGCTTAACGTTAACCTAGAACTCCAAATTTTTTTGAAAAACCGGCAGTATAACGGCTGTAATTGGCTCCTTAGTTTGACCTAATTTCTAAACGCCTCAATTATTTCAATCATTAATCCAATTCCATTAAGGACTCCTATTTTGTCACCAACCGATTTGCCTACTAGTTTATCTTGAAAGTCTCGTTTGGTTAATAAGCCTAACATGATAACTATGTCCTGTTTATTTGTCAATTTCCTATCATGTAAGTACCTATTATCCTTTAGCTTGTGCATGATTACTAGGTGAGATTGAGTAGAGTTACATTATTTACTTCTTCACCTAGCGGTTCAAACGCCTACGATAACTACTAATTAAATGACGAAAGTAAACAACCAAATAAAGAGTTCGTCCGGCTACAATCAGTACAAGCCAAAATTAGACCCAAATTACAACGGGGTCATTTACATCAATAAAATGAACAGTTTGCAATCAAACACAATATCCATATAGCAACCACTTTCAGGCAAAGCACAAAAGCACGTAGTCACTCCAAGGAATCATCAACAAGCACATTTACTTCGGGTACTTGTTCCAAATCTGCTGCACCTGTGACAAAAAAGAGGGTGAGTCCTTATGAACTCAGCGAGGGGGAACGAGAAATAAGTTTTGAAACTCATTTTTTCGGTTCAACTTATGAAAAATCCTTTTTGCAAGCATGAATATGACACAATTAAGTACATAACAATAATATAAAGTAAAGGTACACAATTACCAGTCTTTCTTCCCCAAGGTCCTCTAGGAACCAAGCGAGAGTACTTATACACATAGTGAAAAGGATACGGTGAGCTTTTGCTCTCAATTGTTGCGGCCGACTTCAAATCATCCCCTTAACACGCCAAGTGGGTGTACTCCGGATGTACCCCGAAATCCTACGACCCAACTCTCCGAGGAAGTCTAGCCCCCAAGCGAGCTAGGGAATTGGACCATGGTAGTCACGGTTGCACCGGCAAGCCCGATGCCGCCCGGTGTGCGTGAACGCTACCATGCTAGAATGAAAGGTTGCAACCTTGGATGCAATGCACATTTATGACATTTAATATATCACATTAGGAGGACAACAAAGTAGGTTGCCTCCGGACAGTCATAAGATTGCACATTGACAAATAAACAAGCGAGGCACGATAAGACAAGTAATTTCACTTGAAAAGCATATGGAGTTATATGAACATTAACGGGCAGCCACATGTAACGCACGTAAAACAGGTCATATAACTCATTTCAATGTCCACGTAATCAAATAATAAGGTTATTCAACATGCAACAATAATCTACGTGGTTCGGATGCAAGAAAGGCCCATTTGTCAACATGTAACGAATCAAAATCACATTTAGGGCTATAAGGAAACTACGGGCAGCCTACTAAACATATAATTACACTCAATATTCAAAGGATCAACACTTAGCAAGTTCGCCTAGTCACTAGGGTTTCCATTTCGTGCTTACCCGTGCAATTAAGCCCCAAGTCAACTCAAAGTCAATCTGAAACCATACATCAATTAATTCAAACATCCCCAAGTACTCAAAACAGTCCACACAACATCTCAAAGTCACAATCCCAAGCATTTAATTCAACAAGAGAAGTTACAACAATTTTTCTAAGCATAACACTAAGTGAAACCTTTACTGCAATAGGCTGTTTTCTCACAATCATTAAGACAAGCAAAAAATCTCCAATTCCAGTGAATAAGATGTCAAATTAAATCTTAAGAAGTGAACTAAAATCAGAAACAAACCTTACATCATTTGAAGTTCGAGATCAATAGTTATAGCCAAAACAGTGGGATTGCACAAAACTGTCCAGATTTGCACACATTTCGATAATTGTCGTTTTTTAGGTCCTTAGGGTCCGATTTAGCCTTGGTCCATTTCTGACAAAAACATCCATAACTTAAAAACCTAGCAGCACACCAAATTTAATGCATTTTGGGCATCATTTACTAAGTCAAAACTGGTTCGTTCCACAAGGTCAGTGCATCTGGCAAAACCTGCTTCATTTTTCCAGATTTTCAGATTTGGACACATTTCAATAATTTGCCATTTTGAGGATCTTAGAGTCAAAATTAGCTTTGGCCTATTTCTGTGAAAAATGTTCAAAACTGACAAAACTAGTTACCTACCAATTTTAATGCATTTGCAACATCATTTGCATAGCCAAACTCACCTCGCAACAACAAGACAGAGAGCTGTCACCAAACCCGATTTCATCTATCATCATCCTCAAGCCGAAATCTTGCCATGCATGGTTGTAAAAGCTTATGAACACACATATAGCTCAAGTACAGAAGCAAAGACATACATTTAAGAACATGCATGTGGATTTTTGAAGGATTTTCAAGAAGTTTTAGCCCTCACCTTAGCAAATCAACAAGAAGATGCACAAAACTTGATGAAGCACAAATTTCTTCTTCTTCCTTGCTTAGCCAAGACACCACCCGATTTCTCTCTATTTTTCCTAGCTTAGTGACCAAGTTCTTAGTAGATGCATGTGGTTAGAACAAGAAGAAAAGAAATGGAAGCTAGCAAACTCACCAAGGCCGAAATGGTTGTTCAAAAAGCTTGCATGTGTGATTCTTGCATCCTAGCTAGCTTGGGCGAGTTTCATTGCTTGTTGCTTGTCTTGACTAACTATGGTGTGATGAAGATGAGCTATGAAGTGAAGGAACTCAGCCAAAACCGAGATTGAGAGAGAAGAATGAGAGGGAGAGAGAGAAATGTGAGGAGAGTGAGAGAAATGAGAGAAAATAGAAGCTTTTGCTATTGTTGATGCAAATGTTGGCCTTGGGCATGCAAAAATCAGATTTGTGTCTCCAAGAAGCACAATTTGAATCATCCTAGCATGGGCATATGCATGTGTCGAGATTTTGGGTGCATTGGGTAGGGTTTTGGGTTAATTTTTATGCATTTGTGTCATAGAATTGTCATAGGAATGTTGGGAATTTAGGGAATCTAGGTAAAACAAAATATAGGAATGTTTGTTGATGAGTTGAATTATGAATAGAATAATAGATAGTGGAAAATGGAGGAATAATTTAGTATTATTTTATTATTTGTAGAGTTTGTAGAAAATTTGAATTAGGAATATAATATTGGTTAGTGGATTGTATAGGATTATTTTAGTGTCTAGTGCTTTGTGTAGGATTCTTTCTTGATTAACGTGGTGGCACGAATTACGAGGTAAGACACGAACTTCAATACTAATGCACGTACTTCAAGATAAATGCACAGATTCCAATGCAAATGCACGCAACCCTAGGTAAATGTACATAAACCAATACAAGGCACGTAATTCAATGCAATGCACGTAAATCGAGGTACGACTCTTAAACCTAGGTTAGGACACGCAATTCAAGGTCAGGGCACACAAAACGAGATAACACACGCAATTCGAAGTCGGGGCACGTAAGTTGAAGATTAGGGCACATAATTCTAGGTCAAGGCACGAATGACGAGGCATGCACGAAAACCAAGATAGGGCACGTAATCCAAGGTTAGTCATATCATTCTTGGTCTATGGCACACAAATCAAGGTAACACACGTTATCCGGGGTCGGGCCTCACACTATACCTATTTTAGGAGCCCAAAATCAAACGTTTTCATCAGTTTTGGGACACTTTTCTTCTTTTGCGCTGTTTTTCTGTCCCGGATCGTACGTTGTGAGCCGTGAAAAGGACGACAACCTGACTCGCAGGACATTAGAGGGCCCTACAACGCATCGATTTCACGTCTTGCGAGGATGCTGCGTTGTTGAAGCGGATGGGTTGTCTTTAAGCCCATTGGGCCTTTTGAATGGGCCATCCCTCAGAGCTGGGACTGTGAACTCAACACAAAAAGAATTTGTGCCCTCAACAAAACGGGTGCGATCATACTAGCACTAATGCACCGCTTCCCATCAGAACTCCGAAGTTAAGCATGCTTGGGCGAGAGTAGTACTAGGATGGGTGACCCCTTGGGAAGTCCTCGTGTTACACCCCCTTTTTCAAATTTTTTTGCCCCGATTAGGGTTGCCAAGATTCTTTATCCCCCATATTTCTATTACCGAATCCCACGGCACCTTGGGCAAGACAACTTCTCTTCACGTTGAGGCTGGGCTAGCAAACCGAGGGTGTGGGGCTTGTGACCAGGTTTCCGTCGCTCCGGTGCCCATAACTTTTAATCCGTAAGGAGTTATGCAACGCACAGCATACCGTTGAAAAGCTCTCCCAGAGCTCTACGACGTGGGCAGCAAGTCTACTCGGCTGTTGTGAGGCTCGACACCGAATAACGTGCCTTACCTCGATTTGCGTGCCTTAGACCTAGAATTGTACGATCGACCCTAGATTACGTGCCCTGTCTTGGTTTTCATGCATGCGTCGTTATACGTGCCTTAACCTAGAATTGTGTGCCCTAATCCTCGATATACGTGCGATACCTAGATAAACATACCATGACCTTAATTTACGTGCGAGACCTCGATTTGCGTGTGTCTCTTCGTTTCGTGTGCATTAACCTTGAACTGTGTGCTTTAACCTAGGTTTAAGAGTCGTGTCTTGAATTACGTGCCTTGTATTGGTTTACGTACATTTATCTAGGGATTGCGTGCATTTGCATTGAAATCTGTGCATTAGTCTTGAAGTACGTGCATTAGTCTTGTAGTTCATGTCTTACCTCGTAGTTCGTGTCTACCTCGTAATTCGTGCCCTAGACCTAGGAATCCGTGCCACCACGTTGATCAAGAAAGAATCCTACACAAAGCACTAGACACTAAAATAATCCTACACAATCCACTAACCAATATTATATTCGTAATTCAAATTCTCTACAAACTCCACTAACAATAAAATAATACTAAACTATTCCTACATTTTCCACTATCTATTATTCTATTCATAATTCAACTCATCAACAAACATATCCTATATTCTATTCTACCTAAAATCCCTAAATACCCAACATTCTCTTACACACATGTTAAAACAATTCAAAAGATGACACAAAATCAGATTTTTGCATGCATGTTTAATTCAAAATGATTCTAGACAAGTCATGACACAAAAACACTTATCAATGCATAAAAAATTGCTCAAACCACCTCAATTCTCACACCATTTTCGACCAAACCACCTATGCCCATGCTAACATTTCAAAATTCCATCTTGAAGACAAAAAAATTCTGAATTTGTATGCCCAAGGCTGACCACATGCTCAAAAAATTGCAAAAGCCTCCTTTTTCTCTCATTTCTCTCACTTTCCTCACATTTTCTCTCTCTCCCTCTCATTTTCTCTCTCCATTTCGGTTTTGGCTGAGTTCTCTACCTCCATAGCTTCTCTTCTTCACACCATAGCTAAACCAAGCAAGCCACAAGCAAAGGACCTCAACCGAACAAGCTAGGATGCAAAAATCACTCATGCATGTGCATTGAAGCTTCATTTTCGGCCTAGGTGAGTTACTAAGCTTCCATTTCTTTTCTTCAAGTCCTAACTACATGCATGTACTAAGAGATTGCTTACTAGGATAGGAAAAATAGAGAAAACCAAGTTGGAAACTCGGCTAAGCAAGAAGAAGAAGAAATTTGAGCCTCAACAAGGTTTTTGTGCATCTTTTGGTTGATTGCAAAGGTGAGGGTTAAAAGCTTTTGAAAACTCTTTGAAATTTCACATGCATGTTCATAAATGTGTGTATTTGCTTCTGTACTTGAGCTATATGGTCGTTCATAAGCTTAAACAACCATGCATGGCAAGATCTTGGCTTGAAAATGATTCTAGGTGAAGTCGAAATGGATGACAGCTCTCTGACCAGTCTGTTCGAGGTAAGTTTAGCTAAGAAAATGATGTTAAAAATTCATGAAAATTGGTAGGTGACTAGTTTGGACAGTTTTGAACACTTTTCATAGAAATAGGCCGAAGCTAATTTTGAATCTAAGGTCCTCAAAATGACAAATCTTTAAAATGTGACCAAATCTGGAAATCTGGAAAAATGAAGCAGGTTTTGGCAGATGCACTGACCTTGTGGAACGAACCATATTTGACTTAGTTAATGATGTCCAAAATGTATGAAAATTGGTGTACTGCTAGAGTTTTCAGTTATGGACAATTTTTTCAGAAATGAACCAAAGCTAAAAATGACTCTAAGGACCTCAAAAACGTCAATTATCGAAATGTGTGCAAATCTGGACAGTTTTGTGCTATTCCACTGTTTCGGCTATATCTAATGATCTTGAACTCCAATTGATGCAAGGTTTGTTTCTGATTTTAGTTAACTTCTAAATCTTTAATATGACATCTTATTCACTGTATTTGAAGGTTGTTTGATTATCCTATTGATTGTGAGAAAACAGCCTATTGCAGTAAAGGTTTCACTTAGCTATATGCTTGGAAAATTGATGTAACCTCCCTTGTGGTACTAATTGCTTGGAATTGTGGTGTTGGAATGTTGTGTGGACTGTTTTGGGTACTTGAGGATGTTTGAATTGAATGATGCATGACTTGAGAATGATTTTGAGTTGACTTAGGGTTTAATCACGCGGTTAAGCATGAAACGGAAACCCTAATGACTAGGTAGTCTTGCTAAGTGTTGATCATTTGGATATTGTGTGGAAATTAGATGCTTAGTGGGCTGCCCGTAAATGTCTTATAACTTCAAATGTGATTTTGACCATTGCATGTTGACAAATAAGCTTTTCTTGCACCCGAACCCATGATTGATGTCATTGCATGTTGAATAATCTTATCACTTGATCACGTGGGCTTCTTAATGAGTTATATGGCCTGTTTTACATGTGTTACATGGCTGCCCGTTTAATTTTCATATAACTCTATATGCCTTCAAGTGAAATTTTCATGTCTTATCGTGCCTTGCTTGTCTACCTGTCAATGTGCAATCTTATGACTGTCCGGAGGCAACCTACTTTGTTGTCCTCCTACTGTGATATATTACCTGTTTTATCGTGCCCTGCCTGTTTACTTGGTCAATGTGCAATCTTATGACTGTCCGGGGGCAACCTACTTTGTTGTCCTCCTACTGTGATATATTACCTGTCATAAATGTGCATTGCATACAAGGTTGCAACCTTTCCTGTCGGCATGGTAGCGATCACGCACGCCGGGCGGCATCGGGCTTGCCGGTGTTACCGTGACCACCATGGTCCCATTCCCTCTCTCGCTTGGGGGCTAGACTTCCTCGGAGAGTTGGGTCGTAGGATTTTGGGGTACATCCGGAGTACACCCACCTGGTGTGTTTGGGGAATGATTTGAAGTCGGCCGCAACTTCTGATTCTGAAACCGATCTGAGAGCAAAAGCTCGCCGTATCCTTTTTATTATGTATATAAGTACTCCCGCTTGGATCCTAGAGAACCTCGGGGAGGAAAGACCGGTATTCCTGTTCTGTACTTGTATTTCTGTACTTGTATTTATGTTGTATTCATGCTTGAGAAATGGATTTTCATAAGTTTAACCGGAAAATGAGTTTCAAAACGTATTTCTCGTTCCCCCTCGCTGAGTTCATAAGGACTCACCCTCTTTTTATCACAGGTGAAGAAGAACAGGTACAGGTACCCGAGGACAACGTGCTTATCGATGATTCCTTGGAGTGATTGCCTGTCCCTACGTGCTTTTGTGCCTTGCCTGAAAGTGGTTGCTATATGGATGTTGTGTTTGATTGCAAATATTCATTTTATTGATGTAAATGACCCCGTTGTAATTTGGGTCTAATTCTGGGATTGTACTATCTATAACCGGACGAACTTTTATTTGGTTGTTTGCTTTCGTTTTCTTCATTAGTAGTTATCGTAGGCATTCAAACCACTAGATGAACAATCAACTAAGTTAATTCTATCTAATTTCACTTAGGTGCTCATTTGCAAACTAAAGGATAATAGGTACTTGCATGATAGGAAATTGACAAATAAACGGGACATAGTTATCATGTTAGGCTTATTAACCAAACAAGACTTTCAAGATAAACTAGTAGGCAAATCGGTTGGTGACAAATAGGAGTCTTTAATGGAATTGGATTAATGATTGGAATAATTGAGGCTTTTAGAGAATTAGGTCAAAACAAAGAGCCCAATTACAGCCGATATGCTGCCAGATTTTTGGAAAAATTTGGAGTCTAGAATAAAACGTTAAGTGCTAATCCTCCTAGAATGATTAAGAATGTGGAAGGACTTGAATGTTTAGATCACACCCTAGTCTAACCTTTATAGGCCGGGTTGGGGCGTGACAGCTGTGCCCATTTTTTGAGTCCAAAATTGAATGTTTTCATCAATATCGGGCCACTTTTCTTCTTTTGGTCTGTCTTTCCGCCCCAAATCGTACGTCCTGAGCGGTTAAAAGGACTACAACCTAACTTGCGGGACATTAGAAGGCCCTACAATGCCTCAATATCACGTCTTGCGAGGAAGCTGCGTTGTGGAAGCGGATGGGTTGTCGTTAAGCCCATTGGGCCTTTTGAATGGGCCATTTCTCTGAGCTGGGACTGTGAACCGTCAACACATAAATAAATTGTGCCCTCAATATGACGGGTGCGATCATACCAGCACTAATACACCGGATCCCATCAGAACTCCGAAGTTAAGCATGCTTGGGTGAGAGTAGTACTAGGATGGGTGATCCCTTGGGAAGTCCTCGTGTTGCACCCCTCATTTTCAATTTTCTTTGCCCCAGTTAAGGTTGCCAAGATACTTTATCCACCACATTTCTATTACCGAATCCCACGACACCTTGGGCAAGACAACTTCGCTTCACGGAGAGGCTGGGCCCGCAAACCAAGGGCGTAGGGCTTATGACCAAAAGTCTGGAAAAATGAAGCAAGTTTTGGCAAATTCACTGACCTTGTGGAACGAACCAGTTTTGACTTAGTAAATGACATCTAAAATGCATGAAATCTGACCCTAAGGACCTCATAAACGACAAGTATTGAAATGTGTGCAAATCTGGAAAGTTTTGTGCAGTTTCACTGTTTTGGCTATAACTATTGAACCCGAACTCCAAATGATGCGAGGTTTGTTTCTGAATTTAGTTCACTTCTTAAGCTTTAATTTGACATCTTATTCAATGGAATTGGAGATTTTTTGCATGTCTTAATGATTTTGAGAAAACAGCCCATTGCAGTGAGGATTTCACTTAGGGATATGCTTAGAAAAATTATTGTAGCTTCTCTTGTTGTGTTAAATGCTTGGGATTGTGGCATTAGGATATTGGGTGGACTGTTTTGAACACTTGAGGGTGTTTGAATTAATCGATGCATGGCTTGAGTTTGATTTTGAGATAACTTGGGGCTTAATCGCATGGGTAAGCACGAATTGGAACCCTAGTAACTAGGTGAATTTGCTAAGTGTTGATCCTTTTGATGTTGTGTTGGATTATGTGTTTAGTAGGCTGCACGTAGTTGCCCTTGTTGCCCTAAATATGATTTCGATGATTTCATATTGATAAGTAGGCTTTTCTTGCACCCGATCCCACGTAGATGTCGTTGCATGTTGAATAATCTTGTTGTTTGATTACGTGAACTTTGAAATGAGTTATATGACTTGATTTACGTGCGTTACATGGCTACCCATTTAATGTTCATATAACTCCATGTGCCTTTTAAGTGAAATTACTTGTCTTATCGTGCCTCGCTTGTTTACTTGTCAATGTGCAATCTTATGACTGCTCGGAGGCAACCTACTTTGTTGTCCTCCTAATGTGATATATTAAATGTCATAAATGTGCATTGCATACAAGGTTGCAACCTTTCATTCTGGCGTGCTAGCGTTCATGCACACTGGGCAGCATCGGGCTTGCCAGTACAACCGTAACTACCATTGTCCAATTCCCTCTCTCGCTTGGGGGCTAGACTTTCTCGGAGAGTTGGGTCGTAGGATTTCGGGGTACATCCGGAGTACACCCATTTGGCGTGATAAGGGGATGATTTGAAGTCGGCCGCAACAACTGATACTGGAAATGAACTGAGAGCAAAAGCTCACCGTATCCTTTTCACTATGTGTATAAGTACTCTCACTTGGTTCCTGGAGGACCTTGTCACGCCCCAACCCGGCCTATAAAGGTTAGACTAGGGTGTGATCTAAACATTCAAGTCCTTTCATATTCTTAATCATTCTAGGAGGTTTAACACTTAACGTTTTATTCTAGACTCCAAAATTTCTCAGAAATCCGGCAGCATAACGGCTGTAATAGGGCTCTTTGTTTTGACCTAAATTTTCTAACAGCCTCAAAATTTACCATCTCAAATTCAATTCCAGCTAAGATTACTATTATTCCATCAATTGAATTGCCTATTGGTTAATTCGACGCCCCGTTTGATTTATAACCTAGCATGATACTATGTCCCGTTTGTCCATTTATCCTCGTTTCAAAATATTCATGTTGATCTTAGCTTATTAGCGAGTACCTGTTGAGATTGGATAAGTTCAAATACCTATTCCTTAACTAAGCATCATAACCTGTGATAGATACTAGCGATAGTAAAAGCAAAACGATCATAGTAGTGTCATGTCTAGTATCAGTCTACTTAATATAAGTACAAACCAAAATTAGACCCCAAATTACAACGGGTGTCTTTTACATTAGCAACAACAAGCAACATAAGATAAATGGTCTTCAAGCAGCACAAAATACACAAGTAGTCACGTTCAAGCAAAACAACAATAACAGGCAATCACTCCAGGGGTTCATCATTAGGCACATTGAGCTCGGGTTCCTATACCAGTTCTTCTTCGCCTGAAATGATAAAGGAGGGTGAGTCCTTATGAACTCAGCGAGGGGGAACGAGAAATAAGTTTTCGAAACTCATTTTCCGGTTAAACTTATGAAAACCCCTTTCTCAAACATGAATACAACAGAAATACAAGAACAGAAATACAAGTACAGAACAGGAATACCGGTCTTTCCTTCCCAAGGTTCTCTAGGATCCAAGAGGGAGTACTTATACACATAATAAAAAGGATACGGTGAGCTTTTGCTCTCAGATCAGATCCAGGATCAGTTGTTACGACCGACATCAAATCATCCCCCAAACACACCAGGTGGGTGTACTCCGGATGTACCCCAAAATCCTATGACCCAAGACTCCCAGGAAGTCTAGCCCCCAAGCGAGAGAGGGAATGGGACCATGGGGGGCACGGTAACACCGACAAACCCGATGCCGCCCGTCGTACGTGATCGCTACCATGCAGACAGGAAAGGTTGCAACCTTGTATGCAATGCACATTCATGACAGGTAATATATATCACAGAAGGAAGACAACAAAGTAGATTGCCTCCGGACAGTCATAGGATTGCACATTGACAGATAAACAAGCAGGACACGATAAGACAGGAAATTTCACTTGAAAGGCATATAGAGTTATATGGAAATTAAACGGGCAGCCATGTAACACATGTAAAACAGGCCATATAACTCATTAAAAAGTCCACGCAATCAAGTGATAAGATTATTCAACATGCAATGATATCAACATGGGTTCGGTTGCAAGAAAAGATTAATTGTCAACATGCAATGGTATCAACATCATTTGCTTAGCTAAACTTACCTCGATCAGACTGGTCAGAGAGCTGTCATCCATTTCGACTTCACCTAGCATCATTTTCAAGCCAAGATCTTGCCATGCATGGTTGTTTAAGCTTATGAATGACCATATATCTCAAGTACAGAAGCAAATACACACATTTATGAGCATGCATGTGAGTTTTTAAAGAGTTTTCAAAAGATTTTAACCCTCATCTTAGCAATCAACCACAAAGATGCACAAAAACTTGTTGAAGCTTCAAATCTCTTCTTCTTCTTGCTTAGTCGAGGTTCCATCTTGGTTTCTCTATTTTTCCTAGCTTAGTGATCAATCTCTTAGCACATGCATGAGGTTAGAACAAGAAGAAAATAAATGGAAGCTTAAAAACTCACCAAGGCCGAAAATGGTGACTCAAAATGCTTGCATGTGTGTTTCTTGCATCCTAGCTTGCTTGGGTGAGTTTCTTTGCTTGTGGTTTGTCTTGATGCACCATAGGATGATGAAGATGAGCTAAGAGGTGGAGAGAACTCAGCCAAAACCGAAATGGAGAGAGAGAGTGAGAGGGAGAGAGAGAAAATGTGAGGAAAGTGAGAGAAATGAGAGAAAAATTAGGCTTTTGCAATTTTTTGAGCATGTGGTCAGCCTTGGGCTTCCAAATCTGAATTTTTGTGTCTTCAAGGTGGAATTTGAAATGTTAGCATGGGCCATGAGTGGTTTGGTCGAAAATGAGAGGAAATTGAGGTGGTTTTGGGCAATTTTTTATGCATTGATAAGTGTTTTTGTGTCATGACTTGTCTAGAATCATTTTGAATTAAACATGCATGCAAAAATCTGATTTTGTGTCATCTTTTGAATTGTTTTAACATGTGTGTAAGAGAATGTTGGGTATTTAGGGGTTTTAGGTAGAATAGAATATAGGGTATGTTTAGAGGTTTGTGAGATTTTGTCTTGTAGTGAGTTTAAAATATAATATTTAGGTGTTAGTGGATTTTGTAGAGATTTGAATTAGGATTATAATAATAGTTAGTGGATTGTGTAGGATTATTTTATTGTCTTGTGCTTTGTGTAGGATTCTTTATTGATTAGCGTGGTGGCACGGATTCCTAGGTCTAGGGCACGAATTACGAGGTAGACACGAACTACGAGGTAAGACACCAACTTCAAGACTAATGCACGTACTTCAAGATAAATGCACGGATTCTAATGCTAACACACGCAACCCTAGGTGAATGAACGTAAACCAATACAAGGCATGTATTTCAATGCAATGCATGTAAATCAAGACATGACTCTTAAACCTAGGTTAAGACACGTAGTTCAAGGTTAATGCACACGAAACGAAGAGACACACGCAAATCAAGGTCTTGCACGTAAATTAAGGTCATGGCATGTTTATCTAGGTATCGCACGGCACGTATATCGAGGATTAAGGCACACAATCCAAAGTCAGTCATATTATTCTTGGTTTATGGCATGCAAATCAAGGTAACACACGTTATTCGGGGTCAGGCCTCACAACCTCGGGGAGGAAAGACGGGTAATTGTGTTCCTTTACTTTTATATTATTGTTATGTACTTATTTGTAATATATTCATGCTTGCAAAAAGGGTTTTCATAAGTTGAACCGGGAAATGAGTTTCAAAACCTATTTCTCGTTCCCCCTCGCTGAGTTCATAAGGACTCACCCTCTTTTATCATCTTAGGTGAAGAAGATCAAGAACAGGTACCCGAGGACGACGTGCCTAGCGATGATTCCTTGGAATGATTGCCTGTCCTATGTGCTTTACTTGATTATGGCCATTTGTGAATACTATGCTGCTTGAAGACTATTTCTTTTCATGTTGCTTGATGTTTGTAATGTAAAAGATCCCCGTTTTCGGGCCACTTTTCTTCTTTTGCTCTCTTTTTCCGTCCCGGATCGTACGTCGTGAGCTGTTAAAAGGACAACAACCTAACTCACGGGACATTAGAGGACCTTACAACGTGTCGATATCACGTCTAGCGAGGATGCTGCATTGTTGAAGTGGATGGGTTATCGTTAAGCCCATTCAGCCTTTCGAATGGGCCATCTCTCTCTGCTGGGACTGTGAACTGTCAACACATAAGGGATGTGTACCCTCAAAATGACGGGTGCGATCATACCAGCACTAATGCACCGGATTCCATCAGAACTCCGAAGTTAAGCATGCTTAAACGAGAGTAGTACTAGTATGGGTGACCCCCTGGGAAGTCCTAGTGTTCCACTCCCCTTTTCAATTTTTTTTTGCCCCGGTTAAGGTTGCCAAGATACTTTATCCACCACATTTATATTACCGAATCCCACGGCACCTTGGGCAAGACAACTTCGCTTCACGTAGAGGCTGGGCCCGCAAATCGAGGGTGTGGTGCTTGTGACCAAGTCTCCGTCGCTCCGGTGCCCATAACTTTTGATCCGTAAGGAGTTACACTGGGCACAGGATACTGTTGGAAAGCCCTTCGAGAGCTCTACGACGGGGGCACCTAGCTTGCTCAGCTGCGCCCTTTTTGGAGCCCAAAATCAAACGTTTTCATCAATTTTGGGCCACTTTTCTTCTTTTGGTCTATTTTTCCATCCCGAATCATACATCGTGTGTTGTTAAAAGGACGACAGCCTAACTCGCGGGATATTAGAGGACCCTACAACCCGTCGATATCACTTCTTACGAGGATACTGTGTTGTTGAAGCGGATGGGTTGTCGTTATGCCCATTGACCCTTTTGAATTGGCCATCTCTCTGGGCTGGGACTGTGAACCGTCAACACATAAAGAAATTGTGCCTTCAACTGGATGGGTACGATCATACCAGCACTAATGCACCGGATCCCATAAGAACTCCGAAGTTAAGCGTGCTTGGGCGAGAGTAGTACCAAGATGGGCGACCCCCTGGGAAGCCCTCGTGTTGCACCCCCTTTTCAATTTTTTTTGCCCCAGTTAGAATTGCCAAGATACTTTACCCACCACATTTTTATTACCGAATCCCACGTCACCTTGGACAAGACAAATTCGCTTCAAGAGCTCTATGACAGAGGCAACAAGCCTGCTTGGCAGCGCCCGTTTTTGGAGCCCAAAATTGAACGTTTTTATCAGTTTTGGGCCACTTTTCTTCTGTTGCGCAATTTTTTCGTCCCGGATCGTACGTTGTGAGCTGTTAAAAGGACAACAACCTAACTCACGGGACATTAGAGGGCCCTACAACGCGTCGATATCACGTCTTGTAAAGATGCTACGTAGTTGAAGAGGATAGGTTGTCGTTAAGCCCTTTAGGCCTTTTGAATGGGCCATCTCTCTGGGCTGGGATTATGAACCGTCAACACATAAAGGATTTATGCCCACAACATGACGGGTGCGATCATACATGCACTAATGCACCGGATCCCATCAGAACTCCAAAGTTAAGCATGCTTGGGCGTGAGTAGTACTACGATGGTTAACCCCCTGGGAAGTCCTTGTGTTGCACCCCCCCTTTTCAATTTTTTTTGCCCCGGTTAAGGTTGCCAAGATACTTTATGCACCGCATTTCTATTACCGAATCCCACGGCACCTTGGACAAGAGAACTTCACTTCACGTAGAGGCTGGGCTCGCAAACCGAGGGCGTGGGGCTTGTAATTAGGTCTCCGTCGCTCTGGTGCCCATAACTTTTTATCAGCAGGGAGTTACGCGGTTCACAGCATACCGTTGGAAAGCTCTCTGAGAGCTCTATGACGGGGGCAGCTAGCTTGCTTGGCTGCGCCCATTTTTGGAGCCCAAAATCAAACGTTTTCATCAATTTTGGGAAACTTTTCCTCTTTTGGTCTATTTTTCCATCCCAAATCGTACGTCGTGTGCTGTTAAAAGGATGACAGACTAACTAGCGGGACATTAGAGGGCCCTACAGCCCGTTGATATCACTTCTTACGAGGATGCTTCGTTGTTGAAGCGGATGGGTTGTCGTTATGCCCATTGGGCCTTTTGAATGGGCCATCTCTCTGGGCTGAGACTGTGAACCGTCAACACATAAAGAAATTGTGGCCTCAACTTGACGGGCGTGATCATACCAGCACTAATACACCAGATCCCATCAGAAATTCGAAGTTAAGTGTGTTTGGGCGAGAGTAGTACTAGGATGGGTGACTCCCTGGGAAGTCCGCATGTTGCACCCCCCTTTTTCAATTTTTTTTGCCCTAGTTAGGGTTGCCAAGATACTTTATCCACCACATTTCTATTACCGCATCCCACGGCACCTTGGGCAAGACAAATTCGCTACACGTAGAGGCTGGGACCACAAACTTAGGGCGTAGGGCTTGTGACCAGGTCTCTGTCGCTCCGTTGCCCTTAACTTTTGATTTGCAAGGAGTTACGCGGCGTACAGCATACCGTTGGAAAGCTCTCCGAGAGCTCTATGACTGGGACAGCGAGCCAACTCAGCTGAACCCATTTTTGGAGCCCAAAATCGAACGTTTTCATCAGTTTCAGGCAACTTTTCTTCTTTTGCTATGTTTTTCAATCCCGGAATCTACATCGTGAGCTGTTAAAAGGACGACAACCCAACTCGCGGGACATTAGAGGGCCCTACAACGCGTCGATATCACGTCTTGCGAGGATGCTGCGTTGTTGAAGTGGATGGGTTGTCGTTAAGCCCATTAGGCCTTTTGAATGGGCCATCTCTCTGCGCTGGGGTTGTGAACCTTCAACACATAAAGAAATTGTGCCCTCAACATGACGGGTGCGATCATACCAGCACTAATGCATCGGATCCCATCAGAACTCCGAAGTTAAGCGTGCTTGGGCGAGAGTAGTACTAGGATGGGTGAGCCCATGGGAAGTCCTTGTGCTGCAGCCCCCTTTTCAATTTTTTTTGCGCCGGTTAGGGTTGCCAACATTATTTATCCACCACATTTATATTACCAAATCCCACGTCACCTTGGGCAAGACAACTTCGCTTCACCTAGAGACTGGGCCTGCAAATCGAGGGCGTAGGGCTTGTGACCAGGTCTCCATCGCTCCGGTGCCCATAACTTTTGATCTGTAAGTAGTTACTCGGCGTACAGTATACCGTCGGAAAGCTCTCCGAGAGCTCTACGACGAGGGCAGCAAGCCTACTCAGTTGCGCCCATTTTTGGAGTCCAAAATCGAATGTTTTCATCATTTTTGGGCCACTTTTTCTACTTTTGGTCTATTTTTCCGTCCCGAATCGTACATCGTGAGCTATGAAAAGGACGACAACCTAACTCGCGGGACATTAGAGGGCCCTACAACGAGTAGATATCACGTCTTGCGAGGATGCTGCGTTGTTGAAGCGAATGGCTTGTCGTTTGGCCCATTGGGCCTTTTGAATGGGCCATCTCTCTGGGCTACGACTATGAACCGTCAACACATAAAGAAATTGTGCCCTCAACATGATAGGTGCGATCATACCAGCACTAATGCATCAGATCCCATCAGAACTCCGAAGTTAAGCATGCTTGGGCGAGAGTAGTACTAGGATGGGTGACCCGTTGGGAAGTCCTCGTGTTGCACCCCCATTTTCAAATATTTTTGCCCCAGTTAGGGTTGCCAAGATACTTTATCCACCATATTTCTATTACCGAATACCACTGTACCTTGGGCAAGAAAACTTCGCTTAATGTAGAGGCTGGGCCCGCAAACCGAGGGCGTACGGCTTGTGACCAGGTCTCCGTCACTCCGGTGCCCATAACTTTTGATCCGTAAGGAGTTACGCGGTGCACAACATACCATTGGAAAGCTCTCCCAGAGCTCTATAACAGGGGCAACAAGCCTGCTCGGCTGTGCCTATTTTTGGAGCCCAAAATCGAACATTTTTATCAGTTTTGGGCTACTTTTCTTCTTTTGCTATGTTTTTCATCCCGGATCATACGTCGTGAGCTGTTATAAAGACGACAACCTAACTTGCAGGATATTATAGCGCCCTACAACGCGTTGATATCATGTCTTGCGAGGATGTTGCGTAGTTGAAGAGGATGGGTTGTCGTTAAGCCCTTTGGGCCTTTTGAATGGGCCATCTTTCTGGGCTGGGACTGTGAACCGTCAACACATAAAGGATTTGTGTCCACAACATGACTGGTGCGATCATACCAGTACTAATGCACCGGATCCCATCAGAACTCCGAAGTTAAGCATGCTTGGGCGAGAGTAGTACTAGGATGGTTGACCCGCTGGGAAGTCCTCATGTTGCACCCCTCATTTTTAATTTTTTTTGCCCCGGCTAGGGTTGCCAAGATACTTTTTCCACCACATTTCTATTACCGAATCCCACAGCACCTTTAGCAAGATAATTTCACTTCACGTAGAGGCTGGGCACGTAAACCGAGGACGTGGGGCCTGTGACCAAGTCTCCGTCGCTCTGATGCCCATAACTTTTGATCTGTAAAGAGTTATGTGGCGCACATCATAACGTTGGAAAGCTCTCTGAGAGCCCTACGACAGGGCTGCTACCTTGCTCGGCTGCCCCCATTTTTTGAGCCCAAATTCAAACATTTTCATCAGTTTCGGGCAACTTTTCCTCTTTTGGTCTGTTTTTCGATCCCGAATCGTACGTCGTGTGCTGTTAAAAGGATGACAGCCTAACTTGCGGGACATTAGAGGGCCCTACAGCCCGTCGATATCACTTCTTGCAAGGATGCTGCGTTGTTGAAGCGGATGGGTTGTCGTTATGCCCATTGGGCCTTTTGAATGGGCATCTCTCTAGGCTGGGACTGTGAACCTTCGACACATATAGAAATTGTGCCCTCAACTTGACGGGTGCGATTATACCAGCACTAATGCATCGGATCCCATCAAAACTCTGAAGTTAAGCATGCTTGGGCGAGAGTAATACTAGGATGGGTGACCCGTTGGAAAGTCCTCATGTTGCACCCCCCCTTTTCAATTTTTTTTGCCCCTGTTAGGGTTGCCAACATACTTTATCCACCATATTTCTATTACCAAATACCACTGTACCTTTAGCAAGAAAACTTCGCTTCACGTCGAGGCTGGCCCTGCAAACTGAGGGCGTAGGGCTTCTGACTAGGTCTCTGTCGATCCGATGCCCATAACTTTTGATCCGTAAGGAGTTACGCGGCGCAAAACATACCATTGGAAAGCTCTCCTAGAGCTCTATGACAGGGGCAACAAGCCTGCTCGGCTGCGCTTATTTTTGGAGCCCAAAATCGAACATTTTTATCAGTTTTGGGCTACTTTTCTTCTTTAGCTATGTTTTTCTGTCCCGGATCATACGTCGTGTGCTGTTAAAAGGACGACAACCTAACTCGCAGGACATTATAGGGCCCTACAACGCGTTGATATCACGTCTTGCGAGGATGCTGCATAGTTGAAGAGGATGGGTTGTCGTTAAGCCCTTTGGGCCTTTTGAATGGGCCATCTCTCTGGGCTGGGACTGTGAACCGTCAACACATAAAGGATTTGGGCCCTCAACATGACGGGTGCGATCATACTAGAACTAATGCACCGGATCCCATCAGAACTCCGAAGTTAAGCGTGCTTGGATGAGAGTAGAACTAGGATGGTTGACCCACTGGGAAGTCCTCGTGTTACACCCCTCATTTTCAATTTTTTTTGCCCCGGTTAGGGTTGCCAAGATACTTTATCCACCACATTTCTATTACCAAATCCCCCGACACTTTGAGCAAGACAACTTTGCTACACGTAGATGCTGGGCCCGTAAACCGAGGCCGTAGGGCTTGTGACCAGGTCTCCGTCGCTCCGGTGCCCATAACTTTTGATCCATAAGGAGTTACGCGACGCACAGCATACCGTTGGAAAGCTCTTCAAGAGCTCTACGACCGGGGCTGCTAGATTGCTCGGCTGCACCCATTTTTGGAACCCAAATTCAAACATTTTCATCAGTTTCGGGTAACTTTTCCTCTTTTGGTCTGTTTTTCCATCCCGAATCGTACGTCGTGTGCTGTTAAAAGGAGGACAGCCTAACTCGCGGGACATTATAGGGCTACGACTGTGAACCATCAACACATAATGGATTTGTGCCCACAACATGACGGGTGCGATCATACCAGCACTAATGCATCAGATCCCATCAGAACTCCGAAGTTAAGCATGCTTGGGCGAGTATAGTACTAGGATGGGCGACCCCCTGGGAAGTCCTCGTGTTGCACCGCCCCTTTTCAATTTTTTTTGCCCCGGTTAGGGTTGCCTACATACTTTATCCAACACATTTCTATTGCCGAATCCCACGGCATCTTGGGCAAGACAACTTCACTTCTTGTAGAGGCTGGGCCTACAAACCGAGGACGTGGGGCCTGTGAGCAGGTCTCCGTCACCCCGATGCCCATAACTTTTGATCCGCAAGGAGTTATGCGGCACATAACAAACCGTTGAAAAGCTCTCTGAAAGCTCTACGTGGGGGGCATTAAGCCTGCTCGGCCGCGCCTATTTTCGAAGCCCAAAATTGAACATTTTCATCAATTTTGGTCCACTTTTCTTCTTTTGCTATGTTTCTCCATCTCGGATCGTATGTTGTGAGCTGTTAAAAGGACGACAACCTAATCTGCAGGACATTATAGGGCCCTACAACGCATTGATATCACGTCTTGCGAGGATGCTGCGTAGTTGAAGAGGATGGGTTGTCGTTAAGCCCTTTGGGCCTTTTGAATGGGCCATCTTTCTGTGCTGGGACTGTGAACCGTCAACACATAAAGGATTTGTACCCACAACATGGCGGGTGCGATCATACCAGCATTAATGCACCGGATCCCATCAGAACTAAGAAGTTAAGCATGCTTGGGTGAGAGTAGTACTAGGATGGTTGACCCACTGGGAAGTCCTTCTATTGCACCCCCCCTTTTTAATTTTTTTTGCCCCGGTTAGGGTTGCCAAGTTACGTTATCCACCACATTTCTATTACCGAATCCCACAACACCTTTAGCAAGACAACTTCGCTTCACGTAGAGGCTGGGCCCGCAAACCAAAGGCGTAGGGCTTCTGACTAGGTCTCCGTCGCTACGGTGCCCATAACTTTTGATCCGTAAGGAGTTACGCAGTGCACAGCATACAGTTGGAAAGCTCTCCGAGAGCTCTACGACGGGTGCTGCTAGCTTGCTCAGATGCGCCCGTTTTTGGAGCCCAAATTCAAACATTTTCATCAGTTTCGGGCAACTTTTCCTTTTTTGGTCAGTTTTTCAATCCCGAATCGTACATCGTGTGCTGTTAAAAGGATGACAGCCTAACTCGCGGGACATTAGAGGGCCCTACAGCTCATCGATATCACTTCTTGCAAGGATGCTGCGTTGTTGAAGCGGATGGGTTGTCGTTATGCCCATTGGGCCTTTTGAATGGGCCTCTCTAGGCTGAGATTGTGAACCGTCAACACATATAGAAATTGTGCCCTCAACTTGACGGGTGCGATCATATCAGCACTAATGCATCGGATCCCATCAAAACTCTGAAGTTAAGCGTGCTTCGGCGATAGTAGTACTAGGATGGGTGACCCCCTGGGAAGTCCTCGTGTTGCACCCCCATTTTCAAATATTTTTGCCTCGGTTAGGGTTGCCAAGATACTTTATCCACCACATTTCTATTACCGAATATCACAGTACCTTGGGCAAGACAACTTCGCTTCACGTAGAGGATGGGACCGCAAACTGAAGGTGTGGGGCTTGGGACCAGGTCTCCGTCGCTCCGGTGCCAATAACTTTTGATCTGTAAGGAGTTACGCGGCGCACAACATACCGTTGGAAAGCTCTCCAAGGGCTCTACGACAGGGGAAACAAGCCTGCTCGGCTGCGCCTATTTTGGAGCCAAAAATCGAACGTTTTCATCAGTTTCGGGCCTCTTTTCTTCTTTAGCTCTGTTTTTCCGACCCAAATCGTACATCGTGAGCTGTTAAAAGGATGACAACCTAACTCGCAGGACATTAGAGGGCCTTACAACACGTCCATATCACGTCTTGCGAGGATGATGTGTTGTTGAAGCAGATGGGTTGTCGTTAAGCCCATTGGGCCTTTTGAATGGGCCATCTCTCTGGGCTGGGACTGTGAACCATCAACACATAAAGGATTTGTGCCCACAACATGATGGGTGCGATCATACCAGCACTAATGCACCGGATCCCATCAGAACTAAGAAGTTAAGCATGCTTGGGTGAGAGTATTACTAGGATGGTTGACCCGCTGGGAAGTCCTTCTGTTGTACCCCCCCCTTTTCAATTTTTTTTGCCCCGGTTAGGGTTGCCAAGATACTTTATCCACCACATTTCTATTACAGAATCCCACAGCACCTTTAGCAAGACAAGTTCGCTTCACGTAGAGGCTGGGCCCGCAAACCGAGGGCGTAGGGCTTCTGACTAGGTCTCCGTCGCTACGGTGCCCATAACTTTTGATCCGTAAGGAGTTATGCTGTGCATAGCATACCTTTGGAAAGCTCTCCGAGAGCTCTACGACGGGTGCTGCTAGCTTGCTCAGATGCGCCCGTTTTTGGAGACTAAATTCAAACATTTTCATCTGTTTCGGGCAACTTTTCCTTTTTTGGTCAATTTTTCAATCCCGAATCGTACATCGTGTGCTGTTAAAAGGATGACAGCCTAACTCGCGGGACATTAAAGGGCCCTACAGCCCGTCGATATCACTTCTTGCAAGGATGCTGCGTTGTTGAAGTGGATGGGTTGTCGTTATGCCCATTGGGCCTTTTGAATGGGCCATCTATCTAGGCTGGGACTGTGAACCCTCAACATATATAGAAATTGTGCCCTCAACTTGACGGGTGCGATCATACCAGCACTAATGCATCGGATCCCATCAACACTCTGAAGTTAAGCGTGCTTCGGCGATAGTAGTACTAGGATGGGTGACCCCTAGGGAAGTCCTCGTGTTGCACCCCCCTTTTCAATTTTTTTTCCCCAGTTAGGCTTGCCATGATGCTTTATCCACCACATTTCTATTTCCGAATCCCACGGCACCTTGGGCAAGAAAACTTCGCTTCACATAGTGGCCGAGCCCGCAAACCGAGGGTGTGGGGTTTGTGACTAGCTTTCCGTCGCTCCGGTGCCCATAACTTTTGATCCATAAGGAGTTACGCGGAGCACAACATACCGTTGGAAAGCTCTCCCAGAGCTCTATGACAAGGGCAACAAGCCTGCTAAGCTGCGCCTATTTTTGGAACCCAAAATTGAACGTTTTCATCAGTTTTGGGCCACTTTTCTTCCTTTACTATGTTTTTCCGTCCCGGATCGTACGTCGTGAGCTGTTAAAAGGATGACAACCTAACTCGCAGGACATTATAGGACCCTACAACGCGTTGATATCATGTCTTGCGAGGATGCTGCATAGTTGAAGAGGATGGGTTATCGTTAAGCCCTTTGGGCCTTTTGAATGGGCCATCTTTCTGGGCTGCGACTGTGAACTGTCAACACATAAAGGATTTGTGCCCACAACATGACGGGTGCGATCATACCAGCACTAATGCACCTGATCCCATTAGAACTATGAAGTTAAGCATGCTTGGGCGAGAGTAGTACTAGGATGGTTGACCCGCTGGGAAGTCCTCGTGTTGCACCCCCCCTTTTCAATTTTTTTTGCCCCGGTTAGGGTTGCCATGATACTTTATCCACCACATTTCGATTACCGAATCCCACAGCACCTTTAGCAAGACAACTTCGCTTCACGTAGAGGTTGGGCCCGCAAATCGAGGGCGTAGGGCTTGTGACTAGGTCTCCGTCACTCTGGTGCGCATTACATTTGATCCGTAAAGAGTTACGCGGTGCACAGGATACCTTTGGAAAGCTCTCCGAGAGCTCTACGACGGGGACTGCTAGCTTGCTCGGCTGCGCTTGTTTTTTGAGCCCAAATTCAAACATTTTCATCAGTTTCGGGCAACTTTTCCTCTTTTGGTCTATTTTTCCATCCCGAGTCGTACGTCGTGTGCTGTTAAAAGGATGACAGCCTAACTCGCGGGACATTAGAGGGCCCTACAGCCCGTCGATATCACTTATTGCAAGGATGCTGCGTTGTTGAAGCGGATGGGTTGTCGTTATGCCCATTGGGCCTTGTGAATGGGCCATCTCTCTAGGCTGGGACTGTGAACCGTCAACACATATAGAAATTGTGCCCTCAACTTGATGGGTATGATCATACCAGCACTAATGCATCGGATCCCATCAAAACTCCGAAGTTAAGCGTGCTTCGGCGAGAGTAGTACTAGGATAGGTGACCCCTTGGGAAGTCCTCGTGTTGCACCCCCATTTTCAATTTTTTTTACCCCTGTTAGGGTTGCCAAGATACTTTATCCACCATATTTCTATTACCGAATCCCACGGCACCTTGGGCAAGACAACTTCGCTTCACGAAGAAGCTGGGCCCGCAAACTGTGGGTGTAGGGCTTGTGACCAAGTCTCCGTCGCTCCGGAGCCCATAACTTTTAATCCGTAAGAAGCTACGCGATGCACAACATACCGTTGGAAAGCTATCTGAGAGCTCTACGATGGGGGCAGCCAGCCTGCTCGGCTGCGCCTTTTTTAAGAGTCTAAAATCGAACGTTTTCATTAATTTCGGGCCACTTTTCTTCTTTTGCTCTATTTTTTCTTCCCGGATCGTAACTCGTCAGCTGTTAAAAGGATGACAACCTAACTCACAGGATATTACAAGGCCCTACCATGCTTCGATATCACGTCTTACGAGGATGCTACGTTGTTGAAGTGGATGGGTTGTCGTTAAGCCCATTGGGCCTTTTGAATGGGCCATCTCTTTGGGCTAGGACTGTGAACCGTCAACACATAAAGGATTTGTGGCCACAACATGACGGGTGCGATCATACCAGCACTAATACACCGAATCCCATCAGAACTCCGAAGTTAAGCGTGCTTGGGCGAGAGTAGTACTAGGATGGGTGACCCCTTGGGAAGTCCTCGTGTTGCACCCCCATTTTCAATTTTTTTTGCCCCGGTTAGGGTTGCCAAGATTCTTTATCCACCACATTTCTATTATCGAATCCCACAGCATCTTGGGCAAGACAACTTCACTTCACGTAGAGGCTAGGTGTGCAAACCGAGGGCGTGGGGCTTGTGACCAGGTCTTTGTCGATCCGGTGCCCATAACGTTTTAGCCGTAAGGAGGTACGCAGCACACATACCGTTGGAAAGCTCTTTGAGAGCTCTACGACAGGGGCAGCAAGCCTGATCGGCTGCGCCAGTTTTTGGATACCAAAATTGAACGTTTTCATCAATTTCGCGCCACGTTTCTCCTTTTGCTCAATTTTTCCGTCCCGGATCGTACGTTGTGAGTTGTTAAAATGATGACAACCTAACTCGTGGGACAATAGAGGGCCCTACAGTGCGTCGATATCACGTCCTGCGAGGATGCTCCATTGTTGAAGTGGATGGGTTGTCGTTAAGCCCTTTGGGCCTTTTGAATGGGCCGTCTCTCGGGGCTGGGACTGTGAATCGTCAACACATAAACGATTTATGCCCTCAACATGATGGGTGCGATCATACCAGCACTAATGCACCGGATCCCGTCAAAACACCGAAGTTAAGCGTGCTTGGACGAGAGTAGTACTAGGATGGATGAAGCCCTGGGAAGTCCCCGTGTTGCACCCCATTTTTCAATTTTTTTTTCCCCGCTTAAGGTTGCCAAGATTCTATATCCACCACATTTCTATAACCGAATGCCACGGCACCTTGAGCAAGACAACTTCGCTTCACGTAGAGGCTGGGCCCACAAACAGAGGGCATAGGGCTCGTGGCCAAGTCTCCGCCACTCTGGTGCCCATAACTTTTGATCCGTAAGGAGTTACGCGGCCCACATCATACCGTTGGAAAGTTCACCGAGAGCTCTACGACGGTGGCAGCAAGCCTGCTTGGTTGCGCCCATTTTTGGAGCCCAAAATCGTACGTTTTCATCAGTTTCGGGCTTCTTTTCTTCTTTTGCTCAATTTTTCCGTCCTGGATCGTACGTCCTGAGTTGTTAAAAGGACAACAACCTAACTCGCGAGACATTAGAGGGCCATACAATACATCGATGTCACGTCTTACAATGATGCTGCGTTGTTGTAGTGGATGGGTTGTCGACAAGCCCATTGGGCCTTTTGATTAGGTCATCTCTCTAGGCTGGGACTATGAACCGTCAACACATAAAAGGATTTGTGCCCTCAACATATCGGGTGCGATCATACTAGCACTAATGCACCGGATCCCATTAGAACTCCGAAGTTAAGTGTGCTTGGGCGAGAGTAGTACTAGGATAGGTGACCCCCTGGGAAGTCCTCGTGTTGTACCCCTCTTTTCAATTTTTTTTACCCCGGTTAGGCTTGCCAAGATTCTTTATCCACCACATTTCTATTACCGAATCCCACGACGCCTTGGGGAAGACAACTTCGCTTCACGTAATGGCTGGGCCCGCAAACCGAGGGCGTAGGGCTTGTGACCAGGTCTCCGTCGCTCTGGTGCCCATAACTTTTGATCCGTAAGGAGTTACGCGGCGCACAGCATACCGTTGGAAAGCTCTTTGAGAGCTCTACGATGAGGATAGCAAGCCTGCTCGGCTGTGCCAGTTTTTGGAGCCCAAAATCAAACGTTTTCATCAGATTCGGGCACTTTTATTCTTTTGGTCTTTTTTTCGTCCCGAATCGTATATCGTGAGCTGTTAAAAGATGGCAACCTTACTCGCGGGACATTAGGGGGCCCTAAAACACGTCGATATCACATCTTGGAAGCATGCCGCGTTGTTGAAGCGGATGGGTTGTCATTAAGCCCATTGGTCCTTTTCAATGGGCCATCTCTCTGGGCTGGGACTTTGAACCATCAACACATAAAGGAATTGTGCCCTCAACATGACGGGTGCGATCATACCAGCACTAATGCACCTGATCCTATTTGAACTCCGAAGTTAAGCGTGATTGGGCGATAGTAGTACTAGGATGGGTGACCCTCTAGGAAGTCTTCGTGTTGCACCCACCTTTTAAATTTTTTTTGTCTCGGTTAGGGTTGCCAAGATACTTTATTCACCACATTTCTATTACTGAATCCCACGGTACCTTGGGCAAGACAACTTCGCCTCACGTAGAGGCTGGGCCTGCAAACCGAGGTCGTGGGGCTTGGGACCAGGTCTCCGTTGCTCCGGTGCCAATTACTTTTGATCTGTAAGGAGTTAGGCGGCGCACAGCATACCGTTGGAACGCTCTCCAAGAGCTCTATGACGGAGGCAACGAACTTGCTCGGCTGTGCCCATTTTTGGAGCCCAAAATCGAACGTTTTCATTAGTTCCGGGATTGTACGTCATGAGCTGTTGAAAGGACGACAACCTAACTCGTGGGATATTATAGGGCCCTACGACACGTCAATATCACGTCCTGCGAGGATGCTGTGTTATTGAATCGGACGGGGTGTTGTTAACCCCATCGGGCCTGTTGAATGGGCCATCACTCTGGGCTGGGACTGTGAACCATCAACACATAAAGGAATTGTGCCCTCAACATGACAGGTGCGATCATACTAGTACTAATGTACCAGATCCTATCAGAACTCCGAAGTTAAGTGCGCTTGGGCGAGAGTTGTACTAGAGTGGGGGACCCCCTGGGAAGTCCTCGAGTTGGACCCCCGTTTTCAATTTTTTTGCCCTGGTTAGGGTTTCCAAGATACTTTATCTACCACATTTCTATTACCGAATCCCACGGCACCTTGGGCAAGACAACTTCGCTTCACGTAGAGGTTAGGCCCACAAACCGAGGGCGTGGGGATTGTAACCAGGTCTTCGTCGCTCCGGTGCCCATAACTTTTGATCCATAAGGAGTTACGCAGCTCACAGCATACCGTTGGAAAGCTCTCCTAGAGCTCTACGACAAGTGCACCAAGCCTGCTTGGCTGTGCCCGTTTTTGGTGCCCAAAGTGGAACGTTTCCATCAATTTCGGGCAACTTTTCTTCTTTTGCTCTATTTTTTCGCCCCAGATCGTACGTCGTGAGCTGTTAAAAGGACGACAACCTGACTTGCTTGACATCAGAGGGCCCTACAACGTGTTGATATCACGTCTTGCGAGGATGCTGCGTTGTTGAAGTGGATGGGTTGTTGTTAAGCCCATTGGGCCTTTTGAATGGGCCATCTTTCTAGGCTGAGACTATGAACCGTTAACACATAAAGGATTTGTGCTCACAACATGACGCGTGCGATCATACCAGCACTAATGCACTGGATCCCATCAGAACTACGAAGTTAAGCATGCTAGGGCGAGAGTAGTGCTAGGATGGGTGACCCCCTGGGAAGTCCTCGTGTTGCAACCCCCTTTTTCAATTTTTTTTCCCTGGTTAGGGTTGCCAAGATACTTTAACCACCACATTTCTATTACCGAATCCCATGGCACCTTGGGCAAAACAACTTCGCTTCATGTAGAGGCTGGGCCCGCAAACCGAGGGCGTGGGGCTTGTGACCAGGTCTCCCTCGCTACGGCGCCCATAACTTTTGATCCATAAGAAGTTACGCGGCGCACAGCATACCGTTGGAAAGCTCTCCAAGAGCTCTACTATGGGGGCAGCAAGCCTGCTCGGCTGCGCCCATTTTGGAGCCTAAAATTGAACGTTTTTATCAGTTTTGAGCCACAACATGACGGGTGCGATCATACCAGCACTAATGCACCAGATCCCATCAGAACTCCGAAGCTAAGCATGCTTGGACGAGAGTAGTTACGACGGGTGACCCCCTGGGAACTCCTCGTGTTTCACCCCCCTTTTCAATTTTTTTTTTGCCCCGGTTAAGGTTGCCAAGATTCTTTATCCACCGTATTTCTATTACCGAATCCCACGGCACCTTGGGCAAGACAACTTCGCTTCACGTAGAGGCTGGGCCCGCAAACCGAGGGCGTGGGGCTTGTGATCAGGTCTCCGTCGCTCCATTGCCCATAACTTTTAATCCATAAGGAGTTACGTGACGCACAGCATACCGTTGGAAAGCTCTCCGAGAGCTGTACGACGGGGGCAGCAAGCTTGCTCGGCTGTGCCCATTTTTTGAGCCCAAAATCAAACATTTTCACCAGTTTCGGGCACCTTTTCTTCTTTTGCACTATTTTTCCATCCCGGATCGTACGTCGTGAGCTGTTAAAAGGACAAAAACCTAACTCGCGAGACATTAGAGGGCCCTACAATGCGTCGATATCACATCTTGCGAGGATGCTGCGTTGTTGAATCGGATGGGTTGTCGTTAAGCCCATTGGGCCTTTTGGATTGGCCATCTCTCTGGGCTGGCACTGTGAAGTGCCAACACATAAAGGAATTGTGCTCTCAACATGACGAGCGCGAGCATACCAGCACTAATGCATCGGATCCCATCAGAACTCCGAAATTAAGCGTGCTTGGGCGAGAGTAGTACTTAGGATGGGTGACCCCTTGGGAAGTCCTCGTGTTGCACCCTACTTTTCAATTTTTTTCCCCGGTTAGGGTTTCCAATATATTTTATCCACCACATTTCTATTACCGAATCCCACGACATCTTGGGCAAGACAACTTCGCTTCACGTAGAGGCTGGACCCAAAAAACCGAGGGCGTAGGGCTTTTGACCAGGTCTCCGTCGCTCCGGTGGCCATAACTTTTGTTCCGTAAGGAGTTACGCGACGCACAACATACCGTTGGAAAGCTCTCCGAGAGCTCTACGACGGGGTCAACAAGCTTGCTCGACTGTGCCTTTTTTTGGAGCCCAAAATTGAATGTTTTCATCCGTTTTGGGCCACTTTTCTTCTTCTGCTCTGTTTTTTCATCCCGTATCGTACGTCGTGAGCTGTTAAAAGGACTACAACCTAACTGGCGGGATATTAGAGTGCCCTACATCGCGTCGATATCACGTCTTGCGAGGATGCTGCATTGTTGAACTGGATGGGTTGTCGTTAAGCCCTTTGGGACTTTTGAATGGGCCATCTCTCTAGGCTGGTACTGTGAACCGTCAACACATATTGGATTTGTACCCATAACATTACGGGTGCGATCATACCAGCACTAATGCACCGGATCCCATCAGAACTCCGAAGTTAAGCGTGCTTGGCCGAGAGTAGTACTAGGATGGGTGACCCCCTGGGATGTCCTCGTGTTGCACCCCCACTTTTCAATTTTTTTAGCCCTAGTTAGGGTTGCCAATATACTTTATCCACCACATTTCTGTTATCGAAGCCCACGGCACCTTGGGCAAGACAACTTCGCTTCACGTAGAGGCTGGGCCCACAAACCGAGGTCGTGGGGCTTGTGACCAGGTCTCTGTCGCTTCAGTGTCCATAACTTTTAATCCGTAAGGAGTTACGCGACACACAGCACACCGTTGGAAAGCTCTCCGAGAGCTCTACGACGGGAGCAGGAAGCCTACTTGGCAGCACCTATTTTCAAAGCCCAAAATCGAACGTTTTCATAAGTTTCGGGCCTCTTTTCTTCTTTTGCTCTATTTTTTCATCTCGGATCGTATGTCGTGAGTTGTTACAAGGACAACAGCCTTACTCGCGGGACATTAGAAAGCCCTACAACGCGTCGATATCAAAGCTTGCGAGGATGCTGCGTTGTTGAAGCAGATGGGTTGTCATTAAGCACATTGGGCCTTAAGAATGGGCCATCTCTCTAGGCTGGGACTGTGAACCGTCAACACATTAAGGATTTGTGCCCTCAACATGACGGGTGCGATCATACCAGCACTAATGTACCAGATCCAATCAGAACTCCGAAGTTAGGCGTGCTTGGGTGAAAGTAGTACTAGGATGGGTGACCCCATGGGAAGTCCTCTTGTTGCACCCCCTTTTTCAATTTTTTTTACCGCGGTTAGGGTTGCCAAGATTCTTTATCCACCACATTTCTATTACCGAATCCCACGGCACCTTGGGCAAGACAACTTCGCTTCACGTTGAGGCTGGGCCTACAAACCGACGGCGTAGGTCTTGTGACTAGGTCTCCATCGCTCCGGTGCCCATAACTTTTGATCTGCAAGGAGTTACGCGGCGCACAACATACCATGGGAAAGCTCTCCGAGAGCTCTACGATGAGGGTAGCAAGCCTGCTCGGCCGCGCCTATTTTTGGAGCCCAAAATCGAATGTTTTCGTCAGTTTCAGGCCACTTTTCATCTTTTGGTCTATTTTTCATCCCGAATCGTACGTCGTGAGCTATTAAAAGGACGACAACCTAAGTCGCGGGACATTAGAAGGCCCTACAATGCTTCGATATCACGTCTTATGTGGATGCTGCATTGTTGAAGCAGATCGGTTGTCGTTAAGCCCATTAGGCCTTTTCATTGGGCTATCTCTCGGGGCTGGGACTGTGAACCATCAACACATAAAGGAATTGTGCCCTAAACATGACGGGTGCGATCATACCAGCACTAATGCACTAGATCCCATCAGAACTCCGAAGTTAAGCGTGCTTGGGTGAGAGTAGTACTTAGGATAGGTGACCCCCTGGGAAGTCCTCGTGTTGCACCCCTATTTTTCAATTTTTTTTGCCCCGGTTAGGGTTGCCAAGATACTTTATCTACCACATTTCTATTATTGATTCCCACGGCACCTTGGGCAAGACAACTTTGCTTCACGTAGATGCTGGGCCCGCAAACCGAGGGCGTAGTGCTTGTGACCAGGTCTCCGTCGCCCCGGTGCCCATAACTTTTGATCCGTAATGAGTTACGCGACGCACAAAAAACCGTTGGAAAGCTCTCCGGGAGCTCTACAACAGGGGTAGCATGGCTGCTCGGCTACGCCCATTTTTGGAGCGGAAAGTCGAACGTTTTCATCAGTTTTGGGATACTTTTCTTCTTCTGCTCTATTTTTTCATCCCGGATCGTACGTCGCGAGCTGTTAAAAGGACGACAACCTAACTCGCGGGACATTATAGGGCCCTACAATGCGTCGATATCACGTCTTGCGAGGATGCTACGTTGTTGAAGTGGATGGGTTGTCGTTAAGCCCATTGGGCCAATTGAATGGGCCATCTCTCTGTGCAGGGACTGTGAACAGTCAACACATAAAGAAATTGTGCCCTCAACATGACATATGCGATCATAGCAGCACTAATGCACCGGATCCTATCAGAACTCCGAAGTTAAGCATGCTTGGGCGAGAGTAGTACTTGGATGGGTGACCCCATAGGAAGTCCTCGTGTTGCACCCCCATTTTCAATTTTTTTTGCCCCGGTTAGCCTTGCCAAGTTTCTTTATCCACCCCATTTCTATTACCGAATTCCACAGCACCATCGCCAAGACAAATTTGCTTCACATAGATGCTGGGCCCGCAAACCGATGGCGTGGGGCTAGTGACCAGGTCTTCGTCGCTCCAATGCCCTTAACTTTTGATCTCTAGGGAGTTATGCAGCGCAAAACATACCGTTGGAAAGCTCTCCGAGAGCTCTACGACGGAGGTAACAAGCCTGCTCTCCTGCACCAACTTTTGGAGCCTAAAAGGAAATGTTTTCATCAGTTTCGGGCTAATTTTCTTCTTTTGCTCTGTTTTTTCATCCCGGATCGTACATTGTGAGCTGTTAAAAGGACGACAACCTCAATTGCGGGACAATAGAGGGCCCTACAATGCGTCGATATCATGTCTTGCGAGGATGCTACGTTGTTGAAGCGAATGGGTTGTCGTTAAGCCATTAGGCCATTTGATTGGGCCATCTTTCTGGGTTGGGACTGTGAACCGTCAACACATAAAGAAATTGTGCCCTCAACATGACGGGTGCGATCATACCAGCACTAATGCACGGATGCCATCAGAACTCCGAAGTTAAGCATGCTTGGGCAAAAGTAGTACAAGGATAGATCACCCCTTGAGAAGTCTTCGTGTTGCACCTCCCTTTTCAATTTTTTTTGCCCCAGTTAGGCTTGCCAAGATTCTTTATCCACCATATTTCCATTACCAAATCCCACGGCTCCTTAGGCAAGACAACTTGCTTCACGTAGAGGCTGGGCCTGCAAACCGAGGGCTTGGGGCTTGTGACCAGGTCTCCGTCGCTCCGGTGCCCATAAATTTTGATCCGTAAGGAGTTACGCAGCGCACAGCATACCGTTGGAAAGCTCTTCGATAACTCTACAATGAGGGTAGCAAGCCTGTTAGGCTGCGCCCATTTTTGGAGCCCAAAATCGAATGTTTTCACCAGTTTCAGGCCACTTTTCTTCTTTTGGTATGTTTTTTCATCCCGGATCGTAAGTCGTGAGCTGTTAAAAGGACGACAACCTAACCCGCGGGACATTAGAGGGCCTGTCACGCCCCAACTCGACCCCACCTACAATCAGTCAGGACGCAACAAAATTTTGGCAGTATAATGACAGTAATTAAGACACCGAGGCTCTAAACCAACCTCTTCAGAATATCATACAACCAACTCCTCCAAACCATTAAACAACCAACTCCTCAGTTAAATTAACAACATCCAACATAACCATATTATACAATTATCATTCCTTCAACAATCCATTTATAGTTATACGCCTCCGTTCCAACTTCGTATATAAACTATACATAAATTTCGAAATAGATTATAAACCAACTTAGTAATCTAAACATGATCAAAAGAAAGACTACTAAACCGTCATACATAAGTCTTACAATTGAGTAAGCTATACAATATGACATATTACAACAACTAAGACAAATTCATGGCAACGACTTTGGCACACAAGACTCGTCCACATAAAGCACATTATCAGCTTCTTAAGGCACGTATCCGTAATCTTGCTCAAAGACACCTGTATGCATGCAATAATAGAGAGTGAGCTTATATAAAATAAACCCAGTGAGGATCCGATAGATCTCGAACAAGGTCTACTAAACTCCTTGGAAATAATCATTTGAGTCAGTAAACACACAATAACATCAATAATCATTATAAATGCAATAATAGTAATAACTGAAAACACATAATAAGGATAAAATACATTTACTGATGAAGCTCCGTACACCAATTCCATGCTCAACAACTCCTCCAAACTCAATGACACAATTCCTGAGGTACCTTGACCTAGACCCACACCCTATGGCCTCTCCACCCATGCAAGATAGAGATTAGCCATGATAACTGTGCCCGCAACCCAGGATGCCTCCTGAGGTGACACAACATTATCAAAGCTCACATCAATGAGACTTAACATAAATAAACCGAGAGATCAGCAACAAAAGTGCCCGATTCCCGTACTCAATAATCAATCAACAATTTGGGAGATCAGCAACAAAAGTGCCCGATTCCCGTACTCAATAATCAATCAATAATCTGGGAGATCAGCAACAAAAGTTCCCGATTCCCGCAACAAAAGTTCCCGATTCCCGTACTCAATAATCAATCAATAATCTAGGAGATCAGCAACAAAAGTGCCCGATTCCCGTACTCAATAATCAATCAATATAACATCAATATTTAATTAAACAACAAACAACTAAGTTAGATGACAAAGTAGGCCATCTAACTGAACATGCATTAAACACACAATCAAACCCTAGTTTACCCATCATCAACTCACAATTCAATCACTCAAACTACACACAATCAACTAAGGCTCAATTCAACAATTTAAAGAAAGATAACCTAAACTTCAAATAATTATATCTTACATTCTACTAATCCAAACAACTCCAAATCAGTTTCAAACACTCACCCATTCAATCAACTACATTAGCCCCCTAGGAAACCAAAACACATCCAAATCATGCCCAATAACCCTAAAACCCTAAGATGTCATGGCTGAAATTTTTGAATTTTGGCACGAACATCACAATCAAAAATTTGGCATTACAACGGCGCTACCATGTAATTAACAAACTTTTAGAAATCAACGGCAATCGATTCCAATCAACACAACTCAATTTAATCAACTTTGAACAAATTAATCAAATTTAAATACCCAAAAAATAAAAATTATGCTACAACCGATAAAAACTCGTAGTATTACAGCAAAATGATCCCTAGCATGCAAGAAGCAATAATCTAATATCAGATTAACATTCTAACGGTTCAATAATCATTTATACGCATAAACACAAAATATGAGTTTTGAGATCTAGAATTTTTCTCTCACCTTTGATGTGTTTTGATGCAAGAAATGTGTAGAATGGATGCCAAACAAGTGAAATCAAGCTTTGAATCATTCAATTTGGCTTTGAAATGCAAAATCTATGAGAAAAATGCTTTGAAAATGCCTTCATCTTTCTCCTCCAAGGAGCCACGGTTTTGTGTGTGTTTTTGGGGTGTTTTTGTGCTTTGTGAGTGTGTGTTGGTGATATAAGCTTGTTGGTCAACCATTTAAATGATAGTCAAAGTTGAAACTTAGCATTTTTTATGTTTTCTTGACTTTAAATGTATTTTCTTGATCACCAAAGTTCAAAACAATTATTCAACACTCAAGATAGTTCAAGTAGATTATTTTTTAGGTGACAAGAAGTTTTACAATCAAAAAATTCTACCCGAGTCGGCTTATAACTCCATTTTTGCAAAAGAAGGTGAAAAGTCATATTATTTATTTTCAAATGTCTGTTGAATGCATAATTAATCTAAAATCATTTAATACCACATATAAATACATTTATATTAATATATACTAGATCAATGAAAGTCAATGCAAGAATCGGGTTTAGAAAAAATTACTATTTGGCTAAAAAACGATATTTTTTGCCCGAAAAGTCTATTTAAATTACTATTCTGTTTCAGAATCAATTTTTATCAAACATGGGTCTATTAATAATAGAGGACTAGGTTTTAAAACGTTTAAAACACCCCTGTAAAAAATTTTAGCGGACAGGTGTTCAAAAGTACTATTCACAAAAACCGACGATAAAATTTCTGATTCTGTTTTTGATGAAAATTTCATGAATGCACATTTAACATGTTCTAGGAGTATTAATATCAAAATTATCACATTCTAAGTCAGATAGCCCATAACCAGGTCAATTCACGCAAAATGAGAATAAACACGCAAAACGATACATGATAGAAAAGTGGAGTTTCACAGGGCCCTACAACACATCGATATCACATCTTGATAGGATACGGTGTTGTTGAAACGGAGGGGTTATCGTTAAGCCCATTGGGCCTTTTGAATGGGCCATCTCTCTGGGCTAGGACTGTGAACCGTCAACACATAAAGGATTTGTGCCCTCAACATGACGGGTGCGATCATACCAACACTAATGCACCGGATCCCTACAGAACTCCGAAGCTAAACGTGCTTGGGCTAGAGTAGTACTAGGATGAGTGACCCCTTGGGATGTCCTCGTGTTGCACCCCCTTTTTCAAATTTTTTTTACCTCGGTTAGGGTTGCCAAGATTATTTATCCACCATATTTCTATTAACGAATCCCACGGCAGCTTGGGCAAGACAACTTCGCTTCACATAGAGGCTGGGCCTGCAAACCGAGGGCGTAGGGCTTGTGACCAGGTCTTCGTCGCTCCGGTGCCCATAACTTTTCATCCGTAAGGAGTTACGCGGCACACATCATACCATTGGAAAGCTCTCCAATAGCTCTACGATGAGGGCAGCAAGCCTGCTCGACTGCGCCCGTTTTTCGATCCCAAATCAAACGTTTTCATCAGTATCTGTGAGGCCCGACCCCAAATAACGTATGTTACCTTGATTCTCGTGCCATAGACTAAGAATGATATGACTGACCTTGGATTACGTGCCAATTCTTGATTTTCGTGCATGCCTCGTCATTCGTGCATTGACCTAGAATTATGTGCCCTAATCCTCGACTTACGTGCCCCGACTTGACCTTGAATTGTGTGTCCTAACCTAGGTTTAAGAGTTGTACCTCGATTTACGTGCATTGCATTGAATTACATGCCTTGTATTGGTTTACGTACATTTACCTAGGGTTGCGTGCATTTGCATTTGAATCCGTGCATTTATCTTGAAGTACGTGCATTAGTCTTAAAGTTCGTGTCTTACCTCGTAGTTCGTGTCTACCTTGTAATTCGTGCCCTAGACCTAGGAATCCGTGCCACCACGTTAATCAAGAAAGAATCCTACACAAAGTACTAGACTATAAAATAATCCTACAAATACCACTAACTATTATTATAATCCTAATTCAAATCTCTACAAAATCCACTAACACCTAAATATTATATTTTAAACTCACTACAAGACAAAATCTCACAAACCTCTAAACATATCCTATATTCTATTCTACCTAAAATCCCTAAATACCCAACATTCTCTTACACACATGCTAAAACAATTCAAAAGATGACACAAAATCAGATTTTTGCATGCCCAAGGCCAACATTTGCATAAACAATTGCAAAAGCTTCTATTTTCTCTCATTTCTCTCACTCTCCTCACATTTCTCTCTCTCCCTCTCATTCTTCTCTCTCAATCTCGGTTTTGGCTGATTCTCTTCACTTCACAACTCATCTTCATCATCCTAAGGCCATTCAAGGAAAGCCCAAGCAAAGGAAAGCAAGTAGTTAGCTCAAAAGATGCATACAAGCACATAGAGTCTTCATTTCAGCCCTAGGTGAGTTTTTAAGCTTCCATTTATTTTCTTCTTGTTCTAACCTCATGCATGTACTAAGAGCTTGGTCACTAAGCTAGGTAAAATAGAGAAAATCTAGTTGGAATCTCGGCTAGGAAAAGGAGAAGAAGAAAATTGTGCTTCAACAAGTTTTGTGCATCTTCTTGGTTGATTTCTAAGGTGAGGGCTAAAACCTTTTGAAAATCCTTCAAAAATCCACATGCATGCTCATAAAAGTATGTCTTTGCTTCTGTACTTGAGTTATATGTTCGTTCATAAGCTTTTACAACCATGCATTGCAAGATCTTGGCTTGAAAGTGATGATAGGTGAAGTCGGATTATGTGACAACTCTCTGACCAGTTGTTTCGAGGTAAGTTTGGCTAGGAACATGATGCTTAAAATGCATGAAAATTGGTAGGTGACTATTTTTTCCAGTTTTGAACATTTTTCGCAGAAATAGGCCAAAGCTAATTTTGACTCTAAAGTCCTCAAAATGGAAAATCTTTGAAATGTGTCCAAATCTGGAAATCTGGAAAAATGAAGCAGGTTTTGGCAGATGCACTGACCTTGTAGAACGAACCAGATTTTACTTAGTAAATGATGTCCAAAATGCATGAAGTTCGGTATTCTGATATATTTTTCAGTTCTGGACATTTTTGTCAGAAATGGACTAAGGCTAAATCTGACCCTAAGGACCTCAAAAACGTCAATTATAGAAATGTGTGCAAATCTGGACAGTTTTGTGCTATCCCACTGTTTCGGCTATAACTAATGATCCGAAACTCCAAATGATGCAAGGTTTGTTTCTGATTTTATTTAACTTCTTAAGCTTTAATTTGACATCTTATTCACTGGAATTGGAGATTGTTTGCTTATCTTAATGGTTGTGAGAAAACATCCTATTGCAGTAAGGGTTTCACTTAGTGTTATGCTTAGAAAATTGTTGTAACTTCTCTTGTTGAAATAAATGGTTGGGATTGTAGCTTTGGGATGTTGTGTGGGCTGTTTTGAATGTTTGAGGATGTTGAATTAAATGATGCATGGCTTGAGATTGATTTTGAATTGGTTTGGGGCTTAAATTGCACGGATATGCACGAAATGGAAACCCTAATGACTAGGTAGTCTTGCTAAGTGATGATCATTTGGATGTTGTGTGGAATTATATGCTTAGTAGGCTGCCCGTAGATGCCCTTATAACCTTAAATGTAATTTTGATCATTGCATGTTGACAAATAGGCTTTTCCTGCATCCGAACCCACGTAGATGTTGTTGCATGTTGAATAATCCTATCACCTGATTACGTGGACTTCGAAATGAGTTATATGGCTTGATTTACATGTGTTACATGGCTGCCCGTTTAATGTTCATATAACTCTATATGCCTTTCAAGTGAAATTACTTGTCTTATCGTGCCCTGCCTGTTTACTTGTCAATGTGCAATCTTATGACTGTCCGGAGGCAACCTACTTTGTTGACCTCCTAACGTGATATGTTAATGTCATAAATGTGCACTACATACAAGGTTGCAACCTTTCCTGTCGGCATGGTAGTGATCACGCACACCGGGCAGCATCGGGCTTGCCGGTGCACCCGTGACTACCATGGTCCCATTCCCTCTCTTGCTTGGGGGCTAGACTTCCTCGGAGAGTTGGGTCGTAGGATTTCGAGGTACATCCGGAGTACACCCACCTGGCGTGTTTGGGGAATGATTTGAAGTCGGCCGTAACAACTGATTCTGGAACTGATCTGAGAGCAAAAGCTCACTGTATCCTTTACTATGTGTATAAGTACTCTCGCTTGGTTCCTAGAGAACCTCGGGGAGGAAAGACCGGTGTTTCTGTTCCTGTACTTATATTATTGTTGTATTCATTCTTGAAAAAGGATTTCATAAGTTGAACCGGAAAATGAGTTTCAAAACCTATTTCTCGTTCCCCCTCGCTGAGTTCATAAAGACTCACCCTCTTTTATCATCTCAGGTGAAGAAGATCCAGAACAGGTACCCGAGGACGGTGTGCCTAACGATGAATCCTTGGAGTGATTGCCTGTCTTGTGTGCTTTGCGTCTTTGTGGCTACTTGTGAACTTTATGCTACTTGAAGACTATTTCCTTTATGTTGCTTGTTATTTGTAATGTAAAAGACGCCCGTTGTAATTTGGGGTCTAATTTTGGTTTGTACTGATATTGCTAGACAGATACTAGACACTACTATGGTCATTTTGCTATTATTACTGCTAGTATCTGTAATAGGAATATGAAGCATTAGGTAAAGGCAAAGTAAAATGAACCAACCAAATCTTAAGCAGGTACACGTTATTAAGCTAAGATCAACATATACTTTTGTAACGAGGATTAACAAACGAACGAGACATAGTATCATGCTAGGTTATTAATCAAGCGAGTCATCAAGACAACCAATAGGCGTATCAACTGATGATAAATAGTAATCTTAGTGGGAAATGAATCTGGAATGGTAAATTTTGAGGCGTTAGAGAATTAGATCAAACTAAAGAGCCCAATTACAGCCGTTATGCTGTCGGTTTTCCAGAAAATTTTGGAGTTTAGGCCAAAACGTTAAGTGTTAAATCTTCATGAACTGTTAAGTACGAGACGTGACTTGAATGTTTAGATCACACCCTAGTCTAACCTTTATAGGCTGGGTTGGGGCGCGATAGTATCGAGCTACTTTTCTTCTTTTGCTCTATTTTTTCATCCCGAATCGTACGTCGTGAGCTGTTAAAAGGACGACAACCTAACTCGCGGGACATTAGAGGGCCCTACAATGTGTCGATGTCACGGCGTGTGAGGAGGCTCCGGTGTTGAAGTGGATGGGTTGTCGTTATGCCCATTAGGCCTTTTGAACTGGCCATCTATCTGGGCTGGGACTGTGAACCATCAACACATAAAGGAATTGTGCCCTCAACATGACCGGTGTGATCATACCAACACTAATGCACCAGATCCCATTAGAACTCTGAAGTTAAGTGTGCTTGGGCGATAGTAGCACTAAGGGTGGGTGACCCTCTCGGAAGTCCTCATGTTGCACCTCCCTTTTCAATTTTTTTTGCCCCGGTTAGGGGTGCCAAGATACTTTATCCACCACATTTCTATTACCGAATCCCGCGGCACCTTGGGCAAGACAACTTCGCTTCACGTAGAGGCTGGGCCCGCAAATCGAGGGCGTAAGGGTTGTGACCAGGTCTCCGTCACTCCGGTGCCCAAAACTTTTAATCCATAAGGAGTTACGCGGTGCACTGCATTCCGTAGGAAAGCTCTCCGAGAGCTCTACGACGAGGGTAGCAAGATTGCTTGGCTGCGCCCGTTTTTGGAGCCCAAAGTCAAACGTTTTCATCAGTTTCGGGCCATTTTGCTTCTTTTGCTCTGTTTTTTCGTCCCGAATCGTGCATCGTGAGCGGTTAAAAGGACAACAACTTAACTCGCGGGACATTAGAGGACCCTTAAACCCGTTGAAATCACGTCTTGCGAAGATGTTGCGTTGTTGAAGTGGTTGGGTTGTCGTTAAGCCCTTTGGGCCTTTAGAATGGGCCATCTCACTGGGCTGAGACTGTGAACCGTCAACACATAAATGATTTGTGCCCACAACATGACGGGTGCGATCATTCTAGCACTAATGTACCCGATCCCATAAGAACTCCAAAGTTAAGCGTGCTTGGGCGAGAGTAGTACTAGGATGGGTGACCCCTTGGGAAGTTCTCGTGTTGTACCCCCTCCCCCCCCTTTTCAATTTTTTTTGCCCCAGTTAGGTTTGCCAATATACTTTATCCACCACATTTCTATTACCGAATCCCACGGCACCTTGGGCATGACAACTTCGCTTCACATAGAGGATGGGCCCGCAAACTGAGGGTGTAGGGCTTCTAACCAGGTCTCCGTCGCTCCGATGCCCATAACTTTTAATCCGTAAGGAGTTATGCATCGCACAGCATACTGTTGGGAAGCTCTCCAAGAGATTTATGACGGGGGCAGCAACCCTGCTCTGCTGCGCCTGTTTTTGGAGCCCAAAATTGAATGTTTTCATCAGTTTTAGGCCAGTTTTCTTCTTCTGCTCTATTTTTTTGTCTCGGAGTGTACGTCGTGAGCTATTAAAAGGACGACAACCTTACTCTCGGGACATTAGAGGGCCCTACAACACGTTGATATCTCATCTTGCGAGGATGTTAGGTTATTGAGGTGGATCGGTTGTTGTTAAGCCCATTGGGCCTTCTAAATGGGCCATCTGTCACGCCCCGACCTGACCCCGCAAAAGGCCAAGCCCAGACCCGACACACGGACGAAGTCTCCTCTGTACTGCGGACGATCCGAAAACCCTAAAATCATCGTAATACTTGCGAAAGCTATAAAACAATTCAAACAAGCCAAATTTCTATAAAACATACATTTCTTATTATCCAACTTTCCAAACCAAAAATGCCATGCATACTACACAAGTACTTATGCCACTAAACCATTAGCCATTAGCATGCATTTCTTCACTAGTCATCAGAGTACAAGTTACAACATTACAAAATTTAATCCATTACAACATAAGACCATTAAAGGTCTCAACTAGAAAATATATACAAGGCTACAAGCCTCAAAATTAAGCGACCTTCACGCAATATACATAGCAAGCAAGGTTCGCACAAAAACTAGTAACCAACCACCAGCCAAAGCAGAGAAGTGCTATCACGGAAACACCTCCACCTGCTCCTCCTCCTCAATTACCTCGAGAGGGTCTGCTTCAACTACTCCTGTAAAAACATAGTATAGAGAGGAATGAGCAAAAACTATTGCTCAGCGAGGGCAATTGGTCTCAAGGACGGAGATGAGAGGAGTATGCAATGCAATTAGCCAAGCAATACATACAAACCATATAAGTTACATCCAAAGCCAATAATAAAGCAAGGCAAGTATTTAAAGATGCAAACACTCATTCAAAGGATACGATACTCTTTTCACGAACAACTTTCAAACACGAATTCGATGACGACGCGCCGGCCCAAACCACCTTATAACACCAGTTTGGAATACCCCGGAAGTATCCATCAAATCTACGACCCAAATCTCCCTGGGAGGCAACCCAAGCGAGAAAGGGAATAGCAGCGGAGCTAGAGCAACCAACACTGGCAACCCAAGGCTACCCAGAGAGGCCCATCACTCACGCACGAGACACTATGCAATGCAAGACTTGATACAAGACGATAAACAAGCGATAAAGCCACACGTGGGAGAATAACAAAGTAGGTTACTCTCGCACGCAATACCAGCAATTTGATAAGCAATTCAATCCAAAACAACTCAAACAAGTAATTCAAGTAATTCTAAGCATTCTATAAGCATAAAGACAAGAAAACACACAAAAATACAAATCGGCCCCAACTATCAAAACGCTACCATTTCCAAACGAGCTACAAGTTCTGGAAACCGACTTCGCCAACCCTCTTAGGTTACCATAAGGCACGTCTAAAGACCCCGAAACCTTACTTTACCCTAGAACTCGCGCAAAGCCCCGATTTCCCCCTTTCTCGTTTGAACTACAACTATAACAACCAAACACCCAACCAATGCCATAATCGCACCAAAAGTGCTTCCATGGCTTTCCGAAGCATAGGCAATCACCTTACCATTCTGCATTAAAACACAGCCCAATCCTTCTTTAGATGCATCACTGTAGACAACGAAGTTCTCTGTTCCCTCAGGTAAAGCTAGTATAGGAGCTGTAGTTAGTCTCCTCTTCAATTCTTGGAAACTAGATTCACATTTAGCATCCCCGTTGTAAGCAACTTTCTTCCGAGTCAACTGGCTCAAAGGTCCAGAAATTTTAGAAAAGTCTTTAACAAATCTCCGGTAGTAACCTGCCAATCCAAGAAAACTCCGAATCTCTGACATCGTCTCAGGTCTCTTCCAAGATGAAACAACTTCAATCTTAGCTGGGTCCACTGAAATTCCCCGATCTGAAATGATATGGCCTAGAAAAGATATCTGGTTCAACCAGAACTCACATTTGCTGAATTTAGCAAAAAGCTTGTTTTCCTGCAAAGTCTGAAGCACAATCCTCAAGTGTTGCTCATGTTCAGCCTCGTTCTTCGAATACACTAAAATGTCGTCAATGAAGATCACGACAAACTGATCAAGGTAAGGCCGAAAAACCCTCTGCATCAAGTCCATGAATGCGGCTGGTGCATTCGTCAATCCAAACGGCAAAACAACAAACTCATAGTGGCCATATCTAGTCCTGAATGCCGTCTTTGTTATATCGTCACTCCGAATTCTAAGTTGATAGTAACCCTGCCTCAAGTCAAATTTGGAGTAAACACTCGCACCCTGCAACTGGTCAAACAATTCTTCAATCAACGGCAAGGGGTATTTGTTCTTTATCGTGACTTGATTAAGTCCCCTGTAATCAATACATAACCGTAGTGTGCCGTCTTTCTTTCTCACAAACAACACAGGTGCGCCCCACGGCGAAGAACTAGGTTGTATAAACCCTTTCTCAAGCAAGTTCTGAAGCTGAATTTTTAACTCCTGAAGTTCGGCCGATGCCATCCTGTAAAGACTCCTAGAAATAGGCGTAGTGCCTGGCACAAGATCAATCACGAACTCAATCTCCCTATCCGGTGGTAAACCCGGTAATTCCTCGGGAAATACTCCAGGGAAGTCTCTAACAATTGGAACCTCATTCAAACTCAACTTATCAGCAGGCTGATTGATCAAATAGGCTAAGTAAGCTTCACAACCCCTATTCAACAACTTAGAAGTCTTGATCGCTGATAAAAGTGGAATGCGGGCAGCCCTGCAGTTCCCAACAATCTCTAGTACCGGTAGGTCAGGAACCTTAAGATAAACGATCTTTGTTCTACAATCCAACTGAGCATAATACTTTCCCAACCAGTCCATTCCCAAAATGATTTCAAAGTCACGGAATGGTAATATAATTAAATCAGCAGGAAATTTACGGTTCTCAATACATATATCACAGGATTTGCAAATAGACTCAGTAACAAATTTTGCACCCAAAGGAGTACTAACTTCAACTTCATGAGGCAAATTATCAATGCAAACATTCACAGATCGTGCACATGCAGGAGTTATAAACGAATGTGTAGCTCCGGGATCAATCAAAACTTTAACTGGCTGAGTATTGAGAAGAAAAGTACCTTCCACAATAGCTGTATTATCGGGCAGCTCCTCTGCATCTAGTGCAAAGACCCTAGCCTGAACTCTCTGTGCTGGTCGTGCACCTGCAGCCCTATTCTGAACACCTTGGCCTCCACCACGGCCCTGAACATTGTTATACTTAGGGCAATCTCTCACCCTGTGATCATCACCGCCACAACCCGTACATTTACCACTCTTCCTCCAGCAGTTAGCCTCAATATGCCCTGGTCGATTACAATAATTACACTGCTGATTTTGCCTAACCGCAGTGTTTCCTGTAGGGGCTGGGGCGCTGGCAGGGGTAGGAACTGTAGCTCCCTGCTGTGGTCTAGTCATAGCTAGCCTAGTCTGAATCTGCTGCTGTGGCTGATACGGACGTTGCTGAGGACCCTGTGCAGAAGCTTGATACTGCCTCGGCTGACTCTGGCTGCTCTGGCCCAAATACTGCTTCTTACTCGGCTGACTACTCTCAGCTATCATCTCAGCCTTCCGTTTCTCAAACTTCGAGGCTGCCTGAAATGCCTCGGGAAAAGTAGTGTAGGTCTGCCCAGTCAAATGCAACTGTATGTCCATTCTCAGCCCACGGACAAACCTATGAATCATCCTCCTAGCCGGCCGTACCAACTCGGGCATATACCTCGACAGGCTAACAAACCTAGCCTCGTACTGTGCAACAGTCATATTTCCCTGCTTCAGGGCCACAAACTCATCTTCCCGTCTCTCCATAGCCATCTCGGGAATATATTTGTCCCGGAACTCACTTACAAAATCATCCAATAAGTGTGGAACATCCTCACAATCCCACCTCAGTCTAACAGTATTCCACCACTGCTCTGCATCACCCTCAAATAAAAATGATGCATAGTCTATTCTTGCCTCATCAGTATACCTCAAAGCCGTGAAAATTTTCTCGACACCATTCATCCACCTCTCGTCCTCCTCATCCTCAGGCTCTCCGAAGATCTTTCCCGGCTCCTGCCTCAGAAATTTCTCTAGCTGGTTATTCTCAACTCTGTACCCCTGTCCACCAGGATTAGCTTGATTACCCTGGGGATTAATCCGGTCCTGCCTCTGCTCATGTAGTACCTGTGTAATCCGGTCTACTGCAGTAGTCATGGTAGCCATAAACTGCTCAGGCAACGGCTGCTGACCCTGTTCTGTTGCCTCTTAATCTGATCCTATACCTTGAGTACAACGACGTGGCGGCATAGTAGCAACTCACAATAGCTGGCAACATTTAAAAGCAGTTTATAGACATAAATATAACACATAAAATTAGATAACACTCAAGTCAATAACAATCCAATATTCTATCACACAATTCACATAAGACAAGTTTAACTTGCCAAACTATTTCACTTAAACACATAAACATTCCAAGTTCACAAAGTCATGCTAGAACATTTTCTTTTCACTTAGCAATCATTCATAAACACTTTAGCATTTTAGACCTCTACCCCACAGACCGAGAATCATATCCCGGCTCATGCAAGACTATCATGCTCTGATACCACCTAAAGATGTCACGCCCCGACCCGACCCCGCAAAAGGCCAAGCCCGGACCCGACACACGGACGGAGTCTCCTCTGTACCGCGGACGATCCGAAAACCCTAAAATCAACATAATACTTGCGAAAGCCATAAAATAATCAAAACAAGCTAACTTTCTTTAAAATACATACATTTCTTATTATCCAACTTTCCAAACCAAAAATGCCATGCATACTACACAAGTACTTATGCCACTAAACCATTAGCCATTAGCATGCATTTCTTCACTAGTCATCAGAGTACAAGTTACAACATTACAAACTTTAATCCATTACAACATAAGACCATTAAAGGTCTCAACTAGAAAATATATACAAGGCTACAAGCCTCAAAATTAAGCGACCTTCACGCAATATACATAGCAAGCACGGCTCGCCCAAAAACTGGTAACCAACCACCAGCCAAAGCACAGAAGTGCTATCACGGAAACACCCCCACCTGCTCCTCCTCCTCAATTACCTCCAGAGGGTCTGCTCCCACTCCTCCTGTAAAAATATAGTATAGAGAGGAATGAGCAAACACTATTGCTCAGCGAGGGCAATTGGTCTCAAGGACGGAGATGAGAGGAGTATGCAATGCAATTAGCCAAGCAATACATACAAACCATATAAGTTACATCCAAAGCCAATAATAAAGCAAGGCAAGTATTTAAAGCGACAAACACTCATTCAAAGGATACGATACTCTTTTCACGAGCAACTTTCAAACACGAATTCGATGACGACGCGCCGGCCCAAACCACCTTATAATACCAATTTGGAATACCACGGAAGTATCCATCAAACCTACGACCCAAATCTCCCTGGGAGGCAACCCAAGCGAGAAAGGGAATAGCAGCGGAGCTAGAGCAACCAACACTGGCAACCCAAGGCTACCCAGAGAGGCCCATCACTCACGCGCGAGACACTATGCAATGCAAGACTTGATACAAGACGATAAACAAGCGATAAAGCCACACGTGGAAGAATAACAAAGTAGGTTACTCTCGCACGCAATAGCAGCAATTTGATAAGCAATTCAATCCAAAACAACTCAAACAAGTAATTCAAGTAATTCTAAGCATTCTATAAGCATAAAGACAAGAAAACACACAAAAACACAAATCGGCCCCAACTATCAAAACACTACCATTTCCAAACGAGCTACGAGTTCTGGAAACCGACTTCGCCAACCCTCCTAGGTCACCATAAGGCACGTCTAAAGACCCCGAAACCTTACTTTACCCTAGAACTCGCGCAAAGCCCCGATTTCCCCCTTTCTCGTTTGAACTACAACTATAACAACCAAACACCCAACCAATGCCATAATCGCACCAAAAGTGCTTCCATGGCTTCCCGAAGCAATGCCAACACGCAAAACGAGAAAATGCCAAAGTCGACCTAAACGACCCCGACTTTTCCAAAGGCTTAATTCTCATTTTTTCCTCTACGCAACCCAAACAAACCACACATTTTAGCATTCTAGCATACCTAGCCCGTTTCTACATCAACAGAAAGCATAACAGCGCAACTTCAACGTTTCAAGGTTTTACTATTCACAAAATACTATTCATTTCACAATTCAAGTTGCAATCACAACATTTAACCGCAGAAAATGTTACAAAGCTATAAATACATGTTCTACAAATGCTAAGGAACATTCTAGAAGCATCAAATCGCTTTAAATAACGATCTACGGATAAATCTAAAAATTGACAAAGTTAACAAACACAACGTATAAATGCGCAAATAACATGTTTCCCTCACCTTAGGTACTCCTAGTCGCTAGGAAAACAACGTTGGTTGCCTCAGAAACCACCCCACATGAGCACACGCGAAGATTGATCGTTTGGTAGGTGAAAGGTTTTTTTTTCTCTAAGGAACTCACGGCCTGCTGCTGGCTGTTTGCTGCTATTTTTATTTTATTTTTCTTAGTTTTTAGCTTATATAAGGGTCAAATGGTCAAAGGTCAAAGGTCAAGGTCAACAACTTAAAAAAACTTGGTCAAAGGCCCCTATTTTGAGCGTTTTAAAGCCGTTTCAGCTAAGGTAAGTTCAATTAAAGCTAGCAACATTTAAAATATAAAATTTAAGTAATCTAAATACTAGTTTCACTCTTTGTTGAGGATTGGAAATCGTTATCTAGCTATCGCTCCTTAAATGCAATGCACGTTGCGTCGGCGAGAAAGTAATAGTTAATTCACAAAGAATTTAAGGAAATATAATTTTCAAAATAATAAACAAAGAAAATTCACATTCCAGGCTCGGGTATTACACCCTCTCCCCCTTAAAACAATTGTACCCACGCAATTCTTACCTGGTCAACAAACAACTCCGGATACTGATCCCGAACTTGGTCCTCTCTTTCCCAAGTCGCTTCCTCAAACCCATGATGATTCCACAGAACCTTCACTAACGGAATACCAGGTCTCCGTCGCGGCACAGAGCATACCGTTGGAAAGCTCACCGAGAGCTCTACAACAAGGACAGCAAGCCTGCTCAGCTGCGCCTGTTTTTGGATCTTAAAATCACACATTTTAATCAATTTCGGTCCACTTTTCTTCTTTTGGTCTGTTTTTCCATCCCGAATCTTACGTCGTCAGTTGTTAAAAGAACGGCAACCTAACTCGTGGGACATTAGAGGGCCCTACAACACGTTGAAATCAAGTCTTGCAAGGATACTGCGTTGTTGAAGCGGATGGGTTGTCAATAAGCCCATTGGGCCTTTTGAATGGGCCATCTCTTTGCGCTAGGACTGTGAACCGTCAACACATAAGGGATTTATGCACTCAACATCACGGGTGCTATCATACTAGCACTAATGCATTGGATCCCATCAGAACTCTGAAGTTAAGCGTGCTTAGGCGAGAGTAGTACTAGGATGGGTGACCCCCTGGTTAGTCCTCGTGTTGCACCATCTTATTCAATTTTTTTTGCCCCGGTAAGGCTTGCCAAGATGCTTTATCCATCCCATTTCTATTACTGAATTCCATGGCACCTTGGCCAAGACAAATTCGCTTCACGTAGAGGCTGGGCCGGCAAAACTGAGGGCGTAGGGCTTGTGACCAGGTCTACGTCGCTCCAGTGCCCATAACTTTTGATCTGTAAGTAGTTATGCGGCGCACAGCACACTGTTGGAAAGCTCTCTGAGAGCTCTACATCGGAGGCAGCAGGCTTGCTTGGCTGCGCCCATTTTTGGAGCCCAAAATAGAACGTTTTCATCAGTTTTGGGCTACTTTTCTTCTTTTGCTCAGTTTTTTCATCCCAGAGCGTACGTCGTGAGGTGTTAAAAGGACGACAACCAAACTCTCTGGACATTAGAGGGCCCTACAATGCGTCGATATCACATCTTGCGAGGATGCTGCGTTGTTCATGTGGATGGGTTGTCGTTAAGCCCTTTGGGCCTTTTGAATGGGCCATCTCTCCCAGCTGGGACTGTGAACCGTTAACACATAAACGATTTGTGCCCATCACATGACGGATGCGATCATACCATCACTAAAGCTCTGGATACCATCTGAACTCCGAAGTTAGGCGTGCTTGGACGAGTGTAGTACTAGGATGGGTGACCCGTTGGAAAGTCCTCGTGTTGCACCCCCCCTTTTCAATTTTTTTTGCCCCAGTTAGGGTTGCCAAGATACTTTATCCACCACATTTCTATTAGCGAATCCCACGGTACTTTGAGCAAGACAACTTCGCTTCACGTAGAAGCTGGGCCTGCAAACTGAGGGCATAGGGCTTGCGACCAGGTCTCCGTCGCTCCAATGCCCATAACTTTTGATCCATAAGGAGTTACGCGGCGCACAACATACCGTTGGAAAGCTTTCCAAGAGCTCTACGACGTGGGCTGTAAACTTGCTCGACTGCGCCCATTTTTTGTGCCCAAAACCGAACATTTTTATCCATTTCAGGCCATTTTTCTTCCTTTCCTCTGTTTTTCAATCCCGGATTGTACGTCGTGAGCTGTTAAAAGGACGACAACCTAACTTGCGGGACATTATAGGGCCATACAATGCGTCGATATCACATCCTGCAAGGATGCTAAATTGTTGAAGTGGATGGGTTGTCTTTAAGCACTTTGGGCCTTTTGAATGGGCCATCTCTCTGGGCTGTGACTGTGAACCGTCAACACATAAAGGATTTGTGCCGACCACATGACGGGTGCGATCATGCCAGTACTAATGCTCCGGATCCCACCAGAACTCTGTAGTTAAGCGTGCTTCGGCGAGAGTAGTACTAGGATGGGTGACCCCCTGAGAAGTCCTCGTGTTGCACCCCCCATTTTCAATTTTTCTTACCCCAGTTATGGTTGCCAAGATGTTTTATCGATCATATTTCAATTAACGAATCCCACGACACCTTGGGCAAGACAACTTCACTTCACGTAGAGGCTGGGCCCGCAATCTGAGGGGGTGGGGCTTGTGACCAGGTCTCCATCGCTTCGATGCCCATAAGTTTTTATCCGTAAAGAGTTACGAGGCGGACAGCATACCATTGGAAATCTCTCCAAGAGCTTTACGATGAAGGTAGCAAGCGTGCTCGGCTACGCCCATTTTTTGAGCCCAAAATCAAACATTTTCATCAGTTTTGGGCCACTTTTCTTCTTTTGCTAGATTTATCCGTCTCAGACCGTACGTCGTGAGCTGTTAAAAGGATGACAACCTAACTTGCGGGACATAGAGGTCCCTACAATGCATCGATATAACGTCTTGCGAGGATGCTGCGTTGTTGAAGCAGATGGGTTATTGTTAAGCCCATTGGGCCTTTTGAATGGGCCATCCCTCTTGGATGGGAATGTGAACCATCAACACATAAAGGAATTGTGCCCTCAACATGACGGGTACGATCATACCAGCACTAATGCACCGGATCCCATTAGAACTCCGAAGTTAAGCGTGCTTGGGCGAGAGTAGCACTAGGATGGGTGACCCCCTGGGAAGTCCTTGCGTTGCACCCTCCTTTTCAATTTTTTTTGCCCCGGCTAGGGTTGCCAAGATACTTTATCCACCAATTTTAAAATGCTCAGAACTGGCAAAAATAGTCACCTACCAATTTTCATGCATTTTCAACCTCATTTACCTGGTCAAAATCACCTCGTACCAACAAGACAAAAGACTGTCCCATACGCGATTTCATCTATCATCACATTCTAGCCAAATATCTTGCCATGCATGTTTACAAAAGCTCATGACCACACATATATCACAAGTACAGAAGTAAAAATAGACATTTAAAGGCATGCATGTGGTTTTTGAAAGCTTTTCAAGAAGTTTTAGCCCTCACCTTAGCAAGACAACAAGGAAGATGCACAAACTCTTGATAAAGCATAATGTCGACCCTTTTTCCTTGCTTAGCCGAGAGATAACTTGATTTTCTCTAATTTCCTAGCTTAGTAACCATGTTCTTAGTAGGTGCATGAGGTTAGAACAAGAAGAAAAAGAAATAGGAGCTATTAAACTTACCTAAGACGAAATGAATGTGCTAAAGGCTTGCATGTGTGTTTCTTTGCTCCTAGCTTTGCTTGGTCGAGTTCCTAGTAGCTTGCATGACTTGATGAACCTTAGGATGATAAACTCAAGCTATGGAGTGTAGGATTTCAGCTAGGGCCGTGAGAGAGAGAGAAGAAATGAGAGAGTGAGAGAAGAATGAGGGAAAGAAAGAATGAATGAAAGAAAAATGAAAGCTTTGAGGAATATGATGCTTGTGTCGGCCTAGGGCCTTGCAAAATTCAGAATTGTTTCTTCAAGGAGCATGTTTGAATCATCATAGCATGGGCATATGCTTATGTCGAGATTTTGGGTGCATTGGGTAGGGTTTTAGGTTATTTTTTTATGCCTTGTGTCATAGATTGTCATAGGATGTCTAGATTTAATTTTTGAAATTACAATGCATGTACAAAGGCAAGAGGTGGTCGGCCAAGGCTTAGAAAATGCTGAATCTTTGTCATCTTTTGAGCATTATTTAATTGTGTGTATGGGATATGCAAAGAATAAAGAATAAAGAATAAGAATGTCTAGCTTTTCGTGAGATTTTGTCTTCTAGTGAGTTGAATTAGCATTTTAATATTAGTTAGTGGAGTTTGTAGGATTAATTAATGATCTAGTGCTTCGTGTAAGATGCTTTCTTGATTAGCATGAGGGCACGCTTTCTTAGGTTTAGGGCACGCACTACGAGGTAAGGCATGAAATACGAGACAAATGTGCATTTTCCAATCAAATGCACGCAACCCTAAATGTATGCACGTAATTCAATGCAAGGCACACAAAACGAAACACAATTCTTAAACCTAGATCAAGGCACGCAAATCTAGGTTAAGGCACACGAAACGAGGTATCGCACGCAAATCGAGGTCGGGCCTTACACGATTAGGGTTGCCAAGATAGTTTATCCACCACATTTCTATTACCAATTCCCATGGTACCTTGGGCAAGACAACTTCGCTTCACGCAGAGGCTGGGCCCGCAAACCGAGGGCGTAGGGCTTGTGACCAGGTCTCCGTCGCTCTAGTGCCCATAACTTTTGATCTTTAAGGAGTAACGCGGCGCACAGCATACCGTTGGAAAGCTCTCCGATAGCTCTATGATGGGGGCAGCAAGCCTGCTTGGTTGCGCCTATTTTCGGAGCCCAAAATCGAATATTTTCATCAGTTTCTGACTACTTTTCTTCTTTTCCTCTATTTTTCCATCCTTGATCGTACGTCATGAGTTGTTAAAAGGACGACAACCTAACTCGTAGAACATTAGAGCGCCCTACAACGTGTCGATATCACGTCTTGCGAGGATGCTGCGTTGTTGAAGGGAATGGGTTATCGTTAAGCCTATTGGACCTTTTGAATAGGCCATCTCTCTAGTCTGAGACTGTGAACCGTCAACACATAAAGCATTTGTGCCCTCAACATGATGGGTGCGATCATACCAACACTAATGCATCAGATCCCATCAGAACTCTGAAGTTAAGCGTTCTTGGGCGAGAGTAGTACTAGGATGGGTGACCCCTTGAGAAGTCTTCATGTTGCACCCCTCCTTTTCAAATTTTTTTGCCCCAGTTAGGTTGCCAAGATACTTTATCCACCACATTTCTATTACCGAATCCCACAGCACCTTGGGTAAGAAAACTTCGCTTCACGTAGAGGCTGGGCTCGTAAACCGAGGGCGTGGGGCTTGTGACTAGGTCTCCATCGCTCCGGTGCCTATAACTTTTAATCCGTAAGGAGTTATGCGACGCACAGCATACCGTTGGAAAGTTCTTTGAGAGCTCTACGACAGGAGTAACAAGCCTGCTTGACTGTGCCTATTTTCGGAGCCCAAATTTGAACTTTTTCATCAGTTTTGGGCCACTTTTCTTCTTTTGCTCTATTTTTTTGACCCGGATCGCACGTCGTGAGTTGTTAAAAGGATGACAACCTAACTCGCGGGATATTACAGTGCCTTACCACGCGTCGATATCATGTCTTACGAGGATGCTGCATTGTTGAAGTGGATGGGTTGTCGTTAAGCCCATTGGGCCATTTTAATGGGCCATCTCTCTGGGCTGGGACTGTGAACCGTCAACACATAAAGGATTTGTGCCCTCAACATGATGGGTGCGATCATACCAGCACTAATACACCAGATCCCATCAGAACTCCGAAGTTAAGCGTGCTTGGGCGAGAGTAGTACTAGAATGGGTGACCCCATAGGAAGTCCTCGTGTTGCACCCTTCTTTTTCAATTTATTTTGCCCTGGTTAGGGTTTCCAAGATACTTTATCCACCACATTTCAATTACCGAATTCCACGGCACCTTGGGCAAGACAACTTCGCTTCACGTAGAGGCTGGGCCCGCATACCGAGGGCATGGGGCTTGTGACCAAGTCTCCGTCGCTCCGATGCCCATAATTTTTAATCCGTAAGGAGTTACGGGACGCACAGCATACCGTTGGAAAGCTCTCCAAGAGCTCTACGAGGTGGGTAGCAAGCCTGCTCTGATGCGCCCATTTTTGGAGCCCAAAATTGAACGTTTTCAATAGTTTCTGGCCACTTTTCATCTTTTACTCTATTTTTCCTTCCCGAATCGTACGTCGTGAGCTGTTAAAAGGACGACAACCTAACTTGCGGAACATTAGAGGGTCCTACAATGCGTAGATATCACGTCTTGCGAGGATGCTGCATTTTTTAAGCGGATAGGTTGTCGTTAAGCCCACTGGGCCTTTTGAATGGGCCATCTCGCTGGGCTAGGACTGTGAACCGTCAACACATAAAGGAATTGTGCCCTCAACATGACGGGTACGATCATACCATCACTAATGCACCGGATCCCATCAGAACTCCGAAGTTAAGCGTGGTTGGGAGGGAGTAGTACTAGGATGCGTGACCTCCTGGGAAGTCTTCGTGTTGCACCCCTTTTTTCGATTTTTTTTGCCCCGGTTAGGGTTGCCAAGATACTTTATCCACCACATTTCTATTACCGAATCCCACTTCACCTTGGGCAAGACAACTTCGCTTCACGTAGAGGCTGGGCCCGCAAACCGAGGACGTAGGGCTTGTGACCAGGTCTCCGTTGCTCCGGTGCCCATAACTTTTGATCCGAATGGAGTTACGCGGTGCACAACATACCGTTGGAAAGCTCTCCGTGAGCTCTATGACGAGCGCAGCCAGCATACTCGGCTGTGCCATTTTTTGGACCCCAAAATTGAACGTTTTCAACAATTTCTGGCCATTTTTCATCATTTGCTCTGTTTTTTCGTCCCGGATCGTACGTCTTGAGCTGTTAAAATGATGACAACCTAACTCACGGGACATTAGAGGGCCCTACAAAGCGTCGATATTACGTCTTGAGAGGATGCTGCGTTGTTGAAGTGGATGGATTATCGTTAAGCCCTTTGGGCCTTTTGAATGGGCCATTTCTCTAGGCAGGGACTGTGAACCGTCAACACATAAAGGATTTATGTCCTCAACATGACGGGTGTGATCATACCAGCACTAATGCACCGGATCCCATCAAAACTCCGAAGTTAAGCGTGCTTGGGCGAGAGTAGTACGAGGATGGGTGACCCCCTGGGATGTCTTCGTGTGGCACCCCCTCTTTTCATTTTTTTTTGCCTCGGTTAGGGTTGCCAAGATGCTTTATCCACCACATTTCTACTACCAAATCCCACGGCACCTTGAGCAAGACAAGTTCGCTTCACGTAGAGGTTGGGCCCGTAAACCGAGGGTGTGGGGCTTGTGACCAGGTCTCCGTCGCTTCGGTGCCCATAACTTTTGATCCGTAAGGAGTTACGCGATGCATAGCAGACCGTTGGAAAGCTCTCTAAGAGCTCTACGATGGGGGTGACAAGCCTGCTTGGCTGCGCCTATTTTTCGAGCCCAAAATTGAACATTTTCATCAGTTTTGGGCCATTTTTCTACTTTTGCTCTATTTTTTCGTCCCGGATCGTACGTTGTGAGCTGTTAAAAGGACGATAACTTAACTCGCGGGATATTACAGGACCCTACAACCCGTCGATATCACGTCTTGTGAGGATGCTGTGTTGTTGAAGCAGATGGGTAATCGTTAAGCCCATTGGGCCTTTTGAATGGGCCATCTCTCTGGGCTGGGACTGTGAACCGTCAACACAAAATGAAATTTTTCCCTCAACATGACGGGTGCGATCATACCATCACTAATGCACCGGATCCCATCAAAACTCTGAAATTTAGCGTGCTTGGGCGAGAGTAGTACTAGGATGGGTAACCCCTTGAGAAGTTCCCGTGTTGCACCCCCTTTTTCAATTTTTTTTGCCCTGGTTAGGGTTGCCAAGATTCTTTATCCACCATATTTCTATTATCGAATACCACAGCACCATGGGCAAGACAACTTCGTTTCACGTAGAGGTTGGGCCTACAAACCGAGGGCGTGGGGCTTTTGGCCAGGCCTCCGTCGCTCCGGTGCCCATAATTTTTGATCAGTAAGAAGTTGTGCGGCGCACAACATGCCGTTGGAAAGCTCCCCAAGAGCTCTACTAAGGGGGTAGCAAACCTACTCGGCTGCGCCCGTTTTTGGAGATCAAAATCGAACATTTTCATCAATTTTGGGCCACTTTTCTTCTTTTGCTCTATTTTTTTCCGTCCCGGATCGTAAGTCGTGGGCTATTAAAAGGATGACAACCTAACTCGCGGTACATTAGAGGGCCCTACAACTCGTTGATATCACGTCTTGCGAGGATGCTGCGTTGTTGAAGTGGATGGGTTGTCGTTAAGCGCATTGGGCCTTTTGAATGGGCCATCTCTCTAGGCTGGGACTGTGAACCGTCAACACATAAAGGAATTGTACCCTCAACAATGCGGGTGCGATCATACCAGCACAAATGCATCGGATCCCATCAGAACTCCGAAGTTAAGCGTGCTTGGGCAAGAGTAGTACTTGGATGGGTGACCCCCTGGGAAGTCCACGTGTTGCACCCCCTTTTCAATTTTTTCTGCCCCGATTAGGGTTGCCAAGACACTTTATCCACCACATTTCTATTATCAAATCCCACGGCACCATGGGCAAGACAACTTCGCTTCACGTAGAGGTTGGGCCCGCAAATCGAGGGCATAGGCTTATGACCAGGTCTCCGTCACTCCGGTGCCCATTACTTTTGATCCGTAAGGAGTTACGCAGCACACAGCATACCGTTGGAAAGCTCTCCGAGAGCTCTACGATAGGGGCAGCAAGCCTACTTTGTTACGTTCGATTTTGGAGCCCAAAATTGAACGTTTTCATCAGTTTTGGGCTACTTTTCTTCCTTTGCTCTATTTTTCCATCCCGAATCGTACGTCGTGAGCTGTTAAAAGGACGACAACCTAACTCCCGGAACATTAGCGGGCCCTACAATGCGTAGATATCACGTCTTGAGAAGATGCTGCGTTGTTGAAGCAGATATGTTGTCGTTAAGCCCATCGGGCCTATTGAATGGGCCATCTCTCTAGGTTGGGTCTGTGAACTGTCAACACATAAAGTATTTGTGCCCTTAATAATGCGAGTGCGATCATACTAGCACTAATGCATCGGATCCCATCATAACTCCGAAGTTAAGCGTGCATGGGCGAGAGTAGTACTATGATGGGTGACCCCGTGGGAAGTCCTTGTGTTGCACCCCCTTTTCAATTTTTTTTCCACGGTTAGGCTTGCCAAGATGCTTTATCCACCACATTTCTATTACCGAATCCCACAGAACCTTGGGCGAGACAACTTCACTTCCGTCGAGGCTAGGCCCGCTAACCAAGGGCGTGGGGCTTAGGACCAGGTCTCTGTCGCTCTGGTGCCCATAACTTTTGATTCGTAAGGAGTTACGTGTCGCACAGTGTACCGTTGGAAAGCCCTCAAAGAGCTCTACGACAAGGGTAGAAAGCATGCTCAGCTGCCCCTATTTTCGGAGCCCAAAATCGTACGTTTTCATCACTATCGGGACACTTTTCTTCATTTGCGCTGTTTTTCCATCCCGGATCGTACGTCGTGAGCCGCGAAAAGGACGACAACCTAACTCGCGGGACATTAGAGGGGCCAACAACGCGTCGATATCACATCTTGCGAGGATGCTGCGTTGTTGAAGGGGATGGGTTGTCGTTCAGCCCTTTGGGCCTTTTGAATGGGTCATCTCTCTGGGCTGTGATTGTGAACCGTCAACACATAAAGGATTTGAGCCCACAACATGACTGGTGCGATCATACCTGCACTACTGCACCGGATCCCATCAGAACTCCGAAGTTAAGCATGCTTGGGCGAGAGTAGTACTAGGATGGGTGACCCCCTGGGAAGTCCTCGTGTTGCACCTCCCTTTTTCAATTTTTTTTGCCCCAATTAGGGTTGCCAAGATGCTTTATCCACCACATTTCTATTACCGAATTCCACGGCACCTTGGGCAAGACAACTTCACTTCACATAGAGGCTGGGCCCGCAAAACGAGGGCGTCGGGCTTGTGACCAGGTATCCGTCACTCTGGTGCCCATAACTTTTGATCCGTAAGGAGTTACGCGGCATACAACATACCGTTGGAAAGCTCTCCGAGAGCTCTACGACGTGGGCAGCAAGCCTGCTAGGCTGTGTCAGTTTTTGGAGCCCAAAATCAAATATTTTCATCAGTTTCAGGACACTTTTCTTCTTTTGTGCTGTTTTTCCGTCCCTAATCGTACATCGTGAGCCGCGAAAAGGACGAAAACTTAATTCACGGAACATTAGAGGGCCCTACAACGCGTAGATATCACGTCTTGCAAGGATGCTGCGTTGTTGAAGCGGATGGATTGTCGTTAAGCCCATTGGGCCTTTTGAATGACCCATCTCTCTTGGCTGCGACTGTGAACCGTCAACACATAAAGGAATTGTGCCCTCAACAATGCGGGTGCGATCATACCAGCACTAATGCACCAGATCCCACCAGAACTCCGACGTTAAGCGTTCTTGGGCAAGAGTAGTACTAGAATGGGTGACCCCTTGGGAAGTCATCGTGTTGCACCCCCCTTTTCAATTTTTTTTGCCCCGGTTAGGGTTGCTAAGATGCTTTATCCACCACATTTCTATTACCGAATCCCACTACACCTTGGGCAAGACAACTTCGCTTCACGTAGAGGCTGGGACCTGAAACCTAGGGCGTGGGGCTTGTGACCAGGTCTCCGTCACTCCGGTGCCCATAATTTTTGATCCGTAAGGAGTTACGCGGCGCACAACATACCGTTGGAAAGCTCTCCGAGAGCTCTATGATGGGGGCAGCAAGCTTGCTTAGCTGCGCCCATTTTTGGAGCGCAAGAACGAATGTTTTCATCAGTTTTGGGCCACATTTCTTCTTTTGCTCTGTTTTTTCGTCCCGAATCATACGTCGTAAGCTGTTAAAAGGACGACAACCTAACTCGCAGAACATTAGAGGGCCCTACAACGCATAGATATCACGTCTTGTAAGAATGCTGTATTGTTGAAGCGGATGGGTTGTCGTTAAGCCCATTGGGCCTTTTGATTGGGCCATCTCTCTGGGCTGGTGAGAGGCCCGACCTCGATTTGCGTGCGATGCCTCGTTTCGTGTGCCTAACCTAGATTTGTGTGCCTTGACCTAGGTTTAAAAATTGTATTTTGTTTTGTGTGCCATGCATTGAATTACGTGCATTCATTAGGGTTGCGCGCATTTACTTGGGAAACGTGCATTCATCTTGTAGTTCGTGCCTTACCTCGTAGTGCGTGCCCAAAACCTAGGAAAGTGTGCCCTCACGCTAATCAAGAAAGCATCTTACACAAAGCACTAGGTTATTAATTAATCCTACAAACTCCACTAACTAATATTAAAATGCTAAGTCAATGCACTAGAAGACGAAATTGCACCAAAAGCTAGACATTCTTTATTCTTTGCATATCACAAAAACACAATAAAATAAGCCTTGAACAAGAAAAAAAATTCAGATTTGAACCCATCTTTGGCCGACCACTAAGACCTTTCAGCATCCAATCCAATTTCAAAATTTATTCTCTGAACATTCTATGACAATTTAATGATACAATGTATAAAAAATTTAACCCAAAATCCTACCCAATGCACCCAAAATATCGACACATGCATATGCCCATGCTAGGATGATTCAAATTGTGCTTCTTGAAGACACAAATCTGAAATTTACAAGCTCAAGGCCGACATATGCTTCAAACTTTGCAAAACTTTTATTTTTTTTCTTCATTTTCTCTCATTTCCTCTCATTCTTCTCTCTCCCTCTCATTCTTCTCTCTCTCTCTCGGCCTTGGCTGAGTTTCTACACTCCATAGCTTATCTTCATCACTCCATGGTTCATCAAGGCATGCAAGAAGCTAGGGAGCTCGACTAAGCAAGCTAGGTTGCAAGAAACACACATGCAAGCTCTTTGAACCTCCATTTCGGCTTAGGTGAGTTTGCTAGCTTCCATTTCTTTTCTTCTTGTTCTAACCACATGCACCTACTAAGAACTTGGTTACTAAGCTAGGAAATTAGAGAAAATCGAGTGGTGTCTCGGCTAAGCAAGGAAAAGAGTCAATCTTGTGCAACCATCAAGAGTCTTGTGCATCTTCTTGTTGTTTTGCTAAGGTGAGGGCTAAAACTTCTTGAAAATCTTTCAAAAAAAATCACATGCATGCCCTTAAATGTCTATCTTTACTTCTGTACTTGAGATATGTGTGTTCATGAGCTTTTATAAACAAGCACGGCAAGATTCTTGGCTCGAATGTGATGATAGATGAAATCGTGTATGTGACAGCCTTCTGTCTTGTTGGTGCGAGATGATTTTGACTAGGTAAATGATGTTTAAAATGTTTAAAAATTGGTAGGTAACTATTTTTGCCAGTTCTGAACATGTTTCACAGAAATAGGCCAAAGATAATTTTGAGTCTAAGGTCCTCAAAATGGAAAAATATCAAAATGTGTCCAAATCTGAAAAGTCTGGAAAAATGAAGCAGGTTTTGGCAGATTCACTGACCTTGTAGAACGAACCAGTTTTGACTCAGTAAATGATATCCAAAATGCATGAAATTTAGTGAGAAGCTATATTTTTCAGTTATGGACATTTTTGTCTGAAATGGAATAAGGCTAAATCTGACCCTAAGGCCCTCAAAAACGACAAGTATTGAAATGTGTGCAAATCTGGACAGTTTTGTGTAGACTCACTATTTTGGCTATAACTATTGAACCCGAACACCAAATGATGCAAGGGTTGTTTCTGAATTTAGTTCACTCCTTAAGATTTAATTTGACATCTTATTTACTGGAATTGGAGATTATTTGCTTGTCTTAATGATTGTGAGAATACAGCCCATTGCAGTGAGGGTTTCACTTAGTGATATGCTTAGAAAAATTATTGTATCTTCTCTTGTTGTATTAAGTGCTTGGGATTGTGGCATTGGGATGTTGTGTGGAATGTTTTGAATGCTTAAGGGTGTTTGAATTAGTCAATGCGTGGCTTGAGTTTAATTACAAGATGACTTAGGGCTTAATTGCACGGGTAAGCACGAATTGGAACCCTAGTAACTAGGTAAACTTGCTAAGTTGTTGATCTTATGGATATCATGTTTGATTATGAAATTAGTAGGCTGCCCGTAGTTGCCCTCATAGCCCTAAACACGATTTCGATGATTACATGTTGACAAGTTGGCCTTTCTTACACCCGGTTCCACGTAGACGTCGTTGCATGTTGAATAATCTTATTATTTGATTTTGCGAACTTTAAAATGAGTTATATGACTTGATTTACATGCGTTACATGGCTGCCCGTTTAATGTTCATATAACTCCATGTGCTTTTCAAGTGAAATCACTCGTCTTATCGTGCCTCGTGTGTTTAACTGTCAATGTGCAATCTTATCACTGCTCGTAGGCAACCTACTTTCTTGTCCTCCAAATGTGATATATTAAATGTCATAAATGTGCATTGCATACAAGGTTGCAACCTTTCATTCTGGAGTGGTAGCGTTCACGCACACCGGACGGCATCGGGATTGTTGGTGCAACAGTGACTACCATTGTCCAATTCCCTCTCTCGCTCGGGGGCTAGACTTCCTCGGAGAGTTGGGTCGTAGGATTTCGGGGTTCATCCGGAGTACACCCATTTGGCGTGATAAGGGGATGATTTGAAGTCGGCCGCAACAACTGATACTGACATGAACTGATAGCAAAAGCCCACCGTATCCTTTTCACTATCTATAAGTACTCTCGCTTGGTTCCTAGAGGACCTCGGGGAGGAAAGACGGGTAATTGTGTTGTTTTACTTTTATATTATCTTATGTACTTACTTGTGATATATTCATTATTGCAAAAAGGGTTATCATAAGTTGAATGGGAAAATGAGTTTCAAACCTATTTCTCGTTCCCCTTTGCTGAGTTCATAAGGACTCACCCTCTTTTATCATCTCAGGTGAAGAAGACCAAGAACAGGTACCCGAGGACAACGTGCCTAACGATGATTCCTTGGAATGATTGCTTGCCCTACGTGCCTTACGTGACTATGGCCATTTTGTGAACAATATGTTGCTTGAAGACTATTTCATTTCTTATGATGCTTGCTATTGTAATGTAAAAGACCCCCGTTGTAATTTGGGGTCTAATTTTGGTTTGTACTGATAATAACTAGATAGACACTACTGTGGTCGTTTTGCTATCGTTATTGGCTAGTATCTATCATAGGATTATGTAGTATCAGGTAAGGATTAAGTAAAATGAACCCATCCAATCTTAAGCAGGTACTCATTGATAAGCTAAGATCAACAGGTACGTTTGCAACAAGGATTAACAAACAAACGAAATATAGTATCATGCTAGGTTATTAATCAAACAAGACTTCGAGACAACTAGTAGGCGTTTAAATTGATGATAAATAGTAATCTTTGTTGGAAATGAAATTGAGATTGGAAATTTTGAGGTGTTTTGAGAATTAGGTCAAACTAAAGAGCCCAATTACAGCCGTCATGCTGCCGGTTTTCTGGAAAATTGTGGAGTTTAGGCTAAACGTTAAGTGTTAAACCCTCTTGAACGATTAAATACGTTATATGACTTGAATGATTAGATCACACCCTAGTCTAACCTTTATAGGTCGGGTTGGGGCGTGACAGTTGGGACTGTGAACTGTCAACACATAAAGTATTTGTGCCCTCAACAATGCGGGTGCGATCATACCAACACTAACTCACCGAATCCCATCAGAACTTCGAAGTTAAGCGTGCATGGACGAGAGTAGTACTAGGATGGGAGACCCCTTGGGAAGTCCTCATGGTGCACCGCCCTTTTCAATTTGTTTTGCCCCGGTTAAGGTTGTCAAGATACTTTATCCACCACATTTCTATTACCGAATTCCACGGCACCTTGGGCAAGACAACTTCGCTTCACGTAGAGGCTGGGCCCGCAAACCAAGGGCGTAGGGCTTGTAACCAGGTCTCCGTCGCTCCGACGCCCACAACTTTTGATCCACAAAGAGTTACGCGGCGCACAGTAGACCGTTGGAAAGCTCTACTAGAGCACTACGACGGGGGCATCAAGCATGCTCGGCTGCACCCATTTTAGGAGCCCAAAATCGAACGTTTTCATCAGTTTCGGGCCACTTTTCTTCTTTTGCTCTGGTTTTCTGTCCCAGATCGTACGTCATGAGCTGTTAAAAGGACGACAACCTAACAAGCGGGACATTAGAGGGCCCTACAACGCATCGATATCACGTCTTGCGAGGATGCTGCGTTGTTGAAGTGGATGGGTTGTCGTTAAGCCCACTAGGCCTTTTGAATGGGCCATCTCTCTGCGTTGGGACTGTGAACTATCAACACATAAAGGATTTCTGTCCACAACATGACTGGTTCGATCATACCAGCACTAATGCACCGAATCCCATTAGAACTCTGAAGTTAAGCGTGCTTGGGCGAGAGAAGTACTAAGATGGGTGACCCCCTGGGAAGTCCTCGTGTCGCACCCCTCCTTTTCAATTTTTTTTGCCCCAGTTAGGGTTGCCAAGATCCTTTATCCACCACATTTCTATTACTGAATCCCACAGCACCTTGGGCAAGACAACTTCGCTTAACGTAGTGGCTGGGCCCTCAAACCGAGGGCGTGGGGCTTGTGACCAGGTCTCCGTCGCTCCGGTGCCCATAACTTTTAATCCGTAAGGAGTTACGTGATGTACAGCATACCGTTGGAAAGCTCTCCGAGAGCTCTACGATGGGGGTAGCCAGCGTACTCAGCTGCGCCTATTTTTCCAGCCCAAAATCAAACATTTTCATTAGTTTTGGGCTACTTTTCTTCTTTTGCTCTGTTTTTTCGTCCCGGATCGCACGTCGTGAGCTGTTAAATGGATGACAACCTAACTCGTGGGATATTATAGGGCCTTACAACGCGTCGATATCATGTCTTACGAGGATGATGCGTTGTTGAAGCGGATGGGTTGTCGTTAAGCCTATTGGGCCTTTTGAATGGGCCATCTCTCTGGGCTGGGACTGTGAACCGTCAACACATAAGGGATTTGTGCCCACAACATGACGGGTGTGATCATACCAGTTCTAATACACCGGATCCCATCAGAACTCCGAAGTTAAGCATGCTTGGGCGAGAGTAGTACTAGGATGGGTGACCCGGTTAGGGTTGCCAAGATACTTAATCCACCACATTTCTATTACTGAATCCCACCATACCTTGGGCCAGACAACTTCGCTTCACGTAGAGGCTGGGTCCGCAAATCGTGGGCGTAGGGCTTGTGACTAGGTCTCCGCTACTCCGATGCCCATACCTTTTGATCCGTAAAGAGTTACGCGGCGCACATCATACCGTTGGAAAGCTCTCCGAGATCTCTACGAATGGGGCAGCAAGTCTACTAGGCTGCGCCCATTTTTGGAGCCCAAAATCAAACGTTTTCATTAGTTTCGGGCCACTTTTCTTCTTTTGCTCGGTTTTTTCATCCCGGATCGTACGTCGTCAGCTTGTAAAAGGACGACAACCAAACTCGCGGGATATTAGAGGGCCCTACAATGTATCGATATCATGTCTTGCGAGGATGCTGCATTGTTGAAGCGGATGAGTTGTCGTAAAGCCCATCGAGCCTCTTGAATGGGCCATCTCTCTAGGCTAGGACTGTGAACCGTCAACACATTAGGGATTTGTGTGCTCAACATGACGAGTGCTATCATACCATCATTAATGAACCGGATCCCATCTGAACTCCGAAGTTAAGTGTGCTTGGGCGAGCATAGTACTAGGATCGGTGACCCCCTGGGAAGTTTCCGTGTTGCACCCCTCTTTTCAATTTTTTTTGCCCCGGTTAGGGTTGCCAAGATTATTTATCCACCACATTTCTATTACCGAATCCCACCGCACCATGGGCAAGACAACTTCACTTCACGTAGAGGCTGGGCCTACAAACCGAGGGCGTAGGGCTTGTGACCAGGTCTCCGTCACTCCAGTGCCCATAACTTTTTATCCGTAAGGAGTTACGCGGCGTACAGCATACCGTTGGAAAGCTCTCCGAGAGCTCTACGACGAGAGCATCAAGCTTGCTCGGCTGCGCCCATTTTTGGAGTCCAAAATCGAATGTTTTCATCAATTTCGGGCCACTTTTATTCTTTTGCTCTGTTTTTTCGTCATGAATCGTACGTTGTGAGCAGTTAAAAGGACGACAACCTACCTCGCGGGACATTAGAGGGCCTTACACCGCGTCGATATCACGTCTTGCGCGGATGCTGCGTTATTGAAGCGGATAGGTTGTCGTTAAGCCCATTGGGCCTTTTGAATGGGCCATCTCTCTGTGCTGGGACTTTGAACCGTCAACAGATAAAGGAATTGTGCCCTCAACAATGCGGGTGCGATCATACAAGCACTAATGCACCGGATCCCATCAGAACTCCGAAGTTAAGCGTGCTTGGGCGAGAGTAGTACTAAGATGGGTGACCCCCTGGGAAGTCCTCGTTTTGCACCCGCTTTTCAATTTCTTTTGCCCCGGTTAAGGCTGCCAAGATGCTTTATCCATCACATTTCTATTATCGAGTCCCACGGCATCTTGGGCAAGACAATTTCGCTTCGCGTAGAGGCTGGGCCCGCAAACTGAGGGCGTGGGGCTTATGACCAGGTCACCGTCGCTCCAATGGCCATAAATTTTGATCTGTAAGGAGTTATGGGCCGTACAACATACCATTGGAAAGCTCTCTGAGAGCTCTATGACGAGGGCAACAAGCCTGCTTTGTACTGCCTATTTTTGGACCCCAAAATCAAACGTTTTCATTAGTTTCAGACCACTTTTTTTCTTTTGCTATGTTTTTTCGTCTCGGATCATACGTCGTGAGCTGTTAAAAAGACGACAACCTAACTCGCGAGATATTACAGGACCCTACCACACGTCGATATCACGTCTTATAAGGATGCTGCGTTGTTGAAGCGGATGGGTTGTCGTTAAGCCTATTGGGCCTTTTCAATGGGCCATCTCTCTGGGTTGGGACTGTGAACTGTCAATATATAAAGGATTTGTGCCCACAACATGATGGGTGCGATTATTCCAACACTAATGCATCGGATCCCATCAGAACTCTGAAGTTAAGCGTGCTTGGGCGAGAGTAATACTAGGATGGGTGACCCCCTGGGAAGTCCTCGTGTTGTACCCCCCATTTTCATTTTTTTTTTGCCCCGGTTTGTCATGCCCCAACCCGACCTATAAAGGTTAGACTAGGGTGTGATCTAAACATTCAAGTCATATCATGTACTTAATCGTTCATGGAGGTTTAATACTTAACGTTTAGCCTAAACTCCACAAATTCTTCAGAAAATCGGCAGCATACCGGCTGTAATTGGGCTCCTTAGTTTGACCTAATTTTCTAAAGGCCTCAAAAAATTCAATCTCAAATTCATTTCCAACTACGATTACTATTTATCATCAACTGAAATGCCTACTAGTTGTCTCGAAGTCTCGTTTGATTAACAGCCTAGCATGATAACTATGTCTCGTTTGTTTGTTAATCCTTGTTACAAAAGTACATGTTGATCTTAGCTTAACAATGAGTACCTGCTTAAGATTGGATAGATTCATTTTACTTAATCCCTACCTGATACTTCATAATCCTATGACAGATACTAGCCAGTAGTGATAGCAAGAACGACCATAAGAGTATCTATCTAGTTATGATCAGTACAAGGCAAAATTTGACCCCAAATTACAACGGGGGTCATATACAATACAATAACAAGCAACATAAGAAATGAAATAGTCTTCAAGCAACATATCGTTCAAAAAATGGCCATAGTCAAGTAAGGCACGTAGGGCAAGCAATCATTCCAAGGAATCATCGTTAGGCACATTGTCCTCGGGTACCTGTTCTTGGTATTCTTCACCTGAGATGATAAAAGAGGGTGAGTCCTTATGAACTCAATGAGGGGGAACGAGAAATAAGTTTTGAAACTCAACCCTTTGCAAGCATGACATGTATCACAAGTAAGTACATAATGTAATGTACCAGTAAAATAACACAATTACCCGTCTTTCCTCCCCGAGGTCCTCTAGGAACCAAGCGAGAGTACTTATACACATAGTGAAAAGGATACGGTGAGCTTTTTGCTTTCAGTTCATTTCCAGTATCAGTTGTTGCGGCCGACTTCAAATCATCCCCTTATCACGCCAAATAGGTATACTCCGGATGTACCCTGAAATCCTACGACCCAATTCTCCGAGGAAGTCTAGCCCCCAAGTTAGAGAGGGAATTGGACAATGGTAGTCACGGTTGCACCGGTAAGCCCGATGCTACCCGGTGTGCGTGAATGCTACCACGCCAGAATGAAAGGTTGCAACCTTGTATGCAATGCACATTTATGACATTTAATATATCACATTAGGAGGACAACAAAGTAGGTTGCCTCCAAGCAGTCATAAGATTGCACATTGACAAGTAAACACGCGAGGCATGATATAACAAGTAATTTCACTTGAAAAGCACATGGGGTTATATGAATATTAAACGGACAGCCATGTAACGCATGTAAATCAAGTCATATAACTCATTGCGAAGTTCACGTAATCAAATAATAAAATTATACAACATGCAACGACATCTACGTGGGACCGGGTGCAAGAAAGGCCTACTTGTCATCATGTAATCATCGAAATCATGTTTAAGGCTACGAGGGAAACTACGGGCAGCCTACTAATTACATAATTAAACACAATATCCATTGGATCAACAATTAGCGAGTTTATCCTAGTCATTTGGGTTTCATTTCATGCTCACCCGTGCGATTAAGCCCTAAATTATCACGTAATTAAACTCAAGCCATGCATTAATTAATTAAAACACCCTCAAGCATTCAAAACAGTCCACACAACATCCAATTGTCACAATCCTAAGCATTTAATACAACAAGAGAAGTTACCTTAATTTTCAAGGCAAATCCCTAATTGAAAACCTCACTGCAATGGTCTGTTTTCTCACAACCATTGAGACAAGCAAACAAGCTCCAATTCCAGTGAACAAAATGTCAAATTAAATTATAAGGAGTTAATTAAATCCAAAAACAAACCTCACATCATTTGGAGTTTGGGTTCAAAAGTTATAACCAAAACCGTGAGACTATGCAAAACTGTCCAGATTTGCACACATTTCAATACTTGTCGTTTTTTAGGGCCTTAGGGTCAGATTTGGCCTTAGTCCATTTCTGACAAAAATGTCCAGAACCAAAAAATCGAGTTGTAGACCAAATTTCATACATTTTGGATGTCATTTACTAAGTCAAAACTGGTTCGTTCTACAAGGTCAGTGAATCTGCCAAAACCTGCTTCATTTTTTCAGAATTTCCAGATTTGGACACATTTTGATATTTTTCCATTTTGAGGACCTTAGAGTCAAAATTATCTTTGGCATATTTCTGCAAAAAATGCTCAGAACTGGCAAAACTAGTCACTACCAATTTTCACGCATTTTCAACCTATTTACCTGGTCAAAATCACCCAGCACCAACAAGACAGAAGACTGTCCCATACGCGATTTCATCTATCATCACAGTCTAGCCAAATATCTTGCCATGCATGTTTACAAAAGCTCATGAACACACATATATCCCAAGTATAGAAGTAAAAATAGACATTTAAAGGCATGCATGTGATTTTTGAAAGCTTTTGAAGAAGTTTTAGCCCTCACCTTAGCAAGACAACAAAGAAGATTCACAAACTCTTGATGAAGAACAATGTCGACCCTTTTTCCTTGCTTAGCCGAGAGACCACTTCATTTTCTCTAATTTCCTAGCTTAGTAACCATGTTCTTCGTATGTGCAAATGGCTAGAACAAAAAGAAAAAGAAATAGGAGCTATTAAACTTATCTAAGCCGAAATGAATGTGCTAAAGGCTTGCATGCGTGTTTCTTTGCTCCTAGCTTTGCTTGGTCGAGTTCCTAGTAGCTTGCATGTCTTGAAGAGCCTTAGGATGAAGAACTTAAGCTATGGAGTCTATAATTTCAACTAAGGCCGAGAGAGAGAGAGAAGGAATGAGAGAGTGAGAGAAAATGTGAGAAAGAAAGAATGAATGAAAGAAAAATGAAAGCTTTGAGGAATATGATGCTTGTGTCGGCCTAGGGCCTTGCAAAATTCAGAATTGTGTCTTCAAGGAGCATGTTTGAATCATCCTAGCATGGGCATATGCTTATGTCGAGATTTTGGGTGCCTTGGGTAGGGTTTTGGGTTATTTTTTTATGCCTTGTGTCATAGATTGTCATAGGATGTCTAGATTTAATTTTTGAAATTGCAATGCATGCACAAATGCAAGAGGTGGTCGGCCAAGGCTTGCAAAATGCTGAATCTTTGTCATCTTTTGAGCATTATTTAATTGTGTGTTTGGGATATGCAAAGAATAAAGAATAAATAATAAGAATGTCTAGCTTTTTGTGCGATTTTGTCTTCTAGTGAGTTAAATTAGCATTTTGATATTAGTTAGTGGAGTTTGTAGGATTAATTAATGATCTAGTGCTTCGTGTAAGATGCTTTCTTGATTAGCGTGAGGGCATGCTTTCCTAGATTTAGGGCACACACTACGAGGTAGGGCATGAACTACGAGACGAATGCACGTTTCTAAAGTAAATGCACGCAACCCTAAATGTATGCGCGAAATTCAATGCAAGGCACACAAAACAAAATACGACTCTTAAACCTAGGTCAAGGCACGCAAATATAGAGTAGGGCCCACGAAACAAGGTATCGCACGTAAATCGAAGTCAGGCCTCACACGGTTAGGGTTGCCAAGATACTTTATCCACCACATTTCTATTACCAAATCCCTTGGCACCTTGGACAAGACAACTTCGGTTCACGTAGAGGCTGGGCCCGCAAATCGAGGGCGTGGGGCTTGTGACCAGGTCTCCGTCGATCTAGTGCCCATAACTTTTGATCCGTAAGGAGTTATGCGGCGCACAACATACCGTTGGAAAGCTCTCCGAGAGCAATGCGAGGGGAGTAGCAAGCCTGCTCGGTTGTGCCCTTTTTGGAGCCCAAAATCAAACTTTTTCATCAATTTTGGGACACTTTTCTTGTTTTGCTCTGTTTTTCCATCCCGGATCGTACCTCGTGAGCTGTTAAAAGGATGACAACCTAACTCGCGGGACATTAAAAGGCCCTACAACGCGTCGATATCACGTCTTGCGAGGATGCTACGTTGTTGAAGATTATGGGTTGTCGTTAAGCCCTTTGGGCCATTTGAATGGGCCACCTCTCTGGGCTGGGACTGTGAACCGTCAACACATAAAGGATTTGTGCCTACAACATGACGGATGAAATCATACCAGCACTAATGCACCGGATCCCATTAGAACTCCGAAGTTAAGCGTGCTTGGGCGAGAGTAGTACTAGGATGGGTGACCCCCTGGGAAGTCCTCGTGTTGCACCCCCCTTTTCAATTTTTCTTTCCCAGTTGGGGTTGCCAGGATACTTTATCCACCACATTTCTATTACCGAATCCCACTGCACCTTGGGCAAGACAACTTCGCTTCACGTAGAGGCCGGGCCTGCAAACCGAGGGCGTAGGGCTTGTGGCCAAGTCTCCGTCGCTTCGATGCCCATAACTTTTAATCCGTAAGGAGTTACGCGACGTACAACATAACGTTGGAAAGCTCTACGAGAGCTCTACGAGGGGGGGGCAGCAAGGCTGCTCGACTGCGCCTGTTTTTGGATGTCACGCCTCAACCCGGCCTATAAAGGTTAGACTAGGGTGTGATCTAAACATTCAAGTCCTTTCACATTCTTAACCATTCTAGGAGGTTTAACACTTAACGTTTTATTCTAGACTCCAAAATTTTCCAAAAATCTGGCAGCATAATGGCTGTAATTGGGCTCTTGTTTGACCTAAATTTTCTAACAGCCTCAAAACTTTCAATTCAAGTTCATTCCCGACTAGAGTTTACTATTTTATCATCAATTGAATTTCCTATTGGTTATTTCGACGTCCCATTTGATTTATAACCTAGCATGATATTATGTCTCGTTTGTCCATTTATCCTCGTTTCAAAATATACCTGTTGAGATTGGATAAGTTCATTTGCCTATTCCTTAACTAGCATCATAACCTATGATAGATACTAATGATAACAAAAGCAAAAACGATCATAGTATGTCTAGTATCAGTCTACTTAATATAAGTACAAACCAAAATTAGAGCCCAAATTACAACGGGGGTCTTTTACATTAGCGACAACAACCACAAAAGATAGATAGTCTTCAAGTAACATAAAGTTCACAAGTAGTCACGTTCAAGCAAAACAACATTGACAGGCAATCAATCCAGGGGTTCATCATTAGGCTCATTGTCCTCAGGTATCTGTACCTGTTCTTCTTCACCTGTGATGAAAAAGTGGGTGAGTCCTTATGAACTCAGCGAGGGGGAAACGAGAAATACGTTTTGAAACTCATTTTTCGGTTCAATTATGAAAACTTCTTCTTGAAACATGTCACGTATTACAAATAACAAAGTACGCAAATATATGAAACAAATCGAGCAACAGATACATTTACCAATCATTTCAAGGATACGGTGAGCAGTTGTTCTCAATTTCAATTTCGATACAATTGTTGCGGCCAACTTCAATAATCCCCTTATCACTCCCAATTGGGTGTACTCCGGATGTACCCCGAAAACCTACGACCCAACTCTCCGAGGGTGAAATGCCAAGCGAGAGAGGGAATTGGACCATGGTAGTCACAGTAACACCGGCAAGTCCGATGCCGCCCGGCGTGCGTGAAACACTACCATGCCACACTGAAAGGTTGCAACCTCGTATGCAATGCACATTTATAACATTTAACATATCACATTAGGAGGACAACAAAGTTGGTCGCCTCCGGGCAGTTATAAGATCGCACGTTGTCAAGTAATTAAACAAGGCACGATAAGACAAATAATTTCACTTGAAAGGCATATAGAGTCATATGAACATCAAACGGGTAGCCATATAACACATGTAAAACAGGTCATATAACTCATTAAGAAGCTCATATAATCAAGTGATACAAATTATTCAACATGCAACAACATTTATGTGGGTTCGGTAGCAAGAAAAGCTTATTTGACAACATGCCATGGTCAAATTTACATTTGAAGTTATAGAACAATTACGGGCAGCCCACTAAGCATATAATTTACACACCAAACCAAGAGACCAACACTTAGTAAAGCTACCTAGTCATTAAGGTTACTATTTCATGCTTAATCGTGTGATGAAAACTCTAAGTCAACTCAAAGTCATTCTTAAGTCATGCATCATTCCATTCAAGCATCCTCAAGTACTCAAAACAGTCCACATAATATCCCAACACAACTTTTCCACACAATTAGTATCACAAGAGAGGTTACAATAATTTTCCAAGCATGTAGCTAAATAAAACCTTTACTGCAATAGGCTGTTTTCTCACAATCAATAGGATAATCAAACAATCTCCAAATTCAGTGAATAAGATTTCAAATTAAATCTTAAGAAGTTAACTAAACTCAGAAACAAACCTTGCATCAATTGGAGTTCAGAATCATTAGTTATAGCCGAAACAGTGAGGTAGCACAAAACTGTCCAGATTTTCACACTTTTCAGAAAATGGCGTTTTTGAGGTCCTTAGAGTCAGTTTTAGCTTTGGTCCATTTCTGACAAAATTGTTCAGAACTGAAACATATAGCAGCACACAAAATTTCATGCGTTTTGGACAACGTTTACTAAGTAAAATATGGTTCGTTCCACAAGGTTAGTGCATCTGCCAAAACCTGATTCATTTTTCCAGATTTCCAGATTTGGTCACATTTTAATGATTTGCCATTTTGAGGACTTTAGAGTCAAAATTAGCTTCGGCCTATTTCTGGAAAAAATGTTCAAAACTGTCCAAACTAGTCGCCTACCAATTTCCATGTATTTTTAACATCATTTTCCTAGCTAAACGTACCTCGAACAGACTGGTCAGAGAGCTGTCAACAATTTCGACTTCACCTAGCATCATTTTCAAGCCAAGATCTTGCCATGCATGGTTGTTTAAGCTTATGAACGACCATATATCTCAAGTACAGAAGCAAATTCACTCATTTATTAGCATGCATGTGGATTTTTGAAGAGTTTTCAAAAGGTTTTAGCCCTCACCTTTGCAATCAATCAAAAGATGCACAACAACCTTGTTGAAGCTCAAATCTTCTCCTTTCCTTTGCCTAGCCGAAATCCTACTAGCTTTTCTCTATTTTTCCTAGCTTAATGATCAATCTCTTAGTGCATGCATGTAGTTAGAACTTGAAGAAAAGAAATGGATGCTTAGTAACTCACCTAGGCCGAAAATGGAGCTTCAATGCACATGCATGAGTGATTTCGAACTCTAGCTTGCTTGCTTCGATTTTTTTGATGGTTGCTTGACTTGATTTGCTATGTTGTGAGGGAGAGAAGCTATGGAGGGAGTAATGTGCCGCTAGGGCCGAGAGAGAGAGAGTGAGAATGAGAGGGAAGTGATGAAGAATGAAAGAGAATGAAGAAAGGACAACAAATGAAGGCCTTACAATTTTTTTGAGGTTGTTGTCGGTCCTTGGGCAGTCCAAATTCTGCACTTTTGTCTTCAATATGCTATTTTGAAATTGCTAGGATGGGCATGCAAAGGCTGGTCGGGTATGGTAAGAAATTGAGAGGAATTGAGCAATTTTTTAATGCCTTATGCTAAGTGTTTGACTAAGATTATGAATAAAATACACAATTGCTAAAACAATGCTCTTAGTGGTCGGCCAAAGCTATTGAATTGGCTGAAATTTTTTCATCTTAAGCATTATTTTAATTGTACCTTGAAGATGCAAAAAGAATAATGGATAAAGAATAAGGAATGTTTTGTTTTTGGTGCATTTTTGTCTTCTAGTGAATGGAATTTGGATTATTATATTGATAGTGGACTTTGTAGGATTGTTTAATAGTCTAGTGCTTCGTGAAAGATACTTTCTTGATTAGCGTGAAGGCACGCTTTCCTAGGTCTAGGGCATGCACTACGAGGTAGGACACGAACTATGAGACGGACGCACATTTTTCTAGTAAATGCACGCAATCCCAAACGAATGCACGTAATTCAATGCATGCACATAAAATGAACTCATTTCTTAAACATAGGTCATGGCACGCAAATCTAGGTCAGGGCAAACGAAGCTAGGCTTTGCACGCAAATCGGGGTCGGGCCTCACATTAGAGCCCAAAATCGAACATTTTCATCAGTTTCAGGCCACCTTCCTTCTTTTGCTATGTTTTTTCATCCCGGATCGTACGTCGTGAGCCGTTAAAAGGATGACAACCTAACTCGCAGGATATTACAGGACCCTACCACGCGTGGATATCATGTCTTACGAGGATGTTGCGTTGTTGAAGCAGATGGGTTGTCGTTAAGCCCATTGAGCCTTTTGAATGGGCCATCTTTCTGGGCTGGGACTGTGAACCGTCAACAAATAAAGGATTTGTGCCCACAACATGATGGGTGCGATCATACCAATACTAATGCACTGGATCCCATCAGAACTCTGACGTTAAGCTTGCTTAGGCGAGAGTAGTACTAGGATGGGTGACCCCCTGGGAAGTCCTCGTGTTGTACCCCCCCTTTTCAATTTTTTTTTGCCCCGGTTAGGGTTGCCAAGATACTTTATCCACCACATTTCTATTACCGAATCCCATGGCACATTGGGCAAGACAACTTCGCTTCCCGTGGTGACTGGGCCCGCAAACCGAGGGTGTAGGGCTTGTGACCAGGTCCTCAGTCGCTCCAGTGTCCATAACTTTTTATCCGTAAGGAGTTACATGGCGCACAGCATACCGTTGCAAAGCTCTCTGATAGCTCAACAACGAGGGTAGCAAGCTAGCAAAGTTGCGCCCGTTTTTGGAGCCCAAAATCGAATGTTTTCATAAGTTTCGGGCCACTTTTCTTCTTTTGCTCTGTTTTTCCATCCCGAATCGTACGTCGTGAGCTGTCAAAAGGACGACAACCTAACTCGCGGAACATTAGAGGGCCCTACAACATGTAGATATCACGTCTTGCGAGGATGCTGCGCTGTTGAAGCGGATGGGTTGTCGTTAAGCCCATTGGGCCTTTTGAATGGGCCATCTCTCTAAGCTGGGACAGTGAACCGTCAACACATAAAAGAATTGTGCCCTCAACAATATAGGTGCGATCATACCAGCACTAATGCACCGGATCCTATCAGAACTCCGAAGTTAAGCGTGCTTGGGCGAGAGTAGTACTAGGATGGCTTACCCCCTGGGAAGTTCCCGTGTTCCATCCCCTTTTTCAATTTTTTTTGCCCTTGTTAGGCTTGCCAAGATGCTTTATCCACCACAATTCTATTACCGAATCCCACGGCACCTTGGGCAAGACAACTTCGCTTCACGTAGAGGTTGGGCCCGCAAATTGAAGGCGGGGGGCTCGTGACCAGGTCTTTGTCGCTCCGTTGCCTATAACTTTTAATCCGTAAGGAGTTGCGCGACGCATAGCATACCGTTGTGAAGCTCTCCGAGAGCTCTATGACGGGGGTGGCTAGCCTACTCGGCTGCGCCTATTTTTCGAGCCCAAAATCGAACGTTTTAATCAGTTTTCGGCCACTTTTCTTCTTTTGCTCAGTTTTTTCATCCCGGATCTTACATCGTGAGCTGTTAAAAAGAAGACAACCTAACTCGCGGGATATTACAGGGCCATTCCACGCGTTGATATCACGTCTTATGAGGATGATGCGTTGTTGAAGCGGATGGGTTGTCGTTAAGCCCTTTGGGCCTTTTGAATGGGCCATCTCTCTGGGTTGGGAATGTGAACCGCCAACACATAAAGGATTTGTGCCCACAACATGACTGGTTCGATTATACCAGCACTAATAAATCGGATCCTATCAGAACTCCAAAGTTAAGCGTGCTTGGGCGAGAGTAGTACTAGGATAGGTGACCCCCTGGGAAGTCTTCGTGTTGCACCCCTCCATTTTGAATTTTTTTTGCCCCGGTTAGGGTTGTGAAGATACTTTATCCACCACATTTCTATTACTAAATCCCACGGCACCTTGGGCAAGACAACTTCGCTTCACGTAGAGGTAGGGCCTACAAACCGAGGGCGTGGGGCTTGTGACCAGGTCTCCATCGCTTTGGTGCCCAACACTTTTGATCCGTAAGGAGTTGCGCGACGCATAGAATTCCGTTGGAAAGCTCTCCGAGAGCGGCAAGCCTGCTCGGCTACGCCTATTTTTTGAGCTGAAAATCGAATGTTTTCATCAGTCTCCGGCCATTTTTCTTCTTTTGCTCGATTTTTTCATCCCGGATCATACGTCGTGAACTGTAAAAAGGACAACAACCTAACTTGCAGTATATTACAAGGCCCTACAATGCGTCGATAACATGTCTTGTGAGGATGCTGCGTTGTTGAAGCGAATGGGTTTTCGTTAAGCCCATTGGGCCTTTAGAATGGGCCATCTCTCTGGGCTGGGACTGTGAACAATCAACACATAAAGGATTTCTGCCCACAACATGACGTGTGCAATCATACCAGCACTAATGCACTGAATCCCATCAGAACTCCAAAAGTTAAGCGTGCTTGGGCGAGAGTAGTACTAGGATAGGTGACCCCATGGGAAGTCCTCGTGTTGCACCACCTTTTTCAATTTTTTTTTCCCCGGTTAGGGTTACCAAGATACTTTATCCACCACATTTCTATTACCGAATCCCACGGCACCTTGGGCAACACAACTTCGCTTCACGTAGTGGCTGGGCCCGCAAACCGAGGGTGTAGGGCTTGTGACTAGGTATCCGTCGCTCCAGTACCCATTACTTTTGAACCATAAGGAGTTACACGGCGCACAGCATACCGTTGGAAAGCTCTCCGAGTGCTCTACGACGAGGCAGCAAGCCTCTTTGGCTGCGCCCATTTTTGAAGCCCAAAATCAAACATTCTCATCACTTTCGGGCCACTTTTCTTCTTTTGCTCTATTTTTCCGTCCCGGATCGTACGTCGTAAGTTGTTAAAAGGACGACAACCTAGCTTGTGGGACATTAGAGGGACCCTACAAAGCGTCGATATCACGTCTTTCGAGGACACTGCATTGTAGAAGCGGATGTGTTGTCATTATGCCCATTGGGCCTTTTCAATGGGCCATCTCTCTGGGCTGGGACTGTGAACCGTCAAAATATAAGAAATTTGTGACCTCAACATGACGGGTACGATCATACCAGCACTAATGCACTGGATCCCATCAGAACTCTGATGTTAAGCGTGCTTGGGCGAGAGTAGTACTAGGATGGGGGACCCCGTGGGAAGTTCCCGTGTTGCACCCCCTTTTTCATTTTTTTTTGCCCCGGTTAGGGTTGCCAAGATTCTTTATCCACCACATTTCTATTACCGAATCCCACGGAACCCTGGGCAAGACAACTTCGCTTCACGCAGAGGCTGGGACTGTAAACCGAGGGCATAGGGCTTGTGACCAGGTCTCCGTCACTCCGGTGCCTATAACTTTTGATTTGTAAAGCGTTACGCGGCGCACAGCATACCGTTGGAAATCTCTCTGAAAGCTCTACGATGGGGGCAGCAACCCAGCTAGACTGCGGCTATTTTTGGAGTCCAAAATCGAACGTTTTCATCAGTTTCGGGATACTTTTTTTCTTTCGCTCGGTTTTTACATCGCGAATCGTACGTTGTGAGCTGTTAAAAGGACGACAACCTAACTCGCGGAGCATTAGAGGGCCCTACAATGCGTAGTTACCACGTCTTGCGAGGATGCTGCGTTTTTGAAGCGGATGGGTCGTCGTTAAGCCTATTGGGTATTTTGAATGGGCTACCTCTCTGGGCTGGGACTGTGAACTGTCAACACATAAAGGAATTGTGCCCTCAACAATGCGGGTGCGATCATACCAGCACTAATGCACCGGATCCCATCAAAACTCTGAAGTTAAGCGTGCTTGGGCGAGAGTAGTACTAAGATGGGTGACCCCCTGGAAATTCCTAGTGTTGCACCCCCCTTTTCAATTTTTTTTGCCCCGATTAGGGTTGCCAAATACTTTATCCACCACATTTCTATTAACGAATCCCACGGCGCATTGGCCAAGACAACTTCGTTTCATGAAGAGGTTGGGCCCGCAAACCAAGGGCGTAGGGCTTGTGACAAGGTCTCCGTAGCTTCGGTGCCCATAACTTTTGATCCGTAAGGAATTACGCGGCACACAGCATACCGTTGGAAAGCTCTCCGAGAGCTCTATTACATAGGCAGCAAGCATACTCATTTGCGCCCGTTTTTGGAGACCAAAATCAAACGTTTTCATCAGTTTCGGGCTACATTTCTTCTTTGCTCCGTTTTTCAGTCCCGGATCATACATCGTGAGCTGTTAAAAGGATGAAAACTTAACTCGCTGGACATTAGAGGGCCCTACAATGCGTCGATATCACGTCTTGCGAGGATACGGCGTTGTTGAAGCGGATGGGTTGTTGTTATACCCATTGGGCCTTTTGAATCGACCATCTCTCTGGGTTGGGACTGTGAACTGTCAACTATCAACATATAAAAGAATTGTGCCCTCAACAATGCGAGTGCGATGATACCAGCACTAATGCACCGGATCCCATCAGAACTCTGAAGTTAAGCGTGCTTCGGCGAGAGTAGTACTAGGATGGGTGACCCCCTGGGAAGTTCCCGTGTTGCACCCCCTTTTCCAATTTTTTTTGCCCCAGATAGGGTTGCCAAGATTCTTTATCCACCACATTTCTATTACCGAATCCCACGGCACCTTGGGCAAGACAACTTCACTTCATTTAGAGGCTGGGCCTACAAACCAAGGCCGTAGGGCTTGTGACCTGGTCTCTGTCACTCCGGTGCCCATAACTTTTGATCCGTATAGAGTTACGCAGCGCATAACATACTGTTGGAAAGCTCTCCGAGAGCTCCACGATGGTGGCTGCAAGCTAGCTTTACTGCGCCCATTTTTGGCACCCAAAATCGAACGATTTTATCAGTTTTGGGCCACTTTTTTTATTTTGCTCTATTTTTACGTCCCGAATCGTACGTTGTGAGCTGTTAAAAGGACGACAACCTAACTCGCGGAACATTAGAGGACCCTACAACGCGTTGGTATCTCGTCTTGCGGGGATGCTGCGTTGTCGAAGCGGATGGGTTGTCGTTAAGCCCATTGGGCCTTTTGAATTGGCCATCTCTCTGAGCTGGGACTGTGAAATGTCAACACATAAAGGAATTGTGCCCTCAACAATGCGGGTGCGATCATACCAGCACTAATGCACCGATCCTATTATAACTTCGAAGTTAAGTGTGCTTGGGTGAGAGTAGTACTAGGATAGGTGACCCCCTGGGAATTCCTCGTGTTGCACCCCCCTTTTCAATTTTTTTTTGCCCTAGTTAGGATTGCCAAGATACTTTATCCACCACATTTCTATTACCGAATCCCACGGCACCTTGGGCAAGACAACTTCGCTTCTCGTAGAGGCTGGGCCCGCAAATCGTGGGCGTAGCGCTTGTGACAAGGTCTCCGTAGCTCCGGGGCCCATAACTTTTGATCCGTAAAGAGTTAAGAAGCGCACAGCATACCGTTGGAAAGCTCTCCGAGAGCTCTACGACGAGGGAAGCAAGCATGCTTGGTTGCGCCCATTTTCGGGGCCAAAAATTGAACATTTTCATCAGTTTCGGGCCACATTTCTTCTTTTGCTCTGTTTTTCCGTCCCGGATCATACGTTGTGAGCAGTTAAAAGGATGACAACCTAACTCGCAGGATATTAGAGGGCCCTACAATGCGTCGATATCACGGCTTGTGAGGATGCTGCATTGTTGAAGAGGATGGGTTTTCGTTAAGCCCTTTGGGACTTTTGAATGGGCCATCTCTCTGGGCTGGGACTGTGAACCGTCAACACATAAAGGATTTGTGCCCACAACATGACAAGTGTGATCATACCAGCACTAATGCACCGGATCCCATCAGAACTCCGAAGTTAAGCGTGCTTGAGCGAGAGTAGTACTACGATAGGTGACCCCCTGTGAAGTCCTCGTGTTGTACCCCTTTTTTCAATTTTTTTTGCCCCGGTTGGGGTTGCCAAGGTTCTTTATCCACCACATTTCTATTACCGAATGCCACGGCACCATAGGCAAGACAACTTCGCTTCAAGTAGAGGCTGGGCCAACAAACCCAGGGCGTAGGGCTTGTGACCAGGTCTTCGTCGCTCCGGTACCCATAACTTTTGATCCGTAACGAGTTACTCGACGCACAGCATACCATTGGAAAGCTCTCCAAGAGCTCTACAATGGGGGTAGCATGCCTGCTAGGTTGCGCCCATTTTTTGAGCCCAAAATCGAACGTTTTCATTAGTTTTGGGCCACCTTTTGTCTTTTGCTCTGTTTTTGCATCCGGAATCGTACGTCGTGAGTTGGTAAGTGGATGACAACCTAACTCGCGAGGCATTAGAGGGCCTTACAAGGCGTCGATATCACGTCTTACGAGGATGCTGCGTTGTTGATGCGGATAGGTTTTCGTTAAGCACATTGGGCCTTTTGAATGGGCCATCTCTCTGGGCTGGGACTGTGAACCGTCAATACATAAAGGAATTGTGCCCTCAACATGTTGGGTACGATCATACCAGCTGTAATGCACCAGATCCCATCAGAACTCTGAAGTTATGCGTGCTTGGGTGAGAGTAGTACTAGGATGGGTAACCCCTTGGGAAGTTCTCGCCTTGCACCCCCCCCCCCCTTTTCAATTTTTTTTGCCCCAGTTAGGGTTGCCAAGATACTTTATCCAACACATTTCTATTATCGAATCCCACTGTACCTTGGGCAAGACAACTTCGCTTCACGTTGAGGCTGGGCCCGCAAACCGAGGGCGTAAGTCTTGTGACCCGGTCTCCGTCGCTCTGGTGCCCATAACTTTTGATCCGTATGGAGTTACGCGGCGCACAGCATACTGCTGGAAAGCTCTCCAGGAGATCTGCGGCGGGGGCAGCAAGCCTGCTCAACTGCGCCAATTTTTGCATCCCAAAATCGAACATTTTCAATAGTTTCGTACCACTTTTCATTTTTGCTCTGTTTTTTCGTCCCGGATCATACGTCGTGAGCTGTTGAAAGGACGACAACCTAACTCGCGGGACATTAGAGGTCCCTACAACGCATCGACATCACGTCTTGCGAGGATGCTACGCTGTTGAAGCAAAAGGGTTGTCGTTAAGCCCATTGGGCCTTTTAAATGGGCCATCTCTATGGGCTGGGACTGTGAACCGTCAACACAAAAAACAATTGTGCCTTCAACCTGTCGGGTGCGATCATACCAGCACTAATGCACCGGATCCCATCAGAACTCCGAAGTTAAGCGTGCTTGAGTGAGAGTAGTACTAGGATGGGGGACCCCCTGGGAAGTCCTCATATTGCACCCCCCTTTTCAATTGCTTTTGCCCCGGTTAAGGTTGCCAAGATACTTTACCGACCACATTTCTATTGCTGAATCCTACCGCAACTTGGGCAAGACAACTTCGCTTCACGTAGAGGCTGGGCCCGCAAACCGAGGGCGTAGGGCTTGTGACCAGGTCTCCGTCGCTCTGGTGCCTATAACTTTTGATCCATAAGGAGTTACGCGGTTCACAACATACCTTTGGAAAGCACTCCGAGAGCTCTACGATTGGGGCAGCAAGCCTGCTCAGCTGTGCCCTTTTTGGAGCCCAAAATCAAACGTTTCATCAGTTTTTGGCCACTTTTCTTCTTTTGCTCTATTTTTCCGTCTCGGATCGTACGTCGTGAGCTGTTAAAACGACAACAACCTAACTTGCGGGAAACTAGAGGGCCCAACAATGTGTCGATATCAAGTCTTGTGAGTATGCTGCGTTGTTGAAGTGGATGGGTTGTCGTTAAGCCCTTTGGGTCTTTTGAATGGGCCATCTCTCTGGCCTGGGACTATGAACCGTCAACATATATAGGATTTATGCCCACAACACGACAGGTGCGATCATACCAGCACCAATGCACCGGATCCCATCGGAACTCCAAAGTTAAGCGTGCTTGGGCGAGAGTAGTACTAGGATGTGTGACCCCCTGGGAAGTCTACGTGTTGCACCCCCCCTTTTCTATTTTTTTGCCCCGGTTAGGGTTGCCAAGATACTTTATCCACCATATTTCTATTACCGAATCCCACGGCACCTTGGGCAAGACAACTTCACTTCACGTAGAGGCTGGCCCCACAAACCGAGGGCATAGGTCATGTGACCAGGTCTCTGTCGCTCCACTGCCTATAACTTTTAATCCGTAAGGAATTACACGGTGCACAGCATACCGTTGGAAAGCTCTCCAAGAGCTCTATGACGGGGACAGCAAGCCTGGTCGGCGGCGCCCATTTTGGGAGACTAAAATTGAACGTTTTCATTAGTTTTGGGCCACTTTTCTTCTTTTGCTCTATTTTTTCTTCCCCGGATCGTACGTCGTGAGCAGTTAAAAGGACGACAACAAAATTCGCGGGACATTAGAGGGCCCTACAATGCATTGATATGACGTCTTGCGAGGATGCTGCGTTGTTGAAGCGGATGGGTTGTTGTTAAGCCCATTGGGCCTTTTGAATGAGCCATCTCTCTGGGCTGGGACTGTGAACCGTTAACACATAAAGGAATTTTTCCCTCAACAAGACGGGTGCGATCATAGCAGTACTAATGCATCGGATCCCATCAGAACTCTGAAGTTAAGCGTGCTTGGGCGAGAGTAGAACTAGGATGGGTGATCCCCTGGGAAGTCCTCGTCTTGCACCCCCCTATTTTCAATTTTTTTTGCCCCAGTTAGGGTTTTTAGGATACTTTATCCATGACATTTCTTTTACCGAATCCCACGGCCCCTTGGGCAAGACAACTTCGCTTCACGTAGAGGCTGGGCCTGCAATCCGAGGGCATAGGGCTTGTGACCAAGTCTCCGTCACTCCGGTGCCCATAAATTTTAATCCGTAAGGAGCAACGCGACGCACACCATACAGTTGGAAAGCTCTCCAAGAGCTCTACGACGGGGGCAATAAGCCTGCTCTGCTGCGTTTGTTTTTGGAGCCCAAAATCGAACGTATTCATCAGTTTTGGGCCACTTTTCTTCTTTTGCTTTGTTTTTTAGTCCCAGATCGTATGTCGTGAGCTGTTAAAATGACGACAACCAAACTCGAGGGATATTACAGGGCCCAACAATGTGTCAATATCACGTCTTACGAGGATTCTGCATTGTTGAAGCAGATGGGTTATCGTTAAGCCCATTGGGCCATCTCTTTGGGCTGGGACTGTGGACCGTTAACACATAAAGGATTTTTGCCCACAACAGGATGGGTGCGATCATATTAGCACTAATGCACCAGATCCCATCAGAACTCCGAAGTTAAGCATGCTTGGGCGAGAGTAGTACTAGGATGGGTGACCCCTTGGGAAGTCCTCGTGTTGCACCCTCTTTTTTCAAATTCTTTTGCCCCAATTAGGGTTGCCAAGATACTTTATCCACCACATTTCTATTACTGAATCCCACGGCACCTTGGGCAAGACAACTTCGCTTCTCGAAGAGGCTGAGCCCGCAAAACTGAAGGTGTGGGGCTCGTGACCAGGTCTCCGTCGCTCCGGTGCCCATACCTTTTAATCCGTAAGGAGTTATGTGACACAACATACCGTTGGAAATCTCTTCGAGAGCTCTACGACACAGGCAGCAAGCCTGCTCGGCTGCGCCTGTTTTCGAAGCCCAAAATTGAACGTTTTCATCAGTTTCGGGCCACTTTTCTTCTTTTGCTCTATTTTTTCGTCTCGGATCGTATGTCGTGAACTGTTAAAAGGACGACAACCAAATTCATGGGAAATTATAGGGCCCTACAACGCATCGATATCACGTCTTGCGAGGATGCTGCGTTGTTGAAGGGGATGGGTTGTCGTTAAGCACTTTGGGCCTTTTGAATGGGCCATCTCCCTGGGCTGGGACTGTGAACCGTCAACACATAAAGGATTGATGCTCACAACATGATGGGTGCAATCATACCAGCACTAATGAACCGGATCCCATCAGAACTCCGAAGTTAAGCATGCTTAGGCGAGAGTAGTACTAGGATAGGTGACCCCTTGGGAAGTCCTCGTGTTGCACCCCCCTTTTCAATTTTTTTTGCCCCAGTTAGGCTTGCCAAGATGCTTTATCCACCACATTTCTATTACCGAATCCCACGGCACCTTGGGCAATACAAACTCGCTTGACGGTAGAGGCTGGGCCTGCAAACCGATGGCGTGGGGCTTGTGACCAGGTCTCCGTCGCTCTGGTGCCCTTAACTTTTGATCTGTAAGGAGTTACGCGGCGTATAGCATACCGTTGGAAAGTTCTCCGAGAGCTCTATGAGGGGGGTAACCAGTCTGCTTGGTTGCGCCTATTTTCAGAGCCCAAAATCGAACATTTTTTCCAATTTCGGGCCACTTTTCATTTTTTGCATTCTTTTTCCATCCCGGATCCTACGTCGTGAGTTGTTAAAAAGACGACAACCTAACTCACGGGACATTAGAGGGCCCTACAACGCGCCTATGTCACATCATGTAAGGATGCTGCGTTGTTAAAGTAGATGGGTTGTCATTAAGCCCATTGGGCCTTTTGAATGGGTTATCTCTCTAGGCTGGGACTATGAACTGTAAACACATAAGAGATTTGTGCCCTCAACATGGCGGGTGCGATCATACCGGCACTAATGCACCGGATCCCATCAGAACTCCAAAGTTAAGCGTGCTTAAGCGAGAGTAGTACTAGGATGGGTGACACCCTGGGAAGTCCTCGTGTTGCACCGCCCTTTTCAATTTTTTTTACCCCGGTTAGGGTAGCCAAGATTCTTTATCCACCACATTTCTATTACCGAATCCCACGGCACCTTGGGCAATACAACTTCGCCTCACGTAGAGGCTGGGCCTGCAAACCGAGGGTGTAGGGCTTGTGACCAGGTCTCCGTCGCTCTGGTGCCCATAACATTTGATCCGTAAGAAGTTACGCGTCGTACATCATACCGTTGGAAAGCACTCCGAGTGCTCTACAAGGGGGGTTGCAAGCCTGCTCGGCTGCGCCCATTTGTGGAGCTCAAAATCGAACGTTTTCATCATTTTCGGGCCACTTTTCTTCTTTTGCTATGTTTTTTCATCCCGGATCGTACGTCTTGAGTTGTTAAAAGAGCGACAACCTAACTCGCGGGACATTAGAAGGACCTACAACGCGTCGATATCAGGTCTTGCGAGGAAGCTGCGTTGTTGAAGCGGATGGGTTATCGTTAAGCCCATTGGGCCTTTTGTATGGGCTATCTCTCTGGGCTGGAACTGTGAACCATCAACACATAAAGGAATTGTGCTCTCAACATGACGATGCGATCATACCAGTACTAATGCACCGGATCCAATCAGAACTCCGAAGTTGAGCATGCTTGGGCGATAGTAGTACTAGGATGGGTAACCCCCTACGAAGTCCTCGTGTTGCATACCCCTTTTCAATTTTTTTTGCCCCGGTTAGGATAGCCAAGATTCTTTATCCACCACATTTCTATTACCGAATCCCACGGCACCTTGGGCAAGACAACTTCGCTTCACGTAGAGGCTGGGCCCACAAACCGAGGGCTAGGGCTTGTGACTAGGTCTCCGTCGCTCCAGTGCCCATAACTTTTGATCTGTAAGGAGTTACGCGGCACACAGCATACCGTTGGAAAGCTGTCAGGGAGCTCGACAATGGTGGCAGCAAGCCAGCTTTACTGTGCCCATTTTTGGAGCCCAAAATCGAATGTTTTCATCAGTTTCGGGCCACCTTTTTTCTTTTCCTCTGTTTTTCCGCCCCGAATCGTATGTCGTGAGCTGATAAAAGGACGACAACCTAACTCGCTGAACATTAGAGTGCCCTACAACGCGTAGGTACCACGTCTTGCGAGGATGCTACGTTGTTGAAGCGGATGGGTTGTCATTAAGACCATTGGGCCTTTTGAATGGGCCATCTCTCTGGGCTGGGACTGTGAACTGTCAACTATCAACACATCAAAGAATTGTGCCCTCAACAATGCGGGTGCAATCATACCAGCACTAATGCACCGGATCCCATCAGAACTTCGAAGTTAAGAGTGCTTGGGCGAGAGTAGTACAAGGATGGGTAGCCCCATGGGAAGTCCTCGTGTTGCACCCCTTTTCAATTTTTTTGCCCCGGTTAGGCTTGCCAAGATGTTTGATCCATCACATTTCTATAACCGAATCCCACGGCACCTTGGGCAACACAACTTCGCTTCACCTAGAGGTTGTGCTCGCAAATCGAGGGCGTGGGGCTTGTGACAAGGTCTCTATCACTCCGGTGCCCATAACTTTTGATCCGTGAGCAGTTACGCGGCGCACAGTATACCGTTGGAAAGTTCTCCGAGAGCTCTGCGACGGGAGCAGCAAGCATGCTCGGTTGCGCCCGTTTTTTGATCCCAAAATGAAACATTTCCAACAGTTTCGGGCCACTTTTCTTCTTTTGCTCTATTTTTTCGTCTCGGATCATACGTTGTGAGCTGTTAAAAGGATGACAACCTAACTCGCGGGACATTAGAAGGCCCTACAACACGTCGATATTATGTCTTGCGAGGATTCTACGTTGTTGAAGGGGATGGGTTGTCGTTAAGCCCTTTGGGCCTTTTGAATGGGCCATCTCTCTGGGTTGGGACTGTGAACCGTTAACACATAAAGGATTTGTGACCACAACCTGACTGGCGCGATCATACCAGCACTAATGCACCAGATCCCATCAGAACTCCGAAGTTAAGCGTGCTTGGGCGAGAGTAGTACTAGGATGGGTGACCCCCTAGGAAGTAGTCATGTTGCACCCCCCACTTTTCTATTATTTTTGCCCCAGTTAGGGTTGCCAAGGTACTTTATCCACCACATTTGTATTACCTAATCCCACGGGACCTTGGGCAAGACAACTTCGCTTCACGTAGAGGCTGGGCCCGCAAACCGAGGGCGTCGGGCCTGTAACCAGGTCTCCGTCACTCAGGTGCCCATAACATTTTTTCCGTAAGGATTTACGCGATGCATAGCATACCGTTGGAAAGCTCTCCGAGAGCTCTACGACGGAGGAGGCAAGCCTACTTGGCTGTGCCAGTTTTCTAAGCCCAAAATCGAACGTTTTCATCAGTTTCAGGCAACTTTTCTTCTTTTGCTGTGTTTTTTCATCGCGGATCGTACAACGCGAGCTGTTAAAAGGATGACTACCTAACTTGCGGGATATTACAGGGCCCTACCACTCGTCGATATCATGTCTTACTAGGATGATGCGTTGTTGAAGCGGATGGGTTGTCGTTAAGCCCATTGGGCCTTTTGAATAGGCCATCTCATTGGGCTGGGACTGTGAACCGTCAACACATAAAGGATTTGTGCCCACAACATGACGGGTGCGATCATACCAGCACTAAGGCACCAGATCCCATCAAAACTCCGAAGTTAAGCGTGTTTGGGCGAGAGTAGTACTAGGATGGGTGACACCCTGGGAAGTCCTCGTGTTGCACCGCCCTTTTCAATTTTTTTTACCCCGGTTAGGGTAGCCAAGATTATTTATCCACCACATTTCTATTACCGAATCCCACGGCACCTTGGGCAATACAACTTCGCTTCACGTAGAGGCTGGGCCTGCAAACCGAGGGCGTAGGGCTTGTGACCAGGTCTCCGTCGCTCTGGTGCCCATAACATTTGATCCGTAAGAAGTTACGCGTCGTACATCATACCGTTGGAAAGCACTCCGAGTGCTCTACAAGGGGGGTTGCAAGCCTGCTCGGCTGCGCCTATTTTCGGAGCCCAAAATCGAACGTTTTCATCAGTTTCGTGCCACTTTTATTCTTTTGCATAGTTTTTCCCTCCGGGATCGTACGTCGTGAGCTTTTAAAAGGACGAAAACCTAACTCGCGGGACATTAGAGGGCCCTACAACACGTCGATATCACATCTTGTGAGGATGCTGCGTTGTTGAAGCGGATGGGTGGTCGTTAAGCCCATTAGGCCTTTTGAATGGGTCATCTCTCTAGGCTAGGGCTGTGAACCGTCATCACATAAGGGATTTGTGCCCTCAACATGGCGGGTGCGATCATACCGGCACTAATGCACCGGATCCCATCAGAACTCCAAAGTTAAGCGTGCTTAAGCGAGAGTAGTACTAGGATGGGTGACCCCCTGGGAAGTCCTCGTTTTGCACCCCCCTTTTCAATTTTTTTTGCCCCTGTTAGGGTTACCAAGATTCTTTATCCACCACATTTCTATTACCGAATCCCACGGCACCTTGTGCAAGACAACTTCGCTTCACGTAGAGGCTGGGGCTACAAACCGAGGGCGTAGGGCTTGTGAGCAGGTCTCCGTCGCTCCAGTGCCCATAACTTTTGATCTGTAAGGAGTTACGCGGCACACAGCATACCGTTGGAAAGCTGTCAGGGAGCTCGACAATGGTGGCAGCAAGCCAGCTTTACTGTGCCCATTTTTGGAGCCCAAAATCGAATGTTTTCATCAGTTTCGGGCCACCTTTTTTCTTTTCCTCTGTTTTTCCGCCCCGAATCGTATGTCGTGAGCTGATAAAAGGACGACAACCTAACTCGCTGAACATTAGAGTGCCCTACAACGCGTAGGTATCACGTCTTGCGAGGATGCTACGTTGTTGAAGCGGATGGGTTGTCATTAAGACCATTGGGCCTTTTGAATGGGCCATCTCTCTGGGCTGGGACTGTGAACTGTCAACTGTCAACACATCAAAGAATTGTGCCCTCAACAATGCGGGTGCAATCATACCAGCACTAATGCATTGGATCCCATCAGAACTCCGAAGTTAAGGGTGCTTGGGCTAGAATAGTACTAGGATGGATGACCCCCTGGGAAGTCCTCGTGTTGCGCCGCCCTTTTCAATTTTTTTTGCCCCGGTTAGGGTTGCCAAGATACTTTATCCATAACATTTCTATTACCGAATCCCACGGCACCTTGGGTAACACAACTTCGCTTCACGTAGAGGTTGGGCTCGCAAACCGAGGGCGTAGGGGTTGTGACAAGGTCTCCATCACTCCGGTGCCCATAACTTTTGATCTGTAAGGAGTTACGCGGCGTACAACATACCGTTGGAAAGTTCTCCGAGAGCTCTGCGACGGGAGCAGCAAGCATGCTCGGTTGCGCCCGTTTTTGGATCCCAAAATGAAACATTTCCAACAGTTTCGGGCCACTTTTCTTCTTTTGCTCTATTTTTTCTTCTCGGATCATACGTTGTGAGCTGTTAAAAGGATGACAACCTAACTCGCGGGACATTAGAGGGCCCTACAACACGTCGATATTATGTCTTGCGAGGATTCTACGTTGTTGAAGGGGATGGGTTGTCGTTAAGCCCTTTGGGCCTTTTGAATGGGCCATCTCTCTGGGTTGGGACTGTGAACCGTTAACACATAAAGGATTTGTGACCACAACCTGACTGGCGCGATCATACCAGCACTAATGCACCAGATCCCATCAGAACTCCGAAGTTAAGCGTGCTTGGGCGAGAGTAGTACTAGGATGGGTGACCCCCTAGGAAGTAGTCATGTTGCACCCCCCACTTTTCTATTATTTTTGCCCCAGTTAGGGTTGCCAAGGTACTTTATCCACCACATTTGTATTACCTAATCCCACGGCACCTTGGGCAAGACAACTTCGTTTCACATAGAGGCTGAGCCTGCAAACCGAGGGCGTGGGGCTTGCGACCAGGTCTCCGTCACTCCGGTGCCCATAACATTTAATCCGTAAGGAATTACGCGATGCATAGCATACCGTTGGAAAGCTCTCCGAGAGCTCTACGACGGAGGAGGCAAGCCTACTTGGCTGTGCCAGTTTTCTAAGCCCAAAATCGAACGTTTTCATCAGTTTCAGGCAACTTTTCTTCTTTTGCTGTGTTTTTTCATCGCGGATCGTACAACGCGAGCTGTTAAAAGGATGACTACCTAACTTGCGGGATATTACAGGGCCCTACCACTCGTCGATATCATGTCTTACTAGGATGATGCGTTGTTGAAGCGGATGGGTTGTCGTTAAGCCCATTGGGCCTTTTGAATAGGCCATCTCATTGGGCTGGGACTGTGAACCGTCAACACATAAAGGATTTGTGCCCACAACATGACGGGTGCGATCATACCAGCACTAAGGCACCAGATCCCATCAAAACTCCGAAGTTAAGCGTGTTTGGGCGAGAGTAGTACTAGGATGGGTGACCCCCTGGGAAGTCCTCGTGTTGTACTCCCCTTTTAAACTTTTTTTTCCCTAATTAGGGTTGCCAAGATACTTTATCCACCACATTTCTATTACCGAATCCCACGACACCTTGGGCAAGACAACTTCATTTCACGTAGAGGATGGGCCCGCAAACCGAGGGCGTAGGGCTTGTGACTAGGTCTCCGTCGCTCCAGTGCCCATACCTTTTGATCCGTAAGGACTTACGCGATGCACAACATACCTTTGGAAAGCTCTCCGAGAGCTCTACGAGGAGGGCAGCAAGCTTGCTCGGCTGCACCCATTTTTAGAGCCCAAAATCAAACATTTTCATCAGTTTCGGGCCACTTTTCTTCTTTCCCTCTGTTTGTCCGTCCCGGATCATACGTCGTGAGCTGTTAAAAGGACGAGAACCAAACTCGCGGGACATTAGAGGGCCCTACAATGCGTCGCTATACCGTCTTGCGAAGATGTTGCGTTGTTGAAGCGGATGGGTTGTCGTTAAGGCCATTGGGCCTTTTGAGTGGGCCATCTCTCTGGGCTGGGACTGTGAACCGTCAACACATAAAGGTATTGTGCCCTCAACATGACGGGTGCGATCATACCAGCACTAATGCATCAGATCCCATCAGAACTCTGAAGTTAAGCGTGTTTTGGCGAGAGTAGTCCTAGGATGGGTGACCCCCTGGGAAGTTCCCGTGTTGCACCCCCTTTTTCAATTTTTTTGCCCCGATTAGGGTTGCCAAGATTCTTTAACCACCACATTTCTATTACCAAATCCCACGGCACATTGGGCAAGACAATTTCGTTTCACGTAGAGGCTGGGCCTACAAACCGAGGGCATAGGGCTTATTACCAGGTCTCCGTGGCTCCAGTGCCCATAACTTTTGATCCGTAAGGAGTTTCGCGGCGCACAGCATACCGTTGGAAAGCTCCCCGAAAGCTCTACGACGAGGTCTGCAAGCCTGCTTGGCTGCACTCGTTTTTGTAGCCCATAATCGAACGTAGTAATTAGTTTTGGGTCGCTTTTCTTCTTTTGCTCTATTTTTTCATCCCGAATTGTACGTTGTGAGTTGTTAAAAGGATGAAAACCTAACTCGCGGAACATTAGAGGGCCCTACAACACATAGATATCACGTCTTGCGAGGATGTTGCGTTATTGAAGTAGATGGGTTGTCATTAAGCCCATTGGGCCTTTTGAATGGGCCATCACGAAGCGCTGGGACTGTGAACTGTCAACACATAAAGGAATTGTGCCATTAACCATGCAGGCGCGATCATACCAGCACTAATGCACCACATCACATCAGAACTCTGATGTTCAGCGTGCATGGGCGATAGTAGTACTAGGATAGGTGACCCCCAGGGAAGTCCTCGTGTTGCACACCCCTTCTCAATTTTTTTCGCCCCGGTTAGGGTTGCCAAGATACTTTATCCACCGCATTTCTATTACCGAATCCCACGGTGCCTTGGGCAAGACAACTTCGCTTTACGTAGAGGCTGGGCCCGCAAACCGAGGGCGTAGGGCTTGTGACCAGGTCTCCGTCACTCTGGTACCCATAACTTTTGATCCGTAATGAGTTACGTGATGCACAGCATACCATTGGAAAGCTCTCCGAGAGCTCTACGATGGGGGTAGCAAGCTTGCTCTGCTGCGCTAGTTTTTGGTGCCCAAAATAGAAAGTTTTCATCAGTTCTGGGCTACTTTTCTTCTTTTGCTCAATTTTTCCGTCCCGTATCGTACGTCGTGAGCTATTCAAAGGACGACAACGTAACTCGCGGGACATTAGAGGGCCCTACAACGCGTTGATATCACGTCTTGTGAGGATGCTGCGTTGTTGAAGGGGATAGGTTGTCGTTAAGCCCTTAGGGCCTTTTGAATGGGCCATCTCTCTGGGCTGGGACTGTGAACCTGCAACATATAAAGGATTTGTGGCCAAAACTTGACGGGTGCGATCATACCAGTACTAATACATCGGATCCCTTCAGTACTCCGAAGTTAAGCGTGCTTGGGCGAGAGTAGTACTAGGATGGGTGACCCCCTGGGAAGTCTTCGTGTTGTACCCCCCCTTTTCAATTTTATTTGCCCTGGTTAGGGTTGCCAAGATACTTTATCCACCACATTTCTATTACCGAATCCCACGGGACCTTGGGCAAGATAACTTCGCTTCACGTAGAGGCTAGGCCGGCAAACCGAGGGCGTAAGGCTTGTGACCAGGTCTCCATCCCTCCGGTACCCATAACTTTTAATACGTAAGGAGTTACGCGATGCACAGCATACCGTTGAAAAGCTCTCCGAGAGCTCTACGACGGGGGTAGCAAGCCTGCTAGGCTGCGCTAGTTTTTGGAGCCCAAAATCGAACATTTTCATTAGTTTCGGGCCACTTTTCTTTTTTTGTTCTGATTTCTCATCCTGTATCGTACGTCGTGTGCTGTTAAAAGGATGACAACCTAACTCGCGGGACATTAGAGGGCCCTACAATGCGTCGATATCCCGTCTTGTAAGAATGCTGCGTTGTCAAAGGGGATGGGTTGTCGTTAAGCCCGTTCGGCGTTTTAAATAGGCCATCTCTCTGGGCTGGGACTGTGAACCATCAACACATAAAGGATTTGTGCCCACAACATGACAGTTGCGATCTTACCGGCACTAATGCACCGGATCCCATCAGAACTCCGAAGTTAAGCGTGCTTGGGCGAGAGTAATACTAGGATAGGTGACCCCCTGGGAAGTCCTCGTGTTGCACCCCCTTTTCAATTTATTTTGCCCCGGTTAGGCTTGCCAAAATTCTTTATCCACCACATTTCTATTACCGAATCCCACGACATCTTGGGCAAGACAACTTCGCTTCACGTAGAGGCTAGGCCCGCAAACCATGGGCGTAGGGCTTGTGACTAGGTCTCTGTCGCTCCGGTGCCCATAACTTTTGATCCGTAACGACTTACTCGACGCATAGTATACCGTTAGAAAGCTCTCCAAGAGCTCTACAATGGGCGCAGCAATCCTGCTAGGCTGCGCCCATTTTTTGAGCCCTAAATCGAACGTTTTCATCAGTTTCGGGCCACTTTTTGTCTTTTGCTCTGTTTTTCCATCCCGGATCGTACGTCGTGAGCTGTTTATAGGACGACAACCTAACTCGCGTGGCATTAGAGGGCCGTATAACGCATCGATATCATGTCTTGTGAGGATGCTGCGTTGTTGAAGCGGATGGGTTGTCGTTAAGCACATTGAGCCTTTTGAATGGTCTATCTCTCTGGGCTTGGATTGTGAACCGTCAACACATAAAGGAATTGTGCCCTCAACATGTTGGGTACGATCATACCAGCAGTAATGCACCGGATCCCATCAGAACTTTGAAGTTATGCGTGCTTGGGCGAGAGTAGTACTAGGATGGGTGACCCCCTCGGAAGTCCTCGTCTTGCACCCTCTCTTTTCAAATTCTTTTGCCCTAGTTAGGGTTGCCAAGATACTTTATCCATCATATTTCTATTACTGAATCCCATGGCACCTTGGGCAAGACAACTTCGCTTCTTGAAGAGGCTGAGCCCGCAAAACCGAGGGCGTGGGGCTCGTGACCAGGTCTCCGTCGCTCCGGTGCCCATACCTTTTAATCCGTAAGGAGTTATGCGACACAGCATACCACGGGAAAGCTCTCAATGAGCTCTACGACGCAGGCAGCAAGCCTGCTCGGCTGCGCCTATTTTCGAAGTCCAAAATTGAACGTTTTCATCAGTTTCGGGCAACTTTACTTCTTTTGCTCTGTTTTTTTGTCTCGGATCGTATGTCGTGAACTGTTAAAAGGACGACAACCAAACTCGTGGGAAATTATAGGGCCCTACCAAGCATCGCTATCACGTCTTACGAGGATGCTGCGTTGTTGAAGTAGATGGGTTGTCGTTAGGTCCATTGGGCCTTTTGAATCGGCCATCTCCTTGGGCTGGGACTGTGAACCGTAAACACATAAAGGATTTATGCCCACAACATGACAGATGCATTCATACCAGCACTAATGCAACGGATCCCATCAGAACTCCGAAGTTAAGTGTGCTTGGGCGAGAGTAGTACTCCGAGTGCGCAGCTGAGCATAACGTTGGAAAGCACTCCGAGAGCTCTACGACAGGGGCAGTAAGCCTGCTCGGCTGTACCTATTTTCGGAGCCCAAAATCGAATGTTTTCATCAATTTTGGACCGCTTTTCTTTTTTTGCGCTATTTTTCCTTCCCGGATCGTACGTCTTAAGCTGTTAAAAGGACGACAATCAAACTCATGGGATATTAGAGGACCCTACAATGCGTCGATATCACGTCTTGTTAGGATGCTGCATTTTTTAAGCGGATGGGTTATCGTTAAGCCCATTGGGCCTTTTGAATGGGCCATATCTCTGGGTTGGGACTGTGAACCGTCAACACATAAAGGAATTGTGCCCTCAACATGACGGGTGCGATCATACCGGCATTAATGCACCGAATCCAATCAGAACTCCGAAGTTAAGCGTGCTTAGGCGAGAGTAGTACTAGGATGGGTGACCTCCTGGGAAGTCCTCGTGTTGAACCCCTTTTTCAATTTTTTCCCCGGTTAGGCTTGCTAAGATGCTTTATCCACCACATTTCTATTACCGAATCCCACAGCACCTTGGGAAAGACAACTTTGCTTCACGTTGAGGCTGGGCCCGCAAACCGAGGTCATAGGGCTTGTGACCAGGTCTCTGTCGCTCCGGTACCCATAACTTTTGATCCTTAAGGAGTTTCGTGGCGCACAGCATACCGTCAGAGAGCTCTCCGAGAGCTCTACGACGAGGGCAGTAGGCATGCTCGGCTGCAGCCTTTTTGGAGCCCAAAATAGAACATTTTTATCAGTTTCGGGCCACTTTTCTACTTTTGCTATGTTTTTCCATCCCGAATCGTGCGTCGTGAGCTATTAAAAGTATGACAACCTAACTCGCAGGAAACGCGTCGATATCACGTCTTGGGAGGATGCTGCGTTGTTGAAGCGGATGGGTTGTCATTAAGCCCATTGGGACTTTTGAATGGGCCATCTCTCAGGGCTGCGACTGCGAACCGTCAACACATAAGGGATTTGTGCCCACAACATGACGTGTGCGATCGTACCAGCACTAACAAACCAGATCCTATCAGAACTCCGAAGTTAAGCGTGCGTGGGCGAGAGTAGTACTAGGATGGGTAACCCCTTGGCAAGTCATCGTGTTGCACCCCCCTTTTCAATTTTTTTGTCGCAGTTAGGGTTGCCAAGATTCTTTATCCATCACATTTCTATTACCGAATCCTATGTCACTTTGGCGAAGACAACTTTGCCTCACGTAGAAGCCGGGCACGCAAACCTAGTGCGTGGGGCTTGGGACAAGGTCTCCGTTGCTCCGGTGCCCAAAAGTTTTGATCCATAAGGAGTTACGCGGTGCACAACATATCGTTACAAGGCTCTCCGAGAGCTCTACGACGAGGGTAGCAATCTTGCTCTGCTGCGGCCTTTTTTGGAGCCCAAAATCGAACGTTTTCATAAGTTTTGGGCTACTTTTCTACTTTTGCTCTATTTTTTCGACCCGAATCGTACGTCGTGAGCTATTAAAAGGACGACAACCTAACTCGCGGGACATTAGGAGGCCTGACAACGCGTCGATATCTCGTCTTGCGAGGATGCTGCCATGTTGAAGTGGATGGGTTGTCGTTAAGCCCTTTGGGCCTTTTGAATGAGCCATCTGTCTGGGCTGGGACTGTGAACCGTCAACACATAAAAGATTTGTGCCCGCAACATAATGGGTGCGATCATACTAGAACTAATGCACCGAAGCCCATCAGAATTCAGAAGTTAAGCGTGCTTGGGCGAGAGTAGTACTAGGATGGTTGACTCCTTGGGATGTCCGCGTGTTGTACCCCCATTTTGAAATTTTTTTACCCCGATTAGGGTTGCCAAGATGCTTTAACCACCACATTTCTATTACCGAATCCCAAGGCACCTTGGGCAAGACAACTTCGCTTCACGTAGAGCCTGGGCCCGCAAACCGAGGGCGTGGGGCTTGTGACCAGGTCTCCGTCGCTCCGATGCCCACAACTTTTGATTCGTAACGAGTTATGCGGTGCACAACTAACCGTTGGAAAGCTCTCCGAGAGCTCAACGACCAGGGAAGCAAACCTGCTCGGCTGCGCCTATTTTTGGAGCCCAAAATTGAATTTTTTCATCTGTTTCGGGCTACTTTTCTACTTTTGCTATGCTTTTTCATCCCGAATCGTATTTCGTGAGCTGTTAAAAGGACGACAACCAAACTCGCGAGATATTATAGGGCCCTACAATGCGTCGATATCACTTTTTATGAGGATGCTGCTTTGTTGAAGCGAATTAGTGGTCGTTAAGCCCATTGGGCCTTTTGAATAGGCCATCTCTCTGGGTTGGGACTGTAAACCATCAACACATAAAGGATTTGTGCCCACAACCTGACGGGTGCGATCATACCAACACTAATGCACTGGATCCCATCAGAACTCCGAAGTTAAGCGTGCTTTGGAGAGAGTAGTACTAGGATGGATGACACCCTGGAAACTCCTCGTGTTGTACCCCCCCCCCCCTTTTCAATTTTTTTTGCCCCAGTTAGAGTTGCCAAGATACTTTATCCTCCACATTTCTATTACCGAATCCCACGGCACCTTGGGCAAGACAACTTCGCTTCACGTAGAGGCTAGGCCCGCAAATCGGGGGCGTGGGGCTTGTGACCAGGTCTCCGACGCTCTGGTGCCCATAACTTTTAATTCGTAAGGAGTTACGCGACGCACAGCATACCGTTGAAAAGCTCTATGAGAGCTATACAATAGGGGCAGCAAGCCTGCTCGGCTGCGCCTATTTTAAAAGCTCCAAATTGAACGTTTTCATTAGTTTCGGGCCATTTTTCTTTTTTGCTCTATTTTTTCATCCCGGATCGTATGTCGTGAGCTTTTAAAAGGACGACAACCTAACTCGCTGGATATTACAGGGCCCTACCACGCATCGATATCACGTCTTACAAGGAAGCTGCATTATTGAAGCGGATGGGTTGTCATTATGCCCATTGGGCCTTTTGAATGGGCCATCTCTCTCGGCTGCGACTGTGAACCATCAACACATAAAGGATTTGTGCCCACAACATGACGGGTTCGATCGAACCAGCACTAACAAACCAGATCCCATCAGAACTCCGAAGTTAAGCATGCATGGGCAACAATAGTACTAGGATGGGTGAGCCCCTTGGAAGCCCTCGTGTTGCACCCCCCTTTTCAATTTTTTTTGCCCCGGTAAAGCTTGCCAAGATGCTTTATCCACCACATTTCTGTTACCGAATCCCACGGCACCTTGGGCAAGACATCTTCACTTCATTTAGATGCTGGGCCTGCAAACTGAGGGCATGGGGCTTGTGACCAGTTCTCCGTCTCTCCGGTGCTCATAACTTTTGATCCGTAAGGAGTTACGCAGTGCACAGCATACCGTTGGAAATATCTCCAAGAGCTCTACGACTGGGGCAACAAGCCTGCACGACTGCGCCCATTTTTGGAGACAAAAATCGAACGTTGTCATTAGTTTCGGGCCACCTTATTTCTTTTGCTCTATTTTTTCGTCCCGAATCGTACGTCCTGAGCTGTTAAAAGGATGACAACCTAACTCGTGGGACATTAGAGGGCCCTATAATGCGTCGATATCACGTCTTGCGAGGATGCTGCGTTGTTGAAGCGGATGGGTTGTCGTTAAGACCATTGGGCCTTTTGATTGAGCCATCTCTCTGGGCTAGGACTGTGAACCATCAACACATAAAGGAATTGTGCCCTCAACATGACGGGTGTGATCATACCAGCACTAATGCACCGGATTCCATCAGAACTCCAATGTTAAGCGTGCTTGGAAGAGAGTAGTACTAGGATTGGTGACCCCCTGGGAAGTCCTCGTCTTGCATCCCTCCTTTTCAATTTTTTTTGCCCCGGTTAAGGTTGCCAAGATTCTTTATCCACCACATTTCTATTACTGAATCCCAAGGCACCTTGGGCAAGACGACTTCGCTTTACGTAAAGGCTGGGCCCGCAAACCGAGGGCGTAGGGCTTGTGACCAGGTCTCTGTCGCTCCGGTGCCCATAACTTTTGATCCGTAAGGAGTTACGCGGCGCACAGCATACAGTTGGAAACCTCGCCAAGAGCTCTACGAGAGAGCAGCAAGCCTGCTCGTCTTCAGCCATTTTTGGAGCACAAAATTGAACGTTTTCATCAGTTTTGGGCCACTTTTCTACTCTTTCTCGGTTTTTCCGTCTCGGATCGTACGTCGTGAGCTAGTAAAAGGACGACAACCTAACTCGCGGGACATTAGGGGGCCCTACAACACGTCGATATCATGTCTTGCGAGGATTCTGCATTGTTGAAGTGGATGGGTTATCGTTAAGCCCATTAGGCTTTTTGAATGGGCCATCTGTCTGGACTGGGACTGTGAACCGTCAACACATAAAGGATTTATGCCCACAACATGACGGGTGCGATCATACCAGCACTAATGCACCGGATCCCATCAGAACTCCGAAGTTAAGCGTGCTTGGGTGAGAGTAGTACTAGGATGGGTGGCCCCCTGGGAAGTCCTCGTGTTGTATCCCTCTTTTCAATTTTTTCTGCCCCAGTTAGGGTTGCCAAGATACTTTATCTACCACATTTCTTTTACCGAATCCCACGGCACTTTGGGCAAGACAACTTCACTTCATGTAGAGGCTGGGCCCGTAATCCGAGGGCGTAGGGCTTGTGACCAGGTCTCCGTCTCTCCGTTGCCTATATCTTTTAATCTGTAAGGAGTTACAAGACGCACAACATAACATTGGAAAGCTATCCGAGAGTTCTATGATGGGGGCAGCAAGCTTGCTCGACTGTGCCCGTTTTTAGAGCCCAAAATCAAACATTTTATCAGTTTCAGGCCACTTTTCTTCTTTTGCTCTGTTTTTCCGTCCCGAATCGTACGTCGTTAGCTGTTAAATGAACGACAACCTAACTCGCGGAACATTAGAGGGCCCTACAACGCGTATATATCACATCTTGCAAGGATGCTGCGTTGTTGAAGCGGATGGGTTGTCGTTAAGCCCATTGGGCCTTTTGAATGGCCATATCTCTGGGCTGGGACTGTGGACCGTCAACACATAAAGGAATTGTGTTCTCAACAATACGGGTGCGATCATACCAGCACTAATGCACCGGATCCCATCAGAACTCCGAAGTTAAGTGTGCTTGGGCAAGAGTAGTACTAGGATGGGTGATCGCTTGGGAAGTCCTCGTGTTGTACCCCCATTTTCAATTTTTTTTGCCCCGGTTAGGGTTGCCAAGAAACTTTATCCACCACATTTCTGTTACCGAGTCCCATGGCACCTTGGGCAAGACAACTTCGTTTCACGTAGAGGTTGGGCCCAAAACCGAGGGGGTAGAGCTTGTGACCAGGTCTCCGTCGCTCTGGTGCCCATAACTTTTGATCTGTAAGGAGTTACGAGGCGCACAGCATACCGTTGGAAAGCTCTCCGTGAGCTGCACGACGAAGGCAGCAATCCTGATTGGCTGCATCTATTTTTGGACCCCAAAATTGAATGTTTTCATCAGTTTTGGGCCACTTTTCTTCTTTTGCTTTGTTTTTTCGTCCCGGATCGTACGTCGTGAGCTGTGAAAAAGACGACAACCTAACTCGCTGGACATTAGAGGGCCCTACAACGCGTTGATATCACGTCTTGGGAGAATGCTGCGATGTTGAAGGGGATGGGTTGTCGTTAAGCCCTTTGGGCCATTTGAATGGGCCATCTCTCTAGGTTGGGACTGTGAACCGTCAACACGTAAAGGAATTGTGCCCTCAACATGACCGGTACGATCATACCAGCACTAATGCACCGGATCCCATCAGAACTCCAAAGTTAAGCATGCTTTGGCAATAGTAGTACTAGGATGGGTGACCCCGTGGGAAGCCCTCGTGTTGCACCCCCACTTTTGAATTTTTTTTGCCGCGGTTAGGGTTGCCAAGATACTTTATCCACCACATTTCTATTACCGAACCCCACGGCACCTTGGGCAAGGCAACTTCGCTTCACGTAGAGGCTGGGCCCGAAAACTGAGGGCTTAGGGCTTGTGACCAGGTCTCCGTCGCTCCAGTGCCCATAACTTTTGATCCATAAGGAGTTACGAGGCGCAGAGCATACCGTTGGAAAGCTCTCCAAGAGCTGTGCAACAAGGGCAGCAAGCCTGCTCTGCTGCGTGCATTTTTGGTGCCCAAAATTGAACATTTTTATCAGCTTCGGGTCACTTTTCTTCTTTTGCTCTGTTTTCCTACGTCGTGAGCTGTTAAAAGGACGACAACTTAACTCGCGGGACATTAGAGGGCCCTACAACGCGTCGATATCATGTCTTGGGAGAATGCTACTTTGTTGAAGGGGATGGGTTGTCGTTAAGACCTTTGGGCCATCTCTTGGGGCTGGGACTGTGAACCGTCAACACATAAAGGATTTGTGCCCACTACGTGATGGGTGCGATCATACCAGCACTAATGCACCGGATCCCATCAGAACTCCGAAGTTAAGCGTGTTTGGGCGAGAGTAGTACTAGGATGGGTGACCCCCTGGGAAGTCCTCGTGTTGCACCCCGCCTTTTCAATTTTTTTTGCCCCAGTTATGGTTTCCAAGATACTTTATCCACCACATTTCTATTACCAAATCCCACGGTACCTTGGACAAGACAACTTTGCTTCACGTAGAGGCTAGACCCGTAAACCGAGGGCGTGGGGCTTGTGACCAGGACTCCGTCGCTCCGGTGCCCATAACTTTTAATCCGTAAGGCGTTACGTGATACACAACATACCGTTGGAAAGCTCTTTGAGAGCTCTACGATAGGGGTAGCAAGCCTGCACAGCTGCGCCCATTTTTGGAGACAAAAATAGAACGTTTTCATCAGTTTCGGGCCACTTTTTTTCTTCTACTCTATTTTTTCCTCCCGGATCGTACGTCGTGAGTTGTTAGAAGGACGACAACCTAACTCGCGGGATATCACAGGGCCCTACAACGTGTCGATATAACGTCTTGCGAGGATGCTGCGTTGTTGAAGCAGATGGGTTGTCGTTAAGCACATTTGGCCTTTTGAATGGGCCATCTCTCTGGGCTGGGACTGTGAACCGTCAACACATAAAGGAATTGTGCCCTCAACATGACGGGTGCGATCATACCTGCACTAACGCACCGGATCCCATCAGAAGTTCGAAGTTAAGCGTGCTTGGGCGAGAGTAGTACTAGGATGGGTGACCCTATGGGAAGTCCTCATGTTGTACCCCCCTTTTCAATTTTTTTTTGCCCTGGTTAGGGTTGCCAAGATATTTTATCCACCACATTTCTATTACCGAATCCCACGGCACCTTGGGCAAGAAAACTTCACTTCACGTAGAGGCTTGGCCCGCAAACCGAGGGCGTAAGGCTTGTGACTAGGTCTCCGTCGCCCCGATGCCTATAACTTTTGATCCGTAAGGATTTACGTGGCGCACAACATACCGTTGGAAAGCTCTTAAAGAGCTCTACGATAGGGGCAGCAAGCCTGCTAGGCTTCGCCCATTTTTGGAGCCCAAAATCGAACGTTTTCAGTAGTTTTGAGCCACTTTTCTTCTTTTGCCCAGTTTTTTCGTCCTGGATCGTACGTCGTGAGCTATTAAAAGGACGACAACCTTACTAGCAAGACATTAGGGGGCCCTACAATGCGTCGACATCATGTCTTGCGAGGATGCTGCATTGTTGAAGTAGATGGGTTGTCGTTAAGCCCATTGGGCCTTTTGAATGGGCCATCTCTCTAGGCTAGGACTGTGAACCGTCAACACATAATGGATTTGTGCCCTCAATATGACGGGTGCGATCATACCAGCACTAATGCACCGGATCCCATCAGAACTCCGAAGTTAGGCGTGCTTGGGCTGGAGTAGTACTAGGATGGGTGACCCCCTGGGAAGTCCTCGTGTTGCACCCCCCTTTTAAATTTTTTTTGCCCCGGTTAAGGTTGTCAAGATACTTTATCCACTACATTTCTATTACTGAATGCCACGGCTCCTTGGGAAGACAACTTCGCTTCACGTAGAGGTTGGGCCCGCATACCGTCGATACGGTGCCCATAACTATTGATCCGTAATTAGTTACGTGGCTCACAGCATACCGTTGGAAAGCTCTCCGAGTGCTCTAGGATGGGGGCAGCAAGCCTACTTAGCTATACCCTTTTTGGAGCGCAAAATCAAACGTTTTCATCAGTTTCAGGCCACTTTTCTACTTTTGCTCTCTTTTTCCATCCCGGATCGTACGTCGTGAGCTGTTATAAGGACGACAACCTAACTCGCAGGACATTAGAGGGCCCAACAACGCGTCGATATCACATCTTCCGAGGATACTGCGTTGTTGAATTGGATAGGTTGTCGTTAAGCCCGTTGGTCTTTTGAATGGGCCATCTTTCTAGGCTGGGACGGTGAACTGTCAACACATAAAGGATTTGTGCCCACAACATGATAGGTGCGATCATACCAGCACAAATGAATCGAATCCCATCAGAACTCCGAAGTTAAGCGTGCTTGTGCGAGGTTAGTACTAGGATGGGTGACCCCGTAGGAAGTCCTCGTGTTGTACGCCCCTTTTCAATTTTTTTGCCCCGGTTAGGTTTGCCAAGATACTTTATCTACCACATTTCTATTACCAAATCCCACGGCACCTTGGGCAAGACAACTTCGCTTCACGTTGAGGCGGGGCCCGCAAACCAAGGGCGTAGGGCTTGTGACCCAGTCTCCTTAGCTCCAGTGCCTATAAATTTTGATCTGTATGGAGTTACTCGACGCATAGTATACCGTTGGAAAGCTCTCCAAGAGCTCTACGACGGGGGAAGTAAGCCTGCTTGGCTGCACCCATTTTTGGAGCCCAAAATTGAACGTTTTCATCAGTTTCGGGCCACTTTTTGTCTTTTCCTCTATTTTTCCATCCCAGATCATACGTCGTGAGCTGTTAAAAGGACAACAACCTAACTCACAGGGCATTAGAGGGCCCAATAATGCGTCGATATCACGTATTACAAGGATGCTACGTTGTAGAAGTGGATGGGTTGTCGTTAAGCACATTGGGCCTTTTGAATGGGCCATCTCTATGGGCTGGGACTGTGAACCGTCAACGCATAAAGGAATTGTGCCCTCAACATGACGGGTGCTATCATACCAGCGCTAATGCACCGGATCCCATAAGAACTCCGAAGTTAAGCGTGCTTGGGCGAGAGTAGTACTAGGATGGGTGACCTCCTGGGAAGTCCTCGTGTTGCACCCCCATTTTCAATTTTTTTTACCCCGGTTAGGGTTGCCAAGATACTTTATCCACCACATTTCTATTACCTAATCCCACGGCACCTTGGGCAAGACAACTTTATTTCACGTAGAGGCTGGGTCCGCAAACCGAGGGCATAGGGCTTGTGACCCGGTCTCCGTCGCTCCGGTGCAGATAACTTTTGATCTGTAAGGAGTTATGCGACGTATAGCATACCGTTGGAAAGCTCTCCAAGAGCTCTACGACGGAGAAAGGAAGCCTGCTCGGCTGCGCCCGTTTTTGGATCCTAAAATCGAACATTTTCATCCGTTTCGTGCCTCTTTTCTTTTTTGCCCTGTTTTTCTGTTTCGGATCGTACGTCGTTAGCTGTCAAAAGGACGATAACCTAACTCGCAGCACCTTAGAGGGCCCTACAATGCGTCGATATCACGTCTTGCGAGGATGCTGCGTTGTTGATGCAGAAGGGTTGTCGTTAAGCCTATTGGGCCTTTTAAATGGGCCATCTCTTTAGGCTGGGACTGTGAACCGTCAACACATAAAGGATTTGTGCCCTCAACAAGACGGGAGCGATCATACCAGCACTAATGCAACGGATCCCATCAGAACTCCGAAGTTAAGCGTGGTTAGGTGAGAGTCGTACAAGGATGGGTGACCCCTTGGGAAGTCCTCGTGTTATACCTCCCTTTTCAATTTTTTTTACCTCGGTTAGGGTTGCCAAGATACTTTATCCACCATATTTCTATTACCGAATCCCACGGCACCTTGGGTAAGACAATTTTGCTTCACGTAGAGGCTGGGCCCGTAAACCGAGGGCATGGGGCTTGTAACTAGGTCTCTGTCGCTCCGGTGCCCATAAATTTTGATCCGTAACGAGTTATGCAACCCACAACATACCATTGGAAAGCTCTCCGAGAGCTCTATGATTGGGGCATCAAGCCTCCTCGGCTGTGCCTTTTTTGGAGCCCAAAATCAAACATTTTCATTAGTTTCGGGCTACTTTTCTTCTTTTGCTCAGCTTTTTCGTCCCGGATCGTACGTCGTGAGCTGTTAAAAGGACGACAACCTAACTAGCGGGATATTAGAGGGCCCAACAACGCGTCGATATCATGTCTTGCGAGGATGCTGCGTTGTTGAAGTGGATGGGTTGTCGTTAAGCCCTTTGGGTCTTTTGAATGGGCCATCTCTCTGGGCTTGGACTTTGAACCACCAATATATATAGGATTTGTGCCCACAACACGACGGGTGTGATCATACCAGCACAAATGCACCAGATCCCATCAGAACTCTGAAGTTAAGCGTGCTTGAGCGAGAGTAGTACTAGGATAGGTGACCCCGTGGGAAGTGTTTCAATTTTTTTTTCCCCGGTTAGGGTTGTCAAGATACTTTATCCACCATATTTCTATTACCGAATCCCACGGCACCTTGGGCAAGACAACTTTGCTTCACGTAGAGGCTGGGCCCACAAACAGAGGGCGTAGGGCTTGTGACAAGGTCTTCGTCGCTCCGGTGTCCATAACTTTTGATCCGTAAGGAGTTACGTGGTGCACAACATACCGTTGGAAAGCTCTCCAAGAGCTCTACGACGAGGGCAGTAAGCCTGCTTGGTGGCGCCCATTTTGGGAGCCCAAAATAGAACGATTTCATTAGTTTCGGACCACTTTTCTTCTTTTGCTCTGTTTTTTCATCCCGGATCGTACGTCATGAGCCGTTAAAAGGATGACAACCAAACTCGCGGGACATTAGAGGGCCATACAATGCGTCGATATCACGTCTTGCGAGAATGCTGCGTTGTTGAAGCGGATGAGTTGTCGTTAAGCCCATTGGGCCTTTTGAATGGGCCATCTCTCTGGGCTGTGACTCTGAACCGTCAACACATAAAGGAATTGTGCCCTCAACATGACGGGTGCGATCATAGTAGCACTATTGCACCGAATCCCATCAGAACTCTAAAGTTAAGCGTGCTTGGGCGAGAGTAGTACTAGGATGGGTGACCCATGGGAAGTCCTCGTTTTGTACCTCCCCTTTTTAATTTTTTTTTGCCCAGTTAGGGTTGCCAAGATATTTTATCCGACATATTTCTATTGCCGAATCCCGCGGCCCCTTGGGCAATAAAACTTTGCTTCACGTAGAGGCTGGGCCCGCAATCCGAGGGCGTAGGGCTTGTGACCAGGTCTCCGTCACTCCAGTGTCCATAACTTTGAATCCGTAAGGAGCTACGCGACCCACAGCATAACGCTAGAAAGCTCTCCGAGAGCTCTACGATGGGGGCAACAATCCTGCTCAGCGGCGCTTGTTTTCGGAGTCCAAAATCGAACATTTTCATCAGTTTTGGGCTAATTTTCTTCTTTTGCTCTGTTTTTCTGTCCCGGATCGTACGCCGTGAGCTGTTAAAAGGATGACAACCTAACTCGCAGAATATTACAGGGCCCTACCACGCGTCGATATCTCGTCTTACGAGGATTCTGCGTTGTTGAAGCAAATGGGTTGTCGTTAAGCCCATTGGGCCTTTTGAATGGGCCATCTCTCTGGGCTGGGACTATGGACCGTCAACACATAAAGGATTTGTGCCCACAATAGGACGGGTGTGATCATACCAGTACTAATGGATCGGATCCCATCAGAACTCTGAAGTTAAGCGTGCTTGGGCGAGAGTAATACTAGGATGGGTGACCCCCTGGGAAGTCCTCGTGTTGCACTCCCTCTTTTCAAATTCTTTTGCCCGAGTTAGGGTTGCCAAGATACTTTATCCACCACATTTCTATTACCGAATCCCACGGCACCATGAGCAAGACAACTTCGCTTCACGAAGAGGTTGAGCCCGCAAAACCGAGGGTGTGGGGCTCGTGACCAGGTCTTTGTCGCTCTGGTGCCTATACCTTTTAATCTGTAAGGAGTTATGCGACACAGCATTCTGTTGGAAAGCTCTCTGACACCCTACAACGCACGCAGCAAGCCTGCTCGGCAGCGCCTGTTTTCGGAGCCCAAAATTGAATGTTTTCATCAGTGTTGGGCCAATTTTCTTCTTTTCCTCTGTTCTTTCGTCTCGAATCGTACGTCGTGAACTGTTAAAAGGATGACAACCAAACTCGTGGGATATTATAGGGCCCTGCCAAGCATCGCTATCACGTCTTACTAGGATGCTGCGTTGTTGAAGTGGATGGGTTGTCGTTAGGCCCATTGGGCCTTTTGAATGGGCCATCTCTCTGGGCTGTGACTGTGAAAGGTCAACAGATAAAGGATTTGTGCCCACAACATGACGGGTGCGATCATACCAGTACTACTGCACCGGATCCCATCAGAACTCCGAAGTTAAGCGTGTTTGGGCGAGAGTAGCACTAAGATGGGTGACCCCCTGGGAAGTCCTCGTGTTGCACCCCCATTTTCAAATTTTTTTTCACCGGTTAGGCTTGCCAAGATGCTTTATCCACCACATTCATATTACTAAATCGCACTGAATGTTGGGCAAGACAACTTTGCTTCATGTAGAGGCTGGGCCCGCAAACCGAGGGCGTGGGGCTTGTGACCAAGTCTCCATCGCTTCGGTGCCCATAACATTTGATCCGTAAGGAGTTATGCAGCGCACAGCATACCGTTGGAAAGCACTCCAAATGCTCTACAAGGGGGCCTGCAAGCTTGCTCGGATGCGACCATTTGTTGAGCCCAAATTCATATGGTTTCATCAGTTTCAGGCCACTTTTCTTCTTTTGATCTGTTTTTCCATCCCGGATCGTACGTCGTGAGCCACGAAAAGGATGACAACCAAAATCGCGGGACATTAGTGGGCCCTACAACGCGTCGATATCACATCTTGTGACGATGCTGCGTTGTTGAAGCGGATGCGTTATCGTTAAGCCTATTGGGCCTTTTGAATGGGCCATCTCTTTGGGCTGGGACGGTGAACTATCAACACATAAAGGAATTTTGCCCTTAACATGACAGGTGAGATCATACTGGCACTAATGCACCGGATCCCGTCAGAACTCCGGAGTTAAGTGTGGGGAGGCGAGAGTAGTACTAGGATGGGGGACCCCTTGGGAAGTTCTCGTGTTGCAGCCCCCATTTTCAATTTTTTTTTGCCACGGTTAGCGTTGCCTTGATCCTTTACCCACCACCTTTCTATTACCGAATCCTACGGCACCTTAGGCAAGACAACTTCACTTCACGTAGAGGTTGGGCTTGCAAACCGAAGGCGTGGGGTTTGCGACCAAGTGTCCGTCGCTCCGGTGCCCATAACTTTTGATCCGCAAGGAGTTACGCAGCGCAAAGCATACCGTTGGAAAGCTCTCCGAGAGCTCTACGACGGATGTAGCAAGTCTGCTCGCCTGCGCCTATTTTTTGTAGACAAAAATCGAACGTTTTCATTTGTTTCTGGCCACTTTTCTACTTTTGCTCTGCTTTTTCATCCAGAATCGTACTTCGTGAGCTGTTAAAAGGACGACAACCAAACTCGCGGGACATTAGGTGGCACTACAACGCATCGATATCATGTCCTGCGAGGATGGTGCGATGTTGAAGCGGATGGGTTGTCGTTAAGCCGAATGGGCCTTTGGAATTGGCCATATGTTTGGACTGCGACTATGAACCATCAACACATATAGGATTTGCGCCCACAACATGACATGTGCAATCATACCATCACTAATGCACTGGATCTCATCAGAATTCTGAAGTTAAGCGTGCTTGGGCGAGAGTAGTACTAGGATGGTTGACCCCTTGCGAAGTCCTCGTGTTGTACCCCACTTTTCAAAATTTTTTTGCCTCAATTACGGTTGCAGAGATACTTTATCCACCATATTTCTATTACCGAATCCCACGTCACCTTGGGCAAGACAACTTCGCTTCACGTAGAGGCTGGGCCCGCAAACCGAGGGCATGGGGCTTGTGACTAGGTCTCCGCCGCTCCGGTGCCCATAACTTTTAATTCGTAAGGAGTTACGCGACGCACAGCATGCCATTGGAAAGCTCTCCGAGAGCTCTACGACAAGGCCAGGAAGCCTGCTCAGCTGCGCCTATTTTTGGAATCCAAAATCAAACGTTTTTATCAGTTTCGGGCGACTTTTCTATTTTTTGCTCTGTTTTTTCATCCCGGATCGCATGTCGTGAGGTGTTAAAAGGACGACAACCTAACTCGCAGGATATTACAGGGCCTTACAACGCGTCGATATCATGTGTTACGATGATACTGCATTGTTGAAGTGGATGGGTTGTTGTTATGCCCATTGGGCCTTTTGAATTGGCCATCTCTCTGGGCTGGGACTGTGAACCGTCAACACATAAAAGATTTATGCCCTCAACAAGACGGGTACGATCATACTAGCACCAATAAACCGGATCCCATTAGAACTCCGAAGTTAAGCATGCTTGGGCGAGAGTAGTACTAGGATGGGTGACCCCCTGAGAAGTCCTTGTGTTGCACCCCCCTTTTCAATTTTTTTTGCCCCGGTTAGGGTTGCCAAGATTCTTGATCCACCACATTTCTATAACAAATCTCACGGCACCATGGGCAAGACAACTTCGCTTGACGTAGAGGCTGGGCCCGCAAACCGAGGGCGTAGGGCTTGTGACCAGGTCTCCGTCGCTCCGGTGCCCATAACTTTTTATCCGTAAGGAGTTACGCGGCGCACAGCATACAGTTGGAAAGCTCTCCACGAGCTCTACGAGGGGGCAGCAAGCCCGTTCAGCTGCGCCTATTTTTGGAGCCCAAAATCGAACGTTTTCATCAGTTTCGGGCCACTTTTCTTCTTTTGCTCTGTTTTTCCATTTCGGATCGTTCGTTGTGAGCTGTTAAAAGGATGACAACCAAACTCGCAGGACATTAGAAGGCCCTACAATGCGTTGATATCATGTCTTGTGAAGATGCTACGTTGTTGAAGACGATGGGTTGTTGTTAAGCCTATTGGGCCTTCAGAATGGGCCATCTTTCTAGGCGGGGACTATGAACCGTCAACACATAAAGGATTTGTGCCCTCAACATGACGGGTGCGATAATACCAGCCCCAATGCACCGGATCCCATCAGAACTCCGAAGTTAAGCGTGCTTGGGCAAGAGTAGTACGAGGATGGGTGACCACCTGGGAAGTCCTTGTCTTGCACCCCCCATTTTCAATTTTTTTGCCCCGGTTAGTGTTGCCAAGATTCTTTAACCACCACATTTGTATTACCGAATCCCACGGCACCTTGGGCAAGAAAACTTCACTTCATGTTGAAGTTGGGCCTGCAAACCGAGGGCGTAGGGCTTATGACCAGGTCTCCGTCGCTCTGGTGCCTATAACTTTTGATCCGTAAGGAGTTACGCAGCGCACAACATACCGTTGGAAAGCTTTCCAAGAGCTATATGAGGGGGCAGCAAGCCTGCTCGGCTGCGGCCATTTTTGGAGCACAAAATTGAACATTTTTATCAGTTTCGGGCCACTTTTCTATTTTTTCTCTGTTTTTCCATCCCGAATCGTACGTTGTTTGTTGTTAAAAGGACGACAACCTAACTCGCGGGACATTAGAGGGCCCTACAACGCGTCGATATTACATCTTGTGAGGATGCTGCGTTGTTGAAGCGGATGGGTTGTCGTTAAGCCCAGTGGGCCTTTTGAATGGGCCATCTCTCTGGGCTGGGATTGTGAACCATCAACAAATAAAGGATTTGTGCCCTCAACATGATGGGTGCGATCATACCAGCACTAATGCACCGGATCCCATCAGAACTCCGACATTAAGCGTGCTTGGGCGAGAGTAGTACTAGGATGGGTGACCCCTTGGGAAGTCCGCGTGATGCACCCCCCATTTTCAATTTTTTCTGCCCCAGTTAGGGTTGCCAAGATACTCTATCCGCCACATTTCTATTACCGAATCCCACGCCACCTTGGGCAAGACAACTTCGCTTCACGTAGAGGCTGGGCCTGCAATCCAAGGGCGCAGGGCTTGTGACCAAGTCTCTGTCACTCCGTTGCCCATAACTTTTAATCCGTAAGGAGCTACACGACGCACAGCATACCGTTGGAAAGCTCTCCGAGAGCTCTACGATTGGGGCAGCAAGCCTGCTCAGCTGCGCCTATTTTTGGAGCCCAAAATCGAACGTTTTCATTAGTTTCGGGCCACTTTTCTTCATTTGCTTTATTTTTTCGTGCCGGATCGTATGCCGTGAGCAATTAAAAGGACGACAACCTAACTTAAGGGATATTACAGGGCCTTACCACGCATCGATATCACGTCTTATGAGGATTCTGCCTTGTTGAAGCAGATGGGTTGTCGTTAAGCCCATTGGGCCTTTTGAATGGGCCATCTATCTTGGCTAGGACTGTGAACCGTTAACACATAAAGGATTTGTGCCCACAGCAGGACGGGTGCGATCATACCAACAATAATGCACTGGATCCCTTCAGAACTCCAAAGTTAAGCGTGCTTGGGCGAGAGTAGTACTAGGATGGGTGACCCCCTAGGAAGTCCTCGTGTTGCACCCCCTCTTTTCAAATTCTTTTGCCCCTGTTAGGGTTGCCAAAATACTTTATCCACCACATTTCTATTACCGAATCCCATGGCACCTTGGGCAAGACAACTTCGCTTCTCGAAGAGGCTGAGCCCGCCAACCGAGGGCGTGTGGCTCGTGACTAGGTCTCCGTCGTGCTGGTGCCCATAACTTTTAATCCGTAAGGATTTATGCGACACAGCATACCGTTGAAACCTCTTCGAGAGCTCTACAACACGGGCAGCAAGCATGCTTGGCTGTGATTGTTTTCAGAGCCCAAAATCAAACGTTTTCATCAGTTTCGAGCCATTTTTCTTCTTTTGCTCTATTTTTTCGTCATGGATCGCACGTCGTGAGCTGTTAAAAGGACGACAACCTAACTCGCGGGATATTAAAAGGCCCTACAACCCATCGATATCACGTCTTACGAGGATGATGCGTTGTTGAAGCAGATGGTTTGTCGTTAAGCACATTGGGCATTTTCAATGGGCCATCTCTCTGGGCTGGGACTGTGAACCATCAACACATAAAGGATTTGTGCCCACAACATGACGGGTGCGATCATACCAACACTAATGCACCGGATCCTATCAGAACTCTGAAGGTAAGCGTGTTTGGGCGTGAGTAGTACTAGGTTGGGTGACCCCCTGGGAAATTCTCATGTTGCATCGCCTTTTTCAATTTTTTTTGCCTCGGTTAGGGTTGCCAAGATGTTTTATCCACCATATTTCTATTGCTGAATCCCACGGCACCTTGGCCAAGACAACTTCGCTTCACGTAGAGGCTGGGTCTGCAAACCAAGGGCGTGGTGCTCGTGACCAGGTCTCCGTCGCTCCGGTGCCCATAACATTTGATCCGTAAGGAGTTACGCGGCTCACAGCATGCCGTTGGAAAGCTCTCCGCATGGTCTACAATGGGTGCTGCAAGCCTGCTTTGCTGCGCCCATTTGTGGAGCCCAAAATCGAACGTTTTCTTCAGTTTTGGGCCACTTTTCTTCTTATTCTCTGTTTTTCCTTCACGGATCGTACGTCGTATGCTGTTAAAAGGACAACAACCTAACTCGCGGGACATTAGAGGGCCCTATAACGCGTCGATATCACGTCTTGTGAAGATGCTGCATTGCTGAAACGGATGGGTTATCATTATGCCTATTGGGCCTTTTGAATGGGCCATCTCTTTGGGCTGGGACTGTGAACCGTCAACACATAAAGGAATTGTGCCCTCAACATGATGGGTGCGATCATACTAGCACTAATGCACCGGATTCCATCAGAACTCCGAAGTGAAGCGTGCTTAGGCAAGAGTAGTACTAGGATGGGTGACCCCCTGGGAAGTCCTCGTGTTGCATCCCCATTTTCAACTTTTTTTCCCCGGTTAGGGTTGCCAAGATACTTTATCCATCACATTTCTATTACCGAATCTCACGGCACCATGGGCAAGACAACTTCGCTTCACGCGGAGGCTGGGCCTGCAAACCGAGGGCGTAGGGCATGTGACCAGGTCTCTGTCACTCCGGTGCCCATAACTTTTGATCAGTAAGGAGTTAAGTGGCTCAAAGCATACTGTTGGAGAGCTCTCCGAGAGCTCTACGATGAGGGAAGCAGAGATGCTCAGCTGCGGCCATTTTGGAGCCCAAAATAGAACATTTTCATTAGTTTCAAGCCACTTTTCTACTATTCCTATGTTTTTCCGTTTCGAATCGTTCGTCGTGAGCTGTTAAGAGTGCAACAACCTAACTCACGGGAAACGCGTTGATATCACGTCTTGCAAGGATGTTGCGTTGTTGAAGCGGATAGGTTGTCGTTAAGCCCGTTGGGCCTTTTGAATGGGCCATCTATCTGGGCTGGGACTGTAAACCGTCAACACATAAGGGATTTGTGCCCACAACATAAAGGGTGTGATCATACCAGCATTAATGCACCGGATCCCATCAGAACTACGAAGTTAAGCTTGCTTAGGCGAGAGTAGTACTAGAATGGGTAACCCCCTGGGAAGTCCTCGTGTTGCACACCCATTTTCAATTTTTTTTGCCCCGGTTCAGGTTGCCAAGATACTTTATCCACCACATTTCTATTACCGAATCCCACGGCACCTTGGGCAAGATAACTTCGCTTCACGTAAAGGCTGGGCCTGCAAACCGAGGGCGTAGGGATTGTGACCAGGTCTCCGTCGCTCCAATGCCAATAACTTTTGATCTGTAAGGAGTTACGCGGCACACAACATACCGTTGGAAAGATCTCCGTGTGGTCTACAAGGGGTGCTACAAGCCTGCTCTGCTGCGCCCATTTGTGGAGCCCAAAATCAAACATTTTCTTCAGTTTTGGGCCACTTTTCTTCTTTTTCTCTGTTTTTCCTTCACGGATCGTACGTCGTAAGCTGTTAAAAGGACAACAACCTAACTCGCGGGACATTAGAGGGCCCTATAACGGGTCGATATCACATCTTGTAAAGATGCTGCGTTGCTGAAACGGATGGGTTATCGTTATGTCTATTGGGCCTTTTGAATGGGACATCTCTCTGGGCTGGGACTGTGAACCGTCAACACAAAAAGGAATTGTGCCCTCAACATGACGGGTGCGATCATACCAGCACTAATGCACCGGATTCCATCAGAACTCTGAAGTTAAGCGTGCTTAGGTAAGAGTAGTACTAGGATGGGTAACCCCCTGGGAAGTCCTCGTATTGCATCCCCCTTTTCAACTTTTTTTCCCCGATTAGGGTTGCCAAGATACTTTATCCACCACATTTCTATTACCGAATCCCACGGCACCTTGGGCAAGGCAACTTCGCTTCTCGTAGAGGCTGGGCCTGCAAACCGAGGGCGTATGGCTTGTTGCCAGGTCTCTGTCACTCCGGTGCCCATAATTTTTGATCCGTAAGGAGTTATGCAGCTCAAAGAATACTGTTTGAGAGCTCTCCGAGAGCTCTACAATGAGGGCAGCAGACATGCTCGGCTGCGGCCATTTTGGAGCCCAAAATACAACATTTTCATCAGTTTCAAGCCACTTTTCTACTATTTCTATGTTTTTCCGCCCCTAATTGTTCGTCGTGAGCTGTTAAGAGTTCGATAACCTAACTCGCGGGAAACGCGTCGATATCACGTCTTGCAAGGATGTTGCGTTGTTGAAGTGGATAGGTTGTCGTTAAGCCCGTTGGGCCTTTTGAATGGGCCATCTATTTGGGCTGGGACTGTAAACCGTCAACACATAAAGGATTTGTGCCCACATCATAAAGGCTGCGATCATACCAGCACTAATGCACCGGATCCCATCCGAACTCCGAAGTTAAGCGTGCTTGGGCGAGAGTAGTACTAGGATGGGTGACCCCCTGGGAAGTTCTCGTGTTGCACACCCCTTTTCATTTTTTTTGCCCCAATTAGGGTTGCCAAGATTCTTTATCCACCACATTTCTATTACCGAATCCCACGGCACCTTGGGCAAGACAACTTCGCTTCACGTAGAGGCTGGGTCTGCAAAGCGAGGGCGTGGGGCTTGTGAATAGGTCTCCGTCGCTCTGGTGCAGATACCATTTGATCCGTAAGGAGTTACGCGGCACACAGCATACTGTTGGAAAGCTCTCCGCGTGGTCTACAAGGGGTGCTGCAAGCCTGCTCTGCTGCGCCCATTTGTGGAGCCCAAAATCGAACATTTTCTTCAGTTTTGGGCCACTTTTCTTCTTTTTCTCTATTTTTCCTTCACGGATCGTACGTCGTAAGCTGTTAAAAGGACAACAACCTAACTCGCGGGACATTAGAGGGCCCTATAACGCGTCGATATCACGTCTTGTGAAGATGCTGCGTTGGTGAAACAGATGGGTTATCGTTATGCCTATTGGGCCTTTTGAATGGGCCATCTCTCTAGGCTAGGACTGTGAACCGTCAACAAATAAGGGATTTGTGCCCTCAACATGACGGGTGTGATCATACTAGCACTAATGCACCGGATTCCATTAGAACTCGAAAGTTAAGCGTGCTTAGGCAAGAGTAGTACTAGGATGGGTGACCCCTTGGGAATTCCTCGTGTTGCATCCCCATTTTCAATTTTTTTTGCCACGGTTAGGGTTGCCAAGATAATTTATCCACCACATTTCTATTACCGAATCCCACGGCACCTTGGTCACGACAACTTCGCTTCACGTAGAGGCTGGGCCTGGAAACCGAGGGAGTAGGGCTTGTGACCAGGTCTCCGTCGCTCCGGTGCCCATAACTTTTGATCCGTAAGAAGTTATGTGGCTCAAAGCATACTGTTGAAGAGCTCTCCGAGAGCTATACGATGAAGGCAGCAGACATGCTCGGCTGCGGCCATTTTGGAGCCCAAAATAGAACATTTTCATCAGTTTCAAGCCACTTTTCTACTATTGCTATGTTTTTCTGTCCCGCATCGTTCGTCGTGAGCTATTAAGAGTGCGACAACCTAACTCGCGGGAAACGCATCGATATCACATCTTGCAAGGATGTTACGTTGTTGAAGCGGATAGGTTGTCGTTAAGCCCGTTGGGCCTTTTGAATGGGTCATCTCTCTGGGTTGGGACTGTGAACCGTCAACACATAAAGGATTTGTGCCACAACATGACGGGTGTGATCATACCAGCACTAATGCACCGGATCCCATCAGAACTCCGAAGTTAAGCGTGCTTGGGTGAGAGTAGTACTAGGATGGGTGACCCCCTAGGAAGTCCTCGTGTTGCACCCCCCTTTTCAATTTTTTTTGCCCCGGTTAGGGTTGCCAAGATTCTTTATCCACCACATTTCTATTACCGAATCCCATGGCATCTTGGGCAAGACAACTTCGCTTCACGTAGAGGCTGGGCCTACAAACCAAAGGCGTAGGGCTTGTGACCAGGTCTCCGTCGCTCTGGTGCATATAACTTTTGATCTGTAAGGAGTTACACGGCGCAAAGCATACTGTTGGAAAGCACTCCGAGAGCTCTACGACGAGGGCAGTAATCCTGCTCGACTGCGGCCATTTTTGGAGCACAAAATTGAACGTTTTCATCCGTTTCGGGCCACTTTTCTACTTTTGCTATGCTTTTTCGTCCCGAATCGTACTTCGTGAGCTGTTAAAAGGATGACAACCTAACTCGCGGGGCATTAGGGGGCCCTACAATGCGTCGATATCACGTCTTGCGAGGATGCTACCTTGTTGAAGTGGATGGGTTGTCGTTTAGCCCATTGGGCCTTTTGAATGGGCCATCTGTCTGGGCTGGGACTATGAACCGTCAACACATAAAGGATTTGTGCCCACAACATGATGGGTGCGATCATACCAGCACTAATGCACTAGATCCCATCAGAACTCTGAAATTAAGCGTGCTTGGACGAGAGTAGTACTAGGATGGGTGACCCCTTGGGAAGTCGTCTTGTTGCACCCCACTTTTCAATTTTTTTTGCCCCGGTTAGGGTTGCCAAGATTCTTTATCCACCACATTTCTATTACCGAATCCCACGGCACCTTGGGCCAGACAATTTTGCTTCACGTAGAGGCTGGGCCTGCAAACCGAGGGCGTAGGGCTTGTGGCAAGGTCTCCGTTGCTCTGGTGCACATATATTTTGATCCGTATTAAGTTACGCGGCGCACAGCATACCTTTGGAAAGCTCTCCGAGAGCTCTACGACGAGGGCAGCGATCCTGCTCGGCAGCGGCCCTTTTTAGAGCACAAAATCGAACGTTTTCATCAGTTTTGGGCAACTTTTCTACCTTTGCTATGTTTTTCCATCCCGAATTGTGCGTCGTGAGCTGTTAAAAGGACGACAACCAAACTCGGGGGACATTAGGGGGCCCTACAACGCATCGATATCACGTCCTGCGAGGATGATGCGTTGTTGAAGTGAATAGGTTATCGTTAAGCCCATTGGGCCATTTGAATGGGCCATCTGTCTGGGTTGGGATTGTGAACCATCAACACAAAAAGGATTTGTGCCCGCAACAAGACGGGTTGCAATCATACCAACATTAATGCACCGGATCCCATCAGAACTCCGAAGTTAAGCGTGCTTGGGCGAGAGTAGTACTAGGATGGTTGACCCCCTGGGAAGTCCTCGTCTTGTACCCCCACTTTTAAATTTTTTTTTCCCCAGTTAGGGTTGCCAAGATTCTTTATCCACCACATTTCTATTACCGAATCCCACAGCACCATAGGCAAGACAACTCCGTTTCACGTATAGGCTAGGCTTGCAAACCGAGGGCGTAGGGCTTATGACTAGGTCTTCGTCGCTCCGGTGCCCATAACTTTTGATCCGTAAGGAGTTATGCAGCGCACAACATACCGTTGGAAAGCTCTCTGAGAGCTCTAAGACGAGGGCAGCAAGCTTGCTTGCCTGCGGCCATTTTTGGAGTCCAAAATCGAACGTTTTCATTAGTTTCGGGCCACTTTTCTACTTTTGCTCTGTTTTTCCATCGCGAATAGTACGACGTGAGCTGTTAAAAGGACAACAACCTAACTCGCGGGACATTAGAGGGCCCTACAACACGTCGATATCACGTCTTGCGAGGATGCCACATTGTTGAAGCGGATGGGTTGTCGTTAAGCCCATTGGGCCTTTTGAATGGGCCATCTCTCTGGGCTGGGACTGTGAACCGTCAACACATAAAGGATTTGTGGCCACAACATGACAGGTGCGATCATACTAGCGCTAATGCACCAGACCCCATCAGAACTTTGAAGTTAAGCGTGCTTGGGCGAGAGTAGTAGGATGGGTGACCCCATGAGAAGTCCTCGTGTTGCACCCCCTCATTTTCAGTTTTTTTTTTCCCCCGTTAGGGTTGCCAAGATACTTTATCCACCACATTTCTATTACCGAATTCCATGGCACAATGGGCAAGACTACTTTACTTCACGTAGAGGCTGGGCTCGCAAACCGAGGGCGTGGGGCTTGTAACTGGGTCTCCTTCACTCCGATGCCCATAACTTTTAATCCGTAAGGAGTTATGCGACACACAGCATACCGTTGGAAAACTCTCCGAGTGTTCTACGACAAGGGTAGTAAGCCTACTCAATTGCTCCTGTTTTCGGAGCCCAAAATCAAATATTTTCATCAGTTTCGGGCCACTTTTCTTCTTTTGATCTGTTTTTTCATCCCGGATCGTACATCGTGAGCTGTTAAAAGACGACAACCTAACTCGCGGGATATTACAGGGCCCTACCACGCTTCGATATTGCGTCTTATGAGGATGCTATGTTGTTGAAGCAGATGGGTTGTCGATAATCCCATTGGGCCTTTTGAATGGGCCGCCTCTCTGGGTTGGGATTGTGAACTGTCAACACATAAAGGATTTGTGCCCACAACATGACGGGTGCGATCATTCTAGTATTAATGCACCGAATCCCATCAGAACTCCAGAGTTAAGCGTGCTTGGACGAGAGTAGTATTAGGATGGGTGACCCCTTGGGAAGTCCTCGTGTTGCACCCCCCTTGTCAATTTTTTTTGCCTCGGTTAGGGTTGCCAAGATACTTTATGCACCAAATTTCTATAACCAAATCCCATAGCACCTTGGTCAAGACAACTTCGCTTCACGTAGAGGCTGGGCCCGCAAACCAAGGGTGTAGTGCTTATGACCAGGTCTCCGTCACTCCGGTGCCCATTACATTTGATCCATAAAGAGTTATACGGCGCACAACATACAGTTGGAAAGCTCTCCGAGAGCTGTACGAGGGGGGCAGCAAGCCTAGTCGGCTGCGCCCATTTTGGTGTCCAAAATCGAACATTTTCATTAGTTTTGGGCTACTTTTTTTCTTTTGCTCTGTTTTTCCATCCTAGATCGTACGTTATGAGCTGTTAAAAGGACGACAACCTAACTAATGGGACATTAGAGGGCCTTACAATGCATCAATATCACGTCTTGCGAGGATGCTGTGTTGTTGAAGCGTATGGGTTGTCGTTAAGCCCATTGGGCCTTTTGAATGGGCATCTCTCTAGGTTGGGACTGTGAACTGTCAACACATAAAAGAATTGTACCCTCAACGTGACGGGTGTGATCATACTAGTACTAATGCACCGGATCCCATCAGAACTCCGAAGTTAAGCGTGCTTGGGCGAGAATAATACTAGGATGGACGACCCCCTGGGAAGTCGTCGTGTTGCACCCCGCTTATCAATTTTTATTGCCCCGATTAGGGTTGCCAAGATTCTTTATCCACCACATTTCTATTACCGAATCCCATGGCACCTTGGGTAAGACAACTTCGCTTCACGTAGAGGTTGGGCCTGCAAACCGAGGGCGTAAGGCTTGTGACCAGGTCTCCGTCGCTCCGGTGCCCAAACCTTTTGATCCGTAATGAGTTACGTGGCGCACAGCATACCGTTGGAAAGCTCTCCGAGAGCTCTACGACGAGGGTAGCAAGCTTGCTCAGCTCCGACCATTTTTTGGCCCAAAATCGAACGTTTTCATCAGTTTCGGACCACTTTTCTACTTTTGCTCTGTTTTTTCGTCCCGAGTCATACATCGTGAGCTGTTAAAAGGATGACAACCTAACTCGCGGGACATTAGAGGGCCTTACAACTCATCGATATCACGTCTTGCGAGGATGCTGCGTTGTTGAAGCAGATTGGTTGTCGTTAAGCCCATTGGGCCTTTTGAATAGCCCATCTCTCTGGGCTGGGACTGTGAACCGTTAATACATAAAGGATTTGTGCCCACAACATGACGGTGTGATCATACCAGCACCAATGCACCGAATCCCATCAGAACTCCGAAGTTAAGCATGCTTGGGCGAGAGTAGTACTAGGATGGGTGACCCCCTAGGAAGTCCTCGTGTTGCACCCCCCCCTTTTCAAATTTTTTTGTCCCGGTTAGGGTTGCCAAGATACTTTATCCACCACATTTCTATTACTGAATCCCACGGCACCTTGGGCAAGACAACTTCACTTCACGTAGAGGCTGGGCCCGCAAACCGTGGTCGTAGGGCTTGTGACCAGGTCTCCGTCGCTCCGGTGCCCATAACTTTTGATCCGTAAGGAGTTACGCGATGCACAGCATACCATTAGAAAGCTCTACGACGGAGGCTACAAGCCTACTCGGCTGCGCCCATTTTTGGACCCAAAAATCGAACGTTTTCATCACTTTTGGGCCAATTTTCTTCTTTTGCTCTATTTTGCTGTCCCGAATCGTACGTCATGAGCTGTTAAAAGGACGACAACCTAACTTGCGGAACATTAGAGGACCCTACAATGCGTAGATATCATGTCTTGTGAGGATGTTGCGTTGTTGAAGGGGATGGGTTATCGTTAAGCCCATTGGGCCTTTTGAATAGGCCATCTCTCTGGGGTGGGACTGTGAACCATCAACACATAAAGGAATTGTGCCCTCAACAATGCGGGTGTGATCATACCAGCACTAATGCACCGGATCCTATCAGAACTCCGAAGTTATGCGTGCATGGGCGAGAGTAGTACTAGGATGGGTGACCCCTTGGGAAGTCCTCGTGTTGCACCCCCCTTTTTAATTTTTTTTGCCCCTGTAAGGGTTGCCAAGATACTTTATCCACCACATTTCTATTACCGAATCCCACGGCACCTTGGGCTAGACGACTTCACTTCACGTAGAGGCTAGGCCTGCAAACTGAGGGCGTAGGGCTTGTGACCAGGTCTCCATCGCTTTGGTGCCCATAACTTTTGATCCGTAAGGAGTTACGTGGCGTACAGCATACCGTTGTAATGCTTTCTGAGAGCTCTATGACGGGGACAACAAGCCTGCTCAGCTGCGCCCGTTTTTGGAGCCCAAAATCAAACGTTTTCATCACTCTCGGGCCACTTTTCTTCTTTTGCTCTATTTTTCTGTCTCGGATCGTACGTTGTGAGCTGTTAAAAGGACGACAACCTAACTCGTGGGACATTAGAGGGCCCTACAACGCGTCGATATCACGTCTTGCCAGGATGCTGCGTTTTTAAAGGGGATGGGTTGTCGTTAAGCCCTTTGGGCCTTTTGAATGGGCCATCTCTCTAGGCTGGGACTGTGAACAATCAACACATAAAGGATTTGTGCCCACAACATGATGGGTGCGATCATACCAGCACTAATGCACCAGATCCCATCAGAACTCCGAAGTTAAGTGTGCTTTGGCGAGAGTAGTACTAGGAAAGATGACCCCCTGGGAAGTCTTCGTGTTGCACCCTCCCTTTTCAATTTTTTTTGCCCCAGTTAGGGTTGCCAAGATACTTTATCCGCCACATTTCTATTATCGAATCCCACGGCACCTTGGGCAAGACAACTTTGCTTCACGTAGAGGTTGGGCCCGCAAACTGAGGGCGTGGGACTTGTGACCAGGTCTCCATCGCTCCGGTGTCCATAACTTTTAATCTGTAAGGAGTTACGCTGTAAGGCCCGACCTCGATTTGCGTGCGATACCTCATCTCATTTGCCCTAACCGAGATTTGTGTGCCTTGACCTAGGTTTAAGAATTTTTGTTTCGTTTTGTGTGCCTTGCATTGAATTACGTGCATTTATTTAGCGTTGCGTGCATTTACTTGAGAAACGTGCATTCGTCTCTTAGTGCATGCCCTAAACCTAAGAAAGCGTGCCCACACGCTAATCAAGAAAGCATCTTACACGAAGCACTAGATCATTAATTAATCTTACAAATTCCACTAACTAATATTAAAATGCCAATTCAACTCACTAGAAGACGAAATCTCACAAAAAGCTAGACATTCTTAATCTTTATTCCTTATTCTTTTGCACATCCCAAACACACAATTAAATAATGCTCAAAAGATGACAAAAATTCAGAATTTTGCAAGCCTTGGCCGACCACCTCTTGCATTTGTGCATGCATTGCAATTTCAAAATTAATTCCTAGACATTCTATGACATGTTATGACACAAAACAAAAAAAAAGGATCAAAAACCCTACCCAATGCACCCATTCTCGACATATGCAAGTGCCCATGCTAGGTGATTCAAAATTATGCTCCTTGAAGACACAAAATCTGAAATTTCAAGGCCCTAGGCTGACACAAGAATCAAACCCATCAAGCTTTTCATTTTTCTTTCATTCTTTCTTTCCTTCTCTCATTTTTCTCTCACTCTCTCAATTCTTCTCTCTCTCTCTCGGCCCTAGCTGAAATTCTACTCTCCATAGCTTAAGTTCTTCATCCAAAGGTTCTTCAAGACATGCAAGCTACTAGGAAGCTCGACCAAGCAAGCTAGAATGCAAAAATTGCACATGCAAGCTCATAGCACATTCATTTCGGCTTAGGTAAGTTTGTTAGCTTCCATTTCATTTTCTTTTGTTCTAGCCACTTGCACATACTAAGAACATGGTTACTAAGCTAGGAATTAGAGAAATCTCAAGTAGTCTCTCGGCTAAGCAAGGAAAAAGGTCGACATTGTGCTTCATCAAGAGTTTGTGCATCTTCTTTGCTGTTTTGCTAAGGTGAGGGCTAAAACTCTTTGAGAAGCTTTCAAAAACCACATGCATGCCTTTAAATGTCTATTTTTACCTCTGTACTTGTGATATATGTTTGTACATGAGCTTTGGTAAACATGCATGGCAAGATATTTGGCTAGAATGTGAAGATAGGTGAAATTGAGTATTTGGCAGCTTTCGGTTCCATTGGAGCGAAGTGATTTTGACCAGGTAAAAGATGTTGAAAATGCGTAAAAATTTGTAGGTGACTAGTTTTGCCAGTTCTGAGAATGTTTTACAGAAATAGGCCAAAGCTAATTTTGACTCTAAGGTCCCCAAAATGGCAAAACATTGAAAGGTGTCCAAATCTGGAAAATTTGGAAAATTGAAGCAGGTTTTGGCAGATTCACTGTCCTTGTGGAACAAACCAGTTTTGACTTAGTAAATGATATCCAAAATGCATAAAATTTGTTATACGGCTCGATTTTTCCGTTCTGGACATTTTTGTCGGAAATAGAATAAGGCTAAATCTGATCCTAAGGTCCTCAAAAATGACAAGTATTGAAATGTGTACAAATCTGGATAGTTTTGCGTAGTTTCACGGTTTTCGCTATAACTCTTGAACCCGAACTCCAAATGGTGCGAGGTTTGTTTCTGAATTTAGTTCACTCCTTAAGCTTTAATTTGAAATCTTGTTCACTGGAATTGGAGATTGTTTGCTTGTCTCAATGATTGTGAGAAAATAGTCCATTGCAGTGAGGTTTTCATCTAGTGATATGCTTAGAAAAATTATTGTAACTTCTCTTGTTGTATTAAATGCTTGGGATTGTGGCACTTGGATGTTGTGTGGACTGTTTTGAATGCATGAGGGTGTTTGAATTAATAAATGCATGGCTTGAGTTTAATTACGTGACAACTTAAGGCCTAATCGCACGAGTGAGCATGAATTGGAACCCTAATGACTAGGAAAACTTGCTAAGTGTTGATCCTATGAATATCGTGTTTAATTATGTGAATAGTAGGCTGCCCGTAGTTGCCCTTATAGCCCTATGTGTGGTTCCGATGATTACATGTTGACAAGTAGGCCTTTCTTGCACCCGGTCCCACGTAGACGTCGTTGCATGTTGTATAATTTTATTATTTGATTACATGAACTTCGAAATGAGTTATATGACTTGATTTACATGCATTACATGGCTGCCCATTTAATATTCATATAACTCCATGTGCTTTACAAGTAAAATTACCTGTCATATCATGCCTCGCATGTTTACTTGTCAATGTGCAATCTTATGACTATTCGGAGGCAACCTACCTTGTTGTCCTCCAAATGTGATATATTAAATGTCATAAATGTGCATTGCATACAAGGTTGCAACCTTTCATTCTGGCGTGGTAGCGTTCACGCACACCGAGCGGCATCGGGCTTGCCGGTGCAACCATGACTACCATTGTCCAATTCCCTCTCTCGCTTGGGGGCTAGACTTCCTCAGAGAGTTGGGTCGTATGATATCGGGGTACATCCGGAGTACACCCATTTGGGGTGATAAGGAGATGAATTGAAATCAGCAGCAACAACTGATACTGGAAATCAACTGAGAGCAAAAGTCCACCGTATCCTTTTTACTATGTGTATAAGTACTCTCGCTTGGTTCCTAGAGGATCTCGGGGAGGAAAAACGGGTAATTGTGTTCTTTTACTTTTACATTACATTATGCACTTACTTGTGATATATGTCATGCTTGCAGAAGGGTTTTCATAATTGAACCGGAAAAAGAGTTTCAAAACTTATTTCTCGTTCCCCCTTGCTTAGTTCATAAGGACTCACCCTCTTTTATCATCTCAGGTGAAGAAGACTAGGAACAGGTACCCGAGGACAACGTGCCTATTGATGATTCCTTGGAATGATTACCTGCCTTATGTGCCTTACTTGACTATGGCCATTTTGTGAACGATATGTTGCTTGAAGACTATTTCTTATATTACTTGTTGTTGTATTGTAAATGACCCCCTTGTTGTTGGCTTGTACTGATCATAACTAGATAGACACTACTATGGTCATTTTTGCTATCGCTACTGGTTAGTATCTATTGTAGGCTTAAGAAGTATCAGGTAAAGGATTAAGTAAAATGAATCTATCCAATCTTAAGCAGGTACCCATTGTTAAGCTAAGATCAACAGGCACTTTTGTAACAAGGATTAACAAACAAACGAGACATAGTATCATGCTAGGTTGTCAATCAAACGAGAGTTCGAGATAACTAGTAGGCGTTTCGATTGGTGATAAATAGTAATCTTAGTTAGAAATGAAATTGAGATTGGAAAATTTGAGGCATTTAAAGAATTAGGTCAAACTAAAGAGCCCAATTACAGCCGTTATGCTGCTGGATTTCTGGAGAATTTGTGGAGTTTAGGCTAAAATGTTAGGTGTTAAACTTTCATGATCGATTAAGTACGTGATATGACTTGAATGTTTAGATCACACCCTAGTCTAACCTTTATAGGTCGGGTTGGGGCGCGACACCTTATATTTAATGGTATCAGAGCTTAGATTGCTTAAGCCAGGTTTAACTCTCAGACCGTGGGTAGAAGCCCTAAGGTTATTAGGATGACTTGTTTATGCGTTATTGTGTGACAATAGCAAGTGTGTTTCTCTGTTTCTATGTGCTTATGTGATTAACATGTCTTAACTGTTTCTAGAATTGTGTATCTATATAAAATTATATGTTGTATACCTGATACATTAAATTCTTGTCTTGTCGTATTCTAATAAATTGTGCATCATAATCTGTGCCTATAGATGGCAGGCCCTAGTACCCGCAATACTAATAGGAGCAGTGAGCCCCAAGAGACCGAAGATGCTCATCAAACTAATCCCAACATGGCTATGTTTAATATGATGGCGAATGCCATGGATCGCGTGTCGCGAGTAATGGAACGTCAAGATGCACATGAAGCAAACAACAACTACAGGAATGATGGTAACCATGGGAGACATAGCAGAATGCGGCAGTTCCTTGGCTTTCGCCCATCTAAATTCCACAGGGAAGCTGATGATGAAAAGGCAGAGGCTTGGCTGTCTGAGATGGAGAGGATTTTTAGACCACTTGACTATACTGATGAAGAAAAGGTTGAGTTCACTGTGTTTCTGTTGCACGGGGATGTTGAGCATTGGTGGCACACTGTGGAGGCACTTTGGGAAACTGACCACACACCTCGCTTGTGGGGTAATTTTGTTAAGGCATTCAAGGAGAAATACGTACCTGTAGTTTCCAGGCAGAGGCAGATTGAGGAATTCATGCACTTGAACCAGGGTAACATGACAATGGCCCAGTACGAGGCTCGTTTTGACCTACTGTCCCGTTATGCTGAATACAGGGGCAGTACCTCTGAGGCGAAGATGTGGAAATTTACAAATGGGTTGAGGCCAGATGTCACGCCCCGACCCAACCCCCAAGCTAAAGGTTAAGTCCGGACCCGACACACGAACAGAGTTTCCCCTGTACCGTGGACATTCTAAAAACCTGTACTCACTCAAACAAGGTCCCAACAATACAATACAAGCTTTTCTTAAATAAACCACAAGTTCTAAGGCCATCCGAGCCTTAGAGTACACAATAGTTCCAAAACACACAAGCATGCGAGAACTTATTTTCAACATAGTTTTATAATCATAACATTCTAGGAAATCAATTAAACATAATTGAAAGACTAATCCTTTCTACTTTAAGTCATTCACTCTCAAGCAAGCAAAGCGAATAGAAGTAGATCATAAGTTATTACAGTTCATAGGCTTTCAAAGCTACAACCCAACCAACTAGTCTTCAACTTAAACAACAAGCATATACATAGCCCTTGGGCTACAAAATAGTACATAAAGTAATCAGATGAATCTTCCACATAGCAGCAAATTCATTAATGACCTCAAACTATCCGGCACAGCAACTAAGGTAAAGGCTCAATCTGAACTTCTTCTTCCTCAACTAAATCAACAAGCTGGGGGATCACCCTCAGCGTCTCCTGAAACAGATATCGAGGTATGACCACCCACTGTTGCCCAGTGAGGGATATAGCCCTGGGGCGTGCAATGCAACATATAATACAATTATACAACAATAACACTTAGACAATTAAAGAAACAACTATAACTTAAATAACCACACATTTAAAAGGATACATTTCAACAATCCCCTATACACCAATCTTCACTGGTCTTCAATCACGATCCACGAACCACGAGCACGATCACGATAAGCCAGCATAACCCCAATCACTCCAGTGGGTGTACTCCGGATGTACCCCGAATCCTACGACCCAACATCCCCTGGCAATCTCCAGACCAGGCGAATGAGGGACTAGGGCACGGAGTTTCAATATCCACCGGCAAGCCCTCTGCCGCCCAGCCGATATTCAACACATCCGCCCCTGACACTATGGTTGCGCAACCACTATGCAATGCACTTAACGATGGCAAGTTAATAGCAATAATATAAACATTAACACATATGAGGATCAACAAAGTAGGTTGACCTCGATGCAATTAGGATAGAAGCAAATATAGAAGCTAATAAGCAGTTTACAAATGAACATATACAAAATAAGCATAGAATCATACCAAAAGCTCCAAATCAATTTAAAATCACATATAAACACTCAAGAAGTCCTGACATTGGTTTAGAAGTGTGAGACAACCGAAATTGCACTTAAACCCCTTTATTTTACAACCTATTTCTCTTCCAAACCAAAGTCAATGATTTCATTTTCAAAGGAAACTCTTCCAACCTTCTAACTAACCCTCAAGGTACCCTCTCAACCCTCTAACTCATTCAAATGCCCCCGTTTACCCCGAAAGCCCCAAATTCCCTCTTTTGGCTTTAAACTACACATACAATGTCCGGGCCTCAACCAAGCGATATCAAGGCATCTATAGCACCTAGGTAGCCTAAGGATACTAGAATTGAAGCCCGAATTCACCCGGATTTGCATTAACCCCGAAAGCCCCAAGTTAAAGTCGGCTATTTTCCATTTTTAGGCGATTTAAGGGCAATGCAAGTGCACGGGGCTGTTAGGTTATCTTCACTAACACCTAAGGCATCTATTAGCAGCATTGAATCAAGCTAATTCGAGCAATTACGCAAAACCCTAGAAAAAAACATCACTATTCACCCTAAAAATCAAACTCACGATTCTACCCGCTTAAAAAGCGAAACAACGGCTCAAATGTGTTCCCTAGCATTCATATAGATGGTATATTAGCATAGATAACAATTACAATGGCATTTAATCATATTTTCAACAAATCAAGAAATGAGCAACTATTTAAAAATGGAAAAACAAGCCGTGAAATCCCTCACCAATACGCGTAGGAGCACCTAGGGACCTTGCAAACACCCTACACTAGTTGTTCAAGGCTTGGAGAGGCTTGGATTGGAGGCTTGGTGAGCAAAATCTCTTCCTTTCTCTCCCTTGGGGCTGGCGGGTTTCTGCTTCTGTTTTTCAGCTTTTAAATTTTTTTTTTCTCTTGCATTTTATGAGCTTAAGTGATATATAAAAGGGGTTAAGTTGAGGTGGGGTCATTTGGGTGCTTAAGTGATCTAATAAAATGCGCGTAGTAAGCTTTAAAACGAGCTTAGATAGTAAAATATATGCTAGCTAATTAATTACCTAAGTTAGTTACGTAACACTATTCATTCAACTACTAAAAATCATTTTCTAAACGAGCTCTCCTATCGCCTCTAGCTCAATTGCACATTTTTTCCACTACTTTTACAATTAATATGATTTAATAAAAATGATAATTAACTAATAGAAGGCAGTTTAAAAACGGAGTGAATAGTAATCATAAAAGTCAGTTAGTAAGGCATAGAAATAAATGCGCAAACAAGGGATGCAACAGTAATTAAATGCATGGCTAAATCTCGGGCGTCACACCAAAAATTCAGGACCAGTTGGCTTCGCATGACTTCGACACCTATTCTGCTCTCCTTGTTGCTGCTTCCTGAGTTGAGAGAGGAAACTTGATAGAGCCGGTTCAAGTCAGCCGAACAAGAAACCATATCAGCCTCCAAGTCAACAGAGGAAATTCCAGAGCCAGAGTCGTAGTCAGGGCCAGAGCCAGAACAGACCAGTTAATAACCGTGGCCCGACTAAAGCACCATCAGCCTCTTCCACCTGCGGATCCACAGGTAGTTCACCTGCTACTCAGTCTATCAACTGTTCTTACTGTGACAAGTGTGAGAACAACTTCCAAGAATTGAAGAAAAGATTGACTACCGCACCTGTTCTTGCATTGCCTGAAGGAAGTCAAGGTTTTGTAATCTATAGCGATGCTTCGAAGGAAGGACTGGGTTGTGTGTTGATGCAAAAAGGTAGAGTGATTGCGTATGCTTCTAGGAAACCGAAGCCATATGAATTGAACTACCCAACGCATGATTTGGAGTTAGCAGCTATTGTGTTTGCACTCAAGAAATGGAGGCACTATCTGTGGGGTAACAAGTTCGAGGTGTTTACTGATCACAAGAGCTTGAAATACTTGTTCTCACAAAAAGAGTTGAACATGAGGCAAAAGGTGGTGGATGGAGCTTTTGGATGATTATAACTGCACAATCAATTATGTGCCCGGTAAAGCAAATGTTGTTGCAGATGCCTTATGTCACGCCCCGACCCAACCCCGCAAAAGGCCAAGCCCGGACCCGACACACGGACGGAGTCTCCTCTGTACCGCGGACAATCCGAAAACCCTAAAAACAATATAACACTTGCGAAAGCTATAAAATAATCAAAACAAGCCAACTTTCTATAAAACATACATTTCTTATTATCCAACTTTCCAAACCAAAAATGATATGCATACTACACAAGTACTTATGCCACTAAACCATTAGCCATTAGCATGCATTCTTCACTAGTCATCCGAGTATAAGTTTACAACTTACAAACTTTAATCCATTTCAACATAAGACTAATAAAGATCTCAACTAGAAAATATATATACAAGGCTACAAGCCTCAAAATTAAGCGTTCCTCACGCAATATACATAACAGCAAGGTTTGCACAAAACTGGTAACCAACCACCAGCAAAGCAGGTAAGTGCTATCACGGAAACATCTCCACCTGCTCCTCCTCCTCAATTACCTCGAGAGGGTCTGCCTCAACTACTCCTGTAAAAACATAGTATAGAGAGGAATGAGCAAAAACTATTGCTCAGCGAGGGCAATTGGTCTCAAGGACGGAGATGAGAGGAGTATGCAATGAAATTAGCCAAGCAATACATACAAAACATATAAAGATACATCCAAAGCCAACAATAAAGCAAGGCAAGTATTTAAAGCTGCAAACACTCAATCAAAGGATACGATACTCTTTTCACGAACCACTTTCAAACACGAATTCGATGACGACGCGCCGGCCCAAAACCACCTTATAACACCAGTTTGGAATACTCCGGAAGTATCCATCAATCCTACGACCCAAATCTCCCTGGGAGGCAACCCAAGCGAGAAAGGGAATAGCAGCGGAGCTAGAGCAACCAACACTGGCAACCCAAGGCTACCCAGAGAGGCCCATCACTCACGCGCGAGACCCTATGCAATGCAAGACTCGATACAAGACAATAAACAAGCGATACACAAGCGATAAACCAGCGATAAAGCCACACGTGGGAGAATAACAAAGTAGGTTACTCTCGCACGCAATAGCAGCAATTTGATAAGCAATTCAATCCAAAACAACTCAACAAGTAATTCAAGTAATTCTAAGCATTCTATAAGCATAAAGACAAGTAAACACACAAAAACACAAATCGGCCCCAACTGTCAAAATGCTACCATTTCCAAACGAGCCACGAGTTCTGGAAACCGACTTCGCCAACTCTCCTAGGTCACCATAAGGCACGTCTAAAGACCTCAAAACCTTACTTTACCCTAGAACTCGCGCAAAGCCCCGATTTCCCCCTTTCTCGTTTGAACTACAACTACAACAACCAAACACCCAACCAACGCCATAATCGCACCAAAAGTGCTTCCATGGCTTCCCGAAGCAATGCCAACACGCAAAACGAGAAAACGCCAAAGTCGACCTAAACGACCCCGACTTTCCCAAGGGCTTAATTCTCGTTTTTTCCACTACGCAACCCAAACAAACCACACATTTTAGCATTCTAGCATACCTAGCACGTTTGTACATCAACGGAAAGCATAACACCGCAACTTCAACGTTTCAAGGTTTTACTATTCACAAGGTACTATTCATATCACAATTCAAGTTGCAATCACAACATTTAACCGCAGAAAATGTTACAAAGCTATAAATACATGTTCTACTAATGCCAAGGAACATTCTAGAAGCATCAAATCGCTTTAAATAACGATCTACGGATAAATCTAAAATTTGACAAAGTTAACTAACACAACGTATAAATGCGCAAATAACATGCTTCCCTCACCTTAGGTACTCCTAGTCGCTAGGAAAACAACGTTGGTTGCCTCGGAAATCACCCCGCACGAGCACACGCGAAGATTGATCGTATAGAAGTTGAAAGGTTTTTTTTTTTTCCTCTCTAAAGCTCTCGGCCTGCTGCTGCTGTTTGCTGCTGTTTTTCTTCTTATTTTGCTTAATTAATTGCTTAATTAAAGGTCAAAAGGTCAAAGGGTCCAAGGCTAAGGTCAAACTACCTAAAACCCTGGTCACAGGGCCCTATTTTGCGCGTTTTAAAGCCGTTTCAGCTAAGGTAAGTTCAATTAAAGCTAGCAATATTTAAAATATAAAATTTAAGTCATCTAAATACTAGTTTCACTATTTGCTGAGGACTGGAAATCGTTATCTAGCTATCGCTCCTTAAATGCAATGCACGTTGCGTCGGCGAGAATGTAACAATTAATTCACAAAGATTTTAAGGAAATATAATTTTCAAAATAATAAACAAAGAAAATTCATATTCCGGGCTCGGGTATTACACCCTCTCCCCCTTAAAACAATTGTGCCCACGCAATTCTTACCTGGTCAACAAACAACTCCGGATACTGATCCCGAACTTGGTCCTCTCTTTCCCAAGTCGCTTCCTCAAACCCATGATAATTCCACAGAACCTTCACTAACGGAATACTCTTTCTGCGAAGCTCCTGAATCTTTCGATCCACAATTCTAATCGGTTTCTCTTCGTAGGACAACTTCTCTTCAATCTGCAAAGGCTCTGGTTCAAGTACATGTGAAGGGTCTGGATGGTACTTCTTCAACATAGACACATGGAACACATCATGCAGTTGCGACAAGCTCGGAGGCAAAGCTAATCGATAAGCCAAAGGACCTACCTTTTCGGTGATCTCATACGGACCCACATACCTGGGACTAAGCTTCCCGCTCTTACCGTGCCGAATCAATCCCTTCCGTGGAGAAATCTTAAGAAACACCCAATCTCCCAAATCAAACTTAAGATCCCGACGGTGCTTATCTGCATAACTCTTTTGACGACTCTGAGCTGTAAGCATACGCTGGCGAATAAGGTGAACGTTATCTACCATCTTAATCATCTCAGGTAACACAGTCGGATCAACTGTTCTCATCTCTCCAACCTCCTCCCAATATAATGGGGATCTGCATTTCCGACCATACAACGCCTCGTAGGGAGCCATACCTATAGTAGATTGATAACTATTGTTGTAGGCGAACTCCGCTGAAGGCAAAATCTTCTCCCAGTTCTTCACAAAGTCAAGCACACATGCCCGAAGCATGTCTTCCAAGATCCTGATGGTTCTCTCAGACTGGCCATCAGTTTGCGGATGATATGCAGTACTGAAGCTCAACTTAGTTCCCATGGCCTCTTGCAACTTCTGCCAAAAACGAGATCTGAATCTGGGATCCCTATCTGACACTATACTCTGTGGTACTCCATGCAATCTCACAATATTAGCAACATACAATTCAGCTAGCTTATCAAGGCTATCCTGTTTGTTCATGGGAATAAAATGTGTAACTTTAGTCAAGCGGTCCACAACAACCCAAACAGAATCACATCCTCTCGGAGATCTAGGAAGATCGGTCACAAGGTCCATTGTTATATGTACTGTAATACCCGAGCCCGGAATGTGAATTTTCTTTGTTTATTATTTTGAAAATTATATTTCCTTAAATTCTTTGTGAATTAACTGTTACTTTCTCGCCGACGCAACGTGCATTGCATTTAAGGAGCGATAGCTAGATAACGAGTTCCAGTCCTCAGCAAATACTGAAACAGGTTTTTACACGACTTAAATTTTATATTTTAATTGTTGCTAACTTTAATTGAACTTACCTTAACTGAAACGGCTTTAAAACGCGCGAAATAGGGCCCTTTGACCAAGTTTTTAAGTAGTTTGACTTAGCCCTTTGACCCTTTGACCATTTGACCCTTAAATAAGTTAAAATTAAGCAAAATAAAATAAAAACAGCAGCAAAACAGCAGCAGGTCGTGATCTCCCTTAGAGGAAAAAAAAAAAAACCTTTCAACCTTCCAAACGATCAATCTTCGCGTGTGCTCGTGCGGGGTGATTTCCGAGGCAACCAACGTTGTTTTCCTAGCGACTAGGAGTACCTAAGGTGAGGGAAGCATGTTATTTGCGCATTTATACGTTGTGTTAGTTAACTTTATCAGTTTTTAGATTTATCCGTAGATCGTTATTTAAAGCGATTTGATGCTTCTAAAATGTTCCTTAGCATTGGTAGAACATGTATTTATGGCTTTGTAACATTTTCTGCGGTTAAATGTTGTGATTGCAACTTGAATTGTGATATGAATAGTACTTTGTGAATAGTAAAACCTTGAAACGTTGAAATTGCGCTGTTATGCTTTCCGTTGATGTAGAAACGTGCTAGGTATGCTAGAATGCTAAAATGTGTGGTTTTTTTGGGTTGCGTAGTGGAAAAAATGAGAATTAAGCCTTTGGGAAAGTCGGGGTCGTTTAGGTCGACTTTTGCGTTTTCTCGTTTTGCGTGTTGGCATTGCTTCGGGAAGCCATGGAAGCACTTTTGGTGCGAATATGGCGTTGGTTGGGTGTTTGGTTGTTGTAGTTGTAGTTCAAACGAGAAAGGGGGAAATCGGGGCTTTGCGCGAGTTCTAGGGTGAAGTAAGGTTTCGGGGTCTTTAGACGTGCCTTATGGTGACCTAGGAGGGTTGGCGAAGTCGGTTTCCAGAACTCGTGGCTCGTTTGGAAATGGTAGCATTTTGACAGTTGGGGCCGATTTGTGTTTTTGTGTGTTTACTTGTCTTTATGCTTATAGAATGCTTAGAATTACTTGAATTACTTGTTTGAGTTGTTTCAGATTGAATTGCTTATCAAATTGCTGCTATTGCGTGCGAGAGTAACCTACTTTGTTATTCTCCCACGTGTGGTTTATCGCTTGTTTATTGCTTGTTTATTGTCTTGTATCGAGTCTTGCATGGCATAGTGTCTCGCACGTGAGTGATGGGCCTCTCTGGGTAGCCTTGGGTTGCCAGTGTTGGTTGCTCTAGCTCCGTTGCTATTCCCTTTCTCGCTTGGGTTGCCTCCCAGGGAGATTTGGGTCGTAGGATTGATGGATACTTCCGGAGTATTCCAAACTGGTGTTATAAGGTTGTTTTGGGCCGGCGCGTCGTCATCGAATTCATGTTTGAAAGTGGATCATGAAAAGAGTATCGTATCCTTTGATTGAGTGTTTGCAGCTTTAAATACTTGCCTTGCTTTATTGTTGGCTTTGGATGTATCTTTATATGTTTTGAATGTATTGCTTGGCTAATTGCATTGCATACTCCTCTCATCTCCGTCCTTGAGACCAATTGCCCTCGCTGAGCAATAGTTTTTGCTCATTCCTCTCTATACTATGTTTTTACAGGAGTAGTTGAGGCAGACCCTCTCGAGGTAATTGAGGAGGAGGAGCAGGTGGAGGTGTTTCCGTGATAGCACTTACCTGCTTTGCTGGTGGTTGGTTACCAGTTTTGTGCAAACCTTGCTGTTATGTATATTGCGTGAGGAACGCTTAATTTTGAGGCTTGTAGCCTTGTATATATATTTTCTAGTTGAAATCTTTATTAGTCTTATGTTGAAATGGATTAAAGTTTGTAAGTTGTAAACTTATACTCGGATGACTAGTGAAGAATGCATGCTAATGGCTAATGGTTTAGTGGCATAAGTACTTGTGTAGTATGCATATCATTTTTGGTTTGGAAAGTTGGATAATAAGAAATGTATGTTTTATAGAAAGTTGGCTTGTTTTGATTATTTTAGAGCTTTCGCAAGTGTTATATTGATTTTAGGGTGTTCGGATTGTCGGCGGTGCACAGGAGGCTCCGGCCGTGTGTCGGGTGCGGGCTGGGCCTTTTGCGGGGTTGGGTCGGGGCGTGACATCTATAGGTGGTATCAGAGCATGATAGTCTTGCATGAGCCGGGATATGATTCTCGGTCTGTGGGGTAAAGGTCTAAAATGCTAAAGTGTTTATGAATGATTGCTAAGTGAAAAGAAAATGTTCTAGCATGACTTTGTGAACTTGGAATGTTTATGTGTTTAAGTGAAATAGTTTGGCAAGTTAAACTTGTCTTATGTGAATTGTGTGATAGAATATTGGATTGTTATTGACTTGAGTGTTATCTAATCTTATGTGTTATATTTCTATCTATAAACTGCTTTTAAATGTTGCCAGCTATTGTGAGTTGCTACTATGCCGCCACGTCGTGGTACTCAAGGTATAGGATCAGATGAAGAGGCAGCAGAACAGGGTCAGCAGCCGTTGCCTGAGCAGTTTATGGCTACCATGACTACTGCAGTAGACCGGATCACACAGGTACTACATGAGCAGAGGCAGGACCGGATTAATCCCCAGGGTAATCAAGCTAATCCTGGTGGACAGGGGTACAGAGTTGAGAATAACCAGCTTGAGAAATTTCTGAGGCACGAGCCGGGAAAGTTCTTCGGGGAGCCGGATGATGAGGCGGCCGAGAGATGGATTAATCGAGTTGAGAAAATTTTCACTGCTTTGAGGTATACCGATGAGGCAAGAATAGATTATGCATCATTTTTATTTGAGGGTGATGCAGAGCAGTGGTGGAATACTGTTAGGCTGAGGTGGGATTGTGAGGATGTTCCACATTTATGGGATGATTTTGTAAGTGAGTTCCGGGACAAATATATTCCCGAGATGGCTATGGAGAGACGGGAAGATGAGTTTGTGGCCCTGAAGCAGGGAAATATGACTGTTGCACAATATGAGGCTAGATTTGTTAGCCTGTCGAGGTATATGCCCGAGTTGGTACGGCCAGCTAGGAGGATGATACATAGGTTTGTCCGTGGGTTGAGAATGGACATACAGTTGCATTTGACTGGACAGACCTACACTACTTTTCCCGAGGCATTTCAGGCAGCCTCGAAGTTTGAGAAACGGAAGGCTGAGATGTTAGCTGAGAGCAGTCAGCCGAGTAAGAAGCAGTTTTTGGGCCAGAGCAGCCAGAGTCAGCCGAGGCAGTTTCAGGCTTCTGCACAGGGTCCTCAGCAACGTTCGTACCAGCCACAGCAGCAGATTCAGGCTAGACCAGCTGTGACTAGACCTCAGCAGGGAGGTACAGTTCCTACCCCTGCCAGAGCCCCAGCACCTACAGGAAACACTGCGGTTAGGCAAAATCAGCAGTGTGATTATTGTAATCGACCAGGGCATATTGAGGCTAACTGCTGGAGGAAGAGTGGAAAATGTACGGGTTGTGGCAGTGATGAGCATAGGGTGAAGGATTGCCCTAAATTTAATAATGTTCAGGGCCGTGGTGGAGGCCGAGGTGTTCAGAATAGGGCTGCAGGTGCACGACCAGCACAGAGAGTTCAGGCTAGGGTCTTTGCACTGGATGCAGAGGAGCTGCCCGATAATACAGCTATAGTGGAAGGTACCTTTCTTCTCAATACTCAGCCAGTTAAAGTTTTGATTGATCCTGGAGCTACACATTCGTTTATAACTCCTGCATGTGCACGATCTGTGAATGTTTGCATTGATAATTTGCCTCATGAAGTTGAAGTTAGTACTCCTTTGGGTGCAAAATTTGTTGCTGAATCTATTTGCAAATCTTGTGATATATGTATTGAGAACCGTAAATTTCCTGCTGATTTAATTATATTACCATTCCGTGACTTTGAAATCATTTTGGGAATGGACTGGTTGGGAAAGTATTATGCACAGTTGGATTGTAGAACAAAGATCGTTTATCTTAAGGTTCCTGACCTACCGGTACTAGAGATTATTGGGAACTGCAGGGCTGCCCGCATTCCACTTTTATCAGCGATCAAGACTTCTAAGTTGTTGAATAGGGGTTGTGAAGCCTACTTAGCCTATTTGATCAATCAGCCTGCTGATAAGTTGAGTTTGAATGAGGTTCCGATTGTTAGAGACTTTCCTGGTGTATTTCCCGAGGAATTACCGGGTTTACCACCGGATAGGGAGATTGAGTTCGTGATTGATCTTGCGCCAGGCACTGCGCCTATTTCTAGGAGTCCTTACAGGATGGCATCGGCTGAACTTCAGGAGTTAAAAATTCAGCTTCAGAACTTGCTTGAGAAAGGGTTTATACAACCTAGTTCTTCACCGTGGGGCGCACCTGTGTTGTTTGTGAGAAAGAAAGATGGCACGCTACGGTTATGCATTGATTACAGGGGACTTAATCAAGTCACGATTAAGAATAAATACCCCTTGCCGTTGATTGAAGAATTGTTTGACCAGTTGCAGGGTGCGAGTGTTTACTCCAAATTTGACTTGAGGCAGGGTTACTATCAACTTAGAATTCGGAGTGACGATATACCAAAGACGGCATTCAGGACTAGATATGGCCACTATGAGTTTGTTGTTTTGCCGTTTGGTTTGACGAATGCACCAGCCGCATTCATGGACTTGATGCAGAGGGTTTTTCGGCCTTACCTTGATCAGTTTGTCGTGATCTTCATTGACGACATTTTAGTGTATTCGAAGAACGGGGCTGAACATGAGCAACACTTGAGGATTGTGCTTCAGACTTTGCAGGAAAACAAGCTTTTTGCTAAATTCAGCAAGTGTGAGTTCTGGTTGAACCAGATATCTTTTCTAGGCCATATCATTTCAGATCGAGGAATTTCAGTGGACCCAGCTAAGATTGAAGTTGTTTCAGCTTGGAAGAGACCTGAGACGGTGCCAGAGATTCGGAGTTTTCTTGGATTGGCAGGTTACTACCGGAGATTTGTTAAAGACTTTTCTAAAATTTCTGGACCTTTGAGGCAGTTAACTCGGAAGAAAGTTGCTTACAATTGGGATGCCAAGTGTGAATCCAGTTTCCAGGAATTGAAGAAGAGACTAACTACAGCTCCTATACTAGCTTTACCTGAGGGAACAGAGAACTTCGTTGTCTACAGTGATGCATCTAAAGAAGGATTGGGCTGTGTTTTAATGCAGAATGGTAAGGTGATTGCCTATGCTTCTAGGAAATTGAAACCTTATGAAGTCAATTACCCTACACATGATCTTGAGTTAGCTGCAGTTGTGTTTGCATTGAAGAAGTGGCGTCATTACTTGTGGGGTTGCAGATTTGAAATATTTACTGACCACAAGAGTCTCAAGTATTTGTTTTCACAGAAGGATCTAAATATGAGGCAGCGGAGATGGCTAGAGCTATTGGGTGGTTATAACTGTTCTATTAACTATGTGCCAGGTAAGGCAAATGTTGTTGCTGATGCTTTGAGCCGAAAGGCTACTGTTGCGAGCTTGATTATCAAGGACTGGGAGACTTTGGAAGAAATTTGTTCGTGGAAACCAGAAGCTACTGAGGTAGGGATTCGGTTTGCTAGTTTACAGATTCAGTCAGGGCTGCTAGCACAGATCAGAGAGGCTCAGAAGACTGATCCTCACATCTTGAAGATCCAAGAGAAAGCTAAAGAGGGAGAGTCGGAGTTTAAATTACATGCAGATGGCATTTTCAGATTCAGGGATAGAGTATGTGTTCCTGATGATCCGACTTTGAAGAATGAGATCCTGTCCGAGGCACATAATTCGAGGTACACGATTCACCCGGGCAGTACTAAGATGTATAGAGATTTGAAGCAACACTTCTGGTGGAACAATATGAAGAGGGAGATTGCTGGGTATGTATCCAGATGTTTGACTTGTCAGAGGGTTAAAGTTGAGCATCAGAGGCCAGCCGGACTTCTACAGCCGTTATCGATTCCGCAATGGAAGTGGGTACATATTACAATGGACCTTGTGACCGATCTTCCTAGATCTCCGAGAGGATGTGATTCTGTTTGGGTTGTTGTGGACCGCTTGACTAAAGTTACACATTTTATTCCCGTGAACAAACAGGATAGCCTTGATAAGCTAGCTGAGCTTTATGTTGCTAATATTGTGAGATTGCATGGTGTGCCACAGAGTATAGTGTCAGATAGGGATCCCAGATTCAGATCTCGTTTTTGGCAGAAGTTGCAAGAGGCCATGGGAACTAAGTTGAGCTTCAGTACTGCATATCATCCGCAAACTGATGGCCAGTCTGAGAGAACCATCAGGATCTTGGAAGACATGCTTCGGGCATGTGTGCTTGACTTTGGGAAGAATTGGGAGAAGTTTTTGCCTTTAGCGGAGTTCGCCTATAACAATAGTTATCAATCTACTATAGGTATGGCTCCCTACGAGGCATTGTATGGTCGTAAATGCAGATCCCCGTTATATTGGGAGGAGGTTGGAGAGATGAGAACAGTTGATCCGACTGTGTTACCTGAGATGATTAAGATGGTAGATAATGTTCACCTTATTCGCCAGCGTATGCTTACAGCTCAGAGTCGTCAGAAGAGTTATGCAGATAAGCACCGTCGGGATCTTAAGTTTGATTTGGGAGATTGGGTGTTTCTTAAGATTTCTCCACGGAAGGGATTGATTCGGCACGGTAAGAGCGGGAAGCTTAGTCCCAGGTATGTGGGTCCGTATGAGATCACCGAAAAGGTAGGTCCTTTGGCTTATCGATTAGCTTTGCCTCCGAGCTTGTCGCGACTGCATGATGTGTTCCACGTGTCTATGTTGAAGAAGTATCATCCACACCCTTCGCATGTACTTGAACCAGAGCCTTTGCAGATTGAAGATAAGTTATCCTACGAAGAGAAACCGATTAGAATTGTGGATCGAAAGATTCAGGAGCTTCGCAGGAAGAGTATTCCGTTAGTAAAGGTTCTGTGGAATCATCATGGGTTTGAGGAAGCGACTTGGGAAAGAGAGGACCAAGTTCGAGATCAGTATCCAGAGTTGTTTGTTGACCAGGTAAGAATTGCGTGGGCGCAATTGTTTTAAGGGGGAGAGGGTGTAATACCCGAGCCCGGAATGTGAATTTTCTTTGTTTATTATTTTGAAAATTATATTTCCTTAAATTCTTTGTGAATTAACTGTTACTTTCTCGCCGACGCAACGTGCATTGCATTTAAGGAGCGATAGCTAGATAACGAGTTCCAGTCCTCAGCAAATAGTGAAACTAGTATTTAGACGACTTAAATTTTATATTTTAATTGTTGCTAACTTTAATTGAACTTACCTTAACTGAAACGGCTTTAAAACGCGCGAAATAGGGCCCTTTGACCAAGTTTTTAAGTAGTTTGACTTAGCCCTTTGACCCTTTGACCATTTGACCCTTAAATAAGTTAAAATTAAGCAAAATAAAATAAAAACAGCAGCAAAACAGCAGCAGGTCGTGATCTCCCTTAGAGGAAAAAAAAAAAAACCTTTCAACCTTCCAAACGATCAATCTTCGCGTGTGCTCGTGCGGGGTGATTTCCGAGGCAACCAACGTTGTTTTCCTAGCGACTAGGAGTACCTAAGGTGAGGGAAGCATGTTATTTGCGCATTTATACGTTGTGTTAGTTAACTTTATCAGTTTTTAGATTTATCCGTAGATCGTTATTTAAAGCGATTTGATGCTTCTAAAATGTTCCTTAGCATTGGTAGAACATGTATTTATGGCTTTGTAACATTTTCTGCGGTTAAATGTTGTGATTGCAACTTGAATTGTGATATGAATAGTACTTTGTGAATAGTAAAACCTTGAAACGTTGAAATTGCGCTGTTATGCTTTCCGTTGATGTAGAAACGTGCTAGGTATGCTAGAATGCTAAAATGTGTGGTTTTTTTGGGTTGCGTAGTGGAAAAAATGAGAATTAAGCCTTTGGGAAAGTCGGGGTCGTTTAGGTCGACTTTTGCGTTTTCTCGTTTTGCGTGTTGGCATTGCTTCGGGAAGCCATGGAAGCACTTTTGGTGCGAATATGGCGTTGGTTGGGTGTTTGGTTGTTGTAGTTGTAGTTCAAACGAGAAAGGGGGAAATCGGGGCTTTGCGCGAGTTCTAGGGTGAAGTAAGGTTTCGGGGTCTTTAGACGTGCCTTATGGTGACCTAGGAGGGTTGGCGAAGTCGGTTTCCAGAACTCGTGGCTCGTTTGGAAATGGTAGCATTTTGACAGTTGGGGCCGATTTGTGTTTTTGTGTGTTTACTTGTCTTTATGCTTATAGAATGCTTAGAATTACTTGAATTACTTGTTTGAGTTGTTTCAGATTGAATTGCTTATCAAATTGCTGCTATTGCGTGCGAGAGTAACCTACTTTGTTATTCTCCCACGTGTGGTTTATCGCTTGTTTATTGCTTGTTTATTGTCTTGTATCGAGTCTTGCATGGCATAGTGTCTCGCACGTGAGTGATGGGCCTCTCTGGGTAGCCTTGGGTTGCCAGTGTTGGTTGCTCTAGCTCCGTTGCTATTCCCTTTCTCGCTTGGGTTGCCTCCCAGGGAGATTTGGGTCGTAGGATTGATGGATACTTCCGGAGTATTCCAAACTGGTGTTATAAGGTTGTTTTGGGCCGGCGCGTCGTCATCGAATTCGTGTTTGAAAGTTGCTCATAAAAAGAGTATCGTATCCTTTGATTGAGTGTTTGCAGCTTTAAATACTTGCCTTGCTTTATTGTTGGCTTTGGATGTATCTTTATATGTTTTGAATGTATTGCTTGGCTAATTGCATTGCATACTCCTCTCATCTCCGTCCTTGAGACCAATTGCCCTCGCTGAGCAATAGTTTTTGCTCATTCCTCTCTATACTATGTTTTTACAGGAGTAGTTGAGGCAGACCCTCTCGAGGTAATTGAGGAGGAGGAGCAGGTGGAGGTGTTTCCGTGATAGCACTTACCTGCTTTGCTGGTGGTTGGTTACCAGTTTTGTGCAAACCTTGCTGTTATGTATATTGCGTGAGGAACGCTTAATTTTGAGGCTTGTAGCCTTGTATATATATTTTCTAGTTGAAATCTTTATTAGTCTTATGTTGAAATGGATTAAAGTTTGTAAGTTGTAAACTTATACTCGGATGACTAGTGAAGAATGCATGCTAATGGCTAATGGTTTAGTGGCATAAGTACTTGTGTAGTATGCATATCATTTTTGGTTTGGAAAGTTGGATAATAAGAAATGTATGTTTTATAGAAAGTTGGCTTGTTTTGATTATTTTATAGCTTTCGCAAGTGTTATATTGATTTTAGGGTTTTCGGATTGTCGGCGGTGCAGAGGAGACTCGGTCCGTGTGTCGGGTCCGGGCTTGGCCTTTTGCGGGGTTGGGTCGGGGCGTGACATCTATAGGTGGTATCAGAGCATGATAGTCTTGCATGAGCCGGGATATGATTCTCGGTCTGTGGGGTAAAGGTCTAAAATGCTAAAGTGTTTATGAATGATTGCTAAGTGAAAAGAAAATGTTCTAGCATGACTTTGTGAACTTGGAATGTTTATGTGTTTAAGTGAAATAGTTTGGCAAGTTAAACTTGTCTTATGTGAATTGTGTGATAGAATATTGGATTGTTATTGACTTGAGTGTTATCTAATCTTATGTGTTATATTTCTATCTATAAACTGCTTTTAAATGTTGCCAGCTATTGTGAGTTGCTACTATGCCGCCACGTCGTGGTACTCAAGGTATAGGATCAGATGAAGAGGCAGCAGAACAGGGTCAGCAGCCGTTGCCTGAGCAGTTTATGGCTACCATGACTACTGCAGTAGACCGGATCACACAGGTACTACATGAGCAGAGGCAGGACCGGATTAATCCCCAGGGTAATCAAGCTAATCCTGGTGGACAGGGGTACAGAGTTGAGAATAACCAGCTTGAGAAATTTCTGAGGCACGAGCCGGGAAAGTTCTTCGGGGAGCCGGATGATGAGGCGGCCGAGAGATGGATTAATCGAGTTGAGAAAATTTTCACTGCTTTGAGGTATACCGATGAGGCAAGAATAGATTATGCATCATTTTTATTTGAGGGTGATGCAGAGCAGTGGTGGAATACTGTTAGGCTGAGGTGGGATTGTGAGGATGTTCCACATTTATGGGATGATTTTGTAAGTGAGTTCCGGGACAAATATATTCCCGAGATGGCTATGGAGAGACGGGAAGATGAGTTTGTGGCCCTGAACGAGGGAAAGATGACTGTTGCACAATATGAGGCTAGATTTGTTAGCCTGTCGAGGTATATGCCCGAGTTGGTACGGCCAGCTAGGAGGATGATACATAGGTTTGTCCGTGGGTTGAGAATGGACATACAGTTGCATTTGACTGGACAGACCTACACTACTTTTCCCGAGGCATTTCAGGCAGCCTCGAAGTTTGAGAAACGGAAGGCTGAGATGTTAGCTGAGAGCAGTCAGCCGAGTAAGAAGCAGTTTTTGGGCCAGAGCAGCCAGAGTCAGCCGAGGCAGTTTCAGGCTTCTGCACAGGGTCCTCAGCAACGTTCGTACCAGCCACAGCAGCAGATTCAGGCTAGACCAGCTGTGACTAGACCTCAGCAGGGAGGTACAGTTCCTACCCCTGCCAGAGCCCCAGCACCTACAGGAAACACTGCGGTTAGGCAAAATCAGCAGTGTGATTATTGTAATCGACCAGGGCATATTGAGGCTAACTGCTGGAGGAAGAGTGGAAAATGTACGGGTTGTGGCAGTGATGAGCATAGGGTGAAGGATTGCCCTAAATTTAATAATGTTCAGGGCCGTGGTGGAGGCCGAGGTGTTCAGAATAGGGCTGCAGGTGCACGACCAGCACAGAGAGTTCAGGCTAGGGTCTTTGCACTGGATGCAGAGGAGCTGCCCGATAATACAGCTATAGTGGAAGGTACCTTTCTTCTCAATACTCAGCCAGTTAAAGTTTTGATTGATCCTGGAGCTACACATTCGTTTATAACTCCTGCATGTGCACGATCTGTGAATGTTTGCATTGATAATTTGCCTCATGAAGTTGAAGTTAGTACTCCTTTGGGTGCAAAATTTGTTGCTGAATCTATTTGCAAATCTTGTGATATATGTATTGAGAACCGTAAATTTCCTGCTGATTTAATTATATTACCATTCCGTGACTTTGAAATCATTTTGGGAATGGACTGGTTGGGAAAGTATTATGCACAGTTGGATTGTAGAACAAAGATCGTTTATCTTAAGGTTCCTGACCTACCGGTACTAGAGATTATTGGGAACTGCAGGGCTGCCCGCATTCCACTTTTATCAGCGATCAAGACTTCTAAGTTGTTGAATAGGGGTTGTGAAGCCTACTTAGCCTATTTGATCAATCAGCCTGCTGATAAGTTGAGTTTGAATGAGGTTCCGATTGTTAGAGACTTTCCTGGTGTATTTCCCGAGGAATTACCGGGTTTACCACCGGATAGGGAGATTGAGTTCGTGATTGATCTTGCGCCAGGCACTGCGCCTATTTCTAGGAGTCCTTACAGGATGGCATCGGCTGAACTTCAGGAGTTAAAAATTCAGCTTCAGAACTTGCTTGAGAAAGGGTTTATACAACCTAGTTCTTCACCGTGGGGCGCACCTGTGTTGTTTGTGAGAAAGAAAGATGGCACGCTACGGTTATGCATTGATTACAGGGGACTTAATCAAGTCACGATTAAGAATAAATACCCCTTGCCGTTGATTGAAGAATTGTTTGACCAGTTGCAGGGTGCGAGTGTTTACTCCAAATTTGACTTGAGGCAGGGTTACTATCAACTTAGAATTCGGAGTGACGATATACCAAAGACGGCATTCAGGACTAGATATGGCCACTATGAGTTTGTTGTTTTGCCGTTTGGTTTGACGAATGCACCAGCCGCATTCATGGACTTGATGCAGAGGGTTTTTCGGCCTTACCTTGATCAGTTTGTCGTGATCTTCATTGACGACATTTTAGTGTATTCGAAGAACGGGGCTGAACATGAGCAACACTTGAGGATTGTGCTTCAGACTTTGCAGGAAAACAAGCTTTTTGCTAAATTCAGCAAGTGTGAGTTCTGGTTGAACCAGATATCTTTTCTAGGCCATATCATTTCAGATCGAGGAATTTCAGTGGACCCAGCTAAGATTGAAGTTGTTTCAGCTTGGAAGAGACCTGAGACGGTGCCAGAGATTCGGAGTTTTCTTGGATTGGCAGGTTACTACCGGAGATTTGTTAAAGACTTTTCTAAAATTTCTGGACCTTTGAGCCAGTTAACTCGGAAGAAAGTTGCTTACAATTGGGATGCCAAGTGTGAATCCAGTTTCCAGGAATTGAAGAAGAGACTAACTACAGCTCCTATACTAGCTTTACCTGAGGGAACAGAGAACTTCGTTGTCTACAGTGATGCATCTAAAGAAGGATTGGGCTGTGTTTTAATGCAGAATGGTAAGGTGATTGCCTATGCTTCTAGGAAATTGAAACCTTATGAAGTCAATTACCCTACACATGATCTTGAGTTAGCTGCAGTTGTGTTTGCATTGAAGAAGTGGCGTCATTACTTGTGGGGTTGCAGATTTGAAATATTTACTGACCACAAGAGTCTCAAGTATTTGTTTTCACAGAAGGATCTAAATATGAGGCAGCGGAGATGGCTAGAGCTATTGGGTGGTTATAACTGTTCTATTAACTATGTGCCAGGTAAGGCAAATGTTGTTGCTGATGCTTTGAGCCGAAAGGCTACTGTTGCGAGCTTGATTATCAAGGACTGGGAGACTTTGGAAGAAATTTGTTCGTGGAAACCAGAAGCTACTGAGGTAGGGATTCGGTTTGCTAGTTTACAGATTCAGTCAGGGCTGCTAGCACAGATCAGAGAGGCTCAGAAGACTGATCCTCACATCTTGAAGATCCAAGAGAAAGCTAAAGAGGGAGAGTCGGAGTTTAAATTACATGCAGATGGCATTTTCAGATTCAGGGATAGAGTATGTGTTCCTGATGATCCGACTTTGAAGAATGAGATCCTGTCCGAGGCACATAATTCGAGGTACACGATTCACCCGGGCAGTACTAAGATGTATAGAGATTTGAAGCAACACTTCTGGTGGAACAATATGAAGAGGGAGATTGCTGGGTATGTATCCAGATGTTTGACTTGTCAGAGGGTTAAAGTTGAGCATCAGAGGCCAGCCGGACTTCTACAGCCGTTATCGATTCCGCAATGGAAGTGGGTACATATTACAATGGACCTTGTGACCGATCTTCCTAGATCTCCGAGAGGATGTGATTCTGTTTGGGTTGTTGTGGACCGCTTGACTAAAGTTACACATTTTATTCCCGTGAACAAACAGGATAGCCTTGATAAGCTAGCTGAGCTTTATGTTGCTAATATTGTGAGATTGCATGGTGTGCCACAGAGTATAGTGTCAGATAGGGATCCCAGATTCAGATCTCGTTTTTGGCAGAAGTTGCAAGAGGCCATGGGAACTAAGTTGAGCTTCAGTACTGCATATCATCCGCAAACTGATGGCCAGTCTGAGAGAACCATCAGGATCTTGGAAGACATGCTTCGGGCATGTGTGCTTGACTTTGGGAAGAATTGGGAGAAGTTTTTGCCTTTAGCGGAGTTCGCCTATAACAATAGTTATCAATCTACTATAGGTATGGCTCCCTACGAGGCATTGTATGGTCGTAAATGCAGATCCCCGTTATATTGGGAGGAGGTTGGAGAGATGAGAACAGTTGATCCGACTGTGTTACCTGAGATGATTAAGATGGTAGATAATGTTCACCTTATTCGCCAGCGTATGCTTACAGCTCAGAGTCGTCAGAAGAGTTATGCAGATAAGCACCGTCGGGATCTTAAGTTTGATTTGGGAGATTGGGTGTTTCTTAAGATTTCTCCACGGAAGGGATTGATTCGGCACGGTAAGAGCGGGAAGCTTAGTCCCAGGTATGTGGGTCCGTATGAGATCACCGAAAAGGTAGGTCCTTTGGCTTATCGATTAGCTTTGCCTCCGAGCTTGTCGCGACTGCATGATGTGTTCCACGTGTCTATGTTGAAGAAGTATCATCCACACCCTTCGCATGTACTTGAACCAGAGCCTTTGCAGATTGAAGATAAGTTATCCTACGAAGAGAAACCGATTAGAATTGTGGATCGAAAGATTCAGGAGCTTCGCAGGAAGAGTATTCCGTTAGTAAAGGTTCTGTGGAATCATCATGGGTTTGAGGAAGCGACTTGGGAAAGAGAGGACCAAGTTCGAGATCAGTATCCAGAGTTGTTTGTTGACCAGGTAAGAATTGCGTGGGCGCAATTGTTTTAAGGGGGAGAGGGTGTAATACCCGAGCCCGGAATGTGAATTTTCTTTGTTTATTATTTTGAAAATTATATTTCCTTAAATTCTTTGTGAATTAACTGTTACTTTCTCGCCGACGCAACGTGCATTGCATTTAAGGAGCGATAGCTAGATAACGAGTTCCAGTCCTCAGCAAATAGTGAAACTAGTATTTAGACGACTTAAATTTTATATTTTAATTGTTGCTAACTTTAATTGAACTTACCTTAACTGAAACGGCTTTAAAACGCGCGAAATAGGGCCCTTTGACCAAGTTTTTAAGTAGTTTGACTTAGCCCTTTGACCCTTTGACCATTTGACCCTTAAATAAGTTAAAATTAAGCAAAATAAAATAAAAACAGCAGCAAAACAGCAGCAGGTCGTGATCTCCCTTAGAGGAAAAAAAAAAAAACCTTTCAACCTTCCAAACGATCAATCTTCGCGTGTGCTCGTGCGGGGTGATTTCCGAGGCAACCAACGTTGTTTTCCTAGCGACTAGGAGTACCTAAGGTGAGGGAAGCATGTTATTTGCGCATTTATACGTTGTGTTAGTTAACTTTATCAGTTTTTAGATTTATCCGTAGATCGTTATTTAAAGCGATTTGATGCTTCTAAAATGTTCCTTAGCATTGGTAGAACATGTATTTATGGCTTTGTAACATTTTCTGCGGTTAAATGTTGTGATTGCAACTTGAATTGTGATATGAATAGTACTTTGTGAATAGTAAAACCTTGAAACGTTGAAATTGCGCTGTTATGCTTTCCGTTGATGTAGAAACGTGCTAGGTATGCTAGAATGCTAAAATGTGTGGTTTTTTTGGGTTGCGTAGTGGAAAAAATGAGAATTAAGCCTTTGGGAAAGTCGGGGTCGTTTAGGTCGACTTTTGCGTTTTCTCGTTTTGCGTGTTGGCATTGCTTCGGGAAGCCATGGAAGCACTTTTGGTGCGAATATGGCGTTGGTTGGGTGTTTGGTTGTTGTAGTTGTAGTTCAAACGAGAAAGGGGGAAATCGGGGCTTTGCGCGAGTTCTAGGGTGAAGTAAGGTTTCGGGGTCTTTAGACGTGCCTTATGGTGACCTAGGAGGGTTGGCGAAGTCGGTTTCCAGAACTCGTGGCTCGTTTGGAAATGGTAGCATTTTGACAGTTGGGGCCGATTTGTGTTTTTGTGTGTTTACTTGTCTTTATGCTTATAGAATGCTTAGAATTACTTGAATTACTTGTTTGAGTTGTTTCAGATTGAATTGCTTATCAAATTGCTGCTATTGCGTGCGAGAGTAACCTACTTTGTTATTCTCCCACGTGTGGTTTATCGCTTGTTTATTGCTTGTTTATTGTCTTGTATCGAGTCTTGCATGGCATAGTGTCTCGCACGTGAGTGATGGGCCTCTCTGGGTAGCCTTGGGTTGCCAGTGTTGGTTGCTCTAGCTCCGTTGCTATTCCCTTTCTCGCTTGGGTTGCCTCCCAGGGAGATTTGGGTCGTAGGATTGATGGATACTTCCGGAGTATTCCAAACTGGTGTTATAAGGTTGTTTTGGGCCGGCGCGGCGTGATCGAATTCGTGTTTGAAAGTTGCTCATAAAAAGAGTATCGTATCCTTTGATTGAGTGTTTGCAGCTTTAAATACTTGCCTTGCTTTATTGTTGGCTTTGGATGTATCTTTATATGTTTTGAATGTATTGCTTGGCTAATTGCATTGCATACTCCTCTCATCTCCGTCCTTGAGACCAATTGCCCTCGCTGAGCAATAGTTTTTGCTCATTCCTCTCTATACTATGTTTTTACAGGAGTAGTTGAGGCAGACCCTCTCGAGGTAATTGAGGAGGAGGAGCAGGTGGAGGTGTTTCCGTGATAGCACTTACCTGCTTTGCTGGTGGTTGGTTACCAGTTTTGTGCAAACCTTGCTGTTATGTATATTGCGTGAGGAACGCTTAATTTTGAGGCTTGTAGCCTTGTATATATATTTTCTAGTTGAAATCTTTATTAGTCTTATGTTGAAATGGATTAAAGTTTGTAAGTTGTAAACTTATACTCGGATGACTAGTGAAGAATGCATGCTAATGGCTAATGGTTTAGTGGCATAAGTACTTGTGTAGTATGCATATCATTTTTGGTTTGGAAAGTTGGATAATAAGAAATGTATGTTTTATAGAAAGTTGGCTTGTTTTGATTATTTTATAGCTTTCGCAAGTGTTATATTGATTTTAGGGTTTTCGGATTGTCCGCGGTGCAGAGGAGACTCCGTCCGTGTGTCGGGTCCGGGCTTGGCCTTTTGCGGGGTTGGGTCGGGGCGTGACATGTACCCACTTCCATTGCGGAATCGACAACGGCTGTAGAAGTCCGGCTGGCCTCTGATGCTCAACTTTAACCCTCTGACAAGTCAAACATCTGGATACATACCCAGCAATCTCCCTCTTCATATTGTTCCACCATAAGTGTTGCTTCAAATCTCTATACATCTTTGTACTGCCCGGGTGAATCGTGTACCTCGAATTATGTGCCTCGGACAGGATCTCATTCTTCAAAGTCGGATCATCAGGAACACATACTCTATCCCTGAATCTGAAAATGCCATCCGCATGTAATTTAAACTCCGACTCTCCCCCTTTAGCTTTTTCTTGGATCTTCAAGATGTGAGGATCAGTCTTCTGAGCCTCTCTGATCTGTGCTAGCAATCCTAACTGAATTTGCAAACTAGCAAACCGAATCCCTACCTCAGTAGCTTCTGGTTCCCATGAACAAATTTCTTCCAAAGTCTCCCAGTCCTTGATAATCAAGCTTGCAACAGTAGCCTTTCGGCTCAAAGCATCAGCAACAACATTTGCCTTACTTGGCACATAGTTAATAGAACAGTTATAACCACCCAACAGCTCTAGCCATCTCCGCTGCCTCATATTCAGATCCTTCTGTGAAAACAAATACTTGAGACTCTTGTGGTCAGTAAATATTTCAAATCTGCAACCCCACAAGTAATGACGCCACTTCTTCAATGCAAACACAACTGCAGCTAACTCAAGATCATGTGTAGGGTAATTGACTTCATAAGGTTTCAATTTCCTAGAAGCATAGGCAATCACCTTACCATTCTGCATTAAAACACAGCCCAATCCTTCTTTAGATGCATCACTGTAGACAACAAAGTTCTCTGTTCCCTCAGGTAAAGCTAGTATAGGAGCTGTAGTTAGTCTCTTCTTCAATTCTTGAAAACTGGATTCACACTTAGCATCCCAGTTGTAAGCAACTTTCTTCCGAGTCAACTGGCTCAAAGGTCCCGAAATTTTAGAAAAGTCTTTAATAAATCTCCGGTAGTAACCAGCCAATCCAAGAAAACTCCGAATCTCTGGCACCGTCTCAGGTCTCTTCCAAGATGAAACAACTTCAATCTTAGCTGGGTCCACTGAAATTCCTCGATCTGAAATGATATGGCCTAGAAAAGATATCTGGTTCAACCAGAACTCACACTTGCTGAATTTAGCAAAAAGCTCATTTTCCTGCAAAGTCTGAAGCACAATCCTCAAGTGTTGCTCATGTTCAGCCTCGTTCTTCGAATACACTAAAATGTCGTCAATGAAGATCACGACAAACTGATCAAGGTAAGGCCGAAAAACCCTCTGCATCAAGTCCATGAATGCGGCTGGTGCATTCGTCAATCCAAACGGCAAAACAACAAATTCATAGTGGCCATATCTAGTCCTGAATGCCGTCTTTGGTATATCGTCACTCTGAATCCTAAGTTGATAGTAACCCTGCCTCAAGTCAAATTTGGAGTAAACACTCGCACCCTGCAACTGGTCAAACAATTCTTCAATCAACGGCAAGGGGTATTTATTCTTAATCGTGACTTGATTAAGTCCCCTGTAATCAATGCATAACCGTAGTGTGCCGTCTTTCTTTCTCACAAACAACACAGGTGCGCCCCACGGTGAAGAACTAGGTTGTATAAACCCTTTCTCAAGCAAGTTCTGAAGCTGAATTTTTAACTCCTGAAGTTCAGCCGATGCCATCCTATAAGGACTCCTAGAGATTGGCGTAGTGCCTGGCACAAGGTCAATCACGAACTCGATCTCCCTATCCGGTGGTAAACCCGGTAATTCCTCGGGAAATACACCAGGGAAGTCTCTAACAATCGGAACTTCATTCAAACTCAACTTATCAGCAGGCTGATTGATCAAATAGGCTAAGTAGGCTTCACAACCCCTATTCAACAACTTAGAAGTCTTGATCGCTGATAAAAGTGGAATGCGGGCAGCCCTGCAGTTCCCAATAATCTCTAGTACCGGTAGGTCAGGAACTTTAAGATAAACGATCTTTGTTCTACAATCCAACTGAGCATAATACTTTCCCAACCAGTCCATTCCCAAAATGATTTCAAAGTCACGGAATGGTAATATAATTAAATCAGCAGGAAATTTACGGTTCTCAATACATATATCACAAGATCTCAAAATAGAATCAACACCAAACTTTGAACACAAAGGAGTACTACCTTCAACTTCATGAGGCAAATTATCAATGCAAACATTCACAGATCGTGCACATGCAGGAGTTATAAACGAATGTGTAGCTCCAGGATCAATCAAAACTTTAACTGGCTGAGTATTGAGAAGAAAAGTACCTTCCACTATAGCTGTATTATCGGGCAGCTCCTCTGCATCCAGTGCAAAGACCCTAGCCTGTACTCTCTGTGCTGGTCGTGCACCTGCAGCCCTATTCTGAACACCTCGGCCTCCACCACGTCCCTGAACATTATTATATTTAGGGCAATCCCTCACCCTATGCTCATCACTGCCACAACCCGTACATTTCCCACTCTTCCTCCAGCAGTTAGCCTCAATATTCCCTGGTGGATTACAATAATCACACTGCTGATTTTGCCTAACCGCAGTGTTTCCTGTAGGAGCTGGGGCTCTGGCAGGGGTAGGAACTGTACCTCCCTGCTGAGGTCTGGTCACAGTTGGTCTAGCCTGAATCTGCTGCTGTGGCTGATACGAACGCTGCTGAGGACCCTGTGCAGAAGCCTGATACTGTCTCGGCTGACTCTGGCTACTCTGGCCCAAAAATTGTTTCTTACTCGGCTGACTACTCTCAGCTATCATCTCAGCCTTCCGTTTCTCAAACTTCGAGGCTGCTTGAAATGCCTCGGGAAAAGTAGTGTAGGTCTGTCCAGTCAAATGCAACTGTATGTCCATTCTCAGCCCACGGACAAACCTATGTATCATCCTCCTAGCTGGCCGTACCAACTCGGGCATATACCTCGACAGGCTAACAAACCTAGCCTCATATTGTGCAACAGTCATATTTCCCTGCTTCAGGGCCACAAACTCATCTTCCCGTCTCTCCATAGCCATCTCGTGAATATATTTGTCCCGGAACTCACTTACGAAATCCTCCCATAAATGTGGAACATCCTCACAATCCCACCTCAGCCTAACAGTATTCCACCACTGCTCTGCATCACCCTCAAATAAAAATGATGCATAATCTATTCTTGCCTCATCAGTGTACCTCAAAGCGGTGAAAATTTTCTCAACTCGATTAATCCATCTCTCGGCCGCCTCATCATCCGGCTCCCCAAAGACCTTTCCCGGCTCGTGCCTCAGAAATTTCTCTAGCTGGTTATTCTCAACTCTGTGCCCCTGACCACCAGGATTAGCTTGATTATCCTGGGGATTAATCCGGTCCTGCCTCTGCTCATTTAGTACCTGTGTGATCCGGTCTACTGCAGTAGTGATGGTAGCCATAAACTGCTCAGGCAGCGGCTGCTGCCCCTGTTCTGCTGCCTCTTCATCTGATCCTATAGCTTGAGTACCACGACGTGGCGGCATAGTAGCAACTCACAATAGCTGGCAACATTTAAAAGCAGTTTATACACAGAAATATAACACATAAGATTGGATAACACTCAAATTAGTAACAATCCAACATTCTATCACACAATTCACATAAGACAAGTTTAACTTGCCAAACTATTTCACTTAAAGACATAAACATTCCAAGTTCACAAAGTCATGCTAGAACATTTTCTTTTCACTTAGAAATCATTCATAAACACTTTAGCATTTTAGACCTTTACCCCACAGACTGAGAATCATATCCCGGCTCATGCAAGACTATCATGCTCTGATACCACCTAAAGATGTCACGCCCCGACCCAACCCCGCAAAAGGCCAAGCCCGGACCCGACACACGGACGGAGTCTCCTCTGTACCGCGGACAATCCGAAAACCCTAAAAACAATATAACACTTGCGAAAGCTATAAAATAATCAAAACAAGCCAACTTTTTATAAAACATACATTTCCTATTATCCAACTTTCCAAACCAAAAATGATATGCATACTACACAAGTACTTATGCCACTAAACCATTAGCCATTAGCATGCATTCTTCACTAGTCATCCGAGTATAAGTTTACAACTTACAAACTTTAATCCATTTCAACATAAGACTAATAAAGATCTCAACTAGAAAATATATATACAAGGCTACAAGCCTCAAAATTAAGCGTTCCTCACGCAATATACATAACAGCAAGGTTTGCACAAAACTGGTAACCAACCACCAGCAAAGCAGGTAAGTGCTATCACGGAAACACCTCCACCTGCTCCTCCTCCTCAATTACCTCGAGAGGGTCTGCCTCAACTACTCCTGTAAAAACATAGTATAGAGAGGAATGAGCAAAAACTATTGCTCAGCGAGGGCAATTGGTCTCAAGGACGGAGATGAGAGGAGTATGCAATGCAATTAGCCAAGCAATACATACAAAACATATAAAGATACATCCAAAGCCAACAATAAAGCAAGGCAAGTATTTAAAGCTGCAAACACTCAATCAAAGGATACGATACTCTTTTCACGAACCACTTTCAAACACGAATTCGATGACGACGCGCCGGCCCAAAACCACCTTATAACACCAGTTTGGAATACTCCGGAAGTATCCATCAATCCTACGACCCAAATCTCCCTGGGAGGCAACCCAAGCGAGAAAGGGAATAGCAGCGGAGCTAGAGCAACCAACACTGGCAACCCAAGGCTACCCAGAGAGGCCCATCACTCACGCGCGAGACCCTATGCAATGCAAGACTCGATACAAGACAATAAACAAGCGATACACAAGCGATAAACCAGCGATAAAGCCACACGTGGGAGAATAACAAAGTAGGTTACTCTTGCACGCAATAGCAGCAATTTGATAAGCAATTCAATCCAAAACAACTCAACAAGTAATTCAAGTAATTCTAAGCATTCTATAAGCATAAAGACAAGTAAACACACAAAAACACAAATCGGCCCCAACTGTCAAAATGCTACCATTTCCAAACGAGCCACGAGTTCTGGAAACCGACTTCGCCAACTCTCCTAGGTCACCATAAGGCACGTCTAAAGACCTCAAAACCTTACTTTACCCTAGAACTCGCGCAAAGCCCCGATTTCCCCCTTTCTCGTTTGAACTACAACTACAACAACCAAACACCCAACCAACGCCATAATCGCACCAAAAGTGCTTCCATGGCTTCCCGAAGCAATGCCAACACGCAAAACGAGAAAACGCCAAAGTCGACCTAAACGACCCCGACTTTCCCAAGGGCTTAATTCTCGTTTTTTCCACTACGCAACCCAAACAAACCACACATTTTAGCATTCTAGCATACCTAGCACGTTTCTACATCAACGGAAAGCATAACAGCGCAACTTCAACGTTTCAAGGTTTTACTATTCACAAGGTACTATTCATATCACAATTCAAGTTGCAATCACAACATTTAACTGCAGAAAATGTTACAAAGCCATAAATACATGTTCTACCAATGCTAAGGAACATTCTAGAAGCATCAAATCGCTTTAAATAACGATCTACGGATAAATCTAAAAATTGATAAAGTTAACTAACACAACGTATAAATGCGCAAATAACATGCTTCCCTCACCTTAGGTACTCCTAGTCGCTAGGAAAACAACGTTGGTTGCCTCGGAAATCACCCCGCACCAGCACACGCGAAGATTGATCGTATAGAAGTTGAAAGGTTTTTTTTTTTTTCCTCTCTAAAGCTCTCGGCCTGCTGCTGCTGTTTGCTACTGTTTTTCTTCTTATTTTGCTTAATTAATTGCTTAATTAAAGGTCAAAAGGTCAAAGGGTCAAAGGCTAAGGTCAAACTACTTAAAAACTTGGTCAAAGGGCCCTATTTTGCGCGTTTTAAAGCCGTTTCAGCTATGGTAAGTTCAATTAAAGCTAGAAATATTTAAAATATAAAATTTAAGTCATCTAAATACTAGTTTCACTATTTTCTGAGGAATGGAAATCGTTAGCTAGCTATCGCTCCTTAAATGCAATGCACGTTACGTCGGCGAGAATGTAACAATTAATTCACAAAGATTTTAAGGAAATATAATTTTCAAAATAATAAACAAAGAAAATTCATATTCCGGGCTCGGGTATTACACCTTAAGTCAGAAAGCGAGCATGGCAAAACTGGAAGTTAAGGTGCAGGAGTTGTTGGAAGAAGCATTTTTGTGGAAACCACAATTGACTCAAAAAGGGTTACTATTTGCCACTACACAAGTTCAATTGACCTTGTTGTCTGAATTACGAGAGGCTCAACAGAAGGACCAACAGTTTCAGAAGATTAAAGAAAGCAACACAGATTTCAAGTTTCATGATGATGGTATTTGGAGGTTTAGGAACTGGATTTGTGTTCCTAATGAGCCAGAGCTGAAAAAGAAGATTCTTGAAGAAGCCCATAATTCAAGATACACTATTCACCCCAGCGGAACAAAGATGTACCGGGATTTGAAGCAACACTATTGGTGGAATAACATGAAGAGAGAGATTGCGGAGTTTGTGGCACGGTGTTTGACTTAACAGATAGTCAAAGCGGAACATTAGCGACCAGCAGGTTTACTTCAGCCGTTGGAAATCCCTCAATGGAAATGGGAACATATAACTATGGACTTTGTTATGGACCTGCCTAGGTCACAAAAAGGTCATGACGCCGTTTGGGTTATAGTGGATAGATTGACTAAGTTAGCACACTTTTTACCGATGAACAAGGAGGATAGTCTGGAGAAACTGGGAGATATGTATGTGGTGGATATTGTAAGGTTGCACGGGATGCCTGTGAGTATTGTATCAGATATGGATCCTCGTTTTACTTCCCAATTTTGGAAGCGATTGCAAGAAGCTTTGGGAACGAAGTTGAGTTTCAGCACGGCTTATCACCCTCAAACTGATGGACAATCTGAGAGAACTATCTAGATTCTGGAGGATATGCTGAGGGCGTGTGTTCTAGACTTCGGGAAAGGTTGGGAGAAATATCTGTCTCTAGCGAAGTTCACTTATAATAACAGTTATCAGGCCACTATCGGGATGGTCCCATTTGAAGCATTGTATGGACGTAAGTGTCGATCCCCAATTTACTAGGATGAAGTAGGTGAGACGAAGACTTTTGTGCCGACCTTTCTACCTGAACTTATAAAGACGGTTGATAATGTTCACCTCATCCGGAAACGGATGCTTACTGCCCAGAGCAAGCAGAAATGTTATGCAGACCGACGGAGACGGAGTCTAGAGTTTGAGGTCGGTGATAAGGTGTTCTTGAAGATATCACCTCGGATGGGACTGATTAAACACGGCAAGGGTGGAAAGTTGAGCCCGAGGTTTGTAGGACCATTTGAGATAATTGAGAAGGTGGGAAAATTGGCATATCGCTTGGAACTACCCCAAAACCTCTCCAATATTCACAACGTCTTTCATGTTTCAATGCTACGGAAATATCACCCTAATCCATCGCATATCTTGGAACTAGAGCCGTTGCAGCTTCGGGAGAACTTGTCTTTTAAGGAGAAGCCCATTCGGATCCTAGACCAGCAAGATCGGGAGTTGCGCAACAAATCTATACCGATGGTGAAAGTGTTATGGGATCACCATGGAGTTGAAGAAGCAACGTGGGAAAGGTGAGACCAGATGGAGCAATAGTATCCAGTTTTATTTCAAAGGTAATATTGAATTTCGGGATGAAATTCTTTTAAGGAGGGGAGGATGTGAGGCCCGACCTCGATTTACGTGCGATACCTCATTTCGTGTGCCCTAACCTAGATTTGCGTGCCTTGACCTAGGTTTAAGAATTGTGTTTCATTTTGTGTGCCTTGCATTGAATTACGTGCATTCATTTAGGGTTGCGTGCATTTACTTGGGAAACGTGCATTCGTCTCATAGTGCGTGCCCTAAACCTAGGAAAGCGTGCCCACACGCTGATCAAGAAAGTATCTTACACGAAGCACTAGATCATTAATTAATCCTACAAATTCCACTAACTAATATTAAAATGCCAATTCAACTCACTAGAAGACGAAATCTCACAAAAAACTAGACATTCTTATTCTTTATTCCTTATTCTTTTGCACATCCCAAACACACAATTAAATAATGCTCAAAAGATGACAAAAATTCAGAATTTTGCAAGCCTTGGCCGACCACCTCTTGCATTTGTGCATGCATTGCAATTTCAAAATTAATTCCTAGATATTCTATGACATGTTATGACACAAAACAAAACAAAAAATGGCTCAAAAACCCTACCCAATGCACCCATTCTCGACATATGCTGTGATAACCCGAACCCGGCATACATTTAATGGCATTTAATTGCATTTAACTAAGTGACATCTTAAATGTTAGCATTGGATTTGTGTTTATTTTTAGTTAAACATTTATTTGAAGCTTTATTTTCATATTTCTTTTAGAAGTAATTAGAATAATACTTGAGCTAATTATTTTAACGGAATATCAACTATTTTTCATATTGATGTCAATCGGTTTTATTTTTCTTGCACTTAAAGACTCGGTTTTCAATTAAATGAAAAGTAGCTTCGAGCCGGAGTAAATTTTGAACCATGATTACACTTCAAAAATTATATTTTCTTAAATTCTTTGAGATTTAGTTGCTATTCTTTTATTGACGCAAAGTGCATAGCATATCAAGAGAGATAGTTAGGAAATGAATTCGAGTCCTAAGCAAATAGTGAAACTAGTATTTTAGTGCCTTAAATTATAAAATTTAATTTTTGTTAGCTAGAATTGATATTTCCTTAGTTGTTTTAGCCTAAAAATGCATGAAATAAGCCTATTTGACCAAGTTTAAGTTAGTTTGACCAAGGGGCCTTGACCATTTGACTTTGTATCACCTTATAAGCTTAAAACATTGCAAAAAAACAAAAAAATAAAGCTGAAAACAGAGCAGGCTAGCCGAAAATAAACAAGGAGAAAAAAAAAAGAATTTCAAGCCAAATCATCAACTCTTCGCGTGAGCTTGCACAGGGTGGTTTTCGAGGCGTCCTGTCACGCCCCAACTCGACCCCACCTACAATCAGTCAGGACGCAACGGAATTTCGGCAGTATAATGACAGTAAATAGATTACCGAGGTTCTAAACCAACCTCATTAATAACATTAAACATCCAATTCCATAACCATATAAACAACAACTCCTCAACAGCATAACAACACGCAACATAACCGTAATATACAATAATCAGTCTTCGTTATTTGACTCCGTTCCAACATAACATACAATACCTCAACCTTATCATACATTTCAAAAATAAGTTGAGACCCTTCTAACAACTTAACCATAGACAAAAGAAAGCCACTAAGTTAACATCATTTGGATCATCATCTTTTCAACATCTATTACAATAAGAACCAAAGCATATAAAAGTCTACTAAGCTAATGTACATGACTTTAAACAACATAAAATCATGGATAAGACTCAGGAACATATGACTCATCCACGTAAGGCACGTTTTCCACATTCTCCTCTTCAGGAGGCACGTACCCGTAATCCTGCAAAAGTACACCTGTATGCATGCAATAATAGAGAGTGAGCTTATATAAAATAAGCTCAGAGAGGATCCGATAGATCTCGAGCAAGGTCTACTAAACTCCTTGGAAATGATCCTTTGAGGCAGTAAACACACAATAACATAAATAATACTATCATCACATAACTATATGACCATTCAATAAAGGATACTCTATTTGGTGTAGCTCCATACGCCATCACGATCTCAACCATTCTTCTTATAACTCCTCATTACTCACACACCCGAGGTACCTCACTAGCCCCTCCCTCCATGACCCCTCCGTCATGCGAGCTGGGGGTAGCCTCTGGCAGTCATGCCGTTATCAACCCGACAGCCCAACGCTGCCCGAGAGGTGGCACACACATACCAAGACTCCATAATCATCATCAATCATCAATCAATCATCAATCAATCATCAATGAATCATCATTTATTCATCATTGATAACATCAATTATCATTTAAACAACAATAACTTAGTTAGATGACAAAGTATGCCATCTAACCGGACATGCATTATATACACAATTAAACCCTAAGTTACTCATCAACAACTCACCATTCAACACTCAAACACCACCCAATCATCTAAAGGCATCGGTCAAGAAATTAAAGAATGACAACCTAAACTTCAAAAAATCATAACTTACATTCTACTAACCCAAACATTGCCAAATCAGTTTCTATCACTCACTCGTTCAACCTACTACATTAGGCCTCTCGGAAATCCACCATTACACCCCCAAAACATGCCCCATAACCCTAAAACCCTAGGATGTCTTGGCTGAATTTTATTGTTTTTCACACGAACCATTTAATGGAAAATTCGGCATTACAACAGCGCTAACACGTAATTATCAAGTATTTAGAAATCGACGGCAATCGATTTCGATCATCACAACTCAATTAATTCAACATTGAACAATTTAATCAAAATTTAATACCCGAAAAATAAAAATTATGCTACATCCGACAGAAACTCGTAGTATTACCACTAAACGATCCCTAGCATGCAAGGAGCAATAATCTAACATCAGATTACAATTCTAACGGTTCAATCTTCATTTATACGCAAAAATGCAAAAGACAAGTTTTGAGATCTAGAATTTTTCTCTCACCTTTGATGTGTTTTGATGCAAGAAATGTGTAGAATGGATGCCAAACAAGTGAAATCAAGCTTTGAATCACTCAATTCGGCTTTGAAATGCAAAATCTGTGAGAAAAATTCTTTGAAAATGCCTTTATCTTTCTCCTCTAAGGAGCCACGGTTTTGTGTGTGTTTTTGGTGGTGTTTCGCTTTGTTTTCAATGTGTGTTGATCATATATTAAGCTAATGTCAAATAAATAAAAGAAAGTCAAAGTGGAAACTAATTATTTTTAGTGTTTTCTTGACTTTAAATGCATTTTCTTGATCACCAAAGTTCAGAACAATTATTCAACACCAAAGATAGCTCAAGTAGGTTATTTTTAGGTGACAAGAAGTTTTACAATCAAACAATTCTACCCGAGTCGGCTTAAAACTCGATTTTCGCAAAAGTCGTGTAAAAACCCTAATAAATTCCTAAGCCGATTTTAAAATTGTTTTAATCAAACACAAGACTATTAAAGACCCTGGACTAGGTCTAGAAGGATTAAAAAGACCAGTTTCAAAATTTTAGCGGACGTGTTTTGAAAATACTATTCACTGATCGACGATAAAATTTCTGATCCCGTTTTTGATGAAAATTTCATGAACGCACATTTAGCACGTATTAGGAGTATTGACATCAAAATTATAACATTCTAGGTCGTATAGCACATAAATAGGTCAAATGCATGCAAAACGAGATAAAACACGTAAATCGAGTTAAAGCCAAAAAGTGGGGTTTCACACGTCCTACGATGTTTTCCTAGCGTCTAGGAGCGTCTAAGGTGAGGGTTTCATCGTTATTTGCGCATTTGAAATATTTGTATCTAAACTTTGATTTTTGGATTTTATGCATAGATCGTTAGTTTAATCATTTTAATGCTTAAAGAATGTTCCTTGTTGATTGTAGAACATGTATTTATAGCTTTTTAACATTTTCTGCGGTTGAATATTGAAATTGAAATATAAATTGTATAATGAATAGTAAATTGTGAATAGTAAACCCCCGTTTCGATGAAGTTGCTCCGTTACGCGTTCTGTTGATGTAGAAAGATGCTAGATATGCTAGAATGCCTAAATGTGTGGTTTAATTGGAATGTGTAATGGAAAAACAGAGAAAAATAGCTTGGTGAAAGTCAGGGTCGTTTAGGTCGAGTTTGGAGTTTTCTCGTTTTGCATGTTGGCATTGTTTTGGGAGGCCATGGAAGTACTTTTGGTGCGATTATGGCGTTGGTTGGGTGTTTGGTTGGTATAGTTGTAGTTCAAACGAGCAAAGGGAAAAATCGGGGCTTTGTACGAATTCTAGGGTAAAGTAGGGTTTCGGGGTCCTTAGATGTGCCTTATGGTAACCTAGGAGGATTGGCGAAGTCAGTTTCCAGAACTCGTGGCTCATTTGGAAATGGTAGTGTTTTGATAGTTGGGGCCAATTTGTGATTTTGCTTGTTTTCTAGATATTATGCCTATAGAAAGGTTAGGGTTGCTTGGTATACTTGTTTAATTGGTGTTATTGTTGCTTATCATTGCTTGTTATGCTTGAAAAGTTAAATGAATGCTAGTATTGATTGTGATTGCTTGTTATGTCGTTTCTTGTCACTACTTTGTATTGTTGTGCTATCGCTCGTTTATTGCCTTGTATCAAGTCTTGCATTGCATAATGTCTCGGCGTGAGTGATGGGCCTCTCTGGGTAGCCTCGGGTTGCCAGTGTTTGTTGCTCTAGCTCCGCTGCTATTCCCTTTTCTCGCTTAGGTTGCCTCCCAAGGAGATTTGAGTCGTAGAATTGATAGATACTTCTGGGGTATTCCAAACTGGTGTTATAAGGTGGATGCGCGCTTATTGTCATCGTTGTCAACATCAAGCTCGAGATTAATGTATCGCTAGTGAAATGGTGTATTGCTCGTAAGAGTTAACCATAGCCTTCAGAGTGTAGTATAGCTTTGAAAGGTTGTGTTAATGCTTTCAGTTATTGCTTATTGTATTGATTGTTTGTCTTGATTGCTTATTTAACAGTTATATTGTTTAACTGTCTTATTTGTAATGCACGACTTTCTTTCTCTCCAACTCGATATCTGTCTCGCCCTCACTGAGTATACGTGTTGAGTATACTCACTCCTCACCACCACATTTCAGGAAATGTCATGTTAGCTGGAAAGTTCGTGATTTCGTGAAAGTTCGTGCTTGAAGGGGTGTCTTGCATGCCGATGTAGATTGAGTTGTCGAAGTTGTAAAGATGTATGCTTTTATGTATTGTATGTATTTAATTTCAAAAGAGATGTAATATAAGTTTCATTAGTTTATTGAAGTGGTTTGATAAGTTAAAATATGTATCTAGTTAATGTAGGTTAACTTCAATGCATGTTTGTAATGTTCAAAGGAAAAGAGTTAGAAGGGTATGATAGTTTATTTTATGCAGTAGCTTAGTATGGTTTAATTGTCTAGTTTGAATGTACTTGTCAAAAATGTAAAGAGATAGGTTAGTTTTTAAATTGGAAGTGTATGTATATTTGCTTGTGGTTGCTTTGTGAGAGCAAGGCTCGGATGGCCTTGAGGTGGTTGAATGTTTGGACATGGTATTGGTCCACTTATATGCTGTTACAAGTTTTGCAATTTACCTAGAAATAGGGGAGACTCCGTCCGTTTTCCCTGAAAATTTATGCCCGGGTTTGGTTTGGGTTGTGATTAGATTGACTGATAGAACTCCTGGTCTTGAAAGGGATCGGGGTATCACAGGTGGTATCAGAGCTTGTCTAGCTCATAAGCCGGGACAGGGTCCTCGGTCTGGTGGGTTGTGACCCGTGAATGTGTGCTTGTTAAGTGTGTCTTGAAAGTGTATGCTTGTATGTGAGATTGTATGTCTTGACATGAATGTGTGCTCCTATGTGATATAGTTATGTGTTATGTGTTAATTGTGTGCTAAGTAAAGTAAAGTGTCTAGTTGTGCATTGAATTGACCTATCGAATTGGCATTGTGAATCGAATTGACCTCGTAAAATTGTTATTTGCTTGAAGTATTGCTTGTAATATGTGTATTGAAATGTCTTGAATTGGTTATGTCGTGATTTGAATTGATTATGTTGTGGTTGAATTGATTGTCATGTTTGAATGACTTTGATGATTAAATGGTTTTGCAAACTCTTTTGTAAACTTGCTTACATAATAGTTTAAGGCATGTGTATAAATGTGATATCCTAGCATTCATACATGTCCCGTGGAAGTGGTAAGAAAGACTTCTTCCTTCCCTGAAGAAAGTGGTTCATAGCTGGCCTTTCAAGGTGTATGGATTGGCAGGAAATGAATGGCATTTAATTAGCCTTTATTTAGGAGTTGGTATTTGTTTATGGAGCTCAGTTGTTGGGCATTCATCGAGTTTTTCTATATTGGCATTTCGTGGAAGACTTGGTTGGGGTTTTAATCAACCTTTGGTGTTCTTTCCGCATTCTTATAGGGAACTTTGATTTGAGTCTACTTACAATGATCAGCTTTGCGCGAGGCGTACTATTTTGGTATTCTTTGTGGACATTTCTCAGTGGATTTGGCAATCGGAGTTCTTATTGGACTTGCTGCATAATATTGTCTACAATATCTTTGTTCTGGTTTTTCTTGATATTTTATTGGCAATCGTGATTGGAAATCTTCAATAGTATATGGTGTACCTACACGGCATTTCCTTTGGTACTTTACCTAATATTCGATAGCAATATTATTTTGGGAATCTACTTGGTTATTCAGCTTGGTGTTCATTCATGGACTTTTGATAAGTATATATATGTTGGCGTACATTTTGGATTTCCTATTCAGATGCTTCTTGAGCTATATATTGAAAGACTTCCTTGAAACTTCTGTAATATGATCGACTGGATTTCTTGTTTTGAGTCTTTCTGAGTAGTACTTGGGATTCTTGTTTAGACTCTGCTTCAGATTGTTTATTGGTATGTTCTTGGTACTTTTAGTTGGGATTCTATCATGGCATTCTCTAGGATCCTTAGTGGCCATTTATTTAGCATTTACTTATTGGGCAAACTTGGTTACATTCTTACCGGAGCATTGTTCGGTGGGCATTCTACTGGTATTTTCCTTGTTGGCACTATTGGAAGTCTTACTGTGACACCCCGATCCCTCTTGAGACCGGGAGTTCTATCAATCGATCTAATCACAACCCCAACCAAACCTGAGCATAATTTTTAGGGAAAACGGACGGAGTCTCCCTTGTTTCTAGGTGAAATGTAAAACCTGCGATAGCATACCAGATGACCAATACCATGTCCAAACATTCAACTACCTAAAGGCCATCCGAGCCTCGGTTCTCAACAATTTAAACTCAACAAGTATACATACATTTCCAATTTAAAAAAAACTAACCTATCTCTGTTCATTCTTGACAAGTACATTCAACTAGACAAATAAACCATACAAAGCTACTGCATAAAATAAACTACCATGCCATTCTAATTCTTTTCCTTTGGATATTACAAACATGCATTGAAGTTAAGCTGTGCTAACTGATTACATAAACTAGCTTATCAATTTACCTCAACTACTTAGCTAGATTTAAATTACATTTCTTTTAACAATAAATACATACAACATATGAAAGCATATATCTTTACAACTTCGACACTCAAGCCACATAGGCATGCAAGACAACTCTTCAGGCATGAACTTTCACGAAATCACGAACTTTCCAGCTAACATGACATTTCCTAAAATGTGGTGGTGAGGAGTGAGTATACACAGCACGTATACTCAGTGAGGGCGAGACAGATATCGAATTGGAGAGGAAGAAAGTCGTGCAATGCAAATAAGACAGTTAAGCAATATAACTAATAAATAAGCAACCAAGACAAACAATCAATACATAAGCAATTACTGAAAGCATTAACAAAACCATTCAAAGCTACACCACACTCTGACGGCTATGGTTCACTCATACGAGCATTGTACCATTTCACGAGCGATACATCAATCTCGAGTTTGATGTTGACAATGATGACAATAAGGGCGCCACCACGTTATAACCCAAGTTTGCAATATCCGGGGAGTAACTATCAATTCTACGACGCAAATCTCCCTGGGAGGCAACCCAAGCGAGAAGAGGGCATAGCCACGGAGCTAGAGCAACCAACACTGGCAACCCAAGGCTACCCAGAGAGGCCCATCACTCACGCGTAGGATACTATGCAATGCAAGACTCGATACAAGGCAATAAACGAGCGATAGCACAACAATACAAACTAGTGACAACAAACGAGATAACAAGCAATCACAATCAATACTAGCATTCAACTAACTTTGCAAGCATAACAAGCAATAATCAGCAACAATAACACCAATTAAATAAGTAACAGCAATTCAATCATGAAAACAACAAATATCATTATTCAATCCCTAACTTCTAAAGGCAATTACGAGCAAACGAGCTACGGAATTAGGAACCCGATTTCACTACATTCACTCAGGCACTACAATGCACGTTTCTATGTCACTAAACTTCACTTTCTCACCCGAGGCCCGAAAGTCCACCTACTACGTTTGAACTACAACTATGCTGACCGGTCACTCAATCAATGCCACAACAGCGCCAAAAGTGCTTCCATGCCCTCAATTGCAAAACCCCCAACTCAATTCGATCACGGTCAACTTTTGGTCAAACGGCCCCATTACGTTTCTTTGTCTAATTTCCAATTTTAACAAAGGCCGATCTGTTTTTATTTCACATTTTAGCTTTCTATCATTAATGACACCTATCCAAATCAATCAACCGCAATTCGAATCAAAATTCAAAATTCTAGGGTTTACGATTCATAATTCACTATTCATGTTCTTCCCTAATTTCAAATACGTAGTTTCAACCGTAAAAATTGCTAAATAACTAACAAGCAATGCTCTACGAACCCTAAGCAAGCTATCTCAAGCAATAATAGTCATTATAACACGATAAATATTAAATCTGAAAAATTGACTCAAAAATCAAATTCATATTAAAATGCACAAAAGCGTGAAAACCCTTACAGAGATTGAAGACCAAGACCCGCAAGGACCCGAGCCACGACCCCCGAGCAGTTCCACACACGATTGTAGAAGAAATTGAAAGCAAAATCATTTTTTTTCTTGAAAACCATTCAGCCAAAGGGGGGGACACAAGGGTCATTTTTGGTTTTGTTTTGAGTCATTTTTGCCTTGTTTTTTAATTTAAAAGATGACAAGGGCATTTTGGTCATTTACAAAATCAAACTTTAATTAAAAATAGTTAAATAAGCTTATTTTGATGCCATTAAATCTAATTCAAGTTAAAACAATGCAATTAAATGAGAAACAACTAAAACTAGTTAAATTAAGTTGAAAACTTTTTTCACTAAGTCCGAAGAATATTTCTCTAACTCCTATTTTCGAAATTCTACGATCGAACGGTCACTAATCGATCGCTAATAAAGTTATGAACAATAATATAAAACTTTAATTCTTTGAAAAGTAGAATAGTAGAATAGTTTAAAATTCACTCCCGCTCGGAGTTACTTTCCTCATTTATTTGAAAACCGAGTGATTTTAATGCAAAACAACCAAAACTGATTATTAAAATAATCAAAACAATCAAGGTAATCAATATTCATTTAAAACAATTAATTTAACTATTTCTAGAACATTTTAAAGAATTATGAAATTAATGTTAAGTTACAAATGAAAAAATAAATATAAACATGTAATCAAGTGCAATTAAATATTAACATTTAAGATGACACTTAATTAAATACAAGAGAATAAATTCAATTACTATAATTAATAGAAGTAGATAACAACCTTTCAACTATTCAATATACAATTACTAAATGCTTCCAAGAGAAATATGAAAATTAGTGCAAATTGGTTGATTTAACTAATTAAACATTTAATCAAATGTAGTCAAGTGCTATTAAATGCATGCCGGGTTCGGGTTATCACACTTACACTTGGGATCTTGTTCGGAATTATTATCTTATATTGCTTACGGTATGCTGTGGAATACTTTAGGGGTCCTTGATGGTAAGTTGTATAAAGGTTGCACTCGGCAAATGGCGAAGAGGTCTTGGAGCTTGGTCTTATATGTGCTGCATCTATTTTGGCCATCCTTTGACTTCCTTATTTGATACTTGTTGGATTTTTTTCATAGAGGATTCGTATATTGGTAATATTTACAGTATCTTTGCTTTAGTCTTTATTGGCATCTTCTCGGCACTCTTAGCGGGGAATTCTTTTATGATGTTCTTGACCAGCGGAATTCTTATTTCGATTTCAAGATGGCATTTTCAATTAAACCTTTATTTGGTCTTATTGTTTTGGAGTTTTCAGTCAGTACTATTGGGGTTTCTTAGTAAGACATTCTTCAAACATTCTTAATCTGTGTCTTGTTCAGCAACCAATGAAGAGTGGTCAGAGTTGGATTTCAGATGATGCAAAGTTCTATTGGAAGAAGAATTGCGAGGACGCAATTGTTTTAAGGGGGGAAGGATGTGATAACCCGAACCCGGCATGCATTTAATGGCATTTAATTGCATTTAACTAAGTGACATCTTAAATGTTAGCATTGGATTTGTGTTTATTTTTAGTTAAACATTTATTTGAAGCTTTATTTTCATATTTCTTTTAGAAGTAATTAGAATAATACTTGAGCTAATTATTTTAACGGAATATCAACTATTTTTCATATTGATGTCAATCGGTTTTATTTTTCTTGCACTTAAAGGCTCGGTTTTCAATTAAATGAAAAGTAGCTTCGAGCCGGAGTAATTTTAAACCATGATTACACTTCAAAAATTATATTTTCTTAAATTCTTTGAGATTTAGTTGCTATTCTTTTATTGACGCAAAGTGCATAGCATATCGAGAGAGATAGTTAGGAAATGAATTCGAGTCCTAAACAAATAGTGAAACTAGTATTTTAGTGCCTTAAATTTTATAATTTAATTGTTGTTAGCTAGAATTGATATTTCCTTAGTTGTTTTAGCTTTAAAATGCATGAAATAAGCCTATTTGACCATGTTTAAGTTAGTTTGACCAAGGGGCCTTGACCATTTGACTTTGTATCACCTTATAAGCTTAAAACTTTGCAAAATAAAAATAAAAAATAAAGCTGAAAACAGAGCAGGCTGGCCGAAAATAAACAAGGAGAAAAATAAATTTCAAGCCAAATCATCAAATCTTCGCGTGAGCTTGCACGGGGTGGTTTCCGTGGCGTCCTACGAGGTTTTCCTAGCATCTAGGAGCGTCTAAGGTGAGGGTTTCATCGTTATTTGCGCATTTGAAATATTTGTATCTAAACTTTGATTTTTGGATTTTATGCATAGATCGTTAGTTTAATCGTTTTAATGCTTAAAGAATGTTCCTTGTTGATTGTAGAACATGTATTTATAGCTTTTTAACATTTTCTGCGGTTGAATATTGAAATTGAAATATAAATTGTATAATGAATAGTAAATTGTGAATAGTAAACCCCCGTTTCGATGAAGTTGCTCCGTTACGCGTTCTGTTGATGTAGAAAGATGCTAGATATGCTAGAATGCCTAAATGTGTGGTTTAATTGGAATGTGTAATGGAAAAACAGAGAAAAATAGCTTGGTGAAAGTCAGGGTCGTTTAGGTCGAGTTTGGAGTTTTCTCGTTTTGCATGTTGGCATTGTTTCGGGAGGCCATAGAAGCACTTTTGGTGTGATTATGGCGTTGGTTGGGTGTTTGGTTGGTATAGTTGTAGTTCAAACGAGCAAAGGGAGAAATCGGGGCTTTGCGCGAATTCTAGGGTAAAGTAGGGTTTCGGGGTCCTTAGACGTGCCTTATGGTGACCTAGGAGGATTTGCAAAGTCGGTTTTCAGAACTCGTGGCTCGTTTGGAAATGGTAGTATTTTGATAGTTGGGGCCGATTTGTGATTTTACTTGTTATCTTGATATTATGCCTATAGAATGCTTAGGGTTGCTTGATATACTTGTTTAATTGGTGTTATTGTTGCTTATTATTGCTTGTTATGCTTGAAAAGTTAGATGAATGCGAGTATTGATTGTGATTGCTTGTTATCTCGTTTGTTGTCACTAGTTTGTATTGTTGTGCTATCGCTCGTTTATTGCCTTGTATCGAGTCTTGCATTGCATAGTGTGGTATAGCTTTGAAAGGTTGTGTTAATGCATAGTGTGAACCATAGCCTTCAAAGTGTGGTATAGCTTTGAAAGGTTGTGTTAATGCTTTCAGTAATTGCTTATTGTATTGATTGTTTGTCTTGATTGCTTATTTATCAGTTATATTGCTTAACTGTCTTATTTGCATTGCACGACTTTCTTTCTCTCCAACTCGATATCTGTCTCACCCTCACTGAGTATACGTGTTGTGTATACTCACTGCTCACCACCATATTTCAGGAAATGTCATGTTAGCTGGATAGTTTGTGATTTCGTGAAAGTTCGTGCTTGAAGAGTTGTCTTGCGTGCCTATGTGGATTGAGTTGTCGAAGTTGTAAAGATGTATGCTTTTATGTATTGTATGTATTTAATGTCAAAAGAGATGTAATATAAGTTTCATTAGTTTATTGAAGTGGTTTGATAAGTTAGATTATGTATCTAGTTAATGTAGCTTAACTTCAATGCATGTTTGTAATGTTCAAAGGAAAAGAGTTAGAAGGGTATGATAGTTTATTATATGCAGTAGCTTAGTATGATTTAATTGTCTAGTTTGAATGTACTTGTCAAAAATGTAAAGAGATAGGTTAGCTTTTAAATTGGAAGTGTATGTATATTTGCTTGTGGTTGCTTGTTGAGAGCAAGGCTCGGATGGCCTTGAGGTGGTTGAATGTTTGGACATGGTATTGGTCCACTTATATGCTATTACAGGTTTTGCAATTTATCTAGAAACAGGGGAGACTCCGTCCGTTTTCCCTGAAAATTTATGCCCGGGTTTGGTTTGGGTTGTGATAAGATTGACTGATAGAACTCCCGGTCTCGAGAGGGATCGGGTGTTACATATGCAAGTGCCCATGCTAGGTGATTCAAAATTATGCTCCTTGAAGACACAAAATCTGAAATTTCAAGGCCCTAGGCCGACACAAGCATCAAACCCATCAAGCTTTTCATTTTTCTTTCATTCTTTCTTTCTTTCTCTCATTTTTCTCTCACTCTCTCAATTCTTCTCTCTCTCTCTCAGCCCTAGCTGAAATTCTACTCTCCATAGCTTAAGTTCTTCATCCAAAGGTTCTTCAAGACATGCAAGCTACTAGGAAGCTTGACCAAGCAAGCTAGAATGCAAAAGTTGCACATGCAAGCTCATAGCACATTCATTTCGGCTTAGGTAAGTTTGTTAGCTTCCATTTCATTTTCTTTTGTTCTAGCCACTTGAACATACTAAGAACATGGTTACTAAGCTAGGAATTAGAGAAATCTCAAGTTGTGTCTCGGCAAAGCAAGAAAAAAGGTCGACATTGTGCTTCATCAAGAGTTTGTGCATCTTCTTTGTTGTCTTGCTAAGGTGAGGGCTAAAACTCCTTGAGAAGCTTTCAAAAACCACATGCATGTCTTTAAATTTCTATTTTTACCTCTGTACTTGTGATATATGTGTGTACATGAGCTTTGGTAAACATGCATGGCAAGATATTTGGCTAGACTGTGAAGATAGGTGAAATCGCGTATCTGGCAGCTTTCTGTTCTGTTGGAGCGAGGTGATTTTGACCAGGTAAATAATGTTAAAAATGCATGAAAATTGGTAGGTGACTAGTTTTTCCAGTTATGAGAATTTTTGCCAGAAATAGGCCAAAGCCAATTATCACTCTAAGGTCTCCAAAATGGCAAAACATCGAAAGGTGTCCAAATCTGGAAAATCTGGGAAAATGAAGCAGGTTTTGGCAGATTCACTGTCTTTGTAGAACGAACCAGTTTTGACTTAGTGACTGATATCCAAAATACATGAAATTTGGTATTCTACTATATTTTTCAGTTCTGGACATTTTTTCCAGAAATAGACTAAGGCTAAATCTGATCCTAAGGCCCTCAAAAACGACAAGTATTGAAATGTGTGCAAATCTAGACAATTTTGCGTAGTCTCACGGTTTTGGCTATAACTCTTGAATCCGAACTCCAAATGGTATGAGGTTTGTTTCTGAATTTAGTTCACTCATTAAGCTTTAATTTGACATCTTGTTCACTGGAATTGGAGATTGTTTCCTTGTCTCAATGATTGTGAAAAATAATCCATTGCAGTGAGGTTTTCATCTAGTGATATGCTTTGAAAATTATTGTAACATCTCTTGTTGTATTAAATGCTTGGGATTGTGGCACTTGGATGTTGTGTGGACTGTTTTGAATGCTTGAGGGTGTTTTAATTAGTCGATGCATGGCTTGAGTTTAATTACGTGACAACTTAGGGCTTAATCGCACGGGTGAGCATGATCCTAATGACTAGGAAAATTCGCTAAGTGTTGATCCTATGAATATCGTGTTTAATTATGTGATTAGTAGGCTGACCGTAGTTTCCCTTATAGCCCTAAGTTTGGTTCTGATGATTACATGTTGACAAGTAGGCCTTTCTTGCACTCGGTCCCACGTAGACGTCGTTGCATGTTGTATAATTTTATTATTTGATTACGTGAACTTCGAAATGAGTTATATGACTTGATTTACATGCGTTACATGGCTGTCCGTTTAATATTCATATGACTCCATGTGCTTTACAAGTGAAATTACTTGTCATATCGTGCCTCACGTGTTTACTTGTCAATGTGCAATCTTATGACTGCTCGGCGGCAACCTACTTTGTTGTCCTCCTAATGTGATATATTAAATGTCATAAATGTGCATTGCGTACAAGGTTGCAACCTTTCATTCTGGCGTGGTAGAGTTCACGCACACCGGGCAGCATCGGGCTTGCCGGTGCAACCGTGACTACCATTGTCCAATTCCCTCTCTCGCTTGGGGGCTAGACCTCCTCGGAGAGTTGGGTTGTAGGATTCGGGGTACATCCGGAGTACACCCATTTGGCGTGATAAGGGGATGATTTGAAGTCTGCCGCAACAATTGATACTGGAAATGAACTGAGAGCAAAAGCTCACCGTATCCTTTTCACTATGTGTATAAATACTCTCGCTTGGTTCCTAGAGGACCTCGGGGAGGAAAGACGGGTACTTGTGTTCTTTTACTTTGACATTATATTATGTACTTACTTGTTATATAATGTCATGCTTGAAAAAGGATTTTCATAAGTTGAACCGGAAAATGAGTTTCAAAACTTGTTTCTCGTTCCCCCTCGCTGAGTTCATAAGGACTCACCTTCTTTTATCATCTCAGGTAAAGAAGACCAGGAACATGTACCCGAGGACAACGTGCTTTTTGATGATTCCTTGGAATGATTACCTGCCTTACGTGCCTTACTTGACTATGGCCATTTTGTGAACAATATGTTACTTGAAGCCTATTTCTTATGTTACTTGTTGTTGTATTGTATATGACCCCCGTTGTAATTTGGGGTCTAATTTTGGCTTGTACTGATCATAACTAGATAGACACTACTATGGTCTTTTTGCTATCGCTACTGGTTAGTATCTATTGCAGGCTTAAGAAGTATCAGGTAAAGGATTAAGTAAAATGAATCTATCCAATCTTAAGCAGGTACCCATTGTTCAGCTAAGATCAACAGACACTTTTGTAACAAGGATTAACAAACAAACTAGACATAGTATCATGCTAGGTTGTCAATCAAACGAGACTTCGAGATAACTAGTAGCCGTTTCGATTGGTGATAAATAGTAATCTTAGTTAGAAATGAAATTGAGATTGGAAATTTTGAGGTGTTTAAAGAATTAGGTCAAACTAAAGAGCCCAATTACAGCCGTTATGCTGTCGGATTTCCGGAGAATTTGTGGAGTGTAGGCTAAAATGATAAGTGTCAAAACTTTCATGAACGATTATGTATGTGATATGACTTGAATGTTTAGATCACACCCTAGTCTAACCTTTATAGGTCTGGTTGGGGCGTGACATACGCGACGCACAACATACCGTTGGAAAGCTCTCCGAGAGCTCTACGACGGGGGCAGCAAGCCTGCTCGGCTGCGCCTGTTTTCAGAGTCCAAAATCGAACGTTTTCATCAGTTTCGGGCCACTTTTCTTCTTCAGCTCTGTTTCTTCATCCCGGATCATACGTCGTGAGCGGTTAGAAGGATGACAACCTAAATCGAGGGATATTACAAGGCCCTACCACGCGTCGATATCACGTCTTGCCAGGATGCTTCGTTGTTGAAGCGTATGGGTTGTCGTTAAGCCCATTGGGCCTTCTGAATGGGCCATCTCTTTAGTCTGGGACTGTTAACCGTCAACACATAAAGGATTTGTGCCCACAACATGACGGGTGTGATCATACCAGCACTAATGCACTGGATCCCATCCGAACTCCGAAGTTAAGCGTGCTTGGGCGAGAGTAGTACTAGGATGGGTGATCCCATGGGAAGTCCTCGTGTTGCACCCCCTTTTTCAATTTTTTTTCCCCAGTTTGGCTTGCCAAGATGCTTTATCCACCACATTTCTATTATTGAATCCCACGGCACCTTGGGCAAGATAACTTCGCTTAATGTAGAGGCTGGGTTCGCAAACCAAGGGCATGGGGCTTCTGACCAGGTCTCCGTCACTCTGGTGCACATAACGTTTGATCAGTAAGGAGTTACGCGGCACACAGTATACTGTTGGAAAGCCCCCCAAGAGCTCTATGATGTGGGCAGTAAGCCTGCAAGGCTGCACCCATTTTTGGAGCCCAAAATTGAACGTTTCCATCAGTTTCGAGCCACTTTTCTTCTTTTACTCTGTTTTTTCATCCCGAATCGTACGTCGTGAGCTGTTAAAAGGATGACAACCTAACTCGCGGGACAATAGAGGGCCCTACAACGCGTAGATATCACGTCTTGCAGGGATGATGCGTTGTTGAAGTGGATGGGTTGTTGTTAAGCCCATTGGGCCTTTTGAATGGGCCATCTCTCTGGGCTGGAACTATGAACCGTCAACAAATAAGAGATTTGTGCACTCAACATGACGGGTGCGATCATACCAGCACTAATGCACCGGATCCCATCAGAACTCCGAAGTTAAGCGTGCTTGGGCAAGAGTAGTACTAGGATGGGTGACCCTTTGGGAAGTCCTCATGTTGTACCCCCATTTTCTATTTTTTTGCCCCGGTTAGGCTCGCCAAGATGCTTTATCCATCCCATTTCTATTGCTGAATCCCACAGCACCTTGGGCAAGACAAATTCGATTCACATAGAGACTGGGCCCGCAAACTGAAGCCGTGGGGCTTGTGACTAGGTCTCCGTCGCTTCGGTGCCCATAACTTTTGATCCGTAAAGAGTTACGTGGCGTATAGCATACCGTTGGAAAGCTCTCCGAGGGCTCTAAGACGGGTGCAGCAAGCCTACTCGGCTGCGCCCATTTTTGTAGCCCAACATCGAACATTTTCATCAGTTTCGGGCTACTTTTCTTATTTTGCTCTGTTTTTTCGTCCCGAATCGTACGTTGTGAGCTGTTAAAAGGACAACAACCTAACTCGCGAGACAATAGAGGGCCCTACAATGCATAGATATCACGTCTTGCGAGGATGCTACGTTGTTGAAGCAGATGGGTTATCGTTAAGCCTATTGGGCCTTTTGAATGGGCCATCTTTCTAGGCTGGGACTGGGAACCGTCAACACATAAAGGAAATGTGACCTCAACAATGCGGGTGCGATCATATTAGCACAAATGCACTAGATTCCATCAGAACTCCGAAGTGAAGCGTGCTTGGACGAGAGTAGTACTAGGATAGGTGACCCCCTGGGAAGTCCTCGTGGTGAACCCCCCTTTTCAATTTTTTTTACCTCGGTTAGGGTTGCCAAGATACTTTATCCACCACATTTCTATTACCGAATCCCACGGTACCTTGGGCATGACAACTTCGCTTCACGTGGAGGCGGGGCCCGTAAACCAAGGGAGTAGGGCTTGTGACCAGGTCTCCGTCGCTCTGGTACCCATAACTTTTGATCCGTAAGGAGTTACACAGCGCATAGTGTCACGCCTCAACCCGGCCTATAAGGTTAGACTAGGGTGTGATCTAACGTTCAGGACATGTCACATACTTAACAGTTTATGAAGATTTAACACTTATCGTTTTAGTCTAAACTCCAAGTTTTTTCAAAAAACTGGCAACATAACAGCTGTAATTGGGCTCTTTAGTTTGGCCTAATTCTCTAAACGCCTCAAAATTTACTATCTCAAATTCATTTCCAACTAAAATTGCTATTTATCATTAATTGAAACGCCTATTGGTTATCTTGATGTCTCGTTTGATTTACAACCTAGCATGATACTATGTCTCGTTTGTTTGTTTATCCTCGTTACAAAAGTTCCTGTTGATCTTAGCTTAATAGCGAGTACCTGTTTAAGATTGGATAAGTTCATTTACTTAGTCCTTAACTAATACGTCATAACCTATGATAGATACTAACAGTGATAAATAGCAAAACGATCATAGTAGTGTCTAGTGTCTATCTAGCAATATCAGTACAAACCAAAATTAGACCCCAAATTACAACGGGGGTCTTTTACATCACAACATCGAGCATCATAAAAGGAAATAGTCTTCAAAAAACAAAAAGTTCACAAGTAGCCATAATCACGCAAGGCATACAAACAGGCAATGACACCAGGCATTCACCATTAGGCCCACCGTCCTCGAGTACCTGTTCTGGATCTTCTTCACCTGAGTTGATAAAAGAGGGTGAGTCCTTATGAACTCAGCGAGGGGGAATGAGAAATAAGTTTTGAAACTCATTTTTCGGTTCAACTTATGAAATCCTTTTTGCAAGCATGAACATAACAATAACATAAGTACATAAACAGAAATACCGCTCTTTCCTCCCCGAGGTTCTCTAAGAACCAAGCGAGAGTACTTATACAGATAGTAAAAAGGATACAGTGAGCTTTTGCTCTCAGATCAGTTTCAGAATCAGTTGTTGCAGCCGACTTCAAATCATACCCAAAACACGCCAGATGGGTGTACTCCGGATGTACCCCGAAATCCTACGACCCAACTCTCCGAGGAAGTCTAGCCCCCAAGCAAGAGAGGGAATGGGACCATGGTAGTCATGGGTGTGATAACCCGAACCCGGCATGCATTTAATGGCATTTAATTGCATTTAACGAAGTGACATCTTAAGTGTTGGCATTGAATTTGTGTTTATTTTTAGTTAAACATTTATTTGTAGTTTTACTTTCATATTTCTTTTAGAAGTAACTAGAATAATACCTGAGCTAATCATATTAACGGAATATCAACTACTTTTGATATTTGTGTCAATCGGTTTTATTTTTCTTGCACTTAAATGCTCGGATTTCAATTAAATGGACAGTAGCTCCTATCCTGAGTAAATTTTAAACTATGTGGCTTTGCAAAAATGTTATATTTCTTAGATTCTTTGAGATTTAATTGTTCCTTCTTTGTTGTCGCAACGTGCATTGCATTTCGGGAGCGATAGCTAGAGAATATTTTCTAGTCCTCAGCAAATAGTGAAACTAGTATTTTAGTGCCTTAAATTTCATAATTTAATTGTTGTTAGCTAGAATTAACATTTCCTTAGTTGTTTTAGCTTAAAAATGCATGAATATAGGCTAGTTTGACCAATTTTTAAGTGGTTTGACCAAGGGGCTTGACATTTGACCTTTGCCATCTTTTTAATAGCCTAAAATAGCACAAAAAAATAAAAGAAGGAAGCTGAAAAATCAGAGAGCAGCTGGCCGAAAATAAGAAGAGAGAGAAAAAAAAGAAATTCAACTTCAAATCTTCAATTCTTCGCGAGGGCTTCCACGGGGTGGTTTCCGAGGCATCCTACGGGGTTTTCCTAGCGTCTAGGAGCATCTGAGGTGAAGGTTTCATCATTATTTGCGCATTTGAAATATTTGTATCTAAACTTTGATTTTTGGATTTTATGCGTAGATCGTTAGTTTAATCGTTTTAATGCTTAAAGAATGTTCCTTGTTGATTGTAGAACATGTATTTATAGCTTTTTTAACATTTTATGCGGTTGAAAATTGAAATTGAAATATAAATTGTATAATGAATACTAAATTGTGAATAGTAAACCCCCGTTTCGATGAAGTTGCTCTGTTATGCGTTCTGTTGATGTAGGAAGATGCTAGATATGCTAGAATGCCTTAATGTGTGGTTTAATTGGAATGTGTAAGGGAAAAGTGGAGAAAAATGGCTTGGTGAAAGTCGGGGTCGTTTAGGTCGAGTTTATCGTTTTCTCGTTTTGTGTGTTGGCATTGTTTCGGAAGGCCATGGAAGCACTTTTGGTGCAATTATGGCGTTGATTGGGTGTTTGGTTGGTATAGTTGTAGTTTAAACGAGCGAAGGGGAAAATGGGGGCTTTGCGTGAATTCTAGGGTAAAGTAGGGTTTCGGGGTCCTTAGACGTGCCTTATGGTGACCTAGGAGGATTGGCGAAGTCGGTTTCCAGAACTCGTGGCTCGTTTGGAAATGGTAGTATTTTGATAGTTGGGGCCGATTTGTGATTTTGCTTGTTATCTTGATATTATGCTTATAGAATGCTTAGGGTTGCTTGATATACTTGTTTAATTGGTGTTATTGTTGCTTATTATTGCTTGTTATGCTTGAAAAGTTAGTTGAATGTTAGTATTGATTGTGATTGCTTGTTATCTCGTTTGTTGTCACTAGTTTGTATTGTTGTGCTATCGCTCGTTTATTGCCTTGTATCGAGTCTTGCATTGCATAGTGTCTCGCGCATGAGTGATGGGCCTCTCTGGGTACCCTCGGGTTGCCAGTGTTGGTTGCTCTAGCTCCGCTGCTATTCCCTCTTCTCGCTTGGGTTGCCTCCCAGGGAGATTTGGGTCGTAGATTGATGGTTACTCCTGGGGTATTCCAAACTGGTGTTATAAGGTGGTTGCGCGCTTATTGTCATCGTTGTCAACATCAAGCTCGAGATTGATGTATCGCTCGTGAAATGGTACAATGCTCGTATGAGTGAACCATAGCCGTCAGAGTGTGGTATAGCTTTGAATGGTTGTGTTAATGCTTTCAGTAATTGCTTATGTATTGATTGTTTGTCTTGGTTGCTTATTTAACAGTTATATTGCTTAACTGTCTTATTTGCATTGCACGACTTTCTTTCTCTCCAATTCGATATCTGTCTCGCCCTCACTGAGTATACGTGTTGTGTATACTCACTCCTCACCACCACATTTCAGGAAATGTCATGTTAGCTGGGAAGTTCGTGATTTCGTGAAAGTTCGTACCTGAAGAGTTGTCTTGCGTGCCAATGTGGCTTGAGTGTCGAAGTTTTAAAGATATATTCTTTCATATGTTGTAGGTATTTAATGTCAAAAAGTATGTAATTTAAGTTTCATTAGATTGTTGAAGTATTTTGATAAGTTAGATTATGTATCTAGTTTTATAACTTAACTTCAAATGCATGTTTGTAATGTCCAAAGGAAAAGATTTAGAATGGCATGATAGTTTATTTTATGTAGTAGCTTAGTATGGTTTAATTGTCAAGTTCGAATGTACTTGCCAAAAAATGAAAAGAGATAGGTTAGCTTTTAAATTGGAAATGTATGTATAGTTGCTAAGTTTAATTGCTGAGAACCGAGGCACGGATGGCTTTGAGGTGGTTGAATGTTTGGACATGGTATTGGTCCCCTTATATGCTGTCGCAGGTTTTACATTTCGCCTAGAAACAGGGGAGACTCCGTCCGTTTTTCCTAAAATTTATGCTCGGGTTTGGATTTGGGTTGTGATTAGATTGATCCATAGAACTCCCGGTCTCGAGAGGGATCGGGGTGTTACAACGGGTGCACCGGCAAGCCCGATGCCGCCCGGTGTGCGTGATCGCTACCATGCCGACATGAAATGTTTCAACCTTGTATGTAGTGCACATTTATGACATTTCATGTATCACATTAGGAGGACAACAAAGTAGGTTGCCTCCAGACAGTCATAAGATTGCACATTGACCAAGTAAACAGGCAGGACACGATAAAATAGGTAATTTCACTTGAAAGGCATATAGAGTTATATGAACATTAAACGGGCAGCCATGTAACACATGTAAATCAAGCCATATAACTCGTTTCGAAGACCACGTAATCAGGTGATAGAATTATTCAACATGCAACAACATTTACGTGGGTTCGAATGTTAGAAAAGCCCATTTGTCAACATGCAATGATCAAAATCGCATTTAGGACTATAAAGGCATTTACGGGCAGCCTACTAAGCATATAATTCCACACAATATCCAAATGATTAACACTTAGCAAGCCTACCTAGTCATTAGGGTTTCCGTTTCATGCTTAACCGTGTGATTAAACCCTAAGTCAACTCAAAGTCAATCTCAAGTCATGCATCATTTAATTCAACATCCTCAAACATTCAAAACAGTCTACACAACATCCCGAAGCTACAATCCCAAGCATTTAATTCAACAAGAGGAGTCACAACAATTTTTCTAAGCACAACATTAAGTGAAACCCTTACTGCAATAGGCTGTTTTCTCACAATCAATAGGATAAGCAAACAAACTCCAAATCCAGTGAATAAGATGTCAAATTAAAGCTTAAGAAGTTAATAAAATCAGAAACAAACCTTGCATCAATTGGAGCTCGGGATCATTAGATATAGCCAAAACAGTGGAATAGCATAAAACTGTCCAGATTTGCACACATTTTGATAATTGACGTTTTTGAGGTCCTTAGGGTCATATTCAGCCTTAGTCTATTTCTCACAAAAATGTCCAGAACTGAAAAATATTGCAGCACGCTAAATTTCATGCATTTTGGATACCATTTACTAAGTCAAATATGGTTCGTTCTACAAGGTCAGTGCATCTGTCAAGACCTGCTTCATTTTTTCCAGATTTCCAGATTTGGACAGATTTTAAAGATTCGCCATTTTGAAGACCTTAGAGTCAAAATTAGCTTCGGCCTATTTCTGAGAAAAATGTTCAAAACTGTCCAAACTACTTACCTACCAATTTTCAAGCATTTTAAACATCATTTGCCTAGTTAAACGTACCTCTAAACAGACTAGTCAGAGAGCTGTCAACAGTCCGACTTCACCTATCACCACTTTCAAGCCAAGATCTTGCCATGCATGGTTGTTTAAGCTCATGAACGAACATATAACTCAAGTACGGAAGCAAAGACATACTTTTATGAGCATGCATGTGGATTTTTGAAGGATTTTCAAAAGGTTTTAGCCCTCACCTTAGCAAACAACCAAGAAGATGCACAAAAACTGGTTGAAGCCCAAATCTCTTCTTCTTCTTGCTTAGCCGAGATTCCAACTAGAGTTTCTCTATTTTTCCTAGCTTAGTGACCAAGCTCTTAGCACATGCATGAGGTTAGAACAAGAAGAAAAGAAATGGAAGCCAAGAAACTTACCTAGGCCGAATAGAAGACTTCAAAGGACATGCATGTACGATTTTCACACTCTAGCTAGTTTGCTCAAATTTCCTTGCTTGTTGCATGACTTGATGCACCCTATGATGAAGAAGATGCGATATGGTATGGTGAGAACTCAGCCAAGGCCGAGAGGTGGTGAGGAGAATGAGAGGAGAGAGAGAAGTTGAGGAAGAAATGAAGATATGACAAAAATATGACAAGGAATAAAACTTTTGCAATCTTCAAGCTTGTGGTCAGCCTTGGGCCATTAAAAATATGATTTTTGTGTCTTCAATGTGAAATTTAAAATGTTAGCATGGGCATAAGTGGTTTGGTCGAGCAAGGTGAGAGAATTGAGGTGGTTTTGAGCAATTTTTATGCATTTTGTGTCATAGAATGTCATAGTATGTCTAGGAATGAATTTTGAATTGAGCAACCAAGCAAAATACCACATGGTGGTCGGCCAAAGCATGTGCCAAATCAAAATTTTTGTCATGTTTTGGATGTTTTTTAATTGAGTGTTGGAAGTGCAAAAAGAATAAGGAATAAAGAATGAAGAATGTTTAGTGTTTAGTGAATTTTTGTATTTTAGTGGGTTGAATTAGGTTTATAATATTGATAGTTGATTTTGTAGGTTTGTTTAATAGTCTAGTGCTTTGTGTAAGATGCTTTCTTGATTAGCGTGAGGACACGCTTTCCTAGGTCTAAGGCACATACTACGAGGTAGGGCACGAACTACGAGACGAATACACGTTTTCCAAATAAATGCACGCAACCCTAAATGAATGCACATAATTCAATGCAAGGCACATAAAATGAATGCAATTCTTAAACCCAGGTCAAGGCACGCAAATCTAGGTTAGGGCACATGAAACGAGGTATCGTATGTAAATCGGGGTTGGGCCTCACACACAGCTTACCGTTGGAAAGCACTCCGAGAGCTCTACGACGGGGGCAGTAAGCCTGCTCGGCTGCGCCCGTTTTTGGAGCCCAAAATCGAACGTTTTCATCAGTTTCGGGCCACTTTTCTTTTTTTGCTCTGTTTTTTCGTCTCGAATCGTACGTCGTGAGCTGTTAAAAGGACGACAACCTAACTCGTGGAACACTAGAAGGCCCTACAACACGTAGATATCACGTCTTGCGAGGATTCTGCGTTGTTGAAGCGGATGGGTTGTCGTTAAGCCCATTGGGCCTTTTGAATGGGCCATCTCTCTGGGCTGGGACTGTGAACCATCAACACATAAAGGATCTGTGTCCTCAACAATGCGGGTGCAATCATACCAGCACTAATGCACCAGATCCCATCAGAACTCCGAAATTAAGCGTGCTTGGGTGAGAGTAGTACTAGGATGGGTGACCCCTTGGGAAGTCCTCGTGTTGCACCCCCCTTTTCAATTTTTTTTGCCCCGATTAGGGTTGCCAAGATACTTTATCCACTGCATTTCTATTACCGAATCTCACGGCACCATGGGCAAGACAACTACTCTTCACGTAGAGGTTGGTCCCGCAAACTGAGGGCGTGGGGCTTGTGGCCAAGTCTCCGCCGTTCCGGTGCCCATAACTTTTGATCCGTAAGGAGTTACGCGGCGCACAACATACCGTAGGAAAGCTCTCCAAGAGCTCTACGACAGGGGCAGTAAGCCTGCTCGACTACACCTGCTTTTGGAGAGCAAAATCAAATGTTTTCAGCAGTTTCGGGCCACTTTTCTTCTTTTGCTATGTTTTTCCATCCCAGATCGTACGTCGTGAGTTGTTAAAAGTACGACAACCAAACTCACAAGACATTAGAGGGCCCTACAACGCGTCGATATCACGTCTTGCAAGGATGCTGCGTTGTTAAAGTAGATGGGTTGTCGTAAAGCCCTTTGGGCCTTTTGAATGGGCCATCTCTCTGGGTTGGGACTGTGAACAGTCAACACATAAAGGATTTGTGGCCACAACATGACGGGTGCGATCATACCAGCACTAATGCACCAGATCCCATCAGAAATCCGAAGTTAAGGGTGCTTGGGCAAGAGTAGTACTAGGATAGGTGACCCCCCTGGGAAGTCTTCGTGTTGTACCCCCTTTTCATTTTTTTTTGCCCCGGTTAAGGTTGCCAAGATACTTTATCTACCACATTTCTATTACTGAATCCCACGGCACCTTGGGCAAGACAACTTCGCTTCACGTAGAGGCTGGGCCCGCAAACCGAGGTCATAGGGCTTGTGACCAAGTCTCCGTCGCTCCGGTGCCCATAACTTTTAATCTGTAAGGAGTTACGCGGTGCACAGCATACCATTGGAAAGCTCTTTGAGAGCTATATGATGGAGGTAGCAAGCCTGCTCAACTGTGCCCTTTTTTGGAGCCAAAAATCGAACGTTTTCATTAGTTTCCGGCCACTTTTCTTCTTTTGCTCCATTTTTTCATCCCGGATCGTATGTCGTGAGCTGTTAAAAGGATGACAACCTAACTCGCTGTACATTAGAGGGCCCTACAACACGTCGATATCACGTCTTGTGAGGATGCTCCGTTGTTGAAGTGGATGTGTAGTCGTTAAGCCCATTGGGCCTTTTGAATAGGCCATCTCTCTGGGTTGGGACTGTGAACCGTCAACACATAAAGGATTTGTGCCCACAACTTGATGGGTGCAATCATACTAGCACTAATCCACCGGATCCCATCAGAACTCCGAAATTAAGCGTGGTTGAGCGAGAGTAGTACTAGGATGGGTGACCCCCTGGGAAATCTTCGTGTTGCACCCTCCCTTTTCAGTTTTTTTGCCCCAGTTAGGGTTGCCAAGATACATTATCCACCATATTTCTATTACCGAATCCCACGGCTCCTTGGGCAAGACAACTTCGCTTCACGTAGACGTTGGGCCCACATACCGAGGGCCTAGGGCTTGTGACCATGTCTCCGTCGCTCTGGTGCCCATAACTTTTAATCCGCAAGGAGTTACGCGATGCACAGTATACCGTTGGGAAGCTCTCCAAGGGCTCTACGACGGGGGCAGCAAGCCTACTCGGCTGCGCCCATTTTTGGAGCACAAAATTGAACATAATCATCAGTTTCGGGCCACTTTTCTTCTTTTGCTCTGTTTTTTCGTCCCAGATCGTACACATGAGCGGTTAAAAGGATGACAACCTAACTCGTGGGACATTAGAGGGCCCTACAATGCATAGATATCACGTCCTGCGAGGATGCTGTGTTGTTGAAGTGGATGGGTTGTCGTTAAGCCTATTGGGCCTTTTGAATGGGCTATCTCTCTGGGCTGGGACTGTGAACCATCAACACATAAAGGATTTGTGCCCTCAACATGACGGGTGCGATCATACCAGCACTAATGCACCGGATCCCATAAGAACTCCGAAGTTAAGCGTGCTTGGACGAGAGTAGTACTTTGGATGGGTGACCGCCTAGGAAGTCCTCAAGTTGCACACCCCTTTTCAATTTTTTTTTGCCCCGGTTAGGGTTGCCAAGATACTTTTTCTACCACATTTCTATTACCGAATCCCACGACACCTTGGGCAAGACAACTTCACTTCACGTAGAGGTTGGGCCCGCAAACCGAGGGCGTGGGGCTTGTGACCAGGTCTCTGTCGCTCTAGAGGCCATAACTTTTGATCCGTAAGGAGTTACGTGACGCACAGCATACCGTTGGAAGGCTCTCAGAGAGCTCTACGACGGGGCCAAAAAGCCTACTTAGCTGCACCTATTTTTGGAGCCCAAAATTGAACGTTTTCATCAGTTTTGAGCCACTTTTCTTCTGTTGCTATATTTTTCCGTCTTGAATCGTAGGTCGTGAGCTGTTAAATGGGCGACAACCTAACTCGCGGAACATTAGAGGGCCCTACAATGCGTCGATATCACGTCATGCGAGGATGCTGCGTTGTTGAAGCAGATGGGTTGTGATTATTCCCATTGGGCCTTTTGAATGGGCCATCTCTCTGGGCTGGGACTGTGGACCGTCAACACATAAAGGAATTGTGTCCTCAACAATGCGGGTGCAATCATACCAGCACTAATGCACCGGATCCCATCAGAACTCTGAAGTTAAGGATGCTTGGGCGAGAGTAGTACTAGGATTGGTGACCCCCTTGGAAGTCCTCGTGTTGCACCCCCCTTTTCAAATTTTTTTGCCCCGGTTAGGGTTGCCAAGATACTTTATCCACCACATTTCAATTACTAAATCCCACAGCACCTTGGGCAAGACAACTTCGCTTCACGTAAAGGTTGGGCCCGCAAACCGAGGGCGTAGGGCTTGTGACCAGGTCTCCGTCACTCCGATGCCCATAACTTTTGATCCGTAAGGCGTTACGTGGCGTACAGCATACCGTAGGAAAGCTCTCCAAGAGCTCTAAGACGGGGGCAGTAAGCCAGCTCGGCTGTGCCCATTTTTGGAGCCAAGTTTTCATCAGTTTTGGGCCACTATTCTACTTTTGCTCAGTTTTTCCGTCCTGGATCGTACGTCGTGAGCTGATAAAAGGATGACAACCTAACTCGCGGGACATTAGAGGGCCCCACAATGCGTTGATATCACGTCTTGCGAGGTTGCTGCGTTGTTGAAGGGGATGGGTTGTCGTTAAGCCCTTTGGGCTATTTGAATGGGCTATCTCTCTGGGCTGGGACTATGAGCCGTCAACACATAAAGAATTTGTGCCCACAACATGACGGGTGCAATCATACCCGCACTAATGCACCAGATCCCATCAGAACTCCGAAGTTAAGCGTGCTTGGGCGAGAGTAGTACTAGGATGAGTTACCCCCTAGGAGGTCTTCGTGTTGCAACTCCGCTTTTCAATTTTTTTTTGCCCCAGTTAGGGTTGACAAGATACTTTATCCACCACATTTCTATTACCGAATCCCATGGTACCTTGGGCAAGACAACTTCGCTTCATGTAGAGGCTGGGCCCACAAACCGAGGGCTTGGTTCTTTTGACCAAGTCTACGTTGCTCCGGTGCCCATAACTTTTGATCCGTAAGGCGTTACGCAGCGCACAGTATAACGTTGGAAAGCTCTTCGAGAGCTCTACGACGGGGGCAGCAAGCCTGCTCATCTGCGCCTATTTTCGGAGGTCAAAATTGAACGTTTTCATCAGTTCTGGCCACTTTTCCTCTTTTGCGCTATTTTTTCCTTCCCGGATCGTACGTCGTTAGCTATTAAAAGGACGACTGCCTAACTCGCGGGTTATTAAAAGGCCCTACCACGTGTCGATATCACGTCTTACGAGGAAGTTCTTGAAATGGATGGGTTGTCGTTAAGCCTATTGGGCCTTTTGAATGGGCCATCTCTCTGTGTTGGGACTGTGAACAGTCAACACATAAAGGATTTGGGCCCACAACATGACGGGTGCGATCATACCCGCACTAATGCACCACATCCCATCAGAACTCCAAAGTTAAGCGTGCTTGGGCGAGAGTAGTACTAGGATGGGTGACCCCCCGGGAAGTTCTCGCGTTGCACCCACCTTTTCAATTTTTTTTGCCCCGGTTAGGTTGCCAAGATTCTTTATCCACCACATTTCTATTATCGAATTCCACGGCACCTTGGGCAAGACAACTTCGCTTCACGTAGAGGCTGGTCCTGCGAACCGAGGGCGTAGGGCTTGTGACTAGGTCTCCATCACTCCGGTGCCCATAAATTTTGATCCGTAAGGAGTTACGCGGTGCACAGCATACCTTTGGACAGCTATCCAAGGGCTCTACGACGGGGGCAGGAAGCATGCTCGGCTGTGCCCATTTTTGGAGCCCAAAATCGAACATTTTCATCAATTTTGTGCCACTTTTCTTCTTTTGCTATGTTTGTCCGTCCCCGATCGTACGTCGTGAGCTTTTAAAAGGACAACAAGCAAACTCGCGGGACATTAGAAGGCCCTACAATGCGTCGATATCACATATTGTGAGGATACTGTGTTGTTAAAGCGGATGGGTTATCGTAAAGCCCATTGGGCCTTTTGTATGGGACGTCTCTCGTGGCTGGGACAGTGAACCGTCACCACATAAAGGAATTGTGTCCTTAACATTACGGGTGCGATCATACCGGCTCTAAAGCACAGGATCCCATCAGAAATCCGAAGTTAAGCCTACTTGGGCGAGAGTAGTACTTTGGATGGGTAACCTCCTGGGAAGTCCTCATGTTGCAGCCCTCTTTTCAATTTTTTTTACCCCGGTTAGGGTTGCCAACATACTTTATCCACCACATTTCTATTACCGAATCCCACGGCACCTTGGGCAAGACAACTTTGCTTCACGTAGTGGCTGGGCCCGCAAACCGTTGGCGTAGGGCTTGTGACCAGGTATCCGTTGCTCCGGTGCCCATAACTTTTGATCCGTAAGGAGTTATGCTGCGCACAACATACTATTGGAAAGCTCTCCGAGAGCTCTACGACGGTAGTAGCAAGCTTACTCGGATGCGCCTTTTTTTAGAGCCCAAAATTGAACTTTTTCATCAATTTTGGGACACTTTTCTTCTTTTGCGCTGTTTTTCTGTCCCGAATCGTACGTCGTGAGCTGTTAAAAGGACGACAACCTAACTCGTGTAACAGTAGAGGGCCCTACAACGCGTAGATATCACGTCTCGCGAGGATGCTGCGTTGTTGAAGGGGATGGGTTGTCATTAAGCCCATTGGGCCTTTTGAATGGGTTATCTCTCTGGGCTGGGACTGTGAATCGTCAACACATAAACGAATTGTGTCCTCAACAATACGGGTGCGATCATAGCAGCACTAATGCATCGGTTCCCATCAGAACTCCGAAGTTAAGCGTGCTTGGGCAAGAATAGTACTAGGATGGGTGACCCCCTGGGAAGTCCTCGTGTTTCACCCCCCTTTTCAAATTTTTTTGCCCCGGTTAGGGTTGCCAAGATACTTTATCTACCATATTTCTATTACTGAATCCCACGGCACCTAGGGCACGATAACTTCGCTTCACATAGAGGCTGGGCCTGCAAACCGAGGGCGTGGGGCTTGTGACCAGGTCTCCGTCGCTCCAGGGCCCTTAACTTTTAATCCGTAAGGAGTTACGTGGTGCACATCATATTGTAAAAAGCTCTCCGAGAGCTCTAGGGCAGGGGCAGCAAGCCTGCTAGACTGCGCCCATTTTTGGAGCCCAAAATCGAACGTTTTCATCAATTTCGGGCCACTTTTCTTCTTTTTCTCAGTTTTTTCGTCCCCGATCGTACGTCATGAGCTGTTAAAAGGATGACAACCAAACTCACAGGACATTAGAGGGCCCTACAACGCGTCGATATCACGTCTTGCATGGATGCTGCGTTGTTGATGGGAATGGGTTGTCGTTAAGCCCATTGGGCCTTTTGAATGGGCCATATCTCTGGGCTGGGACTGTGAACCGTCAACACATAAAGGATTTGTGCCCACAACATGACGGGTGCGATCATACCAGCACTAATGCACCGGATCCCATCAGAACTCTGAAGTTAAGCGTGCTTGGGCGAGAGTAGTACTAGGATGGGTGACCCCCAGTGAAGTCTTCGTGTTGCACCCCTTCTTTTCAATTTTTTTTACCCAGTTAGGGTTGCCAAGATACTTTATCCACGACATTTCTATTGCCAAATCCCACGGCACCTTGGGCAAGACAACTTCGCTTCACATAGAGGCTGGGCCCGCAAACCGAGGGCGTGGGGCTCGTGACCAGGTCTCCGTCGCTCCGGTGCCAATAACTTTTGATCCGTAAGGAGTTACGCGGCGCACAACATACTGTTAGAAAGCTCTACGAGAGCTCTACGACTGGTGCAGCAAGCCTGCTCAGCTGCACCTGTTTTCGGATCCCAAAGTCGAACATTTTCATCAAATTCGGGATACTTTTCTTCTTCTGCTCTATTTTTTTGTCCCTAATCGTATATCGTGAGCTGTTAAAAGGATGACAGCCTAACTCGCGAGACAGTACAAGGCCCTGCCACGCATCGATATCACGTCTTACGAGGATGCTATGTTGTTGAAATGGATGGGTTATCGTTAAGCCCTTTGGGCCTTTTGAATGGGCCATCTCTCTAGGCTGGGACTGTGAACCATAAACGCATAAATGATTTGTGCCCACAACATGACGAATGCGATCATACCAGCACTAATATACTGGATCCCATCAGAACTTCGAAGTTAAGCATGCTTGGGCGAGAGTAGTACTAGGGGAAGTCCTCGTGTTGTACCCCTCCTTTTCAATTTTTTTTGCCCCAGTTAGGGTTGCCAAGATACTTTATCCACCACATTTCTATTACCGAATCCCACGGCACCTTGGGTAAGACAACACCGCTTCACGTAGAGGCTGGGCCTGCAAACCGAGGGCGTGGGGCTTAGGACCAGGTCTCCGTCGCTCCGGTGCCCATAACTTTTGATCCGTAAGGAGTTACGTGACGCACAGCATACCGTTGGAAAGCTCTCCGAGATCTCTACGATGGGGGCAGCAAACCTTCTCAGCTGCGCCTATTTTCGGAGCCTAAAATCGAACATTTTCATCAGTTTCTGGACACTTTTCTTCTTTTGCATTGTTTTTTCGTCCCGGATCGTACGTCGTGAGCTGTTAAAAGTACAACAACCTAACTCGCAGGATATTACAAGGCCCTACCACACGTCGATATCCCGTCTTACGAGGATCCTATGTTGTTGAAATGGATGGGTTGTTGTTAAGCCCATTGGGCCTTTTGAATGGGCCATCTCTTTGTGCGGGGATTGTGAACCGTCAACACATAAAGGATTTATGCCCACAACATGACGGGTGCGATCATACCCACACTAATACACCGGATCCCATCAGAACTCCGAAGTTCAGCGCGCTTGGGCGAGAGTAGTACTAAGATGGGTGACCCCATGGGAAGTCCTTATGTTGCACCCCCCTTTTCAATTTTTTTTTCCCCGGTTAGGCTTGCCAAGATGCTTTATCCACCACATTTCTTTTACCGAATCCCACGACACCTTGGGCAAGACAACTTCGCTTCACGTTGAGGCTGGTCCCGCAAATCGAGGATGTAGGGCTTGCGACCAGGTCTCCGTCGCTCCGGCGCCCATAACTTTTGATCCGTAAGGAGTTATGTAACACCCCGATCCCTCTCGAGACCGGGAGTTCTATCAATCGATCTAGTCACGACCCAAATCCAAACCCGGGAAAAATTTTCAGGGAAAACGGACGGAGTCTCCCCTGTTTCTAGGCGAAATGTAAGACCTGTAATAGCATATAAATGGACCACCACCGTGTCCAACCATACAAAACTTCCTCAAGGCCATCCGAGCCTTGGTTCTCAACAATTAAACTCAGCAACTATACATACATTTCCAATTTAAAAGCTAACCTATCTCTTTTCATTTTTGACAAGTACACTCAAACTTGAAAATTAAACCATACTAAGCTACTGCATAAAATAAACTATCATGCCATTCTAGCTCTTTTCCTTTGGACATTACAACATGCATTGAAGTTAAGCTATGCTAACTGATTACAGAAACTAGCTTATTAATTTACCTCAACTACCTAGCTAGATTTAAATTACATTTCTTTTAACAATAAATACATACAACATATGAAAGCATATATCTCTACAACTTCGACACTCAAGCCACATAGGCACGCAAGACAACTCCTCAGGCACGAACTTTCACGAAATCACGAACTTTCCAGCTAACATGACATTTCCTGAAATGTGGTGGTGAGGAGTGAGTATACACAACACGTATACTCAGTGAGAGCGAGACAGATATCGAGTTGGAGAGAAAGAAAGTCGTGCAATACAAATAAGACAGCTAAGCAATATAACTTATAAATAAGCAATCAAGACAAACAATCAATACAATAAACAATTGCTAAAAGCATTAACACAACCATTCAAAGCTATACCATACTCTGAAGGCTATGGTTCACTCATACGAGCAATGTACCATTTCACGAGCGATACATCAATCTCGAGCTTGATGTTGACAATGATGACAATAAGCGTGCATCCACCTTATAACACCAGTTTGGAATACCCCGGAAGTATGGATCAATTCTACGACCCAAATCTCCCTGGGAGGCAACCCAAGCGAGAAAGGGAATAGCCACGGAGCTAGAACAACCAACACTGGCAACCCCAGGCCACCGAGAGAGGCCCATCACTTACGCGCTGGACACTATGCAATGAAGGACTCGATACAAGGCGATAAACGAGCGATAAACAAGATATCAAGCATTATCAACAATTGATAAACATTTCAATCAATAATCAACTCTAACAAGCGTAATAAGCATTAACAAGCATTTATAATCAAACAAGTAACAAGAACAACACCAATTAACCTTATCAAGCAATAACAAGTATCCTATAGGCATTATAAGCATTCTATAAGCAATTTAAACATTCTATAAGCATTATAAACATTCTATAAGCATTATAAACATTCTATAAGCAATATACTATGAAATCACACAAAATTCCAAAAATGACCCCAACTTTCAAAACGCTACTACTTTCAAACGAGCCACGAGCTTTGGAAACCGACTTCACCAATCCTCCTAGGTCACCATAAGGCACGTCTAAAGACCCCGAAACCCTACTTTACCCTAGAATTCACGCAAAGTCCCGATTTCCCCCTTTGCTCGTTTGAACTACAACTATACCAACCAAACACCCAACCAACGCCATAATCGCACCAAAAGTGCTTCCATGGCCTCCCGAAACAATGCCAACACGCAAAACGAGAAAATGCCAAACTCGACCTAAACGACCCTGACTTTCACTAAGCCATTTTTTTCCGTTTTTCCATTACACATTCCAATTAAACCACACATTTAGGCATTCTAGCATATCTAGCATCTTTCTAAATCAACAGAACGCGTAACGGAGCAACTTTATCGAAACGGGGGTTTACTATTCATAATTTACTATTCATTACACAATTTATATTTCAAATTTGATATTCAACCATAGAAAATGTTAAAAAGCTATAAATACACGTTCTACAATTGGTAGGGAACATTCTTTAAGCAACAAAACGGACAAAATAACAACCTACGGTTAAATCACAAAATTTAAAGTTTATGTTCAACATTTTCAAATGCGCAAATAAACATGAAACCCTCACCTTAGACGCTCCTAGACGCTAGGAAAACCTCGTAGAGTGCCTCGGAAACCACCCCATGCAAGCTCACGAAAAGATTTGGTGATTTGTAGTTGAAATTTTATTTTTTTTTCTCCTTCTTTTCCTCATGGTTTCAAGCCTTTCTTCTCAATTTTTTTTCGTTTGCATTCTGCTTATTTAAAAGAAATGACAAGAAGTCAAAGGTCAAAGATTCGGTTAACCCGCTAAACCAAAACAACTATGCGCGACCTTACGAAAACGGCCATAACTTCTTCTAGAAAACTCCAATTCACGAACGGTTTGAAGCCTCAGAAACTAGACACATAGAGCTTTCCAACCATATATAATTTGCTACCTAACTCTTCCCCAATTGGTTCAGATTTAATTCCAAAGTTGACCCAAAATTTGACTTACTTAACATTGCATTTTTTTTATTTATAATCCCAAGTTTGCCCTTTATTAAACATTTCAAAAATTCCCACCTTGTCCTAGTTGGTCAATGTAGATGAAAAGTCAACTAGTTTGGTCAAATAAGGTGAAAGGTCAATAAAATGCAATTTAAATGAACTTAAAATGCTATTTAATACATGCCTGGTTCGGGGTATCACAAGTTACGCGGCGCACAACATACCGTTGGAAAGCTCTCCGAGAGCTCTACGACGGAGGCAGCTAGCTTGCTGGACTGCGCCCATTTTTGGAGCCCAAAATCGAATATTTTCATCAGTTTCGGGCCACTTTTCTTCTTCTGCTCTGTTTTTTGGTCCAGGATCGTACGTCATGAGTTGTTAAAAGGACGACAACCTAACTCGCGTGACATTAGAGGACCCTACAACATGTCGATATCACGTCTTGCGAGGATGCTGTGTTGTTGAAGCGGATGGATTATGGTTAGGCCATCTCTCTTGGCTGGGACTGTGAACCGTTAACACATAAAGGAATTGTGCCCTCAACATGACGGGTGCGATCATACCAGCACTAATACACCGGATCCCATAAGAACTCCGAAGTTAAGCGTGCTTGGGTGAAAGTAGTACTTAGGATGGGTGACCCCCTGGGAAGTCCTCATGTTGTACTCCCCTTTTCAATTTTTTTTGCCCCGGTTAGGGTTGCCAAGATACTTTATCCACCACATTTCTATTACCGAATCCCACGGCACCTTGGGCAAGACAACTTCGCTTCACGTAGAGGCTGGGCCCGCAAAACGAGGGTGTAGGGCTTGTGACCAGGTTTTCGTCGCTCCAGTGCATATTACTTTTGATCCGTAAGGAGTTACGCAGTGCACAGCATACCGTTGGAAAGCTCTCCGAGAGCTCTACGATGTGGGTAGCAAGCTTTCTTGGCTGTACCCATTTTTGGAGCCCAAAATCGAACATGTTCATCAATTTCAGGCCACTTTTCTTCTTTTGTTCTATTTTTTCATCCCGGATCGTACGTCGTGAGCTGTTAAAAGGACGACAACCTAACTCGCGGGACAATAGAGGGCCCTACAATGCATCGATATCATGTCTTGCTAGGATGCTGCGTTGTTGAAGTGGATGGGTTGTCGTTAAGCCCATTGGTCCTCTTGAATGGGCCAGCTCACTGGGCTGGGATTGTGAACCATCAACACATAAAGGATTTGTGCCCTCAACAAGACGGGTGCGATCATACCAGCACTAATATACCGAGTCCTATCAGAACTCCGAAGTTAAGCGTGCTTGGGAGAGAGTAGTACTAGGATGGGTGACCCCCTGGGAAGTCCTCGTGTTGCCCCCCCCTTTTTAATATTTTTTTTACCCCGGTTAGGGTTGCCAAGATACTTTATCCCCACATTTCTATTATTGAATCCTACGGCACCTTGGGCAAGACAACTTCGCTTCACGTAGAGGCTCGGCCCACAAACCGAGGACGTAGGGCTTGTGACCAGGTCTTCGTCGCTCCGGTGCCCATAACTTTTGATCCGTAAGGAGTTACGCTGTGCACAACATACCATTGGAAAGCTCTCTGAGAGCTCTACGATGGGGGCAGTAAGCTTGCTCGGCTGCACCCGTTTTTGCAGCCCAAAATCAAACATTTTCATCAGTTTCAGGCCACTTTCCTTATTTTGCTCTATTTTTCTATCCCGTATCGTACGTCGTGAGCTGTTAAAAGGACGACAACCTAACTCGCAGGACATTAGAGGGCCGTACAACGTGTCGATATCAAGTCTTCCGAGGATGCTTCATTGTTGAAGTGGATGGGTTGTCATTAAGCCCATTGGGCCATTTGAATGGGCCATCTCTCTGGGCTGGGACTTTGAACCATCAACACATAAAGGATTTTGTGCCCACAACATGACGGGTGCGAATATACCAGCACTAATGCACCGGATCCCATCAGAACTCCGAAGTTAAGCGTGCTTGGGTGAGAGTAGTACTAGGATGGGTGACCCCCTGGGCAGTCCTCGTGTTGCACCCCCTCTTTTCAATTTTTTTTGCCCCAGTTAGGGTTGCCAAGATACTTTATCAACCACATTTCTATTACCAAATCCCACGGTACCTTGGGAAAAACAACTTTGCTTCACGTACAGGCTAGGCCTGCAAACCTAGGGCGTAGGGTGTGGGGCATGGGACCAGGTCTCCATCGCTCCGTTGCCCATACCTTTTTATCCGTAAGGAGTTATGCGACACATAGCACGCCGTTGGAAAGCTCTCCGAGCGCTCTACGAGGGGGGCAGCATGTTACACCCTAACCCGGCCTATAAAGGTTAGACTAGGGTGTGATCTAACATTCAAGTCAGATCACATACTTAACCGTTTATGAAGGTTTAACACTTAACATTTTGGCCTAAACTCCACAAACTCTTCAGAAAACCGGTAGCATAAGGGCTGTAATTGGGCTCCTTAGTTTGACCTAATTCTCTAAACGCCTCAAAATTTACAATCTCAAATTCATTTCCAACTAAGATTACTATTTATCATCAATTGAAACACCTACTAATTATCTTGAAGTCTCGTTTGATTAATAACCTAGCATGATGCTATGGCTCGTTTGTTTGTTTGTCCTCATTACAGAAGTACATGTTGATTTTGGCTTAACAATGAATACCTGTTTAAGATTGGACATGTTCATTTTACTTAGTCCTTACCTGATACCTCATAATCCTATGATAGATACTAGCCAATGACGATAACAAAATGACCATAGTAGTGTCTGTCTAGTTATTAGCAGTACAAGCCAAAATTAGACCCCAAATTACAACGGGGGTCTTTTACATTACAAACACCAAGCAACATGAAAAGAAATAGTCTCCAAGCAGCATAGTGTTCACAAATGGCCATAATCAAGCAAAGCACATAGGACAGGCAATCATTCCAAGGAATCATCGTTAGGCACGTCGTCCTCGGGTACGTGTTCTTGATCTTCTTCACCTGAGATGATAAAAGAGGGTGAGTCCTTATGAACTCAGCGAGGGGGAACGAGAAATAGGTTTTGAAACTCATTTTCTGGTTCAACTTATAAAAACCCTTTTTGCAAGCATGAATATATCACAAATAAGCACATAACAATAATATAAAAGTAAAGGAACACAATTACCCGTCTTTCCTCCTCGAGGTCCTCTAGGAACCAAGCGAGAATACTTATACACATAGTGAAAAGGATACAGTGAACTTTTGCTCTCAGTTCATTTCCAGTATCAGTTGTTGCGGCCGACTTCAAATCATCCCCTTATCACGCCAAATGGGTGTACTCTGGATGTACTCCGAAATCCTACGACCCAACTCTCCGAGGAAGTCTAGCCCCCAAGCGAGAGAGAGAATTGGACAATGGTAGTCACGGTTGCACCGGCAAGCCCGATGCTGCCCGGTGGGCGTGAACGCTACCATGCCAGAATGAAAGGTTGCAACCTTGTATACAATGCACATTTATGACGTTTAATATATCATATTACGAGGACAACAAAGTAGGTTGCCTCCGAGCAGTCATAAGATTGCACATTGACAAGTAAACAAGCAAGACACGATAAGAAAAGTAATTTCACTTGAAAGACACATGGAGTTATATGAACATTAAATGGGCAGCCATGTAATGCACGTAAATCAAGTCATATAACTTATTTCAAAGGTCACGTAATCAAATAATAAGATTATTCATCATGCAACGGCATCTACGTGGGACCGGGTGCAAGAAAAGCCTACTTATCAACATGAAATCATCGAAGTCATATTTATGGCTACAAGGGCAACTACGGGCAGCCTACTAAACACATAATCCAACACAACATCCAAAGGATCAACACTTAGCAAATTCACCTAGTTACTAGGATTTCAATTCGTGTTTACCCGTGCGATTAAGCCCCAAGTCATCTCAAAATCAAACTCAAGCCATGCATCGATTAATTCAAACACCCTCAAATATTCAAAACAGTCCAAGCAACATCCCAAGCATTTAACACAACAAGAGAAGCTACAATAATTTTTCTAAGCATTTCACTAAGTGAAACCCTCACTGCAATGGGCTGTTTTCTCACAATTATTAAGACAAGCAAAAAATCTCCAATTCTAGTGAATAAGATGTCAAATTAAAGCATAAGAAGTGAACTAAATTCAGAAACAAACATCGCATCATTTAGAGTTCGGGTTCAATAGTTATAGCCAAAACAGTGGGACTGCACAAAACTGCCCAGATTTGCACACATTTCAATACTTGTCGTTTTTGAGGTCCCTAGGGTCAGATTTAGCCTTAGTATATTTCTGACAAAAATGTCCAGAACTGAAAAATATAGCAGTACACCAAATTTCATACATTTTGGATTTCATTTTACTAAGTGAAAACTGGTTCGTTCTACAAGGTCAGTGAATCTGCCAAAACTTGCTTCATTTTTCCAAACTTTTCAGATTTGGACACATTTTAATGATTTGCCATTTTTAGGACTTTAGAGTCAAAATTTGCTTTGGCCTATTTCTGTGAAAAATGTTCATAACAGGAAAAACTAGTTACCTACCAATTTTTACGCATTTTCAACATCATTTACCTAGCCAAAATCACCTCACACCAACAAGACAGAAAGCTATCACATGCACGATTTCATCTATCACATTCTAGCCCAAAATCTTGCCATGGATGGTTGTAAAAGCTTATGAACACACATATATCTCAAGTACAGAAGCAAAGATAAACATTTAAGACCATTTATGTGGTTTTTTGAAAGATTTTCAAGAAGTTTTAGCCCTCACCTTAGCAAAACAACAAGAAGACGCACAAGACTCTTGGTGAAACACAAAGTTGATCTTCTTCCTTGCTTAGCCGAGACACCACTTGATTTTCTCTATTTTTCTTAGCTTAGTGACCAATTTCTTAGTAGGTACATGTGGTTAGAACAAGAAGAAAATAAATGGAAGCTAGCAAACTCACCTAAGCCGAAATGGATGTTCAATAAGCTTGCATGTGAGTTTTCTTGCAACCTAGCTTGCTTAGTCAAGCTCCCTACCTTCTTGCTTGCCTTGATGAACCATGGAGTGATGAAGATGAGCTATGGAGTCTACAATATTCAGCTAGGGCCGAGAGAGAGAGAGAAGAATGAAAGGGAGAGAGAAGCATGAGAGGAAAATGAGAGAAATGAAAGAAAAATGAAAGCTTTTGCAATTGTTGAGGCTTGTGTCGGCCTTGGGCATAAAAATTTTAGACTTTTGTGTCTTCAAGAAGCATTTTGAAATTCCCAGCATGGGCAAGGAGCTTGTGTTGAAAGGGTGGGGCTTTGGGGAGGGTTTGAGCTAATTTTTTATGCATTTGTGTCATAGAATTGTCATAGAATTGTCTAGATTTAATTTTGAATTAAGCAAGCAAGCACAAATGTACACAAGGTGGTCGGCCAAGGCATGTAAAAATCTGATTTTTTGTCATCTTTTGAGCATTATTCAATTGTGTGTTTGGAAAGTGCAAAAGAATAAGGAATAAAGAATAAGGAATGTCTAGCTTTTTGTGAGATTTTGTCTTCTAGTGGGTTGAATTAGCAATTTAATATTAGTTAGTGGGATTTGTAGGATTAACTAATGATCTAGTGCTTCATGTAAGATGCTTTCTAGATTAACGTGTGGGGACGCTTTCCTAAGTTTATGGCACGCACTATGAGGCAAGGCACGAACTACGAGATGAATGCACATTTTCCAAGTAAATGCACGCAACCCTAAATGAATGCACGTAATTCAATGCAAGGTGCACAAAGCGAAACACAATTCTTAAACCTAGGTCAAGGCATGCAAATCTAGGTTAGGGCACACGAAATGAGGTATCGCACGCAAATCGAGGTCGGGCCTCACATCCTCCCCTCCTTAAAAGAATTTCGCCCCAAAATTCAATATTACCTTTGAAATAATGTTGGATACTGTTGCTCCATCTGTTCTTGCCTTTCCCACGTTACTTCTTCAACTCCATGATGATCCAACAACACTTTCACCATCGGTATAGATTTGTTGCGCAACTCCCGATCTTGCTGGTCTAGGATCCGAATGGGCTTCTCCTCATAAGACAAGTTCTCCCGAAGCTACACGGCTCTGGCTCCAAGATATGCGATGGATCAAGGTGATACTTCTGCAGCATAGAAATATGAAAGACGTCGTGAATATTGGAGAGGTTTTGGGGTAGTGCCATGCGATACGCCAATTTGCCAACCTTCTCAATTATCTTAAATGGTCCTACAAATCTCAGGCTCAACTTTCCACCCTTGCTGTGTTTAATCAGTCTCCTCCGGGGTGATATATTCAAGAACACCTTGTCGCCAACCTCAAACTATAAGCTCCGTCTCCGTCGGTCTGCATAACTCTTCTGCCTGCTTTGGGCGGTAAGCATCCGTTTCCGGATGAGGTGGATATTATCAACAGTCTTCATAAGTTCAGGTAGAAGGGTTAGGTCAAAAGTCTTCGTCTCACCTACTTCATCCCAGTAAATTGGAGATCGACACTTACGTCCATACAATGCCTCAAATGGGGCCATCCCGATAGTGGCCTGATAACTATTATTATAAGCGAACTCCGCTAGAGACAGGTATTTCTCCCAACCTTTCCCGAAGTCTAAAACACATGCCCTCAGCATATCCTTCAGAATCTGAATAGTTCTCTCCGATTGTCCATCAGTCTGAGGGTGATAAGCCATGCTGAAACTCAACTTCGTTCCTAAAGCTTCTTGCAATCTCTTCCAAAATCGGGAAGTAAAATGAGGATCCCTATTCGATACAATACTCACAGGCATCCCGTGCAATCTTACAATCTCCGCCACATACATATCTCTCAATTTCTCAGGACTATCCTCCTTGCGCTGACTTAGTCAATCTATCCACTATGACCCAAACGGCGTCATGAGCCTTTTGTGACCTGAGCAGGTCCATAAAAAAGTCCATAGTTATATGTTCCCATTTCCATCGAGGAATCTCCAACGGCTGAAGTAGACCTGCTGGTCGTCGATGTTCTGCTTTGACTCTCTGGCAAGTCAAACACCGTGCCACAAACTCTGCAATCTATCTCTTCAAGTTATTCCACCAATAGTGTTGCTTCAAATCCCGGTATATCTTTGTTCCGCCGGGGTGAATAGTGTATCTTGAATTATAAGCTTCTTCAAGAATCTTCTTTTTCAACTCTGGCTCATTAGGAACACAAATCCGATTCTGAAACCTCCAAATACCATCATCATGAAACTTGAAATCTGTGTTGCTTTCTTTAATCTTTTGAAACTGTTGGTCCTTCTATTGAGTCTCTCGTAATTCAGACAACAAGGTCGATTGAACTTGTGTAGTGGCAAAAAGTAACCCCTTTTGAGTCAATTGTGGTTTCCACAAAAATGCTTCCTCCAATAACTCCTGCACCTTGACTTTCAGTTTTGCCATGCTCGCTTTTCTATTTAAGGCATCTGCAACTACATTTGTTTTACCGGGCACATAATTGATTGTGCAGTTATAATCATCCAAAAGCTCCATCCACAGCCTTTGCCTCATATTCAACTCTTTTTGTGAGAACAAGTATTTCAAGGTCTTGTGATCAGTAAACACCTCGAACTTGTTACCCCACAGATAGTGCCTCCATTTATTGAGTGCAAACACAATAGCTGCTAACTCCAAATCATGCGTCGGGTAGTTCAATTCATACGGCTTCGGTTTCCTAGAAGCATACGTAATCACTCTTCCATTTTGCATCAGCACACAACCCAATCCTTCTTTCGAAGCATCGATATAGATTACAAAACCTTGACTCCCTTCAAGCAATACGAGAACAGGCGTGGTAGTCAATCTTTTCTTGAATTCTTGGAAGCTGTTCTCACACTTATCATCCCACATGAACTTTGTTTTCTTTTGAGTGAGCTTTGTAAGTGGTCGTGCAATCTTAGAGAAATCCTTAACGAATCTCCGATAATAGCCAGCTAGACCAAGAAAACTCCGAACCTCCGTAACGTTTTCCGGCTTCTTCCAAGACATCACTGCTTCTATCTTTGCTGGATCCACTGCTATTCCCTCTTGGGATATGATATGCCCTAAAAATGCAATCTGCTGCAACCAAAATTCGCACTTGCTAAACTTTGCATACAATTGATGCTCTCGAAGTTTTTGCAATACCAATCACAAATGTTGTTCATGCTCAGCCTCGGATTTTGAGTATACCAAAATATCATCAATGAAGATCACCACAAATTGGTCCAAGTAGGGTTGAAACACCCTGTGCATCAAGTCCATAAAAGCTGCAGGGGCATTGGTTAGTCCAAATGGCATCACCACATATTCATAATGCCCATATATTGTCCTGAAAGCTGTTTTAGGCACATCCTCATTTTTTATCCGCAACTGATAGTACCTTTGCCTCAAGTCGAGTTTCGAATACACTTTAGCTCCTTGAAGTTGATCTAATAACTCGTCGATCAGTGGAAGTGGGTATTTATTCTTGACAGTCACTTGGTTCAATCCTCGGTAATCGATGCATAGCCTCAATGTTCCGTCTTTCTTCTTCACAAAGAGGACTGGTGCACCCCACGGAGAAGAACTTGGTTGAACAAACCCCTTCTTCAACAATCCTTGCAATTGGTCCTTCAATTCTTGTAGCTCGGCCGGTGCCATACGATAGGGAGCTTTAGATATCGGTTGAGTGCCAGGCAGTAACTTTATAATGAACTTGATCTCCCGATTTGGGGGTAAACCAGGCAATTCTTCTGGAAACACATCCGCATAGTCTTTAATCACTGGCATCTCCTCCAACTTAGCTTTGTCCGATGGCTTGTTAATGAGGTAAGCTAAGTATCCACTACACTCTTTTCTCAAGGACTTCACTGCTTTCGTAGATGAAATGATGGAACTCCCGGTGAAATCTCTTCGACCCATGACCTCCAGTATTGGTTGACCAGGTACCCGGAACGTTTCAATCTTCGTCCGGCAATCTAGTTGGACATGATGCTTTGCCAACCAGTCCATCCTTAAAATGACCTCATAGTCTCGAAAAGGTAATACAATAAGATTGGCTGAGAATTCCCTATCCTGAATTTGGATTTTACATGTTTTACAAGCTGAGCTAGTAACAAGTTTAGAACCCATCGGAGTACAAACTTCTACTTCATAAGGCAAACATACAACTCGTAGTTTCACACGTTGCACACATAAGGGAGTAATAAATGAATGAGTAGCACCCAGATCAATTAGCACCCTAACAGGTTGATTCAGAATGAAGAATGTACCTTCAACAACAGCGGTCTCCTCTGGAAGCTCCTCATACTCAATAGCATAGGCTCGAGCCTGAACTCTAGGAACTGGAGTCTTGCCTCTACCAGCTGGTTTAACCTGATTCTGTCCTACTTGCCATTTAGGGAAATCCTTGATCTGATGCTGATCACTGCCACATCCCACACATCGTCCTGACTTCTTCCAGTACTGGGCCTCAGTATGCCCCTTCTTGTCACAGTAAGAACAGTTGACAGATTGAGTAGCGGTTGAACTACCTGTGGATCCTTGGGTGGAAGAGGCTGATGGCACTTTCGTCGAGCCACGGTTATTCACTGGTTTGTTCTGGCTCTGGCCCTGGCTATGACTCTGGCCCTGGAATATCCTCTGTTGACCTGAAGGCTGGTATGGTTTCTTGTTCGGCTGACTCGAACCGGCTCTATCAAGTTTTCTCTTCTCAACTCGGGAAGCAGCAGTAAAGAGAGCAGAATAGGTATCGAAGTCGTGCGAAGCCAACTGGTCCTAAATCTCTGGTCTCAATCCCGTAGTAAATTTCCACATCTTCGCCTCCGGAGTACTAACCATGTATTGAGGATAGCGGGACAGTCAGTCAAAACGAGCCTTGTACTGGGCCACTGTCATGTTACCCTGGTTCAGGTGCATGAACTCCTCAATCTGCCTCTGCTTGGAAACTGTAGGTACATATTTCTCCTTGAATGTCTTAACGAAATTACTCTACAAGCGAGGTGTCTGATCAGTTTCCCACAGTGCCTCCATAGTGTGCCACCAATCCTCAGTATCCCCGTGCAACAGAAACACAGCAAACTCCACCTTTTCTTCATCAGTATAATCAAGTGGCCTGAAAATCCTCTCGATCTCGGATAGCCAATCCTCTGCTTTCTCATCATCAACTTTCTCGTGGAATTTGGACGGGCGAAAGTCAAGGAACTCCCTCATTCTGCTATGTCTCTCATGGTTACCATCATTCCTGTTGTTGTTGTTGTTTGCTTCTCGTGCATCTTGACGTTGCATCACCCGCGACACGCGATCCATGGCATTTGCCATCATGTTAAACATAGCTATGCTGGGATTAGTTTGATAGGCATCTCTGGTCTCTTGGGGTTCACCGCTCCTATTAGTAGTGCGGGTACTAGGGCCAGCCATCTATAGGCACAGATTACGATGCAAAATTTATTGAAATACTACAAACAAGAATTTAATGCATAAGATATGCAACATAATATAGATACACAATTCTAGAAACAATTAAGACATATTAATCACTTAAGCACATAGAACATAGAAGGCACAATTAACATTATCACACAATAACATATAGACAAGTCATCCTAATTACCTTAGGGCACTACCCATGGTCCGAGAGTTAAACTCGGCTTAAGCAATCTAAGCTCTGATACCATTTCTTCTCTAAGGTATCACGCCCCAACCCGGCCTATAAAGGTTAGACTAGGGTGTGATCTAACATTCAAGTCATATCACATACTTAACCATTTATGAAGGTTTAACACTTAACATTTTGGCCTAAACTCCACAAACTCTCCAGAAAACTGGCAGCATAACGGCTGTAATTGGGCTCCTTAGTTTGACCTAATTCTCTAAACGCCTCAAAATTTACAATCTCAAATTCATTTCCAACTAAGATTACTATTTATCATCAATTGAAACGCCTAATAATTATCTTGAAGTCTCGTTTGATTAATAACCTAGTATGATGCTATGTCTCGTTTGTTTGTTTGTCCACGTTATAGAAGTACCTGTTGTTCTTGGCTTAACAATGAATACCTGCTTAAGATTGGATAGGTTCATTTTACTTAGTCCTTACCTGATACCTCATAATCCTATGATAGATACTAGCCAATGACGATAGAAAAACGACCATAGTAGTGTCTATCTAGTTATTATCAGTACAAGCCAAAATTAGACCCCAAATTACAACAGGGTCTTTTACATTACAAACATCAAGCAACATGAAAAGAAATAGTCTTCAAGCAGCATAGTGTTCACAAATGGCCATAATCAACCAAAGCACATAGGACAGGCAATCATTCCAAGAAATCATCGTTAGGCACATTGTCCTCGGGTACCTTTTCTTGATCTTCTTCACCTGAGATGATAAAAGATGGTGAGTCCTCATGAACTCAGCGAGGGTAAACGAGAAATAGGTTTTGAAACTCATTTTCTGGTTCAACATATAAAAACCCTTTTTGCAAGCATGAATATATCACAAATAAGTACACGATAATAATATAAAAGTAAAGGAACACAATTACCCGTCTTTCCTCCCCGAGGTCCTTTAGGAACCAAGCGAGAGTACTTATACACATAGTAAAAAGGATATAGTGAGCTTTTGCTCTCAGTTCATTTCCAGTATCAGTTGTTGCAGCCGACTTCAAATCATCCCCTTATCACGCCAAATGGGTGTACTTCGGATGTACACCGAAATCCTACGACCCAACTATATGAGGAAGTCTATCCCCCAAGCGAGAGGGGAAATTGGACAATGGTAGTCACAGTTAGACCCGCAAGCCCGATGCCGCCCGGTGTGCGTGAATGCTACCACGCCAGAATGAAAGGTTGCAACCTTGTATGCAATGCACATTTATGACATTTAATATATCACATTAGGAGGACAACAAAGTAGGTTGCCTCTGAGCAGTCATAAGATTGCACATTGACAAGTAAACACGCGAGGCACGATAAGACAAGTAATTTCACTTGAAAGGCACATGGAGTTATATGAACATTAAACGGGTAGCCATGTAACGCATGTAAATCATGTCATATAACTTATTTCAAAGTTCACATAATCAAATAATAAGATTATTCATCATGCAACGGCATCTACGTGGGATCGGGTGCAAGAAAAGCCTACTTATCAACATGAAATCATCGAAATCATATTTAGGGCTACAAGGGCAACTACGGGCAGCCTACTAAACACATAATCCAACACAACATCCAAAGGATCAACACTTAGCAAATTCACCTAGTTACTAGGGTTCCAATTCGTGCTTACCCGTGTGATTAAGCCCCAAGTCATCTCAAAATCAAACTCAAGCCATGCATCGATTAATTCAAACACCCTCAAGTATTCAAAACAGTCCACACAACATCCCAATGCCACAATCCCAAGCATTTAACACAACAAGAGAAGCTACAATAATTTTTCTAAGCATATCACTAAGTGAAACCCTCACTGCAATGGGCTGTTTTCTCACAATCATTAAGACAAGCAAACAATCTCCAATTCCATTGAATAAGATGTCAAAATAAAGCTTAAGAAGTGAACTAAATTCAAAAATAAACCTCGTATCATTTGGTGTTCGGGTTCAATAGTTATAGCCAAAACAGTGGGACTACACAAAACTGCCCAGATTTGCACACATTTCAATACTTTTCATTTTTGAGGTCGTTAGGGTCAGATTTAGCCTTAGTCCATTTCTGAAAAAAAATGTCCAGAACTGAAAAATCTAGCATCATACCAAATTTCATGCATTTTGAATGTCATTTACTAGGTCAAAACTGGTTCGTTCTACAAGGTAAGTGAATCTGCCAAAACCTGCTTCATTTTTCCAAACTTTCCAGATTTGGACACATTTTAATGATTTTCCATTTTGAGGACATTAGAATCAAAATTAACTTTGGCCTATTTCTGCGAAAAATGTTCAGAACGGGCAAAACTAGTTGCCTACCAATTGTCACGCATCGATTAATTCAAACACCCTCAAGTATTCAAAAAAGTCCACACAACATCCCAATGCCACAATCCCAAGCATTTAACACAACAAGAGAAGCTACAATAATTTTTCTAAGCATTTCACTAAGTGAAACCCTCACTGCAATAGGCTGTTTTCTCACAATCATTAAGACAAGCAAACAATCTCCAATTCCAGTGAATAAGATGTCAAAATAAAGCTTAAGAAGTGAACTAAATTTAGAAATAAACCTCACATCATTTGGAGTTCGGGTTCAATAGTTATAGCCAAAACAATGGGACTGCACAAAACTGCCCAGATTTGCACACATTTCAATACTTTTCATTTTTGAGGTCTTTAGGGTCAGATTTAGCCTTAGTCCATTTCTGAAAAAAAATGTCCAGAATTGAAAAATCTAGCATCATACCAAATTTCATGCATTTTGAATGTCATTTACTAGGTCAAAACTGGTTCGTTCTACAAGGTAAGTAAATCTGCCAAAACCTGCTTCATTTTTCCAAACTTTCCAGATTTGGACACAATTTAATGATTTGCCATTTTGAGGACCTTAGAATCAAAATTAACTTTGGCCTATTTCTACGAAAAATGTTCATAACGGGAAAAAATAGTTTCCTACCAATTGTCAAGCATTTTCAACATCATTTACCTATCCAAAATCACCTCGCACCAACAAGACAAAAACCTGTCACATGCACGATTTCATCTATCATCACATTCTAGCCCAAAATCTTGCCATGCATGGTTGTAAAAGCTTATGAACACACATATATCTCAAGTACAGAAGCAAAGATAAACATTTAAGACCATTTATGTGGTTTTTGAAAGAATTTCAAGAAGTTTTAGCCCTCACCTTAGCAAAACAACAAGAAGATGCACGAGACTCTTGGTGAAGCACAAAGTTGATTTTCTTCCTTGCTTAGCCAAGACACCACTCGATTTTCTCTATTTTTCCTAGCTTAGTGACCAAGTTCTTAGTAGGTGCATGTGGTTAGAACAAGAAGAAAATAAATGGAAGCTTGCAAACTCACCTAAGCCGAAATGGATGTTCAATAAGCTTGCATGTGAGTTTTCTTACAACCTAGCTTGCTTAGTCGAGCTCCCTACCTTCTTTCTTGCCTTGATGAACCATGGAGTGATGAAGATGAGCTATGGAGTCTACAATATTCAGCTAGGGCCAAGAGAGAGAGAAGAATGAAAGGGAGAGAGAAGAATGAGAGGAAAATGAGAGAAATGAAAGAAGAATGAAGGCTTTTGGCAATTGTTGAGGCACGTGGCCGCCTTGGGCCTAGAAATTTCATACTTTTGTGTCTTCAAGAAGCATTTTGAAATTCCTAGCATGGGCAAGGAGCTTGTGTCAAAATGGTAGGGCTTTGGGGAGGGTTTGAGCTAATTTTTTAAGCATTTGTGTCATAGAATTGTCATAGAATTGTCTAGATTTAATTTTGAATTAAACAAGCAAGCACAAAAGCTCACAAGGTGGTGGGCCAAGGCATGTAAAAATCTAATTTTTTGTCATCTTTTGAGCATTATTTAATTGTGTGTTTGAAAGTGCAAAAGAATAAGGAATAAAGAATAAGGAATGTCTAGCTTTTTGTAAGATTTTGTCTTCTAGTGGGTTGAATTAGTAATTTAATATTAGTTAGTGGAATTTGTAGGATTAATTAATGATCTAGTGCTTCGTGTATGATGCTTTCTTGATTAACGTGTGGGCATGCTTTCCTAGGTTTAGGGCACGCACTACGAGATAAGGCATGAACTATAAGACGAATGCACGTTTCCCAAGTAAATGTCCGCAACACTAAATGAATGCACGTAATTCAATGCACGGCCCAAAAAATGAAACACGATTCTTAAACCTAGGTCAAGGCATGCAAATCTAGGTTAGGGCACATGAAATGAGGTATTGCACGCAAATCGAGGTCGGGCCTCACACAGAAAGCCTGCTCAGTTGCGCCCATTTTTGGACCCCAAAATCGAACATTTTCATCAGTTTCGGGCCAATTTTCTTCTTTTAATCTATTTTTTCGTCCCGGATCGTACGTTGTGAGCTGGTAAAAGGACGAAAACCTAACTCGTGGGACATTAGAGAGCCCTACAATGCATCGATATCACGTCTTGCGAGGATGCTGCGTTGTTGAAGCGGATGGGTTGTCGTTAAGCCTATTGGGCCTTTTGAATGGGCCATCTCTATGGGCTGTGACTGTGAACTGTAAACACATAAGGGATTTATGCCATCAACATGACGGGTGTGATCATCCCAGCACTAATGCACCGGATCCCATCAGAACTCCGAAGTTAGGCGTGCTTGGGCGAGAGTAGTACTAGGATGGGTGACCCCCTGGTAAGTCCTCGTGTTGTACCCCCCTTTTCAATTTGTTTTGCCCCGGTTAGGGTTTCCAAGATACTTTATTCACCACATTTCTATTACCGCATCCCACGGCACCCTAGGCATGGCAACTTCGCTTCACGTAGAGGCTGGGCCCGCAAACTGAGGGCGTGGGGCTTGTGACCTGGTCTCCGTCGCTCCGATGTCCATAACTTTTGATCCGTAAAGAGTTACATGGTGCACAGCATACCGTTGGATAGCTCTCTGAGAGCTCTACGATGGGGGCAACAAGTTTGCTCGGCTGCGCCTGTTTTTAGAGCCCGAAATTGAATGTTTTCATCAGTTTTCGGCCACTATTATTCTTTTGCTATGTTTTTCCGTCTTGGATCGTACGTCGTGAGCTTTTAAAAGGACGACAACCTAACTCGTGGGACATTATAGGGCCCTACAATGCGTCAATATCACGTCTTCCTAGGATGTTGCGTCGTTGAATTGGATAGGTTGTCATTAAGCCCATTGGGCCTTTTGAATAGGCCATCCCTCTGCACTAGGACTGTGAACCGTCAACACATAAAGGATTTGTGCCCACAACATGACGGGTGCGATCATACCAGCACTAATGCACCGGATCCCATCAGAATTCCGAAGTTAAGCGTGCTTGGGCGACAGAAGTACTAGGATGGGTGACCCCTTGGGAAGTCCTCGTCTTGTACCCCCCATTTTCAATTTTTTTTTGCCCCGGTTAGGGTTGCCAAAATTCTTTATCCACCACATTTCTATTACTGAATCCCATGGCACCTTGGGCAAGACAACTTCGCTTCACGTAGAGGCTGGGCCCGCAAACCGAGGGTGCGCGGCTTGTGACCAAGTCTCCATCACTCCGGTGCCCATAACTTTTAATCCATAAGGAGTTACGCTATGCACAACATACTGCTGGAAAGCTCTCCAAGAGTTCTACGATGGGGGCAGCAAGCCTGCTCAGCTGCGCCTATTTTCGAAGCCCAAAATTGAATGTTATCTACAGTTTCGTGCTACTATTCTTTTTTTCCTCTGTTTTTCCATCCCGGATCGTACGTCGTGAGCTGTTAAAAGGACGACAACCTAACTCGCCGGACATTAGAGGGCCCTACAACGCGTCGATATAACGTCTTTTGAGGATGCTGCGTTGTTGAAGTGGATGGGTTGTCCTTAAGCCCATTGGGCCTTTTGAATGGGCCATCTCTCTAGGCTGGGACTGTGAACGGTCAACACATAAAGGATTTATGCCTACAACATGACGGGTGCGATCATACCAACACTAATGCACCGAATCCCAGCAGAATTCCGAAGTTAAGCGTGCCTGGGCGAGAGTAGTACTAGGATAAGTGACCCCCTGGGAAGTCATCGTCCTGCACCCCCCATTTTCAATTTTTTTTGTCCTGGTTAGGGTTGCCAAGATACTTTATCCACCACATTTCAATTACAGAATCCCATGGCACCATGGGCAAGACAATTTCGCTTCACGTAGAGGCTGGGCCCGTAAACCGAGGGCGTGGGGCTTGTGACCAAGTCTCCATCGCACCGGTGCCCATAACTTTTAATCCGTAAGGCGTTACGTGACGCACAGCATACCGTTGGAAAGCTCTCCAAGAGCTCTACGACGGGGGTAGAAAGCCTGCTCGGATGCGCCCATTTTTAGAGCCCAAAATTGAACGTTTTCATCAATTTTGTGCCACTTTTCTTCATTTTCTCTGTTATTTCGTCACGGATCGTACGTCGTGAGCTCTTAAAAGGACGACAACCTAACTCGCGGGACATTAGAGGGCTCTACAACGCATCGATATCACGTCTTGCGAGGATGCTGCATTATTGAAGTGGATGGGATGTCGTAAAGCCTTTTGGGCCTTTTGAATGGGCCATCTCCCTGGGCAGGGACTGTGAACTGTCAATACATAAAGGATTTGTGCCCATAACATGACGGGTGCGATCATACCAGCACTAATGCACCGGATCCCATCTGAACTCCAAAGTTAAACGTGCTTGGGCCAGACTAGTACTAGAATGGGTGACCCCCTAGGAAGTCCTCATATTGCACCCCCCCTTTTCAATTTTTTTTTTCCCTGGTTAGGGTTGCCAAGATACTTTATCCACCATATTTCTTTTTCCGAATACCACAACATGACAACTTCGCTTCACATAGAGGATGGGCCCGCAAACCGAGGGCGTAGGGCTTGTGAAAAGGTCTCTGTCGCTCCAGTGCCCATACCTTTTGATCCGTCAGGACTTACGCGACGCACATCATCCAGTTGGAAAACTCTCCGAGAGCTCTGCGTCGGTGCCAGCAAGCCTGCTCAGCTGGGCCCATTTTTGGAGCCCAAAATTGAACGTTTTCATCAGTTTTGATCCAATTTTCTTCTTTTGCTTGGTTTTTTCGTCCCGGATCATACGTCGTGAGCCGTTAAAAGGACGACAACCTAACTAGCAGGATATTAGAGGGCCTTACAACGTGTCGATACCACGTCTTGCGAGGATGCTGCGTTGTTGAAGCGGATGGGTTGTCGTTAAGCCCATTGGGCGTTTTGAATGGGCCGTCTCTCTGGGCTCGGACTGTGAACCGTCAACACATAAAGGAATTGTACCCTCAACATGACGGGTACGATCATACCAGCACTAATGCACCGGATCCCATCAGAACTCCGAAGTTAAGCGTGCTTGGGCGAGAATAGTACTAGGATGGGTGACCCCCTGGGAAGTCCTCGTGTTGCACCCCCCTTTTCAATATGTTTTGCCCCAGTTAGGGTTGCCAAGATTCTTTATCCACCGCATGTCTATTACCGAATCCCACGGCACCTTGGGCAAGACAACTTCGCTTCACTTAGATTCTGGGCTGCAAACCAAGGGCGAAGGGCTTGGGACCAGGTCTTCGTCGCTCCGGTGCCCATAACTTTTGATCCGTAAGGAGTTACACGGCTCACAGTATACTGTTAGAAAGCTCTCTGATAGCTCTACAACTGCGGCAGTGAGTATGCTCGACTGCGATTATTTTCGGAGCACAAAATTGAACATTTTCATCAGATTTAGGATACTTTTCTTTTTTTGCACTATTTTTCCGTCTCGGATAGTACGTCATGAGCTCTTAAAAGGATGAAAACCTAATTCGCGGGACATTATAGGGCCTTACAATGCGTTGATATTACGTCTTGCAAGGATGCTACGTTGTTGAAGTGGATAGGTTGTCGTTAAGCCCTTTAGGACTTTTGAATGGGCCATCTCTCTGGGCTGGGACTGTGAACCGTCAACACATAAAGGATTTGTGCCCACAACATGACGGGTGCGATCATACCAGCACTAACGCACCAGATTCCATCAGAACTCCGAAGTTAAGCGTGTTTGGGCAAGAGTAGTACTAGGATGGGTGACCCCCGAAGTCCTCGTCTTGCACCCCCCTTTTCAATTTTTTTTTCCCTAGTTAGGGTTGCCAAGATACTTTATCCACCACATTTCTATTACCGAATCCCACGGCACCTTGGGCAAAACAACTTCGCTTCACGTAGAGGCTGGGCAAGCAAACCAAGGGCGTGGGGCGTGGGGCCTGTGACCAGGTCTCCGTCACTCCGGTGCCCATAACTTTTAATCCGTAAGGAGTTACGCGACGCATAGCATACCGTTGGAAAGCTCTCCAAGAGCTCTATGATAGAGGTAGCAAGCCTGCTCTTCTGCCCCCGTTTTTTGAGCCCAAAATCGAACGTTTGCATCAGTTTTGGGCCAATTTTCTTCTTTTGCTCTGTTTTTCCGTCCCAAATCGTATGTCGTGAGTTGTTAAAAGGAAGACATCCTTACTCGCGGGACATTAGAGGGCCCTACAATGCGTCTATATCACGTCTTGTGAGGCTGCTGCGTTGTTGAAGTGTATGGGTTGTCGTAAAGCCCTTTGGGCCATTTGAATTGGCCATCTCTCTGGGTTGGGACTGTGAACCGTCAACACATAAAGGATTTGTGCCCACAACATGACAGGTGCGATTATACCAGCACTAACGCACCGGATCCCATCAGAACTCCGAAGTTAAGCATGTTTTGGCGAGAGTAGTACTGAGATGGGTGACCCCCGAAGTCCTCGTCTTGCACCCCTCTTTTCAATTTTTTTTGCCCCAGTTAGGGTTGCCATGTGAGGCCCGACCCCGATTTGCGTGCGAAACCTAGCTTCGTGTGCCCTAACCTAGATTTGTGTACTATGACCTAGGTTTAAGAATTGTGTTCATTTTATGTGCCATGCATTGAATTACGTGCATTCATTTGGGATTGCGTGCATTTACTCAAAAAACGTGTGTTCATCTCGTAGTTCATGTCCTACCTCGTAGTGCGTGCCCTAGACCTAGGAAAGCGTGCCTTCACGCTCATCAAGAAAGCATTTTTCACGAAGCACTAGACTATTAAACAATCCTACAAAATCCACTAACAATATAATAATCCAAATTCCATTCACTAGAAGACAAAAAAGGCACCAAACACTAGACATTCCTTATTCTTTATTCTTTGTTCTTTTTGCATTTTCAACACACAACAATTAACACCCAAAAGATGACAAGAATTCAGCCATTTCATTAGCTTTGGCCGACCATACCATGGTTTTGCACAAGGTTTGAGCAAATTTTTTTTATTCTATTGCATGCCAAGACAATTTATGACTCAAAGCATTAAAAAATTGCTCAAAATTCACTCAATCTCCTCACCATTCTCGACCACAACACCTTGCCCATCCTAGCAATTTCAAAATAGCACATTGGAGACACAAAATGCAAAATTTTGAAGCCCAGGGCCCACATTCTCCTTGAAGATGCAAAAGGCTTCCTTGTTTGTCATTTTCTTCATTTCTTTTCATTCATTTCTCTCCTCATCTCTCCTTTCTCTCTCATTCTCGGCCTTGGCTGAATTCACCATCTTCTCAACTTCTCCTCTTCACACCATAGCTAAGTATAGCAAGCTACAAGTAAAGAACTACAACCGAGCAAGCTAGAGTTCGAAAATTTCTCTTGCATGTGCATTGAAGCTTCATTTTCGGCCTAGGTGAGTTACTAAGCATCCATTTCTTTTCTTCAAGTTCTAGCTATGTGCATGCACTACGAGATTGATCATTAAGCTAGGAAAAATAGAGAAAAACTAGTGAGGTTCTCGGCTAAGCAAGGGAAAGGAGAAGATTTGAGCTTCAACAAAGGGTCTTGAGCATTTTGTGGTTGATTGCTAAGGTGAGGGTTAAAACCTTTTGAAAACTCTTTAAAACTTCACATGCATGCTCATAAATGCGTGTATTTTCTTCTGTACTTGAGTTATATGGTTGGTCATGAGCTTAAACAACCATGCATGGCAAGATCTTGGCTTGAAAATGATGCTAGGTGAAGTCGAATTTATGTGACAACTCTCTGACCAGTCTGTTCGAGGTAAGTTAAGCTAGGAAAATGATGTTGAAAATTCTTTAAAATCAGTGGTTGACTAGGTTGGACAGTTTTGAACATTTTTCCCAGAAATAGGCCGAAGCTAATTTTGATTCTAAGGTCCTTCAAATGGCAAATTATTAAAATGTGACCAAATCTGGAAATCTGGAAAAAATGAATCAGGTTTTGGCAGATGCACTGACCTTGTGGAACTAACCATGTTTGACTTAGTAAATGTTGTCCAAAATGCATCAAATTTGGTGTAATGCTATATTTTTCCATTCGGGACAATTTTGTCAGAAATGGACCAATGCTAAAACTGAATCTAAGGACCTTAAAAACGTCAATTTATGAAAAGTATACAAATCTGGACAGTTTTGTGCTACCTCACTGTTTCGGCCATAACTAATTATTCTGAACTCCAATTGATGCAAGGTTTATTTCTGAGTTTAGTTAACTTCTTAAAATTTAATTTGACATCTTACTCACTGAATTTGGAGATTGTTTGCTTACCCGATTGATTGTGAGAAAACAGCCTATTGCAGTGAGTGTGTCACTTAGCTAGATGCATGGAGAACTATTGTATCCTCTCTTGTGGTACTAATTGCTTGGAATGGTGATGTTGGAATAGTGTGTGGAATTTTTTGTGTACTTGTGGGTGTTTGGATTGAATGATGTATGACTCGGGAATGATGTTGAGTTAACTTAGGGCTTGAACACACGATTATGCATGAAACGGAAACCCTAATGGCTAAGTAGTCTTACTAAGTGTTAATCATTGGATATTGTGTGGAAACTGTACGTTGCGTGGGCTGCCCATAAATGCGTTATAACTTCAATTATGGTTTTGACCATTGCATGTTGTCAAATAAGCTTGTCTTGCTACCGAACCCACGTAAATGTTGTTGCATGTCGAATAATTCGTATCACTTGATTATATGAGCTTCTTGATGAGTTATATGGCCTGTTTTACATGTGTTACATGGCTACCCATTTGATGTTCATATGACTCTATATGCCTTTCAAGTGAAATTACCTGTCTTATTGTGCCTTGTTTGACCACTTGACAACGTGCGATCTTATAACTGTTCGGAGGCAACCTACTTTGTTGTCCTCCTAATGTGATATGTTAAATGTTATAAATGTGCATTGCATACAAGGTTGCAACCTTTCGTGTGGCATGGTAGCGTTTCACGTCCGCCGGGTGGCATCGGGCTTGCCGGTGTTACCGTGACTACCATGATCCAATTCCCTCTCTCGCTTGGTATTCACCCTTGGAGAGTTGGGTCGTAGGTTTCGGGGTACATCCGGAGTACACCCAATTGGGAGTGATAAGTGGATTATTGAAGTCGGCCACAACAATTGATCCGAAATTGAAATTGAGAGCAAATGCTCATCGTATCCTTGAAATGATTGGTAATTGTTTTCGTTTCTCGATTTGTTTCTTATAATTGCTTACCATATTATTTGTAAAATGTGACATGTTTTAAAAAGGGGTTTTCATAAATTGAACCGGAAAATGAGTTTCAAAATTTATTTCTCGTTCCCCCTCGCTGAGTTCATAAGGACTCACCATCTTTTATCATCTCAGGTGAAGAAGAACAGGCATAGGAACCCGAGGATAATGTACCTAATGATGAACCCCTGGAGTGATTGCCTGTTACTGTTGTTTTGCTTGAACGTGACTACTTGTGAACTTTTGCTACTTGAAGACTATTTCCCTTATGTTATTTGTTGCTTGTGATGTAAAAGACCCCCGTTGTAATTTGGGGTCTAATTTTGGTTTGTACTTATTTAAGTAGACTGATACTAGACATGACACTACCATGATCATTTTGCTTTTACTACTGCTAGTATCTATCACAGGTTATGATGCTTAGTTAAGGAATAGGTAAATGAACTTATCCAATCTCAATAGGTACTCGCTAATAAGCTAAGATCAACAGGTATATTTTGAAATGAGGATAAATGGACAAACGAGACATAGTATCATGCTAGGTTATAAATCAACGGGACGACGAATTAACCAATACGCAATTCAATTGATGGAATAATAGTAATCTTAGCTGGAATTGAATTTGAGATGGTAAATTTTGAGGCTGTTAGAAAATTTAGGTCAAAACAAAGAGCCCAACTACAGCCGTTATGCTACCGGATTTTCGGAAAAATTTTGAAGTCTAGAATAAAACGTTAAGTGTTAAACCTCCTAGAATGATTAAGAATGTGAAAGGACTTGAATATTTAGATCACTCCCTAGTCTAACCTTTATAGGCCGGGTTGTGGCGTGACATGCCAAGATACTTTATCTATAATACCCGAGCCCGGAATGTGAATTTTCTTGTTTTTTTATTTTGAAAATTTTATTTTCTTAAATTTTTTGTGAATTAATTGTTACTTTCTCGCTGTAGCAACATGCATTGCATTTAAGGAGCGATAGCTAGAGAACGATTTCTAGTCCTCAGCAAATAGTGAAACTAATATTTAGATGACTTAAATTTTATATTTTAATTGTTGCTAGCTGAAAATTTAATAGGTGTTAGTTATTGAGCTTTAAAATGCACAAAAAATAGGGCCTTTGACCAAGTTTTAAGTTGTTTGACCTAGCCTTGACCAACTTTGACCTAACTTAACACCTTATAAGCTAAACCAAAGCAAAATAAAAAAAAAATGCAGCTGAAAACAGTGAGGTGCAGGCGGTGAGTCCCAAGAGACAAAAAAAACAAGATTTCATCTTCCAATCATTTAATCTTTGCGTGAGCTCGTGCGGGGTGATTTTCGAGGCAACTAGCGTTGTTTTCCTAGTGACTAGGAGTACCTGAGGTGAGGGAAGCATGTTATTTGCGCATTTAAACGTTATGTATGTTAACTTTGTCAATTTTGAGATTTGTCCGTAGATTGTTGTTTAAAGTGATTTGATGCTTCTAGTATGTTCCTTGGCATTTGTAGAACATGTATTTATAGCTTTTTAATATTTTATGCGGTTAAATGTTGTGATTGCAAATTAAATTGTCAATTGAATAGTGTTTTATGAATAGTAAAACCTTGAAACGTTGAAGTTGCGCTGTTATGCTTTCCGTTGATGTAGAAATGTGCTAGGTATGCTAGAATGCCTAAATGCATGGTTTGTTTGGGTTATGTAGTGGAAAAAACGAGAATTATGCCTTTGGGAAAGTCGGGGTTGTTTAGGCCGCCTTTAGCGTTTTCTCGTTTTGCGTGTTGGCATTACTTCGGGAAGCCATGGAAGCACTTTTGGTGCGATTATGGCGTTGGTTGAGTGTTTGGTTGTTATAGTTGTAGTTCAAACAAGAAAGGGGGAAATCGGGGCTTTGCGCGAGGTCTAGGGGAAAGTAAGGTTTCGGGGTCTTTAGACGTGCCTTACGGTGACCTAGGAAGTTTGGTGAAGTCGGTTTCCAGAACTCGTGGCTCGTTTAGAAATGGTAGGGTTTTGATAGTTGGGGCCGGTTTGTGTTTTTGTGTGTTTTCTTGACTTTATGCCTATAGAATGCTTAGGATTACTTGAAATACTTGTTTGAGTTGTTTTGGATTGAATTGCTTATCAATTGCTGCTATTGCGTGCGAGAGTAACCTACTTTGTTATTCTCCCACGTGTGGCTTTATCGCTTGTTTATCGCCTTGTATCGAGTCTTGCATTGCATCGTGTCTCGCGCGTGAGTGATGGGCCTCTCTGGGTAGCCTTGGGTTGCCAGTGTTGGTTGCTCTAGCTTTGCTGCTATTCCCTTTCTCGCTTGGGTTGCCTCCCAGGGAGATTTGGGTCGTAGGTTGATGGATACTTCCGGGGTATTCCAAACTGGTGTTATAAGGTGGTTTGGGCTGGCGCGTCGTCATCGAATGTATGTTGAAAGTTGCTCGTGAAAAGAGTATCATATCCTTTGTATGCGTGTTTGCAGCTTTAAATACTTGCCTTGCTTTATTGTTGGCTTTGGTTGTATCTTTATATGATTTGTATGTATTGCTTGGCTAATTGCATTGCATACTCCTCTCATCTCCGTCCTTGAGACCAATTGCCCTCGCTGAGCAATAGTTTTTGCTCATTCCTCTCTATACTATGTTTTTACAGGAGTAGTTGAAGCAGACCCTCTCGAGGTAATAGAGGAGGAGGAGCAGGTGGAGGTGTTTCCGTGATAGCACTTCTCTACTTTGCTGGTGGTTGGTTACCAGATTTTGTGCGAACCTTGCTTGTTATGTATATTGCGTGGAGGTTGCTTAATTTTGAGGCTTGTAGCCTTGTATGTATTTTCTAGTTGAGGCCTCTACGGTCTTATGTTGTATAAGTTGAAAGAATGTAAAGTTGTAACTTACACTCTTGTGACTAGTAAGAAAATGCATGCTAATGAAATTGATTAGTGGCATAAATACTTGTGTAGTATGCATATCATTTTTGGTTTGGAAAGTTGGATAATAAGAAATGTATGTTTTTAAAGAAAGTTGGCTTGTTTGATTTATTATATGGCTTCCGCAAGTGTTATATTGATTTTAGGGTTTTCGGATCATCCGCGGTACAGAGGAGACTCCGTCCGTGTGTCGGGTCCGGGCTTGGCCTTTTGCGGGGTCGGGTCGGGGCGTGACATTATCCACCAAATTTCTATTACCGAATCCCACGGCACCTTGGGCAAGACAACTTTGTTTCACGTAGAGGCTGGGCAAGCAAATCGAGGGCGTGGGACTTGTGACCAGGTCTCCGTCGCTCCGGTGCCCACAAATTTTAAGTCGTAAGGAGTTACGCGACACACAATATACCGTTAAAATGCTCTCCGAGAGCTCTACGATGGGGGTAGCAAGCCTGCTCGGCTGCGCCTGTTTTAGGAGCCCAAAATCGAACGTTTTCACCTATTTTGGGCCACTTTTCTTTTTTGCTCTATTTTTTCATCCCGGATCGCGCGTCGTGAGCTGTTAAAAGGACGACAACCTAACTCGCAAGATATTACAGGGCCCTACAACGCGTCGATATCACTTCTTGTGAGGATGCTGTGTTGTTGAAGTGGATGGGTTGTCGTTAAGCCTATTGGGCCTTTTGAATGGGCCAACTTTCTGGGCTGGGATTGTGAACCGTCAACAAATAAAGGATTTGTGCCCACAACATGACGGGTGCGATCATACCAGCACTAATGCACCGGATCCTATCAGAACTCCAAAGTTAAGCGTGCTTGGGCGAGAGTATTACCAGGATGGGTGACCCCCTGGGAAGTGCTCATGTTGCATCCCCCTTTTCAATTTTTTTTGCCCCGGTTAGGGTTGCCAAGATACTTTATCCACCATATTTCTATTACCGAATCCCATGGCATCTTGGGCAAGACAATTTCGCTTCACGTAAAGGCTGGGCCCGCAAACCGAGGGAGTGTGGCTTGTGACCAGGTCTCCGTCGCTCCGGCCATAACTTTTAATCCGTAAGGAGTTACGCGACACACAGCATAACGTTGGAAAGCTCTATGAGTGCTCTACGATGGGGGTAGCAAGCCTACTTGGCTGCGCTTGTTTTTGGAGCCCAAAATTGAACGTTTTGATCAGTTTTAGACCATTTTTCTTCTTTTCCTCTGTTTTTCCATCCAGGAACGTATGTCCTGAGCTGTAAAAAGGATGACAACCTAACTCGCGGGACATTAAAGGCCCCTACAATGCGTCGATATCACGTCTTGTGAGGATGCTGTGTTGTTGAAGCAGATGGGTTGTTGTTAAGCCCTTTGGGCCTCTTGAATGGGCCATCTCTCAAAGCTGTGATAGTGAACCGTCAACACATAAAGGATTTGTGCCCACAACATGACGGGTGCGATCATACCAGCACTAATGCACCAGATCCCATCAGAACTCCGAAGCTAAGCGTGTCTGGCGAAGATTAGTACTAGGATGGGTGACCCCCGGGGAAGTCCTCGTGTTGCACCCCCCCTTTTCAATTTTTTTTGCCCCAGTTAGGATTGCCAAGATACTTTATCCACCACATTTCTATTACCGAATCCCACGGCACCTTGGGCAAGACAACTTTGTTTCACGTAGAGGCTGGGCCTGCAAACAGAGGGCGTGGGGCATATAACCAGGTCTCCATCACTCCGGTGCCCTTAAATTTTAATTCTCCAAGAGCTCTACGACGGGGGCAGCAAGCCTGCGCGGATGTGCCAGTTTTTGCATCCCAAAATCGAACGTTTTCTTCAGTTTCGGGCCACTTTTCTTCTTTTGATTTGTTTTTCCGTCCCAGATCATACGTCGTGAGCTCTTAGAAGGATGACAACCTAACTCGCGGCACAGTACAGGGCCCTACAACTCGTCGATATCACGTCTTGCTAAGATGATGCGTTGTTGAAGTGGATAGGTTGTCGTAAAGCCCTTTGGGCCTTTTGAATTGGCCATCTCCTGGGGCAGGGACTGTGAACTGTCAACACATAAAGGATTTGTGCCCACAACATGATGGGTGTGATCGTACCAGCACCAATGCACCGGATCCCATCAGAACTCCGAAGTTAAGCGTGCTTGGGCGAGAGTAGTACAAGGAAGGGTGACCCCCTGGGAAGTCCTTGTGTTGCGCCCCCCATTTTCAATTTTTTTCGCCCCAGTTAGGGTTGCCAAGATACTTTATCCACCACATTTCTATTACCGAATCCCACGGCACCTTGGGCAATACAACTTCGCTTCACGTAGAGGCAGGGCCCGCAAACCAAAGGCTTGTGACCAGGTCTCCGTCACTCCAGTGCAAATAACTTTTGATCCGTACGGAGTTGCACGGCGCACATCTTACCGTTGGCAAGCTCTCTGAGAGCTCTATGACGGGGCCAGCAAGCTTACTTGGCTGCACCCATTTTTGGAGTCTAAAATCGAACGTTTTCATTAGTTTCGGGCCATTTTTCTTCCTTTGCTCTGTTTTTCCATCCGGGATAGTACGTCATGAGCTGTTAAAAGGACGACAACCTAACTCGCGGGACATTAGAGGGCCTTAAAATGCGTCGGTATCACGTCTTGCAAGGATGCTGCGTTGTTGAAGTGGATGGGTTGTCGTTATGCCCATTGGGCCTTTTGAATGGGCCATCTCTTTGGGCTGGGACTGTGAACCATCAACACATAGAGGATTTGTACCCGCAACATGACAGATGTGATCATACCAGCACTAACGCACTGGATCCCATGAGAACTCCGAAGTTAAGCGTGTTTGGGCGAGAATAGTACTAGGATGGGTGACCCCCTTGGATTTCCACGTCTTGCACCCCCATTTTCAATTTTTTTTGCCCCGGTTAGGGTTGCCAAGATACTTTATCAACCACATTTCTATTACCGAATACCACAACATGACAACTTCGCTTCACGTAGTGGCTGGGCCCGCAAACCGAGGGCGTAGGGCTTGTGAAAAGGTCTCCGTTGCTCCAGTGCGCATAACTTTTGATCCGTAAGGAGTTATGCGGCGCACAGCAAACCGTTGGAAAGCTCCCCGAGCGCTTTACGACTGGGGAAGCCAGCCCGCTTGGCTGCGCCCTTTTTTGGTGGCCAAAATCGAACGTTTTCATCAGTTTCGGGCCACTGTTCTTCTTTTGCTCTGTTTTTCCATCCCGGATAGTACGTCGTGAGATCTTAAAAGGACGAAAACCTAATTCACGGGACATTAGAGGGCCGTACAATGCATCGGTATCACGTTTTGCGAGGATACTGCATTGTTGAAGTGGATGGGTTGTCGTTAAGCCCTTTGTGCCTTTTGAATGGGCCATTTCTCTGGGCTGGGACTGTGAACCGTCAACACATAAAGGATTTGTGCCCACAACATGACCGGTGAGATCATACCAGCACTAATGCACCAGATCCCATCAGAACTCCGAAGTTAAGAGTGCTTGGGCGAGAGTAGTACTAGGATGGGTAACCCCCTTGGATTTCCTCGTCTTGCACCCCCTTTTTCAATTTTTTGTGCCCGGTTAGGGTTGCCACGATACTTTATCCATCACATTTCTATTACCGAATACCACAATATGACAACTTAGCTGCACGTAGAGGTCGGGCCCGCAAACCGAGGGCGTAGGGCTTGTGAAAAGGTCTCCGTCGCTCCAGTGCGCATAACTTTTGATTCGTAAGGAGTTACGCGGGGCACAGCATCCCGTTGGAAAGCTCTCCGGGAGCTCTACGACGGGGGTAGCAAGCCTGCTTGACTGCGGCCATTTTTGAAGGCCAAATTCGAACGATTCCATCAGTTTCGGGCCACTTTTCTTCTTTTGCTCCATTTTTCATACCGGATCGTATCTCGTGAGCTATTAGAAGGATGAAAATCGTACTCGCGGGATATTTAAGGGCCCTACAATGCGTTGATATCACGTCTTGCAAGGATGCTGCGTCGTTGAAGTGGATGGGTTGCCAATAAGCCCTTTGGGCCTTTTGAATGGGCCATCTCTCTAGGCTGGGACTGTGAACTGTCAACACATAAAGGATTTGTTCCCACAACATGACTGGTGCGATCATACGAGCACTAACGTAGCGGATCCCATCAGAACTACGAAGTTAATCGTGTTTGGGCGTGAGTAGTACAAGGATGGGTGAGCCCCTAGGAAGTCCTCGTCTTGCACCCCCATTTTCAATTTTTTTTGCCCCGGTTAGGGTTGCCAAGATACTTTACCTACCACATTTTTATTATCGAATACCACAACATGACAACTTCGTTTCACGTAGAGGCTGGGCCCGCAAACCGAGGGCGTAGGGCTTGTGAAAAGGTCTCCGTCGCTCCAGTGCCCATAACTTTTGATCCGTAAGGAGTAACGCGGCGCAAAGCATCCCGTTGGAAATCTCTCCGAGAGCTCTACGACGGGGGTAGCAAGCCTTTCCGGCTGCGCCTGTTTTCGGAGACGAAAATCAAACGTTTTCATTAGTTTCTGGCCACTTTTCTTTTTTGCTCTATATTTTCGTCTCGGATTGTACGTCGTGAGGTATTAAAAGGACGACAACCTAACTTGCGGGATATTACAGGGCCCTACCACGCGTCGATATCACGTCTTACGAGGATGCAGCATTATTGAAGCGGAAGGGTTGTCGTTAATCCCATTGGGCCTTTTGAATGGGCCATCTCTTTAGGCTGGGATTGTGAACCGTCAACACATAAAGGATTTGTGCCCACAACATGACGGGTGCGACCCTCCCAGCACTAATGTACTGGATCCCATCAGAACTCGAAAGTTAAGCGTGCTTGGGCGAAATTAGTACTACGATGGGTGACACCCTGGGAAATCCTCGTGTTGCACCCCTCTTTTCAATTTTTTTTGCCCCTGTTAGGGTTGGCAAGATACTTTATACACCACATTTCTATTAAGGAATGCCACAACATGACAACTTCGCTTCACGTAGAGGCTGGGCTTGCAAACCGAGGGCGTAGGGCCTGTGAAAAGGTCTCCGTGGCTCCAGTGCCCATAACTTTTGATTCGTAATAAGTTACGCGGCGCACAGCATCCCGTTGGGAAACTCCCCGAGCGCTCTACGAGTGGGTAGCAAGCCTGCTCGGCTGCACCCATTTTTGGGGCCAAAAATCGAACGTTTTCATTAGTTTCGATCCACTTTCGTTCTTTTGCTATGTTTTTCCGTCCCAGATCGTACGTCGTGAGTCGTTAAAAGGACGACAACCTAACTAGCGGGATATTAGTGGGCCCTACAACACATCGTTATCACGTCTTGCTAGGATGCTGCGTTTTTTAAAGTGGATTGGTTGTCGTTAAGCCCATTGGGCCTTTTGAATGGGTCATCTCTCTGGGCTGGGACTGTGAACCGTCAACACATAAAGAAATTGTGCCCTCAACATGATGGGTGCGATCATACCAGCACTAATGCATCAGATCCCATCAGAACACCGAAGTTCAGCGTGCTTGGGGGAGAGTAGTACTAGGATGGGTGACCCCCAGGGAAGTCCTCGTGTTGCACCCCCTTTTCAATTTTTTTTGCCCCGGTTAGGGTTGCCAAGATTCTTTATCCACCACATTTCTAATACCGAATCCCACAGCATCTTGGGCAAGACAACTTCGCTTCACGTAGAGGCTGGGCCTGCAAACCGAGGGCGTAGGGCTTGTGACCAGGTCTCCGTCGCTCCGATGCCGATAACTTTTGATCCGTAAGGAGTTACACGGCGCACAGCTTACCGTTGGAAAGATCTCCGAGATCTCTACTACGGGGGCAACAAGCCTGCTCAACTGTGACAATTTTTGGAGCCCAAAATCGAACATTTTCATCTATTTCGGGCCACTTTTCTTCTTTTCCTCTGTTTTTCCGTCCCCGATAGTACGTCGTGAGTTCTTAAAAGGACTAAAACCTAATTCGCGGGACATTATAGGTCCCTACAATGCGTCGATATCACGTCTTGCGAGAAAGGTGCGTCATTGAAGTGGATGGGTTGTCGTTAAGCCCATTGGGCTTTTTGAATGGGCCATCTCTCTGGGCTGGGACTGTGAACCGTCAACACATAAAGGATTTGTGCCCTCAACATGACGAGTGCGATCATACCAGCACTAATGTACCGGATCCCATCAGAACTCCAAAGTTAAGCGTGTTTGGGCGAGAGTAGTACTCGGATAGGTGACCCCTTGGGAGGTCCTCGTGTTGCACCCTCATTTTCAATTTTTTTTGCCCCAGTTAGGGTTGCCAAGATACTTTATCCACCACATTTCTATTACTGAATCCCACGGCACATTGGGTAAGACAACTTCGCTTCACGTAGAGGCTGGGCCTGCAAACCGAGGGCGTAGGGCTTGTGAAAAGGTCTCCGTCGCTCCAGTGTCCATAACTTTTGATCCGTAAGGAGTTACGCGCCGCACAGCATCAGGTTGGAAAGCTCTCCGAGAGCTCTACGATGAGGGCAGCAAGCCTGCTCGACTGCGGCCATTTTTGGAGGCCAAAATCGAATATTTTCATCTGTTTCGGGCCACTTTTCTTCTTTTTCTCTATTTTTCCGTCCCGGATAGTACGTCGTGAGCTCTTAAAAGGACAAAAACCTAATTCGCGGAACATTATAGGGCCCTACAACGCGTCGATATCACGTCTTGAGAGGATGCTGCGTCATTGAAGTGGATGGGTTGTCAATAAGCCTTTTGGGCCTTTTGAATGGGCCATCACTCTAGGCTGGGACTGTGAACCGTTAACACATAAAGGATTTGTGCCCACAACATGACTGGTACGATCATACCAGCACTAACGCAGCGGATCCCGTCAGAACTCCAAAGTTAAGCGTGTTTGGGCCAGAGTAGTACTAGGATGGGTGACCCCCTGGGAAGTCCTCGTGTTGCACCATGCTTTTAAATTTTTTTTGCCCCGGTTAGGGTTGCCAAGATACTTTATCCACCACATTTCTATTACCGAATACCACAACATGACAACTTCGCTTCACGTAGAGGCTGGGCCCGCAAACCGAGGGCGCATGGCTTGTGAAAAGGTCTCCGTCCCTCCAGTGCCCATAACTTTTGATCCGTAAGGAGTTACGCGGCGCACAGCATCCCGTTGGAAAGCTCTCTGCGAGCTCTATGATGGGGGCAGTAAGCATGCTCGACTACGGCCATTTTTGGAGGCCAAAATCGAATGTTTTAATCTATTTCGGGCCACTTTTCTTCTTTTGCTCTGTTCTTCCGTCCCGGATAGTACGTCGTGAGCTCTTAAAAGGACAAAAACCTAAATCGCGGGACATTAGAGGGCCCTACAACGCATCGATATCACATCTTGCGAGGATGCTGCATCATTGAAGTGGATGGGTTGTCAATAAGCCCTTTGGGCCTTTTGAATGGGCCATCTCTCTAGGCTGGGACTGTGAACCGTCAACACATAAAGGATTTGTGCCCACAACATGACTGGTGTGATCATACCAACACTAACGTAGCGGATCCCATCAAAACTCCGAAGTCAACCATGTTTGGGCAAGAGTTGTACTAGGATGGGTGACCCCCTAGGAAGTCCTCGTCTTGTACCCCCATTTTCAATTTTTTTTGCCCCGGTTAGGGTTGCCAAGATACTTTATCTACCACATTTTTATTACCAAATACCACAACATGACAACTTCGCTTCAAGTAGAGGCTGGGCCCGCAACCAAGGGCGTAGTGCTTGTGAAAAGGTCTCCGTCGCTCCAGTGCCCGTAACTTTTGATCCGTAAGGAGTTACGCGGCGCAAAGCATCCTGTTGGAAAGCTGTCCGAGCGCTCTACGATGAGGGTAGCAAGCCTTTTCGGCTGTGCCTATTTTCGGAGCCCAAAATCAAATGCTTTCATCAGTGTTGGGCCACTTTTCTTTTTTGCTCTATTTTTTCATCCCGAATCGTACATCGTGAGATGTTAAAAGGACGACAACCTAACTCGCAGGATATTACAGGGCCCTACCATGAGTCAATATCACGTCTTACGAGGATGCTGCGTTGTTGAAGCGGATGGGTTGTCGTTAAGCCCATTGGGCCTTTTGAATGGGCCATCTCTCTGGGATGGGATTGTAAACCATCAACACATAAAGGATTTGTGCCCACAACATGACGGGTGCAATCATACCAGCACTAATGCACTGGATCCCATCAGAACTCCAAAGTAAAGCTTGCTTGGGCGAGAGTAGTACTAGGATGGGCGACCCCCTAGGAAGTCCTCGTGTTGCACCCCCCTTTTCAATTTTTTTTGCCCCGGTTAGGGTTGCCAAGATAGTCTATCCTCCATATTTCTATTACCGAACGCCACAACATGACAACTTCGTTTCACGTAGAGGCTGGGCCCGCAAACCGAGGGCGTAGGGCTTGTGAAAAGGTCTATGTGGCTCCAATGCCCATAACTTTTGATCCGTAATGTGTTACGTGGCGCACAGCATCCCTTTGGAAAGCTCTCTAAGCGCAATACGAGTGGGTTAGCAAGCCTGCTCGGCTGCGCCCATTTTTGGTGCCCAAAATCGAAAGTTTTCATTAGTTTCGATCCACTTTCGTTCTTTTGCTATGTTTTTCCGTCCCGGATAGTACGTCGTGAGCCGTTAAAAGTATGACAACCTAACTAGCGGGATATTAATGGGCCCTACAATGCATCGATATCACGTCTTGCTAGGATGCTGCGTTGTTAAAGTGGATGGGTTGTCGTTAAGGCTATTGGGCCTTTTGAATGGGCCATCTCTCTAGGCTAGGATTGTGAACCGTCAACACATAAAGGAATTGTGCCCTCAACATGACGGGTGCAATCATACCACCACTAATGCCCCGGATCCCATAAGAACTCCAAAATTAAGCGTGCTTGGGCGAGAGTAGTACTGCGATGGGTAACCCTTTGAGAAGTCCTCGTGTTGTACCCCCCTTTTAGGTTTGCCAAGATACTTTATCCACCACATTTCTATTACCGAATCCCACTGCACCTTTGACAAGACAACTTCGCTTCACGTAGAGGCTGGGCCCGTAAACCGAGGGTGTAGGGCCTGTGACCAGGTCTCCATCACTCTGGTGCCCATAAGTTTTAATTTGTAAGGAGTTACGCGTCGCACAACATACCGTTGGAAAGCTCTCCAAGAGCTCTACGACGGGCGCTGCAAGCCAGCTCTTCTGCGCCCATTTTTGTATACCAAAATCGAATGTTTGCATTAGTTTCGGTCCAATTTTCTTCTTCAGCTCTGTTTTTCCGTCCCGGATCATACGTCGTGAATTGTTAAAAGGATGACAACCTAACTTGCAGGACATTAGAGGGCCCTACAATGAGTCGATATCATTTATTATGAGGATGCTGTGTTGTTGAAGTAGATGGGTTTTCGTTAAGCCCCTTGGGCCTTTTGAATGGGCCATCTCTCTGGGCTGGGACTGTGAACTGTCAACATATAAGAAATTTATGTCCTCAACGTGACGGGTGCGATCATACCAGTACTAATGCACTAGCTCCCATAAGAAATCCGAAGTTAAGCTTGCTTGGGTGTAAGAAGTACAAGGATGGGTGACCCTTTGGGAAGTCCTCGTGTTGCACCCCATTTTTCAATTTTTTTTGCCCCGATTAGGCTAGCCAAGATGCTTTATCTACCACATTTCTAATACCGAATCCCACAGCACCTTGGGAAAGACAACTTCGCTTCACGTAGAGGCTGGGTCGGCAAATCGAGGGCGTAGGGCTTGTGACCAGGTCTTCGTGACTCCGGTGCCCGTAACTTTTGATCCGTAAGGAGTTACGCGGCGCACAGCGTACCGTTGGAAAGCTCTGCGAGAGCTCTACGAGGGGGCATCAAGCCTGCACAACTGCGCCCATTTTTGGAGCCCAAAATCGAACGTTTTCATCAGTTTTAGGCCACTTTTCTTCCTTTGCTCTGTTTTTCCGTCCCGGATTGTACGTCGTGAGCTATTAAAAGGACGACAACCTAACACACAGGACATTAGAAGGCCCTACAATGCATCGATATCATGTCTTGTGAAGATGCTGCGTCGTTGAAGCGGATGGGTTGTGGTTAAGCCCATTACGCCTTTTGAATGGGCCATCTCTCTGGTTTGGGACTGTGAACCATCAACACATAAAGGAATTGTGCCCTCAACAATGCAGGTGCGGTCATATCAGCACTAATGCACCGAGTCCCATCAGAACTCCGAAGTTAACCGTGCTTGGGCGAGAATAGTACTAGGATGGCTGACCCCCTGGGAAGTCCTCGTGTTGCACCCCCTTTTTCAATTTTTTTTTACCCCGATTAGGGTTGCCAAGATTCTTTATCCACCACATTTCTATTACCGAATCTCACGGTACCTTGGGCATGGCAACTTCGCTTCACGTAGAGGTTGGCCCACAAACTGTGGGGGCAGGGCTTGTGACTCGGTTTCCATCGCTCCGGTGCCCATAACTTTAAATCCGTAAAGAGTTATGTGACACACAGCATACCTTTGGAAAGCTCTCCGAGAGCTCTATTCCGGGGGTAGCAAGCTTGCACGGCTGCGCCTATTTTCAAAGCCCAAAATTGAACGTTTTCATCAGTTTTGGGCTACTTTTCCTCTTTTGCGATGTTTTTCCGTCCTAGATCGTACGTGGTGAGCTGTTAAAAGGATGACAACCTAATTCGCGGGACATTAAAGGGCCCTACAGTGCGTCGATATCACGTCTTTTAAGGATGCTGCGTTGTTGAAGCAGATGGGTTGTCATTAATCCCATTGGGCCTTTTGAATGGGCCATCTCTCAGGGCTGGGACTGCGAACCGTCAACACATATGGGATTTGTGCCCACAACATGACGGGTACAATCATACCAGTACTAACGCACCAGATCCCATCAGAACTCCGAAGTTAAGCGTGTTTGGGCAAGAGTAGTACTAGGATGGGTGACCCCCGAAGTCCTCGTCTTGTACCCCCCTTTTCAATTTTTTTTGCCCCAGTTAGGGTTGCCAAGATACTTTATCCACCACATTTCTATTACCGAATCCCACGGTACCTTGGGCAAAACAACTTCGCTTCATGTAGAGGTTGGGCACGCAAACCAAGGGCGTGGGGCCTGTGACCAGGTCTCCATCACTCCGATGCCCATAAATTTTAATCCATAAGGAGTTACGCAATGCATAGCATACCATTGGAAATGTCCCCAAGAGCTCTATGATGGAGCCAGCAAGCCTGCTCTTCTGCCCCTGTTTTTGGAGCCCAAAATCGAACGTTTGCATCAGTTTTGGGCCAATTTTCTTCTTTTGCTCTCTTTTTCCGTCTTGGATCGTACGTCGTGAGTTGTTAAAAGAACGATAACCTAACTGTCGGGACATTAGAGGGCCCAACAATGCGTCGATATCACGTCTTGCGAGGATGCTGCGTTGTTGAAGTGGATGGGTTGTCGTAAAGCCCTTTGGGCCATTTGAATTGGCCATCTCTCTGGGTTGGGACTATGAACCGTCAACACATAAAGGATTTGTGCCCACAACATGACGGGTGCGATCATACCAGTACTAACGCACCGGATCCCATCAGAACTCCGAAGTTAAGCATGTTTGGATGAGGGTAGTACTAAGATAGGTGACCCCCGAAGTCCTCGTCTTGCACTCCTCTTTTCAATTTTTTTGCCCCAGTTAGGTCTGCCAACATTCTTTCTCCATCACATTTTGATTACCGAATCCCACGGCACCTTGGACAAGACAACTTCGTTTTATGTAGAGGTTGGGCCCGCAAACTGAAGGCGTGGGGCTTGTGACCAAGTCTCCGTCACTCCGGTGCCCATAACTTTTAATCTGTAAGGAGTTACGCGACGCATAGCATACCGTTGGGAAGCTCTCCAAAAGCTCTATGACGGAGGCAGCAAGCCTGCTCTTCTGCGCCCGTTTTTGGAGCCCAAAATCGAACGTTTGCATTAGTTTCGGGCCAATTTTCTTCTTTTATTCTGTTTTTGCGTCCCGAATAGTACATCGTGAGTTGTTAAAAGTACAACAACCAAACTCGCGGGATATTACAGGGCCCTACAATGCGTCGATATCATGTCTTGCGAGGATGCTACGTTGTTGAAGTGGATGGGTTGTCGTTAAAACCATTGGGCCTTTTGAATGGGCCATCTCTCTTGGCTGGGACTGTAAACCGTCAACACATAAAGGATTTGTGCCCACAACATGACGAGTGCGATCATACCAACGCTAATGCACCGGATCCCATCAGAACTCCGGAGTTAAGCATGTCTGGCCGAGAGTAGTAGTAGGATGGGTGACCCCCTGCGAAGTCCTCGTGTTGCATCCCTCATTTTCAATTTTTTTTGCCCCATTTAGGGTTGTCAGGATACTTTATCCACCACATTTCTATTACCGAATCCCACGGCACCTTGGGCAAGACAACTTTGTTTCACATAGATGCTGGGCAAGCAAACCTAGGGCGTGGGACTTGTGACCAGGTCTCCGTCGCTCCGGTGCCCATAACTTTTAAATCGTAAGGAGTTACGCGACACACAACATACCGTTAAAATGCTCTCCGAGAGCTCTACAATGGGGGAAGCAAGCCTGCTCGGCTGCACCTGTTTTCGGAGCCCAAAATTAAACGTTTTCATCTATTTCGGTCCACTTTTCTTTTTTGCTCTATTTTTTTTTCCCGGATCGCACGTCGTGAGCTGTTAAAAGGACGACAACCTAACTCGCAGGATATTACAAGGACCTACAACGCGTCGATATCACTTCTTACGAGGATGTTGTGTTGTCGAAGCGGATGGGTTGTCGTTAACCCCGTTGGGACTTTTTAATGGGCCCACTCTCTGGGCTGGGATTGCGACCCGTCACCACATAAGGGAGTTCTGCCCTCAACATGACGGGTGCGATCATACCAACACTAATGCACCGGATCCTATCAGAACTCCAAAGTTAAGCGTGCTTGGGCGAGAGTATTACTAGGATGGGTGACCCCCTAAGAATGCCTCGTGTTGCTCCCCCCTTTTCAATTTTTTTTGCCCCGGTTAGGGTTGCCAAGATACTTTATCCACCACATTTCTATTACCGAATCCCACGGCATCTTGGGCAAGACAATTTCGCTTCACGTAAAGGCTGGGCCCGCAAACCGAGGGAGTGTGGCTTGTGGCCAGGTCTCCGTCGCTCCGGTGCCCATAACTTTTAATTCGTAAGGAGTTATGCGACCCACAGCATACCGTTGGAAAGCTTTCCGAGAGCTCTACGACGGGAGTGGCAAGCCTGCTTGGCTGTGCTTGTTTTTGGAGCCCAAAATCGAACGTTTTGATCAGTTTCAGACCACTTTTCTTCTTTTCCTCTGTTTTTCAATCCTGGAACATATGTCGTGAGCTATTAAAAGGATGACAACCTAACTCGCGGGACATTAGAGGGCCCTACAACGCTTCGATATTACATCTTGTGAGGATGCTGCGTTGTTGAAGTGGATGGGTTGTCGTTAAGCCCTTTGGGCCTCTTGAATGGGCTATTTCTCTAGGCTGGGACAGTGAACCGTCAACACATAAAGGATTTGTACCCACAACATGACGGGTGCGATCATACCAGCACTAATGCACCAGATCCCATCAGAACTCCGAAGCTAAGTGTGTCTGGCGAAGATTAGTACTAGGATGGGTGACCCCCAAGGAAGTCCTCGTGTTGCACCCCCCCTTTTTCAATTTTTTTTGCCCTAGTTAGGGTTGCGAAGATACTTTATCCACCACATTTCTATTACCGAATCCCATGGCACCTTGGGCAAGACAACTTCGCTTCACGTAGAGGACGGGCCCGCAAACTGAGGGCGTGTGGCATATGACCAGGTCTCCATCACTCCGGTGCCCATAAATTTTAATTCGTAAGGTGTTACACGACGCACAACATACCATTGGAAAGCTCTCCAAGAGCTCTACGACGGAGGCAGCAAGCCTGCTCGAATGTGCCCTTTTTTGAGCCCAAAATCGAACGTTTTCATCAGTTTCGGGCCACTTTTCTTCTTTTGCTTTGTTTTTCCGTCCTAGATCATACGTCATGAGCTCTTAGAAGGATGACAACCTAACTCGCGGGACAGTACAGGGCCCTACAACGCGTCGATATCACGTCTTGCTAAGATGCTGCGTTGTTGAAGTGGATGGGTTGTCGTAAAGCCCTTTGGGCCTTTTGAATCGGCCATCTCCCTGGGCAGGGACTGTGAATCGTCAACACATAAAGGATTTGTGCCCACAACATGACGGGTGTGATCGTACTAGCACCAATGCACCGGATCCCATCAGAACTCCAAAGTTAAGCGTGCTTGGGCGAGAGTAGTACAAGGAAGGGTGACCCCTTGGGAAGTCCTCGTGTTCCAACCCCCTTTTTCAATTTTTTTTGCCGTAGTTAGTGTTGCCAAGATACTTTATCCATCACATTTCTATTAACGAATCCTACAGCACCTTGGGCAACACAACTTCGCTTCACGTAGAGGATGGGCCCGCAAACCAAAGGCTTGTGACCAGGTCTCCTCGCTCCAGTGCAAATAACTTTTGATCCATAAGGAGTTACCCGGCGCACATCTTACTGTTGGAAAGCTCTTCGAGAGCTCTACGACGGGGGCAGCGAGCCTACTCGACTGCGCCCATTTTTGGAGCCCAAAATTGAACATTTTCATCAGTTTCAGGCCACTTTTCTTCTTTTGCTATGTTTTTCCATCCCGGATAGTACGTCGTGAGCTCTTAAAAGGATGAAAACCTAATTCACGGGACATTAGAGGGACCTACAATGCGTCGGTATCACGTCTTGCGAGGATGCTGCGTTGGTGAAGTGGATGGGTTGTCGTTAAGCCCTTTGGGCCTTTTGAATGGGCCATCTCTCTGGGCTGGGACTGTGAACCGTCAAAAAATAAAGGATTTGTGCCCACAACATGACCGGTGCGATCATAACAGCACTAACGCACTGGATCCCATTAGAACTCCGAAGTTAAGCGTGTTTGGGCGAGAGTAGTACTAGGATGGGTGACCCCCTTGGATGTCCTCGTCTTGCACCCCCATTTTCAATTATTTTTGCCCCGGTTAGGATTGCCAAGATACTTTATCCACCACATTTCTATTACCCAATACCACAACATGACAACTTCGCTTCACGTAGAAGCTAGGCCCGCAAACCGAGGGCGTAGGGCTTGTGAAAAGGTCTCCGTCGCTCCAGTGCGCATAACTTTTGATCAGTAAGGAGTTAAGCGGCGCACAGCATCCCGTTGGAAAGCTCTCCGAGAGCTCTACGACGGGGGTAGCAAGCCTGCTCGACTGCGGCCATTTTTGAAGGCCAAAATCGAACGTTTTCATCTATTTTGGACCACTTTTCTTCTTTTGCTCTATTTTTTCATCCCGGATAGTACGTCGTGAGCTCTTAAAAGGACGAAAACCTAATTCGCGGGACATTAGAGGGCCCTACAATGCGTCGATATCACGTCTTGCGAGGATGCTGCTTCGTTGAAGTGGATGGGTTGTCAATAAGCCCTTTGGGCCTTTTGAATGGACCATCTCTCTAGGCTGGGACTGTGAACCGTCAACACATAAAGGATTTGTGCCCACAACATGACTGGTGCGATCATACCAGCACTAACATAGCGGATCCCATCAGAACTTCGAAGTTAAGCGTGTTTGGGCGAGAGTGGTACTAGGATGGGTGACCCCCTATGAAGTCCTCGTCTTGCACCCCCATTTTCAATTTTTTTTGCCCCGGTTAGGGTTGCCAAGATACTTTATCTACCACATTTTTATTACCGAATACCACAACAAGACAACTTCGCTTCACGTAGAGGCTGGGCCTGCAAACCGAGGGCGTAGGGCTTGTGAAAAGGTCTCCGTCGCTCCAGTGCCTATAACTTTTGAACCGTAAGGAGTTATACGGTGCAAAGCATCCCGTTGGAAACCTCTCCGAGCGCTCTGCGAAGGGGGTAGCAAGCTTGCACGCCTGTATCTATTTTTGGAGCCCAAAATCAAATTTTTTCATCAGTTTCGGGCCATTTTTCTTTTTTGCCCTATTTTTTCGTCCCAGATCGTACGTCGGGAGTTGTTAAAATGAAGACAACCTAACTCGCAGGATATTACCGGGCCCTACCACGCGTCGATATCACGTCTTCCGAGGATGCTGTATTGTTAAAGCGGATGGGTTGTCGTTAAACCCATTGAGCCTTTTGAATGGGCCATCTCTCTGGGATGAGATTGTGAACCGTCAACACATAAAGGACTGTGCCCACAACATGATGGTTGCGATCATACCAGCTCTAATGCACCGGATCCCATCAGAACTCCGAAGTTAAGCATGCTTGGGCGACAATAGTACTAGGATGGGTGACCTCTTGGGAAGTCCTCGTGTTGCACCCCCCTTTTCAATTTTTTTTGCCCCAGTTAGGGTTGCCAAGATACTTTATACACCACATTTCTATTAAGGAATGCCACAACATGACAACTTCGCTTCACGTAGAGACTGGGCCCGCAAACAGAGGGCGTAGGGCCTGTGAAAAGGTCTCCGTGGCTCCAGTGCCCATAACTTTTGATCCGTAATGAGTTACGCGACGCAAAACATCCCGTTGGAAAGCTCTCCGAGCGCTCTACGAGTGGGGTAGCAAGCCTGCTCGGCTGCGCCCATTTTTGGTGCCAAAAATCGAACGTTTTCATTAGTTTCTATCCACTTTCGTTCTTTTGCTATGTTTTTCCGTCCCGGATCGTATGTCGTGAGCCATTAATAGGACGACAACCTAACTAGCGGGATATTAGTGGGCCCTACAACGCATCGATATCACGTCTTGCTAGGATGCTGCGTTTTTTAAAGTGGATGGGTTGTCGTTAAGCCCATTGGGCCTTTTCAATGGGCCATCTCTCTAGGCTGGGATTGTGAACCGTCAACACATAAAGGAATTGTGCCCTCAACATGACGGGTGCGATCATACCAGCAATAATGCCCCGGATCCCATCAGAACTCCAAAGTTAAGCGTGCTTGGGCGAGAGTAGTACTGGGATATGTAACCCCTTGGGAAGTCCTCGTGTTGCACCCCCCCTTTTCAATTTGTTTTGCCCCAGTTAGGGTTGCCAAGATTCTTTATCCACCACATTTCTAATACCGAATCCCACGGCACCTTGGGCAAGGCAACTTTGCTTCACGTAGAGGCTGGGCCAGCAAACTAAGGGCGAAGGGCTTTAGACCAGGTCTCCGTTGCTCCAGTGCCCATAACTTTTGATCCATAAGGAGTTACGTGGCGCACAGCATCCCGTTGGAAAGCCCTCCGATAGCTCTACGACGGGGGCAACAAGCCAGCTCGACTGCAGCCATTTTTGGAGGCCAAAATTGAACGTTTTCATATGTTTCGGACCACTTTTCTTCTTTTGCTCAGTTTTTCTGTCCCGGATAGTACGTCGTGAGCTCTTAAAAGGACAAAAACCTAATTCGCGGGACATTAGAGGGCCCTACAACGCGTCGATATCACGTCTTGCGAGGATGCTGCGTTGTTGAAGTGGATGGGTTGTCGTTAAGCCCATTGGGCCTTTTGAATGGGCCATCTCTTTGGGCTGGGACTGTGAACCGTCAACACATAAAGGATTTGTGCCCGCAACATGACGGGTGCGATCATACCAGAATTAATGCACTGGATCCCATTAGAACTCCGAAGTTAAGCATTCTTGGCGAGAGTAGTACTAGAGTGGGTGACCCTCTGGGAAGTCCTCGTGTTGCACCCCACCTTTGCAATTTTTTTTGCCACAGTTAAGGTTGCCAAGATACTTTATCCACCACATTTCTATTACCAAATCCCAGGGCACCTTGGCAAGACAACTTCACTTCACGTAGAGGTTGGGCCCGCAAACCGAAGGCTTGTGACCAGATCTCCGTCGCTCCGGTGCAAATAACTTTTGATCCGTAAAGAGTTACATGGCGCACATCTTACCGTTGGAAAGCTCTCCAAGAGCTCTACGACGGGTGCAGCGAGCCTGCTCGACTGCGCCCATTTTTGGCGCCCAAAATCGAACGTTTTCATCAGTTTCAGACCACTTTTCTTCTTTTGCCCTGTTTTTCCATCCCGGATAGTAGGTCGTGAGCTCTTAAAAGGACAAAAACCTAATTCACGGGACATTAGAGGGCCCTACAATGCCTCGATATCACGTCTTGCGAGGATGCTGCGTCGTTGAAGTGGATGGGTTGTCGTTAAGCCCAATGGGCCTTTTGAATGGGCCATCTCTCTGGGCTGGGACTTTGAACCGTCAACACATAAAGGATTCGTGCCCACAACATGACCGGTACGATCATACCAGCACTAACGCACTGGATCCCATCAGAACTCTGAAGTTAAGCGTGTTTGGGCGAGAGTAGTACTAGGATGGGTGACCCCCTAGGATCTCCTCGTCTTGCACCCCCATTTTCAATTTTTTTTGCCCCGGTTAGGGTTGCCAAGATACTTTATCCACCACATTTCTATTACCGAATACCAGAACATGGCAACTTCACTTCACGTAGAGGCTGGGCCCGCAAACCGAGGGCGTAGGGCTTGTGAAAAGGTCTACGTCGCTCCAGTGCCCATAACTTTTGATCCGTAAGGAGTTACGCGGCGCACAGCATCTCGTGGAAAGCTCTCTGAGAGCTCTACGACGGGGGCAGTAAGCCTGCTCGACTGCGATCATTTTTGGAGGCCAAAATCGAACGTTTTTATCTGTTTCAGGCCACTTTTCTTCTTTTGCTCAGTTTTTCCGTCCCGGATAGTACGTCGTGAGCTCTTAAAAGGACAAAAACCTAATTCGCGGGACATTAGAGGGCCCTACAACGCGTCGATATCAAGTCTTGCGAGGATGCTGCGTCATTGAAGTGGATGGGTTGTCAATAAGCCCTTTGGGCCTTTTGAATGGGCCATCTCTCTAGGCTGGGACTGTGAACCGTCAACACATAAAGGATTTGTGCCCACAACATGACTGGTGCGATCATACCAGCACTAACGCAGCGGATCCCATCAGAACTCTGAAGTTAAGCGTGTTTGGGCGAAAGTAGTACTAGGATGGGTGACCCTCTAGGTAGTCCTCGTCTTGCACCCCGATTTTCAATTTTTTTTGCCCCGGTTAGGGTTGCCAAGATACTTTATCTACCACATTTTTATTACCGAATACCACAACATGACAACTTCGCTTCACGTAGAAGCTGGGTCCGCAAACCGAGGGCGTAGGGCTTGTGAAAAGGTCTCCGTCGCTCCAGTGCCCATAACTTTTGATCCGTAAGGAGTTGCGTGGCGCAAAGCATCCCATTGGAAAGCTCTCTGAGAGCTCTACGACAGCAGTAGCAAGCTTGCTCTGCTGCACCTATTTTCGGAGCCCAAAATTGAACGTTTTCATCAGTTTCGGGCCACTTTTCTTCTTTTGCTTTGTTTTTCCGTCCCGGATCGTACGTCATGAGCTGTTGAAAGGACGACAACCTAACTCGCTGGATATTACAAGGCCCTACCACGCGTCGATATCACGTCTTACGATGATGCTGCGTTGTAGAAGCGGATGGGTTATCGTTAAGTCCATTGGGCCTTTTGAATGGGCCATCTCTCTGGGTTGGGACTGTGAACCGTCAACACATAAAGGAATTGTGCCGTCAACATGACGGGTGCGATCATATCAGCACTAATGCACCGGATCCCATCAGAACTCCGAAGTTAAGCGTGCTTGGGCGAGACTAGTACTATGATAGGTGAACCCTGGGAAGTCCGCGTGTTGCACCGCCCTTTTCAATTTTTTTTTACCCCGGTTAGGGTTGCCAAGATACTTTATACACCACATTTCTATTACCGAATGCCACAACATGACAACTTCGCTTCACGTAGAGGCTGGGCTCGTAAACCGAGGGCGTAGGGCTTGTGAAAAGGTCTCCGTGGCTCCAGTGCCCATAACTTTAGATCCGTAATGAGTTACGCGGTGCACAGCTTCCCGTTGGAAAGCTCTCCGAGCGCTCTACGAGCGCGGTAGCAAGCCTGCTCGGCTGCGCCCATTTTTGGTGCCCAAAATCAAACATTTTCATTAGTTTCGATCCACTTTCGTTCTTTTGGTATGTTTTTCCGTCCCGGATCGTACGTCGTGAGCCGTTAAAAGGAAGACAACCTAACTAGCGGGATATTAGTAGGCCCTACAATGCATCGATATCACGTCTTGCTAGGTTGCTGCGTTGTTAAAGTGGATGGGTTGTCGTTAAGCCCATTGGGCCTTTTGAATGGGCCATCTCTCTGGGCTGGGATTATGAACCGTCAACACATAAAGAAATTGTGCCCTCAACAGGACGGGTGCAATCATACTATTACTAATGCACCAGATCCCATTAGAACTCCGAAGTTAAGCGTGCTTGGCGAGAGTAGTACTAGGATGGGTGACCCCTTGGCAAGTCCTCGTGTTGCACCCCCCTTTTCAATTTGTTTTGCCCCGGTTAGGGCTGCCAAGATGCTTTATCCACTACATTTCTATTACCGAATCCCACAGCACCTTGGGCAAGACAACTTCGCTTCACGTAGAGGCTGGGCCTGCAAACTGATGGCGTGGGGCTTGTGACTAGGTCTCCGTCGCTCCGGTGCTCATAACTTTTGATCCGGAAGGAGTTACGCGGTGCACAGCATACCATTGGAAAGCTCTCCGAGAGCTCTACAACGAGGGCAGCAAGTCTGCTTGACTCTGCCTGTTTTTGAGCCCAAAATCGAATGTTTTCATCAGTTTCGGGCCACTTTTCTTCTTTTGCTCTTTTTTTCCATCCCAAATAGTACGTCGTGAGCTCTTAAAAGGACGAAAACCTAATTCGCGGGACATTAGAGGGCCCTACAACGCGTCAATATCACGTCTTGTGAGGATGCTGCGTTGTTGAAGTGGATGGGTTGTCGTTAAACCTTTTGGGCCTTTTGAATGGGCCATCTCTCCTGGCTTGGACTGTGAACCATAAAGGATTTGTGCCCACAACATGACAGGTGCGATCATACCAGCACTAACGCACCAGATCCCATCAGAACATCGAAGTTAATCGTGTTTGGGTGAGAGTAGTACTTCGATAGGTAACACCCTGGGAAGTCCTCGTCTTGCAACTCCATTTTCAATTTTTTTTGCCCCAGTTAGGTTTGCGAAGATACTTTATCCACCACATTTCTATTACCGAATCCCACTGCACCTTCGACAAGACAACTTCGCTTCACGTAGAGGCTGGGCCCGTGAACCGAGGGCGTGGGGCCTGTGACCAGGTCTCCGTCACTCTAGTGCCCATAACTTTTAATTCGTAAGGAGTTATGCGATGCACAGCATACCGTTGGAAAGCTCTCCAAGAGCTCTACGACGAGCGTTGCAAGCCAGCTCTTCTGCGCCCGTTTTTGTGGCCCAAAATCGAACGTTTGCATCAATTTCGGTCCAATTTTCTTCTTCAGCTCTGTTTTTCCGTCCCGGATCGTACGTCATGAATTGTTAAAAGGAAGACAACCTAACTCGCGGGACATTAGAGGGCCCTACAATGCGTCGATATCACGTCTTGCGAGGATGCTTCGTTGTTGAATTGGATGGGTTTTCGTAAAGCCCTTTAGGCCTTTTGAATGAGCCATCTCTCTGGGCTAGAACTGTGAACTGTCAACACATAAAGGATTTGTGCCTTCAACATCACTGGTGCAGTCATACCCGCACTAATGCATTGGATCCCATCAGAACTCCGAAGTTAAGCGTGCTTCGGCGAGAGTAGTACTAGGATGGGTGACCCCTTGGGAATTCCTCGTGTTGCACCCCTTTTTTCAATTTTTTTTTGCCCCGTTTAGGCTTGCCAAGATCTTTTATCCACCACATTTCTATTACCGAATCCCACAGCACCTTGGGAAAGACAACTTCGCTTCATGTAGAGGTTGGGCCCGCAAATCGAGGGAGTAGGGCTTGTGACCTGGACTCCGTCACTCCGATGCCTATAACTTTTGATCCGTAAGAAGTTATGCAGCGCACAGCATACCGTTGGAAAGCTCTCCGAGAGCTCTACGACGAGGGCATCAAGCTTGCTCAATTGTGCCCATTTTTGGAGCACAAAATCAAATATTTTCATCAGTTTTAGGCCACTTTTCTTCTTTGTACGTTGTTTTTCCGTCCCGAATTGTACGTCGTGAGTGAAGAAAAGGACGACAACCTAACTTGCAGGACATTAGAGGGCCCTACAACGTGTCGATATCATGTCTTACGAGGATGCTGCGCCATTGAAGCGGATGGGTTGTGGTTAAGCCCATTGGGCCTTTTGAATGGGCCATCTCTCTGGTTTGGGACTGTGAACCATCAACACATAAAGGAATTGTGCCCTCAACAAGGCAGGTGCGGTCATATCAGCACTAATGCACTGAGTCCCATCAGAACTCCGAAGTTAACCGTGCTTGGGCGAGAGTAGTACTAGGATGGGTGACCCCCTGGGAAGTCCTCGTGCTGCACCCCCTTTTTCGATTTTTTTTTACCCCGGTTAGGGTTGCCAAGATTCTTTATCCACCACATTTCTATTACCGAATCTCGCGGCACCTTGGGCAAGGCAACTTCGCTTCACGTAGAGGTTGGGCCCACAAACCGTGGGGGCAGGGCTTGTGACCCGGTCTCCGTCGCTCCGGTGCCCATAACTTTAAATCCGTAAGGAGTTATGTGACACACAGCATACCTTTTGAAAGCTCTCCAAGAGCCCTACGACGGGGGCACCAAGCCTGCTCGGCTGTGCCTATTTTCATAGCCCAAAATCGAACGTTTTAATCAGTTTTGAGCCATTTTTCTTATTTCACTTTGTTTTTTCGTCCCGGATTGTACGTCGTGAGCTATTAAATGGACGACAACCTAACTCGTAGGATATTACAGGGCCCTACCACACGTCGATATCACGTCTTGCGAGGATGTTGCCTTGTTGAAGCAGATGGGTTGTCGTTAAGCCCATTGGACCTTTTGAATGGGCCATCTCTCTAGGCTGGGACTGTGAATCGTCAACACATAAAGGATTTGTGCCAACAACATGACGGGTGCGATCATACCAGCACGAATGCACCGAACGCCATCAGAACTCCGAAGTTAAGCGTGCTTGGGCGAGAGTAGTACTAGGATGGGTGACCCCCTGGGAAGTCCTTGTATTGTACCCCCATTTTCAATTTTTTTTTACCCCGATTAGGGTTGCCAAGATTCTTTATCCACCACATTTCTATTACCAAATCCCACAGCACCTTGGGCAAGACGACTTCGCTTCACGTAGAGGCTGGGACCGCAAACCGAGGACGTGGGGCCAGTGACCAGGTCTCCGTCGCTCCGATGCCCATAAATTTTGATCCATAACGAGTTATGCGGGACACAACATACCGTTGGAAAGCTCTATAAGAGCTTTACGACGGGGGCAGCAAGCCTGCTCGGCTGCGCCTATTTTTCGGAGCCCAAAAATAAACGTTTTCATCAGTTTCGGGCTACTTTTCTTCTGTTGCTCTGTTTTTTGGTCCCAGATCGTACATCGTGAGCTTTTAAAAGGACAACAACCTAACTTGCAGGATATTACAGGGGCCTACCACGCGTCGATATCACGTCTAATGAGGATGCTGCGTTGTTAAAGTGAATGGGTTGTCGTTAAGCCTATTGGGCCTTTTGAATGGGCCATCTCTCTGGGCTGGGACTTTGAACCGTCAACATATAAAGGATTTTTATCCACAACATGACGGGTGCGGTCGTAGCAGCACTAATGCACTGGATCCCATCAGTAGTCCGAGGTCGAGCGTGCTTGGGTAAGAGGAGTACTATAATGGGTGACCCCCTGGGAAGTCCTCGTGTTGCACCCCCCATTTCAATTTTTTTTCCCCGGTTAGGGTTGCCAAGATACTTTATCCACCACATTTCTATTACCGAATCCCACGGCACCTTGGGCAGGACAACTCCGGTTCACGTAGAGGTTGGGCCTGCAAACCTAGGGCGTAAGGCTTGTGACCAGGTCTCTGTCACTCCGGTGCCCATAACTTTTGATCCGTAAGGAGTTACGCGGCACGCATCATATCGTTGGAAAGCTCTCCGATAGCTCTATGACGAGGGCAGCAAGTCTGCTCGGCTGCGGCTATTTTTGGAGCCCAAAATCGAACATTTTCTTCAATTTCGAGCCACTTTTCTACTTTTGCTCCGTTTCTTCATCCCGAATCGTACGTCATGAGCAGTTAAAAGGACGACAACCTAACTTACGGGACATTAGAGGGCCCTACAACGTGTCGATATCATGACTTGCGAGGATGCTACGTTGTTGAAGTGGATGGGTTGTCGTTAAGTCCATTGGACCTTTTGAATGGGCCATCTCTCTCGGCTGGGACTCTGAACCGTCAACACATAAAGGATTTGTGCCCACAACATGATGGGTGCTATCATACCAGCACTAATACACCGGGTCCCATAAGAACTCCAAAGTTAAGCGTGCTTGGGCGAGAGTAGTACTTAGGATGGGTGACCCCCTGGGAAGTCCTCGTGTTGCACCCCCACTTTTCAATTTTTTTTGCCCCAATTAGGGTTGCCAAGATACTTTATCCACCACATTTCTATTACTGAATTCCACAGCACCTTGGGCAAGACAACTTCGCTTCACGTAAAGGCTGGGCCGTAAACCGAGGCCGTGGGGCTTATGACTAGGTCTCTATCGCTCTGGTAACCATAACTTTTAATCTGTAAGGAGTTACGCGGCGCACAGCATACCGTTGGAAAGCTCTCCGAGAGCTCTACGATGGGGGCAGTAACCCTGCTCAGTTGCACCTGTTTTAAGAGCCCAAAAATGAACGTTTTCATCAGTTTCGGGCCACTTTTCTTCTTTTGCTCTGTTTTTCCATCCCAGATCGCACGTCGTGAGCTATTAAAATGACGACAACCTAACTAGCGGGACATTAGAGGGCCCTACAATGCGTCGACATCACGTCTTGCGAGGATGCAGCGTTGTTGAAGTGGATAGGTTGTCGTAAAGCCCTTTGGGCCTTTTGAATGGGCCACCTCTCAGGGCTGGGACTGTGAACCGTCAATACATAAAGGATTTGTGCCCATAACATGACGGATGCGATCATACCAGGACTAATGCACTGGATCCCATTAGAACACCGAAGTTAAGCGTGCTTGGGCGAGAGTAGTACTAGGATGGGTGACCCCCTAGGAAGTCCTCGTGTTGCACCCCCTATTTTCAATTTTTTTTGCCCCAGTTACGGTTGCCAAGACACTTTGTCCACCACATTTCTATCACCAAATCCCATGGCACCTCGGGCAAGACAACTTCGCTTCACGTAGAGGTTAGGCCCGCAAACCGAGGGCGTGGGGCTTGGGACCAGGTCTCCGTTGCTCTGGTGCCCATAAATTTTAATCCGCAAGGCGCTACGCGACACAAAGCATACCGGTGGAAAGCTCTCCGAGAGTTCTACGACTGGGGCAGCAAGCCTGCTCGACTGCGCCTGTTTTCAGAGCCCAAAATTGAAAGTTTTCATCAGTTTCGATCCACTTTTCTTCTTTTGCTTTGTTTTTTCATCCCGGATCGTACGTCGTGAGCACTTAAAAGGACGATAACCTAACTCGCGGGATATTACAGGGCCCTACCACATGTCGATATCACGTCTTACGAGGATGTTGTGTTGTTGAAGCTGATGGGTTATCGTTAAGCCCATTAGGCCTTTTGAATGGGCTATCTCTCTGGGCTAGGACTGTGAACCGTCAACATATAAAGGTTTTGTTCCTAAAACATGATGGGTGCGATCATACGAGCACTAAGAAACCGGATCCCATCAGAACTCCGAAGTTAAGCGTGCTTGGGCGAGAGTAGTACTAGGATGGGTGACCCCGTGAGAAGTCCTCGTGTTGCCCCCCCCCCCCCCCCTTTTTCAATTTTTTTTGCCCTGGTTAGGTTTGCCAAGATTCTTTACCCACCACATTTCTATTATCGAATCCCAAGGCACCTTGGGCAAGACAACTTCGCTTCACGTAGAGGATGGGCCCGCAAACTGAGGGCGTAGAGCTTGTGACCAGGTCTCCATCACTCCGGTGCCCATAACTTTTGATTCGTAAGGAGTTAAGCGGCGCACAGCATACCGTTGGAAAGCTCTACGAGAGCTCTACGAGGACTGTAGCAAACCTACTCAGCTGCGCCCATTTTTGGAGCCAAAAATCGAACATTTTCATCAGTTTTGGGCCACTTTTCTTCTTTTCCTCTGTTTTTTCATCCCGGATCGTACGTCGTTAGCTGTTAAAAGGACGACAACCTAACTCGCCAGAAATTAGATGGCCCTACAACGCGTCGATATCACGTCTTGCGAGGAAGCTGCGTTGTTGCAGCCGATGGGTTATTGTTAAGCCTATTGGGCCTTTTGAATGGGCCATCTCTCTGGGTTGGGACTGTGAACCGTCAACACAAAAAGGATTTATGCCCACAACATGACGGGTGCGATCATACCAGCAGTAATGCACCAAATCCCATCAGAACTCCGAAGTTAAGCGTGCTTGGGCGAAAGTAGTATTAGGATGGGTGACCCCTTGGGAAGTCTTGGTGTTGCACCCCCCATTTCAATTTTTTTGGCCCCGGTTAGGGTTTCCAAGATACTTTATCCACCACATTTCTATTACCGAATCCCAGAGCACCCTAGGCAAGAAAACTTCGCTTCACGTATAGGCTGGCCCGCAAACTGAGGGTGTAGGGCTTATGAACAAGTCTTCGTCGCTCTGGTGCCCATAAATTTTAATCCGTAAGGAGTTACGTGACACACAGCATGCTGTTGGAAAGCTCTCCAAGAGCTCTACGACGGGGGGCAGGAAGTCTGCTCAGCTACGCTTGTTTTCGGAGCCCAAAATCAAAAGTTTTAATCAGGTTCGGGCTACTATTCTTCTTTAGCTATGTTTTTTTGTCCTGGATCGTACGTCGTGAGCTGTTAAAAGGACGACAACCTAACTCACGGGATATTACAGGGCCCTACCACGTGTCGATATCTCGTCTTACAAGGATGCTGCGTTGTTAAAGCGGATGGGTTATCGTTAAGCTCATTGGGCCTTTTGAATGGGCCATCTCTCTGGGCTGCTACTGTGAAGCGTCAACACAAAAAGGATTTGTGCCCAAAACATGACGGGTGCGATCATACCAGCACTAATAAACTAGATCCCATCAGAACTCCAAAGTTAAGCGTGCTTGGGCAAGAGTAGTACTAGGATGGGTGACCCCTTGAGAAGTCCTCGTGTTGTACCCCCCTTTTCAATTTTGTTTGCCCTGGTTAGGGTTGCCAAGATTCTTTACCAACCACATTTCTATTACCGAATCCCAAGGCACCATGGGCAAGACAACTTCACTTCACGTAGAGGCTGGGCTCGCAAACCGAGGGCATAAGGCTTGTGACCAAGTCTACGTCGCTCCGGTGCCCATAACTTTTGATTTGTAAGGAGTTACGCGGCGTACAACATACCGTTGGAAAGCTCTCCGAGAGCTCTACAAGAGGGGCAGCAAGATTACTCAGCTGCGCCCATTTTTGGAGCCCAAAATTGAACATTTTCATTAGTTTCGGACCACTTTTCTTTTGCGCTATTTTTCCGTCCCGTATCGTATGTCATGAGCTATTAAAAGGACGACAACCAAACTCGCAGGATATTAGAAGGCCATACAAAGCGTCAATATCACGTCTTGTGAGGATGCTGCATTGTTGAAGCGGATGGGTTATCGTTAAGCCCATTAGGCCTTTTGAATAGGCCATCTCTCTGGGATGAGACTGTGAACCGTAAACACACAAAGGAATTGTGCCCTCAACATGACGGGTGCGATCATACCAGCACTAATGCACCGGATCCCATCAAAACTCCGAAGTTAAAAATGCATGGGCGAAAGTAGTACTAGGATGGGTGATCGCCTGGGAAGTCCTCGTGTTGCACCCCCTTTTTTAAATTTTTTTTGCCCCGGTCAGGGTTGCCAAGATTCTTTATCCACCACATTTCTATTAGCGATCCCACGGCACCTTGGGCAAGACATCTTCGCTTCACGTAGAGGCTGGGCCGGCAAACCGAGGGCATAGGGCTTGTGACCAGGTCTCCGTTGTTCCGGTGCCCATAACTTTTGATCCGTAAGGCGTTACGCGGCGCACAGCATACCGTTGGAAAGCTCTACGAGAGCTCTACGACGAGAGCAGCCAGCTTGCTAGGTTGCGCTCATTTTTTGAGCCCAAAATCGAGCATTTTCATTAGTTTCGGGCCACTTGTCTACTTTTGCTCAGTTTTTCAGGCCCGAATCGTACGTCGTGAGCTGTTAAAAGGACGACAACTTAACTCGCGGGACATTAGAGGGCCCTACAACGTGTCGATATCACGTCTTACGAGGATGCTGCGTTGTTGAAGCAGATGCGTTGTTGTTAAGCCCATTCGGCCTTTTGAATGGGCCTTCTCTCTGGGCTGGAACCGTGAACCGTCAACACATAAAGGAATTGTGCCCTCAACATGGCGGGTGCGATCATACCAGCATTAATGCACCGGGTCCCATCAGAACTCCGAAGTTAGGCGTGCTTGGGCGAGAGTAGTACTAGGATGAGTGACCCCTTGGGAAGTCCTCGTGTTGCACCCCCATTTTCATTTTTTTTTTACCCCGGTTAGGGTTGCCAAGATTCTTTATCCACCACATTTCTATGACCGAATCCCGTGGCACCTTGGACAAGACAACTTCGCTTCACGTAGAGGCTGGCCCGCAAACCGAGGGCATGGGGCTTGTAACCAGGCCTCCGTCGCTCCGGTGCCCATAACTTTAAATCCGTAAGGAGTTATGCGACAAAACAGCATACCGTTGGAAAGTTCTCCGAGAGCTCTACGACGGGGGTAACAAGCGTACTCGGCTGCGCCTGTTTTCGGAGCCCAAAATCGAACGTTTTCATCAGTTTCGGGACACTTTTCTTGTTTTTCTCTGTTTTTCATCCCGGATCGTACGTCGTAAGCTGTTAAAAGGACGACAACCTTACTCGCGGGATATTACAAGGCCCTACTACTCGTCGATATCACGTCTTACGGGGATGCTGCGTTGTTGAAGCGGATGGGTTGTCGTTAAGCCCATTGGGCCTTTTGAATGGGCCATCTCTCTGGACTGGGACTGTGAATCCTCAACACATAAAGGATTTGTGTCCTCAACATGACGGGTGCAATCGTACCGACACTAATACACCGGATCCCGTCAGAACTCCGAAGTTAAGCGTGCTTGGGCGCGAGTAGCACTAGGAAGGGTGACCCCTTGGGAAGTCCTCGTGTTGCGCCCCCATTTTCCATTTTTTTAGCTCGGTTAGGCTTGCCAAGATGCTTTATCCACCACATTTATATTACTGAATCCCATGGTACGTTGGGCAAGGCAACATCGCTTCATGTAGAGGCTGGGCCTGCAAATCGAGGGTGTGGGACTTGTGACCAGGTTTCCGTCGCTCCTGTGCCCATAACTTTTTATTCGTATGGAGTTACGCGACACACAGCATACCGTTGGAAAGTTCTCCGAGAGCTCTACGACGGGGGCAGCCAGCCTCCTCCGCTGCGCCTATTTTCAGAATCCAAAATCGAATGTTTTCATCAGTTTCAGGCCACTTTTCTTTTTTGCTTGGTTTTTTCGTCCCGGATTGTACGTCGTGAGCTGTTAAAAGGATGACAACCTAACTCGCGGGATATTACAGGGCCCTACCATGCGTCGATATCATGTCTTACGAGGATGCTGAGATGTTGAAGCGGATAGGTTGTTGTTAAGCCCATTGGGACTTTTGAATGGGCCATCTCTCTGGGCTGCGACTGTGAACCGTCAACACATAAAGGATTTGTGCCCACAACATGACTGGTGCGATCATACCAGCACTAATAAACTGGATCCCATCAGAACTCCGAAGTTAAGCATGTTTGGGTAAGAGTAGTACTAGGATGGGTGACCCCTTGAGAAGTCCTCTTGTTGCATCCCCCTTTTCAATTTTTTTTGCCCTGGTTAGGGTTACCAATATACTTTCCCCACCACATTTCTATTACCAACTCCCACGGCACCTTGGGCAAGACAACTTCGCTTCACGTAGAGGCTGAGCCAGCAAACCAAGAGTGTGGGGCTTGTGACCAAGTATCCGTCGTTCCGGTGCCCATAACTTTTGATCCATAAGGAGTTACGCGGTGCACAGCATATCGTTGGAAAGCTCTCCTAGAGCTCTACGACATGAGCAGCAAGCCTGCTCGACTTCGCCCGTTTCTGGAGCCCAAAATGGAACGTTTTCATCATTTTCGAGCCACTTTTCTTCTTTTGCTCTGTTTTTTCGTCCAGGAGCGTACTTCGTGAGCTGTTAATAGGACGACAACCTAACTCACGGGACATTAGAGGGCCCTACAACGTGTCGATATCACGTCTTGCGAGGGTGCTGCGTTGTTGAACTGGATGGGTTGTCATTAAGGCCTTTGGGCATTTTGAATAGGCCATTTCTCTGGGCTACGATTGTGAACCGTCAACACATAAAGGATTTGTGCCCACAACATGACGAGTGCGAACATACTAGCACTAATGCATCGGATCCCATCAGAACTCTGAAGTTAAACATGCTTGGGCAAGAGTAGTGCTAGAATGGGTGACCCCATGGGAAGTCCTCGTGTTGCACCCCCCCTTTTCAATTTTTTTTGCCCCAGTTAGGGTTGCCAAGATACTTTATCCACCACATTTCTATCACCGAATCCCACGGGACTTTAGGCAAGACAACTTCGCTTCAGTAGAGGTTGGGCCCACAAACCGAAGGCGTGGGGCTTGGGACCAGGTCTCCGTTGCTCTGGTGCCCATAACTTTTAATCCGCAAGGAGTTACGCGACACACAGCATACCGGTGGAAAGCTCTCTGAGAGCACTACGACCGGGGCAGCAAGCCTGCTCGGTTGCGCTTGTTTTGGGAGCCTAATATCGAATGTTTTCATCAGTTTCGGGCAACATTTCTTCTTTTACTCTATTTTTTCGTCCCGGATCGTAAGTCATGAGCTGTTAAAAGGACGACAACCTAACTCGTGGGATATTACAGGGCCCTACCACGCGTCGATATCATGTCTTACAAGGATGCTGCGTTGTTAAAGCGGATGGGTTGTCGTTAAGACCATTGGGCCTTCTGAACGGGCCATCTCTCTCAGTTGGGACTGTGAACCGTCAACACATAAAGGATTTGTGGCCACAACATAACGGTTGCGACCATACCAGCACTAATAAACCGCATCCCATTAGAACTCCGAAGTTAAGCTTGCTTGGACGAGAGTAGTACTAGTACGCCCTGACCCGACCCCGAAAAAGGCCAAGCCCGGACCCGACACACGGACGAAGTCTTCTCTATACCGTGGACGATCCGAAACCCTACAATCAACATAATACTCACGAAAGCCATAATAACATTTGAATCAAGACAACTCTCTTTTAGAAAATATACATCTTCTCATTAACAACTTTGCAATCCAAAAATGTCATGCATACTACATCAGTATTTATGCCACTAAACAGTTAAACTATTAGTATGCAATTCTTTACTAGTCATAAGAGTATAACTTTACAACTTTACAATCTTTAAACCTTTACAACAAAAGACCATAAAGGCCTCAAAATAGAACGACATACAAGGCTACAAGCCTCAAAATAAAGCGACGACCAAGCATTAAACACATCAAGCATGGCTCGCACAAAAGTCTGGCAACCAACCACCAGCTAAGCAAAGAAGTGCTATCAAGGAAACACCTCCACTTGCTCCTCCTCCTCAATTACCTCAAGAGGGTCTGCTTCGACTACTCCTGTAAAATATAGTATATAAAGGAATGAACAAAAATTATTGCTCAGCGAGGGGAAATGGTCTCAAGGACGGAGATGAGAGGAGAATGCAATGCAAATAGCCAAGCAATTCATTCAATTATCATATAGAGATACAAACAAAGCCAACAATAAAACAAGACAAGCATTAAAACTGTAAACACTCAATCAAAGGATACAATTCACTTTCCACAAGCAACTTTCAATCACGAATTCGATGACGACACGCCAGCCCAAACCACCTTATAACTTCAGTTTGGAATACCCCGGAAGTATCCATCAATTCTATGACCCAAATCTTCCTGGGAGGCAACCCAAGCGAGAAAGGGAATAGGACACGGAGCTAGGGCAACCAACACTGGCAACCTGAGGCTACCCAGAGAGGCCCATTACACCGCCCTGACTCTATGAATGCAATACAATATACAATGCAATAATCGAGCAATAAAGCCACACGTGGGAGAATAACAAAGTAGGTTACTCTTGCACGCAATAGCAACAGTTGATAACCATTCCAATCAAAATCAACTCTAACAAGCATATCAAGCTATTTTAAACATTCTATAGGCATAATATCAAGAAAACAAGCAAAATCACAAATCGACCCCAACTATCAAAATGCTACTACTACCAAACGAGCCACGAGTTCCGGAAACCGACTTCACCAATCCTCATAGGTTACCATAAGGCACCTCTAAAGACCCCGAAACCCTACTTTACCCTAGAATTCACGCAAAGCCCCGATTTTTCCATTTGCTCGTTTGAACTATCGCTACTCCAACCAAACACCCAACCAACGCCATAACCACACCAAAAGTGCTTCTATGGCCTCTTGAGACAATGCCATCACGCAAAACGAGAAAATGCTATACTCGACCTAAACGTCCCCAACTTTCACCAAGGCATTTCTCCATATTTTTCCACTACACAACCCAAAAAATTCATGCATTTAGGCATTCTAGCATATCTAGCATCTTTTCACATCAACAGAAAGCATAACAACGCAACTTCTACGTTTCGAGGGTTTACTATTCATGTTTTACTAATCAATTGACATTCTAAATTACAATCTCAACATTCAACCGCAGAAAATGTTAAAAAGCTATAAATACATGTTCTACAATTGGCAAGGAACATTCTTTAAGCGTTACAACGATTAAAACAACAAAATACGGATAAAATCCAAAAATCACAAAGTTGATATACATGTTATTCAAATGCGCAAATAACGTGATTCCCTCACCTTAGGCAGTCCTAGTCGTTAGAAAAACTACGCTGGATGCCTCGGTAACAACCCCGAACGAGCTCACGCGAAGATTTGAAGATCGAAGATTGAAAATCTTTTTTTTTCCTTCTATGTTTCGGCCAGCAGGTTTTCTGTTTTCAGCTTGTTTTTTTTTTATTTTGTTATGTTATAAGCTTATAAGGTGACAAGCTTGGTCAACTAGTCAAAGATTGGTCAAAGCTAACTTAATTTGGTCAATTTAGCTTATTTTCATGCATTTCAAAGCCATAATAACTAATGAAATATTAATTCTAGCTAACAACAATTAAAACACTAAAATTAAAACACTAAACACTAGTTTTCACTATTTGCTGAGGACTAAAAGTCACCCTCTAACTATCGCTCTCGAAATGCAATGCACTTTGCGACAATAAAGAAGTAACAATTAGATTTTAAAGAATTTAAGAAAATGTAATTTTCAGAAAGATAAACAAAAAAATTCCACATTCCGGGCTCAGGTATTACAAGTACTAGGATGGGTGACCCCTTGGGAAGTCTTCGTGTTGCACCGCCTTTTTCAATTTTTTTTGCCCTAGCTAGGGTTGCCAAGATTCTTTACCCACCACATTTCTATTACCGAATCCCATGGCACCTTGGGTAAGAGAACTTCGCTTCACGTAGAGACTAGGCCGACGAACCGAGTGTGTAGGGCTTGTGACCAGGTCTCCGTCGCTCCGATGCCCATAACTTTTGATCCGCAAGGAGTTACGCGGCGCACAGCATACCGTTGGAAGGCTCTTCGAGGGGGTCAGCAAGCCTACTTAGCTGCGCCCATTTTTTGAGGCCAAAATCGAACATTTTCATCAGTTTCGGGCCACTTTTCTTCTTTTGCTCTATTTTTTCGTTCCGGATCGTACGTCGTTAGTTGTTAAAAGGACGACAACATAACTCGCGGGACATTAGATGGCCCTAAAATGTATCAATATCACGTCTTGCGAGGAAGCTACGTTGTTGAAGCGGATGGGTTGTCGTTAAGCCCATTGGGCCTTTTGAATGGGCCATCTCTCTCGGCTGGGACTCTGAACCATCAACACAGAAAGGATTTGTGCCCACAACATGATGGGAGCGATCATACCCGCACTAATGCACTGGATCCCATCATAACTCTGAAGTTAAGCGTGATTGGGCGAGAGTAGTATTAGGATGGGTGACCCCCTGGGAAGTCTTGGGGTTGTACCCCCCTTTTCAATTTTTTTTTGCCCCAGTTAGGGTTGCCAAAATACTTTATCCACCACATTTCTATTACCGAATCCCACAGCACCGTGGGCAAGACAACTTCGCTTCACGTAGAGGCTGGGCCCGTAAACCGAGGGCGTAGGGCTTGTCACCAGCTCTCTGTCACTCCGGTGCCAATAACTTTTGATCCGTAAGGAGTTACGCGGCGCATAGCATACTGTTGGAAAGCTTTGCAAGAGCTCCACGACGGGGGCCGCAAGCTTTCTTGGCTGTGCCCATTTTTTAAGCCCAAAATTGAACGTTTTCATCAGTTTCGGGCCATTTTTCTTATTTTGCTATGTTTTTCTGTCTCGGATCGTACGTCGTGAGCTGTTAAAAGGATGACAACCTAACTCGTGGGACATTAGAGGGCCCTACAATGCGTCGATATCACTTCTTGCGAGGATGATGCGTTGTTGAAGTGAATGGGTTGTCGTAAAGCCCTTTGGGCCTTTTGAATGGGCCATCTCTGTAGGCTCGGACTGTGAACCGTCAACACATAAAGGATTTGTGCCCACAACATGATGAGTGCGATCATACTAGCACTAATGCACCGGATCCCATCGAAAATCCGAAGTTAAGCGTGCTTGGGCGAGAGTAGTACTAGGATGGGTGACCCCTTGGGAAGTCCTCGTGTTGCACCCCTCTTTTCAATGTTTTTTGCCCCAGTTAGTGTTGCCAAGATACTTTGTCCACCACATTTCTATCACCGAATCCCACGGCACATTGGGCAAGACAACTTCGCTTCACGTAGAGGTTGGGCCCGGAAACCGAGGGCGTGGGGCTTGGGACCAAGTCTCCGTTGGTCTGGTGCCCATAACTTTTAATCCGTAAGGAGTTATACAACACACAGCATACCGTTGGAAAGCTCTCCGAGAGCTCTACAATGGGGACAGCAAGCCTGCTCGACTGCGCCTATTTTTGGAACCCAAATTCGAATGTTTTCATCAGTTTCGGGCAACTTTTCTACTTTTACTCTATTTTTTCATCCCGGATCATACGTCGTGAGCTGTTAAAATGATGACAACCTAACTCGCAGGATATTATAGGGCCCTACCACTCGTTGATATCACGTCTTACGAGGATGCTGCGTTGTTGAAGCGGATAGGTTGTGGTTATGTCCATTGGGCCTTTTAAATGGGCCATCTCTCTGGGCTGGGACTGTGAACCGTCAATACATAAAGGATTTGTGCCCACAACATGACGGGTGTGATCATACCATCACAAATAAATCGGATACCATCAGAACTCCGAAGTTAAGTGTGCTTGGGCGAGAGTAGTACTAGCATGGGTGACACCGCGGGAAGTCCTCGTGTTGTACCCCGCTTTTCAATTTTTTTTGCCCTGGTTTCGGTTGCCAAGACTCGTTACCCACCGCATTTCTATTACTAAATCCCACGGCACCTTGGGCAAGACAACTTCGCTTCACGTAGAGGCTAGGCTGGCAAACCGAGGGCGTAGGGCTTGTGACCAGGGCGTAGGGCTTGTGACCAGGTCTCTGTCGCTTCGGTGCCCATAACTTTTGATCCGTAAAGAGTTACACGGCGCACAGTATACCGTTGGAAAGCTCTCCGAGAGCTCTACGAGTAGGGCAGCAAGCCTACTCAGATGTGCCCATTTTTGGAGCCCAAAATTGAACACTTTCATCAGTTTCGGGCCACTTTTCTTTTTCTTCTCTATTTTTCCGTCCTGGATCGTATCTCGTTATCTGTTAAAAAGACAACAACCTAACTCGCGGGACATTAGATTGCCCTACAACGCGTCGATATCACGTCTTGTAAGGAAGCTGCGTTGTTGAAGCGAATGGGTTGTCGTTAAGCCCATTGGGCTTTTTGAATAGGCCATCTCTCTGGGCTGAGACTGTGAACCGTCAACACATAAAGGATTAGTGCCCTCAACATGGCGGGTGCGATCATACCAGCACTAATGCACCAAATCCTATCAGAACTCTGAAGTTAAGCGTGCTTGGGCGAGAGTAGTACTAGGATGGGTGACCCCTTGGGAAGTCCTCACGTTCTACACCCCTTTTCATTTTTTTTTTTACCCCGATTAGGGTTGCCAAGATTCTTTATCCACCACATTTCTATTAACGAATCCCACGGTACCTTGGGCCAGACATCTTCGCTTCATATAGAGGCTGGGCCTACAAACCGCGGGAGTAAGGCTTGTGACCAGGTCTCCGTCGCTTTGGTGCCTATAACTTTTGATCCGTAAGGAGTTACGGGATGCATAGCATACCGTTGGAAAGCTCTCCAAGAGCTGTACATGGGGGCAGCAAGCCTGCTATGCAGCGCCCATTTTTGGTGTCCAAAATCGAACGTTTTAATCAGTTTCGAGCCACTTTTCTTCTTTTGCTTTGTTTTTCCGTCCCGGATCGTACGTCGTGAGTTGTTGAAAGGACGACAACCTAACTCACAGGACATTAGAGGGCCCTACAACACATCGATATCACGTCTTGCGAGGATGCTACGTTGTTAAAGCGAATGGGTTGTCGTTAAGCCCATGGGCCTTTTGAATGGACCATCTCTCTAGGCTGGGACCGTGAACTGTCAACACATAAGGGATTTGTGCCCTCAACATGACGGGTGCGATCATACCAGCACTAATGTACCATATTCCATCAAAACTCCGAATTTAAGCATGCTTGGGAAAGAGAAGTACTAGGACGGGTGACCCTTTGGGAAGTCCTCGTGTTGCACACTCCTCTTCAATTTTTTTTACCCCGGTTAGGCTTGCCAAGATGCTTTATCCACCACATTTTTATTACTGAATCCTGTGGCACCTTGGGCAAGACAACTTTGCTTCACGTAGACGATGGGCCTGCAAACCGAGGGCGTGGGGCTTGTAACCAAGTCTCCGTCGCTCCGGTGCCTATAACTTTAAATTCGTAAGGAGTTATGCGACACACAACATACCGTTGGAAAGCTCTCCGAAAGCTCTACGACGAGGGCAGCAAGCTTGCTCTGCTGCGCTTGTTTTCAAAGCCCAAAATTGAACGTTTTTATCAGTTTCGGGCAACTTTTACGTCGTGAGTTGTTAAAAAGATGACAATCTAACTCGCGGGATATTACAGGGCCCTACCACGCGTCGATATCACGTCTTACGAGGATGATGCGTTGTTGAAGCAGATGGGTTGTCATTAAGCCCATTGGGCCTTTTGAATGGGCTATCTCTCTGGGCTGGGACTGTGAACCGTCAACACATAAAGGATTTGCGCCCACAACATGACAGGTGTTATCTTACCAGCACTAACGCACCAGATCCCCTCAGAACTCCAAAGTTAAGCGTGCTTGGGCGAGAGTAGTACTAGGATGGGTGACCCCCTTAGAAGTCCTCGTGTTGCACCCCCCATTTTCAATTTTTTTTCCCCAATTAGGGTTGCCAAGATACTTTATCCACAATATTTCTATTACCGAATCCCACGACACCTTGGGCAAGGCAACTTCGCTTCATGTAAAGGGTAGGCCCGCAAACCGAGGACGTGGGGCTTGTGACCAGGTCTCCGTCGCTCCGGTGCCCATAACTTTTAATTCGTAAGGAGTTATGCGACGCACAGTATACCGTTGGAAAGCTCTTCGAGAGCTCTACAACGGGGGCAGCAAGCCTGCTCAGCTACTCCTGCTTTTAGAGCCCAAAATTGAACTTTTTCATCAGTTTCGGGCCACTTTTACGTCGTGAGTTGTTAAAAAGACGACAATCTAACTCGCGGGATATTACAAGGCCCTACAACGCGTCAATATCATGTCTTATGAGGATGTTGCATTGTTGAAGCGGATGGGTCGTCGTTAAGCCCATTGGGCCTTTTGAATGGGACATCTCTCTGGGCTGGGACTGTGAACTGTCAACACATAAAGGATTTGTGCACACAACATGACGGGTGCGATCATACCAGCACTAATAAATTGGATCCCATCAGAACACCAAAGTTAAGCGTGCTTGGGTGAGAGTAGTACTACGATTTGTGACCCCATAATAAGTCCTCGTGTTGCGCCCCCCTTTTCAATTTTTTTGCCCTAGTTAGGGTGGCCAAGATTCTTTACCTACCACATTTCTAATACCGAATCCCACGAAACCTTGGGCAAGACAACTTCGCTTCACGTAGAGGCTGGGCCTGCAAACCGAGGGTGTAGGGCTGGTGACCAGGTCTTCGTCGCTCCGGTGCCCATAACTTTTGATCCGTAAGGAGTTACGCGGCGCACAGCATACCATTGGAAAGCTTTCCAAGAGCACTACGACGGGAGCCGCAAGCCTTCTCGGTTGCGCCCATTTTTGGAGTCCAAAATTGAACGTTTTCATCAGTTTCGGGCCACTTTTCTTTTGTTGCTCTATTTTTTTGTCCCTGATCGTACGTCATGAGCTGTTAAAAGGATGACAACCTAACTTGTGGGACATTAAAGGGCCTTACAGCAAGTCGATATCCCGTCTTGTAAGGATTCTGCATTGTTGAAGTGGATGGGTTGTCGTAAAGTCCTTTGGGCCTTTTGAATGGGCCATCTCTCTGGGCTCGGACTGTGAACTGTCAACACATAAAGGATTTGTGCCCACAACATGATGGGTGCGATCATTCCAGCACTAATAAATCGGATCCCATTAGAACTCCGAAGTTAAGCGTGCTTGGGAGAGAGTAGTACTAGGATGGGTGACCCCGTGGGAAGTCCTCATGTTGCACCCCCGTTTTCAATTTTTTTTGCCCTGGTTAGGGTTGCCAAGGTTCTTTACCCACCACATTTCTATTACCGAATCCCACGGCTCCTTGGGCAAGACAACTTCGCTTCACATAGAGGTTGGGCCCGCAAACTGAGGGCGTAGGGCTTGTGACCAGATCTCCGTCGCTCCGGTGCCCATAACTTTTGATCCGTAAAGAGTTATGCGGCGCACAGCATACCGTTGGAAAGCTCTCCGAGGGGGGCAGTGTCACGCCGTAACCCGGCCTATAAGGTTAGAATAGGGTGTGAACTAAACATTCAAGTAATATCACATGCTTAACCGTTTATGAAGATTTAACACTTATCATTTTAGTCTAAACTCTAAGTTTTTTCGAAAAACTGACAGCATAACGACTGTAATTGGGATATTTGGTTTGACCTAATTCTTTAAACGCCTCAATTATTCCAATCATTAATCCAATTCCATTAAGGACTCCTATTTGTCACCAACCGATTTGCCTGCTAGTTTATCTTGAAAGTCTTGTTTGGTTAATAAGCCTAACATGATAACTATGTCCCGTTTATTTGTCAATTTCCTATCATGCAAGTACCTATTATCATTTAGTTTGCAAATGAGCACCTAAGTGAAATTAGATAGAATTAACTTAGTTGATTGTTCATCTAGTGGTTTGAATGCCTATGATAACTACTAATTAAGAAAACGAAAGCAAACAACCAAATAAAAGTTCATCCAGTTATAGATAGTACAATCCCAGAATTAGACCCAAATTACAACGGGGTCATTTACATCAATAAAATGAATAGTTTGCAATCAAACGCAACATCCATATAGCAACCACTTTCAGGCAAAGCACAAAAGCACGTAGGGATAGGCAATCACTCCAAGGAATTATCATTAGGCACATCTTCCTTGGGTACCTGTTCTTGATCTTCTTCACCTTTGCAATCAACCCAAAAAAATGCTCAAAACCTTGTTGAAGCTCAAATCTCTTCTTCTTCTTGCTTAGCCGATATTCCAACTAGCTTTTGTCTATTTTTCCTAGCTTAGTGATCAATCTCTTAGCACATGCATGAAGTTAGAACAATAAGAAAAGAAATGGAAGCTTAAAAACTCACCAAGGCCAAAAATGGTGACTCAAAATGCTTGCATGTGTGTTTCTTGCATCCTAGCTTGCTTGGGTGAGTTTCTTTGCTTGTGGTTTGTCTTGATGCACCATAGAATGATGAAGATGAGCTAAGAGGTGGAGAGAACTCAGCCAAAACCGAAATGGAGAGAGAGAGTGAGAGGGAGAGAGAGAAAATGTGAGGAAAGTGAGAGAAATGAGAGAAAAATGAGGCTTTTGCAAAAGTTGAGGAATATGTTGGCCTTGGGCATGCAAAAATTCAGATTTGTGTCAACTTTTGAATTGTTTTAACATGTGTGTAAGAGAATGTTGGGTATTTAGGGATTTTAGGTAGAATAAAATATAGGATATGTTTAGAGGTTTGTGAGATTTTGTCTTGTAGTGAGTTTAAAATATAATATTTAGGTGTTAGTGGATTTTGTAGAGATTTGAATTAGGATTATAATAATAGTTAGTGGTGTTTGTAGGATTATTTTATAGTCTAGTGCTTTCTATATGATTCTTTATTGATTAGCGTGCGGGCATGCTTTCCTAAGTCTAGGGCACGCACTACGAGACACACATAGAAATCAATACAGGGCACAAATCACGAGGTAGACACGAACTATGAGGTAAGACACGAACTTCAAGACTAATGCACGCAATCCTAGGTGAATGCACGTAAACCAATGCAAGGCACGTAATTTAATGTAATGCACGCAAATCAAGGTACGACTCTTAAACCTAGGTTAAGGTACGCAGTTCAAGGTTAGGGCACACGAAACAAGGTAACACACGTACATCGAGGTCAGGGCACGTATTTCTAGGTACCGTATGTGAGTTGGGGATTAGGGCACACTATTCTAGGTCAAGGCACGTATGACAAGGTATGCACGAAAACCAAGACAGGATATGTAATCCAAGGTCGGTCATATAATTAGGGGTCTATGGCACGAAAATCAAGATAACACACGTTATTCGGGGTCGGGCCTCATAGGCAGCAAGCCTACTCAGCTACGCCTATTTTTGGAGCCCAAAATTGAACATTTTCATCAGTGCCAGGCCCCTTTTCTTCTTTTGCTCGATTTTTTCATCCCGGATCGTACGTCGTTAGCTGTTAAAAGGGCGACAACCTAACTCGCAGGACATTAGATGGCCCTATGACGCGTCGATATCACATCTTGCGAGGAACCTGTGTTGTTGAAGTGGACGGGTTGTCGTTAAACCCATTGGGCCTTTTGAATGGGCCATCTCTCTGGGCTGGGACTCTGAACCATCAACACATAAAGGATTTGTGCCCACAACATGACGGGTGCGATCATACTAGCACTAATGTACCGGATCCCATCAGAACTCCAAAATTAAGCGTGCTTGGGTGAGAGTAGTACTAGAATGGGTGACCCCCAGGGAAGTCCTCGTGTTGCACCCCCTCTTTTCAATTTTTTTTGCCCTAGTTAGGGTTGCCAAGATACTTTGTCCACCACATTTCTATCACCAAATCCCATGGCACCTTGGGCAAGACAACTTCGCTTCATGTAGAGGTTGGGCCCTCAAACGGAGGGCGTGGTGCTTGGGACCTGGTCTCCGTTGCTCTGGTGCCCATAACTTTTAATCCGTAAGGAGTTACGCGACACACAGCATACCGTTGGAAAGCTCTCCGAGAGCTCTACGACGGGGGCAGCAAGCCTGCTTAGCTGCGCTTGTTTTCGGAGCCAAAATCGAATGTTTTTGTCAGTTTTGGGTCACTTTTATGCTTTTCCTCTATTTTTTCATCCCAGATCGTACGTCGTGAGCTGTTAAAAGGAAGACAACCTAACTCGTGGGATATTACAGTGCCCTACCACGCGTCGATATCACGTCTTACGAGGATGCTGCGTTGTTGAAGCAGATGAGTTGTCGTTAAGCCCATTGGGCCTTTTGAATGGGCCATCTCTTTGGGCTGGGACTGTGAACCGTCAACACATAAAGGATTTGTGCCCACAACATGACGGGTGCGATCATACCAGCACTAATAAACTAGATCCCATCAGAACTCTGAAGTTAAGCGTGCTTGGGCGAGAGTAGTACTAGGATGGGTGACCTCCTGGGAAGTCCTCGTGTTGCACCCCCTTTTCAATTTTTTTTGCCCTGGTTAGGGTTGCCAAGATTCTTTACCCACCACATTTCTATTACTGAATCCCATGGCACCTTGGGCAAGACAACTTCGCTTCACATAGAGGCTGGGCCCGCAAACCGAGGGCGTAGGGCTTGTGACCAGGTCTCTGTCGCTTCGGTGCCCATAACTTTTGATCCGTATGGAGTTACGCGGTGCATAATATACCGTTGTAAAGCTCTCCGATAGCTCTACGACTGGGGCAACAAGCCTGCTCGGCTGCTGTGAGGCCCGACCTCGATTTGTGTGCGATACCTTGTTTCATGTACCCTAACCTAGATTTGTGTGCCTTGGCCTAGGTTTAAGAATCGTGTTTCGTTTTGTGTGCCTTGCATTGAATTATGATCATACATTTAGGGTTGCGTGCATTTACTTGGGAAACGCGCATTCGTCTTATAGTTCGTGCCTTACCTCGTAGTGCGTGCCCAAAACCTAGGAAAGCGTGCCCTCACGCTAATCAAAAAAGCATCTTTCACGAAGCACTAGGTCATTAAGTAATCCTACAAATCCCACTAACTAATATTAAATTACTAATTCAACCCACTAGAAGACAAAATCTCAAAAAAAGCTAAACATTCTTATTCTTTATTCCTTATTCTTTTGCACTTTCCAAACACACAATTAAATAATGCTCAAAAGATGACAAAGATTCAGCATTTTTCATGCCTTGGCCGACCACCTTGTGTGCTTTGTGCTTGCTTTGCTTAATTCAAATTAATTCCTAGACAATTCTATGACAACTAATGACACAAAGCAATAAAAAAATAGCTCAAAAACTCTACCGAGCTCCACCAATCTCGACATAAGCTCCTTGCCCATGCTAAACACTTCAAATTATACTCCTTGAAGACACAAAAATCTGAAATTGCAAAGCTCAAGGCCGACACACGCTTCAAACCCTGCAAAAGCTTTTATTTTTCTTTCATTTCTCTCATTTCATCTCATTCTTCTCTCTCCCTCTCATCCTTCTCTCTCTCTCTCGGCCTTGGCTGAGTTTCTACACTCCATAGCTTATCTTCATCACTCCATGGTTCATCAAGGTATGCAAAAAGCTAGGGAGCTCGACTAAGCAAGCTAGGTTGCAAGAAACACACATGCAAGCTCTTTGAATCTCCATTTCGGCTTAGGTGAGTTGCTAGCTTCCATTTCTTTTCTTCTTGTTCTAACCATATGCACCTACTAAGAACTTGGTTACTAAGCTAGGAAATTTGAGAAAAATCGAGTGGTGTCTCGGCTAAGCAAGGAAAAAGGTCAACTTTGTGCTTCACCAAGAGTCTTGTGCATCTTCTTGTTGTTTTGCTAAGGTGAGGGCTAAAACTTCTTGAAAATCTTTCAAAAAACCACATGCATGCTCTTAAATGTCTATCTTTACTTCTGTACTTGAGATATATGTGTGTTCATAAGCTTTTATAAACATGCATGGCAAGATTTAGGGCTAGAATGTGATGATAGATGAAATCGTGCATGTGACAGCTTTCTGTCTTGTTGTTGCGAGGTGATTTTGGCTAGGTAAATGATGTTAAAAATGCGTGAAAATTGGTAGGTAACTAGTTTTTCTAGTTCTGAACATTTTTTACAGAAATAGGACAAACCTACTTTTGACTCTAAGGTCCTGAAAATGGAAAATTATTAAAATGTGTCCAAATCTGGAAAGTCTGGAAAAATGAAGCAGGTTTTGGGAGATTCACTGACCTTGTAGAACGAACCAGTTTTGACTTAGTAAATGATATTCAAAATGCATGAAATTTGGTGTGCTGCTAGAGTTTTCATTGGACTAAGGCTAAATCTAACCCTAAGACCCTAAAAAATGACAAGTATTGAAATGTGTACAAATCAGGACAGTTTTGTGCAGTCTCACTGTTTTGGCTATAACTATTGAACCCGAACTCCAAATGATGCGAGGTTTGTTTCTGAATTTAGTTCACTTCTTAAGATTTAATTTGACAGCTTATTCACTAGAATTGGAGATTGTTTGCTTGTCTTAATGATTGTGAGAAATCAGTCCATTGCAGTGAGGGTTTCACTTAGTGATATGCTTAGAAAAATTATTGTAGCTTCTCTTGTTGTATTAAATGCTTGGGATTGTGGCATTGAGATGTTGTGTGGACTGTTTTGAATACTTGAGGGTGTATGAACTAATCAATGCATGGCTTGAGTTTGATTTCGAGATGACTTGGGGCTTAATCGCACGGGTAAGCACGAATTGGAACCCTAGTAACTAGGTGAATTTGCTAAGTGTTGATCCATTGGATGTTGTGTTGGATTATGTGTTTAGTAGGCTGCCCGTAGTTGCCCTTGTAGCCCTAAATATGATTTTGATGATTTCATGTTGATAAGTAGGCTTTTCTTGTACCCAGTCCCACGTAGATGTCGTTGCATGATGAATAATCTTATTATTTGATTACGTGAACCTTGAAATGAGTGGTATGACTTGATTTACATGTGTTACATGGCTGCCCGTTTAATGTTCATATAACTCCATGTGCCTTTCAAGTGAAATTACTTGTCTTATCGTGTCTCGCTTGTTTACTTATCAATGTGCAATCTTATGACTGCTCGGAGGGAACCCACTTTGTTGTCCTCTTAATGTGATATATTAAATTTCATAAATGTGCATTGCATACAAGGTTGCAACCTTTCATTCTGGCGTGGTAGCGTTCACGCACATCGGGCGGCATCGGGCTTGCCAGTGCAACCGTGACTACCATTGTCCAATTTCCTCTATCGCTTGGGGGCTAGACTTCCTCGGAGAGTTGGGTCGTAGGATTTCATGGTACATCCGGAGTACACCCATTTGGCGTGATAAGGGGATAATTTGAAGTAGGCTGCAACAACTGATACTGACATGAACTGAGAGCAAAAGCTCACCGTATCATTTTTACTATGTGTATAAGTACTCTCGCTTGGTTCCTAGAGGATCTCGGGGAGGAAAGATGGGTAATTGTGTTCCTTTACTTCTATGTTACGTTATGTACTTACTTGTGATATATTCATGCTTGCAAAAATGATTTTTCATAGGTTGAACCGGAAAAATGAGTTTCAAAACCTATTTCTCGTTCCCTCTCACTGAGTTCATAAGGACTCACCCTCTTTTATCATCTCAGGTGAAGAAGATCAAGAACAGGTACCCAAGGACGACGTGCCTAACGATGATTCCTTGGAATGATTGCCTGTCCTATGCGCTTTGCTTGATTATAGCCATTGTGAACACTATGTTGCTTGAAGACTATTTCTTTTCATGTTGCTTGATGTTTGTAATGTAAAAGACCCCCGTTGTAATTTGGGGTCTAATTTTGGCTTGTACTGATAATAACTAGACAGACACTACTATGGTCGTTTTGCTATCGTTACTGGTTAGTATCTATCATAGGATTATGAAGTATCAGGTAAGGACTAAGTAAAATGAACCTATCCAATCTTAAGCAGGTACCCATTGTTAAGCTAAGATCAACAGGTACTTTTGTAACGTGGATTAACAAACAAACGAGACATAGTATCATGCTAGGTTATTAATCAAACGAGACATCGAGATAACTAGTAGGCGTTTCAATTGATGGTAAATAGTAATCTTAGTTGGAAATTAAATTTGAGGCGTTTAGAGAACTAGGTCAAACTAAAGAGCCCAATTACAATCGTTATGCTGCCGGTTTTCTTGAAAAATTGTAGAGTCTAGGCTAAACGTAAGTGTTAAACTTTCATAAACAATTAAGTACGAGATATGACTTGAATGTTTAGATCACACCCTAGTCTAACCTTTATAGGCCGGGTTGGGGCGTGACACCTCATAGAAGAAAGAATGGTATCAGAGCTTAGATTGCTTAAGCCGGGTTTAACTCTCGGACCATGGGTAGAGCCCTAAGATAATTAGGATGACTTGTCTATATGTTGTTGTGTGATAATGTTAATTGTGCCTTCTATGTTCTATGTGCTTAAGTGATTAACATGTCTTAATTGTTTCTAGAATTGTGTATCTATATTATGTTGCATATCTTATGCATTAAATTCTTGTTTGTCGTATTTCAATAAATTGTGCATCGTAATCTGTGCCTATAGATGGCTGGCCCTAGTACCCGCACTACTAATAGGAGCGGTGAACCCCAAGAGACCGGAGATGCTTATCAAACTAATCCCGGCATAGCTATGTTTAACATGATGGCAAATGCCATGGATTGCGTGTCACGAGTGATGGAACGTCAAGATGCACGTGAAGCCAATAGCAACAACAACAACAAGAATGATGGTAACCATGGGAGACATAGCAGAATGAGGGAGTTCCTTGACTTTCGCCCGTCCAAATTCCACGGGAAAGTTGATGATGAAAAAGCAGAGGCTTGGCTGTCTGAGATCGAGAGGATTTTCAGGCCACTTGATTATACTGATGAAGAAAAGATGGAATTTGCTGTGTTTCTGTTGCACGGGGATGTGGAGAATTGGTGGCACACTGTAGAGGCACTGTGGGAAACTGATCATACCCTCGCTTGTGGGGTAATTTCGTTAAGGCATTCAAGGAGAAATATGTAGCTGCAGTTTCCAGGCAGAGGTGGATTGAGGAGTTCATGCACTTGAACCAAGGTAACATGACGGTGGCCCAGTACGAGGCTCGTTTTGACCGACTGTCCCGCTATGCTCAATACATGGTCAGTACTCCGGAGGTGAAGATATGGAAATTTACTACGGGATTGAGGCCAGAGATTTTGGACCAGTTGGCTTCGCATGACTTCGATACCTATTATACTCTCTTTGCTGCTGCTTCCCGAGTTGAGAAGAGAAAACTTGATAGAGCCGGTTCGAGTCAGCCGAACAAGAAACCATACCAGCCTTCAGGTCAACAGAGAAAATTCCAGAGTCAGAGTCGTAATCAAGGCCAAAGCCAGAACAGACCAGTGAATAACCATGGCCTGACTAAAGCGCCATCAGCCTCTTCCACCCGCAGATCCACAGGTAGTTCACCTGTTACTCAGTCTATCAATTGTTCTTACTGTGACAAGAAGGGGCATACCGAGGCCCAGTGGTGGAAGAAGTCAGGACGATGTGTGCGGTGTGGCAGTGATCAACATCAGATCAAGGATTGCCCTAAATGGCAAGTAGGACAAAATCAGGTTAAACTAGCTGATAGAGGCAAGACTCCAGTTCCTAGAGTTCAGGCTCGAGCTTATGCTATTGAGTGCGAGGAGCTTCCAGAGAAGACCGTTGTTGTTGAAGGTGTGAGGCCTGACCCCGAATAACGTGTGTTACCTTGATTTGCGTGCCATAGACCAAGAATGATATGACTGACCTTGGATTACGTGCCCTGTCTTGGTTTTCATGCATGCCTCGTCATTCGTGCCTTGACCTAGAATTATGTGCCCAAATTCTTGACTTACGTGCCCTGACTTCGAATTGCGTGCGTTATCTTATTTTATGTGCCCTGACCTTGAATTGCGTGTCCTAACCTAGGTTTAAGAGTCATACCTCAATTTACGTGCATTGCATTGAATTATGTGCCTTGTATTGGTTTACGTGCATTTACCTAGGGTTGCGTGCATTTGCATTGAAATTCGTGCATTTATCTTGAAGTATGTGCCTTACCTCGTAGTTCGTGTCTACCCCGTGATTCGTGCCCCGTATTGATTTCGGTGCTTGCCTCGTAGTGCGTACCCTAAACCTCAAACTGTGTGCTTACACGCTAACTAATAAAGAATCCTACACAAAGCACTAGACTATTAAATAATCCTATACAATCCACTAACCAATATTATATTCCTAATTCAAATCTCTACAAAACCCACTAACTATAAAATATTCTATTCTACCCAACATTCTCTTCAAACAACTCTTCAAAAGATGCTCAAAAGATGACACCAAAATCAGATTTTTCAAAGCTCAAGGCCAACACATAAGCCAATGCTCACAAACAACTCTTCAAACATTCATTTTTCTCTCAAAACTCTCCCATTCTCTCTCCTTCTCTCTCATTTTCGACCATGGCTGCTCCTTGTGCATTCAAGACTCCTAACAACTCTCTAAGGCTCTCCCAAGCTCGGCCATAGCAAGCACAAGCAAGCAACATAGCTAGAAAACTCACACAAAGCTCAAAAACAAGGATTTTGTGCTCATTTGCTAGATCTTCAAAGAGGTGAGGCCTAAAACTTCTTGAAAAGCTTTCAAAATCCACATGCATGCCTTTAAATGTCTATATTTACTTCTGTACTTGTGATATATGTGTGTTCATGAGCTTTTGTAAACATGCTTGGCAAGATATTTGGCTAGAATGTGATGTTAGATGAAATCGTGTATGGGACAGCCTTCTGTCTTGTTGTTGTGAGGTCATTTTGACATGTTAAATGATGTTTAAAATGTGTGAAAATTGGTAGGTAACTAGTTTTTCCAGTTATGAACACTTTTCGCAGAAATAGGCCAAAGCTAATTTTGCTTCTAAGGTCCTCAAAATGGCAAAATATTAAAATGTGTTCAAATCTGGAAAATCTGGAAAAATGAAGCAGGTTTTGGCTGATTCACTGTCCTTGTATAACGAACCAGTTTTGACTTAGTAAATGATATCCAAAATGCATGAAATTTTTTATGCTACTATATTTTTCAGTTCTGGACATTTTTGTCAGAAATGGACTAAGGCTGAATCTGACCCTAAGGGCCTAAAAAATGACAAGTATTGAAATATATGCAAATCTGGACAGTTTTGTGTAGTCTCACGGTTTTGGCTATAACTCTTGAACCCAAACTCCAAATAATGCGAGGTTTGTTTCAGGATTTAGTTCACTCCTTAATATTTAATTGGACATCTTATTCACTGGAATTGGATATTGTTTGCTTGTCTCAATGATTGTGAGAAAACAGTCCATTGCAGTAAGGATTTTACCTAGTGATATGCTTAGAAAAATTATTGTAGCTTCTCTTGTTGTATTAAATGCTTGAGATTGTGGCATTTGGATGTTGTGTGGACTGTTTTGAATACTTGAGGGTGTTTTAATTAATCGATGCATGACTTGAGTTTAATTACGTGGCAACTTATGGCTTAAATCGCACGTGTAAGCATGAATTGAAGCCCTATTGACTATGAAAACTCGCTAAGTGTTGATCCTATGGTTATTGTGTTTAATTGTGTGATTCGTGGGCTGCCTAATAAATGTTAAGTATGCTTGAAATGGTTTAAGAGTTGCTTGTGGTGCTTAGCAAACGGAACCGACCCCGAGCACGGCCTAGTAAACCCGAATGGCCCCGTAGGTTCCCGAGTCATAAACCATTCTTTTGTGAATTATAAATGACGTTGAGAAAGATTAATAGGCTGCCCGTAATTGTGCATATAGCTCTAAACATGACTTCCGATGATTGCATATTGATACGTGAACTATTCTTGCACCCGGTCTTGTACAAATGTCGTTGCATGCTCGTATGATCTCAACACTTAATATGTGAACTAAAATGAGCTATATGACTTATTTTATATGGTGATACTTGGCTGTCCATTAAACGTTCACATGCTCCTAAGTGATTTACAAAGTGAATGTACATGTCAAAGCATGCCTTGTAAGTTTACTTATCGATATGCGATCTTATAGTTGCTCGGAGAAAACCTACTTTGTTGACCTCCTAATGTGAATTGTTAAAAGACATGCTATGGCATATTTGAACATGAATACTTGGCTGCCTATGGAAGTTTAATTGCTTTCAAATTGATATATGAAATGATTACATGTTCTTACAATGCCTTATATGCCAATATGTCAAAATGTGATCATATACTTGCTCGGAGGCAACCTACTTTGTTGACCTCCCAATGTGAAATGTTAAATGGCATACATGTGCATTGCATACAAGGTTACAACCTTTCATTCTGGCGTGGTAGCGTTTCACGCACACCGGGTAGCATCGGGCTTGCCGGTGCAACCGTGACTACCATTGTCCAATTCCCTCTCTCGCTTGGGGGCTAGACTTCCTCGGAGAGTTGGGTTGTAGGATTTCGGGGTACATCCAAAGTACACCCATTTGGCATGATAAGGGGTTGATTTGAAGTCGGCCGCAACAACTGATATTGGAAATGAACTGAGAGCAAAAGCTCACCGTATCCTTTTTACTATGTGTATAAGTACTCTCGCTTGGTTCCTGGAGGATCTCGGGGAGAAAAAACGGGTAATTGTATTCTTTTACTTTTATATTACATTATGTACTTACTTGTGATATATGTCATGCTTGCAAAAAAGGTTTTCATAAGTTGAACCAGAAAAAGAGTTTTAAAACTTATTTCTCGTTCCCCCTCGCTGAGTTCATAAGGACACACCCTCTTTTATCATCTCAGGTGAAGAAGACGAGGAACATGTACCCGAGGACAACGTGCCTTTTGATAATTCCTTGTAATGATTGCTTGCCCTACGTGCCTTTCTTGACAGTAGCTGTTTTGTGAATGTTGTGTTTGCTTTGAAGAATATTTATTTTGTTGATGTAAGTGACCCTTTTGTAATTTGGGTCTAATTTTGGATTGTACTATCTATAACCGGACGAACTCCTTATTTGGTTATTGTTTTATTGTCTTGATTAGTAGTTATCATAGGGGTTTAAACCACTAGGTGAATAATCAACAAAGTTAACTCTATCCAACTCCACTTAGGTACTAATTCGTAAGCTAAAGGATAATAGTTACGTGCATGATAGGGGTAAATTGAAAAATAAACGAGACATAGTTATCATGCTAGGTTATTAGTCAAACGAGGCTTCGAGATAATTAGTAGGCATATCTATTGATAACAAAATAGGAAATTTTGGTTCGAATTGAATCGATGATTAAAGGTTTTGAGGCGTTTTAGAAAATAGGTCAAACCAAAGGTCTTAAATATAGCCGTCATACTGCCGGATTTTTAAAAAATCTTTTGGAATTCTAAATCAACGTTAAGTATTAATCGTAAGAAATGACCAAGTCGTACAAATAGCATAGAAGAATTAGGTCATTCCCTAGTCTAGCCTCTATAGGTCGGGTTGGGGCGTGACACCTTATATTAGAATGGTATCAGAGCTTAGTTTGCTAACTAGGCATTAGTCGGGTTCAACTCTCGGACCATGGGTAGAAGCCCTAAGGTAATTATGATGTCTTGTTTATATGTGTTAATGTGTGCTAATGTGCTTTAATTGCTTTGAGCATTGAATATTATGTGCTTTTGAGGACCTTATGTATTATGTGTCATGCACACCGACACGTTAGTGACCTCGATAATGCATGCATGCTTTTATACTCCTTCTTTGATACATGTGCATATTATATAACTGTGAATGACTATTTATACACATAGATAGTTAGGATTAGGACTTTCAGGGAAGTGAATTTGTGCAAGACGAACGAAAAGGCTGGGTTAGAGATTTCTCGCATCTTCACAGGTACTCGATGGATCGTATATATTATTGGATATGCATATATATAAAATGCGTAGCACAGGTATAATTGTTGAGGTAAAATTATCTCCTTATCTTTGGAATACACATGCCTGTGATTAAGTTATCAATTTTATAACTATAAAGTTCTTGATTCTGTTAAACCGTTCTTCTAATTATGGTTCAAGTATAAATGTTAAGGACATACAACTTTCCTTAGATATAAGAATATACTATTAGACATGTAAAGTAGTATATATATGTTCATATGCTTGTAATGGAAGTTTGACTTAGGAGTTGCTTTTGAATCAAATTCTTATATCTTAAAATGGTATACTAGACTATTTATATGATTGAATCCTTACTTGATTGGAATTAAGCATCGTTAAACCTAATAAGGTGTATACTAACGAGTTTCAAGTTCACTCAATGGTAAGATCGTGACCTAGAAATTAAGAGATGAATTCGTGGAAATTGACGATAGGGGTTAGATTATTAAGGCATGAATAGCGTGTTTAAGTAACTTAACAATGGATAAGCCCAAGACATGTAGGCAACTATGGAGACTAAGTTTAACAAGGTTGATGAATCTTTAGTATAACAAGATATGGGGATATTGGAAACGAGGAATGCACGTAACTAGAACTCGTGTTCGGAAGACTACACCTAAATGTTAGGTCGAATAGAAGTGTAAGGTATTGAATTATGCATTCGATGACTAACGTTGCTAAAGGTCCTAAGTTGGATATCGGTGATATTTAGAATTATGGTATTAATTTGGTGCCTCTTGGATTTAGTTGTGATTATGCAAAGTAAGTAATTCTATGCCCTCGTTGTTTGGATACCCTAGAGGATGTTAGAAAGCATATATCCCTAAGTAAGACCGATGGACCTAGTATATAAAACATAGAAATGAGATTAAAGTATCTGGTTACAAAGTTGAGTCGTTAGGGTATGATTAGTAATCCTAAATAGCTAATAGTGAGTATGCATGATGATTCATGGTGAACCCTAGGACCTAAGGTCGATGAGTCTTGATGCTCTTAGTTAGTTGAACATGTAAATGATAAGAGTGAGATTTCATGTAGTTAAGATAGAGATGAATTAGAGTCATAATGACCCAAGAGACTATTGCTAGACCACCGTATCTATGTGCACCATTTCACATCTAGAAACTAGCGATTGGTAGACTTCGAATTGTGGTCGTTGAATAGAGGGGTGAATGTTGTAGTGATAGTTAAATGAATGGTTGATTACTTTTGAAGTTCTATTAGGTTATGTTGAAGGATGCCTCGTGGTCATAATTCTTATGTTGATACAACCTTGAAGTTATCTCGTGTAAGTATTTTATGAGCTCGATCATTTCAGTACCCATTTATAGTCCTAGGATTGTTGTTGTTTGGCCGATAACCTAGTGGAACATTGATATCACTTACATGGCTATGAACCTAGCTTAGTAACATTAATGTTGAAGATATATTGGCGGGCATTAAGTGTTCGAAGGAATGACTAGATTGCTAAGTGAGTAGGACCATTATCTTCATAAGTATGACGTAACCTTGGATTGAGATGAGTGGAATTTATTTGAGGTTGAAACTATTCGTCTTAGGAGTTTTGGATAAGATTAAAAGAAAATTTTGAAGCCTTTTGACTTGAAGATAGGGATTTGAATAAGGAAATAAATTGTGGATTATGAGTTGATGAATTTACTTGTAAGAGTTGAACTAGTGCGACTTGATCAGTTTACCCATGCAATTTCGATGGCAGTTGTTGGTGGTACCTAATAAATCTTAGAGTTTGAGTTTAACGAATCTCAATGGTCTTTCTCGTTGATTACGAGCTTGAAGGTTAACGAAGCTGGGGAAGAATGTTAATGAATAGGAGCCTGTAACTGGGAGACTAGTCGTTAAGAGATTTGCTAATCTAATGCACCTACGAGATAAGGACTATGATACTATCGATAAATGACGATTTGAGATGGATTAGTTTGTTTGGTGAGTTCTTCTTGAAAATATGGTCGTATTGTGGAAATAATTCATAACATGTGTATGACCTATGTGATATCAGTTTTGAAGCTAGTTGATAGGATATGTAAATCGGATAAAGACCTATCATCTTGAAAATTGTGTATGTCACCATAGGATCATGGCATTATTGTGATATTCTTTTTGAGGTATGAATAAAAAAAAAAGATTGACACAACATAAGTCATGATTTTGGAGTCATAGTTATATTGTTAGAATACCGATGCAGCTTTGATTACTATGTTTGGAGATTCTAACCTTAGCTAATGAACTTGACCTTAAGATCAAATGGAGAATAGAGTCGTCGAAAGGAACGAACTATGAATGTAGGGGTCACACGGAATTAAATGATTGGAGAAAGCTACGAATTGGTTATGGTAAGAGAGATCACTGAATAGGGACGACCTAGAGTGGGAAAAAACAAAGGTCAGAATCCGTTTAAATGACCTCATTAGGTAAGAATGAATTTCGGGACGAAATTCTTTTAAGGAGGGGAGGACGTGAGGCCTGACCCTGAATAACATGTGTTATCTTGATTTGTGTGCCATAGACCAAGAATGATATGACTGACCTTGGATTACATGCCCTGTCTTGGTTTTCATGCATGCCTTGTCATTCGTGCCTTGATCTAGAATTATGTGCCCTAATCCTCGACTTACGTGCCCCGACTTCGAATTGCGTGCGTTATCTCATTTTGTGTGCCCTGACCTTGAATTGCGTGTCCTAACCTAGGTTTAAGAGTCGTACCTCGATTTACGTGCATTGCATTGAATTACGTGCCTTGTATTGGTTTACGTGCATTTACCTAGGGTTACGTGTATTTGCATTGGAATCCGTGCATTTATCTTGAAGTACGTGTCTTACCTCGTAGTTCGTGTTTACCTCGTGATTTGTGTCCCGTATTGATTTCGGTGCGTGCCTCGTAGTGCGTACCCTAAACCTCGAACTGTGTGCCTACACGCTAACCAATAAAGAATCCTACACAAAGCACTAGACTATTAAATAATCCTACACAATCCACTAACCAATATTATATTCCTAATTCAAATCTCTACAAAACCCACTAACTATAAAATATTCTATTCTACCCAATATTCTCTTACACCATGTCATGCTTTTCCTTGCACCTATGCACTATTTTACTAACACCCAAGCTCAATTTCTTGTCCCTCTCAACCCACATGCTAAAACAATCCAAAAGATGACAACACAAAATCAGATTTTTCAAAGCTCAAGGCCAACACATAAGCCAATGCTCACAAACAACTCTTCAAACATTCATTTTTCTCTCAAAACTCTCCCATTCTCTCTCCTTCTCTCTCATTTTCGACCATGGCTGTTCCTTGAGCATTCAATACTCCTAACAACTCTCTAAGACTCTCCCAAGCTCGGCCATAGCAAGCACATGCAAGCAACAAAGCAAAAAAACTCACACAAAGCTCAAAAACAAGGATTTTGTGCTCATTTGCTAGATCTTCAAAGAGGTGAGGCCTAAAACTTCTTGAAAAGCTTTCAAAATCCATATGCATGCCTTTAAATGTCTATCTTTACTTCTGTACTTGTGATATATGTGTGTTCATGAGCTTTTGTAAACATGCATGGCAAGATATTTGGCTAGAATGTGATGTTAGATGAAATAGTGTATGGGACAGCCTTCTGTCTTGTTGTTGCGAGGTGATTTTGACCAGGTAAATGATATTTAAAATGCTTGAAAATTGGTAGGTAACTAGTTTTGCCAGTTATGAACACGTTTCGAAGAAATAGGCCAAAGCTAATTTTGACTCTAAGGCCCTCAAAATGGCAAAATATCAAAATGTATCCAAATCTGAAAAATCTGGGAAAATGAAGCAGGTTTTGGCAGATTCACTGTTCTTGTAGAACGAACGAGTTTTGACTTAGTAAATGATATCCAAAATGCATGCAATTTGGTGTGAGGCTAGATTTTTTAGTTCTGGACATTTTCGTCAGAAATGGACTAAGGCTAAATCTGACCCTAAGGCCCTAAAAAAAAAAAAACAAGTATTGAAATGTGTGCAAATCTGGATAGTTTTGCGTAGTCTCACTGTTTTGGCTATAACTCTTGAACCCAAACTCCAAATGATGCGAGGTTTGTTTTTGAATTTATTTCACTCCTTAAGATTTAATTTGATATCTTATTCACTGGAATTGGATATTATTTGCTTGTCTCAATGATTGTGAGAAAATAGTCCATTGCAGTGAGGATTTCACCTAGTGATATGCTTAGAAAATTTTTTGTAGCTTCTCTTGTAGTATTAAATGCTTGGGATTGTGGCATTTGGATGTTGTGTGGACTGTTTTGAATGCTTGGGGGTGTTTTAATTAATCGATGCATGGCTTGAGTTTAAATACGTGACAACTTGTGGCTTAAATCGCACGTGTAAGCGTGAATTGAAACCCTGTTGACTATGAAAACTCGCTAAGTGTTGATCCTATGGTTATTGTGTTTAATTGTGTGATTCGTGGGCTGCCTAATAAATGTTAAGTATGCTTGAAATGGTTTAAGAGTGCTTGTGGTGCTTAGCAAACGGAACCGACCCCGAGCACGGCCTAGTAAAACCGAATGGCCTCGTAGGTTCCCGAGTCATAAACCATTCTTTTGTGAATTATAAATGATGTTGAGGAAGATTAATAGGCTGCCCATAATTGTCCATATAGCTCTAAACATGACTCCCGATGATTGCATATTGATACGTGAACTATTCTTGCACCCGGTCTTGTACAAGTGTCGTTGCATGCTCGTATGATCTCAACACTTAATATGTGAACTAAAATGAGCTATATGACTTGTTTTATATGGTGATACTTGGCTGTCCGTTAAATGTTCACATGCTGCTAAGTGTTTTACAAAGTGAATGTACATGTCAAAGCATGCCTTGTAAGTTCACTTATCGATATGCCATCTTATAATTGCTCAGAGGCAACCTACTTTGTTGATCTCCTAATGTGAATTGTTAAAAGACATTCTATGGCTTATTTGAACATGATTACTTGGCTGCCCGTGGAAGTTTAATTACTTTCAAATTGATATATGAAATGATTACATGTTCTTACAATGCCTTATATGCCAATATGTCAAATGTGATCATATACTTGCTCGGAGGCAACCTACTTTGTTGACCTCCCAATGTGAAATGTTAAATGGCATACATGTGCATTGCATACAAGGTTGCAACCTTTCATTCTGGCGTGGTAGCGTTTCACGCACACCGGGCGGCATCGGGCTTGCCGGTGCAACCGTGACTACCATTGTCCAATTCCCTCTCTCGCTTGGGGGCTAGACTTCCTCGGAGAGTTAGGTCGTAGGATTTCGGGGTACATCCGGAGTACACCCATTTGGTGTGACAAGGGGATGATTTGAAGTTAGCCGCAACAACTGATACTGGAAATGAACTGAGAGCAAAAGCTCGCCGTATCATTTTTACTATATGTATAAGTACTCTCGTTTGGTTCCTGGAGGACCTCGGGGAGGAAAGACGGGTAATTGTATTCTTTTACTTTTATATTACATTATGTACTTACTTGTGATATATGTCATGCTTGCAAAAAGGGTTTTCATAAGTTGAACCGGAAAAATAGTTTTAAAACTTATTTCTCGTTCACCCTCGCTGAGTTCATAAGGACTCACCCTCTTTTTTCAACTCAGGTGAAGAAGACGAGGAACAGGTACCCGAGGACAACGTGCCTTTTGATGATTCCTTGAAATGATTGCTTGCCCTACGTGCCTTTCTTGACAGTGGCAATTTTGTGAACGTTGTGTTTGCTTTGAAGAATATTTATTTTCTTGATGTAAATGACCCCGTTGTAATTTGGGTCTAATTTTGGATTGTACTATCTATAACCGGACGAACTCCTTATTTGGTTATTGTTTTATTGTCTTGATTAGTATTTATCATAGGGGTTTAAACCACTAGGTGAATAATCAACAAAGTTAACTCTATCCAACTCCACTTAGGTACTAATTCGTAAGCTAAAGGATAATAGTTACGTGCATGATAGGGGTAAATTGAAAAATAAACGGGACATAGTTATCAAGCTAGGTTATTAGTCAAACGAGGTTTCGAGATAATTAGTAGGCATATCTATTGATAACAAAATAGGAAATTTTGGTTCAAATTGAATCAATGATTAAAGGTTTTGAGGCATTTTAGAAAATAGGTCAAACCAAAGGTCTTAAATATAGCCATCATATTGCCGGATTTTCAAAAAATCTTTTGGAATTCTAAATCAACGTTAAGTATTAATCGTAAGAAATGACCAAGTCGTACAAATAGCATAAAAGAATTAGATCATTCCCTAGTCTAGTCTCTATAGGTCGGGTTGGGGCATGACAGAAGGTACATTCTTCATACTGAATCAACTTGTTAGGGTGCTAATTGATTCGGGTGCTACTCATTCATTTATTACTCCCATATGTGTGCAACGTGTAAAACTATGAGTTGTATGTTGCCTTACGAAGTAGAAGTTGGTACTCCGATGGGTTCTAAACTTGTTACTAGCTCAGCTTGTAAAGCATGTAAAATTCAAATTAAGGATAGGGAATTCTCGGCCAATCTTATTGTATTACCTTTTTGAGACTATGAAGTCATCTTAGGGATGGAATGGTTGGCAAAGAATTATGCCCTACTAGATTGCCGGACGAAGATTGTAACATTCCAGGTACCTGGTCAACCAATACTAGAGGTAATGGGCCGAAGAGATTTCACCGGGAGTTCCATCATTTCATCTACGAAAGCAGTGAAGTCCTTGAGAAAAGGGTGTAGTGGATACTTAGCTTACCTCATCAACAAATCGTCGGATAAAGCTAAGTTGGAGGAGATGCCAGTGATTAAAGACTATGCGGATGTGTTTCCAGAAGAATTGCTCGGTTTACCCCCAAATCGGGAGATCGAGTTCATTATAGAGTTACTGCCTGGCACCCAGTCGATATCTAAAGCCCCTTATCATATGGCACAGGCCGAGCTACAAGAATTGAAGGACCAATTGCAAGGATTGTTGAAGAAGGGGTTTGTTCAACCAAGTTCTTCTCCGTGGGGTGCACCAGTTATCTTTGTGAAGAAGAAAGACGAAACGCTGAGGCTATGCATTGACTACCAAGGATTGAACCAAGTGATTGTCAAGAATAAATACCCACTTCCACTAATCGACGAGTTATTTGATCAACTTCAAGGAGCCAAAGTGTATTCGAAACTTGACTTGAGGCAAGGGTACTATCATTTACAGATCAAAAAGGAGGATGTGCCTAAAATAGCTTTTAGGACAAGATATGGGATTATGAATATGTAGTGATGCCATTTGGACTAACTAATGCCCTTGCAGCTTTTATGGACTTGATGCACAGGGTGTTTCAACCCTACTTGGACCAATTTGTGGTGATCTTCATTGATGATATTTTGGTATACTCAAAATTCGAGGCTGAGCGTGAACAACATCTGCGGTTGGTACTGCAGAAACTTCGAGAGCATCAATTGTATGCAAAGTTTAGCAAGTGCGAATTTTGGTTGCAGCAGATTGCATTTTTGGGGCATATCATATCCCAAAAGGGAATAGCGGTGGATCCAGCAAAGATAGAAGCAGTGATGTCTTGGAAGAAGCCGAAAAATGTTACGGAGGTTCGGAGTTTTCTTGGTCTAGCCGGCTATTATCGGAGGTTTGTGAAGGATTTCTCAAAGATCGCAGGACCGCTTACAAAGCTCACTCAAAAAGAAAACAAAGTTCGTGTGGGATGATAAGTGTGAGAACAGCTTCCAAGAATTGAAGAAAAGATTGACTACCGCATCTATTCTTGTATTGCCTGAAGGGAGTCAAGGTTTTGTAATCTATAGCGATGCTTCGAAGGAAAGATTGGGTTGTGTGTTGATGCAAAATGGTAGAGTAATTGCGTATGCCTCTAGGAAACTGAAACCGTATGAATTGAACTACCCGACCCATGATTTGGAGTTAGCGGCTATTGTGTTTGCACTCAAGAAATGGAGGCACTATCTATGGGGTAACAAGTTCAAGGTGTTTACTGATCACAAGAGCTTGAAATACTTGTTCTCACAAAAAGAGTTGAATATAAGGCAAAGGCGGTGGATAGAGCTTTTGGATAATTATAACTGCACAATCAATTATGTGCCCGATAAAGCAAATGTAGTTGCAGATGCCTTAAGTAGGAAAGCGAGCATGGCAAAACTGGAAGTCAAGGTGCAGGAGTTGTTGGAGGAAGCATTTTTGTGGGAACCACAATTGACTCGAAAAGGGTTACTTTTTGCCACTACACAGGTTCAATCGACCTTGTTGTCTGAATTACGAGAGGCTCAACAGAAGGACCAACAATTTCAGAAGATTAAAGAAAGCACCACAAATTTCAAGTTTCATGATGATGGTGTTTAGAGGTTTAGGAATCGGATTTGTGTTCCTAATGAGCCAGAGCTGAAAAAGAAGATTATTGAAGAAGCCCATAATTCAAGATACACTATTCACCCCGGCGCAACAAAGATGTACCCGGATTTGAAGCAACACTATTGGTGGAATAACATGAAGAGAGAGATTGTAGAGTTTGGGGCACGGTGTTTGACTTGCCAAAGAGTCAAAGCAGAACATCAACGACCAGCAGGTTTACTTCAGCCGTTGGAGATTCCTCAATGGAAATGAGAAGACATAACTATGGACTTTGTTATGGACCTACCCAGGTCACAAAAGGGTCATGACGCCGTTTGGGTCATAGTGGATAGATTGACCAAGTCAGCGCACTTCTTGCCGATGAACAAGGAGGATAGTCCTGAGAAATTGGGAGATATATATGTGGCGGAGATTGTAAGATTGCATAGGATGCCTGTGAGTGTTGTATCGGATAGGGATCCTCGTTTTACTTCCCGATTTTGGAAGAGATTGCAAGAAGCTTTGGGAACGAAGTTGAGTTTCAGCACGGCTTATCACCCTCAGACTGATGGACAATCGGAAAGAATTATTCAGATTCTGGAGGATATGCTAAGGCCATGTGTTTTAGACTTCGGGAAAGGTTGGGAGAAATATCTGTCTCTAGCAGAGTTCGCTTATAATAATAGTTATTAGGCCACTATCGGGATGACCCCATTTGAGGCATTGTATGGACGTAAGTGTCAATCCCCAATTTACTGGGATGAAGTAGGTGAAACAAAAACTTTTGACCCGGCCCTTTTACCTGAACTTATGAAGACTGTTGATAATATCCACCTCATCCGGAAATGGATGCTTACCGCCCAAAGCAGGCAGAAGAGTTATGCAGACTGACGGAGACGGAGCCTAGAGTTTGAGGTCGGTGACAAGGTGTTCTTGAAGATATCACCCCGGAGGGGACTGATTAAACACGGCAAGGGTGAAAAGTTGAGCCCGAGGTTTGTAGGACCATTTGAGATAGTTGAGAAGGTTGGCAGATTAGCGTATCGCTTGGCACTACCCCAAAACCTCTCCAATATTCACGACGTCTTTCATGTTTCGATGCTATGGAAGTATCGCCCTGATCCATCACATATCTTGGAGCCAGATCCGTTGCAGCTTCGGTAGAACTTGTCTTATGAAGAGAAGCCCGTTCGGATCCTAGACCAGCAAGATCGGAGTTGCACAGCAAATCTATACCGATGGTGAAAGTATTGTGGGATCATCATGGAGTTGAAGAAGCAACGTGGGAAAGGCGAGACCAGATGGAGCAACAGTATCTAGCTTTATTTCAAAGGTAATATTGAATTTCGGGATGAAATTCTTTTAAGGAGGGGAGGATGTGAGGCTCGACCTCGATTTGCGTGCGATATCTCATTTCGTGTGCCCTAACCTTGATTTGCGTGCCTTGGCCTAGGTTTAAGAATCGTGTTTTGTTTTGTGTGCCTTGCATTGAATTACGTGCATTCATTTAGGATTGCGTGCATTTACTTGGAAAACGTGCATTCGTCTCGTTGTTCGTGCCCTACCTTGTAGTGCGTGCCCTAGACCTATGAAAGTGTGCCCTCACGTTAATCAAAAAAGCATCTTACACGAAGCACTAGGTCATTAATTAATCCTACAAATCCCACTAACTAATATTAAATTACTAATTCAACCCACTAGAAGACAAAATCTCACAAAAAGCAAGACATTCTTATTCTTTATTCCTTATTCTTTTGCACTTTCCAAACACACAATTAAATAATGCTCAAAAGATGACAAATATTCAGCATTTTTCATGCCTTGGCCGACCACCTTGTGTGCTTTGTGCTTGCTTTGCTTAATTCAAATTAATTCCTAGACAATTCTATGACAACTAATGACACAAAGCAATAAAAAAAATAGCTCAAAAACTCTACCAAGCTCCACCAATCTCGACATAAGCTCCTTGCCCATGCTAAACACTTCAAATTATACTCCTTGAAGACACAAAAATCTGAAATTGCAAAGCTCAAGGCCGACACATGCTTCAAACCTTGCAAAAGCTTTTATTTTTCTTTCATTTCTCTCATTTCCTCTCATTCTTCTCTCTCCCTCTCATCTTTCTCTCTCTCTCTCGGCCTTGACTGAGTTTCTATACTCCATAGATTATCTTCATCCCACCATGGTTCATCAAGGCATGCAAGAAGCTAGGCAGCTTGACTAAGCAAGCTACGTTCCAAGAAACACCCATGCAAGCTCCTTGAATCTCCATTTCGGCTTAGGTGAGTTTGCTACCTTCCATTTCTTTTCTTCTTGTTCTAACCACATGCACCTACTAAGAACTTGGTTACTAAGCTAGGAAATTTGAGAAAAATCAAGTGGTGTCTCGGCTAAGCAAGGAAAAGGTCAACTTTGTGCTTCACCAAGAGTCTTGTGCCTCTTCTTGTTGCTTTGCTAAGGTGAGGGCTAAAACTTCTTGAAAATCTTTCAAAAAACCACATGCATGCCCTTAAATGTCTATCTTTACTTCTTTACTTGAGATATATGTGTGTTCATAAGCTTTTATAACCATGCATGGCAAGATTTTGGGCTAGAATGTGATGATAGATGAAATCGTGCATGTGACAGCTTTCTGTATTGTTGATGCGAGGTGATTTTGGCTAGGTAAATGATGTTTAAAATGCGTAAAAATTGGTAGGTACGTAGCTGTGCCAGTTCTGAGAATTTTTCGCAGAAATAGGCCAAATCTAATTTTGACTCTAAAGTCCTCAAAATGGAAAATTATTAAAATGTGTCTAAATCTGGAAAGTCTGGAAAAATGAAGCAGGTTTTGGCAGATTCACTGACCTTGTATAACGAACTATTTTTGACTTAGTAAATGATATCCAAAATGTATAAAATTTGGTGGAAAGCTAGATTTTTCAGTTTTTGACATTTTTGTCAGAAATGGACTAAGGCTAAATCTGACCCTAAGGCCCTCAAAAATGACAAGTATTGAAATGTGTGCAAATCTGGACAGTTTTGTGCAGTCTCACTGTTTTGGCTATAACTATTGAACCCGAGCTCCAAATGGTGCGAGGCTTGTTTCTGAATTTAGTTCACCTCCTAAAATTTAATTTGACATCTTATTATCTGGAATTGGAGATTTTTTGCTTGTCTTAATGATTGTGGGAAAAAAGTCCATTGCAGTGAGGGTTTCACTTAGTGATATGCTTAGAAAAATTATTGTAGCTTCTCTTGTTGTATTAAATGCTTGGGATTGTGGCATTGAGATGATGTGTGGAGTGTTTTGATTACTTAAGGGTGTATGATCTAATCAATGCGTGGCTTGAGTTTGATTTCGAGATGACTTGGGGCTTAATCGCACGGGTAAGCACGAATTGGAACCCTAGTAACTAGGTGAATTTGCTAAGTGTTGATCCATTGGATGTTGTGTTGGATCATGTGTTTAGTAGGCTGCCCGTAGTTGCCCTTGTAGCCCTAAATATGCTTTCGATGATTACATGTTGATAAGTAGACTTTTATTGCACCCGGTCCCACATAGATGTCGTTGCATGATGAATAATCTTATTATTTGATTATGTGAACCTTGAAATGAGTTGTATGACTTGATTTACATGTATTACATGGCTGCCCGTTTAATGTTCATATAACTCCATGTGCCTTTCAAGTGAAATTACTTGTCTTATCGTGCCTCGCTTGTTTACTTGTCAATGTGCAATCTTATGACTGCTCGGAGGAAACCTACTTTGTTTTCCTCCTAATGTGATATATTAAATGTCATAAATGTGCATTGCATACAAGGTTGCAACCTTTCATTCTGGCGTGGTAGCGTTCACGCACATCGGGCGGCATCGGGCTTGCCGGGGCAACCGTGACTGCCATTGTCCAATTCCCTCTCTCGCTTGGGGGCTAGACTTCCTCGAAGAGTTGGGTCATAGGATGTTAGGGTACATCCGGAGTACACCCATTTGGCGTGATAAGGGGATGATTTGAAGTCGGCCGCAACAACTGATACTGACATGAACTATGAGCAAAGGCTCACCGTATCCTTTTCACTATGTGTATAAATACTCTCGCTTAGTTCTTAGAGGACCTCGGGGAGGAAAGACGGGTAATTGTGTTCCTTTACTTCTACGTTACGTTATGTACTTACTTGTGATATATTCATGCTTGCAAAAAGGATTTTTCATAAGCTGAACTGGAAAAATGAGTTTCAAAACCTATTTCTTGTTCCCCTTCGCTGAGTTCATAAGGACTCACCCTCTTTTATCATCTCAAGTGAAGAAGATCAAGAACATGTACCCAAGGACGACGTGCCTAACGATGATTCCTTGGAATGATTGCCTGTCCTATGTGTTTTGCTTGATTATGGCCATAGTGAACACTATGCTGCTTGAAGACCATTTCTTTTCATGTTGCTTGATGTTTGTAATGTAAAAGACCCCCGTTGTAATTTGGGATCTAATTTTGGCTTGTACTGATAATAACTAGACAGACACTACTATGGTCGTTTTGCTATCGTTACTGGTTAGTATCTATCATAGGATTATGAAATATCAGGTAAGAACTAAGTAAAATGAACCTATCCAATCTTAAGCAAGTACCCATTGTTAAGCTAAGATCAACATGTACTTTTGTAACGAGGATTAACAAACAAACGAAACATAGTATCATGCTAGGTTATTAATCAAACGAGACATCGAGATAACTAGTAAGCGTTTTAATTGATGGTAAATAGTAATCTTAGTTGGAAATGAAATTTGAGGCATTTAGAGAACTAGGTCAAACTAAAGAGCCCAATTACAGCCGTTATGCTGTCGGTTTTCCGAAAAAATTACAGAGTCTAGGCTAAACGTTAAGTGTTAAACTTTCATGAACGATTGAGTACGAGACATGACTTGAATGTTTAGATCACACCCTAGTCTAACCTTTATAGGCCAGGTTGGGGCGTGATAGCTGCGCCAATTGTTTGAGCCCAAAATTGAACGTTTTCAATAGTTTCGGGACACTTTTCTTCTTTTGCGCCATTTTTCGTCCCGGATCATACATCGTCAGCTGTTAAAAGTATGAGAACCTAACTAACGGGACATTAGAAGGCCTTTCAACGCATCGAGATCATATCTTGCGATGATGCTGCGTTGTTGAAGCAGATGGGTTGTCGTTAAGCCCATTGGGCCTTTTGAATGGGCCATCTCTCTGGGCTGAGACTGTGAACCGTCAACACAAAAAAGAAATTGTACCCTCAACATGACGGGTGAGATCATACCAGCACTAATGCACCAGATCCCATCAGAACTCAGAAGTTAAGCGTGCTTGGGCGAGAGTAGCATTAGGATGGGTGACCCCCTGGGAAGTCCTCGTGTTGCACCCCCTTTTCAATTTTTTCCCCGGTTCGGCTTGCCAAGATTCTTTATCCACCACATTTCTATTACCGAATCCCACGGCCCTTTGGGCAAGACATCTTCGCTTCACGTAGAGGCTGGGCTTGCAAACTGAGGGTGTAGGGCTTGTGACCAAGTCTCCGTCGCTCCGGTACCCATAACTTTTGATCTGTAAGGAGTTACGCGGCGCATAACATACCGTTGGAAAGCACTCCGAGAGCTCTAAGATGAGGGAAGCCAGCCTGCTTGGCTGCGCTCGTTTTTGGAGCCCAAAATCGAACGTTTTCATCACTTTCGGGCCACTATTCTTCTTTTGCTCTGTTTTTTCATCCTGGATCGTATGTCGTGAGCTGTTAAAACGACGACAACCTAACTCACGGGACATTAGAGGGCCCTACAATGCGTCGATATCTTGTATTGCGAGGATGCTGCGTTGTTGAAGTGGATGGGTTGCCGTTAAGCCCTTTGGGCCTTTTGAATGGGCCATCTCTCTGGGCTAGGACTGTGAACCGTCATCACATAAAGGATTTGTGCCTACAACATGATGGGTGCGATCAAAACAGCATTAATGCACCGGATCCCATTAGAACTCCGAAGTTAAGCGTGCTTGGGCGAGAGTAATACTAGGATGGGCGACGCCCTGGGAAGTCCTCGTGTTGCTCCCCCCTTTTCAATTTTTTTTGCCCCAGTTAGGGTTGCCAAGATACTTTATCCACCACATTTCTATTACCGAATCCCACGACACATTGGGCAAGACAACTTCGCTTCACGTAGAGGCTAGGCCCGTAAACCGAGGGCTTGGGGTTTGTGACCAGGTATCTATCGCTCCGGTGCCCAGAACATTTTATTCATAAGGAGTTACACGACGCATAGCATACCGTTAGAAAGCTCTCTTAGAGCTCTACGACGGGGGAAACAAGCCTGCTTAGCTGCACCTGTTTTTACAGCCCAAAAGCGAATATTTTCATTAGTTTTGGGCCACTTTCCTTCTTTTGCTCTATTTTTTCATCTTGGATCGTACGCCGTGAGCTGTTAAAAGGACAAACAACCTAACTCGCGGGATATTACAGGGCCCTACCACGCGTCGATATCACGTCTTACGAAGATGATGCGTTGTTGAAGCGGATGGGTTGTTGTTAAGCCCATTGGTCCTTTTGAATAGGCTATCTCTCTGGGCTGGGACTGTGAATAGTCAACACATGAAGGATTTGTGCCCTCAACATGACGGGTGTGATCATACCATCACTAATGCACCGGATCCCATCAGAACTTCGAAGTTAAGCGTGCTTGGGCGAGAGTAGTACTAGGATGAGTGACCCCATGGAAAATCCTCGTGTTGCACCCCCCTTTTCAATTGTTTTTGCCCCGGTTAGGCTTGCCAAAATTCTTTATCCACCACATTTCTATTACCGAATCCCACGGCATCATGGGCAAGACAACTTCGCTTCACGTAGAGGCAGGGCCTGCAAACCGAGGGCTTGGGGCTTGTAACCAGGTCTCTGTCGTTCCTATGCTGATAACTTTTAATTCGTAAGGAGTTACGCGATGCATAGCATACCGTTGGAAAGCTCTGCGAGAGCTCTACGACGGGGGCAACAAGCCTGTCCAGTTGCGCCAATTTTGGGAGCCCAAAATCGAATGTTTTTATCAGTTTCGGGCCACTTTTCTTCTTTTGCTCTGTTTTTTCATCCTGGATCATATGTCATGAGCTGTTAAAAGGACGACAACCTAACTCGCGGGATATTACAAGGCCTTACAACACGTCTATATCACGTATTACGAGGATGCCGCGTTGTTAAAGTGAATGGGTTGTCGTTAAGCCCATTAGGCCTTTTGAATGGGCCATCTCCCTGGGCTGGGACTGTGAACCGTCAACACATAAAGGATTTGTGCCCTCAACATGATGGGTGCGATCATACTAGCACTAATGCACCGAATCCCATCAGAACTCCGAAGTTAAGCGTGGTTGGGCGAGAGTAGTACTAGGATGGGTAACCCCCTAGGAAGTCCTCGTGTTGCACCCCCCTTTTCAATTTTTTTTGCCCCTGTTAGGGTTGCCAAGAAACTTTATCCATCACATTTCTATTACCAAATTCCACGGCACCTTAGGCAAGACAACTTCGCTTCACGTACAGGCTGGGCCCGTAAACCGAGGGCGTAGGGTTTATGACCAGGTCTCCGTCGCATCGGTGCCCATAACTTTTGATCTGTAAGGAGTTACGTAGCGCACATCATACCGTTGGAAAGCTCTCCGAGAGCTCTACGACGAGGGCAACAAACCTGCTCGGCTGCACCCGTGTTTGGAGCCCAAAATCGAACGTTTTCACTAGTTTTGGGTAACTTTTCTACTTTTGTACAGTTTTTTCATCCGGAATCGTACGTTGTGAGCAGTTAAAAGGACGAAAACCTAACTCGCAGGATATTACAGGGCCCTACCACGCGTTGATATCACGTCTTACGAGGATGCTTCGTTGTTGAAGCAGATGGGTTGTCATTAAGACCATTGGGCCTTTTGAATGGGCCATCTCTCTGGGATGGGACTATGAACCTTCAACACATAAACGATTTGTGCCCACAACATGACGGGTGCGATCATACCAGCACTAATGCACCGGATCCCATCAGAACTCCGAAGTTAAGCGTGCTTGGGCGAGAGTAGTACTAGGACGGGTGACCCCCTAGGAAGTCCTCGTGTTGCACCCCTATTTTCAATTTTTTTTGCCCCGGTTAGGGTTGCCGAGATTCTTTATCCACCGCATTTCTATTATCGACTCCCACAGCACCTTGGGCAAGACAACTTCGCTTCACGTAGAGGCTGGGCCCGCAAACCGAGGGCGTAGGGCTTGTGACTAGGTCTCCATCGCTTCGTTGCCCATAACTTTTAATCCGTAAGGAGTTGCGCGACGCACATTATACCGTTGGAAAGCTCTCCGAGAGCTCTACGATGTGGGCAGCAAGGCTGGTCGGCTGCGCCCGTTTTTGGAGCCCAAAATCGAACATTTTCATCAGTTTTGGCCAACTTTTTTTCTTTTACTATGTTTTTCCGTCTCGGATCGTACGTCATGAGTTGTTAAAAGGACGACAACCTAACTCTCGTGAGATTAGAGGGCCCTACAACGCATCGATATCACGTCTTGTAAGGATGCTGCATTGTTGAAGTGGATGCGTTGTCGTTAAGCCCATTGGGCCTTTTGAATGGGCCATCACTCAGGGCTGGGACTGTGAACCATCAATACATAAAGGAAATGTGCCCTCAACATGACGAGTGCGATCATACCAGCACTAATGCACCAGATCCCATCAGAACTCCGAAGTTAAGCATGCTTGGGCGAGAGTAGTACTAGGATGGGTGACCCCTTAGGAATTCTTGTGTTGCCCCCCTTTTCAATTTTTTTTGCCCCAATTAGGGTTGCCAAGATACTTTATCCACCATATTTCTATTACCGAATCCCACGACACCTTGGACAAGACAACTTCGCTTCACGTAGAGGCTTAGCCTGCAAACCGAGAGCGTAAGGCTTGTGACCAGGTCTCCGTCGTTCCGGTGCCCATAACTTTTGATCCGTAAGGAGTTACGCGGCGCATAGCATACCATTGGAAAACTCTCCGAGAGCTCTACGACGAGGGCTACAAGCCTACTCGGCTGCGCCCTTGTTTGGAGCCCAAAATCGAATTTTTTCATTAGTTTCGGGCCACTTTTCTTCTTTAGCTCTGTTTTTCCGTCCTGGATCGTACGTTGTGAGCTGTTAAGAGGACGACAAGCTTACTTGCGGGACATTAGAGGGCCCTACAACTCATCGATACCATGTCTTGTGAGAATGCTGCGTTGTTGAAGTGGATAGGTTGTTGTTAAGTCCTTTGGGCCTTTTGAATGGGCTATCTCTCGGGGCTGGGACTGTGAACCGTCAACACATAAAGGATTTGTGCCGACAACATGACGAGTGTGATCAAACCAGCACTAATGAACGGGTTCCCATCAAAACTCCGAAGTTAAGCGTGCTTGGACGAGAGTAGTACTAGGATGGGTGACCGCCTAGGAAGTCCTAGTGTTGCATTCCCCCTTTTCAATTTTATTTGCCCCGGTTAGGGTTGCCAAGATACTTTATCCACCACATTTCTATTACTGAATCCCACGACACCTTGGACAAGACAACTTCGCTTCACGTAGAGGCTTAGCCCGCAAACCGAGGGTGTAAGGCTTGTGACCAGGTCTCCGTCGCTTCGGTGCCCATAACTTTTGATCCGTAAGGAGTTACACGATGCACAGCATACTGTTGGAAAGCTTTCCGAGAGCTCTACGATGAGGCCAACAAGCCTGCTCGGCTACGACCGTGTTTGGACCCCAAAATCGAACGTTTTCACCAATTTCGGGCCACTTTTCTCTTTTTGTTCTGTTTTTTCATCCGGAATCGTACGTCGTGAGCAGTTAAAAGGACGACAACCTAACTCGCGGGATATTACAAGTCCCTACCACGCGTCAATATCACGTCTTACGAGGATGCTTCGTTGTTGAAGCCGATAGGTTATCATTAAGCCCATTGGCCCTTTTGAATTGGACATCTCTCTGGGCTGGGACTATGAACCGTCGACATATAAAGGATTTGTGCCCACAACATGACAAGTGCAATTATACCAACACTAATGCACCGGATCCTATCAAAACTCTGAAGTTAAGCGTGTTTGGGCGAGAGTAGTACTAGGATGGGTGACCCCTTGGGAAGCCCTCGTGTTGCACCCCCCCTTTTCAAATTTTTTTTACCGTTAGGGTTGCCAAGATACTTTATCCTCCACATTTCTATTACTGAATCCTATGGCACCTTGGGAAGACAACTTCGCGTCACGTAGAGGCTGTGCCTACAAACCGAGGGCATGGGGCTTGTGACCAGGCCTCCGTCGCTCCGGTGCCCATAACTTTTGATCCGTAAGGAGTTACACGGCGCATAGCATACCGTTGGAAAGCTCTCCAAGAGCTCTACGACGAGGTCAGCAAGACTGGTCGGCTGCGCCAGTTTTTGGAGCCCTAAATTGAGCTGTTAAAAAGACGACAACCTGACTCGCCGGATATTAGAGGGCCCTACAACGCGTCGATATCACTTCTTGTGAGGATGCTGCATTGTTGAAGTGGATGGGTTGTCGTTAAGCCCATTGGGCCTTTTGAATGGGCCATCACTCAAGGCTGGGACTGTGAACCGTCAACACATAAATAAATTGTGCCCTCAACATCACAGGTGCGATCATACTAGCACTAATGCACCGGATCCCATCAGAACACCGAAGTTAAGCGTGCTTGGGCGAGAGTAGTACTAGGATGGGTGACCCCTTGGGAAGTCCTTGTGTTGCACCCCATTTTCAATTTTTTTTGCCCCGGCTAGGGTTGCCAAGAAACTTTATCCACCACATTTCTATTTCCAAAAACCATGACACCTTCGGCAAGACAACTTCACTTCACGTAGAGGCTGGGCCTGCAAACCGAGGGCGTATGGCTTATGACCAGGTCTCTGTCGCTCCGGTGCCCATAACTTTTGAACTATAAGGAGTTACGTGGCGCACAACATACCGTAAGAAAGCCCTCCGAGAGCTCTACGATGGGGGCAGCCAACCTGTTCGGCTGCGTCCATTTTTGGAGCCTAAAATCTAACAATTTCATCAGTTTCAGGCCATATTTCATCTTTTACTATGTTTTTCGGCCCTGGATCGTACGTTGTGAGCTATTAAAAGGACGACAACCTAACTCGCAGGATATGACAGGGCCCTACAACGCGTCGATATCACGTCTTACAAGGATGCTGCTTTCTTGAAGCGGATTGGTTGTCGTTAAGCTCATTGGGCATCTTGAATGGGCCATCTCTCTGGGTTGCGACTGTGAACCGTCAACACATAAAGGATTTGTGCCCACAACCTGACGGGTGCGATCATATCAGTACTATTGCACCGGATCCCATCAGAACTCCGAAGTTAAGCGTGCTTGGGCGAGAGTAGTACTAGGATGGGTGACCCCGTGGGAAGTCCTCGTGTTGCACCCTCAATTTTCAATTTTTTTTGCCCCAGTTAGGGTTGCCGAGATACTTTATCCACCATATTTCTATTTCCAAATCCCATGACACCTTGGGCAATACAACTTCGCTTCACGTAGAGGCTGGGCCCGCAAACCGAGGGCGTGGGTCTTGTGACCAAGTCTCCGTCGCTCAAGTGCCCATAACTTTAAATCCGTAAGGAGTTACGCGACGCACAGCATACCGTTGGAAAGCTCTCTGATAGCTCTACGATTGCGGCAACCAGCCTGCTCACTTTCCCCAATTTTTAGAGCCCAAAATCGAACGTTTTCATCAGTTTTGGGCCACTTTTCTTCTTTTGCTATGTTTTTCCGTCCCAGATCGTACGTCGTGAGCTGTTAAGAGGACGACAACCGAACTCATGGGGCGTTAAAGGATCCTACAACACGTCGGTATCAGGTCTTGCGATGATGCTGCGTTGTTGAAGTGGATGGGTTGTCGTTAAGCCCTTTGGGCATTTTGAATGGGCCATCTCTCTGGGCTGAGACTGTGAACCGTCAACATATAAAGAATTTGTGCCGACAACATGACGAGTGCAATCATACCAGCCTTAATGCACCGGTTCCCATCAAAACTCCGAAGTTAAGCGTGCATGGGCGAGAGTAGTACAAGGATGGGTGACCCCTTGAGAAGTCCTCGTTTTGCACCCCCTTTTTCAATTTTTTTTTCCCGGTTAGGCTTGCCAAGATGCTTTATCCACCACATTTCCATTACCGAGTCCCACGGCACCTTGGGCAAGACAGCTTCGCTTCATGTAGAGGCTGGGCCTGCAAAACGAGGGCGTAGGGCTTGTGACCAAGTCTCCGTCGCTCTAGTGCCCATATCTTTTAATCCGTATGGAGTTACGCGGCGCACAGCATACCGTAGGAAAGCTCTCCGAGAGCTCTACGACGGGAGCAACAAGCCTGCTCGGCTGTGCCTTTTTTCGGAGCCGAAAATAGAAGGTTTTCATCAATTTTGGGCCACTTTTCTTCTTTTGCTCTATTTTTCCGTCCTAGGTCGTACGTCGTGAGCTGTAAAAAGGATGAAAACCTAACTCGCTGGTTATTATAGGGCCCTACAACGCGTCGATATCATGTCTTACGAGGATGCAGCTTTCTTGAAGTGGATGGGTTGTCGTTAAGCCCACTGGGCCTCTTGAATGGGCCATCTCTTTGGGCTGCGACTGTGAACCGTCAACACATAAAGGATTTGTGCCCACAACATGACGGGTGCGATCATACCAACACTATTGCACCGGAACCCATCAGAACTCTGAAGTTAAGCGTGCTTGGGCGAGAGTAGTACTAGGATGGGTGACCCCGTGGGAAGTCCTCGTGTTGCACCCCCAATTTTCAATTTTTTTTGCCCCAGTTAGGGTTGCCGAGATAGTTTATCCACCATATTTCTATTTCCGAATCCCACGACACCTTGGGCAATACTACTTCGCTTCATGTAGAGGCTGGGCCTGCAAACCGAGAGCGTGGGTCTTGTGACCAAGTCTCCGTCGCTCTAGTGCCCATAACTTTTAATCCGTATGGAGTTACGCGACGCACAGCATACCGTTGGAAACCTCTCCGAGGGCTCTGTTATGGAGGCAGCAAGCCTGCTCAGTTGTGCCCATTTTTGGAGCCTAGAATTGAACTTTTTCATCAGTTTCGGGCCACTTTTCGTCTTTTGCTATGTTTTTCCATCCCAGATCGTACGTCGTGAGCAGTTAAAAGGACGACAACTGAACTCATGGGGCGTTAGAAGGTCCTACAACACGTCGGTATCAAGTATTGCGAGGATGCTGCGTTGTTGAAGTGGATGGGTTGTCGTTAAGCCCTTTGGGCATTTTGAATAGGCCATATCTCTGGGCTGCGACTGTGAACCGTTAACACATAAAGGATTTGTGCCCACAACTTGACGGGTGTGATCATACCAGTACTAATGCACCGCATCCCATCAGAACTCCGAAGTTAAGCGTGCTTCGGCGAGAGTAGTACTAGGATGGGTGACCCCTTGGGAAGTCCTCATGTTACACCCCCCTTTTCAATTTTTTTTGCCCTGGTTGGGGTTGCCAAGATTCTCTACCCACCACGTTTCTATTACCGAATCCCACGGCACCTTGGGCAAGAAAACTTCACTTCACGTAGAGGCAGGGCTCGCAAACCGAGGGCATGGGGCTTGGGCCAAGGTCTCCGTCGCTCCGGTGCCCATAACTTTTGATCTGTAACGTGTTACGCGGTGCACAACAAACCGTTGGAAAGCTCTGCGAGAGCTCTACGACGTGGGTAGCAAGCCTACTCAGTTGTGCCTGTTTTCTGAGCCCCAAATCGAATGTCTTATTAGGATGCTGCGTTGTTGAAGTGGATGGGTTACCGTTAAGCCCTATGGGCCTTTTATATGGGCCATCTCTCTAGGCTGCGACTGTAAACTGTCAACACATAAAGGATTTGTGCCCACAACATGACAAGTGCGATCATACCAGCACTAATGCACAGTATCCCATCAGAACTCCGAAGCTAAGCGTGCTTGGGCAAGCGTAGTACTAGGATGGGTGACCCTCTAGGAAGTTCTAGTGTTGCACCCCTCATTTTCAATTTTTTTGGCCCCGGTTCGGATTGCCAAGATTCTTTATCCACCACATTTCTATTACCAAATCCCACGGCACCTTGGGCAAGACAACTACGCTTCATGTAATGGCTGGGCCCGCAAACTGAGGGCGTCGGGCTAGTGACCAGGTCTCCGTCACTCCGGTGCCCATTACTTTTAATCCGTAAAGCGTTACGAGGCGCACAGTATACCTTTGGAAAGCTCTCCGAGAGCTCTACGACGGGGGCAGGAAGCCTGCTCGGCTGCGCCTATTTTTGGAGCCAAAAATTGAACATTTTCATCAGTTTTAGGCCACATTTCTTCTTTTGCTCTGTTTTTCCGTCCCAGATCGTACGTTGTGTGCTGTTAAAAGGACGACAACCTAACACGCCGGATATGACAAGGCCCTACAATGCGTCGATATCACGTCTTACGAGGATGTTGCGTTCTAGAAGCAGATGGCTTGTCGTTAAGTCCACTGGGCCTTTTGAATGGGCCATCTCTCTGGGCTGCGACTGTGAACCGTCAACACATAAAGGATTTGTGCCCTCAACATGACGGGTGCGATCATACCAGCACTATTGGACCAGATCCCATCAGAACTACGAAGTTAAGCGTGCTTGGGCGAGAATAGTAGTAGGATGGGTGACCCCATGGGAAGTCCTCGTGTTGCACCCCCCTATTTAATTTTTTTTGCTTCGTTTAGGGTTGCCAAGATTCTTTATCCACGACATTTCTATTACCGAATCCCACGGCACCTTCAGCAAGACAACTTCGCTTCACGTAGAGGCTGTGCCCCTAAACCGAGGGCTTAGAGCTTGTGACCAGGTCTCCAACGCTCCGGTGCCCATAACTTTTGATCCGTAAGGAGTTACACGGCGCATAACATACCATCAGAAAGCTCTCCGAGAGCTCTATGACGGGGGAAACAAGCCAGCTCAGTTGCCCCCATTTTTTGGAGCCCAAAATTGAACATTTTCATCATATTTGGGCTACATTTCTTCTTTTACTCTATTTTTATGTCCCGGATCATAAGTCGTGAGCTGTTAAAAGGATGACAACCTAACTCGTGGGACGTTAGAGGGCCCTTCAATGCATCAATATCACGTCTTGCGAGGATGCTTCGTTGTTGAAGTGGATGGGTTGTCGTTAAGCCCTTTGGGCCATTTGAATGGCCCATCTCTCTGGGCTGGGACTGTGAACCTTCAACACATAAAGGATTTGTGCTCACAACATGACGTGTGCGATCATACCAGCACTAATGCACAGGATCCCATCAGAACTCCGAAGTTAACCGTGCTTGGGCGAGAGTAGTACTAGGATGGATGACCCCTTGGGAAGTCCTTGTGTTGCACCCCTTCTTTTCAATTTTTTTTGCCCCGGTTAGGGTTGCCAAGACACTTTATCCACCACATTTCTATTACTGAATGCCACGGCACCTTGGGCAAGACAACTTCGCTTCACATAGAGGTTGGGCCCGCAAAACGAGGGCGTGGGGCTTGGGACCAGGTCTCCGTCGCTCTGGTGCCTATAACTTTTGATCCATAAGGAGTTACGCGACACACAACATACCATTGGAAAGCTCACCGAGAGCTCTACGACGGGGACAGCAAGCCTGCTCGGCTACGCCTATTTTCGGAGCCCAAAATCTAAAATTTTCATCAGTTTTGGGCCACATTTCATCTTTTGCTCTATTTTTCTGTCTCGGATCGTATGTTGTGAGCTGTTAAAAGGACGACAACCTAACTCGCGGGATATGACAGGGCACTACAACGTGTTGATATCACGTCTTACGGGGATGCTGCGTTCTTGAAGCGGATGGGTTATCGTTAAGCCCACTGGCCTTTGGAATGGGCCATCTCTCAGGGCTGCGACTGTGAACCGTCAACACATAAAGGATTTGTGCCCTCAACTTGATGGGTGCGATCATACCAGCACTATTGCACCGGATCCCATCAGAACACCGAAGTTAAGCGTGCTTGGGCGAGAGTAGTTCAAGGATGGGTGACCCCCTGGGAAGTCCTTGTGTTGCACCCCCCTTTTCAATTTTTTTTGCCCCAGTTAGGGTTGCCAAGATACTTTATCCACCACATTTCTATTATCGAATCCCACGACACCTTAAGCAAAACAACTTCGCTTCACGTAGAGGCTAGGCCTACAAACCGGGGGCGTGGGGCTTGTGACCAATTCTACGTCGCTCCAGTGCCCATAACTTTTAATCCATAAGGAGTTATGCTACGCACAACATACCGTTGGAAAGCTCTCCGATAGCACTACGATGGAGGCAACCAACCTACTCAGATTTGCAAGTTTTTTGAGACCAAAATTGAACGTTTTCATCAGTTTTAGGCCACTTTTCTTCTTTTGCTATGTTTTTCCGTCCCAGATCGTACGTCGTGAGCTGCTAAGAGGATGACAACCTAACTCGCGAGGCGTTAGAGGGTCCTACAACGTGTCAATATCACGTCTTAAGAGGATGCTGTGTTGTTGAAGTTGATGGTTTGTCGTTAAGCCCTTTGGGCCTTTTGAATAGGCCATCTCTCTGGGCTGGGCCTTTGAACCGTCAACATATAAAGGATTTGTGCCGACAACATGGAGAGTGCGATCATACCAGCACTAATGCACCGGTTCCCATCAGAACTCCGAAGTTAAGCGTGCTTGGGCGAGAGTAGTACTAGGATGAGTGAGCCCCTAGGAAGTCCTAGTGTTGCACCCCCACTTTTCAATTTTTTTTGCCCCGGTTAGGGTTGCCAAGAATCTTTATCCACCACATTTCTATTACAGAATCCCACGGCACCTTGGGCAAGACAACTTCGCTTCACGTAGAGGCTGGGCTTGCATATCGAGGGCGTAGGGCTTGTGACCAGGTCTCCGTCGCTCCGGTGCCCATAACTTTTAATTCGTAAGGAGTTATGTGACGCACAACATACCGTTGGAAAGCTCTCCGAGAGGTCTACGATGGGTGCTGTAAGGCTGCTCGGCTACGCTAGTTTTTGGAGCCCAAAATCGAACGTTTTCATTAGTTTTGGGCTACTTTTCCTCTTTTGCTTTGTTTTTTCGTCCCGTATCGTACGTCGTGAACTGTAAAACATACGACAACTTAACTCGCGGGATATTACAAGGCCCTACAACTCGTCGATATCACAATTTACGAGGATGCTGCGTTGTTGAAGCAGATGGGTTGTCGTAAAGCCCATTGGGCCTTCTAAATTGGCCATTTCTCTGGGCTGGGACTGTGAACCATCAACACATAAAGGATTTGTGCCCACAACATGACGGGTGCGATAATACCAGCACTAATGCACCGGATCCCATCAGAACTCCGAAGTTAAGCGTGCTTGGACGAGAGTAGTACTAGGATGGATGACCCCCTACGAAGTCCTCGTGTTGCACCCCCCCTTTTGAATTTTTTTTGCCCTAGTTAGGGTTGCCAAGATTCTTTACCCACCACATTTCTATTACCGAATCCCACGGCACCTTGGGCAGGAAAACATCGCTTCACGTCGAGGCAGGGCCCACAAATCGAGGGCGTGGAGCTTGTGACCAGGTCTCCGTTGCTCTGGTGCCCATAACTTTTGATCTGTAAGGAGTTACGCGGAGCACAACATACCGTTGAAAAGCTCTCCGAGAGCTATATGACGATGGCAGCAAGCCTACTTAGCTATGCCTATTCTCGGAGCCCAAAATCTAACGTATTCATCAGTTTCGGGCTACTTTTCTTCTTTTGCTCTGTTTTTGGGTCCCAGATCGTACGTCGTGAGCTGTTAAAAGGACGACAACCTAACTCGCGGGATATGACAGTGCCCCACAACGCGTGGATATCGCGTCTTACGAGGATGTTACGTTGTTAAAGTGGATGGGTTGTCGTTAAGCCCTTTGGGCCTTTTGAATGGGCCATCTCTCTAGGCTGGGATTGTGAACCGTCAACACATAAAGGATTTGTGCCCACAACATGACGAGTGCGATCGTACCAGCACTAATGCACCGTAACCCATTAGAACTCCGAAGTTAAGCGTGCTTGGGCGAGCGTAGTACTAGGATGGGTGACCCCCTAGGAAGTCCTAGTGTTGCACTCCTCCTTTTCAAATTTTTTTGCCCCGGTTAGGGATGCCAAGATACTTTATCCACCATATTTCTGTTACCGAATTTCGCGGCACCTTGGACAAGACAACTTCTACTCAAGTAGAGGCTGGGCCCGCAAACCGAGGGCGTAGTGCTTGGGACCAGGTCTCCGTCGCTTCGGTGCCCATAACTTTGGATCCGTAATGAGTTACGCGACGTACAGCATACCGTTAGAAAGCTCTCCGAGAGCTCTACGATGGGGGCAGCAAACCTACTCGACAGCACCTATTTTTGGAGAGAAAAATTGAATATTTTCATCAGTTTTGGGTCACTTTTCTTCTTTTGCACTATTTTTTCATCCCGGATCATACGTTGTGTGGTGTTAAAAGGATGAAAATCTAACTCGCGGGATATGAGAGGGCCCTACAATGCGTCGATATCACGTCTTACAAGGATTTTGCATTCTTGAAGCGAATGGGTTGTCGTTAAGCCTACGGGGCCTTTTGAGTTGGCCATCTCTCTAGGCTGCGATTGTGAACCGTTAACACATAAAGGATTTGTGCCCTCAACATGACAGGTGAGATCATACCAGCACTATTGCATCGGATCCCATCAGAACACCGAAGTTAAGCATGCTTGGGCAAGAGTAGTACTAGGATAGGTGACCCCCTCGGAAGTCCTCGTGTTGTACCCCCCTGTTCAATTTTTTTGCCCTGGTTAGGCTTGCCAAGATTCTTTATCCACCACATTTCTATTACTGAATCCCACGACACGTTGGGCAAGAAAACTTCGCTTCACGTAGAGGTTGGGCTCGAAATCCAAAGGCGTGGGGCTTGTGACTAGGTCTCCGTCACTCTGGTGAACATAACTTTTGATCCGTAAGGAGTTACACGGTGCACAGCACACCGTGGGAAACCTCTCCGAGAGCTCTACGACGGGGGCAGCAAGCCTGCTCGGCTGTGCCTATTTTTGATGCCCAAAATCGAATGTTTTCATCAGTTTTGGGCCACTTTTCTTCTTTTGCACTGTTTTTCCATCCCGAATCGTACGTTGTGAGCTGTTAAAAGGATGACAACCTAACTTGCGGGATATTAGGCCCTACAACGTGTTGATATCATGTCTTACGAGGATGCTGCGTTCTTGAAGTGGATGGGTGATCGTTAAGCCCACTGGACCTTTTGAATAGGTCATCTCTCTCGGCTGCGACTGTGAACCGTCAACACATAATGGATTTGTGCACTCAACGTGACGGGTGCGATCATACCAGCACTATTGCACCGGATCCCATCAGAACTCCGAAGTTAAGCATGCTTGGGCGAGAGTAGTACTAGGATGGGTGACCCCCTGGGAAGTCCTCGTGTTACACCCCCATTTTTCAATTTTTTTTTGCCCGGTTAGAGTTGCCAAGATACTTTATCCACCATATTTCTATTAACGATTCCCATCGCACCTTGGATAAGACAACTTCGCTTCACATAGAGGCTGGGCCTGCAAACTGAGGGCGTGGAGCTTGTGACCAGATCTCCATCGCCCCAGTGCCCATAACTTTCAATCCGCAAAGAGTTACGTGACACACAGCATATCGTTGGAAAGCCCTCCGAGAGCTCTACGACGGGGGCAGTAAGCCTGCTCGGCTGCGCCCTTTTTTGGAACCCAAAATTGAACATTTTCTTCAGTTTTGGGCCACGTTTCTTCTTTTGCTATGTTTTTTCATCCCCGATCGTACGTTGTGAGTAACTCGCGGGCTATGACAGGGCCATACAATGCGTAGATATCACGTCTTATGAGGATGCTGCGTTGTTGAAGTGGATGGGTTGTCATTAAGCCCATTGGGCCTTTTGAATAGGCCATCTTTTTGGGCTGGGACTGTGAGCTGTCAACTCATACAAGATTTATGCCCTAACATGACGGGTGCGATCTTACCAGCACTATTGCACCAGATCCCATCAGAACTCTGAAGTTAAGCGTGCTTGGGCGAGAGTAGTACTAGGATGGGTGAGCCGCTGGGAAGTCCTCGTGTTGCACCCCCCTTTTCAATTTTTTTTGCCCCAGTTAGAGTTGGCAAGATACTTTATCCACCACATTTCTATTACCGAATCCCACGGCACCTTGGGCAAGACAACTTGAATTCACGTAGAGGCTGTGCACGCAAACCGAGGGCGTAGAGCGTTTGACTAGGTCCCCAACCCTCCGGTGCCCATAACTTTTGATCCGTAAGGAGTTACGCGGCGCATAACATACTGTTGGAAAGCTCTCTAAGAGCTCTATGACGTGGGCAACAAGCCAGCTCAGTTGCCCGCATTTTTTGGTGCTTAAAATCGTACGTTTTCACTATTTTTGGGCCACTTTTCTTCTTTTGCTCTGTTGTTACGTCCCGAATCGTAAGTCGTGAGCTGTTAAAAGGGTGACAACCTAACTCGTGGGACATTAGAGGGCCCTACAACGCGTCAATATCACATCTTGCGAGGATGCTACGTTGTTGAAGTGGTTGGGTTGTCGTTAAGACCTTTGGGCCTTTTGAATGGGCCTTCTTTCTGGGCTTGGACTGTGAACCATCAACACATAAAGGATTTGTGCCCACAACATGATGGGCACGATCATACCAGCACTAATGCACCGGTTCCCATCTGAACTCCAATGTTCATCGTGGTTGGGCAAGAGTAGTACTAGTATGGATGACCCCATGGGAAGTCCTCATGTTGCACCCCCCATTTTCAATTATTTTTTTGCCCCGGTTAGGGTTACCAAGTTACTTTATCCACCACATTTCTATTATTGAATCCTACAACATCTTGGGCAAGAAAACTTCGCTTCACGTAGAGGCTGGGCCTGCAAACCGAGGGCGTGGGGCTTGTGACTAGGTCTCCGTCGCTCCGATGCCCATAACTTTTAATCCGTAAGGAGTTACGCAGCGTACAACATACCGTTAGAAAGCTCTCCGAGAGCTCTATGATGGGGGCAACAAGCCTGCTCAGCTGTACCTGTTTTCGGAGCCCAAAATCGAACGTTTTTATCAGTTTTAGGCTACTTTTATTCTTTTGCTCTGTTTTTCCCTCCCAGATCGTACATCGTGAGTAGTTAAACGAACGACAACCTAAATCGCAGGATATTACAAGGCCCTACATCGCGTCAATATCACGTCTTACGAGGATGCTACATTATTAAAGAGGATGGGTTGTCGTTAAGACCATTGGGCCTTTTGAATGGGCTATCCTTCTGGCCTGGGACTGTGAACCGTCAACACATAAAGGCTTTGCGCCCTCAATATGACGGGTGTGATCATACCATTAGGATTGCACCAGATCCCATCAGAACTCCAAAGTTAAGTGTGCTTGGGCAAGACTAGTAGTAGGATGGGTGACCCCCTGGGAAGTCCTCGTGTTGCACCCCACTTTTCAATTCTTTTTGCCCTGGTTAGGCTCGCCAAGATGCTTTATCCACAACATTTTTATTACCGAATCCCACGGCACCTTGGGCAAGACTACTTCGCTTCACGTAGAGGCTGGGGGTGGAAACCGAGGGCGTAGGGCTAGTGACTAGGTCTCCGTCGCCCCGATCCCAATAACTTTTGATCCGTAAGGAGTTACGCGACGCACAGCATACCGTTCGAAAGCTCCCCAAGAGCTCTACAATGGGGGCAGCAAGCCTACTTGGCTGTGCCCATTTTTGGAGCCCAAAATCGAACGTTTTCATCAATTTCGGGCCATTTTTCTTCTTTTGCGCTGTTTTTCCTTTCCCGATCGTACGTCGTTAGCTGTTAAAAGGATAAAAACCCAACTCGTGGGAAATTAGAGGGCCCTTCAACGTGTCGATATCACGTCTTGCGATGATCCTGCGTTGTTGAAGTAGATGGGTTGTCGTAAAGCCTTTTAGCCTTTTGAATTGGCCATCTCTCTGGGCTGGGACTGTGAACCATCAACACATAAAGGAATTGTACTTTGAACATGACAGGTGTGATCAAACCAGCACTAATGCACCAGATCCCATAAGAATTCCGAAGTTTAGCATGCTCGGGCGAGAGTAGTATTAGGATTGCTGACCTTCTAGGAAGTCCTCATGTTGCACCCACCTTTTCAATTTTTTTTGGCCCGGTTAAGGTTGCCAAGATACTTTATCCACCACATTCTATAACCAAATCCCATGGCACCTTGGGCTAGACAACTTCGCTTAACGTAGAGGTTGGGCCAGCAAACCGAGGGCGTAGGGCATATGACCAGGTCTTCGTCGCTCCAGTGCCTATAACTTTTGATCTGTAAAGAGTTACGCGGCGCACAAAATACCGTTGAAATGTTGTTCGAGAGCTCTACGATTGGGGCAGCAAGCCTGCTCTACTGCGCCCATTTTTGGAGAATAAAATATAACATTTTCATCAGTTTCAGGCCACTTTTCTTCTTTTGCTCGGTTTTTTTGTCCCAGATCGTATGTCCTGAGTTGTTAAAGGGAAGACAACCTAACTCGCGGGACATTAGAGGACCCTAAAACGCATCAATTTCACGTCTTGCAAGGATGCTGCGTTGTGGAAGCGGATGGGTTGTCATTAAGCCCATTGGACCTTTTGAATGGGCCATCTCTTTGGGCTGAGACAGTGAACCGTCAACACATAAAGGATTTGTGCCCACAACATGACGGGTGCGATCATACCAGCACTAATGCACCGGATACCATCAGAACTCCGAAGTTAAGCGTGCTTGGGCGAGAGTAGTACTAGGATGGGTGACCCCCTTAGAAGTCCTAGTGTTGCACCCCCACTTTTAAATTTTGTTTGCCCCGGTTAGGGTTGCCAAGATACTTTATCCATTACATTTCTATTACCGAATCCCATGGCACCTTGTGCAAGACACCTTCACTTAACGTAGAGGCTGGGCCCGAAAATCGAGGGCGTCGTGCTTGTGACCAGGTCTCCGTCGCTCCAGTGCCCATAACCTTTGATTCGTAAGGAGTTATGCGGCACATAACATGCCGTTGAAAAGCTCTCCGAGAGCTCTACGACGGAGGTAGCAAGACTGCTAGGCTGCGCACTTTTTGGAACCCAAAATCCAACATTTTCATCAATTTCGGGCCATATTTTCTCTTTTGCTTTGTTTTTGCATCCCAGATCGTACGTTGTGATATGTTAAAAGGATGACACCTAACTCGCGGGATATGACTGGGCCCTATAATGTGTCGATATTACGTCTTACGTGGATGCTACGTTGTTGAAGCGAATGTGTTATCGTTAAGCCCATTGGGCCTCTTGAATGGGCCATCTCTCTAGGCTGGGACTGTGAACCATCAACACATAAAGGATTTGTGCCCGCAACAAGACGGGTGCGATCATACCAGCACTACTGCACCGAATCCCATCTGAACTCCGAAGTTAAGCGTGCTTGGGTAAGAGTAGTACTAGGACGGGTGACCCCCGGGGATGTCGTCGTGTTGCAGCCCCCTTTTCAATTTTTTTTGCCCCGGTTAGGGTTGCCAAGATTCTTTATCCACCACATTTCTATTACCGAATTCCACGGCACCTTGGGCAAGACAACTTCGCTTCACGTGGAGGCTGGGCCCGTAAACTGAGGTCGTAGGACTTGTGACTAGGTCTCTGTCGCTCCGGTGCCCATAACTTTTAATTCGTAAGAAGTTACGGATGCACAGAATACCGTTGGAAAGCTCTCTAAAAGCTGTACGACGAGGGTAGCAATCCTGCTCAGCTGCGCCTGTTTTAGGAGCACAAAATCGAATGTTTTCATCAGTTTTGGGCCACTTTTCTTCATTGCTCTATTTTTCGATCCCGGATCGTACGTCATGAGCTGTTAAAAGGATGACAACCTAAATTGCGGGATATTACAAGGCCCTACAACACGTTAATATCGCGTCCTACCAGGATGCTGCGTTGTTGAAGTGGATGGGTTGTCGATAAGCCCATTGGGCCTTTTGAATATGCCAACTTTCTGGGATGGGACTGTGAACCGTAAACACATAAAGGATTTGTGCCCTCAACATGACGGGTGCGATCATAACAGTAGTAATGCACCGGATCCCATCAAAACTCCGAAGTTAAGCGTGCTTGGGCGAGAGTAGTACTAGGATGGGTGACCCACTGGGAAGTCCTCGTGTTGTACAGCGTTTTTCATTTTTTTTTTGCCCCGGTTAGGGTTGCCAAGATACTTTATCCGCCACATTTCTATTACCGAATCCCACGGCACCTTCGGCATGACAACTTCGCTTCACGTAGAGGCTGGGCCCGTAAACTGAGAGCGTAGGGCTTGTGACTAGGTCTCCGTCACTGCAATGCCAATAACTTTTGATTTGTAAGGAGTTACGCGGTGCACAGCATACCGTTGGAAAGCTCTACGAGAGATCTACGATGGGGGCAGCAAGCCTGCTCGGCTGTACCCCTTTTTAGAGCCTAAAATCAAACATTTTCATCAGTTTCGTGCCACTTTTCTTCTTTTGCTCTATTTTTCCAACCTGGATTGTACGTCGTGATCTGTTAAAAGGACAACAACCTTACTCGCGGGACATTAGAGGGCCCTACAATGCATCGATATCACGTCTTGTGAGGATGCTGCATTGTTGAAGCTAATGGGTTATCGTTAAGCCCATTGGGCCTTTTGAATTGGCCATCTCTCTGCGCTGGGATTGTGAACCATCAACACATAAAGGAATTGTGCCCTTAACATGACCGGTGCGATCATACCAGCACCAATAAACCGGATCCCATCAGAACTCCGAAGTTAAGCGTGCTTGGGCGAGAGTAGTACTAGGATGGGTGACCCCCTGGGTAGTCCTCGTGTTGCACCCCCCTTTTCAATTTTTTTTGCCCCGGTTAGGGTTGCCAAGATGCTTTATCAACCACATTTCTATTACCAAATCCCACGATACCTTGGGCAAGACAACTTTACTTCACGTAGAGGCTGGGCCTGCAAATAGAGGGCATAGGGTTTGTGACCAAGTCTTTGTCGCTCCGGAGCCCATAACTTTTGATCTATAAGGAGTTATGCGGCGCACAACATACCGTTGGAAAGCTCTCCGATAGCCCTACGATAGGGGCGGCAAGCCTGCTTCGCTGTGCCCATATTTGTAGCAAAAAATTGAAAATTTTCATCAGTTTTTGGCCACTTTTCTTCTTTTGCTCTGTTTTTCCATCCCGGATTGTATGTCGTGAGCTATTAAAAGGATGACAACCTAACTCGCGGGGCATTAGAGGGCCCTACAACGCTTCAATTTCACGTCTTGTGAGGATGCTGCGTTGTTGAAGTGGATGGGTTGTAGTTAAGCCCTCTGGGCCTTTTGAATGGTCCATCTCTCTGGGCTGAGACAGTGAACCGTCAACACATGAAGGATTTGTGCCCACAATATGACCGGTGCGATCATACCAGCACTAATGCACCGGATACCATTCGAACTCCGAGGTTAAGCGTGCTTGGGCGAGAGTAGTACTAGGATGGGTGACCCCCTTGGAAGTCCTAGTGTTACACCTCCCCTTTTAAATTTTTTTTGGCCCGGTTAGGGTTGCCAAGATACTTTATCGACCACATTTCTATTACCGAATCCCACGGCACCTTGGGCAAGACAACTTCGCTTCACGTAGAGGAAGGGCCTATAAATCGAGGGCGTAGGGCTTGTGACCAGGTCTCCGTCGCTCTGGTGCCCAAAACTTTTGATCCGTAAGGAGTTACGTGGCGCACAGCATACCGTTGAAAAGCTCTCCGAGAGCTCTACGACGGTGGAAGCAAGCCTGCTCGGCTGCGCCCTTTTTGGCACCCAAAATCTAACATTTTCATCATTTGCGGGCCACATTTCTTCTTTTGGTCTGTTTTTCCATCTTGGATCGTACGTCGTGAGCTGTTAAAAGGATGACAACCATACTCGCGGGAAATTAGAGGGCCCTACAACGCGTCGATATCACGTCTTGCGAGGATGCTGCGTTGTTGAAGCGGATGGGTTTTCGTTAAGCCCATTGGGGCTTTTGAATTGGCCATCTCTCTAGGCTGGGACTGTAAACCGTCAACACATAAAGGAATTGTACCCTCGACATGACGGGTGCAATCATACCAGCACTAATGCACCGGATCCTATAAGAACTCTGAAGATAAGCGTGCTTGGGCTAGAGTAGTACTAGGATAGGTGACCCCCTGGGAAGTCCTCGTGTCGCACTCACCTTTTCAATTTTTTTTGCCCCAATTAGGGTTGCCAAAATACTTTATCCATCGCATTTCTATTACCAAATCCCAGGGCACCTTGGGCAAGACAGCTTCGCTTCACGTAGAGGCTGGGCCCGCAAACCGAGGACGTAGGCCATGTGACAAGGTCTCCGTCGCTCTGGTGCCCATAACTTTGGATCTATAAGGAGTTACGTGGCGCACAACACACCGTTGGAAAGCTCTCTGAGAGCTCTACGACTGGGGTAGCAAGCCTGCTCGCCTGCCCCTATTTTCGGTGTCCAAAATTGAACATTTTTATCAGTTTCGGGCAACTTTTCTTCTTTTTCTTTGTTTTTCCGTCCCGGACCATACGTTGTGAAGAGTTAAAAGGATGACAACCTAACTTGAGGGATATTACAGGGCCCTACAACGCGCCGATATCACATCTTATGAGGATGCTGCATTGTTGAAGCGCATGGGTTGTCGTTAATCCCATTGGGCCTTTTCAATGGGCCATCTATCTGGGCTGGGACTGTGAACTATCAACACATAAGGGATTTGTATCCTTAACATGACGGGTGTGATCATACCAGCACTAATGCACCGGATCCCATCAGAACTCTGATGTTAAGCGTGCTTGGGCGAGAGTAGTAATAGGATGGGTGACCCCCTGGGAAGTCCTCGTGTTGCACCCCCCTTTTCAATTTTTTTTGCCCCGATTAGTGTTGCCAAGATTCTTTATCCACCACATTTCTATTACCGAATCCCACGGCCCCCTAGGCAAGACAACTTCGCTTCACGTAGAGGTTGGGCCCGCAAACCGAGGGCGAAAGGCTTGTGACCAGGTCTCCGTCGCTCTGGTGCCCATAACTTTTGATTCGTAAGGAGTTACGCGGTGCCCAGCAAACCATTGGAAAGCTCTCCGAGAGCTCTATGACCGGGGAAGCAAGCATGCTCAGCTGCTCCCGTCTTTGGTGCCCAAAATTGAACATTTTCATAATTTTTGGGCCACTTTTCTTCTTTTTCTCTGTTTTTCTGTCCTGGATCGTATGTCATGAGCTGTTTAAAGGACGACAACCAAACTTGCGGGACATTAGAGGGCCTGCAATGCGTCGATATCACGTCATTCGAGGATGTTGCGTTGTTGAAGTGGATAGGTTGTCATTAATCCCTTTAGGCCTTTTGAATGAGCCATCTCTCTGGGCTGAGGCTGTGAACCGTCAACACATAAAGGATTTGTGCCCACAACATGGCGGGTGCGATCATACAAGCACTAATGCACCGGATCCCATCAGAACTCCGAAGTTAAGCGTGCTTGGGCGAGAGTAGTACTAGGATGGGTGACCCCGTAGGATGTCCTAGTGTTGAACCCCCACTTTTAAATTTTTTTTGCCCCGGTTAGGGTTGCCAAGATACTTTATCCACCACACTTCTATTACTGAATCACATGACACCTTGGGCAAGACAACTTCGCTTCCGTAGAGGCTGGGCCTGCAAACCGAGGGCGTAGGGCTTGGGACCAGGTCTCGGTCACTCCGGTACCCATAACTTTGAATCCGTAAGGAGTTACGCGACTCACAGCATACCGTTAGAAAGCACTCCGAGAGCTCTATGACAGAGGTAGTAAGCATGCTCAGTTGTGCCCGTTTTTGGAGCCCAAAATCGAATGTTTTCATAATTTTTTGGCCACTTTTCTACAATTGCTTTGTTTTTTCGTCCCGGATCGTATGTCGTGAGCTGTTAAAAGGAAAACAACCTAACTCTTTGGATATTATAGGGCCCTACAACGCTTCGATATCTCGTCTTTCGAAGATACTACGTTGTTGAAGCGGTTGGGTTATCGTTAAGCCCATTGGGCCTTTTAAATGGGCCATCTCTCTAGGCTGGGACTGTGAACTGTCAACACATATTGTATTTGTGCCTTCAACATTACGAGTGCGATCATACCAGCACTAATGCACCGGATCCTATCAGAACACCGAAGTTAAGCGTGCTTGGAAGAGAGTAGTACTAGGATGGGTGACCTCTTGCGAAGTCCTCGTGTTGTACCCCCGTTTTCAATTTTTTTTGCCCCGATTAGGGTTTCCAAGATACTTTATCTACCACAATTCTATTTCCGAATCCCACGGTACCTTGGGCAAGACAACTTCGCTTCACCTAGAGGTTGGGCCTGCAAACCGAGGGCGTGGGGCTTTTGACCAGGTCTCCGTCGCTCTGGTGCCCATAACTTTTGATCCGAAAGAAGTTAAGCGGCGCACATCCTACTGTTGGAAAGCTCTCCGAGAGCTCTACGACGGGGGCAGAAAGCCTGCTCAGCTGTGCCCTTCTTGGAGCCCAAAATAGAACAATTTCATCAGTTTCAGGCCATATTTCTTCTTTTGCTTTATTTTTCCGTCCCAGATCGTACGTTGTGAGCTGTTAAAAGGACGACAACCTAACGCGTGGGATATGACAGGGCCCTACAACGCGTCGATATCACGTCTTACGAGGATACTGCGTTGTTGAAGTGGATGGGTTGTCGTTAAGCCCATTGAGCCTTTTGAATGGGCCATCTCTCTGGGCTGGGACTGCGAACCGTCAACATATAAAGGATTTATGCCCCCAACATGACGGGTGTGATCATACCAGCACTGTTGCACCGGATCCCATAAGAACTTCGAAGTTAAGTGTGCTTGAGCGAGAGTAGTACTAGGATGGGTGACCCCCTGGGAAGTCCTTGTGTTGTACCCCCCTTTTCAATTTTGTTTGCCCCGGTTAGTGTTGCCAAGATTCTTTATCCACCACATTTCTATTATCGAATCTCATGACACCTTGGGTAAGACAACTTCGCTTCACGTAAAGGCTGGGCCTGCAAACCGAGGGCGTGGGTCTTGTGACCGGGTCTCCGTCGCTCCGGTGCCCATAACTATTAATTCGTAAGGCGTTACGCGATGCACAGCATACCGTTAGAAAGCTCTCCGAGAGCTTTACGACGAGGGAAAAATGCCAGCTCATCTGCGCCTGTTTTCAGAGACCAAAATCGAATGTTTTCATCAGCTTTGGGCCACCTTTCTTCTTTTGCTATGTTTTTTCGTCCTGCATCATACGTCGTGAGCTGTTAAAAGGACGACACCTAACTCGTGGGATGTTACAAAGCCCTACAACGCATCAATATCACATCTTACGAGGATGCTGTGTTGTTGAAGCGGATGGTTGTCGTTAAGCCGATTGGGCCTTTTGAATGGGCCATCTTTCTGGGCTGCGATTGTGAACCGTCAGCACATAAAGGATTTGTGCCCTTAACATGACGGGTACGATCATACTAGCACTAATGCACCGGATCCCATCAGAACTCCGAAGTTAAGCGTGCTTGGGCGAGAGTAGTACTAGGATTGGTGACCCCCTGGGAAGTCCTTCTGTTGTAGCCCGCTTTTCAATTTTTTTTGCCCCTGCTAGGGTTGCCAAGATACTTTATGCACCACATTTCTATTACCGAATCCCACGGCACCTTGGGCAAGACAACTTCGCTTCACATAGAGGCTGGGCCCGCAAACTGAGGGTATAGGGCTTGTAACCAAGTCTCCGTCGCTCCGGTGCCCATAATGTTTGATCCGTAAGGAGTTACGTGGTGTACAACATACCGTTGGAAAGCTCTCCGAAAGTTCTACGATGGGGGCAGTGAGCCTGCTTGGCTGCGCCCTTTTCTGGAGCCCAAAATCGAACGTTTTCATTAATTTCGGTCCACTTTTCTTATTTTGCTCGATTTTTCTATCCCGAATCATACGTCGTGAGCTATTAAGAGGACGATAACCTTACTTGCGGGACATTAGTGGGCCCTACAACGCATCGATATCACGTCTTGCGAGGATACTGCGTTGTTGAAGTGGATGGGTTGTCGTTAAGCCCATTGGGCCTTTTGAATTGACTATCTCTCTGGGCTGGGACTGTGAACCGTCCACACATAGAGGAATTGTTCCCTCAACATGACGAGTGCGATCATACCTGCACTAATGCACCGGATCCCATCAAAATTCCGAAGTTAAGAGTGCTTGGGCGAGAGTAGTACTAGGATGGGAGACCCCCTTAGAAGTACTCGTGTTGCACCCCCCCTTTTAATTTTGCCCCGGTTAGGGTTGCCAAGATACTTTATCCACCACATTCCTATTAACGAATCCCACGGCACCTTGGGCAAGACAACTTCGCTTCACGTAGAGGTTGGGCCTGCAAACCGAGGGCGTAGGGCTTCTGACCAGGTTTCTGTCGCTTTGGTGTCCATAACTTTTTATTTGTAAGGAGTTACGCTGCGCAGAACATACCATTGGAAAGCTCTCCAAGAGCTCTAAGACGAGGGCCACAAGCCTGTTTGGCTGCGCCCATTTTTGTAGCCCAAAATTGAATGTTTCCATCAGTTTTGGGCCACTTTTGATCTTTTGTTCTGTTTTTCCATCCCAGATCGTACGTCGTGAGTTGTTAAAAGGATGACAACCTAACTCGCAGGATATTACAGGAACCTACAACGCGTCGATATCTCTTCTTATGAGGATGCCTGGTTGTTGAAGTGGATGGGTTGTCTTAATCCCATTGGGCATTTTGAATGGGCCATCTTTCTAGGCTGGGACTGTGAACCGTCAACAAATAAAGGATTTGTGCCCTCAACATGACGGGTGTGATCATACCAGCACTAATGCATAGGATCCCATCAGAACTTCAACGTTAAGCATGCTTGGGCGAGAGTAGAACTCTGAACTCCGAATCCCACGGCACCATGGGCAAGACAACTTCGCTTCATGAAGAGGCTGGGCCCGCAAACCGAGGGCAAAGGGCATGTGACCAGGTCAGCGTCGCTTCGATGCCCATAACTTTTGATCAGTAAGGAGTTACACGGCTCACAACATACCGTTGGAAAGCTCTCCGAGAGCTCTACGACGGGGGCAGCAAGCCAGCTTTGCTGCGCCGATATTCGGAGCCCAAAATCAAACGTTTCATCAGTTTCAGGCCACTTTTCTTCTTTTACTTTGTTTTTTCATCCTGGATCGTACGTCGTGAGTTGTCAAAAGGATGACAACCTAACTCGCGGGATATTTCAGGGCCCTACAACACGTCCATATCACATCTTGCGAGGATGCAGCGTTGTAGAAGCGGATGGGTTGTCGTTAAGCCTATTAGGCCTTTTGAATGGGCCATCTCTCTGGGCTGGGACTGTGAACTATCAACACATAAAGGATTTGTGCCATCAACATGACAGGTGCGATCATACAGGCACTAATGCACCGTATCCCATCAGAACTCCGAAGTTAAGTGTGCTTGGGCCAGAGAAGTACTAGGATGGGTGACCCCTGGGAAGTCCTCGTGTTGCATTCCCCTTTTCAATTTTTTTTGCCCTGGTTAGGGTTGCTAAGATACTTAATCCAACACATTTCTAGTACCGAATCCCACGGCACATTAGGCAAGACAACTTCGCTTCACGTAAAAGCTGGGACCGCAAACCGAGGGCGTGGGGCTTGGGACCAGGTCTCAGTCGCTCCGGGGCCTATAACTTTTGATTTGTAAGGAGTTTTGTGCCGCATAGAAAACTGTTGGAAAGCTCTCCAAGAGCTCTATGACGAGGGCAGCAAGCCTGCTCAGTTGTGCCCATTTTTGGAGCCCAAAATCGAACGTTTTCATAATTTTTGGGCCACTTTTCTTCTTTTGCTCTGTTTTTCCATCCCGGATAGTACGTCAGGAGTTGTTAAAAGGATTACTACCTAACTCGCAGGACATTAGAAGGCCCTACAACGCGTCGATATAACGTCCTGCGAGGATGCCGCGTTGTTGAAGTGGATGGGTTGTCGTTAAGCCCTCTGGTCTTTTGAATGGGCTATCTCTTTGGGCTCGGACTGTGAACCGTCAACACATAAAGGATTTGTGCCCACAACAAGACGGGTGTGATCATACCAGTACTAATGCACCGGATCCCATCAGAACTCTGAAGTTAAGCGTGCTTGGGCGAGAGTAGTACAACGGTGGGTGACCCCCTGGGAAGTCCTCGTGTTGCACCTGTCATTTTCAATTTTTTTTGCCCCGGTTAGGGTTGCTAAGATACTTTAACCACCATATTTCTATTAACGAATCCCATGGCACCTTGGGCAACACAACTTCACTTCACATAGAAGCTGGGCCCGTAAACCAAGGGCGAAGGGCTTGTGACCCTGTCACCGTCGCTCCGGTTCCCATAACTTTTGATTTGTAAGAGTTAAGCAGAGCCCAACATACCGTTGGAAAGCTCTCCGAGAGCTCTATGACGGGGGAAGCAAGGCTGCTTAGCTGCGCCTGTTTTTGGAGCCCAATATCGAATGTTTTCATCATTTTTGGGCCACTTTTATTCTTCTGCTCTGTTTTTCCGTCCCGCATAGTACGTCGTGAGTTGTTAAAAGGACGACAACCTAACTCGCAGGACATTAGAGGGCCCTACAATGCGTCGATATCACATTTTCTGAAGATGCTACGTTGTTGAAGTGGATGGGTTATCGTTAATCCCTTTGGGCCTTTTGAATGGGCCATCTCTCTGGGCTAGGACTGTGAAATGTCAACACATAAAGGATTTGTGCCCACAACATTACGGGTGCAATCATACCAGCACTATTGCACCGGATCCCATCAGAACTCCGAAGTTAAGCGTGCTTGGGTGAGAGTAGTACTAGGATGGGTGACCCCTGGGAAGTCCTCGTGTTGTACCCCCCTTTTCAAATTTTTGTCCCGGTTAGGTTTGCCAAGATACTTTATCCACCACATTTTTATTACCGAATCCCACGGTACCTAGGGTAAGACAACTTCGCTTCAAGCAGAGGCATGGCCCGCAAATCGAGGGCATAGGGAATGTGACCAGGTCTCCGTCGCTCCGGTGCCCATAACTTTTGATCCATAAGGAGTTACATGGCGTACAGCATACCGTTGGAAAGTTCTTTGAGAGCTCTATGACGGGGGCAGCAAGAATACTTGGCTGCGCCCATTTTTGGAGCCCAAAATCGAACGTTTTCATCAGTTTCGGGCTACTTTTTTCCTTTACACTGTTTTTTCGTCCCGGATTGTACGTTGTGAGCTATTAAAAGGATGACAACCTAACTTGCAGGATATTACAGGGCCCTACAACACGTCGATATCACGTCTTACGAGGATGCTGCAATGTTGAAGCGGATGGGTTGTCGTTAAGCCCATTGGGCTTTTTGAATGAGCTATCTCTCTAGGCTGGGACTGTGAACTGTCAACACATAAAGGATTTGTGCCCTCAACATGACGGGTGTGATCATACCAGCACTAATGCACCGGATCCCATCAGAACTTCGAAGTTAAGTGTGCTTGGGCGAGAGTTGTACTAAGATGGGTGACCCCCTGGGAAGTCCTCGTGTTGCACCCCCCTTTTCAATTTTTTTTACCCCGGTTAGGGTTTCCAAGATGGTTTATGCACCACATTTCTATTACCGAATCCCACGGCACCTTGGGCAAGACAACTTCGCTTCACGTAGAGGTTGAGCCCGCAAACCGAGGGCGTGGGGCTTGTGACAAGCTCTTAGTTGCTTTGGTGCCCATAACTTCTGATCCGTAAGGAGTTACGTGGCGCACAACATACCGTTGGAAAGCTCTCCAAGAGATCTATGACAGGTGCAGCAAGCCTGCTCGGCTGCGCCCATTTTTGGAGCCCAAAATTGAACGTTTTTGTCAGTTTCGGGTCACTTTTCTTCATTTGCTCGCTTTTTTCGTCCTGGATCAGACTTTATGAGCTGTTAAATGGACAACAACCTAACTCGTGGGATATGAAAGGGTCCAACAATACGTCGATATCACGTCTTATGAGGATGCTACGTTGTTGAGGTGGATGGGTTGTCGTTAAGCCCATTGGGCCTTTTCAATGGGCCATCTCTCTGGACTGGGACTGTGAACCGTCAACACATAAAGGATTTGTGCCCTCAACATGACGGGTGTGATGATACCAGTACTAATGCACCAAATCCCATCAGAACTCCGAAGTCCTCATGTTGCACCCCCCTTTTCAAATTTTTTTGCCCCGGTTATGGTTGCCAAGATACATTATCCACCACATTTCTATTACCGAATCGCACGGCACCTTGGGCAAGACAACTTCGCTTCATGTAGAGGCTGGGCCCGCAAACCAAGGGGGTAAGGCTTCTAACCAGGTCTCCGTCGCTCCGGTGCCCATAACTTTTAATCTGTAAGGAGTTACGAGGCACAAAGTATGCCATTGGAAAGCTCTCCGAGAGCTTTACGATGGGGGCAGCAATCCTGCACGGCTGTGCCCCTTTTTGGAGCCCAAAATCAAACGTTTTCTTAAGTTTCGGGCCACTTTTCTTCTTTTGCTCTGTTTTTCCGTCCCGGATCGTATGTCTTGAGCTGTTAAAAGGATGACAACCTAACTCGCGGGACATTAGAGGGCCCCACAACGCATCGATATCACGTCTTGCGAGGATGCTGCGTTGTTGAAGTGGATGGCTTGTCGTTAAGCCCTTTGGGCCTTTTGAATGGGCCATCTCTCTAGGCTGGGACTGTGAACCGTCAACACATAAAGGATTTATGCCCACAACATGACGCGTGCGATCATACCAGCACTAATGCACCGGATCCCATCAGAACTCCGAACTTAAGCACGCTTGGGCAAGTGTAGTACTAGGATGGGCAACCTCCTGGGAAGTCCTCGTGTTGTACACCCCCTTTTCAATTTTTTTGCCCCGATTAGGGTTGCCAAGATACTTTATCCACCACATTTCAATTGTCGAATCCCACGGCACCTTGGGCAATACAACTTCACTTCACGTAGAGGCTGGGCCCGCAAACCTAAGGCCTGGGGCTTGTGACCAGGTCTACGTCGCTTCGATGCCTATAACTTTTAATCCGTTAGGAGTTACGCGTCGTACAGCATACCGTTGGAAAGCTCTCCAAGAGCCCTACGACGGGGGCAACAAGCCTGTTCGGCTGCACCTGTTTTCAGAGCCCAAAATCGAATGTTTTCATTAGTTTCGGGCTACCTTTCTTCTTTTGCTCAGTTTTTCCATCTCGGATCGTACGTTGTGAGCTGTTAAAAGGATGACAACCAAACTCGCGGGATATTACAGGGCCCTGTAACGCGTCCATAACTCGTCTTACGAGAATGCTGCGTTGTTGAAGCGGATGGGTTATCGTTAAGCTCATTGGGCCTTTTGAATGGGCCATCTTTCTGGGCTGGGATTGTGAACCGTCAACCCATAAACAATTTGTGCCCTCAACACCGATCATACCAGCACTAATGCACAAGCTCCCATCAGAACTCCAAAGTTAAGCGTGCTTGGGCGAGAGTAGAACTCCGAACTCTGAATCACACGGCACCATAGGCAAGACAATTTCGCTTCACGTAGACGCTGGGCTCGCAAACCGAGGGCGAAGGGCTTGTGACCAGGTCACTGTCACTCCGGTGCCCATAACTTTTGATTCGTAAAGAGTTACGCGGCTCATAGCATACTGTTGGAAAGCTCTCCGAGAGCTCTACGACGGGGGTAGCAAGCCTGCTCGGCTACTCCTGTTTTTGGATCCCAAAATTGAATGTTTCATCAGTTTCGGTCCATTTTTCTTCTTTTGCTCTATTTTTTCATCCCGAATCATACGTCGTGAGATGTTAAAAGGACAACAACCTAACTCGCGGGATATTACAAGGCCCTACAACGCGACCATATCACGTCTTGTGAGGATGCTGCGTTGTTGAATCGGATGGGTTGTCGTTAAGCCCTTTGGGCCTTTTGAATGGGCCATCTCTCTGGGCTGGGACTGTCAACCGTCAACACATAAAGGATTTGTGCCCTCAGCATGACGGGTGCGATCATACCAGCACTAATGCACAGTATCCCATCAGAACTCCAAAGTTAAGCGTGCTTGGGCGAGAGTAGAACTCCGAACTCCGAATCCCACAGCACCATGGGCAAGACAACTTCTCTTCATGTAAAGGCTGGGCCTGCAAACCGAGGGCGTGGGGCTTGTGAACAGGTATCCGTTACTCTGGTGCCCATAACTTTTGATCTGTAAGGAGTTACGCGGCTCATAGCATACCGTTGGAAAGCTCTACGAGAGCTGTACGACTGGGGTAGCAAGACGGCTCGACTGTGCCTGTTTTCGGATCCCAAAATTGAATGTTTTATCAGTTTCAGTCCACTTTTCTTCTTTTGCTCTATTTTTTCATCACGGATCGTACATCGTTAGATGATAAAAGGATGACAACCTATCTCGCAGGATATTACAGGGCCCTACAAGGCGACCATATCACGTCTTGCGAGGATGCTGCGTTGTTGAAGCGGATGGGTTGTCGTTAAGCCCTTTGGGCCTTTTGAATGGGCCATCTCTTTGGGCTGGGACTGTCAACCGCTAACACATAAAGGAATTGTGCCCTCAACATGACGGGTGTGATCATACCAGCACTAGTGCACCGGATCCCATCAGAACTCCGAAGTTAATCGTGCTTGAGCGAGAGTAGTACTACGATGGGTGACCCCCTAGGAAGTCCTCGTGTTGCACCCCTATTTTCAATTTTTTTTGCCCCAGTTTTTGGGTTTCCATGATACATTATCCACCACATTTCTATTGCCAAATCCCACGGCACCCTGGGCAAGACAACTTTACTTCACGTAAAGGCTGGGCCCGCAAACCGAGGGCGTAGGGCTTATTACCAGGTCTCCGTCGCTACGGTGCCCATAAATTTTAATCCGTATGGAGTTACGCGGTGTATAGCATACCGTAGGAAAGCTCTCCGAGAGCTCTACGACAGGGGCAACAAGCCTGCTCGGCTGTGCCTCTTTTCATTGCCCAAAATTGAACGTTTTCATCAGTTTTGGGCCTCTTTTCTTATTTTGCTCTATTTTTCCGTCCCGGATCGTACGTCGTTAGCTGTTAAAAGGATGACAACCTAACTCGCGGGACATTATAGTGCCCTACTACTCGTCCATATCACGTATTACGAGGATACTGCGTTGTTGAAGCTGATGGGTTGTCGTTAAACCTATTGGGCCTTTTGAATGGACCATCTTTTTGGCTTGGGACTATGAACCGTCAACACATAAAGGATTTGTGCCCCCAACATGACGGGTGCGATCATACTAGCACTAATGCACAGGATCCCATCAGAACTCCAAAGTTAAGCGTGCTTGGGCGAGAGTAGAACTCCGAACTCCGAATCCCATAGCACCATAGGCAAGACAACTTCGCTTCAAGTAGAGGCTGGGCCCGCAAACTGAGGGCGAAGGGCTTGTGACCAGGTCACCGATGCTCCGGTGCCCATAACTTTTGATCCGTAAGGAGTTACGCATTGCACAGCATACAGTTTTAAAGCTCTCCGAGAGCTCTACGACGAGGGCAGCACGACAGCTTGGCTGTGCCAAATTTTGGAGCCCAAAATCAAACTTTTCATCAGTTTCGGGACACTTTTCTTCTTTTGCGCTGTTTTTCCGTCACGGATCGTACGTCGTGAGTTGTCAAATGGACGACAACCTAACTCGCAGGATATTACGGGGCCCTACAACGAGTCCATATCAGGTCTTGCAAGGATGCTGCATTGTTGAAGCGAATGGGTTGTCGTTAAGCCCTTTGGGCCTTTTGAATGGGCCATCTCTTTGGGCCAGGACTGTCAACCATCAACACATAAAGGATTTGTGCCCTCAATATGACGGGTGAGATCATACTAGCACTAATGCACCGGATCCCATCAGAACTCCAAAGTTAAGCGTGCTTGGGCGAGAGTAGTACTAGGATGGTTGACCCCCTGGGAAGCCCTCGTGTTGCACCCCTCCTTTTCAATTTTTTGTGCCCCGGTTAGGGTTGCCAAGATACTTTTTCCACCACATTTCTATTACCGAATCCCACGGTACCTTGGGCAAGACAACTTCGCTTCACGTAGAGGCTGGGCCCACAAACCGAGGCCGTAGGGCTTGTGACCAGGTCTCCGTTGCTTCGGTGCCTATAACTTTTGATTCGTAAGGAGTTACGCGGCGCACAGTATACCATTGGAAAGCTCTCCGAGAGCTCTACGATGGGGGCAACAAGCCTGCTCGGCTATGCCCATTTTTGTATCCCAAAATGGAACGTTTTAATCTGTTTTCGGCCACTTTTATTCTTTTGCTCTATTTTTCCGACCTGGATCGTACGTCGTGAGTTGTTAAAAGGATGACAACCTAACTCGCGGGATATTAGAGAGCCCTACAATGCGTCGATATCATGTCTTGCGAGGATGCTGCGTTGTTGAAGGGAATGGGTTATCGTTAAGCCTATTGGGTCTTTTGAATGAGCTATCTCTCTGGGCTGGGACTGTGAACCGTCAACACATAAAGGATTTGTGCCCTCAATATGATGGGTACGATCATACCAGCACTAATGCACCGGATCCTATCAGAACTCCGAAGTTAAGCGTGCTTGGGAGAGAGTAGTACTAGGATATTTGACCCCCTGGGAAGTCCTCGTGTTGCCCCCCCCCCTTTTCAATTTTTTTTGCCCCGATTAGGGTTGGCAAGATACTTTATCCACCACATTTCTATTTCCAAATCCCACGCCACCTTGGGCAAGACAACTTCGTTTCATGTAGAGGCTAGGCCTTCAAACTGAGGGCGTAGGGCTTGTGACTAGGTCTCCGTCGCTTCGGTGCCCATAACTTTTGATCCGTAAGGAGTTACGCAGCGCACAACATACCGTTGGAAAGCTCTCTGAGAGCTCTACGACTGGGGTAGCAAGCCTGCTCACCTGCGCCTGTTTTTGGAGTCCAAAATCGAACGTTTTCATCAGTTTCGGGCTATTTTTCTTCTTTTGCTCTGTTTTTCCGTCCTGGATCATAAGTCGTGAGCTGTTAAAAGGATGACAACCTAACTCGCGGGATATTAGAGAGCCCTACAATGTGTCGATATCTCGTCTTACGAGGATGCTGTGTTGTTGAAGCGGATGGATTGTCGTTAAGCCCATTGGGCCTTTGGAATGGGTCATCTATCTGGGCTGGGACTGTGAACTGTCAACACATAAAGGATTTGTGCCCTCAACATGATGGGTGCGATCATACCAGCACTAATGCACCGCATCCCATCAAAACTCCGAAGTTAAGCGTGCTTGGGCCAAAGTAGTACTAGGATGGGTGACCCCCGGGGAAATCCTCGTGTTGCACCCCCCTTTTCAATTTTTTTTTGCCCCTATTAGGGTTGCCAAGATTCTCTATCCACCACATTTCTATTACCGAATCCCACGGTACCTTGGGCAAGACAACTTCGCTTCACGTAGAGGCTGGGCCCGCAAACCGGGGGCGAAGGGCTTGTGACCAGGTCTTCGTCGCTCTGGTGCCTATAACCTTTGATTCGTATGGAGTTACGCGGCGCACAGCAAACTGTTGGAATGGTATCCGAGAGCTCTATGACGGGGGCAACAAGCTTGCCTAGTTGCGCCCATTTTTGGAGCCCAAAATCGAACGTTTTCATAATTTTCTGGCCATTTTTCTTCTTTTGCTCTGTTTTACCATCCGGAATCGTACGTCGTGAGCTGTTAAAAGGACGACAACCTAACTCGTGGGACATTAGAGGGCCCTAAAATGCGTCGATATCACGTCTTGTGAGGATGCTGCGTTGTTGAAGTGGATAGGTTGTCGTTAAGCCCTTTGGGCCTTTTGAATGGGCCATTTCTCTGGGCTGGGACTGTGAACAGTCAACACATAAAGGATTTGTGCCCACAACATGACGGGTACGATCATTCCAGCACTAATGCACCGGATCCCATCAGAACTCTGAAGTTAAGCGTGCTTGGGCGAGAGTAGTACTATGATGGGCAACCCCCAGGGAAGTCTACATGTTGTACCCCTCATTTTCAATTTTTTTTGCCCCGGTTAGGGTTGCTAAGATACTTTAACCACCACATTTCTATTACCGAATCCCACGATACCTTGGGCAACACAACTTCACTTCACGTAGAAGCTGGGCCTGTAAACCGAGGGCGAAGGGCTTGTAACCCGGTCACCGTCGCTCCGATGCCCATAACTTTTGATCCGTAAGGAGCAATGCGGCGCACAACATACTGTTGGAAAGCTCTCCGAGAGCTCTATGATGGGTGAAGCAAGCCTACTTAGTTGCGTCTGTTTTTGGAGCCCAAAATCGAACGTTTTCATCTTTTTTGGGCCACTTTTCTTCTTTTGCTCTATTTTTTCGTCTTGGATAGTACATCATGAGCTGTTAAAAGGAAGACAACCTAACTAGCGGGACATTAGAGGGCCCTAAAATGCATCAATATCACGTCTTGCGAGGATGCTGAGTTGTTGAAGTGGATGGCTTGTCGTTAATCCCTTTGGGCCTTTTGAATGGGCCATCTCTTTGGGCTGGGACTGTGAACCGTCAACACATAAAGGATTTGTGCCCACAACATGACAGGTGCGATCATACCAGCTCTAATGCACCGGATCACATCAGAACTCTGAAGTTAAGCGTGCTTGGGCGAGAGTAGTACCAGGATGGGTGACCCCTTGGGAAGTCCTCGTGTTGCACCCCCGTTTTCAATTTTTTTTGCCCCGGTTAGGTTTGCCAAGATACTTTATCCACCATATTTCTACTACTGAATCCCACGACACCCTGGGCAAGACAACTTCGCTTCACGTAGAGGTTGGCCCCGCAAACCGAGGGCGTAAGGCTTATGAATAGGTCTCTGTCGCTCAGGTGCCCATAACTTTTGATCCATAAGGAGTTACGCAGCGTACAACATACTGTTGAAAAGCTCTTCGAGAGCTCTACAATGGGGGCAACAAGTCTGCTTGGCTGCGTCCCTTTTTGGAGCCCAAAATAGAACATTTTCATAAGTTTTTGGTCACTTTTCTTCTTTTGCTCGGTTTTTCAGTCCCAAATCGTACGTTGTGAGCTGTTAAAAGGACGACAACCTAACTCACCGGATATGACTGGGCCCAACAACGCGTCGATATCACGTCTTATGAGGATGCTACGTTGTTGAGGCGGATGGGTTATCGTTAAGCCCATTGGGCCTTTTGAATGGGCCATCTCTTTGGGCTAGGACAGTGAACTGTCAACACATAAAAGATTTGTGCCCTCAACATGACGGGTGCAATCATACCAGCACTAAGGCACCGGATCCCATCAAAACTCTTAAGTAAAGCGTGCTTGGGCGAGAGTAGTACTAGGATGGGTGACCCCCAGGGAAGTCCTCGTGTTGCACCCCTCCATTTCAATTTTTTTTGCCCCGGTTAGGGTTGCTAAGATACTTTAACCACCACATTTCTATTACCGAATCCCACGGTACCTTGGGCAACACAACTTCACTTCACGTAGAAGATGGGCCTGTAAACCGAGGGCGAAGGGCTTATGACCCGGTCAACGTCGCTTCGGTGCCCATAACTTTTGAACTGTAAGGAGTAACGAGGCGCACAACATACCGTTGGAAAGCTCTCTAAGAGCTCTATGACGGGGGAACCAAGCCTGCTTAGCTGCGTCTGTTTTTGGAGCCCAAAATCGAACGTTTTCATTATTTTTGGGCCACTTTTCTTCTTTTGCTCTATTTTTCCATCCCGGATAGTACGTCATGAGCAGTTAAAAGGGCGACAACCTAACTCGCGGGACATTAGAGGGCCTTACAATGCGTCAATATCACGTCTTGCGAGGATGCTCCGTTGTTGAAGTGGATGGGTTGTCGTTAATCCCTTTGGGCCATTTGAATGGGCCGTCTCTCTAGGCTGGGACTGTGAACCGTCAACACATAAAGTATTTTTGCCCGCAACATGACGGGTGCGATCATACCAGCACTAATGCACCGGATCCCATCAGAACTCCGAAGTTAAGCGTGCTTGGGCGAGAGTAGTACCAGGATGGGTGACCCCCTGAGAAGTCCTCGTGTTGCACCCCTTTTTTGAATTTTTTTCCCCGGTTTGGGATGCCAAGATACATTATCCCCCACATTTCTATTACCGAATCCCACTGCCCCTTGGGCAAGACAACTTCGCTTCTCGTAGAGGCTGGGCTCGCAAACCGAGGGCGTGGGCCTTGTGACCAGGTTTTCGTCGCTCCGATGCCCATGACTTTTAATCCGTACGGAGTTACTCAACACACAACATACCATTGGAAAGCTCTTCGAGAGCTCTACGACTGGGGCAGCAAGCCTGCTCGGCTGCGCCTATTTTCAGAGCCCAAAATCGTACATTTTCATCAGTTTCGTGAAGCTTTTCTTCTTTTGCTCAGTTTTTTCATCCAGGATCGTACGTTGTGAGCTGATGAAAGGATGTCAACCTAACTCGCGGGATATTACATGGCCCTACAACGCGTCGATATCACGTCTTATGAGGTTGCTACATTGTTGAAGCCGATGGGTTGTCGTTAAGCCCATTGGGCCATTTGAATGGGCCATCTCTTTGGGCTGGGACTATGAACTATCAACACATAAAGAATTTGTGCCCTCAACATTATGGGTGCGATCATACCAGCACTAATAAACCAGATCCCATCAGAACTCCGAAGTAATGCGTGCTTCGGCGAGAGTAGTACTAGGATGGGTGACCCCTTAGGAAGTCCTCATGTTGCACCCCCTTTTTCAATTTTTTTTGCCCCGGTTAGCCTTGCCCAAACGCTTTATCCATCTTATTTCTATTACCGATTTCCACGACACCTTGGGCAAGACAACTTCGCTTCACGTAGAGGCTGGGCCCGCAAATCGAGGGCGTAGGGATTTTGACCAGGTCTCCGTCGCTCTGGTGCCCATAACTTTTGATCCGTTAGGAGTTACGTTGCACACAGCATGCCGTTGGAAAGCTCTTCAAGGGTTCTACGACTGGGGCAGCAAGCCTACTCTGCAGCGCCCGTTTTTGGAGCCCAAAATATAACATTTTCATCACTTTCGGGCCACTTTTCTTCTTTTGCTCGATTTTTCAATCCCGGATCGTACGTTGTGAGCTATTAAAAGGACGACAACCTAACTCGCGGGATATGACAGGGCCCAACAAGGCGTCGATATCATGTCTTACCATAATGCTACGTTGTTGAAGCGGATGGGTTGTCGTTAAGCCCATTGGGCCTTTTCAATTGGCCATCTCTCTGGGATGGGACTGTGAACCGTCAACACAAAAAGAATTTGTGCCCTCAACAGGACGGGTGCAATGATACCAGCATTAATGCACCGAAACCAATCAGAACTCCGCAGTTAAGCATGCTTCGATGAGAGTAGTACTAGGATGGGTGACCCCTTGGGAAGTCCTCGTGTTGCACCCCCCTTTTTAAATTTTTTTTCCGCGGTTAAGGTCGCCAAGATATATTATCCAGCACATTTCTATTACCGAATCGCCCGGCACCTTGGGCAAGACAACTTCGCTTCACGTTGAGGCTGGGCCTGCAAACCGAGGGCGAAGGGCTTATGACCAGGTCTCCGTCGCTCCGGTGCCCATAACTTTTGATCCGTATGGGATTACGTGGTGCACAGTATACCGTTGGAAAGCTCTCCGAGAGTTCTATGATGTGGGAAACAAGCCTACTTAGCTGAGCCTATTTTCAGAGCCCAAAATTGATCATTTTTATCATTTTTGGGCCATATTTTCTTCTTTTGCTATGTTTTTCCATCCCAGATCGTACGTCGTGAGCCATTAAGTGGATGACAAGCTAACTCGCGGGACAATAGAGGGCCCTACAATGCGTCGATATCACGTCTTGCGAGGATGCTGCGTTGTTGAAGTGGATGGGTTGTCGTTAAGTCCTTTGGGCATTTTGAATGGGCCATCTCTCTAGGCTGGGACTGTAAATCGACAACACATAAAGGATTTGTACCCACAACATGACGGGTGCGATTATACCAGCACTAATGCACTGGATCCTATCAGAACTCCGAAGTTAAGCATGCTTGGGCGAGAGTAGTACTAGGATGGGCGACCCCCAGGGAAGCCCTTGTGTTGCACCCCCCATTTTCAATTTTTTTTGCTTCGGTTATGGTTGGCAAGATACTTTAACCACCACATTTCTATTACCGAATCCCACGGCACCTTGGCCAAGACAACTTTCCTTCACCTAGAGGTTGGGCCCACAAACCGATGGCGTAGGGCTTGTGACTAGGGCTCCGTCGCTCCGGTGCCTATAACTTTTGATCCATTAGGAGTTACTGGCGCACAACATACTATTGGAAAGCTCTCCGAGAGTTCTACGACGAGGGTAGCAAGCGTGCTCGGCTGCGCCCGTTTTTGGAGCCCAAAATAGAAAATTTTCATCAGTTTCGGGCTACTTTTCTTCTTTCGCTCTGTTTTTTCATCCCGGATCGTATGTTGTGAGCTATTAAATGGACGACAACCTAACTCGCTGGATATGACGGGCCATACAACACGTCGATATCACGTCTTACAAGGATGCTGCGTTGTTGAAGCGGATGGGTTGTCGTTAAGCCGATTGGGCCTTTTGAATGGGCCATCACTCAGGCGGGGATTCTGAACTGTCAACACATAAAAGATTTGTGCCCTTAACATGACGAGTGCGATGATACCAGTACTAAGGCACCGGATCCCATCAGAACTTCGAAGTTAAGCGTGCTTGGGCGAAAGTAGTACTAGGATGGGTGACCCCCTGGGAAGTCCTCGTGTTGCACACCTTTTTCAATATTTTTTTGCCCTGGTTTGGGTTGCCAAAAAACATTATCCACCACATTTCTATTACGAAATCCCAGGGCAACTTAGGCAAGACAACTTCGCTTCACGTAAAGGCTGGGCCCGCAAACCGAGGGCGTAGGGCTTGTGACTAGGTCTCCGTCGCTCCGATGCCCATAACTTTTAATCCGTAAGGAGTTACGTAGTGCACAGCATACCGTTGGAAAACTCTCCGAGAGCTCTATGACGGGGGTAGTAAGCCTGCTCGGCTGCGCCTTTTTTCGGAGCCCAAAATCGAATGTTTTCATCATTTTCGGGCGATTTTTTTTCTTTTGCTCTGTTTTTCTGTCCCGGATCATACGTCGTGAGCAGTTAAAAGGATGACAACCTAACTCACGGGACATCAGACGTCCCTACACCACGTCGATATCACGTCTTACGAGGATGCTGCGTTGTTGAAGTCGATGGGTTGTCATTAAGCCCATTGGGCCTTTTGAATGGGCCATCTCTCTAGGCTGGGACTGTGAACTGTCAACACATAAAGGATTTGTGCCCTCCAAATGACGGGTATGATCATACCCGCAGTAATGCTCCAGATCCCATCAAGACTACAAATTTAAGCGTGCTTGGGTGAGAGTAGTACTTGGATGGGTGACGCCCTGGGAAGTCCTCGTGTTGCACCCCCCTTTTCAATTTTTTTTGCCCCGGTTAAGGTTGCCAAGATACTTTATCCACTACATTTCTATTACGAATCGTACGGTACCTTGGGCAAGCCAACTCCACTTCACGTAGAGGCTGGGCCCGCAAATCGAGGGCGAGGGGCTTGTGACAAGGTCTCCATCGATCCGGTGCCCATAACTTCTAATCCATAAGGAGTTACACGGCGCATAGTATACCGTTGGAAAGCTCTCCTAGAGCTCTACGACGGGGGCAGAAAGCCTGCTCAGCTGCGCCTGTATTCGGAGCCCAAAATTGAACGTTTTCATCAATTTCGATTAACTTTTCTTCTTTTGCTCCGTTTTTCCGTACCGGATCGTACGTCGTGAGCTGTTAAAAGGACGACAACCTTACTCGCGGATTATTACAGGGCCCTAAAATGCGTCGATATCACGTCTTACAAAGATGCCGCCTTGTTGAAGCGGATGGGTTGTCGTTAAGCCTATTGGGCATTTTGAATGGGCCATCTCTCTAGGCTGGGACTGTGAACTGTCAACACATAACGGATTTGTACCCTCAACCTGACGGGTGCCATCATACAAGCACTAAAGCACCGGACCCTATCAGAACTCTGAAGTTAAGCTTGCTTCGGCGAGAGTAGTACAAGGATGGATGACCCTCTCAGAAGTCCTCGTGTTGCACCCCCTTTTCAATTATTTTTGCCCCGGTTAGGGTTGCCAAGATACTTTATCCACCACATTTCTATTATTGAATCACACAGCACCTTGGGCAAGACAACTTCGCTTCACGAAAAGGCTGGGCCCGCAAACCGAGGGCATAGGGCTTATGACCAGGTCTACGTCGCTTCGGTGCCTATAACTTTTGATCCTTAATTGGGGGCAGCAAGCTTGCTTAGATGCGCCCATTTTTGGAGCCCAAAATCTAATGTTTTCATCATTTTCGGGCCACTTTTCTTTGTTTGCTATGTTTTTCCTTCCCGGATCGTATGACGTGAGCTGGTAAAAGGACGACACCCTAACTCGCGGGACATTAGAGGGCCCTACAACACGTCGATATCACATCTTGCAAGGATGCTGCATTGTTGAAGTGGATGGGTTATCGTTAAGCCCTTTGGGCCTTTTGACTGGGCCATCTCTCTAGGCTGGGAGTGTGAACCGTTAACACATAAATGATTTGTGCCCACAACATGATGGGTGTGATCATACCAGTACTAATGGACCGGAACCCATCAGAACTCCGAAGTTAAGCTTGCTTGGGCGAGAGTAGTACAAGGATAGGTGACCCCCGGGAAGTCCTCGTGTTGCACCCCCCTTTTCAATTTTTTTTGCCCCAGTTAGGGTTACCAAGATTCTTTATCCACCACATTTCTATTACCAAATCCTGTGGCACCTTGGGCAAGACAATTTCGCTTCACGTAGAGGCTGGGACCGCAAACCAAGGGCTTGTGACCAGGTCTCCGTCGCTCCGGTGCCCATAACTTTTGATACGTAAGGAGTTACGTGACACACAACATGCCGTTGGAAAGCTCTCCGAGAGCTCTACGAAGGGGACAGCAAGCCTACTCGGCTGCACCCGTTTTTGGAGCCCAAAATCAAATGTTTTAATCAGTTTTGGGCAACTTTTCTTCTTTTGCTTGGTTTTTCCGTCCCGGATCATACGTCGTGAGCTAGTAAAAGGACGACAACCTAAATCGCGGGACATTACATGGCCTTAAAATGCGTCGATATCACGTCTTACGAGGATGCTGTGTTGTTGAAGCGAATGGGTTGTCGTTAAGCCCATTGGGCCTTTTGAATGGGCCATCTCTCTGGGCTGGGACTGTGAACTGTCAACACATAAAGGATTTGTGCCCTCAACATGAAGGGTGCAATCATACCAGCACTAATACACCGGATCCCATCAGAACTCCGAAGTTAGGCATCCTTGGGCGAGAGTATTACTAGGATGGTTGACCCCCTGGGAAGTCCTCATGTTATACCCACCTTTTCAATTTTTTTTGCGTCGGTTAGGGTTGCCAAGATTCTTTATCCACCATATTTCTGTTACCGAAACCCACGGCACCTTGGGCAAGACAACTTCGCTTCATGTAGAGGCTGGGTCCACAAACCGAGGGCGTAGGGCTTGTGACCAGGTCTCCGTTACTCTGGTGCCCATAACTTTTGATCCGTAAGGAGTTACGCGGCGCATAGCATACCGTTGGAAAGCTCTCCGAGAGCTCTATCACAAGGATATCAAGCCTGCTAGGCTGCGCCCTTTTTTGGAGCCCAAAATTGAACATTTTCATCAATTTCGGGCCACTTTTCTTCTTTTGCTTTGTTTTTCCATCCCGTATCGTACGTCGGGACCTATTAAAAGGATGACAACCTAACTCGTGGGACATTAGAAGAGCATGCAACGCGTCGATATCACATCTTGCGAGGATGCTGCGTTGTTGAAGTGGATGGGTTATCATGAAGCCCTTTGGGCCTTTTGAATGGGCCATTTCTCTAGGTTGGGACTGTGAACCGTCAACACATAAAGGATTTGTGCCCACAACATGACGGGTGCGATCATACCAACACTAATGCACAGGATCCCATCAGCACTCCGAAGTTAAGCGTGCTTGGGCAAGAGTAGTACTAGGATGGGTGACCCCCTAGGAGGTCCTCATGTTGCACCCCCCATTTTAATTTTTTTTTACCCCGGTTAGGGTTGCCAAGGTGCTTTATCCTCCACATTTCTATTACCGTATCCCACGGCACCTTGGGCAAGACAACTTTGCTTCCCGTAGAGGCTGGGCCCGCAAACTGCGGGCATGGGTCTTGTGACCAGGTCTTCGTCTCTCCGATTCCCATAACTTATAATCCGTAAGGAGTTACATGACGCACAGCATACTGTTGGAAAGCTCTCCAAGAGCTCTACGATAGGGGCAGCATGCCTGCCCGACTGCGCCTATCTTCGGAGCCCAAAATTGAACGTTTTCATCAGTTTCGAGCCATTTTTCTTCTTTTGCACTGTTTTTCTGTCCCGGATCGTACGTTGTGAGCTGGTAAAAGGACGTCAACCTAACTCGCGGGATATTACATGGCCCTAAAACGCGTTGATACCACGTATTATGAGGATGCTACATTGTTGAAGCCGATGGGTTGTCGTTAAGACCATTGGGCCTTTTGAATGGGCCATCTCTCTAGGCTGGGACTATGAACCGTCAACACATAAGGGATTTGTGTCCTCAACTTGACTGGTGCGATCATACCAGCACTAATATACCAGATCCCATCAGAACTCCGAAGTTAAGCATGCTTGGGTGAGAATAGTACTAGGATGGGTGATCTCTTGGGAAGTCCGCATGTTGCACCCCGCTTTTCAATTTTTTTTGCCCCGGTTACGGTTGCCATGATGCTTTATCCACCATATTTCTATTATCGAATCCCACGTCACCTTGGGCAAGACAACTTCGCTACACGTAGAGGCTGGGCCCGCAAACCGAGGGCGTGGGGGTTGTGACACGGTCTCCGTCGCTCCGGTACCCATAACTTTTGATCTGTAAGGAGTTACGTGATGCACAACATACCGTTGGAAAGCTCTCCGAGAGCTCTATGATGGGGGCAGCAAACCTGCTAGGCTGCACCCATTTTTGGAGCCCAAAATTGAACGTTTTCATCAATTTCGGGGCACTTTTCTTCTTTTGCTTGGTTTTTCCATCCCGGATCGTACGTCGGGAGCTGTTAAAAGGATGACAACCAACTCGTGGGACATTAGAAGGCCCTACAACGCGTCGATATCACGAATTGCGAGGATGCTGCGTTGTTGAAATGGATGGGTTATCGTTAAACCCTGTGGGCCCTTTGAATGGGCCATCTTTCTGGGTTGGGACTGTGAACCGTCAACACATAAAGGACTTCTGCCATCGACATTACGGGTGTGATCATACCAGCACTAATGTACTGGATCACATCAGAACTCCGAAGATAAGCGTGCTTGGGCGAGAGTAGTATTAGGATTGGCGACCCCTTGGGAAGTCCTCGTGTTGCAGCCCCCCTTTTCAATTTTTTTTGCCCCGATTAGGGTTGCCAAGATTCTTTATCCCCACATTTCAATTACCGAATCCCACAGCACCTTGGGCAAGACAACTTCGCTTCACGTAGAGGCTGGGCACGCAAACCGAGGGAGTGGGTCTCGTGACAAGGTCTCCGTTGCTCCAATGCGCATAACTGTTAATCCGTAAGGAGTTACGCGATGCACAACATATCGTTGGAAAGCTCTCCGAGAACTCTACGACAGTGGTAGCAAACGAACTTGGCTGCGCCTATTTTTGGAGCCCAAAATCGAACGTTTTCATCAGTTTCGGGCCACTTTTCTCTTTTGATCTATTTTTTCATCCAAGAGCGTACGTTGTGAGCTGGAAAAAGGACGTCAACCTAACTCGCGGGATATTACATGGCCGTACAAAGTGTCGATATCACATCTTACGAGGATGCTGCATTGTTGAAGCGGATTGGTTGTCGTTAAGCCCATTGGGCCCTTTGAATGGGCCATCTCTCTAGGCTGGGACTCTGAACTGTCAACACATAAAGGATTTGTGCCCTCAACATGACGGGCGCAATCATACCAACACAAATGCACCAGATCCCATCAGAACTCAGAACTTAAGCGTGCTTGGGCGAGAGTAGTACTAGGATGGGTGACCCCCTAGGAAGTCCTCGTGTTGCACCCCCCTTTTCAATTTTTTTTGCCCCGGTTAGGGTTGCCAAGATTCTTTATCCACCACATTTCTATTACCGAATCCCACGGCACCTTCGGCAAGACAACTTCGCTTCACATAAAGGTTAGGCCCACAAACTGGGGGCGTAGGGCTTGTGACCAAGTCTCCGTCACTCCGATGCCAATAACTTTTGATCCGTAAGGAGTTACACGGTGCACAGCATACCGTTGGAAAGTACTCTGAGAGCTCTACTATGGGGGCAACAAGCCTGTTCGGCTGTACCCATTTTTGGAGCCCAAAATCGCACGTTTTCAATGGTTTCGGGACACTTTTCTTCTTTTGCTCTGTTTTTCCGTCCCTAATCGTACGTCGCGAGCTGTTAAAAGGACGACAACCTAATTGGCGGGATATTACAGGGCCCTACCATGTGTCGATATCACGTCTTACGAGGATACTGCATTGTTGAAGCGAATGGGTTTTCGTTAAGCCCATTGAGCCTTTTGAATGGGCCATCTCTCTGGACTGGGACTGAGAACTGTCAACACATAAAGGATTTGTGCCCTCAACATGACGGGTGCGATCATAACAGCACTAATGCACCGGATCCCATTAAAACTCCGAAGTTAAGCGTGCTTGGGCAAGAGTAGTACTAGGATGGGTGACCCTGTTGGAAGTCATCGTGTTGCACCCCCCTTTTTAATTTTTTATGCCCCGGTTAGGGTTGCCAAGATACTTTATCCACCACATTTCTATTACCGAATCCCTTGGTACCTTGGGCAAGACAACTTCGTTTCACGTAGAGGCTTGGCCCGCAAACCGAGGGCGTAGGGCTTGTAACCTGGTATCTGTCGTTCTGGTGTCCATAACTTTTGATCTGTAAGGAGTTACAAGGCGCACAACATACCGTTGGAAAGCTCTCCGTGAGCTCTACGATGGGGGTAGCGAGCCGGCTCGACTGTGCTCGTGTTTGGAGCCCAAAATTGAACATTTTCATCAGTTTCGGGCCACTTTTTTTCTTTTGCTCTATTTTTTCGTCCCAGATCGTACGTAGTGAGTTGTTAAAAGGACAACAACCTTACTCGCGGGACATTAGAGGGCCCTACAATACGTCGTTATCACGTCTTTTGAGGATGCTGCATTGCTGAAGCGGATGGGTTGTCGTTAAGCCCATTGGGCCTTCTGAATTTGCCATCTTTCTAGGCTGGGACTGTGAATCGTCAACACATAAAGGAATTGTGCCCTCAACATGACGGGTGCGATCATACCAGCACTAATGCACCGAATCCCATCAGAACGCCGAAGTTAAGCGTGCTTGGGAGAGAGTAGTACTAGGATGGGTGACCCCCTAGTAAGTCCTCGTGTTGCACCCCCCGTTTCAATTTTTTTTGCCCCGGTTAGGGTTGCCAAGATACTTTATCCACCACATTTCTATTGTCGAATCCCACGGCACCTTGGGCAAGACGACTTCGCTTCACGTCGAGGCTGGGCTCACAAATCGAGGGCGTAGGGCTTGTAACCAAGTCTTTGTCGCTACGGTGCCCATAACTTTTAAGCCGTCAGGAGTTACGCTAGGCACAACATACCGTTGGAAAGCTCTCTGAGAGCTCTACGACGGGGGCACCAAGCTTGCTTGGCTGTGCCATTTTAGGGGCCCAAAATCAAATAGTTTCATCAGTTTCGGGCCACTTTTCCTCTTTTGCTCTATTTTTCTATCCCGGATCGTACGTTGTGAGCTGTTAAAAGGACGACAACCTAACTCGTGGGCTATGATAGGGCCCTACAAAGCGTCGATATCACATCTTACGAGAATGCTACGTTGTTGAAGCAGATGGGTTGTCGTTAAGCCCATTGGGCCTTTTGAATGAGCCATCTCTCTGGGCTGGGACTGTGTATCGTCAACACATAAAGGATTTGTGCCCTCAACATGACGGGTGTGATCATACCAGCAATAATGCACCAGATCCCATCAGAAATCTAAAGTTAAACGTGCTTGGGCGAGAGTAGTACTAGGATAGGTGACCCCCTAGGAAGTCCTCGTGTTGCACTCCCCTTTTTAAATTTTTTTGCCTCGGTTAGGGTTGCCAAGATACTTTATCCATCACATTTCTATTACCGAATCGCACGGCACCTTGGGCAAGACAACTTCGCTTCACGTAAAGGCTGGGCCGGCAAACCGAGGGCGTAGGGCTTGTGACTAGGTCTCCGTCGCTCCGATGCCTATAACTTTTGATCCATAAGGAGTTACGCAGTACACATCTTACCGTTGGAAAGCTCTCCGAGAGCTTTACCACGGGGGCAGCAAGCCTGCTTGCTGCCCCCGTTTTTGGAGCCCAAAATCGTATGTTTTAATCAGTTTCAGGCCACTTTTCTTCTTTTGCTCAATTTTTTCATCCCGGATCGTACGTTGTGAGCTATTAAAAGGACGACACCCTAGCTCGCGGGATATTACAGGGCCATACAATGCGTCGATATCATGTCTTACGAGGATGCTGCGTTGTTGAAGGGGATGGGTTGTCGTTAAGCCATTGGGCCTTTTGAATGGGCCATCTCTCTGGGCTGGGACTGTGAACTGTCAACACATAAAGGATTTGTGCCCTCAACATGACGGGTACGATCATACCAGCACTAATGCACCACCCATCAGAACTATGAAGTTAAGCATGCTTGGGCAAGAGTAGTACTAGGATGGGTGACCCCCTCGGAAGTGCTCGTGTTGCACCCCCCTTTTAAATTTTTTTTCGCCCCGGTTGGGGTTGCCAAGATTCTTTATCCCCCACATTTCTATTACCGAATCCCATGGCACCTTGGGCAAGACAACTTCACTTCACGTAGAGGTTGGGCCCGCATACCGTGGGCGAAGGGCTTGTGGCTAGGTCTCGGTCACTCCGGTGCCCATAATTGTTGATCCGTAAGGAGTTACGGGGTGTACATCATACCGTTCGAAAGCTCTTTAAGAGCTCTACGACGGGGGCAGCAAGCCTGCTCAGCTGCACCCATTTTTGGAGCCCAACGTCGAACGTTTTCATCAGTTTTGGGTCACATTTCTTCTTTTGCTCTATTTTTTCATCCCGAATCGTACGTTGTGAGCTGTTAAAAGGACGACAACTTAACTCACGAGACATTAGAGGGCCCTACAATGCGTCGATATCATGTCTTGCGAGGATGCTACGTTGTTGAAATGGATGGGTTGTCGTTAAGCCCTTTGGGCCTTTTGAATGGGCCATTTCTCTGGGCTGGGATTGTGAACAGTCGACACATAAAGGATTGTGCCCTCTACATGTCGGGTGCGATCATACCAGCAGTAATGCAATGGATCCCATCAGAACTCCGAAGTTAAGCGTGCTTGGGTGATAATAGTACTAGGATGGGTGACCCCCTGGGAAGTCCTCGTGTTGCACCCCCCATTTTCAATTTTTTTTTCCCCGGTTAGGGTTGCAAAGATTCTTTATCCATCACATTTCTATTACCGAATCCCACGGTACCTTGGGCAAGACAACTTCGCTTCACACAGAGGCTGGGCACCCAAACCTACGGCGTGGGGCTTGTGACCAGGTCTCCGTCGCTCCGGTGCCCATAACTTTTGAACCGTAAGGAGTTACGTGGCGCACAGCATACCGTTGGAAAGCTCTCTGAGAGCTCTACGACGGGGGCAGCAAGCCTGCTCGGCTGCACCTATTTTCGGAGCCCAAAATCAAATGTTTTCATCAGTTTTGGGCCAATTTTCTTCTTTACCTCTGTTTTTCCATCCCAGATCGTGCGTCGTGAGCTGTTAAAAGTACGACAACCTAACTCGCGGGATATTACAGGGCCCTACAACGTGTCAATATTACGTCTTGTGAGGATGCTGCGCTGTTGAAGTGGATGGGTTATCGTTAAGCCCATTGGGCCTTTTGAATAGGCCATCTCTCTTGGCTGGGGCAGTGACCTGTCAACACATAAAGGATTTGCACCCTTAAGATGACGGGTGCGATCATACTAGCACTAATGCACCGGATCCTATCAGAACACCGAAGTTATGCGTGCTTGGGCGAGAGTAGTACTAGGATGGGTGACCCCCTGGGAAGTCCTCGTGTTGCACCCCTCCTTTTCAATTTTTTTTTCCCCGGTTCGGGTTGCCAAGATTCTTTATCCACCATATTTCTATTACTGAATCCCACGGCACCTTGGGCAAGACAACTTCGCTTCACGTAGAGGCTGGGCCCGCAAACCGTGGGCGAAGGGCTTGTTACCAGGTCTCCGTCGCTCCGGTACTAATAACTTTTGATCCGTAAGGAGTTACGCGACGCACAACATACCTTTGGAAAGCTCTCCGAGAGCTCTATGACGGGGGCAGCAAGCCTGCTCAGCTACGCCCATTTTTGGAGTCCAAAATCGAACGTTTTTATCATTTTCAGGCCATTTTTCTTTTTTTGCTCTGTTTTTCTGTCCCGGATCGTACGTTGTGAGCTGTTAAAAGCACGACAACCTAACTCATGGGATATTACTGGGCCCTACAACGCATCGATATCACGTCTTACGAGGATACTGCATTGTTGAAGCGGATGGGTTGTCGTTTAGCCCATTGGGCCTTTTGAATGGACTATCTCTCTAGGCTGGGGCTGTGAACCGTCTACACATACAGGATTTGTGCCCTCAACATGACTGGTGCAATCATACCAGAACTAATGCACTGGATCCCATCAGAACTCCAAAGTTAAGCGTGCTTGGGCGAGAGTAGTACTAGGATGGGTGACCACGTGGGAAGTCCTCGTGTTACCCTTTTCAATTTTTTTTGCCCCGATTAGGGTTGCCAAGATACTTTACCCACCACATTTCTATTACCGAATCCCACGGCACCTTGGACAAGACAACTTCGCTTCACGTAGAGGCTGGGCTCGCAAACCGAGGGCGTGGGGCTTGTGACCAAGTCTCCGTCGCTCCGGTGCCCATAACTTTTGATTTGTAAGGAGTTACGCAACACACAACATACCGTTGGAAAGCTCTCCAAGAGCTCTACGACGGGGGCAACATACCTGCTCGGCTGCACCCATTTTTGGACCCCAAAATTGAATGTTTCCATTAGTTTCGGGCCATTTTTCTTCTTTTGCTTGATTTTTCTGTCTCGGATCATACGTTGTGAGCTGTTAAAAAGACGACAACCTAACTTGCGGGATATTTTAGGGCCCTACAACGCATCTATATCACGTCTTACAAGGATGCTGTGTTGTTGAAGCAGATGGGTTGTCGTTATGCCCATTGGGCCTTTTGAATGGGCCATCTCTTTGGGCTGGGACTGTGAACCGTCAACACATAAAGGATTTGTGCCTTCAACATGACGGGTGCGATCATACAAGCACTAGTGCAATGGATCCTATCAGAACTCCGAAGTTAAGTGTGCCTGGGCGAGAGTACTACTAGGATGGGTGACCCCTGGAAAGTTCTCATGTTGCACCCCCCATTTTCATTTTTTTTTTGCCCTGGTTAGGGTTGCCAAGATACATTATCCACCACATTTGTATTATCGAATCCCAGGGTACCTTGGGCAAGAAAACTTCGCTTCACGTAGAGGATGGACCCACAAACTGTGGGCGAAAGGCTTGTGACCAGGTCTCTGTCGCTCCTATGCCAATAACTCTTGATCCGTAAGGAGTTGCCCGGTGCACATCATACCGTTGGAAAGCTCTCCGAGAGCTCTATAACGGGGGTAGCAAGCCTGCTTAGCTGCGCCCGTTTTTGGAGCCCAAAATCGAACGTTTTCATCATTTTCGGGCCACTTTTCTTCTTTAGCTCTGTTTTTTCATCCCAAGGGCGTGGGGCTTGTGACCAGGTCTCTGACGCTACGGTGCCCACAACTTTTAATTCGTAAAGAGTTACGCGATGCATGGCATACCATTGGAAAGCTCGCCGAGAGCTCTACGACGGGGGAAGCAAGCTTGCTCAGCTGTGCCTCTTTTTGGAGGCCAAAATCAAACATTTTCATCAGTTTCGGGAAACTTTTCTTATTTTGCTCTGTTTTTCTGTCCCGGATCGTACGTTGTGAGCTGTTAAAAGGACGACAACCTAACTCGCGGGATATGACAGGGCCCTACAACGCATTGATATCCCGTCTTACGAGGATGCTGCGTTGTTGAAGCGGATGGGTTGTCATTAAGCCCATTGGGCCTTTTAAATGGGTCATCTCTCGGGGCTGCGACTGTGAACCATCAACAAATAAAGGATTTGTGCCCTCAACATGATGGGTGCGATCATACTAGAACTAATGCATCGGATCCCATCAGAACTCTAAAGTTAGGCGTGCTTGGGCGAGAGTAGTACTAGGATGGGTAACCCCCTGGGAAGTCCTCGTGTTAGACCCCCCTTTTCAATCTTTTTTGCCCCGATTAGGGTTGCCAAAATTCTTTATCCACCACATTTCTATTACCGAATCCCACGGTACGTTGGGCAAGACAACTTCGCTTCACATAGATGTTGGGCCTGCAAACCGAGGGAGTCGGGCTTGTGACCAAATGTCCGTCGCTCTGGTGCCCATAACTTTTGATCCATAAGGAGTTACATAGCACACAGTATATCGTTGGAAAGCTCTCCGAGAGCTCTACGACTTGGGTAGCAAGCCTGCTCAGTTGTGCCTATTTTCGGAGCCCAAAATCGAACTTTTTCATCAGTTTCAGGCCACTTTTCTTCTTTTGCTCTATTTTTCCATCCCGAATCGTACGTCATGAGCTGTTAAAAAGACGACAACCTAACTCAAAGGACATTAGAGGACCCTACAACGTGTCGATATCACGTCTTGTAAGGATGCTGCGTTGTTGAAGCAGATAGGTTGTCGTTAAGCCCATTGGGCCTTTTGAATAGGCCATCTCTCCGGGCAGGGACTGTGAACGGTCAACACATAAAGGATTTGTGCCCTCAACATGACGGGTGCGATCATACCAGCACTAATGCACCGGATCCCATCGGAACTCTGAAGTTAAGCATGGTTGGGCGAGAGTAGCACTTGGATGGGTGACCCATTGGGAAGTCCTCATATTGCACCCCCCCTTTTAAATTTTTTTCGCCTCGGTTAAGGTAGCCAAGATTCTTTATCCACCACATTTCTATTACCGAATCCCACGGGACCTTGGGCAAGACAAATTTGCTTCACGTAGAGGCTGGGCCCGTAAACCGAGGGCGTAGGGCTTGTGACCAGATCTCCATTGCTCCGGTGCCCAAAAATTTTGATTCGTAAGGAGTTACGTGGCGCATAGCATACCGTTGGAAAGCTCTCCGAGAGATCTCTGACGGGGGCAGCAAGCCTACTTAGATGCGCCCATTTTTGCAGCCCAAAATCAAACTTTGTAATCATTTTAGTTCCACTTTTCTCATTTTGCTTTGTTTTCCAGTCCCGGATCGTACGTCGTGAGTTGTTAAAAGGATGACAACCTAACTCGCGGGACATTAGAGGGCCCTACAATCCGTCGATATCACCTCTTGCGAGGATGCTGCATTGTTAAAGTGGATGGGTTGTCGTTAAGCCATTGGGCCTTTTGAATCGGCCATCTCTCTGGGCTGGGACTGTGAACCGTCAACACATAAAGGATTTGTGCCCACAACATGACTGGTGTGATCGTACCAGCACTCATGCACCGGATCCTATCAGAACTCCGAAGTTATGCATGCTTGGGCGAGAGTAGTACTAGGATGGGTGACCCCATGGGAAGACCTCGTGTTGCACCCCCCATTTTCAATTTTTTTTACCCCGGTTAAAGTTGCCAAGATACTTTATCCACCATATTTCTAATCCTACGTCACCCTGGGCAAGACAACTTCGCTTCACGTAGAGGTTGGGCCCGTAAACCGAGGGCGTGGGGCTTGTGACCAGGTCTCCGTCGCTCCAGTGCCCATAACTTTTAATCCGTAACGACTTACGCGAAGCACAGCATACAGTTGGAAAGCTCTCTGAGATCTCTACGAAAGGGGAAACAAGCTTGCTCGGCTGCGCCCATTTTTGGAGCCCAAAATAGAACATTTTCATCAGTTTCGGGCCACTTTTCTTCTTTTGCTCTATTTTTCCGTCTCGAATCGTACGTTGTGAGCTATTAAACGGATGACAACATAACTCGCATGATATCACGTCTTACGAGGATGCTGCTTTTTTAAGGTGGATGGGTCATCGTTAAGCCCATTGGGCCTTTTGAATGGGCCATCTCTCTGGTATGGGACTATGAACTATCAACACATAAAGGATTTGTGCCCTCAACAAGACGGGTGCGATCATACCAGCAGTAATGCACCGGATCCCATCAGAACTCCGAACTTGAGCGTGTTTAAGCGAGAGTAATACTATGATGGATGACCCCCTAGGAACTCCTCGTGTTGCACCCCACTTTTCAATTTTTTTCGCCCCAGTTAGGGTTGCCAAGATTTTGTATCCACCGCATTTCTATTACCGAATCCCACGGCACCTTGGGCAAGACAACTTCGCTTCGCGTAGAGGCTTGGCCCGCAAACCGAGGGCGTGGGGCTTGTGACCAGGTCTCCATCGCTTCAGTGCCCATAACTTTTGATCTGTAAGTTGTTACGCCGCGCACAACATACCGTTGGAAAGCTCTCCGAGAGCTCTCTGATTGGGGCATCAAGCTTGCTGAGCTGCGCCTATTTTTGGAGTCCAAAATCGAACGTTTTCATCATTTTTGGGCCACTTTTCTAGTTTTGCTATGTTTTTCTGTCTCGTATCGTACGTCGCGAGCTGTTAAAAGGATGACAACCTAACTCGCGGGACATTAGAGGGCCTTACAACCTGTCCATATCACATGTTGCGAGGATGCTACGTTGTTGAAGCAGATGGGTTGTCGTTAAGCCCATTGGGCTTTTTGAATGGGCCTTCTCTCTGGGCTGGGACTGTGAATCGTCAACACATAAGGGATTTGTACCCTCAACATGACGGGTGAGATCATACTAGCACAAATGCACCGGATCCCATCAGAACTCTGAAGTTAAGCGTGCTTGGGCGAGAGTAGTACTAGGATGGGTGATCCCCTTGGAAGTCCTCGTGTTGCACCCCCCATTTTCAATTTTTTTTGCCCATGTTAGGCTTGCCAAGATGCTTTAAGCACCGTATTTCTATTTTCGAATCCCACGGCACCATGGGCAAGACAACTTCGCCACACGTTGAGGCTAGGCCCGCAAACCGAGGGCGTGGGGCTTGTGACCAGGTCTTATTCGCTCTAGTGCCCATAACTTTTGATTCCTAAGGAGTTACATGGCGCACAGCATACCGTTTGAAAGCTCTCCGAGAGCTCTCTGACGGGGGGCAGCAAGTCCGCTTAGCTGCGCCCGTTTTTCGAGTCCAAAATCGAACGTTTTCATCATTTTTAGGTCACTTTTCTTCTTTTGCTATGTTTTTCCATCCCGTATCGTTTGTCGTGAGCTGTTAAAAGGACAACAACCGAACTCGCGGGACATTAGAGGGCCTACAACGTGTCGATATCACGTCTTACGAGGATGCTACGTTGTTAAAGTAGATGGGATGTCTTTAAGACCATTGGGCCTTTTGAATGGGCCATCTCTCTGGGCTAGGACTGTGTACCGTCAACACAGAAAGGATTTGTGCCCTCAGCATGACGGGTGCGATCATACCAGCACTAATGCACCGGATCCCATTAGAACTCCGAAGTTAAGCGTGCTCGGGCGAGAGTAGTACTTGGATGGGTGACCCCATGGGAAGTCCTCGTGTTGAACCCCCTTTTCTATTTTTTTTTCCCCGGTTAGGGTTGCCAAGATACTTTATCTACCACATTTCTATTACCGAATCCCACGGCACCTTGTGCAAGACAACTTCGCTTCACGGAGAGGTTGGGCCTGCAAACCGATGGGTAGCGCTTGTGACCAAGTCTCCGTCGCTCTGGTGCCCATAACTTTTGATCCATAAGGAGTTACGCGGCGCACAACATACCGTTGGAAAGCTCTCTGAGAACTCTACGGCGGGGGCAGCAAGCTGCTTGGCTATGCCCGTTTGTGGAGCCCAAAATCGAACGTCTTCATCAGTTTTGGGCCACTTTTCTTCTTTTGCTTTGTCTTTCCGTCCTGAATCATACGTCATGAGCTGCTAAAAGGATGACAACCTAACTTGCGAGCCATTAGAGGGCCCTACAAACTGTCGATATCACGTCTTGGAAGGATGATGCGTTGTTGAAGTGTATGGGTTGTCGTTAAGCCCTTTGGGCTTTTTGAATGGGCCATCTCTTTGGGCTTGGACTGTGAACCGTCAACACATAAAGGATTTGCGCCTACAACATGACGGGTGCAATCATACCAACACTAATGCACCGGATCCTAACAGAACACCGAAGTTAAGTGTGCTTGGGCGAGAGTAGTACAAGGATTTGTGACCCCCTGGGAAGTCCTTTTCAAATTTTTTTGCCCCGGTTAAGGTTCCCAAGATACTTTATCCACCACATTTCTATTACCGAATCCCACGACACCTTTGGAAGACAACTTCGTTTCACGTAGAGGCTGGGCCCTCAAATCAAGGGCATGGGGCTTGAGACCAAGTTTTCGTCGTTCCGATGCCCATAACTTTTGATCTGTAAGGATTTAGGTGGCGTACAACATACCGTTGGAAAGCTTTCCGAGAGCTCTACTATCGGGGCAGTGTGTTTGCTCGACTGCGCCTGTTTTCGGAGCCCAAAATCAGATATTTTCATCATTTTTGGGCTACTTTTCTTCTTTTGCTTTATTTTTTTGTCACGAATCGTACGTCGTGAGCTATTAAAAGGTCGACAACCTAACTAGCGGGATATTACAGGGCCCTACCAAGCACCGATATCACGTCTTACGAGGATGGTGTGTTGTTGAAGTGGATGGGTTGTCGTTAAGCCCATTGGGCCTCTTGAATGGGCCATCTTTCTGGGCAGGGACTGTGAACCATCAACACATAAAGGAATTGTGCCCTCAACAAGGCGGGTGCGATCATACCAGCACTAATGCACCGGATCCCATCAGAACTCCGAAGTCAAGCGTGCTTGGGCGAGAGCAGTACTAAGATAGGTGACCCGCTGGGAAGTGCTCGTGTTGCACCCCTCTTTTCAATTTTTTTTGCCCCAGTTAGGGTTTCCAAGATACTTTATCCACCACATTTCTATTACCGAATCCCACGCTATCTTGGGCAAGACAACTTCGCTTCACGTAGAGGCTGGGCCCGCAAACCGAGGGCGTAGGGCTTGTGACCAGGTCACCGTCGCTCCGGTGCCCATAACTTTTGATCTGTAAGGAGTTACGCAGCACAAAGCATACCGTTGGAAAGCTCTTCGAGAGCTCTACGATGGGGGTAGCAAGCATGCTCGGCTGTACCCATTTTTAGAGCCCAAAATCGAACGTTTTCATTAGCTTCGGGCCACTTTTATGCTTTTGCTCTGTTTTTCCATCCCAGATCGTACGTCGTGAGTTCTTAAAAGGATAATAACCTAACTCGCGGGACATTAGAGGGCCCTACAACATGTTGATATCATGTTTTGTGAGGATGCTACATTGTTGAAGCGGATGGGGTGTCATTAAGCCCATTGGGCCTTTTCAATGGGCCATCTCTCTGGGCTGGGACTGCGAACCGTCAACACATAATGGATTTGGGCCCTCAACATGATGGGTGCGATCATACCAGCACTAATGCACCGGATCCCATCAGAACTCCGAAGTTAAGCTTGCTTGGGCGAGAGCAGTACTAGGATGGGTGACCCCCCGGGAAGTCCTCGTGTTGCACCCCACCTTCTCAAATTTTTTTGCCCCGGTTAAGGTTGCCAAGATACTTTATCCACCACATTTCTATTACCGAATCCCACGACACCTTGGGCAATACAACTTCGCTTCACGTAGAGGCTGGGCCCACAAACCGAGGGCATAGGGCTTGTTACCTGGGCTCCGTCACTCTGGTGCCCATAACTTTTAATCCATAAGTAGTTATACGGTGCACAATATACCGTTAGAAAGCTCTCCGAATGCTCTACGACAGGGGCAGCAAGCCTTCTCGGTTGCACCCGGTTTTGGTGCCCAAAACTGAATGTTTTCATCAGTTTTGGGCCATTTTTCTACTTTTGCTTTGTTTTTCTATCCCGGATCGTACGTCGTGAGCTGTTAAAAGGACGACAACCTAACTCGAGTGACATTAGAGGGCTCTACAACATGTCAATATCATGTCTTGCGAGGATGCTACGTTGTTGAAGCGGATGGGTTGTCATTAAGCCCATTGGGCCTTTTCAATGGGCCTCCCTCTGGGCTGGGACAGTGAACCGTCAACACATAATGGATTTATGCACTCAACATGACGGGTGCAATCATACCAGCACTAATGCACCGGATCCCATCAGAACTCCGAAGTTAAGTGTGTTTGGGCGAGAGTAGTACTAAGATGGGTGACCCCCTGAGAAGTCCTCGTGTTGCACCCTCCCTTTTCAATTTTTTTTGCCCCAGTTAGGGTTGCCAAGATACTTTATCCATCACATTTCTATTACCGCATCCCACGGCACCTTCGGCAAGACAACTTCGCTTCACGTAGAGGCTGGGCCTGCAAACCGAGGGCGTAGGGCTTGTGACCAGGTCTCCGTCGCTCCGGTGCTCGTAACTTTTGATCCGTACCGAGTTACGTGGCGCACAGCATACCGTTGGAAAGCTCTCCGAGAGTTCTCTGACGGGGGTAGCAAGGTTGCTAAGCTATTTCTGTTTTTGGAGTCCAAAATCGAACGTTTTCATCAGTTTCTGGACACTTTTATGCATTTGCTCTATTTTTTCATCCCGGATCGTCCGTCGTGTGCTGTTAAAAGGATGACAACATAACTCGCGGGACATAAGACGGCCCTATAATGCATCGATATCACGTCTTACGAGGATGCTGCGTTGTTGAAGTAGATGGGTTGTCGTTAAGCCCATTGGGCCATTTGAATGGGCCATCTCTCTGGGCTGGGACTGTGAACCGTCAACACATAAAGGATTTGTACCCACAACATGATGGGTGCGATCATACCAGCACTAATGCACCGGATCCCATCAGAACTCCAAAGTTAAGCCTGCTTGGGCGAGAGTAGTACTAGGATGGGTGACCCCCTGAGAAGTCCTCGTGTTGCACCCCCCCTTTTCAATTTTTTTTGCCCAAGTTAGGGTTGCCAAGATACTTTATCCAACACATTTCTGTTACCGAATCCTATGGCACCTTGAGCAAGACAACTTCGGTTCACATAGAGGCTGGGCCCGCAAACCGAGGGCGTGGGGCTTATGGCTAGGTCTCTGTCACTCCAGTGCTAATAACTTTTGATCCGTAAGGAGTTACGCGGCGCACAACATACAGTTGGAAAGCTCTCCAAGAGTTCTACGACGGGCGTAGCAAGCCTGCTCGGCTGCGCCATTTTTTGTATCCCAAAATCGAACGTTTTCATCAGTTTCGGGCCACTTTTCTTCTTTTGCTCTATTTTTTCATCCTAGATCGTATGCCTTGAGCTGTTAAAAGGACGACAACCTAACTCGCCGGATATTACAGGGCGCTACAACACGTCGATATCACGTATTACGAGGATGCTACGTTGTTGAAGCGGATGGGTTGTCGTTAAGCCCATTAGGCCTTTTCAATGGGCCATCTCTCTAGGCTGGGACTGTGAGCCGTCAACACAAAAAGAATTTGTGCCCTCAACATAACGGGTGCGATCATACCAGAAATAATGCACTGGATCCCATCAGAACTCCGAAGTTAAGCGTGCTTGGGCGAGAGTAGTACTAGGATGGGTGACCCCTTGGGAAGTCCTTGTGTTGCATCCGCATTTTCAATTTTTTTTGCCCCGGTTAGAGTTGCCAAGATTCTTTATCCACCACATTTCTATTACCGAATCCCACGGCACCTTGGACAAGACAACTTCGCTTTACGTAGAGCTGGGCCCGCAAACCGAGGGCTTAGGGCTTGTGACCACGTCTCCGTCGCTCCGTTGCCCATAACTTTTGATCCGTAAGGAGTTACGCAGCGCACAACATACCATTGGAAAGCTCTCCGAGTGCTCTACGACGGGTGCAGCAAACCTACTCAGCTGTGCCTATTTTTAGAGACCAAAATCGAACATTTTCATCTATTTCGAGCCACTTTTCTTCTCTTACGCAATTTTTTTGTCCCAAATCGTACGTCGTTAGCCGTGAAAGGGACAACCTAACTTGCAGGACATTATAGTGCACTACAACACGTCGATATCACGTCTTGCGAGGATGTTGCATTGTTGAAGTGGATGGGTTGTCGTTAAGCCCTTTGGGCCTTTTGAATGAGCTATCTCTATTGGCTGGGACTATGAACCGTCAACACATAAAGGATTTATGCCCACAACACACCGATCATACCAGCACTAATGCACCGGATCCCATAAGAACACCGAAAATAATCGTGCTTGGGCGAGAGTAGTACTTGGATGGGTGACCCCTTGGGAAGTCTACGTGTTGCACCCCCTTTTTCAATTTTTTTTGACCCGATTAGGGTTGTCAAGATACTTTATCCACCACATTTCTATTACCGAATCCCATGGCACCTTGGGCAAGACAACTTCGCTTCATGTAGAGCTGGGCCCACAAACCGAGGGCGTAGGGCTTGTGACCACGTCTCCGTCGCTCCGGTGCCGATAACTTTTGATCCGTAAGGAGTTACGCAGCGCACAACATACCGTTGGAAAGCTCTCCGAGTGCTCTACGATGTGGGTAACAAGCTTGCTCGGCTGCTCCCATTTTTGGATCCCAAATTCGAACGTTTTCATCTATTTCGTGCCACTTTCCTTCTTTTGCACTATTTTTTCATCCCGAATCGTACGTCGTGAGTTGTTAAAAGGACGACAACCTAACTCGCGGGACATTACAGGGCCTTACAACATGTTGATATCTCATCTTGCGAGGATGCTGCGTTATTGAAGTGGATGGGTTGTCGTTAAGCCCTTTGGGCCTTTTGAATGAGCCATCTCTATAGGTTGGGACTGTGAACCGTCAACACATAAAGGATTTGTGCCCACAACATGAAGGGTGCGATCATACCAGCACTAATGCACCGGATCCCATCAGAACTCCGAAGATAAGCGTGCTTGGGCGAGAGTAGTACTAGGATGGGTGACCCCCTGGGAATTCCACGTGCTGTGCTCCCTTTTTCAATTTTTTTTGCCCCGATTAGGGTTGTCAAGATACTTTATCCACCATATTTCTATTTCCGAATCCCACGGCCCCTTGGGCAAGACAACTTCGCTTCACGTAGAGGCTGGGCTCGCAAACTGAGGGCGTGGGGCTTGTGACCAGGTCTCCATCGCTTCGGTGCACATAACTTTTAATCTGTAAGGAGTTACGCGACGCATAGCAGACCGTTGGAAAGCTCTCCGAGATCTCTACGACGGGGGCAGCAAGCCTGCTCGGCTGCGAATGTTTTCGGAGCCCAAAATCGAATGTTTTCATCAGTTTCGGGCCACTTTTCTTCCTTTGCTCTGTATTTTCGTCCTGAATCGTACGTCGTGGGCTGTTACAAGGATGACAACCTAACTTGCGGGAGATTAGAGGGCCCTACAACGCGGCAATGTCACGCCTTGCAAGGATACTACGTTGTTGAAGCAGATGGGTTGTCGTTAAGCCCTTTGGGCCATTTGAATGGGCCATCTCTCTGTGCTAGGACTGTGAACCGTCAACACATAAAGGAATTGTGCCCTCAACATGAGGGCTGCAATCATACAAGCACTAATGCACCGGATCCCCTCAAAACTTTGAAGTTAAGCGTTCTTGTGCGAGAGTAGTACTAGGATGGGTGACCCCCTGGGAAGTCCTCGTGTTGCACCCCCCTTTTCAATTTGTTTTGCCCCGGTTAGGGTTGCCAAGATACTTTATCCACCACATTTCTATTACCGAATCCCACGGCACCTTGGGCAAGACAACTTAGCTTCACGTAGAGGCTGGGCCTGCAAACAGAGGGCTTAGGGCTTGTGACCAGGTCTCCGTCGTTCCGGTGCCCATAACTTTTGATCCGTAAGGAGTTACATGGCGCACAGCATACCGTTCAAAAGCTCTCCGAGAGCTCTACGATAAGGACAGCAAGCCTTCTTTGCAGCGCCTTATTTCGTAGCCCAAAATCGAAAGTTTTCATCAGTTTCGGGCCACTTTTCTTCTTTTGCTCTATTTTTCCATCCCGGATTGTACGTCGTGAGCTGTTAAAAGGACGACAACCTAACTCGCGGGACATTAGAGGGCCCCATAACGCGTCGATATCACGACTTGCGAGGATGCTGCATTGTTGAAGTGGATGGGTTGTCGTTAAGCCCTTTGGGCCATTTGAATGGGCCATCTCTCTGTGCTGGGATTGTGAACCGTCAACACATAAAGGATTTGTGCCCACAACATGACAGGAGCGATCATACTAGCACTAATGCACCGGATCCCATCAGAACTCTGAAGTTAAGCGTTCTTGGGCGAGAGTAGTACTAGGATGGGTAACCCCCTGGTAAGTCCTCGTGTTGCATCCCCCATTTTCAATTTTTTTTGCCCCAGTTAGGGTTGCCAAGATAATTTATCCACCACATTTCTATTACCAAATCCCACGGCACCTCGGGCAAGACAACTTCGCTTCATGTAGAGGCTGGGCCAGTAAACCGACGGCGTGGGGCTTATGACCATGTCTCCGTCGCTCCGGTGCCCATAACGTTTGATCCGTAATGAGTTACGCAGCGCACAACATACCATTGGAAAGCTCTCTGAGAGCTCTACGACGGGGGCAGCAAGCCAGCTTGGCTGCGCACATTTTTGGAACCCAAAATCGAATATTTTCATCAGTTTTGGGCCGCTTTTATTCTTTAGCTTTGTTTTTTCATCTCGGATTGTACGTCGTGATCTATTAAAAGGTCGACAACCTAACAATGTGTCGATATCACGCCTTGCAAGGATGCTGTGTTGTTGAACAGGATGGGTTGTCGTTAAGCCCATTGGGCCTTTTGAATGGTCCATCTCTCTAGGCTGGGAATGTGAACCGTCAACACATAAAAGATTTGTGCCCACAACATGACGGGTGCAATCATACCAGCACCAATGCACCGGATCCCATCAGAACTCCAAAGATAAGCGTGCTTGAGCTAGAGTAGTACTAGGATAGGTGACCCCCTGGGAAGTCCTCGTGTTGCATCCCCCCTTTTTAATTTTTTTTGCGCCGGTTAGGGTTGCCAAGGTACATTATCCACCACATTTCTATTATCGAATCCCATGGCACCTTGGGCAAGACAACTTCGCTTCACGTAGAGGCTGGGCCCGTAAACCAAGGGCGTGGGGCTTTCGACCAGGTCTCCGTCGCTCCGGTTCCCATAACTTTTAATCCGTAATGAGTTATGCGATGCACAACATACCGTTGGAAAGCTCTCCGAGAGCTCTACGACGGGGCAGCAAGCTGGATCAGCTATGCCTATTTTCGGAGCCCAAAATTGAACGTTTTCATCAGTTTCAACACACTTTTCTTGTTTTGCTCTGTATTTTTGTCCCGAATCGTACGTCGTGAGCTATTAAAATGATGACAACCTAATTTGCGGGACATTAGAGGGCCCTACAACGCGTCAATATCACGTCTTGCAACGATGCTGCGTTGTTGAAATGGATGGCTTGTCGTTAAGCCCTTTGGGCCTTTTGAATGGGCCATCTCTCTAGGCTGGCACTGTGAACCGTCAACACAAAAAGGATTTTTGCCCACAACATGACGGGTGCGATCATACCAGCACTAATGCAGCGGATCCCATCAGAACTATGAAGTTAAGCGTGCTTGGGCGAGTGTAGTACTAGGATGGGTGACCCCTTGGGAAGTCCTCGTGTTGCACCCCTATTTCAATTTTTTTTGCCCCGGTTAGGGTTGCCAAGATACTTTATCCACCACATTTCAATTACTCATTTCCGCGGCACCTTGGGCAAGACAACTTCGCATCACGTAGAGGATGGGCCCGCAAACCGAGGGCGTAGGGCTTGTGACCAGGTCTCCGTTGCTCCAGTGCCCTTAAGTTTTGATCCGTAAAACGTTACGCGGCTCACAGCAAACCGTTGGAAAGCTCTCCGAGAGCTCTACGACAGGGGCAGTAAGCGGGCTCGGTTGCGCCCATTTTTGGAGCCCAAAATTGAATATTTTCATCAGTTTCGGGCCACTTTTCTTCTTTTGCTCTGTTTTTTCATCCCGAATCGTACATCGTGAGTTGTTAAAAGTACGACAACTTAAATCGCGGGACATTAGTGGGTTCGACAACGCGTCGATATCACATCTTGCGAGGATGCTGCATTGTTGAAGTGGATGCGTTGTCGTTAAGCCCTTTGGGCCTTTTGAATGGGCCATCTCTCGGGGCTGGCACCGTGAACCATCAACACATAAAGGATTTGTGCCCACAACATGACGCCGATCACACCAATACTAATGCACCGGATCCCATCAGAACTCCGAAGTTAAGCGTGCTTGGGTGAGAGTAGCACTAGGATGGGTGACCCCTTGGGAAGTCCTCGTGTTGCACCCCCTTTTTCAATTTTTTTCCCCGATTAGGGTTGCCAAGATTCTTTATCCGCCACATTTCTATTACCGAATACCACGGCACCTTGGGCAAGACAACTTCGTTTCACATAGAGGTTGGGCCTGCAAACCGAGGGCGTAGGGCTTATGACCAGGTCTCTGTCGCTCCGGTGCCTATAACTTTTGATCCGTAAGGAGTTACACGGCGCACAGTATACTGTTGGAAAGCTCTCCGAGAGCTCTACGACAAAGGAAACTAGACTAGTCGGTTGTGCCCATATTTGGAGCCCAAAATCGAACGTTTCCATCAGTTTCGGTCCATTATTCTTCTTTTGATCTGTTTTTCCGTCTCGAATAGTACGTCGTCAGCTGTTAAAAGGACGACAACCTAACTCGCGGGACATTAGAGGGCACTAAAACACGTCGATATCACGTCTTGCGAGGATGCTGAGTTGTTCAAGCGGATAGGTTGTGGTTAAGCCCATTGGGCCTTTTGAATGGGCCATCTCGCTGGGCTGGGACTGTGAATCGTCAACACAAAAGGAAATTGTGCCCTCAACATGAGGGGTGCGATCATACCAGCACTAGTGCACCGGATCCCATTAGAACTCAGAAGTTAAGCTTGCTTGGGCGAGAGTAGAACTAGGATAGGTGAGCCCCTGGGAAATCCTCGTGTTGTACCCCCCTTTTCAATTTTTTTTTCCCTAGTTAGGGTTGCCAAGATACTTTATCCACCACATTTCTATTATCGAATCCCACGGCACCTTGGGCAAGACAACTTCACTTCACGTAGTGGCTGGGCCCGCAAACCGACAGTGTAGGGCTTGTGACTAGGTCTCCGTCACTCTAGTGCCATAACTTTTGATCTGTAAGGAGTTACGTGGCGCACAACATACCGTTGGAAAGTTCTTCGAGAGCTCTACGACGGGGGCAGCAATCCTGCTCGGCTATGCCTCTTTTTGTAGCCCAAAATTGAACGTTTTCATCAGTTTTGGGCCATTTTTCTTCTTCTGCTCTGTTTTTTCGTCCGGGATCGTACATCGTGAGCTGTTAAAAGGACGACAACCTAACTCGCGAGACATTATAGGGCCATAAAATGCGTCACTATCACGTCTTGCGAGGACGCTGCGTTGTTGAATGGGATAGGATATCGTTAAGCCCTTTGGGACTTTTGAATGGGCCATCTCTCTGGGCTGGGACTATGAACCGTCAACACCAAAAGGATTTGTGCCCACAACATGACGGGTGCGATCATACCAGCACTAATGCACCAGATCCCATCAGAACTCCAAGGTTAAGTGTGCTTGGGGGAAAGTAGTACTAGGATGGCTGACCCCCTGGGAAGTCCTCGTGTTGCACCCCCTCATTTCAATTTTTTTTGCCCTAGTTAGGGTTGCCAAGATACTTTATCCACCACATTTCAATTACCGAATCCCACGGCACCTTGGGCAAGACAACTTCGCTTCACGTAGAGGCTGGGCCCGCAAACCGAGGGTGTAGGGCTTGTGACCAGGTCTCAGTCGCGCCGGTGCCCATAACTTTTGATCCGTAAGGAGTTATGCGGCGCACAGCATACCGTTGGAAAGCTCTTCGAGAGCTCTACGACGGGGGCAGCAAGCCTGCTCGGCTACGTCCTTTTTCAGAGCCCAAAATCGAACGTTTTCATCAGTTTCGGGCCACTTTTCTTCTTTTGCTCTGTTTTTTCGTCCCGAATCGTACGTCGTGAGCTGTTAGAAGGACGACAACCTAACTTGCAGGATATTACAGGGCCCTACCATGCGTTGATATCACATTTTACGAGGATGCTGCATTATTGAAGCGGATGGGTTGTCGTTAAGCCAATTAGGCCTTTTGATTGGGCCATCTCTCTGGGCTGGGACTTTGAACCGTCAACACATAAAGGATTTGTGCCCACAACTTGACGGGTACGATTATACCACCACAAATGCACCGGATCCCATCAGAACTTCGAAGTTAAGCGTGCTTGGGCAAGAGTAGTACTAGTATAGGTGACCCCCTAGGAAGTCCTCGTGTTGCACCCCCTTTTTAAATTTTTTTTGCCCCAGTTAGGGTTCCCAAGATTCTTTATCCACCACATTTCTATTACCGAATCCCACGACAACTTGGGCAAGACAACTTCGCTTCACGTAGAGGCTAGGCCTGCAAACCGAGGGCATAGGGCTTGGGACCAGGTTTCCGTCGCTCCGGTGCCCATAAGTGTAACACCTCGTTCCCTCTCGAGACCGGGAGTTCTATCAATCAGTCTAACCACAACCCAAACCAAACCCGGGCAAGATTTTAGAGAAAGTCGGACAGAGTCTCCCCTGTTTCTAGGCAAATTGCAAAACCTGTAATAGCATATAAATGGACCAACACCATGTCCAACCATTCAACCACCTCAAGGCCATCCGAGCCTTGGTTCACAACAATTTAAACTCAGCAAGTATACATACATTTCCAATTTAAAAGCTAACATATCTCTTTTCATTTTTGACAAGTACATTCAAACTAGACAATAAAACCACACTAAGCTACTGTATAAAATAAACTATCATGCCATTCTAACTCTTTTCCTCTAGACATTACAAACATGCGGTGAAGTTAAGCTATGCTAACTGATTACATAAACTAGCTTATCAATTCACCTCAACTACTTAGCTAAATTTAAATTACATTTCTTTTAACAATAAATACATACAACATATGAAATCATATATCTTTACATCTTCAACACTCAAGCTACATAGGCACGCAAGACAACTCTTCAAGCACAAACTTTCACGAAATCACGAACTTTCCAGCTAACATGACATTTCCTGAAATGTGGTGGTGAGGAGTGAGTATACACAACACGTATACTCAGTGAGGGCGAGACAGATATCGAGGTGGAGAGAAAGAAGATCGTGCAATGCAAATAGGTACAATTAAGCAATACAATCAATAAAAGGCATTCAATATATACAACAATACAATAAACAATTAAGAAAAGCATTAACACAACCAATCAAAGCTATACCACACTTTGAAGGCTATGGATCACTCGAGCGAGTAATGTACCGATCACGATTCCGATGACATTAACGATGACGCGCTGGCCCAAACCACCTTATAACACCAGTTTGGAATACCCCGGAAGTATCCATCAATTCTACGACCCAAAACTCCCTGGGAGGCAACCCAAGCGAGAAGAGGGAATAGCAGCGGAGCTAGAGCAACCAACACTGGCAACCCGAGGCTACCCAGAGAGGCCCATCACTCACGCGCAAAATACTATGCAATGCAAGACTCGATACAAGGCAATAAAAGAGCAATATCAAGCATTCTCAACAATCGATAAACATTTCAATCAATAATCAACTCCAACAAGTGTAATAAGCATTAACAAGCATTTGCAATCAAACAAGTAACAAGAACAACACCAACTAACATTATCAAGCAATAACAAGCATTCTATAGGCATTATAAGCATTCTATAGGCAACATAAGCATTCTATAAGCAATATAAGCATACTATAATCAATATAATCATTCTATGAGCAATATAAGCATTCTATAATCAATATAAACATACTATAAGCAATATTCTATGAAAACACACAAAATCACAAAAATGACCCCAACTTCAAAACACTACTACTTTCCAACAAGCCACGAGCTTTGGAAACCGACTTCACCAATCCTCCTAGGTCACCATAAGACACGTCTAAAGACCCCGAAACCCTACTTAACCCTGGAATTCACGCAAAGTCCCGATTTCTCCCTTTGCTCGTTTGAACTACAACTATACTAACGAAACACCCAACCAACGCCATAATCGCACCAAAAGTGCTTCCATGGCCTCCCGAAACAATGCCATCACGCAAAACGAGAAAACGCTAAACTCGACCTAAACGACCCCCACTTTCACCAAGCTATTTTTCTCCGTTTTTCCATTACGCAATCCAAACAAACCATGCATTTAGGCATTCTAGCACACCTAGCACATTTCTACATCAACGGACAGCATAATGGAGCAACTTCATCGTTTCAAGGGTTTACTATTCATAAAACACTATTCATTAATCAATTTAAATTGCAATTTGAACGTTTAACCGTAGAAAATGTTAAAAAGCTATAAATACATGTTCTACAATCAACAAGGAACATTCTTTAAGCAACAAAACGATTAAAACAACAATCTACGCATAAAATCTAAAAATCAAAGTTTAGACACAAATATTTTAAATGCACAAATAACGATGAAACCCTCACCTTAGACGCTCCTAGACGCTAGGGAAACCACGCTGGATGCCTCGGAAACCATCCTGCACAAGCTCACGCGACGAAATGAAGATTTGAAGTTGAAATGTTTTTTTTTTCTTTTTCCTCCATGGTTTCAGCCATGGCCTTTATTTTTCTGGTTTTTGCTCTTTGTTTCGTATTTCATACATAAATAAAAGATGACAAATGGTCAAAGCTTCGGTCAACCCGCTAAACCAAAACAGCTATGCGCGACCTTACGAAAATGGCCATAACTTCTTCTAGAGAACTCCAATTCACGAACGGTTTGAAGCCTCAGAAACTAGACTCATAGAGCTTTCCAACCATATATAATTTGCTACCTAACTCTTCCCCAATTGGTTCAGATTTAATTCCAAAGTTGACCCAAAATTTGACTAACTTAACATTGCATTTTTTTATTTCTAATCCCTAGTTTGCCCTTTATTAAACATTTCAAAAATTTTCACCTTGTCCTAGTTGGTCAATGTAGATGAAAAGTCAACTAGTTTGGTCAAAGAAGGTGAAAGGTCAATAAAATGCAATTTAAATGAACTTTAAATGCTATTGAATACATGCCAGGTTCGGGGTATCACATCCTTCCCCCCTTAAAACAATTGCGTCCTCGCAATTCTTCTTCCAATAGAACTCAGCATCATCTGAAATCCAATTCTGACTAATCTTCATCGGTTGAAGAATCCCGTTGACACGAATACCGAAGAAGAATAAAATTCCAACCAAAAGCGCCGAGATAATACCAATAAAGACCTAAGCAAAGATACTATAGATAAAATCACATCACATATTAATGATAAGAAGAATACCGAATGAATACCCCATACACGAATCTCGAGTAGAAGTTCAACTATTACTGCCCGAGAATTCCCAAACAAGAAGCCAAATAAAGGCTCAAACAAAGGTTCCATCCAGAGGTCCAAATAAGTACCCCACTGGTCATGAATTTCATAGAAGAATGCCCTGTTAAGAGTGCTGAAGAAAATACTAAGAACCCAATCAAATATATTTCAAAGTTCTAAAGAAGCCTTCCAAATAATAACCCCATGGGACACCCAATTAGATTCCGAGTTTTGCTATCAAATGCGGAGAGGAATGTCAAAGGAAATAGCAGAGAAAATATAATGTGCCCAATAAAACAACCAAGTTGAATAGCAAACATAGTTTCCCACCAAAGCCAAACTCTGAGGCCTCTTCACTATTTGCCAAGTGAAAACTTCATGCAACCTTGCCAATAAGGAAAATACCAATAGAACGCCCAATAAGAATTTCAAAGAATACCCTAAGTAGTATTATACAATAACTCTGATAGGAACTCCAAATACCAAACCTACTGAGGAACACTGAAGAGGATATCCGAAACAATGCTCCAATAAGAAAGTAGCCAAGTTTTCCCAATAAGTAAATACTAAATAAATGGCCATTAAGGATCCTAGAGAATGTCATTGCAGAATTTCCAATCAGGGATGCCAGTAGCACACCAATAAAGTCCAAGACACACACACCATTGATAATACTGTGGAGTAAGGCCAATTGAAATCCCATTAACCAAGTCCACCGAGAAGTGCCAACAAAAGTCTCCAAAGAAAACCCATTAAGAAAACCAAAGAATGCTCCAAACAATAACCAAATAAAACCCCAAGAGAAAGCTACTCTTTCACAACTGTTAAGCACAGAGGAGGACCATAGAGATTCGCCAATAACCGAGCTCCAAAAGCAAACACCAATTCCCAAATAAAAGCTAGTCAAATGCCATTCATTTCCTGCCAATCCATACGCCTTGAAAAGCCAGTGGTGAACCACTTTCTTCAGGGGAGGAAGAGGACTTATTTACCATTTCAATAGGACATGTATGAATGCCAATATATCACAGTTATACATATGCCTTAAACTATTATGCAAGCAAGTTTACAAAATAGTTTATTCAACAAAGTCACTCAAGCACGACAATCAAGTCAAGCACAACATAATCAATTCAAGACATTTTAAAACACACATTACAAGTAATACTTCAAGCAAATAACAATACACGAGGTCGATACAATTCACGATGCCAATTCGATAAGTGAATTCGATAGACAACAAGACACTTCACTTCACTTAGCACACAATTAACACATAACACATAACTTTATCACATAAGTGCATACATTGAAGTCAAGACACACAATCTCACATACAAGCATACACTTTCAAGACACACTTAACAAGCACACATTCAAGGGTCGCTACCCACCAGACCGAGGACCCTGTCCCGGCTTATGAGCTAGACAAGCTCTGATACCAGTTTGTAATACCTCGTTCCCTCTCGAGACCGGGTGTTCTATCAATCAATCTAACCACAACCCAAACCAAACCCGGGCAAGATTTTAGGGAAAGACGGACAGAGTCTCCCCTGTTTCTAGGAAAATTGCAAAACCTGTAATAGCATATAAATTGACCAACACCGTGTCCAACCATTCAACCACCTCAAAGCCATCCGAGCCTTGGTTCACAACAATTTAAACTCAGCAAGTATACATACATTTCCAATTTAAAAGCTAACATATCTCTTTTCATTTTTGACAAGTACATTCAAACTAAACAATAAAACCACACTAAGCTACTGTATAAAATAAACTATCATGCCATTCTAACTCTTTTCCTCTAGACATTACAAACATGCTGTGAATTTAAGCTATGCTAACGGATTACATAAACTAGCTTATCAATTCACCTCAACTACTTAGCTAAATTTAAATTACATTTCTTTTAACAATAAATACATACAACATATGAAATCATATATCTTTACATCTTCAACACTCAAGCTACATAGGCACGCAAGACAACTCTTCAGGCACAAACTTTCACGAAATCACGAACTTTCCAGCTAAAATGACATTTCCTGAAATGTGGTGGTGAGGAGTGAGTATACACAACACGTATACTCAGTGAGGGCGAGACAGATATCGAGGTGGAGAGAAAGAAGATCGTGCAATGCAAATAGGTACAATTAAGCAATAAAATCAATAAAAGGCATTCAATATATACAACAATACAATAAACAATTAAGAAAAGCATTAACACAACCAATCAAAGCTATACCACACTTTGAAGGCTATGGATCACTCGAGCGAATAATGTACCGATCACGATTCCGATGACATTAACGATGACGCGCTGGCCCAAATCACCTTATAACACCAGTTTGGAATACCCCGGAAGTATCCATCAATTCTACGACCCAAAACTCCATGGGAGGCAACCCAAGTGAGAAGAGGGAATAGCAGCGGAGCTAGAGCAACCAACACTGGCAACCCGAGGCTACCCAGAGAGGCCCATCACTCACGCGCGAGACACTATGCAATGCAAGACTCGATACAAGGCAATAAAAGAGCAATATCAAGCATTCTCAACAATCGATAAACATTTCAATCAATAATCAACTCAAACAAGTGTAATAAGCATTAACAAGCATTTGCAATCAAACAAGTAACAAGAACAACACCAACTAACATTATCAAGCAATAACAAGCATTCTATAGGCATTATAAGCATTCTATAGGCAACATAAGCATTCTATAAGTAATATAAGCATACTATAATCAATATAATCATTCTATGAGCAATATAAGCATTCTATAATCAATATAAACATACTATAAGCAATATTCTATGAAAACACACAAAATCACAAAAATGACCCCAACTTCAAAACACTACTACTTTCCAACAAGCCACGAGCTTTGGAAACCGACTTCACCAATCCTCCTAGGTCACCATAAGACACGTCTAAAGACCCCGAAACCCTACTTAACCCTGGAATTCACGCAAAGTCCCGATTTCCCCCTTTGCTCGTTTGAACTACAACTATACTAACGAAACACCCAACCAACGCCATAATCGCACCAAAAGTGCTTCCATGGCCTCCCGAAACAATGCCATCACGCAAAACGAGAAAATGCTAAACTCGACCTAAACGACCCCGACTTTCACCAAGCTATTTTTCTCTGTTTTTCCGTTACGCAATCCAAACAAACCATGCATTTAGGCATTCTAGCACACCTAGCACATTTTTACATCAACAGACAGCATAATAGAGCAACTTCATCGTTTCAAGGGTTTACTATTAATAAAACACTATTCATTAATCAATTTAAATTGCAATCTCAACGTTTAACCGCAGAAAATGTTAAAAAGCTATAAATACATGTTCTACAATCAACAAGGAACATTCTTTAAGCAACAAAATGATTAAAACAACATTCTACGCATAAAATCTAAAAATCAAAGTTTAGACACAAATATTTCAAATGCGCAAATAACGATGAAACCCTCACCTTAGATGCTCCTAGACGCTAGGGAAACCACGCTGGATGCCTCGGAAACCACCCCGCACAAGCTCACGTGACGAAATGAAGATTTGAAGTTGAAATGTTTTTTTTTTCTTTTTCCTCCATGGTTTCAGCCATGGCCTTTATTTTTCTGGTTTTTGCTCTTTGTTTCGTATTTCATACATAAATAAAAGATGACAAATGGTCAAAGCTTCGGTCAACCCGCTAAACCAAAATAGCTATGCGCGATCTTACGAAAATGGCCATAACTTCTTCTAGAGAACTCCAAGTCACGAACGGTTTGAAGCCTCAGAAACTAGACTCATAGAGCTTTCCAACCATATATAATTTGCTACCTAACTCTTCCCCAATTGGTTCAGATTTAATTCCAAAGTTGACCCAAAATTTGACTAACTTAACATTGCATTTTTTTTTCTAATCCCTAGTGTGCCCTTTATTAAACATTTCAAAAATTTTCACCTTGTCCTAGTTGGTCAATGTAGATGAAAAGTCAACTAGTTTGGTCAAAGAAGGTGAAAGGTCAATAAAATGCAATTTAAATGAACTTTAAATGCTATTGAATACGTGCCAGGTTCGGGGTATCACAATAAGTTTTGATCCATATGGAGTTACGCAGCGCACAGTATACCGTTGGAAAGCTCTCCAAAAGCTCTACGACTAAGACAACAAGTCTGCTCGGCTACGTCCATTTTTGAATCCCAAAATCGAACGTTTTCATCAATTTTGGGCCACTTTTCTTCTTTTGGTATGTTTTCCCGTCCCGGATCGTACGTTGTGAGCTTTTAAAAGGACGACAACCTAACTCGCGGGACATTAGAGGACCCAATAACTTGTCAATATCACGTCTTGCGAGGAAGCTACGTTGTTGAAGGGGATGGGTTGTCGTTAAGCCCTTTGGGCCTTTTGAATGGGCCATCTCTCTGGGTTGGGACTGTGAACCGTCAACACATAAAGGATTTGTGCCCACAACATGACGGGTGCGATCATACCAGCACTAATGCACCAAATCCCATCAGAACTCCGAAGTTAAGTGTGCTTGGGTGAGAGTAGTACTAGGATGGGTGACCCCCTGGGAAGTCCTCGTGTTGCACCCCCCTTTTTCAATTTTTTTTGCCCCAGTTAGGGTTGCCAAGATACTTTATCCACCACATTTCTATTACCGAATCACATGGCACCTTGGGCAAGACAACTTCGCTTCACTTAGAGGCTGGCCCGTAAACCGAGGGCGTGGACTTGTAACCAGGTCTCCGTCGCTCTAGTATCCATAACTTTTAATCCGTAAGGAATTACGTGATGCAAAACATACTGTTGGAAAGCTCTCCGAGAGCTCTACGACGGGAGCAGCAAGCCTGCTCGGCTGCGCCTATTTTTGAAACCCAAAATCAATTGTTTTCATCAGTTTCGTGCCACTTTTCTTCTATTGCTGCGTTTTTTCATCCCGGATCGTACGTCGTGAGTTGTTAAAAGGACGACAACCTAACTTGCGGGACATTAGAGGGATATACAACGCGTTGATATCACGTCTTGCGAGGATGCTACGTTGTTGAAGGGGATGGGTTGTCGTTAAGCCCATTGGGCCTTTTGAATGGGCCATCTCTTTGGGCTGGGACTGTGAACCGTCAACATATAAAGGATTTGGGCCCACAACATGATGGGTGCGATCATACTAGCACTAATGCACCGGATCCCATCTGAACTCCGAAGTTAAGCGTGCTTGGGCGAGAGTAGTACTAGGATGGGTGACCCCCTGGGAAGTCCTCGTGTTGCACCCCCCTTTTCAATTTTTTTTGCCCCGGTTAGGGTTGCCAGGATTCTTTATCCACCACATTTCTATTACCGAATCCCACGGCGCCTTGTGCAAGACAACTTCGATTCACGTAGGGGCTGGGCCCGCAAACCGAGGGTGTAGGGCTTGTGACCAGGTCTCCGTCGCTCCGGTGCCCATAACTTTTAATCCGTAAGGAGTTACATGACGCACAACATACCATTAGAAAGCACTCCGAGAGCTCTATGACAGGGGTAGCAAGCCTGCCAGGTTGCGCCCATTTTTGGAGCCCAAAATCAAACATTTTCATCATTTTCTGTCCACTTTTCTTCTTTTGCTCTATTTTTCCATCCCGGATCGTATGTCGTGAGTTGTTAAAAGGACGACAACCTAACTCGCGGGACATTAGAGGACCCTACAACGCGTCAATATCACGTCTTGCGAGGACGCTGCGTTGTTGAAGGGGATGGGTTGTCGTTAAGCCCTTTGGGCCTTTTGAATGGGCCATCTCTCTGGGCTGGGACTGTGAACCGTCAACACATAATGGATTTGTGCCCATAACATGACGGGTGCGATCATACCAGTACTAATACCCCGGATCCCATCAGAACTCCGAAGTTAAATGTGCTTAGGCGAGATTAGTACTAGGATGGCTGACCGCCTGGGAAGTCCTCGTGTTGCACCCCCATTTTTCAATTTTTTTTGCCCCAGTTAGGGTTGTCAAGATACTTTATCCACCACATTTCTATTACCAAATCCCACGGCACCTTGGGCAAGACAACTTCGCTACACGTAGAGGTTGGGCCAGCAAACCGAGGGCGTGGACTAGTGACCAAGTCTCCGTTGCTCTGGTGCCCCTAACTTTTAATCCGTAAGGAATTGCGCGACGCACAACATACCGTTGGAAAGCTCTCCGAGAGCTCTACGATGGGAGCAGCAAGCCTGCTCGGCTGCGCCTATTTTCAGAACCCAAAATCGAATGTTTTCATCAGTTTCAGACCACTTTTCTTCTTTTGCTATATTTTTTCATCCAGGATCATATGTCGTGAGCTGTTAAAAGGACGACAACTTAACTCGCGGGATATTACAAGCCCTACCATGCATCGATATCACGTCTTCTGAGGATGCTGCATTGTTGAAGCGGATGTGTTGTCGTTAAGCCCATTGGGCCTTTTGAATGGGTCATCTCTCTGGGCTGGGACTGTGAACCGTCAACACATAAAGGATTTGTGCCCACAACATGACAGGTGTGATCATACCAACACTAATGCACCGGATCCCGTTAGAACTCCGAAGTTAAGCGTGCTTGGGCGAGAGTAGTACTAGAATGAGTGACCCCCTGGGAAGTCCTCGTGTTGTACCCCCATTTTCAATTTTTTTTGGCCCGATTTGGGTTGCCAAGATTGTTTATCCACCACATTTCTATTACCGAAACCCACGGCACCTTGTGCAGGACAACTTCGCTTCACGTAGAGGCTGGGCCTGCAAACCGAGGGCGTAGGGCTTGTGATCAGGTCTACATCGCTCCGGTGCCCATAACTTTTGATCCGTAAAGAGTTACGCGGCGCACAAGATACCGATGGAAAGCTCTCCGAGAGCTCTACGATGAGGGCAGCAATCCTGCTTGGTTGCTCCCATTTTTTTAGCCCAAAATCAAACATTTTCATCAATTTTGGGCCACTTTTCTTCTTTTGCTCTGTTTTTCCTTCCCGAATCGAACGTCGTGAGTTGTTAAAAGGACAACAACCTAACTCGCGGGACATTAGAGGGCCCTACAACGCGTCAATATCACGTCTTGTGAGGATGCAGCGTTGTTGAAGCAGATGGGTTATCGTTAAGCCCAATGGGCCTTTTGAATGGGCCATCACTGTAGGCTGGGACTGTGAACCGTCAACAAATAAAGGAATTGTGCCCTCAACATGATGGGTGCGATCATACCAGCACTAATGCATCGGATCCCATCAGAACTCCAGAGTTAAGCGTGCTTAGGCGAGAGTAGTACTAGGATGGGTGACCCCCTGGGATGTCCTCGTGTTGCACCCCCATTTTCAATTTTTTTTGCCCCAGTTAGGGTTGCCAAGATACTTTATCCACCATATTTCTATTACCGAATCCCACGGTACCTTGGGCAAGACAACTTCGCTTCACGTAGAGGCTGGGCCCACAAACCGAGGGCGTCAGGCTTGTGACCAGGTCTTCGTCGCTCTGGTGCCCATAACTTTTGATCCGTAAGGAGTTACGCGGCGTACAACATACCGTTGGAAAGCTCTCCGAGAGCTCTTCGGAGAGGGAAGCAAGCCTGCTCAGCTATGCCAATTTTTGGAGCCCAAACCTGAACGTTTTCATCAGTTTTGGGCCACTTTTTTCTTTCGGTCTGTTTTTCCATCCCGAATTGTACGTCGTGAGCTGTTAAAAGGAAACAACAACCTAACTCGCGGGGCATTAGAGGGCCCTACAACGCGTCGATATCACGTCTGGCAAGGATGCTACGTTGTTAAAGTGGATGGGTTGTCGTTAAGCCCATTGGGCCTTTTGAATGGGCCATCTCTTTGGGCTGGGACTGTGAACCGTCAACACATAAAGAAATTGTGCCTTCAACATAACGGGTGCGATCATACCAGCACTAATGCACCGGATCCCATCAGAACTCTGAAGTTAAGCGTGCATAGGCGAGAGTAGTACTAGGATGGGTGACCTCTTGTGAAGTCCTCGTGTTGCACCCCTCTTTTCAATTTTTTTTGCCCCGATTAGGGTTGCCAAGATACTTTATCCACCTCATTTCTATTACCAAATCCCACGGTACCTTGGGCAAGACAACTTCACTTCACGTAGAGGCTGGGCTCACAAACCGAGGGCATAGGGTTGGTGACCAGGTCTCCGTCGCTTCGGTGCCCACAACTTTTGATCCGTAAAGAGTTAAGCGGCGCACAGCATAACGTTGGAAAGCTCCTCAAGAGCTCTACGACGGGGGCAACAAGCCTGCCCCAGCTGCACCCATTTTTGGAGCCCAAAATCGAACGTTTTCATCAATTTTGGGCCACTTTTCTTTTTTTGGTTTTTTTTTCCATCCTGAATCGTACGTCATCAGTTGTTAAAAGGACGACAACCTAACTCGCTGGACATTATTGGGCCCTACAATGCGTCGATATCACGTCTTGCGAGGATCCTGCGTTGTTGAAGCGGATAGGTTGTTGTTAAGCCCATTGGGCCTTTTGAATGGGCCATCTCTCTAGGCTGGGGCTGTGAACCGTCAACACATAAAGAAATTGTGCCCTCAACATGATGGGTGTGATCATACCAGCACTAATGCACCGGATCCCATCAAAACTACGAAGTTAAGCGTGTTTGGGCGAAAGTAGTACTAGGATGGGTGACCCCTTGGGAAGTCTTCGTGTTGCACCCCCTTTTCAATTTTTTTTGCCCCAGTAAGGGTTGCCAAGATAATTTATCCACCACATTTCTATTACCGAATCCCACGGCGCCATGGGCAAGACAACTTCGCTTCACGTAGAGGCTGGGCCCGTAAACCGAGGGCGTAGGGCTTGTGACCAGGTCTCCGTCGATCCAGTGCCCATAACTTTTGATCCGTAAGGAGTTACGCGGCGCACAACATACCGTTGGAAAGCTCTCCGAGAGCTCTATGATGGGGAAAACAAGGCTGCTCAGCTGCGCCCGTTTTTACAGCCCAAAATTGAATGTTTTCATCAATTTTGGGCCACTTTTCTTCTTTTGCTCTGTTTTTCCTTTCCGGATCGTACGTCGTGAGCTGTTAAAAGGATGACAACCTAACTCACGGGACATTAGAGAGCCCTACAACGCGTTGGTATCACGTCTTGTGAGGACGCTACGTTGTTGAACATGATGGGTTGTCGTTAAGCCCTTTGGGCCTTTTGAATGGGTCATCTCTCTGGGCTGGGACGGGGAACCGTCAACACATAAATGATTTGTGCCCACAACATGACGGGTGCGATCATACCAGCACTAATAAACCAGATCCCATCAGAACACCGAAGTTAAGCGTGCTTGGGCGAGAGTAGTACTAGGATTGGTAACCCCCGGGGAAGTCCTCGTGTTGCACCCCCCCTTTTCAATTTTTTTTGCCCCAGTTAGGATTGCCAAGATACTTTATCCACCACATTTCTATTACCGAATCCCACGGCACCTTGGGCAAGACAACTTTGTTTCACGTAGAGGCTGGGCCTGCAAACCGAGGGCGTGGGACTTGTGACCAGGTCTCCGTCGCTCCGGTGCCCTTAACTTTTAATCCGTAATGAGTTACGCGACGTACAACATACTGTAGGAAAGCTCTACGAGAGCTCTACGACGAGGGTAGCAAGCCTGCTCGGCTGCGCCTATTTTCGGGGCCCAAAATCGAACGTTTTTATCTATTTTGGGCCACTTTTCTTCTTTTTCTCTGTTTTTTCATCCCGGATCGTAAGTCATGAGCTGTTAAAAGGACAAAAACCTGACTCGCAGGATATTACAGGGCCCTACCACGCATCGATATCACGTCTTACGAGAATGCTGCGTTGTTGAAGAGAATGGGTTGTCGTTAAGCCCATTGGGCCTTTTGAATGGGCCATCTCTCTGGGCTGGGACTGTGAACAGTCAACACATAAAGGATTTGTGTCCACAATGTGAGGCCTGACCTCGATTTGTGTGTGATACCTTGTTTCGTGCGTTCTAGCCAAGATTTGCGTGCCTTAACCAAGATTTAAGAATCATGTTTAGTTTTTTGTGCCTTGCATTGAATTACGTGCAATCATTTAGGGTTCCGTGCATTTACTGGGAAAACGTACATTTGTCTCGTAGTTCGTGTCCTACCTCGTAGTGCATGCCCTAGACCTAGGAAAGCGTGTCCTCACGCTAATCAAGAATACATCTTACACGAAGCACTAGATCAATAAATAATCCTACAAATCCCACTAACTAATATTAAATTACTAATTCAACCCACTAGAAGACGAAATTGCACCAAAAGCTAGACATTCCTTATTCTTTATTCTTTATTCTTTGAATATCCCAAACACACAATAAAATAAGCCTTGAACAAGACAAAAAATTCAGATTCTTCAAGCCTTGGCTGACCACCTTGTGTGCTTTGTGCTTGCTTTGCATAATTCAAATTATTCCCCAAACATTCTATGACAAGTTATGACACAAATGCTTAAAAAAATAACCCAAAACCCTACCCAATGCACCCATATTCTCGACCCATTATCTTGCCATGCTAGGTGATTCAACAATCATGCTTCTTGAAGATACAAAATCTGAAATTACAAGTCTCAAGGCCGACACAAGCTCCTTTGTCCAACAAAGCTTTTATTTTTCTTTCATTTCTCTCATTTTCCTCTCATTCTTCTCTCTCCCTCTCATTTTTCTCTCTCTCTCTCGGCCCTAGCTGAATATTGTAGACTCCATAGCTAAGTTCTTCATCCTAAGGCTCTTCAAGACTTCCAAGCAACAAGGAACTTGACCAAGCAAAGTTAGGAGCAAAGAAATGCACATGCAAGCCTTTAGCACTTCCATTTCGGTTTAGGTGAGTTTGCTAGCTTCCATTTCTTTTCTTCTTGTTCTAACCACATGCACCTACTAAGAACTTGGTTACTAAGCTAGGAAATTTGAGAAAAATCGAGTGGTGTCTCGGCTAAGCAAGGAAAAAGGTCAACTTTGTGCTTCACCAAGAGTCTTGTGCATCTTCTTGTTGTTTTGCTAAGGTGATGGCTAAAACTTCTTGAAAATCTTTTAAAAACCCACATGCATGCCCTTAAATGTCTATCTTTACTTCAGTACTTGAGATATATGTGTGTTCATGAGCTTTTATAAACATGCATGGCAAGATTTTGGGCTAGAATGTGATGATAGATGAAATCGTGCATGTGACAGCTTTCTGTCTTGTTGTTGCGAGGTGATTTTGGCTAGGTAAATGATGTTGAAAATGCTTAAAAATTGGTAGGTAACTAGTGTTGCCAGTTATGAACATTTTTCGTAGAAATAAGTCAAAGCGAATTTTGACTCTAAGGTCCTCAAAATGGAAAATCATTAAAATGTGTCCAAATCTGGAAAGTCTGGAAAAATGAAGCAGGTTTTGGCAGATTCACTAACCTTGTAGAACGAACCATTTTTGACTTAGTAAATGATATCCAAAATGCATCAAATTTCATGTACGATGCTAAATTTTTTAGTTCTGGACATTTTTGTCAGAAATGGACTAAGGCTAAATCGGAGCCTAAGGCCCTCAAAAACGACAAGTATTGAAATGTGTGCAAATCTGGACAGTTTTGTGCAGTCTCACTGTTTTGGCTATAACTATTGAACCCGAACTCCAAATGATGCAAGGTTTGTTTCTGAATTTAGTTCACTTCTTAAGCTTTAATTTGACATCTTATTCACTGGAATTGGAGATTTTTGCCTTGTCTTAATGATTGTGAGAAAACAGTCCATTGCAGTGAGGGTTTTACTTAGTGATATGCTTAGAAAAATTATTGTAGTTTCTCTTGTTATATTAAATGCTTGAGATTGTGGCATTTGGATGTTGTGTAGACTGTTTTGAATGCTTGAGGGTGTATGAACTAATCAAAGCGTCGCTTGAGCTTAATTACGAGATAACTTGGGGCTTAATCGCACGGGTAAGCACGAATTGGAACCCTAGTAACTAGGTGAATTTGCTAAGTGTTGATCCTTTGGATGTTGTGTTGGATTATGTGTTTAGTAGGCTGCCCGTAGTTGCCCTTGTAGTCCTAAATATGATTTCGATAATTTTATGTTGATAAGTAGGCTTTTCTTGCACCCGGTCCCACGTAGATGCTGTTGCATGATAAATAATCTTATTATTTGATTACGTGAACTTTGAAATGAGTTATATGACTTGATTTATGTGCGTTACATGGCTGCCCGTTTAATGTTCATATAACTCCATGTGATTTTCAAGCGAATTTACTTGTCATGTCGTGTCTCGCGTGTTTAACTGTCAATGTGCAATCTTATGACTGCTTGAAGGCAACCTACTTTGTTGTCCTCCTAATGTGATACATATTACATGTCATAAATGTGCATTGCATACAAGGTTGCAACCTTTCATTCTGGCGTGGTAGCGTTCACGCACACTGGGCGGCATCGGGCTTGCCGGTGCAATCATGACTACCATTGCCCAATTCCCTCTCTTGCTTAGGGGCTAGACTTCTTCGGATAATTGGGTCGTAGGATTTTGGGGTACATCAGGAGTAAAAGCTCGCCATATCATTTTTACTATGACTATAAGTACTCTTGCTTGGTTCCTAGAGGACCTCGGGGAGGAAAGACGAATAATTGTGTTCCTTTACTTTTATATCATGTTATGTACTTACTTGTGATATATTCATGCTTGCAAAAAGGGTTTTCATAAGTTGAACTAGAAAATAAGGTTCAAAACTTATTTCTTGTTCCCCCTCGCTGAGTTCATAAGGACTCATCCTCTTTTATCATCTCCGGTGAAGAAGACCAAGAACAGGTACCTGAGGACGACGTGCCTAACGATGACTCCTTGGAATGAATGCTTGCCCTACATGCCTTACGTGACTATGGCCATTTTGTGAACAATATGTCGTTTGAAGACTATTTCTTTTATGTTGCTTGTTGATGTAATGTAAAAGACCCCCGTTGTAATTTGGGGTCTAATTTTGGTTTGTACTGATAATAACTAGATAGACACTACTATGGTCGTTTTGCTATCGTTATTGGTTAGTATCTATCATAGGATTATGAAGTATCAGGTAAGGACTAAGTAAAATGAACCTATCCAATCTTAAGCAGGTACCCATTGTTAAGCTAAGATCAACAGGTACTTTTGTAACGAGGATTAACAAACAAACGAGACATAGTATCATGCTAGGTTATTAATCAAACGAGACATCGAGATAACTAGTAGGCGTTTCAATTGATGGTAAATAGTAATCTTAGTTGGAAATGAAATTTGAGGCGTTTAGAGAACTAGGTCAAACTAAAGAGCCCAATTACAGCCGTTATGCTGCCGGTTTTCCAAAAAATTATGGAGTTTAGGTTAAAACGTTAAGTGTTAAACTTTCATGAACGATTAAGTACGAGATATGACTTGAATGTTTAAGATCACACCCTAGTCTAACCTTTATAGGCCGGGTTGGGGCGTGACACCTCATAGAAGAAGAATGGTATCAGAGCTTAGATTGCTTAAGCTGGGTTTAACTCTCGGACCATGGGTAGAGCCCTTAGATAATTAGGATGACTTGTCTATATGTTATTGTGTGATAATGTTAATTGTGCCTTCTATGTTCTATGTGCTTAGGTGATTAACATGCCTTAATTGTTTCTTGAATTGTGTATCTATATTATGTTGCATATCTTATGCATTAAATTCTTGTTTGTCGTATTTCAATAAATTGTGCATCGTAATATGTGCCTATAGATGGCTTGCCCTAGTACCCGTACTACTAATAGGAGCGGTGAACCCCAAAAGACCGGAGATACTTATCAAACTAATCCCGGCATAGCTATGTTTAATATGATGGCAAATGCCATGGATTGCGTGTCGCGAGTGATGGAACGTCAAGATGCACATGAAGCGAACAACAACAACAATAAGAATGACGGTAACGATGGGAGACATAGCAGAATGAGGGAGTTCCTTGACTTTCACCCGTTCAAATTCCACGAGGAAGCTGATGATGAGAAATCAGAGGCTTGGCTGTCTGAGATCGAGAGGATTTTCAGGCCACTTGATTATACTAATGAAGAAAAGGTGCAGTTTGCTGTGTTTCTATTGCACGGGGATGCTGAGCATTGATGGCACACTGTGGAGGCACTGTGGAAAATTGATCAGACACCTCGCTTGTGAGGTAATTTTGTTAAGGCCTTCAAGGAGAAATATGTACCTGCAGTTTCCAGGCAGAGGCGGATTGAGGAATTCATGCACTTGAACTAGGGTAACATGATGGTGGCCCAGTATGAGGCTTTGACCGACTGTCCCGTTATGCTCAATACATGGTCAGTACTCCGGAGGCGAAGATGTGGAAATTTACTACGGGATTGAGGCCAGAGATTCAGGACCAGTTGGCTTCGCATGACTTCGATACCTACTTTGTTCTCTTTGCTGCTGCTTCTTGAGTTGAGAAGAGAAAACTTGATAGAGCCGGTTCGAGTCAGCCGAACAAGAAACCATACCAGCCTTCAGGTCAACAGAGGAAATTCCAGAGTCAGAGTCGTAATTAGGGCTAGTGCCAGAACAGACCAGTGAATAACCGTGGCCCGACTAAACAGCCATCAGCCTCTTCCACCCGCAGATCCACAAGTAGTTCACCTGCTACTCAGTCTATCAACTGTTCTTTCTGTGACAAGAAGGGGCATACCGAGGCCCAGTGCTAGAAGAAGCCAGGACGATGTGTGCGGTGTGGCAGTGATCAGCATCAGATCAAGGATTACCCTAAATGGCAAGCAGGACAGAATCAGGTTAAACCAGCTGGTAGAGGCAAAACTCCAGTTCCTAGAGTTCAGGCTCGAGCGTATACTATTGAGTGCGAGGAGCTTCCAGAGGAGACCGCTGTTGTTGAAGGTACATTCTTCATATTGAATCAACCTGTTAGGGTGCAAATTAATTCGGGTGCTACTCATTCATTTATTACTCCCTTATGTGTGCAACGTGTGAAACTACGAGTTGTATGTTTGCCTTACGAAATAGAAGTTGGTACTCCTATGGGTTCTAAACTTGTTACTAGCTCAGCTTGTAAAGCATGTAAAATCCAAATTAAGGATAGGGAATTCTCAGCCAATCTTATCGTATTACCTTTTCGAGACTATGAAGTCATCTTAGGGATGGACTGGTTGGCAAAGCATCACACCCAACTAGATTACCGGACGAAGATTGTATCATTCCAGGTACCTGGTCAACCAATACTGAAGGTAATGGGTCGAAGAGATTTCACCGAGAGTTCCATCATTTCATCTACAAAAGCAGTTAAGTCCTTGAGAAAAAGGTGTAGTAGATACTTAGCTTACCTCATCAACAAGCCGTCGAATAAAGCTAAGTTGGAGGAGATGCCAGTGATTAAAGACTATGCGGATGTGTTTCTAGAAGAATTGCCCAATTTACCCCCAGATCGGAAAATCGAGTTCATTATAGAGTTATTGCCTGGCACCCAGCCGATATCTAAAGCTCCCTATCATATGGCACCGGCTGAGCTACAAGAATTGAAGGACCAATTGCAAGGATTGTTGAAAAAGGGGTTTGTTCAACCAAGTTCTTCTCCATGGGGTGCACCAGTCCAGTCTTGTTTGTAAAGAAGAAAGACGGAACGTTGAGGCTATGCATTGACTACCGAGGATGGAACCAACTGACTATCAAGAATAAATAGCCACTTCCACTGATCGACGAGTTGTTTGATCAACTTCAAGGAGCCAAAGTGTATTCGAAACTCGACATGAGGCAAGGGTACTATCAGTTGTGAATAAAAAAGGAGGATGTGCCTAAAACGGCTTCCAGGACAAGATATGGGCATTATGAATATGTGGTGATGCCATTTGGACTAACTAATGCCAACTTTTATGGACTTGATGCACAAGGTGTTTCAACCCTAAATGGACCAATTTGTAGTGATTTTCATTAATGATATTTTGGTATACTCGAAATCCGAGGCTGAGCATGAACAACATCTGCGATTGGTATTGCAGAAACTTCGAGAGCATCAATTGTATGCAAAGTTTAGCAAGTGCGAATTTTGGTTGCAGCAGATTGCATTTTTGGTGCATATCATATCCCAAGAGGGAATAGCAGTGGACCCAGCAAAGATAGAAGCGGTGATGTCTTGGAAGAAGCCGGAAAATATTACAGAGGTTTAGAGTTTTCTTGGTCTAGCCGGCTATTATCGGAGGTTCATGATGGATTTCTCAAAGATCGCAGGACCGCTTACAAAGCTCACTCAAAAGAAAACAAAGTTCGTGTGGGTGACAAGTGTGAGAATAGCTTCCAAGAGTTGAAGAAAAGATTGACTACTGCACCTGTTCTTCCATTGCCTGAAGGGAGTCAAGGTTTTGTAATCTACAGCGATGCTTTGAAGGAAGGATTGGGTTGTGTGTTGATGCAAAATGGTAGAGTGATTGCATATGCTTCTAGGAAGCCGAAGCCGTATGAATTGAACTACCCCTCGCATGATTTGGAGTTAGCGGCTATTGTGTTTGCACACAAGAACTGGAGGGACTATATGTGGGGTAACAAGTTCGAGGTATTTACTGATCACAAGAGCTTGAAATACTTGTTCTCGCAAAAGGAGTTGAATATAAGGCAAAGACGGTGGATGGAGCTTTTGGATGATTATAACTGCACAATCAATTATGTGCCCGATAAAGCGAATGTAGTTGCAGATGCCTTAAGTAGGAAAGCGAGCATGGCAAAACTGGAAGTCAAGGTGCAGGAGTTGTTGGAGGAAGCATTTTTGAGGAAACCACAATTGACTCGAAAAGGGTTACTTTTTGCCACTACACAAGTTCAATCGACCTTGTTGTCTGAATCACGAGAGGCTCAACAGAAGGACCAACAATTCCAAAATATTAAAGAAAGCAACACAGATTTCAAGTTTCATGATGAAGGTATTTGGAGGTTTAGGAATCAGATTTGTGTTCCTAATGAGCCAGAGTTGAAAAAGAAGATTCTTGAATAAGCACATAATTCAAGATACACTATTCACCCCGGCGGAACAAAGATGTACCAGGACTTGAAGCAATACTATTGGTGGAATAACATGAAGAGAGAGATTTCGGAGTTTGTGGCATGGTGTTTGACTTGCCAGAGAGTCAAAGCGGAACATCAATGACCAGCAGGTTTACTTCAGCCATTGGAGATTCCTCAATGGAAATGGGAACATATAACTATGGACTTTTTTATGGACCTGCCCAGGTCACAAAAGGGTCATGACGCCGTTTGGGTCATAGTGGATAGATTGACCAAGTCAGCGCACTTCTTGCCGATGAACAAGGAGGATAGTCCTGAGAAATTGAGAGATATGTATGTGGCGGAGATTGTAAGATTGCACGGGATGCCTGTGAGTATCGTATCGGATAGGGATCCTCGTTTTACTTCCCGATTCTAGAAGAGATTGCAAGAAGCTTTGGGAACGAAGTTGAGTTTCAGCACAGCTTATCACCCTCAGACTGATGGACAATCGAAGAGAACTATTCAGATTGTGAAGGATATGCAGAGGGCGTGTGTTTAAGACTTCGGGAAAGGTTGGGAGAAATATTTGTCTCTAGCGGAGTTCGCTTATAATAACAGTTATCTGGCCACTATCGGGATGGCCCCATTCGAGGCATTGTATGGACGTAAGTGTCGATCCCCAATTTACTAGGATGTAGTAGGTGAAACGAAGACTTTTGACCCGGCCCTTCTACCTGAACTTATGAAGACTGTTGATAATATCCACCTCATCCGGAAACGGATGCTTACCGCCCAAAGCAGGCAGAAAAGTTATGCAGACCGACGAAGACAGAGCCTAGAGTTTGAGGTTGGTGACAAGGTGTTCTTGAAGATATCACCCCGGAGGGGACTGATTAATTACGGCAAGGGTGGAAAGTTGAGCCCGAGATTTGTAGGACCATTTGAGATAATTGAGAAGGTTGGCAAATTGGCGTATCGCCTGGCACTACCCCAAAACCTCTCCAATATTCACGACGTCTTTCATGTTTTAATGCTACGGAAGTATCACCATGATCCATCGCATGTCTTGGAGCCAGAGCCGTTGCAACTTCTGGAGAACTTGTCTTATGAGGAGAAGCCCATTCGGATCCTAGACCAGCAAGATCGGGAGTTGCGCAACAAAACTATACCGATGGTGAAAGTGTTGTGGGATCATCATGGAGTTGAAGAAGTAACGTGGGAAAGGCGAGACCAGATGGAGCAATAGTATCCAGATTTATTTTAAAGGTAATATTGAATTTCGGGATGAAATTGTTTTAAGGAGGGGAGGATGTGAGGCCCGACCTCGATTTGCATGCGATACCTCGTTTCGTGTGCCCTAGCCTAGATTTGTGTGCCTTAACCTAGATTTAAGAATCATGTTTTGTTTTATGTGCCTTGCATTGAATTACGTGCATTCATTTAGGGTTGCGTGCATTTACTTGAGAAATATACATTCGTCTCGTAGTTCGTGCCCTACCTCGTAGTGCGTGCCCTAGACCTAGGAAAGCGTGTCCTCACGCTAATCAAGAAAGCATCTTACACGAAGCACTAGATCAATAATTAATCCTACAAATTCCACTAACTAATATTAAATTACTAATTCAACCCACTAGAAGACGAAATTGCACCAAAAGCTAGACATTCCTTATTCTTTATTCTTTATTCTTTGCATATCCCAAACACACAATAAAATAAGCCTTGAACAAGACAAAAATTCAGATTCTTCAAGCCTTGGCCAACCACCTTGTGTGCTTTGTGCTTGCTTTGCATAATTCAAATTATTCCCCAAACATTCTGTGACAAGTTATGACACAAATGCTAAAAAAAATAACCCAAAACCCTACCCAATGCACCCATATTCTCGACCCATTCTCTTGCCATGCTAGGTGATTCAAAAATCATGCTTCTTGAAGACACAAAATCTGAAATTGCAAGTCTCAAGGCCGACACATGCTTCTTTGTCCAACAAAGCTTTTATTTTTCTTTCATTTCTCTCATTTTCCTCTCATTCTTCTCTCTCCCTCTCATTTTTCTCTCTCTCTCTCGGCCCTAGCTGAATATTGTAGACTCCATAGCTAAGTTCTTCATCCTAAGGCTCTTCAAGACTTCCAAGCAACAAGGAACTCGACCAAGCAAAGCTAGGAGCAAAGAAATGCACATGCAAGCCTTTAGCACTTCCATTTCGGTTTAGGTGAGTTTGCTAGCTTCCATTTCTTTTCTTCTTGTTCTAACCACATGCACCTACTAAGAACTTGGTTACTAAGCTAGGAAATTTGAGAAAAATCGAGTGGTGTCTCGGCTAAGCAAGGAAAAAGGTCAACTTTGTGCTTCACCAAGAGTCTTGTGCATCTTCTTGTTGTTTTGCTAAGGTGAGGGATAAAACTTCTAGAAAATCTTTCAAAAAACCACATGCATGCTCTTAAATGTCTATCTTTACTTCTGTACTTGAGATATATGTGTGTTCATGAGCTTTTATAAACATGCATGGCAAGATTTTGGGCTAGAATGTGATGATAGATGAAATCGTGCATGTGACAGCTTTCTATCTTGTTGTTATGAGGTAATTTTGGCTAGGTAAATGATGTTGAAAATGCGTGAAAATTGGTATGTAACTTTTTTTGCCAGTTATGAACATTGTTCACAGAAATAGGCAAAAGCTAATTTTAAATCTAAGGTCCTCAAAATGGCAAATCATTAAAATGTGTCCAAATCTGGAAAGTCTGGAAAAATGAAGCAGGTTTTGGCAGATTCACTGACCTTGTAGAACGAACCATTTTTGACTTAGTAAATGATACCCAAAATGCATGAAATTTGGTGTGATGCTATATTTTTTTGTTCTGGACATTTTGTTCGGAAATGGACTAAGGCTAAATCTGACCCTAAGGCCCTAAAAAACGACAAGTATTGAAATGTGTGCAAATCTGGACAGTTTTGTGCAGTCTCACTGTTTTGGCTATAGCTATTGAACCCGAACTCCAAATGATGCGAGGTTTGTTTCTGAATTTAGTTCACTTTTTAAGCATCAATTTGACATCTTATTCACTAGAATTGGAGATTGTTGCCTTGTCTTAATGATTGTGAGAAAACAGTCCATTGCAGTGAGGGTTTTACATAGTGATATGCTTAGAAAAATTATTGTAGTTTCTCTTGTTGTATTAAATGCTTGAGATTGTGGCATTTGGATGTTGTGTGGACTGTTTTGAATGCTTGAGGGCGTACGAACTAATCAATGTGTGGCTTGAGCTTAATTACGAGATAACTTGGGGCTTAATCGCACGGGTAAGCACAAATTGGAACCCTAGTAACTAGGTGAATTTGCTAAGTGTTGATCCTTTAGATGTTGTGTTGGATTATGTGTTTAGTAGGCTTCCCATAGTTGCCCTTGTAGCCCTAAATATGATTTCGATGATTTCATGTTGATAAGTAGGCTTTTCTTGCACCCGGTCCCACGTAGATGCTGTTGCGTGATGAATAATCTTATTATTTGATTACGTGAACTTTGAAATGAGTTATATGACTTGATTTATGTGCGTTACATGGCTGCCCGTTTAATGTTCATATAACTCCATGTGCTTTTCAAGCGAATTTACTTGTCATGTTGTGCCTCGCGTGTTTAACTGTCAATGTGCAATCTTATGACTACTCGGAGGCAACCTACTTTGTTGTCCTCCTAGTGTGATACATATTACATGTCATAAATTTGCATTGCATACAAGGTTGCAACCTTTCATTCTGGCATGGTAGCGTTCACGCACACTGGGCGGCATCGGGATTGCCGGTGCAACCGTGACTACCATTGTCAAATTCCCTCTCTCGCTTGGGGGCTAGACTTCTTCAGAGAGTTGGGTCGTAGGATTTCGGGGTACATCCGGAGTACACCTATTTGGCGTGATAAGGGGATGATTTGAAGTCGGCCGCAACAACTGATACCTACATGAACTGAGAGCAAAAGCTCACCATATCCTTTTCACTATGTGTATAAGTACTCTCGCTTGGTTCCTAGAGGACCTCGGGGAGGAAAGACGGGTAATTGTGTTCCTTTACTTTTATATCATGTTATGTACTTACTTATGATATATTCATGCTTGCAAAAAGGGTTTTCATAAGTTGAACCGGAAAATGAGTTTCAAAACTTATTTCTCATTCCCTCTCGCTGAGTTCATAAGGACTCACCCTCTTTTATCATCTCAGGTGAAGAAGACCAAGAACAGGTACCCGAATACGACGTGCCTAACGATGACTCCTTGGAATGAATGCTTGCCCTACGTGCCTTACGTGACTACAGCCATTTTGTGAACAATATGTCGTTTGAAAACTATTTCTTTTATGTTGCTTGTTGATGTAATGTACAAGACCCCCGTTGTAATTTGGGGTCTAATTTTGGTTTGTACTGATAATAACTAGATAGACCCTACTATGGTGGTTTTGCTATTGTTATTGGTTAGTATCTATCGTAGGATTATGAAGTATCAAGTATGGACTAAGTAAAATGAACCTATCCAATCTTAAACAGGTACCCATTGTTAAGCTAAGATCAACATGTACTTTTGTAACGAGAATTAACAAACAAACGAGACATAGTATCATGCTAAGTTATTAATCAAACGAGACATCGAGATATCTAGTAGGCGTTTCAATTGATGGTAAATAGTAATCTTAGTTGGAAATGAAATTTGAGGCATTTAGAGAACTAGGTCAAACTAAAGAGCCCAATTACAGCCGTTATGCAGCCAGTTTTCTGAAAAATTATGGAGTTTAGGTTTAAACGTTAAGTGTTAAACTTTCATGAGCGATTAAGTACGAGATATGACTTGAATGTTTAAGATCAGACCCTAGTCTAACCTTTATAGGCCGGGTTGGGGCGTGATACCTCATAGAAGAAGAATGGTATCAGAGCTTAGATTACTTAAGCTGGGTTTAACTCTCGGACCATGGGTAGAGCCCTAAGATAATTAGGATGACTTGTCTATATGTTATTGTGTGATAATGTTAATTGTGCCTTCTATGTTCTATGTACTTAGGTGATTAACATGCCTTAATTGTTTCTTGAATTGTGTATCTATATTATGCTGGATATCTTATGCATTAAATTCTTGTTTGTCGTATTTCAATAAATTGTGCATCGTAATTTGTGCCTATAGATGGCTTGCCCTAGTACCCGCACTACTAATAGGAGCGGTGAACCCCAAAAGACCGGAGATACTTATCAAACTAATCCCGACATAGCTATGTTTAATATGATGGCAAATGCCATGGATCGCGTGTCGCGAGTGATAGAACGTCAAGATGCACGTGAAGCGAACAACAACAACAACAAGAATGACGGTAACCATGGGAGACATAGCAAAATGAGGGAGTTCCTTGACTTTCGCCAGTCCAAATTCCATGAGGAAGCTGATGATGAGAAAGAAGAGGCTTGTCTGTCTGAGATCGAGAGGATTTTCAGGCCACTTGATTATACTGATGAAGAAAAGGTAGAGTTTGCTGTGTTTCTGTTGCACGGGGATGCTGAGCATTGGTGGCACATTGTGGAGGCACTGTGGAAAACTGATCAGACACCTCGCTTGTGGGATAATTTTGTTAAGGCCTTCAAGGAGAAATATGTACCTGCAGTTTCCAGGTAGAGGCGGATTGAGGAATTCATGCACTTGAACTAAGGTAACATGACGGTGGCCCAATACGAGGCTCGTTTTGACCGACTGTCCCGTTATGCTCAATACATGGTCAGTACTCCGGAGGCGAAGATGTAGAAATTTACTACGGGATTGAGGCCAGAGATTCAGGACCAGTTGGCTTCGCATGACTTCGATACCTATTTTGCTCTCTTTGCTGCTGCTTCCCGAGTTGAGAAGAGAAAACTTGATAGAGCCGGTTCGAGTCAGCCGAACAAGAAACCATACCAGCCTTCAGGTCAACAGAGGAAATTCCAGAGTTAGAGTCGTAATCAGGGCCAGTACTAGAACAGACCAATGAATAACTGTGGCCCGACTAAAGCGCCATCAGCCTCTTCCACTCGCGAATCCACAGGTAGTTCACCTACTACTCAGTCTATCAACTGTTCTTTCTGTGACAAGAAGGGGCATACCGAGGCCCAGTGCTGGAAGAAGTCAGGACGATGTGTGCGATGTTGCAGTGATCAGCATCAGATCAAGGATTACCCTAAATGGCAAGCAGGATAGAATCAGGTTAAACCAGCTGGTAGAGGCAAAACCCCAGTTCCTAGAGTTCAAGCTCGATCGTATGCTATTGAGTGCGAGGAGCTTCCAGAGGAGACCGCTGTTGTTGAAGGTACATTCTTCATACTGAATCAACCTGTTAGGGTGCTAATTGATTCGGGTGCTAGTCATTCATTTATTACTCCCTTATGTGTGCAACGTGTGAAACTACGAGTTGTATGTTTGCCTTACGAAATAGAAGTTGGTACTCCGATGGGTTCTAAACTTGTTACTAGCTCAGCTTGTGAAGCATGTAAAATCCAAATTAAGGATAGGGAATTCTCAGCCAATCTTATCGTATTACCTTTTCGAGACTATGAAGTCATCATAGGGATAGACAGGTTGGAAAAGCATCACGCCCAACTAGATTGCCGGACGAAGATTGTAACGTTCCAGGTACCTGGTCAACCAATACTGGAGGTAATGGGTCGAAGAGATTCCACCGGGAGTTTCATCTTTTCATCTACGAAAGGAGTGAAGTCCTTGAGAAAATGGTGTAGTAGATACTTAGCTTATCTCATTAACAAGCCGTCGGATAAAGCTAAGTTGGAGAAGATGCCAGTGATTAAAGACTATGCGGATGTGTTTCTAGAAGAATTGCCCGGTTTACCCCCAGATCGGGAAATCGAGTTCATTATAGAGTTACTGCCTGGTACCCCGCCGATATCTAAAGCTCCCTATCGTATGGCACCGGCCGAGCTACAAGAATTGAAGGACCAATTGCAAGGATTGTTGAAGAAGGGGTTTGTTCAACCAAGTTCTTCTCCATAGGGTGCACCTGTCCAGTCTTGTTTGTAAAGAAGAAAGACGGAACGTTGAGGCTATGCATTGACTACCGAGGATTGAACCAAGTGACTGTCAAGAATAAATACCCACTTTCATTGATCGACGAGTTGTTTGATCAACTTCAAGGAGCCAAAGTGTATTCGAAACTCGACTTGAGGCAAGGGTACTATCAGTTGTGGATAAAAAAGGAGGATGTGCCTAAAACGGCTTTCAGGACAAGATATGGGCATTATGAATATGTGGTGATGCCATTTGGACTAACTAATGCCCCTGCAGCTTTTATGGACTTGATGCAGAGGGTGTTTCAACCCTACTTGGACCAATTTGTAGTGATCTTCATTCATGATATTTTGGTATGCTCGAAATCCAAGGCTGAGCATGAACAACATCTGCGATTGGTATTGCAGAAACTTTGAGAGCATCAATTGTATGCAAAGTTTAGCAAGTGCGAATTTTGGTTGCAGCAGATTGCATTTTTGGGGCATATCATATCCCAAGAGGGAATAGCAGTGGACCCAACAAAGATAGAAGCGGTGATGTCTTGGAAGAAGCCGGAAAATGTTACGGAGTTTCGGAGTTTTCTTGGTCTAGCTGGCTATTATCGGAGGTTCGTGAAGGATTTCTCAAAGATCGCAGGACCGCTTACAAAGCTCACTCAAAATGAAAACAAAGTTCGTGTGGGATGACAAGTGTGAGAACAACTTCCAAGAGTTGAAGAAAAGATTGACTACTGCACCTGTTCTTGCATTGCCTGAAGGGAGTCAAGGTTTTGTAATCTACAGCGATGCTTCGAAGGAAGGATTGGGTTGTGTGTTGATGCAAAATGGTAGAGTGATTGCGTATGCTTCTAGGAAACCGAAGCCGTATTAATTGAACTACCTGACGCATGATTTGGAGTTAGCGACTATTATGTTTGCACTCAAGAAATGGAGGCACTATCTGTGGGGTAACAAGTTCGAGGTGTTTACTGATCACAAGAGCTTGAAATACTTGTTCTCACAAAAGGAGTTGAATATGAGGCAAAGACGGTGGATGGAGCTTTTGGATGATTATAACTGCACAATCAATTATGTGCCTGGTAAAACGAATGTAGTTGCAGATGCCTTAAGTAGGAAAACGAGCATGGCAAAACTGGAAGTCAAGGTGCAGGAGTTGTTGGAGGAAGCATTTTTGAGGAAACCACAATTGACTCGAAAAGGGTTACTTTTTGCCACTACACAAGTTCAATCGACCTTGTTGTCTGAATTACGAGAGGCTCAACAGAAGGACCAACAATTCCAGAAGATTAAATAAAGCAACATAGATTTCAAGTTTCATGATGAAGGTATTTGGAGGTTTAGGAATCGGATTTGTGTTCCTAATGAGCCAGAGTTGAAAAAGAAGATTCTTGAAGAAGCCTATAATTCAATATACACTATTCACCCCGGCGGAACAAAGATGTACCGGGACTTGAAGCAACACTATTGGTGGAATAACATGAAAAGAGAGATTTTGGAGTCTGTGGCACGGTGTTTGACTTGCAAGAGAGTCAAAGCGGAAAATCAACGACCAGCAGGTTTACTTCAGCCATTGGAGATTCCTCAATGGAAATGGGAACATATAACTATGGACTTTGTTATGGACCTGCCCAGGTCACAAAAGGGTGATGACGCCGTTTGGGTCGTAGTGGATAGATTGACCAAGTCAGCGCACTTCTTGCCGATGAACAAGGAGGATAGTCCTGAGAAATTGGGAGATATGTATGTGGCGGAGATTGTAAGATTGCACAGGATGCCTGTGAGTATTGTATCGGATAGGGATCCTTGTTTTACTTCCCGATTCTGGAAGAGATTGCAAGAAGCTTTGGGAATGAAGTTGAGTTTCTTTTCACCCTCAGACTGATGGACAATCGGAGAGAACTATTCTGATTCTGGAGGATATGCTGAGGGCGTTTGTTTTAGACTTTGGGAAAGGTTGGGAGAAATATCTGTCTCTAGCAGAGTTCGCTTATAATAACAGTTATTAGGCCACTATCGAGATGGCCCAATTCGAGGCATTGTATGGACGTAAGTGTCGATCCCCAATTTACTGGGATGAAGCAGGTGAAACAAAGACTTTTGACCCGGCCCTTCTACCTGAACTTATGAAGACTGTTGATAATATCCACCTCATCCGGAAACGGATGCTTACCGCCCAAATCAGGCAAAAAAGTTATGCAGACCGACGGAGACGGAGCCTAGAGTTTGAGGTTGGCGACAAGGTGTTCTTGAAGATATCACCCCGGAGGGGACTGATTACACACGGCAAGGGTGGAAAGTTGAGCCCGAGATTTGTAGGACCATTTGAGATAATTGAGAAGGTTGGCAAATTGGCGTATCGCCTGGCACTACCCCAAAACCTCTCCAATATTCACGACGTCTTTCATGTTTTAATGCTACGGACGTATCACCCTGATCCATCGAATGTCTTGGAGCCAGAGCCGTTGCAGCTTCGGGAGAACTTGTCTTATGAGGAGAAGCCCATTCGGATCCTAGACCAGCAAGATCGGGAGTTGCGCAACAAAACTATACCGATGGTGAAAGTGTTGTGGGTTCATCATGGAGTTGAAGAAGCAACGTGGAAAAGGCGAGACCAGATGAAGCAACAGTATCCAGCTTTATTTCAAAGGTAATATTGAATTTCGGGACGAAATTCTTTTAAGGAGGGGAGGATGTGAGGACTGACCTCGATTTGCGTACGATACATCGTTTTGTGCGTTTCTAGCCTAGATTTGCGTGCCTTAACCTAGATTTAAGAATCATGTTTTGTTTTATGTGCCTTGCATTGAATTACGTGCATTCATTTAGGGTTGCGTGCATTTACTTGGAAAACGTACATTTGTCTCGTAGTTCGTGTCCTACCTCATAGTGCGTGCCTAGACCTAGGAAAGTGTGTCCTCACGCTAATCAAGAATGCATCTTACACGAAGCACTAGATCAATAATTAATTCTACAAATCCCACTAACTAATATTAAATTACTAATTCAACCCACTAGAAGACGAAATTGCACCAAAAGCTAGACATTCCTTATTCTTTATTCTTTATTCTTTGCATATCCCAAACACACAATAAAATAAGCCTTGAACAAGACAAAAATTCAGATTCTTCAAGCCTTGGCTGACCACCTTGTGTGCTTTGTGCTTGCTTTGCATAATTCAAATTATTCCCCAAACATTCTATGACAAGTTATGACACAAATGCTTAAAAAAATAACCCAAAAGCCTACCCAATGCACCCATATTCTTGACCCATTCTCTTGCCATGCTAGGTGATTCAAAAATCATGCTTCTTGAAGACACAAAATCTGAAATTACAAGTCTCAAGGCCGACACAAGCTCCTTTGTCCAACAAAGCTTTTATTTTTCTTTCATTTCTCTCATTTTCCTCTCATTCTTCCCTCTCCTTCTCATTTTTCTCTCTCTCTCTCTCGGCCCTAGCTGAATATTGTAGACTCCATAGCTAAGTTCTTCATCCTAAGGCTCTTCAAGACTTCCAAGCAACAAGGAACTCGACCAAGCAAAGTTAGGAGCAAAGAAATGCACATGCAAGCCTTTAGCACTTCCATTTCGGTTTAGGTGAGTTTGCTAGCTTCCATTTCTTTTCTTCTTGTTCTAACCACATGCACCTACTAAGAAATTGGTTACTAAGCTAGGAAATTTGAGAAAAATCGAGTGGTGTCTCGGCTAAGCAAGGAAAAAGGTCAACTTTATGCTTCACCAAGAGTCTTGTGCATCTTCTTATTGTTTTGCTAAGGTGAGGGCTAAAACTTCTTGAAAATCTTTCAAAAACCCACATGCATTCCCTTAAATGTCTATATTTACTTATGTACTTGAGATATATGTGTGTTCGTAAGCTTTTATAAACATTCATGGCAAGATTTTGGGCTAGAATGTGATGATAGATGAAATCGTGCATGTGACAGCTTTTTGTCTTATTGTTGCGAAGTGTTTTTGGCTAGGTAAATGATGTTAAAAATGCGTGAAAATTGGTAGGTAACTAGTTATGCCAGTTCTGAACATTTTTCACAGAACTAGGACAAAGCGAATTTTGATTCTAAGGTCCTCAAAATGATAAATCATTAAAATGTGTCCAAATCTGGAAAGTGTGGAAAAATGAAGCAGGTTTTGGCAGATTCACTGAACTTGTAGAACAAACCATTTTTGACTTAGTAAATGATATCCAAAATGCATGAAATTTGGTGTGATGCTATATTTTTTAGTTCTGGACATTTTGTTCAGAAATGGACTAAGGTTAAATCGGACCCTAAGGCCCTAAAAAATGACAAGTATTGAAATGTGTGCAAATCTGGACAGTTTTGTGCAGTCTCACTGTTTTGGCTATAACTATTGAACCCGAATTCCAAATGATGCGAGGTTTGTTTCTGAATTTAGTTCACTTATTAATCTTTAATTTGACATCTTATTCACTGGAATTGGAGATTGTTGCCTTGTCTTAATAATTGGGAGAAAATAGTCCATTGCAGTGAGGGTTTTACTTAGTGATATGCTTAGAAAAATTATTGTAGTTTCTCTTGTTGTATTAAATGTCTGAGATTGTGGCATTTGGATGTTGTGTGGACTGTTTTGAATGATTGAGGGTGTATGAACTAATCAATGCGTGGCTTGAGCTTAATTACGAGATGACTTGGGGCTTAATCGCACGGGTAAGCACAAATTGGAACCCTAGTAACTAGGTGAATTTGCTAAGTGTTGATCCTTTGGATGTTGTGTTGGATTATGTGTTTAGTAGGCTTCCCATAGTTGCCCTTGTAGCCCTAAATATGATTTCGATGATTTCATGTTGATAAGTAGGCTTTTCTTGCACCCGGTCCCACGTAGATGCTGTTGCGTGATGAATAATCTTATTATTTGATTACGTGAACTTTGAAATGAGTTATATGACTTGATTTATGTGCGTTACATGGCTGCCCGTTTAATGTTCATATAACTCCATGTGCTTTTCAAGTGAATTTACTTGTCATGTCGTGCCTCGCGTGTTTAACTGTCAATCTGCAGTCTTATGACTGCTCGGAGGCAACCTACTTTGTTGTCCTCCTAATGTAATACATATTACATGTCATAAATGTGCATTGCATACAAGTTTGCAACCTTTCATTCTGGCGTGGTAGCGTTCACGCACACTGGGCGGCATCGGGCTTGCCGGTGCAACCGTGACTACCATTGTCCAATTCCCTCTCTCGCTTGGGGGCTAACTTCTTCAGAGAGTTGGGTCGTAGGATTTCGGGGTACATCCGGAGTACACCCATTTGGCGTGATAAGGGGATGATTTGAAGTCGGCCGCAACAACTGATACCGACATGAACTGAGAGCAAAAGCTCACCATATCATTTTTACTATGTGTATAAGTACTCTCGCTTGGTTCCTAGAGTACCTCGGGGAGGAAAGACGGGTAATTGTGTTCCTTTACTTTTATATCATGTTATGTACTTACTTGTGATATATTTATGCTTGCAAAAAGGGTTTTCATAAGTTGAACCGAAAAATGAGTTTCAAAACCTATTTCTCGTTCCCCCTCGCTGAGTTCATAAGGACTCACCCTCTTTTATCATCTCAGGTGAAGAAGACCAAGAACAGGTACCCGAGGATGACGTGCCTAACGATGACTCCTTGGAATGAATGCTTGCCCTACGTGCCTTACGTGACTATGGTCATTTTGTGAACAATATGTCGTTTGAAGACTATTTCTTTTATGTTGCTTGTTGTTGTAATGTAAAAGACCCCCGTTGTAATTTGGGGTCTAATTTTGGTTTGTACTGATAATAACTAGATAGACACTACTATGGTCGTTTTGCTATCGTTGTTGGTTAGTATCTATCATAGGATTATGAAGTATCAGGTAAGGACTAAGTAAAATGAACCTATCCAATCTTAATCTGGTACCCATTGTTAAGCTAAGATCAACAGGTACTTTTGTAACGAGGATTAACAAACAAACGAGACATAGTATCATGCTAGGTTATTAATCAAACGAGACATCGAGATAATTAGTAGGCGTTTCAATTGATGGTAAATAGTAATCTTAGTTGGAAATGAAATTTGAGGAGTTTAGAGAACTAGGTCAAACTAAAGAGCCCAATTACAGCCGTTATGCTGCCGGTTTTCCGAAAAATTATGGAGTTTAGGCTAAAACGTTAAATGTTAAACTTTCATGAACGATTAAGTACGAGATATGACTTGAATGTTTAAGATCACTGTAACGACCCGCCACGGTTTATCACGGGCACGAGTCAGTCACTACCACAATATTGTCCGCTTTGAGCAAGCCCCGAAGGGAACCAATACTCTCACGGCTTTGTTTCTCACGTGGTCTCCCACGTGAAAACGCGTTGTGGCTTATACAAGGAGTCGCCCCCTTATATACAGCTGCATCACTTCCTAATTTTTCGATGTGGGAGCGCCACACTCCACCCCCCTTAAGAGGCACGCGCCCTCGCGGGCTAACGTCACAACGCCGGGTCACCCCGGTAGGCTCTGATACCATTTGTAACGACCCGCCACGGTTTATCACGGGCACGAGTCAGTCACTACCACAATATTGTCCGCTTTGAGCAAGCCCCGAAGGGAACCAATACTCTCACGGCTTTGTTCCTCACGTGGTCTCCCACGTGAAAACGCGTTGTGGCTTATACAAGGAGTCGCCCCCTTATATACAGCTGCATCACTTCCTAATTTTTCGATGTGGGAGCGCCACAATCACACCCTAGTCTAACCTTTATAGGACGGGTGGGGCATGACACACAACATGATGGGTGCGATCATACCAGCACTAATGTACCGAATCCCATCAAAACTCCAAAGTTAAGCATGCTTGGGCGAGAGTAGTACTAGGATGGGTGACCCCCCGGGAAGTCCTCGTATTACACCCCCATTTTTGATTTTTTTTACCCCGGTTAGGGTTGCCAAGATACTTTATCCACCACATTTCTATTACCGAATCCCACGGCACCTTGGGCAAGACAACTTCGCTTCACGTAGAGGCTGGGCTCGCAGACCGATGGCGTAGGGCTTGTGACCAGGTCTCCGTCGCTCCGGTGCCCATAACTTTTGATCCGTAATGAGTTACGCGGCGCACAGCATACCGTTGGAAAGATCTCCGAGAGCTCTACGACGAGGGCAGCAAGCCAACTCGGCTGCACCCATTTTTGGAGCCCAAAATCGAACATTTTCATCAGTTTCGGGCCACTTTTCTTCTTTGGTCTATTTTTCTGTCCCGAATCGTACGTTGTGAGCTGTTAAAAGGACGACAACCTAACTCACGAGACATTAGAGGGCCCCACAATTCGTCAATATCACGTCTTTCGATGATGCTGCATTGTTGAAGCGGATGAGTTGTCGTTAAGCCCATTGGGCCTTTTGAATGGGCCATCTCTCTAGGCTGGGGCTGTGAACCATCAACACATAAAGAAATTATGCCCTCAACATGACGGGTGTGATCATACCAGCTCTAATGCATCGGATCCCATCAGAACTCCGAAGTTAAGTGTACTTGGGCGAGAGTAGTACTAGGATGGGTAACCCCCTGGGAAGTCGTTGTGTTGCACCCCTCTTTTCAACTTTTTTTGCCCCGGTTAGGGTTTCCAAGATACTTTATCCACCTCATTTCTATTATCGAATCCCACGGCACCTTGGGCAAGACAACTCGCTTCACGTAGAGGCTGGGCCCACAAACTGTGGGTGTAGGGCTTGTGACCAAGTCTCCGTCGCTCCGGTGCCCATAACTTTTGATCCGCAAGGAGTTACGCGGTGTACAGCATACCGTTGGAAATCTCTCTGAGAGCTCTACGATGGGGGCAGCTTGCTGCCTCTGTTTTTGGAGCCCAAAATAGAACATTTTCATCAGTTTCGGGCCACTTTTCTTCTTTTGCTATGTTATTCCGTCTCGGATCGTACGTCATGAGCTGTTAAAAGGACGACAACCTAACTCACGGGACATTAGAGGGCCCTACAACGCGTCGATATCACGTCTTACGAGGATGCTGCGTTGTTGAAGGGGATGGGTTGTCGTTAAGGCCTGTGGACCTTTTGAATGGGCCTACCCTCTAGGCTGGGACTGTGACCCGTCAACACATAAAGGATTTGTGCCCACAACATGACGGGTGCGATCATACCAGCACTAATGCACCGCATCCCATCAGAACTCCGGAGTTAATCGTGCTTGGGCGAGAGTAGTACAAGGATGGGTGACCCCCTGGGAAGTTCTCGTGTTGCACCCCCTATTTTCAACTTTTTTTGCCCCAGTTAGGGTTGCCATGATACTTTATCCACCACATTTCTATTATCGAATCCCACGGTACCTTGGGCAAGACAACTTCGCTTCACGTAGAGGCTGGGCCCGCAAACCTAGTGCGTGGGGCTTATGACCAGGTCTCCGTCGCTCCGATACCCATAACTTTTAATCCGTAAGGAGTTACGTGGTGCATAGCATACCGTTGGAAAGCTCTCCGTGAGTTCTACATCGGGGGCTGCAAGCCTCCTCGGCTGCGCCTATTTTCGGATCCCAAAATCGAACATTTTCTTCAATTTCGGGCCACTTTTCTTCTTTTGCTCTGTTTTTTCGTCCCCCATCGTACGTCGTGAGTAGTTAAAAGGACAACAACCTAACTCGCTGGATATTACAGGGACCAACGATGTGTCGATATCACGTCTTACGAGGATGCTGCGTTGTTAAAGCGGATGGGTTGTCGTTAGGCCCATTGGGCCTTTTGAATGGGCCATCTCTCTGGGCTGGGACTGTGAACCGTCAACACATAAAGGATTTGTGCCCACAACATGACGGGTGCGATCATACCTGCACTAATGTACCAAATCCCATAAGAACTCCGAAGTTAAGCGTGCTTGGGCAAGAGTAGTACAAGGATGGGTGACCCCCTGGGAAGTCCTCGTGTTGCACTTCCCTTTTCAATTTTTTTTGTCCCGGTTAGGGTTGCCAAGATTAATTTCCACCACATTTCTATTACCGAATCCCACGGCACCTTGGGCAAGAGAACTTCACTTCACGTAGACGCTGGGCCTGCAAACCGAGGGCGTAGGGCTTGTGCCCAGGTCTCCATCGTTTCGGTGCCCATAACTTTTGATCCGTAAGGAGTTACGCGGCGCACAGCATACCGTTGGAAAGCTCTCCGAGAGCTCTACGACGGGGGCAGTAAGCCTATTGGACTGGGCCTTTTTTGGAGCCCAAATTCGAACGTTTTCATTAGTTTTGGGCTACTTTTCTTCTTTTGCTCTATTTTTCCGCCCCGAATCGTACGTTGTAAGCGGTTAAAAGGACGACAACCTAACTCGCGGGACATTAGAGGGCCCTACAACGTGTCAATATCACGACTAGCAAGGATGCTACATTGTTGAAAGGGATGGGTTGTCGTTAAGCCCTTTGGGCCTTTTGAATAGGCCATCTCTCTAGGCTAGGCCTGTGAACCGTCAACGCATAAAGGATTTGTGCCCACAACATGACGGGTGCGATCATACCAGCACTAATGCACCGAATCCCATCAGAACTCCGAAGTTAAGCGTGCTTGGGTGAGAGTAGTACTAGGATGGGTGACCCCATGGGAAGTCCTCGTGTTGTACCCCCCATTTTCAATTTTTTTTGCCCCAGTTAGGGTTGCCAAGATACTTTATCCACCACATTTCTATTACAAAATCCCACGGCACCTTGGGCAAGACAACTTCGCTTCACGTAGAGACTGTGTAACACCCCGATCCCTCTCGAGACCGGGAGTTCTATCAATCAATCTAATCGCAACCCAATTCCAAACCCGGGCAAAATTTTTAGGGAAAGACGGACGGAGTCTCCCATGTTTCTAGGCGAAATGTAAAACCTGTAATAGCATATAAGTGGACCAGCACCGTGTCCAACCATACAAACACCTCAAGGCCATCCGAGCCTTGGTTCTCAACAAGCGAACACAAGTAAATATACATTTTCAGTTTAAATGCTAACCTATCTCTTCTCATCTTTGACAAGTACATTCAAGCTTGACAATTAAACCATACTAACCTATTGCATAAATTAGACTATCATACCATTCTAACTATTTTCCTTTGGACATTACAAACATGCACTGAAGTTAACTATACTAACTGAATACATAAGCTAGCTTTTCAAATCACTTCAACAACCTAATAAAACTTAAATTACATTCTTGTTAACACTAAATACAAAAAACACATGAAACATACATCTTTGCCAACTCAAGCCACATAGCACGCAAGACGACTCTTCAAGCACGAACTTTCCATCTAACATGGCATTTCCTGAAATGTGGTGGTGAGGAGTGAGTATACTCAACATGTATACTTAGTGAGGGCGAGACAGTTATCGAGGTGGAGAGAAAGAAGATCGTGCAATGCAAATAGACACAGTTAAGCAATAAAGTCAATAAGAAAGCATTCAATACAAATGACAATACAATAAACAATCAAAGAAAGCATTAACACAACCATTCAAAGCTATACCACACTCTGAAGGCTATGGTTCACTCATATGAGCAATGTACCATTTCACGAGCGATACATCAATCTCGAGCTTGATGTTGACAACGATGACAATAAGCGCGCAACCACCTTATAACTTCAGTTTGGAATACCCCGGAAGTATCCATCAATTCTATGACCCAAATCTCCGTGGGAGGCAACCCAAGCGAGAATGGGAATAGGACACGGAGCTAGAGTAACCAACACTGGCAGCCCGAGACTACCCAGAGAGGCCCATCACTCACGCGCCTGACACTATGCAATGCAAGACACGATACAAGGCGATAAACGAACAATAGCACAACAATACAGATTAGAGGCGATAAATGAGATATCAAGCATTTACAATCAATACTAGCATTTAATTAACTTTTCAAGCATAACTATCATTAATAGCAACAATAACACCAATTAAACAAGTAACAGCAGTTCAAACACGAAAACAACAAATATCACTATTCAATCTCTAACTTCCAAAGGCAATTACGAGCAAACGAGTTACGGGATTAGGAAACCGATTTCACTACATTCACTCAAACACCACAAGGCATGTTTCTATGTCACTAAACATCACTTTCCCAACCGAAGCTCGAAAGTCCACCTACTGCGTTTGAACTACAACTTTACTAACCGGTCGCTCAATCAACGCCACAACCGTGCCCAAAGTGCTTCCATGCCCTCAATTGCAAACCCCCAACTCAATTTGAGCACGGTCAACTTTTGGTCAAACGGCCCCTTTACGTTTCTTTGTCTAATTTCCAATTTTATCAAAGGCCGGTCCATTTTTATTGCACATTTTATCTTTCTATCACTAATGGCACCTATCCAAATCAAGCAATCGCAATTCGGATCAAAATCCAAAATTCTAGGGTTTACTATTCATAATTCACTATTCATTGTTCTTCCCCAATTTCAAATACACAGTTTCAACCGTAAAAATTGCTAAATAACTATCAAACAATGCTCTACGAACTAAAAGGAAGCTATATCAAACATTTACAGGCATTATAACACATTAAATATCAAATCTAAAATTTTGACACAAAATTCAAATTCGAATTTAAATGCACAAAAGCTTGAAAACTCTCACAGAGATTGAAGACCAAGACCCGCAAGGACCCGAGCCACGACCCCCGAGCAATTCCACGCATGATTGTAGAAGAAAATGCAAGAAAAATTATTTCTTTTCCCTCCTTGAGAGCTTCGGCCATGGCATGGACAAAATGGTCATTATACAAATTGTTTTTATTGATTTTTGCCTTGTTTTATTATTTAAAAGGTGACAAGGGCATTTTGGTCATTTGTAAAATCAAACTTAACTGAAAATTGGTCAAATAAGCTTATTTTGATGCCATTTAATCTAGTTCAAGTTAAAACAATGCAATTAAATGAAAAATAACTAAAACTAGTAAAATTAAGCTAAAACATTTTTCACTAAGTCCGAAGAATATTCCTCTAACTCTCATTTTTGAAATACTACGATCAAACGGTCAATAAATGATTGCTAATAAAGTGATGAGCAATAATAGAAAACTTTAATTTTTTTGAAAAGTAGAATAGTAGAATAGTTTAAAATTCACTCCAGCTCGGAGTTACTTTTCTCATTTATTTGAAAATCGAGTGATTTTAATGCAAGATAATTAAAACCGATTTTTAAAACAATCAAAGTAATCAATATTCATTTAAAATAATTAATTTAACTATTTCTAGAATATTTTAAAGAATTATGAAGTTAATATTAAGTTACAAATGAATAAGTTAATATAAACACGTAGTCAAATACAATTAAACACTAACATTTAAGATGACACTTAATTAATCACAAGAGAATAAATTCAATTACTATAATTATTAGAAATAGGTAATAATCTTTTAATTAATTAATATAAATCTTTTTGAATTCTTCTAAAAGAAATAGCAGAACAGTGAAAATTAGATGATTTAACTAATTAAACATTTAATTAAATGCAGTCAAATGCCATTAAATGCATGCCGGTTTCGGGTTATCACATCCTTCCCCCCTTAAAACAATTGTGTCCTCGCAATTCTTCTTCCAATAGAACTCTGCATCGACTGAATCCAACTCTGACTAATCTTCATCGGTTGCTGAGCAAGTATACTAAACAAGAAGGCCAATAGAGAAGCTTAAGAAGAATTTCCAAATAATAATGCCGAATAAAGGCTCAAATGAAGATATCTTACATAAATCCAAACAAGAATCCCGCTGACACAAATTCCGAAGAAGAATAAAATTCCATCCAAGAATGCCGAGAAAATACCAACTAAAGACTAAAGTAGGGATACTGTATCACTAATACCGCACAATAACGACAAGAAGAATACCCCACACACGAATCTACAATAGAAGTTCAACTACAACCGCTCGGAAACTCCCTAACAAGAAACAAAATAAAGACTCAACTGAAGTTCCATCCAGAAGTCCAAAGAAATACCCCGCTAGTTATGAATTCCATAGAAGAATTTCCCCGTTAGGAGTGCTGAGGAGAGTATTAAGAAAACCCAATCAAATATACTTCAAGAGTCCCATAGAAGTCTTCCAAATAATAACCCCATAGGATAACCAATTAGATTCCGAGTTTCGCTATCAAATGCTGAGGAGAATGTCAAAGGAGATAACAGAGAAAATATAATGTTCCCAATAAGACAATCAAGTTGAATGACAAATATAGTTTCCCAGCTAGACGAAAACCCTAAGAAAAAATACTGAGCTGGTGCACAATATACAAAACCAAACTCTGAGGCCCCTGCACTGTTTGCCAAGTGAGAACTTTATACAACCTACCACCAAGAAAGCCCAAAATATTCCACAGCATACCATAAGCAATATGAAATAATAAGTCTGAACAGGATTCCAAGTGTAAGACTTCCAATAAGTGCCATCAAGGAAAGATACTAGTAGAATGCCCACTAAGAATTCTATAAAATGCCATTGAAGAATTTCCATTCAGGGATGCCAGTATCACACCAATAAAGACCGAGACATATATACCATAGATAATATTGTGCAGTAAATCCGATTGAAATCCCAATAGTCAAGTCCACCGAGAAGTGCCAACATAAGTCTCCAAAGAATACCCATTAAGAAAACCAAAGAATGCTCCAGAAAACAACCAAATAAAACCCTAAGAGAAAGCTACTCTTCACAACTATTAAACACAGAGGAGGACCTTAGAGATTCGCCAATGACCGAGCTCCAAAAGCAAACACCAACACCCAAATAAAGGCTAATTAAATGCCATTCATTTCCTGCCAATCCATTCACCTTGAGAGGCCAGCTGTGAACCACTTTCTTCGGGGGAGAAAGAGGACTTACTTACCATTTCCACGAGACATGTATGAATGCCAAGATATCACATTTATACACATGCCTTAAACTATTATGTAAGCAAGTTTATAAAACAGTTTATTCAACAAAGTCACTCAAGCACGACAATCAAGTCAAGCACGACATAATGAATTCAAATCACGACATTACCAATTCAAGACATTCCAATACACTCATTACAAGCAATACTTCAAGCAAATAACAATTCATGAGGTCGATTCGATTCACGATGCCAATTCAATAGGTCAATTCAATACACAACTAGACACTTCACTTCACTTGAGATACATTTAACACATAACACATAACTATATCACATAGGAGCACACATTCAGGTCAAGACACACAATCTCACATGCAAGCATACACTTTCAAACACACTTAACAAGCAAACATTCAAGGATCACTACCCACCAGACCGAGGACCCTGTCCCGGCTTATGAGCTAAACAAGCTCTGATACCACCTGTAACACCCCGATCCCTCTCGAGACCGGGAGTTCTATCAATCAATCTAATCACAACCCAATTCCAAACCCGGGCAAAATTTTTAGGGAAAGACGGATGGAGTTTCCCCTGTTTCTAGGCGAAATATGAAACCTATAATAACATATAAGTGGACCAGCACCGTGTCCAACCATACAAACACCTCAAGGCCATCCGAGCCTTGGTTCTCAACAAGCGAACACAACTAAATATACATTTTCAGTTTAAATGCTAACCTATCTCTTCTCATCTTTGACAAGTACATTCAAGCTTGACAATTAAACCATACTAACCTATTGCATAAATTAGACTATCATACCATTCTAACTCTTTTCCTTTGGACATTACAAACATGCACTGAAGTTAACTATACTAACTGAATACATAAGCTAGCTTTTCAAATCACTTCAACAACCCTAATAAAACTTAAATTACATTCTTGTTAACACTAAATACAAACAACACATGAAAAATATATCTTTGCCAACTCAAGCCACATGGCACGCAAGACAACTCTTCGAGCACGAACTTTTCAACTATCATGGCATTTCCTAAAATGTGGTGGTGAGGAGTGAGTATACTCAACACGTATACTCAGTGAGGGCGAGACAGTTATTGAGGTAGAGAGAAAGAAGATCGTGCAATGCAAATAGATACAGTTAAGCAATAAAGTCAATAAGAAAGCATTCAATACAAACGACAATACAATAAACAATCAAAGAAAGCATTAACACTACCATTCAAAGCTATACCACACTCTAAAGGCTATGGTTCACTCATATGAGCAATGTACCATTTCACGAGCGATACATCAATCTCGAGCTTGATGTTGACAACGATGACAATAAGCGCGCAACCACCTTATAACTTCAGTTTGGAATACCCCGGAAGTATCCATCAATTCTACGACCCAAATCTCCGTGGGAGGCAACCCAAGCGAGAATGGGAATAGGACACGGAGCTAGAGCAACCAACACTGGCAGCCCGAGACTACCCAGAGAGGCCCATCACTCACGCGCCTGACACTATGCAATGCAAGGCACGATACAAGGCGATAAACGAGCGATAGCACAACAATACAGATTAGAGGTGATAAACGAGATATCAAGCATTTACAATCAATACTAGCATTTAATTAACTTTTCAAGCATAACTATCATTAATAGCAACAATAACACCAATTAAACAAGTAACAACAGTTCAAACACGAAAACAACAAATATCACTATTCAATCTCTAACTTCCAAACGCAATTACGAGCAAACGAGTTACGGGATTAGGAAACCGATTTCACTACATTCACTCAAGCACTACAAGGCATGTTTCTATGTCACTAAACCTCACTTTCCCAACCGAAGTCTGAAAGTCCACCTACTGCATTTGAACTACAACTTTACTAATCATTCGCTCAATCAACGCCACAACAGCGCCAAAAGTACTTCCATGCCCTCAATTGCAAAACCCCTAACTCAATTCGAGCACGGTCAACTTTTGGTCCAACGGCCCCTTTACGTTTCTTTGTCTAATTTCCAATTTTATCAAAGGCCGGTCCATTTTTATTGCACATTTTATCTTTCTATCACTAATGGCACCTATCCAAATCAAGCAATCGCAATTCGGATCAAAATTCGAAATTCTAGGGTTTACTATTTATAATTCACTATTCATTGTTCTTCCCCAATTTCAAATACGCAGTTTCAACTGTAAAAATTGCTAACTAACTATCAAACAAAGCTCTACGAACTAAAAGGAAGCTATATCAAACATTTACAAGCATTATAACACATTAAATATCAAATCTAAAATTTTGACACAAAATTCAAATTCGAATTTAAATGCACAAAAGCGTGAAAACCCTCACAGAGATTGAAGACCAAGACCCGCAAGGACCCGAGCCACGACCCCCGAGCAATTCCACGCATGATTGTAGAAGAAAATGCAAGAAAAATTATTTATTTTCCCTCCTTGAGAGCTTCGGCCATGGCAAGGACAAAATGGTCATTATGCAAATTGTTTTTATTGATTTTTACCTTGTTTTATTATTTAAAAGGTGACAAGGGCATTTTGGTCATTTGCAAAATCAAACTTAACTAAAAATTGGTCAAATAAGCTTATTTTGATGCCATTTAATCTAGTTCAAGTTAAAACAATGCAATTAAATGAAAAATAACTAAAACTAATAAAATTAAGCTAAAACATTTTTCACTAAGTCCAAAGAATATTCCTCTAACTCTCATTTTTGAAATATTACGATCAAACAGTCAATAAATAATTGCTAATAAAGTGATGAGCAATAATAGAAAACTTTAATTTTTTTTAAAGTATAATAGTAGAATAGTTTAAAATTCACTCCGTCTCGGAGTTACTTTTCTCATTTATTTGAAAATCGAGTTATTTTAATGCAAGATAATTAAAACCGATTTTTAAAACAATCAAAGTAATCAATATTCATTTAAAATAATTAATTTAACTATTTCTAGAATATTTTAAAGAATTATGAAGTTAATATTAAGTTACAAATGAATAAGTTAATATAAACACGTAGTCAAATACAATTAAACACTAACATTTAAGATGACACTTAATTAATCACAAGAGAATAAATTCAATTACTATAATTATTAGAAATAGGTAATAATCTTTTAATTAATTAATATAAATCTTTTTGAATTCTTCTAAAAGAAATAGCAGAACAGTGAAAATTAGATGATTTAACTTTTGGGTTATCACAGGCTGGGCCCGCAAACCAAGGGCGTAGGGCTTGTGACCAGGTCTCCGTCGTTTCGGCGCCCATAACTTTTGATCCGTAAGGAGTTATGCGGCACACAACATACCGTTACAAAGCTCTCCGAGACCTCTACGATGGGGGTAGTAAGCCTGGTCGGCTACACCCATTTTTGGAGTCCAAAATCGAACGTTTCCATCAGTTTTGGGCCACTTTTCTTCTTTTGCTCTGTTTTTCCATCCCAAATCATACGTCGTGAGCGGATAAAAGGACGACAACCTAACTCACGGGACATTAGAGGGCCCTACAATGCGTCGATATCACATCTTGCTAGGATGCTGTGTTGTTGAAGCGGATGGGTTGTCATTAAGCCCATTGGGCCTTTTGAATGGGCCATCTCTCTAGGCTGGGACTGTGAACCGTCAACACAAAAAGGATTTGTGCCCTCAACATGACGGGTGCGATAATACCAGCACTAATACACCGGATCCCATCAGAACTCCGAAGTTAAGAGTGCTTGGGCGATAGTGGTACTAGGATGGGTGACCCCCTGGGAAGTCCTCGTGTTCTACCCCCATTTTCATTTTTTTTTGCCTCGATTAGGGTTGCCAAGATACTTTATCCACCATATTTCTATTTCCGAATCCCATGGCACCTTGGGCAAGACAACTTCGCTTCAAGTAGAGGCTGGGCCCGCAAATCGAGGGTGTAGGGCTTGTGACCAGGTCTCTATCGTTCCGGTGCCCATAACTTTTGATCCGTAAGGAGTTATGCGGTGCATAGCATACCGTTGGAAAGCTCTCCGAGAGCTCTATGATAGGGGCTATAAGCCTGCTGAGGCTGCGCCCATTTTTGGATCCCAAAATTGAACGTTTTCTTCAGTTTCGGGCCACTTTTCTTCTTTTGCTCTGTTTTTCCATCCCGGATCGTACGTCGTGAGCTGTTAAAAGGATGACAACCTTACTCGCGGGACATTAGAGGGCCCTACAACGCGTCGACATCACGTCTTACGAGGATGCTGCGTTGTTGAAGCAGATGGGTTGTCGTTAAGCCCATTGGGCCTTCTGAATAGGCCATTTCTCTAGGCTGGGACTTGAACCGTTAACACATAAAGGATTTATGCCTTCAACATGACGGGTGTGATCATACCAACACTAATGCACCGGATCCCTTCAGAACTCCGAAGTTAAGTGTGCTTGGGCGAGAGTAGTACTAGAATGGGTGACCCCCTGGGAATTCCTCATGTTGTACCCCTCTTTTCAATTTTTTTTGCCCCAGTTAGGGTTGCCAAGATACTTTATACTCCACATATCTATTACCGAATCCCACGGCACCTTGGGCAAGACAACTTCGCTTCACGTAAAGGCTGGGCCTGCAAACCGAGGGCGTAGGGCTTGTGACCAGGTTTCCGTCGCTCCGGTGCCCATAACTTTTGATCCGTAAGGAGTTACGCGACGCAAAGCAAACCGTTGGAAAGCTCTTCGAGAGCTCTACGACGAGGGTAGCAAGCTTGCTAGGCTGCGCCCATTTTTGGAGCATAAAATCGAAGGTTTTTATCAGTTTCGAGCCACTTTTCTTCTTTTGCTCTGTTTTTCTGTCAGGAATCGTACGTCGTGAGCTGTTAAAAGGTCGACAACCTAACTCGCGGGACACTAGAAGGCCCTACAACGCGTTGATATCACGTCTTGCGAGGATGCTGCGTTGTTGAAGCGGATGGGTTGTCGTTAAGCCCATTGGGTCTTTTGAATGGGCCATCTCTCTGGGCTGGGACTGTGAATAGTCAACAAATAAAGGAATTATGCCCTCAACATGATGGGTGCGATCATACCTGCATTAATGCACCGGATCGCATCAGAACTCCAAAGTTAAGCGTGGTTGGGTAAGAGTAGTACAAGGATGGGTGACGCCCTGGGAAGTCCTCGTGGTGCACCCCCCTTTTCAATTTTTTTTCCCACGTTAGGGTTGGCAAGATACTTTATCCACCACATTTCAATTACCGAATCCCACGGCACCATGGGCAAGACAACTTCGCCTCACGTAGAGGCTGTGTCACGCCCCGACCCGACCCCGCAAAAGGCTAAGCCCGGACCCGACACACGGATGGAGTCTCCTCTGTACTATGGACGATCCGAAAACCCTACATTCAACATAATACTTGCGAAAGCCATAATAATCATTTGAATCAAGACAACTTTCTTTTAGAAAACATACATCTTCTCATTAACAACTTGGCAAACCAAAAATGTCATGCATACTACACAAGTATTCATGCCACTAAACAGTTAAACCATTAGTATGCAATTCTTTACTAGTCATAAGAGTATATCTTTACAACTTCACATTCTTTCAACTTTTACAACATAAGACCATAAAGGCCTCAAAATAGAAACTACATACAAGGATACAAGCCTCAAAATGAAGCGTCAACCAAGCATTAAACACATCAAGCATGGCCTGCACAAAAGTCTGGCAACCAACCACCAGCTAAGCAAAGAAGTGCTATCAAGGAAACACCTCCACTTGCTCCTCCTCCTCAATTACCTCAATAGGATCAGCTTCAACTACTCCTATAAAAATATGATATAGAAAGGAATGAGCAAAAACTATTGCTCAGCGAGGGTTATTGGTCTCAAGGACGAAGATGAGAGGAGCATGCAATGCAAATAGTCAAGCAATTCATTCCATTATCATACAGAGATACAAACAAAGCCAACAACAAAACAAAACAAGAATTAAAACTATAAACACTCATTCAAAGGATATGATTCACTTTCCACGAGCAACTTTCAATCACGAATTCGATGACAATGCGCCGGCCAAAACCACCTTATAACTTCAGTTTGGAATACCCCGGAAGTATCCATCAATTCTACGACTCAAATCTCCCTGGAAGGCAACCCAAGCGAGAAAGGGAATAGGACACGGAGCTAGGGCAACCAATATTGGCAACCCGAGGCTACCCAGAGAGGCCCATCACTCCGCCCCTGACTCTATGAATGCAATATAATATACAATGCAACAATCGACCAATAAAACCACATGTGGGAGAATAACAAAGTAGGTTTCTCTCGCACGCAATAGCAACAATTGATAAACATTTCAATCAGAATCAACTCTAACAAGCATATCAAGCAATATTAAACATTCTATAGGCATAACATTAAGATAACAAGCAAAATCACAAATCGACCCCAACTATCAAAACACTACTATTTCCAAACGAGCCACGAGTTCTGGAAACCGACTTCATCAATCCTCCTAGGTCACCATAAGGCACGTCTAAAGACCTCGAAACCCTACTTTACCCTAGAATTCATGCAAAACCCCGATTTCCCCCCTTTGCTTGTTTGAACTACAACTACTCTATCCAAACACCTAACCAATGCCATAACCACACCAAAAGTTCTTCCATGTCCTCCCGAGACAATGCCATCACGCAAAACGAGAAAATGCTAAACTCGACCTAAACGAACCCGACTTTCACCAATGCATTTTTCTCATTTTTTCCATTACACAATCCAAACAAATCATGCATTTAGGCATTCTAGCATATCTAGCATCTTTTCACATCAACAGAACGCATAACGGAACAACTTCTACGTTTTGAGGGTTTAGTATTCATATTTTACTATTCAATTGACATTTTAAATTACAATCTCAACATTCAACCGTAGAAAATGTTAAAAAGCTATAAATACATGTTCTACAATTGACAAGGAACATTCTTTAAGCGTTAAAACGATTAAAACGACAAACTACGGATAAAACCCAAAAATCATAAAGTTGAGACATATAACATTAAAATGCGCAAATAACGTGCTTCCCTCACCTTAGACACTCCTAGTCGCTAGAAAACCCATGCTGGATGCCTCGGTAACAACCCCGCACAAACTCACGAAGATTGGAAGTTTGGAAGGTTGAATTTTTTTTTTCCCTCTCAAGTTTCGGCCAGCAGGTTCTGTTTTTTTGTGCTTGTTTTTTATTTTTTATTTTGCTAAGTTATAACTATTAAAAGATGACTAGCTTGGTCAAAGGTCAAGGCACTTGGTCAACCTAACTTAATTTGGTCAATTTAGCCTATTTTCATGCATTTAAAAGCTAAAATACCCAACACCAAAATAATTCTAGTTAACAACAAGTAAAATATAAAATTTAAGACACCAAAATACTAGTTTTCACTATTAGTTAAGGACTAGAAAACACCCTCTAACTATCTCTCTCGAAATGCAATGCACTTTGCGACAATAAAGAAGTAACAATATGATTTCAAAGAATTTAAGAAAATATAATTTTTCGAATAATAAACAAGAAAATTCTACATTCCGGGCTCGGGTATTACACCCTCTCCCCCTTAAAACAATTGCGCCCACGCAATTCATACCTGGTCAACAAACAACTCCGAATACTAATTCCGAACCTGGTCTTCTCTTTCCCAAGTCGCTTCCTCAAACCCATGATGATTCCACATAACCTTTACTAACGGAATACTCTTTCTGCGAAGTTCCTGAACTTTCCGATCCACAATTCGAATCGATTTCTCTTCATAAGTCAACTTTTCCTCAATTTGCAAAGGCTCTGGTTCAAGTACATGTGAAGGATCTGGATGATATTTCCTCAACATTGATACGTGGAAAACATCGTGCAGTCTCGACAAGCTCAGAGGTAAAGCTAACCGATAAACCAAAGGACCTACCTTTTCGGTGATCTCATACGGACCCACATACCTGGGAATAAGTTTCCCGCTCTTACCGTGCTGAATCAATCCCTTTCGAGGAGAAATCTTAAGAAATACCCAATCTCCCAAAGCAAACTCAAGATCCCGACGGTGTTTATCCGCATAACTCTTCTGACGACTCTGAGTTGTAAGCATACGCTGGCGAATAAGGTTGACATTATCTACCATCTTAATCATCTCAGGTAATACAGTCGGATCAATTGTTCTCATCTCTCCAACCTCTTCCCAATACAATGGGGATCTGCATTTACGACCGTACAACGCCTCGTAGGGAGCCATACCTATAGTAGATTGATAACTATTATTGTAGGTGAACTCCGCTAAAGGCAAAAACTTCTCCCAATTCTTCCCAAAGTCTAACACACATGCTCGAAGCATGTCTTCCAAGATCCTGATAGTTTTCTCAAACTGGCCATCAGTTTGTGGATGATATGCAGTGCTGAAGCTCAATTTAGTTTCCATGGCCTCTTGTAACTTCTGCCAAAAACGAGATCTAAATCTAGGATCTCTATCTGACACTATACTCTGTGGCACACCATGAAGTCTCACAATATTAGCAACATAAAGCTCATCTAGTTTATCAAGGCTATCCTATTTGTTCATGGAAATAAAATGTGAAACCTTAGTCAATCGGTCCACAACAATCCAAACAGAATCACATCCTCTCGGAGATCTAGGAAGATCGATCACAAGGTCCATTGTTATATGCACCCATTTCCATTGCGGAATCGACAACGGTTGCAGAAGCCCGGCTAGCCTCTGATGCTCAACTTTAACCCTCTGACAAGTCAAACACCTGGATACATACCCAGCAATCTCCCTCTTCATATTGTTCCACCAGAAGTGTTGTTTCAGATCTCTATACATTTTAGTACTACCCAGGTGAATCGTATATCTTGAATTATGTGCCTCGGACAGAATCTCATTCTTCAAAGTCGGATCACCAGGAATATACACCCTGTCCCTGAATCTAAAGATACTATCTGCATGTAATTTAAACTCCGACTCTCCCCCTTTTGCTTTTTCTTGGATTTTCAAGATGTGAGGATCAGTCTTTTGAGCCTCTCTGATTTGTGATAGCAATCCCGACTGAATTTGTAAGCTAGCAAATCGAATCCCTACCTCAGTAGCTTCTGGCTTCCATGAACAAATTTCCTCCAAAGTCTCCCAATCCTTGATAATTAAAGTTGCAACAGTAGCCTTTCGGCTCAAAGCATCCGCAACAACATTTGCCTTACCTGGCACGTAGTTTATAGAACAATTGTAGCCACTTAATAGCTCAAGCCATCTTCGCTGCCTCATATTCAAATATTTTTGTGAAAATAAATATTTGAGACTCTTGTGGTTAGTAAAAATTTCAAATCTGCCACCCCACGAGTAATGACGCCATTTCTTTAAAGCAAACACAACTGCAGCTAACTCCAGATCATGTGTAGGGTAATTGACTTCATATGGTTTCAACTTCCTAGAAGCATAGGCAATCACCTTACCATTCTGCATTAAAACACAGCTCAAACCTTCTTTAGATGCATCACTGTAGACAACAAAGTTTTCTGTACCCTCAGGTAAAGCTAGTATAGGAGTTGTAGTTAGTCTCTTCTTTAATTCTTGGAAACTGGATTCACATTTAGCATCCCAGTTGTAAGTAACCTTCTTTCGAGTCAATTGGCTTAAAGGTCCAAAGATTTTGGAAAAGTCTTTAACAAACCTCCGATAGTAACTTGCCAAACCCAGAAAACTCCGAATATCTGACACCGTTTCAGGTCTCTTCCAAGATAAAACAACTTCAATCTTAGCTGGGTCTACTGAAATTCCTTAAATTTAAATGATATGGCCTAGAAATGATATTTGATTCAACCAGAATTCACACTTGCTGAATTTAGCAAAAAGCTTGTTTTCTTGCAAAATCTGGAGCACAATCTTCAAATGCTGTTCATGTTCAGCCTCATTCTTAGAGTATACTAGAATGTCGTCAATAAAGATTACGACAAATTGATCAAGATAAGGTTGAAAAACCCTCTGCATTAAGTCCATGAATGCGGTTGGTGCATTCGTCAATCCAAACGGTAACACAACAAATTCATAGTGGCCATATCTAGTCCTGAATGCCGTCTTAGGTATATCGTCACTCCGAATCCTGAGTTGATAGTAACCCTGCCTCAAGTCAAATTTAGAGTAAACACTCGCACCCTGCAACTGGTCAAACAATTCTTCAATCAACGACAATGGGTATTTGTTCTTAATCGTGACTTGATTAAGTCCCCTGTAATCAATACATAACCGTAGCGTGCCGTCTTTCTTTCTCACAAACAACACAGGCGCACCCTATGGCGAAGAACTAGGTTGTATAAACCCTTTCTCAAGCAAGTTCTGAAGCTGAATTTTCAATTCCTGAAGTTTAGCCGATGCCATTCTATAAGGACTTCTAGAAATTGGCGCAGTGCCTGGCATAAGATCAATCACAAATTCAATCTCCCTATCCGGCGGTAAACCTGGTAATTCCTTAGGAAATACACCAGGGAAGTCTTTAACAATCGGAACCTCATTCAAACTCAACTTATCAGTAGGTTGATTAATTAGGTAAGCTAGGTAAGCTTCACAACCTTTATTCGACAACTTAGAAGCCTTGATTGATGATAAAAGAGGTATTCAGGTAGCCCTGCAGTTCCCAACAATCTCTAGTACCGGTAGGTCAGGAATCTGAAGATAAACAATATTTGTTCTACAATTCAACTGAGCATAGTATTTCCCCAACCAGTCCATTCCCAAAATGATTTCAAAGTCACGGAAGGGCAATATAATTAAATCAGTAGGAAATTTACGGTTCTCAATGCATATATCACAAGATTTGCAAATAGACTCAGTAACAAATTTCGCACCCAAAGGCGTACTAACTTCAACTTCATGCAGCAGTTTATCAATGCAAACATTCACAGATCGTGCACATGCAAGAGTTATAAACGAATGTGTAGCTCCGGGATCAATCAAAACTTTAACTGGCTGAGTATTGAGAAAAAAGGTACCTTCCACTATAGCTGTAGTATTGGGCAGCTCCTCTGCATCTAGTGCAAAGACCCTAGCCTGTACCCTCTGTGCTAGACCTGCACCTGCAGCCCTATTCTGCACACCCTGGCCTCCAGTACGACCCTGAACATTCTTATACTTAGGGAAATCTTTTACCCTATGCTCATCGCTCCCACAACCAGTGCATTTACCACTCTTCCTCCAGCAATTAGCCTCAACGTGCCTCGATCGATTACAAAAGTTACACTGCTGATTTTGCCTTACAACATTGTTTCCCGTAGGTGCGGGGGCTTGGCCTCCCTTGAATCTGATACTGAGGCTGATACGGACGTTGCTGAGGAACCTGCGCAGAAGTCTGATACTGCCTCGGTTGACTCTGGCTGCTCTGGCCCAAGTACTATCTGTTACTAGGCTGGCTACTTTCAGCTATCATCTCAGCCTTCTGTTTCTCAATCTTCAAGGCTGTTTGGAATGCCTCGGGAAAAGTAGTATAGGTTTGCCCAGTCAAATGCAACTGAATATCCATTCTCAGCCCACGAACAAACCTATGAATCATCCTCCTAGCTGGCCGTACCAGCTCGAGCATATACCTCGATAGGCTAACAAACCTAGCCTCATACTGTGCAACAGTCATGTTTCCCTGCTTCAGGGCCACAAATTCATCTTCCCGCCTTTCCTTAGCCATCTCAGGAATATACTTATCCCGAAACTCACTCACGAAATCATCCCATAAATGCAGAACATCTTCACAATCCCACCTCAATCTGACAGTGTTCTACCACTATTCTGCGTCGCCCTCTAACAGGAATGCCGCACAATCCATTCTTGCCTCATCAGTGTACCTCAAAGCAGTGAAAATTTTCTCAACACAGTTAATCCATCTCTCGGCTGCCTCATCATCCGGCTCTCCAAAGAACTTACCCGGCTCGTGCCTCAAGAATTTCTCCAGTTGATTATTCTCAGCCCTATACCCCTGTCCACCAGGATTAGCTTGATTTCCCTGGGGATTATTATTCCTGTCTTGCCTCTGCTCATGCAGTACCTGTGTAATCCGGTCAACTGCAGTGGTCATAGTAGCCATAAACTGTTCAGGCAACGGTTGCGGACCCTGTTCTACTGCCTCTTCATCTGCCCCTTGACCTTGAGTACTACGACGTGGCGGCATAATAACAACTCAGAATAGCTGGCAACATATAAAAGCAGTTTATAGACGGAAATATAACACATAAGATTAGATAACATTCAAGTCAATAACAATCAAATATCCTATCACACAATTCACACAACACAAGATTGACATGTCAAACTAATTCACTTAAGCACATAAACACTCCAAGTTCACATAGTTATGCTATAACATTTTCTTTTCACTTAACAAGCATACAATAACACTTTAGCATTTTAGACCTTTACCCCACAGACCGAGAAACATATCCCGGCTCATGCAAGACTATCATGCTCTGATACCACCTAAAGATGTCAAGCCCCGACCCGACCCCACAAAAGGCCAAGCCCAGACCCGTCACACGGACGGAGTCTCCTCTATACCATGGAAGATCCGAAAACCCTACATTCAACATAATACGTGCGAAAGCCATAATAATCATTTGAATCAAGACAACTTTCTTTTAGAAAATATACATCTTCTCATTAACAACTTTGCAAACCAAAAATGTCATGCATACTACACAAGTATTCATGCCACTAAACAGTTAAACCATTAGTATGCAATTCTTTACTAGTCATAAGAGTATATCTTTACAACTTCACATTCTTTCAACTTTTACAACATAAGACCATAAAGGCCTCAAAATAGAAACTACATACAAGGCTACAAGCCTCAAAATGAAGCGTCAACCAAGCATTAAACACATCAAGCATGGCCCGCACAAAAGTCTGGCAACTAACCACCAGCTAAGCAAAGAAGTGCTATCAAGGAAACACCTCCACTTGCTCCTCCTCCTCAATTACCTCAATAGGATCAGCTTCAACTACTCCTATAAAAATATGATATAGAAAGGAATGAGCAAAAACTATTGCTCAGCGAGGGTTATTGGTCTCAAGGACGGAGATGAGAGGAGTATGCAATGCAAATAGTCAAGCAATTCATTCCATTATCATACAGAGATACAAACAAAGCCAACAACAAAACAAAACAAGCATTAAAACTATAAACACTCATTCAAAGGATAGGATTCACTTTCCACGAGCAACTTTTAATCACAAATTCGATGACGATGCGTCGGCCCAAACCACCTTATAACTTCAGGTTGGAATACCCCGGAAGTATCCATCAATTCTACGACTCAAATCTCCCTAGGAGGAAACCCAAGCGAGAAAGGGAATAGGACACAGAGCTAGGGCAACCAACACTGGCAACCCGAGGCTACCCAGAGAGGCCCATCACTCCGCCCCTGACTCTATGAATGCAATACAATATACAATGCAACAATCGAGCAATAAAACCACACGTGGAAGAATAACAAAGTAGGTTACTCTCGCACGCAATAGCAACAATTGATAAACATTTCAATCCGAATCAACTCTAACAAGCATATCAAGCAATATTAAACATTCTATAGGCATAACATTAAGATAACAAGCAAAATCACAAATCGACCCCAACTATCAAAACGCTACTATTTCCAAACGAGCCACGAGTTCTAGAAACCGACTTCACCAATCCTCCTAGGTCACCATAAGGCACATCTAAAGACCCCGAAGCCCTACTTTACCCTAGAATTCACACAAAACCCCGATTTTCTCCTTTACTCGTTTGAACTACAACTACTCTATCCAAACACCCAACCAATGCCATAGCCACACCAAAAGTGCTTCCATGGCCTCCCGAGACAATGCCATCACACAAAACGAGAAAACGCTAAAATCAACCTAAACGACCCCGACTTTCACCAATGCATTTTTCTCATTTTTTCCATTACACAATCCAAACAAATCATGCATTTAGGCATTCTAGCATATCTAGCATCTTTTCACATCAACAGAACGCATAACGGAACAACTTCTACGTTTCGAGGGTTTACTATTCATATTTTACTATTCAATTGACATTTTAAATTACAATCTCAACATTCAACTGCAGAAAATGTTAAAAAGCTATAAATACATGTTCTACAATTGACAAGGAACATTCTTTAAGCGTTAAAATGATTAAAACGACAAACTACGGATAAAATCCAAAAATCATAAAGTTGAGACATATAACATTAAAATGCGCAAATAACGTGCTTCCCTCACCTTAGACACTCCTAGTCGCTAGAAAACCCACGCTGGATACCTCGGTAACAACCCCGCACAAGCTCACGCGAAGATTGGAAGTTTGGAAGGTTGAATTTTTTTTTTCCCTTTCAAGTTTCGGCCAGCAGGTTCTGTTTTTTTGTGCTTGTTTTTTTTATTTTGCTAAGTTATAACTATTAAAAGATGACTAGCTTGGTCAAAGGTCAAGGTACTTGGTCAACCTAACTTAATTTGGTCAATTTAGCCTATTTTCATGCATTTAAAAGCTAAAATACCCAACACCAAATTAATTCTAGTTAACGACAAGCAAAATATAAAATTTAAGACACCAAAATACTAGTTTTCACTATTAGTTGAGGACTAGAAAACACCCTCTAACTATCTCTCTCGAAATGCAATGCACTTTGCGACAATAAAGAAGTAACAATTTGATTTCAAAGAATTTAAGAAAATATAATTTTCAGAATAATAAACAAGAAAATTCCACATTCCGGGCTTGGGCATTACAGGCTGGGCCCACAAACCGAGGGCGTAGAGCTTGTGAGCAGGTTTCTATCGCTCCGATGCCCATAACTTTTGATCCGTAAGGAGTTACGCGGCGTACAGCATACCGTTGGAAAGCTCTCCGAGAGTTCTACGATAGGGGCAACAAGCCTGCTCGGCTGCGCCTATTTTTGGTGTCCAAAATCGAACGTTTTCATCAATTTTGGGCCACTTTTCTTCTTTTTCTCTATTTTTCCATCCCGGATCGTACGTCGTGAGCTGTTAAAAGGATGACAACCTAACTCGCCGGACATTAGAGGGCCCTACAACGCGTCGATATCACTTCTTGTGAGGATGCTGCGTTGTTGAAGGGGATGGGTTGTCATTAAGCCCTTTGGGCCTTTTGAATGGGCCATTTCCCTGGGCTGGGACTGTGAACCATCAACACATAAAGGATTTATGCCCACAACATGATGGGTGTGATCATACCAGCACTAATGCACCGGATCCCATCAGAACTCCGAAGTTAAACGTGCTTGGGCGAGAGTAGTACTAGGATGGGTGACCCCTTGGGAAGTCCTCGTGTTGCACCCCCTTTTTCAATTTTTTTTGCCCCTGTTAGGGTTGCCAAGATTCTTTATCAACCACATTTCTATTACCGAATCCCACGGCACCTTGGGCAAGACAACTTCGCTTCACGTAGAGGATGGGCCTGCAATTCGAAAGCTTAGGGCTTGTGACCAGGTCTCCGTTGTAACGACCCGACTCCCCTCGTGGAGCCCACGCAGAGTCTCACCGAGCCGTCACTACCCAGGAATTGTCCGCTATTGGCAGCCCCTGGCCCGCAGGCACTGGTACCTCACGGTTTTGTCCTCTCGAGAAGCTTTTCTCAAAAGGGCCCTGGGCTGATATAAGAGACTAACTCTTATATCATGCTCTCTCACTTCCAAATCTTCCGATGTGGGATTGTGTTACCACATTCCACCCCCCTTAAGAGGCCTCGCGCCCTCGCGGGCACGAGCACAAGGGAAGACTGGTTCTGATACTATTTGTAACGACCCGACTCCCCACGTGGAGCCCACACAGAGTCTCACCGAGCCGTCACTACGCAGGAATTATCCGCTATTGGCAATCCCTGGCCCGTAGGCACAGGTCCCTCACGGTTTTGTCCTCTCGAGAATCTCTTCTCAAAAGGGCCCTAGGCTGATATAAGAGACTAACTCTTATATCCAGGCTCTCACACTTCCAAATCTTCCTATATGGGATTGTGTTACCACATCCATCGCTCCGGTGCCCATAACTTTTGATCTGTAAGGATTTACGCAACGTACAGCATACCATTGGAAAGCTCTACAACGAGGGCAGCAAGCCTGCTGGGCTGCACCCGTTTTTGGAGCCCAAAATCAAACGTTTTCATCAATTTCAGGCCATATTTCTTCTTTTGCTCTATTTTTACGTCCCAAATAGTACGTCGTCAGCTTTTAAAAGGACGACAACCTAAATCGCGGGACATTAGAGGGCCGTACAATGCGTCGATATCACATCTTGTGAGGATGCTACGTTGTTGAAGCAGATGGGTTGTCGTTAAGCCCGTTGGGCCTTTTGAATGGGCCATCTCTCAGGGCTGGGACTGTGAACCATCAACAAATAAAGGAATTGTGCCCCCAACATGATGGGTGCGATCGTACTAGCACTAATGCACCGAATCCCATCAAAACACTGAAGTTAAGCGTCCTTGGGTGAGAGTAGTACTAGGATGGGTGACCCCTGGGGAAGTCCTCGTGTTGCATCCCCATTTTCAATTTTTTTTGCCCCGGTTAGGGTTGCCAAGATACTTTATCCACCACATTTCTATTACCGAATCCCACGACACCTTGGGCAAGACAACTTTGCTTCACGTAGAGGCTGGGCCCGCAAACCGAGGGCGTAGGGCTTATGACCAGGTCTCCGTCGCTCCGGTGCCCATAACTTTTGATTTGTAAGGAGTTACGCGGCGCACAACATACCGTTGGAAAGCTCTCTGAGAGCTCTACGATGAAGGCAGCAAGCCTACTCGGCTGCGCCCATTTTTGGAGCCCAAAATCGAACGTTTTCATCAGTTTCAGGATAGTTTTATTCTTTGGTCTGTTTTTTTGTCCCGAATCGTATGTCGTGAGATGTTAAAAGGACGACAACCTAACTCGCGAGACATTAGAGGGCCCTACAATGCGTCGATATCACGTCTTGCGAGGATGCTACGTTGTTGAAGCGGATGGGTTGTTGTTAAGCCCATTGGGCCTTTTGAATGGGCCATCTCACTAGGCAGGGGCTATGAACTGTCAACACATAAAGAAATTGTGCCCTCAACATGACGGGTGCGATCATACCAGCTCTAATGCACCGGATCCCATCAGAACTCCGAAGTTAAGCGTACTTTGGCAAGAGTAGTACTAGGATGGGTGACCCCTTGGTAAGTCGTTGCGTTGCACCCCTCTTTTCAATTTTTTTTGCCCCGGTTAGGGTTGCCAAGATACTTTATCCACCTCATTTCTATTATCGAATCCCACGGCACCTTGGGCAAGACAACTTCGCTTCACGTAGAGGCTGGGCCCGCAAACCGAGGGCGTAGGGCTTGTGACCAGCTCTCCGTCGCTCCGGTGCCCATAACTTTTGATCCGGAAGAAGTTACGTGGCGCACAGCATACCGTTGGAAAGCTCTCCAAGAGCTCTACGACAGGGGCAGCTTGCTGACTCCATTTTTGGAGCCCAAAATAGAACGTTTTCATCAATTTTGGGCCAATTTTCTTCTTTTGCTCTGTTATTCCGTCCTGGATCGTACGTCGTGAGCTGTTAATAGGACGACAAACTAACTCGCGTGACATTAGAGGGCACTACAACGCGTCGATATGACGTCTTGTGAGGATACTGCGTTGTTGAAGGGGATGGGTTGTCGTTAAGCTCTTTGGACCTTTTGAATGGGCCAACCCTCTATGCTGGGACAGTGAACCGTCAACACATAACGGATTTGTGCCCATAACATGACGGGTGCGATCATACCAGCACTAATGCATCGGATCCCATCAGAACTCTGAAGTTAATCGTGCTTGGGCGAGAGTAGTACAAGGAGGGGTGACCCCCTGGGAAGTCCTCGTGATGCACCCCCTATTTTCAACTTTTTTTGCCCTAGTTAGGGTTGCCAAGATACTTTATCCACCGCATTTCTATTACCGAATCCCACGACACCTTGGGCAAGACAACTTCGGTTCACGTAGAGGCTGGGCTCGCAAACTGAGGGCGTAGGGCTTGTGACCAGGTCTCCGTCACTCTGGTGCCCATAACTTTTGATCTGTAAGGAGTTACGCGGTGCACAGCATACCGTTGGAAAGCTCTCCGAGAGCTCTACGACGAGGCTGCAAGCCTATTCGTCTGCGCCCATTTTTGGAGCCCAAAATCGAACATTTTCATCAGTTTCGGGCCACTTTTATATTTTGGTCTATTTTTCCGTCCCGAATCGTATGTCGTGATATGTTAAAAGGACGACAACCTAACTCTCGAGACATTATAGGGCCCTACAATCCGTCGATATCACATCTTGTGAGGATTGTAACGTTGTTGAAGCGGATGGGTTGTTGCTAAGCCCATTGGGCCTTTCGAATGGGCCATCTCTCTAGGCAGGGGCTGTGAACCGTCAACACATAAAGGAATTGTGCCATCAACATGACAGGTGCGATCATAACAGCTCTAATGCACCGGATCCCATCAGAACTCCAAAGTTAAGCGTACTTGGGCAAGAGTAGTACTAGGATGGGTGATCCCCTGGGAAGTGGTTGTGTTGCACCCCTCTTTTCAATTTTTTTTCCCCCGGATAGGGTTGCCAAGATACTTTATCCATCTCATTTCTATTATTGAATCCCACGCCACCTTGGGCAAGACAACTTCGCTTCACGTAAAGGCTGGGCCTGCAAACTGAGGGCGTAGGGCTTGTGACCAGGTCTCCATCGCTCCGGTGCCCATAACTTTTGATCCAGAAGAAGTTACGCGGCGCACAGCATACTGTTGTAAAGTTATCCGAGAGCTCTACGACAGGGGCAGCTTGCTGCCTCCATTTTTGGAGCCCAAAATAGAATGTTTTCATCAGTTTTGAGCTACTTTTCTTCTTTTGCTCTGTTATTCCGTCCTGGATCGTACGTCGTGAGCTGTTAAAAGGACGACAATCTAACTCGTAGGAAATTAGAGGGTACTACAATGCGTCGATATCACGTCTTGCAAGGATACTGCGTTGTTGAAGGGGATGGGTTGTCGTTAAGCCCTTTGGACCTTCTGAATGGGCCAACCCTCTAGGCTGGGACTGTGAACCGTCAACATATAAAGGATTTGTGCCCATAACATGACGGGTGCGATCATACAAGCACTAATGCATCGGATCCCATCAGAACTCCGAAGTTAATCGTGCTTGGGCAATAGTAGTACAAGGATGGGTGACCCTTTGGGAAGTCCTCGTGTTGCACCCCCTATTTTCAACTTTTTTTGCCCCAGTTAGGGTTGCCTAGATACTTTATCCCCCACATTTCTATTACCAAATCCCACGGCACCTTGGGCAAGACAACTTCGCTTCACGTAGAGGCTGGGCCCGCAAACCGAGGGCGTAGGGCTTGTGACCAAGTCTCCGTCGCTCCGGTACCCATAACTTTTAATCCGTAAGGAGTTACGTGACGCACAGCATACCATTAGAAAGCTCTCCGTGAGCTCTACGTCGGGGGCAGCAAGCCTACTCGGCTGCGCCTGTTTTCGGATCCTAAAATCGAACATTTTCTTCAGTTTCGGGCCACTTTTCTTCTTTTGCTCTATTTTTTCGTCCCCCATCGTACGTCGTGAGCAGTTAAAAGGACGACAACCTAACTCGCTGGATATTACAGGGACCTACAACGTGTCGATATCACGTCTTACGGGGATGCTACGTTGTTGAAGCGGATGGGTTGTCGTTAAGCCCATTGGGCCTTTTGAATGGGCCATCTCTCTGGGTTGGGGCTGTGAACCGTCAACACATAAAGGATTTGTGCCCACAACATGACGGGTGTGATCATACCAGAACTAATGTACCAAATCCAATAAGAACTCCGAAGTTAAGCTTGCTTGGGCAAGATTAGTACAAAGATGGGTGACCCCTTGGGAAGTCCTCGTGTTCCACCTCCCTTTTCAATTTTTTTTGCCCCGGTTAGGGTTTCCAAGATTCTTTTCCACCACATTTCTATTACCGATTCCCACGGCACCTTGGGCAAGACAACTTCATTTTACGTAGATGCTGGGCCTGCAAACCGAGGGCATAGGGCTTGTGACCAGGTCTCCGTCGTTCCGGTGCCCATAACTTTTGATCCGTAAGGAGTTACACGGCGCACAGCATATCATTAGAAAGCTCTCCGAGAGTTGTACGACAGGGGCAGCAAGCCTATTAGGCTGCGCCTATTTTTGGAGCCCAAAATCAAATGTTTTCATTAGTTTCGGGCCACTTTTCTTCTTTTGGTCTATTTTTCCACCCCGAATCATACGTTGTGATCGGTTAAAAGGACGACAACCTAACTTGCGGGACATTAAAGGGCCCTACAATGCGTCGATATCACGTCTGACGAGGATGCTGCGCTGTTGAAAGGGATGGGTTGTGAACCGTCAACACATAAAGGATTTGTGCCCACAACATGACAGGTGCGATCATACCAGCACTAATGCACCGGATCCCAACAGAAGTCCGAAGTTAAGCATGCTTGGGCGAGAGTAGTACAAGGATGGGTGACCCCCTGGGAAGTCCTCATGTTGCACCCCCCATTTTAAATTTTTTTGCCCCAGTTAGGGTTGCCAAGATACTTTATCCACCACATTTCTATTACAGAATCCCACGGCACCTAGGGCAAGACAACTTCGCTTCACGTAGAGGCAAGGCCCGCAAACTAAGGGCGTAGGGCTTGTGACCAGGTCTCCGTCGTTCTGGCGCCCATAACTTTTGATCCGTAAGGAGTTATGCGGCGCACAACATACCGTTACAAAGCTCTCTGAGACCTCTTCGATGGGGGTAGCAAGCCTGCTCAGCTACAGCCATTTTTGGAGTCCAAAATCGAACGTTTCCAATAGAGGGCCCTACAACGCGTCGATATCACATCTTGCTAGGATGCTGTGTTGTTGAAGCGGATGGGTTGTCGTTAAGCCCATTGGGCCTTTTGAATAGGCCATCTCTCTGGGTTGGGACTGTGAACCGTCAACACAAAAAGGATTTGTGCCCTCAACATGACGGGTGCAATCATACTAGCACTAATGCACCGGATCCCTTCAGAACTCCAAAGTTAAGCGTGCTTGGGCGATAGTAGTACTAGGATGGGTGACCCCCGGGGAAGTTCTCGTGTTGTACCCCCATTTTCATTTTTTTTTGCCTCGGTTAGGGTTGCCAAGATACTTTATTGACCACATTTCTATTACTAAATCCCACAGCACCTTGGGCAAGACAACTTCGCTTCAAGTAGAGGCTGGGCCCGCAAACCGAGGGCGTAGGGCTTGTGACTAGGTCTCCGTCGTTCCGACGCCCATAACTTTTGATCCGTAAGGAGTTACGCGACGCATAGCATACCATTGCAAAGCTCTCCGAGAGCTCTATAACGAGGGCAACAAGCCTGCTGAGGCTGCGCCCATTTTGGGATCCCAAAATTGAATGTTTTCTTCAATTTCGGGCCACTTTTCTTCTTTTGCTCTGTTTTTCCGTCCCGGATCGTACATCGTGAGCTGTTAAAAGGATGACAACCTAACTCGTGGGACATTAAAGGGCCCTACAACGCAACGATATCACGTCTTACGAGTATGCTACGTTGTTAAAGTGGATGGGTTATCGTTAAGCCCTTTGGGCCTTTTGAATGGGCCATCTCACTGGGTTGGGACTGTGAACCGTCAACACATAAAGGATTTATGCCCTCAACATGACGGGTGTGATCATACCAGCACTAATGCACCGGATCCCATCAGAACTCCAAAGATAAGTGTGCTTGGGCGAGAGTAGTACAAGAATGGGTGACCCCCTGGGAAGTCCTCGTGTTGCACACCCCTTTTCAATTTTTTTTGCCCCAGTTAGGGTTGCCAAGATACTTTATCCTTCACATTTCTATTACCGAATCCCACGGCACCTTGGGCAAGACAACTTCGCTTCACGTAGAGGCTGGGCCTGCAAACAGAAAGCGTGGGGCTTGTAACCAGGTCTCCGTCGCTCTGGAGCCCATAACTTTTGATCTGTAAGGAGTTACGTGACGCAAAGCAAACCTTTGGAAAGCTCTTCAAGAGCTCTACGCCGAGGGCAGCAGGCCTGCTAGGCTATGTCCTTTTTTGAGCATAAAATTGAACGTTTTCGTCAGTTTCGAGCCACTTTATTCTTTTACTCTATTTTTTCATCAGGAATCGTAAGTTGTGAGCTGTTAAAAGGAGACAACCTAATTCGCCCGACATTAGAGGACCCTACAACGCATCGATATCACGTCTTACAAGGATGTTGCGTTGTTGATGGGGATGGGTTGTCGTTAAGCCCTTTAGGCCTTTTGAATGGGCCATCTCCCTAGGCTGGGACAGTGAACCGTCAACACAAAAAGGATTGGTGCCCTCAACATGACGGGTGCAATGATACTAGCACTAATGCACCGGATCCCTTCAGAACTCCGAAGTTAAGCGTGCTTGGGCGATAGTAGCACTAGGATGGGTGATCCCCGGGGAAGTTCTCATGTTGTACCCCCATTTTCATTTTTTTTTGCCTCGGTTAGGGTTGCCAAGATACTTTATCCACCACATTTCTATTACCAAATGCCACAGCACCTTGGGCAAGACAACTTCGCTTCAAGTAGAGGCTGGGCCAGCAAACCGAGGGCGTAGGGCTTGTGACTAGGTCTCCGTCGTTCCGACGCCCATAACTTTTGATTCGTAAGGAGTTACGCGGCGCATAGCATACCATTGCAAAGCTCTCCGAGAGCTCTATGACGAGGGCAGCAAGCTTGCTGAGGCTGCGCCCATTTTGGGATCCAAAAATTGAATGTTTTCTTCAATTTCGGGCCACTTTTCTTCTTTTGCTTTGTTTTTTCATCCCGGATCGTACATCGTGAGCTGTTAAAAGGATGACAACCTAACTCATGGGACAATAGAGGGCCCTACAACGCGACGATATCACGTCTTACGAGTATGCTACGTTGTTAAAGTGGATGGGTTGTCGTTAAGTCCTTTATGCCTTTTGAATGGGCCATCTCTCTGGGTTGGGACTGTGAACCGTCAACACATAAAGGATTTATGCCCTCAACATGACGGGTGTGATCATACCAGCACTAATGCACCGGATCCCATCAGAACTCCAAAGATAAGTATGCTTGGGCGAGAGTAGTACAAGAATGGGTGACCCCCTGGGAAGTCCTCGTGTTGCACCCCCCTTTTCAAATTTTTTTGCCCCAGTTAGGGTTGCCAAGATACTTTATCCTCCACATTTCTATTACCGAATCCCATAGCACCTTGGGCAAGACAACATCACTTCACGTAGAGGCTGGGCCTGCAAACCGAAGGCGTAGGGCTTGTGACCAGGTTTCCGTCGCTCCGGTGCCCATAACTTTTGATCCGTAAGGAGTTACGTGACGCAAAGCAAACCGTTGGAAAGCTCTTCAAGAGCTCTACGACAAGGGCAGCAAGCCTGCTAGGCTGTGCCCCTTTTTTGAGCATAAAATCTAACATTTTCGTCAGTTTCGAGCCACTTTCTTCTTTTGCTCTATTTTTCCGTCAGGAATCGTAAGTTGTGAGCTGTTAAAAGGATGACAACCTAATTCGCCCGACATTAGAGGGCCCTACAACGCGTCGATATCACGTCTTACAAGGATGTTGCGTTGTTAATGGGGATGGGTTGTCGTTAAGCCCTTTAGGCCTTTTGAATGGGCCATCTCCCTAGGCTGGGACTGTGAACCGTCATCACATAAAGGATTTATGCCCACAACATGGCGGGTGCGATCATACCAGCACTACTGCACCGAATCCCATCAGAACTCCGAAGTTAAGCGTGCTTGGGCGAGAGTAGTACTAGGATAGGTGACCCCTTGCGAAGTCCTTGTGTTCCACCCCCTTTTTCAATTTTTTTTGCCCCTGTTTGGGTTGCCTAGATTCTTTATCCACCACATTTCTATTACTGAATCCCACGGCACCTTGGGCAAGACAACTTCGCTTCACGTAGAGGTTGGGCTTCATGTAGAGTTTGGGCCTACAAACCGAAGGCTTACGGCTTGTGACCAGGTCTCCGTTGCTCCGGTGCCCATAACTTTTGATCCGTAAGGAGTTACGCGGCGTACAGCATACCGTTGGAAAGCTTTACGACGAGGGCAACAATCCTGCTGGGCTATACCCATTTTTGGAGCACAAAATCAAAATTTTTCATCAGTTCCGGGCCATATTTCTTCTTTTGCTCTGTTTTTACGTCCTGAATCGTACGCCGTGAGCTTTTAAAAGGACGACAACCTAACTCGCGGGACATTAGAAGGCCGTACAACGCGTCGATATCACATCTTGTGAGGATGCCTTGTTGTTGAAGCAGATGGGTTGTCGTTAAGCCAATTGGGCCTTTTGAATGAGCCATCTCTCTGGGCTGGGACTGTGAACCGTAAACAAATAAAGGAATTGTGCCCCCAACATGATGGGTGCGATCATACCAGCACTAATGCACTGAATCCCATCAGAACCCCGAAGTTAAGCGTGCTTGGGCGAGAGTAGTAATAGGATAGGTGACCCCCCGGGATGTCTTCGTGTTGCACCCCCATTTTCAATTTTTTTTGCCCCGGTTAGGGTTGCCAAGATACTTTATCCACCACATTTCTATTACCGAATCCCACGACACCTTGGGCAAGACAACTTCGTTTCACATAGAGGCTGGGCCCGCAAACCAAAGGCGTAGGGCTTGTGACCAGGTCTCCGTCGCTCTGGTGCCCATAACTTTTGATCCGTAATGAGTTATGCGGCGCACAGCATACTGTTGGAAAACTCTCTGAGAGCTCTATGACGAGGGATGCAAGCCTACTTGGCTGCACCCATTTTTGAAGCCCAAAATTGAACGTTTTCATTAGTTTCGGGACACTTTTCTTCTTTGGTCTTTTTTTCCGTCCCGAATCATACGTCGTGAGCTGTTAAAAGGATGACAACCTAACTCAGGAGACATTAGAGGGCCTTACAATGCGTAGATATCACGTCTTGCGAGGATGCTGCATTGTTGAAGCGGATGGGTTGTCGTTAAGACCATTGGGCCTTTTGAATGGGCCATCTCTCTAGGCTGGGACAGTGAACTGTCAATACATAAAGAAATTATGCCCTCAATATGACGGGTGCGATCATACCAGCTCTAATGCACCGGATCCCATCAGAACTCCGAAGTTAAGAGTACATCGGCGAGAGTAGTACTAGGATGGGTGACCCCCTGGGAAGTCGTTGTGTTGCACCCCTCTTTTAAATTCTTTTTGCCCCGTATTATTGAATCCCACGGCACCTTGGGCAAGACAACTTCACTTCACGTAGAGGCTGGGCCCATAAATCGAGGGCGTAGGGCTTGTGACCAGGTCTCCGTCGCTCCGGTGCCCATAACTTTTGATCCGCAAGGAGTTACGCAAGGCGTACAGCATACCGTTGGAAAGCTCTCTGAAAGCTCTACGAAGGGGACAGCTTGTTGCCTCCGTTTTTGGAGCCCAAAATAGAACGTTTTCATCAGTTTCGGGCCACTTTTCTTCTTTTGCTCTGTTATTCCATCCCGGATCGTATGTCCTGAGCTGTTAAAAGGACGACAACCTAACTCGCGGGACATTAGAGGGCCCTACAACGCGTCGATATCACGTCTTGCGAGGATGCTGCGTTGTTGAAAGAGATGGGTTGTCGTTAAGCCCTTTGGACCTTTTGAATGGGCCAACCCTCTAGGCTGGGACTGTGAACCATCAACACATAAAGGATTTGTTCCCACAACATGACTAGTGCGATCATACCAACACTAATGCACCGGATCCCATCAGAACTCCGAAGTTAATCGTGCTTGGGCGAGAGTAGTACAAGGATGGGTGACCCCCTGGGAAGTCCTCGTGTTGCACCCCCTATTTTCAACTTTTTTTGCCCTAGTTAGGGTTGCCAAGATACTTTATCCACCACATTTCTATTACCAAATCCCACGGCACCTTGGGCAAGACAACTTCGCTTCACGTAGAGGCTGAGCCCGCAAACCAAGGGCATGGGGTTATGACCTGGTCTCCGTCGCTCCGGTACCCATAACTTTTAATGCGTAATGAGTTACGCGACGCACAACATACCGTTGGAGAGCTCTCCGTGAGCTCTACGTCAAGGGTAGTAAGCTTGCTCGGCTGCACCTGTTTTTAGATCCCAAAAGAGAATGTTTTCTTCAGTTTTCGGCCACTTTTCATCTTTTGCTCTGTTTTTTCGTCCCACATCGTACGTCGTGAGCAGTTAAAAGGACGACAACCTAACTTGCTGGATATTACAAGGACCTACGATGTGTTGATATCACGTATTACGAGGATACTTCGTTGTTGAAGAGGATAGGTTATCGTTAAGCCCATTGGGCCTTCTGAATAGGCCATCTCTCTGGGCTGGGACTGTGAACCGTCAACACATAAATGATTTGTGCCCACAACATGATGGGTGCGATCATACCAGCACTAATGTACCGAATCCCATAAGAACTCCGATGTTAAGCGTGCTTGGGCAAGAGTAGTACAAGGATAGGTGACCCAATGGGAAGTCCTCGTGTTGCACCTCCCTTTTCAATTTTTTTTGCCCCGGTTAGGGTTGCCAAGATTCTTTTCCACCACATTTCTATTATCGAATCCCATGGCACCTTGGGCAAGACATCTTCACTTCACGTAGACGCTGGGCCTGCAAACCGAGGGCGTAAGGCTTCTGACCAAGTCTCCGTCGTTCCGGTGCCCATAACTTTTGATTCGTAAGGAGTTACGCGGTGCACAACATACCATTGGAAAGCTCTCCGAGAGCTCTACGACGGGGGCAGCAAGCCTATTGGGCTACGCCTGTTTTTGGAGCCCAAAATCGAACGCTTTCATCAGTTTCAGGCCACTTTTCTTCTTTTGCTCTATTTTTCACCCCGAATCGTACATCGTGAATGGTTAAAAGGACAACAACCTAACTCGTGGGACATTAGAGGGCCCTACAACGCATCGATAACACGTCTTGCGAGGATGCTGCATTATTGAAAGGGATAGGTTGTCGTTAAGCCCTATGGGCCTTTTGAATGGGCCAACTCTCTGGGTTGGGACTGTGAACCGTCAACAAATAAAGGAATTGTGCCCTCAACATGATGGGTACGATCATACCTGCACTAATGCACCGGATCCCATCAGAACTGCGAAGTTAAGCATGCTTGGATGAGAGTAGTACATAGATGGGTGACGCCCTGGGAAGTCCTTGTGGTGCACCCCCCTTTTAAATTTTTTTTGCCCATGTTAGGGTTGCCAAGATACTTTATCCACCACATTTCTATTACCGAATCCCACGGCACCATGGGCAAGACAATTTCGCCTCACGTAGAGGCTGGGCCCGCAAACCGAGGGAGTAGGGCTTGTGACCAGGTCTCCGTCGCTCTAGTGCCCATAACTTTTCATCCGTAAGGAGTTACGCGGCGTACAGCATACCGTTGGAAAGCTCTCCGAGAGCTCTATGACGGGGGTAGCAATCCTGCTTGGCTACGCCCGTTTTTGGAGCCCAAAATTGAACATTTTCATCAGTTTTGGGCCACTTTTATTCTTTTGCTTTGATTTTCCATCCCGGATCGTACGTCGTGAGCTGTTAAAAGGACGACAACCTAATTCGCCGGACATTAGAGGGCCCTACAACACGTTGATATCACGTCTTTCCAGGATGCTGCATTGTTGATGGGGATGGGTTGTCGTTAAGCCCTTTGGGCCTTTTGAATGGGCCATCTCCCTAGGCTGGGACTGTGAACCGTCAACACATAAAGGATTTGTGCCCACAACATGACGGGTGCGATCATACCAGCACTACTGCACCGGATCCCATCAGAACTCCGAAGTTAAGTGTGCTTGGGTGAGAGTAGTACTAGGATAGGTGACCCCTTGGGAAGTCCTCGTGTTGCACCCCCTTTTTTAATTTTTTTTGCCCCTGTTAGGGTTGCCAAGATTCTTTATCCACCACATTTCTATTACCGAATCCCACGGCACCTTGGGCAAGACAACTTCGCTTCACGTAGAGGTTGGGCCTGCAAACCGAAGGCTTAGGGCTTGTGACCAGGTCTCCGTCGCTCCGGTGCCCATAACTTTTGATCCATAAGGAGTTACGCGGCGTACAGCATACCATTGGAAAGCTCTACGACGAGGGCAGCAAGCCTGCTGGGCTGCGCCCGTTTTTGGTGCCCAAAATCAAACGTTTTCAACAGTTTCGGGCCATATTTCTTCTTTATCTCTGTTTTTACGTCTCGAATCATACGTCGTGAGCTTTTAAAAGGACGACAACCTAACTCGCGGGACATTAGAGGGCCGTACAACGCGTCGATATCACATCTTGTGAGGATGCTGCGTTGTTGAAGCAGATTTGTTGTCATTAAGCCCATTGGGCCTTTTGAATGGGCCATCTCTCTGGGCTAGGACTATGAACCGTCAACAAATAAAGGAATTGTGTCCTCAACATGATGGGTGAGATCATACCAGCATTAATGCACCGAATCCCATCAGAACTCCAAAGTTAAGCGTGCTTGGGCGAGAGTAGTACTAGGATGGGTGACCCCCCGGGAAGTCCTCGTGTTGCACCCCCATTTTTGATTTTTTTTTACCCCGGTTAGGGTTGCCAAGATACTTTATCCACCACATTTCTATTACTGAATCCCACGGCACCTTGGGCAAGACAACTTTGCTTCACGTAGAGGCTGGGCCCGCAAACCGAAGGCGTAGAGCTTGTGACCACGTCTCCGTTGCTCCGGTGCCCATAACTTTTGATCCGTAATGAGTTACGCGGCGCACAGCAAACTGTTGGAAAACTCTCCGAGAGCTCTACGACGAGGCAGCAAGCCTACTCGGCTGCACCCATATTTGGAGCCCAAAATTGAACGTTTTCATTAGTTTCGGGCCACTTTTCTTCTTTGGTCAGTTTTTTCGTCCCGAATCATACGTCGTGAGCTGTTAAAAGGATGAGAACCTAACTCGCGAGACATTAGAAGGCCCTACAATGCATCGATATCACGTCTTGCGAGGATGCTGCATTGTTGAAGCGGATGGGTTGTCGTTAAGCCCATTGGGCCTTTCGAATGGGCCATCTATCTAGGTTGGGGCTGTGAACCGTCAACACATAAAGAAATTGTGCCCTAAACATGACGGGTGCGATCATACTAGCTCTAATGCACCGGATCCCATCAGAACTCCGAAGTTAAGTGTACTTCGACGAGAGTAGTACTAGGATGGGTGACCCCCTGGGAAGTCGTTGTGTTGCACCCCTCTTTTCAATTTTTTTTGCCCCGGTTAGGGTTGCCAAGATATTTTATCCACCTCATTTCTATTATCGAATCCCACGACACCTTGGGCAAGACAACTTCGCTTCACGTAGAGGCTGGGCCCGCAAATCGAGGGCGTAGGGCTTGTGACCAGGTCTCCGTCGCTCTGGTGCCCATAGCTTTTGATCTGTAAGTAGTTACACGGCGTACATCATACCATTGGAAAGTTCTCTGAGAGCTCTATGATTGGGGTAGCAAGCTTGCTCGGCTGCGCTTGTTTTCGGATCCCAAAAGAGAATGTTTTCTTCGGTTTTGGGCCACTTTTCTTCTTTTGCTCTATTTTTTCGTCCCCCATTGTACGTCGTGAGAAGTTAAAAGGACGACAACCTGACTCGCTAGATATTATAGGGACCTACGATGTGTCAATATCACATCTTACGAGGATGCTGCGTTGTTGAAGCGGATGGGTTGTCGTTAAGCCCATTGGGCCTTCTGAATAGGCCATCTCTTTGGGCTGGGACTGTGAACTGTCAACACATAAATGATTTGTGCCCACAACATGACGGGTGCGATCATACCAGCACTAATGAACCAAATCCCATAAGAACTCGGAAGTTAAGCATGCTTGGGCAAGAGTAGTACAAGGATGGGTGACCCCATGGGAAGTCCTCATGTTGCACCTCCCTTTTCAATTTTTTTCCCCCGGTTAGGGTTGCCAAGATTCTTTTCCACCACATTTCTATTACCAAATCCCATGGCACATTGGGCAAGACAACTTCACTTCACGTAGACGCTGGGCCTGCAAACCGAGGGCGTAGGGCTTCTGACCAAATCTCAGTCATTCCGGTGCCCATAACTTTTGATCTGTAAAGCGTTACGCGGTGCACAGCATACCATTGGAAAGCTCTCCGAGAGCTCTACGACGGGGGCAGCAAGCCTATTGGGCTACGCCTATTTTTGGAGCCCAAAATCGAACGTTTTGATCAGTTTCAGGCCACTTTTCTTCTTTTGCTCTATTTTTCCCCCCCGAATCGTACCTCGTGAACGGTTAAAAGGACGACAACCTAACTCGCGGGACATTAGAGAGCCCTACAACGCATCGATAACACGTCTTGCGAGGATGCTGCATTGTTGAAAGGGATGGGTTGTCGTTAAGCCCTTTGGGCTTTTTGAATGGGCCAACTCTCTCCGCTGGGTCTGTGAACCGTCAACGCATAAAGGATTTGTGCCCACAATATGACGGGTGCGATCATACCACCACTAATGCACCGGATCCCATCAGAATTCCGAAGTTAAGCATGCTTGGGCGAGAGTAGTACTAGGATGGGTTACCCCTTGGGAAGTGCTCGTGTTGCACCCCCCATTTTCAAAATTTTTTGCACCAGTTAAGGTTGCCAAGATACTTTATCCACCACATTTCTATTACCGAATCCCACGGCACCTTGGGCAAGACAACTTCACTTCACGTAAAGGCTGCGCTCGCAAGCCGAGGGCGTAGGGCTTGTGACCAGGTCTCCTTTGTTCCGGTGCCTGTAACTTTTGATCCGTAAGGAGTTATGTGGTGCACAGTATACCGTTACAAAGCTCTCCGAGACCTCTACGACGGGGGCAGTAAGCCTACTCGACTACACCTATTTTTGGAGTCCAAAATTGAACATTTCCATCAGTTTCGGGCCACTTTTCTTCTTTTGCTATGTTTTTCCATCTCGGTTCGTTCGTCGTGTGTTGTTAAAAGGATGACAACCTAACTCGCGGGACATTAGAGGGCCCTACAACGCGTCGATATCACATCTTGCTAGGATGTTGTGTTGTTGAAGCGGATGGGTTGTTGTTAAGCCCATTGGGCCTTTTGAATGGGCCATCTCTCTGGGCTGGGACTGTGAACCGTCAACACAAAAAGGATTTGTGCCCTCAACATGATGGGTGCGATCATACCAGTACTAATACACCGGATCCCATCAGAACTCCAAAGTTAAGCGTGCTTGGGCGATGGTAGTACTAGGATGGGTGACCCCCTGGGAAGTCCTCGTGTTGTACCCCCATTTTCATTTTTTTTTGCCTCGGTTAGGGTTGCCAAGATACTTTATCCACCACATTTCTGCTACCGAATCCCACAGCATCTTGGGCAAGACAACTTCGCTTCAAGTAGAGGCTGGGCCCGCAAACCGAGGGCGTAGGGCTTATGACCAGGTCTCCGACGTTCCGGCGCCCATAACTTTTGATCCGTAAGGAGTTACGCGGTGCATAGCATACCGTTGGAAAGCTCTCTGAGAGCTCTATGACGGGGGCAGCAAGTCTGCTAAGGCTGCACCCATTTTTGGATCCCAAAACTGAACATTTTCTTCAGTTTTGGGCCATTTTTCTTCTTTTGCTCTATTTTTTTGTCCCGGATCGTACATCGTGAGCTGTTAAGAGGACGACAACCTAACTCGCGGGTATTAGAGGGCCTTACAATAGGACGATATCACATCTTGCGAGTATGCTACGTTGTTGAAGTAGATGGGTTGTCGTTAAGTCCTTTGGGCCTTTTGAATGGGCCATCTCTTTGGGTTAGGACTGTGAACCGTCAACACATAAAGGATTTATGCCCTCAACATGACGGGTGTGATCATACCAGCACTAATGCACTGGATCCTATCAGAACTCCGAAGTTAAGTGTGCTTGGGCGAGAGTACAACTAGAATGGGTGACCCCCTAGGAAGTCCTCGTATTGCACCCCTATGATACCCCGAACCTGGCATGTATTCAATAGCATTTAAAGTTCATTTAAATTGCATTTTATTGACCTTTCACCTTCTTTGACCAAACTAGTTGACTTTTCATCTACATTGACCAACTAGGACAAGGTGAAAATTTTTGAAATGTTTAATAAAGTGCAAACTTGGGATTAGAAATAAAAAAATGCAATGTTAATTTAGCTAAATTTTGGGTCAACTTTGGAATTAAATCTGAACCAATTGTGGAAGAGTTAGGTAGCAAATTATATATGGTTGGAAAGCTCTATGAGTCTAGTTTCTGAGGCTTTAAACCGTTCGTGAATTGGAGTTTTCTAGAAGAAGTTATGGCCGTTTTCGTAAGGTCGCGCATAGTTGTTTTGGTTTAGCGGGTTGACCAAATCTTTGACCTTTGACTTGTCATTTTTTTCCCTAAATAAGCAGAATTGCACACGAAAAAAATAGAGAAGAAAGGCTTGAAACCACGAGGAAAAGAAGCAGAAAAAAAAAAAAAAATTTCAACTACAAATCACCAAATCTTTGCGTGAGCTTGCACGGGGTGGTTTCCGAGGCACTCTACGAGGTTTTCCTTGCGTCTAGGAGTGTCTAAGGTGAGGGTTTCATCGTTATTTGCGCATTTAAAAATTTTGTATCTAAACTTTGATTTTTGGATTTTATGCGTAGATTGTTGTTTTAATCGTTTTGTTGCTTAAAGAATGTTCCTTGTTGATTGTAGAACATGTATTTATAGCTTTTTAACATTTTCTGCGGTTAAATGTTGAGATTGCAATTTAAATTGATTAATGAATAGTGTTTTGTGAATAGTAAGCCCTTGAAACGATGAAGTTGCTCCGTTATGCTGTCCGTTGATGTAGAAATGTGCTAGGTATGCTAGAATGCCTAAATGCATGGTTTGTTTGGGTTGCGTAATGGAAAAAACGGGAATTATGCCTTGGTGAAAGTCGAGGTCGTTTAGGTCGAGTTTAGCGTTTTCTCATTTTGCATGATGGCATTGTTTCGGGAGGCCATGGAAGCACTTTTGGTGCGATTATGGCGTTGGTTGGATGTTTGGTTAGTATAGTTGTAGTTCAAACAAGCAAAGGGGGAAATCGGGGCTTTGCGCGAATTCTAGGGTAAAGTAGGGTTTCGGGGTCCTTAGACGTGCCTTATGGTGACCTAGGAGGATTGGCAAAGTCGGTTTCCAGAACTGGTGGCTCGTTTGGAAATGGTAGTGTTTTGATAGTTGGGGCCGATTTGTGATTTTGCTTGTTATCTTGATATTATGCCTATAGAATGCTTAGGGTTGCTTGATATAGTTGTTTAATTGGTGTTATTGTTGCTTATTATTGCTTGTTATGCTTGAAAAGTTAGTTGAATGCTAGTATTGATTGTGATTGCTTGCTATCTCGTTTGTTGTCACTAGTTTGTATTGTTGTGCTATCGCTCGTTTATTTCCTTGTATCGAGTCTTGCATTGCATAGTGTCTCGCGCGTGAGTGATGGGCCTCTCTGGGTAGCCTCGGGTTGCCAGTGTTGGTTGCTCTAGCTCCGCTGCTATTCCCTTTCTCGCTTGGGTTGCCTCCCAGGGAGATTTGGGTCGTAGAATTGATGGATACTTCCGGGGTATTCCAAACTGGTGTTATAAGGTGGATGCGCGCTTATTGTCATCATTGTCAACATCAAGCTCGAGATTGATGTATCGCTCGTGAAATGGTACATTGCTCATATGAGTGAACCATAGCCTTCAGAGTGTGGTATAGCTTTGAATGGTTGTGTTAATGCTTTCAGTAATTGCTTATTGTATTGATTGTTTGTCTTGATTGCTTATTTATCAGTTATATTGCTTAACTGTCTTATTTGCATTGCACGACTTTCTTTCTCTCCAACTCGATATTTGTCTCGCCCTCACTGAGTATACGTGTTGTGTATACTCACTCCTCACCACCACATTTCAGGAAATGTCATGTTAGCTGGAAAGCTCGTGATTTCGTGAAAGTTTGTTGCCTGAAGAGGTGTCTTGCGTGCCTATGTGGCTTGAGTGTCAAAGTTGTAAAGATATATGTTTTCATATGTTGTAGGTACTTATTGCTAAAAGAAATGTAATTTAAATTTAGCTAAGCAGTTGAGGTGAATTGATAAGCTAGTTTATGTAATCAGTTAGCATAGCTTATCTTCAATGCATGTTTGTAATGTCCAAAGGAAAAGAGTTAGAATGGCATGATAGTTTATTTTATGCAGTAGCTTAGTATGGTTTAATTGTCTAGTTTGAATGTACTGGTCAAAAATGAAGAGAGATAGGTTAGCTTTTAAATTAGAAATGTATGTATACCTGCTGAGTTTAATTGTTGAAAACCGAGGCTCGGATGGCCTTGAAGAAGTTTTGTATGGTTGGACACGGCGTTGGTCCATTTAAATGCTATTGCAGGTTTTATATTTTGCTTAGAAACAGGGGAGACTCCGTCCGTTTTCCCTGAAAATTATGCCCGGGTTTGGATTTGGGTTGTGATTAGATTGATTGATAGAACTCCCGATCTCGAGAGGGATCGGGGTGTTATAACCCCCCTTTTCAATTTTTTTTGCCCCGGTTAGGGTTGCCAAGATACTTTATCCTCCACATTTCTATTACCGAATCCCACGGTACCTTGGCAAGACAACTTCGCTTCACGTAGAGGCTGGGCCTGCAAACCGAGGGCGTAGGGCTTGTGACCAGGTTTCCGTCGCTCCGGTGCCCATAACTTTTGATCCGTAAGGAGTTACGCGGCGCACAGCATACCGTTGGAAAGTTCTCCGAGAGCTCTACGACGAGGGTAGCAAGCCAACATAGCTGCACCTATTTTTGGAGCCGAAATCGAACATTTTCATCAGTTTCGGGACACATTTCATCTTTTGGTCTTTTTTTCCATCCCGAATCGTAGGTCGTGAACTGTCAAAAGGATGACAACCTAACTCGCGGGACATTAGAGGGCCCTACATTGCGTAGATATCACGTCTTGCGAGGATGCTACGTTGTTGAAGCGGATGGGTTGTCGTTAAGCCCATTGGGCCTTTTGAATGGGCCATCTCTCAAGGCTGGGACTGTGAACCGTCAACACATAAAGAAAATGTGCCCTCAACATGACGGGTGTGATCATACCAGCACTAATGCAGCGGATCCCATCAGAATTCCGAAGTTAAGCGTGGTTGGGTGGGAGTAGTACTAGGATTGGTGACCCCCTAGGAAGTCCACGTGTTGCACACCTCTTTTCAATTTTTTTTGCCCCGGTTAGGGTTGCCAAAATACTTTATCCACCACATTTCTGTTACCGAATCCCACGGCACCTTGGGCAAGACAACTTCACTTCACGTGGAGGCTGGGCCCGCAAACTGAGGGTGTAGGGCTTGTGACCAGGTCTCCGTCACTCCGGTGCCCATAACTTTTGATTCGTAAAGAGTTACGCGGTGCACAGCATACCATTGTAAAGCACTCCGAGAGCTCTACGTCGTGGGCAACAAGCCTGCTCGGCTGTGCCTATTTTTGGATCCGAAAATTGAACGTTTTCATCAGTTTCGTGCCACTTTTCTTTATTTGCTCTGTTTTTTCGTCATGAATCTTACGTCTTGAGCTGTTAAAAAAATGACAACCTAACTCGCATGATATTACAATTCCCTACCATGCGTCGATATCATGTCTTACGAGGATGCTGCGTTGTTGAAGCGGATGGGTTGTCGTTAAGCCCATTGGACCTTTTGAATGGGCCATCACTCTGGGCTGCGATTGTGAACCGTCAACACATAAAGGATTTGTGCCCACAATATTACGGGTGCGATCATACCAGCACTAATGCACCGGATCCTATCAGAACTCCCCTGGGAAGTACTCGTGTTGCACCCCCATTTTCTTTTTTTTTTGCCCCGGTTAGGGTTGCCAAGATACTTTATCCACCACATTTCTATTACTGAATCCCACGGCACCTTGGGCAAGACAACTTCACTTCATGTAGAGGCTGGGCCCGCAAACCGAGGGTGTAGGGCTTGTGACCAGGTCTCCGTCGTTTCGGTGACCATAACTTTTGATCCGCAAGGAGTTATACGGCGCACAGCATACCGATGCAAAGATCTCCGAGAGCTCTACAACGGGGGTAGCAAGCCTGCTCAACTACACCCATTTTTGGAGTCCAAAATTGAATGTTTTCATCAGTTTCGGGCAACTTTTCTTCTTTTGCACTGTTTTTCCATCCCGGATCGTACGTCGTGAGCTATTAAACGGACGACAACCTAACTCGCGAGATATTAGAGTACCCTACAATGCGCCGATATCAAATCTTGTGAGGATACTGCGTTGTTGAAGCGGATGGGTTGTCGTTAAGCCCATTGGGCATTTTGAATGGGCCATCTCTCTGGGCTGGGACTGTGAACCGTCAACACAAAAAGTATTTGGGCCCTCAACTTGACGAGTGCGATCATACCAGCACTAATGCACTGGATCCTATCAGAACTCCCCTGGGAAGTCCTAGTGTTGCACCCCCCTTTTCTATTTTTTTTGCCCCTGTTAGGGTTGCCAAGATACTTTATCCACCACATTTCTATTACTAAATCCCACGGCACCTTGGGCATGACAACTTTGCTTCACGTAGAGGCTGGACCCATAAACCGAGGGTGTAGGGCTTATGACCAGGTCTCCGTCGTTCTGGCGCCCATAACTTTTGATCCGTAAGGAGTTATACGGCGCACAGCAAACCGTTGCAAAGCTCTCCGAGAGCTCTACGACGGGGGCAGCAAGCCTGCTTGGCTACACCCATTTTTGGAGTCCAAATTTGAACGTTTTCATCAGTTTCGGGCCACTTTTCTTCTTTTGCTATGTTTTTCCATCCCGGATCGTATGTCGTGAGCTATTGAAAGGATGACAACCTAACTCGCGGGACATTAGAGGGCCCTACAATGCGTCGATATCAAATCTTGCGAGGATGTTGCGTTGTTGAAGCGGATAGGTTGTCGTTAAGCCCATTGGGCATTTTGAATGGGCCATCTCTCTGGGCTGGGACTGTGAACCGTCAACACATAAAGGATTTGTGCCCACAATATTACGGGTGCGATCATACCAGCACTAAAGCACCGAATCCTATAAGAACTCCCTTGGGAAGTCCTCGTGTTGCACCCCCCTTTTCTATTTTTTTTTGCCCTGGTTAGGGTTGCCAAGATACTTTATCCACCACATTTCTATTACTGAATCCCACGGCACCTTGGGCAAGACAACTTCACTTCACATAGAGGCTGGGGCCGGAAACCGAGGGCGTAGGGCTTGTGACCAGGCCTCCGTCGTTCCGGCGCCCATAACTTTTGATCCGTAAGGAGTTATACGGCATACAACATACCGTTGCAAAGCTCTCCGAGAGCTCTACGACGGGGGCAGCAAGCTTGCTCGGTTACACCCATTTTTGGAGTCCAAAATTGAACGTTTTCATCAGTTTTGGTCCACTTTTCTTCTGTTGCTCTATTTTTCCATCCCGGATCGTACGTCGTGAGCTATTAAAAGGACGACAACCTAACTCGCGAGACATTAGAGTACCCTACAATGCGTCGATATCAAATCTTGTGAGGATACTGCGTTGTTGAAGCGGATGGGTTGTCGTTAAGCCCATTGGGCATTTTGAATGGGCCATCTCTGGGCTGGGACTGTGAACCGTCAACACAAAAAGGATTTGGTCCCTCAACTTGACGAGTTCGATCATACCAGCACTAATGCACCGGATCCTATAAGAACTCCCTTGGGAAGTCCACGTGTTGCACCCCCCTTTTCTATTTTTTTTTGCCCCGGTTTGGGTTGCCAAGATACTTTATCCACCACATTTCTATTACTGAATTCCACGGCACCATGGGCACGACAACTTTACTTCACATAGAGGCTGGGGCCGGAAACCGAGGGCGTAGGGCTTGTGACCAGGCCTCCGTCGTTCCGGCGCCCATAACTTTTGATCCGTAAGGAGTTATACAGCGTACAGCATACCGTTGCAAAGCTCTCCGAGAGCTCTACGACGGGGGTAGCAAGCCTGCTCGGTTACACCCATTTTTGGAGTCCAAAATTGAACGTTTTCATCTGTTTCGGGCCACTTTTCTTCTTTTACTCTATTTTTCCATCCCGGATTGTACGTCGTGAGCTATTAAAAGGACGACAACCTAACTCGCAGGACATTAGAGGGCCCTACAATGCATCGATATCAAATCTTGCGAGGATGCTTCGTTGTTGAAGTGGATGGGTTGTCGTTAACCCCATTGGGCATTTTGAATGGGCCATCTCTCTGGGCTGGGACTGTGAACTGTCAACACAAAAAGGATTTGGGCCCTCAACTTGACGAGTGCGATCATACCAGCACTATTGTACCGGATCCTATCAGAACTCTCCTGGGAAGTCCTCGTGTTGCACCCCCTATTCTATTTTTTTTGCCCCGGTTAGGGTTGCCAAGATACTTTGTCCACCACATTTCTATTACTGAATTCCACAGCACTTTGGGCAAGACAACTTCGCTTCACGTAGAGGCTGGGCCCGGAAACCGAGGGCGTAGGGCTTGTGACCAGGCCTCTATCGTTCCGGCGCCCATAACTTTTGATCTGTAAGGATTTATACGGCATACAGCAAACCGTTGCAAAGCTCTTTGAGAGCTCTACGACGGGGGCAGCAAGCCCGCTTGGCTACACCCATTTTTGGAGTCCAAAATTGAACGTTTTCATCAGTTTCAGGCCACTTTTCTTCTTTTGCTATGTTTTTCCTTCCCGGATCGTACGTCGTGAGCAATTAAAAGGACGACAACCTAACTCGTGGGACATTAGAGGGCCCTACAACGCGTCGATATCAAATCTTGCGAGGATGTTGCGTTGTTGAAGTGGATGGGTTGTCATTAAGCCCATTGGGCATTTTGAATGGGCCATCTCTCTGGGCTGGGACTGTGAACCGTCAACACAAAAAGGATTTGCGCCCCCAACTTGACGAGTGCAATCATACCAGCACTAATGCACCGGATCCTATCAGAACTCCCCTGGGAAGTCCTCTTGTTGCACCCCCCTTTTCAATTTTTTTTTCCCCGGTTAGGGTTGCCAAGATACTTTATTTACCACATTTCTATTACTGAATCCAACGGCACCTTGGGCAAGACAACTTCACTTCACATAGAGGTTGGGCCCGGAAACCGAGGGCGTAGGGCTTGTGACCAGGCCACCATCGTTCCGGCGCCCATAACTTTTGATCCGTAAGGAGTTATACGGCGCACAGCATACCGTTGCAAAGCTCTCCAAGAGCTCTACAACGGGGTCAGCAGGCCTGCTCGATTACACCCATTTTTGGAATCCAAAATTGAACGTTTTCATCAATTTTGGGCCACTTTTCTTCTTTTGCCCTGTTTTTCCATCCCGGATCGTACGTCGTGAGCTATTAAAAGGATGACAACCTAACTCGCAGGAATTTAGAGCGCCCTACAATGCGTCGATATCAAATCTTGCGAGGATGCTGCATTGTTGAAGCGGATGGGTTGTCGTTAAGCCCATTGGGCATTTTGAATGGTCCATCTCACTGGGCTAGGATTGTGAACCATCAACACAAAAGGGATTTGGGCCCTCAACTTGACGTGTGCGATCATACCAGCACTAATGCACCGGATCCTATCAGAACTCTCCTGGGAAGTCCTCGTGTTGCACTCCCCTTTTCTTTTCTTTTTTGCCCCGGTTAGGGTTGCCAAGATACTTTATCCACCACATTTCTATTACTGAATCCCACGGCACCTTGGGCAAGACAACTTCGCTTCACGTAGAGGCTGGGCCCGCAAACCGAGGGCGTAGGGCTTGTGACTAGGCCTCCGTCGTTTCGGCGCCCATAACTTTTGATCTGTAAGGAGTTATACGGCGCACAGCATACCGTTGCAAAGCTCTCCGAGAGCTCTACGACGGGGGTAACAAGCCTGCTAGGTTACACCCATTTTTGGAGTCCAAAATTAAACGTTTTCATCAGTTTTGGGCCACTTTTCTTCTTTTGGTCTATTTTTCCATCCCGGATCGTACGTCGTGAGCTATTAAAAGGACGACAACCTAACTCGCGGGACATTAGAGGGCCCTACAACACATCGATATCAAATCTTACAAGGATGCTGCGTTGTTGAAGCGGATGGGTTGTCGTTAAGCCCATTGGGCCTTTTGAATAGGCCATCTCTCTACGCTGGGACTGTGAACCGTCAACACAAAAAATATTTGTGCCCTCAACTTGACGAGTGCGATCATACTAGCACTAATACACCAGATCCCATCAGAACTCCGAAGTTAAGTGTGCTTGGGTGGTAGTAGTACTAGGATGGGTAACCCCCTAGGAAGTCCTCGTGTTGTACCCCCTTTTCATTTTTTTTGCCCCGGTTAGGGTTGCCAAGATACTTTATCCACCACATTTCTATTACCGAATCCCATGGCACCTTGGGCAAGACAACTTCGCTTCAAGTAGAGGCTGGGCCTGCAAACCGAGGGCATAGGGCTTATAACCAGGTCTTCGTCGTTTCGGCACCCATAACTTTTGATCCGTAAGGAGTTACGTGGCGCACAACACGAGGACTTCCCAGGGGGTCACCCATCCTAGTACTATTCTCACCCAAGCATGCTTAACTTCGGAGTTCTGATAGGCTTCGATGCATTAGTACTGGTATGATCGCACCCGTCATGTTGAGGGCAGAAATCCTTTATGTGTTGACAGTTCACAGTCCTAGCCTAGAGAGATGTCCCATTGAAAAGGCCCAATGGGCCAAACGATAACCCATCAGCTTCAACAACGCAGCATCCCCATAATACGTGATATCGACGCATTGTAAGGCCCTGTAATATCCTGCGAATTAGGTTGTCGTCCTTTTGATAGCTCACGGCGTACGATCCGGGATGAAAAAACAAAGCAAAAGAAGAAAAGTGGCCCAAAACTGATGAAAACATTCAATTTTGGGCTCCAAAAATAGGCGCAGCTGAACAAGTTTGCTGCCCCCGTTGTAGAGCTCGCGGAGAGCTTTCCAACAGTTTGTTATGCACCGCATAACTCCTTACGGATTAAAAGTTATGGGCATCGGAGTGACGGAGACCTGGTCACAAGCCCCACGCCCTCGGATTTGCGGGCCCAGCCTCTATGTGAAGCGAAGTTGTCTTGCCCAAGGTGCCGTGGGATTCGGTTATAGAAATGTGATGGATAAAGAATCTTGGCAACCCAAACCGAGGCAAAAAAAATTGAAAACGTGGGTGTAACACGAGGACTTCCCAAGGGGTCACCCATACTAGTACTATTCTCGTCCAAGCATGCTAAACTTCGGAGTTCTGATAGGATTCGATGCATTAGTGCTGGTATGATCACACCCGTCATGTTGAGGGCACAAATCCTTTATGTGTTGACGGTTCACAGTCCTAGCCCAGAGAGATGGCCCATTGAAATGGCCCAATGGGCCATACGACAACCCATCCGCTTCAACAACGCAACATCCCCATAATACGTGATATCGACGCGTAGTAAGGCCCTGTAATATCCCGCGAATTAGGTTGTCGTCCTTTTGATAGCTCACGACGTACGATCCGGGACGAAAAAACAGAGCAAAAGAAGAAAAGTGGCCCGAAACTGATGAAAACGTTCGATTTTGTGCTCCAAAAATGGGCGCAGCATAGCAGGCTTCCTGCCCACATCGTAGAGCTCTCAGAGAGCTTTCTAGCGGTGTGCTGTGTGCTGCGTAACACTTTACGGATCAAAAGTTATGGGCACCGGAGCGATGGAGACCTAGTCACAAGCGCCACGCCCTCGGTTTGTAGGCCCAGCCTCTACGTGAAGCGATGTTTTCTTCCCTAAGGTGACGTGGGATTCGGTAATAGAAATGTGGTGGATAAAGTATCTTGGCAACCCTAACCGGGGAAAAAAAAATTGAAAAGGGGGGTGCAACACGAGGACTTCCAAGGGGGTCACCCATCCTAGTACTACTCTCACCCAAGCATGCTTAACTTCGGAGTTCTGATGGGATTCGGTGTATTAATGCTGGTATGATCGCACCTGTCATGTTGAGGGCAAAATTCCTTTATGTGTTGACGGTTCACAGTCTCAGCCAAGATGGCCCATTCAAAACGCCCATTGGGCTTAACGATAACCCATCCAGTTCAACAACGCAGCATCCTCGTAGGATGTGATATCGATGCATTGTAGGGCCCTGTAATATCTCACGAGTTAGGTTGTCGTCCTTTTAACAGCTCACGATGTACGATCCGGGAGGAAAAAATAGAGCAAAAGAAAAAAAGTGTCCCGAAACTGATGAAAACGTTTGATTTTGGGCTCCGAAAATAGGCGCAGCTGAGCAAGCTCACTGCCCCTATCGTAGAACTCTCGGAGAGCTTTCCAACGGTATGTTGTGCGTCGCATAACTCCTTACGAATTAAATGTTATAGGCACTGGAGTGACAGAGACCTGGTCACAAGCGCCACGCCCTCGGTTTGCGGGCCCAGCCTCTACACGAATCGAAGTTGTCTTGCCCAAGGTGCCGTGGGATTCGATAATAGAAATGTGGTAGATCAAGTATGTTGACAACCCTAACTGGGGCAAAAAAAATTGAAAATGGGGGGTGTAACACGAGGACTTCCCAGGGGGTCACCCATCCTAGTATTACTCTCGCCCAAGGACGCTTTACCTCGGAGTTCTGATGGGATCCGGTGCATTAGTTCTGGTATGATCACACCCATCATGTTGTTAGCACAAATCCTTTATGTGTTGACGGTTCACAGTCCCAGCCCAAAGAGATGGCCCATTCAAAAGGTCCAAAGGGCTTAATGACAACCCATCCACTTCAACAACGCAGCATCCTCGCAAGACGTGATAATGACAGTTTGTAGGGCCCTCTAATGTCCCGCGAGTTAGGTTGTCGTCCTTTTAACAGCTCACGACGTATGATTCGGGACTGAAAGACAGAGCAAAAGAAGAAAAGTGGCCAAAAACTGATGAAAACGTTTGATTTTAGGCTCCCAAAATGGGCGCAGCCGAGCAGGCTTGTTGCCCCCACTCTAGAGCTCTAGGAGAGCTTTCCAACGGTTTGCTATGCGCTGCGTAACTCCTTACGAATTAAAGGTTATGGACATCAAAGCGACGGAGACCTGATCACAAGCCCACGCCGTCGGTTTGTGGGCCCAGCCTCTACGTGAAGCGAAGTTGTCTTGCCCATGGAGCCGTGGGATTCGGTAATAGAAATGTGGTGGATCAAGTATCTTGACAACCCTAACTGGGGCAGAAAAAATTGAAAAGAGGGGGTACAACACGAGGACTTCCAAGGGGGTCACCCATCCTAGTACTACTCTCGCCCAAGCGCGCTTAACTTCAGAGTTCTGATGGGATCCGGTGCATTGGTACTGGTATGATTGCAACCATCATGTTGTGGGCACAAATCCTTTATGGGTTTATGTTTCACAATCCCAGCCCAGAGAGATGGCCCATTCAAAAGGCCCAAAGGGCTTAACGACAATCCATCCACTTCAACAACACAGCATCCTCATAAGACGTGATATTGATAGTATGTAGGGCCCTCTAATGTCCCACGAGTTAGGTTGTCGTCCTTTTAACAGCTCACGATGTATGATTCGGGACGGAAAGACAGAGCAAAAGAAGAAAAGTAGCCCAAAACAGATGAAAACATTCAATTTTGGGCTCTAAAAGTGGACGTAGCCAAGCAGGCTTGTTGCCCCCGTCGTAGGGCTCTCGGAGAGCTTTCCAACGGTATGCTGTGCGTAGCGTAACTCCTTATGGATCAAAAGTTTTGGGCACCGAAGGGACTGAGACCTGGTCACAAGCCCTACGCCCTCGGTTTGTAGGCCCAGCCTCTACTTGAGGCGAATTTTTCTTGCCCAAGGTGCCATGGGATTTGGTAATAGAAATGTGGTGGATAAAGAATCTTGGAAACCCTAACCGGGGCAAAAAAAATTGAAAAGGGAGGTGTAACACGAGGACTTCCCAGGGGGTCACCCATCCTAGTACTACTCTCGCTCTAGCATGCTTAACTTCGGAGTTCTGATAGTATCCGGTGCATTAGTTCTGGTATGATCGCCCTCGTCATGTTGAGGGTACAAATCCTTTATGTGTTGACAGTTCACAGTCCCAGCCTAGAGAGATGGCCCATTGAAAAGGCCCAATGGTGCTAATGACAACCCATCCGCTTCCACAACGCAGCATCCTCATAATACGTGATATCGATGCGTTGTAGGGCCCTGTAATATCCCGCTAGTTAGGTTGTCGTCCTTTTAACAGTTCACAACGTACGATCCAGGACAAACAAACAGAGCAAAAGGAGAAAAGTGGCCCAAAACTGATGAAAACGTTCGATTTTGGGCTCCGAAAATAGGCGCAACCGAGCAGGCTTGCTGCCCCCGTCGTAGAGCTCTCGGAGATCTTTACAACGGTATGCTATGCACCGCGTAACTCCTTACATATTATATGTTATGGGCATCGGAGCGACGGAGACCTGGTCACAAGCCCCACGCCCTCGGTTGACGGGCACATCCTCTACGTGAAGCGAAGTTGTCTTGCCCAAGGTGCCGTGGGATTCAGTAATAGAAATGTGGTGGATAAAGTATCTTGGCAACCCTAACTAGGGCAAAAAAAATTGAAAAAGAGGGGTGCAACACGAGGACTTCCTAGAGGGTCACCTATCCTAATACTACTCTCGCCCAAGCACACTTCGGAGTTTTTATGGGATCCGGTACATTACTACTAGTATGATCATACCCGTCATGTTAAGGGCACAATTCCTTTATGTGTTGACAGTTCACAGTCCCAGCCTAGAGAGATGGCCTATTCAAAAGGCCCAATGGGCTTAACGTAACCCATCCACTTCAACAACGCAGCATCCTCGTAAGACGTGATATCGATGCGTGGTAGGGCCCTGTAATATCCCATGAGTTAGGTTGTCATCCTTTTAACAGCTCACGACGTGCGATCCAGAATTAAAAAATAGAGCAAAAGAAGAAATGTGGCCCAAAACTAATGAAAATGTTTGATTTTGGGCTCTGAAAACAAGCGCAGCTCTGCAGGCTTCCTACCCCCATCGTAGGGCTCTCGGAGAGCTTTCTAACGGTATGTTGGGCGAAGCGTAACTCCTTACGGATTAAAAGTTATGGGCACCGGAGCGACGGAGACCTGGTCACAAGCCCCACGCCCTCGGTTTGCGGGCCCAGCCTCTACGTGAAGCGAAGTTGTCTTGCCCAAGGTGCCGTGGGATTCAGTAATAGAAATGTGGTGGATCAAGTATCTTGGCAACCCTAACTGGGGCAAAAAAAATTTAAAAGAGAGGGTGCAACACGAGGACTTCCGAGGGGCTCACCCATCCTAGGACTACTCTCGCCCAAGCACGCTTAACTTTGGAGTTCTGATGGGATCCGTTGCATTAGTGCTGGTATGATTGCACCCATCATGTTGTGGGCACAAATCCTTTTTGTGTTGACGGTTCACAGTCCCAGCCCAAAGAGATGGCCCATTCAAAAGGCCCAAAAGGCTTAACGATAAATCATCCACTTCAATAACGCAGTATCCTCGCAAGACGTGATATCGATAGTTTTTAGGGCCCTCTAATGTCCCGTGAGTTAGGTTGTCATCCTTTTAACAGCTCACGATGTATGATTCGGGATGGAAAGACAAAGCAAAAGAAGAAAAGTGGCCCGAAATTGATGAAAACATTCGATTTTGGGCTCCAAAAATGGGCGCAGCCAAGCATGCTTGTTGCCCCCGTCGTAGAGCTCTCGGAGAGCTTTCCTACGGTATGCTATGCGCTGCGAAACTCCTTACGGATTAAATGTTATGGGCACCGGAGCGACGGAGACCTTGTCACAAGCCCCACGCCCTCGGTTTTCGGGTCCAACCTCTACGTTAAGCGAAGTTGTCTTGCCCAAGGGGCCGTGGGATTCGGTAATTGAAATGTGGTGGATCAAGTATCTTGGCAACCCTAACTGGCCCAAAAAAAACTAAAAAGGGGGGGTGCAACACGAGGACTTCCCAGGGGGTCAACTATCCTAGTACTACTCTCGCCTAAGCACGCTTAACTTCGGAGTTCTGATGGGATCCGGTGCATTAGTGCCGGTATGATCGTAACCATCATGTTGTGGGCACAAATCCTTTATGTTTTGACGGTTCACAGTCCCAGCCCAGAGAGATGGCCTATTCAAATGGCCCAAAACGACAACCCATCCACTTCAACAACGCAGCATCCTCGCACAACGTGATGTCGACAGTTTGTAGGGCCCTCTAATGTCCCGCGGGTTAGGTTGTCGTCCTTTTAACAACTCACGATGCATGATTCAGGATGGAAAGATAGAGCAAAAGAAGAAAAGTTTCCCGAAACTGATGAAAATGTTCGATTTTGTGCTCCAAAAATGGCCATAGCCGAGCACGATTATTGACCCCATCGTAGAGCTCTTGGAGAACTTTCCAATGGTATGCTGTGAGCAGCGTAACTCCTTACGGATTAAAAGTTATGGGCACCGGAGTGACGGAGACCAGGTCACAAGCCCTACGCCTTCGGTTTGCAGGCCCAACCTCTACGTGAGGTGAAGTTGTCTTGCCCAAGGTGCCGTGGGATTCGGTAATAGAAATGTGGTGGATAAAGAATCTTGGCCACCCTAACCGGGGCAAACAAAATTGAAAACGGGGGTATAACATGAGGACTTCTTAGGGGGTCACCCATCCTAGTACTACTCTCTCCCAAGCATGCTTAACTTCGGAGTTTTGATAAGATCTGGTGCATTAGTGCTGGTATGATCGCACCCATCATGTTGAGGGCACAAATCCTTTATGTGTTGACAGTTCACAGTCCCAGCCCAGAGAGATGGCCCATTGAAAAGGCCCAATGGGCCTAACGGCAACCCATCCGCTTCCACAATGCAGCATCCTCATAATAAGTGATATTGACGCGTTGTAGGGGCCTGTAATATCTAGCGAGTTAGGTTGTCGTCCTTTTAACAGCTCACGACGTACGATTCGCGATGGAAAAACCGAGCAAAAGAAGAAAAGTGGCCCGAAAATGATGAAATCGTTCAATTTTAGGCTCTGAAAATAGGCGTAGCCGAGTACGCTTGCTACCTCTGCCATAGAGCTCTCGGAGAGCTTTCCAACGGTATGCTATGCGCCGTGTAACTCCTTACAAATCAAAAGTTATGGGCACCGGAGCGACGGAGACCTGGTTACAAGCCCTACACCCTCGGTTTGCAGGCCCAGCCTCTACGTCAAGTGAAGTTGTCTTGTCCAAGGTGCCGTGGGATTTGGTAATAGAAATATGGTGGATAAAGTATCTTGGCAACCCTAACCAGGGCAAAAAAAGTTGAAAATGGGGGTGCAACACGAGGACTTCCCAGGGGGTCACCCATCCTAGTACTACTCTCGCCCAAGCACGCTTAACTTTGTATTTCTGATGGGATCCTGTGCATTAGTGCTGGTATGATCGCACCCATCATGTTGAGAGCACAATACCTTTATGTGTTGACAATTCACAATCCCAGCCCAGAGAGATGGCCCATTCAAAAGGCTCAATGGGCTTAACGACATCCCATCCGCTTCAGCAACGCAGCATCCTTGTAAGACGTGATATCGACACATTGTAGGGCCCTATAATATCCCACAAGTTAGGTTGTCGTCCTTTTAACAGCTCACGTCGCACACTCCGGGGCAAGAAAACAGAGCAAAAGAAGAAAAATGGCCCAAAATTGATGAAAACGTTCGATTTTGGGCTCTGAAAACGAATGCATCCGAGCAAGCTTGGTACCCCCTGTCGTAGAGCTCTCAGAGAGCTTTCCAATGGTATGTTGAGGGCACAAATCCTTTTTGTGTTGACGGTTCACTGTCCCAGCCTAGAGAGATGGCCCATTCAAAATGACCAATGGGCTTAACGACAGCCCATCCATTTCAACAACACAGCATCCTCGTAAGTCGTGATATCGACGCGTTGTAAGGCCCTGTAATATCCCTTGAGTTAGGTTGTCGTCCTTTTAACAGCTCACGACGTACGATCTGAGACGGAAAAACAGAGCAAAAGGAGAAAAGTGTCCTGAAACAGATGAAAACGTTTGATTTTGGGTCCCAAAAACATGCATAGCCGAGCAGGCTTGCTATCCCCATCGTAGAGCTCTCGGGGAGCTTTCCAACGGTATGTTGTGCGTCGCGAAACTCCTTACGGATTAAAAGTTATGGGCACCGGAGCGACGGAGACTTGGTCACAAGCCCCACGCCCTCGGTTTGCGGGCCCAGCATCTACGTAAAGCGAAGTTGTCTTGCCCAGGGAGCCGTTGGATTCGGAAATAGAAATATGGTGGATAAAGTATCTTGGCAACCCTAACCGGGGAAAAAAAATTGAAATGGGGGGTGCAACACGAGGACTTCCCAAGGGACCATCCATCCTAGTACTACTCTCGCCCAAATACGCTTAACTTCGGAGTTCTGATGGGATCCGGTGTATTATTGCTGGTATGATCGCACCCGTCATGTTGGGGGCACAAATTCTTTATGTGTTGACAGTTCACAGTCCCAGCCCAGAGAGATGGCCCATTCAAAAGGCCCAAAGGGATTAACGACAACCCATCCACTTCAACAACACAGCATCCTCGCAAGACGTGATATCGACGCATTGTAGAGCCCTCTAATGTCCCGCGAGTTAGGTTGTCGTCCTTTTAACATCTCACGACGTACGATCCGCGACAGAAAAATAGAGCAAAAGAAGAAAAGTGGGTCGAAAATGATGAAAACGTTCGATTTTGGGCTCCAAAAATGGGCGCAGCTGAGCAGGCATACTACCCTCGTCAGAGAGCTCTCTGATAGCTTTCCAATGGTATGCTATGCGCCACGTAACTCCTTACGGATCAAAAGTTATGGCACCGAAGCGACGGAGACCTGGTCACAAGCCCTACGCCCTCGGTTTGCGGGCCCAGCCTCTACGTGAAGCGAAGTTGTCTTGTCCAAGGTACCGTGGGATTTGGTAATAGAAATGTGGTGGATAAAGTATCTTGGCAACCCTAACCGGGGAAAAAAATTGAAAATGGGGGGTGCAACACGAGGACTTCCCAGGGGCCACCCATCCTAGTACTACTCTCGCCCAAACACGCTTAACTTCGGAGTTCTGATGGGATCCGGTGCATTATTTCTTGTATGATCGCACCCGTCATGTCGGGGGCACAAATCCTTTATGTGTGGACAATTCACAGTCCCAACCCAGAGAGATGGCCCATTCAAAAGGCCCAATGGGCTTAACGACGATCCATCTGCTTCAACAACGTAGCATCCTCGTAAGATGTGATATCGATACATTGTAGGGCCTTGTAATATCCTGCGAGTTAGGTTGTCATCCTTTTAACAGCTCATAATGTACGATCCGGGTCGTAAAAACAGAGCAAAAGAATAAATGTGGCCTGAAACAGATGAAAACATTCTATTTTGGGCTCCAAAAACTGGCACAGCCAAGTAGGCTTGTTGTTCCCGTCGTAGAGCTCTTGGAGAGCTTTCCAACGGTATGTTGTATGCCGCGTAACTCCTTACGGATCAAAAGTTATGGGCACCGGAGCGTCGGAGACCTGGTCACAAGCACTACGTCCTCTGTTTGCGGGCCCAAGGTGCCGTGGGATTCGGTAATCGAAATGTGATGGATAAAGAATCTAGGCAAGCCAAACCGGGGCAAAAAAAATTGAAAATGGGGGTGCAACATGAGGACTTCCCAGGGGGTCCCCCATCCTTGTACTACTCTCGCCCAAGCACGCTTAACTTTGGAGTTTTTATGGGATCCGGTGCATTAGTGCTAGTATGATCGCACCCGTCATGTTGAGGGCACAAATCCTTTATGTGTTGACAGTTCACAATCCCAGCCTAGAGAGATGGCCCATTCAAAAGGCCCAATGGGCTTAACGACAACCCATCTGCTTCAACAACGCAGCATCCTCGTACGACGTGATATCGACGCATTGTTGGCCCCTATCATATCTTGCGAGTTAGGTTGTCATCCTTTTAACAGCTCATAACGTGCGATCTGGGACGAAAAAATAGGGTAAAAGACGAAAAGAGGCCCAAAACTGATGAAAATGATCAATTTGGCTCCAAAAACGAGCGTAGCTGAGCAAGCTTACTGCCCCGTCATAGAGCTCTCGGAGAGCTTTCCAACGGTATGTTGTGCATCGCGTAACTCCTTACGGATTAAAAGTTATGGGCACCAAAGCGACAGAGACCTGGTCACAAGCCCCACGCCCTCGGTTTGCCAGCCCAGCCTCTAAGTGAAGCGAAGTTGCCTTGCCCAAGGTGCCGTGAGATTCGGCAATATAAATGTGGTGGTTAAAGTATCTTGGCAACCCTAACCGGGGAAAAAAAATTGAAAAGCGGGGGTGCAACACGAGGACATCCCAGCGGGTCACTCATCCTAGTACTACTCTCACCCAAGCACGCTTAACTTTGGAGTTCTGATGGGATCCGGTGCATTAGTGTTGGTGTGATCGCACCCGTCATGTTGTGGGCACAAACCCTTTATGTGTTGACAGTTGACAGTCCCAGTCTAGAGAGATGACCCATTCAAAAGGCCGAAAGGGCTTAACGACAATCCATCCACTTCAACAACGCAGCATCCTCGCAATACGTTATATCGACATGTTGTAGGGCCCTCTAATGTCTCGCGAGTTAGGTTGTCATCCTTTTAACAGCTCACGACTTACGATCCGGGATGAAAAAATAGAGTGAAAGTAGAAAAGTGGCCCCAAAATGATGAAAACGTTTGATTTTCGGCTCGAAAAGCGGGCGCAGCCAAGCAGGCTTGTTGCCCTCGTCAGAGAGCTCTTGGAGAGCTTTCCAATGGAATGCTTTGCACCGTGTAACACCTTACGGATCAAAAGTTATAGGCACCGGAGCGACAGAGACCTGGTCATAAGCCCTACGCCCTCGGTTTGCGGGCCCAGCCTCTACTTGAAGTGAAGTAGTCTTGCCCAAGGTGCCGTGGGATTTGGTAATAGAAATGTGGTGGATAAAGTATCTTGGCAGCCCTAACCGGGGCAAAAAAAATTGAAAATGGGGGTGCAACTCGAGGACTTCCCAGGGGGTCACCTATCGTAGCACTACTCTCGCCCAAGCACGCTTAACTTCTGAGTTCTGATGGGATCCGGTGCATTAGTGCTGGTATGATCGCACCCGTCATGTTGAGGGCACAAATCCTTTATGTGTTGACAGTTCACAGTCACAGCCCAGAGAGATGGCCCATTCAAAATACCCAATGGGCTTAACGACAACCAATCCACTTCAACAACGCATCATCCTCGTAAGTCGTGATATCGACGCATTGTAGGGCCCTGTAATATCCCTTGAGTTAGGTTGTCGTCCTTTTAATAGCTCACGATGTACGATCTAAGACAGAAAAACAGAGTAAAAGAAGAAAAGTGACCTAACATTGATGAAAACGTTCGATTTTGGATCCCGAAAACATACGCAGGCTTGCAGGCTTGCTACCCCCGTCGTAGAGCTCTTGGAGAGCTTTCCAACGGTATGCTGAGCGTCGCGAAACTCCTTACGGATTAAAAGTTATGGGCACCGGAGCAACGGAGACCTGGTCACAAGCCCCATGCCCTCGGTTTGCGGGCCCAGCCTCTACGTGAAGCGAAGTTGTCTTGCCCTGGGTGCCATAGGATTCGGAAATAGAAATATGGTGGATAAAATATCTTGGCAACCCTAATCGGGGAAAAAAAATTGAAAATGGGGGGTACAACACGAGGACTTCCCAGGGGGTCACCCATCCTAGTACTACTGTCACACAAGCACGCTTAACTTCTGAGTTTTGACGGGATCCAGTGCATTAGTGTTGGTATGATCACACCTGTCATGTTGAGTACACAAATCCTTTAACGATAACCCATCAGCTTCAACAACGCAGCATCCTCGTAAGACGTGATATCGACGCATTGTAGGGCCCTGTCATATCCTGCGAGTTAGGTTGTCATCCTTTTAACAGCTCACAACGTGTGATCCGGGGAGGAAAAACATAGCAAAAGAAGAAAAGTTACCCGAAACTGATAAAAATGTTCGATTTTAGGCTCCAAAAACGGGCGCAGCTGAGCAGGCTTACTGCCACCATCGTGGAGCTCTCAGAGAGCTTTCCAATGGTATGCTGTGCGTCGCATAACTCCTTACGGATTAAAAGTTATGGGCATCGGAGTGACAGAGACCTTTTCACAAGCCCCACTCCCTCGGTTTGAGGGCCGAGCCACTACGTGAAGCGAAGTTGTCTTGCCTAAGGTGCCGTGGGATTCGGTAATAGAAATGTGGTGGTTAAAGTATCTTGGTAACCCTAACCTAGGCAAAAAAAATGAAATGGGTGGGTGCAACACGAGGACTTCTCAGGCAGTCACCCATCGTGGTACTACTCTCAACCAAGCATACTTAACTTCGGAGTTCTAATGGGATCTGGTGCATTAGTGTTGGTATGATAGCACCCGTCATGTTGTGTACACAAATCCTTTATGTGTTGACGGTTCACAGTCCCTGCCTAGAGAGATGGCCCATTCAAAAGGCCCATAGGGCTTAACAACAACCCATCCACTTCAACAACGCAGCATCCTCGCAAGACGTGATATCGACGTGTTGTAGGGCCCTCTAATGTCCTGTGAGTTTGGTTGTCGTCCTTTTAACAACTCATGACGTATGATCCGGGACGGAAAAACATAGCAAAAGAAGAAAAGTGGCCCGAAAACGATGAAAATGTTTGATTTTGGGCTCCAAAAAGGGGCACAGCTGAGCAGGCTTGTTGCCCCCGTCCGAGAGCTCACGGAGAGCTTTCTAACAGTATGCTGTGCGCCGTGTAACTCCTTACAGATCAAAAGTTATAGGCACTGGAGCGACAGAGACCAGGTCACAAGTCCTATGCCCTTGGTTTTCGGGCCCAGCCTCTACGTGAAGCGAAGTTGTCTTGCCCAAGGTGCTGTTGGATTCGGTAATAGAAATGTGGTGGATAAAGTATCTTGGCAACCCTAACCGGGGCAAAAAAAATTGAAAAGGGGGGTGCAACACGAGGACTTCGTAGGGGGTCACCCATCCTAGTACTACTCTCGCCCAAGCACGCTTAACTTCGGAGTTCAGATGGCATCTGGTGCATTAGTGCTAGTTTGATCGCACCCGACAAGTTGAGGGAACAAATCCTTTATGTGTTGACGGTTCACAATCCCTGCCTAGAGAGATGGCCCATTCAAAAGGCCCAATGGGCTTAACGACAACCCATCCACTTCCACAACGCAGCATCCTCGTAAGATATGATATCGACGCGTTGTAAGGCCTTGTAATATCCCGCGAGTAAGGTTGTCGTCCTTTTAACAGCTCACGACATATGATCCGCGACAGAAAAAATAGAGCAAAAGAAGAAAAGTGGCCCGAAATTGATGAAAACATTCGAGTTTGGGCACCAAAAATAGTGGCAGCCGAGCAGGCTTGCTACCCTCGTCGTAGAGCTCTCGGAGAGCTTTCCAATGGTATGTTGTACGTCGCGAAACTCCTTACGGATTAAAAGTTATGGGCACCAGAGCGACGGAGACCTGGTCACAAGTCCACGCCCTCAGTTTGCGGGCCTAGCCTCTACGTGAAGCGAAGTTGTCTTGCCCAGGGTACCGTGGGATTCGGTAATAGAAATGTGGTGGATAATGTATCTTGGCAACCCTAACCCGGGTAAAATAAATTGAAAATGAAGGGAGTAACACGAGGACTTCCAAGGTGGTCACCCATCCTTGTATTACTCTCGCCCAAGCACGCTTAACTTCGGAGTTCTGATGGGATCCGGTGCATTAGTGCCGGTATGATCGCACCCATCATGTTGTGGGCACAAATCCTTTATGTGTTGACGGTTCACAGTCCCAGCCCAGAGAGATGACCTATTCAAAAGGCCTAAAGGGCTTAACGACAACCTATCCACTTCAACAACGCAGCAACCTCGCAAGACGTCAAATCGACGCATTGTAGGGCCCTCTAATGTCTTGCAAGTTAGGTTCTCGTCCTTTTAACAGCTCACGACGTACGATGCAGGATGGAAAAACATAGCAAAAGAAGAAAAGTTGCCCGAAACTGATGAAAACGTTCGATTTTAGGCTCCGAAAACGTTGGAATTTGGGCTCCAAAAATGGGCGCAGCCGAGTAGGCTTGCTTCCCCCATTGTAGAGCTCTCGAAGAGCTTTCCAACAGTGTGTTGTGTGCCGCGTAACTTCTTACGAATCCAAAGTTATGGGCATCGGAGCGATGGAGACCTGGTCACAAGCCCTACGCCCTTGGTTTGCTGGCCCAGCCTCTACGTGAAGCGAAGTTGTCTTGCCCAAGGTACCGTGGGATTCGGTAATATAAATGTGGTGGATAAATAATCTTGGCAACCCTAATCGGGGCAAAAAAAATTTAAAAGGGGGGTCTAACACGAGGACTTCCCAATGGGTCACCCATTCTAGTACTACTCTCTCCCAAGCACGCTTAACTTCGGAGTTCTAATGGGATTCGGTGCATTAGGGCTGGTATGATCGCACCCGTCATGTTGACGGCATAAATCCTTTATGTGTTGACGGTTCACAGTCGCAGCCCTGAGAGATGGCGCATTCAAAAGGCCTAATGGGCTTAACGACTACCCATCCGCTTCAACAATGCAGCATCATCGTAAGACGTGATATCGACGCGTTGTAGGGTCCTGTAATATCTCGCGAGTTAGGTTGTCGTACTTTTAACAGCTCACAACGTTCCATCCGGGAAGGAAACACTGAGCAAAAGAAGAAAAGTGGCCCGAAACTAATGAAAACATTCGATTTTGGGCTCCGAAAATGGGCGCAGCCGAGCAGGCTTCTTGCCCCCGTCGTAGAGCTCTCAGAGGGCTTTTCAACGGTATGCTGTGTGCCGCGTAACTCCTTACGGATCAAAAGTAATGGGTACCAGAGCGACGGAGACCTAGTCACACGCCCTACGCCCTCGTTTTGCGGGCCCAGCCGCTACGTGAAGTGAAGTTGTCTTGCCCAAGGTGCCGTGGGATTTGGTAATAGAAATATGGTGGATAAAGTATCTTGGCAACCCTAACCGGGGCAAAAAAAAATTAAATGGGGGGTCTAGCACGAGGACTTCCCAGGGGGTCACCCATCCTAGAACTACTCTCGTCCAAGCACGTTTAACTTTGGAGGTCTGATGGGATCCGGTGCATTAGTGCTGGTATGATCGCATCCGTCATGTTGAGGGCATAAATCCTTTATGTGTTGACGGTTCACAGTCGCAGCCCAGAGAGATGGCCCATTCAAAAGGCCCAATGGGCTTAATGACAACCCATCCGCTTCAACAACACAGCATCCGCGTAAGACATGATATCGACTCGTTGTATGGCCCTATCATATCCCGCGAGTTAGGTTGTCGTCCTTTTAACAGCTCACATCGTGCGATCCGGGATGAAAAAACAGAGCAAAAGAAGAAAAGTGGCCCGAAACTAATGAAAATGGTCAATTTTGGCTCCAAAAACAAGCGCAGCTAAGCAGGCTTGCTGCCTCCGTCGTAGAGCTCTTGGAGATCTTTCCAACGGTATGTTGTGCGTCGTGTAACTCCTTACGGATTAAAAGTTATGGGCACCAAAGAGACAGAGACCTGGTCACAAGCCCCACGCCTTCGGTTCGCGAGCCCAGCCTCTACGTGAAGCGAAGTTGTCTTGCCCAAGGTGCCATGGGATTCAGTAATAGAAATGTGGTGGTTAAAGTATCTTGGTAACCCTAATCGGGGAAAAAAAATTAAAAATGGGATGTGCAACACGAGGACTTCCCAGGGGGTCACCCATCCTAGTACTACTCTCGCCCAAGCACGCTTAACTTCGGAGTTCTAATGGGATCCGATGCATTAGTGCTGGTATGAACGCACCCGTCATGTTGTGGGCACAAATCCTTTATGTGTTGACAGTTCATAGTCCCAGTCCAAAGAGATGGCCCATTCAAAAGGCCCAAAGGTCTTAACGACAATCCATCCACTTCAACAACGCAGCATCCTCGCAAGACGTGATATCGACATGTTGTAGGGCCCTCTAATGTCCCGTGATTTAGGTTGTCATCCTCTTAACAGCTCACGCCGTACGATCCGGGACGGAAAAACATAGCAAAATAAGAAAAGTCGCCCGAAAATGATGATAACGTTTGATTTTGGGCTCCAAAAAGCGGCGCAGCTGAGCCGGCTTATTACCCCTGTAAGAGGGCTCTCGGAGAGATTCCCAACGGAATGCTGTGCATCTAGTAACTCTTTACGGATCAAAAGTTATAGGCACCGGAGCGACAGAGACCTGGTCACAAGCCCTATGCCCTCGGTTTGTGGGCCCAGCCTCTACGTGAAGCAAAGTTTTCTTGCCCAAGGTGCTGTGGGATTCGATAATAGAAATGTGGTGGATAAAGTATGTTGGCAACCCTAACTAAGACAAAAAAAATTGAAAAGGGGTGTGCAACACGAGGACTTCCCAGGGGGTCACCCATCCTAGTACTACTCTCGCCCAAGCACGCTTAACTTCTGAGTTCTGATGGGATCCGGTGCATTAGTGCTGGTATGATCGCACCCGTCATGTTGAGGGCACAAATCCTTTATGTGTTGACGGTTCACAGTCCTAGCCTAAAGAGATGGCCCATTCAAAAGGCCCAATGGGCTTAACGACAACCCATCCACTTCAACATCGCAGCATTCTCTTAAGACGTGATATCGACGTATTGTAGGGCCCTGTCATTTCCCGCGAGTTAAGTTGTCGTCCTTTTAACAGCTCACAACGTGCGATCCAGGACGGAAAAACAGAGCAAAAGAAGAAAAGTTGCCCGAAACTGATTAAAATGTTCGATTTTGGGCACCAAAAATGGGTGCAACTGAGCAGGCTTGCTGCCCACGTCGTAGAGCTCTCGGAGAGCTTTCCAACGGTATGTTGTGCCTCACGTAACTCCTTACGGATTCAAAGTTAAGGGCACCGGAGCGATAGTGACCTTGTCACAAGCCCCATTCCCTTTGTTTGCGGGCCCAACCGCTACGTGAAGCGAAGTTGTCTTGCCTAAGGTGCCGTGGGATTCGGTAATAGAAATGTGGTGGTTAAAGTATATTGGTAACCCTAACCGGGGCAAAAAAAATTGAAAATGGGGGGTGCAACACGAGGACTTCCCAAGGGGTCACCCATCCTAGTACTACTCCCTCTCAAGCACGCTTAACTTCGGAGTTCTAATGGGATCCGGTGTATTAGTGCTAGTATGATCGCACCCGTCATGTTGTGGACACAAATCCTTTATGTATTGACAGTTCACAGTCCCAGCCCAGAGAGATGGCCCATTCAAAAGGCCCAAAGGGCTTAACGACAACCCATCCGATACCAACGTGTTGTAGGGCCCTCTAATATCCAGCCAGTTAGGTTGTCGTCCTTTTAACAGCTCACAACGTACGATCCGGGATGAAAAAATAGAGCAAAAGAAGAAAAGTGGCCAGAAAATGATGAAAATGTTCAATTTTGAGCTCCAAAAAGCGGCACAGCTGAGCAGGCCTGTTGCCTCCGTGAGAGAGCTCTTGGAGAGCTTTCCAACGATATGCTGTGCGTCGTGTAACTCCTTACCGATCAAAAGTTATAGGCACTGCAGCGATAGAGACCTGGTCAGATGCCCTACGCCCTCGGTTTGCGGGCCCAGCCTCTACGTGAAGCGAAGTTCTCTTGTCCAAGTTGCCGTTGGATTCAGTAATAGAAATATGGTGGATAAAGTATCTTGGCAACCCTAATTGGGGCAAAAACATTTGAAAAGGGGGGTGCAACACAAGGACTTCCTAGGGGGTCACCCATCCTAGTGATGGTATGATCGCACCTGTCATGTTGACGGCACAAATCCTTTTTGTGTTGACGGTTCACTGCCCCATCCCAGAGAGATGGCCCATTCAAAAGGCCCAATGGGCTTAACGACTACCCATCCGCTTCAACAATGCAGCATCCTCGTAAGACATGATATCGACGCGTTGTAGGGCCCTGTACTATGTCGCGAGTAAGGTTGTCATACTTTTAACAGCTCACAACGTGCGATCCGGGAAGGAAACTCTGAGCAAAAGAAGAAAAGTGGCCCGAAACTAATGAAAACATTCGATTTTAGGCTCCGAAAATGGGCGCAGCCGAGCAGGCTTCTTGCCCCGGTTGTAGAGCTCTTAGAGGGCTTTCCAACGGTATGCTGTTTGCCGCGTAACTCCTTACGGATCAAAAGTAATGGGCACCGGAGCGACGGAGTCCTGGTTACATGCCCTACGCCCTCGGTTTGCGGGCCCAGCCTCTACGTGAAGTGAAGTTGTCTTGCCCAAGGTGCCGTGGGATTCGGTAATAGAAATGTGGAGGATAAAGAATCTTGGCAACCCTAACCGGGGCAAAAAAAATTTAAATGGGGGTTCTAGCACGAGGACTTCCCAGGGGGTCACCCATCCTAGAACTACTCTCGTCCAAGCACGCTTAATTTTGGAGGTTTGATGGGATCCGGTGCATTAGTGCTGGTATGATCGCATCCGTCATGCTGAGGGCATAAATCCTTTATGTGTTGACGGTTCACAATCGCAGCCTAGAGAGATGGCCCATTCAAAAGGCCCAATGGGCTTAACGACAACCCATCCGCTTCAACAACACAGCATCCTCGTAAGACATGATATCGACTCGTTGTATGGCCCTGTCATATCCCGCGAGTTAGGTTGTCATCCTTTTAACAGCTCACAACGTGCGATTCGGGATGAAAAAATAGAGCAAAAGAAGACAAGTGGCCTGAAACTAATGAAAATGGTCAATTTTGACTCCAAAAACGAGCGCAGCTAAGCAGGCTTGCTGCCTCCATCGTAGAGCTCTTGGAGATCTTTCCAACGGTATGTTGTGCGTCGTGTAACTCGTTACGGATTAAAAGTTATAGGCACCAAACAGACAGACACCTGGTCACAAGCCCTACGCCCTCGGTTCGCGAGCCCAGCCCGTGGGTGAAGGGAAGTTGTCTTGGCCAAGGTGCCATGGGATTCAGTAATAGAAATGTGGTGGTTAAAGTATCTTGGTAACCCTAATCGGGGAAAAAAAATTAAAAATGCGGGGTGCAACACGAGGACTTCCCAGGGGGTCACCCATCCTAGTACTACTCTCGCCCAAGCACGCTTAACTTCAGAGTTCTGATGGGATCCGATGCATTAGTGCTAGTATGAATGCACCCGTCATGTTGTGGGCACAAATCCTTTATGTGTTGACAGTTCATAGTCCCAGTCCAGAGAGATGGCCCATTCAAAAGGCCCAAAGGGCTTAACGACAATCCATCCACTTCAACAACGCAACATCCTCGCAAGACGTGATATCGACATGTTGTAGGGCCCTCTAATGTCCCGTGATTTAGGTTGTCATCCTCTTAACAGCTCACGCCGTACGATCCGGGACGGAAAAACATAGCAAAATAAGAAAAGTCGCCCGAAAATGATGATAACGTTTGATTTTGGGCTCCAAAAAGCGGCGTAGCCGAGCCAGCTTGTTGCCCCCGTCAGAGGGCTCTCGGAGAGGTTCCCAACAGAATGCTGTGCATCTAGTAACTCTTTACGGATCAAAATTTATAGGCACCGGAGCGACAGAGACCTGGTTACAAGCCCTACGCCCTCGGTTTGCGGGCCCAGCCTCTACGTGAAGCGAAGTTTTCTTGCCCAAGGTGCCATGGGATTCGATAATAGAAATGTGGTGGATAAAGTATGTTGGCAACCCTAACCAAGGCAAAAAAAATTGAAAAGGGGTGTGCAACACAAGGACTTCTTAGGGGGTCACCCATCCTAGTACTACTCTCGCCCAAGCACGCTTAACTTCTAAGTTCTGATGGGATCCGGTGCATTAGTGCTGGTATGATTGCACCCATCATGTTGAGGGCACAAATCCTTTATGTGTTGACGGTTCACAGTCCCAGCCTAAAGAGATGGCCCATTCAAAAGGCCCAATGGGCTTAACGACAACCCATCCACTTCAACAACGCAGCATTCTCTTAAGACGTGATATAGACGTATTGTAGGGCCCTATCATTTCCCGCGAGTTAAGTTGTCGTCCTTTTAACAGCTCACAATATGCGATCCAGGACAGAAAAATAGAGCAAAGAAGAAAAGTTGCCCGAAACTGATGAAAATGTTCGATTTTGGGCGCCAAAAACGGGTGCAACCGAGCAGGCTTGCTGCCCACGTCGTAGATCTCTCGGAGAGCTTTCCAGCGGTATGTTGTGCCTCGCGTAACTCCTTACGGATTAAAAGTTAAGGGCACCGGGGCGATAGAGACCTTGTCACAAGCCCCATTCCCTTTGTGTGCAGGCCCAACCACTACGTGAAACAAAGTTGTCTTGCCCAAGGTGCCGTGGGATTCGGTAATAGAAATGTGGTGGTTAAAGTATCTTGGTAACCCTAACCGGGGCAAAAAAAATTGAAAATGAGGGGTGCAACACGAGGACTTCCCAAGGGGTCACCCATCCTAGTACTACTCCCTCTCAAGCATGCTTAACTTCGGAGTTCTAATGGGATCTGGTGTATTAGTGCTAGTATGATCGCACCCGTCATGTTGTGGACACAAATCCTTTATGTATTGACAGTTCACAGTCCCAGCCCAGAGAGATGGCCCATTCAAAAGGCCCAAAGGGCTTAACGACAACCCATCCGATATCAAGGTGTTGTAGGGCCCTCTAATATCCAGCGAGTTACGTTGTCGTCCTTTTAATAGCTCACAACGTACGATCCGGGACGAAAAAATAGAGCAAAAGAAGAAAAGTGGCCAGAAAATGATGAAAATGTTCAATTTTGAGCTCCAAAAAGCGGCACAGCTGAGCAGGCCTATTGCCTCCGTGAGAGAGCTCTCGGAGAGCTTTCCAACGATATGATGTGCGTCATGTAACTCCTTACCGATCAAAAGTTATAGGCACTGCAGCGATAGAGACCTGGTCAGATGCCCTACGCCCTCGGTTTGCGGGCCCAACCTCTACGTGAAGTGAAGTTCTCTTGCCCAAGGTGCCGTTGGATTCGGTAATAGAAATATGGTGGATAAAGTAACTTGGAAACCCTAACTGGGGCAAAAACATTTGAAAAGGGGGGTGCAACACAAGGACTTCCTAGGGGGTCACCCATCCTAGTGATGGTATGATCGCACCTTTCATGTTCACGTCACAAATCTTTTTTGTGTTGACGGTTCACTGTCCCATTCCAGAGAGATGGCCCATTCAAAAGGCCCAATAGGCTTAACGACAACCCATCCACTTCAACAACGCAGCATCCTCGTAAGCCGAGATATCAACGCGTTGTAAGGCCCTGTAATATCCCGCGAGTTAGGTTGTCGTCCTTTTAACAGCTCACGACGTACTATCCGGGACGGAAAAAATAGAGCAGAAGAAGAAAAGTCGCCCGAAAATGATGAAAACGTTCGATTTTGGGCTCCAAAAATGGGCACGGTTGAGCAAGCTTGCTGCCCCCGTCATAGAGCTCTCGGAGAGCTTTCCAACTATATGTTGCGGGACACGTATCTCCTTATGTATCAGAAGTTATGGGCACCGAAGCGACGGAGACTTGGTCACAAGCCATTCGCCCACGATTTGCGGGCCCAACCTCTACTTGAAGCGAAGTTGTCTTGCCCAAGGTACTGTGGGATTCGGAAATAGAAATGTGGTGGATAAAGAATGTTGGCAACCCTAACTGGGGCAAAAAAAATTGAAAAGGAGGGTGTAACACGAGGACTTCCCAGGGGGTCACCCATCCTAATACTGCTCTCGCCCAAGCATTCTTAATTTCGGAGTTCTGATGGGATCCGGTGCATTAGTGCTGGTATGATCACAACCGTCATGTTGAGGGCACAAATCCTTTATGTGTTGACAGTTCACAGTCCTAGCCCAGGGAGATGGCCCATTCAAAAGGCCCAAAGGGCTTAACGACAACCCATCCGCTTCAACAACGCAGCATCCTCGTAAGACGTGATATCGACGCGTTGTAGGGCCCTGTAATATCCTGCGAGTTAGGTTGTCATCCTTTTAACAGCTCACAATGTACGATCCGGGACAAAAAAAATTAGCTAAAGAAGAAAAATGGCCCAAAACTGATGAAAACATTCGATTTTAAGCTCCAAAGATGGGTGCAGCCGAGCAAACTTGCTGCCCTCGTCATAGAGCTCTCGGAGAGCTTTCCAACAGTATGTTGTGTGCCACGTAACTCTTTACGGATCAAAAGTTATGGGCACCGGAGCGACAGAGACCTGGTCACAAGCCCTACGCCTACGGTTTGCGGGCCCAGCCTCTACGTGAAGTGAAGTTGTCTTGCCCGAGGTGCCGTAGGATTCAGTAATAGAAATGTGGTGGGTAAAGAATCTTGGCAACCCTAACCGAGGCAAAAAAAATTGAAAATGGGGGTCTAACACGAGGACTTCCCAGGGGGTCACCCATCCTAAAACAACTCTCGCCGAAGAGCACTTAACTTCGGAGTTCTGATGGGATCCGGTGCATTAGTGCTGGTATAATTGTATCCGCCACATTGAGGGCACAAATCCTTTATGTGTTGATGGTTCACAGTCCAAGCCCAAAGAGATGGCACATTCAAAAGGCCCAATGGGCTTAAAGACAACCCATCCGCTTTAACAACACAGTATCCTCGCAAGACGTGATATTGATGCGTTGTAGGTCCCTCTAATGTCCTGCGAGTTAGGTTGTTGTCCTTTTAACAGCTCACGACGTACGATTCGGGATGGAAAAATAGAGCAAAAGAATAAAAGTGGCCAAAAAATGATGAAAATGTTCATTTTTGGGCTCCATAAACGAGTGCAGTTGAGCAGGCTTGCTGCCCCCGTCATAGAGCTCTCGGAGAGCTTTCCAACGGAATACTGTGTACCGCGTAACTCCTTACGGATCAAAAGTTATGGGCACCGGAGCGACGGAGATCTGGTCACAAGCCCTTCGCCCACGGTTTAAGGGCCCAGCCTCTACGTGAAGTGAAGTTGTCTTGCCCAAGGTGCAGTGAGATTCGATAATAGAAATGTGGTGATTAAAGTACCTTGGCAACCCTTACCGGGGCAAAAAAAATTGAAAATGGGGGGTGCAACACGAGGACTTCCCTGGGGGTCACCCATCCTAGTACTACTCTCGCCCAAGCACGCTTAACTTCGGTGTTCTGATTGGATCCGGTGCATTAGTGCTGGTATGATCGCACCCGTCATGTTGTGGACACAAATCCTTTATGTGTTGACGGTTCACAGTCCCAGCCCAGAGAGATGGCCCATTCAAAAGGCCCAATGGGCTTAATGACAATCCATCCACTTCAACAACGCAGCATCATCGCAAGACGTGATATCGACGTGTTGTAGGGCCTTCTAATGTCCCGCAAGTTAGGTTGTCGTCCTTTTAACAGCACACGACGTACGATCCGGGATGAAAAACAGAGCAAAAGAATAAAAATGGCCCAAAAATGATGAAAACGTTTGATTTTGGGCTCCAAAAATAGGCACAGCCGAGCAGGCTTGTTGCCCTTGTTAGAGAGCTCTCGGAGAGCTTTCCAATGGAATGCTGTGCTCCGCGTAACTCCTTACGGATCAAAAGTTATGGGCACCGGAGCGACGGAGACCTGGTCACAAGCCCTACTCCCTCGGTTTGCCGGCCCAGCTTCAATGTGAAGCGAAGTTGTCTTGCCCAAGGTGCCTTGGGATTCGGTAATAGAAATGTGATGGATAAAGAATCTTGGCAACCCTAACTGGGGCAAAAAAAATTGAAAATATGGGTCTAACACAAGGACTTCCAAGGGGGTCACCCATCCGAGTACTACTCTCGCCCAAGCATGCTTAACTTTAGAGTTCTGATGGGATCCGGTGCATTAGTGCTGGTCTGATCGCACCCGTCATGTTCAGGGCACAAATCCTTTATGTGTTGACGGTTCACTATCCCAGAACCGAGAGATGGCCCATTCAAAAGGCCCAATGGGCTTAACGACAGCCCATCCATTTCAGCATTGCAGCATCCTCATAAGACATGATATCGACGCATTGTAAGTGTCACGCCCCAACCCGGCCTATAAAGGTTAGACTAGGGTGTGATCTAAACATTCAAGTCCTTTCACATTCTTAATCATTCTAGGAGGTTTAGCACTTAACGTTTTATTCTAGACTCCAAATTTTTCCGAAAATCCGGCAGCATAACGGCTGTAATTGGGCTCTTTGTTTGACCTAATTCTTTAAACGCCTCAATTATTCCAATCATTAATCCAATTCCATTAAAGACTCCTATTTGTCACCAACCGATTTGCCTACTAGTTTATCTTGAAAGTCTCGTTTGGTTAATAAGCCTAACATGATAACTATGTCCCGTTTATTTGTCAATTTCCTATCATGCAAGTACCTATTATCCTTTAGTTTGCAAATGAGCACCTAAGTGAAATTAGATAGAATTAACTTAGTTGATTGTTCATCTAGTGGTTTGAATGCCTACGATAACTACTAATGAAGAAAACGAAAGCAAACAACCAAATAAAAGTTCGTCCGGTTATAGATAGTACAATCCTAGAATTAGACCCAAATTACAACGGGGTCATTTACATCAATAAAATGAATATTTGCAATCAAACACAACATCCATATAGCAACCACTTTCAGGCAAGGCACAAAAGCACGTAGGGACAGGCAATCACTCCAAGGAATCATCGATAAGCACGTTGGCCTCGGGTACCTGTACCTGTTCTTCTTCACCTGTGATAAAAAGAGGGTGAGTCCTTATGAACTCAGCGAGGGGGAACGAGAAATACGTTTTGAAACTCATTTTCCGATTAAACTTATGAAAATCCCTTTCTCAAACATGAATACAACAGAAATACAAGTACAGAACAGGAATACCGATCTTTCCTCCCCGAGGTTCTCTAGGATCCAAGCGGGAGTACTTATACACATAATAAAAAGGATACGGCGAGCTTTTGCTCTCAGATCAGTTTCAGAATCAGAAGTTGCGGCCGACTTCAAATCATTCCCCAAAACACACCAGGTGGGTGTACTCCGGATGTACCCCAAAATCCTACGACCCAACTCTCCGAGGAAGTCTAGCCCCCAAGCGAGAGAGGGAATGGGACCATGGAGGTCACGATAACACCGGCAAGCCCGATGCCGCCCGGCGTGCGTGATCACTACCATGCCGACAGGAAGGTTGCAACCTTGTATGCAATGCACATTTATGACAGGTAATATATATCACAGAAGGAGGACAACAAAGTAGGTTGCCTCCGGACAGTCATAAGTTTGCACATTGATAGATAAACAGGCAGGACATGGTAAGACAGGAAATTTCACTTGAAAGGCATATAGAATTATATGGAAATTAAACGGGCAGCCATGTAACACATATAAAACAGGCCATATAACTCATTAAAAGTCCACGCAATCAAGTGATAAGATTACTCAACATGCAGTGATATCAACAAGGGTTCAAATGCGAGAAAAGCTTATTTGACAACATGCAATGGTCAAAATCACATTTGAAGTTATAAGACATTTACGGGCAGCCCACTAAGCATCTAATTTCCACACAATATCCAAATGATCAACACTTAGCAAGACTACCTAGTCATTAGGGTTTCTGTTTCATGCTTAACCACGTGATTAAACCCTAAGTCAACTCAAAATCATTCTCAAGTCATGCATCATTGAGTTCAAACATCCTCAAGTACCCAAAACAGTCCACACAACATTCCAACACCACAATTCCAAGCAATTAGTACCACAAGGGAGGTTACATCAATTTTCCAAGCATATAGCTAAGTGAAACCTTTACTGCAATAGGCTGTTTTCTCACAATCAATAGGATAATCAAACAATATCCAAATCCAGTGAATAAGATGTCAAATTAAATATTTAGAAGTTAACTAAAATCAGAAACAAACCTTGCATCAATTGGAGTTCGAGATCATTAGATATAGCCGAAACAGTGGAATAGCACAAAACTGTCCAGATTTGCACACATTTCGATAATTGACGTTTTTGAGGTCCTTAGAGTCATTTTTAGCTTTGGTCCATTTCTGACAAAATTGTCCAGAACTGAAATATCTAGCAGCATAACAATTTTCATACATTTTGGACATCATTAACTAAGTCAAATATGGTTCGTTCCACAAGGTCAGTGCATCTGCCAAAACCTGCTTCATTTTTCCAGATTTCCAGATTTGGTCACATTTTAAAGATTTGCCATTTTGAGGACCTTAGATTCAAAATTAGCTTCGGCCTATTTCTGGGAAAAATGTTCAAAACTGTCCAAAATAGTCGCCCACCAATTTGCAAGCATTTTAAACATCATTTGCTTAGCTAAACTTACCTCGAACAGACTGGTCAGAGAGCTGTCATCCATTTCGACTTCACCTAGCATCATTTTCAAGCCAAGATCTTGCCATGCATGGTTGTTTAAGCTCATGAACGACCACATAACTCAAGTACAGAAGCAAATATACACATTTATGAACATGCATGTGAGATTTCAAAGAGTTTTCAAAAGCTTTTAACCCTCACCTTAGCAATCAACCACAAAATGCTCAAGACCCTTTGTTGAAGCTCAAAACTTCTCCTTTCCCTTGCTTAGCCAAGAACCTCACTAGTTTTTCTCTATTTTTCCTAGCTTAATGTTCAAACTCTTAGCACAAGCATGATGTTAAACCATGAAGAAAAGAAATGGATGCTTAGTAACTCACCTAGGCCGAAATGAAGCTTCAAATGCACATGCAAGAGTGATTTCGAGCTCTAGCTTGTTTGCTTGGGTTTCTCGATGGCTACTCGACCTTGCTCAACCAAGATGTGAAGAAGACAAGCTAAGGAGGTAGAAAACTCAGCCAAGAACCGAAAATGGAGAGAGAGAATGAAGGGGAGAGAGAAAAGATTGAGGAAAATGAGAGAATGTGACAAAGTGATGGCTTTGCAATTCCTTTGAGGGTGTGGTCGGCCTTGGGCAGCCAAAATCTGATTTTTGTGTCTTCAAAATGTTGTTTTTTGAATGCTAGCATGGGCATGCAAGGGCTGGTCGAAAATGGTGGGGATTTGAGGGGAATTGAGCAATTTTTTAATGCCTTTGTGTCATAGTTTGTCTAGGATTATGAATAAATTATGCAATGCTAGACTAAATGCACTTAGTGGTCAGCCAAGGGCTTGCAAATTGCTGAAATTTCAGATTCTATTTAACATATTATGGATTATAATAAGGGTGAAATTTGAGGTGCATTGGTTTTGGGTGAGAATAAAGAATAAAGAATGTTTAGGTGTTTGTGTAGATTGAATTGTTTATTGTTAGTGGATTTTGTAGAGATTTGAATTAGGATTATTTTATAGTTTAGTGCTTTGTGTAGGATGATTTCTTGATTAACGTGGTGGCACGGATTCCTAGGTCTAGGGTACGCACTACGAGGCACGCACCGAAATCAAGACGGGGCACGAAACATGAGGTAAACACGAACTACGAGGTAAGACACGAACTTCTAGACTAAGGCACATATTTCAAGTCTAATGCACAGATTCCAATGCTAACGCACGCAACCCTAGGTCAATGCACGTAGACCAATGCACGACACGTAATTCAATGCAATGCACGTAAATTAAGGTACACCTCTTAAACCTAGGTTAAGGCACGTAGTTCAAGGTTAATGCACACGAAATGAAGAGACACACGCAAATCGAGGTCTCGCACGTAAATTATGGTCATGGCATGTTTATCTAGGTACCACATGTAAGTCGGGGATTAGGGCACACTATTCTAGGTCAAGGCACGTATGACAAGGTATGCATGAAAACCAAGACAGGACACGTAATCCAAGGTCGGTCATATAATTAGGGGTCTATGGCACGCAAATCAAGGTAACACACGTTATTCGGGGTCGGGCCTCACATCCTCCCCTCCTTAAAAGAATTTCGTCTCGAAATTCATTCTTGCCTATTGAGGTCATTTAGACGGATTCTGACCCTTGTTATTCTTCCTACTCCGGTTCGTCCTGTGTTTGGTGATCTCTTACCATAACCAATTCACTTCCTATGTTTCTCCAATCATTTAGTTCGTTGTGACCTCTACATTTATAGTTCTTTTCTTTGAACGACTCTATTCTCCATTTGATCTTAAGGTCAAGTTCATTAACTAATGTTAGAGTCTTCAAACATAGTCATCAAAGTTTCATCGGTATCCTAACAATAGAACTGTAACTCCAAAATCATGACTCATGTTCTGTCAATCTCGCATTCATACCTCAAAAGCAATATCACAATAATTCCATGATCCTAGGGTGACATACGCTAATTTCAAGATGATAGGTCTATATCCGATTTACATATCCTGTCTACTAGCTTCAAAATTGTTAACACGTAGGATATACACATGTTATGGATTATTTCTACAATACGACCCTATCTTCAAGAAGAACTCACCAAACAACTAATCCATCTCAAATCGTCATCTATCGACAATATCATAATCCTTATCTCGTAGGTGCATTAGATTAGCAAATCTTCTAACGACTAGTCTCCCAGTTACAGGCTCCTATTCATTAACATTCTTCCCCAGCTTCGTTAACCTTCAAGCTCGTAATCAAGAAGAAAGACCGTTGAGATTCGTTAAACTCAAACTCTAACGTTTATTAGGTACCACAGACAAATTGCCATCGAAATTGCATGAGTAAACTAATCATGACGCACTTGTTCAACTCTTACAAGTAAACTCATCAACTTGCGATCCACAATTTATTTCCTTATTCAAATCTCTATTTTCACGTCACGAGGCTTCAGAATTTTTTTTTTTTTTTTCCTTAACCAAGACTCCTAAAGCGAATAGTTTCAACCTCAAATAAATTCCACTCACCTCAATCCAAGGTTACGTCATACTTAAGAAGACAATGGTCCTACTCACTTAGCAACCTAGTCATTCCTTCGAACACTTAATGCCTGCCAATATATCTTCAACATTAATGTTACTAAGCTAGGTTCATAGCCATGTAAATGATATCAATGCTCTACTAGGTTACCGGCCATACAGCAACAATCCTAGGATTATAAATGGGTACCGAAATGGCCGAGCTCATAAAATACTTACACGAGATAACTTCAAGGTTGTATCAATATAAGAATTATGACCACGAGGCATCCTTCAACATAACCTAATAGAACTTCAAAAGTAATCAATTACTTATTTAACTATCACTACAAAATTCACCCCTCTTATTCAATGACCACAATTCGAAGTCTCCAACTGCTAGTTTCTAGAAGTGAAACGGTGCACATAATACATTTGTCTAACAATAGTCTCTTGGTCATCATGACTCTGATTCATCTCTATCTTAGCTTTATGAAATCTTACTCTTCCCATTTACATGTTCAGCTAGGCTAAGAGCATCGAGACTCGTTGACCTTAGGTCCTAGGGTTTGCCATGAATCATCATGCATACTCACTATTAGCTATTTAGGATTACTAATCATATCCTAACGACTCCACTTGCAATCAGATGCTTTAATCTCATTTCCATGGTTTATATAATAGGTCCATCGGTCTTACTTAAGGATATATGCTTTCCAACATCCTCTAGGGTATCCAAACAACGAGTGCATAGAATGACTTACTTGCATAATCACAACTAAATCCAAGAGGCACCAAATTAATACCATGATTCTTAATATCACCAATATCCAACTTAGGACCTTAGCAACATCATCTAATACATAATTCAATACCTTACACTTCCATTCGACCTAACATTTAGGTGTAGTCTTCCGAACACGAGTTCTCGTTACGCGAATTCCTCGATTCCAATATCCCCATATCTTGTTATACTAAAGACTCATCAATCTTGTTAAACTTAATCTCTAGAGTTGCCTACATGTCTTGAGGTTATCCATTGTTAAGTTACCTAAACACATTATTCACGCCTTAATAATCTAACCCCTATCGTCCATTTCCATGAGTTCATCCGTTAATTTCTAGGTCACAGACTTATCATTGGGTGAACTTGAAACTCGTTAATATACACCTTATTAGGTTCAACGATGCTTAATTCCAATCAAGTAAGGATTCAATCGTACGAGTATATTGCCAACTTCTTAGATAGCCTATCAAGCCAATTTTAAGATGTGAGAAATGGATTCAAAGAAACCTCCAAGTCAACTTCCACTATCAGCACATGAGAATATATAATACTCTACATATTTAATAGTATATTCTTATATCTAAGGAAAATTGTATGTCCTTAACATTTATTCTTGAACCACAATTAGAAGAACGGTTTAACGGAATCAATAACTTCATAGCTATAAAATTGACAACTTAATCACAGGTATAGGTATTCCAAAAATAAGGAGATAACTTTACCTCAACAATTATACCTGTGCTACGCATTTTATATATGCATATCCAATAATATATACGATCCATTGAGTACCTGTAAAGATGCCAGAAATCTCTAACCGAGCCTTTTCGTTCGTCCTGCACAAATTCACTTCCCTAAAAGTCCTAATCCTAACTATCTATGTGTATAAACAGTCATTCACAGTTATATAACATGCAAGTGCATCAAGAAAGGAATATAACACATGCATGCATTATCGAAGGCACAAACGTGTTGGTGTGCAAGACACATAATACATATAGTCCACAAAGGCACATAGTATTCAATGCTCAAAGCAATTAAAGCACATTAGCACACATAACACATATAAACAAGACATCACAATTACCTTAGGGCTTCTACCCATGGTCCGAGAGTTGAACCCGACTAACGCCTAGTTAATAAACTAAGCTCTGATACCATTCTATTATAAGGTGTCACGCCCCAACCCGGCCTATAAAGGTTAGACTAGGGTGTGATCTAAACATTCAAGTCCTTTCACATTCTTAATCATTCTAGGAGGTTTAGCACTTAACGTTTTATTCTAGACTCCAAATATTTCCAGAAATCCGGCAGCATAACAGCTGTAATTGGGCTCTTTGTTTGACCTAATTCTTTAAACGCCTCAATTATTCCAATCATTAATCCAATTCCATTAAAGACTCCTATTTGTCACCAACCGATTTGCCTACTAGTTTATCTTGAAAGTCTCGTTTGGTTAATAAGCCTAACATGATAACTATGTCCCGTTTATTTGTCAATTTCCTATCATGCAAGTACCTATTATCCTTTAGTTTGTAAATGAGCACCTAAGTGAAATTAGATAGAATTAACTTAGTTGATTGTTCATCTAGTGGTTTGAATGCCTACGATAACTACTAATGAAGAAAACGAAAGCAAACAACCAAATAAAAGTTCGTCCGGTTATAGATAGTACAATCCCAGAATTAGACCCAAATTACAACGGGGTCATTTACATCAATAAAATGAATATTTGCAATCAAACACAACATCCATATAGCAACCACTTTCAGGCAAGGCACAAAAGCACGTAGGGACAGGCAATCACTCCAAGGAATCATCGATAAGCACGTTGGCCTCGGGTACCTGTACCTGTTCTTCTTCACCTGTGATAAAAAGAGGGTGAGTCCTTATGAACTCAGCGAGGGGGAACGAGAAATACGTTTTGAAACTCATTTTCCGATTAAACTTATGAAAATCCCTTTCTCAAACATGAATACAACAGAAATACAAGTACAGAAATACAAGTACAGAACAGGAATACCGATCTTTCCTCCCCGAGGTTCTCTAGGATCCAAGCGGGAGTACTTATACACATAATAAAAAGGATACGGCGAGCTTTTGCTCTCAGATCAGTTTCAGAATCAGAAGTTGCGGCCGACTTCAAATCATTCCCCAAAACACACCAGGTGGGTGTACTCCGGATGTACCCCAAAATCCTACGACCCAACTCTCCGAGGAAGTCTAGCCCCCAAGCGAGAGAGGGAATGGGACCATGGAGGTCACGATAACACCGGCAAGCCCGATGCCGCCCGGCGTGCGTGATCACTACCATGCCGACAGGAAGGTTGCAACCTTGTATGCAATGCACATTTATGACAGGTAATATATATCACAGAAGGAGGACAACAAAGTAGGTTGCCTCCGGACAGTCATAAGTTTGCACATTGATAGATAAACAGGCAGGACATGATAAGACAGGAAATTTCACTTGAAAGGCATATAGAATTATATGGAAATTAAACGGGCAGCCATGTAACACATATAAAACAGGCCATATAACTCATTAAAAGTCCACGCAATCAAGTGATAAGATTACTCAACATGCAGTGATATCAACAAGGGTTCAAATGCGAGAAAAGCTTATTTGACAACATGCAATGGTCAAAATCACATTTGAAGTTATAAGACATTTACGGGCAGCCCACTAAGCATCTAATTTCCACACAATATCCAAATGATCAACACTTAGCAAGACTACCTAGTCATTAGGGTTTCCGTTTCATGCTTAACCGCGTGATTAAACCCTAAGTCAACTCAAAATCATTCTCAAGTCATGCATCATTCAGTTCAAACATCCTCAAGTACCCAAAACAGTCCACACAACATTCCAACACCACAATTCCAAGCAATTAGTACCACAAGGGAGGTTACATCAATTTTCCAAGCATATAGCTAAGTGAAACCTTTACTGCAATAGGCTGTTTTCTCACAATCAATAGGATAATCAAACAATCTCCAAATCCAGTGAATAAGATGTCAAATTAAAGATTTAGAAGTTAAATAAAATCAGAAACAAACCTTGCATCAATTGGAGTTCGAGATCATTAGATATAGCCGAAACAGTGGAATAGCACAAAACTGTCCAGATTTGCACACATTTCGATAATTGACGTTTTTGAGGTCCTTAGAGTCATTTTTAGCTTTGGTCCATTTCTGACAAAATTGTCCAGAACTGAAATATCTAGCAGCATAACAATTTTCATACATTTTGGACATCATTAACTAAGTCAAATATGGTTCGTTCCACAAGGTCAGTGCATCTGCCAAAACCTGCTTCATTTTTCCAGATTTCCAGATTTGGTCACATTTTAAAGATTTGCCATTTTGAGGACCTTAGAGTCAAAATTAGCTTCGGCCTATTTCTGGGAAAAATGTTCAAAACTGTCCAAAATAGTGACCCACCAATTTTCAAGCATTTTCAACATCATTTGCTTTGCTAAACTTACCTCGAACAGACTGGTCAGAGAGCTGTCATCCATTTCGACTTCACCTAGCATCATTTTCAAGCCAAGATCTTGCCATGCATGGTTGTTTAAGCTCATGAACGACCACATAACTCAAGTACAGAAGCAAATATACACATTTATGAACATGCATGTGAGATTTCAAAGAGTTTTCAAAAGCTTTTAACCCTCACCTTAGCAATCAACCACAAAATGCTCAAGACCCTTTGTTGAAGCTCAAAACTTCTCCTTTCCCTTGCTTAGCCGAGAACCTCACTAGTTTTTCTCTATTTTTCCTAGCTTAATGTTCAAACTCTTAGCACAAGCATGATGTTAAACCATGAAGAAAAGAAATGGATGCTTAGTAACTCACCTAGGCCGAAATGAAGCTTCAAATGCACATGCAAGAGTGATTTCGAGCTCTAGCTTGTTTGCTTGGGTTTCTCGATGGCTACTCGACCTTGCTCAACCAAGATGTGAAGAAGACAAGCTAAGGAGGTAGAAAACTCAGCCAAGAACCGAAAATGGAGAGAGAGAATGAAGGGGAGAGAGAAAAGATTGAGGAAAATGAGAGAATGTGACAAAGTGATGGCTTTGCAATTCCTTTGAGGGTGTGGTCGGCCTTGGGCAGCCAAAATCTGATTTTTGTGTCTTCAAAATGTTTTTTTTTGAATGCTAGCATGGGCATGCAAGGGCTGGTCGAAAATGGTGGGGATTTGAGGGGAATTGAGCAATTTTTTAATGCCTTTGTGTCATAGTTTGTCTAGGATTATGAATAAATTATGCAATGCTAGACTAAATGCACTTAGTGGTCAGCCAAGGGCTTGCAAATTGCTGAAATTTCAGATTCTATTTAACATATTATGGATTATAATAAGGGTGAAATTTGAGGTGCATTGGTTTTGGGTGAGAATAAAGAATAAAGAATGTTTAGGTGTTTGTGTAGATTGAATTGTTTATTGTTAGTGGATTTTGTAGAGATTTGAATTAGGATTATTTTATAGTTTAGTGCTTTGTGTAGGATGATTTCTTGATTAACGTGGTGGCACGGATTCCTAGGTCTAGGGTACGCACTACGAGGCACGCACCGAAATCAAGACGGGGCACGAAACACGAGGTAAACATGAACTACGAGGTAAGACACGAACTTCTAGACTAAGGCACATATTTCAAGTCTAATGCACAGATTCCAATGCTAACGCACGCAACCCTAGGTCAATGCACGTAGACCAATGCACGACACGTAATTCAATGCAATGCACGTAAATTAAGGTACACCTCTTAAACCTAGGTTAAGGCACGTAGTTCAAGGTTAATGCACACGAAGTGAAGAGACACACGCAAATCGAGGTCTCGCACGTAAATTATGGTCATGGCATGTTTATCTAGGTACCACATGTAAGTCGGGGATTAGGGCACACTATTCTAGGTCAAGGCACGTATGACAAGGTATGCATGAAAACCAAGACAGGACACGTAATCCAAGGTCGGTCATATAATTAGGGGTCTATGGCACGCAAATCAAGGTAACACACGTTATTCGGGGTCGGGCCTCACAGTAAGGCCTTATAATATACTACGAGTTAGGTTGTCGTCCTTTTAACAGCTCACGACGTACGATCCGAGACGGAAAAAATAGAGCAAAAGAAGAAAAATGGCCCGAAATTGATGAAAACGTTCGATTTTGGGCTTCGAAAACAGTGGCAGCTGAGCAGGCTTGCTGCCCCCGTCGTAGAGCTCTCGGAGAGCTTTCCAACAGTATGCTGTGCATCACGAAACTCCTTACGGATTAAAAGCTATGGGCATTGGAGCGACAGAGACCTGGTCACAAGCCCCATGACCTTGGTTTGCGGGCCAGCCTCTACGTGAAGCGAAGTTGTCTTGCCCAGGGTGCCGTGGGATTCGAAAATAGAAATGTGATGGATAAAGTATCTTGGCAACCCTAACCGGGGCAAAAAAAAATTAAAAGGGGAGTTTAACACGAGGATTTCCCAGGGGGTCACCCATCCTAGTACTACTCTCGCCCAAGAACGCTTAACTTCGGAGTTCTGATGGGATCCGATGTATTAGTGCTGATATGATCGCACCCGTCATGTTGAGGGCACAAATCCTTTATGTGTTGATGGTTCACAGTTGCAACCTTGAGAGATGGCCCATTCAAAAGGCCCAATAGGCTTAATGACAACCCATCCCCTTTAACAACGTAGCATCCTTGTAAGACGTGATATCGACGCGTTGTAGGGCCCTGTAATATCCCGCAAGTTAGGTTGTCATCCTTTTAACAGCTCACAACGTGCGATACAGGACGGAAAAATCGAGCAAAAGAAGAAAAGTGGCCCGAAACTGATGAAAAGATTCAATTTTAAGCACCAAAAATGGGCGCAGCCGAGCAGGCTTGCTACCCCCATTGTAGAGCTCTCAGAGAGCTTTCAACCGGTATGCTATGTGCCATGTAACTCCTTACAGATCAAAAGTTATGGTCACCGGAGCGACGGAGACCTGGTCACAAGTCCTACGCCCTCGGTATGCGGGCCCAACCTCTACGTGAAGCGAAGTTGTATTGCCCAAGGTGCCGCGGGATTCGGTAATAGAAATGTGGTGGATAGAGAATCTTGGCAACCCTAACCGGGGCAAAAAAAAATTAAAAATGGGGTTTAACACGAGGGCTTCCCAGGGGGTCACCCATCCTAGTACTACTCTCACTCAAGCACGCTTAACTTCGGAGTTCTGATGGAATCCGGTGCATTAGTGCTGGTATGATCGCACCCGTCATGTTGAAGGCACAAAGCCTTTATGTGTTGACGGTTCACAGTCATAACCCAGAGATATGGCCCATTCAAAAGGCCCAATGGGCTTAACGACAACCCATCTGCTTCAACAACACATCATCCTTGTAAGACGTGACATCGACGCATTGTAGGGCCCTATCATATCCCGCGAGTTAGGTTGTTGTCCCTTTAAAAGCTCACAACTTACAATCCGGGACAGAAAAACAAAGCAAAAGACGAAAAGTTGCCCGAAACTGATAAAAATGTTTGATTTTGGCCTCCAAAAAGGGCACAGCCGAGCAGGATTGCTGCCCCCGTCGTAGACCTCTCGGAGAGCTTTCCAACGGTATGATGTACGTCGCGTAACTCCCTACGGATTAAAAGTTTTGGGCACCGTAGCGACAGAGACCAAGTCACAAGCCCCACGCCCTCGGTTTGCGGGCCCAGCCTCTACGTAAAGCGAAGTTGTCTTGCCTAAGGTGCCATGGGATTCGGTAATAGAAATGTGGGGGTTAAAGTATCTTGGCAACCCTAACTGAGGCAAAAAAAATTGAAAATGGGGGGTGTAACACGAGGACTTCCCAAGGGGTCGCCCATCCTAGTACTACTCTCGACCAAGCACGCTTAACTTCGGAGTTATGATGGGATCCAAAGCATTAGAGCTGGTATGATTGCACCTGTCATGTTGTGGGCACAAATCCTTTATGTGTTGACGGTTCACAGTCCCAGCCTAGAGAGATGGCCCATTCAAAGGTCCCAAAGGGCTTAACGACAACCCATCCACTTCAACAACGCAGCATCCTTGCAAGACGTGATATCGATGCGTTGTAGGGCCCTTTAATGTCCCGCGAGTTAGGTTGTCATCCTTTTAACAGCTCGTGACGTACGATCCGGGATGGAAAAACAGAGCAAAAGAAGAAAAGTGGCCCGAAAATGATGAACATGTTAGATTTTGGGCTCCAAAAATGGGCGCAGCTGAGCAGGCTTGTTGCCCCCATCATAGAACTCTCGAGGAGCTTTTCAACGGTATGTTGTGCGCCACGTAACTCCTTACGATCAAAAGTTATGGGCACCAGAGCGATGGAGACCTGGTCACAAGCCCTTCACCCACGGTTTGCGGGCCCAGCCTCTACGTGAAGCGAAGTTGTCTTGCCCAAGGTGTCGTGGGATTCAGTAATAGAAATATGGTGGACAAAGCATCTTGGTAACCCTAACGTGGGCAAAAAATATTGAAAATGGGGGTGCAACAAGAGTACTTCCAAGGGGGTCACCCATCCTAGTACTACTCTCGCCCAAGCACGGTTAACTTCGGAGTTCTGATAGGATCCGGTGCATTAGTGCTGGTATGATCGCAACCGTCATGTTGAGGGCTCAAATCCTTTATGTGTTGACGGTTCACAATCCTAGCCCAGAGAGATGGCCTATTCAAAAGGCCCAATGGGCTTAACGACAACCCATCCATTTCAGAAACGCAGCATCCTTGTAAGACGTGATATCGTGTGAGGCCCAACCCCGAATAACATGTCATACCTTGATTTGCGTGCCATAGACCCCTAATTATATGATCGACCTTGGATTATGTGTCCTGTCTTGGTTTTCGTGTATACCTCGTCATACGTGCCTTGACCTAGAATAGGGTGCCCTAATCCCCTACTAACGTGCGATACCTAGATATACATGCCCTGACCTCGATGTACTTGTATTACCTCGTTTCGTGTGCCCTAACCTTGAACTGTGTACCTTAACCTAGATATAGAGTCGTGCCTTGATTTGTGTGCATTGCATTGAATTACGTGCCTTGCATTGGTTTGCGTGTGCATTCACCTAGGATTACGTGCCTTAGTCTTGAAGTACGTGCCTCAGTCTTGAAATTCGTGCCCTATCTCGTAGTGCGTGCCCTAGACCTAGGAAAGCGTGCCCTCACGCTAATCAAGAAAGCATCTTACACAAAGCACTAGACTATTAAACAATCCTACAAAATCGACTATCAATATTATAATCCTAATTCAACTCACTAGAAGACAAAAAATTCACTAAACACTAAACAATCTTCATTCTTTATTCCTTATTCTTTTTGCACTTTCAACACACAATTAAATAATACTCCAATAGTTGACAAAAATTCAGAATTTTAATAGCCTTGGCCGACCACCACAACAAATTTTATACATGCTTGCTCAATTCAATTGATTCTAGACAAGTTATGACACCTTAAATTAGAATGGTATCAGAGCTTAGTTTACTAACTAGGCATTAGTCGGGTTCAACTCTCGGACCATGGGTAGAAGCCCTAAAGTAATTTTAATGTCTTGTTATATGTGTTAATGTGTGTTAATGTGCTTTAGTTGCTTTGTGCATTGAATATCATGTGCCTTTGTGGACCATATGTACTTTGTGTCATGCACATCGACACATTAGTGCCCTCAATAATGCATGCATGCTTTTATACTCCTTCCTTGATACATATGCATGTTATATGTCCATGAATGACTGTTTATACATATAGATAGTTAGGATTAGGACTTTCAAGGAAGTGAATTTATGCAGGAAGAATGAAAAGGCTCAGTTAGAGATTTCTGGCATCTTCACAAGTACTCGATGGATCGTATGGATATGCATATATATAAAATGCGTAGAACAGGTATAATTGTTGAGGTAAAGTTATGTCCTTATATTTGGAATACCTATACCTGTGATTAAGTTGTCAATTTTATAGCTATGAAGTTCTTGATTCTGTTAAACCGTTCTTCTAATTATGGTTCAAGTATAAAGGTTAATGACATATAACTTTCCTTAAGATATAAGAGTATACTATTAAATATGTAGAGTAGTATATATTCTCATGTGCTGATAGTGGAAGTTGACTTGGAGGTTTCTTTGAATCCATTTCTCACATCTTAAAATTGGCTTGATAGGCTATCTAAGAAGTTAGCAATATACTCGTATGATTGAATCCTTACTTGATTGGAATTAAGCATTGACTAATCTGATATGGTGTATACTAGCGAGTTTCAAGTTCACTCAATGGTAAGATTGTGACCTAGAAATTAAAAGATGAATTTGTGGAAGTTGAGGATAGTTACTTTTAGGGGTTAGATTATTAAGTCACGGATAGCGTATTTAAGTGACTTAACAATGGATAACCTCAAGATATGTAGGCAACTATGGAGACCGAGTTTAACAAGGTTGATGATTCTTTGGTATAACAAGATACAGAGATGTTGGAATTGAGGAATTCACGTAGCTAGAACTTGTGTTCGGAAGACTACACTTAAATGTTAGGTCGAATAGAAGTATAAGGTATTGAATTATGCATTAGATGACTAACGTTGCTAAGGTCCTAAGTTGAATATTGGTGATATTAATAATCATAGTATTAAATTGTTGCCCCTCGGATTTAGTTGTGATTATGCGAAGTAAGTCATTCTATGCACTCGTTGTTTGGATACCCTAGAAGATGCTAGAAAGCATACATCCCTAAGCAAGACCGATGGACTTAGTATATAAACCATGGAAATGAGATTAAAGAATTCGGTTACAAATTGGAGTCGTTAGGGTATGATTAGTAATTCTAAATAGCTAATAGTGAGTATGCATGATGATTCATGGTGAACCCTAGGACCTAAGGTCGATGAGTATTGATGCTCTTAGCTAGTTGAACATGTAAATGAGAAGAGTAAGGTTTCATAGAGTTAAGATAGAAATGAATTAGAGTCATAATGACCCAAGAGACTATTGTTAGACCACCGTATCTATGTGCACTGTTTCACATCTAGAAACTAGCTATTGGTAGACTTCGAATTGTGGTCGTTGAATAAGAGGGGTGAATCTTGTAGTGATAGTTAAATAAGTGGTTGACTACTTTTGAAGTTCTATTAGGTTATGTTCAGATGCCTCGTGGTCATAATTCTTATATTGATACAACCTTGAAGTTATCTCGTGTAAGTATCTTATGAGCTCGATCATTTCAGTACCCATTTATAGTCCTAGGATTGTTGTTGTTTGGCCGATAACCTAGTGGAGCATTGATATCACTTACATGGCTATGGCCCTAGCTTAGTAACATTAATGTTGAAGTTATATTGGCGGGCATTAAGTGTTCGAAGGAATGACTAGGTCGTTAAGTGAGTAGGACCATTATCTTCTTAAGTATGACGTAACCTTGAATTGAGGTGAGTGAAATTTATTTGAGATTGAAACTATTCGTCTTAGGAGTTTGGATAAGATTAAAAGAAAATCTTGAAGCCTTGTGACTTGAAAATAGAGATTTAAATAAGGAAATAAATTGTGGATCACAAGTTGATGAGTTTACTTGTAAGAGTTGAACTAGTGCAACATGATCGGTTTGCCCATGCAATTTCAATGGCAATTTGTTGGTGGTACCTAATAAACCTTAGAGTTTGAGTTTAACGAATCTCAACGGTATTTCTCCTTGATTACGAGCGTAAAGGTTAACGGAACTGGGGAAGAATGTTAGTGAATAGGAGCCTGTGACCGGGAGACTAGTCATTAGAAGATTTGTTAATCTAACGTACCTACGAGATAAGGATTATGATATTGTCAATAGATGAGGATTTGAGATGGATTAGTTGTTTGGTGAGTTCTTCTTGAAGATGGGGTCGTATTGTAGAAATGATCCATAACATGTGTAGGTCCTACGTGTTAACAATTTTGAAACTAGTTGGTAGGATATATAAATCGGATATAGACCTATCATCTTGAAATTGGTATATGTCACCATAGGATCATAGTATTATTGTAATATTCCTTTTGAGGTATGAACGCAAGATTGACACAATAAGTTATGATATTGGAATTATAGTTATATAGTTAGAATACCGATGCAGCTTTGATTACTATGTTTGGAGATTCTAACCTTAGTCAATGAACTTGACCTTAAGATCAAATGGAGAATAGAGTCGATCAAAGGAACGAGCTATGAATGTAGGGGTCACACCGAATTAAATGATTGGAGAAAGATAGGAAGTGAATTGAATGTGGTAAGAGAGATCACTGAACACAGGACGACCTAGAGTGAGAAATAACAAAGGTCAGAATCCGTTTAAATGACCTTAACAAGTAAGAATGAATTTCGGGACGAAATTCTTTTAAGGAGGGGAGGATGTGAGGCCCGACCTCGAATAACGTGTCATACCTCAATTTGCGTGCCATAGACCCCTAATTATATGACCGACCTTGGATTACGTGTCCTATCTTGATTTTCGTGCATACCTCGTCATACGTGCCTTGACCTAGAATAGGGTGCCCTAATTCCCGACTGACGTGTGATACCTAGATATACGTGCCCTGACCTCGATGTACGTGCATTATCTCGTTTCGCGTGCCCTAACCTTGAACTGTGTACCTTAACCTAGATATAGAGTCGTGCCTTGATTTGTGTGCATTGCATTGAATTACGTGTCTTGCATTGGTTTACGTGTGCATTCACCTAGGATTGCGTGCCCTAGTCTTGAAGTGCATGCCCTATCTCGTAGTGCGTGCCCTAGACCTAGGAAAGTGTGCCCTCACGCTAATCAAGAAAGCATCTTACACAAAGCACTAGACTATTAAACAATCCTACAAAATCCACTATCAATATTATAATCCTAATTCAACTCACTAGAAGACAAAAAAATTCACTAAACACTAAACATTCTTCATTCTTTATTCCTTATTCTTTTTACACTTTCAACACACAATTAAATAACATCCAAAACATGACAAAAATTCAGATTTGGCACATGCTTTGGCCGGCCATACCAAGGCTTTTGCACAAGGTTTGAACAATTATTCAATTAATCATGCATGCTTAGACAAGTTATGACAAAAACACTTATCAATGCATAAAAAATTGCCCAAAACCACCTCAATTTCCTCTCATTGTTCGACCAAACCACCTTTGCCCATGCTAAACATTTTAAATTCTACCTTGAAGACACAAAATGCTGAATTTTCCTGCCCAAGGCCGAGCATGCCTCATCAATAGCAAGGCTTGTGCTTTTTTTTTCATTTCTCTCACTTTCCCCTCAATCTTTTCTCTTTCCCTCATATTCTTCTCTCTCTCTCGGCCCTAGCTGAACATTGTTTCCTCCATAGCTCATCTTCATCACACCATAGTTGTCCAAGGAAAACAACAAGCAAGAAATTCGAGCAAGCTAGCTAGGATGCAAGAATCATACATGCATGTCCTTTGAAGTTTCTATTCGGCCCTAGGTAAGTTTCTTGGCTTCCATTTCTTTTCTTCTTGTTCTAACCTCATGCATGTACTAAGAGCTTGGTCACTAAGCTAGGAAAAATAAGGAAAATCTAGTTGGAACCTCAGCTAGGCAAAGGAGAAGAAGGAACTTGTGCTTCAACAAGTTTTGTGCACATTCTTGGTTGATTGCTAAGGTGAGGGCTAAAACCTTTTGAAAATCCTTCAAAAATTCACATGCATGCTCATAAAAGTATGTCTTTGCTTTTGTACTTGAGTTATATGTTCGTTCATAAGCTTTTGCAACCATGCATGGCAAGATCTTGGCTTGAAAGTGATGATAGGTGAAGTCGGATTATGTGACAGCTCTCTGACCAGTTGTTTCAAGGTAAGTTTAGCTAGGCAAATGATGTTGAAAATGCATGAAAATTGGTAGGTGACTATTTTTGCTAGTTTTGAACATTTGTCACCGAAATAGGCCTAAGGTAATTTTGACTCTAAGGTCCTCAAAATAGCAAATCTTTAAAATGTGTCCAAATCTGGAAATCTGGAAAAATGAAGCAGGTTTTGGCAGATGCACTGACCTTGTAGAACGAACCAGATTTGACTTAGTAAATGATATCAAAAATGCCTGAAATTTGGTTTTCTACTATATTTTTCAGTTCTGGACATTTTTGTCAGAAATGGACTAAGGCTAAATCTGAACTTAAGGACCTCAAAAACGTCAATTATCGAAATGTGTACAAATCTGGACAGTTTTGTGCTATCCCACTGTTTCGGCTATAACTAATGATCCCTAACTCCAAATGATGCAAGGTTTGTTTCTGATTTTAGTTCACTTCTTAATATTTAATTTGACATCTTATTCACTGGAATTGGATATTTTTTTCTTATCTTAATGATTGTGACAATACAGCCTATTGCAGTAAGGGTTTCACTTAGTGTTATGCTTAGAAAATTGTTGTGACTTCTCTTGTTGAATTAAATGCTTGGGATTGTAGCTTTGGGATGTTGTGTGGACTGTTTTGAATGTTTGAGGATGTTGGATTAAATGATGCATGACTTGAGATTGATTTTGAATTGGTTTGGGGCTCAAATTGCACGGATATGCACGAAATGGAAACCCTAAAGACTTGATAGGCTTGCTAAGCATTGATCATTTGGATATTGTGTGGAATTATACGTTTAGTAGGCTGCCCGTAGTTGCCCTTATAACCTTAAATGTAATTCTAATCATTGCATGTTGACAAATAGGCTTTTCTTGGATCCGAACCCACGTAGATGTTTTTGCATGTTGAATAATCCTATCACTTTATTACGTGGACTATGAAATGAGTTATATGGCTTGATTTACATGTGTTACATGGCTGCCTGTTTAATGTTCATATAACTCTATATGCCTTTCAAGTGAAATTACTTGTCTTATCGTGCCCTGCCTGTTTACTTGTCAATGTGCAATCTTATGACTGTCCGGAGGAAACCTACTTTGTTGTCCTCCTAACGTGATATGTTAATGTCATAAATGTGCACTGCATACAAGGTTGCAACCTTTCCTGTCAGTATGGTAGCGATCATGCACACCGAGCGGCATCGGGCTTGCCGGTGCACCTGTGACTACCATGGTCCCATTCCCTTTCTCGCTTGGGGGCTAGACTTCCTCGGAGAGTTGGGTCGTAAGATTTCGGGGTACATCCGGAGTACACCCACTTGGCGTGTTAAGGGGATGATTTGAAGTCGGCCGCAATAACTGATTCTGGAATTGATCTGAGAGCAAAAGCTCATTGTATCCTTTTTACTGTGTGTACAAGTACTCTTGCTTGGTTCCTAGAGAACCTCGGGGAGGAAAGACTGGTATTTCTGTTCCTATACTTGTATTATTGTTATATTCATGCTTGCGAAAGGATTTCATAAGTTGAACTGAAAAATGAGTTTCAAAACCTATTTCTCGTTCTTCCTCGCTGAGTTCATAAGGACTCACCCTCTTTTATCATCTCAGGTGAAGAAGATCCAGAACAGGTACCCGAGGACGGTGTGCCTAACGATGAATCCTTGGAGTGATTGCCTGTCTTGTGTGCTTTGCGTGATTGTGGCTACTTGTGAACTCCATGCTACCTGAAGACTATTTCTTTATGTTGCTTGCTATCTGTAATGTAAAAGACCCTTGTTGTAATTTGGGGTCTAATTTTGGTTTGTACTGATATTAAGTAGACTGACGCTAGACATTACTATGATCGTTTTTGCTATTATTACCGCTAGTATCTATCATAGGTTATGACGTATTAGCTAAGGACTAAGTAAATGAACTTATCCAATCTTAAACGGGTACATGCTATTAAGCTAAGATCACCAGGTACCTTGTAACGAGGATAAACAAACGAACGAGACATAGTATCATGCTAGGTTATAAATCAAAAGAGACATCGAGATAACCAATAGGCATTTCAATTGATGATAAATAGCAATCTTAGTTGGAAATGAACTTGAGATTAGAAAATTTTGAGGCGTTTAGAGAATTAGGCCAAACCAAAGAGTCCAATTACAGCCGTTAAGTTGCCGGTTTTTTGGAAAATTTTTGAGTTTAGGCCAAAATGTTAAGTGTTAAATCTTCATGAACAGTTAAGTACGAGACGTGACATGAATGTTTAGATCATACCCTATTCTAACCTTTATAGGTCGGGTTGGGGTGTGACATATCGACGCGTTGTAGGGCCTAGTAATATCCAGCGAATTAGGTTGTCGTCCTTTTAACAGCTCACAACGTACGATCCGGGATTAAAAAACAGAGCAAAAGAAGAAAAGTGGCCCGAAACTGATGAAAACATTCAATTTTGGACTCCAAAAATGGGCGCAGCCAAGTACGCTTGCTGCCCTCGTCGTAGAGCTCTCGGAGAGCTTTCCAACGTTATGTTGTGTGCCGTGTAACTCCTTACGGATCAAAAGTTATGGGCACCGGAGCGATGGAGCCCTGGTCACAAGCCCTGCGCCCTCGGTTTGCGGGCCCAGCCTCTACGTGAAGTGAAGTTGTCTTGCCCAAGGTGCCGTGGGATTCGGTAATAGAAATGTGGTGGATAAAGAATCTTGGCAACCCTAACCAGGGCAAAAAAAATTGAAAAGGGGGGTCTAACACAAAGACTTCCCAGGGGGTCACCCATCCTAGAACTACTCTCGCCAAAGCACGCTTAACTTCGGAGTTCTGATGGGATCCGGTGCATTAGTACTGGTATGATTACATCCGCCATGTTGAGAGCACAAATCCTTTATGTGTTGACGGTTCACAGTCCCAGCCCAGAGAGATGGCCCATTCAAAAGGCCCAATGGGCATAACGACAACCTATCCGCTTTAACAACGCAGTATCCTCGTAAGATGTGATATCGACGCGTTGTAAGGCCCTTTCATATCCCACGAGTAAGGTTGTCATCCTTTTAAAAGCTCACAACGTACGATCCGGGATAGAAAAACGGAACAAAAGAAGAAAAGTGGCCCGAAACTGATGAAAATGTTTGATTTTGCACTCCAAAAACGAGCACAACCGAGCAAGATTGATGCCCCCGCCGTAGAGCTCTCGGAGCGCTTTCCAACGGTATGTTGTGCGTCACGTAACTCCTTATGGATTAAAACTTATGGGCACTGTAGCGACAGAGACCTGGTCACAAGCCCCACGCCCTCGGTTTGAGGGCCCAGCCTCTACGTGAAGCGAAGTTGTCTTGCCCAAGGTGCCGAGGGATTCGGTAATAGAAATATGGTGGTTAAAGTATCTTGACAACCCTAACCAAGGAAAAAAAAATTGAAAAGGGGGGGTGCAACACGAGGACTTCCCAGGGGGTCACCCATCCTAGTACTACTCTCGCCCAAGCACGCTTAACTTCGGAGTTCTAATGGGATCCGGTGCATTAGTGCTGGTATGATCGCACCCGTCATGTTGTGGGCACAAATCCTTTATGTGTTGATGGTTCACAGTCGCAGCCTAGAGAGATGGCCCATTCAAAAGTCCCAAAGGGCTTAATGACAATCCATCCACTTCAACAACATAGAATCCTCGCAAGACGTGATATCGACGTGTTGTAAGGCCCTCTAATGTCCTACGAGTTAGGTTGTCATACTTTTAACAGCTCACAACGTACGATCCGGGATGAAAAGTAGAGCAAAAGAATAAAAGTGGCCTGAAAATGATTAAAACGTTCGATTTTAGGCTCCAAAAATGAGCGCAGCCGAGCAGGCTTGTTGCCCGCTTTAGAGAGCTCTCGGAGAGCTTTCCAACGGAATGCTGTGCGCTACATAACTCCTTACGGATCAAAAGTTATGGGCACCGGAGCAATGGAGACCTGGTCACAAGCCCTACGCCCTCAGTTTGCAGGCCCAACTTCTATGCGAAGCGAAGTTGTCTTGCCCAAGGTGCCTTGGGTTTCGGTAATAGAAATGTGATGGATAAAGAATCCTGGCAACCCTAACTGGGGCAAAAAAAATTTGAAAATGGGGGTCTAACATGAGGACTTCGCAGGGTGTCACCCATCCTAGTACTACTCTCGCCCAAGCACGCTTAACATTAGTGTTCTGATGGGATCCGGTGCATTAGTGCTGGTATGATCGCACCCGTCATGTTGAGGGCACAAATCCTTTATGTGTTGATGGTTCACTATCCCAGCCTAGAGAGATGGCCTATTCAAAAGGCCCAACGGGCTTAACGACAACCCATCTACTTCAACACTACAGCATCCTCATAAGATGTGATATCGACGCATTGTAGGGCCCTGTCATATCCCGCGAGTTAGGTTGTCGTCCTTTTAACAGCTCACAACGTACGATTTGGGACTGAAAAATAGAGCAAAAGAAGAAAAGTTGCCTGAAACTGATGAAAATGTTTGATTTTGGGCTCCAAAAATGGGCACAGCCTAGCAGGATTGCTGCCCCCGTCGTAGAGCTCTCGGAGAGCTTTCCAACAGTATGTTGTGCATCGCGTAACTCCTTACGAATTAAAATTTATGGGCACCGTAACGACAGAGACCAGGTCATGAGCCCCACGCCCTCGGTTTGCAAGCCCAGCCTCTACGTGAAGCGAAGTTGTCTTGCCCAAGGTGCCGTGGGATTCGGTAATTGAAATACGGTGGATAAAGAATCTTGGCAACCCTAACCAGGGCAAAAAAAATTGAAAAAAGGGGTGCAACACGAGGACTTCCCAGGGGGTCACCCGTCCTAGTACTACTCTCGCCCAAGCACGCTTATCTTCAGAGTTCTGATGGGACACGGTATATTAGTGGTGGTATGATCGCACCCGTCATGTTGAGGGCACAAATCCTTTATGTGTTGACAGTTCACAGTCCCAGCCCAGAGAGATGGCCCATTCAAAAGGCCCAATGGGCTTAACGACAACCTATCATCTTCAACAACGCAACATCCTCGTAAGACATGATATCGGCGCATTGTAGGGCCCTGTATTATCTCGCGAGTTAGGTTGTCGTCCTTTTAACAGCTCACAACGTACGATCCGTGATCGAAAAATAGAGCAAAAGAAGAAAAGTTGCCCGAAACTAATGAAAACGTTCGATTTTGGGCTCCAAAAACAAGCACAGCCGAGCAGGCTCGCTTCCCCCATCGTAGAGCTCTCAAAGAGCTTTCCAACGGTATGTTGTACGTCGCGTAACTCCTTACAGATCAAAAGTTATGGGAACCGAAGCGACGGAGACCTGGCCAGAAGCCCCACGCCCTCGGTTTGCTAGGGCCGCCTCTACGTGAAGCGAAGTGTCTTGCCCAAGGTGCCGTGGGATTCGGTTATAAAAATGTGGTGGATAAAGTATCTTGACAACCCTAACCGGGGAAAAAAAAAATTGAAACTGGGGTTGCAACAGGAGGACTTCCTAGGGGGTCACCCATCCTAGTACTACTCTCGCCCAAGCACGCTTAACTTCGGAGTTCTGATGGATCCGGTGCATTAGTGCTGGTTGATTACACCTGTCAAGTTGAGGGCACAATTCCTTTATGTGTTGACGATTCACAGTCCCAGCCCAGAGACATGGCCAATTCAAAAGGCCCAATGGGCTTAACGACAACCCATCCGCTTCAACAACGCAGCATCCTCGCAAGATGTGATATCGACACATTGTAGAGCCCTCTAATGTCCCGTGAGTAAGTTTGTCGTCCTTTTAGCAGCTCATGACGTACGATCCGGGATGGAAAAACAATGCAAAAGAAGAAAACTGGCCAGAAATTGATGAAAATGTTGAATTTTGGGCTCCAAAAATGGGCACAGTTGAGCAGGCTTGCTGCCTCCCTCGTAGAGCGTTCGGAGAGCTTTCCAACGGTATGTTGTGCGCCGCGTAACTTCTTACAAATCAAAAGTTATGGGCACCGGAGCGACGGAGACCTGGTCACAAGCCCTACGCCCTTGGTTTATGGGCCCAGCCTTTACGTGAAGCGAAGTTGTCTTGCCCAAGGTACCGTGGGATTCGGTAATAGAAATGTGGTGGATAAAGTATCTTGGCAACCCTAACCGGGGCAACAAAAATTGAAAAGGGGGGTGCAACAAGAGGACTTCCCACGGGGTCACCTATCCTAGTACTACTCTCGCCCAAGCACGCTTAACTTCAGAGTTCTGATGGGATCCGGTGCATTAGTGCTGGTATGATCGCACCCGTCATGTTGAGGGCACAAATCCTTTATATGTTGATGGTTCACAGTCCTAGCCCAGAAAGATGGCCCATTCAAAAGGCCCAATGGGCTTAACGACAACCCATCCGCTTCAACAACGCAGCATCCTCGTAAGACGTGATATTGACGAGTTGTAAAGCCCTGTAATATCCCGTGAGTTATTTTGTCATCCTTTTAACAGTTCACAACGTACGATCTGGGATGGAAAAACAAAGCAAAAGAAGAAAAATGGCTCGAAACTAATGAAAATGTTTGATTTTGGGCTCCAAAAATGGGCGCAGCCGAGTAGGCTTGCTGGCCCCGTCGTAGAGCTCTCGGAGAGCTTTCCAACTGTATGTTGTGCATCGCGTAACTTCTTACAGATTAGAAGTTATAGGCACTGGAGCGACAGAGATATCACGCCCCAATCCGACCTATAAAGGTTAGACTAAGGTGTGATCTAAACATTCAAGTCATATCACGTACTTAATCGTTAATGAAAGTTTAACACTTAACGTTTTTGCCTAAACTCCACAAATTCTCCGGAAAACCAGCAGCATAACGGCTGTTATTGGGCTCCTTAGTTTGACCTAATTTTCTAAAGGCATCAAAACTTTCAATCTCAAATTCATTTCCAACTAAGATTACTATTTATCATCAATTGAAATGCCTACTAGTTATTTAGAAGCCTCGTTTGATTAATAACCTAGCATGATACTATGTCTCGTTTGTTTATTAATCCTCATTGCAAAAGTACTTGTTGATCTTAGCTTAACAATGAGTACCTGCTTAAGATTGGATAGATTCATTTTACTTAATCCTTACCTGATACTTCATAATCCTATGATAGATACTAGCCAATAACGATAGCAAAAATGACCATAGTAATGTCTATCTAGTTATGATCAGTACAAGCCAAAATTAGACCCCAAATTACAACGGGGGTCATTTACAATACAATAACAAGCAACATAAGAAATAGTCTTCAAGCAACATATCGTTCACAAAATGGCCATAGTCAAGTAAGGCACGTAGGGCAAGCAATCATTCCAAGGAATCATCATTAGGCACGTTGTCCTCGGGTACCTGTTCCTGGTCTTCTTCACCTGAGATGATAAAAGAGGGTGAGTCCTTATGAACTTAGTGAGGGGGAACGAGAAATAAGTTTTAAAACTCTTTTTCCGGTTCAATTATGAAAACCCTTTTGCAAACAAGTAAGTACATAATGTAATGTAAAAGTAAAAGAACACAATTACCCGTCTTTCCTCCCCGAGGTCCTCTAGGAACCAAGCGAGAGTACTTATACACATAGTGAAAAGGATACGGTGAGTTTTTGCTCTCAGTGCATTTCCAGTATCAGTTGTTGCGGCTGACTTCAAATCATCCCTTTATCACGCCAAATGGGTGTACTCCGAATGTACCCCGAAATCCTATGACCCAACTCTCCGAGGAAGTCTAGCGCCTAAGCGAGAGAGGGAATTGGACAATGGTAGTCACGGTTGCACCGGCAAGCCCGATGCCGCCCGGTGTGCGTGAACGCTACCACGCCAGAATGAAAGGTTGCAACCTTGTATGCAATGCACATTTATGACATTTAATATATCACATTAGGAGGACAACAAAGTAGGTTGCCTCCGAGCAGTCATAAGATTGCACATTGACAAGTAAACACGCGAGGCATGATATGACAAGTAATTTCACTTGAAAAGCACATGGAGTTATATGAATATTAAACAGGCAGCATGTAACGCATGTAAATCAAGTCATATAACTCATTTCGAAGTTCACGTAATCAAATAATAAGATTATTCAACATGCAACGACATCTACGTGGGACCGGGTGCAAGAAAGGCCTACTTGTCAACATGTAATCATCGAAATCATGTTTAGGGATATGAGGGAAACTACGGGCAGCCTACTAATTACATAATTAAACACGATATTCATAGGATTAACACTTAGCGAGTTTTCCTAGTCATTGGGGTTCCAATTCATGCTTACCCGTGCGATTAAGCCCTAAGTTGTCACATAATTAAACTCAAGCCATGCATTGATTAATTCAAACACCCTCAAGCTTTCAAAACAGTCTACACAACATCCCAATGCCACAATCCCAAGCATTTAATACCCCAAGACAAGTTACAATAATTTTCAAGGCACATCACTAGATGAAAACCCCACTGCACTGGTCTGTTTTCTCACAAACATTGAGACAAGCAAAAAAACTCCAATTATAGTGAACAAAATGTAAAATTAAATCTTAAGGAGTGAACTAAATCCAGAAACAAACTTTGCATCATTTGGAGTTCGGGCTCAAGAGTTATAGCCAAAACCGTGAGACTACACAAAACTGTCCAGATTTCCACACATTTCAAACTTGTTGTTTTTTAGGGCGTTAGGGTCAGATTTAGCCCTAGTCTATTTCTGACAAAAATCTCCAGAACTGAAAAATATAGCATCACACCAAATTTCATGCCTTTTGGATGTCATTTACTAAGTCAAAACTTGTTCGTTCTACAAGGACAGTGAATCTACCAAAACCTGCTTCATTTTTCCAGATTTTCCAAATTTGCAGACATTTTGATATTTTGCCATTTCAAGGACTTTAGAGTCAAAATTAGCTTTGATCTATTTCTATGAAAAATTCTAAGAACTAGAAAAACTAGTTACCTACCAATTTCACGCATTTTCAACATCATTTATCTGGTCAAAATCACTTCGTTCCAACAGAACAGAAAGCTGTCAAATACGCGATTTCACCTATCTTCACATTCTAGCCAAATATCTTGCCATGCATGTTTACAAAAGCTCATGTACACACATATATCACAAGTACAGACGTAAAAATAGACATTCAAAGGCATGCATGTGGTTTTTAAAAGCTTTTCAAAGAAGTTTTAGCCCTCACCTTAGCAAGACAACAAGGAAGATGCACAAACTCTTGATGAAGCACAATGTCGACCTTTTTCCTTGCTTAGCCGAGAGACAACTTGAGATTTCTCTAATCCTAGCTTAGTAACCATGTTCTTAGTATGTGCAAGTGGCTAGAACAAAAAGAAAATGAAATGGAAGCTAACAAACTTACCTAAGCCGAAATGAATGTGCTATGAGCTTGCATGTGCGATTTTTGCATTCTAGTTTGCTTGGTCGAGCTTCCTAGTTTCTTGCATGTCTTGATGAACCATTGAGTGATGAACTTAAGCTATGGAGAGTAGGATTTCAGCTAGGGCCGAGAGAGAGAGAGCATAAATGAGAAAGTGAGAGAAAAATGTGAGAAAGAAGGAAAGAATGAAAGAAAAATGGAAAGCTTGATGGGTTGATGCTTGTGTCGGCCTAGGGCCATGAAATTTCAGAATTTTGTGTCTTCAAGGAGCATGTTTGAATCACCTAGCATGGGCATGGAGTGTGTGTCGAGATTGGTGTGTACTGGGTAGGGTTTTTGAGCCATTTTTTTTTTGTTTTGTGTCATAACATGTCTTAGAATGTCTAGGTGTAGATTTTGAAATTGAAATGCTTGCACAAAGGCTCCATGTGGTCGGCCAAGCTTGTGTTCAAATCTGAATATTTTGTCTTGTTTGAGCATTATTTAATTGAGTGCTTAGAATATGCAAAAGAATAAAGAATAAAGAATAAGAATGTCTAGCTTTTGGTGCAATTTCATGTTCTAGTGCATTGACTTAGCATTTTAATATTTGTTAGTGGAGTTTGTAGGATTAATTAATGATCTAGTGCTTCTTGTAAGATGCTTTCTTGATTAGCGTGCAGGCACGCTTTCCTAGGTTTAGGGCACGCACTACGAGGTAGGGCACGCACTACGAGATGAATGCACGTTTTTCAAGTAAATGCACGCAACCCTAAATGAATACACGTAATTCAATGAAAGGCACACAAAATGAAACACAATTCTTAAACCTAGGTCAAGGCACGCAAATCTAGGTTAGGGCACACAAAATGAGGTATCGCACGCAAATCAAGGTCGGGCCTCACAAGAGACCTGGTCACAAACCCCATGCCCTCGGTTTGCGGGCCCAGCCTCCACGTGCAGCGAACTTGTCTTGCCCAAGGTGCCGTGGGATTCGGTAATAGAAATGTGGTGGTTAAAGTATCTTGGCAACCCTAACCGAGGCAAAAAAAATTGAAAATGGAGGTACAACACGAGGACATCCCAGGGGGTCACCCATCCTAGTACTACTCTCACCCAAGCACGCTTAACTTCAGAGTTCTGATAGGATCCGGTGCATTAGTGCTAGTATGATCACACCTGTCATGTTGTGGGCACAAATCCTTTATGTGTTGACGGTTCACAGTCCTAACCAAGAGAGATGGCCGATTCAAAAGGCCCAAAGGGCTTAACGAGAACCCATTTACTTCAATAACGCATCATCCTTGCAAGACGTGATATCGATGTGTTGTAGGGCCCTCTGTTGTCCCGCGAGTTACGTTGTCGTCCTTTTAACAGCTCAAGACATACGATCTGGGATGGAAAAATAGAGCAAAAGAAGAAATATGGCCCAAAATTGATGAAAACGTTTGATTTTGGGCTCCAAAGACGGTCTCAGCTGAGCAGGATGACTGCCCCCGTCAGAGAGCTCTTGGAGAGCTTTCCAACGGCATATTGTGTGCCGCGTAACTCCTTACATATCAAAAGTTATGGGCACCGGAGTGATAGAGACCTGGTCAGAAGCCCCACGCCCTCAATTTGCGGGCCCAGCCTCTACGTGAAGCGAAGTTGCCTTGCCCATGGTGCCGTGGGATACGGTAATAGAAATGTGATGGATAAAGCATCTTGGCAAGCCTAACAGGGGCAAAAAAAATTGAAAATGGGGGTGTAACACGAGGACTTCCTAGGGGGTCACCCATCCTAGTACTACTCTCGCCCAAGCACGCTTAACTTCGGAGTTCTAATGGGATCCGGTGTATTAGTACTGGTATGATCGCACCCGTCATGTTGAGGATACAAATCCTTTATGTGTTGACAGTTCACGGTCCCAGCCCAGAGAGATGGCCCATTCAAAAGTCCCAATGGGCTTAATGACAACCTATCCGCTTTAACAACATAGCATCCTCGTAAGATGTGATATCGACGTGTTGTAGGGCCCTGTAATATCCCGCGAGTTAGGTTGTCGTCCTTTTAACAGCTCACAACATACGATCCGGGACAGAAAAATCGAGCAAAAGAAGAAAAGTGGCCCGAAACTGATGAAAACTTTCAATTTTGGGCTCCAAAAATGGGTGCAGCCAAGCAAGCTTGCTACCCTCGTCGTAAAGCTCTCAGAGAGCTTTCCAACGGTATGTTGTGTGCCGCATAACTCCTTACGAATCAAAAGTTATGGGCACCGGAGCGACGGAGACCTGGTCACAAGCCCTACGCCCTCAGTTTGCAGGCCCAGCCTCTACGTGAAGCAAAGTTGTCTTGCCTAAGGTGCCGTGAGATTCGGTAATAGAAGTGTGGTGGATAAAGAATCTTGCCAACCCTAACCGGGGCAAAAAAAATTGAAAAATGGGGTGCAACACGAGGACTTCCTTGGGGGTCACCCATCCTAGTACTACTCTCACCCAAGCACGCTTAACTTCGGAGTTCTGATGGGATCCGGAGCATTAGTGCTGCTATGATCGCACCCGTCATGTTGAGGGCACAAATCCTTTTATGTGTTGGTGGTTCACACTCCCAGCCTGGAGAGATCGCCCATTCAAAAGGCCCAATGGGCTTAACTACAACCTATCCGCTTTAACAACGTAGCATCCTCATAAGACGTGATATCGACGCGTTGTAGGGCTTTGTCATATCCCGCGAGTTAGGTTGTTGTCCTTTTAACATCTCACAACGTACGATCCGAGATGGAAAAACATAGCAAAAGAAGAAAAGTGGCCCAAAAATAATGAAAACATTCGATTTTGGGCTCAAAATACGGGCGCAGCTGAGCAGGCTTGTTGCCCCGGTCATAGAGCTCTCGGAGAACTTTCCAACGGTATGCTGTGCACCGCGTAACTCTTTGCTGATCAAAAGTTATGGGCACCGGAGCAATAGAGACCTGGTCACAAGCCCTACGCGCTCGGTTTGCGGGCCTAGCCTCTACGTGAAGCGAAGTTGTCTTGCCCAATGTGCCGTGGGATTCGGTAATAGAAATGTGGTGGATAAAGTATCTTGGAAACCTAACCGGGGCAAAAAAAATTGAAAAGGGGGGGTGCAACACGAGGACTTCCCAGGGGGTCACCCATCCCAATACTACTCTCGCCAAAGCACGCTTAACTTCGGAGTTCTGATGGGATCCGGTGCATTAGTGCTGGTATGATCGCACCCGTCATGTTGAGTGCACAAATCCTTTATGTTTTGACGGTTCACAGTCCCAGCCCAAAGAGATGGCCTATTGAAAAGGCCCAATGGGCTTAACGACAACCCATCTGCTTCAACAATGCAGTATCCTCGTAATACGTGATATCGATGAATTTTAGGGTCTAGTAATATCACGCGAGTTAGGTTGTCATCCTTTTAATAGCTCACGACGTACGATCCGGGACGAAAAAATAGAGCAAAAGAAGAAAAGTGGCCCGAATCTAATGAAAACTTTCAATTTTGGGCTCTGAAAATATGCGCAACCGAGCAGGCTTACAATATCCCACGAGTTAAGTTGTCGTCCTTTTAATAGCTCACAACGTATGGTCCGAGACGAAAAACAGAGCAAAAGAAGAAAAGTGGCCCAAAACTGATGAAAACATTCGATTTAGGGCTCCAAAGACGGGAGCCGCCAAGCAGGCTTGCTGCCCCTGTCGTAGGGCTCTTGGAGAGCTTTCCAACGGTATGCTGGGCGCTGCGTAACTCCTTACGGATCAAAAGTTATGGGCACCGGAGTGATGGAGACCTGGTCACAAGCCCTACGCCCTCGATTTGCGAGCCCAGCCACTACATGAATCGAAGTTGTCTTGCCCAAGGTGCCGTGGGATTCGGTAATAGAAATGTGGCGGATAAAATATATTGGCAACCCTAACTGGGGCAAAAAAAATTGAAAATGGGGGTGCAACACGAGGACTTCCCAGGGGGTCACCCATCTTAGTACTACTCTCGCCCAAACACACTTAACTTCGGAGTTCTGATGGGATTCGGTGCATTAGTGCTTGTATGATTACACACGTCATGTTCAGGGCGCAAATCCATTATGTGTTGACGGTTCACAATCCGAGCCCAGAGAGATGGCCCATTCAAAAGGCCCAAATGGCTTAACGATAACCCATCCACTTCAACAACATAGCATCCTAGCAAGACGTGATATCGGCGCGTTGTAAGGCCATCTAATGTCCCGTGAGTCAGGTTGTCGTCCTTTTAACAGCTCACGACATATGATCCGAGATGGGAAAACAGAGCAAAAGAAGAAGAGTGGACCAAAAATGATGAAAACGTTCAATTTTTGGCTCCAAAAACGGGCGCAGCTAATCTGGCTTGCTGCCTCCGTCATAGAGCTCTCAGAAAGCTTTCCAACGGTATGCTGTGCATCGCGTAACTCCATACGGATCAAAAGTTATGGGCATCGGAGCGATGGTGACCTGGTCACAAGCCCTTCGCCCTCGGTTTGTGTGCCCAGCCTCTACGTGAAGTGAAGTTGTCATGCCCAAAGTGCCGTGGGATTCGGTAATAGAAATATGGTGGATAAAGAATCTTAGCAACCCTAACCGGGGCAAAAAAAATTGAAAAGAGGGGTGGAGCAAGAGGACTTCCCAAGGGATCACCCATCCTAGTATTACTCTCACCCAGGAACGCTTAACTTCGGAGTTCTGATGGGATCTGGTGCATTAGTGCTGGTATGATCGTACCCGTCACGTTGAGGGCAGAAATCCTTTATGTGTTGACAGTTCACAGTACCAGCCTAGAGAGATGGCCCATTCAAGAGGCCCAATGGGCTGAATGACAACCTATCTGCTTCAACAACCCAGCATCCTCGTAAGATGAGATATTGACGCATTTTAGGGCCCTGTAATATCCCGCGAGTTAGGTTGTCATCCTTTTTATAACTCACAACGTACGATTCGGGACGGAAAAACAGAGCGAAAGAAGAAAAGTGGCCCGAAACGGATGAAAATGTTTTATTTTATGCTCCAAAAATGGGCGCAGTTGAGCAGGCTTTCTACCCCCATCGTAGAGCTCTCGTAGAGCTTTCCAACGGTATGCTGTGTGCCGCGTAACTCCTTACGGATCAAAAGTTATGGGCACCGGAGCAACGGAGACCAGGTCACAATTCCTACGCCCTCGGTTTGCAGGCCCAGCCTCTACGTGAAGCGAAGTTGTCTTGCCCAAGGTGCCGTGGGATTCGGTAATGGAAATGTGGTGGATAAAGTATCTTGGCAACCCTAACCGGGGCAAAAAATAATAGAAAAGGGAGGTGCAACACAAGGACTTCCGAGAGGGTCACCCATCCTAGTACTACTCTCACCCAAGCATGCTTAACTTCGGAGTTCTGATGGGATCCCGTGCATTAGTGCTTGTATGATCGCGCCCGTCATGTTGTGGGCACAAATCCTTTATGTGTTGACGGTTCACAGTTCAAGCCCAGAGAGATGGCCCATTCAAAAGGCCCAAAGGGCTTAACGACAACCCATCCACTTCAACAACGCAGCATCCTCGTAAGACGCGATAATGTCGCATTGTTGGGCCCTCTAATGTCCTGCGAGTTAGGTTGTCGTCCTTTTAACTGCTCACGACGTACGATCCGGGACGGAAAAACAGAGCAAAAGAAGAAAAATGGCTCGAAAATGATGAAAATGTTAGATTTTGGGCTCCAAAAATGGGCGCAGTTAAGCATGCTTGCCTCCTTCGTCGTAGAGCTCTCGAAGAGCTTTCCAACGGTATGCGGTGCGCTGCGTAACTCCTTATGGATCAAAAGTTATAGTCACCGAAGCGACGTAGTCCTGGTCACAAGCCCTGTGCCCTCGGTTTGCGGGCCCAGCCTCTACGTGAAGCGAAGTTGTCTTGCCCAAGGTGCTGTGGGATTCAGTAATAGAAATGTGGTGGATAAAGTATCTTGGCAACCCTAACCGGGGCAAAAAAAAATTGAAAAGGGAGGTGCAACACGAGGACTTCCGAGAGGGTCACCCATCCTAGTACTACTCTCGCCCAAGCACGTTTAACTTCGGAGTTTTGATGGGATCCCGTGCATTAGTGCTTGTATGATCGCACCCGTCATGCTGAGGGCACAAATCCTTTATGTGTTGACGGTTCATAGTCCCAGCCCAGAGAGATGGCCTATTTAAAAGGCCCAATGGGCTTAACGACAACCCATCCGCTTCAACAAAGCAGCATCCTTGTAAGACGTGATATCGACGCGTTGTGGGGCCCTGTGATATCCCGCAAGTTAGGCTGTCATCCTTTTAAAAGCTCACGACGTACGATCCAAGACCGAAAAACAGAGCAAAAGAAGAAAAGTGGCTCGAATCTAATGAAAACGTTCGATTTTGGGCTCCGAAAATAGGCGCAACTGAGCAAGCTTGCTGCCCCCATCGTAGAGCTCTCGGAGAGCTTTCCAATGAAATGCAGTGCACCGCGTAACTCCTTACAGATTAGAAGTTATGGGCACCAGAGCGATGGAGACCTAGTCACAAGGCCCACGCCCTCGGTTTGCGGGCCCATCCTCTACATGAAGCGACGTTGTCTTGCCCAAGGTGCCGTGCAATTCGGTAATAGAAATGTGGTGGATAAAGTATCTTGGCAACCCTAATCGGGGCAAAAAAAATTGAAAAGGGGGGTGCAACGCGTGGACTTCCCAAGTGGTCACCCATCTTAGTACTATCGCTCAAGCACGCTTAACTTTGGAGTTCTGATGGGATCCGTTGCATTAGTGCTGGTATGATCGCACCCATCATGAGGAGGGTACAAATCCTTTATGTGTTGACAGTTCACAGTCCCAACCTAGAGAGATGGCCCATTCAAAAGGCCCAATAGGCTTAACGACAACCCATCCGCTTTAACAACCCATCATCCTCGTAAGACGTGATATCGACGCGTTGTAGGGCCCTATAATATCCCGCAAGTTAAGTTGTCGTCCTTTCAATAGGTCATAACGTACGATCCTGGACGGAAAAATAGAGCAAATGAAGAAAAGTGGCCCAAAACTGATGGAGATGTTCGATTTTGGGCTCCAAAGACAAGCGCAGCTGAGCAGGCTAGATGCCCCCATCGTAGAGCTCTCGAAGAGCTTTCCTACGGTATGATGTGCACCGCGTAACTCTTTCGGATCAAAGTTATGGGCACCGGAGCGACAGAGACCTGGTCACAAGCCCTACGCCCTCGGTTTGTGGGCCCAACTTCTACATGCAGCGAAGTTGTCTTGCCCAAGGTGCCGTGGGCTTCGGTAATAGAAATGTGGTGGATAAAGTATCTTGGCAACCCTAACCGGGGAAAAAATTTGAAAAGCGGGGTGCAACACTAAGACTTCCCAGGGGGTTACCCATCCTAGTACAACTCTCGCCCAAGCACGCTTAACTTCGGAGTTCTGATGGGATCCGGTGCATTAGTGCTTGTATGATCACACCCGTCATGTTGAGGGCGCAAATCCTTTATGTGTTGACGGTTCACAATACCAGCCCAAAGAGATGGCCCATTCAAAAGGCCCAAAGGGCTTAATGTCAACCCATCCACTTCAACAACGCAGCATCCTAGAAAGACGTGATATCGGCGTGTTGTTGGGCCGTCTAATGTCCCACAAGTTAGGTTGTCGTCCTTTTAACAGCTCACGACGTACGATCCGGATGAAAAACTGAACAAAAGAAGAAAAGTGGCCCAAAAATGATGAAAACATTCGATTTTTCTCTCCAAAAATGGGCGCAGCTAAGCAAGCTTGCTGCCCCCGTCATAGAGCTCTCAGAGAGCTTTCCAACGGTAAGTTGTGTGCCACGTAAGTCCTTACGGATCAAAAGTTATGGGCACCAGAGCAACGGAGACCTGGTCACAAGCCTTATGCCCTCAGTTTGCGGGCCCAACCTCTACATGAAGTGAAGTTGTCTTGCCCATGGTACCATGGGATTTGGTAATAGAAATGTGGTGGATAAAGAATCTTGGCAACCCTAACCGAGGCAAAAAAAATTGAAAAAGGGGGTGAAACACGAGGATTTCCAGGGGGTTACCCATCCTAGTATTACTCTCGCCCAAGCACGATTAACTTCGGAGTTCAGATGGGATTCGGTGCATTAGTGCTGGTATGACCGCACCCGTCATGTTGATGGCATAAATCCTTTATGTGTTGACAGTTCACAGTCCCAGCTCAAAGAGATGGCCCATTCAAGAGGCCCAATGGGCTTAACGACAACCCATCCGCTTCAACAACCCAGCATCCTCGTAAGATATGATATCGACGCATTGCAGGGCCCTGTAATATCTCACGAGTTAAGTTGTCGTCGTTTTAACATCTCACAACGTACGATCTGGGACAGAAAAATAGAGCAAAGGAAGAAAAATGGCTGGAAACTGATAAAAACGATCGATTTTGGGCTACAAAGATGGGCGCAACTGTGTAGGCTTGCTATCACCGTTGTAGAGCTCTCATAGTGCTTTCCAACGGTATGCTGTACGCCGCATAACTCTTTACGGATCAAAAGTTATGGGCATCTGAGCGACGGAGACTTGGTCACAATCCCTACGCCCTCGGTTTGCGAGCCCAGCCTTTAAGTGAAGCGAAGTTGTCTTGCCCAAGGTGCCATGGGATTCGGTAATAGAAATGTGGTAGATACTATATCTTGGCAACCCTAACCGGGGCAAAAATAATTGAAAAGGGGGGTGCAACACGCGGACTTCCCTAGGGGTCACCCATCCTAGTACTACTCTCGGCCAAGCACACTTAACTTCGAAGTTCTGATGGTATCGGGTGCATTAGTGCTGGTATGATCGCACCCATCATGATGTGGGCACAAATCCTTTGTGTGTTGATGGTTCACAGTCCCAGCCCAGAGAGATGGCCCATTCAAAAGGCCGAATGGGCTTAACGATAACCCATCCGCTTCAACAACGCTACATCCTTGTAAGACGTGATATCGACGCGTTGTAGGGCCCTGTAATATCCCGTGAGTTAGGTTTTCTTCCTTTTAATAGCTCACGACGTACGATTCGAGATGAAAAAATAGAGCAAAAGTAGAAAAGTAGCCAAAATCTGATGAAAACGTTCGATTTTGGGCTCTGAAAAAAGGCGCAACCGAGCAGGCTTGCTACCCCCGTCGTAGAGCTCTCGGAGGGCTTTCCAACGGTATTCTGTGCAACGCGTAACTCCTTACAAATTAAAAGTTATGGGTGCCGGAGCGACGGAGACCTGGTCACAAGCCCCATGCCCTCGGTTTGCGGGCCTAGCCTCTACGAGAACCGAAGTTGTCTTGCCCAAGGTGTCGTGCGATTCAGTAATAGAAATGTGGTGGATAAAGTATCTTGGCAACCCTAACCGGGGCAAAAAAAATTGAAAAACGGGGTGCAACACGAGGATTTCCTAGGGGGTCACTCATCCTAGTACTTCTCTCGTCCAAGCACGCTTAACTTCAGAGTTCTGATGGGATCCGGTGCATTAGTGCTAGTATGATCACACCCGTCATGTGGAGGGTACAAATCCTTTATGTGTTGATACTTCACAGTCCCAACCCAGAGAGAAGGCCCATTCAAAAGGCCCAATGGGCTTAACGACAACCCATCTGCTTCAACAACCCAACATCCTCATAATACGTGATATCTACGCGTTGTAAGGCCCTATAATATCCCGCGAGTTAAGTTGTCGTCCTTTTAACAGCTCACAACATACAATCCGGGATGGAAAAATAGAGGAAAAGAAGAAAATTGGCTTGAAACTGATGAAAACATTCGATTTTGGTATACAAAAATGGACGCAGCTGAGCAGGCTTGCCATCCAAGTCGTAGAGCTCTTAGAGAGCTTTCCAACGGTATGCTGTGCGTAGCATAACTCCTTACGGATCCAAAGTTATGGGCATCGGAGCGACGGAGACCTGGTCACAAGCCCTACGCCCTCGTTTTACGGGCCCAGCCACTACGTGAAGCGAAGTTGTCTTGCCCAAGGTGCTGTGGGATTCGGTAATAGAAATGTGGTGGATAACGTATCTTGGCAACCCTAACCGGGGCAAAAAAAATTGAAAGGGGGGTGCAACACGAAGACTTCCCAAGCGGTCTCCCATCCCAGTACTACTCTCGTCCAAGCACGCTAAACTTCGGAGTTCTGACGGGATCCGGTGCATTAGTGCTGGTACGACAGCACCCGTCATGTTAAGGGCACAAATCCATTATGTGTTGACAGTTAACAGTCCTAGCCCAGAGAGATGGCCTATTCAAGAGGCCCAATGGGCTTAACAACAACCCATCTGCTTCAACAACCCATCATCCTCGTAAGACGTGATATTGACGCATTGCAGGGCCCTATAATATCCCTCGACTTAAGCTGTCGTCCTTTCAACAGCTCACAACGTACGATCTGAGACCAAAAAATAGATCAAAAGAAGAAAAGTATCCCGAAACAAATTAAAACGTTCAATTTTGTGCTACAAAGACGGGCGCAGCTGAGCAGGCTCACTGCCCCCGTCATAGAGCTCTCGGAGAGCTTTCCAACGGTATGCCGTGCGCCACGTAACTCCTTACGAATCAAAAGTTTTGGGCATCGGAGCGACGGAGATCTGGTCACAAGCCCTACGCCCTCGGTTTACGGGCCCACCCTCTACGTGAAACGAAGTTATCTTGCTTAAGGTGCTGTGGGATTCAGTAATAGAAATGTGGTGGATAAAGTATCTTTGCAACCCTAGGTGGGGCAAAAAAAATTGAAAAAGGGGGTGCAACACGAGGACTTCCCAAGGGGTCACGCATCCAAGTACTACTCTCGCCCAAGCACACTTAACTTCACAACTCTGATGGGATCTGGTGCATTAGTGCTGGTATGATTGCACCTGTCATGTTGAGGGCACAAATCCTTTATTTGTTGACGGTTCACAGTCCCAGCCTAGAGAGATGGCCCATTCAAAAGGCCCAATGGGCTTAATGACAACCCATCCGCTTCAACAATGCAGCATCCTTGTAAGATGTGATATCGATAGGTTATAAGGCACTGTAATATCCTGCGAGTTAGGTTGTCGTCCTTTTAACAGCTCACGACGTATGATCCGGGAGGAAAAAATAGAGCAAAAGAAGAAAAATGGCCCGAATCATATGAAAACGTTCAATTTTGGGCTCAGAACATAGGTGCAACCGAGTAGGCTTGCTGCCCCCGTTGTAGAGCTCTCGAAGAGCTTTCCAACTGTATGCTTTGCGCCTCATAATTCCTTACGGATTAAAAGTTATGGGCACCGGAGCGATGGAGACCTGGTCACAAGCCCCACGCCCTCGGTTGGCGGGCCTAGCCTCTACGTGAAACGAAGTTGTCTTGGCCAAGGTGCCGTGGGATTCGGTAATAGAAATGTGGTAGATAAAGTATCTTGGCGATGCTAACCGGGGCAAAAAAAATTGAAAAGCGGGGTGCTACACGAGGACTTCGCAGGGGGTCACCCATCCAAGTACAACTCTCGCCCAAGCACGCTTAACTTTGGAGTTCTGATGGGATCCAGTGCATTAGTGCTGGTATGATCACACCCTTCATGTTGAGGGCACAAATCCTTTATGTGTTGACAGTTCACAATCCCAGCCCAGAGAGATGGCCCATTCAAAAGGCCCAAAGGGCTTAACGACGACCTATCCACTTCAACAACGCAGCAACCTAGCAAGACGTGATGTCGGGGTATTGTAGGGCCGTCTAATGTCCCACGAGTTAGGTTGTCATCCTTTTAACAGCTCACGACGTATGATCCGGGACAAAAAAAATAGAGCAATAGAAGAAAAGTGGCCAAAAAATGATGAAAACGTTTGATTTTGTGCTCCAGAAATGTGGGTAGGTAAGCAAGCTTGTTGCCCCCGTCAGAGAGCTCTCGGAGAGCTTTCCAACGGTATGCTGTGCGCCGCGTAACTCCTTACGGATCAAAAGTTATGGGTACCGGAGCGACGGTGACCTGGTCACAAGCCCTTCGCCCTCGGTTTGCAGGCCCAGCCTCTGCGTGAAGCGAAGTTGTCTAGCCCAAGGTGTCGTGGGATTCAGTAATAGAAATGTGGTGGATAAAGTATCTTGGCAACCCGAATCGGGGCAAAAAATTTTGAAAAAGGGGGTGCATCACGAGGACTTCCGAGAGGGTCACCCATCCTAGTACTACTCTCACCCAAGCACGCTTAATTTCGGAGTTCTGATGGGATCCGGTGCATTAGTACTGGTATGATCGCATCCATCATGTTGAGGGAACAAATCCTTTATGTGTTGATTGTTCACAGTCCCAGCCCAGAGAGATGGACCATTTAAAAAGGCCCAATGGGCTTAATGACAACCCATCCGCTTTAACAACGTAGTATCCTTGTAAGACATGATATCGACGCATTGTACGGCCCTGTAATATCCCTCGAGTTAGGTTGTTGTCCTTTTAACAGCTCACGACGTACGATCCGAGATAGAAAAATATAGCAAAAGATGAAAAGTGGTCCGAGTCATATGAAAACGTTTGATTTTAGGCTCTGAGAATAGGCGCAACCGAGCAGGCTTGCTGCCCTCGTATTAGAGTTCTCGGAGAGCTTTCCAACAGTATGCTGTGCACCGCGTAACTCCTTACAAATTAAAAGTTATGGGCACCGGAGCGACGGAGACCTGGTGAAAAGCCCCATGCCATCCGTTTGCTAGCCCAGCCTCTACGTGAAGCGAAGTTGTATTGCCCAAGATGCCGTGGGATTCGGTAATAGAAATATGGTGGATAAAGTATCTTTGCAACCCTAACTGGGGAAAAAAAATTGAAAAGAGGGGTGCAACACGAGGACTTCCCAAGGGGTCACCCATCCTAGTACTACTCTCGGCCAAGCACGCTTAACTTTGGAGTTCTGATGGGATCCGGTGCATTAGTGCTAGTATGATCGCACCCGTCATGTGGAGGACACAAATCCTTTATGTGTTGACAGTTCACAGTCCCATCCTAGAGAGATGGCTCATTCAAAAGGCCCAATGGGCTTAACGACAACCCATCCGATTCAACATCCTAGCATCCTCGTAAGACGTGATATCGACGCGTTGTAGGGCCCTGTAATATCCTGTGAGTAAAGTTGTTGTCCTTCTAACAGCTCGCAACATACGATCCAGGACCGAAAAATAGAGCAAAAGAAGAAAAGTGGCCCGAAACTGATGGAAACGTTCGATTTTGGGCTCCAAAGACGGGAGCAGCCAAGCAAGCTTGCTGCCCCAGTCGTGGAGCTCTCGGAGAGCTTTCCAACGGTATGTTGTGCGTCGCGTAACTCCTTACGGATCAAAACTTACGGGCACCAGAGCGACAAAGACCTAGTCACAAGCCCTACGGCCTCGGTTTGCGGGCCCAGCCTCTACATGAAGCGAAGTTGTCTTGCCCAAGGTGTCGTGGGATTCAGTAGTAGAAATGTGGTGGAAAAAGTATTTTGGTAACCCTAACCGGGGCAAAAAAAATTGAAAAGGGGGCTGCAACAGGAGAACTTCCCATGGGGTCACCCATCGTAGTACAACTCTCGCCCAAGCATACTTAACTTCGGAGTTCTGATGGGATTCGGTGCATTAGTGCTGGTATGATCGCACCCATCATGTTGAGGGCACAAATCTGTTATGTGTTGACGGTTCACAATCCCAGCCTAGAGAGATGGCCCATTCAAAAGGCCAAAAGGGCTTAACGACAACCCATCCACTTCAACAACGCTACAACCTAGCAAAATGTGATATCGGCATGTTGTAGGGCCGTCTAATGTCCCACGAGTTAGGTTTTCATCCTTTTAATTGCAGACAACGTAAGATTCGGGACGAAAAAATAGAGCGAAAGAAGAAAAGTGGCCCGAAACTGATGAAAATGTTCTATTTTGGGCTCCAAAAATAGGCGCAGTCGAGCAGAATTGCTACCCCCGTCGTAGAGCTCTCGGAGAGCTTTCCAACGGTATGCTGTGGGTCACGTAACTCCTAACGGATCAAAAGTTATGGGCACCGGAGCGACGGAGACCTGGTCACAAGCCCTATGCCCTCGGTTTGAGGGCCCAGCCTCTACGTGAAGCGAAGTTGTCTTGCCCAAGTTGCCGTGTGATTCGGTAATAGAAATGTGGTGCTTAAAGTATCTTGGCAACCCTAACCGGGACAAAAAAAATTGAAAATGGGGGGTGCAACACGAGGACATCTCAAGGGGTCGCCCATCCTAGTACTACTCTCGCCCAAGCACGCTTAACTTTGAAGTTCTGATGGGATCCGGTGCATTAGTACTGGTATGATCGCACCCGTCATGTTGAGGGCACAAATCCATTATGTGTTGACGGTTCACAGTCCCAGCCCAGAGAGATGGCCCATTCAAAATGCCCAATGGACTTAACGACAACCCATCCGCTTCAACAACATAGCATCCTCGTAGGACGTGATATTGACGCATTGTAGGGCCCTGTCATATCCCGCGAGTTAGGTTGTCATCCTTTTAATAGCTCACAACGTACGATCGGGACAAAAAAATAGAGTAGAAGAAGAAAAGTTACCCAAAACTGATGAAAATGTTCTAGTTTGGGCTCCAAATATAGGCGCAGCCGAGCAGGCTTCCTGCCCCAATCATTGAGCTCTCGGAGAGCTTTCCAACTGTATGTTGTGCGTCGCGTAACTCCTAACGGATCAAAAGTTATGGGCACCGGTGCGACGTAGACCTGGTCATAAGCCCTACACCCTCGGTTTGCGGGCCCAACCTCTACGTGAAGTGAAGTAGTCTTGCCCAAGGTGCCGTGGGATTCGGTAATAGAAATGTGGTGGATAAAGTATCTTGGCAACCCTAACCGATACAAAAAAAATTTAAAAGGCGGGTGCAATACAAGGACTTCCCCGGGGCTCACCTATCCTAGTACTACTCTCGCCCAAGCATGCTTAACTTCGGAGTTCTGATGGGATCCGCTGCAATAGTGCTAGTATGATTGCACCCGTCATGTTGAGGGCACAAATCCTTTATGTGTTGACAGTTCACAGTCCCAGCCCAGAGAGATGGCCCATTGAAGAACGACAACCCATCCGCTTCAACAACCCAGCATCCTTATAAGATGTGATATTGACGATTTGTTGGGCCATGTAATATCAGGCGAGTTAAGTTGTCGTCCTTTTAACAGCTCACAATGTACGATTCGGGACGGAAAAACAGAGCAAAAGAAGAAAAGTGGCCCGAAACTAATGAAAATGTTCAATTTTGGGCTACAAATACGTGCACAGCTGAGCAGGCTTGCTGCCCCCGTCGTAGAGCTCTCGAAGAGCTTTCCAACGGTATGTTGCACACCGCATAACTCCTTACGGATCAAAAGTTATGGGCATCGGAGCGACGGAGACCTGGTCACAAGCCCTACGCCCTCGGTTTGTGGGCCCAACCTCTACGTTAAGCGAAGTTGTCTTGCCCAAGGTGCTGTGGGATTCGGTAATAGAAATGTGGTGGATATTGTATCTTGGCAAGCCTAACCGGGGCAAAAAAAATTGAAAATGGGGGTGCAACACGAGGACTTCCTAGGGGGTCACCAATCCTAGTACTACTCTCGCCCAAGCACGCTTAACTTCGGAGTTCTGATGGGATCCGGTGAATTAGTACTGGTATCATCGCACTCGTCATGTTGAGGGCATAAATCCTTTATGTGTTGACAGTTCACAGTTCCAGCTCAGAGAGATGGCCAATTGAAAAGGCCCAACGGGCTTAACGATAACCCATTGCTTCAACAATGCAGCATCCTCGTAAGACGTGATATCGACGCATTGTAAGGCCCTGTCATATCCCGCAAGTTAGGTTGTCGACCTTTTAATAGCTCACAACGTACGATTCAGGATGAAAAAATAGAGCGAAAAAAGAAAAGTGGCTCGAAACTAATGAAAATGTTCTATTTTGGGCTCCAAAAATGGGCGCAGTCGAGCAGGCTTGCTGCCCCTATCGTAGAGCTATTAGAGAGCTTTCCAACAGTATGCAGTTCGCCGTGTAACTCCTAACGGATCAAAATTTATGGGCACCGGAGCGACAGAGACCTGGTCACAAGCCCTACACCCTCGGTTTGTAGGCCCAGCCTCTATGTGAAGCGAAGTTGTCTTGCCCAAGGTGCGGTGGGATTCGGTAATAGAAATGTGGTGGTTAAAGTATCTTGGCAACCCTAACCGGGGCAAAAAAAATTAAAAATGGGGGGTGGGGGTGCAACACGAGGACGTCCCAGGGGGTCGCCCATCCTGGTACTACTCTCGCCCAAGCTTGCTTAACTTCGGAGTTCTGATGGGATCCGGTGCATTAGTGCTGGTATGATTGCACCTGTAATGTTGTGGGCACAAATCCTTTATGTGTTGACAGTTCACAATCCCAGCCCAGAGAGATGGCCCATTCAAAAGGCCCAAAGGGCTTAACGACGACCTATCCACTTCAACAACGCAGCAACCTAGCAAGACGTGATGTCGGGGTATTGTAGGGCCGTCTAATGTCCCACGAGTTAGGTTGTCATCCTTTTAACAGCTCACGACGTATGATCCGGGACAAAAAAAATAGAGCAATAGAAGAAAAGTGGCCAAAAAATGATGAAAACGTTTGATTTTGTGCTCCAGAAATGTGGGTAGGTAAGCAAGCTTGTTGCCCCCGTCAGAGAGCTCTCGGAGAGCTTTCCAACGGTATGCTGTGCGCCGCGTAACTCCTTACGGATCAAAAGTTATGGGTACCGGAGCGACGGTGACCTGGTCACAAGCCCTTCGCCCTCGGTTTGCAGGCCCAGCCTCTGCGTGAAGCGAAGTTGTCTAGCCCAAGGTGTCGTGGGATTCAGTAATAGAAATGTGGTGGATAAAGTATCTTGGCAACCCGAACCGGGGCAAAAAATTTTGAAAAAGGGGGTGCATCACGAGGACTTCCGAGAGGGTCACCCATCCTAGTACTACTCTCACCCAAGCACGCTTAATTTCGGAGTTCTGATGGGATCCGGTGCATTAGTACTGGTATGATCGCATCCATCATGTTGAGGGAACAAATCCTTTATGTGTTGATTGTTCACAGTCCCAGCCCAGAGAGATGGACCATTTAAAAAGGCCCAATGGGCTTAACGACAACCCATCCGCTTTAACAACGTAGTATCCTTGTAAGACGTGATATCGACGCATTGTACGGCCCTGTAATATCCCTCGAGTTAGGTTGTTGTCCTTTTAACAGCTCACGACGTACGATCCGGGATAGAAAAATATAGCAAAAGATGAAAAGTGGTCCGAGTCATATGAAAACGTTTGATTTTAGGCTCTGAAAATAGGCGCAACCGAGCAGGCTTGCTGCCCTCGTATTAGAGTTCTCGGAGAGCTTTCCAACAGTATGTTGTGCACCGCGTAACTCCTTACAGATTAAAAGTTATGGGCACCGGAGCGACGGAGACCTGGTGAAAAGCCCCATGCCATCCGTATGCTAGCCCAGCCTCTACGTCAAGCGAAGTTGTATTGCCCAAGATGCCGTGGGATTCGGTAATAGAAATATGGTGGATAAAGTATCTTTGCAACCCTAACTGGGGAAAAAAAATTGAAAAGAGGGGTGCAACACGAGGACTTCCCAAGGGGTCACCCATCCTAGTACTACTCTCGGCCAAGCACGCTTAACTTTGGAGTTCTGATGGGATCCGGTGCATTAGTGCTAGTATGATCGCACCCGTCATGTGGAGGACACAAATCCTTTATGTGTTGACAGTTCACAGTCCCATCCTAGAGAGATGGCTCATTCAAAAGGCCCAATGGGCTTAACGACAACCCATCCGATTCAACATCCTAGCATCCTCGTAAGACATGATATCGACGCGTTGTAGGGCCCTGTAATATCCTGTGAGTAAAGTTGTCGTCCTTTTAACAGCTCGCAACGTACGATCCAGGACTGAAAAATAGAGCAAAAGAAGAAAAGTGGCCCGAAACTGATGGAAACGTTCGATTTTGGGCTCCAAAGACGGGAGCAGCCAAGCAAGCTTGCTGCCCCAGTCGTGGAGCTCTCGGAGAGCTTTCCAACGGTATGTTGTGCGTCTCGTAACTCCTTACGGATCAAAACTTACGGGCACCAGAGCGACAAAGACCTAGTCACAAGCCCTACGGCCTCGGTTTGCGGGCCCAGCCTCTACATGAAGCGAAGTTGTCTTGCCCAAGGTGTCGTGGGATTCAGTAGTAGAAATGTGGTGGAAAAAGTATTTTGGTAACCCTAACCGGGGCAAAAAAAATTGAAAAGGGGGCTGCAACAGGAGAACTTCCCATGGGGTCACCCATCGTAGTACAACTCTCGCCCAAGCACACTTAACTTCGGAGTTCTGATGGGATTCGGTGCATTAGTGCTGGTATGATCGCACCCATCATGTTGAGGGCACAAATCTGTTATGTGTTGACGGTTCACAATCCCAGCCTAGAGAGATGGCCCATTCAAAAGGCCAAAAGGGCTTAACGACAACCCATCCACTTCAACAACGCTACAACCTAGCAAGACGTGATATCGGCATGTTGTAGGGCCGTCTAATGTCCCACGAGTTAGGTTTTCATCCTTTTAATTGCAGACAACGTAAGATTCGGGACGAAAAAATAGAGCGAAAGAAAAAAAGGTGGCTCAAAACTGATGAAAATGTTCTATTTTGGGCTCCAAAAATAGGCGCAGTCAAGCAGGCTTGCTATCCCCGTTGTAGAGCTCTCGGAGAGCTTTCCAACGGTATGCTGTGCGACGCGTAACTCCTTACGGATCAAAAGTTATGGGCACCGGAGTAACGGAGTCCAGGTCACAAGCCCCACACCCTCGGTTTGTGGGCCCAGCCTGTACGTGAAGCGAAGTTGTCTTGCCCAAGTTGCCGTGTGATTCGGTAATAGAAATGTGGTGCTTAAAGTATCTTGGCAACCCTAACCGGGACAAAAAAAATTGAAAATGGGGGGTGCAACACGAGGACATCTCAAGGGGTCGCCCATCCTAGTACTACTCTCGCCCAAGCACGCTTAACTTTGAAGTTCTGATGGGATCCGGTGCATTAGTACTGGTATGATCGCACCCGTCATGTTGAGGGCACAAATCCATTATGTGTTGACGGTTCACAGTCCCAGCCCAGAGAGATGGCCTATTCAAAATGCCCAATGGACTTAACGACAACCCATCCGCTTCAACAACACAGCATCCTCGTAGGACGTGATATTGACGCATTGTAGGGCCCTGTCATATCCCGCGAGTTAGGTTGTCATCCTTTTAATAGCTCACAACGTACGATCGGGACGAAAAAATAGAGCAGAAGAAGAAAAGTTACCCAAAACTGATGAAAATGTTCTAGTTTGGGCTCCAAATATAGGCGCAGCCGAGCAGGCTTCCTGCCCCAATCATTGAGCTCTCGGAGAGCTTTCCAACTGTATGTTGTGCGTCGCGTAACTCCTAACGGATCAAAAGTTATGGGCACCGGTGCGACGTAGACCTGGTCATAAGCCCTACACCCTCGGTTTGCGGGCCCAACCTCTACGTGAAGTGAAGTAGTCTTGCCCAAGGTGCCGTGGGATTCGGTAATAGAAATGTGGTGGATAAAGTATCTTGGCAACCCTAACCGATACAAAAAAAATTTAAAAGGCGGGTGCAATACAAGGACTTCCCCGGGGCTCACCTATCCTAGTACTACTCTCGCCCAAGCATGCTTAACTTCGGAGTTCTGATGGGATCCGCTGCAATAGTGCTAGTATGATCGCACCGGTCATGTTGAGGGCACAAATCCTTTATGTGTTGACAGTTCACAGTCCCAGCCCAGAGAGATGGCCCATTGAAGAACGACAACCCATCCGCTTCAACAACCCAGCATCCTTATAAGATGTGATATTGACGATTTGTTGGGCCATGTAATATCAGGCGAGTTAAGTTGTCGTCCTTTTAACAGCTCACAATGTACGATTCGGGACGGAAAAACAGAGCAAAAGAAGAAAAGTGGCCCGAAACTAATGAAAATGTTCAATTTTGGGCTACAAATACGTGCACAGCTGAGCAGGCTTGCTGCCCCCGTCGTAGAGCTCTCGAAGAGCTTTCCAACGGTATGTTGCACACCGCATAACTCCTTACGGATCAAAAGTTATGGGCATCGGAGCGACGGAGACCTGGTCACAAGCCCTACGCCCTCGGTTTGTGGGCCCAACCTCTACGTTAAGCGAAGTTGTCTTGCCCAAGGTGCTGTGGGATTCGGTAATAGAAATGTGGTGGATATTGTATCTTGGCAAGCCTAACCGGGGCAAAAAAAATTGAAAATGGGGGTGCAACACGAGGACTTCCTAGGGGGTCACCAATCCTAGTACTACTCTCGCCCAAGCACGCTTAACTTCGGAGTTCTGATGGGATCCGGTGAATTAGTACTGGTATCATCGCACTCGTCATGTTGAGGGTATAAATCCTTTATGTGTTGACGGTTCACAGTTCCAGCTCAGAGAGATGGCCAATTGAAAAGGCCCAACGGGCTTAACGATAACCCATTGCTTCAACAATGCAGCATCCTCGTAAGACGTGATATCGACGCATTGTAAGGCCCTGTCATATCCCGCAAGTTAGGTTGTCGACCTTTTAATAGCTCACAACGTACGATTTAGGATGAAAAAACAGAGCGAAAAAAGAAAAGTGGCTCGAAACTAATGAAAATGTTCTATTTTGGGCTCCAAAAATGGGCGCAGTCGAGCAGGCTTGCTGCCCCTATCGTAGAGCTATTAGAGAGCTTTCCAACAGTATGCAGTTCGCCGTGTAACTCCTAACGGATCAAAATTTATGGGCACCGGAGCGACAGAGACCTGGTCACAAGCCCTACACCCTCGGTTTGTAGGCCCAGCCTCTATGTGAAGCGAAGTTGTCTTGCCCAAGGTGCGGTGGGATTCGGTAATAGAAATGTGGTGGTTAAAGTATCTTGGCAACCCTAACCGGGGCAAAAAAAATTAAAAATTGAGGGTGGGGGTGCAAAACGAGGACGTCCCAGGGGGTCGCCCATCCTGGTACTACTCTCGCCCAAGCTTGCTTAACTTCGGAGTTCTGATGGGATCCGGTGCATTAGTGCTGGTATGATTGCACCCGTAATGTTGTGGGCACAAATCCTTTATGTGTTGACGGGTCACAGTCCCAGCATAGAGAGATGGCCCATTCAAAAGGCCCAAAGGGCCTAACGACAACCCATCCACTTCAACAACGCAGTATCCTCGCAAGACGTGATATCGACTCATTGTAGGGCCCTCTAATGTCCCGCGAGTTAGGTTGTCGTCCTTTTTACTACTCATGACGTATGATCCGGGACAGAAAAACTGAGCAAAAGAAGAAATGTGGCCCGAAAATGATGAAAACGTTCAATTTTGGGCTCTAAAAACTGGTGCAGCTAAGCAAGCTTGCTGCCCCTGTCATAGAGCTCTCGGAGAGCTTTCCAACGGTATGCTATGCACCGCGTAACTCCTTACGGATCAAAAGTTATGGGCACCGGAGCGACGGAGACCTGGTCACAAGCCCTTCGCCCTCGGTTTGCGGGCCCAGCCTCTAAGTTAAGCGAAGTTCTCTTGCCCAAGGTGCCGTGGGTTTCGGTAATAGAAATGTGGTGGATAAAGTATCTTGGCAACCCTAATGTGGGCAAAAAAAATTGGAAAGGGGGTGCAACACGAGGACTTCCTAGGGGGTCATCCATCCTTGTACTACTCTCGCCCAAGGACGATTAACTTCGGAGTTCTGATGGGATCCGGTGCATTAGTGCTAGTATCATCGCACCCGTCATGTTGAGGGCACAAATCCTTTATGTGTTGATGGTTCACAGTCCTCGCCCAGAGAGATGGCTCATTGAAAAGGCCCAATGGGCTTAACGACAACCCATCCGCTTCAACAACGCACCATCCTCATAAGACGTGATATCGACGCATTGCAGGCACCTATCATATCCTTCGAGTTAGGTTGTTGTCCTTTTAATAGCTCACAACATACGATCCGGGACTGAAAAACTGAGCAAAAGAAGAAAAGTGGCCCAAAACTGATGAAAAATTCCTATTTTGGGCTCCAAAAATGAGCGCAGCCGATCAGGCTTGCTGCTATTACCGTAGAGCTCTCGGAGAGCTTTCTAGCGGTATGTTGTACGCCGCGTAACTCCTAACGGATCAAAAGTTATGGGCACCGGAGCGACGGAGACCTAGTCACAAGCCCTACGCCCTCGGTTTAATGGTCCAGCCTCTACGTGAAGCGAAGTTGTCTTGCCCAAGGTGCCGTGGGAATCGGTAATAGAAATGTGGTGGATAAAGTTTCTTTGCAACCCTAACCGGGGCAAAAAAAATCGAAAAGGAGGGTGCAACACGAGGACTTCCCAGGGGGTCACCCATCCTTGTACTACTCTCGCCCAAGCACGCTTAACTTCGGAGTTCTAATGGGATCCGGTGCATTAGTGCTGGTATGATCGCACCCATCATGTTGAGGGCACAATTCCTTTATGTGTTGACGGTTCACAGTCCTAGCCCAGCGAGATGGCCCATTCAAAAGGCTCAATGGGCTTAACGACAACCTATCCGCTTCAACAACGCATCATCCTCGTAAGACGTGATATCGACGCGTTGTAGGGCCTTGTAATATCCAGCGAGTTAGGTTGTCGTCCTCTTAACAGCACATGACGTACGATCCGGGATGAAAAAACAGAGCAAATGAAGAAAAGTGGCCCAAAAATGATAAAAACGTTTGATTATTTGCTCCAAAAACGGGCACAACTAAGCAGGCTTACTGCCCCCGTCATAGAGCTCTCGGAGAGCTTTCCAACGGTATGCTGTGTTCCACATAATTCCTTACGGATCAAAAGATATGGGACCGGAGCGACGGAGACCTGGTCACAAGCCCTTCGTCCTCGGTTTGCGGGCCCAGCCTCTACGTGAAGTGAAGTTGTCTTGCCCAAGGTGCCGTGGGATTCGATAATAGGAATATGGTGGATAAAGAATATTGGCAACCCTAATCGGGGAAAAACAAATTGAAAAGGGGGGTGCAACACGAGGACTTCCCAAGCGGTCACCCATCCTAGTACTACTCTCGCCCAAGCACGCTTATCTTCGGAGTTCTGATAGGATCCAGCGCATTAGTGCTGGTATGACCGTACCCGTCATGTTGAGGGCACAAATCTATTTTGTGTTGACAGTTCACAGTCCTAGCCCAAAGAGATGGCCCATTCAAAAGGCCGAATGGGCTTAACGACAACCAATCCGCTTCAACAACGCAGCATCCTCGTAAGACATGATATCGACGCATTGTAGGACCTTATAATATCCCGCGAGTTAGTTTGTCATCCTTTTAACAGCTCACGACGTACGATCCGGGACAAAAAAATCGAGCAAAAGAAGAAAAGTGTCCCGAAACTGATGAAAACGTTCGAGTCTGGGTTCTAAAAATGGGTGCAACCGAGCAGGCTTGCTGCCCCCGTATTAGAGCTCTCAGAGAGCTTTCCAACGGTATGTTGTGCGCCGCATAACTCCTTACGGATCAAAAGTTATGGGCACCGGAGCGACGAAGGCCTGGTCACAAGCCCGACGCCCTCAATTTGCGGGCCCAGCCTTTACGTGAAGCGAAGTTACCTTGCCCAAGGTGCCGTGGGATTCGGTAATAGAAATGTGGTGGATAAAGTATCTTGGCAACCCTAACCGGGGCAAAAAAAATTGAAAAGGGGGTGCAACACGAGGACTTCCCAAAGGGTCACCCATCCTAGTACTACTCTCGCCCAAGCATGCTTAACTTCAGAGTTTTGATGGGATCCGGTGCTGGTATGATTGCACCGTCATGCTGAGGGCACAAATCCTTTATGTGTTGACAGTTCACAGTCCCAGCCCATAGAGATGGCCCATTCAAAAGGCCCAAAGGGCTTAACGACAACCCATCCACTTCAACAACGCAGCATCCTCGTGAGACGTGATATCGAGGCGTTTTAAGGCCCTCTAATGTCCCGCGAGTTAGGTTGTCGTCATTTTAATAGCTCACGACATACGATCCGGGATGAAATAACAGAGCAAAAGAAGAAAAGTGGCCCAAAAATTATGAAAATGTTCAATTTTTGGCTCCAAAAATGGGCGCACCTGAGTAGGCTTGCTTCCCCCGTCGTAGAGCTCTCGGAGAGCTTTCCAACTATTTGTTGTGCACCGCGAAACTCCTTACGGATCGAAAGTTATGGGCACCGGAGCGGCGGAGATCTGGTCACAAGCCCTTCGCCCACGGTTTGCGAGCCCAGCCTCTACGTGAAGCGAAGTTGTCTTGCCCAAGGTGCCGTTGGATTCGGTATTAGAAATATGGTGGATAAAGAAACTTGGGAACCCTAACCGGGGCAAAAAAATTGAAAAGCGGGGTGCAACACGAGGACTTCCCAGGGGGTCACCCATCCTAGTACTACTCTCGCCCAAGCATGCTTAACTTCAGAGTTCTGATGGGATTCGGTGCATTAGTGCTGGTATGATCGCACCAGTCATGTTGAGGGCATAAATCCTTTATGTGTTGACGGTTCACAGTCCCAGCCAAGAGAGATGGCCCATTCAAAAGGCCCAATGGGCTTAACGACAACCTATCCGCTTCAACAACACAGCATCCTCGTAAGACGTGATATTGACGCATTGTAGGGCCCTGTAATATCCTACGAAAAATGTTCAAAACTGGCAAAACTAGTTACCTACCAATTATCATGCATTTTAAACATCATTTACCTAGCCAAAATCACCTCGTACCAACAAGACAGAAAGCTGTCACAAACCCGATTTCATCTATCATTACCTTCTAGCCAAAATCTTGCCATGCATGGATATAAAAGCTTATGAACATACATATATCTCAAGTACAGAAGTAAAGATAGACATTTAAGAGCATGCATGTGGTTTTTTGAAAGATTTTCAAGAAGTTTTAGCCCTCACCTTAGCAAAACAACAAGAAGATGCATAAGACTTTGATGAAGCACAAGGTTGACTCTTTTCCTTGCATAGCCGAGACACCACTTGATTTTCTCTATTTTTCCTAGCTTAGTGACCAAGTTCTTAGTAGGTGCATGTGGTTAGAACAAGAAGAAAAGAAATGGAAGCTAGCAAACTCACCTAAGCCGAAATGGTTGTTCAAAGAGCTTGCATGTGTGATTCTTTTGCTTAGTTGAGCTTCCTAGGTTCTTGCTTGCCTTGATGAACCATGGAGTGATGAAGATGAGCTATGGAGCATAGGAACTCAGCCAAAGCCGAGAAAAAGAGAGAAGAATGAGAGGGAGAGAGAGAAATGTGAGGAAATGAGAGAAATGAAAGAAAAATAGAAGCTTGTGCAATTGTTGAGGCTTGTGTCGGCCTTGGGCATGTAAAAATCAGATTTGTGTCTTCAAGAAGCATGGTTTTTGAATTACCTAACATGGCAAGGAGCTTATGTCGAGATTGGTGGAGTTTGGTAGAGTTTTGAGCTAGTTTTTTTTTTATGCATTTGTGTCATAACTTGTCATAGAATTGTCTAGAATTAATTTTGAATTGAGCAAGCAAGTATAAATGCCACAAGGTGGTCAGCCAAGGCATGAAAATGCTGAATCTTTGTCATCTTTTGAGCATTAATAAATTGTATGTTTGAAAGTGCAAAAGAATAAGGAATAAAGAATAAGGAATGTCTAGCTTTTTGTGAGATTTTGTCTTCTAGTGAGTTGAATTAGTAATTTAATATTAGTTAGTGGAATTTGTAGGATTAATTAATGACCTAGTGCTTCGTGTAAGATGCTTTCTTGATTAGCGTGAGGGCACGCTTTCCTAGGTCTAGGGCAGGCACTACGAGGTAGGGCATGAACTACGAGACGAATGCACATTTTCCAAGTAAATGTACGCAACCCTAAATGAATGCACGTAATTCAATGCAAGGCACACAAAACTAAACACAATTCTTAAACCTAGGTCAAGGCACACAAATCTAGGTTAGGGCACACGAAACGAGGTATCGCATGCAAATCGAGGTCGGGCCTCACATCCTCCCCTCCTTAAAAGAATTTCATCCCGAAATTCAATATTACCTTTGAAATAAAGCTGGATACTGTTGCTCCATCTGGTCTCGCCTTTCCCACATTGCTTCTTCAACTCCATGATGATCCCACAACACTTTCACCATCGGTATAGATTTGTTGCGCAACTCCCGATCTTGCTGGTCCAGAATTCGAATGGGCTTCTCCTCATAAGACAAGTTCTCTCGAAGCTGCAACGGCTCTGGCTCCAAGATATGCGATGGATCGGGGTGATACTTCCATAGCATAGAAACATGAAAGACGTCGTGAATATTGGAAAGGTTTTGGGGTAGTGCCAGGCGATACGCCAATTTGCCAACCTTCTCAATTATCTCAAATGGTCCTACAAATCTCAGGCTCAACTTTCCACCATTGCCGTGTTTAATCAATCCCCTCCTGGGAGATATCTTCAAGAATACCTTGTCGCCGACCTCAAACTCTAGGCTCTGTCTCCATCGGTCTGCATAACTTTTCTGCCTGCTTTGGGCGGTAAGCATCCATTTCCGGATAAGGTGAATATTATCAACAGTCTTCATAAGTTCAGGTAGGAGGGTCGGGTCAAAAGTCTTCGTCTCACCTACTTTATCCCAGTAAATTGGGGATCAACACTTACATCCATAAAACACCTCAAATGGGGCCATCCCGATAGTGGCCTGATAACTGTTATTATAAGCGAACTCCACTAGAGACAGATATTTCTCCCAACCTTTCTCGAAGTCTAAAACACACGCCCTTAGCATATCCTCTAGAATCTGAATAGTTCTCTCTGATTGTCCATCAGTCTGAGAGTGATAAGCCGTGCTGAAACTCAACTTCATTCCCAAAGCTTCTTGCAATCTCTTCCAAAATCAGGAAGTAAAACGAGGATCCCTATCCGATACAATACTCACAGGCATCCCGTGCAATCTTACAATCTCCACCACATACATATCTCCCAATTTCTCAGCAATATCCTACTTGTTCATCGGTAAGAAATGCGCTGACTTAGTCAATCTATCCACTATGACCCAAATGGCGTCATGACCCTTTTGTGACCTGGGCAGGTCCATAACAAAGTCCATAGTTATATGTTCCCATTTCCATTGAGGAATCTCCAACGACTGAAGTAAACCTGCTGGTCGATGATGTTCCGCTTTGACTCTCTGGCAAGTCAAACACCGTGCCATAAACTCCACAGTCTCTCTCTTCATGTTATTCCACCGATAGTGTTGCTTCAAATTCCGGTACATCTTTGTTCCACCGGGGTGAATAGTATATCTTGAATTATGGGCTTATTCAAGAATCTTCTTTTTTAGCTCTAGCTCATTAGGAACACAAATCCGATTCCTAAACCTCCAAATACCATCATCATGAAACTTGAAATCTATGTTGCTTTCTTTAATCTTCTGGAATTGTTGGTCCTTCTGTTGAGCCTCTCGTAATTCAGACAACAAGGTCGATTGAGCCTGCATAGTGGCAAAAAGTAACCCTTTTTGAGTTAATAGTGGTTTCCACAAAAATGCTTCCTCTAACAACTCCTGCACCTTGATTTCCATTTTTGCCATGCTCGCTTTTCTACTTAAGGCATCTACAACTACATTTGCTTTACCGGGCACATAATTGATTGTGCAGTTATAATCGTCCAAAAGCTTCATCCATCGCCTTTGCCTCATATTCAACTCTTTTTGAGAGAACAAGTATTTCAAGCTCTTGTGATCAGTATATACCTCAAACTTGTTACCCCACAGATAGTGCCTCCATTTCTTGAGTGCAAACACAATAGCCGCTAATTCCAAATCATGCGTCGGTTAGTTCAATTCATACGGCTTCGATTTCCTAGAGTCATACGCAATCACTCTTCCATTTTGCATTAGCACCCAACCCAATCCTTCCTTCGAAGCATCGCTATAGATTACAAAACCTTGCCTCCCTTTAGGCAATGCAAGAACAGGTGTGGTAGTCAATCTTTTCTTCAACTCTTGGAAGCTGTTCTCACACTTGTCATCCCACACGAACTTTGTTTTCTTTTGAGTGAGCTTTGTAAGTGGTCCTGCAATCTTAGAGAAATCCTTAACGAATCTCCGATAATAGCCAGCTAGACCCAGAAAACTCCGAACCTCCGTAACATTTTCCGGCTTCTTCCAAGACATCACTGCTTCTATCTTTGCTGGATCCACTGCTATTCCCTCTTGGGATATGATATGCCCCAAAAATGCAATCTGCTGCAACCAAAATTCGCACTTGCTAAACTTTGCATACAATTGATGCTCTCGAAGTTTCTGCAGTACCAACCGCAGATGTTGTTCATGCTCCGCCTCGGATTTCGAGTATACCAAAATATCATCAATGAAGATCACCACAAATTGGTCCAAGTAGGGTTGAAACACCCTGTGCATCAAGTCCATAAAAGCTGCAGGGGCATTAGTTAGTCCAAAAGGCATCACCACATATTCATAATGCCCATATCTTGTCCTGAAAGCCGTTTTAGGCACATCCTCCTTTTTGATCCGCAACTGATAGTACCCTTGCCTCAAGTCGAGTTTCGAATACACTTTGGCTCCTTGAAGTTGATCAAATAACTCGTCGATCAGTGGAAGTGGGTATTTATTCTTGACAGTCACTTGGTTCAATCCTCGGTAATCAATGCATAGCCTCAGCGTTCCGTCTTTCTTCTTTACGAATAGAACTGGTGCATCCCACGGAGAAGAACTTGGTTGAACAAACCTTTTCTTCAACAATCCTTGCAATTGGTCCTTCAATTCTTGTAGCTCGGCTGGTGCCATACGATAGAGGGCTTTAGATATCGGCTGGGTGCCAGGCAGTAACTCTATAATGAACTCGATCTCCCGATTTGGGGGTAAACCGGGCAATTCTTCTGGAAACACATACGCATAGTCTTTGATCACTGGTATCTCCTCCAACTTAGCTTTGTCCGACGACTTGTTGATGAGATAAGCTAAGTATCCACTATACCTTTTTCTCAAGGACTTCACTACTTTCGTAGATGAAATGATGGAACTCCCGGTGAAATCTCTTCGACCCATTACCTCCAATATTGGTTGACCAGGTACCCGAAATGCTACAATCTTCGTCCGGAAATCTAGTTGGACATGATGCTTTGCCAACCAGTCCATCCCTAAAATGACCTCATAGTCCCAAAAAGGTAATACAATAAGATTGGCTGAGAATTCCCTATCCTTAATTTGGATTTTACATGCTTTACAAGCTGAGCTAGTAACAAGTTTAGAACCTATCGGAGTACCAACTTCTACTTCGTAAGGCAAACATAAAACTCATAGTTTCACACGTTGCACACATAAGGGAATAATAAATGAATGAGTAGCACCCGGGTCAATTAGCACCCTAATAGGTTGATTCAGTATGAAGAATGTACTTTCAACAACAGCGGTCTCCTCTGGAAGCTCCTCGCACTCAATAGCATAGGCTCGAGCCTGAACTCTAGGAACTGGAGTCTTGCCTCTGCCAACTGGTTTAACCTGATTCTATCCTGGTTGCCATTTAGGGCAATCCTTGATCTGATGCTGATCACTGCCACACCACACACTTCGTCCTGACTTCTTCTAGCACTGGGCCTCAGTATGCCCCTTCTTGTCACAGTAAGAACAATTGACAGACTGAGTAGCAGGTGAACTACCTATGGATCCGCGGGTGGAAGAGGCTAATGGCACTTTCGTCGGGCCACGATTATTCACTAGTCTGTTCTGGCTCTGGCCCTGATTACGACTCTGACCCTGGAATTTCCTCTGTTGACCTGAAGGCTGGTATGGTTTCTTGTTTGGCTGACTCGAACTGGCTCTATCAAGTTTTCTCTTCTCAACTCGGGAAGCAACAGCAAAGAGAGCAGAATAGGTATCGAAGTCATGCGAAGCCAACTGGTCCTGAATCTCTGGCCTTAATCCCGTAGTAAATTTCCACATCTTCGCCTCTAGAGTACTGACCATATATTGAGCATAGCGGGAGAGTCGGTCAAAACGAGCCTCGTACTGGGCCACCGTCATGTTACCCTGGGTCAAGTGCATGAACTCCTCAATCCGCCTCTTCTTGGAAACTGCAGGTACACATTTCTCCTTGAATGCCATAACGAAATTACCTGACAAGCGAGGTGTCTGATCAGTTTCCCACAGTGTCTCCACAGTGTGCCACCAATGCTCAGCATGCCCGTGCAACAGAAACACAGCAAACTCCACATTTTCTTCATCAGTATAATCAAGTGGCCTAAAAATCCTCTCGATCTCGGATAGCCAAGCCTCTGCTTTCTCATCATCAGCTTCCCTGTGGAATTTGGACGGGCGAAAGTCAAGGAACTCCCTCATTCTGCTATGTTTCCCATGGTTACCATCATTCCTGTTGTTGTTGTTGTTGGCTTCACGTGTATCTTGACGTTCTATCACTCGTGACACGCGATACATTTGCCATCATGTTAAACATAGCTATGCTGGGATTAGTTTGATAAGCATCTCCGGTCTCTTGGGGTTCACCGCTCCTATTAGTAGTGCGGGTATTAGGGCCAGCCATCTATAGGCACAGATTACGATGCATAATTTATTGAAATACGATAAACAAGAATTTAATGCATAAGATATGCAACATAATATAGATACACAATTCTAGAAACAATTAAAACATGTTAATCACTTAAGTACATAGAACATAGAAGGCACAATTAACATTATCACACAATAACATATAGACAAGTCATCCTAATTATCTTAGGGCTCTACCCATGGTCCGAGAGTTAAACCCGGCTTAAGCAATCTAAGCTCTGATACCATTTCTTCTATAGGGTGTCACGCCCCAACCCGGCCTATAAGGTTAGACTAGGGTGTGATCTAAACATTCAAGTCATGTCTCGTACATAATTGTTCATGAAAGTTTAACACTTAATGTTTTAGCCTAGACTCCAAATTTTTTTCGGAAAACCGGCAGCATAACGGCTGTAATTGGGCTCTTTGGTTTGACCTAATTCTCTAAACGCCTCAAATTTTCCAATCTCAATTTCATTTCCAACTAAGATTACTATTTACCATCAATTGAAATGCCTACTGGTTATCCCGAAGTCTCGTTTGATTAATAACCTAGTATGATACTATGTCTCGTCTATTTGTTAATCCTCGTTACAAAAGTACCTATTGATCTTAGCTTAATAGTGAGTACCTGCTTAAGATTGGATAAGTTCATTTTACTTAGTCCTTACCTGATACTTCATAATCCTATGATAGGTACTAGCCAATGACAATAGCAAAACGACCATAGTAGTGTCTGTCTAGTTAATATCAGTACAAACCAAAATTAGACCCCAAATTACAACGGGGGTCTTTTACATTACAAACAACAAGCAACATAAAAGAAATAGTCTTCAAGCAGCATAGTGTTCACAATGGCCATAATCAAGCAAGCATATAGGACATGCAATCATTCCAAGGAATCATCGTTAGGCACGTTGTCCTCGGGTACCTGTTCTTGACCTTCTTCACCTGAGATGAAAAAAGAGGGTGAGTCCTTATGAACTTAGCGAGGGGGAACGAGAAATAGGTTTTGAAACTCATTTTCTAGTTCAACTTATGAAAATCCTTTTGCAAGCATGAATATGTCACAAATAAGTACATAACAATAATATAAAAGTAAAGGAACACAATTACCCTTCTTCACCTGAGATGATAAAAGAGGGTGAGTCCTTATGAACTCACGAGGGGGAACGAGAAATAGGTTTTGAAACTCATTTTCCGGTTCAACCTATGAAAATCCTTTTGCAAGCATGAATATATCACAAATAAGTACATAACAATAATATAAAAGTAAAGGAACACAATTACCCGTCTTTCCTCCCCGAGGTCCTCTAAGTGTAACACCCCGATCCCTCTCGAGACCGGGAGTTCTATCAATCAATCTAATCGCAACATAATTCCAAACCTGGGCATAATTTTTAGGGAAAACGGATGAAGACTCCCCTATTTCTAGGCAAAAACAACAAACCTGCGACAACATATAAGTGGACCAATACCATGTCCAAACATTCAACCATCTCAAGGCCATCCGAGCCTCGGTTCTCAACAATTAATCACAACAAATATACATACATCTCCAAGTACTAGACTATTCTAACTCTTTCTTTAAACAATACAAACATGCATTAAAGTTAAGCTATACTAACTAGATACATAATCTAACTTATCAAACCACTTCAATAATCTAATGAAACTTAAATTACATTCATTTTGACGTTAAATACATACAATACATGAGAGCATACATCTTTACAACTTCGACAACTCAAGCCACATAGGCACGCAAGACAACTCTTCAAGCACGAACTTTCCAGCTAACATGACATTTCCTGAAATATGGTGGTGAGGAGTGAGTATACTCAACACATATACTGAGTGAGGGCGAGACAGATATCGAGGTGGAGAGAAAGAAGATCGTGCAATGCAATTAAGGCAGTTAAGCAATATAACTGATAATTAAGCAATCAATACAAACAATCAATACAATAAACAATTAAAGAAAGCATTGACACAACCAATCAAAGCTATACCACACTTTGAAGGCTATGGTTCACTCGAGCGAGTAATGTACCGATCACGATTCCGATGACTTTAATGATGACGCGCCGGTTCACCCACCTTATAACCTCCGTTATAGTACTCCGGACATACTCTGTCAATTCTACGACCCAAAACTCCCTAGGCGGCAACCCAAGCGAGAAAAGGGAATAGGACACGGAGCTAGAGCAACCAACACTGGCAACCCGAGGCTACCCAGAGAGGCCCATCACTCACGTGCCTGACACTATGCAATGCAAGACATGATACAAGGTGATAAACGATCGATAGCACAACAATACAAATTAGAGGCGATAAACAAGATATCAAACATTTACAATCTATAAAGTAACAAGAACAACACTAACAAGCATTATCAACAATTGACATACAAATTCAATCATAATCAACTTTAACAAGCATAACAAGCTGTTGTTCCTTAATAACCTAAAAGGGGGAGGGGTGAATTAGGTTGTTTAGGCAAGGTTAAGCAATTTAAAATTTCTTAATATGGAGGCAATGTCTAGTAAGGATTGATAATACACTAGAAGCTCTTGTAGGCAATTTATCAAACACTTGGTGAGCATATGAGTATTTAACACTAGATATGCAATTAGAGTTTCAAGGTAAAATTTCAAATAGATATCTCAACAATTACCAAGCAATTAAGATGAACAATATCTACACGAAAGTAAATAACTTGAAAATAAAGAGAATAGAGTAAGAGAAATCAAACACGATGATTTTCAAGTGGTTCGCACTCCCGGAGGCCTAGTCCACCACCTAAGGTGTGATACCCTGAACTTGGCATGTATTCAATAGCATTTAAAGTTCATTTAAATTGCATTTTATTGACCTTTCACCTTCTTTGACCAAACTAGTTGACTTTTCATCTACATTGACCAACTAGGACAAGGTGAAATTTTTTGAAATGTTTAATAAAGGGCAAACTAGGGATTAGAAATAAAAAAAATGCAATGTTAAGTTAGTCAAATTTTGGGTCAACTTTGGAATTAAATCTGAACCAATTGGGGAAGAGTTAGGTAGCAAATTATATATGGTTGGAAAGCTCTATGAGTCTAGTTTCTGAGGCTTCAAACCGTTTGTGAATTGGAGTTTTCTAGAAGAAGTTATGGCCATTTTCGTAAGGTCGCGCATAGCTGTTTTGGTTTAGCGGGTTGACCGAAGCTTTGACCATTTGTCGTCTTTTATTTATGTATGAAATACGAAACAAAGAGCAAAAATCAGAAAAATAAAGGCCATGGTTGAAACCATGGAGGAAAAAGAAAAAAAAAACATTTCAACTTCAAATCTTCATTTCGTCGCATGAGCTTGTGCGGGGTGGTTTCCGAGGCATCCAGCATGGTTTCCCTAGCGTCTAGGAGCGTCTAAGGTGAGGGTTTCATCGTTATTTGTGCATTTGAAATATTTGTGTCTAAACTTTGATTTTTAGATTTTATGCGTAGATTGTTGTTTTAATCATTTTGTTGCTTAAAGAATGTTCCTTGTTGATTGTAGAACATGTATTTATAGCTTTTTAACATTTTCTGCGGTTAAATGTTGAGATTGTAATTTAAATTGATAAATGAATAGTATTTTATGAATAGTAAACCCTTGAAACGATGAAGTTGCTCCATTATGCTGTCCGTTGATGTAGAAATGTGCTAGGTGTGCTAGAATGCCTAAATGCATGGTTTGTTTGGATTGCGTAATGGAAAAATGGAGAAAAATAGCTTGGTGAAAGTCGGGGTCGTTTAGGTCGAGTTTAGCGATTTCTCGTTTTGCGTGATGGCATTGTTTTGGGAGGCCATGGAAGCACTTTTGGTGCGATTATGGCATTGATTAGGTGTTTCGTTAGTATAGTTGTAGTTCAAACGAGCAAAGGGCAAAATCGGGACTTTGCGTGAATTCCAGGGTTAAGTAAGGTTTCGGGGTCTTTAGACGTGCCTTATGGTGACCTAGGAGGATTGGTGAAGTCGGTTTCCAAAGCTCGTGGCCCGTTTGAAAGTAGTAGTGTTTTGAAGTTGGGGTCATTTTTGTGATTTTGTGTGTTTTCATAGAATATTGCTTATAGTATGTTTATATTGATTATAGAATGCTTATATTGCTCATAGAATGATTATATTGATTATAGTATGCTTATATTGCTTATAGAATGCTTATGTTGCCTATAGAATGCTTATAATGCCTATAGAATGCTTGTTATTGCTTGATAATGTTAGTTGGTGTTGTTCTTGTTACTTGTTTGATTGCAAATGCTTGTTAATGCTTATTACACTTGTTGGAGTTGATTATTGATTGAAATGTTTATCAATTGTTGAGAATGCTTGATATTGCTCGTTTATTGCCTTGTATCGAGTCTTGCATTGCATAGGGTTTTGCGCGTGAGTGATGGGCCTCTCTGGGTAGCCTTGGGTTGCCAGTGTTGGTTGCTCTAGCTCCGCTGCTATTCCCTCTTCTCGCTTGGGTTGCGTCCCCAGGAGTTTTGGGTCGTAGAATTGATGGATACTTCCGGGGTATTCCAAACTGGTGTTATAAGGTGGTTTGGGCCAGCGCGTCATCGTTAGATTGTTGGTCCATTTATATGCTATTACAGGTTTTGCAATTTGCCTAGAAACAGGGGAGACTCTGTCCGTCTTTCCCTAAAATCTTGCCCGGGTTTGGTTTGGGTTGTGGTTAGATTGATTGATAGAACTCCCGGTCTCGAGAGGGAACGGGGTGTTACAAGTGGTATCAGAGCTTGTCTAGCTCATAAGCCGAGACAGGGTCCTCGGTCTGGTGGGTAGCGACCCTTGAATGTGTGCTTGTTAAGTGTGTCTTGAAAGTGTATGCTTGTATGTGAGATTGTGTGTCTTGACTTCAATGTATGCACTTATGTGATAAAGTTATGTGTTATGTGTTAATTGTGTGCTAAGTGAAGTGAAGTGTCTAGTTGTCTATCGAATTCACTTATCGAATTGGCATCGTGAATTGTATCGACCTCGTGTATTGTTATTTGCTTGAAGTATTACTTGTAATGTGTGTTTTAAAATGTCTTGAATTGATTATGTTGTGCTTGACTTGATTGCCGTGCTTGAGTGACTTTGTTGAATAAACTATTTTGTAAACTTGCTTGCATAATAGTTTAAGGCATATGTATAACTGTGATATATTGGCATTCATACATGTCCTATTGAAATGGTAAATAAGTCCTCTTCCTCCCCTGAAGAAAGTGGTTCACCGCTGGCTTTTCAAGGCGTATGGGTTGGCAGGAAATGAATGGCATTTGACTAGCTTTTATTTGGGAATTGGTGTTTGCTTTTGGAGCTCGGTTATTGGCGAATCTCTATGGTCCTCCTCTGTGCTTAACAGTTGTGAAAGAGTAGCTTTCTCTTGGGGTTTTATTTGGTTATTGTTTGGAGCATTCTTTGGTTTTCTTAATGGGTGTTCTTTGGGGACTTTGGTTGGCACTTCTCGGTGGACTTGGTTAATGGGATTTCAATCGTCCTTACTGCACAATATTATCAGTGGTGTGTGTGTCTTGGACTTTATTAGTGTGCTACTGGCATCCCTGATTGGAAATTCTGCAATGACATTCTCTAGGATCCTTAATGGCCATTTATTTAGTATTTACTTATTGGGCAAACTTGGCTACTTTCTTATTGGAGCATTGTTTCGGATATCCTCTTCAGTGTTCCTCAGTAGGTTTGGTATTTGGAGTTCCTATCAGAGTTATTGTATAATACTACTTAGGGTATTCTTTGAAATTCTTATTGGGCGTTCTATTGGTATTTTCCTTATTGGCAAGGTTGCATGAAGTTTTCACTTGGCAAATAGTGAAGAGGCCTCAGAGTTTGGCTTTGGTGGGAAACTATGTTTGTTATTCAACTTGGTTGTTTTATTGGGCACATTATATTTTCTCTGCTATTTCCTTTGACATTCCTCTCAGCATTTGATAGCAAAACTCGGAATCTAATTGGGTGTCCCATGGGGTTATTATTTGGAAGGCTTCTTTAGAACTTTGAAATATATTTGATTGGGTTCTTAGTATTTTCTTCAGCACTCTTAACAGGGCATTCTTCTATGAAATTCATGACCAGTGGGGTACTTATTTGGACCTCTGGATGGAACCTTTGTTTGAGCCTTTATTTGGCTTCTTGTTTGGGAATTCTCGGGTAGTAATAGTTGAACTTCTACTCGAGATTCGTGTATGGGGTATTCATTCGGTATTCTTCTTATCATTAATATGTGATGTGATTTTATCTACAGTATCTTTGCTTAGGTCTTTATTGGTATTATCTCGGCGCTTTTGGTTGGAATTTTATTTTTCTTCGGTATTCGTGTCAACGGGATTCTTCAACCGATGAAGATTAGTCAGAATTGGATTTCAGATGATGCGGAGTTCTATTGGAAGAAGAATTGCGAGGACGCAATTGTTTTAAGAGGGGAAGGATGTGATACCCCGAACCTGGCATGTATTCAATAGCATTTAAAGTTCATTTAAATTACATTTTATTGACCTTTCACCTTCTTTGACCAAACTAGTTGACTTTTCATCTACATTGACCAACTAGGACAAGGTGAAAATTTTTGAAATGTTTAATAAAGGGCAAACTAGGGATTAGAAATAAAAAAATGCAATGTTAAGTTAGTCAAATTTTGGATCAACTTTGGAATTAAATCTGAACCAATTGGGGAAGAGTTAGGTAGAAAATTATATATGACTGGAAAGCTCTATGAGTCTAGTTTATGAGGCTTCAAACCGTTCGTGAATTGGAGTTTTCTAGAAGAAGTTATGGCCATTTTCGTAAGGTCGCGCATAGCTATTTTGGTTTAGCGGGTTGACCGAAGCTTTGACCATTTGTCATCTTTTATTTATGTATGAAATACGAAACAAAGAGCAAAAACCAGAAAAATAAAGGCCATGGCTGAAACCATGGAGGAAAAAGAAAAAAAAAATATTTCAACTTCAAATCTTCATTTCGTCGCGTGAGCTTGTGCGGGGTGGTTTCTGAGGCATCCATCGTGGTTTCCCTAGCGTCTAAGGTGAGGGTTTCATCGTTATTTCCGCATTTGAAATATTTGTGTCTAAACATTGATTTTTAGATTTTATGCGTAGATTGTTGTTTTAATCGTTTTGTTGCTTAAAGAATGTTTCTTGTTGATTGTAGAACATGTATTTATAGCTTTTTAACATTTTCTGCGGTTAAATGTTGAGATTGCAATTTAAATTGATTAATAAATAGTGTTTTATGAATAGTAAACCCTTGAAACGATAAAGTTGCGCTGTTATGCTGTCCGTTGATGTAGAGATGTACTAGGTGTGCTAGAATGCCTAAATGCATGGTTTGTTTGGATTGCGTAATGGAAAAACGGAGAAAAATAGCTTGGTGAAAGTCGGGGTCGTTTAGGTCGAGTTTAGCGTTTTCTCGTTTTGTGTGATGGCATTGTTTCGGGAGGCCATGGAAGCACTTTTGGTGCGATTATGGCGTTGGTTGGGTGTTTCGTTAGTACAGTTGTAGTTCAAACGAGCAAAGGGGGAAATCGGGACTTTGCGTGAATTCCAGGGTTAAGTAGGGTTTCGGGGTCTTTAGACGTGCCTTATGGTGACCTAGGAGGATTGGTGAAGTCGGTTTCCAAAGCTCGTGGCTCGTTTGAAAGTAGTAGTGTTTTGAAGTTGGGGTCATTTTTGTGATTTTCTGTGTTTTCATAGAATATTGCTTATAGTATGTTTATATTGATTATAGAATGCTTATATTGCTCATAGAATTATTATATTGATTATAGTATGCTTATATTGCTTATAGAATGCTTATGTTGCCTATAGAATGCTTATAATGCCTATAGAATGCTTGTTATTGCTTGATAATGTTAGTTGGTGTTGTTCTTGTTACTTGTTTGATTGCAAATGCTTGTTAATGCTTATTACACTTGTTGGAGTTGATTATTGATTGAAATGTTTATCGATTGTTGAGAATGCTTGATATTGCTCGTTTATTGCCTTGTATCGAGTCTTGCATTGCATAGTGTTTCGCGCGTGAGTGATGGGCCTCTCTGGGTAGCCTTGGGTTGCCAGTGTTGGTTGCTCTAGTTCCGCTGCTATTCCCTCTTCTCGCTTGAGTTGCGTCCCAGGGAGTTTTGGGTCGTAGAATTGATGGATACTTCCAGGGTATTCCAAACTGGTGTTATAAGGTGGTTTGGGCCAGCGCGTCATCGTTAATGTCATCGGAATCGTGATCGGTACATTATTCGCTCGAGTGATCCATAGCCTTCAAAGTGTGGTATAGCTTTGATTGGTTGTGTTAATGTTTTTCTTAATTGTTTATTGTATTGTTGTATATATTGAATGCCTTTTATTGATTGTATTGCTTAATTGTACCTATTTGCATTGCACGATCTTCTTTCTCTCCACCTCAATATCTGTCTCGCCCTCACTGAGTATACGTGTTGTGTATACTCACTCCTCATCACCACATTTCAGAAAATGTCATGTTAGTTGGAAAGTTCGTGATTTCGTGAAAGTTCGTGCCTGAAGAGTTGTCTTGCGTGCCTATGTAGCTTGAGTGTTGAAGATGTAAAGATATATGATTTCATATGTTGTATGTATTTATTGTAAAAAGAAATGTAATTTAAATTTAGCTAAGTAGTTGAGGTGAATTGATAAGCTAGTTTATGTAATCAGTTAGCATAGCTTAACTTCACAGCATGTTTGTAATGTCTAGAGGAAAAGAGTTAGAATGGCATGATAGTTTATTTTATACAGTAGCTTAGTGTGGTTTTATTGTCTAGTTTGAATGTACTTGTCAAAAATGAAAAGAGATATGTTACCTTTTAAATTGGAAATGTATGTATACTTGCTGAGTTTAAATTGTTGTGAACCAAGGCTTGGATGGTGTTGAGGTGGTTGAATGGTTGGACACGGTGTTGGTCCATTTATATGCTATTACAGGTTTTGCAATTTGCCTAGAAACAGGGGAGACTCTATCCGTCTTTCCCTAAAATCTTGCCCGGGTTTGGTTTGGGTTGTGGTTAGATTGATTGATAGAACTCCCGGTCTCGAGAGGGAACGGGGTGTTACATAAGGTCTTCTCTTCCCTTAGGATTTTAATAACACTTCACTATGATGCTTCTTCAAATGTTGGTGAAGCAAGAACCAACTACAATTACTCGAGTCCACAAGAGTTACACAAGCTCCTTCAATTGTAGGTGAAGCTTAACCTACTACTCTCTCTTCCTTTGAGTCCACAAAGGATTACAATACTTCTTCTCACAATGATTCTCTCAATCTATATGAAAGAATGTATTACAAAGATTATGTAATAGAATAAATGACAATTGCAACTCCTATTTGAGTTTGATATTACACTTGGAAAATGGCTTTGAATGCTCAAAAGATATGATAATGATAGTTCAAGATTTCTCAATAGGAATGATATGAAAGCTATTTAAAAATCTGAAAATTATGGCTTACAGAGATGATTTTGAAGGTGAGAAAGCATGGCTTAAAAAGAGGGAAAGATTAGACAAAAATCGGATTTTAAGCAAGATTTCTGAATTTTCCCGTTAACTCATCCGGGCGCTGAGGCACTGATCCGAGCGCCCGGAAAGAGCGTGTATCGCCCGGATCGGTCTTTTCTGCCGGGCGATGCACCTTCTATCCGGGCGACCGGGAAATGCGGGCAACGCCCGAATGCCATAAAAAATGCTGAAAAGGTATTTTGAGCCCAGAAATATTTTGGCATATTGAAAAAGAGATTTCTTAGCATTTTTTAACATCCAAAAAGTTTTAAACCAGTTGAAAGGTATTTTTATAAAATGATTTCAAAAGCAAGAGTTTGAAATAAAAAATATTTTTCTACGAATGATTTTGAAATCAAAAAACATTTTTTTTTGGAGAAATTTTTTGAGCGATACAAATCATACTTAAGCAAGCGACAACTTTTAAGGCCGGTACCCCTTATGTCACCACTTCTCCTTCCTTGTGACTCCCTATTTATCTACGAGTCAATAACTTGAATTCTTTAGGGTTTGGATACAATTTGATAGTGCTTGGTCTTTGATCCAAAAAGCTTTCTACTCTTTGACTGAAACAATTTGATCCAATGTTGATGTAGACTTGCTTTGGAATGAAGGTCTTACAAAAAAGATTCTAAAGCACTATTAAGATGTTTTGTTATTATCAAAATAAAGATTATAGGCTTTTCAGGCCAACAATCTCCCCCTTTTTGATGATGACAAAACATTGAAGAGAACAAGCATGAAATAGTTGAAATTTAAAGAATAAAACTTGAATTGAGGTCTCCCCCTCAATTTGTGCTTGATAAAAATTAGTCTTGATCCTGAAAAGTAAAACACCCCCTGAATAAGTGCAAAGACAGGCATATTTTGATTTCACTTCAATACTTTCTCCCCCTATTTGTCATCACAAAAGAGCATTCTATAGCAAATAAACATAATAGTAGGAGACAACAGGTATAAGACAAGAGATAAGCAAGGAAAATGCAAAGCATTAATGAAAAGGAAGCAAAATATCCAACCAATGTTAAAAGATAAGAAAGAAAAACATCTAAGGAGTTTTTGAGGAAAGAACCAACTGAAAGCAGAAAAAAAATTTGTTTGAGGAGAAAACACAACTTAAAGCATCCACAGACTAAGAACCAATGTGGTGATCATATAAAGCCTTCAACATCTGCTCCATTATGTCCAAACGAACATCTTGTGCTTGCAGGTGTACAAGAATTTCATCATGTGAGGAGGAGTGAGAGGAAGACGGTCTAGCCCTTTGTCCTTGAGAAGTGCCAACACCACTGCTGCCTTGCCATTCCATAGGATCTCTCAAAGTAGTGGGGTCAACATCAAGGGATTCAAACACAAGAGGATCATCACTCGTATCATCACCAATATTGAGAACTCGAGAGTTATGAATTTTCAGCTTTTGGCGAGTGAGGCTAGTAACATTGAGAAGATAGGATCTATCACTAATGGCCTCAAACTCGTGATCTCGCGGAACTTCTAAAGACTCAAAAAGGTGAGTTAAGGGTACCCCATAAGCAAGTTGATTTTGAGCCTCCTTGGTATGGATGATATGGTTAATGATGATGTGTGGAAGATTGATACGTTTAGCTTCATACATCAAATACATCAACAGGGCAGTGAATTTTGGAATTGAACCATCCTTAACTTCTCGTGGAATAATGACCTCATGAAGAATATAAAATAGCAGCTTCTTTTCTGGAGTGAGATCCTTAGTCTTAGGATAACCTAAGGAGCTTGTTCATGTTCCTTCCCACAGAAATTCTATAACATTGGCTTCTAAGTTATCAAGAACACCTTCTGGCATGCCTCTATATGAATAAAGTTTTGTGCCTTGATTAGGAATCCCAAAGGCTCTAGCAACAATACTTGCAGTTAATTCTAGTTCCTTAGACTTAACTTGACTATTCAGTTTCATGGTGGTGAAGTCTAAGTAAACATAGTAATAGAATTCTCTAATCCATGCAGTATTTCCTTTGTTTTCAAACCTTAACATAGGTAGCCACCCTTGAGCATCTAAAAGCCGATAAATTCTAGTACCATTAAGCAAAGTGGGAGGGTCTAAAATCTTACCCCATAGGATGTTTTGTTGTGGAAAAGCATCTGGATTTACAATGATCTGAGGGCCTGAGGATGAAGATTCTCCTTGCTTGCGTTTCCTAGAGTCAGCCCTGGTGGTGCCATTTGAATTTGAATGTTGGTGAAGCTTGTTAAAAGAAAGACTTGGTTGAGGAATTTCACCGAACACCTTGTATGCAAGGTTTTTTAAGGATTGGATAATGAAGATTTTGAAAGCTTTGATGATGAAAATACAAGGGATTGATGATTAAAGAGTGTTTTGATGCAAATAATGGTGAGTGATGGTGAAGATGTTGGTGAATAAATATGAGGAATTGAGAGAAGAAAGGGTTTATATTTGAGAAGATGTGAAAAAGTGAGGAGAGAAGAAAGAGATTTCAGTTTTTCAATCTGCTCGATCCGGGCGATAGGCCCTTTTTCCAGGCGCCCGGATGAGGGCAGTAACGCCCGACAGAGAACAAGGTTCAGGTCGTTACACGCTTCTTCCGGGCGCCCGGAAGAAGGCAGTAACGCCCGGATCACTATTTTGCAGAAAAATGCAATTTTTCGCCATGTTAAGTGACCCAAAGCATTCCTAGTTCCGTTCTAATAGCACAAAATTGATTCTCATGCAATGGTTTTGTAAAAATATCGGCCAATTGATGCAAAGAATCAACAAAAACAAGTTCAATATCCCCTTTTGCACATGATCTCTTAGAAAATGATGACGAATTTCAATATGCTTAGTTCTAGAATGTTGAATAGGGTTCTTTGATAGACTTATAGCACTTGTATTATCACACCTGATAGGCACATGATCATATTCGAGACCAAAGTCAAGTAAAGTTTGTTTCATCCATAGAATTTGTGCTGCACAATTACCTATAGCTACATACTCTGCTTCTACTGTTGAAACAGCTACACTATGTTGTTTCTTACTAGACCATGAAACTAAGGCATATCCTAGAAATTGACAACTGCCGCTAGTGCTTTTTCTATCAATCTTACATCCCGCATAATCGGCATCGGAGTATCCTAGAAGTTCGAAAGATGTGCCTTTAGGATAAAAGAGTCCTAGATTGATGGTACCCTTAAGGTATCTAATAATCCTTTTTACAGCATTCAAGTGTGATTCTTTCGGAGAAGATTGAAACCGAGCACATAAGCATACAAAAAACATAATATCAGGTCTTGAGGCAGTTAAATAGAGAAGGCTTCCGATCATACCTCGATATTGCTTTTCATCAACAAATTTACCTTTTTCATCTTTGTCAAGTTTGATTGACGTTCCCATAGGAGTGCTCATTTCTTTTGCAGTTTCAAGCCCGAATCTTTTGATGAGTTCCTTAATGTACTTGGCTTGATTAATGAAGATCCCTTCTTTTGTTTGTTTGATTTGAAGTCCAAGGAAGAAATTTAATTCTCCCATCATGCTCATTTCAAATTCTTTGTGCATACATTCAGAAAAATACTTGCAAAGGGATTCATTAGTAGCACCAAAGATAATGTCATCAACATAAATTTGAACAAGCAAGATATCTTTAGCTTTTCTTTTTACAAATAAAGTAGAGTCTAGTTTACCTCTAGAGAAGCCGTTGTCAAGTAGATAATTACTTAATCTATCATACCATGCCCTAGGTGCTTGTTTAAGTCCATAAAGAGCTTTTTGAAGTTTGAATACATGACTTAATAAATTTGTATTTTCAAAACCAGGTGGTTGTTCAACATAAACTTCTTCTTGAAGATATCCATTTAAGAAAGCACTTTTGACATCCATTTGATAGAGTTTGAAGTTCATAAAACATGCATATGCTAGTAACATTCTAATGCATTCAAGTCGAGCTACCGGTGCAAAGGTTTCTTCATAGTCTATTCCTTCTTCTTGATTATACCCTTGAGCAACTAATCTAGCCTTATTTCTAGTTACATTACCGGATTCATCTAGTTTGTTTCGAAAAACCCATTTTGTACCAATAATCGGGTAATTACTAGGTCTTTCAACTAAGTTCCAAACTTGATTTCTTTCAAATTGATTAAGCTCTTCTTGCATAGCAATAATCCAATCATCATCCAATAATGCTTCTTTTATATTTTTAGGTTGAATTTGAGAAAAAAAAGCGACATGTTCACAAAAAGTATTCAGATTGGAATGAGTTCTTACACCTTGTGATGGATCCCCAATGATTTGATCATTTGGATGATTTTTGACAAATTTCTAACATTTTGGAAGATATTAATTTGTTGATATGATTTGATCATTTAAAGTTGGTTGTTCTTCCTCTATTGGAGTATCAATTTGATTGCTTATGGATGTATTGCCTTCTTCACTTGTCGGAATAGGTCGACTTTGTTCTTCAACTTGTTGAAAGCTTACATCATCATCTTCATCTTTTCTTGACATAAATGGGTTAGTTTCATCAACGTTAATATGCATAGATTCCTCAATTACAGAGGTTCTTTTATTGTAAACTCGATATGCCTTGTTTCTAGAAGAATATCCAATAAAAATACCTTCGTCGAATTTTAAATCAAACTTACCAAGATACTCCTTATTATTTAAGATGAAGCATTTACATCCAAAAACTTTAAAATGTGAGATATTTGGAGTACGTCCTTTCCATAATTCATATGGAGTTTTCTTTAGAGAAGGTCTAATTAAAACTCTATTTAGAGTATAGCAAGCCATATTGACAGCTTCTCCCCAAAAGTATGTAGGCAAGTTGTTTTCTTTCAACATTGTTCTTGCCATTTCTTGCAACGTTCAATTTTTCCTTTCAACAACCCCATTTTGTTGAGGAGTTCTAGGAGCCGAAAAATTATGCTCAATGCCATTTTGTTCACCTAATTCCACAAAAGATGCATTTATGAACTTCGTGCTTTGATCACTATGAATGCATGAAATATAGTATCCTTTCTCATTTTGCACTCTTTTACAGAATTTTGCAAATTCATTGAAAGCATCACTTTTGAAAGCAAGAAACATCACCCATGTGTATCTAGTATAATCATCAACAATGACAAAAACATATCTAGATCCTCCTAGACTTATTACATCCATTGGTCCAAAAAGGTCCATATGAAGTTTTTGTAGAGCTTTTGATGTAGTCACATGGCTAATGGTTTTGAAAGATACTTTATGTTGTTTTCCAAATTGGCATGCATCACATAAATGATCTTTTTCAAACATGGTCTTAGGAAGGCCTCTCACAAGGTCCTTTCAAGAAAGTTTACCAAGTAGATCCATACTAATGTGTCCTAATCTTCTATGCCATAACCAAGAACTTTCATTTGTTGTGATTAAACAATCAATATTTTGACATGATATACTTTCAAAGTCAATAATATAGACATTTTCATGTCTATTTGCAATAAACAACACATTTTTCATTTTGTCAAAAATGGTGCAACATGATGATTTAAATTCAATTAGATAATCATTATCACATAGTTGGCTTACACTAAGCAAATTATGTTGCAATCCTTTCACAAGTAGCACATCATGAATGGATATTTTATTTCCAATGCTACCTTTACCAATGATTTTACCTTTTTCATTATTTCCAAAGCTCACAAAACCTTTGTAATTTTTGATAGGCTCATAGAAAAGAGATGGATCACCGGTCATATGCCTTGAACATCCACTATCAATGACCCAATTTCCTTCATACTTCATCCTTAGGGTAACCTATATACAAAAACAAAATTTAGGTCCCCAAGTTCTATTGGGTCCTATATTGTTAGTATTGACTTTTAACACTTTTGATAATCCATTTTGGTTTAAGCCAAGAAGGAATTTTGGAGTCTCTACCTATCATATTTTGAAATTTACAATGTGATGTTATGTGACCTTGTCTTTCACAATAGGTGCATGTTTTTTGAAATCCTTTAGATGTTGATGCTTCATTTGTAGAGGATGATGCTTTAACAAAATAGCTTTTTAGAGATTTTTGTTTTGAAGAAGGTTCATATCCTAATCCACTTTTATCAAAAGCCATTTTTTGAGAGCCAAGCATTTTATCAAGGTTTTCTTTTCCTTTTGTAAATCTTACAAGGTTTCTATTTAATTCTTGATTTTCTTTTTCAAGCTTTTCAATTTTTGTTTGAAGATTATTATTTTCGAAATGAATTTTAAGTGCTTTTTCATGAGCAAAATTTCGATCTTTTTCAAGCAACTTATTTTCTTCTTTTAAGGTATTATTTTCTTTTTGAAGTTCATGTATCTTAATAATTGCAATTTCAAAACTATCATGCATTTTTGAAAATTCATTTTGTAATTCTTCAAAAGAACATTCATTTTCAATTAATGAGCTAGAGGTGTAATATTCGGAGTTAAAGGAAGAACATACCTCATCATCTTCTTTTGTCATAAGACAAACGATGTTTGCCACTTCTTCATTTTTACTTTCCTCATCGGTTGATGCATCGTCATCAACGTATGTTGCCTTCAAAGCTTTTCCTTCCTTGGTTTTGATTAGTTTTGGACAATTTGCTTTTATATGACCCGTCTTGTCACAATTGAAGCACCTTCCTTCTTCTTTTGATTTGTTTCTTCCTTGTTCATAAACCTATTGTAGGGAGTTTGCTTACCTTTTTGAATTTAAGAAATTTATTAAAGTTCCTTGTAAGAAGAACTATCTCATCATCATCTTCTTTGTTTTCTTCTTCTTCATCACTTGAGTAAGCCTTTGATGCAAGAAGCGCAAGTGACTTTTTATTATTCCTTTTTTCTTCTTCTCGATCTTTCCTCTTCAACTCATGGCTCATAAGAGATCCCATAAGTTCACTAAGAGTGAGAGTTTTGAGGTCTCTAGCTTCTTCAATAGCCGTTACTTTAGCTTCCTATGGCTCGGTTAAGCTTCGGAGAACTTTTCCTACCAATGCTTCATTAGAGTACTCTTTTCCAAGAGATTTTAGAGCATTAACAATATCAGTGAATCTAGAAAACATTTGTTCTATATTTTCATCAAAAGACATTTTGAACATTTCATATTTATGAACAAGCATGTTTATTCTAGTTTCTTTAACTTGGTTGGTGCCCTCATATGTGACTTCTAATTGATCCCAAATTTCTTTAGCACTTTTGTATCCGGAAATTTTATTGAACTCATTTGAATCTAAAGCAAGATATAACATATTCATAGCTTTATAGTTTCTTTCACACATTTTGAAGTCATCATCATTATAATCTTTTTCCGGTTTGGGGGTAGTGGTACTTTGTTCTCCTTCCTTTTTAGTTGAAGTAGGATTGATTGGTCCATTTTTTATCACATTCCAAACTCTTATGTCATTTGCTAGAATATAGATTCTCATCCTAGTTTTTCAAAAAGAATAGTTTGTTCCATTAAACAATGGTGGTCTAGAGGAAGATTGTCCTTCAACTATATTAGACATTGATAAGCTTGCCATAGGGATCCTCTACTAGATTTTAAGCTATATGTAGAGTACTAGCTCTTGATACCACTTGTTGGTCCTTAATAACCTAAAAGGGGGGGGGGGGTGAATTAGGTTGTTTAGGCAAGGTTAAGCAATTTAAAATTTCTTAATATGGAGGCAATGTCTAGTAAGGATTGATAATACACTAGAAGCTCTTGTAGGCAATTTATCAAACACTTGGTGAGCATATGAGTATTTAACACTAGATATGCAATTAGAGTTTCAAGGTAAAATTTCAAATAGATATCTCAACAATTACCAAGCAATTAAGATGAGCAATATCCACACGAAATTAAATTACTTGAAAATAAAGAGAATAGAGTAAGAGAAATCAAACACGATCATTTTCAAGTGGTTCGCACTCCCGGAGGCCTAGTCCACCACCTAAGGTCTTCTCTTCCCTTAGGATTTTAATAACACTTCGCTATGATGCTTCTTCAAATGTTGGTGAAGCAAGAACCAACTACAATTACTCTTGAGTCCACAAGAGTTACACAAGCTCCTTCAAATGTAGGTGAAGCTTAACCTACTACTCTCTCTTCCTTTGAGTCCACAAAGGATTACAATACTTCTTCTCACAATGATTCTCTCAATCTATGTGAAAGAATGTATTACAAAGATTATATGATAGAATAAATGACAATTGCAACTCCTATTTGAGTTTGATATTACACTTGGAAAATGGCTTTGAATGCTCAAAAGATATGATAATGATAGTTCAAGATTTCTCAATAGGAATGATATGAAAGCTCTTTGAAAATCTGAAAATTATGGCTTAGAGAGATGATTGTGAAGGTGAGAAAGCATGGCTTAAAAAGAGGGAAAGATTAGACAAAAATCGGATTTTAAGCAAGATTTTCGGATTTTCCCGTTAACTCATCCGGGCGCTGAGGCACTGATCCGGGCGCCCGGAAAGAGCGATTATCGCCCGGATCGGTCTTTTCTGCCGGGCAATCCACCTTCTATTCGGGCGACCGGGAAATGCCGGTAACGCCCGGATCCCATAAAAAATGCTGAAAAGGTATTTTGAGCCCAGAAATATTTTGGCATATTGAAAAAGAGATTTCTTAGCATTTTTTAACATCCAAAAAGTTTTAAACCAGTTGAAATGTATTTTTATAAAATGATTTCAAAAGCAAGAGTTTGAAATAAAAAAATATTTTTCTATGAATGATTTTGAAATGAAAAAGCATTTTTTTTTTTGAGAAATTTTGAGCGATACAAATCATACTTAGGCAAGCGACAACTTTTAAGGCCGGTACCTCTTATGTCACCACTTCTCCTTCCTTGTGACTCCCTCTTTATCTACGAGTCAATAACTTGAATTCTTTAGGACTTGGATACAATTTGATAGTTCTTGGTCTTTGATCCAAAAAGCTTTGTACTCTTTGACTGAAACAATTTGATCCAATGTTGATGTAGACTTGCTTTGGAATGAATGTCTTACAAAAAAGATGCTAAAGCACTATTAAGATGTTTTGTTATTATCAAAATAAAGATTATAGGCTTTTCAGGCCAACACAAGCCATATTAAACATTCTATAGGCACTACAATATGAAAACACACAAAATCACAAAATGTCCCTAACTTTCAAAACGCTACTACTTTCAAACGAGCCATGAGTTTTGGAAACCGACTTCACCAATCCTCCTAGGTCACTATAAGGCACGTCTAAAGACCCTGAAACCCTACTTTACCCTAGAATTCAAGCAAAGCCCCGATTTCCCTCTTTGCTCTTTTGAACTACAACTATACTAACCAAACACCCAACCAACACCATAACCACACCAAAAGTGCTTCCACGGCCTCCTGAGACAATGCTATCACGCAAAACTCGACCTAAACGACGCCAACTTTCACCAAGGTATTTCTCCATATTTTTCCACTACGCAACCCAAACAAATCATGCATTTCGGCATTCTAGCATATCTAGCATCTTTTCACATCAACAGAACGCATAACGGAGCAATTTCTACAAATCGAGGGTTTACTATTCATATTTTACTATTCAATTGACATTTTAAATTACAATAACTATATTTAACCGTAGAAAATGCTAAAAAACTATAAATACATGTTCTGGAATAGTCAAGGAACATTCTTTAAGCATTAAAACGATTAAACTAACGATCTACGCATAAAATCCAAAAATCAAAGTTTGTGAACCAAATATTCAAATGCGCAAATAAACGTGAAACCCTCACCTTAGAGGCTCCTAGATGCTAGGAAAACCTCGTAGGATGCCTCAGAAACCACCCCGTGCAAGCTCACGTGAAGCTTTGATTATTTGGCTTGAAAATCTTTTTTTTTTCTTCTTGCATATTTTCGGCCCTTTCATTTTCTGTTTCAGCTTTGTTTGTTTGTTTTTTTTTGTGCTATTTTAAGCTTTAAATAAGATGGCAACTCAAGTCAAAAGTCAAGGCTTGGTCAAAGGTTGCTTAATTTGATCAATTAGGCTTATTTTAGGCATTTTAAGACTAAAATAACTAATGCAATTATATCCCTAGTCATCAACAACTAAAACACTAGAATTAAAACACTATATACTAGTTTTCACTATTTGCTGAGGACTAGAAATCATTTCCTAACTATCGCTCTCGAAATGTAATGCACTTTGCGACAATAAAAGAATAACAATTAAATCTCAAAGAATTTAAGATAATATATAATTTTTGAAAAGCATCATAGTTTAAAATTTACTCCGGCTCGGAGCTACTTTTCATTTAATTGAAATCCGAGCATTTAAGTGCAAGAAAAATAAAACCGATTAACATAAGTATGAAAATAAAGCTACAAATGAATGTTTAACTAAAAATAAACACAAAATTCAATGCTAACATTTAAGATAACACTTAATTAAATGCAATTAAATGCCATTAAATGCATGCCGGGTTCGGGTTATCACATCCTTCCTCCCTTAAAACAATTGCGTCCTCGCAATTCTTCTTCCAATAAAACTCAGCATCATCTGAAATCCAACTCTGACTAATCTGCATCGGTTGCTGGGCAAGATAGTGAATAAGGATGCTCGTAGGAAAACCCGAATAGAAATCCCAACCAACAATACAGAGAAAATAACAACTAAGACTGAAGCAAAGATACTCATGCAGTGCTTATTACCGTAAGCAGACCTAGCTGAAAATTTTGTAAAGGAATATGGAGAAGATTACCAATGGCCAATCTCTAAATAAAATCATCCAGTCACTGAGTCCCTACCGCAACATCTTAGTAAAACAGCAAGTATAAATTTTTCCCTGTGTGGAAAAGGTCGAAGAAGAAGCCCGAGTAGTACCGCCCAGAATTTCCAAAATAATAAGGCCAAATAAAGGCTCTAGAGAATACCAAATAGATCCCAAATAAAAATCTTATTAGACATGAATGCCATAATAGAATCCCAAGTACTGCTCAGAAAGACTCCAGACAAGAAATCCAGTCAATCATATTATAGAAGTTTCAAGGAAGTCTTTCAAAATATATAGCTCAAGAAGCATCTGAATAGGGAATCCATAATGTACGTCAATATATATATAATTATCAAAAGTCCATGAATGAACACCAAGCTAAATAACCAAGTAGATTCCCAAAATAATACTGCTACCGAATATTGGGTAAAATACCAGAGGGAATGTCGTGCAGGTGCATCATATACTATTGAAGAATTCCAATCACGATTGCCGATAAAATATCAAGAAAGACTAGAGCGGAGATATTGTAGATAATATTATGCAGTAAGTCCGATAAAAATTCTGATTGCCAAGTCCACTGAGAAATGTCCATAAGGAATACCAAAGTAGTACGCTTCACGCAAAACTGATCATTGTAAGTAGATTCAAATCAAAGTTCCCCATAAGAATGTAGAAAGAACACTAAAGGTTGATTAAAATCCCAACCAAGTCTCCCACGAAATGGCAATATAGAAATACCCGATGAATGCCCAACAAGGAAACATTAAGAATAATCAAATAGAACCCCAAGAGAAAACTACTCTTTCACAACTATTAAGCACAGATAAGGACCTTAGAAATTCGCCAATCTCCGAGCTCCAAAAGCAAACACCAATTCCCAAATAAAGGCTAGTTAAATGCCATTCATTTTCTGCCAATCCATACACCTTGAAAGGCCAGTTGTGAACCACTTTCTTCAGGGGAGGGAGAAGTCTTTCTTACCATTTCAATAGGACATTTATGAATGCCAAGATATCACATTTATACGTATATGCCTTAATCTATTATGCAAGCATGTTTATAAAACAGTTTATTCAACAAAGTCACTCAAGCACGACAATCAAGTCAAGCACAACATAATCAATTCAAATCACGACATAACCAATTCAAGACATTCCAAGACACACATTACAAGCAATACTTCAAGCAAATAACAATTCACGAGATCAATTCGATTCACGATGCCAATTCGATAGGTCAATTCAATGCACAACTAGACACTTCACTTTACTTGAGACACATTTAACACATAACACATAACTATATCACATAGGTGCATACATTCAAGTCAAGACATACAATCTCACATACAAGCATACACTTTCAAGACACACTTAACAAGCACACATTCAAGGATCACTACCCACCAGACCGAGGACCCTATCCTGGCTTATGAGCTAAACAAGCTCTGATACCACCTGTAACACCCCGATCCCTCTCGAGACCGGGAGTTCTATCAATCAATCTAATCGCAACCTAATTCCAAACCCGGGCATAATTTTTAGGGAAAACGGACGGAGACTCCCCTGTTTCTAGGCAAAAACAACAAACCTGGGACAGCATATAAATGGACCAATACCATGTCCAAACATTCAACCATCTCAAGGCCATCCGAGACTCGGTTCTCAACAATTAAACACAGCAAATATACATACATCTCCAAGTACTAGACTATTCTAACTCTTTCTTTAAACAATACAAACATGCATTAAAGTTAAGCTATACTAACTAGATACATAATCTAACTTATCAAACCACTTCAATAATCTAATGAAACTTAAATTACATTCCTTTTGACATTAAATACATACAATACATGAAAGCATACATCTTTACAACTTCGACAACTCAAGCCACATAGGCACGCAAGACAACTCTTCAAGCACGAACTTTCACGAAATCATGAACTTTCCAGCTAACATGACATTTCCTGAAATGTGGTGGTGAGGAGTGAGTATACTCAACACGTATACTCAGTGAGGGCAAGACAGATATCGAGGTGGAGAGAAAGAAGATCGTGCAATGCAATTAAGGCAGTTAAGCAATATAACTAATAATTAAGCAATCAAGACAAACAATCAATACAATAAACAATTAAAGAAAGCATTAACACAACCAATCAAAGCTATACCACACTTTGAAGGCTATGGTTCACTCGAGCGAGTAATGTACCGATCACGATTCCGATAACTTTAACGATGACGCGCCTGCTCACCCACCTTATAACCTCCGTTAGAGTACTCTGGACATACTCTGTCAATTCTACGACCCAAAACTCCCTGGGCGGCAACCCAAGCGAGAAAAGGGAATAGGACACGGAGCTAGAGCAAACCAACACTGGCAACCCGAGGCTACCCAGAGAGGCCCATCACTCACGCACCTGACACTATGCAATGCAAGACACGATACAAGGCGATAAACCAGTGATAGCACAACAATACAGATTAGAGGCGATAAACAAGATATCAAACGTTTACAATCTATAAAGTAACAAGAACAACACTAACAAGCATTATCAACAATTGACATACAAATTCAATCATAATCAACTTTAACAAGCATAACAAGCCATATTAAGCATTCTATAGGCACTACACTATGAAAACACACAAAATCACAAAATGTCCCTAACTTTCAAAACGCTACTACTTTCAAACGAGCCACGAGTTTTGGAAACCGACTTCACCAATCCTCCTAGGTCACTATAAGGCACGTCTAAAGACCCCGAAACCTTACTTTACCGTAGAATTCACGCAAAGCCCTGATATCCCTCTTTGCTCATTTGAATTACAACTACTCTAACCAAATACCCAACCAACACCATAATTGCACCAAAAGTGCTTCCATGGCCTCCCGAGACAATGCTGTCATGCAAAATGAGAAAACGTTAAAATCGACCTAAACGACCCCAACTTTCACCAAGGAATTTCTCCGTATTTTTCCACTACGCAACCCAAACAAATCATGCATTTAGGCATTCTAGCATATCTAGCATCTTTTCACATCAACAAAACGCATAACGGAGCAATTTCTACGAATCGAGGATTTACTATTTATATTTTACTATTCAATTGACATTTTAAATTACAATAGCTATATTTAACTGTAGAAAATACGAAAAAGCTATAAATACATGTTCTAGAATAGTCAAGGAACATTCTTTAAGCATTAAAATGATTAAACTAATGATCTACGCATCAAATCCAAAAATCAAAATTTGTGAACCAAATATTCAAATGCGCAAATAAATGTGAAACCCTCACCTTAGACGCTCCTAGACGCTAGGAAAACCTCGTAGGATGCCTTAGAAACCACCCCGTGCAAGCTCACGTGAAGCTTTGATGATTTGGCTTGAAAATCTTTTTTTTTCTTCTTGCACATTTTCGGCCCTTTCATTTTCTGTTTCAGCTTTGTTTTTTTTTGGGGTGCTATTTTAAGCTTTAAATAAGATGGCAACTCAAGTCAAAAGTCAAGGCTTGGTCAAAGGTTGCTTAAGTTGATCAATTAGGCTTATTTTAGGCATTTTAAGGCTAAAATAACTAATGCAATTAAATCCCTAATCATCAACAACTAAAACACTAGAATTAAAACACTAAATACTAGTTTTCACTATTTGCTGAGGACTAGAAATCATTTCCTAACTATCGTTCTCGAAATGCAATGCACTTTGCGACAATAAAAGAATAACAATTAAATCTCAAAGAATTTAAGAAAATATATCATTTTTGAAAAGCATCATAGTTTAAAATTTACTCCGGCTCGGAGCTACTTTTCATTTAATTGAAATCCGAGCATTTAAGTGCAAGAAAAATAAAACCGATTAACATAAGTATGAAAATAAAGCTACAAATGAATGTTTAACTAAAAATAAAAACAAAATTCAATGCTAACATTTAAGATAACACTTAATTAAATGCAATTAAATGCCATTAAATGCATGTCGGGTTCGGGTTATCACACTAGGAACCAAGCGAGAGTACTTATACACATAGTGAAAAGGATACGGTGAGCTTTTGCTCTCTGTTCATTTCCAGTATCAGTTGTTGCGGCCGACTTCAAATCATCCCCTTATCACGCCAAATGGGTGTACTCTGGATGTACCCTGATATCCTACGACCCAACTCTTCGAGGAAGTCTAGCCCCCAACCGAGAGAGGGAATTGGACAATGGTAGTCACGGTTGCACCGGCAAGCCCGATGCCGCCCGATGTGCTTGAACGCTACCACGTCAGAATGAATGGTTGCAACCTTGTATGTAATGCACATTTATGATATTTAATATATCACATTAGGAGGACAACAAAGTAGGTTGCCTCCGGGTGCAAGAAAGGCCTATTTGTCAACATGTAATCATCAAGATCGCATTTAGGGCTACAATGGAAACTACGTGCAGCCTATTAAACATATAATTAAACATGATATTCATAGGATCAACACTTAGTGAATTTACCTAGTCACTAGGGTTTCCATTTCGTGCTTACCCGTGCGATTAAGCCCCAAGCCAACTCAAAATCAATCTCAAGCCATGCATCGATTAATTCAAACACCCTCAAGTATTCAAAACAGTCCACACAACGTACCAATGCCACAATCCCAAGCATTTAATACAACAAGAGAAGCTACAATAATTTTTCTAAGCATATCACTAAGTGAAACCCTCACTGCAATGGGCTGTTTTCTCACAATCATTAAGACAAGCAAACAATCTCCAATTCCAGTGAATAAGATGTCAAATTAAAGCTTAAGAAGTGAACTAAATTCAAAAACAAACATCGCATCATTTGGAGTTCGGGTTCAATAGTTATAGCAAAAACAGTGGGCTTGCACAAAACTGTCCAGATTTGCACACATTTCAATACTTGTCATTTTTGAGGTCTTTAGGGTCAGATTTAGCCTTAGTCCATTTCTGACAAAAATGTCCAGAACGGAAAAATCTATGAGCACACAAATTTCATGCATTTTGGATATCATGTACTAAGTCAAAACTGGTTCGTTCTACAAGGTCAGTGAATCTGCCAAAACCTGCTTCATTTTTCCAGAATTCCAGATTTGGACACATTTTAATGATTTGCCATTTTGAGGACCTTAGCCTCAAAATTAGCTTTGGCCTATTTCTGAGAAAAATGTTCAACACTGGAAAAACTAGTTTCCTACCACTTTTCATGCATTTTCAACATCATTTACCCAGCCAAAATCACCTCGTACCAAAAAGACAGAAAGCTGTCACAAACCCGATTTCATCTACCATTTCGGTTTTTTGAAAGATTTTCAAGAAGTTTTAGCCCTCACCTTAGCAAAACAACAAGAAGATGCACAAGACTTTGATGAAGCACAAGGTTGACCCTTTTCCTTGCTTAGCCGAGACACCACTCGATTTTCTATATTTTTCCTAGCTTAGTGACCATGTTCTTAGTAGGTCCATGTGGTTAGAACAAGATGAAAAGAAATGGAAGCTAGCAAACTCACCTAAGCCGAAATGGTTGTTCAAAGAGCTTGCATGTGTGATTCTTTTGCTTAGTCGAGCTTCCTAGCTTCTTGCTTGCCTTGATGAACCATGGAGTGATGAAGATGAGCTATGGAGCATAGGAACTCAGCCAAAGCCGAGAGAAAGAGAGAAGAATGAGAGGGAGAGAGAGAAATGTGAGGAAATGAGAGAAATGAAAGAAAAATAGAAGCTTGTGCAATTGTTGAGGCTTGTGTCGGCCTTGGGCATGTAAAAATCAGATTTGTGTCTTCAGGAAGCATGGTTTCTGAATCACCTAGCATGGCAAGGAGCTTATGTCGAGATTGGTGGAGTTTGGTAGAGTTTTGAGCTAGTTTTTTTTTATGCATTTGTGTCATAACTTGTCATAGAATTGTCTAAAATTAATTTTGAATTGAGCAAGCAAGCATAAATGCCACAAGGTGGTCAGCCAAGGCATGAAAATGCTGAATCTTTGTCATCTTTTGAGCATTAATAAATTGTATGTTTGAAAGTGCAAAAGAATAAGGAATAAAGAATAAGGAATGTCTAGCTTTTTGTGAGATTGTCTTCTAGTGGGTTGAATTAGTAATTTAATATTAGTTAGTGGAATTTGTAGGATTAATTAATGACCTAGTGCTTCGTGTAAGATTCTTTCTTGATTAGCGTGAGGGCACGCTTTCCTAGGTCTAGAGCACGCACTACGAGGTAGGGCACGAACTACGAGACAAATGTACATTTTTCCAAATAAATGCACGCAACACAAAATGAATGCACGTAATTCAATGCAAGGCACACAAAACTAAACACAATTATTAAACCTAGGTCAAGGCACACAAATATAGGTTAGGGCACATAAAATGAGGTATCGCACGCAAATCGAGGTCAGGCCTCACACAAGCACACTTAACTTCGGAGTTCTGATGGGATCTGGTGCAGTAGTACTGGTATGATCGCACCCGTCATGTTGAGGGCACAAATCCTTTATGTGTTGATGGTTCACAGTCCCAACCCAGAGAGATAGCCCATTCAAAAGGCCCAATGGGCTTAATGACAACCCATCCTCTTCAACATCGCAGCATCCCCGTAAGACGTGATATTGACGTGTTGTAGGGCCCTGTCAAATCCCGCGAGTTAGGTTGTCGTCCTTTTAAAAGGTCACAACGTACGATCTGGGATGAAAAAACAGAGCAAAAGAAGAAATATGGCCCAAAACTGATGAAAATGTACGATTTTGGGCTCCAAAAATGGCGCAGCTGAGTAGGCTCGCTGCCCCCGTCATAGAGCGATTGGAGAGCTTTCCAACAGTATGCTCTGCGCTGCGTAAATCCTTACGGATCAAAAGTTATGGGCACCGGAGCGACGGAAACCTGGTCACAAGTCCTAAGCCCTCAGTTTGCAGGCCCAGCCTCTACGTGAAGCGAAGTTGTCTTGCCCAAGGAGCCGTGAGATTCAGTAATAGAAATGTGGTGGATAAAGTATCTTGGCAACCCAAACTGGGGCAAAAAAATTGAAAAGGGGGGTGCAACACGAGGACTTCCTAGGAGGTCACCCATCCTTGAACTACTCTCGCCCAAGCATGCTTAACTTCAGAGTTCTGATGGGATCTGGTGCATTAGTACTGGTATGATCACACCTATCATGTTGAGTGCACAAATCCTTTATGTGTTGACGGTTCACAGTCCCAACCTAGAGAGATGACCCATTCAAAAGGCCAAATGGGCTTAACGACAACCCATCCGCTTCAACAATGTAGCATCCTCATAAGACTTGATATCGACGCGTTGTAGGGCCCTGTAATATCCCGCGAGTTAGGTTGTCGTCCTTCTAATAGCTCACGACGTACGATCCGGGACGGAAAAATAGAGCAAAAGAAGAAAAGTGGCCCAAAACGGATGAAAACGTTCAATTTTGGGCACTAAAAATGGATGCAGCTGAGTAGGCCTACTGCCCCCGTCATACAGCTCTCGAAGAGCGTTCCAACGGTGTGCTGTGCGTCGCGTAACTCCTTACGAATCAAAAGTAATGGGCACCGGAGCGACGGAGACCTGGTCACAAGCCTTATGCCCTCGGTTTGCGGGCCCAGCCTCTAGGTGAAGCGAAGTTGTCTTGCCCAAGGTGCTGTGGGATTTGAAAATAGAAATATGGTGGATAAAGTATCTTGGCAACCTTAACCGGGGCAAAAAAAATTGAAAATGGGGGGTGCAACACAAGGAATTCCCAAGGGGTCACCCATCCTAGAACTACTCTCGCCTAAGCACGCTTAACTTCGGAGTTCTGATGGGATCTGGTGCATTATTACTGGTATGATCGCACCCGTCATGTTGTGGGTACAATTCCTTTCTGTGTTGACGGTTCACACTCCCAGCCCTCAGACATAGCCCATTCAAAAAGCCCAATGGGCTTAACGATAACCCATCTGCGTCAACAATGCTGCATCCTCGTAAGTCATGATATCGATGCATTGTAGGGCCCTGTAATATCCCTCGAGTTTGGTTGTCGTCCTTTTAAGAGCTCACGACGTATGATCCAGGATGGAAAAACATAGCAAAAGAAGAAAAGTGGCCCGAAACTTATGAAAATGTTCAATTTTGGGCTCCGAAAACTGGCGCAGGTGAGCAGGCTTGCTAACCCCGTCGTAGAGCTCTCAGAGAGCTTTCCAACGGTATGCTGTGCGGCGCGTAACTCCTTACGAATCAAAAGCTATGGTCACTAGAGCGACAGAGACCTGGTCACAAGCCCTTCGTCCTCGGTTTGTGGGCCTAACCTCTACGTGAAGTGAAGTTGTCTTGCCCAAGGTGTCGTGGGATTCGGTAATAGAAATGTGGTGGACAAAGAATCTTGGCAACCCTAATCGGGCCAAAAAAAATTGAAAAGGGGGGTACAACACGAGGACTTCGCAGGGGGTCACCCATCCTAGTACTATACTCGCCCAAGCACGCTTAACTTCGTAGTTCTGATGGGATCCGGTGCATTAGTGCTAGTATGATCGCACCAGTCATGTTGAGGGCACAAATCCTTTATGTGTTGACTGTTCACAATCCCAGCCCAAAAAGATGGCCCATTCAAAAGGCCCAATGGGCTTAATGACAACTCATCCTCTTCAATAACGCAGCATCCTCGTAAAACGTGATATTGACGCGTTGTAGGGCCCTGTAATATCCCGCGAGTTAGGTTGTGGTCCTTTTAACAGCTCAAGACGTACGATCTAGGACGAAAAAATTGCGCAAAAGAAGAAAAGTGGCCTAAAACTGATGAAATTGTTCGATTTTGGTCTCCGAAAATAGGCGCAGCCGAGCAGGCTTGCTGCCCTCATCGAAGAGCTCTCAGAGAGCTTTCCAACAGTATACTGTGCGTCGCGTAACTCCTTACGAATTAAAAGTTATGGGCACCGGAGCGACGGAGACCTGGTCACAAGCCCCACGCCCTCGATTTGTGGTCCCAGCCTCTACGTGAAGCGAAGTTGTCTTGCCCAAGGTGCCGCGGGATTTGGTAATAGAAATGTGGTGGATAAAGAACCTTGGCAACCCTAGCCGGGGCAAAAAAAATTTGAAAAGGGGGGTGCAACACGAGGACTTCCCAAGGGGTCACCCATCCTAGTACTACTCTCGCCCAAGCACGCTTAACTTTGGGGTTCTGATGGGATCCGGTGCAGTAGTGCTGGTATGATCGCACCCGTCATGTTGAGGACACAAATCGTTTATGTGTTGACGGTTCACAGTCCCAGCCCAGAAAGATAGCCCATTCAAAAGGCCCAATGGGATTAATGACAACCCATCCGCTTCAACCACGCCGTATCTTCGTAAGACTTGATATCGACGCGTTGTAGGGCCTTGTCATATCCCGTGAATTTAGTTGTCGTCCTTTTAACAGCTCACAACGTACGATCCGGGACGGAAAAATAGAGTAAAAGAAGAAATGTGGCCCGATACTGATGAATATGTACGATTTTGTGCTCCAAAAATGGCGCAGCCGAGTAGGCTTGCTGCCCCCATCGTAGAACTCTCGGAGAGCTTTCCAACGGTATGCTCTGCGCTACGTAACTCCATACGGATCAAAAGTCATAGGCACCGGAGCGACGGAGACCTAGTCACAAGCCCTACGCCCTTAGTTTGCAGGCCCAGCCTCTACGTGAAGCGAAGTTGTCTTGCCCAAGGTGCCGTGGGGTTCGGTAATAGAATTGTGGTAGATAAAGTATCTTGGTAACCCTAACCGAGGCAAAAAAAAATGAAAAGGGGCATGCAACACAAGGACTTCCAAGGGGGTCACCCATCCTTGTACTACTCTCGCCCAAGTACGCTTAACTTCGGAGTTCTGATGGGATTCGGTGCATTAGTGCTGGTATGATCGCACCCGTCATGTTGGGGGCACAATTCCTTTATGTGTTGATGGTTCACAGTCCCAGCCCAGCGAGATGGCCCATTCAAAAGGCCCAATGGGCTTAACGACAACCCATCTACTTTAACAATGTAGCATCCTCGTAAGACGTGATATCGGCGCATTGTAGGGCCCTGTAATATCCCGCGAGTTAGGTTGTCATCCTTTTAACAGCTCACGACGTACGATCCGGGATGAAAAACATAGCAAAAGAAGAAAAGTAGCCCGAAAGTGATGAAAACGTTCGATTTTGGGCTCCAAAAATAGGAGCAGCTGAGTAGGCTTGCTGCCCCTGTCGTAGAGCTCTCGGAGAGCTTTCCAACGGTATATTGTACGCCACATAACTCCTTATGGATCAAAAGTTATAGGCACCGGAGATACGGAGACTTGGTCACAAGCCCCACGCCCTTGGTTTGCGGGCCCAACCATTACGTGAAGCGGAGTGGTCTTGCCCAAGGTGCCGTGGGATTTGGAAATAGCAATGTGGTGGATAAAGCATCTTGGCAAGCCAAACCGGGGCAAAAAAAGTTAAAAAGGGGGGTACAACACGAAGACTTCCGAGGGGGTCACCCATCCTAGTACTACTCTCGGCCAAGCACGTTTAACTTCGGAATTCTGATGGGATACAGTGCATTAGTACTGGTATGATTGCACCCATCATGTTGTGGGCACAAATCCTTTATGTGTTGATGGTTTACAGTCCCAGCCCAGACAGATGGCCCATTCAAAAGGCCCAATGGGTTTTAACGACAACCCATCCGCTTCAACAACGTAGCATCCTCGTAAGTCGTGATATCGATGCATTGTAGGGCACTGTAATATCCCGTGAGTTAGGTTATCGTCCTTTTAACAGCTCACGATGTATGATCCGGGATGGAAAAACAGAGCAAAAGAAGAAAAGTGGCCCGAAATTGATGAAAACGTTCGATTTTGGGCTCCAAAAATTGGCATAGCCAAGCGGGTTTGTTGCCACCGTCGTAGAGCTCTTGAATAGCTTTCCAACGGTATGTTGTGCGTCGCGTAACTCCTTACAGATCAAAAGTTATGGGCACCGGAGCGACGGAGACCTGGACACAAGCCCTTCGCCCTCGGTTTGCGGGCCCAGCCTCTACGTGAAGTGAAGTTGTCTTGCCCAAGGTGCCGTGAGATTCGGTAACAGAAATGTGGTGGATAAATAATCTTCACAACCTTAACCGGGGCAAAAAAAATTGAAAATGTGGGTGCAACACGAGGACTTCCCAAGGGGTCACCCATCCTAGTACTACTCTCGCCCAAGCACGCTTAACTTCGGGGTTCTGATGGGATCCGGTGCAGTAGTGCTGGTATGATCGCACCTATCATGTTGAGGGTGCAAATCCTATATTTGTTGATGGTTCGCAGTCCCAGCGCATAAAGACAGCCCATTCAAAAGACCCAATGGGATTATTGACAACCGATCTGCTTCAACAACGCAGCATCCTCGCAAGACGTGATATCGACGCGTTGTAGGGCCCTGTCATATCCCGTGAATTCAGTTGTCGTCCTTTTAACAGCTCACAACGTACGATCCAGGACGGAAAAATAGAGTAAAAGAAGAAATGTGGCCCGATACTGATGAATATGTACGATTTTGTGCTCCAAAAATAGCGCAGCCGAGTAGGCTTGCTACCCCCATCGTAGAGCTCTCGGAGAGCTTTCCAACGGTATGCTCTGCGCTACGTAACTCCTTACGGATCAAAAGTTATAAGCACCGGAGCAACGAAGACCTAGTCACAAGCCCTACGCCCTTAGTTTGCAGGCCCAGCCTCTACGTGAAGCGAAGTTGTCTTGCCCAAGGTGCCGTGAGATTCGGTAATAGAAATGTGGTAGATAAAGTATCTTGGCAACCCTAACCGAGGCAAAAAAAAATTGAAAAGGAGGGTGCAACACAAGGACTTCCAAGGGGGTCACCCATCCTTGTACTACTCTTGCCCAAGCACGCTTAACTTCGGAGTTCTGATGGGATTCGGTGCATTAGTACTGGTATGATCGCACCCGTCATGTTGGGGGCACAATTCCTTTATGTGTTGATGGTTCACAGTCCCAGCCCAGCGAGATGGCCCATTCAAAAGGCCCAATGGGCTTAACGACAACCCATCTACTTCAACAACGTAGCATCCTCGTAAGACGTGATATCGGCGCATTGTAGGGCCCTATAATATCCTGCGAGTTAGGTTGTCATCCTTTTAACAGCTCACAGCGTACGATTCGGGATGAAAAACATAGCAAAAGAAGAAAAGTAGCCCGAAAGTGATGAAAACGTTCGATTTTAGGCTCCAAAAATAGGCGCAGCTGAGTAGGCTTGCTACCCTAGTCGTAGAGCTCTCGGAGAGCTTTCTAACGGTATGCTGTGCTCTGCGTAACTCCTTATGAATCAAAAGTTATGGGCACCGGAGCGACGGAGACTTGGTCACAAGCCCCACGCCCTTGGTTTGCGGGCCCAGCCTCTAAGTGAAGCGAAGTTGTCTTTCCCAAGGTGCCGTGGGATTCGAAAATAGAAATGTGGTGGATAAAGTATCTTGGCAACCCTAACCGGGGCAAAAAAAATTGAAAAATGGGGGTGCAACACGAAGACTTCCGAGGGGGTCACCCATCCTAGTACTACTCTCGCCCAAGCACGTTTAACTTCGGAGTTTTGATGGGATCCAGTGCATTAGTACTGGTATGATTGCACCCATCATGTTGTGGGCACAAATCCTTTATGTGTTGATGGTTTACAGTCCTAGCCCAGAGAGATGGCCCATTCAAAAGGCCCAATGGGTTTTAACGACAACCCATCCGCTTCAACAACGTAGCATCCTCGTAAGTCGTGATATCGATGCATTGTAGGGCACTGTAATATCCCATGAGTTAGGTTGTCGTCCTTTTAACAGCTCACGACGTATGATCCGGGATGAAAAAACAGAGCAAAAGAAGAAAAGTGGCCCAAAACTGATGAAAACGTTCGATTTTGGGCTCCAAAAACTGGCATAGCCAAGCGGGTTTGCTGCCACCGTCGTAGAGCTCTTGAATAGCTTTCCAACGGTATGTTGTGCGTCGCGTAACTCCTTACAGATCAAAAGTTATGGGCACCGGAGCGACGGAGACCTGGACACAAGCCCTTCGCCCTCGGTTTGCGGGCCCAGCCTCTACGTGAAGTGAAGTTGTCTTGCCCAAGGTGCCGTGAGATTCGGTAACAGAAATGTGGTGGATAAATAATCTTCACAACCTTAACCGGGGCAAAAAAAATTGAAAAGGGGGGTGCAACACGTGGACTTCCCAAGGGGTCACCCATCCTAGTACTACTCTCGCCCAAGCATGCTTAACTTCGGAATTCTGATGGGATCCGGTGCATTAGTGCTGGTATGATCGCACCCATCATATTAAGGGCACAAATCCTTTATGTGTTGACAGTTCACAGTCCCAGCCCAGAGAGATGGCCGATTCAAAAGGCCTAATGGGCTTAACGACAACCCATCCGCTTCAACAACGCAGAATCCTCGCAAGACTTGATATCGACGCATTGTAGGGCCCTTTAATGTCCCGTGAGTAAGGTTGTCGTCCTTTTAACTGCTCATGACGTACGATCCGGGATGAAAAAATCGAGCAAAAGTAGAAAAGTGGGCCGAAAATGATGAAAATGTTCGATTTTGTGCTCCAAAAATGGGCGCAACTGAGCAGGCTTGCCGCCCTCGTTATAGAGCTCTCAGAGAGCTTTTGAACGGTAGGCTGTGCGCCGCGTAACTCCTTACGGATCAAAAGTTATGGGCACCGGTGCGACGGAGACCTGGTCACATGCCCTATGCGTTGTAGGGCCCTGTAATATCCGACGAGTTAGGTTGTCGTCCTTTTAATAGCTCACAACGTACGATCGAGGACGAAAAAATAGAGCAAAAGAAGAAAAGTTGGCCGAAACTGATGAAAACATTAAATTTTGGGCTCCAAAAATGGGCGCAGCCGGGTAGCCTTCCTGCCCCCATCGTAGAGCTATCGGAGAGATTTCCAACGGTATGCTTTGTGCCGCGTAACTCCTTACGGATCAAAACTTATGGGCACCGGAGCGACGGAGACCTTGTCACAAGCCCCACGCCCTCAGTTTGCGGGCCCAGCCTCTACGTGAAGCGAAGTTGTCTTGGCCAAGGTGCCGTGGGATTCGGTAATAGAAATGCGGTAGATAAAGAATCTTGGCAACCCTAACCGGGGCAAAAAAAAATTGAAAAGGGGGGTGCAACACAAGGACCTCCCAAGGGGTCACCCATCCTAGTACTACTATCGCGCAAGCATGCTTAACTTCGGAGTTCTGATGGGATCCGGTGCAGTAGTGCTGGTATGATCGCCCCCATCATGTTGTGGGCACAAATCCTTTATGTGTTGACGGTTCACAATCCCAACCCAGAGAGATGGCCCATTCAAAAGGCACAATGGGCTTAACGACAACCCATCTGCTTTGACAATGCAGCATCCTCGTAAGACGTGATATCGACGCGTTGTAGGGCCCTGTCATATCCCGCGAGTTAGGTTATCATCCTTTTAACAGGTCACAACGTATGATTCGGGATGGAAAAACATAGCAAAAGAAGAAATGTGGCCAGAAAATGATAACAATGTTCGATTTTGGACTTCAAAAAGGGCGCAGCCGAGCAGGCTTGCTGCCCCCGTCGTAGAGCTCTCGGAGAGCTACCCAACAGTATGCTCTGCGCCGCGTAACTCCTTACGGATCAAAAGTTATGGGTACCGAAGCGACGAAGACCTGGTCACAAGCCCTACGCCCTGGGTTTGCGGGCCCAGCCTCTACGTGAAGCGAAGATGTCTTGCCCAAGGTGCCGTGGGATTTGGTAATAGAAATGTGGTGGGTAAAGTATCTTGGCAACCCTAACCGGGGCAAAAAAAATTGAAAAGGGGGGTGCAACACGAGGACTTCCCAAGGGGTCAGCCATCCTAGTACTACTCTCGCCCAAGCACGCTTAACTTTGGAGTTCTAATGGGATCCGGTGCATTAGTGCTGGTATGATCGCACCCGTCATGTTAAGGGCACAATTCCTTTATGTGTTGATGGTTCACAGTCCCAGCCCAGCGAGATGGCCCATTCAAAAAGCCCAATGGGCTTAACGACAACCCATCCGCTTCAACAACGTAGCATCCTCATAAGATATGATATGGACGCATTGTAGGGCCCTGTAATATCCCACGAGTTGGGTTGTCATCCTTTTAACAGCTCACGACATACGATCCGGGATGAAAAAATAGAGCAAAAGAAGAAAAGTGGCCTGAAACTGATGAAAACGTTCAATTTTGGCCTTCAAAAACAGCAGCAGCTGAGTAGTCTTGTTGCCCTCGTCGTAGATCTCTCGGAGAGCTTTCCAACAGTATGCTGTGCTCCGCGTAACTCCTTACGGATGAAAAGTTATGGGCACCGGAGCAGCGGAGACCTGGTCACAAACCCCACGCCGTCGGTTTACGGGCCCAGCCTCTACGTGCTGTGGGATTCAGAAATAGAAATGTGGTGGATAAAGTATCTTGGCAACCCTAACCGGGGCAAAAAAAATTGAAAATGAGGGGTGCAACACGAGGACTTCTCAAGGGGTCACCCATCCTAGTACTACCCTCGCCCAAGCACGCTTAACTTCGGAGTTCTGATGGGATCCGGAGCATTAGTGCTGGTATGATCGCACCCGTCATGTTGTGGGCACAAATCCTTTATGTGTTGACAGTTCACAGTCCCAGCCCAGAGAGATGGCCCATTCAAAAGGCCCAATGGGCTTAACGACAACCCATCCGTTTCAATAACGCAACATCCTCGTAAGACGTGATATCAACCCATTGTAGGGCCCTGTAATATCTCGTGAGTTAGGTTGTCGTCCTTTTTACAGCTCACGCCCTACCATCAGGGACTGAAAAACAGACCAAAAGAAGAAAAGTGGCCCAAATATGATGAACACGTTCGATTTTGGGCTCTGTAAACTAGCCCAGCTGAGCAAGCTTACTGCCCCCGTCTTAGAGCTCTAGGAGAGCTTTCCAACGGTATCCTGTGTGTTGCGAAACGCCTTACGGATTAAAAGTTATGGGCACCGAAGCGATGGAGACCTGGTCACAAGCCCTACGCCCTCAGTTTGCGAGCCCAACCTCTACGTGAAGCGAAGTTGTCTTGCCTAAGGTGCAGTGGGATTCGGCAATAGAAATGTGGTGGATAAAGTATCTTGGCAACCCTAACCGGGGCAACAAAAATTGAAAATGAGGGTGCAACACGGTGACTTCCCAGGGGGTCACCCATCCTAGTACTACTCTCGTCCAAGCACATTTAAGTTCGGATTTTGGATGGGATCCGGTGCATTAGTGCTGGTATGATTGCACCCATCATGTTGAGGGCACAATTCCTTTATGTGTTGATGGTTCACAGTCCCAGCCCAGCGAGATGGCCCATTCAAAAGGCCCAATCGGCTTAACGACAACCCATCCGCTTCAACATCGTAGCATCCTCGTGAGACATGATATCGACGTGTTTTAGGGCACTGTGATTTCTTGCGAGTTAGGTTGTCGTCCTTTTAACAGTTCACAACGTACGATCCGGGATGAAAAAATAGAGCAAAAGAAGAAAAGGGGCCCAAAACTGATGAAAACATTCGATTTTGGGCTCTGAAAACAGGCATTGTTGAGTAGGCTTGCTGCCCTAGTCGTAGAGCTCTCGGAGAGCTTTCCAACGATATGCTGTGCTCCGCGTAACTCCTTACAGATTAAAAGTTATGGGCATTGGAGCGACGGAGACTTGGTCACAAGCCCCATGCACACCGGGCGGCATCGTTACATGGCTGCCCGTTTAATATTCTTGCACCCGGTTCTACGTAGACGTCATTGCATGTTGAATAATCTTATTATTTGATTACGTGAACTTTGAAATGAGTTATATGACTTGATTTACATGCGTTACATGGCTGCCCGTTTAATATTCATATAACTCCATGTGCTTTATAAGTGAAATTGCCTGTCATATCGTGCCTCGCTTGTTTACTTTTCAATGTGCAATCTTATGACTGCTCGGAGACAACCTACTTTGTTGTCCTCCTAGTGTGATATATTACATGTCATAAATGTGCATTGCATACAAGGTTGCAACCTTTCATTCTGGTGTGGTAGCGTTCACGCACACCGGGCGGCATCGGGCTTTTCGGTGCAACAGTGACTACCATTGTCCAATTCCCTCTCTCGCTTGGGGGCTAGAATTTCTCGGAGAGTTGGGTCATAGGATTTCGGGGTACATCCGGAGTACACCCATTTGGCATGATAAGGGGATGATTTGAAGTCGGCTGCAACAACTGATACTGATATGAACTAAGAGCAAAAGCTCACCGTATCCTTTTCACTATGTGTATAAGTACTCTCGCTTGGTTCCTATAGGACCTCGGGAAGGAAAGATGGGTAATTGTGTTCCTTTACTTTTATATTATGTTATGTACTTACTTGTGATATATTTATGCTTGCAAAAAGGGTTTTCATAAGTTGAACCATAAAATGAGTTTCAAACCTACTTCTCGTTCCCCCTCGCTGAGTTCATAAGGACTCACCCTTTTTTATCATCTCAGGTGAAGAAGACCAAGAACAGGTACACGAGGACGACGTGCCTAATGATGATTCCTTGGAATGAATGCTTGCCCTACGTGCCTTACGTGACTATGACCATTTTGTGAACAATATGTTGCTTGAAGACTATTTTATTTCTTATGATGCTTGTTATTGTAATGTAAAAGACCCCCGTTGTAATTTGGGGTCTAATTTTGGTTTGTACTGATAATAACTAGATAGACACTACTGTGGTCGTTTTGCTATCGTTATTGGCTAGTATCTATCATAGGATTATGAAGTATCAGGTAAGGATTAAGTAAAATGAACCCATCCAATCTTAAGCAGGTACTCATTGATAAGCTAAGATCAACAGGTACGTTTGTAACAAGGATTAACAAACAAACGAGACATAGTATCATGCTAGGTTATTAATCAAACGAGACTTCGAGACAACTAGTAGGCATTTCAATTGATGATAAATAGTAATCTTTGTTGGAAACGAAATTGAGATTGGAAATTTTGAGGCGTTTTGAGAATTAGGTCAAACTAAAGAGCTCAATTACAGCCGTTATGCTAGCAGTTTTCCAGAAAATTGTAGAGTTTAGGCTAAAACGTTAACTGCTAAACCCTCTTGAACGATTAAGTACGTGATATGACTTGAATGATTAGATCACACCCTAGTCTAACCTTTATGGGTCGAGTTGGGGCGTGACACCTTATAGAAAGAATGGTATCAGAGCTTAGATTGCTTAAGCCGGGTTTAACTCTCGGACCATGGGTAGAAGCCCTAAGATTATTAGGATGGCTTGTTTATGTGTTAATGTGTGATAATGTTAATTGTGCCGTCTATGTCCTATGTGCTTAAGTGATTAACATGTCTTAATTGTTTCTGGAATTGTGTATCTATATTATGTTGCATATCTTATGCATTAAATTCTTGTTTGCCGTATTTCAATAAATTGTGCATCGTAATCTGTGCCTATAGATGGCTGGCCCTAGTACCTGCACTACTAATAAGAGCGGTGAGCCCCAAGAGACTAGAGATGCCTATCAAACTAATCCCGGCATGGCTATGTTTAATATGATGGCGAATGCCATGGATCGCGTGTCACGAGTGATGGAACGTCAAGATGCATGTGAAGCAAACAACAACAACAACATGAATTATGGTAACCATGGGAGACATAGTAGAATGAGGGAGTTCCTTGACTTTCACCTGTCCAAATTCCACGGGGAAGCTGATGATGAAAAAGCAGAAGCTTGGCTGTCTGAGATCGAGAGGATTTTCAGGCCACTTGACTATACTGATGAAGAAAAGGTGGAGTTTGCTGTGTTTCTGTTGCACAGGGATGCTGAGCATTGGTGGCACACTGTGGGAAACTGATCATACCCCTCGCTTGTGGGGTAATTTCGTTAAGGTATTCAAGGAGAAATATGTACCTGCAGTTTCCAAGCATAGGCGGATTGAGGAATTCATGCACTTGAACCAGGGTAACATGACGGTGGCCCAGTACGAGGCTCGTTTTGACCGACTGTCCCGTTATGCTCAATACATGGTCAGTACCCCTGAGGCGAAGATGTGAAAATTTACGAATGGGTTAAGGCCAGAGATTCAGGACCAGTTGGCTTCGCATGACTTCGATACCTATTCTGCTCTCCTTGCTGCTGCTTCCCGAGTTGAGAAGAGGAAACTTGATAGAGCCAGTTCAAGCCAGCCGAACAAGAAACCATACCAGCCTCCAAGTCAACAGAGGAAATTCCAGAGCCAGAGTTATAGTCAGGGCCAGAGCCAGAACAGACCAGTTAATAACCGTGGCTCGACTAAAGCACCATCAGCCTCTTCCACCCGTGGATCCACAGGTAGTTCACTTGCTACTCAGTCTATCAACTGTTCTTACTGTGACAAGAAGGGTCATACAGAGTGTCACGCCCCAACCCGACCTATGAAGATTAGACTACGGTGTGATCTAAACATTCAAGTCATATCACATACTTAATCGTTCAAAAGGGTTTAACACTTAACGTTTTAGCCTAAACTCCACAAATTCTCCGGAAAATCGGCATCATAACGGCTGTAGTTAGGACTTTTTAGTTTGACCTAATTTCTAAACGCCTCAATTATTCCAATCATTAATCTAATTCCATTAAGGACTCCTATTTTGTCTCATCAACCGATATGCCTAATAGTCTATCTTGAAGGTCTCGTTGGTTAATAAGCCTAGCATGATAACTATGTCCCGTTTATTTATCAATTTCCTATCATGCAAGTACCTATTATTCTTTAGTTTACAAATAAGCACCTAAGTGGAATTAGATATAATTGACTTAGTTGATTTTTCACATAGTGATTTAATTGCCTATGATAGCTATTATTCAAGATAATGAAAGCAAAAAGCCAAATAAGAAGTTCGTCCGGATATAGATAGTACAATCCCAAAATTAGACCCAAATTACAACGGGGTCATTTACATCAATAAAATTAATAGTTTGCAATCAAACACAACATCCATATAGCAACCACTTTCAGGCAAAGCACAAAAGCATGTAGTCACTCCAAGGAATCATCAACAAGCACATTTACTTCGAGTATCTATTCCAAATCTGCTGTACCTGTGACAAAAAAGAGGGTGAGTCCTTATGAACTCAGCAAGGGGGAACGAGAGATAACATTTTGAAATCCTTTTCCGGTTAAACTTATGAAAACCCTTTTTTTTTTTTTTGCAAGCATGAATGTATCACAATTAAGTACAGAACAATTATATAAAAGTAAAAGAACACAATTACCCGTCTTTCCTCCCCCCCTCCCCCGAGGTCCTCTAGGAACCAAGCGAGAGTATTTATACACATAGTGAAAAGGATACGGTTTGATACGTATAGGACTCTAGAGGTAGCTCATACGGGCTCAAGAGGTAGCTCCCACCACATTTAGGTGTAGCACTTTCCCCCGCATAGAACTTACTTCCTGTCGTTCAAGTTCATTTTCAGTAACAGTTGTTGCGGTCGGCTTCAATCATCCACTTTTCACGCCAAATAGGTATACTCCGGATGTAACCCGAAATCCTACGACCCAACTCTTCGAGGAAGTCTAGCCCCCAAGCGAGAGAGGGAATTGGACAATGGTAGTCACGGTTGCACCGGCAAGCCCGATGCCGCCCGGTGTGCGTGAATGCTACCATGCCAGAATGAAAGGTTGCAACCTTATATGCAATGCACATTTATGACATTTAATATATCACATTAGGAGGGCAACAAAGTAGGTTGCCTCCGGACAGTCATAAGATTACACATTGACAAGTAAACAAGCGAGGCACGATAAGACAAGTAATTTCACTTGAAAGGCATATGGAGTTATACGAACATTAAACGGGCAGCCATGTAACGCATGTAAATCAAGTCATATAACTCAATTCAAAGTCACGTAATCAAATGATAAGATTATTCAACATGCAACAACATCTGTGTGGGCTTAGATGCAAGAAAAGCCTATTTGTCAACATGCAACAATCAAAATCACATTGGGGCTATAAGGGAAACTACGGGCAGCCTACTAAACATATAATTACACCTAAAATCCAAAGGATCAACACTTAGCATGTTTACCTAGTCACTAGGGTTTCCATTTCGTGCTTACCCGTGCAATTATGCCCCAAGTTAACTCAAAATCAATCTTAAGCCATGCATCAATTAATTCAAACATCCCCAAATACTCAAAACAGTCCACACAACATCCCAATGCCACAATCCCAAGCAATTAATACCACAAGAGAAGTTACAACAATTTTTCCAAGCATATAACTAAGTGAAACCCTCACTGCAATAGGCTTTTTTCTCATAATCAAGAAGACAAGAAAGCAATATCCAATTCCAGTGAATAAGATTTCAAATTAAAGCATAAGAAGTGAACTAAAATCAGAAACAAACCTTGCATCATTTGGAGTTCGGGTCCAATAGTTATGGCCAAAACAGTGGGATTGCACAAAACTGTTTAGATTTGCACACATTTCAATACTCGTCATTTTTGAGGTCCTTAGTGTCAGATTTAGCCTTAGTCCATTTCTGACAAAAATGTCCATAACTGAAAAATCTAGTAGCACACCAACTTTCATGCATTTTGGACATCATTTACTAAGTAAAAACTGGTTTGTTCTACAAGGTCAGTGCATCTGCCAAAACCTGCTTCATTTTTCCCAGACTTCCAGATTTGGACACATTTTAATGATTTTCCATTTTGAGGACTTAGAGTCAAAATTAGCTTTGGCCTGTTTCTATGAAAAATGTTCAAAACGGGAAAAACTAGTTATCTACCAAATTTCATGCATTTTCAACATCATTTGCCTAGCCAAACTCACCTCGTAACAACAAGATAGAGAGCTGTCACCAAACCCAATTTCATCTATCATCATCTTCAAGCCAAAATCTTGCCATGCATGATTGTAAAAGCTTATGAACACACATATAACTCAAGTACAGAAGCAAAGACATACATTTAAGAGCATGCATATGGATTTTTGAAAGATTTTCAAGAAGTTTTAGCCCTCACCTTAGCAAATCAACAAGAAGATGCACAAAATTTTGATGAAGCACAAATTTGGTCTTCTTCCTTGCTTAGCCGAGACACCACCCGATTTCTCTCTATTTTTCCTAGCTTAGTGACCAAGTTCTTAGGAGGGGCATGTGGTTAGAACAAGAAGAAAAGAAATGGAAGCTAGTAAACTCACCTAGGCCGAAACGGTGACTCAAAGAGCATGCATGTGTGATTCTTGCATCTTAGCTAGCTTGAACGAGTCTCCTTGCTTGTTGCTTGTCTTGATTAACTATGTTGTGATGAAGATGAGCTATGAAGGGAAGCAACTCAGCCAAAGCCGAGAGAGAGAGAGAAGATGAGAGGGAGAGAGAGAAATGTGAGGAGAATGAGAGAAAATGACAAAAAATGAAGGCTTTTGCAATTGATGAAGCATGTTCGGCCTTGCTCATAGCAAAAATCAGATTTGTGTCTTCAAGAAGCTTGAATTTTGAAGTGTTTAGCATGGGCAAGGGAGCATTGTCGAGAATGGTGGAGTTTTGAGGAGGTTTTGAGCAATTTTTTATGCATTTGTGTCATAGAATTGTCATAAGTTGTCTAGAATTAATTTTGAATTGAGCAAGCAAGCATAAAAGCCCACATGGTGGTCGGCCAAGGCATCAAAAATCTGATTTTTTGTCATCTTTTGAGCATTATTTAATTGTGTATTGAAAGTGCAAAAAGAATAAGGAATAAAGAATAAAGAATGTCTAGCTTTTTGTGAGATTTTGTCTTCTAGTGGGTTGAATTAGTAATTTAATATTAGTTAGTGAAATTTGTAGGATTAATTAATAACCTAGTGCTTCGTGTAAGATGCTTTCTTGATTAGCGTGAGGGCACATTTTTCTAGGTCTAGGGCACACACTACGAGGTAGGGAACGAACTACGAGACGAGAGCACGTTTTCCAAGTAAATGCATGCAATCCTAAACGAATGCACGTAATTCAATGCAAGGCACACAAAACGAAACACAATTCTTAAATCTAGGTCAAGGCACGAATGACGAAGCATGCACGAGAACCAAGATAGGGCACATAAATCGGGGTAACACACATTATTCAGGGTCGGGCCTCACACCGAGGCCCAGTGCTAGAAGAAGTCAGAACGATGTGTGCGGTGTGGCAGTGATCAGCATCAGATCAAGGATTGCCCTAAATGGCAAGGAGGACAAAATCAAGTTAAACCAGCTGGTAGAGGCAAGACTCCAGTTCCTAGAATTCAGGCTCGAGCTTATGCCATTGAGTGCGAGGAGTTTCCAGAGGAGACCACTGTTGTTGAAGGTATATTCTTCATACTGAATCAACCTGTTATGGTGCTAATTGATCCGGGTGCTACTCATTCATTTATTACTCCCTTATGTGTGCAACGTGTGAAACTACGAGTTGTATGTTTGCCTTACGAAGCAGAAGTTGGTACTCCAATAGGTTCTAAACTTGTTACTAGCTCAGCTTGTAAAGCATGTAAAATCCAAATTAAAGATAGGGAATTCTCGGCCAATCTTATTGTATTACCTTTTCGAGACAAAGAAGTCATCTTAGGGATGGATTGGTTGGCAAAGCATCATGTCCAACTAGATTGCTGGACGAAGATTGTAACATTCCGGATACCTGGTCAACCAATATTGGAAGTCATGGGTCGAAGGGACTTCACCGGGAGTTCCATCATTTCATCTACGAAAGCAGTGAAGTCCTTGAGAAAAGGGTGTAGTGGATACTTAGCTTACCTCATTAACAAGTCGTCGGACAAAGCTAAGTTGGAGGATATGCCAGTGATCAAAGCTATGCGGATATGTTTACAGAAGAATTGCCCGGTTTACCCCCAAATCGAGAGATCGAGTTCATTATAGAATTATTGCCTGGTACCCATCCGATATCTAAAGCTCCCTATCGTATGGCGCTGGCCGAGCTACAAGAATTGAAGGACCAATTGCAAGGATTGTTGAAGAAGGGGTTTGTTCAACCAAGTTCTTCTCCGTGGGGTGCACCAGTCCTATTTGTAAAGAAGAAAGACGGAACGCTGAGGCTATGCATCGATTACCGAGGATTGAACCAAGTGACTGTCAAGAATAAATACCCACTTCCACTGATCGATGAGTTGTTTGATCAACTTCAAGGAGCCAAAGTGTATTCGAAACTCGACTTGAGGCAAGGGTACTATCAGTTGCGGATCAAAAAGGAGGATGTGCCTAAAATGGCTTTCAGGACGAGATATGGGCATTATGAATATGTGGTGATGCCATTTGGACTAACTAATGCCCCTGCAGCTTTTATGGACTTGATGCACAGGGTGTTTCAACCCTACTTGGACCAATTTGTGGTGATCTTCATTGATGATATTTTGGTATACTCAAAATTCGAGGCGGAGCATGAACAACATCTGCGGCTGGTACTGCAGAAACTTCGATAGCATCAATTGTATGCAAAGTTTAGCAAATGCAAATTTTGGTTGCAGCAGATTGCATTTTTGGGGCATATCATATCCCAAGAGGGAATAGCAATGGATCCAGTAAAGATAGAAGCGGTGATGTCTTGGAAGAAGCCGGAAAATGTTACAGAGGTTCGGAGTTTTCTTGGTCTAGCCGGCTAGTATCGGAGGTTCGTGAAGGATTTCCCTAAGATTATAGGACTGCTTATAAAGCTCACTCAAAAGAAAAAAAAGTTTGTGTGGGATGACAACTGTGAGAACAGCTTCCAAGAATTGAAGAAAAGATTGACTACTGCATCTGTTCTTGCATTGCCTGAAGGGAGTCAAGGTTTTGTAATCTATAGCGATGCTTCGAAGGAAGGATTGGGTTGTGTGTTGATACAAAATGGTAGAGTGATTGCGTATGCTTCTAGAAAACCAAAGCCGTATGAATTGAACTACCCAACGCATGATTTAGAGTTAGCGGGTATTGTGTTTGCACTCAAGAAATGGAGGCACTATATATGGGGTAACAAGTTCGAGGTGTTTACTGATCACAAGAGCTTGAAATACTTGTTCTCACAAAAAGATTTGAACATGAGGCAAAGGCGGTGGATGGAGCTTTTGGATGATTATAACTGCATAATCAATTATGTGCCCGGTAAAGCGAATATAGTGGCAGATGCCTTAAGTAGAAAAGCGAGCATGGCAAAACTGGAAGTCAAAGTGCAGAAGTTGTTGGAGGAAGCATTTTTGTGGAAACCACAATTGACTCGGGAAGGATTACGTTTTGCCACTACACAGGTTCAATCGACCTAGTTGTCTGAATTACGAGAGGCACAACAGAAGGACCAATAGTTTCAGAAGATTAAGGAAAGCAACACAGATTTCAAGTTTCATGATGATGGTGTTTGGAGGTTTAGGAATCGGATTTGTGTTCCTAATGAGCCAGAGCTGAAAAAGAAGATTCTTGAAGAAGCCCATAATTCAAGATACACTATTCACCCCGGCGGAACAAAGATGTACTGGGATTTGAAGCAACACTATTGGTGGAATAACATGAAGAGAGAGATCGTGGAGTTTGTGGCACGGTGTTTGACTTGCCAGAGAGTCAAAGTAGAACATCAACGACCAGCAGGTTTACTACAGCCGTTGGAGATTCCTCAATGGAAATGGGAACATATAACTATGGACTTTATCATGGACCTGCCCAGGTCACAAAAGGCTCATGATGCCGTTTGGGTCATAGTGGATAGATTGACTAAGTCAGCGCACTTCTTACCAATGAACAAGGAGGATAGTCCTGAGAAGTTGGGAGATATGTATGTGGCGGAGATTGTAAGATTGCACGGGATACCTGTGAGTATTGTATTAGATAGGGATCCTCGTTTTACTTCCCGATTTTGGAAGATATTGCAAGAAGCTTTGGGAACGAAGTTGAGTTTCAACACGACTTATCACCCTCACACTGATGGACAATCAGAAAGAACTATTCAGATTCTGGAGGATATGCTGAGGACGTGTGTTTTAGACTTCAGGAAAGGTTGGGAGAAATACCTGTCTCTAGCGGAGTTCGCTTATAATAATAGTTATCAGGCCACTATCGGGATGGCCCTATTTAAGGCATTGTATGGACGTAAGTGTCGATCCCCAATTTACTGGGATGAAGTAGGTGAGACGAAGACTTTTAACCCGACCCTTCTACCTAAACTTATGAAGACTATTGATAATATCCACCTCATCCGGAAACGGATGCTTACCGCCCAAAGCAGGTAGAAAAGTTATGCAGACCGACGGAGACAGAGCCTAGAGTTTGAGGTCGGCGACAAGGTGTTCTTGAAGATATCACCTCGGAGGGGACTGATTAAACACGGCAAGGGTAGAAAGTTAAGCCCGAGATTTGTAGGACCATTTGAAATAATTGAGAAGGTTGGCAAGTTGGCGTATCACCTGGATCTACCCCAAAACCTCTCCAATATTCACGACGTCTTTCATGTTTCGATGCTGCGGAAGAATCACCCTGATCCATCGCACATCTTGGAGCCAGAGACGTTGCAACTTCGGGAGAACTTGTCTTATGAAGAGAAGCCCGTTCGGATCCTAGACCAGCAAGATCGGGAGTTGCGCAACAAATCTATACCGATGGTGAAAGTGTTATGGGATCATCATGGAGTTGAAGAAGCAACGTGGGAAAGGCGAGACCAGATGGAGCAACAGTATCCATCTTTATTTCAAAGGTAATATTGAATTTTGGGGCGAAATTCTTTTAAGGAGGGGAGGATGTGAGGCCCAACCTCGATTTACGTGCGATACCTCGTTTCGTGTGCCCTAACCTAGATTTGCGTGCCTTGACCTAGGTTTAAGAATTGTGTTTCGTTTTGTGTGCCTTGCATTGAATTACATGCATTCATTTAGGGTTGCGTGCATTTACTTGGGAAACATGCATTCGTTTTGTAGTTCGTGCTTTACCTCGTAGTGCGTGCCCAAAACCTAGGAAAGCGTGCCGTCATGATAATCAAGAAAGCATCTTACACGAAGCACTAGGTCATCAATTAATCCTACAAACTCTACTAACTAATATTAAATTGCTAATTCAACCCACTAGAAGACAAAATCTCACAAAAAGGTAGACATTCTTTATTCTTTATTCTTTGCATATCCCAAACACACAATAAAATAAGCCTTGAACAAGACAAAAAATTCAAATTTTGCACAAGCCTTGGCCGACCACTAGGAGCTTTGAGCATGCAATCCAATTTCAAATTTTATTCCCCAAACATTCTATGACAATTTAATGACACAATGCATAAAAAATTTAGCCCAAAACCCTACCCAATGCACCCAAAATCTCGACACATGCATATGCCCATGCTAGGATGATTCAAATTGTGCTTCTTGAAGACACAAATCTGAAATTTACAAGCTCAAGGCCGACATATGCTTCAAACTTTGCAAAACATTTATTTTTTCTTCATTTTCTCTCATTTCCTCTCATTCTTCTCTCTCTCTCTCGGCCTTGGCTGAGTTTCTACACTCCATAGCTTATCTTCATCACTCCATGGTTCATCAAGGCATGCAAGAAGCTAGGGAGCTCGACTAAGCAAGCTAGGTTGCAAGAAACACACATGCAAGCTCTTTGAACCTCCATTTTGGCTTAGGTGAGTTTGCTAGCTTCCATTTTTTTTTCTTCTTGTCCTAACCACATGCACCTACTAAGAACTTGGTTACAAAGCTAGGAAATTAGAAAAAATCGAGTGGTGTCTCGGCTAAGCAAGGAAAAGAGTCAATCTTGTGCAACCATTAAGAGTCTTGTGCATCTTCTTGTTGTTTTGCTAAGGTGATGGCTAAAACTTCTTGAAAATCTTTCAAAAAACCACATGCATGCCCTTAAATGTCTAACATTTCTTCTTTACTTGAGATATATGTGTGTTCATGAGCTTTTATAGACATGCATGGAAAGATTTTTGGCTAGAATGTGATAATAGATGAAATCGTGTATGTGACAGCCCTCTGTCTTGTTGGTGGGAGGTGATTTTGGCTAGGTAAATGATGTTGAAAATGCGTGAACATTGGTTCATAACTAGTTTCTCCAGTTCTGAACATTTTTCGTAGAAATAGGCCAAAGCTAATTTTGATTCTAAGGTCCTCAAAATGGCAAATTATTAAAATGTGTCCAAATCTGGAAAGTCTGGAAAAATGAAGCAGGTTTTGGCAGATTCACTGATCTTGTAGAACAAACCGGTTTTGACTTAGTAAATGATATCCAAAATGCATGAAATTTTCTGTGCTACTATATTTTTCAGTTCTGGACATTTTTGTCAGAAATGGACTAAGGCTAAATCTGACCGTAAGGCCCTCAAAAACGACAAGTATTGAAATGTCTGCAAATCTGGACAGTTTTGTGCAGTCTCACGGTTTTGGCTATAACTATTTAACCCGAACTCGAAATAATGCGAGGTTTGTTTCTGAATTTAGCTCACCAATTAAGATTTAATTTGACATCTTATTCACTGGAATTGGAGATTGTTTTCTTGTCTTAATGATTATGAGAAAACAGTCCATTGCAGTGAGGGTTTCACTTAGTGAAATGCTTAGAAAAATTATTGTAGCTTCTCTTGTTGTACTAAATGCTTGAGATTGTGGCATTTAGATGTTGTGTGGACTGTTTTGAATGCTTGAGGGTGTATGAACTAATCAATCCGTGGCTTGAGTTTAATTATGAGATGACTTGGGGCTTAATCGCACGGGTAAGCACGAATTGGAACCCTACTAACTAGGTAAACTTGCTAAGTGTTGATCCTTTGGATGTTGTGTTTGATTATGTGTTTAGTAGGCTCCCGTAGTTGCCCTTGTAGCCCTAAATATGATTTCGATGATTACATGTTGACAAGTAGGCCTTCTTGCACCCGTTTCCACGTAGACGTCATTGCATGTTGAATAATCTTATTATCTAATTACGTGAACTTTGAAATGAGTTATATGACTTGATTTAAATGCGTTACATGACTGCCCGTTAAATATTCATATAACTCCATGTGCTTTATAAGTGAAATTGCCTGTCATATCGTGCCTCGCTTGTTTACTTTTCAATGTGTAATCTTATGCCTGCTTGGAGACAACCTACTTTGTTGTCCTCCTAGTATGATATATTACATGTCATCAATGTGCATTGCATACAAGGTTGCAACCTTTCATTCTGGCGTAGTAGCGTTCACGCACACCGGGCAGCATCGGGCTTGCCAGTGCAACCGTGACTACCATTGTCCAATTCCCTCTCTTGCTTGGAGGCTAGACTTCCTCGGAGAGTTGGGTCGTAGGATTTTGGGGTACATCTAGAGTACACCCATTTGGTGTGAAAAGTGGATGATTGAAGCCGGCCGCAACAACTGTTACTGACATGAACTGAGAGCAAAAGCTCACCGTATCCTTTTCACTATGTGTATAAGTACTCTCGCTTGGTTCCTAGAGGACCTCGGGGAGGAAAGATGGGTAATTGTGTTCATTTACTTTTATATTATGTTATGTACTTACTTGTGATATATTTATGCTTGCAAAAAGGGTTTTCATAAGTTGAATCGGAAAATGAGTTTCAAACCTACTTCTCGTTCCCCCTCACTGAGTTCATAAGGACTCACCCTCTTTTATCATCTCAGGTGAAGAAGACCAAGAACAGGTACCCGAGGACGACGTGCCTAACGATGATTCCTTGGAATGAACGCTTGCCCTACGTGCCTTACGTGACTATGGCCATTTTGTGAACAATATGTTGCTTGAATACTATTTCATTTCTTATGATGCTTGCTATTGTAATGTAAAAGACCCCTGTTGTAATTTGGGGTGTAATTTTGGTTTATATTGATAATAACTAGATAAACACTACTGTGGTCGTTTTGCTATCGTTATTGGCTAGTATCTATCATAGGATTATGAAGTATCAGGTAAGGATTAAGTAAAATGAACTCATCCAATCTTAAGCAGGTACTCATTGATAAGCTAAGATCAACATGTACGTTTGTAACAAGGATTAACAAACAAACGAGACAAACTATCATGCTAGGTTATTAATCAAACGAGACTTCGAGACAACTAGTAGGCGTTTCAATTGATGATAAATAGTAATCTTTGTTGGAAACGAAATTGAGATTGGAAATTTTGAGGCGTTTTGAGAATTAGGTCAAACTAAAAAGCCCAATTACAGCCGTTATACTGCTAGTTTTTTGAAAAATTGTGGAGTTTAGGCTAAAACATTAAGTGTTAAACCCTCTTGAACAATTAAGTACGTGATATGACTTGAATGATTAGATCACACCCTGGTCTAACCTTTATAGGTCGGGTTGGGGCGTGACAGGTGCAACACGAGGACTTCTTACGGGGTGACCCATCCTAGTACTACTATCGCCCAAGCACGCTTAACTTTAGAGTTCTGATGGGATCCGGTGCATTAGTGCTGGTATGATCGCACCCGTCATGTTGTGGGCACAAATCCTTTATGTGTTGACGGTTCACAGTCCCAGCCCAGAGAGAGGGCCCATTCAAAAGGCCCAAATGGCTTAACGACAACCCATCCACTTCAACAACGCAACATCCTCGCAAGACGTGATATCGACGCGTTGTAGGGCCCTCTAATGTCCCGCGAGTTAGGTTGTCGTCTTTTTAACAGCTCACGACGTACGATCCGGGATGGAAAAACAAAGCAAAATAAGAAAAGTGTCACGAAACTTATGAAAACGTTCAATTTAGGACTCCAAAAATGGGCACTGTGATAACCTGAAACCGGCATGCATTTAATGGCATTTAATTGCATTTAATTAAGTGTTATCATAAATGTTAGCATTGAATTATGTGTTTATTTTTAGTTAAACATTCATTTGTAGCTTTATTTTCATACTTATGTTAATCGGTTTATTTTTCTTGCATCTTAATGCTCGGTTTCAATTAAATGAAAAGTAGCTCCGAGCCGGAGTAAATTTTGAACTATGTTACTTTTCGAAAATTATATTTTCTTAAATTCTTTGAGGTTTAATTGTTAATCTTTTATTGTCGCAAAGTGCATTGCATTTCGGGAGCGATAGTTAGGAAACGATTTCCAGTCCTCAGCAAATAGTGAAAACTAGTATTTAGTATTTTAATTTTAGTGTTTTAGTTGTTGTTAGCTAGAATTAAAATTGTGTTGGTTGTTATAGCTTTAAAATGCATAAAATAAGCAAGATTGACCAACTTAAGTTAGCATTGACCAAGAGGCCTTGACCATTTGACTTTGTGTCACCTTATATGCATAATATTAGCAAAAAAAAAAGAAAGCTGAAAAAACAGAATACAAAGGGCCGAACATGGAGGAGAAGAAAAAAAAAACATTTCAAATTCAAATCTTCGATTCTTCGCGTGAGCTTGCACGGGGTGGGTTCCGAGGCATCTAGCGAGGTTTTTCTAGCGTCTAGGAGCGTCTAACGTGAGGGTTTCATCGTTATTTGCGCATTTGAAATAATTGTGTTTAAACTTTAATTTTTAGAAATTATGCGTAGATTGTTATTTTATCCTTTTTGTTGCTTAAAAAATGTTCCTTGTTGATTGTAGAACATGTATTTATAGCTTTTTAGCATTTTCTACGGTTGAAAATTGAAATTGCAATTTAAATTGATTAATGAATAGTAAATTATGAATAGTAAACCCCCGTTTCGATTAAGTTGCTCCATTACACGTTCTGTTGATGTAGGAAGGTGCTAGATATGCTAGAATGCCTAAATGTGTGGTTTAATTGGATTGTGTAATGGAAAAAATGGAGAAAAAGGCTTAGTGAAAGTTGGGGTCATTTCGGTCAAGTTTGGAATTTTCTCGATATGCGTGAAGGCATTATCGAGGTACGTCATGGAAGCACTTTTGGTGCAGTTGTGACATTGGTTGGGTAATCGGTTGAGGTAGTTGTAGTTCAAATAAGCAAAGGGGAAAATCGGGGCTTTGCGTGAATTCTAGGGTTAAGTAGGGTTTCGGGGTCTTTAGACGTGCCTTATGGTGACCTAGGAGGATTGGTGAAGTCGGTTTCCAAAACTCGTGCCTCGTTTGAATGTAGTAGCGTTTTGAAAGTTGGGGTCATTTTGTGATTTTGTGTGTTTTCATAGTATAATGCCTATAGAATGCTTAATATGGCTTGTTATGCTTGTTAAAGTTAAATATGATTGAATTTGTATGTCAATTGTTGATAATGCTTGTTAGTGTTGTTCTTGTTACTTTATAAATTGTAAATGTTTGATATCTTGTTTATCGCCTCTAATCTGTATTGTTGTGTTATCGCTCGTTTATCGCCTTGTATCGTGTCTTGCATTGCATAGTGTCAGGCGCGTGAGTGATGGTGTCACGCCCCGACCCGACCCCGCAAAAGGCCAAGCCCAGACCCGACACACGGACAGAGTTTCCCCTGTACCGTGGACGATCCGAAAACCCTACAATCAATATAATACTTGCGGAAGCCATAATAAACATTTGAAACAAGCCAACTTTCTTTTAAAAACATCCATTCTCTTATTAACCAACTTTGCAATCCAAAAATGTCATGCATACTACACAAGTATTTATGCCACTAAACAGTTAAACCATTAGTATGCAATTCTTTACTAGTCGTAAGAGTACAACTTTACAATCTTTACAATCTTTAACCTTTACAACAAAAGACCATAAAGGCCTCAAAATAGAACTACATTCAAGGCTACAAGCCTCGAAATAAAGCGTCATCCAAGTAATATGCATATCAAGAAAGGCTCGCACAAAAGTCTGGCAACCAACCACCAGCTAAGCAAAGAAGTGCTATCAAGGAAACACCTCCACTTGCTCCTCCTCCTCAATTACCTCAAGAGGTTCGGCTTCAACTACTCCTATAAAAATATGGTATAGAAAGGAATGAGCAAAAACTATTGCTCAGCGAGGGTTATTGGTCTCAAGGACGGAGATGAGAGGAGAATGCAATGCAAATAATCAAGCAATTCATTCAATCATCATATAAAGATACAAACAAAGCCAACAATAAAACAAGACAAGCATTAAAACTATAAACACTCATTCAAAGGATACGATTCACTTTCCACGAGCAACTTTCAATCACGAATTCGATGACGACGCGCCGGCCCAAACCACCTTATAACTTCAGTTTGGAATACCCCGGAAGTATCCATCAATTCTACAACCCAAATCTCCCTGAGAGGCAACCCAAGCGAGAAAGGGAATAGGACACGGAGCTAGAGCAACCAACACTGGCAACCCGAGGCTACCCAGAGAGGCCCATCACTCCGCCCCTGACTCTATGAATGCAAGACAATATACAATGCAACAATCGAGCAATCAAGCAATAGAGCCACACATGGGAGAATAACAAAGTAGGTTACTCTCGCATGCAATAGCAACAGTTGATAACCATTCCAATCAAAATCAACTCTAACAAGCATATCAAGCTATTTATACATTCTATAGACATAATATCAAGAAAACAAGCAAAATCACAAACCGGCCCCAACTATCGAAATGCTACTACTTCCAAACGAGCCACGAGTTCCGGAAACCGACTTCACCAATCCTCCTAGGTCACCATAAGGCACGTCTAAAGACCCCGAAACCCTACTTAACCCTAGAATTCACGCAAAGGCCCGATTTCCCCCTTTGCTTGTTTGAACTACAACTATACTAATCAAACACCCAACCAACACCATAATCGCACCAAAAGTGCTTCCATGGCCTCCCGAGACAATGCCATCACACAAAACGAGGAAACGCTAAACTCGACCTAAACGACCCTGACTTTCAACAATGTATATTTCTCATTTTTCCCATTATGCAACCTAAACAAACTATGCATTTAGGCATTTTAGCATACCTAGCACCTTTTCACATCAACAGAAAGCATAACAAAGCAACTTCATCGTTTCAAGAGTTACTATTCATAAATTACTATTCAACTATCAATCTTATATTGCAATCTCAAGATTTAACCGCAGAAAATGTTAAAAAGCCATAAATACATGTTCTACAATTGTCAAGGAACATTCTAGAAGCTTCAAAACGATTAAAACAATAACCTACGGATAAAATCCAAAAATCACAAAGTTAACATACTTGACATTTAAATGCGCAAATAACGTGCTTCCCTTATCTTAGGCACTCCTAGTCGCTAGGAAAACAACGCTGGACACCTCGAAAACCACCCCGCACGAGCTCACGCGAAGATTGGAAGTTTGGAAGGTTAAAATTCTTTTTTTTCCCTTCAAAGTCACGGCCTGCTCTTGAGCTGTTTTCAGCTTTTATTTTTTTTCATTTTGCATTGTTTTAGGCTTATAAGGTGACAAGTTGGTCAAAATGGTCAAGACACTTGGTCAACTACTTAAAATTTGGTCAAATAGACTTATTTTCATGCATTTAAAAGCTAAATTAACATCACCAATTTAATTCTAGCTAACAACAAGTAAAATATAAAATTTAAGTCACCTAAATACTAGTTTCACTATTTGTTGAGGACTAAAAGTCACCCTCTAACTATCGCTCTTGAAATGCAATGCTCTTTGCGACAATAAAGAAGTAACAATTAAATTTCAAAGAATCTAAGAAAATATAATTTTCAAAATAATAAACAAGAAAATCTCACATTCCGGGCTCGGGTATTATACCATCTCCCTCTTAAAACAATTGCACCCACGCAATTCTTACCTGGTCAACAAACTCCGGATACTGATTCCGAATCTAGTCCTCTCTTTCCCTAGTTGCTTCCTTAAACCCATGATGATTCCATAGAACCTTTAGTAACGGAATACTCTTTCTGCGAAGCTCCTGAATTTTTCGATCCACAATTCGAATCGGTTTCTCCTCATAAGACAACTTTTCCTCAATCTGCAAAGGCTCTGGTTCAAGTACATGTGAAGGGTCTGGATGGTATTTCTTAACATTGACACGTGGAACACATCATGCAGTCTCGACAAGATCGGAGGCAAAGCTAACCGGTAAGTTAAAGGACCTACCTTTTCGGTGATCTCATACGGACCCACATACCTGGGACTAAGTTTCCCGCTCTTACCGTGCCGAATTAATCCATTTCGAGGAGAAATCTTAAGAAATACCCAATCTCCCAAATCAAACTCAAGATCCCGACGGTGCTTATCCGCATAACTCTTCTGACGACTCTGAGCTGTAAGCATACGCTGGGAAATAAGGTGAACATTATCTACCATCTTAATCATCTCAGGCAACACAGTCGGATCAACTGTTCTCATCTCTCCAACCTCTTCCCAATACAATGGGGATCTACATTTACGACCGTACAACGCCTCGTAGGGAGCCATACCTATAGTAGATTGATAACTATTATTGTAGGCGAACTCCGCTAAAGGCAAAAACTTCTCCCAATTCTTCCCAAAGTCTAACACACATGCTCGAAGCATATCCTCCAAGATCCTGATAGTTCTCTCAGACTGGCCATCAGTTTGTGGATAGTATGCAGTACTGAAGCTCAATTTAGTTCCCATGGCCTCTTGCAACTTCTGCCAAAAATGAGATCTGAATCTGGGATCTCTATTTGACACTATACTCTGTGGCACACCATGAAGTCTCACAATATTAGCAACATAAAGCTCAGCTAGTTTATCAAGGCTATCCTATTTGTTCACGGGAATAAAATGTGTAACTTTAGTCAAGCGGTCCACAACAACCCAAACAGAATCACATCCTCTCGGAGATCTCAAAAGATCGGTCACAAGGTCCATTGTTATATGCACCCATTTCCATTGCGGAATCGACAACGATTGCAGAAGCCCGGCTGGCCTCTGATGCTCAACTTTAACCCTCTGACAAGTCAAACACCTGGATACATACCCAGCAATCTCCCGCTTCATATTGTTCCACCAGAAGTGTTGTTTCAAATCTCTATACATTTTAGTACTGCCCGGGTGAATTGTATACCTTGAATTATGTGCCTCGGACAGAATCTCATTCTTCAAAGTCAGATCACCAGGAACACACACTCTGTTCCTGAATCTAAAGATACCATCTACATGTAATTTAAACTCCGACTCTCCCCCTTTTGCTTTTTCTTGGATTTTCAAGATGTGAGGATCAGTCTTCTGAGCCTTTCTGATCTGTGCTAGCAATCCCGACTGAATTTGTAAGATAGCAAATCGAATCCCTACCTCAGTAGCTTCCGGCTTCCATGAACAAATTTCCTCCAAAGTCTCCCAATCCTTGATAATTAAACTTGCAACAGTAGCCTTTCGGCTCAAAGCATCCGCAACAACATTTGCCTTACCTGGCACGTAGTTAATAGAGCAATTGTAGCCACTTAATAGCTCTAGCCATCTTCGCTGCCTCATATTCAAATCTTTTTGTGAAAATAAATATTTGAGGCTCTTGTGGTCAGTAAAAATTTCAAATCTACCACCCCACAAGTAATGACGCCATTTCTTTAAAGCAAACACAACTGCAGCTAACTCCAGATCATGTGTAGGGTAATTGACTTCATAGAGTTTCAACTTCCTAGAAGCATAAGCAATCACCTTACCATTCTACAATAAAACACAGCCCAAACCCTCTTTAGCTGCATCACTGTAAACAACAAAGTTTTCTGTACCCTAAGGTAAAGCTAGTATAGGAGCTGTAGTTAGTCTCTTCTTCAGTTCTTGGAAACTGGATTCACATTTAGCATCACAGTTGTAAGTAACTTTCTTTCGAGTCAACTGGCTTAAAGGTCCAGAAATTTTGGAAAAGTCTTTAACAAACCTCCGATAGTAACCTGCCAACCCTAGAAAACTCCGAATCTCTGACACCGTTTCAGGTCTCTTCCGAGATGAAACAACTTCAATCTTAGCTGGGTCTACTGAAACTCCTTGATCTGAAATGATATGGCCTAGAAAAGATATTTGATTCAACCAGAATTCGCACTTGCTGAATTTTGCAAAAAGCTTGTTTTCTTGCAAAGTCTGGAGCACAATCTTCAAATGTTGTTCATGTTCAGCCTCATTCTTAGAATACACTAAAATGTCGTCAATAAAGATTACGACAAACTGATCAAGATAAGGTCGAAAAACCCTCTGCATTAAGTCCATGAATGTGGCTGGTGCATTCGTCAATCCAAATGGTAACACAACAATTCATAGTGGCCATATCTAGTCCTGAATGCCGTCTTTGGTATATCGTCACTCCGAATCCTAAGTTGATAGTAACCCTGCCTCAAGTCAAATTTGGAGTAAACAGTCGCACCCTGTAACTGGTCAAACAATTCTTCAATCAACGGCAAGAGGTATTTGTTCTTAATCGTGACTTGATTAAGTCCCCTATAATCAATACATAACCGTAGCGTGCCGTCCTTCTTTCTCACAAACAACACAGGCGCACCCCACGGCGAAGAACTAGGTTGTATAAACCCATTTTAAAGCAAGTTCTGAAGCTGAATTTTCAATTCTTGAAGTTCAGCCGATGCCATTCTATAAGGACTTCTAGAAATTGGCGCAGTGCCTGGCATAAGGTCAATCACAAATTCAATCTCCCTATCCGGTGGTAAACCCGGTAATTCCTCGGGAAATACACCAGGGAAGTCTTTAACAATTGGAACCTCATTCAAATTCAACTTATCAGTAGGTTGATTGATCAGATAAGCTAAGTAAGCTTCACAACCTTTATTCAACAACTTAGAAGCCTTGATCGATGACAAAAGAGGTATCCGGGCAGCCCTGCTGTAACACCCCGATCCCTCTCGAGACCGGGAGTTCTATAATTCGATCTAATCACAACCCAAACCAAACCCGAGCAAAATTTTCAGGGAAAACGAACGGAGTCTCTCCTGTTTCTAGGCGAAATGTAAAACCTGCGATAACATATAAGTGGACCAATACAATGTCCAAACATTCAAAACCACCTCAAGGCCATCCGAGCCTCGGTTCTCAACAATTTAAACTCAGCAAGTATACATACATTTCCAATTTAAAAGCTAACCTATCTCTTTTCATTTTTGACAAGTACATTCGAACTAGACGGTTAAACCATACTAAGCTACTGCATAAAATAAACTATCATGCCATTCTAACTCTTTTCCTTTGGACATTACAAACATGCATTGAAGTTAAGTTATGCTAACTGATTACATAAACTAGCTTATCAATTCACCTCAGCTACTTAGCTAAATTTAAATTACATTTCTTTTGACAATAAATACAAACAACATATGAACATACATCTTTACAAACTTCGACACTCAAGCCACATAGGCACGCAAGACAACTCTTCAGGCAACGAACTTTCACGAAATCAAAAACTTTCCAGCTAACATGACATTTCTTGAAATGTGGTGGCGAGGAGTGAGTATACACAACACGTATACTCAGTGAGGGCGAGACAGATATCGAATTGGAGAGAAAGAAAGTCGTGCAATGCAAATAAGACAGTTAAGCAATATAACTTATAAATAAGCAATCAAGACAAACAATCAATACAATAAGCAATTACTGAAAGCATTAACACAACCATTCAAAGCTATACCACACTCTGAAGGCTATGGTTCACTCATACGAGCAATGTACCATTTCACGAGCGATACATCAATCTCGAGCTTGATGTTGACAACGATGACAATAAGCACTCATCCACCTTATAACACCAGTTTAGAATACCCCGAAAGTATCCATCAATTCTATGACCCAAATCTCCCTGGGAGGCAACCCAAGCGAGAAAAGGAATAGCTACGGAGCTAGAGCAACCAACACTGGCAACCCGAGGCTACCCAGAGAGGCCCATCACTCACGTGCTAGACACTATGCAATGCAAGACTCAATACAAGGCGATAAACGAGCGATAAACAAGATATCAAGCATTATCAACAATTGATAAACATTTCAATCAATAATCAACTCTAACAAGCGTAATAAGCATTAACAAGCATTTACAATCAAACAAGTAACAAGAACAACACCAATTAACCTTATCAAGCAATAAAAAGTATCCTATAGGCATTATAAGCATTCTATAAGCAATATAAACATTCTATAAGCATTATAAACATTCTACAAGCAATATACTATGAAATCACGCAAAATTCCAAAAATGACCCCAACTTTCAAAATGCTACTACTTTCAAACGAGAAACGAGCTTTGGAAACCGACTTCACCAATCCTCCTAGGTCACCATAAGGCACGTCTAAAGACCCCGAAACCCTACTTTACCCTAGAATTCACGCAAAGTCCCGATTTCCCCCTTTGCTCGTTTGAACTACAACTATACCAACCAAACACCCAACCAACGCCATAATCGCACCAAAAGTGCTTCCATGGCCTCCCGAAACAATGCCAACACGTAAAACGAGAAAATGCCAAACTCGACCTAAACGACCTCGACTTTCACTAAGCCGTTTTTCTCCATTTTTCCATTACACGTTCCAATTAAACCACACATTTAGGCATTCTAGCATATCTAGCATCTTCCTACATCAACAAAACGCGTAACGGAGCAACTTCATCGAAACAGGGGTTTACTATTCACAATTTACTATTCATTATACAATTTATATTTCAATTTCAATATTCAACCGCAGAAAATGTTACAAAACTATAAATACATGTTCTACAATCAACAAGGAACATTCTTTAAGCATTAAAATGATTAAACTAACGATCTACGCATAAAATCCAAAAATCAAAGTTTAGATACAAATATTTCAAATGCACAAATAACGATGAAACTCTCACCTCAGACGCTCCTAGACGCTAGGAAAACCTCGTAAGACGCCTCGGATACCACCCCGTGCAAGCTCACGCGAAGAATCGAAGATTTGAATTTAAAAATTTTTTTTTCTCTCCTTCATATTTTCGGCCCTTCCTCACTGTTTTTCCAGCTTTTTTTCTTTATTTCCCTTGTTAAATTAAGCTTATAAAAGATTATACAAGTCAACAAGTCAAGCCCTAGGTCAAAGCACTTAAGATTTGGTCAAACTAGCCTATTTCATGCATTTTAAAGCTAAAACAACTAATGAAATATTAATTCTAGCTAACAACAATTAAAATATATAATTTAAGACACCAAACACTAGTTTTCACTATTTGTTGAGGACTAGGAACCGTTCTCTAACTATCGCTCTCGATATGCTATGCACTTTGCGTCAACAAAGAACTGACAATTAAATCTCAAAGAATCTAAGAAATATATCATTTTTGGAAAGCATCATAGTTTAAAATTTACTCCGGCTCAGAGCTACTTTTCATTTAATTGAAAACCGAGTGATTTTAATGCAAGACAACCAAAACCGATTATTAAAATAATCAAAGCAATCAAGGTAATCAATATTCATTTAAAATAATTAATTTAACTAGTTCTAGAATATTTTAAAGAATTATGAAGTTAATATTAAGCTACAAATGAAAGTTAATATAAACACATAGTCAAATACAATTAAACACTAACATTTAAGATAACACTTAATTAATCACAAGAAAAGAATTTCAATTACTATAATTATTAGAAATAGGTAATAATCTTTTAATTATTCAATATATAACTACTAAATGCTTCCAAGAGAAATATTAAAATAGTGCAAATTGGTTGATTCAACTAATTAAACATTTAATCAAATGCAGTCAAGTGCTATTAAATGCATGCTGGGTTCGGGTTATCACATCCTTCCCCCCTTAAAACAATTGCGTCCTCGCAATTCTTCTTCCAATAGTACTCTGCATCATCTAAAATCCAACTCTGATAAATCTTCATCGGTTGCTGAGCAAGATAATATATAAGAATGCTCGTTGGAAATCCCGAATAGAAATTCCAATCAAGAATGCCGAGGAAATACCAACTAAAGACTGAAGCAAAGATACTGTAGATATCATCAATACCACATACTAATGGCAGTAAGAGTACCAAAGGAATACCCTATTTAAGAATCTTCAATAGAAGTCTAACAAGTACCAAATAAGAAAGTTAAGAGATAGCCAGAGTAGATGCACCTCATGCAGTACTGACTACTGTAAATAGACCCAGCTGAAAGTTCTGTAAAGGAATATAGAGAAGAATACCAAAGGCCAACCTCTAAATGAAATCTTACAATCACTGTGTTCCTACCGCAACATCTTAGTCAAACAGCAAGTATAGATTCCCCTGAGTGGAAAGGCCGAAGGAGAAGCCGTAAACAGTACAAGATAATATGTCCAAGCAGAATTCCAAGTGTAGGATCTTCCAATAAATGCCAAAAAGGAAAATACTAGTAAAATGCCCGATAAGAATTCCAAAGAATACCGTAAGTAATATGAGATAATGAGTCTGATAGGAATTCCAGTTACCAAACCAACTGAGGGATGCCAAAGAAAATACCCGAATAATGCTCCAGCAAGAAAGTACCAAGAATTGCCCAATAAGTAATACTAAATAAATGACCACTAAGAATCCTAGAGAATGCCATTGAAGAATTTCCAATAAGGAATACCAGTAACACTCCAATAAAGACCAAGACACATATACCATAGATAATATCATACAGTAAGTCCAACTGAAAACCCAATAGCCAAGTCTACCAAGAAGTGCCAATAGAAGTCTCCAAAGAATACCCAAATAAAACCCCAAGAGAAAGCTATTCTTTCACAACTGTTAAGCACAGAGGAGGACCGTAGAGATTTGCCAATAACCGAGCTCCAAAAGCAAACACCAATTCCCAAATAAAGGCTAGTCAAATGCCATTCATTTCCTGCCAATCCATATACCTTGAAAGGCTAGTTGTGAACCACTTTCTTCAGGGGAGGAAGAGGACTTACTTACCATTTCCATAGGACATGTATGATTGCCAATATATCACAATTATACATATGCCTTAAACTACTATGCAAGCAAGTTTACAAAAGAGTTTATTCAACAAAGTCACTCAAGCATGACAATCAAATCAAGCACAACATAATCAATTCAAATCACAGCATAAACAATTCAAGACATTTCAATACACACATTACAAGCAATACTCCAAGCAAATAACAATTCACGTGGTCGATTCGATTCACAATGCCAATTCAATAGGTCAATTCAATGCACAACTAGACACTTTACTTCACTTAGCACACAATTAACACATAACACATAACTATATCACATAGAAGCACACATTCATGTCAAGACACATAATCTCACAACAAGCATACACTTTCAAGACACACTTAACAAGCACACATTCAAGGACCACTACCCACCAGACCGAGGACCCTATCCCGGCTTATGAGCTAAACGAACTCTGATACCACCTGTAACACCCCGATCCCTCTCGAGACCGGGAGTTCTATAATTCGATCTAATCACAACCCAAACCAAACCCGGGCAAAATTTTCAGGGAAAACGTACGGAGTCTCCCCTGTTTCTAGGTGAAATGTAAAACCTGCGATAACATATAAGTGGACCAATACCATGTGCAAACATTCAAAACCACCTCAAGGCCATCCGAGCCTCGGTTCTCAACAATTTAAACTCAGCAAGTATACATACATTTCCAATTTTAAAGCTAACCTATCTTTTTTCATTTTTGACAAGTACATTCGAACTAGACGGTTAAACCATACTAAGCTACTGCATAAAATAAACTATCATGCCATTCTAACTCTTTTCCTTTGGACATTACAGACATGCATTGAAGTTAAGCTATGCTAACTGATTACATAAAGTAGCTTATTAATTCACCTCAGCTTCTTAGCTAAATTTAAATTACATTTCTTTTGACAATAAATACAAATAACATATGAACATACATCTTTACAAACTTCGACACTCAAGCCACATAGGCACGCAAGACAACTCTTCAGGCAACGAACTTTCACGAAATCAAAAACTTTCCAACTAACATGACATTTCATGAAATGTGGTGGCGAGGAGTGAGTATACACAACACGTATACTCAGTGAGGGCGAGACAGATATCGAATTGGAGAGAAAGAAAGTCATGCAATGCAAATAAGACAGTTAAGCAATATAACTGATAAATAAGCAATCAAGACAAATAATCAATACAATAAGCAATTATTGAAAGCATTAACACAACCATTCAAAGCTATACCACACTCTGAAGGCTATGGTTCACTCATACAAGCAATGTACCATTTCACGAGCGATACATCAATCTCGAGCTTGATGTTGACAACGATGACAATAAGCGCGCATCCACCTTATAACACCAGTTCGGAATACCCCGGAAGTATCCATCAATTCTATGACCCAAATCTCCCTGGGAGGCAACCCAAGCGAGAAAGGGAATAGCTACAAAGCTAGAGCAACCAACACTAGCAACCCGAGGCTGCCCAGAGAGGCCCATTACTCACGTGCTGGACACTATGCAATGCAAGACTCGATACAAGGCGATAAACGAGCGATAAACAAGATATCAAGCATTATCAACAATTGATAAACATTTCAATCAATAATCAACTCTAACAAGCGTAATAAGCATTAACAAGCATTTACAATCAAACAAGTAACAAGAACAACACCAATTAACCTTATCAAGCAATAACAAGAATCCTATAGGCATTATAAGCATTCTATAAGCAATATAAACATTTTATAAGCATTATAAACATTCTACAAGCAATATACTATGAAATCACACAAAATTCCAAAAATGACCCCAACTTTCAAAACACTATTACTTTTAAAGGAGCCACGAGCTTTGAAAACCGACTTCACCAATCCTCCTAGGTCACCATAAGGCACGTCTAAAGACCCTGAAACCCTACTTTACCCTAGAATTCACGCAAAGTCCCAATTTTCCCCTTTGCTCGTTTGAACTACAACTATACCAACCAAACACCACACCAACGCCATAATCACACCAAAAGTGCTTCCATGGCCTCCCGAAACAATGCCAACACGTAAAACAAGAAAATGTCAAACTCCACCTAAAGGACCCCGACTTTCACTAAGCCTTTTTTCTCCGTTTTTCTATTACACATTCCAATTAAACCACACATTTAGGCATTCTAGCATATCTAGCATCTTCCTACATCAACAGAACCCGTAACGGAGCAACTTCATCGAAACGGGGGTTTACTATTTATAATTTACTATTCAATATACAATTTATATTTCAATTTCAATATTCAACCGCATAAAATGTTAAAAAGCTATAAATAAATGTTCTACAATCAACAAGGAACATTCTTTAAGCATTAAAATGATTAAACTAACGATCTACGCATAAAATTCAAAAATCAAAGTTTAGATACAAATATTTCAAATGCACAAATAACGATGAAACCCTCACCTTAGACTCTCCTAGACGCTAGGAAAACCTCGTAGGACGCCTCAGAAACCACCCCGTGCAAGCTCACGCGAAGAATCGAAGATTTGAATTTGAAATCTTTTTTTTTTCTCCATCATATTTTCGGCCCTTCCTCATTGTTTTTCCAGCCTTTTTTCTTTATTTCCCTTGTTAAATTAAGCTTATAAAAGATTATACAAGTCAACAAGTCAAGCCCTGGGTCAAAGCACTTAAAATTTGGTCAAACTAGCCTATTTCATGCATTTTAAAGCTAAAACAACTAATGAAATATTAATTCTAGCTAACAACAATTAAAATATATAATTTAAGACACCAAACACTAGTTTTCACTATTTGTTGAGGACTGGGAACCGCTCTCTAACTATCGCTCTCGATATACTATGCACTTTGCGTCAACAAAGAAGTGACAATTAAATCTCAAAGAATCTAAGAAATATATCATTTTTGGAAAGCATCATAGTTTAAAATTTACTCCGGCTCGGAGCTACTTTTCATTTAATTGAAAACCGAGTGATTTTAATGCAAGACAACCAAAACCGATTATTAAAATAATCAAAGCAATCAAGGTAATCAATATTCATTTAAAATAATTAATTTAACTAGTTCTAGAATATTTTAAAGAATTATGAAGTTAATATTAAGCTACAAATGAAAGTTAATATAAACACATAGTCAAATACAATTAAACACTAACATTTAAGATAACACTTAATTAATCACAAGAAAAGAATTTCAATTACTATAATTATTAGAAATAGGTAATAATCTTTTAATTATTCAATATATAACTACTAAATGCTTCCAAGAGAAATATTAAAATAGTGCAAATTGGTTGATTCAACTAATTAAACATTTAATCAAATGCAGTCAAGTGCTATTAAATGCATGCTGGGTTCGGGTTATCACATCCTTCCCCCCTTAAAACAATTGCGTCCTCGCAATTCTTCTTCCAATAGTACTCTGCATCATCTAAAATCCAACTCTGATAAATCTTCATCGGTTGCTGAGCAAGATAATATATAAGAATGCTCGTTGGAAATCCCGAATAGAAATTCCAATCAAGAATGCCGAGGAAATACCAACTAAAGACTGAAGCAAAGATACTGTAGATATCATCAATACCACATACTAATGGCAGTAAGAGTACCAAAGGAATACCCTATTTAAGAATCTTCAATAGAAGTCTAACAAGTACCAAATAAGAAAGTTAAGAGATAGCCAGAGTAGATGCACCTCATGCAGTACTGACTACTGTAAATAGACCCAGCTGAAAGTTCTGTAAAGGAATATAGAGAAGAATACCAAAGGCCAACCTCTAAATGAAATCTTACAATCACTGTGTTCCTACCGCAACATCTTAGTCAAACAGCAAGTATAGATTCCCCTGAGTGGAAAGGCCGAAGGAGAAGCCGTAAACAGTACAAGATAATATGTCCAAGCAGAATTCCAAGTGTAGGATCTTCCAATAAATGCCAAAAAGGAAAATACTAGTAAAATGCCCGATAAGAATTCCAAAGAATACCGTAAGTAATATGAGATAATGAGTCTGATAGGAATTCCAGTTACCAAACCAACTGAGGGATGCCAAAGAAAATACCCGAATAATGCTCCAGCAAGAAAGTACCAAGAATTGCCCAATAAGTAATACTAAATAAATGACCACTAAGAATCCTAGAGAATGCCATTGAAGAATTTCCAATAAGGAATACCAGTAACACTCCAATAAAGACCAAGACACATATACCATAGATAATATCATACAGTAAGTCCAACTGAAAACCCAATAGCCAAGTCTACCAAGAAGTGCCAATAGAAGTCTCCAAAGAATACCCAAATAAAACCCCAAGAGAAAGCTATTCTTTCACAACTGTTAAGCACAGAGGAGGACCGTAGAGATTTGCCAATAACCGAGCTCCAAAAGCAAACACCAATTCCCAAATAAAGGCTAGTCAAATGCCATTCATTTCCTGCCAATCCATATACCTTGAAAGGCTAGTTGTGAACCACTTTCTTCAGGGGAGGAAGAGGACTTACTTACCATTTCCATAGGACATGTATGATTGCCAATATATCACAATTATACATATGCCTTAAACTACTATGCAAGCAAGTTTACAAAAGAGTTTATTCAACAAAGTCACTCAAGCATGACAATCAAATCAAGCACAACATAATCAATTCAAATCACAGCATAAACAATTCAAGACATTTCAATACACACATTACAAGCAATACTCCAAGCAAATAACAATTCACGTGGTCGATTCGATTCACAATGCCAATTCAATAGGTCAATTCAATGCACAACTAGACAATTTACGTCGCTTAACACACAATTAAGACATAACACATAACTATATCACATAGAAGCACACATTCATGTCAAGACACATAATCTCACAACAAGCATACACTTTCAAGACACACTTAACAAGCACACATTCAAGGACCACTACCCACCAGACCGAGGACCCTATCCCGGCTTATGAGCTAAACGAACTCTGATACCACCTGTAACACCCCGATCCCTCTCGAGACCGGGAGTTCTATAATTCGATCTAATCACAACCCAAACCAAACCCGGGCAAAATTTTCAGGGAAAACGTACGGAGTCTCCCCTGTTTCTAGGTGAAATGTAAAACCTGCGATAACATATAAGTGGACCAATACCATGTGCAAACATTCAAAACCACCTCAAGGCCATCCGAGCCTCGGTTCTCAACAATTTAAACTCAGCAAGTATACATACATTTCCAATTTTAAAGCTAACCTATCTTTTTTCATTTTTGACAAGTACATTCGAACTAGACGGTTAAACCATACTAAGCTACTGCATAAAATAAACTATCATGCCATTCTAACTCTTTTCCTTTGGACATTACAGACATGCATTGAAGTTAAGCTATGCTAACTGATTACATAAAGTAGCTTATTAATTCACCTCAGCTTCTTAGCTAAATTTAAATTACATTTCTTTTGACAATAAATACAAATAACATATGAACATACATCTTTACAAACTTCGACACTCAAGCCACATAGGCACGCAAGACAACTCTTCAGGCAACGAACTTTCACGAAATCAAAAACTTTCCAACTAACATGACATTTCATGAAATGTGGTGGCGAGGAGTGAGTATACACAACACGTATACTCAGTGAGGGCGAGACAGATATCGAATTGGAGAGAAAGAAAGTCATGCAATGCAAATAAGACAGTTAAGCAATATAACTGATAAATAAGCAATCAAGACAAATAATCAATACAATAAGCAATTATTGAAAGCATTAACACAACCATTCAAAGCTATACCACACTCTGAAGGCTATGGTTCACTCATACAAGCAATGTACCATTTCACGAGCGATACATCAATCTCGAGCTTGATGTTGACAACGATGACAATAAGCGCGCATCCACCTTATAACACCAGTTCGGAATACCCCGGAAGTATCCATCAATTCTATGACCCAAATCTCCCTGGGAGGCAACCCAAGCGAGAAAGGGAATAGCTACAAAGCTAGAGCAACCAACACTAGCAACCCGAGGCTGCCCAGAGAGGCCCATTACTCACGTGCTGGACACTATGCAATGCAAGACTCGATACAAGGCGATAAACGAGCGATAAACAAGATATCAAGCATTATCAACAATTGATAAACATTTCAATCAATAATCAACTCTAACAAGCGTAATAAGCATTAACAAGCATTTACAATCAAACAAGTAACAAGAACAACACCAATTAACCTTATCAAGCAATAACAAGAATCCTATAGGCATTATAAGCATTCTATAAGCAATATAAACATTTTATAAGCATTATAAACATTCTACAAGCAATATACTATGAAATCACACAAAATTCCAAAAATGACCCCAACTTTCAAAACACTATTACTTTTAAAGGAGCCACGAACTTTGGAAACCGACTTCACCAATCCTCCTAGGTCACCATAAGGCACGTCTAAAGACCCTGAAACCCTACTTTACCCTAGAATTCACGCAAAGTCCCGATTTCCCCCTTTGCTCGTTTGAACTACAACTATACCAACCAAACACCACACCAACGCCATAATCACACCAAAAGTGCTTCCATGGCCTCCCGAAACAATGCCAACACGTAAAACAAGAAAATGTCAAACTCGACCTAAAGGACCCCGACTTTCACTAAGCCTTTTTTCTCCGTTTTTCCATTACACATTCCAATTAAACTACACATTTAGGCATTCTAGCATATCTAGCATCTTCCTACATCAACAGAACCCGTAACGGAGCAACTTCATCGAAACGGGGGTTTACTATTTATAATTTACTATTCAATATACAATTTATATTTCAATTTCAATATTCAACCGCATAAAATGTTAAAAAGCTATAAATAAATGTTCTACAATCAACAAGGAACATTCTTTAAGCATTAAAATGATTAAACTAACGATCTACGCATAAAATTCAAAAATCAAAGTTTAGATACAAATATTTCAAATGCACAAATAACGATGAAACCCTCACCTTAGACTCTCCTAGACGCTAGGAAAACCTCGTAGGACGCCTCAGAAACCACCCCGTGCAAGCTCACGCGAAGAATCGAAGATTTGAATTTGAAATCTTTTTTTTTTCTCCATCATATTTTCGGCCCTTCCTCATTGTTTTTCCAGCCTTTTTTCTTTATTTCCCTTGTTAAATTAAGCTTATAAAAGATTATACAAGTCAACAAGTCAAGCCCTGGGTCAAAGCACTTAAAATTTGGTCAAACTAGCCTATTTCATGCATTTTAAAGCTAAAACAACTAATGAAATATTAATTCTAGCTAACAACAATTAAAATATATAATTTAAGACACCAAACACTAGTTTTCACTATTTGTTGAGGACTGGGAACCGCTCTCTAACTATCGCTCTCGATATACTATGCACTTTGCGTCAACAAAGAAGTGACAATTAAATCTCAAAGAATCTAAGAAATATATCATTTTTGGAAAGCATCATAGTTTAAAATTTACTCCGGCTCGGAGCTACTTTTCATTTAATTGAAAACCGAGTGATTTTAATGCAAGACAACCAAAACCGATTATTAAAATAATCAAAGCAATCAAGGTAATCAATATTCATTTAAAATAATTAATTTAAGTAGTTCTAGAAAATTTTAAAGAATTATGAAGTTAATATTAAGCTACAAATGAAAGTTAATATAAACACATAGTCAAATACAATTAAACACTAACATTTAAGATAACACTTAATTAATCACAAGAAAAGAATTTCAATTACTATAATTATTATAAATAGGTAATAATCTTTTAATTATTCAATATATAACTACTAAATGCTTCCAAGAGAAATATTAAAATAGTGCAAATTGGTTGATTCAACTAATTAAACATTTAATCAAATGCAGTCAAGTGCTATTAAATGCATGCCGGGTTCGGGTTATCACACCTGCAGTTCCCAACAATCTCCAATACCGGTAGGTCAGGAATCTGAAGATAAACAATTTTTGTTCTACAATCCAACTGAGCATAATATTTCTCCAACCAATCCATCCCCAAAATGATTTCAAAATCACGGAAGGGCAATATAATTAAATTAGAAGGAAATTTACGGTTCTCAATACATATATCACAAGATTTGCAAATAAACTCAGTAACAAATTTCGCACCCAAAGGCGTACTAACTTCAACTTCATGCGGCAGTTTATCAATGAAAACATTCACAGATCGTGCACATGCAGGAGTTATAAACGAATGTGTAGCTCCGGGATCAATCAAAACTTTAACTGGCTGAGTATTGAGAAGAAAGGTACCTTCCACTATAGCTGTAGTATCGGGTAGCTCCTCCGCATCCAGTGCAAAGACCCTAGCCTTAACCCTCTGTGCTGACCTGCACCTGCAGCCCTATTCTGCACACCTTGGCCTCCAGTACGGCCCTGAACATTCCTATACTTAGGGCAATCTTTCACCCTATGATCATCGCTCCCACAACCTGTGCATTTACCACTCTTTCTCCAACAATTAGCCTCAATATGCCCCGATCGATTACAAAAGTTACACTGCTGATTTTGTCTTACAACAGTGTTTCCCGTAGGTGCGGGGGCTCTGGCAGTGGTAGGAACTGTACCTCCCTACTGAGGTCTAGTCACAGCTGGCCTCCCTTGAATCTGATGCTGAGGCTGATATGGACGTTGCTGAGGAACCTGTGCAGAAGTCTGATACTGTCTCGGCTGACTCTGGCTGCTCTGGCCCAAGTACTGTTTCTTACTCGGCTGACTACTCTCATCTATCATCTCAGCTTTCCGTTTCTCAAACTTCGAGGCTGCTTGGAATGCCTCGGGAAAAGTAGTGTAGGTCTGCCCAGTCAAATGTAGCTGAATATCCATTCTCAGCCCACGAACAAACCTATGAATCATCCTCCTAGCTGGCCGTACCAGCTCGGGCAGATACCTCGACAGGCTGACAAGCCTAGCCTCATTCTGTGCAACAGTCATATTTCCCTGCTTCAGGGCCACAAACTTTTCTTCCCTCCTTTCCATAGCCATCTCGGGAATATACTTGTCCCGAAACTCACTCACAAAATCATCCCACAAATGCAGTACATCCTTACAGTCCCACCACCTCCTGACAGTGTTCCACCACTGTTCGGCGTCGCCCTCTAACAGGAATGCCGCACAATCTATTCTTGCCTTATTAGTGTACCTCAAAGCAGCGAAAATTTTCTCAACAATCCATCTCTTGGCTGCCTCATCATCCGGCTCTCCAAAGAACTTACCCGGCTCGTGCCTCAGGAATTTCTCTAACTGGTTATTCTCAGCCCTATACCCCTGTCCACCAGGATTAGCTTGATTTCCCTGGGGATTATTATTCCTGTCCTGCCTCTGCTCATGCAGTACCTGTGTAATCTGGTCAACTGCAGTGGTCATAGTAGCCATAAACTGTTCAGGCAACGGTTGCTGACCCTGTACTGCTGCCTCTTCATCTCCCCCTTGACCATGAATACCACGACGTGGCGGCATAGTAACAACTCACAATAGCTGGCAGCATATAAAAGCAGTTTATAGACAGAAATATAGCACATAAGATTAGATAACACTCAAATCAATATCAATCAAATATCCTATCACACAATTCACATAAAAGAAGATTGACAGGCCAAACTAATTCACTTAAACACATAAACACTCTAAGTTCACATAATCATGCTATAACACTTTTCCACTTAACAATCACACAATAACACTTTAGAATTTTAGACCTTTACCCCACAGACCGAGAAACATATCCCGGCTCATGCAAGACTATCATGCTCTGATACCACCTAAAGATGTCACGCCCCGACCCAACCCCACAAAAGGCCAAGCCCGGACCTGACACACGGACGGAGTCTCCCCAGTACCGCGGACGATCCGAAAACCCTACAATCAATATAATACTTACGAAAGCCATAATAAACATTTGAAACAAGCCAAATTTCTTTTAAAAACATCCATTCTCTTATTAACCAACTTTGCAATCCAAAAATGTCATGCATACTACACCAGTATTTATGCCACTAAACAGTTAAACCATTAGTATGCAATTCTTTACTAGTCATAAGAGTATAACTTTACAACTTACAATCTTTAAACCTTTACAACAAAAGACCATAAAGGTCTCAAAATTGAACTACATACAAGGCTACAAGCCTCAAAATAAAAGGTCATCGAAGCAATATACATATCAAGCAAGGCTCGCACAAAAGTCTGGCAACCAACCACCATCTAAGCATAGAAGTGCTATCAAGGAAACACCTCCACTTGCTCCTCGTCCTCAATTACCTCAAGAGGATCAGCTTCAACTACTCCTTTAAAAATATGTTATAGAATGGAATGAGCAAAAACTATTGCTCAGTGAGGGTTATTGGTCTCAAGGACGTAGATGAGAGGAGAATGCAATGCAAATAGCCAAGCAATTCATTCAATTATCATATAAAGATACAAACAAAGCCAACAATAAAACAAGACAAGCATTAAAACTATAAACAATCATTCAAAGGATACGATTCACTTTCCACGAGCAACTTTCAATCACGAATTCGATGACGACGCGCCAGCCCAAACCACCTTATAACTTCAGTTTGGAATACCCCAGAAGTATCTATCAATTCTACGATCCAAATCTCCCTAGGAGGCAACCCAAGCGAGAAAGGGAATAGGACACGGAGCTAGAGCAACCAACACTGGCAACCCGAGGCTACCTAGAGAGGCCCATTACTTCGCCCCTGACTCTATGAATGCAAGACAATATACAATGCAACAATCGAGCAATCAAGCAATAGAGCCACACGTGGGAGAATAACAAAGTAGGTTACTCTCGCACGCAATAGCAACAGTTGATAACCATTCCAATCAAAATCAACTATAACAAGCATATGAAGCTATTTATACATTCTATAGACATAATATCAAGAAAACAAGCAAAATCACAAATTGGCCCCAACTATCAAAACGCTACTATTTCCAAACGAGCCACGAGTTCTGGAAACCGACTTCACCAATCCTCCTAGGTCACCATAAGGCACGTCTAAAGACCCCGAAACCCTACTTAACCCTAGAATTCACGCAAAGGCCCGATTTCCCCCTTTGCTTGTTTGAACTACAACTATACTAACCAAACACCCAACCAACACCATAATCGCACCAAAAGTGCTTCCATGGCCTCCCGAGACAATGCCATCACCCAAAACGAGGAAACGCTAAACTTGACCTAAACGACCCCGACTTTCACCAATGTATATTTCCCATTTTTTCCATTACGCAACCTAAACAAACCATGCATTTAGGCATTTTAGCATACCTAGCACTTTTTCATATCAACAGAAAGCATAATAGAGCAACTTCATCGTTTCAAGGGTTTACTATTCATAAATTACTATTCAACTATCAATCTTATATTTCAATCTCAAGATTTAACCGCAAAAAATGTTAAAAAGCCATAAACACATGTTCTACAATTGTCAAGGAACATTCTAGAAGCTTCAAAACGATTAAAACAATAACCTACGGATAAAATCCAAAAATCACAAAGTTAACATACTTGACATTTAAATGCGCAAATAACGTGCTTCCCTCACCTTAGGCACTCTTAGTCGCTAGGAAAACAATGCTGGACACCTCGGAAACCACCCCGCACGAGCTCACGCGAAGATTGGAAGTTTGGAAGGTTGAAATTCTTTTTTTTCCTTCAAAGTCACGGCCTGCTCTTGAGCTGTTTTCAGCTTTTATTTTTTTTCATTTTGCATTATTTTAGGCTTATAAGGTGACAAGTTGGTCAAAATGGTCAAGGCACTTGGTCAACTACTTAAAATTTGGTCAAATAGACTTATTTTTATGCATTTAAAAGCTAAATTAACATCACCAATTTAATTCTAGCTAACAACAAGTAAAATATAAAATTTAAGTCACCTAAATACTAGTTTCACTATTTGTTGAGGACTAAAAGTCACCCTCTAACTATCGCACTCGAAATGCAATGCTCGTTGTGACAATAAAGAAGTAACAATTAAATTTCAAAGAATCTAAGAAAATATAATTTTCAAAATAATAAACAAGAAAATCTCACATTCCGGGCTCGGGTATTACAGATGGGCCTCTCTGGGTAGCCTCGGGTTGCTAGTGTTGGTTGCTCTAGCTCCATGTCCTATTCCCTTTTCTCGCTTGGGTTGCCGCCCAGGGAGTTTTGGGTCGTAGAATTGATAGAATATGTCCGGAGTACTCTAAACGGAAGATATAAGTTGGGTGAGTCGGCGCGTCATCGTTAAAGTCATCGGAATCGTGATCGGTACATTACTCGCTCGAGTGAACCATAGCCTTCAGAGTGTGGTATAGCTTTGAATGGTTGTGTTAATGCTTTCTTGATTGTTTATTATATTTTCGTTTGTATTGAATGCTTTCTTATTGACTTTATTGCTTAATTGTGTCTATTTGCATTGCACGACTTTCTTTTTCTCCACATCGATATCTGTCTCACCCTCACTGAGTATACGTGTTGTGTATACTCACTCCTCACCACCACATTTCAGGAAATGTCATGTTAGCTAGAAAGTTCGTGATTTCGTGAAAGTTCATGCTTGAAGAATTGTCTAGCGTGCCTATGTGGCTTGGGTTGTTGAAGTTGTAAAGATATATGCTTTCATGTATTGTATGTATTTAATGTCAAAAGGAATGTAATTTAAGTTTCATTAGATTATTAAAGTGGTTTGATAAGTTAGATTTTGTATCTAGTTAGTATAGCTTAACTTTAATACATGTTTGTAATGTCCAAAGGAAAGAGTTAGAATGGTTTAATTGTCAAGCATGAATGTACTTGTAAAAGATGTGAAGAGGTAGGTTAGTCTGTAAACTGGAAATGTATATTGCTTGTGATTGCTTATTGAGAACAAGGCTCGGATGGCCTTGAGGTGGTTGAATGTTTGGACATGGTATTGGTCCACTTATATGCTGTCGCAGGTTTGCTTTTTGCCTAGAAACAAGGGAGACTCCGTCCGTTTTCCCTAAAAATTTTGCCCGGGTTTGGATTTGGGTTGTGATTAGATTGATTGATAGAACTCCCGGTCTCGAGAGGGATCGGGGTGTCACAGATGGTATCAGAGCTTGTTTAGCTCATAAGCCGGGATAGGGTCCTCGGTCTGGTGGGTAGTGATCCTTGAATGTGTGCTTGTTAAGTGTGTCTTGAAAGTGTATGCTTGTATGTGGGATTGTGTGTCTTGACCTGAATGTGTGCTCCTATGTGATATAGTTATGTGTTATGTGTTAATTGTGTGCTAAGTAAAGTGAAGTGTCTAGTTGTGCATTGAATTGACCTATTGAATTGGCATCGTGAATCGAATTGATCTCATGAATTGTTATTTTCTTGAAGTATTGCTTGTAATGTGTGTATTGAAATGTCTTGAATTGGTTAATTCGTGATTTGAATTGATTATGTTGTGCTTGACTTGATTGTCGTGCTTGAGTGACTTTGTTGAATAAACTGTTTTACAAATATGCTTGCATAATAGATTAAGGCATATATGTATAAATGAGATATCTTGGCATTCATACATGTCCTGTTGAACTGGTAAGAAAGACTTCTCCCTCCCCTGAAGAGAAGTGGTTAGTAGCAAGCCAAGTTATTTGGATTGACGGAAACGAGCAGTGCTCAACTAGGCCTTTATTTTGGAGTTGACATTTATAGCTGGAGTTTGTTTATTGGGGTTCCTTGAAGGTTATCTTCTATGCTTTGTGTAAATGACTTCCTTTGGAGCTTTACATGATTATTCTTTGGAGCATTTTCTTAAATGTCTTCTTGATTGGGCATTCACCGGGTATTTTTATATTGGCATTTCGTGGGAGACTTGGTTGGGATTTTAATCAACCTTTGGTGTTCTTTCTGCATTCTTGTGGGGAACTTTGATTTGAGTCTGCTTACAATGATCAGTTTTGCGTGAGGCGTACTACTTTGGTATTCCTTGTGGACATTTCTCAGTGGATTTGGCAATCGGAGCTCTTATTGGACTTGCTGCATAATATTGTCTACAATATCTTTGCTCTAGTCTTTCTTGATATTTTATTAGAAATGGTAATTGAAATTCATCAATAGTATATGGTGCACCTGCACGGCATTTCCTCTGCTATTTTACCCAATATTCGGTAGCAGTATTATTTTGGGGAAATCTACTTGGCTATTCAGCTTGGTGTTTATTCATGGACTTTTGATAATTATATATATGTTGACGTACATTATGGATTCCCTATTCAGCTGCTTCTTGAGCTATATATTTTGAAAGACTTCTTTGAAACCTCTGTAATATGATTGACTGGATTTATTGTATGGAGTCTTCCTGAGCAGTAGTTGGGATTCTTGTTTAGACTCTGCTTCAGATTGTTTATTGGTATGTTCTCGGTACTTTTAGTTGGGATTCTATTATGGCATTCATGTCTAGTAAGATTTTTATTTGGGGATCTATTTGGTATTCTCTAGAGCCTTTATTTGGCTTCTTGCCTTGGAATTCTCGAGCAGTAACAGTTGAACTTCTACTAGAGATTCGTGTGTGGGGTATTCTTCTTATCGTTATTGTGCGGTATTAATGACATCTACAGTATCTTTGCCTTAGTCATTATTGGTATTATCTCGGCGCTCTTGGTTGGAATTTTATTCTTCTTCGATATTCGTGTCAACGGGATTCTTCAACCGATGAAGATTAGTCAGGATTGGATTTCAGATGATGCTGAGTTCTATTGGAAGAAGAATTGCGAGGACGCAATTGTTTTAAGGGGGGAAGGATGTGATAACCCAAAACCGCATGCATTTAATGGCATTTAATTGCATTTAATTAAGTGTTATCATAAATGTTAACATTGAATTATGTGTTTATTTTTAGTTAAACATTCATTTGTAGCTTTATTTTCATACTTATGTTAATCGATTTTATTTTTCTTGCATCTTAATGCTCAGTTTTCAATTAAAGTAGCTCCGAGCCGGAGTAAATTTTGAACTATGTTACTTTTCAAAAATTATATTTTCTTAAATTCTTTGAGGTTTAATTGTTAATCTTTTATTGTCGCAAAGTGCATTGCATTTCGGGATCGATAGTTAGGAAACGATTTCCAGTCCTCAGCAAATAGTGAAAACTAGTATTTAGTATTTTAATTTTAGTGTTTTAATTGTTGTTAGCTAGAATTAAAATTGTGTTGGTTGTTATAGCTTTAAAATGCATAAAATACGCTAGATTGACCAACTTAAGTTAGCATTGACCAAGAGGCCTTGACCATTTGACTTTGTGTCACCTTATATGCATAATATTAGCAAAAAAAAAAAAAAAAAAAGCTGAAAAAACAGAATACAAAGGGCCGAACATGGAGGAGAAGAAAAAAAAAAACATTTCAAATTCAAATCTTCGATTCTTCGTGTAAGCTTGCACGGGGTGGGTTCCGAGGCATCTAACGAGGTTTTCCTAGCTTCTAGGAGCGTCTAAGGTGAGGGTTTCATCGTTATTTGCGCATTTGAAATAATTGTGTTTAAACTTTAATTTTTAGAAATTATGCGTAGATTGTTATTTTATCTGTTTTGTTGCTTAAAGAATGTTCCTTGTTGATTGTAGAACATGTATTTATAGCTTTTTAGCATTTTCTGCGGTTAAAAATTGAAATTACAATTTAAATTGATTAATGAATAGTAAATTAGGAATAGTAAACCCCCGTTTTGATGAAGTTGCTCCATTACGAATTTTGTTGATGTAGGAAGATGCTAGATATGCTAGAATGCCTAAATGTGTGGTTTAATTGGATTGTGTAATGGAAAAAATGGAGAAAAAGGCTTAGTGAAAGTTGGGATCGTTTCGGTCAAGTTTGGAATTTTCTCGATATACGTGAAGGCATTGTCGGGGTATGTCATGGAAGCACTTTTGGTGCAGTTGTGACATTGGTTGGGTAATCGGTTGAGGTAGTTGTAGTTCAAACGAGCAAAGGGGGAAATCGGGGCTTTACGTGAATTCTAGGGTTAAGTAAGGTTTCGGGGTCTTTAGACGTGTCTTATGGTGACCTAGGAGGATTGGTGAAGTCGGTTTCCAAAACTCGTGGCTTGTTTGAAAGTAGTAGCGTTTTGAAAGTTGGGGTCATTTTGTGATTTTGTGTGTTTTCATAGTATAATGCCTATAGAATGCTTAATATGGCTTGTTATGCTTGTTAAAGTTAATTATGATTGAATTTGTATGTCAATTGTTGATAATGCTTGTTAGTGTTGTTCTTGTTACTTTATAGATTGTAAATGTTTGATATCTTGTTTATCGCCTCTAATCTGTGTTGTTGTGCTATCACTCGTTTATCGCCTTGTATCGTGTCTTGCATTGCATAGTGTCAGGCGCGTGAGTGATGGGCCTCTCTGGGTAGCCTTGGGTTGCCAGTGTTGGTTGCTCTAGCTCCGTGTCCTATTCTCTTTTCTCGCTTGGGTTGCCGCCCAGGGAGTTTTGGGTCGTAGAATTGACAGAGTATGTCCGGAGTACTCTAAACGGAAGATATAAGGTGGGTGAGTCGGCGCGTCATCGTTAAAGTCACCGAAATCGTGATCGGTACATTACTCGCTCGAGTGAACCATAGCCTTCAGAGTGTGGTATAGCTTTGAATGGTTGTGTTAATGTTTTCTTGATTGTTTATTATATTGTCGTTTGTATTGAATGCTTTCTTATTGACTTTATTGCTTAACTGTGTCTATTTGCATTATACGACTTTCTTTCTCTCCACCTCGATATCTGTCTCGCCCTCATTGAGTATACGTGTTGTGTATACTCACTCCTCAGCACCATATTTCAGGAAATGTCATGTTAGCTGGAAAGTTCGTGATTTCGTGAAAGTTCGTGCTTGAAGAATTGACTTGCGTGCCTATGTGGCTTGGGTTGTCGAAGTTGTAAAGATATATGCTTTCATGTATTGTATGTATTTAATGTCAAAAGGAATGTAATTTAAGTTTCATTAGATTATTAAAGTGGTTTGATAAGTTAGATTTTGTATCTAGTTAGTATAGCTTAACTTTAATGCATGTTTGTAATGTCCAAAGGAAAAGAGTTAGAATGGTTTAATTGTCAAGCATGAATGTACTTGTAAAAGATGTGAAGAGGTGGGTTAGTATGTAAACTGGAAATGTATATTTGCTTGTGATTGCTTGTTGAGAACAAGGCTCGGATGGCCTTGAGGTGGTTGAATGTTTGGACATGGTATTGGTCCACTTATATGTTGTCGCAGGTTTGCTTTTTGCCTAGAAACAGGGGAGACTCCGTCCGTTTTCCCTTAAAATTTTGCCCGAGTTTGGATTTGGGTTGTGATTAGATTGATTTATAGAACTCCCGGTCTCGAGAGGGATCGGGGTGTCACAGGTGGTATCAGAGCTTGTTTAGCTCATAAGTCGGGACAAGGTCCTCGGTCTGATGGGTAGTGATCCTTGAATGTGTGCTTGTTAAGTGTGTCTTGAAAGTGTATGCTTGTATGTGGGATTGTGTGTCTTGACCTGAATGTGTGCTCCTATGTGATATAGTTATGTGTTATGTGTTAATTGTGTGCTAAGTGAAATGAAGTGTCTAGTTGTTCATTGAATTGACCTATTGAATTGGCATCGTGAATCAAATTGATCTCGTGAATTGTTATTTGCTTGAAGTATTGCTTGTAATGTGTGTATTGGAATGTCTTGAATTGGTTAAGTCGTGATTTGAATTGATTATGTTGTGCTTGACTTGATTGTCGTGCTTGAGTGACTTTGTTGAATAAACTGTTTTACAAATATGCTTGCATAATAGATTAAGGCATATATGTATAAATGAGATATCTTGTCATTCATACATGTCCTGTTGAACTGGTAAGAAAGACTTATCCATCCCCTGAAGAGAAGTGGTTAGTAGCAAGCCAAGTTATTTGGATTGACAGAAACGAGCAGTGCTCAACTAGGCCTTTATTTGGGAGTTGACATTTGTGAGGCCCGACCCCGAATAACGTGTGTTTCCTTGATTTGTGTGCCATAGACCAAGAATGATATGACTGACCTTGGATTACGTGCCATGTCTTGGTTTTCGTGCATGCGTCGTCATACGTGCCTTGACTTAGGTTTGAGAATTTTGTTCATTTTGTGTGCCTTGCATTGAATTACGTGCATTCATTTAGGGTTGCGTGCATTTACTCAAAAATGTATGTTTGTCTCGTAGTTCGTGTCCTACCTCGTTGTGCGTATCTTAGACCTAGGAAAGCGTGCCCTCATGCTAATCAAGAAAGCATCTTACACGGAGCACTAGACTATTAAACAATCCTACAAAATCCACTATCAATATTATAATCCTAATTCAACTCACTAGAAGAAAAAAATTCACTAAACACTAAAGATTCTCCATTCTTTATTCCTTATTCTTTCTGCACTTTCAAGACATAATTAAATAATGATCGAAAGTTGACAAAATTCAGCATTTTTAGTAGCCTTGGCCGACCACTAGGTAGTGTTTTTGCATGCTTATTCAATTCAACTTAATTCTTAGACATACTATGACATTCTATGACACAAAATGCATAAAAATTGCTCAAACCACCTCAATATTCTCACCTTGCTCGACCAAACAATCATGCCCATGCTAGCAATTTTAAATTCCATCTTGAAGACACAAAAAAATGAGATTTTAATAGCCCAAGGCCGACCACTTGCTTTGATAAATGCAAAAGCTTTATTCCTTGTCATATTTTTGTCATTTCTTCATTTCTTCCTCAACTTCTCTCTCTCCCTCTCATTTTCCCTCTCTCTCTCTCGGCCTTGGCTGAGTTCTCACCATCCCTTGCTTATCTTCATCAATTCTTGGTGCATCAAGACAAGCAACCATCGAAGAAGCTCAACCAAACTAGCTAGAGTTCGAAAATCACACATGCATGCCCTTTGAAGCCTTCATTTCGGCCCTAGGTAAGTTCTTGGTGTGATAACCCGAACCCGGCATGCATTTAATAGCACTTGACTCCATTTGATTAATTGTTTAATTAGTAAAATCAACCAACTTGCACTATTTTAATATTCCTCTTGGAAGCATTTAGTAGTTGTAAATTGAGTAATTAAAAGATTATTACCTATTCCTAATAATTATAGTAATTGAAATTCTTTTCTTGTGATTAATTAAGTGTTACCTTAAATGTTAGTGTTTAATTGTATTTGACTACATGTTTATATTAACTTTCATTTGTAGCTTAATATTAACTTTATAATTTTTAAAATATTCTGGAAATAGTTAAATTAATCATTCTAAATGAATATTGATTACCTTGATTGTTTTGATTACGTTAATAATCGGTTTTGGTTGTTTTGCGTTAAAATCACTCGGTTTTCAAATAAATGAGAAAAGTAACTCCGAGCCGGAGTAAATTTTAAACTATGATGCTTTCCAAAAATGATATATTTCTTAGATTGATTTATAGAACTCCCGGTCTCGAGAGGGATCGGGGTGTTACAGGTGGTATCAGAGCTTGTCTAGCTCATAAGCGGGGACAGGGTCCTCGGTATGGTGGGTAGTGACCCTTGAATGTGTGCTTGTTAAGTGTGTCTTGAAAGTGTATGCTTGTATGTGAGATTGTGTGTCTTGACTTGAAAGTACGCACCTATGTGATATAGTTATGTGTTATGTGTTAAATGTTTCTCAAGTAAAGTGAAGTGTCTAGTTGTGCATTGAATTGACCTATCGAATTGGCATCGTGAATTGAATCAACCTCGTGGATTATTATTTGCTTGAAGTATTGCTTGTAATGTGTGTATTGGAATGTCTTGAATTAGCTATGCCGTGATTTGAATTAATTATATTGTGCTTGACTTGATTGTCGTGATTGAGTGACTTTGTTGAATAAGCTGTTTTGTAAACTTGCTTGCATAATAGTTTAAGGCATGTGTATAATTGTGATATATTGGCATTCATACATGTCCTATGAAAATGGTAAGTAAGTCCTCTTCCTCCCCTGAAGAAAGTGGTTCACCGCTGGCTTTTCAAGGTGTGTGGATTGGTAGGAAATGAATGGCATTTGACTAGCCTTATTTGGGAGTTGGTGTTTGTTTATGGAGCTCAGTTGTTGGCACACTTCTAAGACTCTTATTGGTGAATGGCAATCATAAAAAGATAACTTTCTTTGGGATTTCTGTATGATGGCTTTTGGTAGCATTCTTGGGTTTCTTACTGGGTTCTATAGGAAGAAGAATTGTGAGGACGCAATTGTTTTAAGGGGGGAAGGATGTGATAACCCGAACTCGGCATGCATTTAATAGCACATGACTGCATTTGATTAATTGTTTAATTAGTTAAATCAACCTATTTTAATATTCCTCTTGGAAGCATTTAGTAGTTGTAAATTGAGTAATTAAAAGATTATTACATATTCCTCATAATTATAGTAATTGAAATTCTTTTCTTGTGATTAATTAAGTGTTACCTTAAATGTTAGTGTTTAATTGTATTTGACTACATGTTTATATTAACTTTCATTTGTAGCTTAATATTAACTTTATAATTTTTAAAATATTCTGGAAATAGTTAAATTAATCATTCTAAATGAATATTGATTACCTTGATTGTTTTGATTACGTTAATAATCGGTTTTGGTTGTTTTGCGTTAAAATCACTCGTTTTTCAAATAAATGAGAAAAGTAGCTCCGAGCCGGAATAAATTTTAAACTATGATACTTTCCAAAAATGATATATTTCTTAGATTGATTTATAGAACTCCCGGTCTCGAGAGGGATCGGGGTGTTACACTTGGCTTCCATTTCTTTTCTTCTTGTTCTAACCTCATGCATGTACTAAGAGATTGATCACTAGGCTAGGAAAAATAGAGAAAACCAAGTTGGAATCTCGGCTAAGCAAGAAGAAGAAGAAATTTGAGCTTCAACAAGTTTTTGTGCATCTTCTTAGTTTTTTGCTAAGGTGAGGGCTAAAACTTTTTGAAAATCCTTCAAAAATCCACATGCATGCTCATAAATGTATGTCTTTGCTTCTGTACTTGAGTTATATGTTCGTTCATAAGCTTTTGCAACCATGCATGGCAAGATCTTGGCTTGAAAGTGATGATAGGTGAAGTCGGATTGTTGACAGCTCTCTGACCAGTTTGTTTCGAGGTAAGTTTAGCTAGGAAAGTGATGTTGAAAATGTATTAAAATTGGTAGGTGACTATTTGGACAGTTTTGAACATTTTTCACAGAAATAGACCAAATCTAATTTTGACTCTAAGGTCCTCAAAATGGCAGATCTTTAAAATGTGTCCAAATCTGGAAATCTGGAAAAATGAAGCAGGTTTTGGCAAATGCACTGACCTTGTAGAACAAACCCGATTTGACTTAGTAAACGATGTCCAAAATGCAAGAAATTTCGTGTGCTACTATATTTTTCAGTTCTCGACATTTTTCTCAGAAATGGACTAAGGCTAAATCTGAACCTAAGGACCTCAAAAACGTCAATTATCGAAATGTGTGCAAATCAGGACAGTTTTGTGCTATCCCACTGTTTCGGCTATATCTAATGATCCCGAACTCCAATTGATGCAAGGTTTGTTTCTGATTTTATTTAACATCTTAAGCTTTAATTTGAAATCTTATTCACTGGATTTGGAGATTGTTTTCTTATCCTATTGATTGTGAGAAAACAGCCTTTGGCAGTAAGGGTTTCACTTAATGTTGTGCTCAGAAAAATTGTTGTGACTCCTCTTGTTGAATTAAATGCTTGGGATTGTAACTTCGGGATGTTGTGTGGACTGTTTTGAATGTTTGAGGATGTTGAATTAAATGATGCATGACTTGAGATTGACTTTGAGTTGACTTAGGGTTTAATCACACGGTTAAGCATGAAACGGAAACCCTAATGACTAGGTAGGCTTGCTAAGTGTTGATTATTTGGATATTGTGTGGAATTATATGCTTAGTAGGCTGCCCATAAATGCCTTTATAGTCCTAAATGTGATTTTGATCATTGCATGTTGACAAATGGGCTTTTCTAGCATTCGAGCCCACGTAAATGTTGTTGCATGTTGAATAATTCTATCACCTGATTACGTGGACTTCGAAATGAGTTATATGGCTTGATTTACATGTGTTACATGGCTGCCCGTTTAATGTTCATATAACTCTATATGCCTTTCAAGTGAAATTACCTGTTTTATCGTGCCCTGCTTGTTCACTTGTCAATGTGCAATCTTATGACTGTCTGGAGGCAACCTACTTTGTTGTCCTCCTAATGTGATACATGAAACGTCATAAATGTGCACTGCATACAAGGTTGCAACCTTTCCTGTCGGCGTGGTAGCGATCACGCACACCGGGCTGCATCGGGCTTGCCAGTGCACCCGTGACTACCACTGTTCTATTCCTTCTCTCGCTTGGGGGCTAGACTTCCTCGGAGAGTTGGGTCGTAGGATTTCGGGGTACATCCGGAGTACACCCACCTGGCGTGTTAAGGGGATGATTTAAAGTCGGCCGCAACAACTGATTCTGAAACTGATCTGAGAGAAAAAGCTTACTGTATCCTTTTTACTATGTGTATAAGTACTCTCGCTTGGTTCCTAGAGAATCTCGGGGTGGAAAGACCGGTATTCCTGTTCCTGTACTTATATTATTGTTATATTCATGCTTGCAAAAGGATTTTCATAAGTTGAACCGAAAAATGAGTTTCAAAACCTATTTCTCGTTCCCTCTCGCTGAGTTCATAAGGACTCATCCTCTTTTATCATCTCAGGTGAAGAAGATCCAGAACAGGTACCTGAGGACAGTGTGCCTAACGATGAATCCTTGGAGTGCTTGCCTGTTTGTGTGCTTTGCGTGATTATGGCTACTTGTGAACTTTATGCTGCTTGAAGACTATTTCCTTTTATGTTGCTCGATGTTGTAATGTAAAGACCCCCGTTGTAATTTGGGGTCTAATTTTGGTTTGTACTGATATTGCTAGACAGACACTAGACATTATTATGATCGTTTTGGTATTATTAACGCTAGTAATCTATCATACGTTTTGACGTATTAGTTAAGGACTAAGTAAATGAACCTATCCAATCTTAAATAGGTACTTTTGTAACGAGGATAAACAAACAAACGAGACATAGTATCATGCTAGGTTATAAATCAAATGAGACATCGAGATAACCAATAGGCATTTCAATTGATGTTAAATAGTAATCCTAGTTGGAAATGAAACTTGAGATTAGAAAAAATTTGAGGCGTTTAGAGAATTAGGCCAAACCAAAGAGTCCAATTACAGCCGTTAAGTTGCCGGTTTTCCGAAAATTTTTTGAGTTTAGACTAAAATGATAAGTGTTAAATCTTCATAAACGGTTAAGTATGTGACTTGTCCTGAACGTTAGATCACACCCTCGTCTAACCTTATAGGCCGGGTTGGGGCGTGACACCTTAGTAGAATGGTATCAGAGCTTAGTTTACTAACTAGGCGTTAGTCGGGTTCAATTCTCGGACCATGGGTAAAAGTCCTAAGGTAATTATGATGTCTTATTTATAGGTGTTAATGTGTGCTAATGTGCTTTAATTGCTTTGAGCATTGAATATTATGTACTTTTGTGAACCAATGTGAACAATATTTTTAGGTGCACAACATGCCTATGCGATTCAAGTGCACTGTATGCTTAAGTGTTTATTATATTACAGTGGGTTCTTGTATGCTAGGTTGTATACTAGTTAATGTTTTATTATACAATCTTATATATTAAGATATGGTTGCTCCTATGTGGTATGATTGTATAAGTACACCTTTGCTTCTCATGTAGCATAATTGTATATATAAACACATGTCATATTTAGGGCTACCTCTTTTAGAATGGTTGGAAGAGTTCTTGGAAGTAGAGGGAGACTTTGAAGGAATGAGTTCGTGACCTTCAAACAAGGGGATTTGACGGTTGCACAGTACGAAACCCGATTGAATCAACTATCCCAGTATGCTCCTGAAATGGTACAGACTACTGAGAAAAAGATCCAGAGATTTATTCAAGGGCTGAGATCCAAGATTCAAAATAGCTTGGCTCCTTTTCAGTTTCTCACCTATGGTGAAGTTCTTTTAGAGGCGATAAAAGCTGAGAGAGGAAAGAGTCAGGAAGTGGCAGGGTCGAGTCAACCGAGTCAAGTACAGAGCCTGGAGCAGCTACCTGTTAAGAAAGTTTGCCAAGGTAGTTTAGATATTCCTGTAGCTCGAGGCCTTTATGGAGGTGTTACTACTACTCTAATCCCATGTTGTACTCACTGTGCACGTAGAGGTCATTTGGAGATTAACTGTTGGAGAAAAATAGGAAGGTGTAACGGTTGCGGTAGTAGTCAACATAAGGTCAAGGAATACCCAAAACGACAGAGGGGGCAAGGACAGTCTACGAGAGGGAGTACCCAGGGTCAAGGCCAGAATTCGGGGAAGGCAGCTACTAACGGATTACAGTCGGGTACCATAGTCAACCAATTTAGTCATGTCACATCGAGAGGCTCGGTTAAACCCCATCCTGATACATGTAACTATTGAAACAAGAGGGGGCACACGGAAGCCCAATGTTGGAAGAGGTCTGGTAGATGCAAAAGATATGGCAGTGATCAACATCGCGTCAAGAACTGTCCAAAGAGGCAAAAGAATCGTGTCCAGGTTGCAAGCAGTAACCACGGTTGAAGGTAAACTTACCTATTAAACCTATAGGAAAAATATTACTTGACCTCAGTATCATCCATCCTTTATGTGCACTTCTTTGGAAACAACGTATTGTCATGCAAGTAAAGAGGTCGCTTTATATAACGAAAGTAAAACAAGGACATGATGATTTATAGTAAACCCTTGGACGTAGGGTCAATGAGTCTTGATGCTATTAGCTAGTTGAACATATAAATGAGAAGAGTAAGATTTCATATAGTTAAGATAGAGATGAATTAGAGTCATAATGACCCAAGAGACTGTTGTTAGACAACCGTATTTAAGTGCACCATTTCACGTCTAGAAACTAGCGGTTGGTAGACTTCGAATCGTGGTCGTTGAATAGAGGGTGAATCTTGTAGTGATAGTTAAATAAGTGGTTGATTACTTTTGAAGTTCTATTAGGTTATGTTGAAGGATGCCTCGTGATCATAATTCTTATGTTGATACAACCTTGAAGTTATCTCGCGTAAGTATTTTATGAGCTCGGTCATTTCGGTACCCATTTATAGTCCTAGGATTGTTGTTGCTTGGCCGATAACCTAGTGGAACATTGATATCACTTACATGGCTATGGCCCTAGCTTAGTAACATTAATGTTGAAGATATATTAGCGGGCATTAAGTGTTCGAAGGAATGACTAGGTCGCTAAGTGAGTAGGACCATTATCTTCTTAAGTATGACGTAACCTTGGATTGAGATGAGTGGAATTTATTTGAGGTTGAAACTATTCGCCTTAGGAGTTTTGGATAAGATTAAAAGAAAATTCTGAAGCCTTGTGACTTGAAATTAGAGATTTGAATAAGGAAATAAATTGTGGATTACAAGCTGATGAAGCTTACTTGTAAGAGTTGAACTAGTGCGACATGATTCGTTTCCCCATGCAATTTCAATGGCATTTGTTGGTGATACTTAATAAACCTTAGAGTTTGAGTTTCATGAATCTCAATGGTCTTTCTCCTTGATTACGAGCGTGAAGGTTAACGAAGTTGGGAAAGAATGTTAGTGAATAGGAGCCTGTAGCCGAGAGACTTGTCATTAGAAGATTTGTTAATCCAATGTACCTACGAGATAAGGACTATGATACTATCGATAGATGACGGTTTGAGATGGATTAGTTTGTTTGGTGAGTTCTTCCTGAAAATAGGATCGTATCGTGAAAATAATCCATAACATGTGTATGTCTTACGTGCTAACAATTTGAAGCTAGTAGATATGATATGTAAATCGGAGATAGACCTATCATCTTGAAGTTAGAGGATGACACCCTAGGAGCATGGAATTATTGTGATATTCCTTTTGAGGTATGAATGCGAGATTGATACAACATGAGTCATGATCTTGGAGTTATAGTTCTATTGTTAGAATACCGATGCAACTTTGATGACTATGTTTGAAGACTCTAACCTTAGTTAATGAACTTGACCTTAAGATCAATTGGAGAAAATAGAGTTGTTCAAAGGAACGAACTGTAAATGTAGGGGTCACACCGAATTAAATGATTGGAGAAAGCAAGGAAGGGAATTCGTTGTGGTAGGGCGACCCGAAGTTGGAAAATAACAATGGTCGGAATCCGTCTAAATAACCTCAATAGGCAAGAATGAATTTCGGGACGAAATTCTTTTAAGGAGGGGAGGATGTGAGGTCTGACCCTGAATAACGTGTGTTTCCTTGATTTGCGTGCCATAGACTAAAAATGATATGACTGACCTTGGATTACGTGCCCTATCTTGGTTTTCGTGCATGCGTCGTCATACGTGCCTTGACTTAGGTTTGAGAATTGTGTTCGTTTTGTGTGCCTTGCATTGAATTACGTGTATTCATTTAGGGTTGCGTGCATTTACTCAAAAACGTACATTCGTCTCGTAGTTCGTGTCATACCTCGTAGTGCGTGCCCTAGACCTACGAAAGCATGCCCTCACGCTAATCAAGAAAACATCTTACACGGAGCACTAGACTATTAAACAATCCTACAAAATCCACTATCAATATTATAATCCTAATTCAACTCACTAGAAGACAAAAATTCACTAAACACTAAACATTCTCCATTCTTTATTCCTTATTCTTTTTGCACTTTCAAGACATAATTAAATAATGATCAAAAGTTGACAAAATTCAGCATTTTTAGTAGCCTTGGCCGACCACTAGGTAGTGTTTTTGCATGCTTATTCAATTCAACTTAATTCTTAGACATACTATGACATTCTATGACACAAAATGTATAAAAATTGCTCAAACCACCTCAATATTCTCACCTTGCTCGACCAAACAATCATGCCCATGCTAACAATTTTAAATTCCATCTTGAAGTCACAAAAAAATCAGATTTTAATAGTCCAAGTCCAACTACTTGCTTTGATAAATGCAAAAGCACTATTCCTTGTCATATTTTTGTCATTTCTTCATTTCTTCCTCAACTTCTCTCTCTCCCTCTCATTTTCCCTCTCTCTCTCTCGGCCTTGGCTGAGTTCTCACCATCCCTTGCTCATCTTCATCAATTCTTGGTGCATGAAGACAAGCAACCATCGAAGAAGCTCAACCAAACTAGCTAGAGTTCGTAAATCACACATGCATGCCCTTTGAAGCCTTCATTTCGGCCCTAGGTAAGTTCTTGGCTTCCATTTCTTTTCTTCTTGTTCTAACCTCATGCATGTACTAATAGATTGATCACTAGGCTAGGAAAAATAGAGAAAACCAAGTTGGAATCTCGGCTAAGCAAGAAGAAGAAGAAATTTGAGCTTCAACAAGTTTTTGTGCATCTTCTTGGTTGTTTGCTAAGGTGAGGGCTAAAACCTTTTGAAAATCCTTCAAAAATCCATATGCATGTTCATAAATGTATGTCTTTGCTTCTGTACTTGAGTTATATGTTCGTTCATAAGCTTTTGCAACCATGCATGGCAAGATCTTGGCTTGAAAGTGATGATAGGTGAAGTCGGATTGTTGACAGCTCTCTGACTAGTTTGTTTCGAGGTAAGTTTAGCTATGCAAATGATGTTGAAAATGTATTAAAATTGATAGGTGACTAGTTTGGACAGTTTTGAACATTTTTTACAGAAATAGGCCAAAGCTAATTTTGAATATAAGGTCCTCAAAATGGCATATCTTTAAAATGTGTCCAAATCTGGAAATCTGGAAAAATGAAGCAGGTTTTGGCAAATGCACTGACCTTAAAGAACGAACCATATTTTACTTAGTAAACGATGTCTAAAATGCATGAAATTTATTGTGCTGCTATATTTTTCAGTTATGGACATTTTTCTCAGAAATGGACTAAGGCTAAATCTGACCCTAAGGACCTCAAAAACATCAATTATCGAAATGTGTGCAAATCTGGACAGTTTTGTGCTATCCCACTGTTTCGGCTATATCTAATGATCCCGAACTCCAATTGATGCAAGGTTTGTTTCTGATTTTAGTTAACTTCTTAAGATTTAATTTGTCATCTTGTTCACTGGATTTAGAGATTGTTTGCTTATCCTATTGATTGTGAGAAAACATCCTTTTGCAGTAAGGGTTTCACTTAATGTTGTGCTTCGAAAAATTGTTGTGACTCCTCTTGTTGAATTAAATGCTTGGGATTGTAACTTCGGGATGTTGTGTGGACTGTTTTGAATGTTTGAGGATGTTGAATTAAATGATGCATGACTTGAGATTGACTTTGAGTTGACTTAGGGTTTAATCACACGGTTAAGCATGAAACGAAAACCTTAATGACTAGGTAGGCTTGCTAAGTGTTGATCATTTGGATATTGTGTGGAATTATATGCTTAGTAGGCTGCCCGTAAATGCCTTTATAGTCCTAAATGTGATTTTGATCATTGCATGTTGACAAATGGGCTTTTCTAGCATTCGAGCCCACGTAAATGTTGTTGCATGTTGAATAATTCTATCACCTGATTAAGTGGACTTTGAAATGAGTTATATGGCTTGATTTACATGTGTTACTTGGCTGCCCGTTTAATGTTCATATAACTCTATATGCCTTTCAAGTGAAATTACCTGTTTTATCGTGCCCTGCTTGTTCACTTGTCAATGTGCAATCTTATGACTGTCCGGAGGCAACCTACTTTGTTGTCCTCCTAATGTGATACATGAAATGTCATAAATGTGCACTGCATACAAGGTTGCAACCTTTCCTGTCAGCGTGGTAGCGATCACGCACACCGGGCGGCATCGGGCTTGCCAGTGCACCCGTGACTACCATTGTTCCATTCCCTCTCTCGCTTGGGGGCTAGACTTCATCAAAGAGTTGGGTCGTAGGATTTCGGGGTACATCTGGAGTACACCCACCTGGCGTGTTAAGGGGATGATTTAAAGTCGGCTGCAACAACTGATTCTGAAACTGATCTGAGAGCAAAAGCTCACTGTATCATTTTTAATATGTGTATAAGTACTCTCGCTCGGTTCCTAGAGAATCTCGGGGAGGAAAGACCGGTATTCCTGTTCCTGTACTTATATTATTGTTATATTCATGCTTGCAAAAGGATTTTCATAAGTTGAACCGGAAAATGAGTTTCAAAACCTATTTCTCGTTCCCCCTTGCTGAGTTCATAAGGACTCATCCTATTTTATCATCTCAGGTGAAGAAGATCCAGAACAGGTACCCGAGGACGGTGTGCCTAATGATGAATCCTTGGAGTGATTGCTTGTTTGTGTGCTTTGCGTGATTATGGCTACTTGTGAACTTTATGCTACTTGAAGACTATTTCCTTTTATGTTGCTCGATGTTGTAATGTAAAGACCCCCGTTGTAATTTGGGGTCTAATTTTGGTTTGTACTGATATTGCTAGATAGACACTAGACACTACTATGATCGTTTTACTATTATTACTGCTAGTAATCTATCATAGGTTATGACGTATTAGTTAAGGACTAAGTCAATGAACCTATCCAATCTTAAATAGGTACTTTTGTAACGAGGATAAACAAACAAACGAGACATAGTATCATGCTAGATTATAAATCAAATGAGACATCGAGATAACCAATAGGCATTTCAATTGATGTTAAATAGTAATCCTAGTTGGAAATGAAACATGAGATTAAAAAAATTTGAGGCGTTTAGAGAATTAGGCCAAACCAAAGAGTCCAATTACAACCGTTAATCTGCCAGTTTTTCGAAAAACTTTGGAGTTTAGACTAAAACGGTAAGTGTTTAATCTTCATATATGGTTAAGTATGTGACTTGTCCTGAACGTTAGATCACACCCTAGTCTAACCTTATAGGCCGGGTTGGGGCGTGACAACATTTATAGCTGGAGTTTGTTTATTGGGGTTCCTTGAAGGTTATCTTCTTTGCTTTGTATAAATGACTTCCTTTGGAGCTTTACATGATTATTCTTTGGAGCATTTTCTTAAATGTCTTCTTGATTGGGCATTCATCGGGTATTTTTATATTGGCATTTCGTGGGAGACTTGGTTGGGATTTTAATCAACCTTTGGTGTTCTTTCTGCATTCTTATGGGGAACTTTGATTTGAGTCTACTTACAATGATCAGTTTTGTGTGAGGCGTACTGCTTTGGTATTCCTTGTGGACATTTCTCAGTGGATTTGGCAATCGGAGCTCTTATTGGACTTGCTGCATAATATTGTCTACAGTATATTTGCTCTAGTCTTTCTTGATATTTTATTGGCAATCGTGATTGGAATTCCTCAATAGTATATGGTGCACCTGCATGGCATTTCCTCTGGTATTTTACCCAATATTCGGTAGCAGTATTATTTTGGGGAAATCTACTTGGCTATTCAGCTTGGTGTTCATTCATGGACTCTTGATAATTATATATATGTTGACGTACATTATGGATTCCCTATTCAGATGCTTCTTGAGCTATATATTTTGAAAGACTTCCTTGAAACCTCTGTAATATGATTGGCTGGATTTCTTGTCTGGAGTCTTCCTGAGCAGTACTTGGGATTCTTGTTTAGACTCTGCTTCAGATTGTTTATTGGTATGTTCTCGGTACTTTTAGTTGGGATTCTATTATGGCATTCATGTCTAGTAAGATTTTTATTTGGGGATCTATTTGGTATTCTCTAGAGCCTTTATTTGGCTTCTTGCCTGGGAATTCTCGGGCAGTAACAGTTGAACTTCTACTAGAGATTCGTGTGTGGGGTATTCTTCTTGTCGTTATTGTGCGGTATTAATGACATCTACAGTATATTTGCCTTAGTCTTTATTGGTATTATCTTGGCGCTCTTGGTTGGAATTTTATTCTTCTTCGATATTCGTCTCAACGGGATTCTTCAACCGATGAAGATTAGTTAGATTGGATTTCAGATGATGTTGAGTTCTATTGGAAGAAGAATTGCGAGGACGCAATTGTTTTAAGGGGGAAGGATGTGATAACCCGAAACCGACATGCATTTAATGGCATATAATTGCATTTAACTAAGTGTTATCATAAATGTTAGCATTGAATTATGTGTTTATTTTTAGTTAAACATTCAATTGTAGCTTTATTTTCATTCTTATGTTAATCGGTTTTATTTTTCTTGTATCATAATGCTCAGTTTTCAATTAAATGAAAAGTAGCTCTGAGCCGGAATAAATTTTGAACCATGTTACTTTTCGAAAATTATATTTTCTTAAATTCTTTGAGGTTTAATTGTTAATCTTTTATTGTCGCAAAGTGCATTGCATTTCGGGAGCGATAGTTAGGAAACGATTTCAGTCATCAGTAAATAGTGAAAACTAGTATTTAGTGTTTTAATTTTAGTGTTTTAGTTGTTGTTAGCTAGAATTAAAATTGTGTTGGTTGTTATAGCTTTAAAATGCATAAAATAAGCTAAATTGACCAACTTAAGTTAGCATTGACCAAGAGGCCTTGACCATTTGACTTTGTGTCACCTTATATGCATAATATTAGCAAAAAAAAAAAAAGAAAGCTGAAAAAACAAAATACAAAGGGCCGAACATGGAGGAGAAGAAAAAAAAAACATTTCAAATTCAAATCTTCGATTCTTCGCGTGAGCTTGCACGGGGTGGGTTCCGAGGTATCTAGCGAGGTTTTCGTAGCATCTAGGAGTGTCTAAGGTGAGGGTTTCATCGTTATTTGCGCATTTAAAATAATTGTGTTTAAACTTTAATTTTTAGAAATTATGCGTAGATTGTTATTTTATCCGTTTTGTTGCTTAAAGAATGTTCCTTGTTGATTGTGGAACATGTATTTATAGCTTTTTAGCATTTTCTGCGGTTGAAAATTGAAATTGCAATTTAAATTGATTAATGAATAGTAAACCTCCGTTTCGATGAAGTTGCTCCATTACGCGTTCTGTTGATGTAGGAAGGTGCTAGATATGCTAGAATGCCTAAATGTGTGGTTTAATTGGATTGTGTAATGGAAAAAACGGAGAAAAAGGCTTAGTGAAAGTTGGGGTCGTTTCGGTCAAGTTGGGAATTTTCTTGATATGCGTGAGGGCATTGTCGAGGTACGTCATGGAAGCACTTTTGGTGCAGTTGTGACATTGGTTGGGTAATCAGTTGAGGTAGTTGTAGTTCAAACGAGCAAATGAGGAAATCGGGGCTTTGCGTGAATTCTAGGGTTAAGTAGGGTTTCGGGGTCTTTGGACGTGCCTTATGGTGACCTAGGAGGATTGGTGAAGTCAGTTTCCAAAACTCGTGGCTCGCTTGAAAGTAGGAGCATTTTGAAAGTTGGGGTCATTTTGTGATTTTGTGTTTTCATAGTATAATGCCTATAGAATGCTTAATATGGCTTGTTGTGCTTGTTAAAGTTAATTATGATTGAATTTGTATGTCAATTGTTGATAATGCTTGTTAGTGTTGTTCTTGTTACTTTATAGATTGTAAATGTTTGATATCTTGTTTATCACCTCTAATCTGTATTGTTGTGCTATCGTTCGTTTATCGTCTTGTATCATGTCTTGCATTGCATAGTGGTAGGCGCGTGAGTGATGGGCCTCTCTGGGTAGCCTCGGGTTGCTAGTGTTGGTTGCTCTAGCTCCGTGTCCTATTCCCTTTTCTCGCTTGGGTTGCCCCCAAGGGAGTTTTGGGTCGTAGAATTGACAGAGTATGTCTGGAGTACTCTAAACGGAAGATATAAGGTGTGTGAGCCGGCGCGTCATCGTTAAAGTCATCGGAATCGTGATCTGTACATTACTCGCTCGAGTGAACCATAGCCTTCAGAGTGTGGTATAGCTTTGAATGGTTGTGTTAATGCTTTCTTGATTGTTTTTTATATTGTCGTTTGTATTGAATTCTTTCTTATTGACTTTATTGCTTAACTGTGTCTATTTGCATTGCACGACTTTCTTTCTCTCCACCTTGATATCTGTCTCGCCCTCACTGAGTATACGTGTTATGTATACTCACTCCTCAACACCACATTTCAGGAAATGTCATGTTAGCTAGAAAGTTCGTGATTTCGTGAAAGTTCGTGCTTGAAGAATTGTCTTGCGTGCCTATGTGGCTTGGGTTGTTCAAGTTGTAAAGATGTATGCTTTCATGGATTGTATGAATTTAATGTCCAAAGGAATGTAATTTAAGTTTCATTAGATTATTAAAGTGGTTTGATAAGTTAGATTTTGTATCTAGTTAGTATAGCTTAACTTTAATGCATGTTTGTAATGTCCAAAGGAAAAGAGTTAGAATGGTTTAATTGTCAAGCATGAATGCACTTGTAAAAGATGTGAAGAGGTAGGTTAGTATGTAAACTGGAAATGTATATTTGCTTGTGATTGCTTGTTGAGAACAAGGCTCGGATGGCCTTGAGGTGGTTGAACATTTGGACATGGTATTGGTCCACTTATATGCTGTCGCAAGTTTGCTTTTTGCCTAGAAACAGGGGAGACTCCGTCCATTTTCCTTGAAAATTTTGCCCAGGTTTGGATTTAGGTTGTGATTAGATTGATTGATAGAACTCCCGGTCTCGAGAGGGATCGGGTTGTCACAGGCGCAGCCTAGCAAGCTGGCTGCCCCCATCGTAGAGCTCTCGGAGAGCTTTCCAACGGTATGTTGTGCACCGCGTAACTCCTTACGGATCAAAAGTTATGGGCACCAGAGCGAAGGAGGCCTGGTCACAAGCCCTACGCCCTCAGTTTGCGGGCCCAGTCTCCACGTGAAGCGAAGTTGTCTTGCCCAAGGTGCCGTGGGATTCAGTAATAGAAATGTGGTGGATAAAGTATCTTGGCAACCCTAACCGAGGCAAAAAAAATTGAAAATGGGGGTGCAACACGAGGACTTCCCAGGGGGTCACCCATCCTAGTATTAGTCTCGCCCAAGCATGCTTAACTTCAGAGTTCTAATGGGATCCGGTGCATTGTTACTGGTATGATCGCACCCGTCATGTTAAGGGCACAATTCCTTTATGTGTTGTTGGTTCACAGTCCCAGCCCAGCGAGATGGCCCTTTCAAAAGGCCCAATGGGCTTAACGACAACCCATCCGCTTCAACAACGTAGCATCCTCGTAAGACGTGATATCGACACAATGTAGGGCCCTGTAATATCGCTCGAGTTAGGTTGTCGTCCTTTTAACAGCTCACGACGTACGATCCGGGATGAAAAAATAGAGCATAAGAAGAAAAGTGGACCGAAATTGATGAAAACGTTCGATTTTGGGCGCCGAAAATAGGCGTAGCTGAGTAGGCTTGTTGCCCCCGTCGTAGAGCTCTCGGAGAGCTTTCCAACGGTATGCTATGCTCCGCGTAACTCCTTATGGATTAAAAGTTATGGGCACCAGAGCGACGGAGACCTGGTCACAAGCCCCACGCCCTCGGTTTGCGGGCACAGCCTCTACGTGAAGCGAAGTTGTCTTGCCCAAGGTGCCGTGGGATTCGGTAATATAAATGTGGTGGATAAAGTATCTTGGCAACCCTAACCGGGGCAAAAAAAATTGAAAAACGGGTATGCAACACTAGGACTTCCTAAGGGGTTACCCATCCTAGTAGTACTCTCGCCCAACCACGCTTAACTTCGGAGTTCTGATGGGATCCGGGGCATTAGTGCTGGTATGATCGCACTCGTCATGTTGTGGGCACAAATCATTTATGTGTTAACGGTTCACAGTCCCAACCCAGAGAGATGGCCTATTCAAAAGGCCCAAAGGGCTTAACGACAACCCATCCACTTTAACAACGCAGCATCCTCGTAAGACGTGATATCGACACGTTGTAGGGCCCTGTCATATCCCGCGAGTTAGGTTGTCGTCCTTTTAACAGCTCACGACGTAGGATCAAGGATGGAAAAACAGAGAAAAAGAAGAAAAGTGGCACGAAACTAATGAAAATGTTCGATTTTGGGCTCCAAAAAGGGCGCAACCGAGCAGGATTGCTACCCCCGTCGTAGAGCTCTCGGAGAACTTTCCAACGGTGTGCTGTTCGCCGCGTAACTCTTTACGGATAAAAAGTTATGGGCACCGGAGCGACGGAGACCAGGTCACAAGCCCTATGCCCTCGGTTTGCGGGCCCAGCCTCTACGTGAAGCGAAGTTGTCTTGTCCAAGGTACCGTGAGATTCGGTAATAGAAATGTGATGGATAAAGTATCTTGGCAACCCTAACCGGGGCAAAACAAATTGAAAATGGGGGTGCAACTCGAGGACTTCTGTAACACCCCGATCCCTCACGAGACCGGGAGTTCTATCAATCGATCTAATCACAACCCAAATCCAAACCCGGGCATAATTTTCAGGAAAAACGGACGGAGTCTCCCCTTTTTCTAGGTAAAATGTAAAACCTGCGACAGCACATAAGTGGACCAACACCGTGTCCAACCATACAAACACCTCAAGGCCATCCGAGCCTTGGTTCTCAACAATTAAACTCATCAAGTATACATACATTTCCAATTTACAAGCTAACCTATCTCTTTTCATTTTTGACAAGTACATTCAAACTAGACAGTTAAACCATACTAAGCTACTGCATAAAATAAACTATCATGCCATTCTAACTCTTTTCCTCTAGACATTACAAACATGCTTTGAAGTTAAGCTATGCTAACTGATTACATAAACTAGCTTATCAATTCATCTCAACTACATAGCTAAATTTAAATTACAGTTCTTTTTACAATAAATACATACAACATATGAACATACATCTTTGCATCTTTGACAACTCAAGCCACATAGCACAAGACAACTCTTCAAGCACGAACTTTCACAAAATCACGAACTTTCCAGCTAACATGACATTTCCGGAAATGTGGTACTAAGGATTGAGTATACACAACACGTATACTCAGTGAGGGCAAGACATATATCGAGGTGGAGAGAAATAAAGTTGTGCAATGCAAATAGACACAATTAAGCAATAAAGTCAATAAGAAAGCATTCAATACAAACGACAATATAATAAACATTCAAGAAAGCATTAACACAACCATTCAAAACTATACCACACTCTGAAGGCTATGGTTCACTCATACGAGCAATATACCATTTCACGAGCGATACAAAAATCTCGAGCTTGATGTTGACAACAATGACAATAAGCGCGCAACCACCTTATAACTTCAGTTTGGAATACCCCGGGAGTAACCATCAATTCTACGACCCAAATCTCCCTGGGAAGCAACCCAAGCGAGAAAAGGGAATAGGACACGGAGCTAGAGCAACCAACACTGGCAGCCCGAGACTACCCAGAGAGGCCCATCACTCACGCACCTAACACTATGCAATGCAAGACACGATACAAGGCGATAAACGAGCGATAGCAGAGCAATACAGATTAGAGATGATAAACCATATAACAAATATTTACAACCAAATAAGTAACAAGAACAACACCAACAAACATCATCAAGCAATAACAAGTATTCTATAGGCATTATAAGCATTCTATAGGCAACATAAGCATTCTATAAGCAATATAAGCATTCTATAAGCAATATTCTATGAAAACACACAAAATCACAAAAATGACCCCAACTTACCAAACGCTACTACCTCCAAACGAGCCACAAGTTTTGGAAATCGACTTCACCAATCCTCCTGGGTCACCATAAGGCACGTCTAAAGACCCCGAAACCCTACATAACCCTAGAATTCACGCAAAGCCCCAATTTCCCTCTTTGCTCATTTGAACTACAACTACCTCAACCGATTACCCAACCAATGTCACAACTATACCAAAAGTGCTTCCATGACGTACCTCGACAATGCCTTCACGCAAATTGAGAAAATTCCAAACTCGACCGAAACGACCCCAACCTTCACTAATGCATTTTTCTCGTTTTTCCATTACGCAACCTAAACAAACTATGCATTTAGGCATTCTAGCATACCTAGCACCTTTCTACATCAACAGAACGCGTAACGGAGCAACTTCATCGAAATGGAGGTTTACTATTCACTATTTATTATTCAATTAGCAATTTATATTTCAATTTCGATATTCAACCGCAGAAAATGTTAAAAAGCTATAAATACATGTTCTATGATTGCTAGGGAACATTCTTTAAGCCTCAAAACGATTAAAATAACAATACACGGATAAAACCCAAAAATTAAAGTTAATACATAAAACTTCCAAATGCGCAAATAAACATGAAACCCTTACCTTAGACGCTCCTAGACGCTAGGAAAACCTCGTAGGATGCCTCGGAAACCACCCCGTGCAAGCTCATGCGAACAATCGAAGATTTGAATGTTGAAATGCCTTTTTTTTCCTCCTTCCATTTTCGGCCCTGCTTAAACTGTTTTCAGCTTTCTTTTTTTTTGTGCTATAATAGGTTTAATAAGATGACAATTCAAGTCAAAAGTCAAGGCTTGGTCAAAGGTGGCTTAAGTTGGTCAATTAGGCTTATTTTATGCATTTTAAGGCTAAAACAACTAACATAATTTTAATTCTAGCTAACAACAAATAAAATATTAAAATTAAGACACTAAATACTAGTTTTCACTATTTGTTGAGGACTAGAATTCATTTCCTAACTATCGTTCTCGAAATGCTATGCACTTTGCGTCAATAAAAGAATAACGATTAAATCTCAAAGAATTTAAGAAATATATCATTTTTGAAAAGCATCATAGTTTAAAATTTACTCCAGCTCGGAGCTACTTTTCATTTAATTGAAATCCGAGCATTTAAGTGTAAGAAAATAAAACCAATTAACATAATTATGAAAATAAAGCTACAAATGAATGTTTAACTAAAATAAACACATAATTCAATGTTAACATTTAAGATGTCACTTAATTAAATGCAATTAAATGCCATTAAATGCATGCCGGGTTCGGGTTATCACATCCTTCCCCCCTTAAAACAATTGCGTCCTCGCAATTCTTCCTCCAATAGAACTCTGCAACCACCGAAATCCAACTCTGACTAATCTTCATCGGTTGCTGAGCAAGACACTGAATAAGAATGCTCGAAGAATACCTTACTAAGAACCCCCCAATAGTACTGACTGAAACTCCAAAGCAATAAGGCCAAATAAAAGCTTAATTGACAATACCATCTTGAAATCTAAATAAGAATTCCACTGGTCAAGAATATCATAAAAGAATTCCCCGCTATAAGTGCCGAGAAGATGCCAATAAAGACTAAAGCAAAGATATTGTAGATATTACCAATTCCACATATTATTAACAAGAAGAATACCGAAGGAATATTCTATATACGAATCCTCTATAAAAGTCCAACAAGTATCAAATAAGGAAGTCAAAGGATGGCCAAAGTAGATGCAACACATATAAGACCAAGCTCCAAGACCTCATCGCCATTTGCCGAGTGCAAACTTTATACAACTTACTACCAAGGAAGCCTAAAGTATTTCACAGCATACCGTAAGTAGTGCTATACAATAAGTCCGATAGGAATTCCAATTACCAAACCAACTGAGGAATGCCAAGAAAAATACCCGAACAATGCTCCGGTAAAAATGTAGCCAAGTTTGCCCAATAAGTAAATGCTAAATAAATGGCCACTAAAGATCCTGGAGAATGCCATTGAAGAATTTTCCAATTAGGAATGCCAGTAGCACACTAATATAGTCTAAGACACACATACCATAGATAATACCATACAGTAAGTCCGATTGAGATTCCAATAACCAAGTCCACCGAGAAGTGCCAACAAAAGTATCCAAAGAACACCCGTTAAGAAAACCAAAGAATGCTCCAGAGAACAATCAAATAGATCCCCAAATAAAAATCTTACTAGACATGAATGCCATAATAGAATCCCAACTAAAAGTACCAAGAACATACCAATAAACAATCTGAAGCAGAGTCTAAACAAGAATCCCAAGTACTGCTCAAGAAAACTCCAGACAAGAAATCCAGTCAATCATATTACAGAGGTTTCAAGGAAGTCTTTCAAAATATATAGCTCAAGAAGCATCAGAGGGAATGTCGTGCAGGTGCATCATATACTATTGAAGAATTCCAATCACGATTGCCGATAAAATACTAGGAAAGACTAGAGCGGAGATATTGTAGATAATATTATGCAGTAAGTCCAATAAAATTCTGATTGCCAAATCCACTGAGAATGTCCACAAGGAATACCAAAGTAATACGCCTCACACAAAACTGATCATTGTAAGCAAACTAAAATCAAAGTTTCCCCATAAGAATGTAGAAAGAACACCAAAGGTTGATTAAAATCCCAATCAAATCTCCCACGAAATGCCAATATAAAAATACCCGATGAATACCCAATCAAGAAGACATTTAAGAAAATGCTCCAAAGAATAATCATGTAGAACTCCAAAGGAAGTCATTTGCACAAAGCAAAGAAGATAACCTTCAAGGAACCCCAATAAACAAACTCCAGCTATAAATGTCAACTCCCAAATAAAGGCCTAGTCAAGCACTTCTCATTTCCGTCAATCCAAATAACTTGGGGCTCGCTACTAACCACTTCTCTTCAGGGGAAGAAGAAGACTTACTTACCATTTCCATGGAGCATATATGAATGCCAATATATCATATTTATACACATGCCTTATACTATTATGCAAGCAAGTTTACAAAAGAGTTTATTCAACAAAGTCACTCAAGCACAACAATCAAGTCAAGCACAATATAATCAATTCAAATCACGGCACAACCAACTCAAGACATTCTAATACACACATTACAAGCAATAATTCAAGCAAATAACAATTCACGAGGTCGATTCGATTCACGATGCCAATTCAATAGGTCAATTCAATGCACAACTAGACATTTCACTTTACTTGAGAAACATTTAACACACAACACATAACTATATCACATAGGTGCATACATTCAAGTCAAGACACACAATCTAACATACAAGCATACACTTTCAAGACATACTTAACAAGAACACATTCAAGCACCACTACCCAGCAGACTGAGGACCCTGTCCCGGCTTATGAGCTAAACAAGCTCTAATACCACCTGTAACACCCCCATCCCTCACGAGACTGGGAGTTCTATCAATCGATTTAATCACAACCCAAATCCAAACCCTGGCATAATTTTTAGGGAAAACGGATGGAGTCTCCCCTGTTTCTAGGTGAAATATAAAACCTGCGATAGCATATAAGTGGACCAACACCATGTCCAACCATACAAACACGTCAAGGCCATCCGAGCCTTGGTTCTCAACAATTAAACTCAGCAAGTATACATACATTTCCAATTTACAAGCTAACCTATCTATTTTCATTTTTGACAAGTACATTCAAACTAGACAGTTAAACCATACTAAGCTACTGCATAAAATAAACTATCATGCAATTCTAACTCTTTTCCTTTGGACATTACAAACATGCATTGAAGTTAAGCTATGCTAACTGATTACATAAACTAGCTTATCAATTCACCTCAACTACTTAGCTAAATTTAAATTACATTTCTTTTTACAATAAATACATACAACATATGAACATACATCTTTGCATCTTTGACAACTCAAGCCACATAGCACGCAAGACAACTCTTTAAGCACGAACTTTCACAAAATCATGAACTTTCCAGCTAACATGACATTTCCGAAAATGTGGTACTGAGGAGTGAGTATACATAACACGTATACTCAGTGAGGGCGAGACAGATATCGAGGTGTTGAGAAAGAAAGTCGTGCAATGCAAATAGATACAATTAAGCAATAAAGTCAATAAGAAAGCATTCAATAAAAACGACAGTATAATAAACATTCAAGAAAGCATTAACACAACCATTCAAAGCTATACCACACTCTGAAGGCTATGGTTGACTCATACGAGCAATATACCATTTCACGAGCGATACATCAATCTCGAGCTTGATGTTGACAACGATGACAATAAGCGCGCAACCACCTTATAACTTCAGTTTGGAATACCCCGGGAGTAACCATCAATTCTACGACCCAAATCTCCTTGAGAGGCAACCCAAGCGAGAAAAGGGAATAGGACACGGAGCTAGAGCAACCAACTGGCAGCCCGAGACTACCCAGAGAGGCCCATCACCCACGCGCCTGACACTATGCAATGCAAGACACGATATAAGGCGATAAATGAGCGATAGCACAACAATACAGATTAGAGATGATAAACTAGATAACAAGCATTTACAACCAAATAAGTAACAAGAACAACACCAACAAACATCATCAAGCAATAACAAGTATTCTATAGGCATTATAAGCATTCTATAGGCAACATAAGCATTCTATAAGCAATATAAGCATTCTATAAGCAATATTCTATGAAAACACACAAAATCACAAAAATGACCCCAACTTACCAAACGCTACTACCTCCAAACGAGCCACGAGTTTTAGAAATCGACTTCATCAATCCTCCTAGGTCACCATAAGGCACGTCTAAAGACCGCGAAACCCTACTTTACCCTAGAATTCACGCAAAGCCCCGATTTCCCTCTTTGCTCGTTTGAACTACAACTACCTCAACCGATTACCCAACCAATGTCACAACTGTACCAAAAGTGCTTCCATGACGTACCTCGACAATGCCTTCACGCAAATCGAGAAAATTCCAAACTCGACCGAAACGACCCCAACTTTCACTAATGCATTTTTCTCATTTTTTCCATTACGCAACCTAAACAAACTATGCATTTAGGCATTCTAGCATACCTAGCACCTTTCTACATCAACAGAACGCGTAACGGAACAACTTCATCGAAATGGGGGTTTACTATTTACTATTTACTATTCAATTAGCAATTTATATTTCAATTTTGATATTCAACAACAGAAAATGTTAAACAGCTATAAATACATGTTCTACGATTGCTAGGGAACATTCTTTAAGCCTCAAAATGATTAAAATAATAATATACGGATAAAATCCAAAAATTAAAGTTAACACATAAAACTTTCAAATGCACAAATAAACATGAAACCCTCACCTTAGACGCTCCTAGACGCTAGGAAAACCTCATAGGATGCCTCGGAAACTACCCCGTGCAAGCTCATGCGAAGAATCGAAGATTTGAATGTTGAAATGCCTTTTTTTCCTCCTTCCATTTTCGGCCCTGCTCAAACTGTTTTCAGCTTTCTTTTTTATTTTATTTTGTGCTATAATAGGCTTTAATAAGATGACAATTCAAGTCAAATGTCAAGGCTTGGTCAAAGGTGGCTTAAGTTGGTCACTTAGGCTTATTTTATGCATTTTAAGGCTAAAACAACTAACATAATTTTAATTCTAGCTAACAACAACTAAACTATTAAAATTAAGACACTAAATGCTAGTTTTCACTATTTGTTGAGGACTAGAATTCATTTCCTAACTATTGCTCTCGAAATGCTAAGCACTTTGCGTCAATAAAAGAATAACGATTAAATCTCAAAGAATTTAAGAAATATATCATTTTTGAAAAGCATCATAGTTTAAAATTTACTCCAGCTCGGAGCTACTTTTCATTTAATTGAAATCCGAGCATTTAAGTGCAAGAAAATAAAATCGATTAACATAATTATGAAAATAAAGCTACAAATGAATGTTTAACTAAAATAAACACATAATTCAATGTAAACATTTAAGATTTCACTTAATTAAATGTAATTAAATGCCATTAAATGCATGCCGGGTTCGGGTTATCACAACTTCCCAGGGGGTCACCCATCCTAATACTACTCTCGTCCAAGCACGCTTAACTTTGGAGTTCTGATGGGATCCGATGCATTAGTGCTGGTATGATCGCACCCGTCATGTTGAGGGTACAATTCCTTTATGTGTTGTTGGTTCACAGTCCCAGCCCAGGGAGATGGCCCATTCAAAAGGCCTAATGGGCTTAACGACAACCCATCCGCTTCAACAACGTAGCGTCTTCGTAAGACGTGATATCGACGCATTGTAGAGCCCTATAATATCCCTCGAGTTAGGTTGTCGTCCTTTTAACAACTCACAACGTACGATTCGGGAAGAAAAAATAGAGCAAACGAAGAAAAGTGGCCCGAAATTGATGAAAACGTTTGATTTTGGGCTTTGAAAACAGGCGTAGCTGAGTAGGCTTGCTACCCCCATCGTAGAGCTCTCGGATAGCTTTTCAACGGTATACTGTGCTCCACGTAACTCCTTACGGATCAAAAGTTATGGGCACCGGAGAGACGGAGACCTGGTCACAAGCCCCACGCCCTCGGTTTGCGGGCCTAGCCTCTACGTGAAATGAAGTTGTCTTGGCCAAGGTGCCTTGGGTTTCGAAAATAGAAATGTGGTAGACAAAGTATCTTGGCAACCCTAACCGGGGCAAAAAAAATTGAAAATGGGGGGTGCAACACTAGGACTTCCTAGGGGGCTCCCATCCTACTACTACTCTCGCCAAAGCACGCTTAACTTCGGAGTTCTGATGGGATCCGGTGCATTAGTGCTAGTATGATCGCACTCGTCATGTTGTCGGCACAAATCCTTTTTGTGTTGACGGTTCACAGTCCCAACCCAGAGAGATGGCCCATTCAAAAGGCCCAAAGGGCTTAAAGATAACCCATGCACTTCCACAACTCAGCATCCTCGTAAGATATGATATCGACGCGTTGTAGGGCCCTCTAATGTCCCACGCGTTAGGTTTTCGTCCTCTTAACAGCTCACGTCATACGATTCAGGATGAAAAAACAGAGCAAAAGAAGAAAAGTGGCACAAAACTAATGAAAATGTTTGATTTTGGGCTCAAAAAACGGGCGTAACCGAGCAGGCTAGCTACCCCCATCGTAGAGCTATTGTAGAGCTTTCCAACAGTATGCTGTGCGATGCGTAACTCCTTACGGATTAAAAGTTATGGGCACCGGAGAGACGGAGACCTGGTCACAAGCCCTACGCCCTCGGTTTGCGGGCCCAGCCTCTACGTGAAGCGAAGTTGTCTTGCCCAAGGTGCCGCGGGATTCGGTAATAGAAATATGGTAGATAAAGTATCTTGGCAACCCAAGCTGGGGCAAAAAAAATTGAAAATGGGGGGTGCAACACGAGGACTTCCCAGGGGGTGACCTATCCTAGTACTACTCTCACCCAAGCACGCTTAATTTCGGAGTTCTGATGAGATCCAGTTTATTAGCGCTAGTATGATCGCACCTGTCATGTTGTGGGCACAAATCCTTTATGTGTTGACGGTTCACAGTCCCAGCCCAGAGAGATAGCCCATTCAAAAGGCCCAATGGGCTTAACGACAAGCCATCGGCTTCAACTGTGAGGCCCGACCTCGATTTGCGTGCGAAACCTAACTTCGTGTGCCCTAACCTAGATTTGCGTTCCATGACCTAGGTTTGAGAATTGTATTTAGTTTTGTGTGCCTTGCATTGAATTTCGTGCATTCATATAGAGTTACGTGCGTTTACTTGAAAAACGTGCGTTCGTCTCGTAGTTCGTGTCCTACCTCAAAGTGTGTGCCCTAAACCTAGAAAAGCGTGCCTACACACTAATCAAGAAAGCATCTTTCATGAAACACTAGACTATTAAACAATTCTACAAAATCCACTAACAATATAATAATCAAAATTCTATTCACTAGAAGACAAAAAGGCACCAAACACTAGACATTCCTTATTCTTTATTCTTTGTTCTTTTTGCAAATTCAACACACAACAATCAACACCCAAAAGATGACACAAATTCAGCCATTTTATTAGCCTTGGCCGACCATACCATGGTCTTGCACAAGGTTTGAGCAAAAAATTCTTTATTCTAATGCATGCCAAGACAACTTATGACACAAAGCCATTAAAAAATTGCTCAAAAATCCTTCCACTTGCACAAATTTTCGGCCACTTCATCCTTTCCCATCCTAAAAATTTCAAAATATCACATTGGAGACACAAATTGCAGAATTTTGAAGCCCAATGCCGACATACACCTCAAAAATTGCCAAGACCATCATTTCTTTGTCATTTCTCTCATTTCCTCTCACAAACTCTCTCTCCTCTCATTCTTCTCTCTCCATTTCGGTCCTTGGCTGAACTCTCATCATCCTTGTTCATCCTCATCACACCTTGGTCGAGCAAGGCAAGCAAACCACCAAGAAAACCAAGCAATCAAGCTAGAGTTCGAAAATTTTTCTTGCATGCGCATTTGAAGCTTCATTTCGGCTTTAGGTAAGCTTCTTGACATTCATTTCTTTTCTTCATGTTTTGACTACATGCATGCACTAAGAGGTTGATCACTAGGCTAGGAAAAATAGAGAAAACCAAGTTGAAATCTCAGCCAAGCAAGGAGAATAACAGATTTCAGCTTCAACCGGGTTTTTGAACATAGTTTGGTTGATTGCAAAGGTGAGGGTTAAAAGCTTTTGAAAACTCTTTGAAATTTCACATGCATGTTCACAAATGAGCATATTTTCTTCTGTACTTGAGTTATGTGGTCGTCCATGAGCTTAAACAACCATGCATGGCAAGAATTTGGCTTGAAAATGATGCTAGGTGAAGTCGAATTTATGTGACAGCTCTCTGACCAGTCTGTTCGAGGTAAGTTTAGCTAAGCAAATGGTGTTGAAAATGCTTGAAAATTGGTGGGTGACTAGTTTGGGCAGTTTTGAACATTTTTCCCAGAAATAGGTCGAAGCAAATTTTGACTCTAAGGTCCTCAAAATGGCAAATCATTAAAATGTGACCAAATCTGGAAATCTGGAAAAATGAATCAGGTTTTGGCAGATGCACTGACCTTGTGGAACGAACCATATTTGACTTAGTAATTGTTGTCCAAAATGCATGAAAATTGGTGTGCTGCTATATTTTTCAGTTCTGGACAACTTTGTCAGAAATAGACCAAAGCTAAAAATTATTCTAAGGACCTCAAAAACGTCATTTTCTGAAAAGTGTCCAAATCTGGACAGTTTTGTGTTACCTCACTGTTTCGGTTATAACTAATGATTCTGAACTCCAATTGATGCAAGGCTTATTTCTGATTTTAGTTAACTTCTTAAGCTTTAATTTGACATCTTATTCACTGAATTTGGAGATTGTTTGATTACCCCATTGATCATGAGAAAACAGCCTATTGCAGTGAGTGTTCCACTTAGCTATGTGCTTGGAAAACTATTGTAACCTCTTTTGTGGCACTAATTGCTTGGAAAGGTGGTGTTGGAACATTATGTGGACTGTTTTGAGCACTTGAGGTTGTATGAATTGATTGATGCATGACTTGGGAATGATGTTAAGTTGACTTAGGGTTTTGATCGCACGATTATGCATGAAATAGAAACCCTAATGACTAAGTATTCTTGCTAAGTGTTAACCATTGGATATTGTGAGGAAACTGTACGTTGCGTGGGCTGCCCGTAACTGTTTTATAACTTTAAAAGTGATCTTGACCACTGCATGTTGACAAATAAGCTTTTCTTGCATTTGAACCCATGTTGATATCATTGCATGTTGAGTAATCTTATCACTTGATTGCGTGGACTATTTAATGAGTTATATGGCCTGTTTTACATGTGTTACATGGCTGCCGTTTAATTTCCATATAACTCTATATGCCTTTCAAGTGAAAATTCCTGTCTTATCGTGTCCTGCTTGTTTATCTGTCAATGTGCAATCTTATGACTCTCCGGAGGTGACCTACTTTGTTGTCCTCCCTCTGTGATATATATTACCTGTCATAAATGTGCATTGCATACAAAGTTGCAACCTTTCCTGTCGGCATGGTAGCGATCACGTACGCCGGGCGGCATCGAGCTTGCCGGTGATACCGTGACCACCATGGTCCCATTCCCTCTCTCGCTTGGGGGCTAGACTTCCTCGGAGAGTTGGGTCGTAGGATTTTGGGGTACATCCGGAGTACACCCACTTGGTGTGTTTGGGGGATGATTTGAAGTCGGCCACAACAGTTGATCCTGGATCTGATCTGAGAGCAAAAGCTCACCATATCCTTTTTATTATATGTATAAGTACTCCCGCTTGGATCCTAGAGAACCTCGGGGAGGAAAGACTGGTATTCCTGTTTCTGTATTTATATTTCTATACTTGTACTTCTGTTGTATTCATGTTTGAAAAAGGGATTTTCATAAGTTTAACCGGAAAATGAGTTTCAAACTTATTTCTCGTTCCCCCTCGCTGAGTTCATAAGGACTCACCCTCTTTCATCATTTCAGGTGAAGAAGAACAGGCACAGGAACCCGAGTTCAATGTACCTAATGATGAACCTCTGGAATGATTGCTTGTTATCATTGTTTTGCTTGAACGTGACTTCTTGTGAACTTTTGTTACTTAAAGACTATTTCCCTTATGTTGTTGTTGCTTGTGATGTAAAAGACCCCTGCTGTAATTTGAGGTCTAATTTTGGGTTGTACTTATTTTAAGTAGACTGATACTAGACATGACACTACTATGATCGTTTTGCTTTTACTACCGCTAGTATCTATTACAGGTTATGATGCTTAGTTAAGAAATAGGTTAATGAACTTATCTAATCTCAGCAGGTACTCGCTAATAAGCCAAGATCAACAGGTATATTTTGAAATGAGGATAAATGAACAAACGAGACATAGTATCATGTTAGGTTATAAATCAAACGGGACGTCGAATTAACCAATAGGCAATTCAATTGATGGAATAATAGTAATCTTAGCTGGAATTGAATTTGAAATGGTAAATTTTGAGGCTGTTAGAAAATTTAGGTCAAAACAAAGAGCTCAATTACAGCCGTCATGCTGCCGAATTTCTGGAAAGTTTTGGAGTCTAGAATAAAACGTTAAGTGTTAAACCTCCTAGAATGATTAAGAATGTGAAAGGACTTGATTGTTTAGATCACACCCTAGTCTAACCTTTATAGGCCGGGTTGGGGCGTGACATCAACAACGTAGCATCCTCGTAAGATGTGATATCGACGCGTGGTAGGGCCCTATAATATCTAGCGAGTTAGGTTGTCATCCTTTTAACAGCTCACGACGTATGATTCGGGATGAAAAAACAGAGCAATAGTAGAAAAGTGGCCCAAAACTGATGAAAACATTCGATTTTGGTCTCCGAAAATAGGCGCAGCTGAGCAGGCTTGCTACCACCGTCGTAGAGCTCTCGGAGAGCTTTCGAACGGTATGCTGTGCATCGCGTAACTCCTTACGAATTAAAAGTTCTGGGCACCGGAGCGACGGAGACTTGGTCACAAGCCCTACGCCCTCGGTTTGCGGGCCCAGCTTCTACGTGAAGCGAAGTTGTCTTGCCCAAGGTGCCGTGGGATTTGGTAATAGAAATGTGGTGGATAAAGTATCTTGGCAACCATAACTGGGGCAAAAAAAATTGAAAATGGGGGGTGCAACACGAGGACTTCCCAAGGGGTCACCCATCCTAGGACTACTCTAGCCCAAGCACGCTTAACTTCGGAGTGCTGATGGGATCCGGTGCATTAGTGCTAGTATAACCGCACCAGTCATGTTGTGGGCACAAATCCTTTATGTGTTGACGGTTCACAGTCCCAACCCAGAGAGATGGCCGATTCAAAAGGCCCAATGGGCTTAACGACAACCCATCCGCTTCAACAACGCAGCAGCATCGCCAGACATGATATTGATGCGTTGTAGGGCCCTCTAATGTCCCGTGAGTTAGATTGTCTTCCTTTTAACAGCTCACGACGTACGATTCGGGATGAAAAAACATAGCAAAAGTAGAAAAGTGGCCCAAAACGGATGAAAACATTCGATTTTGGGATCCAAGCTCCAGCGCAACCGAACAGGCTTGTTGCTCTCGTCGTAGAGCTCTCGGAGAGCTTTCTAACGGTATGTTGTGCGCTGCGTAACTTCTTACGGATCAAAAGTTATGGACAACGGAGCGACGAAGACCTGGTCACAAGCCCTACGCCCTCGGTTTGCAGGCCCAGCCTCCACGTGAAGCGAAGTTGTCTTGCCCAAGGTACCATGGGATTCGGTAATAGAAATGTGGTGGATAAAGTATCTTGGCAACCCTAACCGGGGTAAAAAAAATTGAAAAAGGGGGGTACAACACGAGGACTTCCCAGGGGATCACCCATCCTAGTCTTACTTTTGCCCAAGCACTCTTAACTTCGGAGTTCTGATGGGTTCCGATGCATTAGTGCTGGTTTGAACGCACCCGTCATGTTGAGGGCACAATTTCTTTATGTGTTGACGGTTCACAGTGTGAGGCCCGACCCTGAATTGCGTGCGAAACCTAGCTTCGTTTGCCCTGACCTAGATTTGCGTGCCATGACCTAGGTTTGAGAATTGTATTTAGTTTTGTGTGTCTTGCATTGAATTTAGTGCATTCATATAGGGTTACGTGCGTTTAGTTGAAAAACGTGCGTTTGTCTCGTAGTTCGTGTCCTATCTCGTAGTGCGTGCCTTAGACCTAGGAAAGCGTGCCTTCACGCTAACCGAGAAAGCATCTTACACGGAACACTAAACTATAAAACAATCCTACAAAATCCACTATCAATATAATAATCCTAATTCAATTCACTAGAAGACAAAAAGTCACCAAAAAACAAAACATTCCTTATTCTTTATGCATTATTCTTTTTGCACTCTCAAGATACAATTAAATAATGCTTAAAGTTGTCAAAAATTCAGCATTCTTTAATGCCTTGTCCGACCATATCAAGCTTTTTTGCACAAGGTTTGAACAACATAAATTAAATATGCATGCTAGACAAACTATTACACCAAAATGCATTAAAAAAATGATCAAAAAACCTTCCACTTGCACACTATTCTCGGCCATATCACTTTGGCCATGCTAAGCATTTCAAATTGAAGCATTTTGATGACACAAATCAGAATTTGGACTGCCCAAGGCTGACCAAACCCTTAAAGCACTTGCAAGCCATCACTTTGCCATATTTTCTTCATTTCTCTCTCTCTCCCTCTCATTTCTCTCTTCTCTCGGCCTTAGCTGCACATTACTACCTCCTTGGCTTGTCTTCTTCACCAAATAGCTGAGTAAGGTCGAACAGCCATCAAGAAAACCAAGCAAGCAAGCTAGAGTTCGAAAAACACTCATGCATGTGCATTAAAGCTTCATTTCGGTCCTAGGTAAGCTTCTTGACATCCATTTCTTTTCTTCATGTTTTAACCTCATGCATGTGCTAAGAGATTGCTTACTAGGCTAGGAAAAATTGAGAAAAGCTAGTGGGATTTCGGCTAGGCAAAGGAAAGGAGAAGATTTGAGCTTCAACCAGGTTTTTGGGCATAGTTTGGTTGATTGCAAAGGTGAGGGTTAAAACCTTTTGAAAACTCTTCAAAATTTCACATGCATGCTCATGAATGTGTGTATTTTCTTCTGTACTTGAGATATATGGTCGTTGATAAGCTTAAACAACCATGCATGGCAAGATCTTGGCTTGAAAATGATGCTAGGTGAAGTCGAAATGGATGACAGCTCTCTGACCAGTCTTTTCGAGGTAAGTTTAGCTAATCACATGATGTTGAAAATGATTAAAAATTGGTGGGTGACTATTTTGGACAGTTTTAAACATTTTTCCAAGAAATAGGCCGAAGCAAATTTTTAATCTAAGGTCCTCAAAATGGCAAATCTTTAAAATGTGACCAAATCTGGAAATCTGGAAAAATGAATCAGGTTTTGGCAGATGCACTGAACTTGTGGAACGAACCATATTTGACTTAGTAAATGTCTTCCAAAAGGCATGAAATTTTGTGTGCTACTATATTTTTCAGTTCTGGACAATTTTGTCAGAAATGAACCAAAGCTAAAACTGACTCTAAGGACCTCAAAAACGTCAATTTCTGAAAAGTGTACAAATCTGGACAGTTTTGTGCTACCTCACTGTTTCGGCTATAACTAATGATTCTCAACTCCAATTGACGCAAGGTTTGTTTCTGATTTTAGTTAACTTCTTAAGCTTTAATTTGAAATCTTATTTATGGAATTTGGAGATTGTTTGATTATCCTATTGATTGTGAGAAAACAGCCTATTGCAGTAAAGGTTTTATTTAGCCATATGCTTGGAAAATTGTTGTAACCTCTCTTGTGGTACTAATTGTGTGGAAATGTGGTGTTGGGATGTTGTGTGGACTGTTTTGAACGTTTGAGGATGTTGAATTAAATGATGTATGGTTTGAGATTGACATTGAGTTGGGTTGAGGCTCAAATTGCACGAATATACTTGAAATGGAAGCCCTAACGACTAGGTAGTCTTAATAAGTGTTGATTATTTGGATATTGTGTTGGAATCATAGGCTTAGTGGGCTTCCCGTAAATGTTTTATAACTTCAAAAGTGATCTTGACCATTGCATGTTGACAATTAAGCTTTTCTTGCATCCAAACCCATGTTGATATCATTGCATGTTGAATAATCTTATCACTTGATTGCGTGGACTTTTTAATGAGTTATATGGCCTGTTTTACATGTGTTACATGGCTGCCCATTTAATTTCCATATAACTCTATATGCCTTTCAAGTGAAATTTCCTGTCTTATCGTGTCTTGCTTGTTTATCTGTCAATGTGCAATCCTATGACTGTTCGGAGGCAACCTACTTTGTTGTCTTCCTTCTGTGATATATATTACCTGTCATGAATGTGCATTGCATACAAGGTTGTAACCTTTCCTGTCGGCATGGTAGCGATCACGTACGCCGGGCGGCATCGGGCTTGTCGGTGTTACCGTGACCACCATGGCCCCATTCCCTCTCTCGCTTGGGGGCTAGACTTCCTCGGAGAGTTGGGTCGTAGGATTTTGGGGTACATCCGGAGTACACCCACCTGGTGTGTTTGGGGGATGATTTGAAGTCGGCCGCAACAACTGATCCTGGATCTGATCTGAGAGCAAAAGCTCACCGTATCCTTTTTATTATGTGTATAAGTACTCCCGCTTGGATCCTATAGAACCTCGGGGAGGAAAGACCGGTATTCCTGTTCTGTACTTGTATTTCTGTACTTGTATTTCTGTTGTATTCATGTTTGAGAAAGGGGTTTTCATAAGTTTAACCAAAAAATGAGTTTCAAAACTTTTTTCTCGTTCCCCCTCACTGAGTTCATAAGGACTCACCCTCTTTTATTATCTCAGGTGAAGAAGAACAGGTACAGGAACCCGAGGATAATGTACCTAACGATGAACCCCTAGAGTGATTGCCTATTATTGTTATTTTGCTTGTACGTGTCTACTTGTGTACCTTGTGCTGCTTGAAGACTATCTATCTTATGTTGTTGTTGTCGCTAATGTAAAAGACCCATGTTGTAATTTGGGGTCTAATTTTGGTTTGTACTTATATTAAGTAGACTGATACTAGACATACTATTATCGTTTTGCTTTTGTTATCATTAGTATCTATCATAGGTTATGATGCTAGTTAAGGAATAGGCAAATGAACTTATCCAATCTCAACAGGTACTCGCTAATAAGCTAAGATCAACAGGTATATTTTGAAACGAGGATAAATGGACAAACGAGACATAGTATCATGCTAGGTTATAAATCAAACGGGACGTCAAAATAACCAATAGGCAATTCAATTGATGATAAAATAGTAAACTCTAGTCGGGAATGAACTTGAATTGAAAGTTTTGAGGCTGTTAGAAAATTTAGGTCAAAACAAGAGCCCAATTACAGCCGTTATGCTGCCGGATTTCTGGAAAATTTTGGAGTCTAGAATAAAACGTTAAGTGTTAAACCTCCTAGAATGGTTAAGAATGTGAAAGGACTTGAATGTTTAGATCACACCCTAGTCTAACCTTTATAGGCCGGGTTGGGGCGTGACACACAGTCCCAGCCTTGAGAGATGGCCTATTCAAAAGGCCCAATGGGCTTAACGACAATCCATCCACTTCAACTACACAGCATCCTTGCAAGACGTGATATCGACGCATTGTCGGGCCCTCTAATGTCCCGCGAGTTAGGTTGTCGTCCTTTTAACAACTCATGACGTACGATCCGACACAGAAAAACAGAGCAAAAGAAGAAAAGTAGCCCAAAACTGATGAAAACATTTGATTTTGGGCTACAAAAACGAGCGTAGCCGAACAGGCTTGCTGCTCCTATCGTAGAGCTCTTGGATAGCTTTCCAACGGTATGTTGTGCGCTGCGTAACTCCTTACGGATCAAAAGTTATGGGCACCAAAGTGACGGAGACATGGTCACAAGCCCTACACCCTCGGTTTGCGGGCCCAGCCTCTACGTGAAACGAAGTTGTCTTGCCCAAGGTGCCGTGGGATTCGGTAATAGAAATGTGGTGGATAAAGAATCTTGGCAACCCAAACCGGGGCACAAAAAATTGAAAAGGGGGGTGCAACACGAGGACTTCCCAGGGGATCACCCATCCTGTGATAACCCGAACCCGGCATGCATTTAATGGCATTTGACTGCATTTAATTAAATTTTTAATTAGTTAAATCAACCAATTTGCACTATTTTGATATTTCTTTTGGAAGCATTTAGTAATTTTATATTGATTAATTAAAAGATTATTACCTATTTCTATTAATCATAGTAATTGAATTTATTCTCTTGTATTTAATTAAGTGTCATCTTAAATGTTAATATTTAATTGCACTTGATTACATGTTTATATTTACTTGTTCATTCATATCTTAGCATTAATTTCATAACTCTTTAAAATATTCTAGAAATAGTTAAATTAATTATTTTTAAATGAGTATTGATTATTTTGATAGTTTTGATTATTTTAGTAATCGGTTTTAATTGTCTTGCATTAAATTACTCGGTTTTCAATTAAATGAGAAAAATAACTCCGAGCCGGAGTGAATTTTAAACTATTCTACTATTCTACTTTTCAAAAATTATAGTTTCCTATTATTGCACATCATTTGATTAGCGATCGTGTATTGACCGTTCAATCATAGCATTTTGAAAATGAGAGTTAAAGAAATATTCCTCGGACTTAGAGAAAAATGTTTTTAGCTTAATTTAACTAGTTTTAGTTGTTTTTCATTTAATTGCATTGTTTTAACTTGAAATAGATTAAATGCCATCGAAATGAGCTTGTTGACCATATTTTCACTTAAGCTTGATCTTGCAAAATGACCAAAATGCCCTTTGTTATCTTTTATAAATAAAACAAGGCAAAAATAAAATCAAAACAAATCTAAAAATGTCCATTTTGTCCCTTGCTTGGCCAAATGCATTCAAGAGAGAAAACAAATATTTTTTCTTTATTTTTCTTCTACAATCATGCGTGGAATTGCTCGAGGGTCGTTGCTTGGGTCCTTGCAGGTCTTGGTCTTCAATCTCTGTGAGGGTTTTCACGCTTTTGTGCATTTTAAATGAAATTTGAATTTTGTTTCAATTTCTTAGATTTGTTATATATTGTGTTTAAATGCCTTTTGTTGCTTGAATTAGGTTCTATAATGATCGTAGAGCATTGTTTGATAGTTATTTAGAGATTTTTATGGCTGAAATTGCATATTTGAAATTGGAGAAAAATAATTAATAGTGATTTTGAATAGTAAAATCCTAGAATTTCGGATTTCGATCTGAATTACGATTGCTTGATTTGGATAGGTGCCATTAGTGATAGAAAGATAAAAAGTGCAATAAAAACTGACCGACCTTTGTTAAAATTGGAAATTAGACAATGAAACGAAAAGGGCCCGTTTGACCAAGTGTTGACCGTGCTCGAATTGAGTTGGGGGATTTGCTATTGAGGGCATATAAGCACTTTTGGCGCTGTCGTGGCGTTGATTGAGTGACCGGTTAACATAGCTGTAGTTCAAACGCAGTAGGTGGACTTTCGGGCTTCGGTTGGGAAAATGAAGTTTAGTTATATAGAAATGTGCCTTGTAGTGCCTAAGTGAATGTGGTGAAATCGGTTTCCTAATCCCTTAGCTCGTTTGCTCGTAATTGCCTTTGGGAGTTAGAGATTGAATAGTGATATTTGTCGTTTTCGTGTTTGAACTGCTGTTACTTGTTTAATTGGTGTTTTTGTGGCTATTAATGATAGTTATGCTTGAAAAGTTAATTGAATGCTAATGTTGATTGTAAATGCTTGATATCTCGTTTATCGCCACTAATCTGCACTTTCGTGCTATTGTTCGTTTATTGCTTGTATCTCGTATTGCATTGCATTAGTGTCAGGCGCGTGAGTGATGGGCCTCTCTGGGCAGTCTCGGGCTGCCAGGGTTGGTTTGCTCTAGTTCCGTGTCCTATTCCCTTTCTTGCTTGGGTTGCCTCCCAGGGAGATTTGGGTCGTAGAATTGATTGGATACTTCCGGGGTATTCCAAACTGAAGTTATAAGGTGGTTGCGCGCTTATTGTCATCGTTGTCAACATCAAGCTCGAGATTGATGTAATGCTCATGGAATCGAATCGCATGGTACATTGCTCGTATGAGTGAACCATAGCCTTCAGAGTGTGGTATAGTTTTGAATGGTTGTGTTAATGCTTTTATTAATTGCTTATTGAATTGATTGTTTATATTGATTGCTTACTTGTCAGTTATATTGCTTAACTGTCTTATTTGCATTGCACGACTTTCTTTCTCTCCACCTCGATATCTGTCTCGCCCTCACTGAGTATACGTGTTGTGTATACTCACTCCTCACCACCACATTTCAGGAAATGCCATGTTAGCTAGAAAGTTCGTGATTATGTGAAAGTTCGTGCTTGAAGAGTTGTCTTGCATGCTATGTAGCTTGAGTTGTCAAAGATGCAAAGATGTATGTTTCATGGGTTGTTTGAATTTAATGTCAAAAAGGAATGTAATTTAAATTTTACTAGATTATTGAAGTAGTATGATAAGCTAGTTTATGTATTCAGATAGTATAGTTTAACTTCAATGCATGTTTGTAATGTCCAAAGGAAAAGAGTTAGAATGGTATGATAGTCTATTTTATGCAATAAGCTAGTATAGTTTAGTTGCCAAGCATGAATGTACTTGTCAAATATGAGAAGACATAGGTTAGCATTTAAATTGGAAATGTATAATTACTTGTGTTCGCTTGTTGAGAACCAAGGCTCGGATGGCCTTGAGGTGTTTGTATGGTTGGACACAGTGCTGGTCCACTTATATGCTATTACAGGTTTTACATTTTGCCTAGAAACAGGGGAGACTCAATCCGTCTTTTCCTAAAAAATTTTACCTGGGTTTGGAATTGGGTTGTGATTAGATAGAATGATAGATCTCCCGGTCTCGAGAGGGATCGGGGTGTTACACATCCTAGTACTACTCTCGCCCAAGCATGCTTAACTTCGGAATTCTGATGGAATCCGGTGCATTAGTGCTGGTACGATCGCACCCATCTTGTTGTGGGAACAAATCCTTTATGTGTTGACGGTTCACAGTCCCAGCCCAGAGAGATGGCAAATTCAAAAGGCCCAAAGGGCTTAACGACAAACCATCCACTTCAACAACGCAGCATCCTCGCAAGACGTGATATCGACGCATTGTAGGGCCCTCTAATGTCCTGCGAGTTAGGTTGTTGTCCTTTTAACCACTCACGACATATGATCCGGGACGGAAAAAACAGAGCAAAAGAAGAAAAGTGGCCCGAAACTGATGAAAATGTTTAATTTTGGGCTCCAAAAAGGGCGCAGCTGAGCAGGCTTGCTACCCTCGTTGTAGAGCTCTCGGAGAGCTTTCCAACAGTATGCTTTGCGCCATGTAAGTCCTTATGGATCAAAAGTTATGGGCATCGGAAAAACGGAGACCAGGTCATAAGCCTTACGCCCTCGGTTTGCAGGCCTAGCCTTTACGTGAAGCGAAGTTGTCTTGCCCAAGGTGCCGGGGGATTTGGTAATAGAAATGTGGTGGATAAAGTACCTTGGCAACCCTAACCAGGGTTAAAAATATTGAAAATAGGGGTGCAACATGAGGGCTTCCCAGGGGGTCACCCATCCTAGTACTACTCTCGCCCAAGCACGCTTAACTTCGGAGTTCTGATGGGATCCGATGCATTAGTACTGGTATGATCGCACCCATCATGTTGAGGGCACAATTCCTTTATGTGTTGACAGTTCACAGTCTCAGCCCTGAGAGATGGCCCATTCAGAAGGCCCAATGGGCTTAACGACAACCCATCCACTTCTACAACGCAGCATCCTTGCAAGACGTGATATCGACGCGTTGTACAGCCCTCTAATGTCCTGCGAGTCAGGTTGTCGTCCTATTAACAGCTCAAGACGTACGATCCGGGATGGAAAAACTAAGCAAAAGAAGAAAAATGGCCCAAATCTGATGAAAACGTTCGATTTTGGGATCCAAAAATGGGCGCAGCTGAGCAGGCTTGTTGCCTCCGTCGTAGAGCTCTTGGAGGGCTTTCCAACGGTATACTGTGCGCCGCGTAACTCCATTCGGATCAAAAGTTATGGGCACCGGAGCGACGGAGACCTTGTCACATGCCCTATGCCCTCGGTTTGCGAGCCCAGCCTCTACGTGAATCGAAGTTATCTTGCCCAAGGTGCCATGGGATTCGGTAATAGAAATGTGGTGAATAGAAATGTGGTGGATAAAGAATCTTGGCAACCCAAACCGGGGCAAAAAAAATTGAAAAAGGGGGTGCAATACAAGGACTTCCCAGGGGGTCACCCATCCTAGTACTACTCTCGCCCAAGCACGCTTAACTTCGGAGTTCTGATAGGATCCGGTGCATTAGTGCTGGTATGATCGCACCCGTCATGTTGAGGCACAATTCTTTTATGTGTTGACAGTTCACAGTCTCAGCCTAGAAAGATGGCCCATTCAAAAGTCCCAATGGGCTTAACGATAACCTATCCGCTTCAATAACGTACCATCCTCGCAAGACGTGATATCGACGGGTTGTAGGGCCCGCTAATATTCAGCGAGTTAGGTTGTTGTCCTTTTAACAGCTCACGACGTACGATCCGGGATGAAAAAATAGAGCAAAAGAAGAAAAGTGGCCTGAAACTAATGAAAACATTCGATTTTGGGCTCCGAAAATAGGCGCAACAGCAGGTTTGCTGCCCCCGTCGTAGAGTTCTCAGAGAGCTTTCCAACGGTATGCTGTGTGTCGTATAACTCCTTACGGATTAAAAGTTATGGGCACCGGAGCGACGGAGACCTGGTCATAAGCCCCACGCCCTCGGTTTGTGGGCCTAGCCTCTACGTGAACCCAAGTTGTCTTGCCTAATGTGCCGTGGTATTTGGTAATAGAAATGTGGTGGATAAAGTATCTTGGCAACCATAACTGGGGCAAAATAAATTGAAAATGGGGGGTACAACAAGAGGACTTCCCAAGGGGTCTCCCATCCTAGTACTACTCTCCCCCAAGCACACTTAACTTCGGAGTTCTTATGGGATCCGGTGCACTAGTGCTGGTATGATCGCACCCGTCATGTTGTGGGCACAAATCCTCTTTGTGTTGAAGGTTCACTGTCCCAACCCAGAGAAATGACCCATTCAAAAGGCCTAAAGGGCTTTACGACAACCCATCCACTTCAACAACACAGCATCCTCGCAAGACGTGATATCGACGCATTGTAGGGCCCTCTAATGTCCCGCAAGTTAGGTTGTCATCCTTTTAACAGCTCACGACATACGATCCGAAACGGAAAAACAGAGCAACAAAAGAAAAGTGGCTCAAAACTGATGAAAACGTTTGATTTTGGGCTCCAGAAATAGGCACAGCCGAGCAAGCTTGCTGCCCCCATCGTAGAGCTCTTGGAGAGCCTTCCAACGGTATACTATGCGCCGTGTAACTCCTTACGGATCAAACGTTATGGGCACTGGAGAGATGGAGACCTGGTCACAAGCCCTACGCCCCCAGTTTGCGGGCCTTGCCTCTACGTGAAGCGAAGTTGTCTTGCCCAAGGTGCCGTGGGATTCGGTACTAGAAATGTGGCGGATAAAGAATCTTGGCAACCCCAACTATGGCAAAAAAAATTGAAAAGGGGGTACAACACGTGGACTTCCCAGGGGGTCACCCATCCTAGTACTACTATTGCCCAAGCACACTTAACTTCAGAGTTCTGATGGGATCTGGTTTATTAGTGCTGGTATGATCGCACCAGTCATGTTGTGGTTACAAATCCTTTATGTGTTGACGGTTAACAATCCCAGCATAGAGAGATGGCCCATTCAAAAGGCCCAATAGGCTTAACGACAACCTATCTGCTTCAACAACGTAGCATCCTTGTAAGACGTGATATCGACGTGGGGTAGGGCCATGTAATATCCCGCGAGTTAGGTTGTCATCCTTTTAGCAGCTTATGATGTACGATCCGGGAGGAAAAAACAGAGCAAAAAAGAAAAGTGGCCCCAAACTGATGAAAACGTTCGATTTTAGGCTCTGAAAACTGGCACAGCTAAGCAGACTTGCTACCCCCCGAAACGGTATGCGGTGTGTCGCGTAACTCCTTACGAATTAAAAGTTATGGGCACCGGAGCGATAGAGACCTGGTCACAAGCCCCACGCCCTCGGTTTGTAGGCACAGCCTCTACGTGAAGCGAAGTTGTCTTGCCCAAGGTGCCGTGGGATTCAGTAATAGAAATGTGGTGGATAAAGTATCTTGGCAACTCTAACCGGGGCAAAAAAACTTGAAAATGGTGGTGCAACACGAGGACTTCCCAGGGGGTCACCCATCCTAGTACTACTCTCGCCCTAGCACGCTTAACTTCAGAGTTTTGAGGGGATCCAGTGCATTAGTGCTGGTATGATCGCACTCGTCATGTTAAGGGCAAAAATCCTTTATGTGTTGACGGTTCACAGTCCCAGCCCAGAGAGATGGCCATTCAAAAGGCCCAAAGGGGCTCAACGACAACCCATCTGCTTCAACAACGCAGCATCCTCGTAAGACGTGATATCGACGCATTGTAGGGCCCTGTCATATCCCGTGAGTTAGGTTGTCATCCTTTTAACAGCTCACAACGTACGATCCGTGACGAAAAATCAGAACAAAAGAAGAAAAGTGGCCCGAAATTGATGAAAATGTTCGATTTTGGGCTCCAAAAATGGGCACAGCCGAGCAGGATTGCTGCCCCCGTCGTAGAGCCCTCGGAGAGCATTTCAACGGTATGTTGTGCATCGCGTAACTCCTTATGGATCAAAAGTTATGGGCATCGGAGCGATTAAGACCTGGTCACAAGCCCTACGTGCTCGGTTTATAGGCTCAGCCTCTACGTGTAGCGAAGTTGTCTTGCCCAAGGTGCCGTGGGATTCGGAAATAGAAATGTGGTGGATAAAGTATCTTGGCAACTCTAACCGGGGGAAAAAAAATTGAAATGGGGGGTACAACACGAGGACTTCCCATGGGGTCACCCATCCTAGTACTACTATCGCCCAAGCACGCTTAACTTCGGAGTTCTGATGGGATCCAATGCATTAGTGCTGGTATGATCGCACCCGTCATGTTAAAGGGCACAAATCCTTTATGTGCTGACGGTTCACAGTCCCAGCCTAGAGAGATGGCCATTCAAAAGGCCCAATGGGCTTAACGACAACCCATCTGCTTCAACAACGCTGCATCCTCGTAAGACGTGATATCGATGCATTGTATGGCCCTGTCATATCCCACGAGTTAGGTTGTTGTCCTTTTAACAGCTCACAACGTATGATCCGGGATGAAAAATCAGGGCAAAAGAAGAAAAGTGGCCGAAACTAATGAAAATGTTTTATTTTGGGCTCTAAAAATCGGCGCAGCCGAGCAGGCTTGCTGCCTCATCCTAGAGCTCTTGGAGAGCTTTCCAACAGTATGTTGTGCACTACGTAACTCCTTACAGATTAAAAGTTTTGGGCACCGGAGTGACGGAGACCTAGTCACAAATCCTACGCCCTCGGTTTGCGGGCATAGCCTCTATGTGAAGCAAAGTTTTCTTGCCCATGGTGCCGTGGGATTCGGAAATAGAAATGTGGTGGATAAAGTATCTCAGCAAACCTAACCGGGGCAAAAAAAACTGAAAACGGAGGTACAACACAAGGACTTCTTAGGGGGTCACCCATCCTAGTACTACTCTCGCCCAAGCATACTTAACTTCGGAGTTCAGATGGGATCCGGTGCATTGGTGCTGGTATGATCGCACCCATCATGTTGATGGCACAATTCCTTTATGTGTTGACGGTTCATAGTCCCAGCCCAGAGAGATGGCCTATTCGAAAGGTCCAATGGGGTTAACAACAACCCATCCGCTTCAACAACGTAGCATCCTCATAAGATGTGATATTGACGCATTGTAGGGCCCTATAATATCCCGCTAGTTAGGTTGTCGTCCTTTTAATAGCTCACGACGTACGATCCGAGTGGAAAAAATAGAGCAAAATCAAGAAAAGTGGCTCGAAACTGATGAAAACGTTTGATTTTGGGCTCAAAAAATGGGCACAGTTGACCAGGCTTGCCGTCCCCATCGTAGAGCTCTCGGAGAGCTTTCCAACTATATGCTGTGCACCGCGTAACTCCATACGGATCAAAAGTTATGGTCACCGGAGCGACGAAGACCTGATCACAAGCCCTACGCCCTCAATTTACGGGCCTAGCATCTATGAAGTGAAGTAGTCTTGCCCAAGGTGCCGTGGGATTCAGTAATAGAAATGTGGTGGACAAAGAATCTTGGGAACCCTAACCTTGGCTAAAAAAATTGAAATGGGGGGTGCAACATGAGGACTTCCCAGGGGGTCACCCATCCTAATACTACTCTCGCCCAAGAACGCTTAACTTCGGAGTTCTGATGGGATCCTGTGCATTACTGCTGGTATGATCGTACCCGTCATGTTGAGGGCACAAATCCTTTATGTGTTGACGGTTCACAGTCCCAGCCAAGAGAGATGGCCTATTCAAAAGGCCAATTGGGCTTAACGACAACCCATCCGCTTCAACAACGCATCATCCTTGTAAGACGTGATATCGACGCAATGTAGGGCCCTATAATATCCCGCGAGTTAGGTTGTAATCCTTTTTGACAGCTCACGACGTACGATCCGGGATGGAAAAATAGAGCAAAAGAAGAAAAGTAGCCCGAAACTGATGAAAATGTTAGATTTTGGGCTCCAAAAATAGGCGCAGCTGTGTAGGCTTGTTGCCCCCGTCGTAGAGCTCTAAGAGAGCTTTGTAACGGCATGTTGTACGCAGCGTAACTCCTTAAGTATTAAAAGTTATCAGCACCGGAGCGACGGAGTCCTGGTCACAAGCCTGACACCCTCGGTTTGCGGGCCCAGCCTCTACGTGAAGCGAAGTTGTCTTACCTAAGGTTCCGTGGGATTCAGTAATAGAAATGGGGTGGATAAAGAATCTTGGCAACACTAACCGGGGCAAAAAAAATTGAAAATGGGAGTGCAACACGAGGACTTCCCAAGGGGTCACCCATCCTTGTACTACTCTCGCCCAAGCACGCTTAACTTCGGAGTTCTGATGGTATCCAGTGCATTAGTATTGGCATGATCGCACCCGTCATGTTGAGGGCACAAATCCTTTATGTGTTGACGGTTCACTGTCGCAGCCTAGAGATATAGCCCATTCAAAAGGCCAATTGGGCTTAACGACAACCCATCCGCTTCAACAACGCAGCATACTCGTAAGACGTGATATCGATGCATTGTAGGGCCCTGTAATATCCCGCGAGCTATGTTGTCATCCTTTTACCACCTCACGACATCCGATCCGGGAAGGAAAAACTACGCAAAAGAAGAAAAGTGGTTCGAAACTAATGAAAACGTTCGATTTTGGGCTCTAAAAAAAGTCACAGCTGAGTAGGCTTTCATTCCCCGTAGTATTGCTCTCAGTGAGCTTTCCAACAGTATGCTATGCACTGCGTAACTCCTTACGGATTAAAAGTTATCGACACCGGAGCGACGGAGACCAGGTCACAAGCCCTACGCCCTCGGTTTGCGGGCCCAACCTCTGCGTGAAGCGAAGTTGCCTTGCCCAAGGTACTGTGGGATTCGGTAATAGAAATGTGGTGGATAAAGTATCTTGACAACCCTAACCGGGGCAAAAAAAATTGAAAAGGGGGGTGCAACATGAGGACTTCCCATGGGGTCTCCCATCTTAGTACTACTCTCCCCCAAGCACGCTTAACCTCGGAGTTCTAATCGGATTTAGTGCATTAGTGCTGGTATGATCACACCCGTCATGTTGTGGGCACAAATCCTTTATGTGTTGACGGTTCACAGTCGCAGCCCAGAGATATGGCCAATTCAAAAGGCCCAGAGGGATTAACGACAACCCAACCACTTCAACAACACAGCATCCTCGCAAGATGTGATATCGACGCGTTGTAAGACTCTTTAATGTCCCGCGAGTTAGGTTGTCGTCCTTTTAATAGCTCACGACGTACGATCCGGGTGGGAAAACAGAGCAAAAGGAGAAAAGTGGCTCAAAACTGATGAAAACGTTTGATTTTGGGCTCAAAAAATGGGCACAGTTGAGCAGGCTTGCCGCCCCCATCGTAGAGCTCTCGGAGATCTTTCCAACCATATGCTGTGCGCCGCATAACTCCATACGGATCTAAAGTTATGGTCACCGGAGCGATGAAGACCTGGTCACAAGCCCTACGCCCTCAATTTACGGGCCCAGCATCTATGTGAAGCGAAGTAGTCTTGCCCAAGGTGCCGTGGGATTCAGTAATAGAAATGTGGCGGACAAAGAATCTTGGGAACCCTAACCTCGGCAAAAAAATTTGAAAAGAGGGGTGCAACACGAGGACTTCCCAGGCGGTCACCCATCCTAATACTACTCTCGCCCAAGAACGCTTAACTTCGGAGTTTTGATGGGATCCGGTGCATTAGTGCTGGTATGATCGCACCCGTCATGTTGAGGGCACAAATCCTTTATGTGTTGACGGTTCATAGTCCCAGCCAAGAGAGATGGCCCATTCAAAAGGCCAATTGTGCTTAACGACAACCCATCCGCTTCAACAACGCAGCATCCTTGTAAGACGTGATATCGACGCATTGTAGGGCCGTATAATATCCCGCGAGTTAGGTTGTTGTCCTTTTTGACAGCTCACGACGTACGATCCGGGATGGAAAAATAGGGCAAAAGAAGAAAAGTAGCACGAAACTGATGAAAACGTTCGATTTTGGGCTCCGAAAATAGGCGCAGCTGTGCAGGCTTGTTGCCCCCGTCGTAGAGCTCTCAGAGAGCTTTCTAACAGCATGCTTTGCGCCGCCTAACTCCTTAAGTATTAAAAGTTATCGGCACCGGAGCGACGGAGACCTGGTCACAAGCCCTACGCCCTCGGTTTGCGGGCCCAGCCTCTACGCGAAGCGAAGTTGTCTTACCCAAGGTGCCGCGGGATTCGGTGATAGAAATGTGGTGGATAAAGAATCTTGGCAACACTAACCGGGGCAAAAAAAATTGAAAATGGGAGTGCAACACGAGGACTTCCCAGGGGGTCACCCATCCGAGTACTACTCTTGCCCAAGCACGCTTAACTTCGGAGTTCTGATGCTATCCAATGCATTAGTGCTGGCATGATCGCACCCGTCATGTTGAGGGCACAAATCCTTTATGTGTTGACGGTTCACAATCGCAGCCCAGAGAGATGGCCCATTCAAAAGGCCAATTGGGCTTAACGACAACCCATCCGCTTCAACAACTCAGCATACTCGTAAGATGTGATATCGACGCATTGTAGGGCCCTGTAATATCCCACGAGTTATGTTGTCGTCCTTTTAAAAGCTCACGACGTACGATCCGGGATGGAAAAATAGAGCAAAAGAATAAAAGTGGTTCGAAACTAATGAAAACGTTCGATTTTGGGGTCTGAAAAAAGACACAGTTGAGCAGGCTTGCTGCCCCCTTAGTAGAGCTCTTAGTGAGCTTTCCAACGGTATGCTATGCACTGCGTAACTCCTTGCGGATTAAAAGTTATCGGCACCGGAGCGACGGAGACCAGGTCACAAGCCCTACGCCCTCGGTTTGCGGGCCCAGCCTTTGCGTGAAGCGAAGTTGCCTTGCCCAAGGTACTGTGGGATTCGGTAATAGAAATTTGGTGGATGAAGAATCTTGATAACCCTAACCGAGGCAAAAAAAATTGAAAAGGGGGGTGCACCACGAGGACTTCCCATGGGGTCTCCTATCTTAGTATTACTCTCCCCCAAGCACGCTTAACTTCGGAGTTCTAATGGGATTCGGTGCATTAGCACTGGTATGATCACACCCGTCATGTTGAGGGTACAAATCCTTTATGTGTTGACGGTTCACAGTCCCATCCCAGAGCGATGGCCCATTCAAAAAGCCAATTGGGCTTAACGACAACCCATTTGCTTCAACAATGCAGCAAGCTCGTAAGACGTTATATCAACGCGTTGTAAGGCCCTGTAATATCCAGCGAGTTAGGTTGTCGTCCTTTTAACAGCACACGACGTACGACCCGGGATGAAAAAACAGAGCAAAAGAAGAAAAGTGGCCAGAAATTGATGAAAACGTTTGATTTTGCGCTCTAAAAATAGGCGCAACTGAGCAGGCTTGCTGCCCCCGTCGTAGAGCTCTGAGAGAGCTTTCCAACGCTATGCTGTGCACCGCGTAACTCTTTATGGATTAAAAGTTATGGGCATCGAAGGGACGGAGACCTGGTCATAAGCCCTACGCCTTCGGTTTGCGGGCCCAGCCTCTACGTGAAGCGAAGTTGTCTTGGCCAAGGTGCCGTGGGATTCGGTAACAGAAATGTGGCAGATAAAGAATCTTGGGAAGCCTAACAGGGGCAAAAAAAATTGAAAAGGGGGTGCAACACGAGGACTTCCTAGGGGGTCACCCATCCTACAACTACTCTCGCCCAAGCACGCTTAACTTCGGAGTTCAGATGGGATCTGGTGCATTAGTGGTGGTATGATCGTGCCCGTCATGTTGAGGGCACAAATCCTTTATGTGTTGACGGTTCACAGTGCTAGCCCGGAGAGATGGCCCATTCAAAAGGCCAATTGGGCTTAACGATAACCCATCCGCTTGAACAACGTAGCATCCTCGTAATACATGATATCGACGCATTGTAGGACCCTGTAATATCCCGCGAGTTAGGTTGTCGTCCTTTCAACAGCTCACGACGTACAATCCGAGACGGAAAAATAGATCAAAAGAAGAAAAGTGGCCCGAAACTGATGAAAACGTTCAATTTTGGGCTCCGAAAATTGGAGCAGCTGAGAAATCTTGCTGCCCCCGTCGTAGAGCTCTTACAGAGCTTTCCAACGGTATGTTGTGCACCGCGTAACTCTTTACGGATTAAATGTTCACGGCACCGGAGCGACGGAGACTTGGTCACAAGCCCTACGCCCTCGGTTTGCGGGCCCAGCCTCTACGTGAAGCGAAGTTGTCTCACCCAAGGTGCCATAGGATTCTGGAATAGAAATATGGTGGATAAAGAATCTTGGCAACCCTAACAGGGGCAAAAAAAATTGAAAAGGGGGTGCAACACGAGGACTTCCCATGGGGTCACCTATCCTAGTACTACTCTCGCCCAAGCACACTTAACTTCAGAGTTCTAGTGGGATCTGGTACATTAGTGCTGGTATGATCGCACCCGTCATGTTGAGGGCACAAATCGTTTATGTGTTGATGGTTCACAGTCCCAGCCTAGTGCGATGGCCTATTCAAAAGGCCAATTGGGCTTAACGACAACCCATGCGCTTCAACAACGCAGCATCCTTGTAAGACGTGATATCGACGTGTTGTAGGGCCCTGTAATATCCAGCGAGTTTGGTTGTTGTCCTTTTTGACAGCTCACGACGTACGATCCGGGATGGAAAAATAGAGCAAAAGAAGAAAAGTAGCCCGAAACTGATGAAAAAGTTCAATTTTGGGTTCTGAAAATAGGCGCAGCTTTGTAGGCTTGTTGCCCTCGTCGTAGAGCTCTCAGAGAGCTTTCTAACCGTATGTTGTGCGCCGCGTAACTCCTTATGTTTAAAAAGTTATCGTCACCGGAGAGACGGAGACCTGGTCACAAGCCCTACGCCCTTGGTTTGCGGGCCTAGCCTCTACGTGAAGCGAAGTTGTCTTACCCAAGGTGCCGTGGGATTCGGTAATAGAAATATGGTGGATAAAGAATCTTGGCAACACTAACCGCGGGAAAAAAAATTGAAAAGGGGGTGCAACACGAGGACTTCCCAGGGGGTCACCCATCCTAGTACTACTCTCGCCCAAGCACGCTTAACCTCGGAGTTCTGATGGTATCCGGTGCATTAGTACAGGCATGATCACACCCGTCATGTCGAGGGCACAAATCCTTTATGTGTTGACGGTTCACAATCGCAGCCCAGAGAGATGGCCCATTCAAAAGGCCAATTGGGCTTAACGACAACCCATCTGCTTCAACAACGCAGCATCCTTGCAAGACGTGATATCGACGCATTGTAGGGCCCTGTAATATCCCGCGAGTTATGTTGTCGTCCTTTTAACAGCTCATGACGTACGATCTGGGATGGAAAAATAGAGCAAAGGAAGAATAGTGGTTCGAAACTGATGAAAACGTTCAATTTTGGGCTCCGAAAAAAGATGCAGCTGAGAAGGCTTGCTACCCCCATAGTAGAGCTCTCAGAGAGCTTTCCAACGGTATACTGTGCACTGCGTAACTCCTTACGGATTAAAAGTTATCAGCACCGGAGCGACAGAGACCAGGTCACAAGCCCTACGCCCTCGGTTTGCGGTCCCAGCCTCTGCGTGAAGTGAAGTTGTCTTGCCCAAGGTGCCGTGGGATTCGGTAATAGAAATATGGTGGATAAAGAATCTTGGCAACTGTAACGGGGGCAAAAAAAATTGAAAAAAGGGGTGCAACACGAGGACTTCCCGTGGGGTCACCCATCCTAGTACTACTCTCGCCCAAGCACGCTTAACTTCGGAGTTCTATTGGAATTCTGTGCATTAGTGCTGGTATGATCACACCCATCATGTTGAGGGAACAAATCCTTTATGTGTTGACGGTTCACAGTCCCAACCCAGAGTGATGACTTATTCAAAAGGCCAATTGGGCTTAACGACAAGCCATCTACTTCAACAACACAGCAAGCTTATAAGACGTGATATCGACGCGTTGAAGGGACTTGTAATATCCCGCGAGTTAGGTTGTCATCCTTTTAACAGCACACGACGTACGATCCAGGATGAAAAAACGTGCAAAAGAAGAAAAGTGGCCCGAAACTGATGGAAACGTTTGATTTTGGGGTCCAAAAATAGGTGCAACTAAGCAGGCATGATACCCCCGTCATAGAGCTCTGAGAGAGCTTTCCAACGGTATGCTGTGCACCGCGTAACTCCTTACGGATTAAAAGTTATGGGCATCGAAGCGATGGAGACCTAGTCACAAGCCTTACGCCCTCAGTTTGCGGGCCCAGCCTCTACGTGAAGCGAAGTTGTCTTGCCCAAGGTGCCGTAGGATTCGGTAACAGAAATGTGGCAGATAAAGAATCTTGGGAAGCTTAACCGGGGCAAAAAAAATTGAAAAGCGGGTTTAACCCGAGGACTTCGCAAGGGGTCACCCATCCTAGTACTACTCTCGCCCAAGCACGCTTAACTTCGGAGTTCTGATAGGATCCGATGCATTAGTGGTAGTATGATCGTGCCCATCATGTTGAGGGCACAAGTCTTTTATTTGTTGACGGTTCACAGTCGCAGCCCAGAGAGATGGCCCATTCAAAAGGCCAATTGGGCTTAACGACAACCCATCCGCTTGAACAACCCAGCATCCCTGTAAGATGTGATATCGACGCATTGTAGGGCCCTGTAATATCTCGTGAGTTAGGTTGTCATCCTTTTAATAGCTCACGACGTACGATCCGAGACAGAAAAATAGATCAAAAGAATAAAAGTGGCCTGAAACTGATGAAAACGTTCGATTTTGGGCTTCGAAAATAGGCCCAGTTGAGCAAGCTTGCTGCCCCCATCGTAGAGCTCTTATAGAGCTTTCCAACAGTATGTTGTGCGCCACGTAACTCTTTCCTGATTAAATGTTAACAGTATCGGAGCGACGGAGACCTGGTCACAAGCCTTACGCCCTCGGTTTGCGGGCCCAACCTCTACGTGAAGCGAAGTTGTCTAGCCCAAGGTGCCGTAGGATTCTGGAATAGAAATATGGTGGATAAAGAATCATGGCAACCCTAACCGGGGCAAAAAAAATTGGAAAGCGGGTGCAACACGAGGACTTCGTATGGGATCACCCATCCTAGTACTACTCTCGCGCAAGCATACTTAACTTCGGAGTTCTAATGGGATCCGGTGCATTAGTACTAGTATGATCGTACCCGTCATGTTAAGGGCACAAATCTTTTATGTATTGACGGTTCACAGTCCTAGCGTAGAGCGATGGCCCATTCAAAAGGCCAATTGGGCTTAACGACAACCCATCCGCTTTAACAACGTAGCATCCTCATAATACGTGATATCATCACGTTGTAGGGCCCTGTTATATCCCGCGAGTTAGCTTGTCATCCTTTTAACAACTCACAACGTACGATCCGAGACGGAAAAACAGAGCAAAAGAAGAAAAGTGACCCAAAACTAATGAAAACGTTCAATTTTGGATTGGAAAAATGGGCGCAGCTGAGCGAGCTCGCTGTTCCCGTCGTAGAGCTCTCAGAGAGCATTCCAACTGTATGCTGTACGCTACCTAACTCCTTACGGATTAAAAGTTATGGGCACCGGAGCGACGGAGACTTGGTCACAAGCCCTACACCTTCAGTTTGCAGGACCAGCCTCTACGTGAAGCGAAGTTTTCTTGCCCAAGGTGCCTTGGGATTCGGTAATAGAAATGTGGTGGATAAAGAATCTTGGGATCCCTAACCGGGGCAAAAAAATTTGAAAAGGGGGGTGCAACACGAGAACTTACCAGGGGGTCACCCATCCTAGTACTACTCTCACCTAAGCACACTTAACTTCGGAGTTCTGAGGGGATCCGGTGCATTAGTGCTGGTATGATAGCACCCGTCATGTTGAGGGCACAAATCCTTTATGTGTTGACGGTTCACAGTCCCAGCCCAGAGAGATGACCCATTCAAAAGGCCAATTGGGCTTAATGACAACCCATCCGCTTTAACAACGCAGTATCCTCGTAAGACGTGATATCGACGCATTGTAGGGCCCTGTTATATCTCGCGAGTTAGGTTGTCGTCATTTTAACAACCCACGACGTACGATCAAGGACGCAAAAATAGAGCAAAAGAAGAAAACTGGCCCGAGACTGATGAAAATGTTCAATTTTGGGCACCGAAAGCAGACGTAACCGAGCAGGCTTGTTGCCCTCATCGTAGATCTCTCATAGAGCTTTCCAACGGTATGCTGTGCGCCGCGTAACTCCTTGTAGATTAAAGGTTATCGGCATTGGAGCAACAAAGACCTGGTCACAAGCCCTACGCCCTCGATTTGCGAGCCCAGCCTCTATGTGAAGCGAAGTTGTCTTGCCTAAGGTGCCGTGAGATTCGGTAATAGAAATGTGGTGGATAAAGTATCTTGGCTACCCTAACCGAGGCAAAAAAAATTGAAAAGGGGGTACAACACGAGGACTTGCCATGGGGTCACCCATCCTAATACTACTCTCGCCCAAGCACGCTTAACTTCGGAGTTCTAATGGGATCCGGTGTATTAGTGCTGGTATGATCGCACCCGTCATGTTGAGGGCACAATTCCTTTATATGTTGACGGTTCACAGTCCTAACCCAGAGATGGCCCATTCAAAACGTCCAATGGGCTTAACAACAACCCATCCGCTTCTACAACATAGCATCCTCGTAAGACGTGATATCGACGCGTTGTAGGGCACTATAATATCCCGCGAGTTAGGTCGTCGTCCTTTTAACAGCTCACAACGTACGATCCGGGATGAAAAAACCGAGCAAAAGTAGAAAAGTGTCCCAAAACTGATAAAAACGTTCGATTTTGGGCTCCGAAAATAGGTGCAGCCGAGCAAGCAGTTGCCCCGTCGTGGAGCTCTTGGAGAGCTTTCCAACGGTATGCTTTGCGCCGCATAACTCCTTATGGATTAAAAGTTATGGGCGCCGGAGCAACGGAGACTTGGTTAAAGCCCTACGCCCTTGGTTTGCCGGCCCAGCCTCTACGTGAAGTGAAGTTGTCTTGCCCAACGTCTCGTAGGATTCGGTAATAGAAATGTGGTGGATAAAATATCTTGGTAACCCTAACCGGGGCAAAAAAATTGAAAAGGGGGGGTGTAACACGAGGACTTCCCACGGGGTCACCCATCCTAGTACTACTCTCGTCCCAGCACGCTTAACTTTAGAGTTCTGATGGGATCCTGTGCATTAGTGCTGGTATGATCGCACCCATCATGTTGTGGGCATAAATCCTTTATGTGTTGATGGTTCACAGTCCCAGCCCAGAGAGATGACCCATCAAAAGGCCCAAAGGGCTTAACAACAACCTATCCACTTCAACAACGCAGCATCCTCGCAAGACGTGATATCAACGCATTATAGGGCCCTCTAATGTCCAGCGCGTTTGGTTGTCGTCCTTTTAACAGCTCACGACGTACAATACGGGACCAAAAAATAGAGCAAAAGAAGAAAACTAGCCCGAAACTGATGAAAACGTTTGGTTTTAGGCTCCAAAAACGGGCGCAGCTGAGCAAGCTCGCTGCCCCCATCGTAGAGCTCTCGGAGAGCTTTCCAACGGTTTGTTGTGCGCCGCGTAACTTGTCACGCCCCAACCCGGTCTATAAAGGTTAGACTTGGGTGTGATCTAAACATTCAAGTCATATCTCGTACTTAATCGTTCATGAAAGTTTAACACTTAACGTTTTAGCCTTAACTCCAAAATTTTCAAGAAAAGCCGGCGGCATAACGGCTGTAATTGGGCTCTTTAGTTTGACCTAATTCTCAAAACGCCTCAAAATTTCCAATCTCAATTTCATTTCCAACAAAGATTACTATTTATCATCAATTGAAATGCCTACTAGTTGTCTCAAAGTCTCGTTTGATTAATAACCTAGCATGATACTATGTCTCGCTTGTTTGTTAATCCTCGTTACAAAGGTACCTGTTGATCTTAGCTTAACAATGAGTACCTGCTTAAGATTGGATAGGTTCATTTTACTTAATCCTTACCTGATACTTCATAATCCTATGATGGATTGGATACTAGTCAATAGCGATAGCAAAAACGACCATAGTAGTGTCTATCTAGTTATTATCAGTACAAGCCAAAATTAGACCCCAAATTACAATGGGGGTCTTTTACATTACAATAGCAAGCATCATAAGAAATGAAATAGTCTTCAAGCAACATATTTTTCACAAAAATGGCTATAGTCACGTAAGGCACGTAGGGCAAGTAATCATTCCAAGGAATCATCATTAGGCACGTCGTCCTCGGGTACCTGTTCTTGGTCTTCTTCACTTGAGATGATAAAAGAGGGTGAGTCCTTATGAACTCAGCGAGTGAGGAACGAGAAATAAGTTTTGAAACTCATTTTCTGGTTCAACTTATGAAAAACCCTTTTTGCAAGCATGAATGTATCACAAGTAAGTACATAACGTAATGTAAAAGTAAAGGAACACAATTACCCGTCTTTCCTCCCCGAGGTCCTCTAGGAACCAAGCGAGAGTACTTATACACATAGTGAAAAGGATACGGTGAGCTTTTGCTCTCAGTTCATATCAGTATCAGTTGTTGCAAGTTCCGGCTGACTTCAATTCATCCCCTTATCACGCCAAATGGGTGTACTCGAAATGTACCCCGAAATCCTACGACCCAACTCTCCGAGGAAGTCTAGCCCCCAGGTGAGAGAGGGAATTGGACAATGGTAGTCACGGTCGCACCGGCAAGCCCGATGTCGCCCGGTGTGCGTGAACGCTACCACGCCAAAATGAAAGGTTGCAACCTTGTATGCAATGCACATTTATGACATGTAATATATCACAATAGGAGGACAACAAAGTAGGTTGCCTCCGAACAGTCATAAGATTGCACATTGACAAGTAAACAAGTGAGGCATGATATGACACACAATTTCACTTATAAAGCACATGGAGTTATATAAATATTAAACAGGCAGCCATTTAACGCACGTAAATCAAGTCATATAACTCATTTCAAAGTTCACGTAATCAAATAATAAGATCATTCATCATGCAACGACATCTACGTGGGACCGGGTGCAAGAAAAGCCTACTTATCAACATGTAATCATCGAAATCATATTTAGGGTTACAAGGGCAACTATGGGCAGGCTACTAAACACATAATCAAACACAATATCCATAGGATCAACACTTAGTGAGTTTACCTAGTTACTAGGGTTTCAATTCGTGTTTACCTGTGCGATTAAACCCCAAGTCATCTCGTAATTAAGCTCAAGCCATGCATTGATTAAATTAAACACCCTCAACCATTCAAAACAGTCCACACAACATCCAAATGCCACAATCCCAAGCATTTAATACAACAAGGGAAGCTACATTAAATTTTCTAAGCACATCAATAGGTGAAACCCTCACTGCAATGGACTGTATTCTCACAATCATTAAGACAAGCAAACAATCTCCAATTTTGGTGAACAAGATTTCAAATAAAAGCTTAAGGAGTGAACTAAATTCAGAAACAAACCTCGCATCATTTAGAGATCAGGTTCAAGAGTTATAGCCAAAACAGTGAGATTACACAAAACTGTCCAGATTTGCACACATTTCAATACTTGTCGTTTTTGAAGGCCTTAGGGTCAGATTTAGCCTTAGTCCATTTCTGAAAAAATGTTCAGAACTGAAAAATATAGTTGAACACAAAATTTCATGCATTTTGGATATCATTTACTAAGTTAAAACTGGTTCGTTCTACAAGGTCAGTGAATCTGCCAAAACCTGCTTCATTTTTCCAGACTTTTCAGATTTGGACACATTTTGATAATTAGCCATTTTGAGGACCTTAGAGTCAAAATTAGATTTGGCCTATTTCTGGAAAAAGTGTTCAGAACTGGCAAAAATAGTTACCTACCAATTTTCACGCATTTTAAACATCTTTTACCTAGTCAAAATTTTGAAATTGGATTGCATGCACAAAGCTCCTAGTGGTCAGCCAAGGCTTGTGCAAAATCTGAATTTTTTTGTCTTGTTCAAGGCTTATTTTATTGTGTGTTTGGGATATGCAAAGAATAAAGAATAAAGAATAAAGAATGTCTAGTTTTTTGTGAGACTTTGTCTTCTAGTGCATTGACTTAGCATTTTAATATTAGTTAGTGGAGTTTGTAGAATTAATTGGTGATCTAGTACTTCGTGTAAGATGCTTTCTTGATTAACGTGTGGGCACTCTTTCCAAGGTTTAGGGCAAATACTACGAGACAAGGCACGAACTACGAGACAAATGCACGTTTCCCAAGTAAATGCACGCAACCGCAAATGAATGCACATAATTCAATGCAAGGCACACAAAACGAAACACGATTCTTAAATCTAGGTCAAGGCATGCAAATCTAGGTTAGGGCACATGAAACGATGTATCGCACGCAAATCGAGGTCGGGCCTCACACCAGATCCCATCAGAACTCCGAAGTTAAGCGTGCTTGGGCACCGGAGCGACGGAGACCTAGTCACAATCCCTACGCCCTAGGTTTGTGGGCCCAGCCTCTACGGAAAGCGAAGTTGTCTTGCCCAAGGTGCCGTGGGATTCGGTAATAGAAATGTGGTGGATAAAGTATCTTGGCAACCCTAACCGGGGCAAAAAAAATTGAAAAGGGGGTGCAACACGAGGACTTCCCATGGGGTCATCCATCCTAGTACTACTCTCGCTCAAGCACGCTTAACTTCGGAGTTCTAATGGGATCCGGTGCATTAGTGCTGGTATGATCGCACCCGTCATGTTGAGGGCACAAATCCTTTATATGTTGACGGTTCACAGTCCCAGCCCAGAGCGATAGCCCATTTAAAAGGCCAATTGGGCTTAACAATAACCCATCCGCTTAAACATAGCAGTATCCTAGTAAGACGTGATATCGACGCGTTGTAGGGCTTTGTAATATCCCGTTAGTTAGCTTGTCGTCCTTTTAATAGCTCACAACCTACGATCTGAGATGGAAAAACAGAGCAAAAGAAGAAAAGTGGGCCGAAACTGATGAAAACGTTCAATTTTCGCCTCAAAAAATGGGCGCAACTGAGCACTCTTGTTGCTCCCGTCGTAGAGCTCTTGGAGTGCTTTCCAAAGGTATGTTGTGCGCCGCGTAACTCCTTACGGATCAAAAGTTATGGGCACCGGAGCGACGGAGATATGGTCATAAGCCCTACGCCCTCAGTTTGCGGGCCCAACCTCTACGTGAAGCGAAGTTGTCTTACCCAAGGTGCCGTGGGATTTGGTAATAGAAATGTGGTGGATAAAGTATCTTGGCAACCCTAATCGGGGCAAAAAAAATTGAAAAGGGGTGCAACACGAGGACTTCCCATGGGGTCACCCATCCTAGTAGTACTCTCACCCAAGCACGCTTAACTTCGGAGTTCTAATGGGATCCGGTACATTAGTGCTGGTATGATCGCACCCGTCATGTTGAGGGCACAATTCCTTTATGTGTTGACGGTTCACAGTCCTAGCCCAGAGAGATGGCCCATTCAAAAGGCCCAATGGGCTTAATGACAACCCATCTGCTTCCACAACGTAGCATCCTCGTAAGACGTGATATCGGCTTGTTGTAGGGCCCTGTAATATCTCGCGAGTTAGGTTGTCATCCTTTTAACAGCTCACGACATACGATCTAGGATGAAAAAATAGAGCAAAAGAAGAAAAGTGTTAGAAAACTGATAAAAATGATCAATTTTGGGCTCCTAAAATAGGCGCAGCCAAGCAGGCTCATTGCCCCCATCGTAGAGCTCACGGAGAGCTTTCCAACGCTATATTGTGCGCCGCATAACTCCTTACGGATTAATAGTTATGGGCACCCGAGCAATGGAGACCTGGACACAAGCCCCACGCCCTTGGTTTGCTGGCCCAGCCTCTACGTGAAGCGAAGTTGTCTTTCCCAACGCACCATGGGATTCGGTAATAGAAATGTGGTGGATAAAATATCTTGGCAACCCTAACCGGGGCAAAAAAAATTGAAGAGGGGGGGTGCAACACGAGAACTTCCCACTGGGTCACCTATCCGAGTACTACTCTTGCCCAAGCACGCTTAACTTCGTAGTTCTGATGGGATCCAGTGCATTAGTGCTGGTATGATCGCACCCGTCATGTTGTGGGCATAAATCCTTTATGTGTTGACGGTTCACAGTCCCAGCCCAGAGAGATGGCCCATTCAAAAGGCCCAAAGGGCATAACAACAACCCATCCACTTCAACAACACAGCATCCTCGTAAGACGTGATATCGACGCATTGTAGGGCGCTCTAATGTCCCTCGAGTTAGGTTGTCGTCCTTTTAACAGCTCACGACGTACGATCCAGGACGGAAAAATAGAGCGAAATAAGAAAAGTGGCCCGAAACTAATGAAAATGTTCGATTTTGGGCTACAAAAATGTGCATAGTAGAGCAAGCTCATTGGCCCTGTCGTAGAGCTCTCGGAGAGCTTTCCAACTGTATACTGTGCGCCGCATAACTCCTTACGGATCAAAAGTTATAGGCACCGGAGCGACGGAGACCTGGTCACAAGCCCTACGCCCTTGGTTTACGAGCCCAGCCTCTACAAGAAGCGAAGTTGTCTTGCCCAAGGTGCCGTGGGATTCGGTAATAGAAATATGGCGGATAAAGTATCTTGGCAACCCTAACCGGGGAAAAAAAATTGAAAAGGGGGTGCAACACGAGGACTTCCCAAGGGGTCACCCATCCTAGTACTACTCTCGCCCAAGCACGCTTAACTTCGGAGTTCTAATGGGATCCGGTGCATTAATGATGGTATGATCACACCCATCATGTTGAGGGTACAAATCCTTTATGTGTTGACGGTTCACAGTCCCAGCCCAAAGCAATGGCCCATTCAAAAGGCCAATTTGGCTTAACGAAAACTCATCCGCTTCAACAACATAGTATCCTCGTAAGACATGATATCGACGCATTGTAGGGCCCTGTTATATCCCGCGAGTTAGCTTGTCGTCCATTTAACAGCTCACAACGTACGTTCCGGGATGGAAAAACAGAGCAAAAGAAGAAAAGTGGCCCGAAACTAATGAAAACATTCGATTTTTGCCTCCAAAAATGGGCGTAGCTGAGCACGCTTGCTACCCCCGTCGTAGAGCTCTCGGAAAGCTTTCCAACGGTATGTTATGTGCCGCGTAACTCTTTACAAATCAAAAGTTATGGGCACAGGAGCGACCTGGTCACAAGCCCTACGCCCTCGGTTTGCTGGCCCAGCCTCTACGTGAAGCGAAGTTGTCTTGCCCAAGGTGCCATGGGATTTGGTAATAGAAATGTGGTGGATAAAGTATCTTGGCATCCCTAACCAGGGGAAAAAAAATTGAAAAAGGGGTGCAACACGAGGAATTCCCATGGGGTCACCCAATCTTCTACTACTCTCGCCCAAACATGCTTAACTTCAGAGTTCTAATGGGATCTGGTGCATTAGTGCTGGTATGATCGCTCCCTAATTGAGGGCTCAATTCCTTTATGTGTTGACGGTTCACAGTCCCAGCCCAAAGAGATGGCATATTCAAAAGGCCAAATGGGAATAACGACAACCCATCCGCTTCAACAACGTAGCATCCTTGTAAGACGTGATATCAATGCGTTGTAGGCCCCTATAATATCCCGCGAGTTAGGTTGTCGTCATTTTATCAGCTCACGATGTACGATCCGGGACGAAAAAACAGAGCAAAAGAAGAAAAGTGTCCCAAAATTGATGAAAACGTTCAATTTTGGGCTTTGAAAATAAGTGTAGCTGAGCAGGCTCGTTGCCCCCGTCGTAGAGCTCTCGGAGTGCTTTGCAGCAGTATGCTGTGTGCCGCATAACTCCTTACGGATTAAAAGTTATGGGCACCGGAGCGACAGACACCTGGTCACAAGCCCCACACCCTCGGTTTGCCGGCCCAGCCTTTACGTGAAGCGAAGTTGTCTTGCCCAATGCGCCGTGGGATTTGGTAATAGAAATGTGGTGGATAAAATATCTTGGCAACCCTAACCGGGGCAAAAAAAATTGAAAATGGGGGGTGCAACACGAGGACTTCCCACGGGGTCACCCATCCTAGTACTACTCTCGCCCAAGCAAGCTTAACTTTAGAGTTCTGATGGGATTCGGTTCATTAGTGCTGGTATGATCGCACCCATCATGTTGTGGGCATAAATTTCTTTATGTGTTGATGGTTCATAGTCCCAGCCCAGAGAGATGGCCCATTCAAAAGGCCCAAAGGGCTTAACAACAACCCATCCAATTCAACAACGCAGCATCCTCGCAAGACGTGATATCGACGCATTGTAGGGCCCTCTAATGTCTAGCGAGTTAGGTTGTCGTCCTTTTTAATAGCTCAGGACGTACGATCCGGGACGGAAAAATAGAGATAAAGAAGAAAAGTGGCCCGAAACTGATGAAAACGTTCAATTTTGGGCCCCAAAAATAGGCACAGCGGAGGAAGCTTGTTGCCCCCATCATAGAGATCTCAGAGAGCTATCCAACGGTATGCTGTGCGCCATGTAACTCCTGACGGATCGAAAGTGATGGGCACCAGAGTGACGGAGACCTGGTCACAGGCCCTATACCCTCAGTTTGCGGGCCAAGCCTCTACGTGAAGCGAAGTGTCTTGCCCAAGGTGCCATGGGATTCGGTAATGGAAATGTAGTGGATGAAGAAACTTGGCAACCCTAACCTAGGCAAAAAAAATTGAAAAGAGGGGAGCAACACAAGGAATTCCTTAGGGATCACCCATCCTAGTACTACTCTCGCCTAAGCATGCTTAACTTCAGAGTTTTAATGGGATCCGGTGCATTAGTGCTGGTATGATCGCACCCATCATGTTGAGTGCTCAAATCCTTTATGTGTTGACGGTTCACAGTCCCAGCCCAGAGCGATAGCCCATTCAAAATGCCAATTGGGCTTAACGACAACCCATCCACTTTAACAACGCAAAATCCTCGTAAGAAGTTATATCGATGCGTTGTAAGGCCCTGTAATATCCTGTGAGTTAGGTCGTCATCATTTTAACAGCTCACAGCGTACGATCCAGGATGAAAAAACAGGGCAAGAGAATAAAAGTGGCCCGAAACTGATGAAAACGTTCGATTTTGGGCTCCAAAAATGGGCGTAGCCGAGCAGGCTTGCCGCCCCTGTCATAGAGCTCTCGGAGAACTTTTCAACGATATGCTGCGCGCCATGTAACTCCTTACGATCAAAAGTTATGGGCACCGGAGTGATGGAGACTAGGGCACAAGCCCTACGCCCTTGGTTTGAGGGCCCAGCCTCTACGTGAAGTGAAGTTGTCTTGGCCAAGGTGCCGTGGGATTCGGTAATAGAAATTTTGTAGATAAAGAATCTTGACAACCCTAACCGGGGCAAAAAAATTGAAAATAGGGGTGAAACACTAGCACTTCCCAGGGGGTCACCCATCCTAGTACTACTCTCGCCTATGCACGCTTAACTTCGGAGTTCTAATGGGGTCCGGTGCATTAGTGTTGGTATGATCGCACCCGTCATGTTGAGGGAACAATTCCTTTATGTGTTAATGGTTCACAGTCCCAGCCTAGAGAGATGGCCAATTCAAAAGGCCTAATGGGCTTAACGACAACCCATCCGCTTCAACAATGTAGCATCCTCGGAAGAGGTGATATCGACGAGTTATAGGGCCTTGTAATATCCTGTGAGTATGGTTGTGCTTCTTTTAATAGCCCACGACGAACGATCCGAAATGAAAAAATAGAGACAAGGAAAGAAAAGTGGCCCGAAACTGATGAAAACGTTCAATTTTGGGCTCCGAAAATAGGATCAGACATGCAGGCTGGCTGCCCTCATTGTATAGCTCTTAGAGTGCTTTCCAACGGTATGTTGTGCGTCACGTAACTCGTTACGGATTAAAAGTTATGGGCACCGGAGCGACGGAGACCTGGTCACAAGCCCCACACCCTCGGTTTGCGGGCCCAGCCTCTACGTGAAGCGAAAATGTCTTGCCCAAGGGGCCGTGGGATTTGGTTATAGAAATGTGGTGGATAAAATATCTTGGCAACCCTAACCGAGCCAAAAAAAATTGAAAAGGGGGGGGGGGGGGGGGCAACAGGAAGAGGTCCCAAGGGGGGCCCCATCCCAGGACCACTCTCGCACATGCATGCTTAACTTCGGAGTCCTGAAGGGATCCGATGAATTAGTGCTTGTATGATCGCACCTGTCATGTTGTAGACGGTTCACAGTCCCAGCCCGGTGAGATGGCCCATTCAAAAGGCCCAATGGGCTTAATGACAACCCATCCGCTTCAACAACGCAGCATCCTAGCAAGACGTGATATCGACGCATTGTAGGGCCCTCTAATGTCCCATGAGTTAGGTAGTCTTCCTTTTAACCCCTCACGACGTACAATCCGCGATGGAAAAACAGAGCAAAAGTAGAAAAGTTACCGAAACTAATGAAAACGTTTGATTTTGGGCACCAAAAATGGGAACAGTTGAGCAAGTGCACTGCCCCCGTCGTAGAGCTCTCGGATAGCTTTCCAATGGTATGTTGTGCGCCGCGTAACTCCTTACTGATCAAAAGTCAAGGCACCGGAGCGATGGAGACCTGGTCACAAGCCCTACGCCCTCGGTTTGCGGGCCAAGCCTTTATGTGAAGCGAAGTTGTCTTGCCCAAGGTGTCGTGGGATTCGGGAATAGAAATACGGTGGATAAAGTATCTTGGCAACCCTAACCGGGGCAAAAAAAATTGAAACGGGGGTGCAACACGAGGACTTCCCATGGGGTCACCCATCCTAGTACTACTCTCGCCCAAGTACGCTTAACTTAGGAGTTCTAAAGGGATCCGGTGCACTTGTGCTGGTATGATCGCACCCGTCATGTTGGGGGCACAAATCCTTTATGTGTTGAAGGTTCACTGTCCCAGCCCAGATCGATGGCCTATTCAAAAGGCCAATTGGGCTTAACGACAACCCATCTGCTTCAACAATGCTGCATCCTCGCAAGACGTGATATCAACGCGTTGAAGGGCCCTGTAATATCCCGCGAGTTAGGTTGTCGTCATTTTAACAGCTCACGACGTACGATCTGGGATGAAAAAATAGAGCAAAAGATGAAAAGTGGCCCGAAACTAATGAAAACGTTCGATTTTATGCTCCGAAACAGGCGTAGCCGAGCAGGCTTGCTGCACCCGTCTTAGAGCTCTCGGATTGCTTTACAACGGTATGTTGTGTTCCGCGTAACTCCTTACGGATTAAAAATTATGGGCACCGGAGCGACGGAGACCTAGTCACAAGTCCCATGCCCTCGGTTTGCAGGCCCAGCCTCTACGTGAAGCGAAGTTGTCTTACCCAAGGTGCCATGGGATTCGGCAATAGAAATGTGGTGGATAAAGTATCTTGGCAACGAGGCAAAAAAAATTGAAAATGAGGGGTGCAACATGAGTACTTCCTAGGGGGTCACCCATCCTAGTACTACTCTCGCCCAAGCACACTTAACTTCGGAGTTCTGATGGGATCTGGTGCACTAGTGCTGGTATGATCGCACCCATCATGTTGTGGGCACAAATCCTTTATGTGTTGACGGTTCACAGTCCCAGCCCAAAGAGATGGCCCATTCAAAAGGCCCAATGGGCTTAACGACAACCCATCCGCTTCAATAGCGTAGCATCCTTGCAAGATGTGATATCGATGCGTTGTAAGGCCCTGTAATATCCCGCGAGTTCGGTTGTCGTCCTTTTAACAGCTAACGACGTACGATCCGGCAGGAAAAAACAGAGAAAAAGAAGAAAAGTGGATCGAAACTTATGAAAACGTTCGATTTTGGCCTCTGAAAATAGGCGCAGCTAAGCACGCTTGCTGCCTCTATCGTAGAGCTCTCGGAGAACTTTCCAACGCTATGCTGTGCACTGCGTAACTCCTTACGGAACAAAATTTATAGCACCTGAGCGACGGAGACCTGGTCAAAAGCCCTACGCCCTCAGTTTGCGGGCCCAGCCTCTATGTGAAGCGAAGTTGTCTTGACCAAGATGCCGTGGGATTCGGTAATAGAAATGTGGTGGATAAAGTATCTTGGCAACCCTAACCGGGGCAAAAAAAATAGAAATAGGGGGGTGCAACACGAGGACTTCCCTGGGTGTTACCCATCCTAGTACTACTCTCGCCCAAGCACGCTAAACTTCGGAGTTATAATGGGATCCGGTGCATTAGTGCTGGTATGATCGCACTCGTCTTGTTGTGGGCACAAATCCTTTTTGTGTTGACGGTTCACTATCGCAACTCAGAGAAATGGCCCATTCAAAAGGCCCAATGGGTTTAACGACAACCCATCCGCTTCAACAACGCAGCATCCTCGCAAGACATGATATCGACGCGTTGTAGAGCCCTCTAACGTCCCACGAGTTAGGTTGTCGTCCTTTTTACATCTCACGACGTACGATCCGGGATAGAAAAATAGAGCAAAGGAAGAAAAATGGCCCGAAACTGATGAAAACGTTTGATTTTGGACACCAAAAATGGGCGCAGCTGAGCAGGCTTGTTTCCCCCGTCGTAGAGCTCTCGGAGAGCTTTCCAACGGTATGTTGTGCGCCGTGTAACTCCTTACGGACCAAAAGTTATATGCACTGGAGCGACGGAGACTTGGTCAAAAGCCCTACGCCCTCGGTTTGCGGGCCCAGCCTCTACGTGAAGCGAAGTTGTCTTGCCCAAGATGCCGTGGGATTCGGTAATAGAAATGTGGTGGGTAAAGTATCTTGGCAACCCTAACCAGGGCAAAAAAAATGGAAAATGGGGGTGCAACACGAGGACTTCCCAAGGGGTCTATGGTAACACAATCCCACATCGGAAGATTTGGAAGTGAAAGAACTGGATATAAGGGCTTGGGTCCTTGTATCAGCCACGAGGCCTTTTCCCGTGGGAGACCATGGGAGAAGCAAATCCGTGAAGGCCCTGTGCCTGCGGGCCAGGGATTGCCAATAGCGGACAATATCGTGGTAGTGACGGCTCGGTGAGACTTTGCGGGGGCTCCACGTGTGGAGTCGGGTCGTTACAGGGTCACCCATCCTAGTACTACTCTCACCGAAGCACACTTAACTTCAGAGTTCTGATGGGATCCGATGCATTAGTGCTAGTATGATCACACCCGTCATGTTGAGGGCACAAATCCTTTATGTGTTGACGGTTCACAGTCCCAGCCTAGAGAGATAGCCCATTCAAAAGGCCCAATAGGCTTAATGACAACCCATCCGCTTCAACAATGCAGCATCCTCGCAAGACGTGATATCGACGCATTGTAGGGCCCTCTAATGTCCTATGAGTTAGGTTGTTGTCCTTTTAACCCCTCACGACGTACGATCCGGAATGGAAAAATAGAGCAAAAGAAGAAAAGTTGTCCAAAACTGATGAAAACATTTGATTTTGGGCTACAAAAACGGGTGCAACTGAGCAAATGCGCTACCCCGATTTTAAAGCTCTTGGAGAGCTTTCCAACGGCATGCTGTACGCCGCGTAACTCCTTACAGATCAGAAGTTATGGGCACCGGAGCAACGGAGACTTGGTCACAAGCCCTACGCCCTCGGTTTGCGGGCCCAGCCTCTATGTGAAGCGAAGTTATCTTGCTCAAGGTGTCGTAGGATTCGGTAATAGAAATGTGGTGGATAAAGTATCTTAGCAACCCTAACAGTGGCAAAAAAAATTGAAAAGGGGGTGCACCACGAGGACTACCCATGGGGTCACCTATCCTAGTACTACTCTCGCCCAAGCACGCTTAACTTCGGAGTTCTGATGGGATCCGATGCATTAGTACTGGTATGATCGCACTCGTCATGTTGAGGGCACAAATCCTTTATGTGTTGACGGTTCACTGCCCCAGCATAGAGCGATGGCCCATTCAAAAGGCCAATTGGGCTTAATGACAACCTATCCGCATCAACAACGCAACATCCTCGCAAGATGTGTTATCAACGCGTTGTAGGGCCCTATAATATCCCGCGAGTTAGGTTGTTGTCCTTTTAACAACTCACGACGTACGATCTAGGACGGAAAAATAGAGCAAAAGATGAAAAGTGCCTGAAAATGATGAAAACGTTCGATTTTGTGCTTTGAACATAGGCGTAGCCGAATAGGCATGCTACCATCGTCGTAGAGCTCTCGGAGAGCTTTCCACCGGTATGCTGTGCACCACGTAACTCCCTACGGATTAAAAGTTATGGGCACCAGAGCAACGGAGACCTAGTCACAAGCCCCACGCCCTCGATTTGCGGGCCCAACCTCTACGTGAAGTGAAGTTTTCTTGCCTAAGGTGCCGTGGGATTCGGTAATAGAAATGTTGTAGATAAAGAATCTTGGAAACCCTAACTGAGACAAAAAAAATTAAAAATGGGGGTGCAACACGAGGACTTCCCAAGGGGTCACCCATCCTAGTATTACTCTCGCCCAAGCATGCTTAACTTCGGAGATCTGATGGGATGCGATGCATTAGTGCTGGTATGATCGCACCCATCATGTTGAGGGCACATTTCCTTTATGTGTTGACGTGATATCGAAGCATTGTAGGGCCTTGTAATATCCCGCAAGTTAGGTTGTCATCCTTTTAACAGCTCACAACGTACGATCCGCGACGGAAAAACAGAGCAAAAGAAGTAAAGTGGCCCGAAACAAATGAAAACATTCAATTTTGCGCTCCAAAAATAGGCGTGGCCAAGCAGGCTTACTGCCCCCGTCGTAGTGCCCTCGGAGAGATTTCCAACAGTATGTTGTGCGCCGCGTAACTCCTTACGATCAAAAGTTATGGGCACCGGAGCGACGGAGACATGGTCACAAGCCCTACGCCCTCGGTTTGCGGGCCCAACCTCTACGTGAAGTGAAGCTGTCTTGCCCAAGGAGTCGTGGGATTCGGTAATAGAAATATGGTGGATAAAGTATCTTGGCAACCCTAACCGGGGCAAAAAAAATTGAAAAGGGGGTGCAACACGAGGACTTCCCAAGGGGTTACCTATCCTAGTACTACTCTCGCCAAAGCACGCTTAACTTCGGATATCTAATAGGATCAAGTGCATTAGTGCTGGAATGATCACACCCGTCGTGTTGAGGGCACAATTCCATTATGTGTTGACGGTATACAGTCCTAGCCCAGAGAGATGGCCCATTCAAAAGGCCCAATGGGCTTAACGACAACCCATCCACTTAAACAACGCAGCATCCTCGCAAGGCGTGATATCGATGCGTTGTTGGGCCCTTTAATATCGTGCAAGTTAGGTTGTCTACCTTTTAACAGCTCCCGACGTACGACCCAAAATGAAAAAACATAGCAAAAGAAGAAAAGTGGCCCAAAATTGATGAAAACGTTTGATTTTTGACTCCAAAAACAGGCGCAGCCGAGCAAGCTTGCTGCCCCCGTCGTAGAGCTCTCGGAGAGCTTTCCAACGGCATGCTGTGCTTCACGTAACTTGTTACGGATTAAAAGTTATGGGAACCGAAGCGACGGAGACTTGGTTACAAGCCCCACGCCCTCGGTTTGCTGGCCCAGCCTCGACGTGAAGCGAAGTTGTCTTGCCGAAGGTGCCGTGGGATTTGGTAATAGAAATGTGGTGGATAAAGTATCTTGGCAACCCTAACCGGGGCAAAAAAATTTGAAAATGGGGGGTGCAACATGAGGTCTTCCCAGGGGGTCACCCATCCTAGTACTACTCTCACCCAAGCACGCTTAACTTCGGAGTTCTGATGGGATCCGATGCATTAGTGTTGGTATGATCACACCCGTCTTGTTGAGGGCACAAATCCTTTATGTGTTAACGGTTCACAGTCCCAGTCCAGAGAGATGGCCAATTCAAAACTCCCAGTGGGATTAACGACAACCCATCCACTTCAACAACGCAACAACCTCGCAAGATGTGATACCAATGCGTTGTAGGGCCCTCTAATATCCAGCGAGTTAGGTTGTCGTCTTTTTAACAGTTCACGACGTACGATCCGGGATGAAAAAACAGAGCAAAAGAAGAAAAGTTGGCTGAAACTGATGAAAACGTTCAATTTTGGGCTCCAAAAACAGGCGCAGCTGAGCAGGCTTGCTCCCCCCGTCGTAGAGCTCTCGGAGAGCTTTCCAACGGTATGCTCTGCACTGCATAACTCCTTACAGATCAAAAGTTATGGGAACCGGAGCGACGAAGACCTTGTCACAAGCCCTACGCCCTTGGTTTGCGGGCCCAGCCTCTACGTGAAGCGAAGTTGTCTTCCCAAGGTGCCGTGGGATTTAATAATAGAAATGTGGTGGATAAAGCATCTTGGCAACACCTAACCGAGACAAAAAAAATTGAAAATGGGGATCCAACACGAGGACTTCCCAAGGGATCACCCATCCTAGTACTACTCTCGCCCAAGCATGCTTAACTTCGGAGTTCTGATGGGATCCGATGCATTAGTGCTGGTATGATCGCACCCATCATGTTGAGAGCACAATTCCTTTATGTGTTGACGGTTCACAGTCCCAGCGCAGAGAGATGGCCCATTCAAAAGGCCAAATGGGCTTAACGACAACACATCTGCTTCAACAACGCAACATCCTCGTAAGACGTGATATCGACGCGTTGTAAGGCCCTGTAATATCTAGCGAATTAGGTTGTCGTCCTTTTAACAGCTCACGACGTGCGATCCGGGACAAAAAAACATGGCAAAAGCAGAAAAGTGGCTCAAAATTGATGAAAATGTTCGATTTTGGGGTCCAAAAATGGTCGCAACTAAGCAAGCTATCTGCTCCTGTCGTAGAGCTCTCGGAGAGCTTTCTAATAGTATGTTGTGGACCGATTAACTCCTTATGGATCAAAATTTATGGGCACCGGAGCGACGGAGACCTGGTTACAAGCCCAACGGCCTCGGTTTGCGGGCTCAGCCTCTATGGGAAGCGAAATTGTCTTGCCCAAGGTGCCGTGGGATTCGGTAATAGAAATGTGGTGGATAGAGTATCTTGGCAACCCTAATCGGGGCAAAAAAAATTGAAAAGGGGATGCAACACGAGGACTTCCCATGGGGTCACCCATCCTAGTACTACTCTCGCCCAAGCACTCTTAACTTCATAGTTTTAATGGGATCCAGTTCCTTAGTGCTAGTATGATTGCACCCGCCATCTTGAGGGCACAATTCCTTTATGTGTTGACGGTTCACAGTCCCAGCCCAAAGAGATGGCCCATTCAAAAGGCCCAATGGGCATAACGACAACCCATCCGCTTCAACAATGTAGCATCCTCGTAAGATGTGATATTGACGCATTGTAGGGCCTTGTAATATCCCACGAGTTAGGTTATCGTCCTTTTAACAGCTCACGACGTACGATATAGGACGAAAAAACAAAGCAAAATAAGAAAAATGGCCCAAAACAGATGAAAACGTTGAATTTTGGGCTCCGAAAATAGGCACAATCGAGCAGGCTTGCTGCCCCCGTCATAGAGCTCTCAGAGAGCTTTCCAATGGTATGTTGTGCGTCACGTAACACGTTAGGAATTAAAATTTATGGGCATTGGGGCGACGGATACCTGGTCACAAGCCTTACGCCCTCGGTTTGCGAGGCTATCCTCTACGTGAAGCGAAGTTGTCTTGCCCAAGGTACCGTGGGATTCGGTTATAGAAATGTGGTGGATAAAGTATCTTGGCAACCTTAACCGGGGTAAAAAAAAATTGAAAAGGGGGGGTGCAACACGAGGACTTCCCAGGGGGTCACCCATCCTAGTACTACTCTCACCCAAGCACGCGTAACTGCGGAGTTCTAACGGGATCCGGTGCATTAGTGCTGGTATGATCGCACCCGTCATGTTGTGGGCACAAATCCTTTATGTGTAGATGGTTCACAATCGCAGCCCAGAGAGATGGCCCATTCAAAAGGCCTAATGGGCTTAATGACAACCCATCCGCTTCAACAACGCAGCATCCTCGTAAAACGTGATATCGAAGAGTTGTAGGGCACTCTAATGTCCTGCGAGTTAGGTTGTCGTCCTTTTAACTACTCACGACGTACGATCCAGGATGAAAAAACAGAGCAAAAGAAGAAAAGGGGCCTGAAACTGAAGAAAAGTTTCGATTTTGGGATCCAAAAACAGGCTTAGCCGAGCAAGCTTGCTACCCTCGTCATAGAGCTCCCAAAGAGCTTTCCAACGGTATGTTGTTCACCGTGTAACTGCTTACGGATCAAAAGTTATGGGCACCGGAGCGATGGAGACCTGGTCACAAGCCCTACGCCGTCGGTTTGCGGGCCCTGCCTTCACGTGCAGCGAAGTTGTATTGCATAAGATGCCGTGGGATTCGGTAATAGAAATATGGTAGATAAAATATCTTGGCAACCCTAATCGGGGCCAAAAAAAATTCAAAAGCGGGGTGCAACATGTGGACTTCCGAGGGGGTCACCCATCATAGTACTACTCTCGTCCAAGGACCCTTAACTTCTAAGTTCTGATGGGATCTTATGCATTAGTGCTGGTATAATCATACCTGTCATGTTGTGGGCACATATCCTTTATGTGTTGACGGTTTACAGTCTCAGCCCAAAGAGATGGCCCATTCAGAAGGCCCAATGGGCTTAACGACAACCCATCCACTTCAACAGTGTAGCATCCTTGCAAGACGTGATATTGACGCATTATGGGGCCCTCTAATGTCCCGCGAGTTAGTTTTTCGTCCTTTTAACAACTCACAACGCACAATTCGGGACGGAAAAACTGAGCAAACGAAGAAAAGTGGCCCGAAACAGATGAAAACGTTCCAATGGGCTTAACGACAACCCATCCGCTTCAACCGTGTAGCATCATCGCAAGACGTGATATCGACGCATTATGGGGCCCTCTAATGTCCCGCGAGTTAGTTTTTCATCCTTTTAACAGCTCACAACGTACAATTCGGGGCGGAAAAACTGAGCAAACGAAGATAAGTGGCCCGAAATAGATGAAAACGTTCAATTTTTTGTTCCAAAAATGGGCGCAGCCGAGCAGGCTTGCGGCCAACGCCGTAAAGCTCTCAGAGAGCTTTCAAACGGTATGTTGTGTGCCACGTAACTCCTTACAAATCAAAAGTTATGGGCACTTGAGTGACGGAGACCTGGTCAAAAGCCCTACGCCCTCGATTTGCAGGCCCAGCCTCTACGTGAAGCGAAGTTGCCTTGCCCAAGGTACCATGGGATTTGGAAATGGAAATGTGGTGGATGAAGCATCCTGGCAAACTTAACAGGGGCAAAATAATTGTAAAGGGGGAAGTAACACGAGGACTTCCCGGGGGGTCACCCATCCTATTACTACTCTTGCCCAAGTACGCTTAACATCAGAGTTGTGATGGGATCTGGTGCATTAGTGCTGGTATGATCGCACCCGTCATGTTGAGGGTGCAAATCCTTTATGTGTTGACGGTTCACAGTCCCAGCCTAGAGAGATGGCCCATTCAAAAGGCCCAATGGGCTTAACGACAACACATCTGCTTCGACAACGCAGCATCCTCGTAAGACGTGATATCGACGTATTGTAAGGCCCTGTCATATCCTGCGAGTTAGGTTGTCGTCATTTTAACAGCTCCTGACGTACGATCCGGGATGAAAAAATAGAGCAAAAGTAGAAATGTGGCCCGAAACTGATGAAAACGTCTGATTTTGGGCTCCGAAAATAGGCACAGCCAGGCAGACTTGCTGCCCCGTCGTAGAGCTCTCGGAGAGCTTTCCAACGATATTCTGTGTGCCGCGTAACTCCTTACGGATTAAAAGATATGGGTACCGGAGTGACAGAGACCTGGTCACATGCCCCACGCCCTCGGTTTGCGGGCCGAGCCTCTACATGATATGAAGTTGTCTTGCCCAAGGTGCCGTGGGATTCGGTTATAGAAATGTGGAGGATAAAGTATCTTGGCAACCCTAACCGGGGCAAAAAAAATTTAAAAGAGGGGGTGCAACACGAGGACTACCCAGGAGGTCACCCATCCTAGTACTACTCTCGCCCATGCACGCTTAAGTTAGGAGTTTTGATAGGATCCGATGCATTAGTGCTGGTATGATCGCACCCGTCATGTTGTGGGCACAAATCCTTTATGTGTTGACGGTTCACTATCACAGCTTTGAGAGATGGCCCATTCAAGAGGCCCAAAGGGCTTAACAACAACCCATCTGCTTCAACAACACAGCATCCTCACAAGACGTGATATCAACTCGTTGTAGGGCCCTATAATGTCCCACGAGTTAGGTTGTCATCCTTTTAACAACTCACGATGTACGATTTGGGAAGGAAAAACAGAGCAAAAGAAGAAAAGTGGCCCAAAATTGATGAAAACGTTCGATTTTGGGCTCCCAAAACTAGCACAACTAAGCAGGCTTGCTACCCCCATCGTAGAGCTCTCGGAGAGCTTTCCAACGGTATGTTGTACGTCACGTAACTCCTTACAAATCAAAAGTTATGGGCACCGGAGCGACGGAGACCTGGTCAAAAGCCCTACGCCCTCGGTTTTGCGGACCCACCCTCTACGTGAAGCGAAGATCCCTTGCTCAAGATGCCGTGGGATTCGGTAATAGAAATATGGTGTATAAAGTATCTTGGCAACCCTAACCGGGGGAAAAAAATTAAAAAGATGGGTGCAACACGAGGACTTTCCAGGGGGTCACCCATCCTAGTACTACTCTCGCCCAAGCACACTTGACTTCGGAGTTCTGATAGGAAACGGTGCATTAGTGCTGGTATGATCGCACCCGTCATGTTGAGGGCACAAATACTTTATGTGTTGACCGTTCACAGTCCCAGCCCAGAGAGATGGCCCATTCAAAAGGCCCAATGGGCTTAACGACAACACATCCGCTTCAACAACGCAGAATCCTCGTAAGACGTGATATCGACGCATTGTAGGGCCCAGTAATATCCCGTGAGTTAGGTTGTCGTCCTTTTAATAGCTCACGACGTACAATCTGGGACGAAAAAATAGAGCAAAAGAAGAAAAGTGGCCCAAAATTGATGAAAAAGTTCAATTTTGGGCTCAGAAAATAGGCACAATCGAGCAGTCTTGCTGCACCCGTCATAGAGCTCTCAGAGAAGATGGTCATAAGCCCCACGCACTAGGTTTGCGGGCCCAGCCTCTACGTGAAGCATAGTTGTCTTGCCCAAGGTGCCGTGGGATTCGGTAATAGAAATGTGGTGGATAAGGTATCCTGGCAACCCTAACCGGGGCAAAAAAAATTGAAAAGGGTGGTGCAACATGAGGACTTCCAATGGGGTCACCCATCCTAGTACTACTCTCGCCCAAGCACGCTTAACTTCGGAGTTCTGATAGAATCCGGTGCATTAGTACTGGTATGATCGCATAACTCCTTACGGATCAAAAGTTATTGGCACCGGAGCGACGGAGACATGGTCATAAGCCCCACGCCCTAGGTTTGCGGGCCCAGCCTCTACGTGAAGCGAAGTTGTCTTGCCCAAGGTGCCGTGGGATTCGGTAATACAAATGTGGTGGATAAAGTATCCTGACAACCCTAACCAGGGCAAAAAAAATTTAAAAGGGTGGTGCAAAATGAGGACTTCCAATGGGGTCACCAATCCTAGTACTACTCTCACCCAAGCACGCTTAACTTCGGAGTTCTGATGGGATTCGGTGCATTAGTGTTGTTATGTGCGTCGCGTAACTCCTTACGGATCAAAAGTTATGGGCACCGGAGCGATGGAGACCTGGTCAAAAGCCCTACTCCCTCGGTTTGCGGGCCCAGCCTCTACGTGAAGCGAAGTTGTCTTGACCAAGTTGCCATGGGATTCGGTAATTGAAATGTGGTGGATAAAGTATCTTGGCAACCCAAACCGAGGCAAAAAAAATTGATAAGGGTGGTGCAACATGGGGACTTCCCAGGGGGTCACCCATTCTAGTACTACTCTCACCCAAGCACGCTTAACTTCGGAGTTCTGATGGGATCCGGTGCATTAGTGCTGGTATGATCGCACCCGTCATGTTGTGGGCACAATTACTTTATGTGTTGACGGTTCACAGTCCCAGCCCAGAGGGATGGCCCATTCAAGTTAGATTTGATATCGACACGTTGTAGGGCCCTGAAATATTAGGCGAGTTATGTTGTCGTCCTTTTAACAGCTCACGACGTATGATCTGGGACGGAAAAATAGAGCAAAAGAAGAAAAGTGGCCCGAAACTGATGAAAACGTTCGATTTTAGGCTTTGAAAACAGGCACAGCCGAGCAGGCTTACTGCCCCAGTCGTAGAGCTCTCGGAGAGCTTTCAATGGTATGCTGTGCGCTACGTCACACCTTACGAATTAAAAGTTATGGGCACCGGAGCGATGGAGACCTGGTCACAAGCCCCACGCCCTCTGTTTTCGGGCCCAGCCACTACGTGAAGCGAAGTTGTCTTGCCCCAGGTGCCGTGGCATTCGATAATAGAAGGGGTCACCCATCCTAGTACTAACCGGGACAAAAAAAATGAAAAAGGGGGTGCAACACGAGGACTTTCCAAGGGGTCACCCATCCTAGTACTACTATCACCCAAGCACGCTAAACTTCGGAGTTCTGATGGGATCCGGTACATTAGGGCTGGTATGATCGCACCCGTCATGTTATAGGCACAAATCCTTTATGTGTTGATGGTTCACAGTCCCAACCCAGAGTGATGGCCCATTAAAAAGGCCTAATGGGCTTAACGACAACCCATCCGCTTCAACAACGCTGCATCATCGCAAGACGTGATATCGACGCATTGTAGGGCCCTCTAATGTCCCGCGAGTTAGGTTGTCGTCCATTTAACAGCTTATGTCGTACGATCTGGGATGAAAACACATAGCAAAAGTAGAAAAGTGGCCCGAAACTGATGAAAATGTTCGATTTTGGGTGCTAAAAATAGGCACAGTCGAGCAGGCTTGCTGTCCCCATCGTAGAGCTCTCGGGGAGCGTTCCAATGATATTGTGTGCACCGCGTAACTCCTTACAGATTAAAAGTTATGGGCACCGGAGTGACGGAGACCTGGTCACATGCCCCACACCCTCAGTTTGCGGGCCTAGCCTCTACATGAAGCGAAGTTGTCTGGCCCAAGGTTCCGTGGGATTCGGTTATAGAAATGTGGAGGATGAAGTATCTTGGCAACCTTAACCGGTGCAAAAAAAATTGAAAAGGGGGGGTGCAACACGAGGGCTTCCCAGGGGGTCACTCATCCTAGTACTACTCTCGCTCAGGCACATTTAACTTCATAGTTTTGATGGGATCCGATGCATTAGTGCAGGTATGATCGTACCTATCATGTTGTGGGCACAAATCCTTTATGTGTTGAAGGTTCACAGTCCCAGCCCAGAGAGATGGCCATTCAAAAGGCCCAATTGGCTTAACAACAACCCATCCACTTCAACAACACAGTATCCTCGCAAGATGCGATATCGATGCGTTGTAGGGCCCTCTAACGTCCCGTGAGTTGGATTGTCATCATTTTAACAGCTCACGACATACGATATGGGATGGAAAAATAGAGCAAAACAAGAAAAGTTGCCCGAAACTGATGAAAACGTTCGATTTTGGGCTCCAAATACTAGCGTAGCTGAGCAGGCTTACTACCCCCATCATAGAGCTCTCGGAGAGCTTTCCAATGGTATGTTGTGCGCTGCTTAACTCCTTATGGATCAAAAGTTAAGGGCACCAGAGCGATAGAGACATGGCCAAAAGCCCTACGCCCTTGGTTTTGCGGGCCCAGCCTCTACGTGAAGCGAAGTTGTCTTGCACAAGATTCCGTGGGATTCGATAATAGAAATTTGGTGGGTAAAGTATCTTGGCAACCCTAACCGGGGAAAAAAAAATTGAAAAGGGGGGTACAACACGAGGACTTCCCAAGGGGTCACCCATCCTAGTACTACTCTCGCCCATGCACGCTTAACTTCGGAGTTCTGATGGGATCCGGTGCATTAGTGCTGGTATGAACGCACCCGTCAGGTTGTGGGCACAAATCCTTTATGTGTTGACGGTTCACAGTCCCAGCCTAGAGATATGGCCCATTCAAAAGGCCCAATGGGCTTAACGACAACACATCCGTTTCAACAACGTAGCATAATCGTAAGACATAATATCGATGCATTGTAGGGCCCTGTAATATCTCGTGAGTTAGGTTGTCGTCCTTTTAACAGCTCACGATGTACGATCCGGGACGAAAAAATAAAGCAAAAGAAGAAAAGTGGCCCGAAACAGATGAAAAAGTTCAATTTTGGGTTCGGAAAATAGGCACAGTCGAGCAGGCTTGCTGCTCCGTCATTGAGCTCTCAGAGAACTTTTCAACGGTATATTGTGCGTCGCATAACTCCTTACATATTAAAAGATATGGGCACTGGAGTGAGGGAGACCTGGTTACATGCCCCACGCCCTAGGTGTACGAGCCCAACCTCTACGTGAAGCGAAGTTGTCTTGCCCAAGGTGCTGTGGGATTCGGTAATAGAAATGTGATGGATAAAGTATCTTGGCAACCCTAACTGGGGAAAAAAAAATTGAAAAGGGTGGTGCAACTAGAGGACTTCCCATGGGGTCACCCATCCTAGTACTACTCTCGCCCAAGCACGCTTAACTTCGGAGTTCTAATGGGATCTGATGCATTAGTGCCGGTATGATCGCACCCGTCATGTTGTGGGCACAAATACTTTATGTGTTGACGGTTCACAGTCCTAGCCCAGAGGGATGGCCCATTCAAAAGGCCTAATAGGCTTAATGACAACCCATCTGCTCCAACAATGCTGCATCCTCATAGGACGTGATATCGACGCATTGTAGGGTCCTCTAATTTCCCGCGAGTAAGGTTGTCGTCCTTTTAACAGCTCATGACGTACGATCTAGAACGAAAAAATAGAGCAAAAGAAGAAAAGGGGCCAAAAACTGATGAAAACGTTCGATTTTAGGCTCTAAAAACGGGCGCTGCTGAGCAGGCTGGTTGCCCACATCATAGAGCTCTCGGATAGCCTTCCAACGGTATGTTGTGCGCAGCGTAACTCCATACGGATCAAAAGTTATGGGCACCGGAACAATGGAAACCTTGTCAAAAGCCCTACGCTCTCGGTTTGCGAGCCCAGCCTCTATGTGAAGCGAAGTTGTCTTGCCCAAGTTGTCGTGGGATTCGGTAATAGAAATGCTGTGTATAAAGTATCTTGGCAACCTTAACCGGGTCCAAAAAAATTGAAAAGGGTGGTACAACCCGAGGACTTCCAAGGGGGTCACCCATCCTAGTACTACTATAACCCAAGCATGCTTAACTTCGGAGTTCTGATGGGATCTGGTACATTAGTGCTGGTATGATCACACCCGTCATGTTGTAGGCACAAATCCTTCATGTGTTGACGGTTCACAGTCCCAACCCAGAGTGATGGTCCATTCAAAAGGCCCAATGGTCTTAATGACAACCCATCCACTTCAACAACACTGCATCATCGCAAGACGTGATATCGACGCATTGTAGGGCCCTCTAATGTCCAACGAGTTAGGTTGTCGTCCCTTTAACAGCTTATGTCGTACGATTTGGGACAAAAAAACATAGCAAAAGTAGAAAAGTGGCCCGAAACTGATGAAAATGTTCGATTTTAGGTGCTAAAAACAGGCACAGCCGAGCAGGCTTGCTGCCCCCGTCGTAGAGCTCTCGGAGAGCTTTCCAACGATATCTTGTGCGCCGCGTAACTCCTTACGGATTAATAGTTATGGGCACCGGAGTGAGGGAGACCTGGTCACATGCCCCACACCCTCGGTTTGCAGGCCCAGTCTCTACGTGAAGTGAAGTTGTCTTGCCCAAGGTTCTGTGGGATTCGGTTATAGAAATGTGGAGGATAAAGTATCTTGGCAACCCTAACGAGTGCAAAAAAAATTGAAAATGGGGGGTGCAACACGAGGGCTTCCTAGGGGGTCACCCATCCTAGTACTACTCTCGCCCAGGCACGCTTAACTTCAGAGTTTTGATGGGATCCGGTGCATTAGTGCTAGTATGATCGCACCGGTCATGTTGTGGTCACAAATCCTTTATGTGTTGACGGTTCACAGTCCCAGCCCAGAGAGATGGCCCATTCAAAAGGCCCAGTGGGCTTAACAACAACCCATTCGCTTCAACAACACAGCATCCTCGCAAGATGCGATATCGAAACGTTGTAGGGCCCTCTAATGTCCCGTGAATTAGGTTGTCATCCTTTCAACAGCTCACGACATACGATCTGGGACGGAAAAACAGAGCAAAAGAAGAAAAGTGGCCCGAAACTGATGAAAACGTTCAATTTTGGTCACCAAAAACTAGCGCAGCTGAGCAAGCTTGCTACCCCCATCGTAGAGCTCTCGGAGAGCTTTCCAACGGTATGCTGTGCGCCGCGTAACGCCTTATGGATCAAAAGTTAAGGGCACCAAAGCGACAGAGACCTTGTCAAAAGCCTTATACCCTCGGTTTTGCGGGCCCAGCCTCTACGTGAAGCGAAGTTGTCTTGCACAAGATGCCGTGGGATTCGATAATAGAAATTTGGTGGGTCAAGTATCTTGGCAACCCTAACCGGGGCAAAAAAAATTGAAAAGGGGGGTGCAACACGAGGACTTCCCAGGGGGTCACCCATCCTAGTACTACTCTCGCCCATGCATGTTTAACTTCGGAGTTCAGATGGGATCCGATGCATTAGTGCTGGTATGATCGCACCCGTCATGTTGTGGGCATAAATCCTTCATGTGTTGACGGTTCACAATCCCAGTCCAGAGAGATGGCCCATTCAAAAGGCCCAATGGGCTTAACGACAACACATCCACTTCAACAACGCAGCATAATAGTAAGACGTGATATCGACGCATTGTAGGGCCCTGTAATATCTAGTGAGTTAGGTTGTCGTCCTTTTAACAGCTCACGACGTACGATCCGGGACGAAAAACAGAGCAAAAGTAGAAAAGTGGCCCGAAACTGATGAAAAAGTTCAATTTTGGGTTCGGAAAATAGGCACAGTCGAGTAGGATTGCTGCTCCCGTCATAGAGCTCTCAGAGAACTTTTCAACGGTATAATGTGCGTCGCATAACTTGTTACAAATTAAAAGTTATGAGCACTGGAGTGAGGGAGACCTGGTCACAAGCCCCACGCCCTAGGTTTGCGGGCCCAGCCACTACGTGAAGCAAAGTTGTCTTGCCCAAGGTACCGTGGGATTTGGTAAGAGAAATGTGATGGATAAAGTATCTTGGCAACCCTAACCGGGGCAAAAAAAATTGAAAAGGGTGGTGCAACACGAGGACTTCCCATGGGGTTACCCATCCTAGTACTACTCTTGCCCAAGCACGCTTAACTTCGGAGTTCTGATGGGATCCAGTGCATGAGTGCTGGTATGATCGCTCCCGTCATGTTGTGGGCACAAATACTTTATGTGTTGACGGTTCACAATCCCAGCCCAGAGGGAAGGCCCATTCAAAAGGCCTAATGGGCTTAACGACAACCTATCTGCTCCAACAATGCAGCATCCTCACAGGGCGTGATATCGACGCGTTGTAAGGTCCTCTAATGTCTCGCAAGTAAGGTTGTCGTCCTTTTAACAGCTCACGACGTACGATCTAGGACGAAAAAATAGAGCAAAAGAAGAAAAGTAGCCCAAAACTGATGAAAATGTACGATTTTGGGCTCCAAAAATGGGCGCAACCGAGCAGGCTGGTTGCCCACATCGTAGAGCTCTCGGATAGCTTTCCAACGGTATGCTGTGCGCTGCGTAACTCCATACGGCTCAAAAGTTATGGGCACCGGAGCGATGGAAACTTGGTCAAAAGCCCTACGTCCTCGATTTGCGGGCCGAGCCTCTACGTGAAGTGAAGTTGTCTTGCCCAGGGTGCCATGGGATTCGTTAATAGAAATGTGGTGGATAAAGTATCTTGGCAACCCTAACCGGGGCAAAAAAAAATGAAAAGGGTGGTGCAACACGAGGACTTCCAAGGGGGTCACCCATCCTAGTACTACTCTCGCCCAAGCATGCTTAACTTCTGAGATCTAATGGGATCCGCTAAATTAGTGCTGGTATGATCGCACCCGTCATGTTGAGGGCACAAATCCTTTATGTGTTGACGGTTCACAGTCCCGGCCTAGAGAGATGGCCCATTCAAAAGGCCCAATGGACTTAACGACAACCCATCCGCTTCAACAACGCAGCATCCTAGTAAGACGTGATATCGACATGTTGTAGGGCCCTGAAATATCCCGCTAGTTATGTTGTCATCCTTGTAACAGCTCACGATGTACGATATGAGACGGAAAAACAGAGCAAAAGAAGAAAAGTGGCCCAAAATTGATGAAAACGTTCGATTTTGGGCTCTGAAAACAGGCACAGTCGTGCAGGCTTGTTGCCCCCGTCATAGAGCTCTTAGAGAGCTTTCAACGGTATGTTGTGCGCTGCGCAACTCCTTACGGATTAAAAGTTATGGGCACCTGAGCGATGGAGACCTGGTCACAAGCTCCACGCCCTCGGTTTTCGGGCCCAGCCACAACGTGAGGCGAAGTTGTCTTGCCCAAGTTGCTGTGGGATTTGGTATTAGAAATGTGGTAGATAAAGTATCTTGGCAACCCTAACCGGGGCAAAAAAAATTGAAAAGGGTGGTGCAACACGAGGACTTCCCAAGGGGTCACCCATCCTAGTACTAGTCTTGCCCAAGCACGCTTAACTTCGAAGTTCTGATGTGATCTGGTACATTAGTACTGGTATGATCATACCCATCCTGTTGTGGGCACAAATCCTTTATGTGTTGACGGTTCATAGTCCCAACCCAAAGTGATAGCCCATTCAAAAGGCCCAATGGGCTTAACGACAACCCATCCGCTTCAACCACGCTGCATCATCGCAAGACGTGATATCAACGCGTTGTAGATCCCTCTAATGTCCCGCGAGTTAGGTTGTCATCCTTTTAACAGCTCATGTCGTACGATACAGGACAAAAAAACATAGCAAAAGAAGAAAAGTACCCCAAAACTGATGAAAACATTCAATTTTGGGCTCCAAACACGGCCGCCGCAGAGCAGGCTTGCTGCCTTTGTCGTAGAGCTCTCAGAGAGCTTTTAAACGGTATGTTGTGCACCGCGTAACTCCTTACGGATCAAAAGTTATAGGCATAGGAGCGACGGAGACCTGGTCACAAGCCCTACGCCCTTGGTTTGCGGGCCCAGCCTCTACGTGAAGCGAAGTTGTCTTGCCCAAGGAGCCGTGGGATTCGGTAATAAAAATGTGGTGGATAAAGTTTCTTGGCAACCCTAACCGGGGCAAGAAAAATTGAAAAGAGGGGTGCAACACGAGGACTTCCTAAGGGGTCACCCATCCTAGTACTACTCTCGCCCAAGCATGCTTAACTTCGGAGTTCTGATGGGATCCGGTGCATTAGTGCTGGTATGATCACACCCGTCATGTTGAGGGCATAAATCCTTTATGTGTTGACGGTTCACAGTCCCAGACCAGAGCGATGGACCATTCAAAGGGCCTAATGGGCTTAACGATAACCCATCCGCTTCAACAACATAGTATCCTCGAAAGACGTGATATCGATGCGTTGTAGGACCCTGTAATTTCCAGCGAGTTAAGTTGTCGTCCTTTTAATAACTCATGACGTACTATCTGAGACGGAAAAACAGAGTAAAAGAAGAAAAGAGGCCTGAAACAGATGAAAACGTTCAATTTTGGGCTCTGAAAATAGGCGCAGCCGAGCAAGCCAGCTGCCCCCGTCATATAGCTCTTGGAGAGCTTTCCAACGGTATGATGTACGCCGCAAAACTCCTTGCGAATTAAAAGTTATGGGCACCAAACCGACGGAGACCTGGTCACAAGCCCCACGCCCTCGGTTTGCGGGCCCAACCTCTACGTGAAGCAAAGTTGTCTTGCCCAAGGTGCCGTGGATTCGGTAATAGAAATGTGGTGGATAAAGTATCTTGGCAACCCTAACCGGAGCAAAAAAAATTGAAAAAGGGGGTGCAACACGAGGACTTCCCAAGGGGTCACCAATCGTAGTACTACTCTCGCCCAAGCACGCTTAACTTGGGAGTTCTGATGGGATCCGGTGGATCAGTGCTGGTATGATCGCACCGGTCATGTTGAGGGCGTAAATCCTTTATGTGTTGACGGTTCACAGTCCTAGCCCAGAGAGATGGCCAATTCAAAAGGCCCAATGGGCATAACGACAACCTATCTGCTTCAACAACGCAGTATCCTTGTAAGACGTGATATTGATGCATTGTAGGAACCAGTAATATCCCGCGAGTTAGGATGTCGTCCTTTTAACAGCTCACGACGTACGATACGACACTGAAAAATAGAGTAAAAGAAGAAAAGTGGCCCGAAACTGATGAAAACGTTCGAATTTTGGCTACGAAAACAGGCGCAGCATAGCATGCTTATTGCCCCCGTCGTAGAACACTCGGAGAGCTTTCCAACTGTATACTGTCCGCTGCGTAACTCCTTACGGATCAAAAGTTATGGGCACCGGAGCGACGGAGACCTGGTCACAAATCCCACGCCATCGGTTTGCTGGCCCATCCTCTACGTGAAGTGAAGTTATCTTGCCGAAGGTGCCATGGGATTTAGTAATAGAAATGTGGAGGATAAAATATCATGGCAACCCTAACCGGGGCAAAAAAAATTGAAAAGTGGGGGTGCAGCACGAGGACTTCACAGGGGGTCACCCATCCTAGTACTACTCTCGCCCAAGCACGTTTAACTTTGGAGTTCTGATGGGATCCGATGCATTAGTGCTTGTATTATTGCACCCGTCATGTTGTGGGCACAAATTATTTATGTGTTGACGGTTCACAGTCCCAGCCCAGAGTGATGGCCTATTCGAAAGGCCCAATGGGCTCAACGACAACCCATCCACTACAACAACACAGCATCCTCAGAAGACGTAATATGGACGCGTTGTAGGGCCCTCTAATGTCCTGCGAGTTAGGCTGTCATCCTTTTAACAGCTCACGATGTACGATATGTGACATAAAAACATAGCAAAAGAAAAAAAGTGGCCCGAAACTGATGAAAACGTTCAATTTTTGGCTCCAAAACCAGGCACAGCCAAGCAGACTTGCTGCCTCCGTCGTAGAGCTCTCAGAGAGCTTTCCAATGGTATGTTGTGTGCCCCGTAACTCCTTACGGATTAAAAGTTATGTTCACCGGAGTGACGAAGACCTGGTCACATGCCCCATGCCCTCGGTTTGCGGGCCTAACCACTACGTGAAGCGAAGTTGTCTTACCCAAGGTGCCGTGGGATTCGGTAATAGAAATGTGGTGGAGAAAGTATACTGGCAACCCTAAGCAGGGCAAAAAAATTTGAAAAGGGGGGTGCAACACGAGGACTTCCCAAGGGGTAACCCATCCTAGTACTAGTCTTGCCCAAGCACGCTTATCTACCGAGTTCTGATGGGATCTGGTACATTAGTGCTGGTATGATCGCACCTCTCATGTTGTGGGCACAAATCCTTTATGTGTTGATAGTTCACAGTCCCAGCCCAGAGTGATGACCCATTCAAATGGCCCAATGGGCTTAACGACAACCCATCCGCTTCAACAACGATGCATCCTTGCAAGACGTGATATGGACGGGTTGTAGGGCCCTCTAATGTCCCACGAGTTAGGTTGTCTTCCTTTTAATAGCTCACGACGTATGATCTTGGTCGGAAAAACAGAGCAAAAGAAGAAAAGTGTCCCGAAACTGATGAAAACGTTCGATTTTTGGGTCCAAAGACGGGCTCAGCCGAGCAGGCTTGCTACCCCCATCGTAAAGCTCTCGGAGAGCTTTCCAACGGTATACTATGCGCCACGTAACTCCTTACGGATCAAAAGTTATGGGCACCGGAGCGACGGAGACCTGGTCAAAAGCCCTAAGCCCTCGGTTTACGGGCCCAGCCTCTACGTGAAGCGAAGTTGTCTTGCCCAAGGAGATGTCGGATTCGGTAATAGAAATGTGGTGGATAAAGTATCTTGGCAACCCTAACCGGGGCAAGAAAAATTGTAAAGGGGGGTGCAACATGAGGACTTCCCAAGGGGTCACCCATCCTAGTACTACTCTTTCCCAAGCACGCTTAACTGCAGAGTTCTAATGGGATCCGGTGCATTAGTGCTAGTATGATCGCACCCGTCATGTTGATGGCACAAATCCTTTATATGTTGATGGTTCACAGCCCCAGCCCAGAGAGATGGCCCATTCAAAAGGGCCAATGGGCTTAACGACAACCCATCCGCTTCAACAACGCATCATCCTTGTTAGCCGTGATATCGACGCATTGTAAGGCCCTGTAATATCCCGCGAGTTAGGTTGTCGTCCTTTTAATAGCTAATGACGTAAGATCCGGGACAAAAAAACAGAGCAAAAGAAGAAAAGTGTCCTGAAACTGATGAAAACATTCGATTTTGGGCTCCGAAAACATGCACAGCCGAGCAGGCTTGCTGCCCCCGCCGTAGAGCTCTCGGAGAGCTTTCCAAATGTATTTTGTGCGCTGCGTAACTCCTTACGGATTAAAAATTAAGGGCACCGGAGCGACAGAGACCTGGTCACATGTCCCACACCCTCGATTTGCTGGCCCAACCTCTACGTGGAGCGTAGTTGTCTTCCACAAAGTGCCGTGGGATTTGGTAATAGAAATGTGAAGGATAAAGTATCTTGGAAACGCTAACTGGGGCAACAAAAATTGAAAAGGGGGGTGCAACACGAGGACTTCCGAGGGGGTCACCCATCCTAGTACTACTCTCGCCCAAGCATGCTTAACTTCGGAGTTCTGATGGGATCCAGTGCATTAATACTAGTATGACCGCACCCGTCATGTTGTGGGCACAAATCCTTTATGTGTTGACGATTCACGGTCCCATCCCAGAGAGATGGCCCATTCAAAAGGCCCAATGGGCTTAATGATAACCCATCCGCTTCAACAACGCAGCATCCTCACAAAACGTGATATCGACGCGTTGTAGTGCCCTCTAATGTCCCGCGAGTTAGCTGTCGTCCTTTTAACCGCTCACGACATACGATCCGGGATGAAAAAACAGAGCAAAAGAAGAAAAGTATCCCAAAACTGATGAAAATGTTCGATTTTAGGCTCCTAAAATGGGTGCAGGGTATACTGTGCGCCGTGTAACTCCTTACGGATCGAAAGTTATGGGCACCGGAGTGACGGAGACCTGGTCACAAGCCCTACGCCCTCGGTTTGCAGGCTCAGCCTCTACGTGAAGCGAAGTTGTCTTGCCCAAGGTGTCGTGGAATTCGGTAATAGAAATATGGAGGATAAAGTATCTTGGCAACCCTAACCGGGGCAAAAAAAAATTTAAAAGCGGGGTGCAACACAAGGACGTCCCAGGGGGTCAACCATCCTCGTACTACTCTCGCCTAAGCACGCTTAACTTCGGAGTTCTGATCGGATCCAGTGTATTAGTGCTGGTATGATCGCACCCGTCATGTTGATAGCCCAAATCCTTTATGTGTTGATGGTTCACAATCCCAGCCCAGAGAGATAGCCTATTCAAAAGGCCCAATGGGCTTAACGACAACCCATCCGCTTCAACAACACAGCATCTCGTAAGACGTGATATCGACGCATTGTAAGGCCATGTAATATCCCGCGAGTTAGGCTGTCGTCCATTTAACAACTCACGACGTACGATCCGTGATGAAAAAACATAGCAAAAGAAGAAAAGTCGCCAGAAACTGATGAAAACGTTCGATTTTGGGCTCTGAAAATAGATGCTGCTAAGCATGCTTGTTGCCCTCATCGTAGAGCTCTCGGAAAGCTTTCCAACGGTATGCTGTGCATCGTATAACTCCTTACGAATTAAAAGTTATGGGCACCAGAGCGATGAAGACCTAGTCACAAGCCCCACGCCCTCGGTTTTCGGGCCCAGCCATTACGTGAAGCTAAGTTGTCTTGCCCAAGGTACCGTGGGATTCGGTAATAGAAATGTGGTGGAGAAAGTATCTTGGCAACCCTAACCGGGGCAAAAAATATTGAAAAGGGAGGTACAACATGAGTAATTCTTAAGGGGTCACCCATCCTAGTACTACTCTCGCCCAAGCACGTTTAACTTCGGAGTTCTGATGGGATCCGGTACATTAGTGCTGGTATGATTGAACCCGTCATGTTGTCGGCACAAATCCTTTTTGTGTTGACGGTTCACAGTCCCAGCCCAGAGTGATGGCCCATTCAAAAGGCCCAATGGGCTTAACGACAACCCATCCGCTTTAACAACGCTGCATCATCGCAAGATGTGATATCGATGCGTTGTAGGGCACTCTAATGTCCAGGGAGTTAGGTTGTCGTCCTTTTAACAACTTATGTCATACGATCCGGGACGGAAAAACATAGCAAAAGAAGATAAGTTGCCTGAAACAGATAAAAATGTTCAATTTTGGGCTCCAAAAACGTGCGCAGCCAAGCATGCTTGCTGCCTTCGTCGTAGAGCTTTCGAAGAGCTTTCAAACGGTATGCTGTGCGTCGCAAAACTCCTTACGGATCAAAAGTTAGGGTCCCAGAAGCGATGGAGGCCTAGTCACAAGCCCTACGCCCTCGATTTGTGATCCCAACCTCTACGTGAAGCGAAGTTGTCTTACCCAAGGAGCCGGCGGATTTGGTAATAGAAATGTGGTGGATAAAGTTTCTTGGCAACCCTAACCGGGGCAAAAAAAATTGTAAAGGGGGGTGCAACATGAGGACTTCCCAGGGAGTCTGTAACGCCCCGATCCCTCACGAGACCGGAGGCTCTAATAACCAAGCTATTCTCAACCCAATTCCAACCCAATCTCAAAATTTTAGGGAAAAACAAACAGAGTTTCCCCTGTACTATGGACATTCTGAAAACCTGTAAACACTCAATAAAGCCACAACAAGATAAGACAAACTTTTCATAACTAAAGATCAAAGGATTAAGGCCATCCGAGCCTTGAAGCATACTATAGTTCCAAAAACACACAAGCATGCTAGTGGCTAGAGTTAGAACATTCACTACCAAGCATGCAAGGTAATTGAGAGCAGAAACATAAGTTATTACAAGATATAGGTTCCCAAATCTACACTACAACCAACTATCCTTCAACTTCTTACAGCAACCAATATAAACAAAGCCCTTAGGCCACAAAATAGATACACAAATACCAAATAGAAACAAGAAGGCACAGCTACTTCAGAATAACACACAGCAACTAGGGCAACTCCTCCAACTGCGCCACCTGAAACATGTTAGCGAGGTATGAGCAACCACTGTTGCCCAGTGAGGGATATAGTCCCGGGGCGTGCAATGCAACAGATAATACAATTATACAACAATAACACTTAGACAATTAAAGAAACAATGAAACTTAAATAACCACACATTTAAAGGATACATTTCACACAATCCCCTATACACCAATCTTCACTGGTCTTCATTCACGATCCACGAACCACGAGCACGATCACGATAAGCCGGCATAACCCCAAACACTCCAGTGGGTGTACTCCGGATGTACCCCGATAATCCTACGACCCAACATCCCCTGGCAATCTCCGGACCAGGCGAATGAGGGATTAGGGTACGGAGTTTGAATATCCACCGGTAAGCTCTCTGCCGCCCAGCCGACATTCAACACATCCGCCCCTGACACTATGGTTGCGCAACCACTATGCAATGCACTTAACAATGGCAAGTTAATAGCAATAATATAAGCATTAACACATAAGAGGATCAACAAAGTAGGTTGACCTCGATGCAATTAGAATAGAAGCAATTATATAAGCTAATAAGCAGTTTACAAAGGAACATATACAAAATAAGCATAGAATCATACCAAAAGCTCCAAATCAACTTGAAAACACATATAAACACTTAAGGAGTCATGCCATTGTTTTAGAAGTGTGAGTCAATCGAAATTGCACCTAAACCCCTTTGTTTTTCGAACTATTTCTCTTCCAAACCGAGGTTAATGATTTCATTTTCAAAGGAAACTCTCCCAATCTTCTAACTAACCCTCAAGGTACCCTCTCAACCCTCTAACTCATTCAAATGCCCGCGATTACCCCGAAAGCCCCAAATTCCCTCTTATGGCTTTAAACTACACATACCTTATCCGGGCTTCAAACAAGGGTTATCCAAGCTTCTATAGCACCTAGGTAGCCTAAGAATACTAGAAGTGAAGCCCGAATCCACCCGGATTTGCATGAACCCCGAAAGCCCTTTGTTAAAGTCGGCTATTTCATGTTTTATGCGATTCTAGAGCAATTCATGTGCACGGGGCTATTAGAATACCTTCATTAGCACCTAAGGCATCTATTAGGAGTGTTGAATCAAGCTAAAACGCGCGATTACACCAAAACCTAGAAATCCCGTCACTATTCACCCCTACGAATCAACTATCGATTTCTACCGTTTAATACATGAAACAATAGCATAAATGTGGTCTCTACTACATGTATACAACATATATAAGCTTATTTGAGCATTGCAATAGCATTAGATAACATTTTCAACAAATCAAGAAAAATGTAACATTTTAGATATGCATAAAAAGTCATGAAAACCCTCACCAATTGCGCGTAGGAACTCTCGGGAGGCTAGCAAACACCCTAAACTACTTGCTCCTAGCTTGGCTTGGCTTGGCTTGAAGATTTGATGAGCAAAATCCTCTCATTCTCCTCCTACACTATTCTCGAATTTGCTACAGTAATTCCTGCATCTTCTCTTTTTCTTTTTTTTTGTTTTGTTAAGTTATGAGCTAGGTGGTGTTTTATGAGCATATATATTAAATGGGATCATGTTAGGTGCTTAGTGGTCCACTAAAATGAACGTTGATAACCTTAAAACGAGCCTAAGGTGAAGAATATATGCTAGCTAATTAAATTACTAAGTTATGTTACGTAACACTATTCATTGAACCATTAAAACATTTTCTAAACGAGTGCTCCTATCGCTCCTAGCTCAATTGCACATTTTTCCCATTCCTTTAACAATTAATATAATTTAATAAAAATGCTAATTCACTAATATAATGCAGTTTAAAAATGGAATGAATAGTGACCAAGAAAGACAACAGGTAAAGCACATAATTTAATGCGCAATTAATGGATGCCACATTTGAAAATGTGTACGGTAGAATCTCGGGCGTCACATCCTCTCCCCCTTAAACAAATTGCGTCCACGCAATTCTTCTTCACAAGGGAACTTCACAACAACTGAAAACCAACTCCGATTACTCGTCATCAGTTGCTAAGCAAGAATACCATATACGAACTCTCGTGGGAGCTCATTAAGAAATCCCAGTAGTATTGCCTGCGAACCTCACGTAATAAGGCCAAATAAAGGCTCCAATAGAGATGCTACTTCGAAATCCAAATAAGAATCCCGCTGGCACGAATACCATAGAAGAATAGAATCCCAACTAACAGTGGCGAGAAAATACCAATAAGAATTTAGAGTACAAATACCGAAGATAATTCCATATAATAAGGCTGATTAGAATCCCAAACTAAGTCTTCCGAGTAATACCAGCAAGAAAATACTAGAAGAATACTCAATAAGAAAACCGAGAGAACGGTCATATAGAAATCCCAAAGGAAGCCATTCATTTCTGACTACTGAGCGTAGAAGAATGCCTTGGAAGAAATCCCAATAACTGAGCTCCGCTTACAACATTCTCATTCCCGCTAATCCACACAACTTGGAGGGCTTGTTGCTAATCACTTATCTTCAGGGGGAGGAAGAAGTCTTTCTTACCATTTCAACGGGACATGTATGAATGCCAAGATATCACATTTACACATATATGTTTTAAACTATTATGCAAACATGTTTATATAAGAGTTTATGAAACAGTGTAATCATCAAAGTCATTCAAGCACGATAATCAAGTCAAGCATAACACAACTCAATCAAAGACATTCAAATACAGACATTACAAGCAACAGTTCAAGCAATTAATAATTCACGAAGTCAATTTGATGCATAACTAGCCACTTTACTTCACTTAGCACACATTTATCATGTAACACATAATTATATCACATAGGTGCACACATTCAATACAAGACACACAATCAAACATGCAGGCATACACCTTTAAGACACACACTTAATCAAGCACACACGCAAGGGTTACTACCCGACAGGCCGAGGACCCTGTCCTGGCTTAGAGCTAACTAAGCTCTGATACCACCTGTAACGCCCCGATCCCTCACGAGACCGGAGGCTCTAATAACCAAGCTATTCTCAACCCAATAACAACCCAGTCTCAAAAGTTTAGGGAAAAACAGACAGAGTTTCCCCTGTACTATGGACATTCTGAAAACCTGTAAACACTCAATAAAGCCACAACAAGATAAGACAAACTTTTCATAACTAAAGATCAAAGGATTAAGGCCATCCGAGCCTTGAAGCATACTATAGTTCCAAAAACACACAAGCATGCTAGTGGCTAGAGTTAGAACATTCACTACCAAGCATGCAAGGTAATTGAGAGCAGAAACATAAGTTATTACAAGATATAGGTTCCCAAATCTACACTACAACCAACTATCCTTCAACTTCTTACAGCAACCAATATAAACAAAGCCCTTAGGCCACAAAATAGATACACAAATACCAAATAGAAACAAGAAGGCACAGCTACTTCAGAATAACACACAGCAACTAGGGCAACTCCTCCAACTGCGCCACCTGAAACATGTTAGCGAGGTATGAGCAACCACTGTTGCCCAGTGAGGGATATAGTCCCGGGGCGTGCAATGCAACAGATAATACAATTATACAACAATAACACTTAGACAATTAAAGAAACAATGAAACTTAAATAACCACACATTTAAAGGATACATTTCACACAATCCCCTATACACCAATCTTCACTGGTCTTCATTCACGATCCACGAACCACGAGCACGATCACGATAAGCCGGCATAACCCCAAACACTCCAGTGGGTGTACTCCGGATGTACCCCGATAATCCTACGACCCAACATCCCCTGGCAATCTCCGGACCAGGCGAATGAGGGATTAGGGTACGGAGTTTGAATATCCACCGGTAAGCCCTCTGCCGCCCAGCCGATATTCAACACATCCGCCCCTGACACTATGGTTGCGCAACCACTATGCAATGCACTTAACAATGGCAAGTTAATAGCAATAATATAAGCATTAACACATAAGAGGATCAACAAAGTAGGTTGACCTCGATGCAATTAGAATAGAAGCAATTATATAAGCTAATAAGCAGTTTACAAAGGAACATATACAAAATAAGCATAGAATCATACCAAAAGCTCCAAATCAACTTGAAAACACATATAAACACTTAAGGAGTCATGCCATTGTTTTAGAAGTGTGAGTCAATCGAAATTGCACCTAAACCCCTTTGTTTTTCGAACTATTTCTCTTCCAAACCGAGGTTAATGATTTCATTTTCAAAGGAAACTCTCCCAATCTTCTAACTAACCCTCAAGGTACCCTCTCAACCCTCTAACTCATTCAAATGCCCGCGATTACCCCGAAAGCCCCAAATTCCCTCTTATGGCTTTAAACTACACATACCTTATCCGGGCTTCAAACAAGGGTTATCCAAGCTTCTATAGCACCTAGGTAGCCTAAGAATACTAGAAGTGAAGCCCGAATCCACCCGGATTTGCATGAACCCCGAAAGCCCTTTGTTAAAGTCGGCTATTTCATGTTTTATGCGATTCTAGAGCAATTCATGTGCACGGGGCTATTAGAATACCTTCATTAGCACCTAAGGCATCTATTAGGAGTGTTGAATCAAGCTAAAACGCGCGATTACACCAAACCCTAGAAATCCCGTCACTATTCACCCCTACGAATCAACTATCGATTTCTACCGTTTAATACATGAAACAATAGCATAAATGTGGTCTCTACTACATGTATACAACATATATAAGCTTATTTGAGCATTGCAATAGCATTAGATAACATTTTCAACAAATCAAGAAAAATGTAACATTTTAGATATGCATAAAAAGTCATGAAAACCCTCACCAATTGCGCGTAGGAACTCTCGGGAGGCTAGCAAACACCCTAAACTACTTGCTCCTAGCTTGGCTTGGCTTGGCTTGAAGATTTGATGAGCAAAATCCTCTCATTCTCCTCCTACACTATTCTCGAATTTGCTACAGTAATTCCTGCATCTTCTCTTTTTCTCTTTTTTTTTGTTTTGTTAAGTTATGAGCTAGGTGGTGTTTTATGAGCATATATATTAAATGAGATCAAGTTAGGTGCTTAGTGATCCACTAAAATGACCGTTGATAACCTTAAAACGAGCCTAAGGTGAAGAATATATGCTAGCTAATTAAATTACTAAGTTATGTTACGTAACACTATTCATTGAACCATTAAAACATTTTCTAAACGAGTGCTCCTATCGCTCCTAGCTCAATTGCACATTTTTCCCATTCCTTTAACAATTAATATAATTTAATAAAAATGCTAATTCACTAATATAATGCAGTTTAAAAATGGAATGAATAGTGACCAAGAAAGACAACAGGTAAAGCACATAATTTAATGCGCAATTAATGGATGCCACATTTGAAAATGTGTACGGTAGAATCTCGGGCGTCACATCCTCTCCCCCTTAAACAAATTGCGTCCACGCAATTCTTCTTCACAAGGGAACTTCACAACAACTGAAAACCAACTCCGATTACTCGTCATCAGTTGCTAAGCAAGAATACCATATACGAACTCTCGTGGGAGCTCATTAAGAAATCCCAGTAGTATTGCCTGCGAACCTCACGTAATAAGGCCAAATAAAGGCTCCAATAGAGATGCTACTTCGAAATCCAAATAAGAATCCCGCTGGCACGAATACCATAGAAGAATAGAATCCCAACTAACAGTGGCGAGAAAATACCAATAAGAATTTAGAGTACAAATACCGAAGATAATTCCATATAATAAGGCTGATTAGAATCCCAAACTAAGTCTTCCGAGTAATACCAGCAAGAAAATACTAGAAGAATACTCAATAAGAAAACCGAGAGAACGGTCATATAGAAATCCCAAAGGAAGCCATTCATTTCTGACTACTGAGCGTAGAAGAATGCCTTGGAAGAAATCCCAATAACTGAGCTCCGCTTACAACATTCTCATTCCCGCTAATCCACACAACTTGGAGGGCTTGTTGCTAATCACTTATCTTCAGGGGGAGGAAGAAGTCTTTCTTACCATTTCAACGGGACATGTATGAATGCCAAGATATCACATTTACACATATATGTTTTAAACTATTATGCAAACATGTTTATATAAGAGTTTATGAAACAGTGTAATCATCAAAGTCATTCAAGCACGATAATCAAGTCAAGCATAACACAACTCAATCAAAGACATTCAAATACAGACATTACAAGCAACAGTTCAAGCAATTAATAATTCACGAAGTCAATTTGATGCATAACTAGCCACTTTACTTCACTTAGCACACATTTATCATGTAACACATAATTATATCACATAGGTGCACACATTCAATACAAGACACACAATCAAACATGCAGGCATACACCTTTAAGACACACACTTAATCAAGCACACACGCAAGGGTTACTACCCGACAGGCCGAGGACCCTGTCCCGGCTTAGAGCTAACTAAGCTCTGATACCACCTGTAACGCCCCGATCCCTCACGAGACCGGAGGCTCTAATAACCAAGCTATTCTCAACCCAATAACAACCCAGTCTCAAAATTTTAGGGAAAAACAGACAGAGTTTCCCCTGTACTATGGACATTCTGAAAACCTGTAAACACTCAATAAAGCCACAACAAGATAAGACAAACTTTTCATAACTAAAGATCAAAGGATTAAGGCCATCCGAGCCTTGAAGCATACTATAGTTCCAAAAACACACAAGCATGCTAGTGGCTAGAGTTAGAACATTCACTACCAAGCATGCAAGGTAATTGAGAGCAGAAACATAAGTTATTACAAGATATAGGTTCCCAAATCTACACTACAACCAACTATCCTTCAACTTCTTACAGCAACCAATATAAACAAAGCCCTTAGGCCACAAAATAGATACACAAATACCAAATAGAAACAAGAAGGCACAGCTACTTCAGAATAACACACAGCAACTAGGGCAACTCCTCCAACTGCGCCACCTGAAACATGTTAGCGAGGTATGAGCAACCACTGTTGCCCAGTGAGGGATATAGTCCCGGGGCGTGCAATGCAACAGATAATACAATTATACAACAATAACACTTAGACAATTAAAGAAACAATGAAACTTAAATAACCACACATTTAAAGGATACATTTCACACAATCCCCTATACACCAATCTTCACTGGTCTTCATTCACGATCCACGAACCACGAGCACGATCACGATAAGCCGGCATAACCCCAAACACTCCAGTGGGTGTACTCCGGATGTACCCCGATAATCCTACGACCCAACATCCCCTGGCAATCTCCGGACCAGGCGAATGAGGGATTAGGGTACGGAGTTTGAATATCCACCGGTAAGCCCTCTGCCGCCCAGCCGATATTCAACACATCCGCCCCTGACACTATGGTTGCGCAACCACTATGCAATGCACTTAACAATGGCAAGTTAATAGCAATAATATAAGCATTAACACATAAGAGGATCAACAAAGTAGGTTGACCTCGATGCAATTAGAATAGAAGCAATTATATAAGCTAATAAGCAGTTTACAAAGGAACATATACAAACTAAGCATAGAATCATACCAAAAGCAACAAATCAACTTGAAAACACATATAAACACTTAAGGAGTCATGCCATTGTTTTAGAAGTGTGAGTCAATCGAAATTGCACCTAAACCCCTTTGTTTTTCGAACTATTTCTCTTCCAAACCGAGGTTAATGATTTCATTTTCAAAGGAAACTCTCCCAATCTTCTAACTAACCCTCAAGGTACCCTCTCAACCCTCTAACTCATTCAAATGCCCGCGATTACCCCGAAAGCCCCAAATTCCCTCTTATGGCTTTAAACTACACATACCTTATCCGGGCTTCAAACAAGGGTTATCCAAGCTTCTATAGCACCTAGGTAGCCTAAGAATACTAGAAGTGAAGCCCGAATCCACCCGGATTTGCATGAACCCCGAAAGCCCTTTGTTAAAGTCGGCTATTTCATGTTTTATGCGATTCTAGAGCAATTCATGTGCACGGGGCTATTAGAATACCTTCATTAGCACCTAAGGCATCTATTAGGAGTGTTGAATCAAGCTAAAACGCGCGATTACACCAAACCCTAGAAATCCCGTCACTATTCACCCCTACGAATCAACTATCGATTTCTACCGTTTAATACATGAAACAATAGCATAAATGTGGTCTCTACTACATGTATACAACATATATAAGCTTATTTGAGCATTGCAATAGCATTAGATAACATTTTCAACAAATCAAGAAAAATGTAACATTTTAGATATGCATAAAAAGTCATGAAAACCCTCACCAATTGCGCGTAGGAACTCTCGGGAGGCTAGCAAACACCCTAAACTACTTGCTCCTAGCTTGGCTTGGCTTGGCTTGAAGATTTGATGAGCAAAATCCTCTCATTCTCCTCCTACACTATTCTCGAATTTGCTACAGTAATTCCTGCATCTTCTCTTTTTCTTTTTTTTTTTGTTTTGTTAAGTTATGAGCTAGGTGGTGTTTTATGAGCATATATATTAAATGGGATCAAGTTAGGTGCTTAGTGGTCCACTAAAATGAACGTTGATAACCTTAAAACGAGCCTAAGGTGAAGAATATATGCTAGCTAATTAAATTACTAAGTTATGTTACGTAATACTATTCATTGAACCATTAAAACATTTTCTAAACGAGTGCTCCTATCGCTCCTAGCTCAATTGCACATTTTTCCCATTCCTTTAACAATTAATATAATTTAATAAAAATGCTAATTCACTAATATAATGCAGTTTAAAAATGGAATGAATAGTGACCAAGAAAGACAACAGGTAAAGCACATAATTTAATGCGCAATTAATGGATGCCACATTTGAAAATGTGTACGGTAGAATCTCGGGCGTCACATCCTCTCCCCCTTAAACAAATTGCGTCCACGCAATTCTTCTTCACAAGGGAACTTCACAACAACTGAAAACCAACTCCGATTACTCGTCATCAGTTGCTAAGCAAGAATACCATATACGAACTCTCGTGGGAGCTCATTAAGAAATCCCAGTAGTATTGCCTGCGAACCTCACGTAATAAGGCCAAATAAAGGCTCCAATAGAGATGCTACTTCGAAATCCAAATAAGAATCCCGCTGGCACGAATACCATAGAAGAATAGAATCCCAACTAACAGTGGCGAGAAAATACCAATAAGAATTTAGAGTACAAATACCGAAGATAATTCCATATAATAAGGCTGATTAGAATCCCAAACTAAGTCTTCCGAGTAATACCAGCAAGAAAATACTAGAAGAATACTCAATAAGAAAACCGAGAGAACGGTCATATAGAAATCCCAAAGGAAGCCATTCATTTCTGACTACTGAGCGTAGAAGAATGCCTTGGAAGAAATCCCAATAACTGAGCTCCGCTTACAACATTCTCATTCCCGCTAATCCACACAACTTGGAGGGCTTGTTGCTAATCACTTATCTTCAGGGGGAGGAAGAAGTCTTTCTTACCATTTCAACGGGACATGTATGAATGCCAAGATATCACATTTACACATATATGTTTTAAACTATTATGCAAACATGTTTATATAAGAGTTTATGAAACAGTGTAATCATCAAAGTCATTCAAGCACGATAATCAAGTCAAGCATAACACAACTCAATCAAAGACATTCAAATACAGACATTACAAGCAACAGTTCAAGCAATTAATAATTCACGAAGTCAATTTGATGCATAACTAGCCACTTTACTTCACTTAGCACACATTTATCATGTAACACATAATTATATCACATAGGTGCACACATTCAATACAAGACACACAATCAAACATGCAGGCATACACCTTTAAGACACACACTTAATCAAGCACACACGCAAGGGTTACTACCCGACAGGCCGAGGACCCTGTCCTGGCTTAGAGCTAACTAAGCTCTGATACCACCTGTAACGCCCCGATCCCTCATGAGACCGGAGGCTCTAATAACCAAGCTATTCTCAACCCAATAACAACCCAGTCTCAAAATTTTAGGGAAAAACAGACAGAGTTTCCCCTGTACTATGGACATTCTGAAAACCTGTAAACACTCAATAAAGCCACAACAAGATAAGACAAACTTTTCATAACTAAAGATCAAAGGATTAAGGCCATCCGAGCCTTGAAGCATACTATAGTTCCAAAAACACACAAGCATGCTAGTGGCTAGAGTTAGAACATTCACTACCAAGCATGCAAGGTAATTGAGAGCAGAAACATAAGTTATTACAAGATATAGGTTCCCAAATCTACACTACAACCAACTATCCTTCAACTTCTTACAGCAACCAATATAAACAAAGCCCTTAGGCCACAAAATAGATACACAAATACCAAATAGAAACAAGAAGGCACAGCTACTTCAGAATAACACACAGCAACTAGGGCAACTCCTCCAACTGCGCCACCTGAAACATGTTAGCGAGGTATGAGCAACCACTGTTGCCCAGTGAGGGATATAGTCCCGGGGCGTGCAATGCAACAGATAATACAATTATACAACAATAACACTTAGACAATTAAAGAAACAATGAAACTTAAATAACCACACATTTAAAGGATACATTTCACACAATCCCCTATACACCAATCTTCACTGGTCTTCATTCACGATCCACGAACCACGAGCACGATCACGATAAGCCGGCATAACCCCAAACACTCCAGTGGGTGTACTCCGGATGTACCCCGATAATCCTACGACCCAACATCCCCTGGCAATCTCCGGACCAGGCGAATGAGGGATTAGGGTACGGAGTTTGAATATCCACCGGTAAGCCCTCTGCCGCCCAGCCGATATTCAACACATCCGCCCCTGACACTATGGTTGCGCAACCACTATGCAATGCACTTAACAATGGCAAGTTAATAGCAATAATATAAGCATTAACACATAAGAGGATCAACAAAGTAGGTTGACCTCGATGCAATTAGAATAGAAGCAATTATATAAGCTAATAAGCAGTTTACAAAGGAACATATACAAAATAAGCATAGAATCATACCAAAAGCCAGAAAACAACTTGAAAACACATATAAACACTTAAGGAGTCATGCCATTGTTTTAGAAGTGTGAGTCAATCGAAATTGCACCTAAACCCCTTTGTTTTTCGAACTATTTCTCTTCCAAACCGAGGTTAATGATTTCATTTTCAAAGGAAACTCTCCCAATCTTCTAACTAACCCTCAAGGTACCCTCTCAACCCTCTAACTCATTCAAATGCCCGCGATTACCCCGAAAGCCCCAAATTCCCTCTTATGGCTTTAAACTACACATACCTTATCCGGGCTTCAAACAAGGGTTATCCAAGCTTCTATAGCACCTAGGTAGCCTAAGAATACTAGAAGTGAAGCCCGAATCCACCCGGATTTGCATGAACCCCGAAAGCCCTTTGTTAAAGTCGGCTATTTCATGTTTTACGCGATTCTAGAGCAATTCATGTGCACGGGGCTATTAGAATACCTTCATTAGCACCTAAGGCATCTATTAGGAGTGTTGAATCAAGCTAAAACGCGCGATTACACCAAACCCTAGAAATCCCGTCACTATTCACCCCTACGAATCAACTATCGATTTCTACCGTTTAATACATGAAACAATAGCATAAATGTGGTCTCTACTACATGTATACAACATATATAAGCTTATTTGAGCATTGCAATAGCATTAGATAACATTTTCAACAAATCAAGAAAAATGTAACATTTTAGATATGCATAAAAAGTCATGAAAACCCTCACCAATTGCGCGTAGGAACTCTCGGGAGGCTAGCAAACACCCTAAACTACTTGCTCCTAGCTTGGCTTGGCTTGGCTTGAAGATTTGATGAGCAAAATCCTCTCATTCTCCTCCTACACTATTCTCGAATTTGCTACAGTAATTCCTGCATCTTCTCTTTTTCTTTTTTTTTGTTTTGTTAAGTTATGAGCTAGGTGGTGTTTTATGAGCATATATATTAAATGGGATCAAGTTAGGTGCTTAGTGGTCCACTAAAATGAACGTTGATAACCTTAAAACGAGCCTAAGGTGAAGAATATATGCTAGCTAATTAAATTACTAAGTTATGTTACGTAACACTATTCATTGAACCATTAAAACATTTTCTAAACGAGTGCTCCTATCGCTCCTAGCTCAATTGCACATTTTTCCCATTCCTTTAACAATTAATATAATTTAATAAAAATGCTAATTCACTAATATAATGCAGTTTAAAAATGGAATGAATAGTGACCAAGAAAGACAACAGGTAAAGCACATAATTTAATGCGCAATTAATGGATGCCACATTTGAAAATGTGTACGGTAGAATCTCGGGCGTCACATCCTCTCCCCCTTAAACAAATTGCGTCCACGCAATTCTTCTTCACAAGGGAACTTCACAACAACTGAAAACCAACTCCGATTACTCGTCATCAGTTGCTAAGCAAGAATACCATATACGAACTCTCGTGGGAGCTCATTAAGAAATCCCAGTAGTATTGCCTGCGAACCTCACGTAATAAGGCCAAATAAAGGCTCCAATAGAGATGCTACTTCGAAATCCAAATAAGAATCCCGCTGGCACGAATACCATAGAAGAATAGAATCCCAACTAACAGTGGCGAGAAAATACCAATAAGAATTTAGAGTACAAATACCGAAGATAATTCCATATAATAAGGCTGATTAGAATCCCAAACTAAGTCTTCCGAGTAATACCAGCAAGAAAATACTAGAAGAATACTCAATAAGAAAACCGAGAGAACGGTCATATAGAAATCCCAAAGGAAGCCATTCATTTCTGACTACTGAGCGTAGAAGAATGCCTTGGAAGAAATCCCAATAACTGAGCTCCGCTTACAACATTCTCATTCCCGCTAATCCACACAACTTGGAGGGCTTGTTGCTAATCACTTATCTTCAGGGGGAGGAAGAAGTCTTTCTTACCATTTCAACGGGACATGTATGAATGCCAAGATATCACATTTACACATATATGTTTTAAACTATTATGCAAACATGTTTATATAAGAGTTTATGAAACAGTGTAATCATCAAAGTCATTCAAGCACGATAATCAAGTCAAGCATAACACAACTCAATCAAAGACATTCAAATACAGACATTACAAGCAACAGTTCAAGCAATTAATAATTCACGAAGTCAATTTGATGCATAACTAGCCACTTTACTTCACTTAGCACACATTTATCATGTAACACATAATTATATCACATAGGTGCACACATTCAATACAAGACACACAATCAAACATGCAGGCATACACCTTTAAGACACACACTTAATCAAGCACACACGCAAGGGTTACTACCCGACAGGCCGAGGACCCTGTCCTGGCTTAGAGCTAACTAAGCTCTGATACCACCTGTAACGCCCCGATCCCTCACGAGACCGGAGGCTCTAATAACCAAGCTATTCTCAACCCAATAACAACCCAGTCTCAAAAGTTTAGGGAAAAACAGACAGAGTTTCCCCTGTACTATGGACATTCTGAAAACCTGTAAACACTCAATAAAGCCACAACAAGATAAGACAAACTTTTCATAACTAAAGATCAAAGGATTAAGGCCATCCGAGCCTTGAAGCATACTATAGTTCCAAAAACACACAAGCATGCTAGTGGCTAGAGTTAGAACATTCACTACCAAGCATGCAAGGTAATTGAGAGCAGAAACATAAGTTATTACAAGATATAGGTTCCCAAATCTACACTACAACCAACTATCCTTCAACTTCTTACAGCAACCAATATAAACAAAGCCCTTAGGCCACAAAATAGATACACAAATACCAAATAGAAACAAGAAGGCACAGCTACTTCAGAATAACACACAGCAACTAGGGCAACTCCTCCAACTGCGCCACCTGAAACATGTTAGCGAGGTATGAGCAACCACTGTTGCCCAGTGAGGGATATAGTCCCGGGGCGTGCAATGCAACAGATAATACAATTATACAACAATAACACTTAGACAATTAAAGAAACAATGAAACTTAAATAACCACACATTTAAAGGATACATTTCACACAATCCCCTATACACCAATCTTCACTGGTCTTCATTCACGATCCACGAACCACGAGCACGATCACGATAAGCCGGCATAACCCCAAACACTCCAGTGGGTGTACTCCGGATGTACCCCGATAATCCTACGACCCAACATCCCCTGGCAATCTCCGGACCAGGCGAATGAGGGATTAGGGTACGGAGTTTGAATATCCACCGGTAAGCCCTCTGCCGCCCAGCCGATATTCAACACATCCGCCCCTGACACTATGGTTGCGCAACCACTATGCAATGCACTTAACAATGGCAAGTTAATAGCAATAATATAAGCATTAACACATAAGAGGATCAACAAAGTAGGTTGACCTCGATGCAATTAGAATAGAAGCAATTATATAAGCTAATAAGCAGTTTACAAAGGAACATATACAAAATAAGCATAGAATCATACCAAAAGCTCCAAATCAACTTGAAAACACATATAAACACTTAAGGAGTCATGCCATTGTTTTAGAAGTGTGAGTCAATCGAAATTGCACCTAAACCCCTTTGTTTTTCGAACTATTTCTCTTCCAAACCGAGGTTAATGATTTCATTTTCAAAGGAAACTCTCCCAATCTTCTAACTAACCCTCAAGGTACCCTCTCAACCCTCTAACTCATTCAAATGCCCGCGATTACCCCGAAAGCCCCAAATTCCCTCTTATGGCTTTAAACTACACATACCTTATCCGGGCTTCAAACAAGGATTATCCAAGCTTCTATAGCACCTAGGTAGCCTAAGAATACTAGAAGTGAAGCCCGAATCCACCCGGATTTGCATGAACCCCGAAAGCCCTTTGTTAAAGTCGGCTATTTCATGTTTTACGCGATTCTAGAGCAATTCATGTGCACGGGGCTATTAGAATACCTTCATTAGCACCTAAGGCATCTATTAGGAGTGTTGAATCAAGCTAAAACGCGCGATTACACCAAACCCTAGAAATCCCGTCACTATTCACCCCTACGAATCAACTATCGATTTCTACCATTTAATACATGAAACAATAGCATAAATGTGGTCTCTACTACATGTATACAACATATATAAGCTTATTTGAGCATTGCAATAGCATTAGATAACATTTTCAACAAATCAAGAAAAATGTAACATTTTAGATATGCATAAAAAGTCATGAAAACCCTCACCAATTGCGCGTAGGAACTCTCGGGAGGCTAGCAAACACCCTAAACTACTTGCTCCTAGCTTGGCTTGGCTTGGCTTGAAGATTTGATGAGCAAAATCCTCTCATTCTCCTCCTACACTATTCTCGGATTTGCTACAGTAATTCCTGCATCTTCTCTTTTTCTTTTTTTTTGTTTTGTTAAGTTATGAGCTAGGTGGTGTTTTATGAGCATATATATTAAATGGGATCAAGTTAGGTGCTTAGTGGTCCACTAAAATGATCGTTGATAACCTTAAAACGAGCCTAAGGTGAAGAATATATGCTAGCTAATTAAATTACTAAGTTATGTTACGTAACACTATTCATTGAACCATTAAAACATTTTCTAAACGAGTGCTCCTATCGCTCCTAGCTCAATTGCACATTTTTCCCATTCCTTTAACAATTAATATAATTTAATAAAAATGCTAATTCACTAATATAATGCAGTTTAAAAATGGAATGAATAGTGACCAAGAAAGACAACAGGTAAAGCACATAATTTAATGCGCAATTAATGGATGCCACATTTGAAAATGTGTACGGTAGAATCTCGGGCGTCACAGAGTCACCCATCGTAGTACTACTCTCGCCCAAGCATGCTTAACCGCACAGTTCTGATGGGATCAAGTGCATTAACGCAGGTATGATCGCACCCGTCATGTTGAGGGCACAAATCCTTTATGTGTTGACAGTTCACAGTCCCAGCCCATAGAGATGGCCCATTCAAAAGGCCCAATGGGCTTAACGACAACCCAACAACTTTAACAACGCAGCATCCTCGTAAGACGTGATATCAACGCATTGTAAGGCCTTGTAATTTCCCACGAATTTTGTTTTCATTCTTTTAACAGCTCACGACGTACGATCCAGGACAGAAAAATAGAGCAAAAGAAGAAAAATGGCCCGAAACTGATGAAAACATTCGATTTTGTGCTCCGAAAACATGCGCAGCCGAGCAGGAATGCTGCTCTCGTCGTAGAGCTCTCCGAGAGCTTTCCAACGGTTTGCTGTGCTCCGCGTAACTCTTTACAGATTAAAAGTTATGGGCACCGGAGCAACAGAGACCTGGTCATAAGCCCCACGCACTCGGTTTACGGGCCCAGCCTCTACGTGAAGCGAAGTTGTATTGCCCAAGGTGCCGTGGGATTCGGTAATAGAAATGTGGTGGATAAAGTATCTTGGCAACCCAAATCGGGGCAAAAAAAATTGAAAAGGGGGGGTGTAACACGAGGACTTCCAAGGGGGTCACCCATCCTATTACTACTCTCGCCCAAGCATGCTTAACTTCGGAGTTCTGTTGGGATCCGGTGCATTAGTGCTGGTATAATCGCACCCGTCATGTTGTGGGCACAAATCCTTTATGTGTTGATGGTTCACAGTCCCAGTCTAGAGAGATGGCCCATTCAAAAGGACCAATGGGCTTAACGACAACCCATCCGCTTGAACAGCGCAGCATCCTCAGAAGACATGATATCAACGCGTGTAAGGCCCTGTAATATCCCGCAAGTTAGGTTGTCGTCCTTTTAAAAGCTCACAATGTACGATCTTGGACGAAAAAACAGAGCAAAAGAAGAAAAGTGGCCCGAAACTGATTAAAACGTTTGATTTTGGGCGCAGCTAAGCCGACTTGTTGCCCGCGTCGTAGAGATCTCAGAGAGCTTTCCAAGGATATGTTGTGCGTCGCGTAACTCCTTACGAATTAAAAGTTATGGGCACCGGAGCGAAGGAGACTTGGTCACAAGCCCTACGCCCTCGGTTTGTGGGCCGAGCCTCTACGTGAAGCGAAGTTGTCTTGCCCAAGGTGCCGTGGGATTCGGTAATAGAAATGTGGTGGATAAAGTATCTCGGCAACCCTAACTGGTGAAAAAAAAATTTAAAAGGGGGGGTACAACACGAGGACTTCCCAGGGGGTCACCCATCCTAGTACTACTCTCGCCCAAGCACGCTTAACTTTGGAGTTTTGATAGGATCCGGAGCATTAGTGCTGTTATGATCGCACCCGTTATGTTGTGGGCACAAATCCTTAATGTGTTGACGGTTCACAGTCCCAGCCCAGAGAGATGGCCCATTTAGAAGGCCCAATGGGCTTAACGACAACTCATCCGCTTCAACAACGCAGCATCCTCGCAAGACGTGATATCGATGCGTTGTAGGGTCTTCTAATGTCCCGCGAGTTAGGTTGTCGTCCTTTTAACAGCTCACGACGTACGATCTAGGACAAAAAAAAAGAGCAAAAGAAGAAAAGTGGCCCGAAACTAATGAAAACGTTCGATTTTGGGCTCCAAAAACGGGCGCAGCCAAGCAGGCAGGTTGCACGCATCGTAGAGCTCTCAGAGAGCTTTCCAACGATATGCTGTGCGCCATGTAACTTGTGAGGCCCGACCCCGATTTGCGTGCGAAGCCTAGCTTCGTTTGCCCTAACCTAGATTTGCATGCCATGACCTAGGTTTAAGAAATGAGTTCATTTTATGTGCCATGCATTGAATTACGTGCATTCATTTGGGATTGTGTGCAATTACTTGAAAAACGTGATTCGTCTCGTAGTTCGTGTCCTACCTCGTAGTGCGTACCATAGACCTAGGAAAGCGTGCCTTCACGCTAGTCAAGAAAGTATCTTTCACGAAGCACTAGACTATTAAACAATCCTACAAAGTCCACTATCAATATAATAATCCAAATTCCATTCACTAGAAGACAAAAATGCACCAAAAACAAAACATTCCTTATTCTTTATCCATTATTCTTTTTGCATCTTCAAGGTACAATTAAAATAATGCTTAAGATGACAAAATTTCATCCAATTCAATAGCTTTGGCCGACCACTAAGAGCATTGTTTTAGCAATTGTGTATTTTATTCATAATCTTAGTCAAACACTTAGCATAAGGCATTAAAAAAATTGCTCAATTCCTCACCATACCCGACCAGCCTTTGCATGCCAATCCTAGCAATTTCAAAATAGCATATTGAAGAAAAAAGTGCAGAATTTGGACTGCCCAAGGACCGACCACAACCTCAAAAAAATTGCAAGGCCTTCATTTGTTGTCCTTTCTTCATTCTCTTTCATTCTTCATCACTTCCCTCTCATTCTCACTCTCTCTCTCGGCCCTAGCTGCACATTACTCCCTCCATAGCTTCTCTCCCTCACAACATAGCAAATCAAGTCAAGCAACCATCAAAAAAATCGAAGCAAGCAAGATAGAGTTCGAAATCACTCATGCATGTGCATTGAACCTTCATAATCGGCTTAGGTGAGCTTCTCAACATCCATTTGTTTTCTTCATGTTTTAACCTCATGCATGTGCTAAGAGTTTGATCACTAAGCTTGGAAAAATAGAGAAAAGCTAGTTGGGTTGTCGCCTAAGCAAGGAGAAGGAGAAAGTTGTGCTTCAACAAAGGTTTTGAGCATTTTGTGGTTGATTGCTAAGGTGAGGGTTAAAACCTTTTGAAAACTCTTCAAAAATTTCACAAGCATGCTCATAAATGTGTGTATTTGCTTCTGTACTTCAGATATATGGTCGTTCATAAGCTTAAACAACCATGCATGGCAAGATCTTGGCATGAAAATGATACTAGGTGAAGTTGAAATGGATGACAGCTCTCCGACCAGTCTGTTCGAGGTACGTTTAGCTATACAAATGATGTTGAAAATGCTTGAACATTTGTGGGTCACTATTTTCGACAGTTTTGAACATTTTTCCCAGAAATAGGCCGAAGCTAATTTTGACTCTAAGGTACTCAAAATGGCAAATCATTAAAATGTGACCAAATCTGGAAATCCGGAAAATGAATCAGGTTTTGGCAGATGCACTGACCTTGTGGAACGAACAATATTTGACTTAGTAAAATTTGTCCAAAACTCATGAAATTTGTTATACTGCTAGATGTTTCAGTTCTGGACAATTTTGTCAGAAATGGACCAAAGCTAAAACTGACTCTAAGGACCTCAAAAACGACGTTTTCTGAAAAGTGTGAAAATCTGGACAGTTTTGTGCTACCTCACTGTTTCGACTATAACTAATGATTATAAACTCCAATTGATGCAAGGTCTGTTTCTGAGTTTAGTTAACTTCTTAAGCTTTAATTTGACATCTTATCCACAGGATTTGGAGAGTTTTTGGTTATCCTATTGATTGTGAGAAAACAGCCTATTGCAGTAAAGGTTTTATTTAGCTACATGCTTGGAAAATTATTGTAACCACTCTTGTGATACTAATTGTGTGCAAAAGTTGTGTTGGGATGTTATGTGGACTGTTTTGAGTACTTGAGGATGCTTGAATGGAATTATGCATGACTTAAGAATGACTTTGAGTTGACTTAGAGTTTTCATCACACGATTAAGCATGAAATAGTAACCCTAATGACTAGGTAGCTTTACTAAGTGTTGATCTCTTGGTTTGGTGTGGAAATTATATGCTTAGTGGGCTGCCCGTAATTGTTCTATAACTTCAAATGTGAAATTGACCATGGCATGTTGTCAAATAAGCTTTTCTTGCTACCGAACCCACGTAAATGTTGTTGCATGTTGAATAATTCGTATCACTTGATTATATAAGTTTCTTAATGAGTTATATGACCTGTTTTACATGTGTTACATGGCTACCCGTTTGATGTTCATATGACTCTATATGCCTTTCAAGTGAAATTATTTGTCTTATCGTGCCTTGTTGAATTACTTGACAACGTGCAATCTTATAACTGCCCGGAGGCGACCTACTTTGTTGTCCTCCTAATGTGATATGTTAAATGTTATAAATGTGCATTGCATACGAGGTTGCAACCTTTCAGTGTGGCATGGTAGTGTTTCACGCACGTCGAGCGGCATCGGGCTTGCCGGTGTTACTGTGACTACCATGGTACAATTCCCTCTCTCGCTTGGCATTTCACCCTCGGAGAGTTGGGTCGTAGGTTTCGGGGTACATCCGTAGTACACCCAATTGGGAGTGATAAGTGGATTATTGAAGTCGGCCGCAACAATTGATTCGAAATTGAAATTGAGAGCAAATGCTCACCGTATCCTTGAAATGATTGGTAATTGTATCCGTTTCTCGATTTGTTTCTTATAATTGCTTACCATATTATTTGTAATATGTGACATGTTTTAAAAAGAGGTTTTCATAAATTGAACCGGAAAATGAATTTCAAATCGTATTTCTCGTTTTCCCCTCGCTGAGTTCATAAGGACTCACCCTCTTTTATCATCTCAGGTGAAGAAGAACAGGTACAGGAACCCGAGGATAATATACCTAATGATGAACCCCTGGAGTGATTGCCTGTCAATGTTGTTTTGCTTGAACGTGACTACTTGTGAACTTTATGTTACTTGAAGACTATCTATCTTATGTTGTTGTTGTCGCTAATGTAAAAGACCCCCGTTGTAATTTGGGATCTAATTTTGGTTTGTACTTATATTAAGTAGACTGATACTAGACATACTATGATCGTTTTTGCTTTTGTTATCATTAGTATCTATCATAGGTTATGATGCTAGTTAAGGAATAGGCAAATGAACTTATCCAATCTCAACAGGTACTCGCTAATAAGCTAAGATCAACAGGTATATTTTGAAACGAGGATAAATGGACAAACGAGACATAGTATCATGCTAGGTTATAAATCAAACGGGACGTCGAAATAACCAATAGGCAATTCAATTGATGATAAAATAGTAAACTCTTGTCGGGAATGAACTTGAATTGAAAGTTTTGAGGCTGTTAGAAAATTTAGGTCAAAACAAGAGCCCAATTACAGCCGTTATGCTACCGGATTTCTGAAAAATTTTGGAGTCTAGAATAAAATGTTAAGTGTTAAACTTCCTAGAATGGTTAAGAATGTGAAAGGACTTGAAGGTTTAGATCATACCTTAGTCTAACCTTTATAGGCCGGGTTGGGGCGTGACACCTTAGAAGAATGGTATCAGAGCTTAGATTGCTTAAGCCGGGTTTAACTCTCGGACTGTGGGTAGAGCCTTAAGATAATTAGGATGACTTGTTTATGTGTTATTGTGTGATAATGTGCCTTCTATGTTCTATGTGTTTAAGTGATTTACATGCCTTAAATGTTTTTAGAATTGTACCTATACTACGTTACATATCATATGCATTAGATTCTTAATTATCATATTTCAATAAATTATGCCTATAGATGGCTGGCCCTAGTACCCGTACTACTAATAGGAGTGGTGAACCTCAAGAGACCGGAGATGCCTATCAGACTAATTCCGGTATAGCTATGTTTAATATGATGGCAACTACCATGGATCGTGTAGCACGTGTGATGGAGCGTCAGGATGCTCGTGAAGCCAACAACAACATCAACAATAGGAATGAGGGTAACCAGGGGAGACATAGCAGAATGAAGGAATTCTTTGACTTTCGCCCGTCTAAATTCTACGGGGAAGCAGATGATGAGAAAGTCGAGGCTTGGCTGTCCAAGATCGAGAAGATTTTCAGGCCACTTGATTATACAGATGAAGAGAAATTGGAGTTTGCTGTATTTCTGTTGCACGGGGATGCCGAGCATTGGTGGCACACTGTAGAGGCACTGTAGGAGACTGATCAGACACCTCGCTTGTGGGGAAATTTCGTTAAGGTGTTTAAGGAGAAATATGTACCTGTAGTTTTCAGGCAGAGGCGGATCGAGGAGTTCATGCACTTGACCCAGGGTAACATGACGGTGGCCCAGTACGAGGCACGTTTTGATCGACTGTCCCGTTACGCTCAATATATGGTTTGTACTCCGGAGGCGAAAATGTGGAAATTTACTATTGGATTGAGACCAGAGATTCAGGACCAGTTAGCTTCTCATGACTTCGAGACTTACTCTACTCTCTTTGCTATTGCCTCTCGAGTTGAGAAGAGGAAACTAGATGGAGCCGGTTCGAGTCAGCCGAGCAAGAAACCTTACCAGCCTCCAGGCCAGCAGAGGAAATTCCAGAGTCAGAGTCGCGGTCAAGGCCAGAGCCAGAATAGGTCAGTGAATAACCGTGGACCGACTAAAGCACCATCAACCTCTTCCACCCGCGGATCCACAGGTAGTTCACCTACTTCTCAGACTGCCATCTGTTCGTACTGTAACAAGAAGGGCCACACCGAGGCCTAGTATTAGAGAAAATTGGGGAAATGTGTGGCTTGTGGCAGTGATCAGCACCGGGTTAAGGATTGCCCTAAATGGCAAGGGGGTCAGAATCAGGGTAAACCAGCCGGTAGAGGCAAGACTCCAGTTCCTAGAGTCCAGGCCCGAGCTTATGCCATTGAGTGCGAGGAGATTCCAGATGAGACCGCTATTGTTGAAGGTACATTCTTCATACTGAATCAACCTGTTAAGGTGTTAATTGATCCGGGTGCTACTCATTCTTTTATTACTCCCTTATGTGTGGAACGTGTGAAATTGAAAGTTGTATGTTTGCCATATGAAGTAGAAGTTGGTACTCCAATGGGTTCTAAACTTATAACTAGTTCAGCTTGTAAAGCATGTAAAATCCAAATTAAGGATAGGAAATTCTCAGCTAATCTTATTGTACTACCTTTTCGAGACTATGAGGTCATTTTAGGAATGGACTGGTTGGCAAAACATCATGTCCAACTGGATTACCGGGCAAAGATTATAACATTTCGGGTACCTGATCAACCGGTACTGGAGGTTTTGGGCCGAAGAGATTTCACCGGGAGTTCCATCATTTCATCTACAAAAGTAGTGAAATCCTTGAGGAAAGGGTGCAGCGGATTCTTGGCTTACCTTATCAACAAGCCATCAGATAAAGCTAAGTTGGAGGAGATGCCTGTGATCAAGGACTATGCAGATGTGTTCCCTGAAGAATTACTCGGTTTACCCCCGAATCAGGAGATCAAGTTTGTTATAGAGTTGCTACCTGGCACCCAGCCGATATCAAAAGCTCCCTATCGTATGGCACCGGCTGAGCTACAAGAATTAAAGGACCAATTGCAAGGATTGCTGAAGAAGGGATTTGTACAACCGAGTTCTTCACCGTGGGGTGCGCCAGTTCTATTTGTTAAGAAGAAAGACGGAACGTTGAGGCTATGCATTGACTATCGAGGTTTGAATCAAGTGACTATCAAGAATAAATACCCGCTTCCCCTAATCGACGAGTTATTTGATCAACTGCAAGGAGCCAAAGTGTATTCGAAACTCGACTTGAGACAAGGGTATTATCAATTGCGAATCAAGAAGGAAGATGTGCCTAAAACAGCTTTCAGGATGAGATATGGGCACTATGAATATGTGGTGATGCCTTTTGGACTAACTAATGCCCCTGCAGCTTTTATGGATTTGATGCATAGGGTGTTTCAACCCTACTTGGACCAATTTGTGGTGATCTTCATTGATGATATTTTGGTATACACGAAATCGGAGGCGGAGCATGAGCAACATTTGCAGTTGGTACTGCAGAAACTTCGAGAGCACCAATTGTATGCCAAGTTTAGCAAGTGTGAATTTTGGTTGCAGCATATTGCATTTTTGGGGCATATCATATCCCAAGAGGGAATAGCGGTAGATCCAGCAAAGATCGATGCTGTGATGTCTTGGAACGAGTCGGAAAATGTTACGGAGGTTCGGAGTTTTCTTTGTCTAGCCGGCTATTATCGGAGGTTCATGAAGGATTTCTCTAAGATTGCAGGACCGCTTACAAAGCTCACTCAAAAGAAAACAAAGTCCGTGTGGGATGATAAGTGCGAGAACAGCTTCCAAGAATTGAATAAGAGATTGACTAGCGCACCAGTTCTTGCATTGCCTGAAGGGAGTCAAGGTTTTGTAATCTATAGCGATGCTTCGAAAGAAGGATTGGGATGTGTATTGATGCAAAATGGAAGAGTTATTGCTTATGCCTCTAGGAAACCAAAGCCGTACGAGATGAATTACCCGACGCATGATTTAGAGTTAGCGGCTATTGTGTTTGCACTCAATAAATGGAGGAATTATCTGTAGGATAACAAGTTTAGGTATATACTGATCATAATAGCTTGAAATACTTGTTCTCTCAGAAGGAGTTGAATATGAGGCAAAGGCGGTGGATGGAGCTTTTGGATGATTATAACTGCTCAATCAATTATGTGCCCGGTAAGGCGAACGTAGTTGCAGATGCCTTGAGCAGAAAGGCAAGCATTGCAAAACTGGAAGTCAAGGTGCAAGAGTTGTTGGAGGAAGTATTTCTGTGGAAACCACAATCGACTCAAAAAGGGTTACTTTTTGCCACTACCCAAGTTCAATCGACGTTGTTGTCTGAGTTATGAGAGGCTCAACAGAAGGACCAACAATTTCAGAAGATTAAGGAAAGCAATGCAGATTTCAAGTTTCTTGATGATAGTATTTGGAGGTTTAGGAACCGGATTTGTGTTCCCAATGACCCAGAGCTGAAAAAGAAAATTCTTGAAGAAGCCCATAATTCAACATATACTATTCACCCCGGTGGAACAAAGATGTACCAGGATTTAAAGCAACACTATTGGTGGAATAACATGAAAAGAGAAATTGCGGAGTTTATAGCACGGTGTTTGACTTGCCAGAGAGTCAAGGCAGAACATCAACGACCCGCAGGTCTACTACAGCCTTTGGAGATTCCTCAATGGAAATGGGAACATATAACTATGGATTTTGTTATGGACTTGCCCAGATCACAAAAGGGTCGTGACGCCGTTTGGGTTATAGTGGATAGATTGACTAAGTCGGCGCACCTTTTACCAATAAACAAGGAAGATAGTCTTGAGAAACTGGGAGATATGTATGTGGCGGAGATTTTAAGATTGCACGGGATGCCTGTGAGTATTGTATCGGATAGGGATCCTCGTTTTACTTCCCGATTTTGGAAGAGATTGCAAGAAGCTTTGGGGACGAAGTTGAGTTTTAGCACGGCTTATCACCCTCAGACCGATGGACAATCCGAGAGGACTATTCAGATTTTGGAGGATATGCTGAGGGCTTGTGTTATGGACTTCTGGAAAGGTTGGGAGAAATATCTATCTCTAGCGGAGTTCGCCTACAACAATAGTTATCAGGCCACTATCGGGATGGCCTCATTTGAGGCGCTGTATGGACGTAAGTGTCGATCCCCAATCTACTGGGATGAAGTAGGTGAGACAAAGACTTTTGACCCGACCCTTTTACCTGAACTGATGAAAACTGTTGATAACATCCACCTCATCCGGAAACGGATGCTTACCGCCCAGAGCAGGCAGAAGAGTTACGCAGACCGACTAAGACGGAGTCTCGAGTTTGAGGTTGGTGACAAGGTGTTCTTGAAGATATCACCCTGGATGGGGACTGATTAAACATGGCAAGGGTGGAGAGCTGAGCCGGAGATTTGTAGGACCGTTTGAGATAGTTGAGAAGGTTGGCAAGTTGGCGTATCGCCTAGCACTGCCCCAGAACCTTTCCAATATTCACGACGTCTTTCATGTTTCGATGCTGCGGAAGTACCATCCTGACCCATCGCATATCTTGGAGCCAGAGCCGTTGCAGCTTCGGGAAAACTTGTCTTACAAGGAGAAGCCCATTCGGATCCTAGACCAGCAAGATCGGGAGTTGCGCAACAGAACTATACCTATGGTGAAAGTGTTGTGGGATCATCATGGACTCGAAGAAGCAACGTGGGAAAGGCGAGACCAGATGGAGCAGCAGTATCCAGAATTATTTCAAGGTAATATTGAATTTCGGGACGAAATTCTTTGAAGGAGGGGAGGATGTGAGGCCCGACCCCGATTTGCGTGTGAAGCCTAGCTTCGTTTGCCCTGACCTAGATTTGCGTGCCATGACCTAGGTTTAAGAAATAAGTTCATTTTATGTGCCATGCATTGAATTACGTGCATTCGTTTGGGATTGCGTGCATTTACTTGAAAAACATGCGTTCGTCTCGTAGTTCATGTCCTACCTCATAGTGCGTGCCCTATACCTAGGAAAGCGTGCCTTCACGCTAGTCAAGAAAGTATCTTTCACGAAGCACTAGACTATTAAACAATCCTACAAAGTCCACTATCAATATAATAATCCAAATTCCATTCACTAGAAGACAAAAATTCACCAAAAACAAAACATTCCTTATTCTTTATCCATTATTCTTTTTGCATCTTCAAGGTACAATTAAAATAATGCTTAAGATGACAAAATTTCAGCCAATTCAATAGCTTTGGCCGACCACTAAGAGCACTGTTTTAGCAATTGTGTATTTTATTCATAATCTTAGTCAAACACTTAGCATAAGGCATTAAAAAAATTGCTCAATTCCTCTCAAATCCTCACCATACCCGACCAGCCTTCGCATGCCCATCCTAGCAATTTCAAAATAGCATATTGAAGACAAAAGTGCAGAATTTGGACTGCCCAAGGACCGACCACAACCTCAAAAAAATTGCAAGGCCTTCATTTGTTGTCCTTTCTTCATTCTCTTTCATTCTTCATCACTTCCCTCTCATTCTCACTCTCTCTCTCGGCCCTAGCTGCACATTACTCCCTCCATAGCTTCTCTCCCTCACAACATAGAAAATCAAGTCAAGCAACCATAAAAAAAATCGAAGCAAGCAAGCTAGAGTTTGAAATCACTCATGCATGTGCATTGAACCTTCATAATCGGCTTAGGTGAGCTTCTCAACATCCATTTGTTTTCTTCATGTTTTAACCTCATGCATGTGCTAAGAGTTTGATCACTAAGCTAGGAAAAATAGAGAAAAGCTAGTTGGGTTGTCGCCTAAGCAAGGAGAAGGAGAAAGTTGTGCTTCAACAAAGGTTTTGAGCATTTTGTGGTTGATTGCTAAGGTGAGGGTTAAAACCTTTTGAAAACTCTTCAAAAATTTCACATGCATGCTCATAAATGTGTGTATTTGCTTCTGTACTTGAGATATATGGTCGTTCATAAGTTTAAACAACCATGCATGGCAAGATCTTGGCTTGAAAATGATACTAGGTGAAGTTGAAATGGCTGACAGCTCTCTGACCAGTCTGTTCGAGGTAAGTTTAGCTAAGCAAATGATGTTAAAAATGCTTTCAAATTGGTGGGTGACTATTTTGGACAGTTTTGAACATTTTTCCAAGAAATAGGCCGAAGCTAATTTTGAATCTAAGGTCCTCAAAATGGCAAATCATTAAAATGTGACCAAATCTGGAAATCTGGAAAATGAATCAGGTTTTGGCAGATGCACTGACCTTGTGGAACGAACCATATTTGACTTAGTAAATGTTGTCCAAAACGCATGAAATTTGTTTCCCTGCTAGATGTTTCAGTTCTGGACAATTTTGTCAGAAATGGACCAAAGCTAAAACTGACTCTAAGGACCTCAAAAACGACGTTTTCTGAAAAGTGTGAAAATCTGGACAGTTTTGTGCTACTCACTGTTTCGACTATAACTAATGATTCTAAACTCCAATTGATGCAAGGTCCGTTTCTGAGTTTATTTAACTTCTTAAGCTTTAATTTGACATCTTATCCACTGGATTTGGAGATTTTTTGATAGCCCTATTGATTGTGAGAAAACAACCTATTGCAGTAAAGGTTTTATTTAGCTACATGCTTGGAAAATTATTGTAACCTCTCCTGTGATACTAATTGTGTGGAAAAGTTGTGTTGGGATGTTATGTGGAATGTTTTGAGTACTTGAGGATGCTTGAATGGAATGATGCATGACTTAAGAATGACTTTGAGTTGACTTAGAGTTTTCATCACACGATTAAGCATGAAATAGTAACCCTAATGACTAGGTAGCTTTACTAAGTGTTGATCTCTTGGTTTGGTGCGGAAATTATATGCTTAGTGGGCTGCCCGTAATTGTTCTATAACTTAAAATGTGAATTTGACCATGGCATGTTGTCAAATAAGCTTTTCTTGCTACCGAACCCACGTAAATGTTGTTGCATGTTGAATAATTCGTATCACTTGATTATATGAGCTTCTTAATGAGTTATATGACCTGTTTTACATGTGTTACATGGCTACCCGTTTGATGTTCATATGACTCTATATGCCTTTCAAGCGAAATTATTTGTCTTATCGTGCCTTGTTTAATTACTTGACAATGTGCGATCTTATAACTGCCCAGAGGCGACCTACTTTGTTGTCCTCCTAATGTGATATGTTAAATGTTATAAATGTGCATTGCATACGAGGTTGCAACCTTTCAGTGTGGCATGGTAGTGTTTCACGCACGCCGGGCGGCATCGGGCTTGCCGGTGTTACCGTGACTACCATGGTACAATTCCCTCTCTCGCTTGGCATTTTACCCTCGGAGAGTTGGGTCGTAGGTTTCGGGGTACATCCGGAGTACACCCAATTGGAAGTGATAAGTGGATTATTGAAGTCGGCCGCAACAATTGATTCGAAATTGAAATTGAGAGCAAATGCTCACCGTATCCTTGAAATGATTGGTAATTGTATCCGTTTCTCGATTTGTTTCTTATAATTGCTTACCATATTATTTGTAATATGTGACATGTTTTAAAAAGAGGTTTTCATAAATTGAACCGGAAAATGAGTTTCAAATCGTATTTCTCGTTTTCCCCTCGCTGAGTTCATAAGGACTCACCATCTATTATCATCTCAGGTGAAGAAGAACAGGTACAGGAACCCGAGGATAATATACCTAATGATGAACCCCTAGAGTGATTGCCTGTCAATGTTGTTTTGCTTGAGCGTGACTACTTGTGAACTTTATGTTACTTGAAGACTATCTATCTTATGTTGTTGTTGTCGCTAATGTAAAAGACCCCCGTTGTAATTTGGGGTCTAATTTTGGTTTGTACTTATATTAAATAGACTGATACTAGACATACTATGATCGTTTTTGCTCTTGTTATCATTAGTATCTATCATAGGTTATGATGCTAGTTAAGGAATATGCAAATGAACTTATCCAATATCAACAGGTACTCGCTAATAAGCTAAGATCAACAGGTATATTTTGAAACAACGATAAATGGACAAACGAGACATAGTATCATGCTAGGTTATAAATCAAACGGGAAGTCGAAATGACCAATAGGCAATTCAATTGATGATAAAATAGTAATCTCTAGTCAGGAATGAACTTGAATTGAAAGTTTTGAGGCTGTTAGAAAATTTAGGTCAAAACAAGAGCCCAATTACAATTGTTATGCTGCCGGATTTCTAGAAAATTTTGGAGTCTAGAATAAAACGTTAAGTGTTAAACCTCCTAGAATGGTTAAGAATGTGAAAGGACTTGAATGTTTAGATCACACCCTAGTCTAACCTTTATAGGCCGGGTTGGGGCGTGACATAACTCATTACGGATCAAAAGTTATGGGCACCGGAGCGATGGAGACCTGGTCAAAAGCCTTACGCCCTTGGTTTTCGGGCCCAGCCTCTACGTGAAGCGAAATTGTCTTACCCAAGGTGCCGTGGGACTCGGTAATAGAAATGTGGTGGATAAAGTATCTTGGCAACCCTAACCGGGGCAAAAAAAATTGAAAAGGAGGGTGCAACACGGGGACTTCCCAAGGGGTCACCCATCCTAGTACTACTCTTGCCCAAGCACGCTTAACTTCAGAGTTCTGATGGGATCCGGTACATTAGTGCTGGTATGATCGCACCCGTCATGTTGTGGGCACAAATCCTTTATGTCTTGACGGTTCACAGTCCCAACCCAGAGTGATGGCCCCTTCAAAAGGCCCAATGGGCTTAACGACAACCCATCCGCTTCAACAACACTGCATCATCGCAAGACGTGATATCAACACGTTGTAGGGCCCCCTAATGTCCCGCGAGTTAGGTTGTCATCCTTTTAACAACTCATGTCGTAAGATTCGGGACGAAAAAACATAGCAAAAGAAGAAAAGTGGCCCGAAACTAATGAAAACGTTCGATTTTGGGCTCCAAAAACAGTCGTAGCAGAGCAGGCTTGCTGCCCTCTAGGTAGAGCTCTCGAAGAGCTTTCAAACAGTATGTTGTACGCCGCGTAACTCCTTACGAATCAAAAGTTATATGCACAGGAGCGACGGAGGCCAGGTCACAAGCCCTACGCCCTCGGTTTGCGGGCCCAGCCTCTACGTGAAGCAAAGTTGTCTTGCCCAAGGAGCCTTCGGATTCGGTAATAGAAATGTGGTGGATAAAGTTTCTTGGCAACCCTAACCGGGGCAAGAAAAATTGAAAAGGGGGGTGCAACACGAGGACTTCCCAAGGGGTCACCTATCCTAGTACTACTCTTGCCCAAGCATGCTTAACTTCGGAGTTCTTATGGGATCCGGTGCATCAGTGCTGGTATGATCGCACCCGTCATGTTGAGGGCATAAATCCTTTATGTGTTGACGGTTCACAGTCCCAGCCTAGAAAGATGGCCCATTCAAAAGGTCCAATGGGCTTAACAATAACCTATCCGCTTCAACTGTGAGGCCCGAGCCCGAATAACGTATGTTACCTTGATTTGCGTCCCATAGACCAAGAATGATATGACTGACCTTGGATTACGTGCCCTGTCTTGGTTTTTGTGCATGCCTCGTCATTCGTACCTTGACCTAGAATTATGTGCCCTAATCCTCGACTTACGTGCCCCGACTTCGAATTGTATGTGTTGTCTCATTTTGTGTGCCCTAACCTTGAATTGCGTGTCCTAACCTAGGTTTAAAAGTCGCACCTCAATTTACGTGCATTGCATTGAATTACGTGCCTTGTATTAGTTTACGTACATTTACCTAGAGTTGCGTGCATTTGCATTAGAATCCGTGCATTTATCTTGAAGTACGTGCATTAGTCTTAAAGTTCGTATCTTACCTCGTAGTTCGTGTCTACCTCGTAATTCGTGCCCTAGACCTAGGAATCCGTGCCATCACATTAATCAAGAAAGAATCCTACACAAAGTACTAGACTATAAAATAATCTTACAAACACCACTAACTATTATTATAATCCTAATTCAAATCTCTACAAAATCTACTAACACCTAAATATTATATTTTAAACTCACTACAAGACAAAATCTCACAAACCACTAAACATATCCTATATTCTATTCTGCCTAAAATCCCTAAATACCCAACATTCTCTTACACACATGCTAAAACAATTCAAAAGATGACACAAAATCAGATTTTTGCATGCCCAAGGCCAACATTTGCACCAACAATTGCAAAAGCTTCTATTTTCTCTCATTTCTCTCACTCTCCTCACATTTCTCTCTCTCCCTCTCATTCTTCTCTCTCAATCTCGGTTTTGGCCGATTCTCTTCACTTCACAACTCATCTTCATCATCCTAAGGCCATTCAAGGCAAGCCCAAGCCAAGGAAAGCAAGTAGTTAGCTCAAAAGATACATACAAGCACATAGAGTCTTCATTTCGGCCCTAGGTGAGTTTTTAAGCTTCCATTTCTTTTCTTCTTGTTCTAACCTCATGCATGTACTAAGAGCTTGGTCACTAAGCTAGGAAAAATAGAGAAAATCTAGTTGGAATCTCGGCTAGGCAAAGGAGAAGAAGAAAATTGTGCTTCAACAAGTTTTGTGCATCTTCTTGGTTGATTGCTACGGTGAGGGCTAAAACCTTTTGAAAATCCTTCAAAAATCCACATGCATGCTCATAAAAGTATGTCTTTGCTTCTGTACTTGAGTTATATGTTCGTTCATAAGCTTTTGCAACCATGCATGGCAAGATCTTGGCTTGAAAGTGATGATAGGTGAAGTCGGATTGTTGACAGCTCTCTGACCAGTTTGTTTGGAGGTAAGTTTAGGTAGGAAAATGATGTTGAAAATGTATGAAAATTGGTAGGTGACTAGTTTTGCCAGTTTTGAATATTTTTTGCAGAAATAGGCCGAAGCTAAGTTTGACTCTAAGGTCCTAAAAATAGCAAATCTTTAAAATGTGTCCAAATCTAGAAATCTGGAAAAAATGAAGCAGGTTTTAGCAGATGCACTGACCTTGTAGAAAGAACCATATTAGACTTAGTAAATGATGTCAAAAATGCATCAAAATTTGGTGTGCTACTATAGTTTTCAGTTCTGGACATTTTTGTCAGAAATGGACTAAGGCTAAAACTGACCCTAAGGACCTCAAAAACGTCAATTATCGAAATGTGTGCAAATCTGGACAGTTTTGTGCTATCTCACTGTTTCGGCTATTACTAATGATCCCGAACTCCAAATGATGCAAGGTTTGTTTCTGATTTTAGTTCACTTCTTAAGCTTTAATTTGAAATCTTATTCACTCGAATTGGAGATTGTTTGCTTATCTTAATGATTGTGAGAATACAGCCTATTGCAGTAAGGGTTTCACTTCGTGTTATGCTTAGAAAAATTGTTGTAACTTCTCTTGTTGAAATAAATGCTTGGGATTGTAGCTTTGGGATGTTGTTTGGGCTGTTTTGAATGGTTGAGGATGTTGAATTAAATGATGCATGGCTTGAGATTGATTTTGAATTGGTTTGGGGCTTAAATTGCACGGATATGCACGAAATGGAAACCCTAATGACTAGGTAGTCTTGCTAAGTGGTGATCATTTGGATATTGTGTGGAATTATATGCTTAGTAGGCTGCCCGTAGATGCCCTTATAACCTTAAATGTAATTTTGATCATTGCATGTTGACAAATAGGCTTTTCCTGCATCCGAACCCACGTAGATGTTGTTGCATGTTGAATAATCCTATCACCTGATTATGTGGACTTCGAAATGAGTTATATGGCTTGATTTACATGTGTTACATGGCTGCCCGTTTAATGTTCATATAACTCTATATGCCTTTCAAGTGAAATTATTTGTCTTATCGTGCCCTGCCTGTTTACTTGTCAATGTGCAATCTTATGACTGTCCGGAGGCAACCTACTTTGTTGACCTCCTAACGTGATATGTTAATGTCATAAATGTGCACTGCATACAAGGTTGCAACCTTTCCTGTCGGCATCGTAGCGATCACGCACACCGAGCGGTATCGGGCTTGCCGGTGTACCTGTGACTACCATGGTCCCATTCCCTCTCTCGCTTGGGGGCTAGACTTCCTCGGAGAGTTGGGTCGTAGGATTTCGGAGTACATCCGGAGTACACCTGTGACACCCCGATCCCTCTCGAGACTGGAAGTTCTATCAATCGATCTAATCACAACCCAAACCAAACCCGGGCATAATTTTTAGGGAAAACGGACGTAGTCTCCCCTGTTTCTAGGCAAAAAAATTAAACCTGCGACAGCATATAAGTGGACCAATACCATGTCCAAACATTCAACCACCTCAAGGCCATCCAAGCCTTGTTCTCAACAAGCAACCACAAGCAAATATACATACACTTCCAATTTAAAAGCTAACCGATCTATTTTCATTTTTGACAAGTACATTCAAACTAGACAATTAAACCATACTAAGCTACTGCATAAAATAAACTATCATGCCATTCTAACTATTTTCCTCCAGACATTACAAACATGCTTTGAAGTTAAGCTATGCTAACTGATTACATAAACTAGCTTATCAATTCACCTCAACTACCTAGCTAGATTTAAATTACATTTCTTTTAACAATAAATACAAACAACATATGAAAGCATATATCTTTACAACTTCGACACTCAAGCCACATAGGCACGCAAGACAACTCTTCAGGCACGAACTTTCACGAAATCACGAACTTTCCAGCTAACATGACATTTCCTGAAATGTGGTGGTGAGGAGTGAGTATACACAACACGTATACTCAGTGAGGGCGAGACAGATATCGAGTTGGAGAGAAAGAAAGTCGTGCAATGCAAATAAGACAGTTAAGCAATATAACTGATAAATAAGCAATCAAGACAAACAATCAATACAATAAGCAATTACTGAAAGCATTAACACAACCATTCAAAGCTATACCACACTCTGAAGGCTATGGTTCACTCATACGAGCAATGTACCATTTCACGAGCGATACATCAATCTCGAGCTTGATGTTGACAACGATGACAATAAGCGCGCATCCACCTTATAACACCAGTTTGGAATACCCCGGGAGTAACCATCAATTCTACGACCCAAATCTCCCTGGGAGGCAACCCAAGCGAGAAGAGGGAATAGCCACGGAGCTAGAGCAACCAACACTGGCAACCCGAGGCTACCCAGAGAGGCCCATCACTCACGCGCTGGACACTATGCAATGCAAGACTCGATACAAGGCGATAAACGAGTGATAAACAAGATATCAAGCATTATCAACAATTGATAAACATTTCAATCAATAATCAACTCTAACAAGCGTAATAAGCATTAACAAGCATTTACAATCAAACAAGTAACAAGAACTACACCAATTAACCTTATCAAGCAATAACAAGTATCCTATAGGCATTATAAGTATTCTATAAGCAATATAAACATTCTATAAGCATTATAAACATTCTATAAGCATTATAAACATTCTATAAGCATTATACTATGAAAACACACAAAATCCCAAAAATGACCCCAACTTTCAAATGCTACTACTGTCAAACGAGCCACGAGCATTGGAAACCGACTTCACCAATCCTCCTAGGTCACCATAAGGCACGTCTAAAGACCCCGAAACCCTACTTTACCATGGAATTCATGCAAAGTCCCGATTTCCCCTTATGCTCGTTTGAACTACAACTATACCAACCAAACACCCAACCAACGCCATAATTGCACCAAAAGTGTTTCCATGGCCTCCCGAAACAATGCCAACACGCAAAATGAGAAAACGCCAAACTCGACCTAAACGACCCCGACTTTCACTAAGCCATTTTTCTCCATTTTTCCATTACACATTCCAATTAAACCACACATTTAGGCATTCTAGCATATCTAGCATCTTCCTACGTCAACAGAACGCGTAACGGAGCAACTTCATCGAAACGAGGGTTTACTATTCATAATTTACTATTCATTACACAATTTATATTTCAAATTCGATATTCAACTGCAGAAAATGTTAAAAAGCTATAAATACACGTTCTACAATTGCTAGGGAACATTCTTTAAGCAACGAAACGGACAAAATAACAACCTACGATTAAATCACAAAAATTAAAGTTTATGTTCAACATTTTCAAATGCACAAATAACGATGAAACACTCACCTCAGACGCTCCTAGACGCTAGGAAAACCTCGTAGGATGCCTCAGAAACCTCCCCGTGCAAGCTCACGTGATGTTTTGGTGTTTTGTAGTTGACTTTTCTTTCTTTCTTTTTCTCTTTCTTTTCCTCATGGTTTCAAGCCTTTCTTCTCTATTTTTTTCGTTTGCATTCTGCTTATTTAGAAAAAAAAAATGACAAGAAGTCAAAGGTCAAAGATTCGGTCAACCCGCTAAACCAAAACAACTATGCGCGACCTTACGAAAATGGCCATAACTTCTTCTAGAAAACTCCAATTCACAAACGATTTGAAGCCTTAGAAACTAGACTCATAGAGCTTTCCAACCATATATAATTTGCTACCTAAATCTTCCCTAATTTGTTTAGATTTAATTCCAAAGTTGACCCAAAATTTGACTAACTTAACATTGCATTTTTTTATTTCTAATCCCAAGTTTGCCCTTTATTAAACATTTCAAAAATTCCCACCTTGTCCTAGTTGGTCAATGTAGATGAAAAGTCAACTAGTTTGGTCAAAGAAGGTGAAAGGTCAATAAAATACAATTTAAATGAATTTTAAATGCTATTGAATACATGCCAAGTTCAGGGTATCACAACACCCACCTGGCATGTTTGGGGAATTATTTGAAGTCGGCCACAACAACTGATTCTGGAACTGATCTGAGAGCAAAAGCTCACTGTCTCATTTACTATGTGTATAAGTACTCTCGCTTGGTTCCTAGAGAACCTCGGGGAGGAAAGACTGGTATTTCTGTTCCTGTACTTATATTATTGTTATATTCATGCTTGCAAAAGGATTTCATAAGTTGAATCAGAAAATGAGTTTCAAAACCTATTTCTCGTTCCCCCTCGCTGAGTTCATAAGGACTCACCCTCTTTTATCATCTCAGGTGAAGAAGATCCAGAACAGGTACCCGAGGACGGTGTGCCTAATGATGAATCCTTGGAGTGATTGCCTGTCTTGTGTGCTTTGCGTGATTGTGGCTACTTGTGAACACTATGCTACTTGAAGACTATTTCCTTTTATGTTGCTCGATGTTGTGATGTAAGAGACCCCCGTTGTAATTTGGGCCCCGGAGCGACAGAGACCTGGTCACAAGCCCCACTCCCTAGGTTTACGGGCCCAGCCTCTACGTGAAGCGAAGTTGTCTTGCCCAAGGTGCCGTGGGATTCGGTAATCAAAATTTGGTGGATAAAGTATCCGGGCAACCCTAACCAGGGCAAAAAAAATTGAAAAGGGAGGTGCAACACAAGGATTTCCCATGGGGTCACCCATCCTAGTACAACTCTCGCCCAAGCATGCTTAACTTCGAAGTTCTGATGGGATCCGGTGCATTAGTGCTGGTATGATCGCACCCGTCATGTTGTGGGCATAAATACTTTATGTGTTGACAGTTCAAAGTCCCAGCCCAGAGAGATGGCCTATTCAAAAGGCCTAACGGGCTTAACAACAACCCATCCACTTCAACAACGTAGCATCCTCGTATGATGTGATATCGACGCGTTGTAGGGCCCTCTAATGTCCAGCGAGTTAGGTTGTTATCCCTTTAACAGCTCACGACGTACGATCTGGGATGAAAAAATAGGGCAAAAGAAGAAAAGTGACCTGAAACTGATTAAAATGTTCAAATTTGGGCTCCAAAAACTGGCACAGCCAAGCATTCTGGATGCCCACATCGTAGAGCTATCGGAAAGCTTTCCAACGGTATGTTGTGTGTCGTGTAACTCCTTACGGATTAAAAGTTATGGCACCGGTGCGATGGAGACCTGGTCAAAAGCCTTACGCCCTCGGTTTACGGGCCCAGCTTCTACGTGAAGCGAAGTTGTCTTGCCCAAGGTACCATGGGATTCGGTAATAAAAATGTGGTGGATAAAGTATCTTGGCAACCCTAACCGGGGCAAAAAAAATTGAAAAGGGTGGTGCAACACGAGGACTTCCCAAGGGGTCACCCATCCTAGTACTACTCTCGCCCAAACGCGCATAACTTTGGAGTTCTGATGGGATCCAGTGCATTAGTACTGGTATGATCGAACCCGTCATGTTGAGGGCACAAATCCTTTATGTGTTGATGGTTCACAGCCCCAACCCAGAGATATGGCCCATTCAAAAGGCCTAATGGGCTTAACGACAACCCATCCGCTTCAACAACACAGCATCCTAGTAAAACGTGATATCGACACATTGTAAGGCCCTAAAATATCCCGTGAGTTATGTTGTCGTCCTTTTAACAGCTCACGACGTATGATCCGGGACGGAAAAATAAAGCAAAAGAAGAAAAGTGGCCTGAAACTGATGAAAACGTTCAATTTTGGGCTCTGCAAACAGACATAGCCGAGCAGGCTTGCTGCCCCCATCATGGAGCTCTCGGAGAGCTTTCAACAGTATGCTGTGCGCTGCGTAACTCCTTACAGATTAAAAGTTATGGGCACCGGAGCGATGGAGACCTAGTCACAAGCCCCACACCCTCTGTTTTCGGGCCCAGCCACTACGTTAAGTGAAGTTGTCTTGCCCAAGTTGGCGTGGGATTCGGTAATAGAAATGTGGTGGATAAAGTATCTTGGCAACCCTAACCGGGGCAAAAAAAATTGAAAAGGGGGGTGCAACACGAGGACTTCCCAAGGGGTCACCCATCCTAGTACTACTCTCGCTCAAGCACGCTTAACTACGGAGTTTTGATGGGATCCGGTACATTAGTGCTGGTATGATCACACTCGTCATGTTGTGGGCACAAATCCTTTATGTCGTGACGGTTCACAGTCCCAACCCAGAGTAATGGCCCATTCAAAAGGCCCAATGGGCTAAACGACAACCCATCCTATTCAACAACGCTGCATCATCGCAAGACGTGATATCGACGAGTTGTAGGGCCCTCTAATGTCCCGCGAGTTAGGTTGTCATCCTTTTAACAACTCATGTCGTACGATCCGGGATGAAAAAACAAAGGAAAAGAAGAAAAGTGGCCCGAACTGATGAAAACATTCGATTTTGGGCTCTTAAAATAGGAACAACTGAGTAGGGTTGCTGCCCATGTCGTAGAGCTCTCGGAGAGCTTTCCAACGATATTTTGTGCGCCGCGTAAGTCCTTACAGATTAAAAGTTATGGGCACCGGAGTGACGGAGACCTGGTCACATGCCCCACGCCCTCGGTTTGCGGGCCCAACCTCTACGTGAAGCGATGTTGTCTTGTCCTAGGTGCCATGGGATTTAGTTATAGAAATGTGGAGGATAAAGTTTCTTGGCAACCCTAACCGGGGCAAAAAAAGTTGAAAATGGGGGGTGCAACACGAGGACTTCCTAGGGGGTCACCCATCCTAGTACTACTCTCGCCCAAGCACGCTTAACTTCGGAGTTTTGATGGGATCCGGTGCATTAGTGCTGGTATGATCGATCCCGTCATGTTGTAGGCACAAATCCTTTATGTGTTGACGGTTCACAGTCCCAGCCCAGAGAGATGGCCCATTCAAAAGGCCCAATTGGCTTAACAACTACCTATCCGCTTCAACAACATAGCATCCTCGCAAGACGTGATATCAACTCGTTGTAGGGCCCTCTAATGTCCCGCGAGCTAGGTTGTCATCCTTTTAACAACTCACGACGTAAGAACTGGGACGAAAAAAAGAGCAAAAGTAGAAAATAGGCCTGAAATTGATGAAAACGTTCGATTTTGGACTCCAAATACCAGCGCAGCTAAGCAGGCTTGCTACCCCCGTCGTAGAGCTCTCGGAGAGCTTCCCAACGGTATGCTGTGCACCGTGTAACTCCTTACGGATCAAAAGTTATGGACACTAGAGCGACGGAGACCTGGTCAAAAGCCCTACGCCCTCAGTTTTGCGGGCCCAGCCTCTACGTGAAGCGAAGTTGTCTTGCCCAAGATACCGTGGGATTCGGTAATAGAAATATGGTGTGTATAGTATCTTGGCAACCCTAACCAGGGCAAAAAAAATTGGAAAGGGGGGTGCAACACGAGGACTGCCCAGGGGGTCACCCATCCTGGTACTACCCTCGCCCAAGCACGCTTAACTTCGGAGTTCTGATGGGATCCGAATCATTAGTGCTGGTATGATTGCACCCGTCATGTTAAGGGCACAAATCCTTTATGTGTTGACGGTTCACAGTCCCTGCCCCGAGAGATGGCCCATTCAAAAGGTCCAATGGGCTCAACGACAACACATCTGCTTCAACAATGCAGCATCCACGTAAGACGTGATATCGACGCATTGTAGGCCCCTGTAATATCCCACAAGTTAGGTTGTCATCCTTTTAACAGCTCACGACATACGATCCGGGACGGAAAAATAGAGGAAAAGAATAGAAGTGGCCCAAAACTGATGAAAAAGTTCAACTTTGGGCTCGAAAAATAGGCACAGTCGAGCAGGGTTGCTGCTCCCGTCATAGAGCTCTCAGAGAACTTTTCAATGGTATAATGTGCGTCGCATAACTCCTTACGGATTAAAAGTTATGGGCACTAGAGCGACGGAGACCTGGTCACAAGCCCTACGCCCTAGGCTTGCAGGCCCATCCTCTACGTGAAGCGAAGTTGTCTTGCCCAAGGTACCATGGGATTCGGTAATAGAAATGTGGTGGATAAAGTATCTTGGCAACCCTAACCGGGGCAAAAAAACTTGAAAAGGGTGGTGCAACACGATGACTTCCCATGGGGTCACCCATCCTTGTACTACACTCGCCCAAGCACGATTAACTTCGGAGTTCTGATGGGATCCGGTGCATTTGTGCTGGTATGATCGCACACGTTATGTTGTGGGCACAAATACTTTTTGTGTTGACGATTCACAGTCCCAGCCCAGAGAGATGGCCAATTCAAAAGGCCTAATGGGCTTAACGACAACCCATCTGCTCCAACAACGCAGCATCGTCGCAAGACGTGATATCGATGCGTTGTAAGGTCCTTTAATTTCACACGAGTTAGGTTGTCATCCTTTTAACAGCTCACGACGTACGATCTGGGACGAAAAAATAGAGCAAAAGAAGAAAAATGGGCCAAAACTTATAAAAACATTCAATTTTGGGCTCCAAAAATAGGCGTAGCCGAGTAGGCTAGTTGCCTACATCGTAGAGCTCTCGGAGAGCTTTCCAACGGTATGCTATGCGCCGCGTAACTCCTTACGGATCAAAAGTTATGGGCACCGGAGCGATGGAGACCTGGTCAAAAGCCCTACGCCCTCGGTTTGCGGGCCCAACCTCTACGTGAAGTGAAGTTGTCTTGCCCAAGGTGCCGCGGGATTCGGTAATAGAAATGTGGTGGATAAAGTATCTTGGCAACCCTAACCGGGGCAAAAAAAATTGAAAAGGGTGGTGCAACACGAGGACTTCCTAGGGGGTCACCTATCCTAGTGCTACTCTCGCCCAAGCACACTTAACTTCGGAGTTCTGATGGGATCCGGTTCATTAGTGCGGGTATGATTGCACCCGTTATGTTGAGAGCACAAATACTTTATGTGTTGACGGTTCACAGTCCCAGCCCAGAGAGATGGCCCATTCAAAAGGCCCAATGGACATAACGACAACCCATCCGCTTCAACAACACAGCATCCTAGTAAGACGTGATATTGACACGTTGTAGGGCCCAGAAATATCCCACGAGTTATGTTGTCATCCTTTTAACAGCTCACGATGTTCGATCTGGGACTGAAAAAATGAGTAGAAGAAGAAAAGTGGCCCGAAACTGATGAAAACGTTCGATTTTGGGCTCTAAAAATAGGCACAGCCAAGCACGCTTAACTTCTGAGTTCTGATAGGATCCGGTGCATCAGTGTTGGTATGATCGCACCCGTCATGTTGAGGGCATAAATCCTTTTTGTGTTGACAATTCACAGTCCCAGCCCAGAGAGATGGCCAATTCAAAAGGCCCAATGGGCATAACGACAACCCATCCGCTTCAACAACACAGTATCCTCGTAAGACGTGATATCGACGTGTTGTAGGAACCTGTAATATCCCACGAGTTAGGATGTCATCATTTTAATAGCTTACGACGTACGATTTGAGACGAAAAAATAGAACAAAAGAAGAAAAATGGCCCGAAACTAATGAAAACGTTCGATTTTGGGCTACAAAAATAGACACAGTTTAGCAGACTTGCTGCCCTCGTCGTAGAGCTCTCAAAGAGCTTTCCAACGGTATGCTGTCCGCCACGTAACTCCTTACAGATCAAAAGTTATGGGCACTGTAGCGACGGAGACCTAGTCACAAGCCCCACGACATCGGTTTGCGGGCCCATCCTCTACGTGGAGCGAAGTTGTCTTGCCCAAAGTGTCATGGGATTCGGTAATAGAAATGTGGAGGATAAAATATCATGGCATCCCTAACCGTGGCAAAAAAAATTGAAAATGGGGGGTACAGCACGAGGACTTCCCAAGGGGTCACCCATCCTAGTACTACTCTCACCCAAGCACGTTTAACTTCGGAGTTCTGATGGGATCCAGTGCATTAGTGCTTGTATTATCGCACCCGTCATGTTGTGGGCACAAATCCTTTATGTGTTGACGGTTCACAGTCCCAGCCAAGAGAGATAGCCCATTCAAAAGGCCCAATGGGCTTAACGACAATCCATCCGCTACAACAACACAGCATCCTCGCAAGACGTGATATGGACGCGTTGTAGGGCCCTCTAATGTCCTACGAGTTAGATTGCCGTCCTTTTAACAGCTCACGACGTACGATCTGGGACGGTAAAACAGAGCAAAAGAAGAAAAGTGGCGCGAAACTGATGAAGACATTCAATTTTTGGCTCCAAAAATAGGCGCAGCCAAGCAGGCTTGCTGCCCCCATCATAGAGCTCTCGGAAAGCTTTCCAACGGTATGCTGTGTGCCACGTAACCCCTTACAAATTAAAAGTTATGTTCACCGGAGCGACGGAGACCTGGTCACATGCCCCTCGCCCTCAGTTTGCAGGCCTAGCCTTTACGTGAAGTGAAATTGTCTTGCCTAAGATGCCGTGGGATTCGGTAATAGAAATGTGGAGGATAAGTATCTTGGCAACCCTAACCGGGGCAAGAAAATTGAAAAGGGGGGGTGCAACACGAGGACTTCCCAAGGGGTCACCCATCCTAGTACTATTCTTGCCCAAGCATGCTTAACATCGGAGTTCTGATGGGATCCGGTGCATTAGTACTGGTATCATTGCACCCGTCATGTTGTGGGCACAAATCCTTTATGTGTTGACGGTTCACGGTCCCATCCCAGAGAGATGGCCCATTCAAAAAGCCCAATGGACTTAACGACAACCCATCCACTTCAACAATGCAGCATCCTCGTAAGATGTGATATCAACGCGTTGTAGGGGCCTGCAATATCCCGCGAGTTTGGTTGTCGTCCTTTTAACAGCTCATGACGTACGATCCGGGACGGAAAAATAGAGCAAAAGAAGAAAAGTGGCCTGAAACTGATGAAAACATTCGATTTTGTGCTCCGAAAATAGGCACAGCCGAGCAGGCTTGTTGCCCCAGTCGTAGAGCTCTCGGAGATCTTTCCAACGGTATGCTGTGCTCCGCGTAACGCCTTACGGATCAAAAGTTATGGGCACCGGAGCGACGGAGACCAGGTCACAAGCCCTACGCCCTCGGTTTGCAGGCCCAGCCTCTACGTGAAGCGAAGTTCTCTTGCCCAAGGTGCCGTGGAATTCGATAATAGAAATATGGAGGATAAAGTATCTTGGCAACCCTAACCGGGGCAAAAAAAAAAAGAAAAGCGGGGTGCAACACAAGGACTTCCCCGGGGGTCACCCATCCTAGTACTACTCTCGCCTAAGCACGCTTAACTTCGGAGTTCTGATGGGATTCGGTGCATTAGTACTGGTATGATCGCACCCGTCATGTTGAGGCTCAAATCTTTTATGTGTTGACGGTTCACAGTCCCAGCACAGAGAGATGGCCCGTTCAAAAGGCCTAATGGGCTTAACGACAACCCATCCGCTTCAACAACGCAGCATCCTTGTAAGACGTGATGTCAACGCGTTGTAGGGCCCTGTAATATCCATCGAGTTTGGTTGTCGTCCTTTTAACAGCTCTTGACGTACGATCCGGGATTGAAAAATAGAGCAAAAGAAGAAAAGTTGCCCAAAACTGATGAAAACATTCGATTTTGAGCCCTGAAAATAGGCGCAGCTGAGCGGGGTTGTTGCCCTCATCGTAGAGCTCTCGGAGATCTTTCCAACGGTATGATGTGCTCCGTGTAACTCCTTATGGATTAAAAGTTATAGGCACCGGAGCGACGGAGACCTGGTCACAAACCCACGCTCTCGGTTTAGGGGCCCAGCCTCAACGTGAATCGAAGTTGTCTTGCCCAAGGTGCTGTGGGATTCAGTAATAGAAATGTGGTGGATAAAGTATCTTGGCAACCCTAACCGGGGTAAAAAAAATTTGAAAAGGGGGGGTGCAACACGAGGACTTCCGAAGGGGTCATCCATCGTAGTACTACTCTCGCCCAAGCACGCTTAACTTTGGAGTTCTGATGGGATCCGGTGCATTAGTGCGGGCTTATGTTGAGGGCACAAATCCTTTATGTGTTGACGGTTCACAGTCCCAACCTAGAGAGATGGCCCATTTAAAAGGCCCAATGGGCTTAACGATAACCCATCCGCCTCAACAATGCAGCATCATTGTAAGACGTGATATCGACACGTTATAAGGCCCTGAAATATCGTGTGAGTTATGTTTTCGTCCTTTTAACAGCTCACGACGTGCGATCTGGGATGAAAAATAGAGCAAATGAAGAAAAAAATGGCCCGAAACTGATGAAAACGTTCGATTTTGGGCTCCAAAAACAGGCACAGCAGAGCAGGCTTGCTGCCCCCATCATAGGGCCCTTGGAGAGGTTTCAACGGTATGTTGTGCGCTGCGTAACACCTTACAGATTAAAAGTTATGGGCACCAGAGCAATAGAGACCTGGTCACAAGCCCTACGCCCTCAGTTTTTGGGCCCAGCCACTACGTGAATCGAAGTTGTCTTGCCCAAGGTGCCGTGGGATTCGGTAATAGAAATGTGGTGGATAAAGCATCTTGGGAAACCTAACTGGGGTAAAAAAAATTGAAAAGGGGGGTGCAACACGAGGACTTCCCAAGGTGTTACCCATCCTAGTACTACTCTCGCCCAAGCATGCTTAACTTCGGAGTTCTGATGGAATCCAGTACATTAGTGCTGTTATGATCGCACCTGTCATGTTGTGGGCACAAATCCTTTATGTGTTGACGGTTCACAGTCCCAGCCCAGAGTGATGGCCCATTCAAAAGGCCCAATGGGCTTAACGATAACCCATCCGCTTCAACAACGCTGTATCATCGTAGGACGTGATATCGATGCGTTGTAGGGCCCTCTAATGTCCCGCGAGTTAGGTTGGTGTCTTTTTAACAGCTCATGTTGTACGATCCAAGACGGAAAAACATAGCAAAATAAGAAAAGTGGCCCGAAATAGATGAAAACGTTCAATTTTGGGCTCCAAAAACGGGCGCAACCAACCAGGCTTGCTGCCCCCGTCGTAGAGCTCTCGAAGAGCTTTGAAATGGTATGTTGTGCGGCACGTAACTCCTTACGGATCAAAATTTATAGGCACTGGAGCGATGGAGACCTAGTCACAAGCCCTACACCCTCGATTTGCGAGCCCAGCCTCTACGTGAAGTGAAGTTGTCTTGCCCAAGGTGCCGTGGGATTCGGTAATAGAAATGTGGTGGATAAAGTTTATTGGCAACCCTAACCGGGGCAAGAAAAATTGAAAAAGGGGGTGCAATACGAGGACTTCCCAAGGGGTCTCCCATCCAAGTACTACTCTCGCCCAAGCATGCTTAACTTCGGAGTTCTGATGGGATCCGGTGCATCACTGCTTGTATGATCGCACCTGTCATGTTGAGGGTATAAATCCTTTATGTGTTGACGGGTCACTGTCCCAGCCCAGAGAGATGGCCCATTCAAAAGGCCCAATGGGCTTAACGATAAACCGTCCGCTTCAACAACACAGCATCCTCGTAAGACGTGATATCGACGTCTTGTAGGACCCTGTAACATCCCGCGAGTTAGGTTGTCATCCATTTAACAACTCACGACGTACGATTCGAGACGAAAAAATAGAGCAAAAGAGGAAAATTGCCCCAAAATTCATGAAAACGTTCAATTTTGGGCTTCAAAAATAGGTGCAGCCGAGCAGGCTTGCTGCCCCCGTCATAGAGCTCTTGTAGACCTTTCCAACGGTATGCTGTACGCCGCGTAACTCCTTACGGATTAAAAGTTATGGGCATCGAAGCGACGGAGACTTGGTCACAAGCCCCACGCCCTCGGTTTGCGGGCCCAACCTCTACGTGAAGCGAAGTTGTCTTGCCCAAGGTGCTATGGGATTCGGTAATAGAAATGTGGTGGATAAAGTATCTTGGCAACCCTAACTGGGGCAAAAAAAATTGAAAAGGAGGGGTGCAACACGAGGACTTCCCAAGGGGTCACCCATCCTAGTACTACTCTCTCCCAAGCACGCTTAACAATTGAGTCTGTAATGCTTGAGCTTGGGCAGCCTGCCCTGCTAGTATCTGTGCCTGCCCTGCCATAATCTCCATTATCCTATCCATGGCTGCACCAAAACTGTCATCACCCCTATCTCGGCACGGTGCCACATTACCTGGTGCCTCGTCAACTACCTCAGGCCTACCTCTGGTTCTTGGTCTACCAGTCATTCTACTAATCAAAGAGTTAGCATAGGTTATTATGTGACGCCCGAGATTTAACCATACTTCTAGCTTACTATTGCATCCACTATTTGTGCATTTCTTTTGTGCTTTGCTTGTTGTCTTCTTTAATCTCTATTCATTCCGTTTTTCAACTACTTAATTACAATGAATTAGCATTTTTATTAAATCATATTAATTGTTTTAGGTATAAGAAAAATGTGCATTTGAGCTTAGAGCGATAAGAGCACTCGTTTAGAAAATGTTTTGCCAATCTAATGAATAGTGTTATGTAACTTATCTTAGTGTTTTAATTAGCTAGCACTCATTTTGCACCTTAGACTCATTTTAAAGCTTATTAGACTCATTTTAGAATACCATATATGCCCCAACTTAAACCCAACTTAATATATATTCAACCAAACACAACACAAGTCATAACTTAGCAAAAAAAAAAAAGAAAGAAGATGCAGAAATTACTGCAGCAAATCCGAAAACTTTGTGAAGCCGAGGAGGAGAGTTTTAGCTCATCAAATCTCCATTCCAAGCCAAGCCAAGCCTGGTTCAAGTAGTTTAAGGTGTCTACTAGCCTTTGCCGAGCTCCTACACGCTTTAGGTGAGGGATTTGCATGCTATTTTTGCATTTGAAATATACGTCAACTTTATTGAATTTCTTGATTTGCTATATTATGATCATGCAATGCTTAAATACGCTTATGTATGTTGGGTATAAGTTGTAGAGACCTAATTTATGCTATTGTTTCATAGTTTAAATGGTTGAAATCACTTGTTGATCGTAGGGCATGAATAGTGACGGCAAAATTAGGGATTTACGAAATCAAACCTTGTAGCTTGAATTAATGGTTCTAATAGGTGCTTTAGATGTTAATGAAAGTAGTGTAAAGGCCTTGTAGGGTTTAATTGCCCGTAACCTAGTGAAAGAATGAAATAGCCGACTTTTAGAAAGGGGTTTTGGGGTTATCGCGAATTCAGGTTAATTGGCCTCCACATTTAGTAATCCTAGGATATTTAGGACATAATTAAGCTTTGCTAGCCTCCATTTGAGTCCCGGATGAGGTACGTGTAGTACAAAGTCAAAAGAGTAAAATTGGGGCTTTTGTGTTAAACGTGGGTATTTGGGTAACTTCAAGGGTCCTAAGGGTGCCTTATGGGTTAATTAGAAGTATGGAATAGCCCGCTCACTTAACTAGAACTTTAACTTGTGTTTGGAAGAAAGATGGCTTACGTTACAAAGGGAAAAAAGTAGGAAATCGGTTGTTTTGCACTTCTATGACCTTGTAAATGTTTCTTAGGTGTTTAAATGCACTTTTAAGTTAATTGTGAGCTTTTTGTAATGTTTTGTGAAAAATATATAATTTACCCTTTGGGTTCATTTGGTTAATTTCGTGATATGCTTGTATATTGCTTATATTGTTTATGTATTACTTGTTAAGAATTGAGTAAATATGCTTATATCTTGTATAATGTTTACATTACTTGTATATTGTGTTGTATGGGAGAAGATATACTTAAGACTTGTAACTGGGCTGCTAGAATGATTGCTTGGATGGTATGTTTAGCCAGAGTATATAAAGGTGGCTGTAGCTAAAGATAGAATTCTAATGGATATTGTATGCCAAATAAGTGAAGTTATAAGTTAGCTAACCTAGCTTAATAATTAATGAATGTTGTAGTTAAAGAGTAATTGAAGTAATGTTTGCACATAGGTTCAGGGTGACTGAAAATGATGTGATTCAAACTTACATCTTGGAGCTCAGTAGAGGTGAGGAAGACTTCATCCTTATGTGCATAATAGTTTATTTACTTGTACTTAGATTATGTGCACTTATTGTCTATATATTATGTGTGAGGGCAACCTACTTTGTTGTTCCTCAATCATGTGTTTATTGATGTATTCTATTGTTATCATTTTGTGTGCATTGCATCATGGTTGCGCAACCATTTGGGCATGATAGTGTCGTGGAAACCGGGCGGCATCGGGCTTGCCGGTCTACCTCGGCTACCATGGTTGCCCAGTCCCTCTATCACTTGGGAAGCGGCCTAGGGAGAGTTAGGTCGTAGGATTCGAGGTACATCTGGAGTACACCCATTTTGGAGTTATAAGGGGATGCTGGCTTATCGATAACAGTGTCATTATTACATCGAGATTTCAGTTCGTGGCTCGTTGTTTGTGATTGAAGAACAAGTGAATCGTATCCTTTTTAATGTGTGGTAACTTGTTATTTTGATTGTTCCTTAGTTGTTTTAAAAGCCTATTGAGTTATCTGTTGCATTGCATGTCCCCGATAGACCTTATCCCTCTCTGAGCAATTGTGATTGCTCATACCTTGTTAAACATGTTTTAGCTGGCGTAGTTGAAGGAGTTGCCTTAGTTGCTGTGTCTAGTTGCTTGAGGTGGACTATGTTCTTATTGATGAGAGTAGAACTTGTTTGCTTTACTTTATGTTCTATTTTGTAGCCTAAGTGCTATGTGTATGTTATGTAGTTTTCCAATTGAAGAATAGATGTTGTAGTAGTAGATTTGGAACCATTGCATGTAATAACTTATGTTTCTACTTCTAGTTACTTTGCATGCTTAGGAGTGAATGTTCTGATATATGTTTGTTTTTCAACTTCCAAGAATGTTTCAATGCTATCATGGAGTGGCATGATAAGCAGTTTTTGTAAAGAAGTTAAGTTGGATGCATGCTTGTGTGATTCTGAACTATTGTATGTCTCAAGGCTCGGATGGCCTTGAAGCTTTGAAATTTAGTTATAAAGGCATGTCTTGCTATGTTGTGGCTTTATTGAATGCTTTCAGGTTTTCAGAATGTCCACGGTACAGGGGAGACTCTGTCCGTTTTCCCTAAAACCTTGAGACTGGGTTGGATTTGTGTTGAGAATAGCTTGGTTAGTAGAGCCTCCAATCTCGTGAGGGATCGGGGCGTTACAGGTTGTATCAAAGCTTAGTTAGCTCTAAGCCGGGACATGGTCCTTGGCCTGTCGGGTAGTAACCCTTGCGTGTGTGCTTGTTAAGTGTGTCTTGAAAGTGTGTGCTTGTGTGTGTATGTGTTCAACCGTGGCTGTCCAGATTTTTTAGGAAAACTGTGGCAATTTCGAGCTTAAAACTGTATTAATTGTAGAATGATTAGGGGTTGAATTATATACCATTAGAAAGCCTTGCGAGTCTAGTTTCTAATGCTTTTTATGGTGCATTAATCGGAGTTTTCTAGAATAAGTTATGACCATTTTGGTGAGATGTGTCAGAACTGTCCTATTACGTGAGAATCTGAATTGTATTGTTATTTTGCTAAAGTGATGATATATTTCAACTTTAATTAGATGTATTCGATTAAGATTTATTGTGTAGTGTTTTTGGATGATTAGTAGTGTAATAGAGCTATTATAGTTATGTAAATTGTGATATAATTGAGATTGAATGAGTAATTAGAAATCATGAGTTAGTATGGAATGTAGCTGCCTTTCCCTTGCCCTTTTCCCCGTCTTGCTAAAATGTGAACTCGTTTATTAAGTCATGTAGAGGTTAACTGTAGCTTGAATTTTATGTGGTTGTGCAAATTGTTTAGCTTGGTTAAATGTTGTAAACTAATCAATTAGTGGAAGATTGTTAAGTTAGCTTGGATTATTGGCCTTTAACCATTGAATGTGGGAATGTGTAAAGATTAAAGGTAGTTGATAATCTAAGTGAGCTAGGAGATTTATGTTAGTCAAAGTTGGAATTTGAGGTTTAAGTGTTAGTATATATTATGTTGCTTTATTATTTTGGTTACTAGTTCATAACCGAGTTGTGTTTCTTGTTCAAATAAAGTAATTAGCTTGAATGTCATACTACCACATGAAAATGATTGTTTAGTTATAAATGAATGTGATTTAGATCTATTGTTTATCTTGAATGCTAATTTGATTGGAAATGAAGATAAATGTTTTGGTGTAGCATCTATTCTTTAAGCTTATGATTTAATTTTAAATTGAAGAGTTAGATTAATTGTGTAGTGGTTTAGTTAGAATGTAAGTTAATTGTGAAGTAGTTATATATTGGCTTGTTAAATGTTATCTTTAGCTTGAGCATTTTGAATTAAGTTTTGTTGTGAATTGAATTGGTTTTGTTATGATTCTCACATGAATGACTTTGTTGCTTACATTGTTTTATATGTTCTTTTATAATCATGCTTGCATAATAGTTTAAAGAATGTTTATACATATGCAATAGTTTGGCATTCATACATAGCCTGTTGAATGGTAAGAAAAAACTTCTTCCTCCCCTGAAAAGAGGTGATTAGTGGCTGGCCTTTCAAGTTATGTGAATTAGTAGGAACGTGAAGCGATTGATGAGCCTTTTATTTGGGAGTTGCTGTTGTGGACAGAGCCCAGTTATTGGGATTTCTTCCAAGACATTTTCTCTGCTCAGTAGTCAGAAATGAATCGCTTCTCTTGGGATTTCTATATGACTGTACTCTAAGGAATTCTCTTGGTATTTTCGTATTTAGCATTCTTCTGGTATTTTCTTATTGGCATTTCTCTGAAGACTTGGTATGTGAAATTCTATTCAGCCTTATTATACGGTATTATCTACAGTATTTATGCTCCAATCTTTTATTGGTATTTTCTAGCCACTTTTAGCTGGGATTATATTATTCTACAGTGTTGGTGCCAGCGGGATTCTTATTTGGATTTCTATGTAGCATTTCTATTGGAGCTTTTATTTGGCCTTATTACTTGGGGATTCGCTGGCAGTACTACTGAGATTTCTTAATGGGTTCTTACGAGAATTCGTATACGGTATTCTTGCTCAGCAACTGATGAAGAGTAATTGAAGTTGGTTTTCAGTTGATGCGGAGTTCTCTTGGAAGAAGAATTACGTGGACGCAATTTGTTTAAGGGGGAGAGGATGTGACGCCTGAGATTTAACCGTACTTCTAGCTTACTATTGCATCCACTATTTGCGCATTTCCTTTGTGTTTTGCTTGTTGTCTTCTTTAATCACTATTCATTCCATTTTTCAACTACTTAATTACAATGAATTAGCATTTTTACTAAATCATATTAATTGTTTTAGGAATGAGAAAAATTTGCATTTGAGCTTAGAGCGATATGAGCACTCGTTTAGAAAATGTTTTGCCAATCTAATTAATAGTGTTACGTAACTTAACTTAGTGTTTTCATTAGCTAGCACTCATTTTGCACCTTAGACTCGTTTTAAAGCTTATTAGACTCATTTTAGAATACCATATATGCCCCAACTTAAACCCAACTTAATATATATTCAACCAAACACAACACAAGTCATAACTTAGCAAAAAAAAAAAAAGAAAGAAAATGCAGAAATTACTGTAGCAAATCCGAAAACTTTGTGCAGCCAAGGAGCAGAGTTTTAGCTCATCAAATCTCCATTCCAAGCCAAGCTAAGCTAGGTTCAAGTAGTTTAGGGTGTCTACTAGCCTTTGCCGAGCTCCTAAGCGCTTTAGGTGAGGGATTTGCATGCTATTTTTGCATTTGAAATATATGTCAACTTTCTTGAATTTCTTGATTTGCTATATTATGATCATGCAATGCTTAAATACGCTTATGTATGTTGTGTATAAGTAGCAGAGACCTAATTTATGCTATTGTTTCATAGTTTAAACGGTTGAAATCACTTGTTGATCGTAAGGCATGAATAGTGATGGAAAAATTAGGGATTTGCAAAATCAGACCTTGTAGCTTGAATTAATGGTTCTAATAGGTGCTTTAGATGTTAATGAAAGTAGTGTAAAGGACTTGTAGGGTTTAATTGCCCGTAACATAGTGAAAGAATGAAATAGCCGACTTTTAGAAAGGGGTTTCGGGGTTATTGCAAATCCGGGTTGAATTGGCCTCCACATTTAGTAATCCTAGGCTATTTAGGACCTAATTAAGCTTTGCTAGTCTCCATTTGAGTCCCGGATGAGGTACGTGTAGTACAAAGTCAAAAGAGTGAAATTAGGGCTTTTGTGTTAAATGTGGGTATTTGGATAACTTCGAGGGTCCTAAGGATGCCTTATGGGTTAATTAGAAGTATGGAATAGTCCCCTCGCTTAACTACAACATTAACTTGTGTTTGGAAGAAAGATGGCTTACGTTACAAAGGGGAAAAAGTAGAAAATTGGTTGTTTTGCACTTCTATGACCTTGTAACTGTTTCTTAGGTGTTTAAATGCACTTTTAAGTTAATTGTGAGCTTTTAGTAATGTTTTGTGAGAAATATGTAATTTACCTTTTGTGTTCATTTGGTTAATTTCGTGATATGCTTGTATATTGCTAATATTGTTTATGTATTACTTGTTAAAAATTGAGTAATTATGCTTATATCTTGTATAATGTTTACATTACTTGTATATTGTGTTGTATGGGTGAAGATATACTTAAGACTTGTAACTGGGCTACTAGAATGATTGCTTGGATGGTACGTTTAGCCGGAGTATATAAAGGTGGCTATTGCTAAAGATAGAATTCTAATGGATATTGTATGCCAAATAAGTGAAGTTATAAGTTAGCTAACCTAGCTTAATAATTATTGAATGTTGTAGTTAAAGAGTAATTGAAGTAATGTTTGCACATAGGTTCAAGGTGACTGGAAATGATGTGATTCAAACTTACATCTTAGAGCTCGGTAGAGGTGAGGGAGACTTCATCCTTATGTTCATAATAGTTATTTACTTGTACTTAGATTATGTGCACTTATTGTCTATATATTGTGTATGAGGGAAACCTACTTTGTTGTTCCTCAATCATGTGTTTATTGATGTATTCTATTGTTATCATTTTGAGTGCATTGCATCGTGGTTGCACAACCATTTGGGCATGGTAGTGTCGTGGAAACCGGGCGGCATCGGGATTGCTAGTCTACCTCGGCTACCATGGTTGCCCAGTCCCTCTCTCGCTTGGGATGCCGCCCAGGGAGAGTTGGGTCATAGGATTTCGGGGTACATCCAGAGTACACCCATTTTGGAGTTATAAGGGGATGTCGGCTTATCGATAACAGTGTCATTATTACATCGGGATTTCAATTCGTGGCTCGTGGTTCGTGATTGAAGAACAAGTCAATCGTATCCTTTTTAATGTGTGGTAACTTCTTATTTTGATTGTTCCTTAGTTGTTTTAAATGCATATTGAGTTATCTGCTGCATTGCACGTCCTCGGTAGACCTTATCCCTCACTGAGCAATTGTAATTGCTCATACCTCGCTAAACACGTTTCAGGTGGCGCAGTTGGAGGAGTTGCTTTAGTTGTTGTGTCTAGTTGCTTGAGGTGGACTATGTTCTTGTTGATGAGAGTAGAACTTGTTTGCTTTACTTTATGTTCGATTTTGTAGCCTAAGTGCTATGTGTATGTTATGTAGTTTGCAAATTGAAGAATAGATGTTGTAGTAGTAGATTTAGAACCATGGCATGTAATAACTTATGTTTCTACTTCTAGCTACTTTGCATGCTTGGGAGTGAATGTTCTGATGTTTGTTTGTTTTTCAACTTCCAAGAATGTTTCAATGCTATCATGGAGTGGTATGATAAGCGGTTTTTGTAAAGAAGTTAAGTTGGATGCATGCTTGTGTGATTCTGAACTATTGTATGTCTCAAGGCTCGGATGGCCTTGAAGCTTTGAACTTTAGTTATAAAGGCATGTCTTGTTATGTTGTGGCTTTATTGAATGCTTTCAAGTTTTCAGAATGTCTACGGTACAGGGGAGACTCTGTTCGTTTTCCCTAAAACCTTGAGACTGGGTTGGATCTGGGTTGAGAATAGCTTGGTTAGTAGAGCTTCTAGTCTCGTGAGGGATCGGGGCGTTACATATAGCACATTGGCAGGCTATAGACAATTATTAGCACATAAACAACAACTCACATAAAACACATAAATCACTTAAGCATCAATCACATAAACAAATTGATCACATAATCACATAGTCACTAAATCACATAATCAATTAATCACTTAATCATATTAACACATATTTCACTTTTCTTTCACTTCATACATACTTGCATGTTTGGACCACTACACACATTCCGAGGATACCCCGGCTAACAGCTAAACATGAGCTTTGATACCACTTAATGTCACGCCCCAACTCGACCCCTCCTACGATCAGTCAGGACGCAACAGAATTTCGATAGTATAACGACAGTAATTAGGACACCGAGGCTCTAAACCAACCTCTTCAAAACTCATACAACCAACTCCACAACAATTCAACAATTAAACAACACAACCACAATATACAATAAACATTCTTTCACCATTGCATCCATAGGTTATATGCCTCCGTTCGAACATCATACATTTACTATATAACATACATTCCCAAAATAGATTATAACCAATCTAGTAGCCAAATCATATTCCAAAACAAGACCACTAAACTAGTAATATTTAATCCATTATCTTTACAACATCTTATATATCATAAACTTCTCAATAAATACAAACCAACTAGTTTTAATATACAAGATAACAATAGAGTACAACATCAGATATCAAGGACAAGACTCTGGCACATAGGACTCGTCCACATATGGCACATTATCCTCTTCTGGAGGCACGTACTCGTAATCTGAATCGGTAACACCAGTATGCATGCAATAATTGAGAGTGAGCTTATATAAAACAAGCCCAGTGAGGATTCGATAGATCTCTAACAGTATTTACTATACTCGTTTGAAATCATCCTTTGAGCAGTAAACACACAATGAACATCAATAACATTATAAATGCAACAATAGCAATAACTGTAAACACACAATAAGGATACAATACTTTTGCTGATGAAGCTCCATACACCAATTAAATGCTCATCAACTCCTCCAAACTCAATGACACAAACCTGAGGTACCTTGACCTAGACCCACACCCCATGGCCTCTCCGCCTATGCAAGATAGGGATTAGCCATGATAACTGTGCCCAAAGCCCATGATGCCTCCCAAGGTGACACAACATTATCAAAGCTCACAACAATGGGACTCAAATCGAGAAGTCAACAACATTGGTTGCCCAACTCCCGACTCATAATAACAATAACAATTCCAATTCGAGAAGTCAACAACATTGGTTGCCCGACTCCCGACTCATAACAACAATATTAATTCCAATTTGAGAAGTCAACATCGTTGGTTGCCCGACTCCCGACTCATAGCAACAATAACAATTAGTTAACAACGTAACACCCCAGATTAACCCCGAGCGTGCTCCTCATGGTTTTGTAACAACAATCAATAATCAATTAATCCGTATTTCAACAATCAATTAAACAACATTTAACAATCAACAACTATATAATCATGAAACAATTAAGTTAGATGACAAAGTAGGCCATCCAACTCAACAGGCATTAAACACACAACCAAACCGTAGTCTAACAATCAACAACTCACGATTCAATCACTCAAACACCACCCAAACAACCAAAGACATAATTCAACATTTTAAAGAAAGACAACCCAAACTTCTAAAAGTCATAACTTACATTCTACTAATCCGATAACCTCCAAACCAGTTTCTATCACTCACCCACTCAATCAACAACATTAGCCCCCTCGGAAACCAATCATAATCCATCCAAATCAAGCCCAATAACCCTAAAACCCTAATGCACCATGACTGAAATTTTTGGACATTCACACTGACATTGCAATCAAAATTTTGGAATTACAACATTATTACCACATATTTAACAAACTTTTAGAAGCTAATAGCAATCGATTCAATATTCTAACTGTTCAAAATTCAATTATGTGCAAAAACATAAAAATGACATTTTGAGATCTAGAATTTTTCTCTCACCTTTGATGTGTTGTGATGCAAGAAAGATGTAGAATGGATGCCCAACAAGTGAAATCAAGCTTTGAATGAAGTGATTTAGACTTGAATTGCAAAATCTATGTGAAAAATGCTTTGAAAAACCTTGAAAATGCATTCTTTCTTCTCCCCCATGGATTTTCGGTAATGTGTGTGTTTGGTGAGTGTGTTTTCTTTATTTTTAATGTGTGTTGATGATATAAGCTCAAGGTCAACAAAATTTGCAAAGTCAAAGTTAGTACTTTTAGCCTTTTAATTGTTTTTAGACTATTTTTGCTCACCCAAATTCAATTAACACTTGGAATATTTTTAAGTAGTATATTTTTAGTTGACAACAAGTTTCACATGCATAGACTTACACCCGACTCGGTTAAAAACTTGATTTTTTTGCAAAAGAATGTGAAAAGTCATATTATTTATTTTCAAATGTCTTTTGAATGCACAATTAATCTAACATCATTTAATACCACATATAAATACATTTATATTAATATATACTAGGTCAACGAAAGTCAATGCAAGAATCAGGTTTAGAAGAAATCACAATTTGGCTAAAAAATGCAACCTTTCGCCCGAAAAGTCTATTTAAATTACTATTACGTTTCAGAATCAATTTTTATCAAACATGGGTCTATTAATAATAGAGGACTAGTTTTTAAGATGTTAAAAATACCTGTGTAAAAATTTTAGCGGATGTGCGTTCAAAATACTATTCACAAAAACCAACGATAAAATTTATGGTGCCGATTTTGATGAAAATTTCATGAATGCACATATAGCATGTATTAGGATTATAAATAACATATTTATGACATTCTAACCCATATAACACATAAACAGGTCATATCACGCAAATCGAGGCAAAGACACGCAAATCGAGCTAAAGAAAAAAAACTGTGGTTTCACATTCCCAGTCTAACCCACCCCTAAAAGGCTCCCGGTAGGAGTTGGGGATTTGATAGGATGAGGTGAATGACGGAAGAATCAATCCATGCCAATAAGGCCTTATTTTGAATGCCCTACCTCTATCTCTCCTTGGCCCTGGCGCTCCTAATCAATAGAAGCGGGCAAGGAAGAAGGGAAGAAATGAATGATTGAACCTGGAGACTTCTGAAGAAAGCGATTTAAGGTTAGTGTAACGAAGGGCAATCGTAGGCTTTAATTGTTTGAAAAATGAAATAAATAAGTAGCTAGTAGCCTTTTAAAGCAGCCTTGGAGCAGCTATAGCTTGAAGCGAAGGTATCCTATTTATTGAGGAATGAGGGGAGCCCTTAGCTTAGAATAACAAGAACTTAAAGGGAATGAAGGAAGCTAAGGCTGGATGGTTTGAAGCTCGACTGAAAGGTGCGGGTGTAAAGGTCTCAATCTTAGATGATAAAGGCGATGTTCGCTAACCACCTAACCATCAGCAGATCCGTTGTTTTAGAGATTGCCTAAAGACTCAAACTACAACTGCAAGCTCGTTGGCACGTTAGCTCATTAGCCCTAACCCCTTTCACCTAGCTGCCTTCTTTTTCTCTCAAATCGGGATCTGGGGAAACTTTTGAACCAGTTTCTCTTTGAGGAAAGCTATTTATGGATGGCTGGAAATTCTCACTTGAACTAGAGGGCCTGGAACTATATGCCCAGGACTTACACAATTTCAAGTCGAGTCACTCTATTTTTCTTTCGCTTGGTTTCACTTTATTGATGACTTTCCCTTACCATAAACTCCCTTTCTCTCCTTTACAGCTGATTATTCTTTCGTCGTGCTCTGCTTTCTTAGTTATCAAATTTTCGATTGCATGTAAATATCCTTGTGCGCTTATAAAGTGCAAGAGCGGATCTTAGCCAGACGTGGATCTCCTTTCCTTTTCCTTGCCACCCCTTGCGGAGAGTTCGCTCGGTAACCCCATTACTTCGGAAGTCTTGAAAGTGACTCAAGACCTCCTAAAACTAATGGCTCTGACGCCCTTCCATTTTGAGACTATAGAGGATCTCGGTCATTTTGTCGGCTCCATGTTTGTCCTCAAATATTTTCGTGAGAGGCTTTGCTTGGAAGCCGCTTAGAACCCTAGTGTGTAGCTCTCTGCACAGATCCTAGATTCGATCTGCGATCCTTCAGTGAGCAGTGAGAAGCTCTGAAAAAGTGTTCAGGGACTCCTGGTCAATAGGAGGCAATTCCCGATTAGCGTGGGATAGAGACGGTTCAGACTCCGAAGCCACATTTCTTCGTACTGAAGAAGGGCCTTCTCTTTCCCCCGGATCCTCTTTTTTTTTTCTCGATGTGTTCGGGCTCTTGTTATCGATAATTGGCAGACCACCGTCTCCTTGAGGCCGAGCCCCCGTGGATGAGGTTGATTGGTCGGGGGGCCTGTTGGCAGGGCCGCGCTTTGTTGATGGTTGGAATGCGGCATTTCCCTCTGTACTTGAGGAGCAGTTGAGGCATTTTCGCCAACTCTCTGAGTCCGATTCTGAATTTTGTATTGAAGAGGGGCCGGCATTACCCTTGTGTGGCCCTTGGTTAACTGTATCATTTCCTCCCGTCATATTTAGTATCGTTGCATCACAGATCCCGAAAGCAGCTAGAATCAAAAACAAAAGGAGCCATCCTTCATAGCCTAAGTCCCTACTCAAAAGGACTCGACTCCCAAGAGAGAACCCCATTTTCTAAAAAAAAGAGTTAAAAAATTCCATTCAGCTGAGTTTCAGACAACGAAGTGCGAAAAGACTGGACACTGTTGCTACAAATAGGAAAGACATAGATATCTTTAAAAAAAAGTACCATGTCTGTCCAATAAGAATTTTCTCAATATTCGTAGTACCAGGTAATACATCCGAGAGTGTTCAAAAACTCTCTGCCATTTGAATTTTAGAGATACTAATCCTAGTAGAGCCGAGAATAGGGTGGAACTATTTTTCACAATATGAATTATGTATACCTGCTGTACCGATTATATGTCGGATAGGTGTCACGCCCCAACTTGACCCATCTTACAATCAGTCAGGACGCAACGGAATTTCAGTAGCATAACGACAGTAACATGAAAATCAGGGCTCTAACCAACCCTTAATAACAACATACATCAAACTGCACAAATCACCAACCAACTCCACAATCAAATTAACAACATACAACGCAATCATTTCATACATTAAACATTCTTTCATCAACTCATTCGTAGTTATGCACCTCCGTTCCAACATAATGCATTAACCCTTAATATACAATACAAAAACATATTGAGCCAATCTAGCAACCTAATCATAAACAAAAGAAAAGCTACTAAGACAACATCAACTAATTCATTAACTTATCAACATCTTATACATTATAAACTACAAAGCAGATAAAAGTCTACTAAGTTAATTTACAAGATAATAAAACATGTACGACATCATGGATAAGACTATGGAACATAGGACTCATCCACGTAAGGCACGTTTTCTACATTCTCCTCTTTAGGAGGCACGTACCCGTAATCCTACAAAAGTACACCTGTATGCATGCAATAATAGAGAATGAGCTTATATAAAATAAGTCCAGTGAGGATCCGATAGATCTCGAGCAAGGTCTACTAAACTCCTTGGAATAATCCTTTGAGTTAGTAAACACACAATAACATAAATAATACTATCATCACATAACTATATAACCATTCAATAAAGGATACTCTATTTGGTGTAGCTCCAAACGCCATCACGATCTCAACCGTTCTTCTTATAACTCCCCATTACTCACGCACCCGAGGTACCTCACTAGCCCTCCCTCCATGACACCTCCATCATGCGAGCTGGGGGTAGCCTCTGGCAGTCATGCCGTTATCAACCCGACAGCCCAACGCTGCCTGAGAGGTGGCACACACATACCAAGACTCCATAACAATCATCAATATTCAATCAATCATCAATCAATAATCTGGGAGATCAGCAACGAAAGTGCCCGATTCCCGTACTCAATAATCAATCAATATAACATCAATATAACATCAATATAACATCAATATAACATCAATATTTAATTAAACAACAACCAACTAAGTTAGATGACAAAGTAGGCCATCTAACCGAACATGCATTAAACACACATTCAAACTCTAATTTACCCATCAACAACTCACAATTCAATCACTCAACCACACCCAATCAACTAAGGCTGAATCTAACATTTTAAAGAAAGAGAACCTAAACTTCAATTAATCATATCTTACATTCTACTAATCCAAACAACTCCAAATCAGTTTCAAACACTCACCCATTCAACCATCTACATTAGCCCCCTCGAAAAACCACCATAACACCTCCAAATCATACCCGATAACCCTAAAACCCTAAGGTGTCAAGGCTGAATTTTTTGGATTTTCACCCAAACATCATAATCGAAAATTCGGCATTACAACGGCGCTACCACGTAATTATCAAACATTTAGAAATCGACGGCAATCGATTCCGATCAACACAACTCAATTAAATCAACATTGAACAATTTAATCAAATTTAAATACCCGAAAAATAAAAATTATGCTACAACCGATAAAAACTGGTAGTATTACAGCTATATGATCCCTAGCATGCAAGGAGCAATAATCTAACATGAGATTAGAATTTTAACGGTTCAATTTTCATTTATACGCAAAAATGCAAAAGACAACTTTTGAGATCTAGAATTTTTCTCTCACCTTTGATGTGTTTTGATGCAAGAAATGTGTAGAATGGATGCCAAACAAGTGAAATCAAGCTTTGAATCACTCAATTCGGCTTTGAAATGCAAAATCTATGAGAAAAATGCTTTGAAAATGCCTTCATCTTTCTCCTCCAAGGAGCCACGGTTTTGTGTGTGTTTTTGGTGGTGTTTTGCTTTGTTTTCAATGTGTGTTGATCATATATTAAGCAAATGTCAAATAAATAAAAGAAAGTCAAAGTGGAAACTAATTATTTTTAGTGTTTTCTTGACTTTAAATGCATTTTCTTGATCACCAAAGTTCAAAACAATTATTCAACACCCAAGCTAGCTCAAGTAGGTTATTTTTAGGTGACAAGAAGTTTTACAATCAAACACTTTCACCCGAGTCGGCTTAAAACTCGATTTTCGCAAAAGTCGGTGTAAAAACCCTAATAAATTCTTAAGCCGATTTTAAAACCGTTTTAATCAAACACAGGTCTATTAAAGTGCGTGGTCTAGGTCTAGAAGGGTTAAAAAGGCCAGTTTCAAAATTTTAGCGGACGTGTTTCAAAAATACTATTCACTGAAAATCGACGATAAAATTTCTAATCCCGTTTTTTATGAAAATTTCATGAATGCACATTTATCACGTATTAGGAGTATTGACATCAAAATTATAACATTCTAGGTCATATAGCACATAAACAGGTCAAATGCACGCAAAACGAGATAAAACACGTAAATCGAGTTAAAGCAGAAAAGTGGGGTTTCACATTCTCCCCTCCTTAAAACAATTGCGTCCGCGCAATTCTCGAACTGACAGACAATTAAATCCTCAATCGTTATACTTAACAATACTTCTCTTAGTTCTTATTTATCTCTTAGGATGACAACTAACCAAAGACCTCAAAAGAACAACCTCTGTTGACTGCAAGTTTATGATCATAGTTCCAAGACAATCTTCAATTCATAATTCTCTCCTACCTAATATCATATTGCATATGAAAAAAAATCGCAACTCCAAAGTCTAGCATGACACCACTAATTATCAATCATCTCATACTACACAAAAAAGCTCTATGAACACCCCGAGGGTTTAAAAAGTCATTCACGATAACATGAATGATTATTGATCAAGGAAATATTTCAAAAGTGACATTTGTCAGAATATGGCTCTTATGAAATTTACAAGGAAATACAAATATGGAAAGTCATATTCGAGCCAACAATCAAGTGAACAAGAGCTCAAACAGGTTAGAGAATCAAGAGCTTAATAGTTTAATAAGGAAGCATGATAACTAAGATAAGAAATGTCTCAGCACCTATCAGTTAAATAAGTACGAACAAAGGATGATGACAGATCAAAATAGTGCTAAGTATGTTGAACAAAAATTCCTGAACAAGTAGATATTTCAATTCTCAATAATTGTTCAAGGAACCAACAAGTAAGTTGTACTTGAGGTGAAATGAAATTAAGAGATAAGAGATGATTAATTCAATAGAAAATATGAGTGTCAAGATAATGAGTATCTCAGCACGCAATAACCAAAGAAGTATAAATAAGAAATGACAATGCTGAGTATATTAAATGAGCAATTACAAACAAAGTAATGGCAAGGATTTAATAATAAAACAATAGGATTAACAAAGATCAACAAGAATGACAATGATGTACTTAGGTAAGGAGTACATCAAACAAGTTAAATCAAATAAGTAAAATGGTATACCAAAGGTGAAATTACTTCCAAATAAATAGTAATAGAATGAAATGAAATATTGAAACCAATGGCTGGAGATATAGAATGAAATATAAAAGTCTCAAACCTTAACTCCAATAAGCGACATTGCTATAAGAAACAAATATGAATGTTAAGAATAGAAACAATGTCAAATGAGTATAGGATCTATTAATCCAATAAGCAAACTTTCAAGAAACAATTGATAGGCTAGAAAAGTGTAACCCTCTCTCAAATAAGTGAGAATAGAGTAGAAAAGAATAATAAGACCTATAGAATTATGAAGCACAAGAAGGGTGTCCCACCTACACACTTAAACACCAACAAGTCAAATCCTACAATTTATCTCCTACCAAGACAAGACACCAAGGAGATTTAGAGAACCTAAGGAGTCATAACAATCACCAAACAAGATAAATCACTCTAAAATTTTACATTCCGTACCAGACCAATCACTAAACAAGATAAATCACTTATTACCCAACAAGATTAACTAATGAAAACTCCAAAATCTGATAACACAATACAGATTCATACTAACCCATAATAACACACGAGAATCCCCAATCAACAATTTAGAAAGTCACACCACCTAGAACTCAAAAGCTTGATATAGGCAAGTAAATGTTCAGCCATCGAAATGCATTCTTATTTCCTCAAATAATTCTATCTCCCAACAATTACATCTTCGAATAAAGTAACTTTAGTCAGGAATCACTCCAATTGTCTCCAAGGTTTAAAGATCAAAACTCCAAAATATCCATTAATAATATAGCAATCCCAAATAGTAGAAATACTCACATGTTATACTACACTTCATTCCATTCACAAATATACATCACTAATTTCTCAAATAAATTCATTCTAAAATAACCTCAAGAAAGTATAATATGAGTTGAGACTCCAAAAGTATCTAATGATAACCTCATGGAAACCTCAACTTATGATCCATCTCCAAGTAATAACAAGTTAAACATGGCAACAAAAGTAATTATAATCATCAAGATACGTTGCTATTTCCTCGAACAACTTCATTCTCGCTAAAGGAATATCAAGATCAATCCACTAAGCCGAAACTAAAATCCATAAACATAACAATTAAAATCTAACTGATAAACTTCTAGAATAATAATAATTCAAAATCATGGCCTACCACTATTTCTGAAAACTCTTGCAGTCATCCTTACTTCACCTAAAAGAATCACCCACAGTTATAGAATATATACAATTCATCACATGAAAACAGGTACAACGTAATGCATGATTATCATATAATTTAACATTATCACATAACACACAATTCAGCATATAAGAAGCCAACATCACATCAACGGGTTATATCATAGAAGTAAGTTATAAACAATTAAAGTCACATAAACAACAAACTTCACATAAAGCACTTTGATCACATAAAACACAATTGTCACATAATACACATTAATCACATAATGCACATTAATCACATAATGCACATTAATCATAACACATTGAGTACGTATAGCACGTTATCACATAAAACATATTGACCACATTAGTTCACTTAACACACAAGGCATACTGGTCACATAGAAAGTTAGACACATAAGTAAATTAATCACATAAACATATTAACATATGTTTCACTTTTCTTTCACTTAATACATACTTGCATGCTTAGACCACTACCCACATTCCGAGGATACCCCGGCTGACAGCTAAACATGCACTCTGATACCACTTAAATGTCACACCCCAACTCGACCCCTCTTACAATCAGTCAGGACGCAACGGAATTTCGGTAGCATAACGATAGTAACATGAACATCAGGGCTCTAACCAACCCTTAATAACAACATACATCAAACTCCACAAATCACCAACCAACTCCACAATCAAATTAACAACATACAACGCAACCATTTCATACATTAAACATTCTTTCATCAACTCATTCGTAGTTATGCACCTCCATTCCAACATAATACATTAACTCTTAATATACAATACAAAAACATATTGAGCCAATCTAGCAACCTAATCATAAACAAAAGAAAAGCTACTAAGACAACATCAACTAATTCATTAACTTATCAACATCTTATACATTATAAACTACAAAGCAGATAAAAGTCTACTAAGTTAATTTACAAGATAATAAAACATGTACGACATCATGGATAAGACTCTGGAACATAGGACTCATCCACGTAAGGCACGTTTTCTACATTCTCCTCTTCAGGAGGCACGTACCCGTAATCCTGCAAAAGTACACATGTATGCATGCAATAATAGAGAGTGAGCTTATATAAAATAAGCCCAGTGAGGATCTGATAGATCTCGAGCAAGGTCTACTAAACTCCTTGGAATAATCCTTTGAGTCAGTAAACAAACAATAACATAAATAATACTATCATCACATAACTATATAACCATTCAATAAAGGATACTCTATTTGGTGTAGCTCCAAACGCTATCACGATCTCAGCCGTTCTTCTTATAACTCCCCATTACTCACGCACCTGAGGTACCTCACTAGCCCCTCCCCCCATGACACCTCTGTCATGCGAGCTGGGGGTAGCCTCTGGTAGTCATGCCGTTATCAACCCGACAACCCAACGTTGCCCGAGAGGTGGTACATACATACCAAGACTCCATAACAATCATCAATATCCAATCAATCATCAATCAATAATCTGGGAGATCAGCAACGAAAATGCCCGATTCCCGTACTCAGTAATCAATCAATATAACATCAATATTTAATTAAACAACAAACAACTAATTTAGATGACAAAGTAGGCCATCTAACCGAACATACATTAAACACACATTCAAACTCTAATTTACCCATCAACAACTCACAATTCAATCACTCAACCCACACCCGATCAACTAAGGCTCAATCTAACATTTTGAAGAAAGACAACCTAAACTTCAATTAATCATATCTTACATTCTACTAATCCAAACAACTCCAAATCAGTTTCAAACACTCACCCATTCAACCATCTACATTAGCCCCCTCGGAAAACCACCATAACACCTCCAAATCATGCCCGATAACCCTAAAACCCTAAGGTGTCAAGGCTGAATTTTCCGGATTTTCACCCAAACATCATAATCGAAAATTCAGCATTACAACGGCGCTACCACGTAATTATCAAACATTTAGAAATTGACGGCAATCGATTCCGATCAACACAACTCAATTAAATCAACATTGAACAATTTAATCAAATTTAAATACCCGAAAAATAAAAATTATGCTACAACCGATAAAAACTCATAGTATTACAGCTAAATGATCCCTAGCATGCAAGGAGCAATATTCTAACATCATATTAGAATTCTAACGGTTCAATTTTCATTTATACGCAAAAATGCAAAAGACAACTTTTGAGATCTAGAATTTTTCTCTCACCTTTGATGTGTTTTGATGCAAGAAATGTGTAGAATGGATGCCAAATAAGTGAAATCAAGCTTTGAATCACTCAATTCGGCTTTGAAATGCAAAATCTATGAGAAAAATGCTTTGAAAATGCCTTCATCTTTCTCCTCCAAGGAGCCATGGTTTTGTGTGTGTTTTTGGTGGTGTTTTGCTTTGTTTTCAATGTGTGTTGATCATATATTAAGCAAAGGTCAAATAAATAAAAGAAAGTCAAAGTGGAAACTAATTATTTTTAGTGTTTTCTTGACTTTAAATGCATTTTCTTGATCACCAAAGTTCAAAACAATTATTCAATACCCAAGCTAGCTCAAGTAGGTTATTTTTAGGTGACAAGAAGTTTTACAATCAAACACTTTCACCCGAGTCGGCTTAAAACTCGATTTTCGCAAAAGTCGGTGTAAAAACCCTAATAAATTCTTAAGCCGATTTTAAAACCGTTTTAATCAAACACAGGTCTATTAAAGTCCGTGGTCTAGGTCTAGTAGGGTTAAACAGACCAGTTTCAAAATTTTAGCGGACGTGTTTCGAAAATACTATTCACTAAAAATCGACGATAAAATTTCTGATCCTGTTTTTTATGAAAATTTCATGAATGCACATTTATCAGGTATTAGGAGTATTGACATCAAAATTATAACATTCTAGGTCATATAGCACATAAACAGGTCAAATGCACGTAAAACGAGATAAAACACGTAAATCGAGTTAAAGCAGAAAAGTGGGGTTTCACAATAGGCACCCGCCCCCAAGCCAGTGTCCATCTTCATGAAATGACATTGGTAGACGGGTTGGGACCAACCTTCTATCCCGGTGAACAATGTTCCACTGATTAGGCAGGAACAGGATTCGATTCAAGGCTTGACCATGACCAGACCTAGGCCAATTGACACTCATAATTGCCATTCATTCATGAACTGGCTTGACATGACATAGAACAACTAACAGCCATATGGAAGGGGAAGAAATCAATCTCATTCTTCTTGATCTTGTTGGCCTTACAGCGGACCTAAGAGCAAGGAAGTCTTAACTCTCAAATCCCCGCTTTGAAAGGTGAGAAGTGAACCTTCTGTCTGATTCAATCTCATCTATTGCTGCTTTCGAATCTGCTAAAAGAGGATTTTGATGTCACTTAGGAGAAGTATTGGGAAGTGTGCGTGAATCTTCTATAATTTAATAAGTAGTTGTGACTCGGTCTAGCTAGGACAGAGCCATCCTAAAGAGACTTTCTTCTATTCTAGGTTTCCACAAAGCGGTATCAGGGTATGAGAATGCCTTTCTCATATAATAAAGTCTTTGGTTTAGGTCAATCAATCCTCAATTCGGGCTCAATGATCAGAATGAGTGGCTTTCTCCTGTCTCCTCATATAGTGTGTACAGGGTCCTTGAAAGTCGATTGTAATAATGCTTCACCAAGTCATATTTGTCCCTGTTGTGAACTGGGGAAGTACACCAAACTACGATTTTCTCCACGCAATAAAAGACCATTTTTTTGAATTTCTCTATGCTGATATCTGGGGTCCTCCACCTTCTTCTTCTTTTTATGGTTCACGTTATGTTGTTGTTTGATTGTTACAGGTTCTTTTTTCTTCGTGCCAAATCTGAAGTTTTTGATCTTTTTTGAACCTTTCACTTATAACCAAGCATTTTGAGAAACCCATAACATTTTTCAAAAGTGATGGTGGTTGAGAGTCTACTTCTAACAGCTTTAATGAGTATTGTATGCAGCATGGAATTCAAAAAAAATGCATCCATGCCCTTGCACTTTAGAGCATAATTATCTCAGTGAGCGCAAGCATCGCCATATCACTGAGACGGAACTTTCCATACTTTTTCATTCCGGATTCCCATATATCTTTGGACATAAACTTTTCATACGGCTGTTATTGTTACCAATAAGCAACCTACACCACTTCTAAATAATAGGTCTCCCTATGAAATCCTACATGGTGCTCCACCGGTTTATTCATCAATCCGGGCCTTTGGATGTTTATGCTACATCCACATCTCGAAGTCCATTCGTCACAAATTTGAGCCTATGGCTGATTGCTGCATTTTTCTCGGGTACAATGATGATCATAAAGGCTTGTGATGCTTCTCTCTGTGCCGTCGTCGAGTTTTCATTTCTCTGCATATCACATTTGATGAAGCAACTCTATATGATCCACCATCTACAGTTCCTCAATCTCAAAGGGAGGTGCCACATATGCTGCCCACCGTTACTAACACTGCTTCCTGTGCACCTGAGATCAGTATTAAGCCCATTCCCATGGCTGGTGCCTCTTCCACCAGTCCAATTACAGCCATTGAGGGCTCATGGTACCTGCTGCACTTGACGATCATCAATCTGCTCTCAAGTACTACACTCGCCAGCCTAAAATAAAAGCTGTTCCTTCAGCTGATTTACCATAATCTTCTCCTCAGCCGAGTGTTCCTCCTGATCAGGAAGCTCCTATTGATTTAGGAAGAGGAGTACGTTCCTATACTACTAATAGGCTCATTCTCTAAGTCAATGTTGTCTCTATTGATTTCAATGTGAAGGATCCCACTCCATTTTGATAAGCTTAGAAGGATCCACGTTGGGTTGCTGCCATGCATGAAGAGATTGATGCCCTCTATCAAAATCAGACTTGGACCATCATTCCCCGTCCTTTGGATAAGAAAGTTATTGGCTCGCAAATGGTTATACAAGATAAAGTAAAAGTCTGATTGGACTATTGATTGCTACAAGGCTCGCGTGGTAGCCAAAGGCTACAACCAACAGTAGGGTAAACGACTATGATGAGACATTCAGTCCAGTTATCAAGATGACATCAAGGGAGATTAGGTGTGACTTGCTTGATAAGGGAAAGAGAAGACGTCCCTCAACTCAAAGCCCCATTAACACAAAAGAAGAAGATTCCTATGTTTTTAAATTACCAGAAGGTCTTAGCTACTCTGTTATACTATAGGCTCTAAAGGTATTACTTGACTGAAAGAGTACTCATATGTTGGGGGCTTCCCTTTCCAACTAAGGAAGGCAGACGAGCTTTGCTCGCTTCTGGGGTTCGTCTATACCACATCAACCTAAAGCTGAGGCTTATCTTTATCTCTCAGTTCCTTTGATTTAATATATAAATACAAAAAAGAACAACAATTAAGCAAAAAAGGTTTGAAGATGCTCAACCGATAGGGGAAGGAAAAAGGTTGAAAAACATAGATGGGCTTATGTTTATTATAGCGGTTCATTCAAACCTTGAAAAAAGATCCTAGAAAACGTCTGAAAAAACCTACTACAAAACTACCAAGCAGGGGCAAAAATACGATAAGTAGATATCTCTTCATTATCTCTTTTCTTTTTGCTTTGCACTATTTGCCTTACTGTCCACCCACAGAGAAGGCTACCACATCAAGGTGACAGGATTCGAACCTATAGCCCTCTATACCCAAAACAGATGCGCTGACCAGATAGTGCTACACCTCATCTCACCACCCCGGAGCATATAGATCCACCCGATCGATGAACACTCAAACCAAACTCGCCCATCCTTTTGGGCAAAGAGATGCGAGAACCAATGCGAGTAATCAATCGCTTTTTTTATATAGAAAATTTGCCTCCAGTAAGATACGGTGAGGCATTGCAAGCTGTATAGTGCAGGCGTGCTCACATTTTTTTTGGCTCACTATTTCACTTGAATTTTCAAATCCGGCTCGCTCCCAGCTACGTGTCCTTTGGACCAAGAGCCCGCTTAGAAGTGGATTCGAACCACTGACACAAGGATTTTCAATCCTTTGCTCTAACCAATTGAGCTACCTGAACCACTTTCCTAAATTTTGTTTTCTTCATTGAATAACACCCTACCACGCCACTAGGCGCTCGAAAAGCCATTTAATAAAATCTATAAAATAGATATATCTATTTTTCGCTTGTTCGTCAAGCTTTCGAGCAGCTCTTTCAACTGTCGCCTATTCCCCAACATGCTCAAGAACCAAGAGTCATCCAGTCCCTAGACGGTGGGAGGGAGCTTGCAACAAGAAAGAAGATAGGGTGGTCAAAGAAAAATAAGGCGCAACGGGCTCTCCACTCCGAGTCACTAAGTAGTGCTATTTTGTCCTCCGGGGGACTAGACTCCACCAATAGGTTCTTTCTCTCATGCCCGCCCCTCTCATTTCTATGCCGGAGGAAATGGGTTTCGAACCTATGATACAATCTTCTTGTATGTCGATTTAGCAAACCAATGCCTTAAGCCACTCAACCATCCCTCCAAGTTCTTGATCGGAATTTGATGTGCGGTTGGTTTCCCGAAAGGCTATCTGATCCGATCAACAGCCTAAGCCATAGCACGCGTGTGATACCCCGAACCCGGAATACATTTAATGGTATTTAATTGCATTTAACTAAGTGTCATCTTAAATGTTAGCATTTAATTGCATTTGATTACGTGTTTATATTAACTTGTTCATTCGTATCTTAGTATTAATTTCTTAATTCTTTAAAATATTCTAGAAATAGTTAAATTATTTATTTTTAAATGAATAATGATTATTTTGTTTATTTTAGTAATCAATTTTATTTTCTTGCATTTAATTACTCGGTTTTCAATTAAATGAGAAAAGTAACCCCGAGCTGGAGTGAATTTTAAACTAAATTACTTTTCAAAAATTATATTTTTTAAGAAATTGTTTATCATTCTAATAGTGATTGTTTATTGACCGTTTGATCGAAGCGCATCAAAAACGAGAGTTAGAGAAATATTTATCGGATTTTGTGAATGGTATTTCTAGTTTTATTTAATTAGTTTTAGTTGGTTTTTATTAAAATTGCATTGTTTTAACTTGAATTAGACTAAATGATAATTAAATAAGCTTATTTGACCATTTTTAACTTAATTTTGACTTTGCTAAAAGACCAAAATGCCCTTTGTCATCTTTTATAAATAAAACAAGGCAAAAATCAAAACAAACAAAACCAAAAATTCCCTTTGTATCCCCCCCATGGCCGAAACTCCCCAAGAAAAAAAGAGATTTTTCTTCCATTTTTCTTGTGCAATCATGCATGGAATCGAGCAAGGATCGAGGCTAAGGTTCTTGCGGGTCTTGGTCTTCAATCTCTGTGAGGGTTTTCATGTTTTGGTGCATTTATATTCGAATTTTATTTTTGATTCAATTTCTTAGATTTGATATTTAATGGGTTATAATGCTTGAAATTGCTTGGAATTGCCCCTTTAGGGTTCGTAGAGCATTGCTTGTTAGTTATTTAGCGATTTTTACGGCTGAAATTGCGTATTTGAATTAGGGAAGAATGTGAATAGTAAAAATAAATAGTAAAATCCTAGATTTTCGGATTTTTGATCCGAATTGCGATTTCTTGATTTGGATATGTGCCATTGTTGATAGAAAGATAAAATGTGCAATACAAATGGACCGGCCTTTGTTAAAAGTGGAAATTAGACAAAGAAACATAAAGGGGCCGTTTGACCAAGAGTTGACCGTGCTCGAATTGAGTTGGGGGTTTTGCTATTGAGGGCATGTAAGCACTTTTGGCGCTATTGTGGCGTTGATTGAGCGACCGGTTAGCATAGTTGTAGTTCAAACGCAATAGGTGGACTTTCGGGCTTCGGTTGGGAAAGTGAGGTTTCGTGACATAGAAATGTGCCTTGTAGTGCCTAAGTGAAAGTAGTAAAATCGGTTTCGTAATCCCGTAGCTCGTTTACTCGTAATTGCCTTAGGAAGTTAGAGACTAAATAGTGATATTTGTCGTTTTCTTGTTTGAACTGCTATTACTTGTTTAGTTGATGTTATTGTTGATATTAATGATAATCATGCTTGAAAAAGTTAATTGAATGCTAATATTGATTGTAAATGCGTGATATCTCGTATATCGTCACTAATCTGTACTTTCGTGCTATCGCTCGTTTATTGCTTGTATCTTGTATTGCATTGCATAGTGTCAGGCGCGTGAGTGATGGGCCTCTCTGGGTAGTCTCGGGCTGCCAGGGTTGGTTGCTCTAGCTCCATGTCCTATTCACATTCTCGCTAGGGGTGCCACCTTGGGAGATTTGGGTCGTAGATGTGTCGGGGTACATCTGGAGTACACCCAATGGAAGTTATAAGGTGGTTGCGCGCTTATTGTCATCATTGTCAACATCAAGCTCGAGATTGATGTATCGCTCGTGAAATGGTACATTGCTCGTATGAGTGAACCATAACCTTCAAAGTGTGGTATAGCTTTGATAGGTTGTGCTAATGTTTTCTTTAATTGTTTATTGTATTGTTGTTTATATTGATTGTTGTTCTTATGGGATATATGGTTTAACAGTCTTATTTGCATTGCCCGACTTTCTTTCTCTCTACCTCGATATTTGTTTCTTCCTCACTGAGTATACATGTTGTGTATACTCACTCCTTACCACCACATTTTAGGAAATGCCATGTTAGCTAGAAAGTTCGTGGTTACGTGAAATATTATGCTTGAAGAGTTGTCTTGCGTGTTATGTGGCTGAGTTGTGGAAAGATGCAAAGATGTATGTTTTCATGTATTGTATGTATTTAGTGTTAAAAGTTATGTAATTAACTTAACTAGGTCTATTAGAATGGTATGATAGTCTATTTTATGCAATAGGTTAGTATAGTTTAATTGCCAAGCATGAATGTACTTGTCAAAGATGAGAAGAGATAGGTTAGCTTTTAAACTGGAAATGTATATTTACTTGTGTTCGCTTATTGAGAACCAAGGCTCGGATGGCCTTGAGGTATTTGTATGGTTGGACACGGTGCTGGTCCACTTATATACTATTGCAGGTTTTGCATTTTGCCTAGAAACAAGGGAGACTCCGTCCGACTTTCCCTAAAATTGTATGCCCGGGTTTGGAATTGGGTTGCGATTAGATTGATTAATAGAACTTCCGGTCTCGAGAGGGATCGGGGTGTTACAGCGCGTACTCTTCCTCTATGCGCAAGACTCTATCCAAATCTGCCACTCATTGGACGAGGCCTTCTTTTCTATGAACACCCCACCACTGAATGATTTACTTTCCAATTTTTGGCTTCGACCCAACCAGGAGAGAACACAGGGTCAAGCCAAGCCCTTACCCGCCTGAATGGAATTCATATCTCTTTCGTCTGGTCGAGAAGGGAGAAAGCCCGAGGAGCTGGACTCTTCCTCTTCTATTACAATATGTTACGGGGACATCTATTCTTGTCATGATCGATCCACGTCCTAGCCTAATGTCCAGAGAACCAGGCTTGATTAGCAACCAAAGCTAGCTTACTAAGGCCATCATGGTTTGAAGATGCTCGACCGATAGGGAGAGGGTGGACTTATTTTTAGGCAAAGGAATAAAAACCTTGATTGCATGAGCTAGCCAGCAAGCCAGCAAACCCCTCTTACTCACCTCTTAATCTAAAAAAAAAGCATTTTCTCCTTTTCTAATAAGGTAAGCTTCTAGCTCTCGATCCAGAGCTACTACTTTAACAATCAACTGAGCTCAGGAAGTTAGGTTAAGACGTTGACTTATACAGGGGAGATGAAAAAGGATTTCTATCTTTAGAAGTCAATCGCACTAAACTACACTTATACGCTTGACATGAGAAAAGTAGAAGCAAGTGGAGTCAAAGGTCGAGCCTCAACCAGCAAAGGGAGACAACCATGCCAATCCAAGCAGAGCAAAAGTGCGCCCACTGTACCTTTCTTTCTTTACCTTAGACTTCGTTCTTCAAGGAGACCCATGTGCATTTCCTCTGTTCTATGCTCTTGAACTCTTGATTCCTTTGTGGCTTTAGTTGATGTATAGGTCGTCGATTCAATCTATCTTGATGGGATTTTTGCTTCTGTTGAGTAGTATAGAAGGGATTTATCTAGTAGGTAGCAACAAGACTAGTAGTATCGACAAGAGGTTACATTAATAGCCAAAACTTTTTTTCGGGTAAGGTAGGCTTCGAGTCAGAAGTCCTATTTTTCCCAACCAAATAAGCACTTTTCCAAAGTTCACCTTCTCGCAGTCAAAACAAGACTTACGTATAACAATCAGACCTTACCAGGGACAAGGACAAGACTATAGAGGCTAATTAAAAAGAATTCGGGCATGCTTTCTCAATTCACATCTATGAGCGTCCATTCTTCTCCCTATCAGTCGAGCATCTTCAAACCTCTATCTCTTGCTCGCTTCGATCGGACTTTGACAGCTTAGGGAAGAATGATGGGTCGCTAACAAGGCCCCTAAATGACCGCTCGGAAGGCCTACCTATTTTTTTCCAAATCTGTCACTTGCTCGTCCCTCTCTAATGAAAATTCTATCTCCTTTTTCGGCGGCTTTTACTCATCTCTATAGCCATTTTCTAAGACCATTCCCATTCAAGCATTCTCATTCAACGGTCTATCAATCCTACATGATTTTTGAAAAATAGATTTCTTTCTACTAGTTCTTACATAAGCAATTTGCAGGAAGTAAATGATGTCTTTCCTTCCGAAATCGAAATCTACTCCTGAAGTCACGTCTTTCAGTACTGGGACTCAAGTCAAGTACTTTTGAGTTGTTCTTTGCCCAAAGCCCTCCTTCTGACTAAGAAATACCAACTATAAATAGCTTTAGCATCTCTTGATAAGAAAAAGGTCTTTATAGAGCTAAGGGGAAGGTTTGGAACCCTAGTAGTAAAATGGAATCAGTTTACCGGGCTAACTTATATGCCAACTCGAGTAGTTTAACCCATCACTACCTCGTAAGGGCGTTGACAATTTTTTTTGCTCTTTTTGTTAAATACTTTGTAATAATAAGTATTCAAATAGCCTTTGTATAGTTTACGAATTCTGCTTAGTAGGGACATAAACATAGGAATGGTTTTTATCAGAGTCAAACCACGCCTTATGACGAAAGAGGGAAAAAGGACGGATCACCTGTTGATCTATGATGAAAGAAAACGATACCTGAAGAATAGAATACAGATTGACAGGCACAAAAGCCATATCTTTTAATCTACGCTCATTGATGAGATGGCGACATAGAGAAGAAAGTACACCCTTTGTCATTGTCACTTAAAAGTAAAGAAGAGATACACACTTTGGAATGGAAGAAGTCGAAGGGGTGAACGAGCGCTGCGGTAACGAGCTGTAAGAAAGATGAGCAGAGTATTCCTTCCGCAGAACTTTAGACTTTATAGGAGTAGGGGAGCGTGGTGAGATAGATAGACGTCCAAGCCTGCAGCAGCTAGTTGCTCGGCCTTAGTCTTGGGCTGATGTAACACCCCAATCCCTCTCGAGACCGAGAGTTCTATCAATCAATCTAATCACATTCCAATTCCAAACCCGGGCAAAATTTTAGGGAAAGACGGACGGAGTCCCCCCTGTTTCTAGGCAAAATGAAAGACCTGTAATAGCATATAAATGGACCAACACCGTGTCCAACCATACAAAACTTCCTCAAAGCCATCCGAGCCTCGGTTCTCAACAATTAAACTCAGCAAGTATATATACATTTCCAATTTAAAAGCTAACCTATATCTTTCCATTTTTGACAAGTACATTCAAACTAGACAATTAAACCATACTAAGCTACTGCATAAAATAAACTATCATGCCATTCTAATTCTTTTCCTTGGGACATTACAAACATGCATTGAAGTTAAGCTATGCTAACTGATTACATAACTAGCTTATCAATTTACCTCAACTATTTAGCTAATTTAGATTACATTTCTTTTAACAATAAATACATACAATACATAAAAGCATACATCTTGCATCTTTGACAACTCAAGCCACATAGCACGCAAGACAACTCTTCAAGTACGAACTTTCACGAAATCACGAACTTTCAAGCTAACATGGCATTTCCTGAAATGTGGTGGTGAGGAGTGAGTATACATAACACGTATACTCAGTGAGGGTGAGACAAATATCGAATTGGAGAGAAAGAAAGTCGTGCAATGCAAATAAGACAGTTAAGCAATATAATTGATAAACAAGAAATCAAGACCAGCAATCAATACAATAAGCAATTATTGAAAGCATTAACACAACCATTCAAAGCTATACCACACTCTGAAGGCTATGGATCACTCATACGAGCAATGTACCATTTCACGAGTGATACATCAATCTCGAGCTTGATGTTGACAACGATGACAATAAGCGCGCAACCACCTTATAACTCCAGTTTGGAATACCCCGGGAGTAACCATCAATTCTACGACCCAAATCTCCCTGGGAGGCAACCCAAGCAAGAAGAGGGAATAGCCACGAAGCTAGAGCAACCAACACTGGCAACCCGAGGCTACCCAGAGAGGCCCATCACTCACGCGCTGGACACTGTGCAATGCAAGACTCGATACAAGGCGATAAACGAGCGATAAACAAGATATCAAGCATTATCAACAATTGATAAACATTTCAATCAACAATCAACTCTAACAAGCATAATAAGCATTAACAAGCATTTACAATCAAATATGTAACAAGAACAACACCAACAACATTATCAAGCAAAAATAAGTATCCTATAGACATTATAAGCATTCTATAGGCAATATAAACATTCTATAAGCAATATAAACATTCTATAAGCATTATACTATGGAAACACACAAAATCCCAAAAAAAGACTCCAACTTTCAAACGCTACTACCTTCAAACGAGCCACGAGCTTTGGAAACTGACTTCACCAATCCTCCTAGGTCAATATAAGGCACGTCTAAAGACCCCGAAACCCTACTTTACCCTAGAATTCACGCAAAGTCCCGATTTTCCCCTTTGCTCGTTCGAACTACAACTATACCAACCAAACAACCAACCAGCGCTATAATCGCACCAAAAGTGCTTCTATGGCCTCCCGAAACAATGCCAACACGCAAAACGAGAAAATGCCAAACTCGACCTAAACGACCCCGACTTTCACTAAGCCGTTTTTCTCCATTTTTCTATTACACATTCCAATTAAACCACACATTTAGGCATTCTAGCATATCTAGCATCTTCCTACATCAATAGAACGCGTAACGGAGCAACTTCATCGAAACGGGGGTTTACTATTCATAATTTACTATTCATTACACAACTTATATTTCAAATTTGATATTCAACCGCAGAAAATGTTGAAAAGCTATAAATACACGTTCTACAATTGCTAGGGAATATTGTTTAAGCAACGAAACAGACAAAATAACAACATACGGTTAAATCACAAAAATTAAAGTTTATGTTCAACATTTTCAAATGCGCAAATAAACATGAAACCCTCACCTTAGATGCTCCTAGAAGCTAGGAAAACCTTGTAGGATGCCTCGGAAACCACCCCGTGCAAGCTCACGCGAAGACTCGAAGATTTGATGTTGAATTTTCTTTTTTTTCTCTCCTTATTTTTTCGGCCCTTTCATGTTCTGTTCAGCTCTGATTTTTCTTTGTTTTGTGCTCATTTAAGCTATTAAAAAGGATGACAAAGGTCAAAGGTCAAGCCCCTTGGTCAAACCACTTAAAAATGGGTCAAACTAGCCTATTTCATGCATTTTAAAGCCAAAACAACTAATGAAATATTAATTCTAGCTAACAACAATTAAAATATGAAATTTAAGACACCAAACACTAGTTTTCACTATTTGTTGAGGACTAGGAACCGCTCTCTAACTATCGCTCTTGATATGCTATGCACTTTGCGTCAACAAACAAGTGACAATTAAATCTCAAAGAATCTAAGAAATATATCATTTTTGAAAAGCATCATAGTTTAAAATTTACTCCGGCTCAGAGCTACTTTCCTCTTTTATTTGAAAACCGAGTGATTTTAATGCAAGACAACCAAAACCGATTATTAAAATAATCACAACAATCGAGGTAATCAATATTCATTTAAAATAATTAATTTAACTATTTCTAGAATATTTTAAGAATTATAAAGTTAATATTAAGCTACAAATGAAAGTTAATATAAACACATAGTCAAATACAATTAAACCCTAACATTTAAGATAACACTTAATTAATCACAAGAGAATAAATTCAATTGCTATAATTATTAGAAATAGGTATTAATCTTTTAATTATTCAACATATAACTACTAAATCCTTCCAAGAGAAATATTAAAATAGTGCAAATTAGTTGATTTAACTAATTAAATATTTAATCAAATGCAGTCAAGTGCTATTAAATGCATGTCGGGTTCGGGCTCTCACATCCTTCCCCCCATAAAACAACTGCCTCCTCTCAATTCTTCTTCCAATAGAACTCTGCATCCACTGAAATCCAACTCTGACTAGTCTTCATTAGCTACTGAACAAGTATTTAATCAAGATGACCAATAGGAAAGTTCAAGTAGAAATGCCAAGTGGTAACACCAAATAAAGGCTCAAATGTAGATACCGTACAAGAATCCCGTTGACACGAATACCGAAGAAAATTAATTCCAACCAGAAACGCCGAGATAAGACCAATAAAGACTAAAGCAAAGATACTGTAGATAAAATCACATCACATATTAATGATAAGAGGAACACCGAATGAATACCCCATACACGAATCTCTAGTAGAAGTTCAACTATTACTGCCCGAGAATCCCCAAGCAAAAAAAACCAAATAAAGGCTCAATCAAAGGTTCTATCTAGAGGTCCAAAGAATTACCCCGCTGGTCATGAATTTCATAGAAGAATTCCCTGTTAAGAGTGTTGAAGAAAATACTAAGAAACCCAATCAAATATACTTCCAAAGTTCCAAAGAAGCCTTCCAAATAATAACCCCATGGGACAACCAATTAGATTCCGAGTTTTGCTATCAAATGCTGATAGGAATTTCAAAGGAAATAGCAGAGAAAATACAATGTGCCCAATAAGACAACCAAGTTGAATAACAAACATAGTTTCCCAGATGGACGAAAACTCCAAGGATAAACACCGAACTGGTGAAAAATATACCAAAACCAAACTCTGAGGCCTCATCACTGTTTGCCAAGTGAGAACTTCATACAACCTTGCCAATAAAGAAAATACCAATAGAACATGTAACACCCCGATTCCTCTCGAGACCGGGAGTTCTATCAATCGATCTAATCACAACCCAAACCAAACTCGGGCATAAATTTTCAGGGAAAACAGACAGAGTCTCCCCTGTTTCTAGGCGAAATGTAAAACCTGCGATAGCATATAAGTGGACCAACACCGAGTCCAACCATACAAACACCTCAAGGCCATCCGAGCCTTGGTTCTCAACAATTAAACTCAGCAAGTATACATACATTTCCAATTTAAAAGCTAACCTATCACTTTTCATTTTTGACAAGTACACTCAAACTAGGCAACTAAACCATACTAAGCTACTACATAAAATAAACTATCATGCCATTCTAATTCTTTTCTTTTGGACATTACAAACATGCATTTGAAGTTAAATTATAATAACTAGATACATAATCTAACTTATCAAACTACTTCAACAATCTAATGGAACTTAAATTACATACTTTTTGGCATTAAATACATACAACATATGAAAGCATATATCTTCACAACTTCGACACTCAAGCCACATAGGCACGCAAGACAACTCTTCAGGCAACGAACTTTCACGAAATCACGAACTTCCAGCTAACATGACATTTCCTGAAATGTGGTGGTGAAGAGTGAGTATACATACCACATATACTCAGTGAGGGCGAGACAGATATCGAATTGGAGAGAAAGAAAGTCGTTCAATGCAAATAAGACAGTTAAGTAATATAACTGATAAACAAGCAACCAAGACAAACAATCAATACAATAAGCAATTATTGAAAGCATTAACACAACCATTCAAAGCTATACCACAATCTAAAGGTTATGGTTCACTCTTACGAGCAATATACCATTTTATGAGCGATACATCAATCTTGAGCTTGATGTTGACAACGATGACAATAAGCGCGCATCCACCTTATAACACCAGTTTGGAATACCCCGGAAGTATCCATCAATTCTACGACCCAAATCTCCCAGGGAGGCAACCCAAGCGAGAAAGGGAATAGCAACGGAGCTAGAGCAACCAACACTGGCAACCCGAGGCTACCCAGAGAGGCCCATCACTCACGCGCGAGACACTATGCAATGCAAGACTGGATACAAGGCAATAAACGAGTGATAGCACAACAATACAAACTAGTGACAACAAACGAGATAACAAGTAATCACAATCAATGCTAGCATTCAACTAACTTTTCAAGCATAACAAGCAATAATAAGCAACAATAACACCAATTAAACAGGTATATCAAGCAACCCTAAGCATTCTATAGGCATAATATCAAGATAACAAGCAAAATCACAAATCGGTCCCAACTATCAAAACACTACCATTTCCAAACGAGCCACGGGTTCTGGAAACCGACTTCGCCAATCCTCCTAGGTCACCATAAGGCACGTCTAAGGACCCCGAAACCCTACTTTACCCTAGAATTCACGCAAAGTCCCGATTTCTCTGTTTGCTCGTTTGAACTACAACTATACCAACCAAACGCCCAACCAACGCCATAATCGCACCAAAAGTGCTTCCATGGCCTTCCAAAACAATGCCAACACGCAAAACGAGAAAACGCCAAACTCGACCTAAACGACTCCTACTTTCACTAAGCCATTTTTCTCTATTTTTCCATTACACAACCTAAACAAATCATGCATTTAGGCATTCTAGCATATCTAGCATCTTCCTACATCAACAGAATGCATAACGGAGCAACTTCATCGAAACGGGGGTTTACTATTCACTAATTACTATTCATTAATCAATTTAAATTGCAATTTCAATTTTCAACCGCAGAAAATGCTAAAAAGCTATAAATACATGTTCTACAATCAACAAGGAACATTCTTTAAGCAACAAAACGATTAAAACAACAATCTACGCATAAGTTCTAAAAATTAAAGTTTAGACATACATTTTTCAAATGCGCAAATAACAATGAAGCCCTCACCTTAGATGCTCCTAGACGCTAGGAAAACCTCGTAGGACACCTCGGAAAACACCCCGTGCAAGCTCACGCGAAAAATCAAAGAATTGAAGTTGAAAGGTTTTTTTTTCTTCCTTCATATTTTCGGCCAGCTGCATTCTGATTCTTTGCTTTGTTTTTTATTTATTTTGTTATGTTTTAAGCTTATTAAGGTGACTATTTGGTCAAAGGTCAAGGCTACTTGGTCAAACAACTTAAAATTGGTCAAAATGACTTATTTTCATGCATTTTTAAGCTAAAACAACTAAGGAAATGTTAATTCTAGCTAACAACAATTAAATTATAAAATTTAAGTCATCTAAATACTAGTTTCACTATTTGCTGAGGACTCGAATTCATTTCCTAACTATCTCTCTCGATATGCTATGCACGTTGCGTCAACCAAGAAGTGACAATTAAACCTCAAAGAATCTAAGAAATATATCACTTTTGGAAAGCATCATAGTTTAAAATTTACTGCGGCTCGGAGTTACTTTTCATTTAATTGAAATCCGAGCATTTAAGTGCAAGAAAACTAAAACCGATTGACATAAATATGAAATGTAGGTGATATTCCGTTAAAATAATTAACTCAAGTATTATTTTAATTACTTCCAAAAGAAATATGAAAATAAAGCTACAATTAAATGTTTAACCAAAGATAAACACATAATTCAATGCTAACATTTAAGATAACACTTAATTAAATGCAATTAAATGTCATTAAAAGCATGCCGGGTTCGGGTTATCACAGAACGCCCAATAAGAATTTGTACTATACAATAAGTCTAATAGGAATTCCAAATACCAAACCTACTGAGGAACACTGAAGAAGATATTCAAAACAATGCTCCAATAAGAAAGTAGCCAAGTTTGCCTAATAAGTAAATATTAAATAATTGGCCACTGAGAATTCCAGAAAATACAATTGAAGAATTTCCAATCAGGGATGCCAGTATCACACCAATAAAGATCGAGACACATATACCATAGATAATACCGTGCAGTAAGTCCGATTGAAATCCCACTAGCCAAGTCCACCGAGAAGTGCCAACAGAAGTCCCCAAAGAATACCCGTTAAGAAAGCGAAAGAATGCCCCAGAGAATAATCAAGTAAAACTCCAAGAGAAAACTACTCTTCACAACTATTAATCACAGAGGAGGACCTTAGAGATTTGCCAATAACCAAGCTCCAAAAGCAAACACCAACTCCCAAATAAAATCTAATTAAATGCCATTCATTTCCTGCCAATCCATACACCTTGAAAAGCCAGCTGTGAACCACTTTTTTCAGGGGAGGAAGAGGACTTACTTACCATTCCAATAGGACATGTATGAATGCCAATATATCACAGTTATACATATGCCTTAAGCTATTATGCCAGCAAGTTTACAAAATAGTTTATTCAACAAAGTCACTCAAGCATGGCAATCAAGTCAAGCACAACATAATCAATTCAAATCACAGCATAGCTAATTCAAGACATTCTAATACACACATTACAAGCAATACCCCAAGCAAATAATAATTCACGAGGTCGATTCGATTCACGATGCCAATTCAATAGGTCAATTCAATGCACAACTAAACATTTCACTTCACTTGAGAAACATTTAACACATAACACATAATTATATCACATAGGTGCATACATTCAAGTCAAGACACACAATCTCACATACAAGCATACACTTTCAAGACACACTTAACAAGTACACATTCAAGGGTCACTACCCACCTGACCGAGGACCCTGTCCCGGCTTATGAGCTAGACAAGCTCTGATACCATCCTGTAACACCCCGATCCCTCTCGAGACCGGGAGTTCTATCAATCAATCTAATCACATTCCAATTCAAAACCCGGGTAAAATTTTAGAGAAAGACGGACGGAGTCCCCCCTGTTTCTAGGCAAAATGAAAGACCTGTAATAGCATATAAATGGACCAACATCGTGTCCACCCATACAAAACTTTCTCAAGACCATCCAGCCTCGGTTCTCAACAATTAAACTCAGCAAGTATATATACATTTCCAATTTAAAAGCTAACCTATATCTTTCCATTTTTGACAAGTACATTCAAACTAGACAATTAAACCATACTAAGCTACTGCATAAAATAAACTATCATGCCATTCTAATTCTTTTCCTTGGGACATTACAAACATGCATTGAGGTTAAGCTATGCTAACTGATTACATAACTAGCTTATCAATTTACCTCAACTATTTAGCTAATTTAGATTACATTTCTTTTAACAATAAATACATACAATACATAAAAGCATACATCTTGCATCTTTGACAACTCAAGCCACATAGCACGCAAGACAACTCTTCAAGTACGAACTTTTCTAGCTAACATGGCATTTCCTGAAATGTGGTGGTGAGGAGTGAGTATACACAACACGTATACTCAGTGAGGGTGAGACATATATTGAATTGGAGAGAAAGAAAGTCGTGCAATGCAAATAAGACAGTTAAGCAATATAACTGATAAACAAGAAATCAAGACCAGCAATCAATACAATAAGCAATTATTAAAAGCATTAACACAACCATTCAAAGCTATACCATACTATGAAGGCTATGGATCACTCATTCGAGCAATGTACCATTTCACGAACGATACATCAATCTCGAGCTTGATGTTGACAACGATGACAATATGCGCGCAACCACCTTATAACTCCAGTTTGGAATACCCCGGGAGTAACCATCAATTCTACGACCCAAATCTCCCTGGGAGGCAACCCAAGCGAGAAGAGGGAATAGCCACAGAGCTAGAGCAACTAACACTGGCAACCCAAGGCTACCCAGAGAGGCCCATCACTCACGCGTCGGACACTATGCAATGCAAGACTCGATACAAGGCGATAAACGAGCGATAAACAAGATATCAAGCATTATCAACAATTGATAAACATTTCAATCAACAATCAACTCTAACAACCGTAATAAGCATTAACAAGCATTTACAATCAAATATGTAACAAGAACAACACCAACAACATTATCAAGCGATAATAAGTATTCTATAGACATTATAAGCATTCTATAGGCATTATAAACATTCTATAAGCAATATAAACATTCTATAAGCATTATACTATGGAAACACACAAAATAACAAAAAAAGACCCCAACTTTCAAATGCTACTACCTTCAAACGAGCCACGAGCTTTGGAAACTGACTTCACCAATCCTCCTAGGTCACTATAAGGCACGTCTAAAGACCCTGAAACCCTACTTTACCCTAGAATTCATGCAAAGTCCCCATTTCCCCCTTTGCTCGGTTGAACTACAACTATACCAACCAAACAAAGAACCAGCGACATAATCACACCAAAAGTGCTTCCATGGCCTCACGAAACAATGCCAACATGTAAAACGAGAAAACGCCAAACTCGACCTAAACGACCCCGACTTTCACTAAGCCATTTTTCTTCGTTATTCCATTACACATTCCAATTAAACCACACATTTAGGCATTCTAGCATATCTAGCATCTTCCTACATCAACAGAACGCGTAACGGAGCAACTTCATTGAAACGGGAGTTATCTATTCATAATTTACTATTCATTACACAACTTATATTTCAAATTCGATATTCAACAGCAGAAAATGTTAAAAAGCTATAAATACACGTTCTACAATTGCTAGGGAACATTCTTTAAGCAACGAAACGGACAAAATAACAACCTACGGTTAAATTACAAAAATTAAAGTTTATGTTCAACATTTTCAAATGCGCAAATAAACATGAAACCCTCACCTTAGACGCTCCTAGAAGCTAGGAAAACCTTGTAGGATGCCTCAGAAACCACCCCATGCAAGCTCACGCGAAGACTCGAAGATTTGATGTTGAATTTTCTTTTTTTTCTCTCCTTATTTTTTCGGCCCCTTCATTTCCTGTTCAGCTCTGATTTTTCTTTGTTTTGTGCTCATTTAAGCTATAAAAAAGGATGACAAAGGTCAAAGGTCAAGCCCCCTGGTCAAACCACTTAAAAATGGGTCAAACTAGCCCATTTTATGCATTTTAAAGCTAAAACAACTAATGATGTAACACCCCGATCCCTCTCGAGATCGGGAGTTCTATCAATCAATCTAATCACAACCCAAATCCAAACCCGGGCATAATTTTCAGGGAAAAAGGACGGAGTCTCCCCTGGTTCTAGGCAAAATATAAAACCTGCAATAGCATTTAAATGGACCAACGCCATGTCCAACCATACAAAACTTCCTCAAGGCCATCCGAGCCTCGATTTTCAACAATTAAACTCAGCAGGTATACATATATTTCCAATTTAAAAGCTAACCTATCTCTTTTCATTTTTGACCAGTACATTCAAACTAGACAATTAAACCATACTAAGCTACTGCATAAAATAAACTATCATGCCATTCTAACTCTTTTCCTTTGGACATTACAAACATGCATTGAAGATAAGCTATGCTAACTGATTACATAAACTAGCTTATCAATTCACCTCAACTGCTTAGCTAAATTTAAATTACATTTCTTTTAGCAATAAATACCTACAACATATGAAAACATATATCTTTACAACTTCGACACTCAAGCCACATAGGCACGCAAGACAACTCTTCTGGCAACGAACTTTCACGAAATCACGAACTTTCCATCCAACATGACATTTCCTGAAATGTGGTGGTGAGGAGTGAGTATACACAACACGTATACTCAGTGAGGGCGAGACAGATATCGAGTTGGAGAGAAAGAAAGTCGTGCAATGCAAATAAGACAGTTAAGCAATATAACTGATAAATAAGCAATCAAGACAAACACTCAATACAATAAGCAATTACTGAAAGCATTAACACAACCATTCAAAGCTATACCACACTCTGAAGGCTATGGTTCACTCATATGAGCAATGTACCATTTCAAGAGCGATACATCAATCTCGAGCTTGATGTTGACAATGATGACAATAAGCGCGCATCCACCTTATAACACCAGTTTGGAATACCCCGGAAGTATCCATCAATTCTACGACCCAAATCTCCCAGAGAGGCCCATCACTCACGCGCGAGACACTATGCAATGCAAGACTCGATACAAGGCAATAAACGAGCGATAGCACAACAATACAAACTAGTGACAACAAACGAGATAGCAAGCAATCACAATCAATACTAGCATTCAACTAACTTTTCAAGCATAACAAGCAATAATAAGCAACAATAACACCAATTAAACAAGTATATCAAGTAACCCTAAGCATTCTATAGGCATAATATCAAGATAACAAGCAAAATCACAAATCGGCCCCAACTATCAAAACACTACCATTTCCAAACGAGCCACGAGTTCTGAAAACCGACTTCGCCAATCCTCCTAGGTCACCATAAGGCACGTCTAAGGACCCTGAAACCCTACTTTGCCCTAGAATTCGCGCAAAGCCCCGATTTCCCCCTTTGCTCGTTTGAACTACAACTATACTAACCAAACATCCAACGAACGCCATAATCGCACCAAAAGTGCTTCCATGGCCTCCCAAAACAATGCCATCACGTAAAACGAGAAAATGCTAAACTCGACCTAAACAACCACGACTTTCACCAAGGCATAATTCCCATTTTTTTCCATTACGCAACCCAAAAAACCATGCATTTAGGCATTCTAGCATACCTAGCACATTTCTACATCAACGGACAGCATAACGGAGCAACTTCATTGTTTCAAGGGTTTACTATTCATAAAACACTATTCATTAATCAATTTAAATTGCAATCTCAACATTTAACCGCATAAAATGTTAAAAAGCTATAAATACATGTTCTACAATCAACAAGGAACATTCTTTAAGCAACAAAACGATTAAAACAACAATCTACGCATAAAATTCAAAAATCAAACTTTAGATACAAAATTTTCAAATGCGCAAATAACGATGAAACCCTCACCTTAGACGCTCCTAGACGCTAGGAAAACCTCGTAGAGTGCCTCGGAAACCACCCCGTGCAAGTTCACGCAAAGATTTGGTGATTTGTAGTTGAAATTTTCTTTTTTTTTTCTCCTTCTTTTCCTCATGGTTTCAAGCCTTTCTTCTCTGTTTTTTTTCGTGTGCAATTCTGCTTATTTAGGAAAAAAAATGACAAGTCAAAGGTCAAAGATTTGGTCAACCCGCTAAACCAAAACAGCTATGCGCGACCTTACGAAAACGGCCATAACTTCTTCTAGAAAACTCCAATTCACGAACGGTTTGAAGCCTCAGAAACTAGACTCATAGAGCTTTCCAACCATATATAATTTGCTACCTAACTCTTCCCCAATTGGTTCAGATTTAATTCCAAAGTTGACCCAAATTTTAGCTAACTTAACATTGAATTTTTTTATTTCTAATCCCAAGTTTGCCCTTTATTAAACATTTCAAAAATTTTCACCTTGTCCTAGTTGGTCAATGTAGATGAAAAGTCAACTAGTTTGGTCAAAGAAGGTGAAAGGTCAATAAAATGCAATTTAAATGAACTTTAAATGCTATTGAATACATGCCAGGTTTGGGGTATCACATCCTTCCCCCCTTAAAACAATTGCGTCCTTGCAATTCTTCTTCCAATAGAACTCAGTATCATCTGAAATCCAATTATGACTAATCTTCATCGGTTGAAGAATCCCGTTGACATGAATACCGAAGAAGAATAAAATTCCAACCAAAAGTGCCGAGATAATACCAATAAAGACCTAAGCAAAGATACTGTAGATAAAATCATATCACATATTAATGATAAGAAGAATACCGAATGAATACCCTATACATGAATCTCGATTAGAAATTCAACTATTACTGCCCTAGAATTCCCAAACAAGAAGCCAAATAAAGGCTCAAACAAAGGTTCCATCTAGAGGTCCAAATAAGTACCCCACTGGTCATGAATTTCATAGAAGAATTCCCTGATAAGAGTGCGAAGAAAATACTAAGAAACCCAATCAAATATACTTCAAAAGTTCCAAAGAAGCCTTCCAAATAATAACCCCATAGGACAACCCATTAGATTCCGAGTATCGCTATCAAATGCTGAGAAGAATGTCTAAGGAAATACTAGAGTAATTATCATGTGTCTAATAAGACAGTCAAGTTAAATAACAAATATAATTTTTCCAACTAGATGAGAAATCCGAGTAAGATTCCCGAGCAGGTGTACAACATACAAAACCAAACTCTAAGGCCTCTTCACTGTTCGCCAGGTGAGAACTTATACAATTTACCACCAAGAAAGCCCAAAGTATTCCACAGCATACCATAAGCAATATGAGATAATAAGTCTGAACATGATTCCAAGTGTAAGACTTCCAATAAGTGCCATCAAGGAAAGATACTAGTAGAATGCCCACTAAGAATTCTATAAAATGCCATTGAAGAATTTCCAATCAGGGATGTCAGTATCACACCAATAAAGACCTAGACACATATACCATAGATAATACCGTGCAGTAAATCCAATTGAAACCCCAATAGCCAAGTCCACCAAAAAGTGCCAACAGAAGTCTCCAAAGAATAACCATTGAGAAAACCAAAGAATGCCCCAGAGAACAATCAAATAAAACCCCAAGAGAAAGCTACTCTTCACAACTGTTAATCACAGAGGAAGACCTTAGAGATTCGCCAATAACCGAGCTCCAAAAGCAAACACCAACTCCCAAATAAAGGCTAATTAAATGCCATTCATTTCCTGCCAACCCATACACCTTGAGTGGCTAGCTGTGAACCACTTTCTTCAGGGGAGGAAGAGGACTTACTTACCATTTCAATAGGACATGTATGAATGCCAATATATCGCAGTTATACACATGCCTTATACTATTATGCAAGCAAGTTCACAAAAGAGTTTATTCAACCAAGTTACTCAATCACGATAATCAAGTCAAGCACAACATAATCAATTCAAATCACAGCATAACCAATTCAAGACATTTCAATACATACATTACAAGCAATACTTCAAGCAAATAACAATTCACAAGGTCGATTCGATTCACGATGCCAATTCAATAAGTCAATTCGATAGACAACTAGATATTTCACCTTTCTTGAGAAACATTTAACACATAACACATAACTATATCACATAAGTGCATACATTCAAGTCAAGACACACAATCTCACATACAAGCATACACTTTCAAGACACACTTAACAAGCACACATTCAAGGATCACTACCCACCAGATCGAGGACCCTGTCCCGGCTTATGAGCTAGACAAGCTCTGATACCACCTGTAACACCCCAATCCCTCTCGAGATCGGGAGTTCTATCAATCAATCTAATCACAACCCAAATCCAAACCCGGGCATAATTTTCAGGGAAAATGGACGGAGTCTCCCCTGTTACTAGGCAAAATATAAAACCTGCAATAGCATTTAAATGGACCAACGCCGTGTCCAACCATACAAAACTTCCTCAAGGCCATCCGAGCCTCGGTTTTCAACAATTAAACTCAGCAGGTATACATACATTTCCAATTTAAAAGCTAACCTATCTGTTTTCATTTTTGACCAGTACATTCAAACTAGACAATTAAACCATACTAAGCTACTGCATAAAATAAACTATCATGCCATTCTAACTCTTTTCCTTTGGACATTACAAACATGCATTGAAGATAAGCTATGCTAACTGATTACATAAACTAGCTTATCAATTCACCACAACTGCTTAGCTAAATTTAAATTACATTTCTTTTAGCAATAAATACCTACAACATATGAAAACATATATCTTTACAACTTCGACACTCAAGCCACATAGGCACGCAAGACAACTCTTCAGGCAACGAACTTTCACGAAATCATGAACTTTCCAGCTAACATGACATTTCCTGAAATGTGGTGGTGAGGAGTGAGTATACACAACACGTATACTCAGTGAGGGCGAGACAGATATCGAGTTGGAGAGAAAGAAAGTCGTGCAATGCAAATAAGACAGTTAAGCAATATAACTGATAAATAAGGAATCAAGACAAACAATCAACACAATAAGCAATTACTGAAAGCATTAACACAACCATTCAAAGATATACCACACTCTGAAGGCTATGGTTCACTCATATGAGCAATGTACCATTTCACGAGCGATACATCAATCTCGAGCTTGATGTTGACAATGATGACAATAAGCGCGCATCCACCTTATAACACCAGTTTGGAATACCTTGGAAGTATCCATCAATTCTACGACCCAAATCTCCCTGGGAGGCAACCCAAGCGAGAAAGGGAATAGCAGCGGAGCTAGAGCAACCAACACTGGCAACCCGAGGCTACCCATAGAGGCCCATCACTCACGCGCGAGACACTATGCAATGCAAGACTCGATACAAGGCAATAAACGAGCGATAGCACAACAATACAAACTAGTGACAACAAACGAGATAGCAAGCAATCACAATCAATACTAGCATTCAACTAACTTTTCAAGCATAACAAGCAATAATAAGCAACAATAACACCAATTAAACAAGTATATCAAGCAACCCTAAGCATTCTATAGGCATAATATCAAGATAACAAGCAAAATCACAAATCGGCCCCAACTATCAAAACACTACCATTTCCAAACGAGCCACGAGTTCTGGAAACCGACTTCGCCAATCCTCCTAGGTCACCATAAGGCACGTCTAAGGACCCCAAAACCCTACTTTGCCCTAGAATTCGCGCAAAGCCCCGATTTCCCCCTTTGCTCGTTTGAACTACAACTATACTAACCAAACATCCAACCAATGCCATAATCGCACCAAAAGTGCTTCCATGGCCTCCCGAAACAATGCCATCACGCAAAACGAGAAAACGCTAAACTCGACCTAAAGATCCCCGACTTTCACCAAGGCATAATTCCTTTTTTTCCATTACGCAACCCAAACAAACCATGCATTTAGGCATTCTAGCATACCTAGCACATTTCTACATCAACGGATAGCATAACGGAGCAACTTCATCGTTTCAAGGATTTACTATTCACAAAACACTATTCATTAATTAATTTAAATTGCAATCTCAACATTTAACCGCAGAAAATGTTAAAAAGCTATAAATACATGTTCTACAATCAACAAGGAACATTCTTTAAGCAACAAAATGATTAAAACAACAATCTACGCATAAAATCTAAAATTCAAAGTTTAGATACAAAATTTTCAAATGCGCAAATAACGATGAAACCCTCACCTTAGACGCTCCTAGACGCTAGGAAAACCTCGTAGAGTGCCTCGGAAACCACCCCGTGCAAGCTCACGCAAAGATTTGGTGATTTGTAGTTGAAATTTTCTTTTTTTTTTCTCCTTCTTTTCCTCATGGTTTCAAGCCTTTCTTCTCTGTTTTTTTTTCGTGTGCAATTCTGCTTATTTAGGAAAAAAATGACAAGTCAAAGGTCAAAGATTTGGTCAACCCGCTAAACCAAAACAGCTATGCGTGACCTTATGAAAACGGCCTTAACTTCTTCTAGAAAACTCCAATTCACGAACGGTTTGAAGCCTCAGAAACTAGACTCATAGAGCTTTCCAACCATATATAATTTTCTATCTAACTCTTCCCCAATTGGTTCAGATTTAATTCCAAAGTTGACCCAAAATTTAGCTAACTTAACATTGCATTTTTTTATTTCTAATCCAAAGTTTGCCCTTTATTAAACATTTCCAAAATTTTCACCTTGTCCTAGTTGGTCAATGTAGATGAAAAGTCAACTAGTTTGGTCAAAGAAGGTGAAAGGTCAATAAAATGCAATTTAAATGAACTTTAAATGCTATTGAATACATGCCAGGTTTGGGGTATCACAAATGAAATATTAATTCTAGCTAACAACAATTAAAATATAAAATTTAAGACACCAAACACTAGTTTTCACTATTTGTTGAGGACTAGGAACCGCTCTCTAACTATCGCTCTCGATATGCTATGCACTTTGCGTCAACAAAGAAGTGACAATTAAATCTCAAAGAATCTAAGAAATATATCATTTTTGGAAAGCATCATAGTTTAAAATTTACTCCGTCTCCGAGCTACTTTCCTCTTTTATTTGAAACCCGAGTAATTTTAATGCAAGACAACCAAAACCGATTATTAAAATAATCACAACAATCGAGGTAATCAATATTCATTTAAAATAATTAATTTAACTATTTCTAGAATATTTTAAGAATTATAAAGTTAATGTTAAGCTACAAATGAAAGTTAATATAAACACATAGTCAAATACAATTAAACCCTAACATTTAAGATAACACTTAATTAATCACAAGAGAAGAAATTCAATTACTATAATTATTAGAAATAGGTATTAATCTTTTAATTATTCAACATATAACTACTAAATGCTTCCAAGAGAAATATTAAAATAGTGCAAATTAGTTGATTTAACTAATTAAACATTTAATCAAATGCAGTCAAGTGCTATTAAATGCATGCCGGGTTCGGGTTATCACAGCTGATCTCATACTTCAATCACCCATTCGTACTTCGATCCAATCAATCAATCGATCAAGAGGCGCCTCTCTTTTGTTTGGGCCGGTAAAGTCCTCGCTGTCTCTTGAACAAGAGAAGGGTAGCATAGCATTAGCTTCAATTGAAGAAGCTCAAACTTGAAAAAGAAATGAGGTAGGCCGAAGAACCGTTGAACGTTTCAACTTGGCCATTGAAGAAGGCGAAGGATGGGTGAGGGACTAGACCAGCTTACTGCTTACTACCATGCCATGGTTGAAGCTTTAGGCACCATAGACGAAACAATGTATTAGATATTAGGGATGAGAGATTCAGAATGAAAGAACGCATGCATGGAGATTCTGTCTATCGAAGGTTCGAGAATCTATGAAAGGACATCTAAGGCTAAGGAAAAATTCAAGGAAGCCCATTACGAAGAGAAATGGTGATCTCGTCTTGCTTGCTGGGAGAAATGAGCTTCCGGACCAACTTTTCCAGCCAGATATGGAGTGATCACTCAGCAATGAACACTAACTAAAAGCGGCCAGGAATGAGTACATATCCCCTACGGGAATCAAACCCGTGTCTTAGATATGAAAAGATGATGTCCTAACCACTGGACGAAAGGGACCAAAAAGCCATTCTTCATATACCTCAGCTCCGAGAATAGAAGTGCTTCATTTTGTTTCAATACGCAATTCAAGATTTCGTTTGTGTTCATGTTGGAAATTTCTTATGTGAATTCGGCGGGTCGTCCCCCTTTCCTACAGGTTCCCCAACCGACCTAGTGACACACCAACCAAGCCCCTTCTCTTTCTCTGATCATAAAGCACCCTGATCCCTTTATTTGTCTTTCATCCTCCCTGAATAAGTAAGACCCACCTCTTTCGAATTAAAACAAAAAAAAGAGATGGGCGAAGCGCTCGTTTGAAGTGGCAAAGGTTTGAAGACGCTCGACCAACGTGAGAGGTTTGAAGATGCTCGACAAAGGTATGAAGTAACTCGACTGATAAGGAGAGGAAGGTAGACGCTCGACCTATATGGAAAGGGTGGATGCTACAGTAAGAAAAAAAAAAGTACGTTGAGGTTATGAAGTAAGGTCAGCTCGTTAAGGAAAGCTCAAGTTATGAAATCACTTTGTCGTTAATTAATTAAGTAGTAGTGAGGCCTCGATACGGAGTTGCGTCAGCTGTGGATATAGACTAGGCTAAGGGACGGACTTCATCTCTTCTATTCTTTTCACTTACACCTTACACTTTAGTTGAGTCTAACGAGGCTTAGGTGCAGAGCCTTCCATTGTGGACCGAGACTAGGCAAAGGTAGAACACAATAGAAGCTTCGCTGACTTTATCATAAACCTTGCTTTCGCTACGCTGAATAAGAATCCGAAATAGCGGAAATCGGTTTAGGTTCCGCTTCCAAAGTCAGTCGTCTTTGCCCAAGTGTGAACTGCAGCCGACTCTCCAGTGGTTCCATTCCTTCTTACTGTACTTCTGGGTCAACCCAACTCGAATAGGAAGAATAGGTTCAGCCAAATTGCAGTCCACTTTGTACGTTTGCTGAGTAGACCAATCAGGCATTTTAGAAAATGGAAGGGAACTTCTCACCGAAGGAGGTGGGAAGCTACCGCTTCTAGAATGGAAGCTTATCCTTGACTTTTTTTTACAGTGTATCGCTATTTTGAAATAATCCATTTTATGGATGAAGTAATCGGAATGACAAATGGTTACAGTTTCGGAAAGCAGAGAAAGTCGGGAACTGTCGGTTACCTTTTGAATCAAAGTAGCGATGAGCCATGTCACGCCCCAACTCGACTCCACCTACAATCAGTCAGAATGCAACGGAATTTTGGCAGTATAACAACAGTAATTAAGACACCGAGGCTCTAAACCAACCTCTCAGAACATCATACAATCAAACTCCTCAACCAAACAACAATCAATTCCTCAATACCATTAACAACATGCAACATAACCATATTATACAATAATCATTCTTAGTTATACGCCTCAGTTCCAACATAATACCTTAACTTTAACCTATTTTCAAAATAGATTATAAACTAACTTAGCAACCCAACCATAGTCAAAAGAAAGACTACTAAGTCAACATAAATATGTCTTTATACTAAGGTAGGTTTTACAATACATCATATTACAATAACTATAAATAATCTCATGGCAAAGACTCCTGCACATAAGACTCATCCACGTAAGGCACATTTTCCTCTTCTGGAGGCACGTACCCGTAATCTTGCTCAAGGACACCTGTAAGCATGCAATAATAGAGAGTGAGCTTATATAAAACAAGCTCAGTGAGGATCCGATAGATCTCTAATAGTATTTACAATACTCCTTGAAAATGATCTTTTGAGCAGTAAACACACAATAAAACATCAATAACAATATAATCATATAACTATAATGACCAATCAATAAAGGATACTCTAGTTGGTGTAGCTCCAAACGCCATCACGATCTCAACCATTCTTCTTGTAACTTCTGATTGCTCACGCACCCAAGGTAACTCACTAGCCTCGCCTTCCATGACACCTCCGTCATGCGAGCTGGAGGTAGTCTCTGGTAGTCATGCTGTTATCAACCCGACAGCCCGACGCTGCCCGAGATGTGGCACACACATACCAAGACTCAGCAATAATAATAATCATCAATCACAGGAGGACAACCTTTTTCCGTTGACTATCTCCCGGTTCATCAATAATCAATCAATAATCATCAATCGTCATTAATATAACATCAAGTAATCAATTACACGACAAACAACTAAGTTAGATGACTAAGTAGGCCATCCAACTGAACATGCATTAAACACGAAATCTAACCCTAGTCTAACCATTTACAACTCACAATTCAATCACTCAAACACCACCCAATCATCTAAAGGCTCAATTCAACAATTTAAAGAAAGACAACCTAAACTCCAAATAATAATATCTTACATTCTACTTATCCAAACAACTCCAAATCAATTTCTAACACTCACTCATTCAATCAACTACATTAGCCCTCTCGAAAACCAACCAAGACACATCAAAATCAAGCCCAACAACCCTAAAACCTCAATGTACCTAGGCAGAAATTTCTGGATTTTTACACAAACATCGCAATCGAAAATTCGTCATTATAACAGCGCTACCACGTAATTAACAAACTTTTAGAAATCGTCGGCAATCGATTCCAACCACTACAACTCAAAATAATCAACAAATGGGCAATCTATCAACTTTAAATACCCGAAAATAAAAATTTATGCTACAACGGTTCAAATCTCACAAGAATACATATAATCGATCCTTAGCATGCACTGAGCAATAATATAACTTCAAATTAACATTCTAACGGTTCAAAATGCAATTATAAGCAAAAACATAAAAAATGACTTTTGAGATCTAGAATTTTTCTCACATTTGATGCGAAATAAGCCTAGATATGCGTGCAATGCGTGCCCAACAAGCGAAATCCAAGTCAGCACAAAAATCTACGGACAAAACTAGGTTTTTCTATGAAAATTTGCTTTGAAAACCTTTGAAATTTCTTTCTCTTTTCTCCCTTGAAGCTCTTGGCTATGTGTGTGTTTTTGAGGGTGTGTTTGTGCTTTGCAAGTGTTTGTTTATGATATATCATGCTGAGGCCAACAATTAAAATAGTCAAAGTTGAAACAAAGTCATTTTTTTTAGTCTTTTCTTGTCTTTTAATTCATTTTATTGACTATTTCTTGTTCAACTATTAATTAACACTTAAACTAATTCTAGACAATATATTTTAGGTGACAAAGAGTGTTATATTAAAACAGTTTCACCCGAGTCAGCTTAAAACTCGTTTTCTTGCAAAAGAAAGTGTAAAAATCTTTAAAATTCCAAAATCGATTCCAAATCCGTTTTAATCAAACACGGGTCTATTAATACCTGAGGACTAGGTTTTAAGACGTTTAAAACACCCCTGTAAAAATTTTAGCGGACAGGTGTTCAAAAATACTATTTACCAAAACCGACGATAAAATTTCTGATTCCGTTTTTGATGAAAATTTCATGAATGCACACTTAGCATGTATTAGGAGTATTAATCACATATTTAACACATTCTAAGTCATATAGCACATAAACAGGTTCATTCACGCAAAACGAGATAAAACATGCAAATCGAGATAAAGCAAAATATGGGGTCTCACATTCTCCCCCGTTAAAGAAATTTCGTCCCCGAAATTCTTACTTGCTGAACGGAAAAGATCTGGGTACTGCTGCTGCATCTGATCTCGCATTTCCCAAGTAGTTTCCTCGATACCGTGATGCTTCCACAACACCTTAACCATCGGCATCTTCTTCGACCTCAACTCTCGTTCCATTAGATCAAGAATACGAATCGGTCGCTCGTCATAAGTCAGATTCGCTCGAAGCTGTAACGGCTCTAGCTTAAGAATATGAGAAGGATCCAGATTATATTTCTGCAAATTAGACACGTGAAATACATCATGAACATTATAGAAATTCTCCGGTAAAGCCAACCGATATGCCAACTTGCCCACTCTGCCAGTAATCTCAAAAGGCCCCGAAAACCTCGAACTCAGCTTACCACCTTTACCATAACGAGCAAACCCCTTTCGAGGAGACAATCTCAAGAAAACGCGATCCCCGACTGCAAACTCCAAGTCATGATGACGCTTATCAGCATAACTCTTGAATCTGTTATGTGCTGTAAGCATTCTCTGCCTGATCAACAGAACATTCTCAATCTTCTCTAGAAGCTCTGGCATAATAGTCGGATCAATAGTCTTCATTTCCCCTACTTCATCCCAATACAAAGATGAACGGCACTTATGACCATAAAGAGCTGCAAAAGGTGCCATCCCAATAGTAGCTTGATAACTATTGTTATAGGAAAACTCGACAAGTGGTAGATGTTTCTCCCAGTTCTTCCTGAAGTCCAGAACACAAGCCTTGAGCATATCTTTTAGAATCTGAATAGTCTTCTCAGACTGACCGTCAGTCTGGGGATGATACGATGTACTGAAATTAAGCTGAGTACCCAAAGTCTCCTGAAGTTTCTCCCACAAACGAGAAGTAAATCGAGGATCTTGATCTGAGACAATACTAGATGGAATCTCGTGAAGTCTAACAATCTGATCCAAATAAAGATTTGTCAACTTTGCAACTTCATCTCCCATTCGCATCGAAATAAAGTGAGCTATCTTCGTCAAATGATCCACGACAACCCAAACTGCATCATTACCTCTCGGTGTTTTAGGCAAACTAGTGACGAAGTCCATTGTAATATGCTCCCATTTCCACTGTGGTACAGCCAACGGCTGAAGCAAACCTGCAGGTCGTTGATGCTCGACTTTCACTCGCTGCCAAGTCAAACATCTAGATACAAACTGAGCAACTTCTCTCTTCATATTATTCCAGCAGTAATGTTGCTTCAAGTCCCAATACATCTTGGTTCCACCATGATGAATAGTATACTTAGAATTATGAGCCTCCTCTAGAATACCTCACCTCAAGCCTGATTCATTGAGAACATAAACCCAGTTCCGAAATCGAAGAATACCATCCTCGTGCACTTTGAAGTCAGTCTGATCATCCGTGATCTGATCCTTGATCTTCTGAAGTTTAACATCAAGTTGCTGAGCTTCTCTGATCTGAGACAACAATAAAGGTTGAATACGGAGATATGAACACATCACCCCAACCTGAGTCAACTCCGGTCTCCAATAAGTGAATTCCTCAAGAACCTCCCATTTCCTGACAGCCAAACAAGAAACACTCGCCTTACGGCTAAGTGCGTCTGCCACCACATTTGCTTTCCCAGGCAGATAACTGATAGAACAATTATAATCTCCAAGAAGTTCCATCCACCTTCGCTGACGCATATTCAACTCATTATGTGAGAATAAATACTTAAGACTCTTATGATCAGTGAAAATCTCGAACTTACTGCCCCACAGATAATGACGCCACTTTTTTAGTGAGAAAACAACAGCTGCCAACTCAAGATCATGAGTCAGATAATTCACCTCATAAGGCTTCAACTTTCTAGAAGCATAGGAAATAACCCGACCATTCTTCATAAGTACACATCCCAAGCCCTCCTTGGATGCATCGCTGTAAATGACCATATTATCGGTCCCCTCTGGTAGAGCAAGTACTAGAGCAGTAGTCAATCTCTTTTCCAATTTCTGAAACCCACTCTCACATTTCTCATCCCAAACAAAGCTAGTACGTTTCTGAGTTAACTTAGAAAGTGGCCCTGCAATCTTAGAAAAGTCCTTGACAAACCTACGGTAATAACCCGCCAAGCCAAGAAAGCTACGAACCTTAGAAACATTCTCCGGACGTTTCCAAGACATCACCGATTCAATCTTAGTGGGATCTATAGATATACCGCTCTGTGTGATAACATGACCAAGAAAAGATATGCGTTGTAGCCAAAATTCACATTTGCTGAACTTTGCAAACAACTGATGCTCCTGCAGCTTCTGTAATACAAGCCGTAGATGTTGCTCGTGCTCCAATTCAGACTTAGAGTAAACCAAGATATCATCAATAAAGATCACCACGAACTGGTCTAAGTACGGCTGAAAAACCTGTTGCATAAGATCCATAAATGCTGTTGGTGCATTAGTTAATCCAAAGGGCATAACTACAAACTCATAATGCCCGTACCGAGTCCTAAAGGCAAACTTCAGAACATCCTCCGTGCGAATCCAAAGCTGATAATACCCTTGCCTCAAGTCAAACATAGAGTAGACTTTGGCTCCCTGAAGTTGGTCAAACAACTCGTCAATCAATGGCAAATGATACTTGTTCTTGATGGTTACTTGATTCAAACCATGATAGTCAATGCATAACCTCAAGGTACCATCTTTCTTCTTCACAAATAAAACAGGAGCTCCCCACAGTGAAGAATTCTGCTGAATGAAACCCTTCTCTATTAACTCCTGCAACTAAGTTTTCAGCTCCTTCAACTCAGCTGGTGCCATCCGGTACGCTAATTTTGAAATAGGTTGAGTACTGGGAACAAGGTTAATCACAAACTCCACATCTCTCTCTGGCGGTAACCATGGCAACTCCTCGGGATATACATTGGGATATTCCCGAATAATAGGTACTTCCTCCAGCTGTAGCTTATCAGATGGCTTGTTGATCAAATAAGCTAGATAACCTGAACACCCCTTACTCACCAACTTAACGGCTTTAGTTGCTGAGATAACAAAACTTGTCATAGCACCCCGGTTCCCTACTACCTCAACTACTGGCTGATCTGGCAAACGAAACTGTACTACCTTTGTCTACAGTTCAACTGGGCATCATACTTAGAAAGCCAATCCATACCCAAGATAACATCATACCCCCGGATAGGAAATAAGATAAGGTCCGAAGGAAAATTATACCCCTTAACATGTATTATACAATCCTTACAAACTAGGCCAGTAATATACTTATCAGTCAAAGAGGTACTAATCTCAACCACATAAGGCAGTCTTTCAGGTTGCACATTAACACGTTGCACACAAGCAGGAGTAATGAAAGAATACGTAGCACCAGAATCAATCAACACTTTAACAAGTTGATCAAGTATAAGGAAGTTACCTTCCACAACTACAGTCTCCTCAAGCATCTCCTCCAAGTCTACTGCGTAGGCCCGAGCCTGAACCCGCTGCTGCTGAGGTGCACCACTAGTAGGTCGACCCTGATAACCCTAAGTTGCTGCCTGACCGTCAGTCCTTTGATATCTAGGTCAATCCCTCACCCTATGTTGATTGCTACCGCAATCCAAACAAGCCCCTGTCTTCACCCTGCAGTCGACCTCCACATGGCCCTGGCGCTTGCAGTAAGTACACCGCGGTGATGATGCACTGACACAGCCCCTGGAAGAACCAGAAGCTGCAGAAGCAGTTGTACCAGCCTGCTGCTGAGGTCTAACAACACTAGGCCTGTATTGACCCTGAGACTGGGCTGGCCTAAACTGCGGCTGAGCCTGATAAGACCCCTACTGAAACTATGGTCTGAAAGAACCCTGCTGTACTGACGGCCTGTACACAACCTGCTGTACTGAAGGCCTATACATACCCTGCTGGCCTTGCGGCTGAAATGGCCTCTTGCTAGGCTGGCTAGATATAATATGTTCCCCCTTTCTCTTCTCTAGTCTAGAAGCTGCATCAAAGGCCTCGGTAAGTATATCATACCGATTCAGGGCCATCGCATCCTGAATCTCGGGTCTCAACCCTAACATGAACCTACGAGTCTTACGTTCCTCGTCAGCCACATACTCTGGTGCATACCGGGACAGCCTAGTAAAAGTGGCCTCATATTGAGCCACTAAAGCATCCCCATGCACTAAGGCTAGAAACTCTGCCTCTATCCGCTCCCTCGCGATCCACGGGACATACTTCGCCCGGAAAGCTAACAGAAAGGTATCCCAAACATACGGAATACCCTGAGTCTCCCAGCTAGTTTTCACTGTGCGCCATCATTCCTCTGCCTCATCATCTAGCAAGTACACGACAAAGGTGACCTTCCGCTCATCTGTATAATCAAGAGGGTCAAAAATCTTCTCCACCTTACTAATCCACGCCTCAGCTTTCCGATCGTCCCGCTCCCCCTGAAACCGCGGTGGATAATACCGTAAAAACTCTTTCAGTGTACCACACCCGTGGTACGCACCTTGTGCATTCAGTAACTAATTCTGCAATGCCTGAGTTTGGGCAACCTGCCCTGCTGGTAACTGTGCCTGACCGGCCATGATCTCGTTCATCCTATCAAAAGCTGCACCTATATGATCATTGTGACACCCGAGATTCTACCGTACACATTTTTAAATGTTGCATCCATTAATTGCGCATTAAATTCTGTGCTTTACTTGTTGTCTTTCTTGGTCACTATTCATTCCATTTTTAAACTGCATTATATTAGTGAATTAGCATTTTTATTAAATCATATTAATTGTTAAAGGAATGGGAAAAATGTGCAATTGAGCTAGAGACGATAGGAGAGCTCGTTTAGAAAATGCTTTTAGTGGTTCAATGAATAGTGTTACGTAACAAAACTTGGTAAATTAATTAGCTAGCTCACATCCTTCACTTTAGGCTCGTTTTAAGCTTACTACGCGCATTATAATTGACCACTTAAGCACCTAACTTGACCCCATTTAATATATATACTCATACAACACCACCTAGCTCATAACTTAACAAAACACAAAAAAAAAAAAAGAGAAGATGCAGGAATTACTGTAGCAAATCCGAGAATAGCATAGAAGGAGAAATAGAGATTTTTGCTCAACAAATCTTCAAGCCAAGCCAAGCCAAGCTAGGAGCAAGTAGTTTAGGGTGTTTGCTAGCCTCCCGAGAGTTCCTACGCGCATTGGTGAGGGATTTCACAGCTTATTTTCGCATTTTAAAATAGTTGCTATTTTCTTGATTCATTAAAAATATGATCAAATGCTATTGTATTAATTATCTATGCTATTATACCATGTATATGGATGCTAGAGAACATATTTGAGCCATCGTTTCGCTTTTTAAACGGTTAAAATCGCTAGTTTAATTTATGAGGTGAATAGTGACGTTTTTCTAGGGTTTTGTGTAATTACACGTATTAGCTTGATTCAACACTCCTAATAGATGCCTTAGGTGCTAATGAAGGTAGTCTAATAGCCCCGTGCACTTGAATTGTTCTAAAATCGCATAAAACGTAAAATAGTCGACTTTAACAAAGGGGTTTCGGGGTTAATGCGAATCCGGGTGGATTCGGGCTTCACTTCTAGTATTCTTAGGCTACCTAGGTGCTATAGAAGCTTTGATAACCCTTGTTTGAAGCCCGGATAAGGTTTGTGTAGTTTAAAGCCATAAGAGGGATTTTGGGGCTTTCGGGGTAATTGCGGGCGTTTGAATGAGTTAGAGGGTTAAGAGGGTTCCTTGAGGGTTAGTTAGAAGGTTGGGAGAGTTTTCCTTTGAAATTGAATCATTAACTTAGGATTGGAAGAGAAATAGTGTGAAAAACAAAGGGGTTTAAGTGCAATTTCGGTTGACTCACGCTTCTAAGCCCATGGCATGACCTCTTGGGTGTTTATATGTGGTTTCAAGTTGATTTGGAGCTTTTGGTATGATTCTATGCTTATATTGTATATGTCCCTTTGTAAAACTACTTATTTGCTTATATAATTGTTTCTATTCTAACTGCATCGAGGTCAACCTACTTTGTTGATCCTCCTATGTGTTATTGCTTATATTATTGATATTAACTTGCCATTGTAAAGTGCATTGCATAGTGGTTGCGCAACCATAGTGTCAGGGGCGGATGTGTTGAATATCGGCTGGGCGGCAGAGGGCTTGCCGGTGGATATTCAAACTCCGTGCCCTAGTCCCTCATTCGCCTGGTCCGGAGATTGCCAGGGGATGTTGGGTCGTAGGATTATCGGGGTACATCCGGAGTACACCCACTGGAGTGTTTGGGGCTATGCCGGCTTATCGTGATCGTGATCGTGGTTCGTGGTTCGTGGATCGTGAATGAAGACCAGTGAAGATTGGTGTATAGGGGTTATGTGAAATGTATCCTTTTAAATGTGTGGTTATTGAAGCTATCATTGTTTCTTGAATTGTTTAATTGCTATTGTTGTTTTAACTGTATTACCTGTTGCATTGCACGCCCCGGGACCTTATTCCTCACTGGGCAACAGTGGTTGCTCATACCTCGCTAACATGTTTCAGGTGGCGCAGTTGGAGGAGTTGCATTAGTTGCTGTGTCTAGTTGCCTGAGGTGGACTATGTTCTTGTTGATGAGAGTAGGACTTGTTTTCTTTACTTTATGTTCTATTTTGTAACCTAAGTGATATGTGTATATTATATAGTTTGCAAATTGAGGGATAGATGTTGTAATGGTAGATTTAGAACCATGGCATGTAATAACTTATATTTCTGCTATTAGCTTCTTCGCATGCTTGGGAGTGAATGACTGGTTGTTTTCAATTTCTAATAATACTTAAAAGCTATCAAGGAGTGGCATGATAAGCGGTTTTGTAAAGAAGTTAAGTTATGAATGCATGCTTGTCTGTATCTAAACTGTTTGTATGTCTTAAGGCTCGGATGGCCTTAAAGCTAAGATCTTTAGTTATAAATGAATGTCTTGTTATGTTGTGGCTTTATTGAGTGTTTACAGGTTTTCAGAATGTCCACGGTACAGGGGAGACTCTGTCCGTGTGTCGGGTCCGGACTTAACCATTAGGAAAAATTTTGTGACGGGCTTGGTATTGGGTTGAGAATAGCATGGTCATTAGAGCCTCCGGTCTCGTGAGGGATCGGGGCGTTACAATCATTACCCCTAACTTGGCCTGGTGCCACATTTCTCGGAACCTCATCAGTTACCTCGGGCCTACCTCTGGTCCTCGGTCTACCAGTCATTGTACTAATCAAAGAGTTAGCATAGGTTATAGCCCATAAACAAACTCTGAACAACTATTAACACATAAGCAACAAACTCATATAAGGCATATAAATCACTTAAGTATCAATCACATAAACTAATTAATCACATAACCACATAAGCACTAAATCACATAATCACTTAATCACTTAACCATATTAAAACATAGTTCACTTTTCTTTCACTTCATACATACTTTCATGCTAAGACCATTAACCACATTCTGAGAATACCCCGGCTGACAACTAACATGTGCTCCGATACCACTTAAATGTCACGCCCCAACTCGACTCCACCTACAATCAGTCAGGACGCAACGAAATTTCGGCAGTATAACAACAGTAATTAAGACACTGAGGCTCTAAACCAACCTCTCAGAACACCATACAATCAAACTCCTCAACCAAACAACAATCAATTCCTCAATACCATTAACAACATGCAACATAACCATATTATACAATAATCATTCTTAGTTATACGCCTCCGTTCCAACATAATACCTTAACTTTAACATACATTTCAAAATAGATTATAAACTAATTTAGCAACCCAACCATAGTCAAAAGAAAGACTACTAAGTCAACATACATATGTCTTTATACTAAGGTAGGTTTTACAATACATCATATTACAATAACTATAAACAATCTCATGGCAAAGACTCCTGCACATAAGACTCATCCACGTAAGGCACATTTTCCTCTTCTGGAGGCACATACCCGTAATCTTGCTCAAGGACACCTGTAAGCATACAATAATAGAGAGTGAGCTTATATAAAACAAGCTCAGTGAGGATCCGATAGATCTCTAATAGTATTTACAATACTCCATGAAAATGATCTTTTGAGCAGTAAACACACAATAAAACATCAATAACAATATAATCATATAACTATAATGACCAATCAATAAAGGATACTCTAGTTGGTGTAGCTCCAAACGCCATCACGATCTCAACCATTCTTCTTCTAACCCCCCATTACTCACGCACCCGAGGTACCATACTAGCCTCGCCCTCCATGACAGCTCCGTCATGCGAGCTGGAGGTAGTCTCTAGTAGTCATGCCGTTATCAACCCGACAGCCCGATGCTGCCCGAGATGTGGCACACACATACCAAGACTCAACAATAATAATAAACATCAATCACAGGAAGACAACCTTTTCCGTTGACTATCTTCCGGTTCATCAATAATCAATCAATAATCATCAATAATCATCAATCGTCATTAATATAACATCAAATAATCAATTAAACAACAAACAACTAAGTTAGATGACAAAGTAGGCCATCCAACTTAACATGCATTAAACACGAAATCTAACCCTAGTCTAACCATTTACAACTCACAATTCAATCACTTAAACACCACCTAATCATCTAAAGGCTCAATTCAACAATTTAAAGAAAGACAACCTAAACTCCAAACAATCATATCTTACATTCTACTAATTCAAACAACTCCAAATCAGTTTCTAACACTCACCCATTCAATCAACTACATTAGCCCTCTCGGAAACCAACCAAGACACATCAAAATCAAGCCCAACAATCCTAAAACCTCAATGCACCTAGGCTGAAATTTCTGGATTTTCACACAAACATCGCAATCAAAAATTCAGCATTATAACAGTGCTACCACGTATTTAACAAACTTTTAAAAATCGACGGCAATCGATTTCAACCACTACAACTCAAAATAATCTACAAATGGCCAATCTATGAACTTTAAATACCCAAAAATAAAAATTTATGCTACAACGGTTCAAATCTCACAAGAATACATATAATCGATCATTAGCATGCACTGAGCAATAATACAACTTCAGATTAACATTCTAACGGTTCAAAATGCAATTATAAGCAAAAACAAGAAAAATGACTTTTGAGATCTAGAATTTTTCTCTCACCTTTGATGCGAAATAAGCCTAGATATGCGTGCAATGCGTGCCCAACACGCGAAATCCAACTCGGCACGAAAATCTACAAACAAAAACTAGGTTTTTCTATGAAAATTTGCTTTGAAAACCTTTGAAATTTCTTTCTCTTTTCTCACTTGTAGGTCTCGGCTATGTATGTGTTTTTGAGGGTGTGTTTGTGCTTTGCAAGTGTGTGTTGATGATATATCATGCCAAGGTCAACAATTAAAAATAGTCAAAGTTGAAACAAAGTCATTTTTTTAGTCTTTTCTTGTCTTTTAATTCATTTTTTGGCTATTTCTTTTTAAACTATTAAATTAACACTTAAACTAATTCTAGAAAATATATTTTAGGTGACAAAGAGTGTTACATCAATACAGTTTCACCCGAGTCGGCTCAAAACTCGTTTTCTTGCAAAAGAAAGTATAAAAATCTTTAAAATTTCAAAACCGATTCCAAATTCATTTTAATCAAAGACGGATTTATTAATACCCGATGACTAGGTTTTAAAATGTTTAAAACACCCCTATAAAATTTTAGCAGACAGGTGTTCAAAAATACTATTCACCAAAACCGACGATAAAATTTCTGATTCCGTTTTTTATGAAAATTTTATGAATGAACACTTAGCATGTATTAGGAGTATTAATCACATATTTAACACATTCTAAGTCATATAGCACATAAACAGGTCAATTCACACAAAACGAGGTAAAACACGCAAATCGAGATGAAGCAAAATATGGGGTCTCACAAGCCAAGCATTATTACTACAGGGGGAGAAGCAAAGCTTTGTAGACAGTTTCGCTTCCTCATCGCTTCTTTCTGGCGACTCCCTTTCTCAAGTAGGTGGCTTGGTAAGCAAGCTACCTTTAGCATCGGTAAAATCCCTATCAATAATAGGTTGGAATGGTGGGGAAGGAGGCCATCCCTACTTCAATGGAAATGGGAGAATCGCCCTTTCACAACCGCTCTTCTACAACCACCTTTCGCCCAACATGATCACGAACGAAGAAAGAGAATTGCATAGATGGGAGGATGAAACGAACCAAGCCACTTGTCTTGATCAGAACGTTTGAAGAAAGAAAGAGAATGGTGGCTCCTTTAAGGGGACATCGTTGGAGAACAATTTCGGGGACAGGGTGAGAACCTTCCATTGGTTACGCCCTTTAAGTGTTAGTTCTTCCATATTTAGATATGGAGATAGATCCATATAGAGATCTATATCTTTCTACCGATAGATAGATCTATTGAGAAATGGATATTGATATAGTTTCAAGATCTATGAACAAGAGAGATCCCTAAATATCCATTTGAAAAAAGACATGAATAGATAGGACGAAGCCAGCTGAAGGAAGGTCACGTTAGCGCCCCCTACCCCTATTAATTAATTAGATTATTTTAGTCATAAAGGAACTAAAGGAAAGCCTTTTGACAACCTTACTAATAGAAAGGGGATGCGTTCAAGCATGCAAAGAAAGCTCTTCGAGCTTCTCTTATATTATAGAGAGGTTTGTAGAAAAGGGCTTCTTCAAATATCCCATTAGGGGCTTCAAAGAAAGCTTGCAGTTTAGGGGTGCGCAGGTTTGGAACCCTATACAAGATAAGGGGTTAGCGCGCAATGGCTTAATTTGATAGAGGCTCGCTTCTTCAAGTTCCACTTGCTGCTTTTCATTTTGATAGGAGTAGGTGCTTGCTGCTCGCTCGCTGTCTATTAAATGATCCTTCACTGCCTGCCTGGCGCCTATCTTTAATCCTAAGTAAAGTGAAGTCATATCAATGAAATGAATAGCCCAACCTCTTTGTTTGAAGCTTTGCCAGGAAGCTTCTACTTGTTGACACTTTGTTTCCCCAACACAACAATAGACTTGCAACTAGAGTGACGAAAAAAGTTTCTCTTATATAGCGGTCATAGAGGAGTTCAGAAAGGATCTGATCGTAGATAGAGACTGAAACATGTGCAGGGGTAGGGGCAGATGTAGCCAAGTAGATCAAGACAGTGGATTGTGAATCCACCACGTGAGGGTTCAATCCCCATCATTTGCCCATCAATAAATAGACCATTTGTTTCGGAGACACAAGACAAACCTAGAAAGCATTTTTTCTGCAAGTCATCTCGAGGCTTTCAAACGCATCCAAGCAATTGGTATCCGATTGAAACATAGAAAGCATAGATTCACGTCGCCTACTTGCTGAAAGAAAAAATGGAATGGTCGATAATTCATTGTATGACGTTTTTAAGACCTTACTAATCAGCCTTACACTTTTGAGTTCATAATGAATGAAATGAACCCCCGGATGAAGAGAAAATCTCCTCTACCCTTTACTAAACCATGGGGAGCCCCGAGTAGTTTACCGAACAAAATGAGTTGTTGTGACAATACCTTTCTTAGTGGAAGATCGGAAAACACTAATCTTCATCACGAGACTGATCGGATCTGCCGTAGACACCCGAGAGACCTCCACAAGGCAGGCAAAAAGAGTAAGAGGACAAGAAGCAAAGAGTTATGCTTTCATTTCTTTGTTGAGATTGAAATAAAGTTCTTTAAAAATGGTGTAGGTATAATGCACGCAGGCCAAGTCAAGAAAAGGACTTCCTTTGTTTAGTCTTAATAATTAGTAGTTTGAAGCCTTAAGAAACCAATTTGTTTTTCTTACTATAGCATCCACCCTCTCCTATAGGTCGATCGTCTACGTTCATCTCCTTATCAGTCGAGCTGAATTCCATCCAGTCTTTCCCCATTGGTCGAGATACTTCATACCTTGTTCTATCAAACAAGCTTGTAAACATCTTCCAGGTCCAAGTTTCTCTGAAATTCTTCCTTTGGTTAGTGGGAAAGGCTCACCTGACTTGATCATGCTCGGTCTACTGATGTATCTATCAATAATGGAAGCATCCACAGGGTTGTGTCCTTGGTCAGCACGATGGAGGAGTGAGGTTTGTTCTTCGACGATTGGTGGCACTCGTTTCAAAACGAGGCAAGGGGTTTCATCGGCAGACTTTTTTGGGGCGCTTCCATTACAATGACTTCACTCTGAGGTCTTTCACCTACCCCATGATTCTACCGGGACGCTTCATCGTGATTATTGCCCGGTGAGTGCGAAGTCAAAGTGGGAAAAAAAAGATGTGGTCAGGACCATTCTAACAGAGCTTAGGGTGGAATAGACCAACTTGATTTAATAGATGACACTTTCTTCATTTTTAGGGCAAAAGAGGACACTACTGTTATGAAAGGGATCGGTTCCTGGAAACGTGTGATTCACAACATAATAGAGTTAAAGTGGAAACGTTGAGCATTTTAAAAATTTCAACATTAATTTTTGTAATCACAAACATTTCCTAATTAAAGTCCATGATAATCAACATGCAACATATAATATATCAAATATACTATAAAGTAAACGAGAGATAAACAACATACCTCCCCTTTATAGCCAAGTGAATGTGGAACCACGACGAAGAAGCTACTGCGTGGACAAGCCTTCTTCACACATGCAATGGCTATAGATCAAAATACACAAGCATCCAACAGTTATTACTACAAACTAAGTTAATGTGCTAGATACTTAGTAGTAGAAATAAGCTTGTATATAATTATAAAGCAAAATCAATAACACTTATATTTTTTCGTGCTTTGGCCGAGAGCATCAAGGAAGAAAATATAGTTCTCATCTCATAGATAGCGTGGACTAGCCTCATTCACAAGTTTAAATGTCATAGATTGAAACACACGAGCATCCAATGGCAAACACCATCAACCAAGTAAATGTGCTAGCTTCTCGGTGATAGATCTAAGCTTGTATAAAGTTAGAAAAGCAAAAGAAAAATTTCTCCAATTAATCTCTACCATGGCCGAAATTACCAAGGGAGAAGATGAAGAATTTTTCTTGTGTTGTTGCTTGTGTTGGCCCAAAATAAAAGACTTAGACAATGAAGAGAAGTTGGCCTTTATATAGAGTCTTGAGATGTGTAGGCATGTGAAAAGTGGCATGTTATGTCCTCTCAAGACATCATCTTTTTGCCAAGTGTCAAACATGCATATATATTCATGTCAACTTGTTCTTTGTCGTTTAGTGTTTGTCTTTTAGTGCAACTTGTTGTTTGTTTTCTAGTGTTTTGTCTTTTAGTTCAATTGTTGTTTATCTTTTAGTGAAGACAAACATTAATTAATTCTAAACCCCTTTAGAATAATTAATTGAAGATTGACCCCTCAATCTATTTACACTTAGACCCCAACACTTTCAAAAATTACGATTTTGACCCACTTAACCGGTAATGTCCAAAATCACACTGTTAACACTTTAACGTGTTTCCAACTCAGTATTTGCACTTTGACCCTAATACTTTTAGTTTTGGCACTTTTGGCCCTAATACTTTCAATATTTGCACTTTTGGCCCGCTTAACTATTAACGTCCAAAATAAACAACGTTAATCCTTTAACGTGTTTCCAACTTAATATCAAGCTCGTTATTTGCCTTATTCTTGATGCTCTTTATGTGTGTGACTTTCTAGATTTGTAACTGTATAGAGATGAGGGACTATTAAACGCTTTTAATCTATTCCGAGAATGTCTCCGTCATTCTCTGGAATACCCTCATGTTCAAGAATTACATCTAGCAACATACGCGCATCATGACAATTTATACAGTAATGAACTCCAACTTATATGAATCCATTTATAGTCATAAATTAGCGTGCAGCACGATCCTTCCATTAAATATGTCCCGATAATTGTGGGGACCATGATACGATTAAGTCCACTAAATGATTCTATGCATAGATCTAATCGGTGGAATGAGAGATGACACCTATGGAATCCTTTCCATCATTCCATCTGTTATGTGCCTTGGCCGAGGACTTCCTCAATCAATTGAAATAAGATCGCATAGGACATCGCCTCACGTCGGAGGTTAATGGATCCTATCTTGACAATTACCTGTCAGTTCATACCACAAAACTAAAACATGAAACGCCGTAACCCACCTTTTGAAAGACGGGTATTGTTGAGATGTAGTATTTAGCCCCTGATATAACCGGCAACTGTAATTTCTTAAGTCAAAGGATTAATTTGCACAATTCACAATGAATAACAAACTATTAATCCAAAGTCATGCACTTTTGTTATTCTGGTCACATTCAGTGATCCGTTCAACTAACAATCACCCATATGTAAGTCAATCGCATCCCTATGCTGTTATGGCACAAGGCTCACCATTCTTTATCATTAACATCTCTATGTTAATCAAAGGTAACTTACATATGATAGCCCATACTTGATTATTCTAATCCCGGTCGAATAATCTGAGGGCTATGAATCATTTTGAATGTTTATCATATCGAAGAAATATGCCAACATATTTTAAACTCTTTTAGAATATATTTATTCTCTGAAAAAATATTAAGGACACATTCATATAATAGGAATGGCGGAGAATATGAACGTCACAAACAAGTTAATATGTAAATAAACATATAGACGTAAATGCCATTAGGTACAAGTTAATGCCAAAATATCCCAAAATAGGTCATCTAACTATATAGCATTAGGGAATATCTCCAACAATCTCCCACTTGCACTAATGCTATGATATATATATAGTATTAGCGAAACACACAATGATATCACATATCAATCTTCACAAGACGTAGACCTAGCTATGACAAATCCATGGCTAAGGTAAGGGGGTCAACTACATCAAAAGATATGACCGTTTTTCTGCAATGACATATCACAATATTGTTATAGGCTACAGATACAATATATGAAAATGGAAACACCTTTCCAAATGTTTGGACATACTGTGAGACCCTTGTTCCTTTAGCTTGTGCAATAGCTCCATTATAGTTGTAACGCAAAAGCATCACAACTAAATGATAAGAACCATTATCAACTTGTATGATTATCGTAATCCAAACAACTTTTTTTGTAATATTACAAAAGATATAATATACATAATGGGACATACAGTTCATTAAGAACCTTTTTAACTAACTGTGTTCCTACTAAGCATGAATCCCGAAATAGACATTCTATTATTGGTTTCAGATCACAATCTAAATTGTGAAATCCGTCACCACGGACTTTACCTTCTCCATAGAATATATTTTAAGTGCTTCAGAAGTACATTAAATATATGCAAATATTATCCAACATTCTCAATTAGGATAGGATTGACATTCACTCGTAACACATTACAGTTTGCGCAATGTCAAACGTTGTACTTAGCAACTTATGAAGTCATCTATTACTCAAGCATATGATGATTTCATCCCAAGCTAGCTATACTGCTAGAGTTTCTAAAAAATCATTCGTCGGAGATGGATTCATTGTCTAAAGGAAAAAAATTCCTTTCTTTGATTTCTTTTCAAAAAACCATCTTGAAAACCTTCAAGATCACTGTAGGTACAATTTTTGGAATATGTTAAGTAATCTCCTTGTACTATTACCATAGCTACGAATTCCCAATATACTAATAACATCTTCCAAGTATAGAGACCATTTAATGTGACTAGACTTTAATTGACATCACATCACTTACCTAAGTATAGGCTTTGATGTCCCGAATGTTCTCTTTAATAGGGTCGCCTTGACTAGGCTCTTCACCGTATAACTTTTACCCGTTCAACTGGAGCACAGCTATACTTTTATCGCTTTCACTAGAACATCAGTCATAGGGGCACTTTTTTTCCTTCCTTATTAAGTCTAGGGATGACCCCTATGTTTTTTCATGGAGCGCAGAATTTTCCTTAATCGGCGAGAGTATATACAATCTATTCCACTGGCAAGAGCATGATTGAGGGTTTTATACTGTAGCGTCTAACTCTTTGGCTCTATCCCCAGCTCCTTCATATTCCGTATCCTACTGCTTCTTTGCTTGCTTTTCTCGATCAAGCATTCATGTGCTTAGTAAAGAGGTAGTAGCATTTAGGGTGGCAAGAATTTCATTTTCTAAATAAGCCGACGCAGCTCTTGCTTGCTGTCTGTATGTGGTAGGGCCTGGTCAACTGCCCGACCACCTCTTTAGCTCATCTTTTGTCAATGCTAGAACTTTGGAATATTTAATAAATGATGCCATTCCCGACTTGCGAAGTGAAGCTCAATCTCTATTCATTAATTCAGTGCTCAGATGTAGAACTGAATCGTATATGGGTTAAGAGATCTTCAATCTGGAATTCTCTTTTTTATATAGCAATCCTTCTTAGTCAAAAGTGACTCTAAATACTATGTAGGGGAATGAATGAACTATGGGGACAAAATAAAAGACATTATCTGAGACTTAGGAAATGAAACTTCCATTCAACTTTGAGAGGAAATAAGTCTCAGCAGGCACTAAGGGGAAAGCTTAGAGATGGAATTTGAATATAAGAATAGAGGAGTAGTGGGGGGTGAAGTAGACATAACTAACGCAATATAGACTGGGCTTGCTTCCCATTCATTCTTTTTAAGGATGCTCTTCGCTTGGGCAATAGGCCACATTATTTTCGCTTCTGTAATAGGCGTGCTTGGATAACAAATAAAAACTTTGGTCCACTTTCATTGGTCTAGTCCGGTCATTGCTTATCTCTTTCTTCTTTATCGGTGAATTGGGGGAAAGAGTGCACCAATAAGGGGAGGTGAAAAAGCAAGAAATAAGAACGTAGAATAGTTGGCACACGCTAGTCAATCCTGTACGTACGTCGCCTTCGTTCTTTCCATTCAATTTATCCTCTCCTCGGGTAATACGTCTTCCAACCCTTCCTGCTCATCTGGAAACTCTTGCAAAGTTTCATCCCGCTTGGATAGCGAAGTGAGTAAAGAACATATCTGACTTTATGGTTGGTGCAAGCAATAAAAGGAATATCATTCCAATCAGTAGAGGAATAGTTCTTCTCTTAATGATATATCAAAATATCTATTTTTTCATTCAAGGTTATGGAAGTTTAGTCAAGTCTTCTGTCAAGGTAGCATTTGCCTTCTCGGGAATCAATCCCTTTTGGAATCAGGTAAGGCTCCACTCTTAACGGGCAAGGCCCAAGTCCAATAAGTACGTCATTTCCAAGTACTTCTTGTCTTTTTCAAAATCTCCCCCGTAGTAGCAGCGACACTCGAGTTCTTAGTACCAGGTGCAATAAGTACGCCATTTCTAAGCCCCCTTGTCTAAATTGAAGGCATCTCAACAATTTCTTTGAGACCCCAGATTTCGTCTTTGCCAAGATTTGCGTGATTTGACCTGTTTATATGTTATATGAGTTAGAATGTGTTAATTCTATTATTTAAAACCTAGTCCTTGAATATTAATAGACCCGTGTTTGATAAAAAAGGATTTTAAATCGGATTAGGAAATTTTAAAGATTTTTACACCTTCTTTTGCAAAAATCGAGTTTTTAATCGAGTCGGGTATAAGTCTATGCATGTGAAAGTTGTTGTCAACTAAAAATATGCTACTTAAAAATAGTCTAAGTGTTAATTGCTTGTTTGTGATAAAAATAGTAACACTTGCTTGTGAGAAAAATAGTCAAGAAACTAATTAAAAGACTAAAAATACTAAATTAAAAGACTAAGAAATTAACTTTGACTATTTTAATTTTCTTGAGTTTAAGCTTATAAGCATCAACACACACTAAATAGCGCACAAAACACACTCACAAAAACACACAAGGCCAAGAGGTTGAGGGAGAGAAAAACAAAAAAAAATTCAAAGGTTTTGAAAGTAAAATTCTCTTGAAAAACCTAGTTTTTGTCCAAAACTTTGCAAACTGAGCTAATTTTCGCTTGTTGGGCACGCATTGCACATATTCCTAGGCTTATTTTGGATTAAAGGTGAGAAAATTCTAGATCTCAAAATGTCATTTTTTTGTAAATTCATAGAATCAAATTTTTAGCCGTTGAAATGTTCAATTGTTGTTAGATTAATGCTCAGTGGATGCTAAGGATCAATTATATGTGTTTATAGCTGTTTTGATCGGTAGTAGCATGCATTTCTATTTTTTGGGTATTAAAATTGAGTATTAGCTTCAATGTTGAATAATTGCTGTTGTGGTGGTTGGAATTGATTGTTGTTAGCTTCTAAACGTTTGTTAAATACGTGGTAGAAATGTTGTAATGCCGAAATTTTGATTGTGATGTCGTGGTGAAAGTCTAGAAATTTCAGCCATGGTGCATTGAGGTTTTAGGGTTGTTGGGTTTGTTTTGGATGGCTTTTGGTTGGTTTCGAATGGGGTAAATGTAGATGCATGTGTGGGTGAGTGATAGGAAGTCCTTTGGAGGTTATCAGGTTGATTCTTGGATTGTTGTTGGTAGAGATCGGGGTTGAATGTTGGTTTAAATGCATGTTGAATTGGGTGGCTTACTTTGTCATCTAACCTAAATGTTTCATAACTGTATATTTGTTGATTGTTAAATGCTGTTTATTTGGTTGTTGAAATATGGTTTAATTGATCATTGATTATGGATTGTGGAAAGCGAGAGTCGGGCAACCCTCGTTGTTCACTTCTTGAATTGAAATTGTTATTGTTACTAAGAGTCGGGAGTCGAGCAACCCTCGTTGTTGGCTTCTCGAATTGAGTCTCATTGTTGTGAGCTTTGATAATGTTGTGTCACCTCGGGAGGCATCCTGGGTTGTTGGCACAGTTATCATGGCTAATCCCTATCTCGCATGGGTGGAGAGGCCATGGGGTGTAGGTCTAGGTCAAGGTACCTCAGAGTTATGTCATTGGGTTTGGAGAAGTTGAAGAGCATTGGAAAGGGTGTATGGAGCTTCATCAGCAAGAGTATCGAATCCTTATTGTGTGTTTACTGTTATTGTTATTGTTGCACTTATATTGCTATTGATGTTTATTATGTGTTTACTGCTCAAAGGATGATTTCCAAGGAGTATGGTAAATATTGTTAAGAGATCTATCAAATCCTCACTGGGCTTGTTTTATATAAGCTCACTCTTAATTATTGCATGCATACAGGTGAAGTTGAACAAGATTTCGGGTACGTGCCTCAGGAAGCTGAGAATGTGCCATATGTGGACGAGTCCTATGTGCCAGAGTCTTGTCCTTGATATCTGAGATGTAGTTCTCTTTTGTTATCTTGTATATTAAAATTAGTTGGTTGTATTACTTAGAAGTTTATGATGTATAAGATGTTTTAAAGATAGTGGATTAAATGTTGCTAGCTTAGCAGTCTTGTTTTGGAACATGCTTAGGTTGCTAGATCAGTTATAAGCTATTTTGGAAATGTATGTTAGATATCATATGTATGATGTTGGAACGGAGGCGTATAACCTATGGACGCAATGGTAAAAGAATGTTTAATGTATTTTATGGTTGTGTTGTTTATTGTTGAATTGTTTATGGAGTTGGTTGTATGAGTTGCAAAGAGGTTGGTTTAGAGTCTTGGTATCCAAGTTACAGTCATTATATTGTTGAAATTCTGGTGCGTCCTGACTTATTGTAGGAGGGGTCGTTGTTGGGGCGTGACATTAAGTGGTATCAGAGCACATGTTAGTTGTCAGCCTTAGAATGTGGGTAGTGGTCTTATCATGAAAGTATATACGATGTGAAAGAAAAGTGAAATATGTGTTTATGTGATTAAGTGATTATGTGATTAAGTGACTATGTGATTGCGTGATTAAACTGTTTATGTGAGTAATATCTAAGTGACATACGTGCCTTATGTGAGTTGTGGCCTATGTGTTGTTAATATTCTATAGCTTGTCTATGAGTTATAACCTGTGCTAAATCTTTGAAAGTAGAATGTCGGGACATCCGAGAACAAGAGGTAGACCGGAGGCAGATAATGAGGCATCGGGTAATGTGGCACCAAGCCGAGAGCGGGGTGATGACCATATTGCTGCAGCTATGGATAGAATGACGGAAATCATGGCAGGGCAGGCTCAGATATTGGCAGGGCAAGCTGCCCAGGCACAGACTATACATACCCAGTTACAATATGTCCAGGGAGGTTACCATGGGCGTAGTACGTTGAAAGAGTTTCTGGTGTATTTCCTACCGAGGTTTCAGGGGGAGCCAGATGATCAGAAGGCCGAGGCATGGATTAATAAACTTGAGAAAATATTTGACCCTCTTGACTATACGGATGAGAAGAAGGTTACTTTTGCAGTATACTTACTTGATGACGAAGCTGGGGAATGGTGGCACACTGTGAGATCAGAATAGGAGACTCGAGGTAATCCTTATGTCTGGGATTGCTTTCTTCGAGCATTTTGGGCCAAGTATATTCCCAGGATTGCACGTGAGCGCAAGGAGGCAGAGTTCACATCCTTGGTTCAGGGTGATTCTACAGTGGCCTAGTATGAGGCCAATTTTACCAGGCTATCCCAGTATGCACCGGAGTTCGTATCAGACCAGGAACGTAAGACTAGGAGGTTTGTTTTGGGTCTAAGGTCTGAGATTCAGGATGCTATGGCCTTGAATCAGTATGACGTGTTTTCAGAGGCCTTTGATGCGGCTTCTAGATTGAAGAAGAGGAAAGGGGAATAACATAGTTCTGGTCAGGCTAGTAAGAGGCCATTTCAGCCGTAGGGCCAACATGTTGGGTATAGACCTTCAGTACAGTAGGGTAGTTATAGGCCTGCGGTGCAGCAGGGTTCTTTTAGACCACAGGGGCAGCAGAGTTTCTTTAGGCCCCAGTTTCAGCAGGGATCTTACCCGGCACAGTCCCAGTATAGGCCGGCCCAATCTTAAGGTCAGTATAGGCCCAGTGTTGCAAGACCTCAGCAGTAGGTTGGTACAACTGCTTATTCAGTTTATGGGTCTTCAGTAGGTAGTGTCAATGCTCTAATACTGCATTGTACCTTTTGTGACTGTAAGGGCCATACGGAGGCCAACTATTGGAAGAAGGAAATGACATGTTTGGGTTGCGGCAGCAACCAACAAAGATTAAGGGATTGCCCTAGATATCAGGGTTTTAGGAGTCGACCAGCGACTCAGGGTCATCAGGGTAGACCTGTAGGCAGTGCATCCCAGCAGCAGCGAGTTCAAGCTCGGGCCTACACAGTGGATTTGGAGGTGATGCCTGAGGCAACAGCTATTGTGGAAGGTAACTTTCTTATACTCAATCAACTTGTTAAAGTGTTGATTGATTCTAGTGCTACGTATTCTTTTATTACCCCTACTTGTGTGCAACGTGTTAACATGCAACCTGAAAGATTGCCTTATGTGGTTGAAATTAGTACTTCTTTGACTGATAAATATGTGACAGGCCTAGTATGTAAAGATTGTAAAATACATGTTAAAGGTCAGGATTTCCCTTCGGACCTTATCTTATTTCCTATCCTGGGGTATGATGTTATCTTGGGTATGGACTGGCTTTCTAAGTATGATGCTCAGTTAGACTATAGAACAAAGGTAGTACGGTTTCGGTTGCCAGAACAGCCAGTGGTTGAGGTAGCGGGGAACTGGGATGCTAAGACTAATTTTATTATCTCATCAACTAGAGCTATTAAGCTGGTGAGTAAGGGGTGTTCAGGGTATCTAGCTTATTTGATCAACAAGCCATCTAATAAGCTGAAGCTAGAGGAAGTTCCTATAATTCGGGATTATCCGAATGTATTTCCCGGGGAGTTGCTAAGATTGCCACCAGAGAAGGATATTGAGTTTGTGATCAATCTAATTCCCGGTACTCAACCTATTTCTAAATTAGCGTACCGGATGGCACCAGCTGAACTTAAGGAGCTGAAAATTCAGTTGCAGGAGTTATTAGAGAATGGATTCATTCAACCGAGTTCTTCACCATGAGGAGCACCTGTCTTATTTGTAAAGAAGAAGGATGGTACCTTGAGATTATGTATTGATTATCGTGGTTTGAATCAGGTGACCATCAAGAACAAGTATCATTTGCCACTGATTGACGAGTTGTTTGATCTGCTTCAAGAAGCCAAAGTCTACTTTAAGTTTGACTTGAGGTAGGAGTATTATCAGCTTCGGATTCGTACGGAGGATGTTCCGAAGTCTGCTTTCAAGACTCAGTACGGGCATTATGAATTTGTGGTTATGCCATTTGGATTGACTAACGTACCGGCAACATTCATGGATCTTATGCATCGAGTCTTTTAGCCATACTTGGACCAGTTCGTGGTAATCTTAATTGATGATATCTTGGTTTATTCTAAGACTAAATCGGAGCACAAGCAACATCCACGGCTTGTCCTACAAAAGCTGCAGGAGCATCAGTTGTTTGCGAAGTTCAGCAAGTGTTAATTTTGGCTACAATGGATATCTTTTCTTGGCCATGTGATTACATAGAATGGTATATCAGTAGATCCCACTAAGATTGAAGTGGTAATGTCTTGGAAACGATCGGAGAATGTTTCAAAAGTTCGTAGCTTCCTTGGCTTGGCGCGTTATTACCGTAGGTTTGTGAAAGACTTTTCTAAGATTGCAGGGCCACTTTCTAAGGTAACTTAGAAATGAATCAGCTTTACTTGGGATGAGAAATGCGAGAGTGGGTTTCAAGAGTTGAAAAAGATATTGACTACTGCTCCAGTACTTGCTCTACCAGAGGGGATCGATAATACAGTTATTTACAGCGATGCATCAAAGGAGGGCTTGGGTTGTGTACTTATGCAGAATGGTCGGGTTATCGCCTATGTTTCTTGAAAGTTGAAACCGTATGAGGTTAACTAGTCGACTCATGATCTTGAGTTGGCAGCAGTTGTTTTCATACTAAAAAAGTGGCGTCATTATCTGTGGGGCAGTAAGTTCGAGTTTTTCACTAATCATAAAAGTCTGAAGTACTTATTCTCACAAAAGGAGTTGAATATGTGTCAACGGAGGTGGATGGAACTTCTTGGAGATTATAATTGTTCTATCAATTATCTGCCTGGGAAGGCAAATGTGGTAGCAGACGCTCTTAGTCCTAAGGCGAGTATTTCTTGTTTTGTTGTCAAAAAGTGGGAGGTTCTTGAAGAAATCAATTATTGGAGACTGGAGTTGGCTCAGGTTGGGTTGATGTGTTCACATCTCCGTATTCAACCTTTATTGCTGTTTCAAATCAGAGAAGCTCAACAACTTGATGTAAAACTTCAGAAGATCAAGGATCAGATCACGGATGATCTGTCTGACTTCAAATTAAATGAAGATGGTATTCTTCGGTTTCGGAACAGGTTATGTGTTCCCGATGAACCGGATTTGAGGAGAGGTATTCTGGAGAAGGCTCATAATTCTAAGTATACCATTCATCCCGTTGGAAACAAGATGTATCGGGATTTGAGACAACATTATTGGTGGAATAACCTAAAAAAGGAGGCTGCTCAGTTTGTATCCAGATGTTTCACTTATCAGCGAGTGAAAGCAGAACATCAATGACCTGCAGGGTTGCTTCAGTTGTTGGCAATACAAGAGTGGAAGTGGGAGCATATTACGATGGACTTCGCCACTGGGTTACCTAGAACACAGAGAGGTAACGATGCAGTTTGGGTTGTTGTGCACCGCTTGACTAAGACAGCTCATTTTATTCCGATGAAGGATGGGAGATAAGGTTGCAAAGTTGACGGATCTTTATTTGGATCAGATTGTTAGACTTTGCGGGATTCTATCTAGTATTGTCTCAGATCGAGATCCTCGATTTACTTCTCGATTGTAGGAGAAACTTCAGGAGACTTTGGGTACTCAGTTGAACTTCAGTACAGCGTATCATCTGCAGACCGACGGTCAGTCTGAGAGGACTATTCAGATTCTGGAGGATATGCTTAGGGCTTGTGTCTTGGACTTCACAAAGAACTGGGAGAAACATCTACCACTTGCCGAGTTTGCCTATAACAATAGTTATCAAGCGACTATTGGAATGGCACCTTTTGCAGCTCTCTACGGTCATAAGTGCCGATCACCTTTATATTGGGATGAAGTAGGGGAGATGAAGGCTATTGATCCGACTATCCTGCCAGAACTTCTAGAGAAGATTGAGAATGTTCAGTTGATCAGACAGAGAATGATGATAGCGCAGAGTAGATTCAAGAGTTATGTTGATAAGCGCCGTTGGGATTTGGAGTTTGCAGTCGGGGATCGAGTTTTCTTGAAATTGTCTCCTTGAAAAGGGTTTGCTCGTTATGGTAAAGGTGGTAAGTTGAGTCCGAGGTTTACAGAGCCGTTTGAGATTATTGGCAGGGTTGGCAAGTTAGCATATCGGTTGGCTTCACCGGACAACTTCTCTAATGTCCACGATATTTTTTCACGTATCTAATTTGCGAAAATATAATCCGGATCCTTCTCATGTTCTAGAACCAGAGCCGTTACATATTCGTGAGAATCTGACTTATGATGAGCGGTCAATTCGCATTCTTGATCAGATGGAACAGGAGTTGAGGTCGAAGAAGATTCCGATGGTCAAAGTGTTGTGGAGGCATCACGGGATTGAGGAAGCTACTTGGGAGAGGCGAGATCAGATGCAGTAGCAATATCCAGATCTTTTCTGTACAGCAAGTAAGAATTTCGAGGACGAAATTTCTGTAAGGTGGGGAGAATATGAGACCCCATATTTCGTCTTTGCCTAGATTTGCGTGATTTGACCTATTTATGTGTTACATGAGTTAGAATGTGTTAATTCTATGATTTATATTCCTATTACATGCTAAATGTGCTTTCATAAAATTTTCATCAAAATCGGCATCAGAAATTTTATCGACGATTTTTGGAAATAGTGTTTTGATCACATATCTGCTAAAATTTTTACAGGGGTGTTTTAAACGTTTTAAAACCTAGTCCTCGAATATTAATAGACTCGTGTCTGATTAAAATGGATTTTAAATCAGATTAAGAATTTTAAAGATTTTTACACATTCTTTTGCGAAAACTGAGTTTTTAATCGAGTCGGGTATAAGTCTATGCATGTGAAACTTGTTGTCAACTAAAAATATGCTACTTAAAAATATTCTAAGTGTTAATTGCTTGCTTATGAGAAAAATAGTCAAGAAACTAATTAAAAGACTAAAAATACTAAATAAAAAGACTAAGAAATTAACTTTGACTATTTTAATTTTGTTGACTTTAAGCTTATAAATATCAACACACACTAAAAAGCTCACAAAAAAAACTCACAAACACACACAAGGCCGAGAGGTTGAAGGAGAGAAAAAGAAAAGAATTTCAAAGGTTTTCAAAGCAAAATTCTCTTGAAAAACCTAGTTTTCGTCTAAAGCTTTGCAAACCGAACTAGTTTTCGCTTGTTGGGCACGCATTCCACGCATTCCTAGGCTTATTTTGGATCAAAGGTGAAAGAAAAATTCTAGAACTCAAAATGTCATTTTTTATATAAATTCATATAATCAAATTTTTAGTCGTTAAAATGTTAAATTGTTCATAGATTAATGCTCAGTGGATGCTAAAGATCAATTATATGTGTTTATAGCTGTTTTGATTAGTAGTAGCATGCATTTTTATTTTTTTGGTATTAAAATTGAGTATTAGCTTCAATGTTGAATAATTGTTGTTGTGGTGGTTGGAATTGATTGTTGTTAGCTTCTAAAAGTTTGTTAAATATGTGGTAGTAATGTTGTCATGCTGAAATTTTGATTGTGATGTCGTGGTGAAAGTCCAAAAATTTCAGCCATGGTGCCCTGAGGTTTTAGGGTTGTTGGGTTTGTTTTGGATGGCTTTTGGTTAGTTTCCGATAGGGTAGATGGAGATGGATGTGTGGGTGAGTGATAGGAAGGGGTGTGGAGGTTATCGGGATAGTAGAGTGTGAGTTATGAAGTTTGGAAGATTGTGTTGACTTTTCTTGATATGTTGAAATGTTGTTTTGAATGTTGGGTAGTGTTTGAGAAGTTTATTCTTGGATTGTTGTTGGTAGAGATCGGGGTTGAATGTTGGTTTAAATGCATGTTGAGTTGGGTGGCCTACTTTGTCATCTAACCTAAATGTTTCATAACTATATAGTTGTTGATTGTTAAATGTTGTTTATTTGGTTGTTGAAATATGGTTTAATTGATTTTTGATTATGGATTGTGGAAAACGAGAGTCGGGCAACCCTCGTTGTTGACTTCTCGAATTGAAATTGCTATTGTTACTAAGAGTCGGGAGTTGGGCAACCCTTGTTGTTGGCTTCTCGAATTGAGTCTCATTGTTATGAGCTTTGATAATGTTATGTCACCTCGGGAGGCATCCTGAGTTGCTGGCACAACTATCATGGCTAATCCCTATCTCGCATAGGCGGAGAGGCCATGGGGTATGGGTCTAGGTCAAGGTACCTCAGGGTTATGTCATTGGGTTTGGAGGAGTTGAGGAGCATTGGAAATGGTGTATGGAGCTTCATCAGCAAGAGTATCGTATCCTTATTGTGTGTTTACTATTATTGTTATTGTTGCACTTATATTGTTATTGATGTTTATTATGTGTTTATTGCTCAAAGGATGATTTCCAAGGAGTATAGTAAATAATGTTAAGAGATCTATTGAATCCTCACTGGGCTTGTGTTATATACGCTCACTCTCAATTATTGCATGTATGTATACAAGTGAAGTTGAACAAGATTTCGGGTACGTGCCTCGGGAAGCTGAGAATGTGCCATATGTGGACAAGTCCTATGTGCCAGAGTCTTGTCCTCGATATCTGAGATGTAGTTCTCTTTTGTTATCTTGTATATTAAAACTAGTTGGTTGTATTACTTAGAAGTTTATGATGTATAAGTTGTTTTAAAGATAGTGGATTAAATGTTGCTAGCTTAGCGGTCTTGTTTTGGAACATGCTAAGGTTGCTAGATCGGTTATAAGCTATTTTGGAAATGTATGTTATATAGATATTGGAACGGAGGCGTATAACCTATGGTTGTGTTGTTTATTGTTGAATTGTATGTGGAGTTGGTTGTATGAGTTGCAAAGAGGTTTGTTTAGAGCCTCGGTATCCAAGTTACAGTCGTTATACAACCGAAATTCCGTTGCGTCCTGACTGATTGTAGGAGGCATCGTGTTGAGGCGTGACAATTTCATTACCTAAGGCCTCTCTGACCTTGGTTTAGTCTAATTTTACGCGAACTACTAATGTAGCTATGGCTGGTTGAGGTACCGCTCGTCTTTCTGATACGGGAGCCCCTTTTTCTGTAAGTGAGAGCACTAGCACTGTCCGACTCCACTAGTATTATTCATCTATATATGGAACACTCCTGCTTTCTCCCCAATGGAATGATCTGGACTCTTGCGAAAGAAAGGACCTCTAAATCCGATGACCTTGACTGAAAAGCTCCCAATTAGGTTAGTAGCTGGCCGAGTAGCTGAGAGACCAAATAAGCACAGCAGCTGTTTAGAGTTGAAGGAGCTCTATTTGGGATTCTATAGCCTATGCACTTGCCTTTAGGGGATCGAAGTTGGATGAATTTCCAGTGGTTCCTTCCATCGGCATCATCGAGCCACGTTAGCAATCCAGAAGAACTGGAAGCTCCAAACGACCAGTGAAAGGAATTGATCCTTTTAGTTCTGTTCTTCCCTTAGTTTTATAGCATACCAATGTAGAGCGAGGCTAAGCACGCTGCATCTCCTGTCCAAGTAAAGAATATCTTGTCCAAGTCCTTTCAGTTTGCATCTTTCTTTGGACATTGGGAATGGAATATCTCTCAACTTGTAAGTGGTAGAAATTCAAAATGTTAGACTCTGTTGTAGGTTTTGGTTGATTAAAGAATCCTCTCGTGTATATTAGTCAGAGATATGACTTTCACAGGTTTGATTGCTCTTTGACTGGTGTGCCTAAGAATGTGATTGATAAATGGGCATTTGAAACTTGATTAGTCGCAACAAGAGGTATTGTCTCTGCCTTTCCAAGTAGGGATCATCTCTCAAGTGTTATGATCCTACATTGCTCCTCGGTAGTGGCCTAAGGCTCAATGCAATGATTGATCTTCTACGCTAAGGCTAGTATCTCATCCCATCTTTCATCCTATTGCTTTGAGCTCTTTTCGGAAAAGTGTCAAAGTGTAACCTGTTGCTCCTTGATTTCACATAAACAACTGAGTGTCTTTTGATCCTTTTGGTCTTCTCTTTATGTATCTATTGATCTCCTTCCCACTCACATTCTCTTTATCGAATCCTTCTAGGAAGATAGGACTACTCCTGCTTGTTCTTGGCCTTGGCTACTTAGAGATATCCCTTTAGTTTGTCTTAGAGAATGGAAGATGAAATTCAATTTTTGTCTTATTATAGGTCGGTCATCTATTCAATCTGGAATTCTATCTCTTGTTTACTTTCTGGTACCAGTTTAAGTTCTTTTGTTCAAATCACTATCTATGCCAGGCTTCCCTCTCTAAAGTTTTTATCTATTGCGAGAAGTTCCTCCAGTCGCTGACTCTCTTTTTGGCAGTGACGAAAATAAATCTCGGTCTTGATTGTAAGAAGAAGTCAATACAGGCTCCGGTGAATTAGTCAAATCGAGTCGTCCAACGCTACTGTAAAATTCCACAAGATTTGTTAATGATTCTCACTCTGCTAAATCTTCCTGAAAAGGGATTGCGAAAGCCCTGTCTCCTATTGGCGGAGAAGCAAAATTGGAATCAGAATTCGAATTTTTGACTATGCCTCAGACCGGAATATAGAACATAGTCACTTACTACTGAGCACCTTGTTGGAGAAGATGTAGATCCTGAGCTACAAAGCTCAACGGATCCTTCCCATACATTGTCAACATCAATGACGGTTTGCTTGAACTTCAGGCTAGAGAAAACTTGCCCGCCCTAAGAAAGGTACAGCGGACGATCATTCGTATTGGTGACTCTTAGCTTTTTCCTCTTCCCAGCAACATAGGGCAATTCATCCACTATTCCACTAGTTCTGATGCGTACTGCGCAAAAAGAGTCCTCTAGTCACCTTCTTATTTATATTATAGCATGTGCTCCTCTCATCAGTTGGGCTGTCCATTCCTCCTTCTTCCATCCGCCTCTACTCCGGCGTCTTCAACTTTGCCACTTCTTGCTACCGAATCCGAGTGCGCTTTTGAGGTTTTTTGTCTGAGGCAAAGGCGAATCCCTCATACTCTATACGGTCGAGCTGGCATGGCTAGTACATCAAGCATATCAACATATTCTTTGTTCGGTCTGGTATACATATCTGTCAATGTCAATCAAGTAATAGAATTCATTCCCACTGTTTGAGGAAAACGTGAAGAATTGCCATTTTATGAGCTTGTAAGGCCCTAATAAAGGGGAAAATAGGGCTATAAGTAGGTCGTTCGCTATTGCTATAAGGGCTGCTCGCCTTTCTACGGCTTGGCTTCGCTATCGCTCCTATGTAGTGGTCAACCTAAAAAGTAGTATTCCTGCCATACTAGAATGCCTATTATCTAGTGTTAGATACAAGCAAGATGAGGTCGCTCTGTGTGGTAACACAATCCCACATCGGAAGTCTTGGAAGTAAGAGAGCTGGATATAAGGGCTTAGTTCCTTGTATCAGCCACGAGGCCTTTTCCCGTTGGAGACCATGGGAGAAACAAAGCCCTGAGGGCCTTGTGCCTGTGGGCCAGGGATTGCCAATATCGGACAATATCGTGGTAGTAACGGCTCTGTGAGACTCTGCGTGGGCTCCACGCGGGGAGTGGGGTCGTTAGAAATGGTATCAGAGCCAGTCTTCCCTTGTGCTCGTGCCCGCTAGGGCGCGGGGCTCCTTAAGGGGGGTGGAATGTGGTAACACAATCCCACATCGGAAGTCCTAGAAGTGAGAGAGCTGGATATAAGGGCTTAGTTCCTTGTATCAGCCACGAGGCCTTTTCCCGTGGGAGACCATGGGAGAAACAAAGCCGTGAGGGCCCTGTGCCTATGGGCCAGGGATTGCCAATAGCGGATAATATCGTGGTAGTGACGGCTCTGTGAGACTCTGCGTGGGCTCCACGCGGGGACTGGGGTCGTTATACTCTGCTTCATAGACAAGGCTCGTTCCGTACTTTACTTACGAGCTTGTGTAGTACTCGCCCATATCTTTAAAGGGGCTTATGCACTCCACTCGATGTCTACTTAACGAGTGTTAGAGCGAGCGAAGCCTTCAATTTAGTGGCTTCCCCATTTTCCCTCACCCTACTCTTTTATTTCCGCTTAAGCTTCCCCGATTTAGGGGATTAATTGATTGGATACCCGAGAACCAATCTTTCCTAGGAACAGCTTCTACGATTATAGATAGGGGTCAGGTTTGTTTCGCATCTATGCCCCCTGCCCTCCAAACAGTATGGGAGACTTTCAGCTCGTATGCTCATACTCCTAGATCTTCACGACGCCTCCTCCACCATAGTATAAGCTATGAGCTGCTCCGAAAAGCGAGGCCTACTTCAAAATTCGCTTTCAACAATTGTCAACAACACCACGAAAAAAGTAAACTATGGTTGCCCACTGATCTGATCACAGGTGAAATCCAGTCCCTTTGCTTCGCGCCAGGCTTGGAAATCGTAAGTCAGGCCCTCTTTGCCTCTCAGCAGCAAGAAAGTGAGCAGCAAGCTAAAAAAGCCAAGTCCCTTTTTAATAATAATAAGGTAAGCTTCATAGCTCCAACCTATCCAAGGGGAAAGGAAAAACTAGCTGAAGGAAGGGCTTCATAGCCTTACCTTTTTCCTTATTAAAGGTAGAGCTATTTCTTATTATTCTTCAATTTTAGTATTTTTTGAATATAAGAATAAGCTAAGAGGGCTGGGAATTGTAAGAATTGAAAAGTCCTCCATTGAATTGTATAGGGTGAAAAAGACAGGTTTAGAAATGGCCGGATTAGTAGGAGGAAGGGCGGCCCCACCCTGAAACAAAAGTGTACATACATAAAAAAAAGAGACTGGTTATGGCCTTTACTTGATAGAGCTCCTTCCCATCTATCTTGATCAAGAAGAGGGTCAGTAGTCTATGCCCTTGCAGGTCCTTGTCCTTCTGCTGAGACGACCCTCTTTTTTGTTTTTGTTTGTTCACAGCGGCACGAAATCATAAAGAAGTTGCATTAACTCAGAAAGAGAATGGCGCCTAGCCATTGAGAGTGTCTCTTGTATTTGTAGAGGAATAGTACGATCTTGGACTGGCCCCCTTTGCATGACCTAGAATGAAAAAGAAGTCTGTGCTACTATAAGGCCTCTAAACTCCTCCCTCAGGACACTCTTGTGTTGCCCATGGGGACGGGGTAGCCCCGACTTCCATAGGTCCTTGGTTTGACCTCCTAATGAGAATTGAGGTCCTTGCACGGGAGTCTCTTCCCTAACACTTGCTTGCTCTGTATGGAGTGCCCCTTGGTTCCTCAAGTGCCAGCCGCAGAGAGGAATGCCATCAACTAGAGTGCTATTGGCCGGTAACCACTCGCTCGTCGGCTGCTCGGGCTTCGCATTTCAAGTTTGTTATCCTAACCGTCTCCTCTGCTCCACTAGGAGCCTGGCCCCTTCTTCTATCTTATCAACTGCCTTGCTCCTCGGCTTCATACTGCTCTAGCCGCTCGCTATAATAGCTTGCTTCTAGGGTGGCCGCACCCTAGGCAGTACCGCTGAGCCAGAATGGGCTCAGCAGTCGGCCTATGTTTCCGGGCACACGCATAAAGCCATGATTAGTTCCACAAATCTCACTGCACTGACCATAGTAAACTCCTTCTCGTTGTACCGAAAGAGTGGTCTGATTTAACTGACCAGGTACAGCATCACATTTGACACCTAAGGAAGGTACAACCCAACTATGAAGTACATCAGCAGATGTTACAATAATACATAAATGCGTTTTGGCTGGTACAACCACTCTATTGTCCACTTCTAATAAACGTGATTGACCTAATTCTGGATCATCTTCTGGAATCGTATAAATGTCGAAAGTGAGTCATTGTTCATCGAAACTGTTATAGCCCGAATACTCATAAGGTTGGGTCGATACCCGCCTCCCCCCAAACTGTACTTGCAAGTTTCCCTGCAAAAAGCTTTTCACGCCTACTCTTAGAAAGAACACTATTTTTCTTTAGTTAGGTAGTTCTCTCGACCGTAAGACCCTTTATGAGTAAGGGTAATCGAAGGCCGGGGAAAATAGATTGGCAACAGGGAACCGTTTCTCACCCATCCATGCCTACCCTATGTATTCGAGGGGAGGTTGGAACCAAAAAAGACCTGGTTCCACACATATGAGACAGACAGAAGATATAGGACAACTAGTTCACCATAGAAAGTGAATTCGATCCTATAGTCATCTTCTTTGTTGGAAAAATGCATAGTGGAAAGGGATGCTAGTCGGCTTGGCGAAGTTGTAGGGCCCAATAAATCAGATCCAGAGTGATTCTGTTACGCCCCAACTCGACCCCACCTACAATCAGTCAGGACGCAACAGAATTTCGGCAGTATAACGACAGTAATTGAGACACCGAGGCTCTAAACCAACCTCTCAGAATAACATATAATCAAACTCCTCAGCCATTCAACAATCAACTCCTCAATTAAGTTAACAACAAACAACACAACAATATTTTACAATAATCATTCTTCAACAATCCAATCATAGTTATACGCCTCCGTTCCAACATAATACATTAACTATACATACATTTCAAAATAGATTATAAACTAACTTAGCAACCCAACCATAGTCAAAAGAAAGACTATTAAGTCAACACACATATGTCTTCATACTAAGGTAGGTTTTACAATACATCATAATACAATAACTATAAACAATCTCATGGCAAAGACTCCTGCACATAAGACTCATCCACGTAAGGCACATTTTCCTCTTCTGGAGGCACGTACCCATAATTTTGCTCAAGGACACCTGTAAGCATGCAATAATAGAGAGTGAGCTTATATAAAACAAGCCCAGTAAGGATCCGATAGATCTCTAACAGTATTTACTATACTCCTTGGAAATCATCCTTTGAGCAGTAAACACACAATGAACATCAATAATCATTATAATTGCAACAATAGTAATAACTGTAAAGACACAATAAGGATACAATACATTTGTTGATGAAGCTCCATACACCAATTCCATGCTCAACAACTCCTCCAAAATCAATGACACAATCCTGAGGTACCTTGACCTAGATCCATACCCCATGGCCTCTTTGCCCATGCGAGATAGGGATTAGCCATCATAATTGTGCCCGCAGCCCACGATGCCTCCCGAGGTGACATAACATTATCAAAGCTCACAACAATGGGACTCAATTCGAGAAGTTAACAACATTGATTGCTCGACTCTCGACTCATAATAACAATAACAATAACAATTCGAGAAGTCAACAACAATGGCTGCCCGACTCTCGACTCATAATAACAATAACAATAACAATTCGAGTAGTCAACAACATTGGCTGCCCGACTCTCGACTCATAATAACAATAACAATAACAATTCAAGAAGTCAACAACATTGGCCACTCGACTTCCGACTAATAAAAACAATAACAATCAGTTAACAATATAACACCCTAGATTAACCCCGAGTGTGCTCCTCATGGTTTTGTAACAACAATCAATAATCAATAATCAATCAATTCGTATTTTAACAATCAATTAAACAACATTTAATAATCAACAACTATATAATCATGAAACAATTTAGTTAGATGACAAAGTAGGCCATCCAACTCAATAGGCATTAAACACACAACCAAACCTTAGTCTAACCATCAACAACTCACAATTCAATCACTCAAACACCACCCGATCATCTAAAGGCATATAACAACATTTTAAAGAAAGACAACCTAATCTTCTAATAATCATAACTTACATTCTACTAATCCAAACAACTCCAAACCAGTTTCTATCACTCACTCACTCAATCAACAACATTAGCCCTCTCGGAAACCAACCATAATCCATCCAAATCAAGTCCAACAACCCTAAAACCCTAATGCACCTTGGCTGAAATTTTTGGACTTTCACACCGACATCACAATCAAAATTTCGGCATTACAATGACACTACCCCGTATTTAACAAAATTTTACAAATCGATGACAATCGATCCCAACCACTACACCTCAAAATAATCACCAAATAGCTAATAACTCAATTTTAATACCCGAAAAATAAAAATTTATGCTACAACAGTTCAAATCTTATAAGAATACATATAAACGATCTTTAACATGCACTGAGCAATAATATAAGATCAAATTAACATTCTAACAGTTCAAAATTCAATTATATGCAAAAACATAAAAAATGACATTTGAGATCTAGAATTTTTCTCTCACCTTTGATGTGTTTTGATGCAAGAAAGATGTAGAATGGATGCCCAACAAGCAAAATCAAGCTTTGAATGAAGTGATATGGACTTGAATTGCAAATTCTATGAGAAAAATGCTTTGAAAAGCCTTGAAAATGCCTTATTCCTCCTCCTCCTTGAACTCACGGTTTTGTGTGTGTTTTGGGCTTGTTTTAATGTGTGTTGATGATATAAACTCAAAGTCAATAAAAATATTAAAAGTCAAAGTTGATTTTCTAGTCTTTTATTTAATGTTTTTAGTCTTTTAAGTAGTTTTTCTTGACTATTTTTCTCGCCCAAGTAAAAAATACTATATTTAGTAGTTTAAGAATAGGTGACAACATTTCACATGCATACTCATATACCCGCTCGGGTAAAAACTCGGTTTTTTCAAAAGAAGGTGAAAAGTAATATTTATTTGTTATCAAATGTCTTTTAAATACATTTTTCAATTGTGCCATTTTATAAATATTTAAAATGAAATATAATTTGTATTTAATATATACTAGGTCAGTGAAAGTCAACACAAGAATCGGTTTGAGCAAAAATCATTATTTTAGCTTAAAAATGTACTTTTTCGCCCGTAAAATCTATTTAAATTCCTATTCCGTTTCAAAATCAAATTTTATCAAACATGGGTCTATTAATAATATAGGACTAGGTTTTCAAATCCTAAAAACACCGGTGTCAAAATTTTAGAGGACGTGCGTTTAAAATACTATTCACAAAAATCAACGATAAAATTTCTGATTCCGTTTTTTATGAAAATTTTATGAATGCACACTTAGCATGTATTAGGAGTATTAATCACATATTTAACACATTCTAAGTCATATAGCACATAAACAGGTCAATTCACACAAAACGAGGTAAAGCATGCAAATCGAGATAAGATAGAAAAGTGGGATTTCACAGATTCCTTACCTATCCTGTCAGGGGCCCAATTGAACGCTTGAGTATAGATACCTATGCTCATGTGAACGACCGGGGCCCGTAGATCTAAATGGATCCATCCATAGGCCTGACTGGATATCCTTTGTCCACAAACAAAAATAATGTAGGTTTTTATTAGTAGTGCATGAGACCTCGAATTTCCACGTTCTAGCGTGCATTATGCCAAGAGGTCCCCCGCCGAACTCTAACTGAGAAGTTGAGTCACCCTTCTTTTTTTTCGTTGTAGCAAGTCAGTTGCGAGGCGCTCTATACTTGGACTTGTTTGGACGTGAGCTGAGATTCCAACAATAAGATCCTACTACTGCTCATTCTAGCGGACGGGACGCTTTCCCTAGCTTTTGAGTTTCGCGTATTTTTTTTCTTCAGAAAAAGAATAGAATAAAGAAAGAGATATTCTATATCCGGTATTGATCATAAGATCACTTTATGAATAGGTAAATTCCCACTATTCACGAAATTCCTTGTTTCTCACTGCGAACGGCTCCTCGGTGGAGGAGTAGAAGCGTTGGTCCTCTTCGGTCAAGTTGCTTGTGGCTGCTGTTACCTACCCTAGGACCTTCGTCCCCGAAGTGAATAAAGAGGAGCAGGAAAAACAGGTTGTCATCTCCCAGCCTAGTAGTTACGCAACTACTACCGTGGTTGTTGCCAACGGGGATCCCCTATTTCGAAAGGTTACTAGGTCGGCCCTTAGGTCCAAACTTGTATGTCAATGATATAGTGCCGATAGATTCACTACTTCAGCGCCGTTATCAGACATTGCAGGTTGAGCATCTATTTCTCGTATATCGTTCCACACCGAGAAAAGGGATGTGTATCTCCAGCAACAACAAGAATGGAACCATAGGCTCCTATGCTGGGGGCATTTTGGGGTATATGTCTAACCACCTCAACTCCCTGTTTCTGGCATGCAATAGTTATTAAAGTCTCTCGATGGCGGGAATGGGAGATTACTGGTAAGCCAGATGCTTCGCAAGCAATATTCCACTTTAAGGCATTTCGTTAAACTTAAATCACTCTCGTGAAGAGGCGCACTCCGATACCATTGATGTCCACTAGCTTTGATAGTAATGGCTGGATCTATTACTACCTCATCCATTGAGTATAACAGAGCAAATGATGGCATAACAATGAACATCGGGATGATACTAGCAAATATGGTCCGGAGAATCTTGATAGTAGTTCCATGAACCATCCGTTGCGGGATTGGATTTTTTTTATAGTGGAAATACCATAAAGCGCGAACCAAGATCCATGATATGAAAACCAAAATCAGAATGAGGAAGAAAAAGATATCGTGATGTAAATCAATTATTCCTTGCATCATAGGTGTTGCTACTTCTTGAGATCCTAATGGCCATGGTTCCATTGCATCACAAGGAGCAATTGTGAGGAATATCCATTCTATAACAATCATTTGGTTTGGTTCATTCTTTGACTGCTTTGCTCCCCTCCAAAAAAAAAGAGACTTGTTCTTGCTCTCCTAATTCAGGAAAATGGAAATCGCCGGTTGGGTTGGTCTGACCAAGAAAGGCATGGGAGTCTTTGTGCATTGCTTGGGCCGAGTTAAACAAAGATTGGCTACCTAGCAAGAAAACAGTTGCGCGTTAGCGCAACGGCTTTCGCACCCATTGCTTGTTCCCTCATGTATACTTTCTATATATCTGTCTTCATTATCGGCTGCATGCTATTAGAGATAGAGCAATGAGAGGTTCAGTCTTACCACGCACCGCACTCAATTCAATGATCAAGCAATACAAATCTCTTTCTCTTTCTATATGAAATTTTGGGGTCGGTAGTTAGCTTCGTAGCAACCAATGCATCTAACGGAAAAAAAGAAATCCCAGATAAAGTCCATGTGGCCTTGTGATTCGACGAAGAGATTACTGCATCATGCGCACCAAACCTAGGGTTTAGGCTTCATCTTCTTGTTACGCAACCTCTGAGATAGAAGGAAGATCCATGTCACACTAGGAATCAACCACCACTAACTGGAGACAGGAGCGTATGACTGCCAGCCACACTAGAACTAGTCTTCAATAAAAGAAAGAAGAAAACGCGAGGGACTAACCAATCAGCAGGAACTCCAGAGATTGAGAGATTCATTGGGAATGATGCCAAAGAAGGGCTAAGCACAAAAAATGATAGTAGTTAAGAAGCGGAAAGAGAAGCCTAATTTCATTTTTTCACTAGAGTATGGACCCAAGTTCATCAGAGGACTCATCTGACTTTTAAGTGAAGGCCAAGGCCAGTTCACAGTAATGCATGGTGGTCTCATTCGGGGCAAACACAATACTCGTCCCCGTCTCTTGGTTTGAATCACTGACAGTTCGGGCAGACCCGCAGGACTGGAATTCTGAAAAGAAGAAATGTCTAGCTTTTTCTATTCTAGTGTTGGTTCTTGCTCGGTATAAATCGCTTCACTTTCACATGGCTTGGCCCACAGCTTGACAAGGCTGTGACACCCCGATCCCTCTCGAGACCGGGAGTTCTATCAATCAAACTAATCACAACCCAAACCAAACCCGGGCAAAATTTTCAGGGAAAACGGACGGAGTCTCCCCTGTTTATAGGCGAAATGCAAAACCTGTAATAGCATATAAATGGACCACCACCGTGTCCAACCATACAAAACTTCCTCAAGGCCATCCGAGCCTCGGTTCTCAACAATTTAAACTCAGCAAGTATACATACATTTCCAATTTAAAAACCAACCTATCTTTTCATTTTGACAAGTACATTCAATTTAGGCAATTAAACCATACAAAGCTACTGCATAAAATAAACTATCATGCCATTCTAATTCTTTTCCTTTGGACATTACAGCCATGCATTAAAGTTAAGCTACATTAACTATATACATAATCTAACTTATCAAACCATTCCAACTACATAGCTAGATTTATATTACATTTCTTTTAACAATAATTACATACAACATAAAAGCATACAACTTGACAACTTTGACAACTCAAGTTACATAGGCACTCAAGACAACTCTTCAAGCACGGACTTTCACGAAATCACGAACTTTCCAGCTAACAGGGCATTTCCTGAAATGTGGTGGTGAGGAGTGAGTATACACAACACGTATACTCAGTGAGGGCGAGACAGATATCGAATTGGAGAGAAAGAAGATCGTGCAATGCAAATAGGTACAGTTTAGCAATACAATCAATAAAAGGCATTCAATATAAACAACAATACAATTAAACAACTAAAGAAAGCATTAACACAACCAATCAAAGCTATACCACACTTTGAAGGCTATGGTTCACTCGAGCGAGTAATGTACCGATCACGATTCCGATGACTTTAACGATGACGCGCCGGCCCAAACCACCTTATAACACCAGTTTGGAATACCCCGGAAGTATCCATCAATCTACGACCCAAATCTCCCTGGGAGGTAGCCCAAGCGAGAAGAGGGAATAGCTACGGAGCTAGAGCAACCAACACTGGCAACCCGAGGCTACCCAGAGAGGCCCATCACTCACGTGCTGACACTATGCAATGCAAGACTCGATACAAGGCAATAAACGAGCGATAGCACAACAATACAAACTAGTGACAACCAACGAGATAACAAGCAATCACAATCAATACTAACATTCAACTAACTTTTCAAGCATAACAAGAAATAATAAGCAACAATAACACCAATTAAACAAGTATATCAAGGAACCCTAAGCATTCTATAGGCATAATATCAAGATAACAAGCAAAATCACAAATCGGCCCTAACTATCAAAACACTACCATTTCCAAACGAGCCACGAGTTCCGGAAACCGACTTCGCCAATCCTCCTAGGTCACCATAAGGCACGTCCAAGGACCCCGAAACCCTACTTTACCCTAGAATTCGCGCAAAGCCCCGATTCCCCCTTTGCTCGTTTGAACTACAACTATACCAACCAAACACCCTACCAATGCCATAATCGCACCAAAAGTGCTTCCATGGCCTCCCGAAACAATGCCAACACGCAAAACGAAAAAATGCCAAACTCGACCTAAACGACCCCGACTTTCACTAAGCCGTTTTTCTCCGTTTTTCCATTACACATTCCAATTAAACCACACATTTAGGCATTCTAGCATATCTAGCATCTTCCTACATCAACAGAACGCGTAATGGAGCAACTTCATCGAAACGGGGGTTTACTATTCATAATTTACTATTCATCAAACAATTTATATTTCAATTCCAATATTTAACCGCAGAAAATGTTAAAAAGTTATAAATACATGTTCTACAATCAACAAGGAACATTCTTTAAGCAACAAAACGATTAAAACAACAATCTACGCATAAAATTCAAAAATCAAAGTTTAGATACAAATATTTTAAATGCGCAAATAACGATGAAACCCTTACCTTAGACGCTACTAGACGCTAGGAAAACCTCGTAGAGTGCCTCGGAAACCACCCCGTGCAAGCCCACGCGAAGAATCGAAGATTTAAAGTTGAGATTTTCTTTTTTTTTTTCTCCTTCTTTTCCTCATGGTTTCAATCCTTTTCTCTCTGTTTTTTTCGTGTGCAAATTCTGCTTATTTAAAAAAAAAATGTCAAGAAGTCAAAGGTCAAAATTCGGTCAACCCGCTAAACCAAAACAGCTATGCGCGACCTCACGAAAACGGCCATAACTTCTTCTAGAAAACTCCAATTCACGAACGGTTTGAAGCCTCAGAAAGTAGACTCATAGAGCTTTCCAACCATATATAATTTGCTACCTAACTCTGCCCCAATTGGTTCAGATTTAATTCCAAAGTTGACCCAAAATTTGACTAACTTAACATTGCATTTTTTTATTTCTAATCCCAAGTTTGCCCTTTATTAAACATTTTAAAAATTTTCACCTTGTCCTAGTTGGTCAATGTAGATGAAAAATCAACTAGTTTGGTCAAAGAAGGTGAAAGGTCAATAAAATGCAATTTAAATGAACTTAAAATGCTATTGAATACATGCCAGGTTCGGGGTATCACATCCTTTCCCCCTTAAAACAATTGCGTCCTCGCAATTCTTCTTCCAATAGGACTCTGCATCATCTACAATCCAACTCTGACTAGTCTTCATTAGCTACTGAAAAAGTATTTAATAAAGATGACCAATAGGAAAGTTCAAGTAGAAATGCCAAGTAGTAACGCCAAATAGAAGCTCAAATGCAGATACCGTACAAGAATCCCGTTGACACGAATACCGAAGAAGAATAAATTCCAACCAGAAACGCCGAGCTAATACCAATAAAGACTAAAGCAAAGATACTGTAGATGTCATTAATACCACACAATAACGACAAGAAGAATACCTCACGCACGAATCTCCAATAGAAGTATAACTGTTACTGCCCGAGAATTCCCAAGCAAGAAGCCAAATAAAAGCTCAAACAAAGATTCTATCTAGAGGTCCAAAGAAGTACCCCGCTGGTCATGGATTTGATAGAAGAATTCCCTGTTAAAAGTGCTGAAGAAAATACCAAGAACCCAATCAAATATATTTCCAAAGTTCCAAAGAAGCCTTCCAAATAATAACCCCATGGAACAACCAATTAGATTCCGAGTTTTGCTATCAAATGCTGAGAGGAATGTCAAAGGAAATAACAGAGAAAATATAACGTGCCCAATAAGACAACCAAGTTGAATAACAAACATAGTTTCCCAGATGGACGAAAACTCCAAGGATAAACACCGAACTGATGAACAATATACCGAAACCAAACTCTGAGTCCTCTTCACTGTTTGCCAAGTGAGAACTTCATACAACTTTGCCAACAAGGAAAATACCAAGAGAATGCCCGAACAATGCTCCAGTAAGAAAGTACCAAGAATTGCCCAATAAGTAATACTAAATAATTGGCCACTGAGAATCCTAGAGAATGCCATTGAAGAATTTCCAATAAGGAATACCAGTAACACTCCAATAAAGACCGAGACACATATGCCATAGATAATACCACGCAGTAAGGCCGATTGAAATCCCATTAACCAAGTCCACCGAGAAGTGACAACAAAAGTCCCCAAAGAACACCCGTTATGAAAACCAAAGAATGTTCCAGAGAACACCCAATTAAAACCCCAAGAGAAAGCTACTCTTTCGCAACTGTTAAGCACAGAGAATGACCAAAGGGATTCGCCAATAACCGAGCTCCAAAAGCAATCACCAATTCCCAAATAAAGGCTAGTCAAATGCCATTCATTTCCTGCCAATCCATACACCTTGAAAAGCCAGCGGTGAACCACTTTCTTCAGGGGAGGAAGAGGACTTACTTACCATTTCAATAGGACATGTATGAATGCCAATATATCACAGTTATACATATGCATTAAGCTATTATGCCAGCAAGTTTACAATATAGTTTATTTAGCAAAGTCACTCAAGCATAACAATCAAGTCAAGCACAGCATAATCAATTCAAATCACGGCATAGCTAATTCAAGACATTTCGGTACACACATTAAAAGCAATACTTCAAGCAAATAACAATCCACGAGGTCGATTCGATAGGTCAATTCAATGCACAACTAGACACTTTACTTCACTTAGCACACAATTAACACATAACACATAACTATATCACATAGGAGCACACATTCATGTCAAGACACATAATCTCACATAAAAGCATACACTTTCAAGACACACTTAACAAACACACATTTAAGGGTCACTACCCACCAGACCGAGGACCCTATCCCGGCTTATGAGCTAAATAAGCTCTGATACCACCTGTGACACCCCGATCCCTCTCGAGACCGGGAGTTCTATCAATCAAACTAATCACAACCCAAACCAAACCCGGGCAAAATTTTCAGGGAAAACGGACGGAGTCTCCCCTGTTTATAGGCGAAATGCAAAACCTGTAATAGCATATAAATGGACCACCACCGTGTCCAACCATACAAAACTTCCTCAAGGCCATCCGAGCCTCGGTTCTCAACAATTTAAACTCAGCAAGTATACATACATTTCCAATTTAAAAACCAACCTATCTTTTCATTTTGACAAGTACATTCAATTTAGGCAATTAAACCATACAAAGCTACTGCATAAAATAAACTATCATGCCATTCTAATTCTTTTCCTTTGGACATTACAGCCATGCATTAAAGTTAAGCTACATTAACTATATACATAATCTAACTTATCAAACCATTCCAACTACATAGCTAGATTTATATTACATTTCTTTTAACAATAATTACATACAACATAAAAGCATACAACTTGACAACTTTGACAACTCAAGTTACATAGGCACTCAAGACAACTCTTCAAGCACGGACTTTCACGAAATCACGAACTTTCCAGCTAACAGGGCATTTCCTGAAATGTGGTGGTGAGGAGTGAGTATACACAACACGTATACTCAGTGAGGGCGAGACAGATATCGAATTGGAGAGAAAGAAGATCGTGCAATGCAAATAGGTACAGTTTAGCAATACAATCAATAAAAGGCATTCAATATAAACAACAATACAATTAAACAACTAAAGAAAGCATTAACACAACCAATCAAAGCTATACCACACTTTGAAGGCTATGGTTCACTCGAGTGAGTAATGTACCGATCACGATTCCGATGACTTTAACGATCACGCGCCGGCCCAAACCACCTTATAACACCAGTTTGGAATACCCCGGAAGTATCCATCAATCTACGACCCAAATCTCCCTGGGAGGCAGCCCAAGCGAGAAGAGGGAATAGCTACGGAGCTAGAGCAACCAACACTGGCAACCCGAGGCTACCCAGAGAGGCCCATCACTCACGTGCTGACACTATGCAAAGCAAGACAAGATACAAGACAATAAACGAGCGATAGCACAGCAATACAAACTAGTGACAACCAACGAGATAACAAGCAATCACAATCAATACTAGCATTCAACTAACTTTTCAAGCATAACAAGCTATAATAAGCAACAATAACACCAATTAAACAAGTATATCAAGGAACCCTAAGCATTCTATAGGCATAATATCAAGATAACAAGCAAAATCACAAATCGGGCCTAACTATCAAAACACTACCATTTCCAAACGAGCCACGAGTTCCGGAAACCGACTTCGCCAATCCTCCTAGGTCACCATAAGGCACGTCCAAGGACCCCGAAACCCTACTTTACCCTAGAATTCGCGCAAAGCCCCGATTCCCCCTTTGCTCGTTTGAACTACAACTATACCAACCAAACACCCTACCAATGCCATAATCGCACCAAAAGTGCTTCCATGGCCTCCCGAAACAATGCCAACACGCAAAACGAAAAAATGCCAAACTCGACCTAAACGACCCCGACTTTCACTAAGCCGTTTTTCTCCGTTTTTCCATTACACATTCCAATTAAACCACACATTTAGGCATTCTAGCATATCTAGCATCTTCCTACATCAACAGAACGCGTAATGGAGCAACTTCATCGAAACGGGGGTTTACTATTCATAATTTACTATTCATCAAACAATTTATATTTCAATTCCAATATTTAACCGCAGAAAATGTTAAAAAGTTATAAATACATGTTCTACAATCAACAAGGAACATTCTTTAAGCAACAAAACGATTAAAACAACAATCTACGCATAAAATTCAAAAATCAAAGTTTAGATACAAATATTTCAAATGCGCAAATAACGATGAAACCCTCACCTTAGACGCTCCTAGACGCTAGGAAAACCTCGTAGAGTGCCTCGGAAACCACCCCGTGCAAGCCCACGCGAAGAATCGAAGATTTAAAGTTGAGATTTTCTTTTTTTTTTTCTCCTTCTTTTCCTCATGGTTTCAATCCTTTTCTCTCTGTTTTTTTCGTGTGCAAATTCTGCTTATTTAAAAAAAAAATGTCAAGAAGTCAAAGGTCAAAATTCGGTCAACCCGCTAAACCAAAACAGCTATGCGCGACCTCACGAAAACGGCCATAACTTCTTCTAGAAAACTCCAATTCACGAACGGTTTGAAGCCTCAGAAAGTAGACTCATAGAGCTTTCCAACCATATATAATTTGCTACCTAACTCTGCCCCAATTGGTTCAGATTTAATTCCAAAGTTGACCCAAAATTTGACTAACTTAACATTGCATTTTTTTATTTCTAATCCCAAGTTTGCCTTTTATTAAACATTTTAAAAATTTTCACCTTGTCCTAGTTGGTCAATGTAGATGAAAAGTCAACTAGTTTGGTCAAAGAAGGTGAAAGGTCAATAAAATGCAATTTAAATGAACTTAAAATGCTATTGAATACATGCCAGGTTCGGGGTATCACAAAGGCTATTGCCCCTCCTTCCACCCATAGATAGAGTCGGAGTTAGGCCTTTGTATGACAAATTGATTGATAGTAGGATCAATCATGTTTAGTTTCATTTAGGATTGACATGCCCCAGGTTTGAAGAATTCGATGACAGGCCTTCACTACACAAGATCCCGGAATTGGTCGATTCGGAATCGGCTAGATTGGAGGGCTCCGGAGCCACAAGGATCTTCAACGAGTTCGAAACTCTTTTTATTCCAGGCGGCCGGCACAATTCTATGGAATTAGCTATAAGTCAAGCTTGTCGAGCATACATCTTATATGAAGCAGTATTGTAGCCTTACAAGCTACTTGAATGGGTAGCAGACTTTCTATCTATGCCGAGTTTTGATGCCCGACTCAAAGCCTACTACTCTTCCCCTTTCGCGAAGACATCCTCTGCTGCCTAGTCTGCTTGCCTTTGCTTCCTAAAGTGAGATGGATAGACCGAGACTGTCGTTGGTTAACTCAGCTTGATATCTTTCTGACAGTTTGGTCTTGTTCGGAACTAGGTCTATCTATATCTTTACCTAAGTCCTTAGTTTTCGAGACTAGCAGGGCTGAGTTTGATAAGAGATTTAGGTGTAAACACTTGACTAAGTATTTCTCTCCTGTGTTAGTACAAAACCTATCCAACTCCCATCACCTACCAGGTGTCTTTTCCATCATTCACATCTATAATGTAAAGAGGTTCACGCATACTTTGTCGAATACATGGACTTGGATTTAGAGTTCTCTCGCGTCTCAACCACTCCCAATTGCATCGAGTTTTGCGGCTCGCGGCGGTCTGGTAAAAAAGTAGGGTTCCCTTTGACTTATGGCTTGGTCGCTTGCGCTCCTCTATCACCTTACCTTCGAGGTATCTTCACTTATATGAATTTGAGGATTGAAGATGCTCGACCGATAGGGAAGGGTCTTTGAGGTACTATAGGAGATTACCTTGGTTAAGGCATGGATGTCCCAGTGGCTTCGTTAGTTCCTATGGTACTCTATTTACCATAGCCTTGCATCCAGGTGTCTCTTTCGAGGACTTCTTTAAAGCTCCCGTCGTAACAACGCACTTTTCAGTACGTCATGAGGATCCACATTTGATCCGTTTTTGTCACGCCCCGACCCGACCCCGCAAAAGGCCAAGCCCGGACCCGACACATGGACGGAGTCTCCTCTGTACTGTGGACGATCCGAAAACCCTACATTCAATATAATACTTGCGAAAGCCATAATAAATATTTGAATCAAGACAACTTTCTTTTAGAAAATATACATCTTCTCATTAACAACTTTGCAAACCAAAAATGTCATGCATACTACACAAGTATTTATGCCATTAAACAGTTAACCATTGGTATGCAATTCTTTACTAGTCATAAGAGTATAACTTTACAACTTTATAATCTTTAAACCTTTACAACAAAAGACCATAAAGGCCTCAAAATAGAACTACCTACAAGGCTACAAGCCTCAAAATAAAGCGATGACCAAGAATCAAACACATCAACCATGGCTCGCACAAAAGTCTGGCAACCAACCACCAGCTAAGCAAAGAAGTGCTATCAAGGAAACACCTCCACTTGCTCCTCCTCCTCAATTACCTCAATAGGGTCCACTTCAACTACTCCTGTAAAATATAGTATAGAAAGGAATGAGCAAAAACTATTGCTCAGCGAGGGTTATTGGTTTCAAGGACGGAGATGAGAGGAGAATACAATGCAAATAGTCAAGCAATTCATTCAATTATCATATAGAGATACAAGCAAAGCCAACAATAAAACAAGACAAGCATTAAAACTATAAACACTCATTCAAAGGATACAATTCACTTTCCACGAACAACTTTTAATCACGAATTTGATGACGACGCGCCGGCCCAAACCACCTTATAACTTCAGTTTGGAATAACCTGGACGTATCCATCAATTGTACGACCCAAATCTCCCTGGGAGGCAACCCAAGGGAGAAAGGGAATAGGACACGGAGCTAGAGCAACCAACACTGGCAACCCGAGGCTACCCAGAGAAGTCCAAAACACCGCCCCTGACTCTATGAATGCAATACAATATACAATGCAACAATCGAGCAATCAAGCAATAGAGCCACACGTGGGAGAATAACAAAGTAGGTTACTCTCGCACGCAATAGCAATAGTTGATAAACATTCCAATCATAATCAATTCTAACAAGCATATCAAGCAACATTAAGCATTCCATAGGCATAATATCAAGAAAACAAACAAAATCACAAAATGACCCCGACTTTCCAAACGCTACTACTTTTAAACGGGCAACGAGTTTTGGAAACCAACTTCACCAATCCTCCTAGGTCACCATAAGGCACGTCTAAAGACCCCAAAACCCTACTTTACCCTAGAATTCACGCAGAGCCCCGCTTTTCTCCTTTGCTCGTTTGACCTACACCTACCATAACCAAACACCCAACCAACGCCATAACCACACCAAAAGTGCATCCATGGCCTCCCGAGACAATGCCATCACGGAAAATGAGAAAACGCTAAACTCGACCTAAACGGCCCCGACTTTCACCAATGCATTTTTCTCATTTTCTCCATTACACAATCCAAACAAATCATGCATTTAGGCATTCTAGCATATCTAGCATCTTTTCACATCAACAGAACGCATAGCGGAACAACTTATACGTTTTGAGGGTTTACTATTTATATTTTACTATTCAATTGACAATTTAAATTGCAATCTCAATATTCAACCGCAAAAAATGTTAAAAAGCTATAAATACATGTTCTACAATTGTCAAGGAATGTTCTTTAAGCATCAAAATGATTGAAACAACAAACTACAGATAAAACCCAAAAATCATAAAGTTGACATACATGATATTCAAATGCGCAAATAACGTGCTTCCCTCACCTTAGACACTCCTAGTTGCTAGGAAAGCCACGCTGGATGCCTCGGTAACAACCCCGCACAAGCTCACGCGAAGATTGGAAGTTTGGAAGGTTGAAATGTTTTTTTTTCTTCTCTTGAAGTTTCGGCCAGCTTGTTCTGTTTTTTCAGCTTTTTTATTTATTTTATCTTGCAATGTATTATATGCTTAAAAGATGACAAGCCTTGGTCAAAATGGTCAAGCCCTTGGTCAACTTACTTAAGTTGGTCAATTTAGCCTATTTTTATGCATTTTAAAGCTAAAATACCCAACACCAAATTAATTCTAGTTAACAACAAGTAAAAAATTAAATTTAAGACACCAAAATACTAGTTTCACTATTTGTTGAGGACTAGAAGACACCCTCTAACTATCGCTCTCGAAATGCAATGCATTTTGCTACAGTAAAGAAGTAACAATTAAATCTCAAAAAATGTAAGAAAATATAATTTTCAGAAAGATAAACAAGAAAATTCCACATTCCGGGCTCGGGTATTACACCCTCTCCCCCTTAAAACAATTGCGCCCATGCAATTCTTACCTGGTCTACAAACAACTCTGGATACTGACTCCGAACTTGGTCCTCTCTTTCCCAAGTCGCTTCCTCAAACCCATGATGATTCCACAGAACCTTTACTAATGGAATACTCTTTCTGTGAAGTTCCTGAACTTTCTGATCCACAATTTGAATCGGTTTCTCTTCATAAGTTAACCTTTCCTCTATCTGCAAAGGCTCTGGTTCAAGAACATGTGAAGGATCTGGATGATATTTTCTTAACATTGACACGTGGAAAACATTGTGCAGTCTCGACAAGCTCGGAGGTAAAGCTAATCGATAAGCTAAAAGACCTACTTTTCGGTGATCTCATACGGACCCACATACCTGGGATTAAGTTTCCCACTCTTACCGTGCCGAATCAATCCATTTCAAGGAGAAATCTTAAGAAATACCCAATCTCCCAAAGCAAACTCAAGATCCTGACAGTGTTTATCCGCATAACTCTTCTAACAACTCTGAGCTGTAAGCATACGCTGGCGAATAAGGTGAACATTATCCACCATCTTAATCATCTCAGGTAACACAGTCATATCAACTGTTCTCATCTCTCCAACCTCTTCCCAATACAATAGGGATCTGCATTTACGACCGTACAACGCCTCGTAGGGAGCTATACCTAGAGTAGATTGATAACTATTATTGTAGGCGAACTCCGCAAAAGGCAAAAACTTACCCCAATTCTTCCCAAAGTCTAACACACATGCCCGAAACATGTCTTCCAAGATCCTGATAGTTCTCTCAGACTGGCCATCAGTTTGTGGATGGTATGCAGTATTGAAGCTCAATTTAGTTCCCATAGCCTCTTGCAACTTCTGCCAAAAATGAGATCTAAATCTAGGATCTCTATCTGATACTATACTCTGTGGCACACCATGAAGTCTCACAATATTAGCAACATAAAGCTCTGCTAGTTTATCAAGACTATCCTGTTTGTTCACAGGAATAAAGTGTGATACCTTAGATCGGTCCACAACAACCCAAACAGAATCACATCCTCTCGGAGATCTAGGAAGATCGGTCACAAGGTCCATTGTTATATGCACCCATTTCCATTGCGGAATCGACAACGGTTGCAGAAGCCCAACTGGCCTCTGATGCTCCACTTTAACCCTCTGACAAGTTAAACACCTGGATACATACCTAGTAATCTCCCTCTTCATATTGTTCCACCAGAAGTGTTGTTTCAAGTCTCTATACATTTTAGTACTGCCCGGGTGAATTGTATATCTTGAATTATGTGCCTCGGACAGAATCTCATTCTTCAAAGTCAGATCACCAGGAACATATACCCTGTCCCTGAATCTAAAGATACCATTTGCATGTAATCTAAACTCCGACTCTCTCCCTTTTACTTTTTCTTGGATTTTCAAGATGTGAGGATCAGTCTTCTGAGCCTCTCTGATTTGGGCTAGCAATCCCGACTGAATTTGTAAGCTAGCAAATCGAATCCCTACCTCAGTAGCTTCTGGCTTCCATGAACAAATTTCCTCCAAAGTCTCCCAATCCTTGATAATTAAACTTGCAACAGTAGCCTTTCGGCTCAAAGCATCCGCAACAACATTTGCCTTACCTGGCACGTAGTTTATAGAACAATTGTAGCCACTTAGTAGCTCTAGCCATCTTCGCTGCCTCATATTCAAATCCTTTTGTGAAAATAAATATTTGAGACTCTTGTGGTCAGTAAAAATTTCAAATCTGCTACCCCACAAGTAATGACGCCACTTCTTTAAAGCAAACACAACTGCAGCTAACTCAAGATCATGTGTAGGGTAATTGACTTCATAAGGTTTCAACTTTCTAGAAGCATAGGCAATCACCTTACCATTCTGCATTAAAACACAGCCTAAACCTTCTTTAGATGCATCACTGTAGACAAAAAAGTTTTATGTTCCCTCAAGTAAAGCTAGCATAGGAGCTGTAGTTAGTCTCTTCTTCAGTTCTTGAAAACTGGATTCACACTTAGCATCCCAGTTGTAAGTAACTTTCTTTCGAGTCAACTGGCTTAAAGGTCCAGAAGTTTTGGAAAAGTCCTTAACAAACCTCCGATAGTAACCTGCCAACCCTAGAAAACTCTGAATCTCTGACACCATTTCAGGTCTATTCCAAGATGAAACAACTTCAATCTTAGCTGGGTCTACTGAAATTCCTTGATCTGAAATGATATGGCCTAGAAAAGATATTTGATTCAACCAGAATTCGCACTTGCTGAATTTAGCAAAAAGCTTGTTTTCTTACAAAGTTTGTAGCACAATCTTCAAATGTTGTTCATGTTCGGCCTCATTCTTAGAGTATACTAAAATGTCATCAATAAAGATTACGAAAAATTGATCAAGATAAGGTCGGAAAACCCTCTGCATCAAGTCCATGAATGCGACTAGTGCATTCGTCAATCCAAACAGTAACACCACAAATTCATAGTGGCCATATCTAGTCCTGAATGCCGTCTTAGGTATATCGTCACTCCGAATCCTGAGTTGATAGTAACCCTGCCTCAAGTCAAATTTAGAGTAAACACTCGCACCCTGCAACTGGTCAAACAATTCTTCAATCAACGGCAAGGGCTATTTGTTCTTAATCGTGACTTGATCAAGTCCCCTGTAATCAATACATAACCGTAGCGTGCTGTCTTTCTTTCTCACAAACAACACAGGCGCACCCCACGGCGAAGAACTAGGTTGTATAAACCCTTTCTCAAGCAAGTTCTGAAGCTAAATTTTTAATTCCTGAAGTTCAGTTGATGCCATTCTATAAGGACTTCTAGAAATTGGCTCAGTGCCTAGCATATGATCAATCACAAATTCAATCTCCCTATCCGGTGGTAAACCCGGTAATTCCTCGGGAAATACACCAGGGAAGTCTTTAACAATTGGAACCTCATTCAAATTCAACTTATCAGTAGGTTGATTGATTAGATAAGCTAAGTAAGCTTCACAACCTTTATTCAACAACTTAGAAGCCTTGATTGATGATAAAAGAGGTATCCGGGCAGCCCTGCAGTTCCCAACAATCTCTAGTACCGGTAGGTCTGGAATCTGAAGATAAACAATTTTTGTTCTACAATCCAACTAAGCATAGTACTTCCCCAACCAGTCCATTCCCAAATTGATTTCAAAGTCACGGAAGGGCAGTATAATTAAATCAGCAGGAAAATTACGATTCTCAATGCATATATCACAAGATTTGCAAATAGACTCAGTAACAAATTTCGCACCCAAAGGCGTTCTAACTTCAACTTCATGCGGCAGTTTATCAATGCAAACATTCACAGATAGTACACATGCAGGAGTTATAAACGAATGTGTAGCTCCGGGATCAATCAAAACTTTAACTGGCTGAGTATTGAGAAGAAAGGTACCTTCCACTATTGCGGTAATATCGGGCAGCTCCTCCACACCTAGTGCAAAGACCCTAGCCTGTACCCTCTGTGCTGGACCTGCACCTGCAGCCCTATTCTACACTCCCTGGCCTCCAGTACGGCCCTGAACATTCTTATACTTAGGGAAATCTTTCACCCTATGATCATCACTCCCACAACCAGTGCACTTACCATTCTTCCTCCAGCAATTAGCCTCAACATGCCCCGATCGATTACAAAAGTTACACTGCTGATTTTGCCTTACAACAGTGTTTCCTGTAGGTGCGCGGGCTCTGGCAGTAGTAGGAACTGTACCTCCCTGCTGAGGTCTAGTCACAGCTGGCCTAGCATGAATCTGATACTGTGGCTGATACGAATATTGCTGAGGAACCTGTGCAGAAGTCTGATACTGCCTCGGCTGACTCTGGCTGCTTTGGCCCAAGTACTGTTTCTTACTCGGCTAGCTACTCTCCGCTATCATCTCTGCCTTCCGTTTCTCAAACTTCGAGGCTACTTGGAATGCCTCGGGAAAAGTAGTGTAGGTCTGCCCAGTCAAATGTAGCTGTATATCCATTCTCAGCCCACGAACAAACCTATGAATCATCCTCCTAGCTAGCCGCACCAGCTCAGGCATATACCTCGACAGGCTAACAAACCTAGCCTCATACTGTGCAACAGTCATGTTTCCCTCCTTCAGGGCCACAAACTTGTCTTCCCGCCTTTGCCTAGCCATCTCGGGAATATACTTGTCCCGAAACTCACTCACGAAATCATCCCATAAATGTGGAACATCCTCACAATCCCACCTCAACCTGACAGTGTTCCACCATTGTTCTGCGTCGCCCTCAAACAGGAATGCCACATAATCTATTCTTGCCACATCAGTGTACCTCAAAGTAGCAAAAATTTTCTCAACACGGTTAATCCATCTTTCAGCTGCCTCATCATCCGGCTCTCCAAAGAACTTACCCGGCTCGTGCCTCAGGAATTTCTCCAACTGATTATTCTCAGCGCTATTCCCCTGTCCACCAGGATTAGCTTGATTTCCCTGGGGATTATTATTCCTGTCCTGCCTCTGCTCATGCAGTACCTGTGTAATCCGGTCAACTGATGTGGTCATAGTAGCCATAAACTGTTCAGGCAACGGTTGCTGACCCTATTTTGCTGCCTCTTCATCTACCCCTTGACCTTGAGTACCACGACGTGGCAGCATAGTAACAACTCACAATAGCTGGCAGCATATAAAAGCAGTTTATAGACAGAAATATAGCACATAAGATTGGACAACACTCAAGTCAATAACAATCAAATATCCTATCACACAATTCACATAACACAAGATTGACATGCCAACCATTTCACTTGAACACATAAGCACTCAAGTTCACATAATCATGCTATAGCACTTTTCCACTTAACAATCATACAATAACATTTTAGCATTTTAGACCTTTACCCCACAGACCGAGAAACATATCCCGACTCATGCAATTCTATCATGCTCTGATACCACCTAAAGATGTCAGGCCCCGACACATGGACGGAGTCTCCTCTGTACCGTGGACGATCCGAAAACCCTACATTCAGTATAATACTTGCGAAAGCCATAATAAATATTTGAATCAAGACAACTTTCTTTTAGAAAATATACATCTTCTCATTAACAACTTTGCAAACCAAAAATGTTATGCATACTACACAAGTATTTATGCCACTAAACAGTTAACCATTGGTATGCAATTCTTTACTAGTCATAAGAGTATAACTTTACAACTTTACAATCTTTAAACCTTTACAACAAAAGACCATAAAGGCCTCATAATAGAACTACATACAAGGCTACAAGACTCAAAATAAAGTGATGACCAAGCATTAAACACATCAAGCATGGCTCGCACAAAAGTATGGCAACCAACCACCAGCTAAGCAAAGAAGTGCTATCAAGGAAACACCTCCACTTGCTCCTCCTCCGCAATTACCTCAATAGGGTCCGCTTCAAATACTCCTGTAAAATATAGTATAGAAATGAATGAGCAAAAACTATTGGTCTCAAGGACGGAGATGAGAGGAGAATGCAATGCAAATAGTCAAGCAATTCATTCAATTATCATATAGAGATACAAGCAAAGCCAACAATAAAACAAGACAAGCATTAAAACTATAAACACTCATTCAAAGGATACGATTCACTTTCCATGAACAACTTTCAATCACGAATTCGATGATGACGTGCCGGCCCAAACCACCTTATAACTTCAGTTTGGAATACCCCATAAGTATCCATCAATTCTACGACCCAAATCTCCTTGGGAGGCAACCCAAGAGAGAAAGGGAATAGGACATAGAGCTAGAGCAACCAACACTGGCAACCCGAGGCTATCCAGAGAGGCCCATCACACCGCCCCTGACTCTATGAATGCAATACAATATACAATGCAACAATCGAGCAATCAAGCAAGAGAGCTACACGTGGGAGAATAACAAAGTTGGTTACTCTCGAACGCAATAGCAACAGTTGATAAACATTCCAATCATAATCAATTCTAACAAGCATATCAAGCAACATTAAGCATTTCATAGGCATAATATCAAGAAAATAAACAAAATCACAAACCGACCCCGACTTTCCAAATCCTAATACTTTCAAACGAGCCACGAGTTTTAGAAACCAACTTCACCAATCCTCCTAGGTTACCATAAGGCACGTCTAAAGACCCCAAAACCCTACTTTACCCTAGAATTCACGCAAAGTCCCGATTTTCTCCTTTGCTTGTTTGAACTACAACTACCCTAACCAAACACCCAACCAACGCCATAACCACACCAAAAGTGCTTCCATGGCCTCCCGAGACAATGTCATCGTGCAAAATGAGAAAACGCTAAACTCGACCGAAACGACCCCGACTTTCACCAATGCATTTTTCTTATTTTTTCCATTACACAATCCAAAAAAATCATGCATTTAGGTATTCTAGCATATCTAGCATCTTTTCACATCAACAGAACGCATAACGGAACAACTTCTACGTTTTGAGGGTTTACTATTCATATTTTACTATTCAATTGACAATTTAAATTGTAATCTAAATATTCAACCGTATAAAATGTTAAAAAGCTATAAATACATGTTCTACAATTGTCTAGGAATGTTCTTGAAGCATCAAAATGATTAAAACAACAAACTACAGATAAAACCCAAAAATCATAAAGTTGACATACATGATATTCAAATGCGCAAATAACGTGCTTCCCTCACCTTAGACACTCTTAGTCGCTAGGAAAACCACACTAGATGCCTCGGTAACAACCCCGCACAAGCTCACGCGAAGATTGGAAGTTTGGAAGGATGAAATGTTTTTTTTTCTTCTCTTGAAGTTTCAGCGAGCTTGTTCTATTTTTTCAGCTTTTTTTTTTGCAATGTATTATATGCTTAAAAGATGACAAGCCTTGGTCAAAATGGTCAAGCCCTTGGTCAACTAACTTAAGTTGGTCAATTTAGCCTATTTTCATGCATTTTAAAGCTAAAATACCCAACACCAAATTATTTCTAGTTAACAACAAGTAAAATATTAAATTTAAGACACCAAAATACTAGTTTCACTATTTGTTGAGGACTAGAAGACACCGTCTAACTATCGCTCTCGAAATGCAATGCACTTTGTGACAGTAAAGAAGTAACAATTAAATCTCAAAGAATGTAAGAAAATATAATTTTTAGAAAGATAAATAAGAAAATTCCACATTTCGGGCTCAGGTATTACAGCTTTGGTATCATGTGGAAACTCTACGATGAGGTTGCTAGGTGTGTAGTTGACTATAGGCCTCCAGTATTGGAGTCTGTCAGTCTTCTTCACCCAGTAGTCCTTCATGGAGGAGTCTCCGGTACAGATTTCCCTGCTCCATCTGCTTTTGACCCGGCGAGAAGTCCAGTATTGATTGCCGTCCTTTGAGCTCCTAACGACCTTTGTGAGAGAAATTCCCTTTTGCTACTGACTGAAGTGAAGGTTAGCAGCCTTTAGTAACATATGTCCTAAGTCTGACTGTGCTTAGTTCAGTACTTTGGCACCTACTACATGAGAGATTTCTGGTTGAGCTCTGTCTATTCTGAACGGAAGCAATAGGCTTAAAGCTGTTCTTCTTACCTTCCTTTCCTTATTAGTCGAGCTGAATTCCATCTAGCCTCTCCCTATCGAGCGCTCTTGCCCTTTACCCAAAGAGTACAAGAATGGCAATCCACCTATTAGTGTGTTGCTGCCCTCAACTGACCTAATCATCCCAATCCGGTTGTCCTCACTAAAAACAGATCCACAATCTCTTATCTAATGAATATGAACTTGCTATCAAATTTGCCCTTGCCTAGCTGCCCATTGCTAGAACTTCCAAGGAAAAGGTGGTTGGTGTGGTAAGGCAAACAACTCCTCTTTCCGAAGAAGAGTTCCTGCCCGAGCTATCTTAAAGTAAAGCTCTAATGGTTAGCTATAGGTAAAGTTCTCCAAGAGCCGGAGACACAGGCCGCTACTCCTTCAGAAACTGGGAATCTGCAAAGAAAGATAGGACACAGAATAAGGACCTAAAGTTGTTTGTTGAATGAGACCGAGAACCGAAAGATGTCTATCAAAGAGAGAGAAGGATTGACTGGACGACTGTCAACCAGCTCTGAAGGTTGCAAAGCCTTTAGAGTGCCCCTGAACGAAAGGAAAGAAAGAAAAAAAAGAACTCTATCCTAGCTACCAGGGAAGGGGATAGGGGAACTCTGGTAACCATCAAACTATAGAACATCACCTCAAACAAAGGCCCTCGGAAGAGCCTGAAGTAGAGAAACCTAAAAATAATAGAATACCGGCCAAAAGCTTCACCTCGATAAACCTTTGGAATACAGATCGTCGAGCCGCCAACAACTCCCAGGGTTCACTAAAATAGGGGGTACTCTACGAAAGACTATTAAGTGACTTGTCGAGCTGATCCGACACCAAGTGGGCTACACCTCTTAGCACTCAATATGAAAGAGAAAAGGTTTCCTCTCCTTATCAGTCGAGTTACTTCATACCTTTAACCCTGAAAACCTTCACTTGCTTGGAGGCTCACGCAGCACAACCTAAGAGTAGAGCCAAGCCCAACCATTACAGTCAGTAGATGCGCGGGCAGATAGAAATGCCTATAGATGAGGTAGGCGAGGGTAACTTGCTGGCAACATGTATGGTAGCCTTTTGTTTAATGAGAATGGGAACGACAATTGACTGCAACCTTTTTCGGCCTATTGGGTGGTGGTAACTGGAGAAAGACAGCACGGGGCAAACCAAAAGGCAGAGCTTCAAGTGACTTGTTAGGGCTGTCGAAGAGAAAAGAATCAAGTCACTCGAAGCTCCTCTGGCACTCCCTAGCCAAGCGGTCCTCGCCTGCACAAGCAAGCAGATTAGCCCCCTCATTTTCTTATTGTGCCAACAGGCCTGGGCGAGCGAGGTAGGGTTAGATTAGAGGGAGGAGGACTACGATCGTCCATCCCATGAAGTGCCAGGGAACTTGCATTCCTCCCGGGTCGGGCTCTAGCGTGTCCGGGGTCCGATCAGATCAACCAGCGACTGGTTTATGGAACAAGAAGTGTTGCAAGGGCCAAGAGATTGATGAAAGAGCCTGGCCAAAGTCTGTCTTGTGTTCAATTCCACGGTTGGAATGATGTCTTTCCCTTCTCTTAGCAAAGTAAGAAAAAGTCAAACTTTTGGCTTGCTACAAACTGGTCTCAGGGACTGCAGTCAGCCGCTTCCCCTGTAGTCGTTAGCTCAATCTTGACAGATCCGATCGGGTGTTCATAATTTGGAGTAAAAGGATTTGAACCGTTGAATGCCGATACCAAAAACTGATGCCTTACCACTTGGCTATACTCCATATGGACGGTAGGAATGAGGAGAAGGGGAAGGGGAAGCAGGGCTCGAAAAACGAGCCGAGCTGTGCAAGGACGCGGGGATATAGCAAGTGAGCAGTAGGGTTCTCCCTTTAGGACTGACTACAACAAGCTCGCTATTCTAATAGAAAGAAACGGTAAGCTCTCTGCTCTATTTTCTTGCAATGCTATGCCTATCAAAGTTGGTGAAGGATTCTGTTCTATAACCTTATACTCGTTACGCTGTTCGACTGAACTCGTTGGCTCTGTGTCCATCAAAAGCCCTTGGTACTTGCCTGATCAATCTCACTGATAGCTTCAGTAGTTCACTAAAAGCCCTTCAGAAAGAAAGACATAATAAAGGGTTAGTTGTGGTTGACGAAGGTTACCAGGCCAATGCGGCCAGTTACCAAGAACCTTATGGTTCCCAGGAGACGACGTTCCCTTTATAAAGTAGGCCTTGTGACGCCCAAGATTTTAGCCGTACATTTATTTACTGTTGCATCTATTGTTTGCGCATTTCTTTCTGTGCCTTATTAATTGGCTTCTTTAGCTACTATTCATCCCATTTTCAAACTATATTCTATTAGTGAATTAGCATTTTTATTAAATCACATTAATTGTTAGAGGAGTGGGAAAAATGTGCAATTGAGCTAGAGGCGATAGGAGAGCTCGTTTAGAAAATGTTTTTAGTAGTTAAGTGAATAGTGTTACGTAACAAACTTAGAGATTTAAATAACTAACATTACTTTTCATCTTAGGCTCATTTTTAAGTTAATAATGCGCATTCTAGTGACCTTTTAAATACCCAAAATTGACCCCACCTCAACTTAATCTTATATAAATCACATAAGCTCATTAAAACACACAAAAAAAAAAGAAGAACAATGTGCAGGAATTACTGTAGCAGGCCGAAAATACCAAAGGAGAAGGAAAAGATGAGATTTTGCTTCAACAACCTTGCATCTTGAGCTTCTAGATTGATCTTGGGAGGGTTTTGAGCAACCTAGGGACTTCTACAAGCTTCATCATCTTCAAAAATTGTGAGGGAGTTTCATTTTCTTGATTTTAAAGTTTATGTGCATATGTTAATTTTCTTGAATTGTCAATTATAGCTATATAACTTGTTATGAATGCTTCCTATGAGTTATTTAATGTCTCTAGAGCTAACTTTTGAGGGTTGATAACAAAGTTAATGGTTGAATGTTGAATTTGATCAAAGAGATGATAAATAGTGCCTAGAACTAGGGTTTTGAGAAAATTTGCTAATTGGCTTGAATTGATGCCTCAATTAGGTGCTCTAGACCCAAGGGAAGTTAGTTGAAAAGCCATGTTAGGTTGAATCACTCGAATTTGAACTTAATTGCATAATTAGCTTACTTTAAAAAGGGGGTTTTATACGTTAAGCAATCCGGGCAAGTTTGGACATCGATTTGGGTATCCTTGAGCTAAGGAAGCACCTTTGGTGCTTTCGTTTCACGAAAATGGGGTTCGGTTAGTATGGCTATAGTTCAAACCCGTTCGGGGCCTTCCCAAACTTTTGCTTCAAAAATGAGTTTTAGTGACTTTAAAAGGTACCTTTGAGCTTAATTAGGAATATAGAAAGACTAGGGTATGATTGGGAATCTCGAACTATGCTTAGGAGAAAGAAAGCTCGGTTAAAGAAAGGGGAAATGTAGTTTTTAGCCATTTTAGTTGCATTTGGAACTTGTTGTGTGTTAGCAATGCCTTGCCTTGAATATTTAGGATGTATTTAAGTTATTTGAGTAGATTATTAGAATTAATTGTGTTGATTGCTTCTTTTGACATCTATTAGCTAATATCGTGCTTATATGAACTTTTATCGTGCATATATGTGAGGGCGGCCTACTTTGTTGTCCCTCTTATGTGTTATGTGTTATATTGATTGCTTGTGACTTGTTTTGGGTTGCGCAACCTTTATCGGACATGGTAGCGTCGAGAAACACGGGCGGCGTCGGGCTTGCCATGCTCCCTCGACTACTATGGTGCCTATTCCATTTCTCGCTGAGGCATACTCCACTACCCCAGAGGCGTGGTTCACCTGCTGGGCATGGACCTACCTTGGGAGAAACGGTCGTAGGATCGGGATACATCCGGAGTATCCCAATTGTTGGTGTTTGGGGTTTGCCGGCATGTTCGTGATGCTCGTGGTTCGTGGCTCGTGAATGAAGACTTGGAAGTGGAACCGTATCCTTTTTAAAGTGATTAATTGCTTGGCTTATTGTCTTGTTGGTTTATGTGGATTATATATATTTTCTTGTGTTTGCATATCATATTACACGTTGGCATGTTGCATCACCTCCCTCGCTGGGCAACATTGTTTCTCATTCCTCATTTAATATGTTTCAGGTGAAGCTGAGGTGAATCCTCAACTGATAGAAGAAGAGGAAGAAGTGCTAGTTAAGCAATTTCGGTGACTTCTTGTGTGATAAGGTTGTCTAAAATGAGAAGCTTGCGTGGAGTTGTTGTTGATTGCCTTTTTGTGACCTTGGGGTCTTGAGTATAAATGGTGAATGTAATAATTTGTAATCTTGTATGTTGGATATAAAGTGGAATGACATGTAATAATCCATAGTAAACTTATTCTTTTGCATGCTTGTGTGATTAACAAACTTGGAAGTAGAACTTGGCTATTGTTGTATCTAACTACCTATAGTTAAAATTAGAAATGCTTTGCTTGCTTGTGTGTTATATGTAATTGTTGTTCCAAGTCTCGGATGGCCTTGTGATCGCGGGTGGCCCATAAAAATCTTGGAGGATTAGTTGTAAGAGTTGCTGTTTGTGGATCTAGCATCATAGGTGTCTTTTGCAGGTACCAGTTTAGGCCTATAAACAGGGGAGACTCCGTCTGTTTTCCCCTAAAATTTTGAGTCTGAGTTGGAATTGGGTTGTGATTAGTATGGTTAATAGAAGTCCCGGTGTCGTGAGGAATCGGGGCGTTACAGGACTTTTGATAACTAAATAGAGTTGACATGAAATGGATCTTGGAAGAAGACATATCCGATGAATGAATGATTCAATCCCTTCCCACTCACACGGGTTCTTCTATTGGAGAGGTTCCACTTCTTCTATGTAAGGTGGGGCATACATAAGAGCGGAACATAGATAGAACGCGTAGTGCCGGCCCTGACCACCGATACAGTTACCATGCAACCCAGCTCTTACCATTTCTGCCTATAGATATAGATGGGAGGTAGACGGAGGTAGCTTGCTTCTCTTTTCCTAGGCTACCTACACATGTTATTCGTGAAGAAAAGGCAGCGAGCGGTTCTTCACTTAATAGAGCTACCGGCCGCTGGATGACGAACACTTCTTCTTCTTGCCCAGCCAACTCCATTCCTCTCCTTATCAGTCAAGTTATTTCATACCTTTGATTTGGTTATCATTTAGAATCCTAAACTAAAGAAGAAGGTTCCTGAATTAACACAGTGTCAAATCAGTAGCAGGAGAACTGTACTAACCTACCGCCGGTGACTTTCTTAGGGCTCCACAGGAGAAAAAAGAAAGTCCGGGTCCAATTTAGTTTGAAGTGAAGGTCCACCTTAGTCCCTATTCTCTCTTAAAGCTTTATAAAGCTCAGTGAGAAAGGGTTGGTTAAGAACTATAGACTGTAAACCATAGCAATTACATTCACTCAATGGAGATGTTCGCTTTTTTGCACCTCTCCTTCTTGCTTGCTTACCTAGCTCTTGTCTTAGTGACCCTTCCTCTTTTCTAGGTTCTTTTTCTAAATGTTAAAACGATAGATTTTTCATTTGCCAATGAAATGGATCCACCCCGATTCGATTAATAATGGGATTCTTGGCATTAGAAAGGTTTTTTGACATGGATGCCCAGCCCAACTCGGTAGGTCGGTTGGCTCACCTAACAGATGATGAGACTCTCGATCGATTTGATTGAATTTTGAAAAGTCTTTCTCACTATTCAGAACAATGGAGCTTTCGATCTAGATCTTCTCACCTCTCCCGTTTGGGCACTCGCTCGAATTGGAACCTTTATGTGTTGGTAGGCTTTCAACACAATCTAATAGCCTACCTATCGGGTGCCCATAAAAGAGAAAATTTGTGCATACCCCTATTATAATGGTAGAGTAAGGGGTGGCCGCAAAGCTGAATTGACCGGTGGTGGTTGGTCGAAGCTCCAGTAGATAGCCACTTCCTTCTCAAAGAACCGTACGTGAGACTTCCGCCTCATACAGCTCCGTCTCGAGCTTCCGTCATTGGCCTTGGCATTAGACCACTATCTATGCATGTATTTTCAGCCTAGACTCTCGAATCTTTTGCTTCTCGAGTGGTGGCGAACAGTGGTGCTTGCCTTGCAAGAGATGCCCGACCGTAAGGCCCAGCCTGCTTAATTCCTAAAATAACCGCTCACTAGCTAGCCGGACTAGTGGGGGCCCTATCTAGAGACATTCTGAAAACTATGCCTTTCGAACCGAACGCAAGGCCCGTCTTTCAAATCAAAAGAAAAATGGGCTCGTTGGGAAGAAAGATGGAGTGTGGCTTGTAGAGCACATGTAAGGCACAGTCGAGTTGCTCACATAGTGGATTTCTCTCTATCTATAGATAGAGAGAGAGAGGTATGAAAGTAATAGCCTTATGTTATGGCTGCCCCCCAAATTACGGCCTTTACGCTACTACCACTGTGATGTGAGCGGTTCAAATAGGTCTTTCCCAATCATCCTAGCTGGAACTTGTATGCAGTACTTATACGAGCATAAAGGTTTGGAACTCATTTTTATTTGAATCTTAAGGACAGGACCCTACCCTATTCTCGAACCCTCTGCCATGCTCTACCCTGCCCGTATTTCCTTGTGAAGGGGCCAAAAAAATGTCTCCACCTACTGTCAACAGTCTTTCTTCAGAATTTGACTGAACAGGTCAATCCTCCCTTACCGTATGTTTTAGCAACTTATCCTAAGGTCTCCTCACCAAGAGCTCCCCGGCGATGACAGAGGAAGCAACCCTCCTACTATGGCGGGGCGGCTTTCTTCTTTCACAATAAGACCTGGATGATTATCCCTACCCTCAGTAACTAACGAGTTTACATCCATCCCTGGTCGGGTATAGTTTCCTTTCGATTTCTCCCTTGTAGCCGTTACCCGAATTCACGCAAGTGTGTCCACACTTCCCAAACTGACTTGACGAAGAATCCATTCTCGCGAACAAGTACAACCCTTACACACACCTAGGAGCACCCCTTCCTGCATATCCATATAAGACCTGAATAGGCGGGTCTAGATTCTACGAGGTACCCACTACTCGGAGTACCCTCCCAAATGGAAAAAGATGTGTCTGTCAAGTTCAGTTCTTCTTAGTTGGGTTGGGCGGGTTCGACCAGAAATGCTATGCTTACACACAAGACTACCCATCTTCCCGAAAGCTTCGTGGGGACTACTTTACGGACAACCGCCCATAGGGGGTTTACTGCACAAGGCCCCTGTAGAGGAAAAGATTTATCAAAGCGAATAGAAGATGCTCAGCTCCGCACAACATAGGGATTGGTATACTTTCGGGAAGAACATAGAATAATAGAAGATCCAGCATCCAGAAGACAGTGATCATTAGAAATTCGTGAATTAGAGATGCTATAATATACTCTTTCTTATAACTTCTCATACCAAACCAACCCACTAAAATGCAAATAGGGATCAGAAATGTGGTCAATATCACGAAGAATAAAGAGATACCGTCTATGCCCAAATAAAAATTGATGTTTTCAAAAGGAAGCCATTGAAGGATTTCGACAAATGGAAATTTGGCCGTAGAAGGATCGAATTGTATCCAAAGAACAAGGAGATACTAAAAAGTAATAAGAGATGCGTACAGACCAATCAATTGTATCGGTCATATTCTTGAATTTGGAATGAAAAGAGGAGTAATGCTTCCTAGCACGAGACACAGAATAAGACCACTTAGATCAGAATAACATTCACAAAAATGTTCTAGCATAGAGTAGAATCGAACATGGAAGAGATTAATTGACAACAGTAAAAAGATGGGCGCCTAATTCCAATACAATAGGCATTCATCAGTGCAAGTCAGCTGAACACCGTGATTGATGAGTGGGTAGGTAGGTTAGGTGCACATCTCACCCAGTGGGAAATAATGAGGCTAGTCTTCCCCTCCTGAATGACGAAGTATTAGGGCCCCTTTCCCGCGTATGCATTTTTTTTTATTCTTTTTATTTTTGAATTACCAATGGAGAATCTTTCAAAAAAAGCCCTCAGGCAAAACTCAATTCGTCGAGTTCAATCCAAGGCGCACCTTGCCTTTTTTCAGGTAGCTTAGCTTTTTTACGCCTATTCAGTCAGTGGGGCATTAGGCATAGCCAAAATTCGTCGAAGGGATAAAAAATAAAGAAGAGGTTTGAAGATGCTTGACCGATAAGGAGAGGAAGAAATGGAAGTTTTTTCTTTCTTTCAATCCAAATAAGAGAACAAAGAAAGCACACAAAAATGAAAGTTGTATAAAGAAATGTCAGTAAAAACTAGCACTGTACTTCTTCCCCCCTTTCTACTTTTCTTCTCTCCTTTTATTTGTGCTTCCACCTGGGCTTTTCATTCGATTTTATAACCCAAGGAAAAAATTAATAATTGAAAGGTAACCCGGCATACGGAAAAAAATCCGGGATGACGGCTTGTAAAAGACGAGTAAGGGACGGGGAGAGGGAGGCTAAGTGAAATAATATACTGGTGCTATTATATAATCTTATGAATCATGCACGACACACTTTATATATCTCCTTCGTTTACAAGGTGAATAGCTTAGCGTATTTACAACCAAACTGGCTGGTGCATTGGCCTTACCATAATAAATCTGAGAGAGTCTTCAATTAGAACGCTCCATATCTCGTGACACGCGGAGTGTGGCATTTGATTTTAAAAAGTCCATATAACTTCAAAAGATTCATTCTTTATAAATAAATTCAAAGGGTGCATTGCCTCTTTGAGTGAAGAACATAAGGGCTTTATATAGACATTCTTGAGCCATGTTCGTCCCCCTAGGCTTACCATTATTTTATTTCAGTCGATTGATTGGTTCTAGCTCCAAATAACATATACATGGAGCTATGTCGACTTACGTACGTCTCGTTGACGAAACGATCAAGTATACCACGCCACGTATCATCCCCTCTTTCCATAGAGGAGAGATAAAGAAAAAGAATAGATATAGTGACAAGACCTTATTCGTTTCTACTTGACGTTATTTTCCTCGATTTTTACATAAGGTAGCTTGAGCTAAGGATCTAATCAGAGTCAAACTTTGATTCAAAAAAAACCTTTTAGCCGCAGTACAAGTCTACTTTTTGATCTTTAGTAAAGGGATTATGCCAAAAAAACTTTTTTTAATCAAAGTCTCAACGTCCTCGTTGAGAGTCACTCTGCGAGACATCCAGTAGTCTCTAACTTGGTGTTCGAATCGTAAGTCTCAGCCTATTCCCGACTTGCCCCGCTCTTAGGTTGGCATTTCTACTTGACTAAGTAGTATTTCACTAGTGCAATGGGTGTATTGGCTAGCCCATGGTACGGTCAGCTATGATATACTCAACTTCTTCTTTAGTAGGTTCATCTACAAGATCTGGTAGTGCCCTCATGGGCACGTTCTTCTCTGGGTCGGTTTAGTCTAATCCAAGTCAAATGACTCATATAGAATAGGGGGTGAGTTTTCAATGAGCTGGTCGATTGAGTCTATAGGCTACCTCTCCTATCCGCTTTTCTACAAGGTCTACTTTCAGACCAGGCCAAGCCTGATGGTTGTTTAAGTAGGATTGGGCTAGGTCGTTGCGCTTCTGCCGCCTCTTGGCAAAGTAGGCTGATGGGCAAGCCCCTTCTTCTCGCAATGGTGTGGGGCATCAAAGGCTGTTGCCCTGTGGCCAACTCGAAGGGGCTAAAGTTCGACGCAGAGCTTTTTAGTTGTTAAGTTATAGCAGCACTGAACAACATCCAAGAGCTCATGTCCTTTTGGTTTGTACTAAAGTGGCTTAAGTAGCCCTCAAGGAGTCCGTTTATTCTCTCCGTTTGAGCTTTCAAAGATATACTGACCGCAGGTATCTGACCATCAGATACCGACAGTCGTCTTCTAACATTACCGACATTTTGGGTTTTCATAAATTTCACATAAGATAATAACTCTTTTCATCATTAGAAACAACCTAATTTCGCATTGCATTACCATAACGAAAAGCAAAAATCATTAAAAAAAAAAAAAGATTGCTCTTGTGACTCGGAATGAACCTTTATCGGTGGAGGAATGGAGGAAAATGAATAGCGATGGATTCCTATAGAGCATCCAGGAACAAGCAGATTCAATCGGACGACGAATTCTTACGTGGTCCAAGGAAATCAAAGGTCTGCTTCCACAATTTCATCTATATTAAATCTCTTAATATCAGAATAGCTTATATAGTCATGATTCAATTCAGGTCCACTAACTTTTGATTGATTTCTCATTTTTCGGATCTGATTAGAACAATGGAGAAATAGGAAGACTTTGGTGATTCATAATAGGGTACTTGTAATACACGAGCCAAAATGTGAAATTTTCCTGTTTATTATTCTGAAAATTATAATTTTCTTAAATTCTTTGAAATTTAATTGTTATTCCTTTATTGTCGCAAAGTGCATTGCATTTCGAGAGCGATAGTTAGAGAGCGTTTTCTAGTCCTCAACAAATAGTGAAAACTAGTATTTAGTGTTTTAATTTAAATATTTTAGTTGTTGTTAACTAGAATTAGATTTGTATTAGTTGTTTTAGCCTTAAAATGCAGGAAATAAGCTTATTTGACCAACTTTAGTAACCTTTGACCAAGGCTTTGACCATTTGACTTAGCTTGTCATCTTTTAAATAGCATATAATAGCAAAATAAAACAATTAAAAGCTGCAAAAAAAAGAGGGGAGGCCAAAACTTCAAAGGAAAAAAAAAAACATTTTCAACATTCAAATCTACAAAACTTCGCGAGAGCTTGCACGGGGTTGTTTCTGAGGATTCTAGCGTGGTTTTCCTAGCGTCTAGGAGCGTCTAAGGTGAGGAAAACAACTTTATTTGCGCATTATACACAAACTTTAATTTTTAGGATTTATGCGTAGATCGTTATTTTAGCCATTTTGATGCTTGAAGAATGTTCCTTGTCAATTGTAGAACATGTATTTGTAGCTTTTTAGCATTTTCTGCGGTTGAATATAGAAATTGTAGTTTAAATTGACAATGGAATAGTAAATTATGAATAGTAAACCCCCATTTCGTAAAAGTTGCTCCGTTTTGCGTTCTGTTGATGTGAAAAAATGCTAGATATGTTATAATGCCTAAATGCTTGATTTGTTTGGGTTGTGTAATGGAAAAATGGAGAAAAATGGCTTGGTACATGTTGGGGTCGTTTCGGTCGAGTTTAGCATTTCCTCGTTTTGCCTGATGGCATTGTCTCAAGAGGCCATGCAAGCACTTTTGGTGTGGTTATGGCGTTGGTAGGGTGTTTGGTTAGGGCAACTATAGTTTAAACGAGCAAAGGGGAAAATCGGGGCTTTGCGGGAATTCTAGGGTAAAGTAGGGTTTCATGGTCTTTAGACGTGCCTTATAGTGACCTAGGAGGAATGGTGAAGTCGGTTTCCAAAACTCATGGCTCGTTTGGAAGTAGTAGCATTTTGAAAGTTGGGGTCATTTTGTGTTTTTGTTGGTTTTCATAGTGTTATGCCTGTAGAATGCTTATTGTTGCTTATTGTTGCTTATTATGCTTGTTAAAGTTGATTATGATTGCAATGTTTACTAACTGTTGCTATTGCGTGTGAGAGTAACCTACTTTGTTATTCTCCCACGTGTGGCTCTATTGCTCGATTGCTCGATTGTTGAATTGAATATTGTATTGCATTAATAGAGTCAGGGGCGGTGTGATGGGCCTCTCTAGGTAGCCTTGGGTTGCCAGGGTTGGTTGCCCTAACTCCGTGTCCTATTCCTTTTCTTGCTTTGGTTGCCTCCCAGGGAGATTTGGGTCGTAGAATTGATTGGATACTTCCGGGGTATTCCAAACTGATGTTATAAGGTTGTTGGACCAACGCGTCATCATCGGATTCGTGATTGAAAGTTTCTCGTGGAAGTGAATTATATCCTTTAATTGAATGGTTATAGTCTTAATGCTTGTCTTGATTTATTGTTGGCTTTGCTTGTATCTTTATATGATAATTGATTGATCTACTTGACTATTTGCATTGCATTCTCCTCTCACCTCCGTCCTTGAGACCAATTACCCTCGCTGAGCAATAGTTTTTGCTCATTCCTTTCTATACTATATTTTACAGGAGTAGTTGAAGCAGATCCTATTGAGGTAATTGAGGAGGAGGAGCAAGTGGAGGTGTTTCCTTGATGGCACTTTCTTTGCTTAGCTGGTGGTTGGTTGCCAGTCTTTTGTACGGGCCATGCTTGACGTTTATATTGCTTGGTTGACGATTCATTTTGAGCCTTGTAGCCTTGTATGTAGTTTCTATTTTGAGGCCTTTATGGTCTTATGTTGTAAAAGTTGAAAGATTGTAAAGTTATAAAGATATACTCACGTGACAAGTAAGAACTGAATGCTAATGGTTTAACTGCTTAGTGGCATGAATACTTGTGTAGTATGCATGACATTTTGGTTTGCAAAGTTAGTTAATGAGAAGATGTATGTTTCTAAAAGAAAGTCGACTTGTTTCAAATGATTATTGTGGTTTTCGCGAATCTTATGTTGAATGTAGGGTTTTTGGATCATCCACGGTACAGAGGAGACTCCGTCCATGTGTCGGGTCCGGGCTTGGCCTTTTGCGGGGTCGGGTCGGGGCGTGACATCTTTAGGTGGTATCAGAGCCAGGTTAGTATTGCATGAGCCGGGATATGTTTCTCAGTCTGTGGGGTAAAGGTCTAAAATGATAAAGTGTTATTGTATGATTGATAAGTGAAAAGTGTTATAGTATGACTATGTGAACTTGGAGTGCTTATGTGTTTAAGTGAACTAGTTTGACATGTCAATCCTGTCTTATGAGAATTGTGTGATAGGATATTTGATTGTTATTGACTTGAGTGTTATCTAATCTTATTAGTTATATTTCTGTCTATAAACTGCTATTATATGTTACCAGCTATTGTAATTTGTTACTATGCCACCACGATGTAGTACTCAAGGTCAAGGGGCAGATGAAAAGGCAGCAAAACAAGGTCAGCAACCGATGCCTAAACAATTTATGGCTACTATGACCACTGCAGTTGACCGGATTACTCAGGTAGTGCATGAGCAGAGGCAGGAGAGGAATAATAATCCCCAGGGAAATCAAGCTAATCCTGGTGGACAAGGGCATAGGGCTGAGAATAATCAGTTGGAGAAATTCCTGAGGCACGAGCCGGGTAAGTTCTTTGGAGAGCCAGATGATGAGGCAGTTGAGAGATGGCTTAACCGTGTTGAGAAAATTTACGTTGCTTTGAGGTACACTGATAAGGCAAGGATAGTATATGCAGCATTCCTGTTTGAGGGCGACGTAGAACAATGGTGGAACATTGTTAGGTTGAGATGGGATTGTGAGGATGTTCCGCATTTGTGGGATGATTTCGTGAACAAGTTTCGGGACAAGTATATTCCCGAGATGGCTAGGGAAAGGCGGGAAGAAGAATTTGTGAGCCTAAAGTAGGGAAACATGACTGTCGCACAGTATGAGGCTAGGTTTGTCAGCCTGTCGAGGTATATTCCTGAGCTGGTGCAGCCAGCTAGGAGGATGATTAGTAGATTTGTTCATGGGCTGAGAATGGATATACAACTGCATTTGACTGGGCAGACTTACACTACTTTTCCCGAGCCATTCCAAGCAGCATCGAAGTTTGAGAAACGAAAGGCAGAGATGATAGCTGAGAGTAGCCAGCCGATTAAGAAATAGTACTAGGCCCAGAGTAGCCAGAGTCAGCAAAGGCAGTATCAGACTTCTGTTCAGGTTCCGTAGCAGCGTCCGTATCAGCCTCAGTATCAGATTCAGGGGAGACCAGTTGCGACTAGACCCCAGCCGGAAGGTACAGTTCCTACCACTGCCAGAGCCCCCGCACCTACGGGAAACACTGTTGTAAGGCAAAATCAGCAGTGTAACTTTTGTAATCGATCGGGGCACATTGAAGCTAATTGCTGGAGAAAGAGTGGTAAGTGCACTGGTTGTGGGAGCGATCAGCATAGGGTGCAAGATTGCCCTAAGTTTAAGAATGTTCAGGGCCATACTGGAGGCCAGGGTGTGCAGAACAGGGCTGGGGGTGCAGGTCCAGCACAAAGTGTGATACCCCGAACATGGCATGTATTCAATAGCATTTTAAGTTCATTTAAATTGCATTTTATTGACCTTTCACCTTCTTTGACCAAACTAGTTGACTTTTCATCTACATTGACCAACTAGGACAAGGTGAGAATTTTTGAAATGTTTAATAAAGGGCAAACTTGGGATTAGAAATAAAAAAATACAATGTTAAGTTAGTCAAATTTTGGGTCAACTTTGGAATTAAATCTGAACCAATTGGGGAAGAGTTAGGTAGCAAATTATATATGGTTGGAAAGCTCTATGAGTCTAGTTTATGAGGGTTCAAACCGTTCGTGAATTGGAGTTTTCTAGAAGAAGTTATGGCCGTTTTCGTGAGGTCGCGCATAGCTGTTTTGGTTTAGCGGGTTGACCGAATTTTGACCTTTGACTTCTTGACTTTTTTTTTTTAAATAAGCAGAATTGCACGAAAAAAACAGAGAGAAAAGAGCTTGAGACCATGAGGAAAAGAAGGAGAAAAAAAAAAGAAAATCTAAACTTCAAATCTTCGATTCTTCGCGAGGGCTTCCACGGGGTGGTTTCCGAGGCACTCTACAACGTTTTCCTAGCGTCTAGGAGCGTCTGAGGTGAGTGTTTCATGCTTATTTGCGCATTTGAAAATTTTGTATCTAAACTTTGATTTTTAGATTTTATGCGTAGATTGTTGTTTTAATCGTTTTGTTGCTTAAAGAATGTTCCTTGTTGATTGTAGAACATGTATTTATAGCTTTTTAACATTTTCTGCGGTTAAATGTTGAGATTGCAATTTAAATTGATTAATGAATAGTAATTAGTGAATAGTAAACCCTTGAAATGTTGAAGTTGCCCCGTTATGCTGTCTGTTGATGTAGAAATGTGCTAGGTATGCTAGAATGCCTAAATGTGTGGTTTAATTGGAATGTGTAATGGAAAAACGGAGAAAAATGGCTTAGTGAAAGTCGGGGTCGTTTAGGTCGGCTTTAGCGTTTTCTCGTTTTGCGTGTTGGCATTGCTTCGGGAAGCCATGGAAGCACTTTTGGTGCGGTCGTGGTGTTGGTTGGGTGTTTGGTTGGTATAGTTGTAGTTCAAACGAGCAAAGGGGGAAAATCGGGCTTTGCACGAATTCTAGGGTTAAGTAGGGTTTCAGAGTCTCTAGACGTGCCTTATAGTGACCTAGGAGGATTGGTGAAGTCGGTTTCCAAGACTCGTGGCTCGTTTGAAAGTAGTGGCATTTTGAAGGTTGGGGCATTTTTGGTGATTTTGTGTGTTTTATGTTTATATTGCTAAAAGAGTGCTTGTTAATGCTTGTTATTTTGCTTGTTATGCTTGTTAATGCTTATTACGCTTGTTAGAGTTAATTGTTGATTGAAATGTTTATCCATTGTTGAGAATGCTTGATATCGCTCGTTTATCGTCTTGTATCGAGTCTTGCATTGCATAGTGTCTCGCACGTGAGTGATGGGCCTCTCTGGGTAGCCTCGGGTTGCCAGTGTTGGTTGCTCTAGCTCCGTTGCTATTCCCTTTCTCGCTTGGGTTGCCTCCCAGGGAGATTTGGGTCGTAGACTGATGGATACTTCCGGGGTATTCCAAACTGGTGTTATAAGGTGGTTTGGGCCGGCGCGTCATCGTTAAAGTCATCGGAATCGTGATCGGTACATTACTCGCTCGAGTGAACCATAGCCTTCAGAGTGTGGTATAGCTTTGAATGGTTGTGTTAATGCTTTTATTGATTGTTTATTGTATTGATTGCTATATTGATTGCTTTTGTCAGATATATTGCTTAACTGTTTTACTTGCATTGCACGAACTTCTTTCTCTCCACCTCGATATCTGTCTCGCCCTCACTGAGTATACGTGTTGAGTATACTCACTCCTCACCACCACATTTCAGGAAATGCCATGTTAGCTGGAAAGTTCGTGATTTCGTGAAAGTCCGTGCTTGAAGGGTTGTCATGCGTGCCTATGTGACTTGAGTTGTCAAAGTTGTAAAGTTGTATGTTTTTATGTATTATTTGTATTTAATGTCAAAGTATGTAATTTAAGTTTCATTAGATTGTTGAAGTAATTTGATAAGTTAGACATGTATCTAGTTATTATAACTTAACTTCAAATGTATGTTTGTAATGTCCTAAGGAAAAAGAGTTAGAATGGCATGATAGTTTATTTTATGCAGTAGCTTAGTATGGTTTAATTGTCTAGTTTGAATGTACTTGTCAAAAATGAAAAGAGATAGGTTAGCTTTTAAATTGGAAATGTATGTATACATGCTGAGTTTAATTGTTGAGAACCGAGGCTCGGATGGCCTTGAGGTAGTTTGTATGGTTGGACACGGTGTTGGTCCATTTATATGCTATTACAGGTTTTATATTTCGCCTAAAAACAGGGGAGACTCCGTCAGTTTTCCCTGAAAATATTGCCCGGGTTTGGATTTGGGTTGTGATTAGATTGATCGATAGAACTCCCGGTCTCGAGAGGGAACGGGGTGTCACAGGTGGTATCAGAGCTTGTCTAGCTCATAAGCCGGGACAGGGTCCTCGGTCTGGTGGGTAGTGACCCTTGAATGTGTGCTTGTTAAGTGTTTCATGAAAGTGTATGCTTGTATGTGAGATTGTGTGTCTTGACTTGAATGTGTGCTCCTATGTGATATAGTTATGTGTTATGTGTTAATTGTGTGCTAAGTAAGGTGAAATGTCTAGTTGTCTATCGAATTGACTTATTGAATTGGCATCGTGAATTTTATCGACCTCGTGTATTGTTATTTGCTTGAAGTATTGCTTGTAATGTGTGTTTTAAAATGTCTTGAATTGAATATGTTGTGCTTGACTTGATTGTCGTGCTTGAGTGACTTTGTTGAATAAACTATTTTGTAAACTTGCTTGCATAATAGTTTAAGGCATATGTATAACTGTGATATATTGGCATTCATACATGTCCTATTGAAATGGTAAGTAAGTCCTCTTCCTCCCCTGAAGAAAGTGGTTCACCTCTGGCTTTTCAAGGTGTGTGGATTGGCAGGAAATGAATGGTATTTGGCTAGCCTTTATTTGGAAATTGGTGTTTGCTTTTGGAGCTCGGCTATTGGCAAATCTCTATGGTCCTCCTTTGTGCTTAACAGTTGTGAAAGAATAGCTTTCTCTTGGGGTTTTATTTGGTTATTCTTTGGAGTATTCTTTGGTTTTCTTAATGGGTATTCTTTGGAGACTTCTGCTGGCATTTCTTGGTGGACTTGGCTATTGGGTTTTCAGTCGGACTTACTGCATGGTATTATCTATGGTATATATGTCTCGGTCCTTATTGGAGTATTACTGGTATTCCTTATTGGAAAATCCTTCAATGGCATTCTCTAGGATTCTTAGTGGCCAATTATTTAGTATTATTTATTGGGCAATTCTTGGTACTTTCTTACTGGAGCATTGTTCGGGTATTTTCTTTGGCATCCCTCAGCGGGTTTGGTAACTGGAATCCCTATTAGACTCGTTATCTCATGTTACTTACGGTATTCTTTGGAATTCTTATTGAGCATTCTACTAGTATTTTCTTATTTAGCATTTATTGGAAGATTTCATTTAGAGGTTGGCCTTGGGTATTCTTCTCTATATTCTTTTACAGAACTATCAGCTGGGTCTATTTACTGTAGTCAATACTGCATGAGGTGCACCTACTCTGGCTATCTTTTAACTTTCTTATTTGGTACTTGTTAGACTTTTATTGAAGATTCTTAAATAGGGTATTCTTTCAGTACTCTTCCTGCCATTAGTATGTGGTATTGATGACATCTACAGTATCTTTGCTTTAGTCTTTATTGGTATTATCTCGGCGTTTCTGGTTGGAATTTATTCTTCTTCGATATTCGTGTCAATGGGATTCTTGTACGGTATCTATCTTTGAGCCTTTATTTGGCGTTACTACTTGGCATTTCTACTTGAACTTTCCTATTGGTCATCTTGATGAAATACTTATTCAGTAGCTAATGAAGATTAGTCAGAATTGGATTTCAGATGATGCAGAGTTCTATTGGAAGAATAATTGCGAGGACGCAATTGTTTTAAGGGGGGAAGGATGTGATACCCCGAACATGGCATGTATTCAATAGCATTTTAAGTTCATTTAAATTGCATTTTATTGACCTTTCACCTTCTTTGACCAAACTAGTTGACTTTTCATCTACATTGACCAACTAGGACAAGGTGAGAATTTTTGAAATGTTTAATAAAGGGCAAACTTGGGATTAGAAATAAAAAAATACAATGTTAAGTTAGTCAAATTTTGGGTCAACTTTGGAATTAAATCTGAACCAATTGGGGAAGAGTTAGGTAGCAAATTATATATGGTTGGAAAGCTCTATGAGTCTAGTTTATGAGGGTTCAAACCGTTCGTGAATTGGAGTTTTCTAGAAGAAGTTATGGCCGTTTTCGTGAGGTCGCGCATAGCTGTTTTGGTTTAGCGGGTTGACCGAATTTTGACCTTTGACTTCTTGACTTTTTTTTTTTAAATAAGCAGAATTGCACGAAAAAAACAGAGAGAAAAGAGCTTGAGACCATGAGGAAAAGAAGGAGAAAAAAAAAAGAAAATCTAAACTTCAAATCTTCGATTCTTCGCGAGGGCTTCCACGGGGTGGTTTCCGAGGCACTCTACAAGGTTTTCCTAGCGTCTAGGAGCGTCTGAGGTGAGGGTTTCATGCTTATTTGCGCATTTGAAAATTTTGTATCTAAACTTTGATTTTTAGATTTTATGCGTAGATTGTTGTTTTAATCGTTTTGTTGCTTAAAGAATGTTCCTTGTTGATTGTAGAACATGTATTTATAGCTTTTTAACATTTTCTGCGGTTAAATGTTGAGATTGCAATTTAAATTGATTAATGAATAGTAATTAGTGAATAGTAAACCCTTGAAATGTTGAAGTTGCCCCGTTATGCTGTCTGTTGATGTAGAAATGTGCTAGGTATGCTAGAATGCCTAAATGTGTGGTTTAATTGGAATGTGTAATGGAAAAACGGAGAAAAATGGCTTAGTGAAAGTCGGGGTCGTTTAGGTCGGCTTTAGCGTTTTCTCGTTTTGCGTGTTGGCATTGCTTCGGGAAGCCATGGAAGCACTTTTGGTGCGGTCGTGGTGTTGGTTGGGTGTTTGGTTGGTATAGTTGTAGTTCAAACGAGCAAAGGGGGAAAATCGGGCTTTGCACGAATTCTAGGGTTAAGTAGGGTTTCAGAGTCTCTAGACGTGCCTTATAGTGACCTAGGAGGATTGGTGAAGTCGGTTTCCAAGACTCGTGGCTCGTTTGAAAGTAGTGGCATTTTGAAGGTTGGGGCATTTTTGGTGATTTTGTGTGTTTTATGTTTATATTGCTAAAAGAGTGCTTGTTAATGCTTGTTATTTTGCTTGTTATGCTTGTTAATGCTTATTACGCTTGTTAGAGTTAATTGTTGATTGAAATGTTTATCCATTGTTGAGAATGCTTGATATCGCTCGTTTATCGTCTTGTATCGAGTCTTGCATTGCATAGTGTCTCGCACGTGAGTGATGGGCCTCTCTGGGTAGCCTCGGGTTGCCAGTGTTGGTTGCTCTAGCTCCGTTGCTATTCCCTTTCTCGCTTGGGTTGCCTCCCAGGGAGATTTGGGTCGTAGACTGATGGATACTTCCGGCGTATTCCAAACTGGTGTTATAAGGTGGTTTGGGCCGGCGCGTCATCGTTAAAGTCATCGGAATCGTGATCGGTACATTACTCGCTCGAGTGAACCATAGCCTTCAGAGTGTGGTATAGCTTTGAATGGTTGTGTTAATGCTTTTATTGATTGTTTATTGTATTGATTGCTATATTGATTGCTTTTGTCAGATATATTGCTTAACTGTTTTACTTGCATTGCACGAACTTCTTTCTCTCCACCTCGATATCTGTCTCGCCCTCACTGAGTATACGTGTTGAGTATACTCACTCCTCACCACCACATTTCAGGAAATGCCATGTTAGCTGGAAAGTTCGTGATTTCGTGAAAGTCTGTGCTTGGAGGGTTGTCGTGGGTGTCTATGTGACTTGAGTTGTGAAAGTTGTAAAGTTGTATGTTTTTATGTATTATTTGTATTTAATGTCAAAGTATGTAATTTAAGTTTCATTAGATTGTTGAAGTAATTTGATAAGTTAGACATGTATCTAGTTATTATAACTTAACTTCAAATGTATGTTTGTAATGTCCTAAGGAAAAAGAGTTAGAATGGCATGATAGTTTATTTTATGCAGTAGCTTAGTATGGTTTAATTGTCTAGTTTGAATGTACTTGTCAAAAATGAAAAGAGATAGGTTAGCTTTTAAATTGGAAATGTATGTATACATGCTGAGTTTAATTGTTGTGAACCGAGGCTCGGATGGCCTTGAGGCAGGGTGTATGGTTGGACACGGTGTTGGTCCATTTATATGCTATTACAGGTTTTATATATCGCCTAAAAACAGGGGAGACTCCGTCGGCTTTCCCTGAAAATATTGCCCGGGTGTGGATTTGGGGTGGGATGAGATTGATCGATAGAACTCCCGGTCTCGAGAGGGAACGGGGTGTCACACAGAGGGTTCAGGCTAGGGTCTTTGCACTAGATGCGGAGGAGCTGCCCGATACTACAGCAATAGTGGAAGGTACCTTTCTTCTCAATACTCAGCCAGTTAAAGTTTTGATTGATCCCGGAGCTATGCATTCATTTATAACTCCTGCATGTGCACGATCTGTGAAGGTTTTCATTGATAAACTGCCACATAAAGTTGAAGTTAGTACGCCTTTGGGTACGAAATTTGTTACTGAGTCTATTTGTAAATCTTGTGTTATATGGATTGAGGAGCGTAAATTTCCTGCTGATTTAATTATACTACCCTTCCGTGACTTTGAAATCATATTGGGAATGGACTGGTTAGAGAAATACTATGCTCAGTTGGATTGTAGAACAAAAATTGTTTATCTTCAGATTCCTGACCTATCGGTACTGGAGATTGTTAGGAACTGCAGGGCTTCCAGAATACCCCTTTTATCATCAATCAAGGCTTCTAAGTTGTTGAATAAAGGTTGTGAAGCTTACCTAGCTTATCTAATCAATCAACCTACTGATAAGTTGAATTTGAATAAGGTTAAATTGTTAAAGACTTCCTTGGTATATTTCCCGAGGAATTACCGAGTTTAACACCGGATAGGGAGATTGAATTTGTGATTGACCTTATGCCGGGCACTGCGCCAATTTCTAGAAGTCCTTATAGAATGGCACCGGCTGAACTTCAGGAATTGAAAATTCAGCTTCAGAACTTGCTTGAGAAAGAGTTTATACAACCTAGTTCTTTGCCGTGGGGTGCGCCTGTGTTGTTTGTGAGAAAGAAAGACGGCACGCTACGGTTATGTATTGATTACAGGGGACTTAATCAAGTCACGATTAAGAACAAATATCCCTTGCCGTTGATTGAAGAATTGTTTGACCAGTTGCAGGGTGCGAGTGTTTACTCCAAATTTGACTTGAGGCAGGGTTACTATCAACTCAGGATTCGGAGTGATGATATACCTAAGACGGCATTCAGGACTAGATATGGCCACTATGAATTTGTTGTGTTACCATTTGGATTGACGAATGCACCAGCCGCATTTATGGACATAATACAGAGGGTCTTTCGACCTTATCTTGATCAATTTTTTGTAATCTTTATTGACGACATTTAGTATACTCTAAGAATGAGGTTGAACATGAACAACATTTGAGGATTGTGCTACAGACTTTTCAAGAAAACAAGCTTTTTGCTAAATTCAGCAAGTGTGAATTCTGGTTGAATCAAATATCTTTTCTAGGCCATATCATTTCACATCAAGGAATTTCAGTAGACCCAGCTAAGATTGAAGTTGTTTCGTCTTGGAAGAGACCTGAAACAGTGTCAAAGATTCGGAGTTTTCTCGGGTTGGCAGGTTACTATTGGAGGTTTGTTAAAGACTTTTCCAAAATTTCTGGGCCTTTAAGCCAGTTGACTCGAAAGAAAGTTACTTACAACTGGGATGCTAAATGTGAATCCAGTTTCCAAGAACTGAAGAAGAGACTAACTATAGCTCCTATACTAGCTTTACCTGAGGGTACATAATACTTTGTTATCTATAGTGATGCATCTAAAGAGGGTTTGGGCTGTGTTTTAATGCAGAATGTTAAGGTGATTGCCTATGCTTCTAGGAAGTTGAAACCATATGAAGTCAATTACCCTACACATGATCTTGAGTTAGCTGCAGTTGTGTTTGATTTAAAGAAATGGCGTCATTACTTGTGGGGTAGCAGATTTGAAATTTTTACAGACCACAAGAGTCTCAAATATTTATTTTCACAAAAAGATCTGAATATGAGGCAGCGAAGATGGCTAGAGCTATTAAGTGGCTACAATTGTTCTATAAACTACGTGCCAGGAAAGGCCAATGTTGTTTTGATGCTTTGAGCCGAAAGGATACTGTTGCAAGTCTAATTATCAAGGATTGGGAGACTTTGGAGGAAATTTGTTCATGGAAGCCAGAAGCTACTGAGGTAGGGATTCGATTTGCTAGCTTACAAATTCAGTCGGGATTGCTAACACAAATCAGGGAGGCTCAGAAGACTGATCCCCACATCTTGAAAATCCAAGAGAAAGCAAAAGGGGGAGAGTCGGAGTTTAAATTACATGCAGATGGTATCTTCAGATTCAGGGACAGAGTGTCTTCCTGGTAATCCGACTTTGAAGAATGAGATTCTGTCTGAGGCACATAATTCAAGATATACGATTCACCCGGGTAATACAAAAACGTATAGAGATCTGAAACAACACTTCTGGTGGAACAATATGAAAATGGAGATTGCTGGGTATATATCTAGGTATTTAACTTGCCAGAGGGTTAAAGCTGAGCATCAGAGGCCAGCCGGGCTTCTGTAACCGTTGTCGATTCCACAATAGAAGTGGGTGCATGTAACAATGGACCTTGTGACCGATCTTCCGAGATCTCCGAGAGAATGTGATTCTGTTTGGGTTGTTGTAGACCGATTGACTAAGGTTTCACATTTTATTTCCGTGAACAAACATGATAGACTTGATAAGCTAGCTGAGATCTATGTTACTAATATTGTGAGACTTCATGGTGTACCACAGAGTATAGTGTTAGATAGAGATCCCAGATTTAGATCTCGTTTTTTGGCAGAAGTTGCAAGAGGCCATGGGAACTAAGTTAAGCTTCAATACTACATACCATCCATAAACTGATGGCCAGTCTGAGAGAACCATCAGGATCTTGGAAGACATGCTTCGGGCATGTGTGTTAAACTTTGGGAAGAATTGGGAGAAGTTTTTTCCTTTAGCAGAGTTCACCTACAATAATAGTTACCAATCTACTATAGGTATGGCTCCCTACGAGGCGTTGTACGGTCGTAAATACAAATCCCCATTGTATTGGGAAAAGGTTGGAGAGATGAGAACAGTTGATCCAACTGTGTTACCTGAGATGATTAAGATGGTGGATAATGTTCACCTTATTCGCCAGCGTATGCTTATAGTTCAGAGTCATCAGAAGAGTTATGCGGATAAGCACCGTCGGGATCTTGAGTTTGCTTTGGGAGATCGGGTGTTTCTTAAGATTTCTCCTCGAAAGGGGTTGATTCGGCACGGTAAGAGCAGGAAACTTAGTCCCAGGTATGTGGGTCCATTTGAGATCAACGAAAAGGTAGGTCCTTCAGCTTATCGGTTAGCTTTGCCTCCGAGCTTGTCGAGACTGCACGATGTGTTCCACGTGTCAATGTTAAGGAAATATCATCCAAATCCTTCACATGTACTTAAACCAGAGCCTTTGCAGATTGAGGAAAAGTTAACTTATGAGGAGAGACCGATTCGAATTGTGGATCAGAAAGTTCAGGAACTTCGCAGGAAGAGTATTCCGATGGTAAAGGTTCTATAGAATCATCACGGGTTTGAGGAAGCAACTTGGGAAAGAGAGGACCAGGTTCGGAGTCAGTATCTAGAGTTGTTTGTCGACTAGGTAAGAATTGTGTGGACGCAATTGTTTTAAGGGGGAGAGGGTGTAATACCTGAGCCGAAATGTGAAATTTTCCTGTTTATTTTTTTGAAAATTATATTTTCTTAAATTCTTTGAAATTTAATTGTTATTCCTTTACTGTCGCAAAGTGTATTGCATTTTGAGAGCAATAGTTAGAGAGCGTTTTCTAGTCCTCAGCAAATAGTGAAAACTAGTATTTAGTGTTTTAATTTTAATATTTTAGTTGTTGTTAACTAGAATTAGATTTGTATTAGTTGTTTTAGCCTTAAAATGCAAGAAATAAGTTTATTTGACCAACTTAAGTAACCTTTGACCAAGGCTTTGACCATTTGACTTAGCTTGTCATCTTTTAAATAGCGTATAATAGCAAAATAAAACAATTAAAAGCTCAAAAAAAAGAGGGGAGGCCGAAACTTCAAAGGGAAAAAAAAACATTTTCAACATTCAAATCTTCAAAACTTCGCGAGAGCTTGTGCAGGGTTGTTTCCGAGGCTTCCAGCATGGTTTTCCTAGCGTCTAGGAGCGTCTAAGGTGAGGGAAGCATCTTTATTTGCGCATTTGAATATATGATACACAAACTTTAATTTTTAGAATATATGCGTAGATCGTTATTTTATCTATTTTGATGCTTGAAGAATGTTCCTTGTCAATTGTAGAATATGTATTTGTAGCTTTTTAGCATTTTCTGCAGTTGAATATAGAAATTGCAGTTTAAATTGACAATGGAATAGTAAATCGTGAATAATAAACCCCTATTTCGTAAAAGTTGCTCCGTTTTGTGTTCTATTGATGTGAAAAGATGCTAGATATGTTAGAATGCCTAAATTCATGATATGTTTGGGTTGTGTAATGGAAAAACGGAGAAAAATGGCTTGGTACATGTTGGGGTCATTTCGGTCGAGTTTAGCATTTTCTCGTTTTGCGTGATGGCGTTGTATCAGGAGGCCATGGAAGCACTTTTGGTGTGGTTATGGCATTGGTTGGGTGTTTGGTTAGGGTAGCTATAGTTCAAACAAGCAAAGGGAAAAATCAGGGCTTTGCGGGAATTCTAGGGTAAAGTAGGGTTTTGTGGTCTTTAGACGTGCCTTATGGTGACCTAGGAGGAATAGTGAAGTCGGTTTCCAAAACTCGTGACTTGGTTGGAAGTAGTAGCGTTTTGAAAGTTGGGGTCGTTTTGCGTTTTTGTTGGTTTTCATAGTGTTATGCCTGTAGAATGCTTATTGTTGCTTATTATGCTTGTTAAAGTTGATTATGATTGCAATGTTTACTAACTGTTGCTATTGCGTGCGAGAGTAACCTACTTTGTTATTCTTCCACGTGTAGCTCTATTGCTCGATTGCTCGATTGTTGCAATGAATATTGTATTGCATTCATAGAGTCAGGGGCGGTGTGATGGGCCTCTCTGGGTAGCCTTGGGTTGCCAGGGTTGGTTGCCCTAGCTCCGTGTCCTATTCCCTTTCTTGCTTGGGTTGCCTCCCAGGGAGATTTGGGTCGTAGAATTGATTGGATACTTCCGAGCTATTCCAAACTGAAGTTATAAGGTGGTTGGGCCGGCACGTCGTCATCGGATTCGTGATTGAAAGTTGCTCGTGAAAGTGAATTGTATCCTTTAATTGAATGGTTATAGTCTTAATGCTTGCCTTGATTTATTGTTGGCTTTGCTTGTATCTCTATATTATAATTGATTGATCTACTTGACTATTTGCATTGCATTCTCATCTCACCTCTGTCCTTGAGACCAATTACCCTCGCTGAGCAATAGTTTTTGCTCATTCCTTTCTATACTATATTTTACAGGAGTAGTTGAAGCGGATCCTATTGAGGTAATTGAGGAGGAGGAGCAAGTGGAGGTGTTTCTTTGATGACACTTTCTTTGCTTAGCTGGTGGTTGGTTGCCAGTCTTTTGTGCGGGCCATGCTTGACGTGTATATTGCTTGGTTGATGCTTCATTTTGAGGCTTGTAGCCTTGTATGTAGTTTCTATTTTGAGGCCTTTATGGTCTTATGTTGTAAAAGTTGAAAGATTGTAAAGTTATAAAGATATACTCACGTGACAAGTAAGAACTGAATGCTAATGGTTTAACTGCTTAGTGGCATGAATACTTGTGTAGTATGCATGACATTTTGGTTTGCAAAGTTAGTTAATGAGAAGATGTATGTTTCTAAAAGAAAGTCGACTTGTTTCAAATGATTATTGTGGTTTTCGCGAATATTATGTTGAATGTAGGGTTTTCGGATCATCCACGGTACAGAGGAGACTCCGTCCGTGTGTTGGGTCTGGGCTTGGCCTTTTGCGGGGTCGGGTCAGGGCGTGACATTACTAGCCCGAGAAGAGAAAGTTATCGCTTCTTTATGCTAGTCTTTCCTATTTTGCAGCTCTTTCTTTTTCGAGGCCTGTCCCGGATGAGAAAGATACAAAGCCTGTTGACTCTGATGCTTGCTTGATGGGAGAAATTGGTTGAGATCCTGGCTTGCCCACCTGAGTCCAATCCCTTCTTTTATGGTTGGAAAAATTAATACGGGTTGCCATATATGTCTTGATGGCTTGGAACGAAGGGATGAAGGTGGGGAAGCACCAATGGAGCCAAGTATCCTATCCTATGGGACTGGCCTCCCGTTGAAGAAAAAATACTCTCGACGATCTTTGACCGGGCGGGGTAGGCAGAAGTTGATCTAGTAGATCGACTAGCCGTTTTATTAGCTACTGGTCGTGAAGATGATTTTGATTATCGAGATGCTGACTTTTACTTGAATTATGCAACAGATTTTGCTTATTCTCCTCCCACGACGTGCCTAGCTATTAGGTTCCGACTCATGCATTTTTGGGTAAAGCACGTCTAAAGTGATGCGCGCCCCCATAGAAAGAAGCACGCCCGCCCGCCCAAAGTTGCATCCTTAGACACGTCTTTATCGTGGGAGGGGAAGAGATGAAAGTAACATAGTTTCGAAGACCTTTCCATTGATAAGGCACTAAGGTATTATTTATTTTTGTTTTATCCTTTTCATGTATAGATAGATCGTTTATTCCAAAAAAAAAAGAAACCTGGGAAGCTACGCCCTATTACTCTACCACATAAAAAGGACATTATTGGGATGGATGAAATTGCTCAAGTCTTGAATGAGATCTTTGCTGCCATATTCTGTTAGTGTTCTCACAAGTTCAGGAAAGGAAGAGGGACTCAAACATTCTTTGCGCATGTATAGCACTGGGGAGAAGTTGACCAGCTCATTCAAGCAGTCGTCTTTGGCAGAGTCTCAACTCCATCATGCTTAGGTAAGCGTCATATGCAATCATTTATTGATGATGACTTGCGGGGTATATTTCTTAGAAGAGAAGTCCGAAGTCTTTCAAAAGTTCATGGAGTTCAGAAGATTAGTGTGGAGAATGTTTTGTAGAAAGTAAAGGCAAAGAAAACTATTTTTGAGGACAGACTCTGCAGAGGAATACACATCACAGAAGTTAGTGCTTACTTGAAAAGCACGAGATTCACAGACAGTTTGCCTGCTCTTATACTATACAGCAGAATGGAGTCGCAGAGAGGAAGAATCAACATCTTGGCGAAACCGCATGATGAATGCGAAGAATGTGCAGCCGGGCTGAATGCATGATGACTGAAGCCCATGTCATCAACAGATTGCCTCAAACGAAGCTTGGTTTTCTCTCGCCATACCAGGTATTTACAAGCAAGAGCTGACTCTTTCATATTTCAAAGTATTAGGGTGCTTTTGCTGCATCTTTGTGCCTGACCAGTTGAGGACAAAGTTGGAAAAGAAGGCGATACGGTATATCTTTACTGGGTACAATGAGCAGAAGAAAGGGTGGAGATGTGTTCATCCTACCACCAATAAAGCATACGTCTCGCCACATCTTGTCTTTGATGAAGCATCATCATGGTGGTCTATCGAGAATGTAGTGATGCCAGACTTGGACAGTTTAGAAACGAGTATGCGTGTGATAACCCGAACCCACCATGCATTTAATAGCACTTGATTGCATTTGATTAAATGTTTAATTAGTTAAATCAACCAATTTGCACTATTTTCATATTTCTATTTCTAATAATTATAGTAATTGAATTTATTCTCTTGTGATTAATTAAGTGTCATCTTAAATGTTAGACTTTAATTGTATTGGACTACGTGTTTATATTAACTTTCATTTTTAGCTTAATATTAACTTCATAATTCTTTAAAATATTCTAGAGATAGTTAAATTAATTATTTTAAATGAATATTGATTACCTTGATTGTTTTGATTATTTTAATAATCGGTTTTGGTTGTCTTACATTAAAATCACTCGATTTTCAAATAAAAGAGGAAAGTAGCTCCGAGCCGGAATAAATTTTAAACTATGATGCTTTCCAAAAATGATATATTACTTAGATTCTTTGAGATTTAATTGTTACTTCTTTGTTGACGCAAAGTGCATAGCATATCGAGAGCGATAGTTAAAGAGCGGTTCCTAGTCCTCAATAAATAGTGAAAACTAGTGTTTGGTGTCTTAAATTTTATATTTTAATTGTTGTTAGCTAGAATTAATATTTCATTAGTTGTTTTAGCTTTAAAATGCATAAAATAAGCTAGTTTGACCAACTTTAGTGAGCATTGACCAAAGCTTTGACCTTTTGACCTTGTGTCATCTTTTAATAGCTTAAATAGCACAAAATAAAAATAAAAAAATAGAGCTGAAACAGAACCTAGGTTGGCCGAAAATATGAGAGAAGAAAAAAAAAACAATTCAACATCAAATCATCAAATCTTCGCGTAAGCTTGCACGGTGTGGTTTTCGAGGCACCCAATGAGGTTTTCCTAGCGTCTAGGAGCGTCTAAGGTGAGGGTTTCATCGTTATTTGCACATTTGAATATTTTGTATATTAACTTTGATTTTTGGGTTTTATCCGTATATTGTTGTTTTAATTGATTTGAGGCTTAAAGTATGTTCCCTAGCAATCGTAGAACACGTATTTATAGCTTTTTAACATTTTCTGCAGTTGAATATTGAAATTGAAATATAAATTGTTAGTTGAATAGTATTTTATGAATAGTAAACCCTTGAAATGATAAAGTTGCGTTGTTATGCTGTCTGTTGATGTGAAAAGGTGCTAGGTATGCTAGAATGCCTAAATGCATGATTTGTTTAGGTTGCATAATGGAAAAAATGGGAAAAATGCCTTGGTGAAAGTCAGGGTCGTTTAGGTCGAGTTTAGCATTTTCTTGTTTTGCGTGATGGCATTGTTTCGGGAGGCCATGGAAGCACTTTTGGTGTGATTATGGTGTTGGTTGGGCATTTGGTTGGTATAGTTGTAGTTCAAATGAGCAAAGGAGGAAATCAGGGCTTTGTGCGGATTCTAGGGTAAAGTAGGGTTTCGGGGTCTTTAGACGTGCCCTATGGTGACCTAGGAGGATTGGCGAAGTCGGTTTCCAGAACTCGTGGCTCGTATGGAAATGGTAGTGCTTTGATAGTTGGGGCCGATTTGTGATTTTGCTTATTTTCTTGATATTATGCCTATAAAATGCTTAGGGTTGCTTGATATACTTGTTTGAATTGATTCTGATTGAAATGCTTATTACGCTTGTTAGAGTTGATTATTGATTGAAATGTTTATCAATTGTTGATAATGCTTGATATCTTGTTTATCGCTCGTTTATCGCCTTGTATCGAGTCTTGCATTGCATAGTGTCCAGCGCGTGAGTGATGGGCCTCTCTGGGTAGCCTCGGGTTGCCAGTGTTGGTTGCTCTAGCTCCGTGGCTATTCCCTTTCTCGCTTGGGTTGCCTCCCAGGGAGATTTGGGTCGTAGAATTGATGGATACTTCCGGGGTATTCAAAACTAGTGTTATAAGGTGGTTGCACGCTTATTGTCATCGTTGTCAACATCAAGCTCGAGATTGATGTATCGCTCGTGAAATGGTACATTGCTCGTATGAGTGAACCATAGCCTTCAGAGTGTGGTATAGCTTTGAATGGTTGTGTTAATGCTTTCAGTAATTGCTTATTGTATTGATTGTTTGTCTTGATTGCTTATTTATCAGTTATATTGCTTGACTGTCTTATTTGCATTGCACGACTTTCTTTCTCTCCAACTCGATATCTGTCTCGCCCTCACTGAGTATACGTGTTGTGTATACTCACTCCTCACCACCACATTTCAGGAAATGTCATGTTAGCTGGAAAGTTCGTGATTTCGTGAAAGTTCGTTCCTGAAGAGTTGTCTTGCGTGCCTATGTGGCTTGAGTGCCGAAGTTGTAAAGATATATGCTTTCATATGTTGTATGTATTTATTGTTAAAAGAAATGTAATTTAAATCTAGCTAGGTAGTTGAGGTGAATTGATAAGCTAGTTTATGTAATCAGTTAGCATAGCTTAACTTCAAAGCATGTTTGTAATGTCTAGAGGAAAACAGTTAGAATGGCATGATAGTTTATTTTATGCAGTAGCTTAGTATGATTTAATTGTCTAGTTTGAGTGTACTTGTCAAAAATGAAAAGAGATAGGTTAGTTTTTAAATTAGAAATGTATGTATACTTGCTGAGTTTAATTGTTGAGAACCGAGGCTCGGATGGCCTTGAGGAAGTTTTGTATGGTTGGACATGGTGGTGGTCCATTTATATGCTATTACAGGTTTTACATTTCGCCTAGAAACAGGGGAGACTCCGTCCGTTTTCCCTGAAAATTTTTCCCGGGTTTGGATTTGGGTTGTGCTTAGATTGATTGTTAGAACTCTCGGTCTCGAGAGGGATCGGTGTGTTATAATGCGAGTGCAGTTACCAGAGCGGTATGAGATTTATGTTAGGAGCAACTCGGGACAAGTAGTGTCGCCAAAATCGAGTTCACGAATTGGCAGTTCATTGAGCCCCATTTGATAGATGACAAGTGTTCGCGAGGTTCAAAGTCCAAAGCCCTTATGACAAGAAAAGACTTCTCCAAGAATTGGAAAGAGTAGCTCATGAACAGAGTGGCAAGATAGTCGAGAGAAGAGACTACTACCAATGGAAGACATCACGACTGAAAATCAGCCAAGTCTGAGAAGATCTTTGCAGATCAAGAAGTCTAATCCGTAATATATGCAAGCCGACTTTGCAGACACTGTCCTGCTCTTACAGTGTTCTATGTCCGAGATCGGGGAACCGAGTTCATTTGAAGACGATAAGGGTAATGACGAGTGGGAGTACACAATGCGCGAGGGGATTTCCGCTCTAAAGAAGAATGAGACATGGGACCTTGTTCCATTTCTTGCTGGAGTAAAGCCAATTTCTTGCAAGTGGATATACAAGGTGAAGCGACGAAGTGATGGATTAGTTGAAGGGATGCGGTTGCTCGTGCTTTCTCACATCACAACAGTACGGGATTGACTACGACGAGACATTTAGTCCAGTGGCAAAGTTGACTACTGTGCGAGTACTCATCTCTGACGCAACAAGTAAGTCCTGGTGTCTATGGCAGATGGACGTCAAAAAATCCTTTATGTATGTAATAATAATGAAGGGGCAAGCAATCGGTCAAAGGTATCCCCAAGCCAGAATTCCGGCAAAGACCAAGAAGTATCCATTCTTAACACAAAGAAAGCGTCAGCTTTTAGAGAATTTTTCCTCTTAAATTATGCACGATTTACTAGCCTTTCTTGAGAGTTAAGTGATGAGTTGAGTAAGTTTCCTAAGGGTATGGCTTATCTGGGGCGACTAAGGACACACCCAACCAAACTATTAGTAAAAGGGGTCTTCTTTGGTACAATCTCCTCTGCCGGGTCTATCTTGTATGGTTGTTTTCATAAAGTAGTGAAATCGAAAAGCATTCTATGAATGAATTCCTTCATAACCTTAATAGATAGAGTAGAGTAGAGAGAAATGGGAGTAAGCCTTTGGTATTCTGTTCTTATTGCTTAGTTCTTGTCTATCTCTATCTATCAAAATAGACCATCTTCGAAGCGGAGAAAGATCAGTCTAGTATTTAGAACTAGATTCAAAAAATTCACTAACATAAAAGAAGGGGTGAGGCTTGAGTCTACTTTCAATTAGAGTTTCAATTACAAAAGTAGAGTAGAAAGAATAATCACTACTCAAATTCGAAGGCGAAAGCCCTTGCTACCTTTACGAAGATTTCCCTTCTTTGCTTCTTTTTTTGAAATAGGACTGGGCCGAGTATAATCCGATTGTAAAGAAAAAAACCCCCAAAGTAGGGGATTGTCCTCCTCACTGACCCCAAAGAAGATGGCTATGTCACTAAGCAGGCTAGCAGAGAGGGTACCAAGTGCCTAAACAAGACAAGAACTTACTATATGCTTAACACAAACTTTCTGGTCCTTCCTCTAGTACACAGGGATCGGCCCTACCCACGGTGCCGGAAGTTTCTGAGCCCCTACCACTAGCTCAGGAGCTTGTTCCTCTTTCTTTGAAATCCAAGCTGCTGAAGTCAACCAAGAGAACATCTGGAGGGAACTAGAAGAGTAGCAAGAGTAACCAGTGCTAACGGGTAGAGCTAAGCTAACAAGGCCTCACATATGCGAAGGCTCACCTCATTGGAAAATCAGGTAGCTGACTTTATTATCAACTTACAAAAATTCGAACATATGAGGCTCACCTAATAAGATTCAACGAATCGTCAAAATACGTGAAGAAGAGTATGGTCTGAAAAAGTTGGGCACGATCAAAAAGCACAACCAACGATATGGCAGAAAGATTCTCTTTTACAAGGACTCCAAGGATTGCTTTAATATGTTCTTGAGAACTAGAGTCTCAAATCGAGAATGAAATCAAAACTAGAAAAATGATTTCTTGGTGATGTTAAGAGAGAAGTTTTCATGTTTATTGTTTAGTTTCTAGGTAGCTAGTCTTTACTTAACTTGGCCCAATCAATGCCCAAAGACTCCCATGCCTTTCTTGGTCAGACCAACCCAACCGGCGATTTTCGACAAGTCTTTCATCATTTTTAGAGCAAGAAGCGGAACTACAAGAAAACTTTCTTGATCTTTATGGATAACCAATTCATTTTCAAAAATAATTGGGAGACTTTACCCAAGAAATAGGTCAAAAAAATGGAAAGGCCAGAACATGGGAATAGATCTGTTACCAATACAGACTACCCATTTCCATTGTTGTGCTTTTTGAAATTTCATACCTATACAAGGGTTCAAGTTTTGATCGATATTTGCGTAGTTGATTATCCCTCTCAAAAACAAAGATTTCTATAATTTACTAAGTACTCGGTATAACTCACGCATTCATGTACAAACCAGTGTAGATGAAGTAACACAAATATCTCCGATAGTCAGTCCATTTCCATTAGCCGGCCGATGGGAGCGAGAAGTGTGGGATATGTTTGGTGTTTCTTCCATCAATCATCCGGATCTACGTTGTATATCAACAGATTATGGTTTCGAGGGTCATCCATTATGAAAAGACCTTCCTTTGAGTAGATATGTGGAAGTACGCTATGATGGTCCAAAGAAAGGTGTAGTTTCTGAACCTATTGAGATGACCCAATAATTTTGCTATTTCAATTTTGCTAGTCCTTGGGAACAGCGTAGAGACGGATAATTACGAATTAGAATAGGTCCAGTCTAGGGGACAAATCAATAAGAAATGCTATTTGCTTCGTAAGAATAAGAATGAACTTATATGAAATGAAAGAGTTTCACAGGAATTGTCTTGATCGACGGATATCATTGAGAAACAAATAGGAAGAAGTCTTATTATTGAAAGATTTCCTGCAATTCTTCCCAGTATGGAATGAGTAAAGAATCAAGCTACAAGTCTCGATCTATACGAAAGGCATTGGTTCTTTTGTCTTTCTTTCGCTTTCATTGATAGCAGAATACACCCTTACTCTATAGGGGCGCTAGTGCTTGACTAATAACATATCAAAGGGGCCTAAAAAAATGTAATAGGCTGCTACTCTAGGCTCGCTTAACTTCTTCAAGCTCCGCCCCTTATTGAAAACTAAAGCGCTAACGAGCGTATGCGCATTAACGCAATGGCTTTCACGCCACTTGCTTCTTGCTAACTATTAGTTTCTTAGTAAAGCAAGCTTTCGCACTAGGCACTCACCTTTTTTGTCTGGGTGGAAGCTAGCGGGTAGGGCTTGCTTAACTGGATACACAGAATTGGGATCTCTGTCACATGGAAAATCTTTCTATTGAGAAAGCCTCACTTATTCAAAGGGTTGATTATTTATAACCCTTTTTGCTCATAAGTGTTGGTAGGAGCAGTGGGATGATGATGAGTATATAAATCAATAAAGATAAAAAAGAAAGAAGAAATGGCAAGAGAAATTTGATATCGAAGGAGGAAATAACGATGTGAAGGAAAACAGGGCAGGAATTCTCTACAATGACATTGTAGACCAATTGAAAGGGATGTAGTGCAGCTTGGTAGCGCCTTTTTCGGGGTAAAAATTGTCACGGGTTCCAATCCTGTCATCCCTACCTATTCTTCTCCTCTGGGCAGTAATGAGGGATCCATTGAGATCGATTCAAATTGGACATACATATTTTCATTTTATGAGACTATATGCATGCAAGATGTATTGGAGGTAGAAAAAGAATCCTTTTTGTTTACAGTCGTATCTACTGTGATAAGAAAGCGCTCTTAGTTCAGTTCAGTAGAACGTGGGTCTCCAAAACCCGATGTCATAGGTTCAAATCCTACAGAGCGTGATTCCATTCTCGTTAGGTCTAATTACAATGAAATAACTTCACTAACTTGAAGAACAACCTTAATTTGACCTCCTGCGGATTAAAGAAAGGATAAAGTAAATAAAAAAGAGATGTTAATTAATCAAAGGTCCAACTGATCACCGCGTCTGTATTGTAAATATGTAGTTATGAATAAACCAGCCAATAATAAGAATTAGACCTAACACGATTCCAAATAGAAAAACTTTAAGAATTTTGATTTGTTTGAAAGGGGAAAAAAGATAGGGTTCCAAACCTAAATAAAGATCCGAATCACCCATGAATCTCAATGACCAAGAATTGGCAATTGATGTGGGAAAGAGCTACATCGAGAGGATCATATGAAGGGGAGAGAGAACTGCTATTGAAAAAAGAGAATCGTACTCTTTGCAGCCTCCCATTCACTCCACTTTCAAATAGTTCTTTTTTCAGAAAACTGAATGACTGTCTCCATCAGTTTTTAAGCAGGATCTCAGAACTAAGGAAAACAACTATTACAAAGGGCTAAAGAGGCTGAACCCATTGTAGCAGAATAAGCTGCTATTGATTTTACATCTTCAAGACGTGAAGAAAGACCTAAACTCATATGAGTTGAAGTACTTCCAGCCATTCCCTTGATGGAGTGCTTACCGATATTCAAAAAGGTTGGCCTTATCCTACATATGCACATTCCCTAAACGGAATAGATAGAGACGACAGAAGTTGATCGATAGAACTTCGTAGATATTACTTACCGGTCGGTCATAGCTGTAGTAGCTGTACTAGGAGGATGAGAAGGTGTTGGCCTTGGCGAGCTGCCGTTCCTTCTGTGGTAAGTAAAGCATGAATGCCATCCCTCCCTCTGTTCTCAGTGTATCCGTCTATTCTTCTTGCCAAAGGAAGGAGCGTTAAGCCACTCAAGCCAAATAATAAAGAGATAAGCTTGGCCTATCTATTCTATTATGGCCGGCTTGGAGAGAGCGGTAGCGAAGGTAGTCCCCCTCATCTATAAAGAAGGGGCTTTGTTGGGCGATAGCGGTTACAACTGGATGAATGAGAGGCAGGAGTTCTATATTGATATAAAATGTAAAGGGATTGATGAAATAAATGTTTTGGTAAGAAGGAGAGGTAAGAGCACTTTCTTCTCAATTATAGGAAGACAATTCGGTTATGGAGCTCTTACCGTTCTCGCTTTTTTTTTCCTCGCGGATGGATTCACAAATCTATCTTCTTTTCGGTCTACTTCACTCCTTTACTAATCAGAAAAATATTCCTCGCTAATGGCGGAACTAGCTTGGATCCTTCCCATTTTCTATAAAACCTAATCTTACCTTTTATTATCTAACCAGTTAGTTTAAGTTGACCTTCCCTATTCTGTTTTTTTACCTACAAAGCTCTACTTGATTTGCTATCGACTGAAGTCACTAGCCAGTGCTATCTCTTCCCACTAAAGCTTTCCCAGCCAATCAACTAGATATAATTCCTTCCTTTTCTTTAGGAGTGAAAACCTGGCGCAAGGTCAATGGTTTTGTTCAAGGCTCCATAAAGGCTATTTTTCCTTCTTCTTGATAGCATTGGTCTTGGAAGGCTTTCGTTCTAAAGGTCAAGGGGCAGATTGATGGCAGCTATCCTACTCTTTATAAGAGAATATGAATGGATTTGGTGTGGTTCACTAGCTCTTTCTTTTGAGACGAATGAATGTCGGAAAGCTGTCGTGATATGAAATTTCCTTCTTACCAGGGTAGACGTAGTTCAAAAGTAGCTCTAAAGAGAAAATGGGCCAAATCACCTTCGTTAGAAGAAAGGCATACTTTAGTATTTCAGTCATAGGCATATACTATACCTTATTACCCTATAATGCTAGCAGGGAGAAATTCATATCTGATGAAGTTAGCTCAAAGCAAGAACAGCTTTACCCGAGCAAACATCTTTTGATATGTCGAATATTCATTAACGAAAGTGGGATTCTATTATGAGTTTCAACTCCCTTTTGGAGAATCTTTCTCATTGATCTTTCTAATCCTTGGTATGAATTATGCTTTAAGTATGGGCTCTTGCCCCATTCATAAGGATGAAAATTGACATGACACAATCCCTGAAGACTATGATGTGCCCGACCTTGCTTATCTTGATTCCCCACCCACTTCTCGTAGAGACAGATCAAGGGAAGGCCTTAGATTCATCATAGCTACTCCATCACTTCGAAGAAGAAAAGAATGAAAACTTCTTATTCTTCCATCGATTTCTCCCTTCAACGTTCGATTCTTCAGCTTTGTATGAGTTCAATCATGTGAGAGTTCCAGGGTGTAGGAGATAGAGTAAATACTTTAAGGTGCTTCTAAGGGCATACCCACATTCATACGCATTGACTCCCATCTTTGACAGCCTATGGGGTTTTGTATCACGGAACAAGCTACTTCGTTCAGTCTAGTCTGATAGAAAGACGTGGGCTAGTTTGTCAAGAGATGCGTTCGTATTCGACGTGAGTCAATGGATTTACGTAACCTATACAAAGGGGCATAGAAAGTTGACGAACGAATCTGGTGGGTTGGGATTCTTCATTGGTCTTCAAATTTCATCGCCGCATGAATGAGACCCCGAAAAAAATATAGCATCCGGCCGTGATTCAGTTGTCAAGATCGAGACACACGTCGTACTTTCTCCAATCTGACGGGGGATTATACTCAAGGCAGGCTCAGTAGGCCATTCTCAAAGCAGACCTCCATGTGTAGCATGGTTGTCAGCTCATCCCTAACTATAGATAGAGCAGTCGCCAAATCCAATCCTAATCATGACTGTATTTTTCTCATGTTAAGGCCACCTTAGTCTTACTTTTGATTCCCTGGATAGAATTCTTCCTATCTTCCTTTCAATCAGCTCACTAATAAAAAGTATATAGATTGTTCGAAGCTTTAGTGGCACATCTGCTTCAATCAGTGCTCTAATTTTATCCACATGAGAGATGGGGAATCGGCCTTCTATCATGCATAAAAGGCCTTTCCGAACATTCTTGAAATTGACGCACACGTCTAAGAAAAACTTCCGCCGGAGAGGAAGATATTCTATGAATATCAAGAGTTACACTAGCGAGGCGTCTTTGGTTTTGGCATAGCTCTGTTCTGATGAGGGCGAGGGGAGCTCTTCAAAAATTTATATAAACAAATCGAATTGAAACTCTGTGGCAAGCCATTTCTTTCTCTCAAGGAACTCTTCAAAGAGACTCTGCTCACTAGCAAGTAGATGTGAAAATGAGTTTTCTTCTCCGATAGCTCGGGGTATGGCTTTCTTGGATTTTGATGACCTAGTGCTCTAGCTTTCGAGGAGAGGGTTATGGAGGGTGCTCTTTCAATCCCCTGGACTTCCCCTTGTTGTCAAAGGGTGGCACCTCGAAGTGATTTTTCTTCACTTTTTATACGCTATGCTATTTTTCAATAAAGTGATCCTATATTTCTATTTTAGGCTCTGTCAACGATCGTTATAAAGCTTTCTAGAAGCTTTCATAGGACTAAGGTTCTAAAAGGTTGATACAGTACTGCTATTGGTATTTATTCACTCTTTCCCCTCTCAAGGAACACCTATAGAATATCCGTTGGGCGAGAGCCCTTCTACTCGGCACCATCGTATCACTAGACAACTTTCATTCAATTGCATCAGTAGTGATTTCTATCTATATACGTTATTTCGTTCTTCTTTGTGGGCTTGGAAGCATCATAGAATCAGCTTTACACTTCGGGTAAAGGTCCACTTTGTCGCCCAACTAGGGGTGTTCCGGCCCATGATCAGTTCTGTTTAGTAGTGTTAACTCAGGTTTTGTCTACCACAAAGAATTAGAACTTTGTTTAAATGGGTCCATTCCTCTCCCTATAGGTCGAGCTAATAAATTCCTTCATAAGCTAATAAGATATTCTATTATTCTACATTGACTTTACTATGCTTCTTATTAGTTATAGTAACTATACCCTCTAGGTGGAATTGCCACAACATGGGCCTCCTTCAAGGGAGGAGTTCATACCCGAAGAAAGAAAGTAGGCTACTAAATCGACTATTTCAATATACTTTTTTACATTCGTAGCGAAGAGTGCACTACGCATTTGAAAGTGAATAGTGCTTACTTTTCAAGGTGGACAAAGCCCCGAAATCGATCTGTGAAAGATAACATAGACATCTTTATAAACTTAGATACCATATCCAATTCTAAACAACCGATATACGACATCGACAGCGCATATGCGCCAAATATAACTCTTCCTCCTAAAAGCGCATGTGCGATAGCCGATATGCTTGATGTACCAACCAAGGTCAGGAACGAGGAGCAAAACCAGAACTACTAAATTCTATTTGGAAGAGAGAAGGTAGGGGTTTTTTTTCTATAGATTCAATGGGAATGGGGGAAACTTTTTCATTCAGCACGGTGCATGTAGTACCCGAGCCCAGAATGTGAAATTTTCTAGTTTATTACTTTGGAAATTTTATGTTCTTAAATTCTTTGAAATCAAATTGTTATTTTTTTATTGTCGCAAGGTGCATTGCATTTCGAGAGCGTTAGTTAGAGGGCGACTTTTAGTCCTCAACAAATAGTGGAACTAGTATTTAGGTGACTTAAATTTTATATTTTATTTGTTGTTAGCTAGAATTAAAATTGGTGATGTTATTTTAGCTTTTAAATGCATGGAAATAAGTCTAATTGACCAAATTTTAAGTAGTTGACCAAGTTCCTTGACTATTTTGACCAAGTTGTCACCTTATAAGCTTAAAACAAAGCAAATAAAAATAAAAATAAAAGCTGAAATCAGGAGATAAGGCTGAAACTCAAGAGAGAAAAAAAAACATTTTCAAATCTTCAAATCTTCGTGTGAGCTCGTGCAGGGTTGGTTCCGATGAGTCTAGCGTTGTTTTCCTAGCAATTAGGAGTGCCTAAGGTGAGGGAAGCACGTTATTTGCGCATTTGAATATCATGTTTATCAACTTTGTGATTTTTGGATTTTATCCGTAGATTGTTGTTTTAATCATTTTAACGCTTAAAGAATATTCCTTGACAATTGTAGAACATGTATTTATAGCTTTTTAACATTTTCAGCGGTTAAATGTTGAGATTGCAATTTAAATTATTAGTTGAATAGTAACTTATGAATAGTAAACCCTTGAAACGATGAAGTTGCTCCGTTATGCTGTCCGTTGATGTGAAAAGATGCTAGATATGCTAGAATGCCTAAATGCATGATTTGTTTGGATTGTGTAATGGAAAAATCGAGAAAAATGCATTAGGGAAAGTCGGGGTCGTTTAGGTCGACTTTAGCATTTTCTCGTTTTGCATGATGGCATTGTCTCGGGAGGCCATGGAAGCACTTTTGGTGCGGTTGTGGTGTTGGTTGGGTGTTTGGATAGAGTAGTTGTAGTTCAAACGAGCAAAGGGGAAAATCGGGGCTTTGCATGAATTCTAGGGTAAAGTAGGGTTTCGGGGTCTTTAGACGTGCCTTATGGTGACCTAGGAGGATTGGTGAAGTCGGTTTCCAAAACTCGTGGCTCGTTTGGAAATGGTAGCGTTTTGATAGTTGGGGTCAATTTGTGATTTTGCTTGTTTTCTTGATATTATGCCTATAGAATGCTTAAGATTGCTTGATATGCTTGTTAGAATTGATTCTGATTGAAATACTTATCAATTGTTGCTATTGCGTGCAAGAGTAACCTATTTTGTTATTCTCCCACGTGTGGCTTTATTGCTCGATTGTTGCATTGTATATTGTATTGCATTCATAGAGTCAGGGCGTTGTGATGGGCCTCTCTAGGTAACCTCGGGTTGCCAGTGTTGGTTGCCCTAGCTCCGTGTCCTATTCCCTTTCTCGCTTGGGTTGCCTCCCAGGGAGATTTGGGTCATAGATTGATGGATACTTCCTAGGTATTCCAAACTGAAGATATAAGGTGGTTTCGGCCGGCGCGTCGTCATCGAATTCATGATTGAAAGTTGCTCGTGGAAAGAGTAGCGTATCCTTTGAATGAGTGTTTATAGTTTTAATGCTTGCCTTGATTTATTGATGACTTTGTTTGTATCTCTATATGATATTTGTATGAATTGCTTTACTAATTGCATTGCATACTCCTCTCATCTCCGTCCTTGAGACCATTTGCCCTCGCTGAGCAATAGTTTTTGCTCATTCCTTTCTATACTATATTTTTACAGGAGTAGTTGAAGCTGATCCTCTTGAGGTAATTGAGGAGGAGGAGCAAGTGGAGGTGTTTCCTTGATAGCACTTCTTTGCTTAGCTGGTGGTTGGTTGCCAGACTTTTGTGCGAGCCTTGTTTGATATGTATATTGCTTGGATGACGCTTAATTTTGAGGCTTGTAGCCTTGTATGTAGTTCTATTTTGAGGCCTTTATGGTCTTTTGTTGTAAAGGTTTAAAGATTGTAAAGTTGTAAAGTTATACTCTTATGACTAGTAAAGAATTGCATACTACTGGTTTAACTGTTTAGTGGCACGAATACTTGTGTAGTATGCATGACATTTTGGGTTGCAAGTTGTTAATGAGAAGATGTATATTTTCTAAAAGAAAGTTGTCATGATTCAATTGTATATTATGTTTCCGCAAGTATTATATTGAATGTAGGGTTTTCGGATCGTCCACGGTACAAAGGAGACTCCGTCCGTGTGTCGGGTCCGGACTTGGCCTTTTGCGGGGTCGGGTCAGGGCGTGACATCGTTAGGTGGTATCAGAGCATGATAGTTTTGCATGAGCCAGGATATGTTTCTCGGTCTGTGGGGTAAAGGTCTAAAATGTTGAAGTGTTATTGTATGATTGTTAAGTGGAAAAGTGCTATAGCATGATTATGTGAACTTGAGTGCCTAAGTGTTCAAGTGAAATGGTTGGCATGTCAATCTTGTTTTATGTCAATTGTGTGATAAGATATTTGATTGATATTGACTTGAGTGTTATCTAATCTTATGTGCTATATTTATGTCTATAAACTGCTTTTAAATGCTGCCAGCTATTGTGAGTTGCTACTATGCCGGCACGTCGTGGTATTCAAGGTCAAGGGGGAGATGAAGAGGCAGTAGAATAGGGTCAGCAACCGTTGTCTGAACAGTTTATGGCTACTATGACCACTGCAGTCGACCGGATTACCCAGGTACTGCATGAGCAGAGGCAGGACAAGAATAATAATCCCCAGGGAAATCAAGCTAATCCTGGTGGACAAGGGTATAGGGCTGAGAATAATCAATTAGAGAAATTCCTGAGTCACGAGCCGAGTAAGTTCTTTGTAGAGTCGGATGACGAGGCAGCCGAGAGATGGATTAACCGTGTTGAGAAAATTTTCGCTGCTTTGAGGTACACTGATGAGGCAAGAATAGATTGTATGTGTAACACCCCGATCCCTCTCGAGACCGGGAGTTCTATAAATCAATCTAATCACAACCCAAACCAAACCCGGGCATAAATTTTCAGGGAAAACGGACGGAGTCTCCCCTGTTTCTAGGCGAAATGTAAAACATGCGACATCATATAAGTGGACCAATACCATGTCCATCCATACAAAACTTCCTCAAGGTCATCCGAGCCTCGGTTCTCAACAATTAAACTCAGCAAGTATACATACATTTCTAATTTAAAAGCTAACCTATCACTTTTCATTTTTGACTAGTACATTCGAACTTGACAATTAAACCATACTAAGCTACTACATAAAATAAACTATCATGCCATTCTAACTCTTTTCCTTGGGACATTATAAAGATGCATTGAAGTTAAACTATAATAACTAGATACATAATCTAACTTATCAAACCACCTCAACTACTTAGCTAGATTTAAATTACATTTCTTTTAACAATAAATACATACAACATATGAATGCATATATCTTTACAACTTCGACACTCAGGCCACATAGGCACGCAAGACAACTCTTCAGGCACGAACTTTCACAAAATCACGAACTTTCCAACTAACATGACATTTCCTAAAATGTGGTGGTGAGGAGTGAGTATACACAACACGTATACTCAGTGAGGGCGAGACAGTTATCGAGGTGGAGAGAAAGAAGATCGTGCAATGCAAATAAACACAGTTAAGTAGTAATGACAATAAGAAAACATTCAATACAAACGACAATACTATAAACAATCAAGAGGCATTAACACAGCCCTTCAAAGCTATACCACACTCTAAAGGCTATGGTTCACTCATACGAGCAATATTCCATTACACGATCGATACATCAATCTCGAGCTTGATGTTGACAACGATGACATTAAGCGCGCATCCACCTTATAACACCAGTTTGGAATACCCCGGAAGTATCCATCAATTCTACGACCCAAATCTCCCTGGGAGGCAACCCAAGCGAGAAAGGGAATAGCAGCGGAGCTAGAGCAACCAACACTGGCAACCCGAGGCTACCCAGAGAGGCCCATCACTCACGCGCGAGACACTATGCAATGCAAGACTCGATACAAGGCAATAAACGAGCGATAGCACAACAATACAAACTAGTGACAATAAACGTGATAACAAGCAATCATAATCAATACTAGCATTCAACTAACTTTTCAAGCATCACAAGCAATAATAAGCAACAATAACACCAATTAGACAAGTATATCAAGCAACCCTAAGCATTCTATAGGAATAATATCAAGATAACCAGCAAAATCACAAATCGCCCCCAACTATCAAAACACTACCATTTCCAAACGAGCCACGAGTTCTGGAAATCGACTTCGCCAATAGAATTCACACAAAGCCCCCTTTACCCTAGAATTCGCGCCAATAGAATTCGCGTAAGGACCCCGAAACCCTACTTTACCCTAGAATTCGTGCAAAGCCCCGATTTCCCCCTTTGCTCGTTTGAACTACAACTATACTAACCAAACATCCAACCAACGCCATAATCGCACCAAAAGTGCTTCCATGGCCTCCCGAAACAATGACATCACGCAAAACGAGACAATGCTAAACTCGACCTAAACGACCCCGACTTTCACCAAGGCGTTTTTCTCATTTTATCCATTACGCAACCTAAACAAACCATGCATTTAGACATTCTAGCATACCTAGCACCTTTTCACATCAACAGAAAGCATAACAGCGCAACTTCATCGAAACGGGGGTTTACTATTCACTATTCACTATTCATTACACAATTTATATTTCAAATTCGATATTCAACTGCAGAAAATGTTAAAAAGCTATAAATACACGTTCTACAATTGCTAAGGAACATTCTTTAAGCAATGAAACGGACAAAATAACAACCTACGGTTAAATCACAAAAATTAAAGTTTACGTTCAATATTTTCAAATGCGCAAATAACGATGAAACCTTCACCTTAGACGCTCCTAGACGCTAGGAAAACCACACTGGATGCCTCGAAAACAACCCCGTGCAAGCTCACGCGAAGATTTGAAGATTTGAATGTTGAAATCTTTTTTTTCTTTTTCTCCTATAGTTTTGGCCCTTTCAATTTTTTTTTTCCAGATTTTCGCATGTTTATGTAATGTATTATGCATATATAAGATGACAAATGGTCAAAGCTTCGGTCAACCCGCTAAACCAAAACAGCTATGCGCGACCTTACAAAAACGGCCATAACTTCTTCTAGAAAACTCCAATTCATGAACTGTTTGAAGCCTCAAAAACTAGACTCATAGAGCTTTCCAACCATATATAATTTTCTACCTAACTCTTCCCCAATTGGTTCAGATTTAATTCCAAAGTTGACCCAAAATTTGACTAACTTAACATTGCATTTTTTTTATTTCTAATCCCAAGTTTGCCCTTTATTAAACATTTCAAAAATTTTCACCTTGTCCTAGTTGGTCATTGTAGATGAAAAGTCAACTAGTTTGGTCAAAGAAGGTGAAAGGTCAATAAAATGCAATTTAAATGAACTTTAAATGCTATTGAATACATGCCAGGTTCGGGGTATCACATCCTTCCCCCCTTAAAACAATTGCGTCCTCGCAATTCTTCTTCCAATAGAACTCAACATCATCTGAAATTCAATTCTGACTAATCTTCATCAGTTGAAGAATCCCGTTGACACGAATACCGAAGAAGAATAAAATTCCAACCAAAAGCGCCGAGATAATACCAATAAAGACCTAAGCAAAGATACTGTAGACAAAATCACATCACATATTAATGATAAGAAGAATACCGAATGAATACCCCATACACGAATCTCGAGTAGAAGTTCAACTATTATTGCCTGAGAATTCCCAAACAAGAAGCCAAATAAAGGCTCAAACAAAGGTTCCATCTAGAGGTCCAAAGAATTACCCCGCTGGTCATGAATTTCATAGAAGAATACCCTGTTAAGAGTGTTGAAGTAAATACTAAGAACCCAATCAAATATACTTCAAAAGTTCCAAAGAAGTCTTCCAAATAATAACCCCATAGGATAACCAATTAAATTTTTGAATATCGCTATCAAATGCTGAGAAGAATGTCAGAGGAAATAGCAGAGAAAATATAATGTGCCCAATAAGACAATCAAGTTGAATAACAAATATAGTTTCTCAGATGGACGAAAACTCCAAGGATAAACTCTGAACTGGTGAACAATATACCGAGACCAAACTCTGAGGCCTCTTCATTGTTTGCCAAGTGAGAACTTCATACAATCTTGCCAATAAGGAAAATACCAATAGAACGCCCAAAAAGAATTTCAAAGAATACCATAAGTAGTATTATACAATAAGTCTGATAGGAATTCCAGTTACCAAACCAACTGAGGGATGCCAAAGAAAATACCCGAACAATGCTCCAGTAAGAAAGTACCAAGAATTGCCCAATAAGTAATACTAAATAAATGACCACTAAGAATCCTAGAGAATGCCATTGAAGAATTTCCAATAAGGAATACCAGTAACACTCCAATAAAGACCGAGACACATATACCATAGATAATACCATGCAGTAAGTCCAACTGAAAACCCAATAGCCAAGTCTACCAAGTAGTGCCAATAGAAGTCTCCAAAGAATACCCAGTAAGAAACCCAAGAATGCTCCAAAGAATAACCAAATAAAACGCCAAGAGAAAACTATTCCTTCACAACTGCTAAGCACAGAGAAGACCATAGAGATTTGCCAATAGCCAAGCTCCAAAAGCAAACACCAAGTTCCAAATAAAGGCTAGCCAAATGCCATTCATTTCCTACCAATCCATACACCTTGAAAAGCCAGCGGTGAACCACTTTCTTAAGGGGAGGAAGAAGTTTTTCTTACCATTTCCACGGTCATGTATGAATGCCAAGATATCACATTTATACACATGCCTTAAACTATTATTTAAGCAAGTTTACAAAAGAGTTTACAAACCATTTAATCATCAAAGTCATTCAAACATGACGATCAATTCAAGCACAACATAATCAATTCAAATCACGGCATAGCTAATTTAAGACATTCTATACACTCATTACAAGTAATACCTCAAGCAAATAACAATTCACAAGGTCAATTCAATTCACGATGCCAATTCAATAAGTCAATTCGATAGACAACTAGACATTTCACCTTTCTTGAGAAACATTTAACACATAACACATAACTTTATCACATAAGTGCATACATTCAAGTCAAAACACACAATCTCACATACAAGCATACACTTTCAAGACACACTTAACAAGCACACATTCAAGGGTCACTACCTACCAGACCGAGGACCCTGTCCCAGCTTATGAGCTAGACAAGCTCTGATACCTACTGTAACACCCCGATCCCTCTCGAGACCGGGAGTTCTATAAATCAATCTAATCACAACCCAAACCAAACCCGGGCATAAATTTTCAGGAAAAACGGACGGAGTCTCTCCTATTTCTAGGCGAAATGTAAAACCTGCGACAGCATATAAGTGGACCAATACCATGTCCATCCATACAAAACTTCCTCAAGGCCATCCGAGCCTCGGTTCTCAACAATTAAACTCAGCAAGTATACATACATTTGCAATTTAAAAGCTAACCTATCTCTTTTCATTTTTGACTAGTACATTCGAACTTGACAATTAAACCATACTAAGCTACTACATAAAATAAACTATCATGCCATTCTAACTCTTTTCCATGGGACATTATAAAGATGCATTGAAGTTAAACTATAATAACTAGATACATAATCTAACTTATCAAACCACCTCAACTACTTAGCTAGATTTAAATTACATTTCTTTTAACAATAAATATATACAACATATGAAAGCATATATCTTTACAACTTCGACACTCAGGACACATAGGCACGCAAGACAACTCTTCAGGCACGAACTTTCACAAAATCACGAACTTTCCAGCTAACATGACATTTCCTGAAATGTGGTGGTGAGGAGTGAGTATACACAACACGTATACTCAGTGAGGGCGAGACAGTTATCGAGGTGGAGAGAAAGAAGATCATGCAATACAAATAAACACAGTTAAGCAGTAATGACAATAAGAAAACATTCAATACAAACGACAATACTATAAACAATCAAGAAAGCATTAACACAACCCTTCAAAGCTATACCATACTCTAAAGGCTATGGTTTACTCATACGAGCAATATACCATTACACGAGCGATACATCAATCTCGAGCTTGATGTTGACAACGATGACAATAAGCGCGCATCCACCTTATAACACCAGTTTGGAATACCCCGGAAGTATCCATCAATTCTACGACCCAGATCTCCCTGGGAGGCAACCCAAGCAAGAAAGGGAATAGCAGCGGAGCTAGAGCAACCAACACTGGCAAACCGAGGCTACCCAGAGAGGCCCATCACTCACGCGCGAGACACTATGCAATGCAAGACTCGATACAAGGCAATAAACAAGCGATAGCACAACAATACAAACTAGTGACAACAAACGAGATAACAAGCAATCACAATCAATAATAGCATTCAACTAACTTTTCAAGCATAACAAGCAATAATAAGCAACAATAACACCAATTAGACAAATATATCAAGCTACCCTAAGCATTCTATAGGCATAATATCAAGATAACAAGCAAAATCACAAATTGGCCCCAACTATCAAAACACTACCATTTCCAAACGAGCCACAAGTTCTGGAAACCGACTTCGCCAATCCTCCTAGGTTACCATAAGGCACGTCTAAGGAACCCGAAACCCTACTTTACCCTAGAATTCGCGCAATGCCCCGATTTCCCCATTTGCTCGTTTGAACTACAACTATACTAACCAAACATCCAACCAATGCCATAATCGCACCAAAAGTGCTTCCATGGCCTCCCGAAACAATGCCATCACACAAAACGAGAAAATGCTAAACTCGACCTAAATGACCCCGATTTTCACCAAGGCATTTTTCTCATTTTTTCCATTACGCAACCTAAACAAACCATGCATTTAGACATTCTAGCATACCTAGCACATTTTCACATCAACAGAAAGCATAACAGCACAACTTCATCGAAACGGGGGTTTACTATTCACTATTTACTATTCATTATACAATTTATACTTCAAATTCGATATTCAACTGCAGAAAATGTTAAAAAGCTATAAATACACGTTCTACAATTGCTAAGGAACATTCTTTAAGCAATGAAACAGACAAAATAACAACCTACGGTTAAATCACAAAAATTAAAGTTTACGTTCAATATTTTCAAATGCGCAAATAACGATGAAACCCTCACCTTAGACGCTCCTAGACCCTAGGAAAATCACACTGGATGCCTCGGAAACAACCCTGTGCAAGCTCACGCGAAGATTTGAAGATTTGAAGGTTGAAATCTTTTTTTTTTCTTTTTCTCCTATGGTTTTGGCCCTTTGTAATTTTTTTTTTCCAGATTTTCGCATGTTCATGTAATATATTATGCATATATAAGATGACAAATGGTCAAAGCTTCGGTCAACCCGCTAAACCAAAATAGCTATGCGCGACCTTACGAAAACGGCCATAACTTCTTCTAGAAAACTCCTATTCACGAACGGTTTGAAGCCTCAAAAATTAGACTCATAGAGCTTTCCAACCATATATAATTTGCTACCTAACTCTTCCCTAATTGGTTCAGATTTAATTCCAAAGTTGACCCAAAATTTGACTAACTTAACATTGCATTTTTTTATTTCTAATCCCAAGTTTGCCCTTTATTAAACATTTTAAAAATTTTCACCTTGTCCTAGTTGGTCATTGTAGATGAAAAGTCAACTAGTTTGGTCAAAGAAGGTGAAAGGTCAATAAAATGCAATTTAAATGAACTTTAAATGCTATTGAATACATGCCAGGTTCGGGGTATCACAGTGCGGCATTCCTGTTTGAGGGCGACGCAGAACAGTGGTGGAACACTGTCAGGAGGAGGTGGGACTGTGAGGATGTACCGCATTTGTGGGATGGTTTTCTGAGTGAGTTTCGGGACAATTATATTCTCGAGATGGCTATGGAAAGGAGGGAAGACGAGTTTGGGGCCCTGAAGCCGGGAAATATGACTGTTGCACAGTATGAGGCTAGGTTTGTCAGCCTGTCGAGGTATATGCCCGAGCTGGTACGGCCAGCTAGGAGGATGATTCATAGGTTTGTTCGTGGGCTGAGAATGGATATTCAGCTACATTTGACTGGGCAGACTTATACTACTTCTCCCGAGGCTTTCCAAGAAGCCTCGAAGTTTGAGAAACGGAAGGCTGAGATGATAGTGGAGAGTAGCCAGCCGAGTAAGAAATAGTACTTGGGCCAGAGCAGCCCGAGTCAGCCCGAGGCAGTATTAGACTTCTACACAAGTTCCTCAGTAACGTCCGTATCAGCCACAGCATCAGATTCAGGCTAGGCCAACTGTGACTAGACCCCAGCAGGGAGCTACAGTTCCTACTACTGCCAGTGCCCCAGCACCTACGGGAAACACTGTTGTAAGACAAAATCAGCAGTGTAACTTTTGTAATCGATCGGGGCACGTGGAGGCTAATTGTTGGTGGAAGAGTGGTAAGTGCACTGGTTGTGGGAGTGATGGCCATAGGGTGAGCGATTGCCCTAAGTATAGGAATGTTTAGGGCCGTACTGGAGGCCAAGGTGTGCAGAATAGGGCTGCAAGTGCAGGTCCAGCACAGAGGGTACAGGCTAGGGTCTTTACACTGGATGCGGAGGAGCTACCTGACACTACAGCAATAGTGGAAGGTACCTTTCTTCTCAATACTCAGCCAGTTAAATTTTTGATTGATCCCGGAGCTACACATTCGTTTATAACTCCAGCATGTGCACGATCTGTGAATGTTTGCATTGATAAACTGCCACATGAAGTTGAAGTTAGTACGCCTTTGGGTGCGAAATTTGTTACTGAGTCTATTTGAAAATCTTGTGATATATGCATTGAGAACCGTAAATTTCTTGCTGATTTAATTATGTTGCCCTTCCGTGACATTGAAATCATTTTGGGAATGGATTGGTTGGGGAAATACTATGCTCAGTTGGATTGTAGAACAAAGATTGTTTATCTATAGATTCCTGACCTACCGGTACTGGAGATTGTTAGGAACTGCAGGGCTACCCGGATACCTCTTTTATCATCGATCAAGGCTTCTAAGTTGTTGAATAAGGGTTGTGAAGCTTACTTAGCTTATCTGATCAATCAACCTACTGATAAGTTGAATTTGACTGAGGCTCCAATTGTTAAAGACTTTCCTAGTGTATTTCCCGAGGAATTACCGGGTTTACCACCGGATAGGGAGATTGAATTTGTGATTGACCTTATGCCAGGCATTGCGCCAATTTCTAGAAGTCCTTATAGAATGGCATCGGCTGAACTTCAAGAAATAAAAATTCAACTTCAGAACTTGCTTGAGAAAGGGTTTATACAACCTAGTTCTTCACCGTGGGGTACGCCTGTGTTGTTTTTGAGAAAGAAGGACGGCACGCTACGATTATGTTTTGATTATAGGGGACTTAATCAAGTCACGTTAAGAACAAATACCCCTTGCCGTTGATTGAAGAATTGTTTGACTAGCTGTAGGGTGCGAGTGTTTACTCTAAATTTGACTTGAGGCAGGGTTACTATCAACTCAGAATTCGGAGTGACGATATACCTAAGACGGCATTCAGGACTAGATATGGCCACTATGAATTTGTTGTGTTACCGTTTGGTTTGACGAATGCACCAGCCGCATTCATGGATTTAATGCAGAGGGTTTTTCGACCTTATCTTGGTCAATTTGTCGTAATCTTTATTGACGACATTTTAGTGTATTCTAAGAATGAGGCTGAACATGAACAACATTTGAAGATTGTGCTCCAGACTTTGCAAGAAAACAAGCTTTTTGCTAAATTCAGCAAGTGTGAATTCTGGTTGAATCAGATATCTTTTCTGGGCCATATCATTTCAGATCAAGGAATTTCAGTAGACCCAGCTAAGATTGAAGTTGTTTCATCCTGGAAGAGGCCTGAAACGGTGTCAGAGATTCGGAGTTTTCTTGGGTTGGCAGGTTACTGTTGGAGGTTTGTTAAAGACTTTTCCAAAATTTCTGGACCTTTAAGCTAGTTGACTCGAAATAAAGTTACTTACAACTGGGATGCTAAATGTGAATCCAGTTTCCAAGAACTGAAGAAGAGACTAACTATAGCTCCTATACTAGCTTTACCTGAGGGTACAAAAAACTTTGTTGTCTGCAGTGATGCATCTAAAGAAGGGTTGGGCTGTGTTTTAATGCAGAATGGTAAGGTGATTGCTTATGCTTCTAGGAAGTTGAAACCTTATGAAGTCAATTACCCTACACATGATCTAGAGTTAGCTGCAGTTGTGTTTGCTTTAAAGAAGTGGCGTCATTACTTGTGGGGTTGCAGATTTGAAATTTTTACTGACCACAAGAGCCTCAAATATTTATTTTCACAAAAGGATTTGAATATGAGGCAGCGAAGATGGCTAGAGCTATTAAGTGGCTACAATTGCTCTATTAACTACGTTCCAGGTAAGACAAATGTTGTTGCGGATGCTTTGAGCCGAAAGGCTACTGTTGCAAGTTTAATTATCAAGGATTGGGAGACTTTGGAGGAAATTTGTTCATGGAAGCCGGAAGCTACAGAGGTAGGGATTCAATTTGCTAGCTTGCAGATTCAGTCAGGATTGCTAGCACAGATTAGAGAGGCTCAGAAGACTGATCCTCACATCTTGAAAATCCAAGAAAAAGCAAAAGGGAGAGAGTCGGAGTTTAAATTGCATGCAGATGATATCTTTAGATTCAGGGATAGAGTGTGTGTTCCTGGAGATCCGACTTTGAAGAATGAGATTCTGTCCGAGGCACATAATTCAAGGTATACGATTCACCCGAGCAGTACTAAAATGTATAGAGATTTGAAACAACACTTCTGGTGGAACAATATGAAGAGGGAGATTGCTGGGTATGTATCCAGGTATTTGACTTGTCAGAGGGTTAAAGTGGAGCATCAGAGGCCAGCCGGGCTTCTGCAACCGTCGTCGATTCCGCAATGGAAATGGGTGCATATAACAATGGACCTTGTGATCGATCGTCCTAGATCTCCGAGAGAATGTGATTCTGTTTGGGTTGTTGTGGACTACTTGACTAATGTTACACATTTTATTTCCGTGAACAAACATGATAGCCTTGATAAATTAGCTGAGCTTTATGTTGCTAATATTGTGAGACTGCATGGTATGCCACAGAGTATAGTGTCAGATAGAGATCCCAGATTCAGATCTCGTTTTTGGCAGAAGTTGCAAGAGGCCATGGGAACTAAATTGAGCTTCAGTACTGCATACCATCCATAAACTGATGGTCAGTCTGAGAGAACTATCAGGATCTTGGAAGACATGCTTCGGGCATGTGTGTTAGACTTTGGGAAGAATTGGGAGAAGTTTTTGCCTTTAGCGGAGTTCGCCTACAATAATAGTTATCAATCTACTATAGGTATGGCTCCCTACGAGGCATTGTACGGTCGTAAATGCAGATCCCCATTGTATTGGGAAGAGGTTGGAGAGATGAGAACAGTTGATCCGACTGTGTTACCTGAGATGATTAAGATGGTGGGTAATGTTCACCTTATTCGCCAGCGTATGCTTACTGCTCAGAGTCGTCAAAAGAGTTATGCGGATAAGCACCGTCAGGATCTTGAATTTGATTTGGGAGATTAGGTGTTTCTTAAGATTTCTCATCGAAAGGGATTGATTCAGAACGGTAAGAGCGGGAAACTTAGTCCCAGGTATGTGGGTCCGTATGAGATCACCGAAAAGGTGGGTCCTTTGGCTTATCGGTTAGCTTTACCTCCGAGCTTGTCGAGACTGCACTATGTTTTCCACGTGTCGATGTTAAAGAAGTACCATCCAGATCCTTCACATGTACTTGAACCAGAGCCTTTGCAGATTGAGGAAAAGTTAACTTATGAGGAGAAACCGATTCGAATTGTGGATCGGAAAATTCAGGAGCTTCGCAGAAAGAGTATTATGTTAGTAAAGGTTCTGTGGAATCATCATGGGTTTGAGGAAGCAACTTGGGAAAGAGAGGACCAAGTTCGGAATCAGTATCCGGAGTTGTTTGTTGACCAGGTAAGAATTGCGTGGGTGCAATTGTTTTAAGGGGGAGATGGTGTAGTACCCGAGCCCGGAATGTGAAATTTTATTGTTTATTACTCTGGAAATTTTTTGTTCTTAAATTCTTTGAAATCAAATTGTTATTTTTTTATTGTCGCAAGGTGCATTGCATTTCGAGAGCGTTAGTTAGAGGGTGACTTATAGTCCTCAACAAATAGTGGAACTAGTATTTAGGTGACTTAAATTTTATATTTTACTTGTTGTTAGCTAGAATTAAAATTGGTGATGTTATTTTAGCTTTTAAATGCATGGAAATAAGTCTAATTGACCAAATTTTAAGTAGTTGACCAAGTGCCTTGACTATTTTGACCAAGTTGTCACCTTATAAGCTTAAAACAAAGCAAAAAAAATAAAAATAAAAGCTGAAATCAGGAGAGAAGGCCGAAACTCAAGAGAGAAAAAAAAAACATTTTCAAATCTTCAAATCTTCGCATGAGCTCGTGCGGGGTTGGTTCCGAGGAGTCCAGCGTTGTTTTCCTTGCGACTGGGAGTGCCTAAGGTGAGGGAAGCACGTTATTTGCGCATTTGAATAACATGTTTATCAACTTTGTGATTTTGGATTTTATCCGTAGATTGTTGTTTTAATCGTTTTAACGCTTAAAGAATATTCCTTGACAATTGTAGAACATGTATTTATAGCTTTTTAACATTTTCTGTAGTTAAATGTTGAGATTGCAATTTAAATTGTTAGTTGAATAATAACTTGTGAATAGTAAACCCTTGAAACGATGAAGTTGCTCCGTTATACTGTCCTTTGATGTGAAAAGATGCTAGATATGCTAGAATGCCTAAATGCATGATTTGTTTGGATTGTGTAATGGAAAAATCGAGAAAATGCATTAGGGAAAGTCGGGGTCATTTAGGTCGACTTTAGCGTTTTCTCGTTTTGTGTGATGGCATTGTCTGGGAGGCCATGGAAGCACTTTTGGTGCGATCGTGGTGTTGGTTGGACATTTGGATAGAGTAGTTGTAGTTCAAACGAGCAAAGGGGAAAATCGGGACTTTGTGTGAATTCTAGGGTAAAGTAGGGTTTCGGGGTCTTTAGACGTGCCTTATGGTGACCTAGGAGGATTGGTGAAGTCGGTTTCCAAAACTCGTAGCTCGTTTGGAAATGGTAGCATTTTGATAGTTGGGGCCGATTTGTGATTTTGCTTGTTTTCTTGATATTATGCCTATAGAATGCTTAAGGTTGCTTGATATGCTTGTTAGAATTGATTCTGATTGAAATGCTTATCAATTGTTGCTATTGCATGCGAGAGTAACCTACTTTGTTATTCTCCCACGTGTGGCTTTATTGCTCGATTGTTGCATTGTATATTGTATTACATTCATAGAGTCAGGGCGGTGTGATGGGCCTCTCTGGGTAGCCTCGGGTTGCCATTGTTGGTGGCCCTAGCTCCATGTCGTATTCCCTTTCTCGCTTGGGTTGCCTCCCAGGGAAATTTGGGTCGTAGATTGATGGATACTTCCGAGGTATTCCAAACTGAAGATATAAGGTGGTTTGGGCGGGCGCGTCGTCATCGAATTCGTGATTGAAAGTTGCTTGTGGAAAGAGTATCGTATCCTTTGAATGAGTGTTTATAGTTTTAATGCTTGCCTTGCTTTATTGATGGCTTTGTTTGTATCTCTATATGATATTTGTATGAATTGCTTTACTAATTGCATTGCATACTCCTCTCATCTCCATCCTTGAGGCCATTTGCCCTCGCTGAGCAATAGTTTTTGCTCATTCCTTTCTATACTATATTTTTATAGGAGTAGTTGAAGCTAATCCTCTTGAGATAATTGAGGAGGAGGAGCAAGTGGAGTTGTTTCCTTTATAGCACTTATTTGCTTAGCTCGTGGTTGGTTTCCAGACTTTTGTGTGAGCCTTGCTTGATATGTATATTGATTGGATGACGCTTAATTTTGAGGCTCGTAGCCTTGTATGTAGTTCTATTTTGAGGCCTTTATGGTCTTTTGTTGTAAAGGCTTAAAGATTGTAAAGTTGTAAAGTTATACTCTTATGACTAGTAAAGAATTGCATACTAATGGTTTAACTGTTTAGTGCCACGAATACTTGTGTAGTATGCATGACATTTTGGGTTGCAAGTTGTTAATGAGAAGATGTATATTTTCTAAAAGAAAGTTGTCATGATTCAATTGTATATTATGTTTCCGCAAGTATTATATTGAATGTAGGGTTTTCGGATCATCCACGGCACAGAGGAGACTCCGTCCGTGTGTCGGGTCCGGACTTGGCCTTTGGCGGGGTCGGGTCGGGGCGTGACAGTGCAGCCTATCTCCCTTACCTTGATCCGAAAACCATCTCAACTAGCTTCGGGTACGGTATACCATAGCCCTCTTTTACAAGGTCCTCAACCCTAAGGCTGGGGTACCTTTACCTTCTCCACTAGAAGGTAGGAGCTACCACCTTCTATAGTTACAAGGTATGCCGCTAAGGTCTATTGTAAGCCTATTATTGTTTCTTCCTCGATGCTATGATCTGCTCGATGATCCAATCCTCTATTTTCGAAAAAAAAAAAGAATAAGACTGGAACTCCTGCATTACATTCTTCTTAGTCCTCCACTTCTTTAGGAGTGAAACAAATTGTAGACTTCCTACCTCTTTCTGTTTCCTAGCTCTCCCCACCTGGGGTCTTCACTACTATTACCTCCGTGTTTGCTCCTCTACCCAATCTCAGAACCAAAGCTTAGGATTCATACAGCTAGAGAAAAATAACTCGAGTAGTCTTGGACCGGAAAGAGATGGTCTGTAAGTCCCAGTGAGATGATTCCACCTACTCCAACAGTAATCGGAGCTACTACTAGTTATGACCAAGCCAACTATGGATTCCGTCTATAAGAGAAATTGAATACAGAAAGGTATTACCTCAGCCTACTCCTGGTCTATCATGCCTAAGAATTCCTAACCCCAAAAAGCCAGCTTCTCGAGGGAAGCTAGTAAGTCCCATACCATATAATCATATAAAAAAGTCTTTGCCCAGTAGTACTCAACAAGTAAATAAGAAGGTAGTCGAGGATTATCCGAAGTCAGTACCAGTTGATTCTACTTGAAATCCCATACATAAGAAAAGGTTTGGAACAAAGTGAGCCGATAGGGTTTCCATAGGCAACCCAAAAAGACCTTTATCTGTCTGAGAAGACATTCCGTCTCGTCTAAAAATAGTAAATAGTTACTTTCAACAACACCAACAAGAACAAGAGCTTCTACTTCCATCGAAATAGCCTGGACAAGAAGCACTCTCAATCACATCAGTCTACCAACTAACTCTATCAGGAGCGTCAGGCCTAGCCGGGAGTGAACTTTTGAAAATGCTAGCTTGGCGAAGATTGAGCTTGGGGTTAGCTTCTTCTCTTATTCGCAGGTAGGTAGGTGTACAATTCATTATTACACTTGAACTCACATCTCATCTCGTAATCTAGCAAGTAGTGGAATTCTATTTTACGCTATCACTAACCTAATGTGAGACCCTTGGACTTGGCATGTGAGGAGAAAGACTGAAAGGAAAGTTGGAGTTGCAAAACTCATTGAAAGCAAGGAGCGTGACAATGATTTTGTGTCTGACTTTCTCGCGAGATGGCAAGCCCTTCCCTTCAGGTGTCTGCAAAAGTTTACCCTGTCTTTCCCTAGCCATGGAGGACCAGCCACTTCCTCCCCTCCCTAGTAGAGGGCATAAAGAAAGGACATAGCAGGCCGAAAGGGTCCGAATCTTTGAGGCATGAACCCTCAGTCCATCTCATGGCTCAAACCTTTGATGATTTGAATTACTTATGCACCAAGGCACATGACCTAGAAATGCGCCTTAGCAAGAGGCACTCAACTCAAAGCCCAAGGCGGCTTCAAAGTTTGAGACGGTTGGAGTCGAAGCAAAGAAAAAGAAGAATAGTGATTGGGAAGGCCAAAAAGATTATGAAAAACGGTAAGGAGAAAGGAAATGGTGAGAAGAAACCCTCCTAAAAACAGAGGTTGGGTTTTGAATTCCTTGATGAAATCGTGAAAGATCTTTTCGAGGAGTTGATGAAGGAAGACCGTATAAAACTACCACAATGGAAGAGGTCAGGTCGAATAAAGAAGGGAAGACCGAGAATTCAAACTCTTGTAGCTAAGAGGTCCGTCCCATTGAAAAGTGATGTGGCTTGAAGGAAGGTATCCAAAGCCTTATAGAGAATGGGGACATCGGACTCCTCCTTATCAAGAAAACCACTGCCGCCCCTATGAGACCCCGGATTTCATCTTTGCCTATATTTGTGTGATTTAACCTGTTTATGTGTTATATGAGTTAGAATGTGTTAATTCTATGATTTATATTCCTATTACATGCTAAATGTGTATTCATGAAATTTTCACCAAAATCGGCATCATAAATTTTATCAAAAGTTTTAGTGTTTTGATCACGTCTGCTAAAATTTTTACAGGGGTGTTTTAAACGTTTAAAAACCTAGTCCTCAAATATTAATAGACCCGTGTCTAATTAAAACGAATTTCAAATCGGATTAGGAATTTTAAAGATTTTTACACCTTTTGCGAAAATCGAGTTTTTAATCAAGTCCGGTATAACTCTATGCTTGTGAAACTTGTTGTCAACTAAAAATATGCTACTTAAAAATTGCCTAAGTGTTAATTGCTTGCTTGTCAGAAAAATAGTCAAGAGACTAATTAAAAGACTAAAAATACTAATTAAAAGACTAAGAAATTAACTTTGACTATTTTAATTTTGTTGACTTTAAGCTTATAAGCATCAACACACACAAAAAAGCTCACAAAACATACTCACAAATACACACAAGGCCGAGAGGTTGAGGGAGATAAAAAGAAAAGAATTTCAAAGGTTTTCAAAGCAAAATTCTCTTGAAAAACTTAGTTTTTCTCCAAAGCTTTGCAAAGCAATATGCTTGATTCTCTCGTGCTTGCTTACGAGAAGGCTTAGAGTCTTTTTCACTAAGTCCAAAAGCTTCCCAAAAGATCTAATTCAACAGAAATCCCGCATATTGAATACAACTGATATGTGGCTACGGCTAGGCGATCATATCATGCCATAAAACACTTTTATATATAGAGAGAGATGCCCTAGATATATAGATAGAATAGATGTTTATGGATAGATAGACATTCCATTGATTCTTAATTTTTTGGCTGAAAAAGCTCGTCGATCCAAATGAATCATTCTTCTGGTCTCTCTTCGCTCCCCGCCTTGAAACTGATCCACGGCACAGCGCCCATTCGTTTCGCGTGCAGGAAGGCAACGAAGGTCAGTTCATGAGACCCCAGCGGAGTGGAACAGCCGCGACAATAAGTTCCTTAACTTAGCTAGATCTCGCTGGTACCACCTAAACGGTAGGTAGGCAGCGAATGTGTGACGTTTGCAGTTGTTGGTCGTGCACCTATCCCCAATGGAAGAATTAGTGATCAGATCCCCTGTAGATCATGGCCTTCCCACTCAGTCCTCGATGGCCTGCGGGGGATTCAGTATAGCTGCTAACGTTCGTTTGGGCTGCGTGTTCCCGCTGGACTGGACACATGTTAGCTGTAGGAAGTATGGTTCCGAAAGTGACTTTGGTTTGCCAGTTCAGACTCAACTCCTCACTTTACGTTAGTGGACCTATATGTCTGGCCGAGGCTCTATGCTCTTTCTTTTTGTGTGGGACGATACCGGTGTAATACCCGAGCCCAGAATGTGAAAATTCTTTGTTTATTATTTTAAAAATTATATTTCCTTAAATTCTTTGTGAATTAATTGTTACTTTCTCGCCGTCGCAACGTGCATTGCATTTAAGGAGCGATAGCTAGATAACGATTTCTAGTCCTCAACAAATAGTGAAACTAGTATTTAGATGACTTAAATTTTATATTTTAAATGTTGCTAGCTTTAATTGATCTTACCTTAGTTAAAATGGCTTTAAAACGCTCAAAATAGGGCCCTTTGACCAAGTCTTAAGTAGTTTGACTTAGCCCTTTGACCCTTTGACCATTTGACTCTTAAATAAGCAATTAACTAAGAAAAATAAAAAGAAAAACAGCAGCTAGGCAGAACCAAAGCTGGCCGAAACAAGAGAGAAAGAAAAAAAAAATTCAACATTCCAATCGATCAATCTTCGTGTGAGCTCGTGCGGGGTGGTTTCCGAGGCAACCAACGTTGTTTTTCTAGCGACTAGGAGTACCTAAGGTGAGGGAAGCATGTTATTTGCGCATTTATACGTTGTGTATGTTAACTTTGTCAATTTTGAGATTTATCCGTAGATCGTTATTTAAAGCGATTTGATGCTTCTAGAATGTTCCTTGGCATTTGTAGAATATGTATTTATAGCTTTGTAACATTTTCAACGGTTAAATGTTGTGATTACAATTTAAATTGATCAATGAATAGTAATTTGTGAATAGTAAAATCTTGAAACGTTGAAGTTGTGCTGCTATGCTTTCTGTTGATGTAGAAATGTGCTAGGTACGCTAGAATGCTAAAATGTGTGGTTTGTTTGGGTTGCGTAGTGGAAAAATGAGAATTGTGCCTTTGGGAAAGTCGGGGTCGTTTAGGTTGACTTTAGCGTTTTCTCATTTTGCGTGTTGGCATTGCTTCGGGAGGCCATGGAAGTACTTTTGGTGCGATTATGGCGTTGGTTGGGTGTTTGGTTGTTATAGTTGTAGTTCAAACGATAAAGGGGGAAATCGGGGCTTTGCGCGAGTTCTAGGGTAAAGTAAGGTTTCGGGGTCTTTAGACGTGCCTTATGGTGACCTAGGAGGGTTGGCGAAGTCGGTTTCCAGAACTCGTGGCTCGTTTGGAAATGGTAGCGTTTTGATAGTTGGGGCCGATTTGTGTTTTTGTGTGTTTTCTTGTCTTTATGCCTATAGAATGCTTAGAATTACTTGAAATACTTGTTTGAGTTGTTTTGGATTGAATTGAATATCAATTGCTGCTATTGCGTGCGAGAGTAACCTACTTTGTTATTCTCCCACGTGTGGCTTTATCGCTTGTTTATCGCCTTGTATCGAGTCTTGCATTGCATAGTGTCTCGCGCGTGAGTGATGGGCCTCTCTGGGTAGCCTCGGGTTGCCAGTGTTGGTTGCTCTAGCTCCGCTGCTATTCCCTTTCTCGCTTGGGTTGCCTCCCAGGGAGATTTGGGTCGTAGGTTGATGGATACTTCCGGGGTATTCCAAACTGGTGTTATAAGGTGGTTTGGGCCGGCGCGTCGTCATCGAATTCGTGTTGGAAAGTTGCTCGTGAAAAGAGTATCGTATCCTTTGAATGAGTGTTTGCAGCTTTAAATGCTTGCCTTGCTTTGTTGATGGCTTTATTATAACTCTGTATGATATATGTATACATTGCTTGGCTAATTGCATTGCATACTCCTCTAATCTCCGTCCTCTAGACCAATTGCCCTCGCTGAGCAATAGTTTTTGCTCATTCCTCTCTATACTATGTTTTTACAGGAGTAGTTGAAGCAGACCCTCTCGAGGTAATAGACGAGGAGGAGCAGGTGGAGGTGTTTCCGTGATAGCACTTCTCTGCTTTGCTGGTGGTTGGTTACCAGTTTTTGTGCGAACCTTGCTTGTTATGTATATTGCGTGGAGGTCGCTTAATTTTAAGGCTTGTAGCCTTGTATATATTTTCTAGTTTGAGGCCTCTACGGTCTCATGTTGTATGAGTTGGAAGAATGTAATGTTGTAACTTATACTCGGATGACTAGTGAAGAAATGCATGCTAATAGCTAATGGTTTAGTGGCATAAATACCTGTGTAGTATGCATGGCATTTTTGGTTTGGAAAGTTGGATAATAAGAAATGTATGTTTTATAGAAAGTTGGCTTGTTTTGATTATTATGTGGCTTTCGCAAGTGTTATATTGATTTTAGGGTTTTCAGATCGTCCGCGGTACAGAGGAGACTTCGTCCGTGTGTCGGGTCCGGGCTTGGCCTTTTGCGGGGTCGGGTAGGGGCGTGGAGACTCCGTCCGTGTGTCGGGTCCGGGCTTGGCCTTTTGCGGGGTCGGGTCAGGGCATTACATCTTTAGGTGGTGTCAGAGCATGATAGTCTTGCATGAGCCGGGATATGATTCTCGGTCTGTGGGGTAAAGGTCTAAAATGCTAAAGTGTTTATGTATGATTGCTAAGTGATAAGAAAATGTTCTAGCATGACTTTGTGAACTTGGAATGTTTATGTGTTTAAGTGAAATAGTTTGGCAAGTTGAACTTGTCTTATGTGAATTGTGTGATAGAATATTGGATTGTTATTGACTTGAGTGTTATCTAATCTTATGTGCTATATTTCTGTCTATAAACTGCTTTTAAATGTTGCCAGCTATTGTGAGTTGCTACTATGCTGCCACGTCGTGGTACTCAAGGTATAGGATCAGATGAAGAGGCAGCAGAACAGGGTCAGCAGCCGTTGCCTGAGCAGTTTATGGCTACCATGACTACTGCAGTAGACCGGATCACACAGGTACTACATGAGCAGAGGCAGGACCGGAATAATCCCCAGGGTAATCAAGCTAATCCTGGTGGACAGGGTTACAGAGTTGAGAATAATCAGTTAGAGAAATTTCTGAGGCACGAGCCGGGAAAGTCCTTCGGGGAGTCGGATGATGAGGCGGCCGAGAGATGGATTAATCGAGTTGAGAAGATTTTCACCGCTTTGAGGTACACTGATGAGGCAAGAATAGATTATGCATCATTTTTATTTGAGGGTGATGCAGAGCAGTGGTGGAATACTGTCAAATTGAGGTGGGATTGTGAGGATGTTCCACACTTATGGGATGATTTTGTAAGTGAGTTCCGGGACAAATATATTCCCGAGATGGCTATGGAGAGGAGGGAAGATAAGTTTGTGGCCCTGAAGTAGGGAAATATGACTGTTGCACAGTACGAGGCTAGGTTTGTTAGCCTGTCGAGGTATATGCCCGAGTTGGTACGGCCGGCTAGGGGGATGATACATAGGTTTGTCCATGGGCTGAGAATGGACATTCAGTTGCATTTGACTGGGCAGACCTACACTACTTTTCCAGAGGCATTTCAGGCAGCCTCGAAGTTTGAGAAACGGATGGCTGAGATGTTAGATGAGAGCAGTCAACCTAGTAAGAAGCAGTACTTGGGCCAGAGCAGCCAGAGTCAGCCGAGGCAATATCAGGCTTCTGCATAGGTTCCTCAACAACGTCCGTATCAGCCACAGCAGCAGATTCAGGCTAGGCCAGCTGTGACTAGACCCCAGCAGGGAGGTACAGTTCCTACCCCTGCCAGAGCCCCAGCACCTACAGGAAACACTGCGGTTAGGCAAAATCAGCAGTGTAATTATTGTAATCGATCGGGCCATATTGAGGCTAACTGCTGGAGGAAGAGTGGTAAATGTACGGGTTGTGGCAGTGATGACCATAGGGTGAGGGATTGCCCTAAATATAATAATGTTCAGGGCCGTGGTGGAGGCCAAGGTGTTTAGAATAGGGCAGCAGGTGCACGTCCAGCACAGAGAGTTCAGGCTAGGGTCTTTGCACTAGATGCAGAGGAGCTGCCCGATAATACAGCTATTGTGGAAGGTACCTTTCTTCTCAATACTCAGCCAATTAAAGTTTTGATTGATCCCGGAGCTACACATTCGTTTATAACTCCTGCATGTGCACGATCTGTGAATGTTTGCATTGATAAATTGCCTCATGAAGTTGAAGTTAGTACTCCTTTGGGTGCAAAATTTATTACTGAGTCTATTTGCAAATCTTGTGATATATGTATTGGGAACCGTAAATTTCCTGCTAATTTAATTATATTGCCATTACATGACTTTGAAATCATTTTGGGAATGGACTGGTTGGGAAAGTATTATGCTCAGTTGGATTGTAGAACAAAGGTCGTTTATCTTAAGGTTCCTGACCTACCGGTACTAGAGATTGTTGGGAACTGCAGGGCTGCCCGCATTCCACTTTTATCAGCGATCAAGACTTCTAAGTTGTTGAATAGGGGTTGTGAAGCTTACTTAGCCTATTTGATCAATCAGCCTGCTGATAAGTTGAGTTTGAATGAGGTTCCGATTGTTAGAGACTTCCCTGGTGTATTTCCCGAGGAATTACCAGGTTTACCACCGGATAGGGAGATTGAGTTCTTGATTGATCTTGTGCCAGGCACTGCGCCAATTTCTAGGAGTCCTTATAGAATGGCATCGGCTGAACTTCAGGAGTTAAAAATTCAGCTTCAGAACTTGCTTGAGAAAGGGTTTATACAACCTAGTTCTTCGCCGTGGGGTGCGCTTGTGTTGTTTGTGAGAAAGAAAGACGGCACGCTACGGTTATGCATTGATTACAGGGGACTTAATCAAGTCACGATTAAAAATAAATACCCATTGCCGTTGATTGAAGAATTGTTTGACCAGTTGCAGGGTGCGAGTGTTTACTCCAAATTTGACTTGAGGCAGGGTTACTATCAACTTAGAATTCGGAGTGACGATATACCAAAGACGGCATTTAGGACTAGATATGGCCACTATGAGTTTGTTGTGTTGCCGTTTGGATTGACGAATGCACCAGCCGCATTCATGGACTTGATGCAGAGGGTTTTCCGACCTTACCTTGATCAGTTTGTCGTGATCTTTATTGACGACATTTTAGTGTATTCGAAGAACGAGGCTGAACATGAGCAACACTTGAGGATTGTGCTTCAGACATTGCAGGAAAACAAGTTTTTTGCTAAATTCAGCAAGTGTGAGTTCTAGTTGAACCAGATATCTTTTCTAGGCCATATCATTTCAGATCGAGGAATTTCAGTGGACCCAGCTAAGATTTAAGTTGTTTCATCTTGGAAGAGACCTGAGACGGTGGCAGAGATTCGGAGTTTTCTTGGATTGGCAGGTTACTACCAGAGATTTGTTAAAGACTTTTCTAAAATTTCTGAACCTTTGAGCCAGTTGACTCGGAAGAAAGTTGTTTACAACTGGGATGCTAAATGTGAATCCAGTTTCCAAGAATTGAAGAAGAGACTAACTACAGCTCCTATACTAGCTTTACCTGAGGGAACAGAGAACTTCATTGTCTACAGTGATGCATCTAAAGAAGGTTTGGGCTGTGTTTTAATGCAAAATGGTAAGGTGATTGCTTATGCTTCCAGGAAGTTGAAACCTTATGAAGTCAATTACCCTACACATGATCTTGAGTTAGCTGCAGTTGTGTTTGCATTGAAGAAGTGGCGTCATTACTTGTGGGGTTACAGATTTGAAATATTTACTAACCACAAGAGTCTCAAGTATTTGTTTTCACAGAAGGATCTGAATATGAGGCAGCGGAGATGGCTAGAGTTATTGGGTGGTTACAACTGTTCTATTAACTATGTGCCAGGTAAGGCAAATGTTGTTGCTGATGCTTTGAGCCGAAAGGCTACTGTTGCAAGCTTGATTATCAAGGACTGGGAGACTTTGGAAGAATTTGTTCATGGAAACCAGAAGCTACTGAGGTAGGGATTCGGTTTGCTAGTTTACAGATTCAGTCAGGATTGCTAGCACAGATCAGAGAGGCTCAGAAGACTGATCCTCACATCTTGAAGATCCAAGAAAAATCAAAAGGGGGAGAGTCGGAGTTTAAATTACATGCAGATGGCATCTTCAGATTCAGGGACAGAATATGTGTTCCTGATGATCTGACTTTGAAGAATGAGATCCTGTCCGAGGCACATAATTCGAGGTATACGATTCACCCGGTCAGTACAAAAATGTATAGAGATTTGAAGCAACACTTCTGGTGGAACAATATGAAGAGGGAGATTGCCGGGTATGTATCCAGATGTTTGACTTGTCAGAGGGTTAAAGTTGAACATCAGAGGCTAGCCGGACTTCTACAGCCGTTGTCGATTCTGCAATGGAAGTGGGTGCATATAACAATGGTCCTTGTGACCGATCTTCCTAGATCTCCGAGAGGATGTGATTCTCTTTGGGTTGTTGTGGACCGTTTGACTAAAGTTACACATTTTATTCCCGTGAACAAACAGGATACCTTGATAAGCTAGCTGAATTGTATGTTGCTAATATTATGAGATTGCATGGTGTGCCACAGAGTATAGTGTCAGATAGGGATCCCAGATTCAGATCTCGTTTTTGGCAGAAGTTGCAAGAGGCCATGGGAACTAAGTTGAGCTTCAGTACTGCTTATCATCCGCAAACTGATGGCCAGTCTGAGAGAACCATCAGGATCTTGGAAGACATGCTTCGGGCATGTTTGCTTGACTTTGGGAAGAATTGGGAGAAGTTTTTGCCTTTAGCGGAATTCGCCTACAACAATAGTTATCAATCTACTATAGGTATGGCTCCCTACGAGGCGTTGTATGGTCGTAAATGCAGATCCCCGTTATATTGGGAAGAGGTTGGAGAGATGAAAACAGTTGATCCGACTGTGTTACCTGAGTTGATTAAGATGGTAGATAATGTTCACCTTATTCGCCAGCGTATGCTTACAGCTGAGAGTCGTTAGAAGAGTTATGCGGATAAGCACCGTCGGGATCTTGAGTTTGATTTGGGAGATTGGGTGTTTCTTAAGATTTATCCACGGAAGGGATTGATTCGGCACGGTAAAAGCGGGAAGCTTAGTCCCAGGTATGTGGGTCCGTATGAGATCACCGAAAAGGTAGGTCCTTTGGCTTATCGATTAGCTTTGCCTCCGAGCTTGTCGTGACTGCACGATGTGTTCCATGTGTCTATGTTGAAGAAGTACCATCCAGACCCTTCACATGTACTTGAACCATAGCCTTTGCAGATTGAAGAGAAGTTGTCTTATGAAGAGAAACCGATTCGAATTGTGGATCGGAAAGTTCAGGAGCTTCGCAGAAAGAGTATTCCGTTATTAAAGGTTCTGTGGAATCATCATGGGTTTGAGGAAGCGACTTGGGAAAGAGAGGACCAAGTTCGGGATCAGTATCCGGAGTTGTTTGTTGACCAGGTAAGAATTGCGTGGGCGCAATTGTTTTAAGGGGGAGAGGGTGTAATACCCGAGCCCGGAATGTGAAAATTCTTTGTTTATTATTTTGAAAATTATATTTCCTTAAATTCTTTGTGAATTAATTGTTACTTTCTCGCCGTCGCAACGTGCATTGCATTTAAGGAGCGATAGCTAGATAACGATTTCTAGTCCTCAACAAATAGTGAAACTAGTATTTAGATGACTTAAATTTTATATTTTAAATGTTGCTAGCTTTAATTGATCTTACCTTAGTTAAAATGGCTGTAAAACGCTCAAAATAGGGCCCTTTGACCAAGTCTTAAGTAGTTTGACTTAGCCCTTTGACCCTTTGACCATTTGACTCTTAAATAAGCAATTAACTAAGCAAAATAAAAAGAAAAACAGCAGCTAGGCAGAATCAAAGCTGGCCGAAACAAGAGAGAAAGAAAAAAAAAATTCAACCTTCCAATCGATCAATCTTCGTGTGAGCTCGTGCGGGGTGGTTTCCGAGGCAACCAACGTTGTTTTTTTAGCGACTAGGAGTACCTAAGGTGAGGGAAGCATGTTATTTGCGCATTTATACGTTGTGTATGTTAACTTTGTCAATTTTGAGATTTATCCGTAGATCATTATTTAAAGCGATTTGATGCTTCTAGAATGTTCCTTGGCATTTGTAGAATATGTATTTATAGCTTTGTAACATTTTCTGCGGTTAAATGTTGTGATTGCAATTTAAATTGATCAATGAATAGTAATTTGTGAATAGTAAAACCTTGAAACGTTGAAGTTGCGCTGTTATGCTTTCTGTTGATGTAGAAATGTGCTAGGTATGCTAGAATGCTAAAATGTGTGGTTTGTTTGGGTTGCGTAGTGGAAAAAACGAGAATTGTGCCTTTGGGAAAGTCGGGGTCGTTTAGGTCGACTTTAGCGTTTTCTCGTTTTGCGTGTTGGCATTGCTTCGGGAGGCCATGGAAGTACTTTTGGTGCGATTATGGCGTTGGTTGGGTGTTTGGTTGTTATAGTTGTAGTTCAAACGAGAAAGGGGGAAATCGGGGCTTTGCGCAAGTTCTAGAGTAAAGTAAGGTTTCGGGATCTTTAGACGTGCCTTATGGTGACCTAGGAGGGTTGGCGAAGTCGGTTTCCAGAACTCGTGGCTCGTTTGGAAATGGTAGCGTTTTGATAGTTGGGGCCGATTTGTATTTTTGTGTGTTTTCTTGTCTTTATGCCTATAGAATGCTTAGAATTACTTGAAATACTTGTTTGAGTTGTTTTGGATTGAATTGCTTATCAATTTCTGCTATTGCGTGCGAGAGTAACCTACTTTGTTATTCTCCCACGTGTGGCTTTATCGCTTGTTTATCGCCTTGTATCGAGTCTTGCATTGCATAGTGTCTCGCGCGTGAGTGATGGGCCTCTCTGGGTAGCCTCGGGTTGCCAGTGTTGGTTGCTCTAGCTCCGCTGCTATTCCCTTTCTCGCTTGGGTTGCCTCCCATGGAGATTTGGGTCGTAGGTTGATGGATACTTCCGGGGTATTCCAAACTGGTGTTATAAGGTGGTTTGGGCCGGCGCGTCGTCATCGAATTCGTGTTGGAAAGTTGCTCGTGAAAAGAGTATCGTATCCTTTGAATGAGTGTTTGCAGCTTTAAATGCTTCCCTTGCTTTGTTGATGGCTTTATTATATCTCTGTATGATATATGTATACATTGCTTGGCTAATTGCATTGCATACTCCTCTCATCTCCATCCTCGAGACCAATTGCCCTCGCTGAGCAATAGTTTTTGCTCATTCCTCTCTATACTATGTTTTTGCAGGAGTAGTTGAAGCAGACCATCTCGAGGTAATAGAGGAAGAGGAGCAGGTGGAGGTGTTTCCGTGATAGCACTTCTCTGCTTTGCTGGTGGTTGGTTACCAGTTTTTGTGCGAACCTTGCTTGTTATGTATGTTGCATGGAGGTCGCTTAATTTTGAGGCTTTTAGCCTTGTATATATTTTATAGTTTGAGGCCTCTACGGTCTTATGTTGTATAAGTTGGAAGAATGTAATGTTGTAACTTATACTCGGATGACTAGTGAAGAAATGCATGCTAATAGCTAATGGTTTAGTGGCATAAATACATGTGTAGTATACATGGCATTTTTGGTTTGGAAAGTTGGATAATAAGAAATGTATGTTTTATAGAAAGTTGACTTGTTTTGATTATTATATGGCTTTCGCAAGTGTTATATTGATTTTAGGGTTTTCGGATCATCCGCAGTACAGAGGAGACTCCGTCCGTGTGTCGGGTCCGGGCTTGGCCTTTTGCGGGGTCGGGTCGGGGCATGGAGACTCCGTTTGTGTGTCGGGTCCGGGCTTGGCCTTTTGCGGGGTCGGGTTGGGGCGTGACAACCGGCGAGAGAAGGGAATGTGTCGAGGCGGCGAACAAGACAACTACATTTTGGCTTTTCCCTCCATGAGATGATCCCAGTGCATTGGACCGATGGGATGGATAAGAGAACTGAGCTGGCCTAAAAAGCGCTTGGCGCTCTATGTACGATGTAGACTCCATCAGATACATATTGATTTCTTTCTGATGGATCAAGAATAGATAGTTCTCTCATCAATTTATAGAAATAGGAGATTTCCCCTTATTCTTGATAGATTCCCTCTCTATCTTTTTCGGTCCATCAGAACAAATCAAACTATCTATCAATTGATTTGAAAATAGCATGTTCATATCACTTTTCTTTCATTTCTGCCACGAAAACATAGCCGCCATAATAAGAAGCAGGCGAAGTAGCTATAAGTACTCACTTCACGCCCTTGAATTCTTATTCACGAATAAATTGGGAAAGCCAATAGAAAGATTCGATTATGACTTTGTAGAGCCGATGCTGCTCTTGCTTGCGCGTAGGGCCGTCCCCCACTCCTGTCCCAGGGCGCTAAGGGGCTTTTTTTTTTTGGAATAGACGGCAGTGTTTTGCTGACGCCTCGAATCAAGCTTTTATTGCTACATGCTATGTTTTCTCCCCCATTGCTAGTAGGTTGATGGGTCGTACACCTGGCACACATGTTTTGGCCTTGTGTGTCCATAACTCAAAATAGGTGACCTAACAGCCGCCACCCGACTAAACATACCAATAGTCACCAGATTCATATGAGCTACTGAGGAGTAAGCAATGATCTTCTTAAGATCGATCTGTCTTAAAGTGGTCGAGGAAGTATATATTATAGCAATCGCGCTTAAACGATAAATGAAAATAGTGGAACAAAGTATCGCTTCAGGAAACATGGGTATTGAAAATCTTAAAAACTTGTAGGTTCCCAATTTTAAAGGAATTCCTGCCAAGATGACGGATCCTGCCATAGGTTCCTCTACATGAGCTTTGGGTAACCAAATATGAACTGGTACCATAGGCACTTTGACGGCGAAAGAGGCAAAAGAAGCAATCCATAGAAAGATTTGGCGTCGCTCACTAAATTATGTGGTTAATGATATTTGTAAATCGGTTGTTCCACTTTGGAGAAGAATCAACAGAATAGCTAATAGCATAAAAACATATCCAAGTAAAGTATAAAGGAAAAACTGATATGCTGCCTTGATCTTTCCTTGTCTCGAACCCTATACCCCTATAATAATGGTAGAGTAAAGGGTGGCCCCAAAGCTGAATTGACCGGTAGTGGTTGGTCGAAGCTCCAGTAGGTAGCCACTTCCTTCTTAGAGAACTGTACGTGAGACTTCCGCATCATACGGCTCCGTCATGAGCTTCCGTCGTCGGCCTTGGCATTAGACCACAATCTATGCATGTATTTGAAAGGGTGCTAGCCAACATAAGATATCATGTCATAACATAATCATAAGTTGGATTCAAGATCGAGAATATCATGCATGGACACCTTGACATAGCCAAAAACAACAAAGGCTATCTACAAAAAATTTGCAAGTTTCGTAACAAGGATCAACATGCTAACATTTCATTATACCCATTGATTATCAACACATATATATATAAACAAAAGGAGGTCCAAAGGTATACCTCACTAGTAGAACACTTTGGAGAAGGTGAAGTTGAAAGAAAAGCTTTTGAACCCTTCTAACTTGAAGGCCCTAGTTAGTCCACCAAGCATCCAAAGCTCAACCCCACCTTGAAGATAGGTTGTGCTAGTATATTTCAATGTACGAAGCTATGTAAATGTGGTTCTGGATTAAAAGGCAAAAGCTTCATGAACTACATGCCATGGCCGAAAGTTCTAGCTCAAGGTTGAAAAAGATGAAGTTTTATCTCCTCTCAATATGCCTTGGCCGAAAATTGTAGGTGCATGTGCCTCAAGTTGTCACATGATGAGAGAGAATATTATCGTCTAATATAAGCTAACAATAATTTAAGTGACCAATCACTATTGTCACCTTTTCATGACAAGCCATGCAAGCCATTAGATTTCAATCATTGGCATTAGATGATAAAAAATGATCATCTTCTCTCTCCTCTACCCCTTGGCCGAAATTGCAGGTGGGTGGAGAAAGAAGATTTGTCATCTTTTATTATATATAAAACATACTCATATAATTATATATATAATGTTACTGTATTAGTTAGCAAATCAGATTTGTTTCCTTCAAAGTAAAAGCCATGCAAGCCTTAGGATTGTAATCATTACAATCTAAAAGTAACTTTATTCTCTCTTGACACTTGTCAAAAATGCTTTATCAACAAAAGCAATGATCAAGATTCTTTTGTCCTTATTCAAAACTGAATCCTATCCATTCATTTCAAATTCAAATGACTAGGATTGATGACATGGATTATCCTAGTCATCAATCTCTGCATGCACATGCAACATGTAATTATCTAGTCGTTAATTTGCAATTTACCTTTTGACAACTAAGATGATGACGTGGCATTTCACAAATTACATCATCATTTCACATACACATATATAAACACTTTTACATATATATATATAGATATATACATATATATATATGTATGTATATACATATATGTATATATATAGATATATATTATTTTCTTGCCCCATTTTCTTGCCCCATTAATTATCTAGTCATTAATTTGCAATTTACCTGTTGACAACTAAGATGATGACGTGGCATTTCACAAATTACATCATCTTTTCACACACACATATATAAACACTTTTACATATATATATATATATATATATATATATATATATATATATATTATTTTCTTGCCCCATTCTAATCTCCATTAGAATAAAAATATTGAAACAAATTTTGAATGATTTTAGTTTGGCCCCAAAAGTTTTGGTAATTACAATTTGACCCCAAAACTTTTCAAAATTATACTTTTGGCCCAAATACCAACATTGATGACTCTTAACACCTTAAAGCCACCAACCACATTATATGAGCTTCCGATGAACTTATTCATGATACTTATTAGTGTGTAATCTTCTAGATTCATAATCGCGTAACGATTAGGGACTTGATAAACCTCCTTATCTATTTCGGAAATGTCTTCGTTATTTACCGAAATACCCTCATGCTTATGAGTGACGCACTAGCAACGAACGTATCATGAGAATGTAAACGATAATGAAGACGACGTCCTACATGAGTCCATTTAACCATCAAGAATTAGCGTGCATTCTGATCCTTCTATTACTAGTGTCTCGATCGGGAAAGGACCATGAAATGGTTAAGCCCACATCTGATACTATGTATAAATATGAATTGGTGAAACGAGAGATGACTACCATGGAAACACTCCTTTCCATCACTTCATACTCGCCTTGGCCAAGGACTTCCTCATTTACCAACCGATCTCAGATATCATAGGACATTGCCTTATGTCGGAGGTTAACAAATCATATCTTGACAATTACATGTCAGTCCATACCACAAGACTAAAACACAAAAGTCCATAACCTATCTTATAGAAGACGGGCATTGTTCAGACATAGTATTTAGCCCCTGATATAATCGGTAGCCATAATCTCTCAAGTTTGAGGATTAATTTACACAATTCTCAAGTAAATAGTAAACTATTAACCTGAAATCATGCAGTTCACTATTTATTGTCACAGTTAATGATTCGTATGCAAATGATCACTCATATGTTTATTAATCTACATCATCATGATGTTCTGGCATTTCGCACGCCATCCTTTATCATTAATATCACAATTTTAATCAAAGGTAATAACATATTATAACCCGTACTCGATTATTCTAGTCCCGGTTGAATAATCTGAAGGGCTATGAATCGATTCTCAATGCTTATCATATCGAAGAGAAAGTACGAAATATCCTAAACCCTTTTAGAACATTTCTCTTCTCGGATAGGCATTAGGGACATATTCATATCGAAGCGAAGAATATGAACATCCTACAAGTAACATTGTGTATAAAACACAAAAGCATATTCTTATTAAACCCTAATAAGGTCATCTCAAACTTTAGCATTAGGGCATATCCCCAACAATCTCCCACTTGCATAAATGCTATCAACCATAGGATCTAGTGCATGTTACATTCGTATCTCTATACTCATCTTCTCCAAGATACTGATCAACTGTAACTATCTTTACAGTACTAGTGAGTCAGCAATAGAGGCATCTATAGGAAACTATTCTGTTAAATCATTTTCTATCAAGAAATTCTTGAATTGACTCTTTACAAGTTCGGACTTTTGATGAGATCGGGTTCTTTTAAGCTTGTGCAAAAAGCCTCTATAATAGTACCATATCACATGATATTGGCTATCATCAATAGACAGAACCACATAATTTCCAATCATAAAAATCAAGCAGCATATTGGCTCAAATACTAACATAACAATTATTTATCATTATTCGGAACTCTTTCCAATCATTCACAAATCCATTAAATATACTCTTATCCTTTTAAGCGAATTCTTCTCTAAGGACTTCACTATAACCATAAACCATAAAATTCTGGGTTAAAGTTCATATAAAGATCATTATAATAATAAGATCACTAGATCTTTTATGTATTCTCTCTGATATCTATCATGCAACTCATTACATCATATCATGTCAAGTACTTGCCATCGCATTTAAAGGAGAATGCAAATAGCGAAAGGATTAGGTGCAAAAACCATTCGCAACCTTTCCTTAATAGTTAGAAGGAAATCTTCTTCGAAAAGATAGATAACCTGTCATTAAGACTAGAGACCAAAATTTCTTAGATTCCTCCATCTTAAAGAGAACTTTAAGATCGTGACTTGGTGTATAGGCAATGAGAAAGAAAATAATCATATCACTATACTTCATAGACATGATACTTACAAGACATGATTGGTTTACCCAAGAGATTCAACATGATATTAAATTTAATTGGACCCTGGCGAACGAAGGTATCATAAATTCACAAGACTTGTTAAGGGCATGAACTCCCACTAACCTTTCTTATAAATTTAGATATTGCCTTTACTTATAAATGAAAACGATCTCTATCTTTTTCATTTTAACTATTTCATCATAGTTACCTTTCTCTAAAGAAACCATGCATGAAGGAGATTATATTCTATACAGCTATAGAATTAAAACATGGTATAAGTTTAAAATCAATTTGAGAGATTATGGTGATAAAAGATGCATTCTCTAATCTTCTTTTATAACCCAACATATTCTGGACAAGTCTCATAAGCTCCATTTCATTCAATTATTTATTTTGAACAAACTCTTTTGTCAAAAAGAATAATTATTCTATCAAACTCATTTAGATAGATAAATATAAGAATTCTAGTCTTTAACTCTTGACCATTTCAAAGTTCAAGACAATATATGTATGATTTGTTATTTAGTCATTTCTGTAAATGCAAACCAATGAAATATAAATGTTTGAGTTTGTAGACATCGTTTCTTCCGACATGCATTCCAATCATTTCATTACTATTAACGAAGGATATACAAAATGCCAATCATTTCTTACAAAGGATCAATTCCAAAATTACCCATAGTAAGAAAAGATTGATAATAGTCACTACTATTTAAAGAAACGTTCAAACTAATCTAAAAAATTTATAAACATATTTCAAAATTAGGATCGCATACCAAGCCGATCCAAAACAACCAAATCATGCATAAACAGTGTCAACTACTCAATCCCTTCCTGATGAGGGATCTTCGGGTAAGAATGCCACGACCCGGCTTCTCCTATGTCTCCTCCTCCTCCTTCTTTTGTTTATGTTTTCGTTGGGCTTAGCCACAGAAGGAGAGGACTCAACATGCGGATCGGGCCCCACATCCAAACTAAGGTTCTGCCAACTAGTCAAAATATATGGCAACTCATTCAGTGTGATCTCAATTTTGTGCACATGAAAGTCCAAGATCAAAGGAGAGTAGGATGGTGGAAGAGAATGCAAGATCAAGTCTACCTGAAGTCGGGGATCCATAACGAAACCAAATGCCTCCAATTGAGTTACCAAGTAAATCATTATGAGGCAGTGCTAGCTCACGTCACCCCCTTCCTCAAGTCTCATACTAAAAAGCTTACGGGTCAACTAGAATCTCATAGACTAACTGTGCTCGCCAAAGGATTCCTCCAAACAATAAATGATATCTTCAGAATGAGGCAACCCCTCATAGAATCGACGCAGATCATCGCTCATTGATGAAAGAATGTATCCCCTAGCACGCAAGTCATCCTGGACCTACTATAGTAAGTGACCTTGTCGGTCTCGAAAGTAGTCTCATTAACTGGAGCAAATGTCAGGACATCCAAAATATACTCAATTCTCTTAAATCAGAGGACTACCCTTAAACTTTTGTACCATTTTTCAAATTTTGGTCCAACTAAATAATCATGATTAAGGATGGACAAAATATGATTTATGAACGAAGCCATTAAATTGCAGAAAAAGTAAATATAACATAAAGTAAGATTGCAAGCTAATAGGAATATATGTAAAGCTATTAAATTGCAAGATATAATAGCTACTCCCACTATTTGTTTTAAATCTCATACTCCATTAATAAGAAAACATGAATCTATGAAAAGACTCTCAGTGGGATGACCAAGTTCCTATGATCAGATACATTTCTCAAACCTTTATGGCTATGTTAAAACATAAATACCAAAGGTCAATAACTCTGTGTTGTCTATTTCTCTAAATAGGGTATGGTTTACTTTAGTCCCTAAATCACTTTGGTCTCAAACCTTTGTGGCTATGTTGATTAACTGATCTAGTTAGATTGGACCCGCCATCACTTAGTTATCCCTCAAATTGAATCAATAGCCTCAAGCCTTTGTTGCTATGTTGACCGTCAGATTTTGGCAGACAACCACATCACTATGTTTCATTCTAGCGATTTTAATAAACTTACTTTGAAACACATCCTCTACCTTTAGGTAAGAAGGATCATATTCATTTGGGTCTTATTAAATATCCTAGGATGGTAGAGGACTATGATAAAACTCATTTTATCATTTTTGAAAATCTAATATTAGTTTGCACGTAGGGTGTAAATACAATCTCATCATGTAATTATGCATTCAACATACTATAAGCTAACAATCACAATTATAGCAATTTAAATAGTATGAATGCAAAGATATATGAATGGTAGATCATGGGTTTGACTTTTGGGCTAAAAGAAATAAAACTATTCTATTTAAAAGATCTTCAACACTTTGAATTCTTCATTGGGCCTCTAATTCCTTGGAAAAGTCCTTTGGGCCTCCAACTCCTTGGAAAAGTCCATTGGGTTCCTTTCAAGTTTCTTTTGAAGAATTACATAAAAGTCCTCACTACATAATTCTCTCAAATGAAAATAAATTGAGACTTATGTCTCATAGTACAACCCAACATCTTTTGACCCTAAAGCCCAAGTCCATGATCAAATTCACCATTCTCAAAATAATAAATATGCATGATTATTCATATCAAAATATAATAACCAACATATTAATTTCTAGAATTCAAGTTTAAGCTACTCATCAATCATGAAAGAATAAACTAAATCAATGCCCTCTTGCATAATTATAAAACTCCTTTTATATATGCAAGTCATAATGGCCCATTAATTCATAACTCCTTAAAGAAAAACACAAGTCCATGGTCCATTCACATAAAGTGGCCCAACAGGTTAAAATCAAGCACAAGTAGATGTACACTACGCCCAAGCCCAATCAACGTGTCTTTTAAGGCCCATATACATTAACTATAGCCCAATAGTCCTTTGAAAGCATTATATCATTGTATAATCTACTTTCTACTATCTTAAATTTAGAAATATCTCAACACTACTTATTAGATAATTTCTAATTTCAAGATTAATGTTGGCCTGAAAAGCTTATAATCTTTATTTTGATAATAACAAAACATCTTAATTGTGATTTAGAATTTCTATTTGAATATTGGGTAAGTTATTCAATCCATCAACACAAAATTGTCAAGCAAGCCCACTCCAACATGAAGTCATTCAACTGGATTAAAGTCAAAACCCAATTCAGAAATTGTATCAAAGCCCAAAAGGTATTCTTATATCTTGTCTCATTTAAATGAAGTCTCTCATGAGAAATCAAGTTATGAAGACCCGAAGAAATGAATTTGAAGACTCGACGATAAAAAGTGAGTTACAAGGAATTAGACGTGGCGACATAAGGGGTAGCGGTTAATAAAATGTTGTTTGCCTAAGTATGACTTGTGTCGCTCATGATCTCTCCATAAGGTTTTTCATAAAATTTTTACTTGAAAAGTATCCTTTGAAAATATATTTTCAAAAGGTCATTACAAACTCATTTTTTGAAAAACAAGACTTTTTGGATTTCAAACTCATGTGGTATAAAAATTGTTCTATATCTTTCTAAAGAGTTTTTGAAAATGTTTTGAGATGTTAAAAATGCTAAAAATATTTTTTTATAAGTGTCCGCAAAAGTGCCCAAATGCTTTATTATTTAACAAATTGATTTGGGGCTCAAAAAGGTCACTTTTCAGCATTTTGAGCATCCGGGCGTTATTAGCTTCATCCGGTCGACCAGATGAAGGCCACAATGCCTGGCAAAAAGCTCTAGTCTGGGCATTACCTGCCCCATCTGGTCAACCGGATGAAGGGCTCAGCGACCGAATGACTTAACAGGAAAATTCGAGATTTTTGCATTATATCCGTTTTGTGTCTAACTTTTTCCTCTTTTTAAGCCATGCTCTTTCACCAACTCAAACACCTCTCCAAGCCTTAATCTTCAGATCTCTAAGCTAATTAAAAGAGCTTTCCACATTATTTTTGTGAAACCACACTTTTCTATCTTATCTCGATTTACGTGTTTTATCTCGTTTTGGTTGAATTGACCTGTTTATGTGCTATATGACTTAGAATGTGCTAAATATGTGATTAATACTCCTAATACATGATAAGTGTGCATTCATGAAATTTTCATCAAACACGGAATCAGAAATTTTATCTTCAGTTTTAATGAATAGTGTTTAGTGCATCTGTCCGCTAAAATTTTTACAGGGGTGTTTTAAATGTTTTAAAACCTAGTCCTTGGGTATTAATAGACCCGTGTTTGATTAAAAAGGATTTGGAATCGATTTTGAAATTTTAAAGGTTTTTACACTTTCTTTTGCAAGAAAACGAGTTTTAAGCCAACTCGAGTGAAACTGTTTTAATGTAAAACTTCTTGTCACCTAAAAATAAACTACTTGAGATAGTTTAGGTGTTACATAAATGTTTTGAGCAAAGAAATAGCTAAAATAGAATTAAAAGACAAGAAAGGACTAAAAATAACTAGTTTCCACCTTTGACTTTGATTTAAATTGTTGACCTTTGCATAATATAACATCAACACACAATTGCAAAGCACAAAACACACTCATTTTACACCTACATGGCCGAGAGCTTCAAGCGAGAAAAATGAAGGTTTTCTACTTAGTTTTCAAAGCAAAATTTCATAGAAAAGGCTAGTTTTTGTCCGTAGTTTTTTGTACCGAGTTGGATTTCGCTTGTTGGGCACGCATAGCACGCATATCTAGGCTTGTTTCATATCAAAGGTGAGAGAAAAATTCTAGATCTCAAAAGTCATCTTTTGTATTTTTGCATATAATTGAATATTGAACTTTTAGAATGTTAATTTGAAGTTATATTATTGCTCAGTGCATGCTAAGAATCAACTATATATATTCTTATAAGATTTGAACTGTTGTAGCATAAATTTTTATTTTCGGGTATTTAAAGTTGATAGTTTGGCTATTTGTTGTTTATTTTGAGTTGTAGTTGTTGGAATCGATTGCCGTCAATTTGTAAAAGTTTGTTAATTACGTGGTAGCGCTGTTGTAATGCCGAATTTTTGATTGCGATGTTGGTGTGAAAGTCCAGAAATTTTAGCCTTGACGCATTAGGGTTTTAGGGTTGTTGGGCTTGATTTGGGTATGTTTTGGTTGGGTGAGTGATAGAAACTGATTTGGAGTTGTTTGGATTAGTAGAATGTAAGATAAGATTATTTGAAGTTTAGGTTGTATTTCTTTAAAGTATTGAGTTATGCCTTTAGTTGATTGGATGGTGTTTGAGTGATTGAATTGTGAGTTGTTAATGGGGAAACTAGGGTTTGATTGTGTGTTTAATGCATGTTAAGTTGGATGGCCTACTTTGTCATCTAACTTAGTTGTTTATTGTTTAATTGATTATTTGATGTTATATTGATGAAAAGATGATTATTGACTGATTATTGATGAACTGGGAGATATTCAACGTGAAAGGTTGTCTTCATGTGATGTGAATGTTTATTTTATTGCTGAGTCTTGGTATGTGTGTGCCACCTCTCGGGCAGTATCGGGCTGCTGAGTTGATAACGTCATGACTACAAGAGGCTACCCTCATCTCGCATGGGCAGAGATGCCATGGAGGGTAGGGCTAGTGAGGTCCCTTGGGTATGTGTGTCATGGGGTTGATAAGAAGTTGGTTGAGATCATGATGGCGTTTGGAGGTACACCAACTAGAGTATCCTTTATTGACTGGTCATTAAAATTATGTGTTTATATTGTTATTGATGTTTATTGTGTGTTTACTGCTCAAAGGATCATTTCCAAGGAGTATAGTAAATACTGTTAGAGATCTATCGGATCCTCACTAAGCTTGTTTTATATAATCTCATTCTCAATTATTGCATGCTTACAGGTACTGTTGAGCAAGACTACGGGGACGTGCCTCTTGAAGAGGAAAATGTTCATTTCGTGGATGAGTCTTATGTGCAGGAGTCATTGCCATGAGATTATTTGTAGTTGATGTATTATGATGTATTATAAACCTACTTTAACTTAAAGACTTATGTATGATGGTTTGATAGTCTTTCTTTTCATCATATTTATATTACTAAGTTGCTTTATAATATATTTTGAAATGTATGTATAGTTTATGTATGAAGTTGGAACAGAGGCGTATAACTATGAACGGATTGTTGAAGAAATGATAATTGTATAATATGGTTATGTTGTATGTTGTTAATTTAATTGAGGAGTTAATTGCTGAATGGTTTGTGGAGTTAGTTGTATGATATTCTGAGAGATTGGTTTAGAGCCTCGGTGTCTTAATTACTGTCGTTATACAGCCGAAATTCCATTGCGTCCTAACTGATGGTAGGTGGGGTCGAGTTGGGGCGTGACAATTTTCATTGAGAAATCTTGAGCTATCACTTTCATATCTTAGAGCATTCAAAGTGTTCTTCAATTATAATATCAAACTCAAATAGGAGTTGCTATTCTTATTTTTCACACAATTATTGTATTACACTCTTGCACTTAGATTGAGAGAATCATTGCAAGAAGAAGTGTTATAATCCTTTGTGTACTCAAAGGAAGAGAGATAAGTAGGTTGAGCTTCACCTACATTTGAAGTAGCTCGTGTAACTCTTGTGGACTCAAGAGTAATTGTAGTTGGTTTTTGCTTCACCAACATTTGAATAAGCATCTTAGTGGAGATTGGTTAAATCCTAAGGGAAGGGAAGACCTTAGGTGGTGGACTAGGCCTTCAGGAGTGCGAAACATTTGAAAATCATTGTGTTTGATTTCTCTTACTCTCACTCTTTATTTTCAAGTCATTTATCTTCTAATTAGATATTGTACATATTGATTGTTAAGAAAATTATTGATTTATCCACTTAGAAATTAATTCTTGAAGCTATAGTTGTTTATCTAGTTATATATTTGTATGCTCACAAGTGTTTGATAAATTGCTTATAAGAACTTCTAGAGTATAATTATCTCTTGCTAAATAGTATTTTCGCATTAGATTTTTAAATTTAGTAATCTTACCAAACAACCTAATTTACCGCTCCTCCCCCCTCCCCTCCCCCCCCCCCCCCCCCCCTCCCTTAGGTTATTAAGGACCAACAAGTGGTATCAAGAGCTAGTACTCTACATATAGCTTAACATCTAGTAGAAGATCTCTATGGTAAGCTCATCAATGTCTAATATAGTTGAAGGACAATCTTCCTCCAGACCACCATTGTTTAATGGAACAAACTATTCTTTTTGGAAAACTAGAATGATAATCTATATTCTAGCAAATGACATAAGAGTTTGGAATATGATAAAAAATGGACCAACCAATCCTACTCTAACTAAAAAGGAAGGAGAACAAAGCATCATTATTCCTAAACCGGAAAAGATTATAATGATGATGATTTCAAACTGTGTGAAAGAAACTTTAAAGCTATGAACATGCTATATCTTGCTTTAGATTCAAATGAGTTCAGCAAAATTTTTGGATGCAAAAGTGCTAAAGAAATTTTTGATCAATTAGAAGTCACATATGAGGGAACTAACCAAGTTAAAGAAACTAGAATAAATATGCTTGTTCATAAATATGAAATGTTCAAAATGTCTTTTGATGAAAATATTGAACAAATGTTTTCTAGATTTACCGATATTGTTATTGCTCTAAAAGCTCTTGGAAAAGAGTATTCTAACAAAGAATTGGTAGGAAAAGTTCTCCGAAGCTTAATCGAGCCATGGGAAGCTAAAGTAATGGCTATTGAGGAAGCTAGAGACCTCAAAACTCTCACTCTTAGTGAACTTATGGGATCTCTTATGAGCCATGAGTTGAAGAAGAAGGACCGAGAAGAAGAAAAAAGAAATAACAAGAAGTCTCTTGCACTTCTTGCATCAAAGGCTTACTCAAGTGATGAAGAGAAAGAAAACAAAGAAGATGATGATGAGATAGCTCTTCTTACAAGGAACTTTAAGAAATTTCTCAAATTCAAAAAGGTAAGCAAAGCTCCTTACAATAAGTTTATGAACAAAGGGAGAAACAAACCAAAAGAAGAAGGAAGATATTTCAATTGTGACATGACGGGTCACATAAAAGCAAATTGTCCAAAACCAATCAAAACCAATGGAGGAAAAGCCTTGAAAGCAACATACGTTGATGACGAAGCATCAACCGGTAAAGAAAGCAAAAATGAAGAATTGGCAAACATCGTTTGTCTCATGACAAAAGAGGATGATGAGGTTACCCTAAGGATGAAGTATGAAGGAAATTGGGTCATTGATAGTGGATGTTCAAGACATATGACCGGTGATCCATCTATTTTCTATGAGCCTATCAAAAAATACAAAGGTTTTGTGAGCTTTGGAAATCATGAGAAAGGTAAAATTATTGGTAAAGGTAGCATTGGAAATAAAAATAATATATCTATCCATGATGTACTACTTGTGAAAGGTTTGCAACATAATTTGCTAAGTGTAAGTCAACTATGTGATAATGATTATCTAGTTGAATTCAAATCATCAAGTTGTACCGTTTTTGACAAAATGAAAAATGTGTTATTTATTGCTAATAGACATGAAAATGTCTATATCATTGACTTTGAAAGTATATCATGCCAAAATGTTAATTGTTTAATCTCAACAAATGAAGGATCTTGGTGATGGCATCGAAGATTAGGCCATATTAGCATGGATCTACTTGGTAAACTCTCTCGAAAGGATCTTGTAAGAGGTCTTCCTAAGACCAAGTTTGAAAAAGATCATTTATGTGATGCATGTCAATTTGGAAAACAACATAAAGCATCTTTCAAAACCATTAGTCATGTGACCACATCAAAAGCTTTACAAAAACTTCATATGGACCTTTTTGGACCAATGGATGTAATAAGTCTAGAAGGATCTAGATATGTTTTTGTTATTGTTGATGACTATACTAGATACACATGGGTCATGTTTCTCACTTTTAAAAGTGATCCCTTCAATGAATTTGCAAAATTCTGTAAAAGAGTACAAAATGAGAAAGGATACTACATTTCATGCATTCATAGTGATCAAGGCACGGAATTCATAAATGCATCTTTTTTGGAATTATGTGAACAAAATGGCATTGAGCATAACTTTTCAGCTCCTAGAACTCCTCAACAAAATGGGGTTGTTGAAAGGAAAAAACAAACTCTACAAGAAATGGCAAGAACAATGTTGAAAGAAAACAACTTGCCTACATACTTTTGGGGAGAAGCTGTTAATACGGCTTGCTATGTTCTAGATAGAGTTTTAATTAGACCTTCTCTCAAGAAAACTCCATATGAACTATGGAAAGGACGCACTCCAAATATTTCACATTTTAAAGTTTTTGGATGTAAATGCTTCATCTTAAATAATAAAGATCATATTGGTTAGTTTGATTCAAAATCCAACGAAGGTATTTTTATTAGTTATTCTTCTAAAAGCAAGGCATATCGAGTTTACAATAAAAGAACCTCGGTAATTAAGGAATCTATGCATATTAATTTTGATGAAACTAACCCCTTTATGTCAAGTAAAGATGAAGATGATGATGTAAGCATTCAACAAGTTGAAGAACAAGGTCAACCTATTCCGACAAGTGAAGAAGGCAATATATCCACAAGCAATCAAATTGATACTCCAATTGAGGAAGAACACCCAACTTCAAATGATCAAATCATATCAACAAATCAAGATCTTCCAAAATGTTGGAAATTTGTCAAAAATCATCCAAATGATCAAATCCTTGAAAATCCATCACAAGGTGTAAGAACTTGGTCCAATCTAAATACTTTTTGTGAACATGTTGCTTTTATAACTCAAATTGAACCTAAGAATATAAAAGAAGCATTATTGGATGATGACTGGATTATTGCTATGCAAGAAGAGCTTAATCAATTTGAAAGAAATCAAGTTTGGATCTTAGTTGAAAGACCTAGTAATTACCCGATTATTGGTAAAAAATGGGTTTTCCGAAACAAACTAGATGAATCCGGCAATGTAACTAGAAATAAGGCTAGATTGGTTGCTCAAGGGTATAATCAAGAAGAAGGAATAGACTATGAAGAAACCTTTGCACCGGTAGCTCGACTTGAATCTATTCGAATGTTGCTAGCATATGCATGTTTTATGAACTTTAAACTTTATCAAATGGATGTCAAAAGTGCTTTCTTAAATGGTTATCTTCAAGAAGAAGTGTATGTTGAACAACCACCCGATTTTGAAAATACAAATTTATGAAGTCATTTATTCAAACTTCAAAAAGCTCTTTATGGACTTAAACAAGCACCTACGGCATGGTATGATAGATTAGGCTATTATATACTTGATAACGGTTTTTCTAGTGGTAAATTAGACTCTACATTATTTGTAAAAAGAAAAGCTAAAGATATCTTGCTTGTTCAAATATATGTTGATGATATTATATTTGGTGCTACTAACGAATCCCTTTGCAAGTATTTTTCTGAATGTATGCATAAAGAATTTGAAATGAGCATGATGGGAGAATTAAATTTCTTCCTTAGACTTCAAATCAAACAAACAAAGGAATGGATCTTCATAAATCAATCCAAGTAAATTAAGGAACTCATCAAGAAGTTCGGGCTTGAAACCGCAAAAGAAATGAGCACTCCTATGGGAACGTCAATCAAGCTTCACAAAGATGAAAAAAGGTAAATCGGTTGATGAAAAACATTATCGAGGTATGATCGGAAGTCTTCTCTATCTAACTGCCTCAAGACCTGATATTATGTTCTCTGTGTGCTTATGTGCTCGTTTCCAATCATCTCCTAAGGAATCTCACTTGAATGCTGTAAAAAAGATTATTAGATACCTTAAAGATACTACTAATTTAGAACTCTTTTACCCTAAAGGCACATCTTTCGAACTTCTAGGATACTCCGATGCCGATTATGCGGGTTGTAAAATTGATAGAAAAAACACTAGTGGTAGTTGTCAATTTCTAGGACATGCTTTAGTTTCATGGTCTAACAAAAAACAACATAGTATAGCTCTTTCAACGGCTGAAGCCGAGTATGTAGCTATGGGTAATTGTGTTACGCAAATTCTTTGGATGAAACAAACTTTGCTTGACTTTGGTTTAGAATATGATCGTGTGCCGATCAAATGTGATAATACAAGTGCTATAAGTCTATCAAAGAATCCTATTCAATATTCTAGAACTAAGCATATTGAAATTCGTCATCATTTTCTAAAAGATCATGTGCAAAAAGTTGATATTGAACTTAAATTTGTTGATTCTTTGCATCAATTGGCCGATATTTTTACAAAACCATTGCATGAGAATCAATTTTGTGCCTTTAGAAGAGAGTTAGGAATGCTTCGGATCACTTAAGTTTTTAAAAAATTGCATTTTTTTCAAGAAACAGGGGATCCGGGTGTTACTGCATTCATCTGGTCGACCAGATGAAGCATGCAACGACCGGATTAGGCTTCACTACCGGCATTACTGCCCTTATCCGGTCGACCGGATTAGGGTCCTATCGACCGGATCGCGCTAGTTGAAAAACGGGATTTGGCCTCATTTTTTCAAAATCTCTCCCACTCAACCTCAAATTCTCTCATCAAATCCACTAATTCTTCATCACAAATTGATTCACAACACATATTTTTTCATCAAATCCTTGTCTTTGCATCATCAAACTCTTCAAAATCTTCAAAAGAAAAGCTTTGAACTCCTTTGCCAACAAGGTGTTCGACGAATTTCCTCAAAGGCAATCTTTTCTTAAAAGCTTCAATCTCTTTCAAAATCTCAATGGCACCACCAAGAGCCAACTCTAGGAAGCGCAAACAAGGAGAATCTTCATCATCCGGGCCTCAAATCATTGATAGTCCTGATGCATTTCCTCAACAAAACATCTTATGGGGTAAGACCTTGGACCCTCCTACATTACTTGATGACACTAGAATTTTGAGGATTTTCGATGCTCAAGGTTGGCTACCTATGCTAAGTTTTGTTAATAAGGGTTGTGCCTCTTGGATTCGTGAATTTTACTACTATGCAAATCTAGACTTTAACAACATGAAGTTGCAAAGCCAAGTTAAGAATAGGGTGTTAGAACTAACTGCTAGTGATATCACTAGAGCTTTCAGAATTCCAAATCAAGGAACTAAGCTTTATTCTTACAAGGGCATGCCGGAAGGCATTCATGATGATCTAGAGGCAAGGGTTGTAGCATTCCTTCGGGAAGGAACATGAAATATTAGCACTCAATATCCTAAGAAAAAAGAAATCACCCCTGAAAATAAGCTTCTATTTTACATACTTCATGAAGTCATTATTCATAGGGAAGTTAAGGATGGGTCTATTCCAAAATTTGCTGCTTTGTTGATGTATCTGATGTATGAGGCAAAGAGGATCAATCTTCCCCACATCATTATCAACCACATCATCCACACTAAGGAAACAGATAACCAACTTGCTTATGGGGTACCCTTAACACATCTCTTTGACTCTTTAGATGTTCCCTGAGATCAAGAGTTTGAGTTTATAAGTGCTAGATCTTATCTTCTAAATCACACTAGCATCTCTCGTCAAAAGTTGAAGCTTCATAACAACCAAGTCCTTGATGCTCATGAGGATACAAGCGGTGATACTATTGTGTTTGAATCTCTTGATATTGATCCTGATTCCTTCAGAGATCAAATGGAAGGACAAGGCACTAGTCGAGGTGGAGCTGGTAGTTCTCGAAGAGCTGGATCATCTTCCTCTCAATCCTCCACACATGATAAAATCATTGCTCGCCTAAATGCACAAGATGTTCATTTGGATCGTATGGAGCAGATGTTGAAAGCATTACATAATCATCATATTGGTTCTTAGTTTGTGGATGCCTTGAGATTTGTTCTTCAAACAATTCCTTTTAGCTTTCTAGTTTTATTTGCCTCAAGTACTCATTTGCATTATGTATCTTATTTCTAACTTTGATTGGATATTTTGGATTTTTTTTATGCCAACTTGCTTTTGATTACAAATTCTCTTATGACTATTTGCTCTTCTATAATCTATTATCTATATTTTGTTGATGTCAAATAGGGGGAGAAAAAAATATTGAAATCTAGCATGAAAATACTTGTGTATGATTGAATGACTATACTTTCATTATTTTACTTTATAATGCTATGCACCTATTTAGGGGGAGCTTGCGTTTCATGTGCAAGCAAATGATTCAATCAAGCACAAATGCACAAATTGAGGGAGAGACCTCAAGTCTAGTTTGATTTTCCAATAGTCTACTATTTCATGTCTTCTAAATTTCAATGTTTTGTCATCATAAAAAATGGGGAGATTGTTGGTCTGAAAAGCTTATAATATTTATTTTGATAATAACAAAACATCTTAATTGTGATTTAGAATTCCTATTTGAATATTGGGTAAGTTATTCAATCCATCAACACAAAATTGTCAAGCAAGCCCACTTCAACATGAAGTCATTCAACTGGATTAAAGTCAAAACCCAGTTCAGAAATTGTATCAAAGCCCAAAATGTATTCTTATATCTTGTCTCATTCAAATGAAGTCTCTCATGAGGAATCAAGATATGATGACCCGAAGAAATAAAGTTGAAGACTCAATGATAAAAAGGGAACTACAAGGAAGGAGACGTGGTGATATAAGGGGTACTGGTAAATAAAATGTTGTTTGCCTAAGTATGACTTTTGTAGCTCATGATCTCTCCAAAAGGCTGTTCATAAAATTTTTACTTGAAAAATATCCTTTGAAAATATATTTTCAAAAGGTCATTACAAACTAATTTTTTGAAAAACAAGACTTTTTGGATTTCTAACTCTTGTGGTATAAAAATTATTCTATATCTTTCTAAAGAGTTTTTGAAAATGTTTTGAGATGTTAAAAATCCTAGAAAGATTTTTTTATAAGTGTCCTCAAAAGTGCCCAAATGCTTTATTATTTAACAAATTGTTTTGGGGCCCAAAAAGGTCACTTTTCAGCATTTTGAGCATCCGGGTGTTACTAGCTTCATTCGGTCGACTGGATGAAGGCCACAATGCCCAGCAGAGAGCTCTGGTATGGGCGTTACCTACCCCATCCGGTCGACCGGATGAAAGGCTTACCGACCGGATGGCTTAACGGGAAAATCCGAGATTTTTGCATTATATCCGTTTTGTGTCTAACATTTCCCTCTTTTTAAGCCATGCTCTTTCACCATATCTGTGATGCCCGAGCTTTTTACCATACATTCACTTACTGTTGCATCCCTTAGTTGTGCATTGCTTCTGTGATCTATTTACTATTTTATGTGATTACTATTTCTTTCGTTTTTCAACTTCATAATTATTTCGAGTTAGCAATTTTATTAAACCATATTAATCATAGTAGGAATAAGAAAATGTGCCTTCGAGAAATTAGCGTGCAGAGCTTTCGTTTAGAAAATGTTTTATTGAAACTATTGAATAGTGCTACGTGACTTAACTTAGTGTTTTAATTAGCTAGCACCCTTATTGCACCTTAGACCCATTTGAAAGCAACCTAAGCTCATTTTAATAGCTCATTTATGCACACAACTTGACCTCACTTTAGCTCACACAACATAAACTCTCACAACACCACCAAAGCTTATAACATAGCAAAGAAAAGAAAAAAAGATGAAACTGCACTATAGCAGGGCCGAAACCTTCAAGCAGCCTCAAGGAGGAAAATTTGATCTTCAACTCTTCCATCCAAGCCTCCCCAAGCCTAGAGCAAGTAGATTAGGGTGTGTGCAAGCCTTCTAGGTGTTCCTACGTGCATTGGTGAGGGATTTCATGGCTCTTTTTGCATTTTTAAAAATGTTACACATTTCTTGATTTGTTAGAAATGCTATCAAATGTTAATGCAAAGCTTATCTATGCTATTATACATTGTATATAAGTGCTAGAGAACACATTTAAGCCTTTAGTTCGCATTTTAAACGGTAGGAATCGTTATTTTGAATTTATGAGGTGAATAGTGATGAATTTCTAGGGTTTTGTGTAATTGTGTGTATTAGCTTTATTCATTGCTTCTAATAGATGCCTTAGGTGCTAATAAAGGTAGTCCTATAGCCCCGTGCTCTTGAATTACTCTAAACTTGCATAAAACGTGAAATAGCTGACTTTTTAGTAGGGGTTTCAGGGTTAATGCTAATCCGGGTGAAATTGAGCTTCATAATTGATAATCTTAGGCTACCTAGGTGCTATAGAAGCTTTTCTAACCCTTGTTTGAAGCCCGGTTAATGTATGTGTAGTTCAAAGCCATAAAGGAAAAATTGGGGCTTTTGGGGTAATTACGGGTAATTGAACATGATTGAGGGTTGTAAGGGTGCATTAAGGGTTAATTAGGAGATCGGTATAGCTTTTCCTTGAATTTGAAACATTAACTTTGATTTGGAAGGAAAATAGCTTGAATAACAAAGGGGTTTAAGTGCAAAATCAATTGTTTCATGCTTCTAAGACCATGGCATGACTCCTTGTGTGTTTAAATGTGGTTTCAATTTATTTTGGAGCTTTTGGTATAGTTCTATGTGTATTTTGAATATGCCCCTTTGTAAAACTATTTAATTGCTTGTATAAATTGTTTCTATTCTAACTGCTTCGAGGTCAACCTACTTTGTTGATCCTCTTATGTGTTATTGCTTATATTGTTGATATTGTTTTGCCATTGTTAAGTGCATTGCATAGTGGTTGCGCAACTATAATGTCAGGGGCGGATGTGTTGAATATCGGCTAGGAGGCAGAGGGCTTGCCAGTGGATATTCAAACTCTGTGCCCTAGTCCCTTATTCTCCTGGTCTAGAGATAGCCAGGGTGTAGCACCCCGATCCCTCTCGAGACCGGGAGTTCTATCAATCAATCTAATCACAACCCAATTCCAAGGTTGACCCAAAATTTGACTAACTTAACATTGCATTTTTTTATTTCTAATCCCAAGTTTGCCCTTTATTAAACATTTCAAAAATTCCCACCTTGTCCAAGTTGGTCAATGTAGATGGAAAGTCAACTAGTTTGGTCAAAGAAGGTGAAAGGTCAATAAAATGCAATTTAAATGAACTTTAAATGCTATTGAATACATGCCAGGTTCGGGGTATCACATCCTTCCCCCCTTAAAACAATTGCGTCCTCGCAATTCTTCTTCCAATAGGACTCTGTATCATCTGACATACAAATTTGACTAATCTTCATCGATTGCTGAGCAAGACACTACATAAGGACATCCGAAGAAAACCAATCTAAGAAACCTGAGTAGTACTGCCCGAAAATTCCAAAATAATAAGGCCAAATAAAGGCTCTAGAGAATACCAAATAGAACTCCAAATAAAAATATTACCAGACATGAATGCCATAATAGAATCCCAACTAAAAGTACTGAGAACATACCAACAAACAGTCTGAAGTAAAGTCTAAATGAGAACCCAAGTACTGCTCAGGAAGACTCCAGACAAGAAATCCAGTCAATCATATTTCAGAAGTTTCAAGGAAGTCTTCCAAAATATAGCTCAAGAAGCATCTGAATAGGTAATCCAAAATGTACGCCAACATATATATACTTATCAAAAGTCCATGAATGAGCACCAAGCTGAATAACCAAGTAGTTTCCCAAAATAATATTGCTACCGAATATTAGGCAAAATTCCAGAGGGAATGTCGTGCAGGTGCACCATATACCATTGAAGAATTCCAATCACGATTGCCAATAAAATATCAAGAAAGACTAGAGAAGAGATACTGTAGATAATATTATGCAGTAAGTCCGATAAGAATTCCAATTGCCAAATCCACTGAGAAATGTCCACAGAGAATACCAAAATAATGCACCTCATGCAAAACTGATCATCGTAAGTAAACTCAAATCAAAGTTTCCCCAAACAAAAAATGCAGAAAGAACACCAAAGGCCGATTAGAATCCCAACCAAGTCTTCCGCGGAATGCCAATATGGAAATACCCGATGAATGGCCAACAAGGAAATATTAAGAAAATGCTCCAAAGAATAATCATGTAGAACTCCAAAGAAAGTCATTTATTTACTGAGCAAAGAAGATAACCTTAGAGGAATCCCATTAAACAACTCCAACTATAAATACCAACTCCCAAATAAAGGGCTAGTCAAATACTGCTCATTCCCGTCAATCCATATAACATGAAGGGCCTGCTACTAACCATTTCTCTTTAGGGAAGGAAGAAGTCTTTCTTACCATTTCAATAGGACATGTATGAATGCCAAGATATCACATTTATACATATATGCCTTAATCTATTATGCAAGCATGTTTATAAAAGAGTTTATAAAACAGTTTATTCAACAAAGTCACTCAAGCACAACAATCAAGTCGAGCACAACATAATCAATTCAAATCACGGCACAACCAATTCAAAACATTCCAATACACACATTACAAGCAATACTTCAAGCAAATAACAATTCACGAGGTCGATTCGATTCACGATGCCAATTCAATAGGTCAATTCAATACACAACTAGACATTTCACTTCACTTGAGAAACATTTAACACATAACACATAACTATATCACATAGGTGCATACATTCAAGTCAAGACACAGTCTCACATGCAAGCATACACTTTCAAGACATACTTAACAAGCACACATTCAAGGGTCACTACCCACCAGACCGTGGAACCTGTCCCGGCTTATGAGTTAAACAAGCTCTGATACCACCTGTAACACCCCGATCCCTCTCGAGACCGGGAGTTCTATCAATCAATCTAATCACAACCCAATTCCAAAGTTGACCCAAAATTTGACTAACTTTACATTGCATTTTTTATTTCTAATCCCAAGTTTTCCCTTTATTAAACATTTCAAAAATTCCCACCTTGTCGTAGTTGGTCAATGTAGATGGAAAGTCAACTAGTTTGGTCAAAGAAGGTGAAAGGTCAATAAAATGCAATTTAAATGAACTTTAAATGCTATTGAATATATGCCAGGTTCGGGGTATCACACAGGGGATGTTGAGTCGTAGGATTATCGGGGTACATCCGGAGTACACCCACTGGAGTGATTGGGGATTTTGCCGGCATAGTAATCGTGGTTCGTGGATCGTGAATGAAGATAAAGTGAAGATTGGAGTGTTGGGGTTAAGTGAAATGTAACCTTTTTAATTTGTGATATTTGATCTTTAACATTCTTGAATGGTTTTCATTGTTATTAATGTTTAAATATATTACTTGTTGCAATGCACGCCCCGGGAGACTTTATCCTTCACTGGGCAACAGTGTTGCTCATACCTCGATATCATGTTTCAGGAAGTGCTGAGAGTGATCCCCAGCTAGTTGAGGTGGTAGTGGAAGAGGAAGAAGTGCAGGCCGAGCCTTTGCCCTAGTAGTTGTGTGTTTGTTGTCTGAGGTGGATGTGCTTTCTTGTTGTTATATGGGCACTTGTATTATTATATTATGATCTATTTTGTGACCTAGGGCTATGTATATGTTTTGTAGTTACAAGTTAAAGATAGTTGGTTGTAGTGCTAGATTTGGGAAACTATGGCTTGTAATAACTTATGTTCTATTTCTAGCTTCTTGCATGCTTGGGTGTGTATATTCTGTTGTATGTTTGGTTTCAACTTCGAGGAATGTTTCATTGTTATCATCGAATGACATGATAAACGGTTTTATGAAGAGGTTCAGTTGGATGCATGCTTGTGTGAATTTGAACTACTGTATGCCTCAAGGCTCGAATGGCGTTGAACTTTTGAATTTTAGTTATAAAAGCTTGTCTTAGTATATTGTGGCTATTTTGAACATTTATAGGTTTCCATAATGTCTGTGGTACAGAGGAGACTCTGTCCGTTTATCGAGTCCAGACTTAACCTTTAGCGTGGGGTTGGGTCGGGGCGTTACGTTTAGGTGGTATCAGAGCTTATAGGTTGCATGAAGCCGGGTTCATTTCTCGATCTGTGGGTAGAGCTCTGTTATGTGATTTTGAGATTGCATGAATCTGTGGTTCTTTGATTTGCCTAAGTGAAATTTGAATTGGAAATGAACATGCTAGTATGACAATGGAATGCGAAAGGTCTTTAAGAGTTAATGTTTAAAAGTGAAAAGTCTAGAATGTCAAGTATGATTAAGTGACTATGAATCTCTTGTATGTGAACATTCTTCTAATGTAATATATGATTTTATTTGGATTCATCTGAACTTCTTCTTATGTGCTTTACCTGCATTTTATGTAAATGCCTATCATAATACTTTGCATTCTAGCTGCTTGAGATGAGGAGAAGGGGTAGATCGGGGAAAGAGCCGGAAGAAGCTCCTAGGCAGGATGTACAAGGAGAAGGTAAAGGTGTAGCAGAGAATGCACCACTACAAGGACCAGAACCCAGCACTACACAGATTCTGGCTACTATGGCTACTGATATGAATACCATTTCCCAGTTCGTAACTCAGTAGGGACATACATGGGCTGCCAGAGGTAATCAGGCTGCCAAAGCCGAGGGTAGTAGTACTACTAGAGTTAATTTATATGACAGATTTTTACATCATGGGGCATACAGCTTATTTGGAGAACCTAATGATATGAAGGCTGAATTGTAGTTGAGAAAGTTTGAAAGGGTGGCTGCAATTCTCGAGTGCAGTGATGAGAGAAAAATTACCTATGCCACATTTCTTCTGGAGGATGACGCCGGGAAGTGGTGGCGTACTATTAGTGAGAAATGGGAAGCCGAGAAGGTTCAACATTCGTGGGCTGACTTCGTCCGTGAATTCCAAGATAAATAGATATCAGTGGTTGCCTGTGAGAGACGTCAAGCAGAGTTCATAGCTTTGAAGCAGGGGAATATGACAGTAGATCAATATGAGGCTGCTTTTACTAGGCTTTCCTATTATGTACCAGCTTTGGTACAACCAGAGGACATGAAAATACATAAATTCATTATAGGATTGAGAAATGATATTATGCTAAATCTGTCTACGAATGATTAACCTAACTATGCTGCAGTGGTCAGAGCCGTCTCGAGGTATGAAAAACGCAAGGCAGACGTGTTGGCAGAGACTAGTCAATCGAATAAGCGACAGTTCCAGTCTCAGAGTCAGGGGTACCAAAGATAGACTATTCCAACTGGGCAGAGTCCACAGCCAAGGCAGACACAGAGTTATACAGGGCCTGTTCAGACTCAGTCGCGACTGGCTCAGAGTCAGAGTCAAGGGTATACCCGATCAGCAGTGGTTCGTTCTCAGCAAGGTAGTTCAGCTACCTCTTCTTACAGAGCTCCTACGGGAGGCACTGCTGCAAGACGTCACCAGCAGTGCAGCTTCTGTAAACGCCAGGGTCATACTGAGGAAAATTATTGGAAGAGATTGGGCCGATATACTGGATGTGGCAGTGATCAACACAGGGTTAGAGACTACCAAAAATTCAAGAATACTAGGGGTCAAACATTTGGTCAGGGCAATCAAACTAGGTCTTAAGCTGCAGCACTAGTACCACGGGGTCAGGCCCGAGTATTTGCCTTAGATGCAGAAGAGCTTCCGAATACGACCGTTGTAATAGAAGGTACTTTTCTTCTTAATGATCAATCGGATGAAGTTTTAATTGATTCCGGGGCTTCGCATTCATTTATTACACCTATATGTACACAAAATGCTAAGTTGAAACATGATAAACTGTTGCATGATATTGTGGTTTATACACCTATGGGGCCGAAGTTTGTCACTAAATCTATTTGCAAGGCATGTAATATCTTTATTCATGGTTGTGTATTTCCTGCCGATTTAATTATTCTACCTTTCCGCGACTTTGAAATTATATTGGTGATGGATTGGTTAGGTAGATATTATGCTCAACTTGATTGTAGAAAGAAGATTGTGAAACTAGAAATGCCCAACTAGCCCGTACTTGAGATAGTAGGAAGTAGAAAATCTACGGGAACTCCTATCATATCTTCTATTAAAGCATCAAAAATGTTAGGTAAGGGTTGTGAGGCTTACTTTGCTTATTTGATTAATCAACCTGGTGATCAATTGAAACTGAATGATGTGCCTATCGTGACAGAGTTTCCGGGGGTGTTTCTTGAGGAATTACCTGGTTTACCACCTGATAGAGAGATAGAGTTTGTGATGGACTTATTACCAGGGGCTACGCCTATCTCTATGACTCCGTATAGAATGACTCTACCTGAGTTGCAAGAATTGAAAATTCAGTTGCAAGGTTTGCTTGAGAAGGGTTTCATTCAGCCGAGTTCTTCACCTTGGGGTCCACCGGTCTTGTTTGGTAAAAAGAAAGACGAATATCTTCGTTTATGCATTGATTATCAGGGTCTTAATCAGATAACTATCAAAAACAAATATCCATTATCTTTGATTGAGGAGTTATTTGATTAGCTGCAAGGTGCCAGGGTATTTTCAAAATTTGATCTGAGGTAGGGCTATTATCAGTTAAGGATTAAGTCTGATGATGTTCCCAAAATTGTTTTCAGAACTCGGTATGGTTATTATGAGTTTGTTGTTTTGACATTTGGGTTAACTAATGCTCCTGTCGCATTTATGGATTTGATGCAAAGAGTATTCCACCTATATCTGGATCAGTTTGTGGTTATTTTCATTGATGATATCCTTGTATATTCTAAATCTGAGGCTGAACATGAACAACATCTCAGGATTGTACTGCAGACTCTTCAAAAGCATAAACTGTTTGCGAAATTCAGTAAATGTGAGTTCTGCTTAAGGCAAGTCACTTTTCTGGGCCACATCATTTCTCAAGATGGAATTTCTGTTGATCCAGCAAAGATTGAGGTTGTCATGGCATGGAAACGGTCGGAGATTGTTACAGAAATTCGCTGTTTCCTGGGTTTAGCGGGCTATTACATAAGGTTTGTCAAGGATTTCTCTAAAATTGCTGGACCATTGACTTAGCTCACTCGAAAGAAGACTGTATTTGACTGGAATGAGAAGTATGAGGCTAGCTTCCAGGAATTGAAGAAAAGATTAACCACAACTCCTATTCTTGCTCTACCTGAGGGTACCGATAATTTGGTAATCTATAGTGACGCTTCTAAGGAAGGATTGGGTTGTGTATTGATGCAGAATGGAAAAGTTATTGCCTATGCTTCCAAAAAATTGAAACCTTATGAACTTAACTACCCGATGCATGATCTTGAACTTGCAGCTATCATCTTTGCATTAAAGAAATGACGTCACTATCTTTGGGGTAATAAATTTGAAATCTTTACTGATCACAAGAGTCTGAAATATCTCTTTTTCTCAGAAAGAGTTGAATATGAGGCAGAGGCGTTGGTTGAAGTTGCTTGAGGATTATAATTGTACTATCAATTATCTGCCAGGTAAGGCTAATATTGTTGCTGATGCTTTAAGTCGAAAGGCTACAGTTGCCAATTTAATCATAAAAAAATAGGAGTTCATGGAGGAATTATGTTTATGGAAGACCAACACTTCAGATTCTGGTATTCAATTTGCAAGTTTGCATATTCAATCTATTTTATTATCAAGGATTACAAAGGCTCAACAGGCTGATCTACAATTGATGGAAATCTTAGAAAAGTCAAAAGGGGGAGAGTCGGATTTCAAATTGTATGATAATGGTCTTCTTAAATTCAAAGGCAATATTTGTATTCCTTCTAAGCCAGCTTTAAAGAAAGATATTCTTGCGGAGGCTCATAATTCTAAGTTAACTATCCATCCAAGCAGTACTAAGATGTACAGAGATCTGAAACAGAACTACTGGTGGAACAACATGAAGAGAGAGATTGCTGACTATGTTACTAAATGTCTTATATGTCAGAAAGTTAAAGCTGAACATTAGAGACTGGCAGGGTTGTTGTAGCCGTTGGCCATTCCTGCTTGGAAATGGGACCACATTACCATGGATTTCGTGTCAGATTTACTGCGGTCTTCGAGAGGTCATGATTCAATCTGGGTTGTTATGGATAGATTGACCAAAACCTCTCATTTTATTGCTACAAAGAAAACTGAATCTATTGACAAGTTGGCTGAAATTTATGTGGAGAATATTGTTAGACTTCGTGGGATTCCCAAGAGTATTGTGTCAGACAAAGATCCCAGATTCACATCTCAGTTCTGGTAGAAAATTCAAAAAGCTTTGGGCACGACATTGACTTTAAGTACTTCTTATCATCCTCAAACTGATGGACAATCTGAAAGAACTATCTTAATATTTGAGGATATGCTTCGAGCGTGCATTCTGGACTTCGGTAAAAGTTGGGAGAAATACTTACCTCTTGCAGAATTTGCTCATAACAACAGTTATCAAGCTACTATCAGTATAGCACCGTATGAAGCTTTGTATGGGTATAAATGCAGATCTCCTTTATATTGGGATGAAGTTGGAGAGTTGAATCTATTGATCCTACTCTATTGCCAGAGTTGAACACAATGATTGATAATGTTCAGCTTATCAGAAAAAGAATGCTTACAGCACAGAGTCAGAAAAAGAGTTATATAGATAGACGCCGTCGTGATCTGAAATTTGCCATAGGGGATCGGGTATTTCTAAAAATTTATCCTCGCAAGGGCTTGATTCGGTATGGTAAGGGAGGTAAACTCAGCCCTCGTTATGTGGGACCGTTTGAAGTAATTGAAACCATTGGTGAATTGGCTTACCGATTAGCTTTGCATCCAAGCCTGGGCAGGATCCTTGATGTCTTCCATGTTTTTATGCTTCGAAAATATCAGCCAAATCCTTCTCATGTTCTTGAGCCCGAGCCATTAGAGATCAGTGAAACTTTGACCTACACAGAAAGACCCCTTTGAATTGTTGATTGGATAGTTCAAGAGCTCAGAACTAATAGCATTCTGATGGTTAAAGTTCTGTGGGATCATCATGGATTGGAGAATGCTACCTGTGAAAGAGAGGATCAGATGCGAGATCGATATCAAGAGTTATTCGCCAAATCATGTAAGAATTGCATGGGCGCAATTAGTTTAAGGGGGAGAGGATGTGATGCCCAAGCTTTTTACCATACATTCACTTACTGTTGCATCCCTTAGTTTCACATTTCTTCTGTGATCTATTTACTATTTTATGTGACTACTATTCCTTTCGTTTTTCAACTTCATAATTATTTCGAGTTAGCATTTTTATTAAACCATATTAATCATAGTAGGAATGAGAAAATGTGCCTTCGAGCGATTAGCGTGTAGAGCCTTCGTTTAGAAAATGTTTTATTGAAACTATTGAATAGTGTTACATGACTTAACTTAGTGTTTTAATTAGCTAGCACCCTTGTTGCACCTTAGACTCATTTGAAAGCAACCTAAACTCATTTTAATAGCTCATTTATGCACACAACTTGACCTCACTTTAGCTCACACAACATAAACTCTCACAACACCACCTAAGCTCATAACATAGCAAAGAAAAAAAATAAAAGCTGAAACTGCACTGTAGCAAGGCCGAAACCTTCAAGCAGCCTCAAGGAGGAAAATTTGATCTTCAACTCTTCCATCCAGGCCTCCCGAAGCCTAGAGCAAGTAGATTAGGGTGTGTGCAAGCCTTCAAGGTGTTCCTACGCGCATTGGTGAGGGATTTCACGGCTCTTTTTGCATTTTTAAAAATGTTACACATTTCTTGATTTGTTAGAAATGCTATCAATTGTTAATGCAAAGCTTATCTATGCTAGTATACATTGTATATAAGTGCTAGAGAACACATTTAAGCCTTTAGTTCACATTTTAAATGGTATGAATCGTTATTTTGAATTTATGAGGTGAATAGTGATGAATTTCTAGGGTTTTGTGTAATTGTACGTATTAGCTTGATTCATTACTTCTAATTGATGCCTTAGGTTCTAATGAAGGTAGTCCAATAGCCCCGTGCTCTTGAATTACTCTAAACTTGCATAAAACGTGAAATAGACTTTTTAGTAGGGGTTTCGGGGTTAATGCTTATCCAGGTGAAAGTGAGCTTCATAATTGATAATCTTAGGCTACCTAGGTGCTATAGAAGCTTTCCTAACCCTTGTTTGAAGCCCGGTTAATGTATGTGTAGTTCAAAGCTATAAAGGGAAAATTGGGACTTTTGGGGTAATTGTGGGTAATTGAACATAATTGAGGGTTGTAAGGGTGCATTAAGGGTTAATTAGAAGATCGGTATAGCTTTTCCTTGAATTTGAAACATTAACTTTGATTTGGAACGAAAATAGCTTGAATAACAAAGGGGTTTAAGTGCAAATTCAATTGTTTCACGCTTCTAAGACCATGGCACGACTCCTTGTGTGTTTAAATGTGGTTGCAAGTTATTTTGGAGCTTTTGGTATAGTTCTATGTGTATCTTGAATATGCCCCTTTGTAAAATTGCTTAATTGCTTGTATAAATTGCTTCTATTCTAATTGCTTCGAGGTCAAACTATTTTGTTGATCCTTCTATGTGTTATTGCTTATATTGTTGATATTGTTTTGCCATTGTTAAGTGCATTGCATAGTGGTTGCGCAACCATAGTGTCAAGGGCAGATGTGTTGAATATCGGCTGGGTAGCAGAGGGCTTGCCAGTGGATATTCAAACTCCGTGCCCCAGTCCTTCATTCACCTTGTCCGGAGATTGCCAGGGGATGTTGGGTTGTAGAATTATCTGGGTACATTCGGAGTACACCCACTTGAGTGATTGGCGATTTTGCCGGCACAGTGATCGTGGTTCGTGGATCGTGAATGAAGATCAAGTGAAGATTGGAGTGTTGGGGTTAAGTGAAATGTATCATTTTTAATATGTGGTATTTGATCTTTAATGTTCTTGAATGGTTTTCATTACTATTAATGTTTAAATGCATTACTTGTTGCATTGCATGCCCCGGGAGACTTTATCCCTCACTGGGCAACAGTGTTGCTCATACCTCGATATCATGTTTCAGGAAGCGCTGAGGGTGATCCCTAGCTAGTTGAGGTGGTAGTGGAAGAGGAAGAAGTGCAGGCTGAGCCTTTGCCCTAGTAGCCGTGTGTTTGTTGTCTGAGGTGGATGTGCTTTCTTGTTGTTGTATGGGCACTTGTATTATTATATTATGATCTATTTTGTGACCTAGGGCTATGAATATGTTTTGTAGTTGCAAGTTAAAGATAGTTGGTTGTAGTGGTAGATTTGGGAAACAATGGCTTGTAATAACTTATGTTCTATTTCTAGCTTCTTGCGTGCTTGAGTGTATATATTCTGTTGTATGTTTGGTTTCAACTTCGAGGAATGTTTCATTGTTATCATCGAATTGCATGATAAACGGTTTTATGAAGAAGTTAAGTTGGATGCATGCCTATGTGAATTTGAACTACTGTATGCCTCAAGGCTCGGATGGCCTTGAACTTTTGAACTTTAGTTATAAAAGCTTGTCTTAGTATATTGTGGCTATTTTGAGCATTTACAGGTTTCCAGAATGTCCGCGATACAGAGGAGACTCTGTCCGTTTATCGGGTCCAGACTTAACCTTTAGCGTGGGGTTGGGTCGGGGCATTACAATCTCAAACACCTCTCCAAGCCTTAATCTTCGGATCTCTAAGCTAATTAAAAGAGTTTTCCACATTATTTTCATTGAGAAATCTTGAGCCATCACTTTCATATCTTTGAGCATTCAAAGTGTTCTTCAATTGTAATATCAAAGTCAAATAGGAGTTGCTATTCTTATTTTTCACACAATCATTGTATTATACTCTTGCACATAGATTGAGAGAATCAGCAAGAAGAAGTGTTGTAATCCTTTGTGGACTCAAAGGTAGAGAGATAAGTAGGTTGAGCTTCACCTACATTTAAAGGAGCTCATGTAACTCTTGTGGACTCAAGAGTAATTGTAGTTGGTTTTTGCTTCACCAACATTTGAAGAAGCATCTTAGTGGAGATTGGTTAAATCCTAAGGGAAGGGAAGACCTTAGGTGATGGTGTCACGCCCCAACTCGACCCCACCTACAATCAGTCAGGACGCAACGGAATGTCGGCAGTATAACGACAGTAATTAAGATACCGAGGCTCTAAACCAACCTCTCAGAATATCACACAACCAAACTCCACAACCATTCAACAATTAACTCCTCAATACCATTAACAACATAAAACATAACCATATTATACAATAATCATTCTTAGTTATACGCCTCTGTTCCAACATAATACCTTAACTTTAACATACAATGCAAAATAGATTGAACCAACCTAGCAACCTTAATCATAACAAAAGGAAGACTAATAAGTTAGCATCATTTAGTTCATTATCTTTGCTACAACTTATACATCATAAACTACAAGGTAAATAAAAGACAACTAGTTTAATATACAAGATAATAGAGTATACAACATCTCAGGCATCAAGGACAAGACTCTGGCACATACGACTCGTCCACATACGGCACATTATCCTCTTCAAGAGGCACGCACCCGTAGTCTTGCTCAACAACACCTGTAAGCATGCAATAATAGAGAGTGAGCTTATATAAAACAAGCTCAGTGAGGATCCGATAGATCTCTAACAGTATTTACTATACTCCTTGCAAATGATCCTTTGAATAGTAAACACACAATAAAACATCAATACAATATAAGCACATAACTATAATGACCATTCAATAAAGGATACTCTAGTTGGTGTAGCTCCAAACGTCATCACGATCTCAACTGTTCTTCTTATAACTCCCCATTACTCACGCACCCGAGGTACCTCACTAGCCCTTCCCTCCATGACACCTCCGTCACGCGAGCTGGGGGTAGCCTCTAGTAGTCATGTCGTTATCAACCCGACAGCCCGACGTTGCCCGAGAGATGACACACACATACCATGACTCATCAATAATAATAAACATCACATCACAAGAGGACAACCTTTTCCGTTGACAATCTCCCGGTTCATCAATAATCAATCAATAATCATATTTTCATCAATTTAACATCAAATAATCAATTAAACAATAAACAACTAAGTTAGATGACAAAGTAGGCCATCCAACTGAACATGCATTAAACACTCAATCAAACCCTAGTCTAACCATTAACAACTCACAATTCAATCACTCAAACACCACCCAGTCAACTAAAGGCATAATTCAATAATTTAAAGAAAGACAACTGAAACTTCGAATATTCATATCTTACATTCTATTCATCCAAATAACTCCAAATCAGTTTCTATCACTCACACATTCAATCAACTACATTAGCCCTCTCGAAAACCAACCAAGACACATCAAAATCAAGCCCAACAACCCTAAAACCCCAATGCACCTAGGCTGAAATTTCTGGATTTTCACACAAACATCACAATCAAAAATTCGGCATTATAACAGCGCTACCACGTAATTAACAAACTTTTAGAAATCGACGACAATCGATTCCAACCATTACAACTCATAATATTCAACAATTGGCCAAACTATCAACTTTAAATACCCGAAAATAAAAATTTATGCTACAACAGTTCAAATATCACAAGAATACATATAATCGATCTTTAGCATGTACTGAGCAATAATATAACTTCAAATTAACATTCTAATGGTTCAATATTAAATTATATGCAAAAACATAAAAAATGACTTTTGAGATCTATAATTTTTCTCTCACCTTTGATCCGAAATAAGCCTAGATATGCATGCTATGCGTGCCCAACAAGCGGAATCCAACTTGGTACAAAAACTATGGACAAAAACTAGCCTTTTCTATGAAATTTTACTTTGAAAACCTTTGAAATTTCTTTCTCTTTTCTCCCTTGAAGCTCTCGGCCATGTGTGTGAGGTTGAGTATGTTTTTGTGCTTTGCAAGTGTGTGTTGATGATATATCATACAAAGGTCAACAATTAAAAATAGTCAAAGTTGAAACAAAGTCATTTTTTTGGTCTTTTCTTGTCTTTTAATTCATTTTATTGACTATTTCTTGCTCAAGTATTAAATTAACACCTAAATTAATTCTAGACATTATATTTTAGGTGACAAAGAGTTTTACATTAAAATAGTTTCACCCGAGTCAGCTTAAAACTCGTTTTCTTGCAAAAGAAAGTGTAAAAATCTTTAAAATTCCAAAACCGATTCCAAATCTGTTTTAATCAAACACGGGTCTATTAATACCCGAGGAATAGGTTTGAAAATGTTTAAAACAACCCTGTAAAAATTTTAGCGGACAGGTGCTCAAAATACTATTCACTAAAATCAACGATAAAATTTCTGATTCCGTTTTTTATGAAAATTTCATGAATGCACAGTTAGCATGTATTAGGAGTATTAATCACATATTTAACACATTCTAAGTCATATAGCACATAAATAGGTCAATTCACACAAAACGAGGTAAAACACGCAAATCGAGATAAAACAAAATATGGGGTCTCACAGATGGACTAGGCCTTCGGGAGTGCGAACCACTTGAAAATCATCGTGTTTGATTTCTCTTACCCTCACTCTTTATTTTCAAGTCATTTATCTTCCGATTAGATATTGCACATATTGATTGTTAAGATAATTATTGATTTATCCACTTAGAAATTAATTCTTGAAGCTCTAGTTGTTTATCTAGTTATATATTTGTATGCTCACTAAGTGTTTGATAAATTGCTTATAAGAACTTCTAGAGTATAATTATCTCTTGCTAAATAGTATTTTCGCATTAGATTTTTAAATTTAGTAATCTTGCCAAACAACCTAATTCACCCCTCCCCCCACCCCCCCCCCCTCCCCTCTTAGGTTATTTAGGACCAACAATTAAAAATATATAGGCCAGCTATGTGAAATACATTTTGCAATATTCAAGATACATAGATAAGTTGCAATCTTGACTATTAAACACTTTTAATCATCAAGTAGTCCTCAACCAAATTCATATGCATGAACGCTTAAAATGAGCTTAAAACTATCTTTTAAACTATCATTCTAACACATGCATATAATAGAAATATTCTTTTGAGGACTTCAAGGAAACTACTATCTTCTTTTCATATACAACAATAGCAAAATAAATTTATTTCAACAAAGAGAATTTTCAGCCATCACCACATAAAGGCAAGACTTGACTTTTTCTAAACTTTTGACTTTATGAATCTACAAAAAGGACCCTTTTAAACAAGTACCCTTTTGGAACATATTAAGATAGTCTACTTATTTCAAGTCTAAAGTCAACATGCAAAGACCAAATCTCCATTTATCTTCACAAGTTAGCACTTTAAATAAAAGGGCAAATCATCCAAAGAAAATTGTGATTTTCGGCCATCACAATATAAAGGTGTAGCATGCAAGTTCAAGCTAAGACATATACACATATATAAATACTCAAGATCTACATTATCAATCATGGATCTAAACTAGATATGAACATGCATCTGTGTAGGCTAAAGTCTTAACATCAAAAACTTGCAAATCAACAAACACATTTTTAGCCAAATGGTTTAATAACACATGACCAACATATAATACTCAATGGATATATAAACATGGCTCTGATACCACTTGAAAGGGTGCTAGCCAACATAAGATATCACGTCATAACATTATCATAAGTTGGATTCAAGATCGAGAATGTCATGCATGGACAACTTGATATAGTCGAAAACAACAAAGGCTATCTACAAAAATTTTGCAAGTTTTGTAACAAGGATCAACATGCTAACATTTCAATATACCCATTGATTATCAACACATTTATATATAAACAAAAGGAGGTCCATAGGTATACCTCACTAGTAGAACACTTTGGAGAAGGTGATGTTGAAAGACAAGCTTTTGAACCCTTCTAACTTGAAGGCCCTAGTTAGTCCACCAAGCATCCAAAGCTCAACCCCACCTTGAAGATAGATTGTGCTAGTATATCTTCAATGTACGAAGCTATGTAAATGTGGTTTTGGATTAAAAGGCAAAAGCTTCATGAACTACATGCCATGGCCGAAAGTTCTAGCTCAAGGTTGTAGAAGATGAAGTTCTCTCTCCTCTTAATATGCCTTGGCTGAAAATTGTACGTGCATGCGCCTCAAGTTGTTACATGATGAGAGAGAGTATTATCATCTAATATAAGCTAATAATAATTTAAGTGACCAATCACTATTCTCCCCTTTTCATGACAAGCCATTAGATTTCTATCATTAGCATTAGATGATAAAAGATGATCATCTTCTCTCTCCTTTACCCCTTGGCCAAAATTGCAAGTGGGTGGAAAGAGAAAATTTGTCATCTTTTATTATATATAAAACATACTCATATAATTATATATATAATGTTACTTTATTAGTTAGCCAATCACAATTGCTTCTTTCTAAAGTAAAATCCATGCAAGCCTTAGGATTGTAATTATTACAATCTAAAGGTAACTTTATTATCTCTCTTGACACTTGTCAAAAAGGCTTTATCAACAAAAGCAATGATCAAGATTCTTTTGTCTTTATTCAAAAATGAATGCTATCCATTAATTTCAAATTCAAATGACTAGGATTGATGACATGGACTATCCTAGTCATCAATCTCTACATGCACATGCCATGTGTAATTATCTAGTCATTAATTTGCAATTCACCTTTTGACAACTAAGATGATGACGTGGCATTTCACAAATTATATCATCATTTCACATATACATATATAAACACTTTTATATATATATATATATATATATATACATATATATTATTTTCTTGCCCCATTCTAATCTCCATTAGAATAAAAATATTGAAACAACTTTTCAATACATTCAGTTTGGCCCTAAAAGTTTTGGTAATTATAATTTGACCCCAAAACTTTTCAAAATTATATTTTTGTCCCAAATACCAACATTGATGACTCTTAACACCTTAAAGCCACCAACCACATTATACGAGCTTCCGGTGAACTTATTCATGATACTTATTAGTGTGTGACCTTCTAGATTCATAATCGCGTACCGATGAGGGACTTGATAATCCTCCTTATCTATTTCGAAAATGTCTCTGTCATTTATTGAAATACCCTCATGCTTATGAGTAACGCACTAGCAACGAACGTACCTTGAAAATGTAAACGATAATGAAGACGACATCTTACATGAATCCATTTAACCATCAAGAATTAGCGTGCAGTCTGATCCTTCTGTTACAAGTTCCCCGATCGAGAAAGGACCATGATATGGTTAAGCCCACATATGATACTATGTCTAAATCTGAATCGGTGAAACGAGAGATGACTACCATGGAAAAACTCATTTCCATCACTTCATACTCGCCTTGGCCAAGGACTTCCTCGTTTACCAACCAATCTCAGATATCATAGGACATCGCCTCATGCCGGAGGTTAACAGATCCTATCTTGACAATTACCTATCGGTCCATACCACAAGACTAAAACACAAAAGGCCGTAACCCATCTTACGGAAGACGGGTATTGTCTAGACGCAGTATTTAGCCCCTGATATAATCGACAGCCGTAATTTCTCAAGTCTGACGATTAATTTGCACAATTCTCAACTAAATAGTAAACTATTAACCTGAAATCATGTAGTTCACTATTTATTGTCACATTCTGTAACACCCCGATCCCTCTCGAGACCGGGAGTTCTATCAATCAATCTAATCACAACCCAATTTCAAACCCGGGCATAAAATTTTAGGGAAAGACGGACGGAGTCTTCCTTGTTTCTTGGCAAAATGTAAAACCTATAATATCATATAAGTGGACCAGCACCGTGTCCAACCATACAAACACCTCAAGGCCATCCGAGCCTTGGTTCTCAACAAGCGAACACAAGTAAATATACATTTCCAGTTTAAAAGCTAACCCATCTCTTCTCATCTTTGACAAGTACATCCATGCTTGGCAATTAAACTATACTAACATATTGCATAAAATAGACTATCATACCATTCTAACTCTTTTCCTCTGGACATTACAAACATGCATTGAAGTTAAACTATACTAACTGAATACATAAACTAACTTATCATTATACCTCAATTACCTAGTTAAATTTAAATTACATTCCTTTTAACACTAAATACATACGACACATGAAACATACATCCTTGCACTTTTGACAACTCAAGCAACATAGCACGCAAGACAATTCTTCAAGCATGATCTTTCATGTAACCACGAACTTTCCAGCTAACATGGCATTTCCTGAAATGTGGTGGTGAGGAGTAAGTATACTCAACACGTATACTCAGTGAGGGCGAGACAGATATCAAGGTGGAGAGAAAGAAAGTCGTGCAATACAAATAAGGCAGTTAAGCAATATAACTGACATGTAAGCAATCAATATAAACAATCAATACATTAAAAAATTAATAAAAGCATTAACACAACCATTCAAAGCTATACCACACTCTGAAGGCTATGGTTCACTCATACGAGCAATCTACCATGCGATTTGATTCCACGAGCGTTACATCAATCTCGAGCTTGATGTTGACAACGATGACATTAAGCGCGCAACCACCTTATAACATCCACTTGGTGTACTCTGGAAGTACTCCGACACATCTACGACCCAAATCTCCCAGGGCGACACCCCTAGCAAGAATGGAAATAGGACACGGAGCTAGAACAACCAACCCTGGCAGCCTGAGACTACCCAGCGAGGCCCATCACTCACGCGCCTGACACTTATGCAATGCAATACGAAATACAAGCAATAAACGAACAATAGCACGAAAGTGCAGATTAGTGGCAATAAACGAGATAACAATCTTTTACATTCAATAATAGCAATCAATTAACTTTTCAAGCATGATTATCATTAACTTCAACAAGAACATCAACTAGACACGTAATAGCAGTTCAAACATGAAAACGTCAAATATCACTATTCAATCCCTAATTTTCAAAGGCAATTACGAGCAAACGAGCGACGGGATTAGGAAACCGATTTCACTACATTCACTTAGGCACTACAAGGCACGTTTCTATGTCACTAAACTTCATTTTCCCAACAGAAGCCCGAAAGTCCACCTATTGCATTTGAACTACAGCTATGTTAACCGGTCACTCAATCAACGCCACGATAGCGCCAAAAGTGCTTCCATGCCCTTAATAGCAAAACCCCCAACTCAATTCGAGCACGGTCAACTTTTGGTCAAATGGCCCCTTTTCGTTTCTTTGTCTAATTTCCAATTTTAACAAAGGCCGATCCGTTTTTATTGCACATTTTATCTTTCTATCATTAATGGCACCTATCCAAATCAAGAAATCGCAATTCAGATCAAAATCCTAGATTCTAGGGTTTTACTATTCAAAATCACTATTCATTATTCTTCCCAATTTCAAATTTGCATTTCTAGCCGTAAAAATTGCTAAATAACTAACAAGCAATGCTCTACGAACCCTATGGAGACAATTCCAAGCAATAATAGGCATTATAACGCAATAAATATCAATCTAAAAATTGAAACAAAAATCAAATTCACGTAAAAATGCACAAAAACGTGAAAACTGTAACGCCCCTGCTCCCCGGATGGAGCCCACCACGGAGTCTCACAGGACACGTCACTATAACAATATTGTCCGCTATTGGCAGTCCCTAGCCCGCAGGCACAGGTCCCTCACGGCTTTGTTTCTCCCACAGTCTCCCATGGGAAAAGGCCTTGTTATTAATACAAAGGACTTCGTCCTATATATTCAAGAGGGTCACTTCAAATCTTCTAATGTGGGATTGTGTTACCACATTCTGTCACGCCCCAACCCAGCCTATAAAGGTTAGACTAGGGTGTGATCTAAACATTCAAGTCACGTCTCGTACTTAACCGTTCAAAAGATTTAACACTTAAAGTTTGGCCTAAACTCCAAAAATTTTCGGTAAACCGGCAGTATAACGGCTGTAATTGTGCTATTTGGTTTGGACTAATTCTCTAAACGCCTCAATTATTCCAATCATTAATCCAATTCCATTAAGGACTCCTATTTGTCACCAACTGATTTGCCTACTAGTTTATCTTGAAAGTCTCGTTTGGTTAATAAGCCTAACATGATAACTATGTCCCATTTATTTGTCAATTTCCTACCATGCAAGTACCTATTATCATTTAGTTTGCAAATGAGTACCTAAGTGAAATTAGATAGAATTAACTTAGTTGATTGTTCATCTAGTGGTTTGACTGCCTATGATAACTACTAATTAAGAAAACGAAAGCAAACAACCAAATAAAAGTTCGTCCGGTTATAGATAGTACAATCCCAGAATTAGACCCAAATTACAACGGGGTCATGTACATCACTAAACAACGAGCAACATAAAAGAAATAGTCTTCAAGTGGCATAGTTCACAAATAGCCATAATCATGCAAAGCACACAAGATAGGCAATCACTCCAAGGAATCATCATTATGCACATCGTCCTTGGGTACCTGTTCTTGATCTTCTTCACTTGGATGATAAAAGAGGGTGAGTCCTTATGAACTCAGAGAGGGGGAACGAGAAATACGTTTTGAAACTCATTTTCCGGTTCAATTTATGAAAACTCTTTTTGAGAACATGTCACGTATTACAAATAATAAGGTACGCAATTATAAGAAACAAATCGAGTAACGGATACAAAGTAAGGGAACATAAATGCCAGTCTTTCCTCCCCGAGGTTCTCTAGGAACCAAGCGAGAGTACTTATACACATAGTAAAAAGGATACGGTGAGCATTTGTTCTCAATATCAATTTCGATTCATTTGGTGCGTGTGACGCCCGAGAACTTCAATGTACATTTATTTACTGTTGCATATACTATTTGCGCATATCTTCTGTGCTTTACTTGTTACTTTAAGTGGCTACTATTCATTCTATTTTTCAACTATTTAATTATTTTGAATTAGCATTTTTCTTAAATCATATTAATTGTTTTAGGAATGAAAAAATATGCTTTTGAGCTAAGAACGATAGGAGCACTCGTTTAGAAAATATTTTATCAATCTAATGAATAGTATTACGTAACTTAACTTAGTGTTTTAATTAGCTAGCACTCATCTTGCACCTTAGACTCGTTTTAAAGCTTATTAGACTCATTTTAGAAGACCATATATGCCCCAACTTAATATATATCCAACCAAACACAATATAAGCTCATAACTTAGCAAAAACAAAAAAAACAAAGTGCAGGAATTACTGTTCAAAATCCGAACAGCCCTTAGCAGCCAAGAAGGAGATCTTTTGCTCATCAAATCTCCAATCCAAGCCTCTCCAAGCCTTGGACAAGTAGTTTAGGGTGTGTGCAAGCCTTCTAGGTGCTCCTACGCGCTTTAGGTGAGGGTTTTCATGCTTATTTGTGCATTCTACAAATGTTGCTATTTTCTTGATTTATTGGAAATGTTGTCTAATGCTATTGCAATGCTCAAATAAGCTTATATATGTTGTATACATGTAGTAGAGACCACATTTATGCTATTGTTTCATGTATTAAACGGTAGAAATCGATAGTTGATTCGTAGGGGTGAATAGTGATGGGATTTCTAGGGTTTGGTGTAATTGCGCGTTTTAACTTGATTCAATGCTACTAATAGATGCCGTAGGGGTTAATGAAGGTAATCTAATAGCCCCGTATACTCGAATTGCTCTAAACTTGCATAAAACGTGAAATTGCCGACTTTAACAAAGGGGTTTCGGGGTTAATACGAATCCGGGTGGATTCGGGCTTCACTTTTAGTATTCTTAGGCTACCTAGGTGCTATAGAAGCATTTCTATCCCCTATTTGAAGTCCGGATGAGACATGTGTAGTTTAAAGCTAGAAGAGGGAATTTGGGGCTTTCGGGGTAATTGGGGGCTTTTGAATGTGTTTGAGGGTTGAAAGGGTTCCTTGAGGGTTAGTTAGAAGGTTGGTGTAGTTTTCCTTTGAAATTGAAATCATTAACTTTGGTTTGGAAGAGAAATAGTTTGTAAAATAAAGGGGTTTAAGTGCAATTTCGGTTGTCTCACATTTCTAAACCCACGGCATGACTTCTTGAGTGTTTATATGTGATATTAAGTTGATTTGGAGCTTTTGGCATAATTCTATGGTTATTTTGTAAATGTCCCTTTGTAAAACTACTTATTAGCTTATATAATTGCTTCTATGCTAATTGCCTCGAGGTCAACCTACTTTGTTGATCCTCATATGTGTTAACGCTTATATTATTGCTATTAACTTGCCATCGTTAAGTGCATTGCATAGTGGTTGCGCAACCATAGTGTCAGGGGCGGATGTGTTGAATATCGGCTGGGCGGCAGAGGGCTTGCCGGTGGATATTCAAACTCCGTGCCCTATTCCCTCATTCGCCTGGTCCGGAGATTGCCAGGGGATGTTGGGTCGTAGGATTCGGGGTACATCCGGAGTACACCTACTGGAGTGTTTGGGGATTATGCCGGCTTATCGTGATCGTGCTCGTGGTTCGTGGATCGTGATTGAAGACCTGTGAAGATTGGTGTATAGGGGATTGTGTGAACCGTATCCTTTTAAATGTGTGATTTTTTTAAGTTATCATTGTTTCTTTAATTGTCTAATTGTTATTGTTGTTTACTATATTACCTGTTGCATTGCACGCCCCGGGACTATATCCCTCACTGGGCAACAGTGGTTGCTCATACCTCGATATATGTTTCAGGAGACGCTGAGGGTGATCCCCAGCTTGTTGAGGTAGTAGTAGAAGAGGAAGAGGTGCAGATAGAGCCTTTACCCTAGTTGCTGTGTGTTGGTTTGAGGTGGCTTATATTCTTGCTCCTATGTGGATGACTCAATTGTTTATCTTATGTTCTATTTTGTGGCCTAAGGGCTATGTATATGCTTGTTGTTACAAAGTGAAAAGATAGTTGGTTGTTGTGTAGATTTGGGAACCTATATCTTGTAATAACTTATGTTTCTGCTCTCAATTACCTTGCATGCTTGGTAGTGAATGTTCTAACTCTAGCCACTAGCATGCTTGTGTGTTTTTGGAACTATAGTATGCTTCAAGGCTCAGATGGCCTTAATCCTTTGATCTTTAGTTATGAAAAGTTTGTCTTATCTTGTTGTGGCTTTATTGAGTGTTTACAGGTTGTTCAGAATGTCCACAATACAGGGAAAACTCTGTCCGTTTTTTCTTAAAATTTTGAGACTGGGTTTGGTATTGGGTTGAGAATAGCATGGTTATTAGAGCTTCCGGTCTCGTGAGGGATCGGGGCATTACAGGTGGTATCAGAGCTTAGTTAGCTCTAAGCCAGGATAGGGTCCTCGGCCTGTCGGGTAGTAACCCTTGAGTGTGTGCTTGTTAAGTGTGTGTCTTGAAAGTGTATGCCTGCATGTGTGATTGTGTGTCTTGTATCTAATGTTTGCACCTATATGATATAATTATGTGTTACGTGCTAAATGTGTGCTAAGTGAAGTAAAGTGGCTAGTTATGCATCAAATTGACCTCGTGAATTGTTAATTGCTTGAATTGTTGCTTGTAATGTGTGTATTTGAATGTCTTGGATTGAGTTGTGTTATGATTGACTTGATTGTTGTCCTTGAATGACTTTGATGATTACACTATGTCATAAACTCTTATATAAACATGTTTGCATAATAGTTTAAAACATATATGTGTAAATGTGATATCTTGGCATTCATACATGTCCCATTGAATTGGTAAGAAAGACTTCATCCTCCCCCCTGAACGGAGGTGATTAGTGGCTAGCCTTTCAAGTTATATGGATTAGTAGGAACGTGAAGCGGTTGATCAACCCTTTTATTTGGGAGTTGGTGTTGTGGGCAGAACTCAGTTATTGGGATTTCTTCCAATGCATTTTTCTATGCTCATTAGTCAGAAATGAATGGCGTCCCTTGGGATTTCTATATGACTGTTCTCTAAGGCATTCTCTTGGTATTTTCTTATTTAGCATTCTTCTGGTATTTTCTTATTGGCATTTCTCTGAAGATTTAGTATTTGGAATTCTATTTAGCCATATTATATGGTATTATCTACATTATTTATGCTCCAATCTTTTATTGGTATTTTCTAGCTACTTTTAGTTGGGATTATATTATTCTACAGTGTTCGTGCCAGCGGGATTCTTATTTGGATTTCTATGTAGCATTTCTATTGGAGCCTTTATTTGGCCTTATTACTTGGGGATTCGCTGGCAATACTACTGGGATCTCTTAATGGGTTCTTACGAGAATTCGTATACGGTATTCATGCTCAGCAACTGATGAAGAGTAATTGAAGTTGGTTTTCAGTTGATGCGGAGTTCTCTTGGAAGAAGAATTGCGTGGACGCAATTTGTTTAAGGGGGAGAGGATGTGACGCCCGAGAACTTCAATGTACATTTATTTACTGTTGCATATACTATTTGCGCATATCTTCTGTGCTTTACTTGTTACTTTAAGTGGCTACTATTCATTCTATTTTTCAACTATTTAATTATTTTGAATTAGCATTTTTCTTAAATCATATTAATTGTTTTAGGAATGAAAAAAAATATGCTTTTGAGCTAAGAACGATAGGAGCACTCGTTTAGAAAATATTTTATCAATCTAATGAATAGTATTACGTAACTTAACTTAGTGTTTTAATTAGCTAGCACTCATCTTGCACCTTAGACTCGTTTTAAAGCTTATTAGACTCATTTTAGAAGACCATATATGCCCCAACTTAATATATATCCAACCAAACACAATATAAGCTCATAACTTAGCAAAAACAAAAAAAAAAAAGTGCAGGAATTACTGTTCAAAATCCGAACAGCCCTTAGCAGCCAAGAAGGAGATCTTTTGCTCATCAAATCTCCAATCCAAGCCTCTCCAAGCCTTGGACAAGTAGTTTAGGGTGTGTGCAAGCCTTCTAGGTGCTCCTACGCGCTTTAGGTGAGGGTTTTCATGCTTATTTGTGCATTCTACAAATGTTGCTATTTTCTTGATTTATTGGAAATGTTGTCTAATGCTATTGCAATGCTCAAATAAGCTTATATATGTTGTATACATGTAGTAGAGACCACATTTATGCTATTGTTTCATGTATTAAACGGTAGAAATCGATAGTTGATTCGTAGGGGTGAATAGTGACGGGATTTCTAGGGTTTGGTATAATTGCGCGTTTTAACTTGATTCAATGCTACTAATAGATGCCGTAGGGGTTAATGAAGGTAGTCTAATAGCCCCGTATACTCGAATTGCTCTAAACTTGCATAAAACGTGAAATTGCCGACTTTAACAAAGGGGTTTCGGGGTTAATACGAATCCGGGTGGATTCGGGCTTCACTTTTAGTATTCTTAGGCTACCTAGGTGCTATAGAAGCATTGCTATCCCCTATTTGAAGTCCGGATGAGACATGTGTAGTTTAAAGCTAGAAGAGGGAATTTGGGGCTTTCGGGGTAATTGCGGGCTTTTGAATGTGTTTGAGGGTTGAAAGGGTTCCTTGAGGGTTAGTTAGAAGGTTGGTGTAGTTTTCCTTTGAAATTGAAATCATTAACTTTGGTTTGGAAGAGAAATAGTTTGTAAAATAAAGGGGTTTAAGTGCAATTTCGGTTGTCTCACATTTCTAAACCCACGGCATGACTTCTTGAGTGTTTATATGTGATATTAAGTTGATTTGGAGCTTTTGGCATAATTCTATGGTTATTTTGTAAATGTCCCTTTGTAAAACTGCTTATTAGCTTATATAATTGCTTCTATGCTAATTGCCTCGAGGTCAACCTACTTTGTTGATCCTCATATGTGTTAACGCTTATATTATTGCTATTAACTTGCCATCGTTAAGTGCATTGCATAGTGGTTTCGCAACCATAGTGTCAGGGGCGGATGTGTTGAATATCGGCTGGGCGGCAAAGGGCTTGCCGGTGGATATTCAAACTCCGTGCCCTATTCCATCATTCCCCTGGTCCGGAGATTGAGAGGGGATGTTGGGTCGTAGGTTTCGGGGTACATCTGGAGTACACCCACTGGAGTGTTTGGGGATTATGCCGGCTTATCGTGATCGTGCTTGTGGTTCGTGGATCATGATTGAAGACCTGTGAAGATTGGTGTATAGGGGATTGTGTGAACCGTATCCTTTTAAATGTGTGATTTTTTTAAGTTATCATTGTTTCTTTAATTGTCTAATTGTTATTGTTGTTTACTATATTACCTGTTGCATTGCACGCCCCGGGACTATATCCCTCACTGGGCAACAGTGGTTGCTCATACCTCGATATATGTTTCAGGAGACGCTGAGGGTGATCCCCAGCTTGTTGAGGTAGTAGTGGAAGAGGAAGAGGTGCAGATAGAGCCTTTACCCTAGTTGCTGTGTGTTGGTTTGAGGTGGCTTATATTCTTGCTCCTATGTGGATGACTCAATTGTTTATCTTATGTTCCATTTTGTGGCCTAAGGGCTATGTATATGCTTGTTGTTACAAAGTGAAAAGATAGTTGGTTGTTGTGTAGATTTGGGAACCTATATCTTGTAATAACTTATGTTTCTGCTCTCAATTACCTTGCATGCTTGGTAGTGAATGTTCTAACTCTAGCCACTAGCATGCTTGTGTGTTTTTGGAACTATAGTATGCTTCAAGGCTCGGATGGCCTTAATCCTTTGATCTTTAGTTATGAAAAGTTTGTCTTATCTTGTTGTGGCTTTATTGAGTGTTTACAGGTTGTTCAGAATGTCCACAATACAGGGGAAACTCTGTCCGTTTTTCCTTAAAATTTTGAGACTGGGTTTGGTATTGGGTTGAGAATAGCATGATTATTAGAGCTTCCGGTCTTGTGAGGGATCGGGGCATTACAGTGCGGCTGACTTCAATAATCCACTTATCGCTCCCAATTGGGTGTACTCCGGATGTACCCCGAAACCTACGACCCAACTCTCCGAGGGTGAAATGCCAAGCGAGAAAGGGAATTGGACCATGGTAGTCACGGTAACACCGGCAAACCCGATGCCGCCCGGCGTGCGTGAAACACTACCATGCCACACTGAAGGTTGCAACCTTTTATACAATGCCCATTTATGTCATTTAACATTTCACATTAGGAGGTCAACAAAGTAGGTTGCCTCCGAGCAAGTATATGATCACATTTTGACATATTGGCATATAAGGCATTGTAAGATCATATAATCATTTCATATATCCATTTGAAAGCAATTAAACTATAACGGACAGCCAAGTAATCATGTTCAAATAAACCATTGAATATCTTTTAACAATTCACATTAGGAGGACAACAAAGTAGGTTGCCTCCGAGCAATTTCAAGATCATATTTTGCCAAGTAAACGAACGAGGCATGCTTGACATGAAATTTTACTTTATAGAACACATAGAGTCATATGAACATTAAACGGGCAGCCATGTAACACATGCAAGTCAAGTCATATAACTCATTTCAAGGTTCACGTAATCAAGTGATACGGATATTCAACATGCAACAACATTTACGTGGGTTCGGTTGCAAGAAAAGCTTATATGACAACATGTAATGGTCAAAATTACATTTGAAGTTATAAAACATTTACGGGCAGCCCACTAAGCATATAGTTTCCACACAATAACCAAGAATCAACACTTAGCAAAACTACCTAGTCATTAGGGTTTCCATTTCATGCTTAATCGTGTGATTAAAACCCTAAGTCAACTCAAAATCATTCTCAAGTCACGCATCATTCCATTCAAGCATCCTCAAGTACTCCAAACAGTCCACATAACATACCAACACCACATTTCCACACGATTAGAACCACAAAAGGGGTTACAATAATTTTCCAAGCATGTAGCTAAATGAAACCTTTACTGCAATAGGCTATTTTCCAACAATCAATAGAATAAACAACAATCTCAAAATTCAGTGAATAATATGTCAAATTAAAGCTTAAGAAGTTAACTAAAATCAGAAACAAACCTTGCATCAATTGGAGTCCAAAATCATTAGTTATGGCCGAAACAGTGAGGTAGCACAAAACTGTCCAGATTTGCACACTTTTCAGAAATTGACGTTTTTGAGGTCCTTAGGTTCAGTTTTAGATTTGATCCATTTCTGACAAAATTGTCCAGAACTGAAAAATATAGCATCACACCAAATTTCATGCATTTTGGACAATATTTACTAAGTCAAATATGGTTCGTTCCACAAGGTCAGTGCATCTGCCAAAACCAGCTTCATTTCTCCAGATTTCCAGATTTGGTCACATTTTAAAGATTTGCCATTTTGAGGACCTTAGAATCAAACTTAGCTTCGGCCTATTTCTGGAAAAAATGTCCAAAACTGTCCAAACTAGTGACCTACCAATTTTCACGCATTTTCAACATCATTTGCTTAGCTAAACTTACCTCGAACAGACTGGTCAGAGAGCTGTCATCCATTTCGACTTCACCTAGCATAATTTTCAAGCCAAGATCTTGCCATGCATGGTTGTTTAAGCTTATGAACGACCATATAGCTCAAGTACAGAAGCAAATACACACATTTATGAGCATGCATGTGAAATTTTGAAGAGTTTTCAAAAAGTTTTAACCCTCACCTTTGCAATCAACCCAAAAAAATGCTCAAAACCTTGTTGAAGCTCAAATCTCTTCTTCTTCTTGCTTAGCCGAGATTCCAACTAGATTTTCTCTATTTCCTAGCTTAGTGATCAATCTCTTAGCACATGCATGAGGTTAGAACAAGAAGAAAAGAAATGGAAGCTTAAAAACTCACCAAGGCCGAAAATGGTGACTCAAAATGCTTGCATGTGTCTTTCTTGCATCCTAGCTTGCTTAGGTGAGTTTCTTTGCTTGTGGTTTGTCTTGATGCACCATAGGATGATGAAGATGAGCTAAGAGGTGGAGAGAACTCAGCCAAAACCGAAATGGAGAGAGAGAGTGAGAGGGAGAGAGAGAAAATGCGAGGAAAGTGAGAGAAATGAGAGAAAAATGAGGCTTTTGCAATTTTTTGAGCATGTGGTCAGCCTTGGGCATACAAATTCAGACTTTTTTTGTCTTCAAGATGGAATTTTGAAATGTTAGCATGGGTATAGGTGGTTTGGTCGAAAATGGTGTGAGAATTGAGGTGGTTTGAGCAATTTTTTTATGCATTTGTGTCATAGTTTGTCTAAGCATGCATAGTTAATTGTATAATTGTTCAAACCTTGTGCAAAAACCATGGTATGGTCAGCCAAAGCATGTGACAAATCTGAATTTTTGTCATGTTTTGGATGTTATTTAATTGTGTATTGAAAGTGCAAAAAGAATAAAGAATAAGGAATAAAGAATGTCTAGCTTTTTGAATTATTTTGTCTTCTAGTGAGTTAAATTAGGATTATAATATTGATAGTGGATTTTGTAGGATTGTTTAATAGTCTAGTGCTCCGTGTAAGATGCTCTCTTGATTAGCGTGAAAGCACACTTTCCTAGGTCTAGGGCACGCACTACGAGGTAGGACACGAACTATGAGACGAATGAACATTTTTCAAGACTAAGGCACATACTTCAAGATAAGTGCACAAATTCTAATGCTAACACACGCAACCCTAGGTGAATGAACGTAGATCAAAATAAGGCACGTAATTCAATGCAATACACGTAATTCAAGACATGACTCTTAAACCTAGGTTAAGGCATGCAATTCAAGGTTAATGCACACGAAACGAAAAGACACACGCAAATCAAGGTCTCGCACGTAAATTAAGGTCATGGCATGTTTATCTAGGTATCGCACGTATATCGAGGATTAAAGTACACAATTCTAGGTTAAGGCACGTATAACGAGGCATACACGAAAACCAAGATAGGGCACGTAATCCTAGGTCGGTCATATAATTTTAGGTCTAAGGCGCGCAAATCGAGGTAGGATACATTATTCGGGGTCGGGCCTCACACATTCCACCCCCCTTAAGAGGCCCTGCGCTCTCGCGGGCACGAACACAAGGGAAGACACGCTCTGATACCACTTTGTAACGCCCCGCTCCCCAGATGGAGCCCACCACGGAGTCTCACGGGACACGTCACTACAACAATATTGTCCCCTATTAGCAATCCCTGGCCCGCAGGCACAGGTCCCTCACGGCTTTGTTTCTCCCACAGTCTCCCATAGGAAAATGCCTTGTTGCTAATACAAAGGACTTCGTCCTATATATTCAAGAGGGTCACTTCAAATCTTCTGATGTGGGATTGTGTTACCACAAAAACCATCACAGTGATTGAAGACCAAGACCCGCAAGGACCCGAGCCACGATCCTCGTCTGATTCCATGCAAGATTTTGGCTTAAAAATGGAAAATTATTTTTTTCTTTTCTCCTTAAACCTTCGGCCAAAGGGGGGACTAAATGGGAATTTGTTTTATTGACAATTTTGTCTTGTTTTTGTTTTATAAGGTGACAACGGCATTTTGGTCTTTTGCAAAATCAATCTTAACTTTAAAATGGTCAAATAAGCTTATTTAATTAGCATTTAGTCTAATTCAAGTTAAAACAATGCAATTTTAATGAAAACCAACTAAAACTAGCTAAATTAAACTAGAAACGCTATTCACGACATTCGAGAAATACTCCTCTAACTTTTATTTTTGAAATACTACGATCGAACGGTCAATAAACGATCGCTAATCAAATGATGAGCAATAATATAAAGCTATAATTTTTTAAAAGTAGAATAGTAGAATAGTTAAAAATCCACTCCGGCTCGGAGTTACTTTTCTCATTTAATTGAAAATCGAGTAATTAAATGCAAGAAAATAAAAACTAATTATTAAAATAATCAAAACAATTAAAATAATCAATATTCATTCAAAAATAATCAATTTAACTATTTCTAGAATATTTCTAAGAATTATGAAGTTAATGCTAAGATACAAATAAACAAGTAAATATAAACATGTTATCAAGTGCAATTAAATACTAACATTTAAGATGACACTTAATTAGATACAAGAGAATAAATTCAATTACTATAATTAATAGAAATAGGTAATAATCTTTTAATTAATCAATATAAAAATTATTAAATGCTTCCAAAAGAAATATCAAAATAGTGCAAAATGGTTGATTTAACTAATTAAACATTTAATTAAACGCAGTCAAATGCTATTAAATGCATGGTGGGTTCGGGGTATCACACATTCAATGATCTATACAAAAACGATCACTCATATGTTTATTAGTGCACATCATCATGCTGTTTTGGCATTTTGCACGCCATCCTTTATCATTAACATCACTATGTTAATCAAAGGTAATAACATATGATAACCCGTACTCTATTATTCTAGTCCCGATTGAATAATCTGATGGGTTATGAATCATTTTCTTAATGCTTATCATATCGAAGAGAAAGTGCAAAATATCCTAAACCCTTTTAGAATATTTCTCTTCTCGGATAGGCATTAGGGACATATTCATATCGAAGCGGAGAATATGAACATCCTGCAAGTAACATTGTGTATAAAACACAAAAGCATATTCTTATTAAACCCTAATAAGGTCATCTCAAACTTTAGGATTAGGGTATATCCCCAACAATATTTTCAGCCTGGACTCTCGAATCTTTTGCTTCTCGGGTGGTGGCAAACAATGGTGCTTTCCTTGCGAGATATGCCCACTCGTAGGGCCCGGCCTGCTTTCTGCCCAAAAGAACCGCTCACTAGGTAGCCGGACTAGTGGGGGCGTTATGTGCAGAAATACTGAAAACCATGCCTTTCGAACCAAAAACAAGGCATGTCCTTCAAATCAAAAGAAAAATGGGCTCGTTGGGAAGAAAGATGGAGTGCGGCCTGTAGAGCACATATAAGGCACAGTCGGGTTGCTCACGCAACGGATCTCTCTCTATCTATAGATAGAGAGATAGAGGTGTAAAAGTAATAGCCTTATGTTATGGCCACCCTCCGACTTATGGCCTTTACGCTACTACTACTGTCATGTGAGCGGTTCAAATAAGTCTTTCCCAATTATCCTGGCCAGAACTTGTACGCAGCACTTATACGGGCATAAAGGTTTGGAACTCTTTTCTTATTTGAATCTTAAGGACAAGATACTACCCTATTCTCAAACCCTCTGCCGAGCTCTACCCTACCCGCATTTCTTTTTGAAGGGGCCAAAAAAATGTCTCCACCTACTGCCAACAGTCTTTCTTCGGAATTTGATTGAACGAGTTGATCCTCCCCTCCCGCTTGTTTTAGCAACTTATCCTAAGGTCTCCTCGCCAAGAGCTCCTGGGCGATGATAGAGGAAACAACCCGGCTGCTGTGGTGGGGTGGCTTTTTTCTTTCACAATAAGACCTGGGCGATTATCCCTACCCTCGGTAGCTTATGTGTAACACCCCGATCCCCCTCGAGACTGGAAGTTCTATCAATCAATCTAATCACAACCCAATTCCAAACCCGAGCAAAAGTTTTAGGGAAAACGGACGGAGTCTCCCATGTTTTTAGGCAAAATGCAAACCTGCAACAGCATATAAGTGGCCCAGCACCGTGTCCAACCATACAAACACCTCAAGGCCATCCGAGCATTGGTTCTCAACAAGCGAACACAAGTAAATATACATTTCCAGTTTAAAAACTAACCTATCTCTTCTCATCTTTGACAATTACATTCATGCTTGGCAATTAAACTATACTAACCTATTGCATGAAATAGACTATCATACCAATCTAATAGACCTACTTAAGTTAATTACATAACTTTTAACTCTAAATACATACAATACATGAAAACATACATCTTTGCATCTTTCTACAACTCAGCCACATAACACGCAAGACAACTCTTCAAGCACGATCTTTCACGTAACCACGAACTTTCCAGCTAACATGGCATTTCCTAAAATGTGGTGGTGAGGAGTGAGTATACACAACACGTATACTCGGTGAGGGTGAGACAAATATTGAGGTGGAGAGAAAGAAAGTCGTGCAATGCAAATAAGACTGTTAAGCAATATATCCGATAAGAACAACAATCAATATAAACAACAACACAATAAACAATTAAAGAAAATATTAACACAACCCATCAAAGCTATACCATACTTTGAAGGCTATGGTTCACTCTTACGAGCAATGTACCATTTCACGAGCGATACATCAATCTCAAACTTGATGTTGACAACGATGACAATAAGCGCGCAACCACCTTATAACATCCACTGGTTATACTCCGGATGTACCCCGACACATCTACGACCCAAATCTCCCAGGGCGGCACCCCTAGTGAGAACGGGAATAGGACACGAAGCTAGAGCAACCAACCCTGGCAGCCCAAGACTATCCAGAGAGGCCTATCACTCATGCGCCTGACACTATGCAATGCAATACGAGATACAAGCAATAAACGAGCGATAGCACGAAAGTGCAGATTAGTGGCGATAAACGAGATATCAAGCATTTACAATCAATAATAGCAATCAATTAACTTTTCAAGCATGATTATCATTAACTTCAACAAGAATGTCAATTAAACAAGTAATAGCAATTCAGACACGAAAACGACAAATATCACTATTCAATCTCTAACTTCCAAGGCAATTACGAGCAAACGAGCTACGGGATTAAGAAACCGATTTCACTACCTTCACTTAGGCACTACAAGGCACGTTCTTATGTCACGAAACTTCATTTTCCCAACCGAAGCCCGAAAGTCCACCTACTGCGTTTGAAATACAACTATGTCAACCGAACACTCAATCAACGCCACAACAGCGCCAAAAGTGCTTCCATGCCCTCAATAGCAAAACCCCCAACTCAATTTGAGCACGGTCAACACTTGGTCAAACGGCCCCTTTACGTTTCTTTGTCTAATTTCCAATTTTAACAAAGGCCGGTCCGTTTTTATTGCACATTTTATCTTTCTATCACTAATGGCATCATCCAAATCAAGAAATCACAATTCGGATCAAAATCTGAAATTCTAGAATTTTACTATTCAAAATCACTATTCATTATTCTTCCCCGATTTCAATTCGCATTTTTAGCCATAAAAATTCCTAAATAACCATCAAACAATGCTCTACGAACTTAAAGGAAGCTATATCAAGTAATTATAGGCATTATAACACAATATATATCAAATCTGAAAATTTGAAACAATAATCAAATTTCACAAAATATGCACAAAAACGTGAAAACCCTCACAGAGATTGACGAGGAAGACCCGCAAGGACCCGAGCCACGACCCCCGAATAATTCCATGCATGATTGCAGAAGAAAATTGAAGCAAAATCATTTCTATTTTGGCCCTTGAAGTTTCCGCCAACCAAGGGGACATGGGGGGGAATTTTGGTTTTGTTTTTATGATTATTTTGTCTTTTTTTTTGTTTTATAAGGTGACAAGGGCATTTTGGTCTTTTGCAAAATCAAGCTTAAGCTAAAAATGGTCAAATAAGCTTATTAAATTAGCATTTAGTCTAATTCAAGTTAAAACAATGCAATTTTAATGAAAACCAACTAAAACTAGCTAAATTTAACTAGAAACGCTATTCACGAAATCTGAAAAATATTCTTCTAACTTCCATTTTCGAAATGCTACGATCGAACGGTCAAGAAACGATCGCTAATCAAATGATGAGCAATAATATAAAACTTTAAATTTTGAAAAGTAGAATAGTAGAATAGTTTAAAATTCACTCCGGCTCGGAGTTACTTTTCTCATTTAATTGAAAACCGAGTAATTAAATGCAAGAAAATAAAACCGATTATTAAAATAATCAATATTCATTTAAAAAAAAATAATTTAACTATTTCTAGAATTTTTTAAAAAATATGAAAATAATGCTAAGATACGAATAAAAAAGTTAATATAAACACGTAATCAAATGCAATTAAATACTAATATTTAAGATGACACTTAATTAAATACAAGAAAATAAAGACATTTACTATAAATAATAAAAATAGGTAATAATCTTTTAAATTATTCAATATAAAAATTATTTGAATATTTTTAAAAGAAATATCAAAATAGTGAAGAATGGATGATTTAACTAATTAAACTCTTAATTAAATATAGTCAAATGCTATTAAATGCATGTCGGGTTCTGGTTATCACATCCTCCCCCACTTAAAACAATTGCGTCCTCGCAATTCTTCTTCCAATAAGACCCAACATCATCTGAAATCCAACTCTGACCACTCTTCATTGGTTGCTAAGCAAGACACCGAATAAGATACTCGTAGGAAAATCCCAAATAGAAATCCCAACCAAGAATGCCTAGAAAATACCAGTCAAAGACTAAAGTAGGGATACTGTAGATGTCACTAATACCGCATAGTAATGACAAGAAGAATACCCCACACACGAATCTCCAATAGAAGTTCAACAACAACCGCTCGAGAACTCCCTATCAAGAAACCAAATAAAGACTCAATTGAAGATTCCATCCAGAGGTCCAAAGAAATACCTAGCTAGTCATGAATTTCATAGAAGAGTTTCCATGTTAGGAATGCTGGGAAGAGTATTAAGAAAACCCAATCAAATATACTTCAAAAGTCCCAGAGAAGTCTTCCAAATAATAACCCATAGGATAACCAATTAGATCCCGAGTACTGCTATCAAATGCTGAGAAAAATGTCAACGAAAATTGCAAAGAAAATATATTGTGCTCAATAAGGCAATCAAGTTGAATAACAAATATAGTTTCCCAGCTAGACAAAAACCCTAAGGAAAATACCGAGCTGGTGCACAATATACAAAACCAAACTCCGAGACCTCTTCACTGTTTGCCAAGTGAGAACTTTGTACATCCTTGCCAATATGGAAAATACTAGTAGAATGCCCTCTAAGAATTCTAAACAATACCGTAAGTAGTACTATACAATAAGTCCGATAGGAATTTCAAATACCAAACCTACTGAGGAACACTAAAGAAAATACCTGAAACAATGCTCCAGTAAGAAAGTACCAAGGATTGCCCAATAAGTAAGTACTAGATAAATGACCACTAAGAATTCTATAGAATGCTATTGAAGAATTTCCAATAAGGGATGCCAGTAACATACCAATAAAGTCCGAGACATATATACCATAGATAATACCGTGCAGTAAGTCCGATTGAAACCCCAATAGCCAAGTCTACCAAGAAGTGCCAACAGAAGTTCCAAAGAATACCTAATAAGAAAACCAAAGAATGCTCCAAAGAACAATCAAATAGAACCCCAAAAGAAAGCTACTCTTTCACAACTGTTAAGGACAGAGGAGGACCTTAGAGATTTGCCAATAACCTAGCTCCAAAAGCAAACACCAACTTCCAAATAAAGGCTAGTCAAATACTGCTCATTCCCCTCAATCCATATAATTGGGAGGGCCTGCTACTAACCACTTCTCTTCAGGGAAGGAAGAAGTCTTTGCTACCATTTTAACGGGACATGTATGAATGCCAAGATATCACATTTATACGTACATGCCTTAAACTATTATGCAAGCAAGTTTATAAAAGAATTTATAAAACAGTTTAATTATCAGAGTCATTCAAGCACATCAATCAAGTCAATCACAACACAACTCAATCCAAGACATTCAATTACACATATTACAAGCAACAATTCAAGCAACTAACAATTCACGAGGTCGATTTGATTCACGAGGTCAATTCAATAGGTCAATTCAATGTACAACTAGAAACTTCACTTCACTTAGCACACATTTAGCACATAATACATAACTATATCACATAGATACACACATTCAATTCAAGACACACAATCTCATATACAGGCACACACTTTCAAAACACTCCTAACAACCACACATTCAAAGGTCACTACCCACCAGACCGAGGACCCTGTCCCAGCTTATGAGCTAAACAAGCTCTGATACCACTTGTAACACCCTGATCCCTCTCGAGACTGGAAGTTCTATCAATCAATCTAATCACAACCCAATTCCAAATCCGAGCAAATTTTTTAGGGAAAACGGACGGAGTCTCCCCTGTTTCTAGGCAAAATACAAACCTGCGACAACATATAAGTGGACCAGCACCGTGTCCAACCATACAAACACCTCAAGGCCATCCGAGCCTTGGTTCTCAACAAGTGAACACAAGTAAATATACATTTCTAGTTTAGAAACTAACCTATCACTTCTCATCTTTGACAAGTACATTCATGCTTGGCAATTAAACTATACTAACCTATTGCATAAAATAAATTATCATACCATTCTAATAGACCTAGTTAAGTTAATTACATAACTTTTAACACTAAATACATACAATACATGAAAACATACATCTTTGCATCTTTCTACAACTCAGCCACATAACACGCAAGACAACTCTTCAAGCACGATCTTTCACGTAACCACGAACTTTCCAGCTAACATGGCATTTCTTGAAATGTGGTGGTGAGGAGTGAGTCTACACAACACGTATACTCGGTGAGGGCGAGACAAATATTGAGGTGGAGAGAAATAGAGTCGTGCAATACAAATAAGACAGTTAAGCAATATATCCGATAAGAACAACAATCAATATAAACAACAACACAATAAACAATTAAAGAAAATATTAACACAACCCATCAAAGCTATACCACACTTTGAAGGCTATGGTTCATTCTTACGAGCAATGTACCATTTCACGAGCGATACATAAATCTCGAGCTTGATGTTGACAACGATGACAATAAGCGTGCAACCACCTTATAATATCCACTGGGTATACTCCGGATGTACCCCGACACATCTACGACCCAAATCTCCCAAGGCGGTACCCCTAGCGAGAACGGGAATAGGACACGGAGCTAGAGCAACCAACCCTGGCAGCCCGAGACTGCCCAGAGAGGCCCATCACTCACACGCCTAACATTATGCAATGCAATACGAGATACAAGCAATAAACGAGCGATAGCACGAAAGTGCAGATTAGTGGCGATAAACGAGATATCAAGCATTTACAATCAATAATAGCAATCAATTAACTTTTCAAGCATGATTATCATTAACTTCAACAAGAACATCAATTAAACAAGTAATAGCAATTCAGACACGAAAACAACAAATATAACTATTCAATCTCTAACTTCCAAGGCAATTACGAGCAAACGAGCTATGAGATTAAGAAACCAATTTCACTACCTTCACTTAGGCACTACAAGGCACCTTCCTATGTCACGAAACTTCATTTTTCCAACCGAAGCCCAAAAATCCACCTACTGCGTTTGAACTACAGCTATGTCAACCGGACATTCAATCAACGCCACAACAACGCCAAAAGTGCTTCCATGCCCTCAATAGCAAAACCCCCAACTCAATTCGAGCACGGTCAACACTTGGTCAAATGGCCCCTTTACGTTTCTTTGTCAAATTTCTAATTTTAACAAAGGCCGGTCCATTTTTATTGTACATTTTATCTTTCTATCATCAATGGCACCTATCCAAATTAAAAAATCGCAATTCGGATCAAAATCTAAAATTCTAGGGTTTTACTATTTAAAATCACTATTCATTATTCTTCCCTAATTTCAATTCGCATTTTTAGCCGTAAAAATCCCTAAATAACCATCAAACAATGCTCTACGAACTCTAAGGAAACTATATCAAGCAATTATAGGCATTATAACACAATATATATCAAATCTGAAAATTTGAAACAATAATCAAATTTCACAAAATATGCACAAAAACGTGAAAACCCTGATAGAGATTGACGAGGAAGACCCGCAAGGACCCGAGTCACGACCCCCGAGCAATTCCATGCATGATTGTAGATGAAAATTGAAGCAAAATCATTTCTATTTTGGCCCTTGAAGTTTCTATTTTGGCCCTTGAATTTTGGTTTTGTTTTTATGATTATTTTGTCTTGTTTTTTTTGTTTTATAAGGTGACAAGGGTATTTTGGTCTTTTGCAAAATCAAGCTTAGGTTAAAAATGGTCAAATAAGCTTATTTAATTAGCATTAGTCTAATTCAAGTGAAAACAATGCAATTTTAATGAAAACCAACTAAAACTAGCTAAATTAAACTAGAAACGCTATTCACGAAATCTGAGAAATATTCTTCTAACTTCCATTTTTGAAATGCTACGATCGAACGGTCAAGAAACGATCACTAATCAAATGATGAGCAATAATATAAAACTTTAATTTTTGAAAAGTAGAATAGTAGAATAGTTTAAAATTCACTCCGGCTCGGAGTTACTTTTCTCATTTAATTGAAAACCGAGTAATTAAATGCAAGAAAATAAAACTGATTATTAAAATAATCAAAATAATCAATATTCATTAAAAAATAAATAATTTAACTATTTCTAGAATATTTTAAAGAATATGAAATTAATGCTAAGATACGAATAAACAAGTTAATATAAACACGTAATCAAATGCAATTAAATACTAACATTTAAGATGACACTTAATTAAATACAAGAAATAAATCCAATTACTATAAATAATAAAAATAGGTAATAATCTTTTAAATTATTCAATATAAAAATTATTTGAATATTTTTAAAAGAAATATCAAAATAGTGAAGAATGGATGATTTAACTAATTAAACTCTTAATTAAATGTAGTCAAATGCTATTAAATGCATGCCGGGTTCGGATTATCACATTACGAGTTTACATCCATCCCTGGTCGGGTACAGTTTCCTTTTGATTTTTCCCTTGTAGTCGTTACCTAAATTCGCGCAAGTGTGTCCACACCCCCCCAAACTGACTTGGCGAGAAATCCATTCTCACGAACCAACACAACCCCAACACACACCTAGGAGTACCCCTTCCTGCATATCCATACAAGACCCGAGTAGGCGGATCGAGGTCCTACGAGGTACCTACTACTCAAAGTACCCTCCCAAAAGGAAAAAGATGTGTATGTCAGGTTTAGTTCTTCTTAGTTGGGTTGGGCGGGTTCGACTAGAAATGCTATGCTTACACACAAAACTACCCCTCTTCCCGAAAGCTTCGCGGGGACTACTTTATGGACAACTGCCCGTAGGGGGATTACTATACAAGGCCCCTACAGAGGAAAAGCTTTATCCCAGCAAATAAAAGATGCTCAGCTCCGCACAACATAAGGATTGGCACCCTTTCGGGAAGAACATAGAATAGTAGAAGATCCAGCATGTAGAATACAGTGATCATTAGAAATTCACAAATTCAAGATGCTGTAATATACTCTTTCCTATAACTTCTCATACCAGACCAACCCACTGAAATGCAAATAGGGATCAGAAATGTGGTCAATATCATGAAGAATAAAGAGATACTGTCTATACCCAAATAAAATTTGACGTTTTCATAAGGAAGCCATCGAAGGCTTTCCACAAATTGAAATTTGGCCGTAGAAGGATCGAATTGTATCCGAAGAATAGGGGGATACAAAAAAGTAATAAGAGATGCACACAGACCAATCAATCGTATCAGTCGTATTCTTGAATTTGGAATGAAAATAGGAGTACTGCTTCCTAACACGGGACACAAAATAGGACTACTTAGATCAGAATAGCATTCACAAAAATGTTCTATCATATAGTAGAATCAAACATGGAAGAGATTAATTGACAATAGTAAAAAGGTGGGCGCCTAATTCCAATACAATAGGGGCCCATCAGTGTAAGTCAGTTGAACACCGTGATTGATGAGTGGGTAGGTGGGTTAGGTGCACCTCTCTCCCAGTGGGAAGTAATGAGGCCAGTCTCCCCCCCTGAATGACGAAGTATTGGGGCCCCCTTCCCGCGTATGCACTTTTTATTTTATTTTGATTCTTTCTATTTTGAATTACCAATGGAGAATCTTTCAAAAAAAAATCCCTCTGACAAAACGCAATTCGTCGAGTTCAATCCAAGGCGCACCTTGCCTTTTTTTAGATAGCTTAGCTTTCTTACGCCTATTTAGCTAGTGGGGCATTGGGCATAGACGAAAGTCGTCGAAGGGATAAAAAAGAAAGAAGAGGTTTCAAGATGCTCGATCGATAGGGAGAGGAAGAAAATGAAGTTTTTTGTTTCTTTCAATCCAAATAAGAGAACAAGAAAGCACTCAAAAATGAAAGTTTTCTAAAGAAGTGTCAGTAAGAACTAGCACTATATTTCTTCCCCCCTTTCTACTTTTCCTCTCTCTTTTTGTTTGTGCTTCTACCCGGGCATTTCATTATATTTTATAAAGACCCGAGGAAAAAATTAATAATTGAAAGGTGACCTAGCATACGGAAAAAAATCTAGGATGACGGCTTACAAAAGACGAGTAAGGGACAGGGAGAGGGAGGCTAAGTGAAATAATATACTGGTGTTATTATATAATCTTATGAATCATGCACTCCACACTTTCTATATCTCCTCCGTCTACAAGGTGAACAGCTTAGCTTACAACACAGCATGTTTGCAACAAGACTGGCTAGTACATTGGCCTTACCGTAATAAGTCCGAGAGAGTCTTCGATTAGAACGCTCCATATCTCGTGACACGCCGAGCGTGGAATTTGATTTTAAAAAGTCTGTATAACTTCAAAAGATTCATTCTTTATAAATAAAGTCAAAGGGTGCATTGCGCCTTTGAGTGAAGAAGAGAAGGGCTTTATATAGACATTCTTGAGCCATGTTCGTCGCCCTAGGCTTACCATTATTTTATTTCATTCTATTGGTTGGTTCTAGCTCCAAAGAACATATATATGGAGCTATGTCGACTTACGTATGTGTCGTTGATGAAACGATCAGGTATACCACGCCATGTATCATCCCCTCTTCCCATAGAGGAGAGATAACGAAAAAGAAGAGATATAGTGATAAGACCTTGTTCGTTTCTACTTGATGTTATTTTCCTCAGTTTTTACATAAGGTAGCTTGCTCTAAAGATCTAATCAGAGTCAAACTTTGATTCAAAAAAAACCTTTTAGCTAGAGTACAAGTCTACTTTTTGATCTTTAGTAAAGGCGGATTAAGCAAAAAAATCTTTTTTTTGAATCAAAGTCTTAACGTCCTCATTGAGAGTCGCTCTGCGAGACGTCTAGTAGTCTCTGACTTGGTCTTCGAATCATACGTCTCAGCCCGTTCCCTGCTTGCCTCGCTCTCAGGTTGGCATTTCTACTTGACTAAGTAGTATTCCACTCGTGCAGTGGGTATATGGGCTAGCCCATGGTACGGTCAGCTATGATATACTCAACTTCTTCTTTAGTAGGTTTATCTACAAGATCTAGTGGTGCCCTCGTGGGAATGTTCCTCTCTGTGTTAGTCTAGTCTATTCGAAGTCAACTTACTCGTATAGAATAGGGGGTGAGTTTTCACCGAGCTGGTTGCTTGAGTTTATAGGCTATCTCTCCTATCCACTTTTCTACAAGGTCTACTTTTAGACCGGGCCAAGCCTAACAGTTGTTTAAGTAGGATTGGGCTAGGTCGTTGCGCTCCTGCCGCCTTTTAGCAAAGTAGGCTGATGGGCAAGCCCCCTCATCTCGCAATGGTGTGGGGCGTCAGAGGTTGTTGCCGCGTGGCCAACTCGAAGGGGCTGAAGTTCGACACAGAGCTTTTTGGTTGTTAAGTTATAGCAGCACTGAGCAACATCCAAGAGCCCTAGTCCTTCTGGTTTGCACTAAAGTGGCTTAAGTAGCCCTTAAGGAGTCCGTTTATTCTCTCTGTCTGAGCTTTCAAAGATATACTGACCGCAGGTATCTGACCATCAGATACTGACAGTCGTCTTCTAACATTATCGACATTTCGGGTTTTCATAAATTTCACATAAGATAAAAGCTCTTTTCATCATCAGAAACAACCTGATTTGGCATTGCATTACCATAATGAAAAACAAAAATCATAAAAAATGAGATTACTCTTGTGACTCAGAATGAACCTCTATCGGTGGAGGAGTGGAGGAAAAAGAATTGCGATGGATTCCTATAGAGCATCCAAGAACAAGCAGATTCAATCAGACGACGAATTCTTACGTGGTCCAAGTCAATCAAAGGTCCGCTTTCACGATTTCATCTATATTGAATCTCGTAATATCATAATAGCTTATATAGTCATGATTCAATTCAAGTCCACTGACTTTTGATTGATTTCTCATTTTTCGAATCTGATTGGAACAATGAAGAAGTAGGAAGACTTTGGAGATTCATAATGGGGTATCTAGAATATCTATGTCCCAGGCCATAAAAGATGAATAATGAAACATGAGGAAGAGTATACCCTGTAGTGATATAGCAGTTCTCCTAATCGACTACATATCATCATAATGAACATTCCACTTAAAAATTAAAAAAAATGACTCGCCAGGCGGTTACCTTTTTTCATATTATATCCTCTGCTTAAAAATGAAGACACTAAGGTTCGTCAAAATCTCTTATAAATAAGAGAGACAGGAGTTTCGTGGAAAAAAAATCCCTTTTATCGGATTTGAAGCGATGACTTAAGCCTCTTTCTTAGGGCATTTAAAGAGCGTGACTCTTTAGTTAATAAGGGCCCATTTGATTTAATTCATGAATTAGCCCACTATGAGTCTACTGCATATTAATTAGATTTATTTAATAATATAATATATCATTCGTGTCTCTATTACAAGACGGCGAAACTAAATGGTTCGAATGAAGAGAAAAAATAAGAATTTTTAGGCTGTGCACCTAATATTCCTGGGATTGTAGTTCAATCGGTCAAAGCACCGCCCTGTCAAGGCAGAAGTTGCGGGTTCGAGCCCCGTCAGTCCTTACAGATTCAATAAATACATCAATTCACCTCTCCATTTTCTGTGAAAAGGGGGACAGGGAGCAGAATTTCATTCCCAGCAGTGGATCTTTTTTGTTTTTTCTGTCTTTTTTCGTTTCGCATTTCTCATCAAACAAATAGGGGAATTCTCATTACTTCAACTAGTACCGATTGATGGGAGAGAGACATATGTTGATTAGTACAATTTATTATTGGCATATTCAGGATTCCAAGAGAGACTGGGTCTGGTTTTGCGACCTGATCCATGTAATGGAATAAAAGTACATTTTTTTTCTCGGGAGCACATACACAAATGGAATTCGTTTCTTGTATGATACAAAATGAATTTCACCATGAAATAATACTTTTCCAGATTAAAAAATGATTTCATTTTCTGGCTCCTATTTTGTCTAACCTCAATTACTTTACTAATTTCGAATAAAAAAAAAAATATCTCGTTCAAATTGCACATTGAGCTATTGATATATGCGTCCCAGTACTAATCCAAGGAAGGAGGATATTCAAAAAAGAAAGATCAAACAAGGCTTAGCAAGGGAATGCAAATTTTTCTATTTTTCTAGTTAGAATTGATTGGTCGCACCTATCAAATAATAGAATATGAATGACTCGCTATTCACTTGGTTTTTGTGTTATAATCATTATGTAGGAGAGATGGCCGAGTGGTTTAAGGTGTTGCATTGGAATTGCTATGTAGGCTTTTTGTTTACCGAGGGTTCGAATCCCTCTCTTTTCGTACCTTCATCTAATTAACTAATGTTATTGACCGAAATGTATCAAATAGCAATAGAAATCATTATTCCAATAGTTAGACCTTTCATTGATAGGAATGCCGGTAAAATACCTGCACTTGGCATTCTAGAGTTTTTTGCACAAGAGTCGAATTATCCGTCGATCCCGGGGATAGGAACAACTCTTTCTTTTTTGGGGCCTATCCTGGATGAAAAAGATACAAAGCTTGTTGACTCTGATGCTTGCTTGATGGGAGAAATAGGTTGAGATCCTGCCTTGCCCACCTGAGTCCAATCCCTTCTTTTATGGTCGGAGAAATTAGTACCAATGGATCCAAGTATCCTATCCCATGGGGTTGGCTTCCCGTTGAAGGAAAAATACTCCCGATGATCTTTGACCCGGCAGGGTAGGCAGAAGTTGATCTGGTAGATCGACTAGCTATTTTATTAGCTACTAGTCGTGATGATGATTTTGATTAGCGAGATGCTGACTTTTACTTGGATTATGCAACAGATTGTGCTTATTCTCCTCCCACGACGTGCCTAGCTATTAGGTTATGACTCATGCATTTGCCGGTAAAGAACGTCCAAAGTGATGCACGCCCTTATAGAAAGAAGCATGCCTGCCTGAAGTAGCATCCTTAGACACGTCCTTATTGCGGGAGGGGAAGAGATAAAAGATTCATAGTTTCGAAGACATTTCCATTGATAAGGCATTAAGGTATTATTTCTTTTTGTTTTATCCTTTTCATGTATAGATAGATTGTTTATTCAAAAAAAAAAGAAACCTAGCAAGGAATCCCCTATTACTCAACCATATAAAAAGGACATTATTATGATGGATGAAATTTCTCAAGTCTTGAATGAGATCTTTGCTGGGATATTCTGTTAGTGTTCTCACAGGTTCAGGAAAGGAAGAGGGACTCAGACATTCTTTGCGCATTTACAGAACTGGGGAGAAGTTGACCAGCTCATTCAAGCAGACGTCATTGGCAAAGTCTCCACTCCATCATGCCTAGGTAAGCGTTATATGCAATTATTTATTAATGGTGACTCGCGGGGTATATTTCTTAGAAGAGAAGTCTGAAGTCTTTCAAAAGTTCATAGAGTTCTGAAGATTAGTGTGGAGAATGTTTTTTAGAAAGTAAAGGCAAAGAAAACTATGTTTGAGGACAAACTCTGGAGAAGAATACAAATCACAGAAGTTGGTGCTTACTTGAAAAGCACGAGATTCACAGACAGTTTGCCTGCTCTTATACTACACAGCAGAACGGAGTCGCGGAGAGGAAGAATCGACATCTTGGCGAAACCGCATGATGAAAGCGAAGAATGTAGAGTCGGGCCGAATGTATGATGACTGAAGCCCATGTCATCAACAGATTGCCTCGAGTGAAGCTTGGTTTTCTCTCGCCATACCAGGTATTTACAAGAAAAAGCCAACTCTTTCACATTTCAGAGTATTAGGGTGCTTTTGCTACGTCTTTGTGCCCGACCAGTTGAGGACAAAGTTGGAAAAGAAGGTGATACGGTCTATCTTTATTAGGTACAATGAGCAGAAGAAAGGGTGGAGATGTATTGATCCCACCACCAATAAAGCATACATCTCGCCACATCTTGTCTTTGATGAGGTATCATCATAGTGGTCTACCGAGAATGTCGTGTCGCCAGACTCGGAGAGTTTAGACATGAGTATGTGAGCGCAGTTACTTGAGCGGTATGAGGTTTCTGTTGAGAGCGACTCAGGACCAGTAGAGTCGCCAAAATCGAGTTCACGAACTGGCAGTTCTTTGAGCCCCATTTGATAGAAGACAAGTGTTCGCGAGGTTCAAAGTCCAAATCCCATAAGCCAGGAAAAGACTTCTCCAAGAAGTAGAGATAGTAGCTCACGAACAGAGTTGCGAGATAGTCGAGAGAAGAGACCACTACCAATGGAAGACATAACGATTGAAAATCAGCCAAGCCTGAGAAGATCTTTGCCGATCAAGAAGTCTAATCTGAAGTATATGCAAGCCGACTTTGCAGATGTTGTCCTGCTCTTACAGTATTTTGTGTTCGAGATTGGGGAATCAAGTTCATTTGAAGACGCAAAGGGTAATGACGAGTGGGAGAACGCAATTCGTGAGGGGATTTCCACTCTAAAGAAGAATGAGACATGGGACCTTGTTCCATTTCCTACTGGAATAAAGCCAATTTCTTGCAAATGGGTATACAAGGTGAAATGACGAAGTGATGGATCAGTCGAAGGGACACGATTGCTCGTGCTTTCTCACATCACAACAGTACAAGATTGACTACGACGAGACGTTTAGTCCAGTGGCAAAGATGACTACGGTGCGAGTGCTCATCTCTGACGTAACAAATAAGTCCTGGCGTCTATGGCAGATGGACGTCAAAAAATCATTTCTATATGTAATAATAATAAAGGGGCAGGCAATCAATCATAGGTATCCCCAAGTCGGAATTCCGATAAAGACCAAGAAGTATCCATTCTTAACACAAAGAAAGCGCCGACTTTTAGAGAATCTTTCCTCTTAAATTATGCACGATTTACTAGCCTTTCTTGAGAGTTAAGCGATAAGTTGGGTAAGCTTCCTAAGGGTATGGCTTCTCCGGAACGACTAAGGACACACCCAATCAAACTATCGATAAAAAGGGTCTCCTTTGGTACAATCTCCTTCGCCGGGTCTATCTCGTACAGTTGTTTTCAAAAAGTAGTGATATCAAAAAGCATTCTATGAATGAATTCCTTCATAGCCTTAATAGATAGAGTAGAGTAGAGAGAAATGGGAGTAAGCCTTTGGTATTCTGTTCTTATTGATTAGTTCCTGTCTATCTCTTTCTATCAAAATAGACCCTCTTTGAAGTGGAGAAAGTTCAGTCTAGTATTTAAAACTAGATTCAAAAAATTCACATACATAAAAGAATGGGTGAGGATTGAGTCTACTTTCGATTAGAGTTTCAATTACAAAAGTAGAGTAGAAAGAATAATCACTACTCAATTCAAAGGCGAAAGCCCTTGCTGCCTTTACGAAGATTTCCTTTCTTTGCTTCTTTTGTTTGCAATAGGACCAGGCCGGGTATAATCCGATTGTAAAGAAAGAAACCCCCAGAGTGGGGGATTGTCATCCTCACTGACCCCAAAGAACGTGGTTCTGTCACTAAGCAGGTTGGCAGAAAGGGCACCAAATGCCTAAACAAGACAAGAACCTACTATATGCTTAACATAAACGTTTCAGACCACCCTCTAGCACACGGGGATCGGCCCTACCCCTGGTGCCGAAAGATTTTGAGCTACTACTACTAGCTCAGGAGCCTGTTCCTCCTTTCTTTGAAATCCAAGCTACAAAAGTTAACCAAGAGGAAATCTGGAGGAAGTTAGAAGAGCAGCAGGAGGACATCCCAAGGGGTCACCCATCCTAGTACTACTCTCGCCCAAGCACGCTTAATTTCGGAGTTCTGATGGGATCCCGTGCATTAGTGCTGATATGATCGCACCCATCATGTTGTGGGCACAAATCCTTTATGTGTTGACGGTTCATAGTCCCAGCCCAGAGAGATGGCCCATTCAAAAGGCCCAATGGGCTTAACGACAATCCATCCGCTTTAACAATGCATCATCCTCGCAAGACGTGCTGTCAATACATTGTAGGGCCTTGTAATATCACGCGATTTTGGTTGTCGTCCTTTTAACAACTCGCGATGTACGATCCGGGATGAAAAAATAGAGCAAAAGAAGAAAAGTGGCCAAAAATTGATGAAAACATTCGATTTTGGGCTCCGAAAACAGGCGCAGTCTAGCATGCTTGCTGCCCCCGTCGTAGAGCTCTCGGAGAGCTTTCCAACGGTATGTTGTACGCTACTTAACTCCTTACAGATCAAAAGTTATGGGCACCAGAGCGACGAAGACCTAGTCACAAGCCCTACGCCCTCGGTTTGCGGGCTCAGCCTCTACGTGAAGCGAAGTTGTCTTGCCCAAGGTGCCGTGGGATTCGGTAATAGAAATGTGGTGGATAAAGTATCTTGGAAACCCTAACTGGGGAAAAAAAATTGAAAAGTGGGGGTGCAACACGAGGACTTCCCAAGGGGTCACCCATCCTAGTACTACTCTCGTCCAAGCATGCTTAACTTCGGAGTTCTGATGGAAACCGGTGCATTAGTGCTGGTATGATCGCACCCGTCATGTTGTGGACACAAATCCTTTATGTGTTGACAGTTCACAGTCCCAGCCCAGAGAGATGGCCCATTCAAAAGGTCCAATGGACTTAACGACAACCCATCTGCTTTAACAACGCAGCATCTTTACAAGACATATTATCAATGCCTTGTAGGGCCCTCTAATGTCCAGCGAGTTAGGTTGTCGTCCTTTTAATAGATCACGGCGTACGATTCAGGACGAAAAAATAGAGCAAAAGAAGAAATATGGCCCGAAACTGATGAACACGTTCGATTTTGGGCCCGGAAAACAGGTGCAGCCGTGCAGGATTGCTACCCTCATCGTAGACCTCTCGGAGACCTTTCCAATGGTATGCTGCACAGCGTAACTCCTTACAGATCAAAAGTTATGGGCACCGGAGCGACGGAGACCTGGTCACAAGCCCTACGACCTCGGTTTGCGGGCCTAGCCTCTACGTGAAGCGAAGTTGTCTTGCCTAAGGTGCCGTGGGATTCCGTAATAGAAATGTGGTGAATAAAGTATCTTGGCAACCCTAACCGGGGAAAAACAAATTGAAAAGAGGGGGTGCAACACGAGGACTTCCCAAGGGGTCACCCATCCTAGTACTACTCTCGCCCAAGCACGCTTAACTTAGGAGTTCTGATGGGATCCGGTGTATTAGTGCTGGTATGATCGCACCCGTCATGTTGTGGGCATAAATCCTTTATCTGTTGACGGTTCACAGTCCCAGCCCAGAGAGATGGCCCATTCAAAAAGCCCAATGGGCTTAACGACAACCCATCCGCTTTAACAATGCAGCATCCTCGCAAGACGTGATATCGACACGTTGTAGGGCCCTGTAATATCCTGTGAGTTCGGTTGTCGTTCTTTTAACAGCTCACGACTTACGATCCGAGATGAAAAAACAGAGCAAAAGAAGAAAAGTGGCCCAAAATTGAGGAAACATTCAATTTTGGGCTCCAAAAATAGGCGCTGTCGAGCAGGCTTGCTACCCTCGTCGTAGAGCTCCCGAAGAGCTTTCCAACGGTATGTTGTACGCCGCGTAACGCCTTACGAATCAAAAGTTATGGGCACCGGAGCGACGAAGACCTAGTCACAAGCCCTACGCCCTCGGTTTGAGGGCCCAGCCTCTACGTGAAGCGAAGTTGTCTTGCCCAAGGTGCCGTGGGATTCGGTAATAGAAATGTGGTGGATAAAGTATCTTGGCAACCCTAACTGGGGCAAAAAAATTTGAAAATAGGGGGTGCAACACGAGGACTTTCCACGGGGTCACCCTTCCTAGTACTACTCTCACCCAATCACGCTTAACTTTGGAGTTCTGATAGGATCCGGTGCATTAGTGCTGGTATGATCGCACCCATCATGTTGTGGGCACAAATCCTTTATGTGTTGACCGTTCACAGTCCCAACCCAGAGAGTTAGCCCATTCAAAAGACCCAATAGGCTTAACGACAACCTATCCGCTTCAACAACGCAGCATCCTCGCAACAGGTGATATCAACGCCTTGTAGGTCCCTCTAATGTCCCGCGAGTTAGGTTGTCGTCCTTTAAACAGCTCACGACGTACGATCCGGGGCGGAAAAACAAATCAAAAGAAGAAAGTGGCCCAAAACTGATGAAAACGTTTGATTTTGGGCCCCAAAAATAGGCGCAGCCGAGCAGGCCTACTGCCCTCATCGTAGAGCTCTCTGAGAGTTTTCCAATGGTATGCTACACCGTGTAACTCCTTATGGATCAAAAGTTATGGGCACCAGAGCGACGGAGACTTAGTCACAAGCCCTACGCCCTTGGTTTGCGGGCCCAGCCACTACGTGAAAAGAAGTTGTCTTGCCCAAGGTGTTGTGGGATTCGGTAATAGAAATGTGGTGGATAAAGTATCTTGGCAACCCTAACCGGGAAAAAATATTGAAAAGGCGGGGTGCAACACGAGGACTTCCCAGGTGGTCACCCATCCTAGTACTACTCTCGCCCAAGCACGCTTAACTTCGGAGTTCCGATGGGATCCGCTGCATTAGAACTTGTATGATCACACTCGTCATGTTGAGGGTACAAATCCTTTATGTGTTGATCGTTCACAGTCCCACCCCAGATAGATGGCCCATTCAAAAGGCCCTATTGGCTTAACGACAACCTATCCGCTTCAACAATGCAGCGTCCTCGCAAGACGTGATATCAACGGCTTGTAGGTCCCTCTAATGTCCCGCGAGTTAGGTTGTCATCCTTTTAACAGCTCACGACGTACTATCCGGGGCAGAAAAACATTTCGAAATAAGAAAAGTGGCCCGAAACTGATGAAAATGTTCGATTTTGGGCCCTGAAAACAGGCACAGCTGAGCAAGCTTGCTGCCCCCATTGTAGATCTCTCGGAGAGCTTTCCAACGGTATGCTGCGCCGTGTAACTCCTTATGGATCAAAAGTTATAGGCATCAGAGCGACGGAGACTTAGTCACAAGCCCTACGCCCTCGGTTTGCAGGCCCAGCCACTACGTGAAGAAAAGTTGTCTTGCCCTAGGTGCCGTGGGATTCGGTAATAGAATTTTGGTGGATAAAGTATCTTGGCAACCCTAACCGGGGCAAAAAAAATTGAAAAGGGGGGGTGCAACACGAGGACTTCCTAGGGGGTCACCCTTCTTAGTACTACTCTCGCCCAAGCACGCTTAACTTCGGAGTTCTGATGGGATCCGATGCATTAGTGCTGGTATAATCGCACCCATCATGTTGTGGGCACAAATCCTTTATGTGTTGACAGTTCACAGTCGCAGCCTAGAGCATCCTGAATCAGTATGATATACTTACTGAGGCCTTTGATGCGGCTTCTTGGTTAGAGAAGAGAAAGTGGGAACAGATCGTACCTAGTAAGCCTAGCAAGAGGCCCTTTTAGCCGCAGGATCAGTAGGGTATGTGTAGACCTTCGGTACAGCAGGGTGGTTATAGGCCTGCAGTGCAGCAGGGTTCTTTCAGACCGCAGGGTCAGCAGGGCTACTATCGGCCTCAGTTTCAGTAGGGGTCTTATCAGGTTCAGTCGCAGTATAGGCCGACCCAGTCTCAGGGTCCATATAGGCCTAGTGTTGTGGCACCTCAGCAGCAGGCTAGTACAACTGCTTTATCAACTTTTGGTTCTTCTAGGGGCAGTGGCAGTGTTTCATCACTGCAGTGTACTTACTAAAAGCGTCAAGGCCATGTGGAGACCGACTGTAGGGTGAAGGCTGGAACGTGTTTGGGTTACGACAGCAATCAGCATTGGGTGAAGGATTGCTATAGATATCGGGGAACTGAGGGTCGGGCAGCAACCCAGGGTTATCAGGGTTGACCTATTGGTGGTGCACCTTAGCAGCAACGGGTTTAGGCTCGGACCTACGTAGTTGATTTGGAGGGGATGCCTGAGGAGACTGCAATGGTGGAAGGTAACTTCCTTAGACTTGATCAACTTGTTAAAGTGTTGATTGATTTTGGTACTACACATTCTTTCATTACTCCTGCTTGTGTACAACGTGTTAGTATGCAACATGAAAGACTGCCTTATATGGTTGAGATTAGTATCTCTTTGACTGATAAGTATGTGACTGGCTTTGTATCTAAGGATTGTAAAATACATGTTAAGGGGTATAATTTTCCTTCAGACCTTATCTTATTTCCTATCCAGGGGTATGATGTTATCTTGGGTATGGTTTGGCTTTCTAAGTATGATGCCCAGTTAAATTGTAGAACGAAGGTAGTACGGTTTCGGTTGCCAGATCAGCCAGTAGTAGAGGTAGCAAGGAATCGGGGTGCTAAGACAAGTTTTGTTATCTCAATAACTAAAGCCGTTAAGTTGGTGAGTAAAGGGTGTTCGAGTTATCTAGCTTATTTGATCAACAAGCCATCTGATAAGCTACAACTAGAAGAAGTACCTATTATTCAGAAATATCCCAATGTATTTCCCTAGGAGTTGCCAGGGTTGCCGCCAGAGAGAGATGTAGAGTTTGTGATCAATCTTATTCCTGGTACTCAACCTATTTCTAAATCAGCATAACGGATGGCACCAGTTGAGTTGAAGGAGCTGAAAACTCAATTGCAGGAGTTAATAGAGAAGGGTTTCATTCAGCAGAGTTCTTCACCGTGGGGAGCACCTATTTTATTTGTGAAGAAGAAAGATGGTACCTTGAGATTATGCATTGATTATCGTGGTTTGAATCAAGTGACCATCAAGAACAAGTATCATTTGCCATTGATTGACGAGTTGTTTGATCAACTTTAGGGAGCCAAAGTCTACTCTAAGTTTGACTTGAGGTAGGGGTATTATCTGCTTCGGATTCGTACGGAGGATGTTCCGATGTCTGCCTTCAGGACTCGGTATAGGCATTATGAGTTTGTAGTTATGCCCTTTGGATTAACTAATGCACCGACAGCATTTATGGATCTTATGCATCGGGTTTTTCAGCCATACTTGGACCAGTTCGTGGTGATCTTTATTGATGATATCTTGGTTTATTCCAAGTCTGAATCGGAGCATGAGCAACATCTACGGCTTGTCTTACAGAAGATGCAGGAGCATCAGTTGTTTGCAAAGTTCAACAAATGTGAATTTTGGCTACAACGCATATCTTTTCTTTGCCATGTTATCATACAGAGCGGTATTTCTGTAGATCCCACTAAGATTGAAGTGGTGATGTCTCGGAAACGGCCGAAGAATGTTTCGGAGGTTCGTAGCTTTCTTGGCTTGGCAGGTTATTAGGTTTGTCAAGGACTTTTCTAAGATTGCTGGGCCACTTTCTAAGTTAACTAAAAAACAGACTAGCTTTACTTGGGATGAGAAATGTGAGAGTGGGTTTCAGGAGTTGAAAAAGAGATTGACTACTGCTCCAGTACTTGCTCTACCAGAGGGGACCGATAATATGGTTATCTACAATGATGCATCCAATGAGGGCTTAGGTTGTGTACTTATGCAAAATGGTCCGGTTATTGCCTATGCTTCTAGAAAGTTGAAACCATATGAGGTGAATTATCCAACTCATGATCTTGAGTTGGAAGTAGTTGTATTCGCACTAAAAATGTGGCATCATTATCTGTGGGGCAATAAGTTCGAGATTTCACTAATCATAAGAGTCTTAAGTATTTGTTCTCACAGAAGGAGTTGAATATGCATCAATGGAGATGGATGGAACTTCTCGGAGATTATAATTGTTCTATCAATTACCTGTCTAGGAAGACAAATGTTGTGGCAGACGCTCTTAGCCGTAAGGCAAGTGTTTCTTGTTTGGCTGTCAAGAAGTGGGAGGTTCTTGAGGAATTCAGTTATTGGAGACCGGACTTAACTCAGGTTGGGGTAATGTGTTCACATCTCCGTATTCAGCCTTTATTGTTGTCTCAGATCAGAGAAGCTCAGCACCTTGATGTTAAACTCCAGAAGATCAAGGATCAGATCACGGATGATCAGTCTGACTTCAAATTAAATGAGGATGGTATTCTTCGATTTCAGAATAGGGTTTGTATTCTCGATGAACCGGGCTTGAGGCTAGGTATTCTGGAGGAGGCTCATAATTCTAAGTACACCATTCACCCTGGTGGAAACAAGATGTATCGGGATTTGAAGTAACATTACTGGTGGAATAACATGTAGAGGGATATTGCTCAGTTTGTATCTAGATGTTTGACTTGTCAGCAAGTGAAAGCCGAGCATCAACGACCTACAGGTTTGCTTCAGCTGTTGGCTATACCAGAGTCGAAATGGGAGCATATTATGATGGAATTTGTTACTGGTTTGTCTAGAACACCGAGAGGTAATGATGCAGTTTGGGTTGTCGTGGATCATTTGACAAAGACAGCTCACTTTATTTCGATGCGAATGGGAGATAAAGTTGCAAAGTTGACGGATCTTTATTTGGATTAGATTGTTAGACTTCACGAAATTCCATCAAGCATTGTCTCATATCGAGATCCTCGATTTACTTCTCGCTTGTGGGAGAAACTTTAGGAGACTTTGGGTACTCAGCCTAATTCCAGTACAGCGTATCATCCCCAGACCGACGGTTAGTTTGAGAGGACTATTCAGATTCTAGAGGATATGCTCAGGGCTTGTGTTCTGGACTTCGGGAAGAATTGGGAGAAACATTTACCACTTGCCAAGTTTGCCTATAACAATAGTTATCAAGCTGCTATTGGGATAGTACCTTTTACAGCTCTTTACGGTCGTAAGTGTCATTCACCTTTGTATTGGGATAAAGTAGGGGAGATAAAGACTATTGATCCGACTATTATGCCAGAGCTTCTAGAGAAGATTGAGAATGTTCAGTTGATCATGCAGAGAATGCTTACAGCACAAAGCAGATTCAAGAGTTATTCTGATAAGCGTCGTCGGGACTTGGAGTTTACAATCGGGGATCGGGTTTTCTTGAGATTGTCTCCTCGTAAGGGGTTTGCTCAATATGGTAAAAGCGAAAAGCTGAGTCCGAGGTTTGTAGGGCCGTTTGAGATTACCGGTAGAGTTGGCAAGGTGGCATATCGGTTGGCTTTACCGGAGAATTTCTCTAATGTCCATGATGTCTTTCACGTGTCTAATATGCAGAAATATAATCTGGATCCTTCTCATATTCTAGAGCCAGAGCTGTAACAGCTTCGTGAGAATCTGACTTATGATGAGAGGCCGATTCACATTCTTGATCAAATGGAACGGGAACTGAGATTGAAGAAGATTCCGATGGTCAAGGTGTTGTGGAAGCATCACGGTATTGAGGAAGCAACTTGAAAGAGGCGAGATCAGATGCAACAGTAGTACCCAGATCTTTTCCGTTCAGCAAGTAAGAATTTCGAGGACAAAATTTCTTTAAGGGGGGAGGGGGAAAATGTGAGACCCGATATTTTGCCATTACCTCGATTTGCATGTTTTATCTCGTTTTGCGTGCTTTGACCGGTTTATGTGTTATATGAGTTAGAATGTGTTAAAAATGTGATTTATATTCCTAATACATGCTATATGTGCATTCATGAAATTTTCATAAAAAACAGAATCAGAAATTTTATCGCCGGTTTTAGTAAATAGTATTTTGAGCACCTGTCCGCTAAAATTTTTACAGGGGTGTTTTAAGTGTTTCAAAACCTAGTCCTCAGATATTAATAGACTTGTGTTTGATTAAAACGGATTTGGAATCGATTTTGAAATTTTAAAGGTTTTTACACTTTATTTTGCAAGAAATCGAGTTTTAAGCCGACTCGGTGAAAATGTTTAAATGTAAAACTCTTTTTCACCTAAAATATATTGTCTAGAATTAATTGAGGTGTCAATTTAATAGTTGAGCAAGAAATAGTCAAAAATATGATTAAAAGACTAAAATTAACTAAGTGGTCAACTTTGAATTTCATTTGTTTTGTTGACCTTTGAACTTATAAGCATAAACACACACTAAAATAACACAATTTCACATTCAAAAACACTCACATTGCCGTGAGCCATAGGAGAGAAAGAGAGAGTTTTGTTCAACATTTTTCAAAGCAAAACTTCATAAAAAAAACCTAGTTTTTTTCCATAGCTTTTCAAACCGAGTTGGATTCCGCTTGTTCAGCACGCATTGCCCGCATATCTAGACTTGTTTCGAATCAAAGGTGAGACAAAAATTCTAGATCTCAAAATGTCATTTTTATGTTTTTGCATATAATTGAATTTTGAACCGTTAGAAAGTTGAATTGATGTTATATTATTGCTCAGTGCATGCTAAGGATCGTTTATATGCGTTTATATAAGATTTGAATCGTTGTAGCATGAATTTTTATTTTTTGTGTATTAAAATTGAGTTATTAGCTATTTGGTGATTATTTTGAGTTGTAGTGGTTGGAATCGATTGCTGTCGATTTGTAAAAGTTTGTTAAATACGGGGTAGTGCCGTTGTAATGCTGAAATTTTGATTGTGATGTTGGTGTGAAAGTCCGGAAATTTCAGCATAGGTGCATTGAGGTTTTAGGGTTGTTGGGTTTGATTTGGATTTATTTTGGTTGGTTTCCAAGGAGACTAATGTAGTTGATTGAGTGAGTGAGTGATAGGAATTGGTTTGGAGTTGTTTGGATTAATTGAATGTAAGTTATGATTATTAGAAGTTTAGGTTGTCTTTCTTTAAAATGTTGATATATGCCTTTAGATGATCGGGTGTTGTTTGAGTGATTGAATTGTGAGTTGTTGATGGTTAGATTAGGGTATGGTTGTGTGTCTAATGCATGTTAAGTTGGGTGGGCTAATTTGTCATCTAACTTAGTTGTTTAGTTGTTAATTGATTAATTGATGTTGTGTTGTAATGTTATTAATTGATTGATGCATTATTGATTATTGATTATTGATTATTGAATATTGATTATTGATGAACCGGGAGATAGTCAATGGAAAAGGTTGTCCTCTTGTGATTGAATGTTTATTATTATTGCTGAGTCTTGATATGCGTGTGCCACCTCTCTGGCGGTATCAGGCCATCGGGTTGAAAACGGCATGGCTATCAGAGGCTACCCTTATCTCGCATGGGCGGAGATGCCATGGAAGGCAGGGCTAGTAAAGTACCTCGTGTGTGTATGTCATGGGGGTGATAAGAAGTTGGTTGAGATCGTGATGGCGTTTGGAGCTACACTAACTAGAGTATCCTTTTATTGAATGGTCATTATAGTTTATGTGTTTATATTGTTATTGTTGTTTATTGTGTTTACTGCTCAAACGATCATTTCCAAGGAGTATAATAAATGCTGTTAGAGATCTATCCAATCCTCACTAGCCTTGTTTTATATAAACTCACTCTCAATTATTGCATGTATGTAGGTGTTACTGATTCTGGCTACAGCTACGTGCTTCCTAAAGAGGGAAAGTTCCATATGTAGATGAGTCTTTTGTGCAGGAGTCATTGCCATGAGATTATCTTAGTTGTTGTAAAGCAATTTATTGTATAACCTATTTTGAAATGTATGTATAGCCTATGTACTAAGTTAGAACAGAGGCGTATAACTATGAGTGCATTGTTGAAGGAATGATTATTGTATGATATGGTTATGTTGTATGTTGTTAATTTAATTGAGGAGTTGATTGTTGAATGGTTTGTGGAGTTGGTTGTATGATATTCTAAAGAGGTTGGTTTAGAGCCTCAGTGTCTTAATTACTGTTGTTATACAGCCGAAATTCCGTTGCGTCCTGACTAATTGTAGGTGGGGTCGAGTTGGGGCGTGACATACCGGACCAAGAGAAAAAATTCCCCAATATCGTAAAGAAAGTTAGAAGGGGCAAGGACCCATTGAAACTGAAAGCACTAAATACTTCCATGACGTGGTAGAAATGATCATCGTCACAAGCACAAGATTCAAAGCTGGAATCTTCCTACTCTTGTTAGTTGGGACAGAGCATCCTATCTTGTTGATTCTCCTTTCCCACTGCCTCTCCCTCTTGCTTTCAGGGTGGATACGCAAGAAATTCACTATGTAAATTGACATGATTCACTGCTCACGCACGAGCCGAGTGTCACTACCTCGTCGAAACCTGTTGACGTGCAACTTTCACTCTTCACTGGATTGAGATCTACTTCGGTTAGTACCAATCAAGAAACCTCATGAGCGGTACACCTTAGAAGAAAGAGAAAGACCTTTTCATTGAGGCAATCGATGGATAGATTTCTACTAAAAAAGACTCATGAAAAAAATGAATATTCTAATTTTCATTAATATCATTCAGTATTTTCAAGGTAATTGAGGGTACCTAGCAAAACTCTAGGGTAGTTTTTAATAGGTAATTGATAGCTATTGATCAAATATGGCATGCTAACTCTTAAGGAAAAAGGGAGGTCTGCACAAACATCTTTTGACATGTCGAATATTCATTAACGAAAGTGTGCTTCTATCATGAGTTTCAGCTCCCTTTTGGAGAATCTTTCTCATTGATCTTTCCAATCCTTGGTACGAATTATGCTTTAAGTATGGGCTCTTGCCCCATTCATAAGGATGAAAATTGACATGACACAATCCCTGAAGACTATGATGTGCTCGGCCTTGCTTCTCTTGATTCCCTACCCACCTCCCGTATAGGCGGATCAAGGGAATGCCTTAGATTCCTCATAGCTATTCCATCGCTTCGAAGAAGAAAAGAATGAAAACTTCTTCTTCTTCCGTCGATTTTTCCCTTCAACGTTCGATTCTTTAGCTTTGTGTGAGTTCAATCTTGTGAAAGTTCCAGGGTCCAGGAATTAGAGTAAATACTTTAAGGTGCTTCTAAGGGCATACCCACATTCATACGTACTGACTCCCATCTTTGACAACCTATAGGGTTTTGTATCACGGAACAAGCTACTTCGTTCGGTCTAGTCTAATAGAAAGACATGGGCTAGTTTGTCGAGAGAGGCGTTCGTATTCGACGTGAGTTGATGGATTTGCCCAACCTATACAAAGGGGCATAGAAAGCTGACAAACGAATCTGGTAGGTTAGGATTCTTCATTGGTCTTCAAATTTCATCGCCGCATGAACGAGACCCCAGTTGTCAAGGTCGAGACACACATCGTACTTTCTCCAACCTAACGGGGGATTATACTCAAGGCAGGCTCAGTAGGCCATTCTCAAAGCAGACCTATGTGTGTAGCCTGGTTGTTAGCTCATCCCTAACTATAGATTGACCAGTCGCCAAATCCAATCCTAATCATGACTATATTTTTCTATTGTGAAGGTCGCCTTAGTCTTAGTTTTGATTCCCTCGATAGAATTCGTCCTATCTTCTTTCAATCAACTCGCTAATAGAAAGTATATAGATTGTTCGAAGCTTCAGTGGTACATCTGCTTCTATCAGTGCTCTAATTCTATCCACATGAGAGATGGGGAACCGGCCTTCTAGCCTGCGTAAAAGGTCTTTCGGACGTTCTTGATATCGACGCACACACCTAAGAAAAACTTTCGCCGGAGAGGAAAATATTCTATGAATATCAAGAGTTGTACTAGTGAAACGTCTTTGGTTTTGGCATAGCTCTGTTCTGATGAGGGTGAGGGGAGCTCTTTGGGAATTTATATAAACAAATCGAATTGAAACTCTGAGGCAAGCCTTTTCTTGCCCTCAATGAGCTCTTCAAAGAGACTCTGCTCACTAGCAAGCAGGTGCGAAAATGATTTTTCTTGTCCGATAGCTCAGGGTATGGCTTTCTTGGATTTTGATGACCAAGTGCTCCAGCTTTCGAGGAGAGGGTTACGGAGGGTGCTCTTTTAATCCCCTAGAATTTCCTTTGTTGTCAAAGGGTGGCGCCTCGAAGTGCTTTTTCTTCACTTTTTATAGGCTACATTATTTTTCAATAAAATGATCCTATATTTCTATTTTAGGCTCTGTCAACGATCGTTATAAAGCTTTCTAGAAGCTCTCATAGGACTAAGGTTCTGAAAGGTTGATACAATACTTCTATTGTTATTTATTCACTCTTGCCCCTCTCACGAAACACCTTAAGAATATCTGTTGGGCGAGAACCCTTCTACTCAGCACCGTCGGATCACTAGACAACATTCGTACAATTGCATCAGTAGCGATTTGTATCTATATACGTTATTTCGTTCGCCTTTGTAGGCTTGGAAGCGTCATAGAATTAGCTTTGCGATTCGGTTAAAAGTCCACTTTGTCGCCCAATTAGGGGTGATTCGGCCCATGATCAGTTCGATTTAGTAGTGTTAACTCAGGTCTTATCTACCACGGGGAATTAGAATTTTGTTTAAATGGGTCCATTTCTCTCCCTATAGGTCGAGCTAATAAATTCCTTTATAAGCTAATAAGAGATTCTATTATTCTATACTGACTTTACTATGCCTCTTATTAGTTATAGTAACTATATCCTCTGGGTGGAATTGCCACAACATGGGCCTTCTTCAAGGGAGGAGTTCATACCCAGAGAAAGAAAGCAGGCTAATAAATCGACTATTTCAAGTTGCTTTTCTACATTCGTAGCGAAGAATGCGCTACGCATTTGAAAGCGAATAGTGCTTACTTTCCAAGGTGGACACAGCCCGGAAACCAATCTGCAAAAGATAACATAGACATCTTTATATACTTAGATACCATATCCAATTCTAAACAACCGATATGCGACATCAACGGCTCATATGCACCAGATATAACTCTTCCTCCTAAAAGTGCATGTGCGATAGCCGATATGCTTGATGTACCAACCAAGCCCAGGAACGAGAAGCAAAACCAGAACTACTAAATTCTAGTTGGAAGAGAGGAGGTAGGGGTTTTTTTCTACAGATTCAATGGGAATGGGGGAAACTTTATCATTCAGCACGGTACAGCCTATCTCCCTTGCCTTGATCCGAAAACCATCTCAATTAACTTCGCGTACAGTAAACCGTAGATATCTTTTACAAGGTCCTCAACCTCAAGGCTGGGGTACCTTTACTTTCTCCACTAGAAGGTAGGAGCTACCACATTCTATAGTTGCAAGGTAGGCCGCTAAGGGCTACTGTAAGCCTATTATCGTTTATTCCTCCATGCTTTGATCTGCTCGATGATTTGATCCTCCATTTTTGAAAAAAAAAAGAATAAGACTGGAACTTCAGCATCACCTTTTTCTTAGTCCTCCACTTCTTTAGGAGTGAAATTAATTGTAGACTTTCTACCTCTTTCTATTTCCTAGCTCTCCCTACCTGGGGTCTTCACTACCATCACCTCCCCGTCTGCTCCTCCACCCATTCTCAGAACCAAAGCTTAGGATTCATGCAGCTAGAGCGAAATAACTCGAGTAGTCTTGGATCAGAAAGGAGATGGTCTGTAAGACCCAGTGAGATGATTCTACCGACTCCAACAGTAACTGGAGCTACTACTAGTTATGACCAAGCCAACTATGGATTCAGTCTGTAAGAGAAATTGAATATAGAAAGGTCTTACCTCAACCTACTCCTAGTCTATCGTGCCTAAGAATTCCAAACCCCTAAAAGCAAGCTTCTCGGGGGAAGCTAGTAAGTCCCATACCATATAATCATATAAAAAGTCTTTGCCCAGTAGTGCTCAACAAGTAAATAAGAAGGTAGTCGAGGACTATCCTAAGTTAGTACCAGTTGATTCTACTTGAAATCCCATACATAAGAAAAAGGTTTGGAACAAAGTGAGCTGATAGGCTTTCCATAGGAAACCCGAAAGGACCTTTATCTGTCTGAGAAGACATTCCGTCTCATCTAAAAACAGTAAAGAGTTACTTTCAACAACACCAACAAGAACAAGAGCTTCCACTACCATCGGAGGAGCCTGGAAAAGAAGCACTCTCAATCACATCGGTCTACCAACTAACTCTATCAGGAGTGTTTGGCCTAGTCGGGAGTGAACTTTTTAAAATGCTAGCTTGGCGAAGATCGAGCTTGGGGTCACCTTCTTCTCTTACTCGTAGGTAGGTAGGCGTGCAATTCATTATTACACTTGAACTCATATCTCATCTCGTGATCTGGCAAGCAGTGGAATTCTATTTTACGTTATCACTAAGCTAATGTGAGACCCTTCGACTTGGCATGTGAGGAGAAAGACTTAAAGGAAAGTTGGAGTTGCAGAACTCATTGAAAGCAAGGAGCGTGGCAATGATTTTGTGTCTGACTTTCTTGCGAGATGGCAAGCCTTTCCCTTCAGGTGTCTGCAAAAGGTTACCCCCTCTTTCCCTAGCCCTAGAGGACCAGCCACTTCCTCCCGTCCCTGGTAGGGGCATAAAGAAAGGACATAGCAGGCCGAAAGGGTCCGAATCTTTGAGGCATGAACTCTCAGTCCATCTCATGCCTCAAACCTTTAATGATTTGAATTACTTATGCACCAAGGCACATGACCTAGAAATACACCTTAGCAAGAGGCGCTCAACTCAAAACCCTAGGCAACTTCAAAGGTTGAGATGGTTGGAGTCAAAGCAAAAAAAAAGAAGAATGGTGATTGAGAAGGCCAAAAAAGATGATGAAAAAGGGTAAGGAGAAAGGAAATGGTGAGAAGAAACCCTCCTAAAAAGAGAGGATCAGTTTTGAATTCCCTGATGAAATCGTGAAAGATATCTTCGAGGAGTTGATGAAGGAAAACCGTATAGAACTACCACAATGGAAGAGGTCAGGTCGAATGAAGAAAGGAAGACCGAGGATCCGAACTCTTCTGCCTAAGAGGTCCGTCCAATTGAAAAACGTTGTGGCTTGAAGGAAGGTATCCAAAGCCTCATAGAGAATGGGGACATTGGACTGCCCACTATCGAGAAAACCACTGCCGCCCCAATCACCTTAGTAAGTAGCGATTCCCTACATTCAACCTCTGAAAAGTAGCCTTCTACTAATAGCCTCTCTTTCAAACTCTTATGTGGGAAGACTTAAAGTTGTTGGCATTTCCCTATGTGAAGACAGTTTTCGCAATAGCTAGATTCTCAAGTTTTGATTCACTTGTACCCTTCTTCTTGAAATGGCATTAGCTGCTCCTTCTATGGCATGGAATCCTCTTAGACTCTTTCTATTCCATCAAAGATCCAAACAGGGGATTCCGTAATAAAAAGATGGCTTACGCCGACATAACATATGTCATTTCCACTTCCTTTAGGAGATGTTTTTCAAAGACCAAACCCGGCTTGTTGAAGAGGGAAAGATCACTCCTAAATGTAGCTGTGATCTTATATACAATAGCACTCGCCATGGATGATACGATTCAAAGAAACAAGAGCGTATTCGTGCAGCGGATTCTCGGTATTCCTTCCATCTCCCCTCTTCACTCCTATAAATCTAGTTTTCACGAGCTTTTGTAAGCCCCCCGAAAACATACTTCGAATTCGCTATTCTAGCTAAGGAAAGATGGCCAATTCCATGTGTTAAGCAAGGTCGAAATCAATCCCAACTCTCTCATATCAAAGATGTCATCCATTTACCCATAAGCATCGAAGTGGGGGAGGGAGGGGATAGATAGCCTTTTAAAATACCTTTCCCTTTGACTCTGCTTTCTTCTATTGGACCAGGGATTAGATAGTTGCCTCATACAACGCTCTGTGCTAAATTCATGACTAACGAACTTACAGGCACGAGGGTCGGCAACACTAGGGAAAATGATAATTGGTATATCTCAATCAATGCTTTAGCTACTAGGGACAGAAAAGATGGAATTACTGATAGCTCTACTTGGGAGAGGTTTAAATAGGGGGATTGCTTACTTGATAGAGCGTAACTAACTACTGGCACATGGGATAGATTACTAGAACCTTACTCAACGAGGTTAGCGTACCATCACTATTCTCACTAGGAAATTGCTCTAAAAGCTTACTCTATCCTAATCCTTGGGGACTTACCATCTATAGCACTAGCTCTCAAACCTGACTTTGACCTTCCCCCTGATTTCGGGTTAGCTTTCTAACTCCTTGCTAGCTTGTTTGCTTACTACTTACTATCCTATTGCTTATTCTTGAACCAGGGACTTGAACTGAAACTTCTAACTTCAAGGTCTAGCCTCAAAAGGGGAATGACTTCCTTTTCAAGTCAACTGACTTATGGATTCGCTAGTAGCCTAACTTAAACTCCCCCTAATCGAATTCTGCTTGAACTGATAATGAATTCCCCCATGGGGTAAGGGTAACTCATACAACGGGGGTGATTGGCAAAAAGGTAAATATAATGCTATCACCAAGTTCTGTGCTGAGTACTACAAGAGTGGATTGAGCACGCTTACTATCACTATTCTATCCCTACCTTCTTCCAAGAAAAAATGATTCTACCAACTATCTTATTCGGAAATCGAAATGACTTCATTCGTGGATCTCCAGAGGCTAATATTAGGTTTGGTAAAGAGTAACCCCAAGATGGGTAACTAACTTTTCATGGTCTATTCGAAAAGGAAACAATCTTCTTTCTGATTGAGCAGCTATTGGTTCCGGGTTGCATTGAGTAGTGAGCATCGAGAGGTGTCTGGTGAGGAGTGGCAAAGTAAGTAGTTAAAGCATTTAAGCTTTGCAGCCAGCGTTGGTATGGAGAAAAGTAGTGGTAGTGTTAAGTAGTGAATTCCCCCTCACATACATCGATCGTAACTCTTTGTTTATCTAGTGACATATAATTGGTATTTTACCTACTCGTAATACCTTTTCTTAGACTTAGAGTAGAATACCTAGTTCTTCTCTTTTCTCTCGACCTATAAAGAGATGATTCTTTCCCTTAGACAGAGTAAGCTTAGTATGCCTTTCGGCAAAGAAGATTTGTTTGCTTTAGACTCCATTGCGTCAAGTAGGAGCGAAGTGACAATCGGACCAACCTGGTCTTTATTCAGATAAGGTGGGAAAGAGTCTTATTATTCCCTTATTATCGGACTTAGGACGTAGCCTTATATCTCCTGCGGAAAGGTAAGAGATGTGTGCTTGTGTAGTTTCTTTCGTAACCCCACCCACATCCCATATCAGTGAATTCTTTGAATGCCTTATTATGGCATTGGTTCTGTTAATCCGTAAAAGGCCAGTGTATGTAAAGCATAATCAGTGTCTCTTCCAGATTCTCGTGTAGTTTCGGTGAAGCAAATGTGAAAAGCCTGCGTGGAAGCGATACGTTAGCATTTCCTCAGTCGATATCTCTTTGAGTAAACACTTCCGATCTGTCAGTCCCTGGGTTCTAAACCTACGATCGAGAAATTGAGAATTGCATAAAAGAAAGAAGCATGAAAATAAGGGATCCAAAAAGGGCCGTTAACTGCAAGTTCAGGTGGGAGTGGCATTGTAGCCATTGGTTGTAGCCCCATAGCTAAGCTAACGAACCATGTTTGCAAGACTGGTCTTGTGAAGACGTAGTTGTTGAACCACGCCTATCTCTTTTTTGATCTTTTTGCTGAGTAAAGACCTTCGATCTGCTTTCGACAGAGACTAAGACTCTGCCTATCCAACCGCTCTTTCACCTATTTCATGGGACAGGTATACTAGTACCCAATTCCATTAGAAAGATATTCATTATTTATTTTCTTACCAACAGACAGTCTATTGCAGATTTTCACTTCAATCATAGGAAGCAAATAGGACTGGATCTGGATACCATAAGGCACATGCAACAACACGAAAAGCGTTAGAAAAAGGGAATGTGACCATGAAGAGGTTGGGCTGGTTTCGGATCTTTCCTATTTCTTTTTTATATATGCAAAATAGAACTTATGACAGAAGAGACAACGTATCCATCCTAACAAAGAAGGGCTCCAAAGCTTACTTTTCTATATCATTTTCTCTATGGTATGGTAGATAGAATATGAATTTCTTCTTCTTGTGATTCTTTCGGCTGTTCACCTGAGCGAATTATTTTCTTTATCGTAGCTGTCTCTGTTGTACCTGAACTAAATCCCCAACCTTCATCTCATCCTTACTTTACTCGCAGCACATTGACTATATTCCGCAGAGGTTGGCAAGAGCTTATTTCACAGCTTTACAAGACTGAATTGAATTAGCCTCGGGGAACTGAACTACCTTGATCTGAATCCCTAGAACTCACAGAAGACCAAGACAAGTCCACTCTCGATTCAGCATAAGCTTGGGATCTTTCTTTCCCAAAATAAAGCATTTCCCTTGAAGCCAGGTCTTTCTTCTCTTCTTTAAAGCCAAGAGTTAGACTTCTTCTTCCTGACTCGATTCACAGTTTAATCACACTAAGTCGGAGCCCAACCAGGGTGAGAGAGATAGGAGAGTAGGGATGGGGAACCAATGTCACCAACTTAACTAGAAATCTCGGATCTTTGAATAGACAGAGAGAGATGCTCTTCTTGTGGACCAAGAGAGTATTCGTTCAAAGAGCTAGCAATGACTTTTTTCCAACCTGAAAATCGTAGTAAGCTGGGAGAAAGACATTCATATTCACCCAGGCATGGGATAAAGGGAAAGGGAAAGCCGAGACTACAAACCGTAAATTGCTGCAAATCTGGGGGGATGCTAATGGTAGCACAGAAACGTCTGGATCCCAGCCTCAATATCCCAGGTCGGTAAGGATGAAGAGCAGCAGTGAGAGAGGTGATGAAGGCTTGGATCAAGATAGAGAATATAGAATAGATAGATAGGAGAGGGTGGAGCTAGGAGAAGTTGTGTAAGCTAGTACACGAGGTTGCTTGCGGGGGTTGCTTGCTAGGGGAACGAGTGAACAATGGTCTGTGCCAGACAATGAAGTCCAAAGAGCGAAACCCAATCGAACCTCACCACCACTAGGGGCCCCCTTTCGCAGGCCGATCATGGAAGGAAACTCACAGTCGAACCTCACCACCACTAGGGGCCCCCTCTTCGGATAATCATCCAAGGTTCATGGGGAAAGAAGAGGTTGGCTTGAATGGAGTAGCATAAATGATAGGATTCTTCTCTGCTGTAGGTTGGGTAGAAATCAATTCTGCAGGAACGAGATTATTAATGTTTATGTTTATACCAATAATATCCCATCCGCGTATGGATATTGGATTGGCCCATGATGAATGTTAGAGCCGCTAAGTCTGCAGGCTCTTGAATACCGAGACTCAATTGTGGAGCCATCAATAAGCTCCTGGAGCAGACGATTACTGAACACCTTCTTAAACTGCTAGAGGGCAAGATTTATCCAAAGCATAAAGCCCACATGACATGGATTCCTACGAAAGAGGTTGTTTGCAAGGTGCAGGAAGTGAATACTTCACTCGCTATGGCCTTGTGAGTTCTCAGGTCATCCGTTTGCAAGTGTCACTTCTCCATCAATGTTGTTTATACATGGTTCAGAATAGTTGGTTTGTTTCAATTAGTAACTTAGGGACCATCACTACTCTTCACCTTGATTGCTTCAGTTCCAGTTAACTTCGAGTGAGCAACATTGGCATTTGCAGTTAGACTTTAGCTGAATGGGCCACTTGTTGCTAGCAATCAGGTAACAATATGTATGATGTTGACTTTTCGTTATACCAAACGAGGGAGTGAGCTTTGATTCTCAGGGCTAGTGATCGGTAGTTTTATAATGAACAATAGGATTCATAGGCAGAGGGGGCTACCTGTATATTGCATGAGAGGACTAAGATGCACAAAAAGTTGTAATTGGCAACCTCGCTGCATCAATAAAAAACAAAAGTGAAATCAGCAAAATCAACATAGGATGATACATCGAAAACGAGTTCAGAGTCAGACTAGGATTCTATCATTCCTCCCTGATTGGTGGAATTGGTGGAACTGTTGGACCATTGGGTTATTAGTCGACTTGTTCAGATGGGTATTCCAAAAAACCAACAGAGTTAAGGTATTACTATGGCAATCGAAAGTCGGTTAGCACATCAATAAAGGAATACCGATCAAGAGAAATCCTGCAACAGATTGAAAGAAATAAATAGCCCCGCAAAGCATTTACCAGCAGTGTCATTGGTGCTTTAGTAACCAAAGCTTTCCTAGCTAGAGTGAGTGGGATGATGAAGTCAAAAAGATTTGGGTTCACTATCCACTTCCCTGGAAAAAGGGCTTATGAGCAATTCAATCAACACGACTGTGACTATTCCCCGCCATAAAACTTGGCCAAACACAGAAAAAAGCACAAGGACTTGAGGGTATCATCCTCGTATCCTGTCACCTGACTTGTCTACACGGTCGTATCCTTCATGAGCCTCCACTGCCCTTTCCTTATGAAACGCAGAAAAAAAGGTAAGATACATCAGCTTCTTCAATCAGTCATCCAGATGGCACTCTATTTTGCCAAGGTGGTTGTGACTCGTACAGCAATCGAAGCTTGAGTGGGTTAACAATGCGCGAGTTATCACCCTTCATCACCATCCAGTGTGAAAGAGAGGGAGAAAGAATTTTACAGATCCTTTATGGAAGAGTGAGAGGATGTAGAACAGCAAGAGGTGGGAAGGTCATGTACAGGAGGGGTGGAATGCTATATTGCTACATCTCCAGTAGGCTTCGGCGGTGATGCTCCCGCCGGTTAGACTTTTGAACTGAGCCGAGGCTTGAAATCACCATGGTTTTCAACTTTAGCCAAGCGGATACCTCAATCCGATTTCAACATTCTGTAAGGAAGACGGGAATTTGGGCTAAGCAGTTGAAGATTCAGGAATTCATAGTCGAATAGGGATTGGAAAGCTATCTGTTAGTGGGCCTCTGTCATATCCTATTTTCTCATCAGCATTTAGGTAGCTGAAGGATGGAAATAATACTATGACTCCAGTGTGATCAAACATTGTCTTGGTCCGGGCATATGAAAGGATCGGAACGAGACCGAAACTCCAGTTCAGTATCTCGGGGGTCTTGGTTGGTCAGGTAGTCCTCCCTCCGACTAAGACGTTGGTCCGGCATTCAAAAAAGGTTATAGTCAACTTAGTCCCGTGGATTCTGACACAGGTCCGAGTTCGTGGTTCAGTCGAGAGGTTTCCCTATCCCTATCAGTCGAGCCGAGCTACCACTCTCCTTTGACTGTCACATGGGTCCGATAACAGTCAGGATAATGCAACTAGCAAGGAGTCATCATTTTATGTTGTCATACTTTGTCAATTCGAACCATACAATCATGGAGGGAGCCAATCAATAAAATTCAAACCCAACTACGGATGGAGAACAATGTGATCAAGAGTCTTGCGATGACACAGCATTTTGTCGGGCATGCACAGAAAGAAAGCTACCATAAGTCCTTCACGCGTCTAATTGTCAAAGAAAGTCAGTAGTTGGGTAAAAAAGAGCATCCTTCTCAGTCTCTCTCTCTCTCTCTCTCTCGTAATCCTAGGTCAGTAGGCTAATTGGGTGAGACTCATATTTTATTCCACTTCACCGGAAGAAGGGGTTTTAGGGAGCAACATTACCAAGACTATCAGGACGGCAACTCGCCAACATGCCAGAAAGGAAGCCATACATCAAGTTTCATTTAAGATAAAAAATAAAGTCTGCTAGCAACGTCGTTAGAGTGAAGAACATCGAAATCTGCGAGTTAAGGTCTACGTATCGAGTCACGCTTCTGTTATCGTCTTTCCCCTCTATACCAGATTTGGATTTAGAAAAATGATTTGAAGTGAAAAGGACTATGGAAAGAGCGAGTACTTCTTAGCCTGAAGTCAACATAATGTCAATTTCACGCCCCAACTCGACCCCACCTATAATCAGTCAGGACGCAATGGAATTTCGGCAGTATAACGACAGTAATTAGAATACCGAGGTTCTAAACCAACCTCATTAGAACATCATACATCCAACAACTCCTTAATTCAAATAATAACAAACATCATGACCATATTATACAATAATCATTTCTCGTTATACACCTCCGTTCCAACATAATACATAATCCTTAATATACATTGCAAAATATATTGATACCAACCTAGCAACCTATACATAGACAAAAGAAAGACTACTAAGATAGCATCAACTAATTCATTAACTTTTCAACGTCTTATACATTATAAACTACAAAGCATATAAAAGTCTACTAAGTTAATTTACAAGATAGTAAAACAATGCAACATCAAGGATAAGACTCCGGAACATAAGACTCATCCACGTAAGGCACATTTTCCACATTCTCCTCTTCAGGAGGCACGTACCCGTAAACCTGTTCTACAACACCTGTAAGCATGCAATAATAGAGAGTGAGCTTATATAAAATAAGCCCCGTGAGGATCCGATAGATCTCTACTGTATTCACTATGCTCCTTGGATTTAATCATTTGAGCAAGTAAACACACAATAACATCAATAATACTATCATCACATAATCTATAATGATCATTGAATAAAGGATACACTAGTTGGTGTAGCTCCAATCACCATCACGATCATAACAGCCTTCTTGTGACTCCCATAAACTCACACACCCGAGGTACCCCACTAGCCTCGCCCTCCATGACACCTCCGTCATGCGAGCTGGAGGTAGTCTCTGGTAGTCATGCCATTATGAACCCGACAGCCCGATGCTGCCCGAGAGATGGCACACACATACCAAAGACTCAGCAATAATAATAAACATCAATCATTCACAAGAGGACAGTCTAGCAGAACTGCCTACCTCCCGACATCAATCATCAATCAATATTCATCAATCAATAATCATCAATCATCATCAATAATCATATTATCATCATAATAATATCAATAATCAATTTAACAACAAATAACTAAGTTAGATGACAAAGTAGGCCATCCAACTGAACATGCATTAAACACACAATCAAACCCTAGTTTACCCATCAACAACTCACCATTCGATCACTCAAACCACACCCGATCAACTAAGGCTCAATTCAATAATTTAAAGAAAGATAACCTAAACTTCAAATAATCATATCTTACATTCTACTAAACCAAACAACTCCAAATCAGTTTCAAACACTCACCCATTCGATCATCTACATTAGCCCTCTCGAAAACCAACCAAGACACCTCAAAATCAAGCCCAACAACCCTAAAACCCTAGTGTGTCATGGCTGAAATTTCTGGATTTTGGCACGGACATCACAATCAAAAATTCAGCATTACAACAGTGCTACCACGTAATTAACAAACTTTTAGAAATCAACGGCAATCGATTCCGATCAACACAACTCAAAATAATCAACATTTAATCAATTAATCAACTTTAAATACCCGAAAAATAATAATTATGCTACAACTGTTCAAATCTCGTAAGATTACATATAAATGATCCCTAGCATGCATGGAGCAATAATCTAACATCAGATTAACATTCTAACGGTTCGATATTCAATTCTACGCAAAAACACAAAAGATGAGTTTTGAGATCTAAAATTTTTCTTTCACCTTTGATGCGATATAAGCCTAGGAATGCGTGCAATGCGTGACCAACAAGCGGAATCCAACTCGGCATGAAATTCTACGGATGAAAACCATGTTTTTCTTTCAATTTTTGCTTGAAAAACCTTGAACTCCTTTGCCTTTTTTTCTCCTTTGGCTTTCAACCCTATGTGTGTATGTGGAGTGTGTTTTGTATTGTGTTGAGTGTGTGTTGATGATAATATGTAATTAAAAGCTTGGTCAAATAAATAAAATGCAAAGTCAAAGTAGTATTTTAGTCCTTTAATTCATTTTCTTGTCTTTTAAATGCATTTTAGCTATCTCCTTACTCAAAACAAAAATGTAACTCCTAAGATAGCTCAAGTAGGTTATTTTTAGGTGACAAAAAGTTTTACAATTGAACAATTTCACCCGAGTCGGCTTAAAACTCGATTTTCGTAAAAGTCGGTGTAAAAACCCTAATAAATTCTTAAGCCGATTTTAAAATCGTTTTAATCAAACACAGGTCTGTTAAAAAGACCAGTTTCAAAATTTTAGCGGACGTGTTTCGAAAACACTATTCACTAAAAATTGACGATAAAATTTGACTCCGTTTTTTATGAAAATTTCATGAATGCACATTTAGCATGTTCTAGGAGTATTGATATCAAAATTACCACATTCTATGTCATATAGCTCATAGACAGGTTAATTCGCGCAAAACCAGAATAAGATAGAAAAGTAGGGTTTCACAGTCAATTTTCAGTCATGCCATTTGGGAAGAGTGCTTCGATCCCTTTTAGTCGCGCTTACTCTCTCTGAGGGTGAGGATCAAGAGTTTTTGTTGAATCAAGCTCTTTTTTTCCTTTATAATTCTATGGGAGTTGGGACTAAGCAACTAAAGATTAGGTAGGGAGGATTCTCAAGTTGAACGCGAGAAAGAAACTGATTTTCTTTGGCATACACCATCTATACAAGGTTTGGATGAAAAAAGAGTTATGACAGAACAAATGAGCGATTGTAACAGATACTAATTTTCAAGCATGAAGATAGGAAGTATTGAAAGCATATCGATAAGATATCTATTTTAACTCATAGCTTGATTGCGACAGCTTATTGAGACTTGTTACTTGACCAATAAAATACCCTAGAAGAGAGCTTAAAGAGGGCTGCATTTTAAGGCAGCCATAGAGCCGATCTCTCCCATCAATCAGACAGATGTGATTGTTAGAGATTCAAGATTCCCGATTGGACCAATTCAAGCGATTGAAATGGGAAGAAAGACCGATTGATAAAGGTTGGACGGATAACCGTGTTACCAAATGAGCTACTTTGCCAGACTTGTCTGAAGTTGAATTCACTCCCTAGCCTAAACAGAGAGCCCTTTTTTATAGTGATTTCATGTATAGTAAATAATCGTCTATATACAAATAGATAGTACGAGATTTTAGTTAGCAGACTCGCTCGTTTGAAGCTTCTTTGACTCTCCCGTCTAAAAAGACTATGACTATCATGGTCAGGGAACAAAGGGTCCTCCTCTGCGAAATCACCCAAGCGGAGCCAGTTAACATGATAACTGTTGAAGAAGGCAAGGAAGATTGACGAGAACCCTTCTAAACTACCTCAAGGAAGGCTACCTCAAGACCGAGCTAAACGGCTCGAAGTACGAAGGCGTGCGACCAAGTTCATCATGTGAAAAGATGCCCTCTATAAGCGATCGCTTGATGGGATCTATATGAAGTGCATAGCCAGCCAAAGAACGGATATCCAGAACAATGCAAGAGGTCCACGTGGTAGTGTACGTGCCATACCAAACGGGACCAAAGTGACAAATGCTGCTCAAATAGGATATTACTGGCCAACCATGATATCCGACTGCAATGAATACACCTAAAGCTGCAAGGTCTGCAAGTAGCATGCATACTATATTCATCACCAGCTTCCAGAACAATTGCACATCACAACATACATGTTCATGGCCTTGGGGATGGACATCATCGGAGCTTTCACACCACCGTCGTTAGCAGGGCAGAAGTCTTTATTGGCCGCTACCAACAATTTATCTAAATGGGCTGAAGCGATTGCTGTAAAGGATTTCAAAAACATAACGGTGTCAGAGTCCATACAAACCCACATCATCTACCTGTTTAGAATTCCAGACAGCATCATCTCCGATAACGGGAAACCCTTCATAGGTAGCCCCCTCTACTGGTTGTATGCCAAATAAAATATCAAGCCTTCTCCTTTATGAAGAAATCCTTTCTCTTTCTTTAGGAATGAATCGGAGATTTTCGGGTATGAACTCCTAAATCATTTGGTTGTTCGACTTGCCTTCTTTCTTGGTGCCCCATGAAAGAGGATTAGAGCCAAGAAATATACATTACGATATATATCATCTCTACTTCAATTAAAAGAAAAGAAGAAGCACTTCAAAGCCTTTTCCACTATTTCAAATAGGGCGATCCCGAACGGTTGATAACTAACTCTTCTTTCAATGTCTTCTAGACTCTCCATAAAAGGGAGAATAAATGCTATTTTCTATCGGAAGAGGATCGACGGAAGTTGGTGCATTCCTTTCATTCCCACCTTCATAAGAAAGATCTTCCAGTTCCCTCCGATCAATGGTCGAATATCAGATGTTACTAGTAAGTGAAGCAATCAAGCTAGTCTTTTTTTCCAAGGTAAGAATTAGTCGCTGATCCGCTGTTACTCTTATAATAAGCTTTGCTACCGTTGATCCGCTGTTACTACGACTATCGCATATCAGTTGTAGGTATACTAGTAGTCTGACTGACGCTCCTTTCCCTTGCCCTTTCTCTGGTCTTGTTGTTTTTGTTCTCTTTTTTATTTAGTTATGTCGTCTTTATTCTTGCTTTTCTGCAGCTCCTGCTTCTGGCTCCGCTGGCTGCTCGCTGGCATGCTCGCCGGACCCCTTGTTGTGAGTGTTTTGGTTTGTTCCTTCCTCATTTTTTTCCAAATTCTTCTGCCACCGCCGTTAAGGTTGTTTTTAGACCGGCTAGATGCTAAAGACGCCACAATGAGGAGGTTGGTTTTCACTAGGGACCACAATTAAAGATCAACAAAGGGAAGTCTTTTAACATACATGTCTTATAGATTAGTCTAAATTCCCTCCAATTGAAAAAAGGTAGAGTTTCCTCATTTTTAGCCTGACAGCCTCCTGTGCTTCCGTCGAAGAAGCAAAGCCCTTGTCGCAAGTGGCAGATTCACCTACTCATTTAGCTGTAACTATTGCACTCGTTTCTCTCCCAAAGAGTCACCCCTACCTTATATTAGAATAAAGTAAGAAGAAAATTCCGGTTAAGACCATATCTTACGTTACTCTTTCAATTCCGATTGGAGGGGAAGCGCCGAGCCCAACAGAAGAGCAAAGAATGTAGGCATTTCGATAGATGGAGTGAGAGGATATTCTGGTATATACCTGCCAGCCCGACCAGTATATGGGTAATCTATCTTTCTCTTTAGAGTAGCAATTCGATTTCAATATAGCAATAACAGGAAGGACCTCTGAAAATTTTATCACTTAAGATAGTTTTTTCAAATGGGCAGGCATCCATATTGGTCAAGATTATGCAGTCTTTGTCTTATCCAGGCAATCTCTTTCTCTGGTCAGTATAAGGATGGATAGGGATGGATGAGAGGAAGTAAGCAAGTGAAACGTTAGCGGTCTTTCAAATGTTTAGAGACCTTCTTTCGAAGGGTCACATGTGGTTGGATACGAATCAATAGGTTGCAGTCCTTATGGCTTTCTAGCTAATGGAAGACTCTGGCTTTTAACATTCTCTTTTTCTTTATCGATAGCCAAATATTCTTGCCAATCTGGGTAGAGCTTATAGCCCTCTACATACTTAATTGAAAGCTGAATACGCCCCTAGAAAAGTGGTTCTAACAGGATAAAATCAAAACTACTACTTTTCGCTAACTTTAACTCGACCCTCTCTGTCATAGCTGTATTGACCCGCATATTCTTACCTTAGAATAGTCTATTCCCTCACTCTATGCACCTTACTATAAAGTAGTCGAAAGCGCTTACTACTGGACTAAAATAAGGAAAAGTGAACAGAAGCCTAAGTCATTACCCAAGATACCGTCTGTGATCCATAATCTTCTCTCCCTTGATCTTAGAACCACTTTTCTCTTAGCTTCTAACCTTATAGGTAGGCTAGCGTTCCTTCTTCCTAGGAAGATCCCCTTGCCTTTCCTTTACCTTTATTTTACCTATCTAGGAAAGCCATAAAATTGGGAAAAGTGGATGAAAACCTCCTACCCAAGGTACCGCTTTACTGTATAAGGATCCATAAATCACATTTCTCTTGGATTCCTTCCTTCTGGTCCCTTATTAGAAAGCATATGACTTAGCCACTAGACCCCCTCTTGAAGGCCAAAAGAAAAGGCTGGGGTTGGTATTACTTCCTTACTCCCAGGAAAAGAGAAAAGAAAAAGACGAGTTAAGTTTTAGGGGTAGTTATCCTCTTCATCATTTACTCTATTATCAAGCTTATCTGCAGTGGGAGTTTACGGCCTTAATAATAAATATATAGCATTGATTGGAGCCAAAGATGAGACCTAGGAAATGAAGGTTTAAAGGATCACACTCAATCTCTGAGTCATATAGTTTAATACAGAGAAAGACTGACATAGCTTAAAGCGAATTCCTCTTCGAGACAATCCTCTCCTTATCGGTCGAGCATCTTCAATCCTCTCTTTCCCTAGACTTGACATAGCCTTTGCTGTCAACAAAGTAATTCAGTTCATGCAAGCACCTTCTGTTGATCACAAGGCTGCTTTTTCTTTCTAATGGGGAAAAATTGCAGGAAGGGCTCTACTCCACGGGATTTTCCTACCTTAACTAGTTTACAGATAGGACCTGCCTCTTTAGTTGGAAGGACTGATGCCAGTTAAAGCTATGCACTGATTCACTTACTCGTATCGGGTCGGGCAAGATATGCTTTGAATCTAATTAAGACATTATGCTTTTAAAGAGTCTCTGCCGCACACTTTCAACTTACTCTTTCTTAATTGAACTGGGTATATATATATAGAACAAGAATACTCCTATCCTCTCGGAAAGGAAAGGAAAGCCAAGCCTGTCTCCATCGAGTAAACAACTTTTCAGTGGACATATGAGGAGAGGGTCCAAGAAAAGGCTATAGGTCATCGGCGATGTGAGATGAAAACCGGGGAGACACGAAGAGAGAAAACTCCATAGCTAGTCCCTACTCACCCCTTATTTTTTCGATTGGGGAAAGAGTCCCAAACAATCCGTACCGGGGATTACTTTAAGAAGGAAAAGCTTTCTTAGCGAAGCGGGAAGGGAAGTCTCAAGAATATGTCTCCTAAACTAAGAAAATTTTTCGATTTCCATGTTAGCTGAAATCTATGCGATGTGGAACAACAAATTCCCTGCTTGGAACTAACAATTTCCCCATAGGAATTCTTGCTTCCCTCTAACTGAGGGGATAGTTTTAGTAGTTGAATGAATTCAAAGATTTTCCGATTCACCACTTCCATCATTACCGCCACTTCCTATTCCCATAGAAAAGTGAACAAATCAGCACAAGACGCATAAATGCCAAGACGATGTGGATCGTCACTAATAATCGTCAGATCTAGGAGTCAAACCACTGATCTGCAGTTGCCTTTTACTTATTAGGCAACAACCACTTCCTTATATACATAAGAAATGGATTGATTAGGGAGAAAATTCATAGATGAAGAGTCACTAACCACAATAACATAGGTTCCAGAGTTGACAGCAGGGAAGGTAACAAAGGTCCAATCAAGCCAATCAACTAGGACTGCTAATGCTAAGGCCATCGCAGTCTTGGTTGGAGCATCTGTCCTAGGTGTCATACTCACTCAACATGGTCTCGCTCTTAAAATGGTTGATGAACGGAAGATATCGCCTTCATCCTTACTTTTTGAGAATCTTTCATAAGAACCTAAGGGATCCAACTCATACATCCAATTGTCTGCTGTCTTTAATATGAGGTAAGGTATCAGTCTTAGGAAGATGGGCACATGATATCCCTATTAAAGGGGCGAAGCTGTTAATAGAATAGTGCTGACTTTGCAGTTAATAAGGACAGATATGAACGAATCATCTGAATCAAACAATTCTTCTTCTCAACAGTAGTCGTTAGGGCTCCCACCAATAGTTCAGTCGGGAGAGAGCGGTGTAGAGGAAAGATCTTGACTATTAGGATATCAATAATATTTCAATTTGGTGTATGACTATTACTGTTACTGTATTGCTAAGAGTTGCCAGCAAAGGGGAGAGATATTTGACTTTGGAAGAAGCAACTTTCACCTTGAAAGCCACTAGAGCTTCTTCCCTACGCATACATGGTTTGGCCAAGATGGAACACCTTTTCCTAAAGGAGTTGGAGCAGCAGTACCTTGCCTTTGAGTTTACTGGCCTGTCTTCAATTTATTTCTGGGGGGGCTTCCGTCTCACTCTAATGCTGCCTTAGGCTTGTAGGGGGATGGACTTCCGAAAGCAACCTCTTAAACTAGGCGTCCCTAGACGCTCCCCCCGTAGAAAACCGCTTTGAGAACGTAGGTTGGCCTCTTCGCAACAAGCAAAGTAATCTTTTTTTTACGTCTTATTATGATCCGTTGACAGGGAAAGTAGCTAAACTCACTTGCTCAGACCCAGGAGAAGGGATGTATTTTAGGTCTCAAGGAGGCAATTCCCCAGTGTTTTTGGGGTCAACTAACATGTGATCGATCGAGCTAGACTTTCTGAATGAGTTTGAGTTGGGCTTAAGAGCGAATCACTCTTTCCCTATTCTAGAATAGTACTCAATATCTAGTCTAGAAAGTCTCTCCCCACTGACCTTCGCTCTACTCTTCGCACCAGCCTCAGACACTAATGCCACTAGCTAGCAGATAGCGAAAATAGCCTTCTTTCTCCCTTCCTTACTGGCATGTCAATCAGTAACCTTCCCTTTTTTTATAGAAAAAGAGGGCTCCTGTCTGTTCATTCAAATGGGAACTTAAACTGACGTTCTCTTGATCAAAAAAGGAGGCTAAAGCTAAAACGTTGAATTCGTTGGTTCGATACTAGGATCAATCAAGAAGGATATTGCGGCTTGGACCGACTTTTCTGTGTGCGCTGCTTACTCCTTGGTTGGTCAGTTGGACCCGCGTAAGTCAATATTTCAGCAATCCTACTCACCCCACAGCTTGGCGAATCACGCAATGCGCTTTCTTCCCTACCACCCCTGCCTGCGAGCCTAGAAGCGCGACGCTTTAATACTGATGGTAGCATAGTGTATTCGCATAGAAGACACCAAGGCAAGGAAGGAAGGTAAGAGTAGCAGGACTCTTGAGGTAACATAACGACGAAGCCAGCTCGGTTCATTGATGACCTAAAAACCAGTGCATCACGCTATGCGCTAGCTTGTTGAGGAGGGAACTGTTTAAGCTCTGTCTTTGCTTTGCGTTGCTTGCCCTTTTCATTTTCAGAGTCAAGGTTCGCTTCACTTACAGTCGAATATATTTTATTAAAGCAAAGCCAAGAAGCGATAGTGGCATCAGGATCAGACTGTCACCTATGACTAAGCTCCGTGACTAGCTCTATTCTTATCATGTAAGTGATTCTTCATCACAGGACAACCCATAGGACTGGCCTGAAAGGCTTAAGGGAATTGAATTGTAGGAAGGTTGTTAGTCATAAACTTCCCTATTACTAAAGAGAGGTTGATCACCTTCTTTATGAGTTTGTGATGAGACTCCGATCTCAATCAAGGGTTCTGAAAGTAGCACTCTGTCCAATATATAATGGAAGTCCCAGTGCTGAAAGCAACTCTTAAACCCCAGGAGAAACAACTCAATAGGTAGAGGCTATAGAACCGTTAAGGTTTGGCTAGGCCAAGGGGGAGTAATCCTCTCAGGAGAGGAACACAATTGTTTGGAGAAACCCGACTTATATTATACATCTCGTCACAGATCCGATATGACTGAATGAAGAAGGGTGGAACTGTACTTTGCTCTTTCAGAAGGAAATCTGCGGATAGGAGCAATAAGGCGACATGACCAAAGAGAATTTCAATAGTACCTTGCAAGGCCGGTAACCTTTGACCGGTGTAAGCTCTTGTTGCACTGAACTTCTTCAAGCTTGAACTCAAGCGTTCCAACAGTAGTAAGGGAAAAATAGTTGTTTTAACCAATTCTTTTTTAGACGAAAGGGACGAGATTGCTATCATTACTATACTTGGCAACCAAGCTCGCATGTGTATCCATTCCATTAGGCATTGCCACTCTTTCCTACTCTACCAGTATTGGTGAATAAAAGCTGTCAACTCAAGCTGATCATTCCATTTTGAACTCTTATTACAATACGGTGACAACACCTCTTTCTTTTTATGGAACTTGCTCTTTGACTCGCATTTCTGGGATTGAGGATAAGCTTTTGGGCTAATCTAATGTTGTGGGAGTCGTTGTCTCAAGAATTACCCTTGTCCTAAGCAGGCAAAAAGCGTGCTAAAGCGACTGAGGAAAGGGTTGGCCAATCTGAATGACTTCCCAAAGAGGATGGAATATGGTACATAAAAGGTCTTCCTTCTAGCTCGAGGAATAGGAATTGGATTGTCCAGGAATGGGCATTTACCGGTTCTTTTAAGAGAACAGTGTATGTGCTTCCTTTACAAGACTTTTCACCTTTCATTTCTGAGTCAAGCATTGCCATTGGTCTTTTTGAGTAGCAACTTCACAAGGCACCTAGGAAGCTGAGCAGTTGTCAGAAAGAGTAGCGACTAGGTCACTAGGTAATAGCTAGGATTTTGGATTAGAAAGCTATATCTCGAGAATGCCATCCTTCTAACTATGGCAATTGGTCTCTCACGTTGGATATAGATAGGCCGACGTTGCCTATAGATAGGCTGAAGTTGCCAATGCAATTTAAGCGTGTAAACGACCTTCAGATTTGTGTTGGCATTACGAGAAGCAAACTGATAGTAGAATTAGTGGCATTCATTACATTTCCGTGACACAATATCACTACATAGCCAAGCATTCTCACTCTCTTTCTGAACTGATCTGCTTCATAGGTATGCGTCTTAGGGGACACCTTGACATAGCTGAAAACTACATACGCTATCTACAAAAATTTTGCAAGTTTTGTAACAAGGATCAACATGCTAACATCTTATTATACCCATTGATTATCAACACATATATATATCAACTATATATACATAAACAAAAGGAGGTTCATAGGTATACCTCACTAGTAGATCACTTTGGAGAAGATATAGATAGTAGACAGGCCTTTGAATCCTTCTAACTTGAAGGCTCTAGTTAGTCTACCAAGCATTCAAAGTCCTACCCCACCTTGAAGATAGAATGTGCTAGTATATCTTCAATGTACAAAACTATGAATATGTGGTTTTGATCAAAAAGGCAAAAGCTTCATGAACTTCTAGCCATGGCCGAAAGTTCAAGCTCAAAGATGAAGAAGATGAAGTTCTGTCTCCTCTCCTTGTATGCCTTGGCCGAGGTGTATGTGCATGTATGTGTAGTTGTCACATGATGAGAGAGAGTGTTGTGATCTAATATAAGCTAATAATAAATTAAGTGACCAATCACTATTGTCACCTTTTCATGCCAAGCCATGCAAGCCATTTGATTTCAATCATTAGCTTTAGATGATGGCAGATGATCATCTTCTCTATCCTCTACCCCTTGGCCGAAATTGCAAGTGGGTGGTCAGAGAAGATTGTCATCTTTTATTATATATATAAAACATACTCATATAATTATATATATAATGTTACTTTATTAGTTAGCCAATAACAATTGCTTCCTTCTAAAGTAAAAGCCATGCGAGCCTTAGGATTGTAATCATTACAATCTAAAGGTAACTTTATTCTAACTCCTGACACTTGTCAAAAAGACTTTATCAACAAAAGCAATGGTCAAGATCCTTTTGTCTTTATTCAAAAATGAATCATATCCACTCATTTTAAATTCAAATGACTAGGATTAATGACATGGACTATCCTAGTCATCAACCTCTATATGCAAATGCTACATGTAATTATTTAGTCGTTAAATTGCAATTTCACCTTTTGACAACTAGGAAGATGACATGGCATTTCACAAATTACATCATCATTACACATATACATATATATAAACACCTTAATATATATATATATATATATATATATATATATATATATATATATATATAATATTTTTGCCAATTCTAATCTCTATTAGAATAAACATATTGAAACGACTTTTCAATAATTAGAGTTTGGCCCCAAAAGTTTTAGTAATTACAATTTGACCCCAAAACTTTTCAAAATTATACTTTTGGCCCAAATACCAACATTGATGACACTTAACATCTTAAAGCCATCAACCACAAAATACAAGCTTCTAGTGAACTTATTCATGATACTTATTAGTGTATGACCTTCAAGATTCATAATCGTGTACCGATGAGGGACCTGATAAACCTCCTTATCTATTTTGAAAATGTCTCCGTCATTTACCGAAATACCCTCATGCTCATGAGTGACCCACTAGCAACGAACGTATCATGAGAATGTATACGATAATGAAGATGACGTCTTTCATGAATCCATTTAACCGTCAAGAATTAGCGTGCAGTCCGATCCTTCTGTTATAAGTGCCCTGATCGAAAAAGGAACATGAAATGGTTAAGCCCACATCCGATAATATGTAAAAATCTAAATAGGTGAAATGAGAGATGACAACCATGGAAAAACTCCTTTCCATCACTTTATACTCGCCATGGCCAAGGACTTGCTCATTTTCCAACCGATCTCAGATATCATAGGACATCGCCTCTCGTCAGAGGTTAACAGATCCTATCTTGACAATTACCTGTTGGTTCATACCACAAGAATAAAACGCGAAATGCTGTAACCCACCTTAGAAGACGGGCATTGTCCAGACGCAGTATTTAGTCCCTGATATAACCGGCAGCCGTAATCTCTCTAGTCTGAGGATTAATTTGTACAATTCTAAACTAAATAGTAAACTATTAACCTGAAATCATGTAGTTCACTATTTATTGTCACATTCAATGATCCGTACATAGACGATCACTCATATGTTTATTAGTCCACATCACCATGTTGTTCTGGCATTTCGCACGCCATCCTTTATCATCAACATCACTATGTTAATCAAAGGTAATAACATATGATAACCCATACTCTATTATTCTTGTCCCAGTTGAATAATCTGAAGGGCTATGAATCGTTTCTTAATGCTTATCATATCGAAGAGAAAGTGCGAAATATCTTAAACCTTTTAGAACATTTCTTTTTCTCGGATAGGCATTAGGGACATATTCATATCGAAGCAGAGAATATGAACATCCTACAAATAACATTTTGTGTAAAACACAAAAGCATATTCTTATTAAACCCTAGTAAGGTCATCTCAAACTTTAGCATTAGGGCATATCCCCAACAATCTCTCACTTGTACTAATGTTATCAACCACAGGATCTAGTGAATTTTACATCCGTATCTCTATAGTCATCTTCCCAAAGATGGTGATCAACTGTAATTGATTTTTTTTTACAAGATCTGTGGGTCATCTATAGAAATAACTGTAGGATCTTTATCTGTTAATTCATTTTCTTATCAAGAAAGAAACTCTTGAATTGACTCTTTACAGGTTTGGACTCTTGATGAGATCAGGTTCTTTTAAGCTTGTGCAGAAAGCCTCTATGATAGCCACCATATTGCATTGGCTATTATCAATAGACAGAACCATATATTATCCAAACATCATAAAAGTCAAGCAACATCTTGGCTCAAATAATAACATTACTATTATTTATCATTATTTAGAACTCTTTCCGATAATTCATAAATCCACTAAATACACTTTTATCCTTTTAAGTGAATTTTTCACTAAGAACTTAACTATAACCATAAACCTTAAAATTATGGGTTAAAGTTCATATAGAGATCATTATAACAATAAGATCACTATAAGTTATATGTATTCTCTTCGATATCTATCATGTAACTCATTACATCATATCGTGCCAAGTACTTGCCATCGCATTTTAAAGGAGAATGCAAATAGTGTAAGGATTTGGTGCAAAAACCATTCACGACATTTCCATAATAGTTGGAAGGAAATCTACAAGAAAAGACGGATACCCTGTCTTTTAGACTAGAGACCAAAATTTCTTAGATTCCTCTATCTTAAAGAGAACTTTAAGATCATGACTTGGTGTACAGGAAATGAGAAAAACAAATAATCATATCACTATACTTTATAGACATGACACTTAGAAGACATGATTAGTTTACCCAAGAAAAATAACATGATATAAAATTCAATTGGACTTTGATGAACGAAGGTATCATAAATTCACAAGACTTGTTAAGGGCATTAACTCCCACTAACTTTTTTTATAAATTTAGATATCACCTTCATTTAATGAAAATGATCTATATCTTTTCATTTCAACCATTTCATTATAGTTACCTTTCTATAAAGAAACTATGCATGAAAGAGTTTAAATTCTATACAACTATAGAATTAAAAAATAGTATAAGTTTAAAATCAATTTGAAAGATTATGGTGATAAAAGATGCATTCTCTAATCTTCTTTTATAACCCAACATATTCTGGACAAGTCTCATAAGCTCCATTTCATTCAATTATTTTTTTTGAACAAACTCTTTTGCCAAAAAGAATAATTAATCTATCAAACTCGTTTAGATAGATAAATACAAGAATTCTAGTCTTTAACTCTTGACCATTTCAAAGTTCAAGACAATATATGTATGATTTGGTATTTAGCCATTTCTATAAATCCAAACCAATGAAATATAAATGTTTGAGTTTGAAGACATCGTTTCTTCTGACACGCATTCCGATCATTTTATTACTATTAATGAAGGATATACAAAATGCCAATCATTTCTTACAAAGGATCAATTCCAAAATTACCCATAGTAGGAAAAGATTGATAATAGTCACTACTATAAAGAAACGCTCAAACTAATCTAAAACATTTATAAACATATTTCAAAATTGGGATTGCATAACAAGCCGATCCAAAACAACCAAATCATGCATAAACAGTGTCAACTACTCAATCCCATCCTGATGAGAGATCTCTTGGTAAGAATGCCACAACCCGGATTCTCTTATGTCTCCTCCTCCTCCTGCTTCTGTTTATATTTTGGTTGGGCGCAGCCACAGAAGGAGAGGACTTAACATGGGAATTGGGCCCTGCATCCAAACCAAGGTTCTGCCAGCTAGTCAAAATATCTAGCAACTCATTCAGTGTTCAATTCTATGCACATGAAAGTCCAAGATCAAAGGAGTGTAGGATGGTGGAATAGACTGCAAGATCAAGTCTACCTGAAGTCGGGGATCCATGACGAAACCAAATGCCTCCAATTAAGTTACCAAGTAAACCATTCTAAGGCAATGCTGGCTCACGTCATCCCCTTCCTCAAGTCTCATACTAAAAAGCTCATGGGTCAACTGGAATCTCATAGACAGACTGTGCTCGCCAAAGGATTCCTCCAAACAACAAATGATATCTACAAAATGAGGCAACCCCTCATAGAATCGACGCAGGTCATCGCTCATTGATGAAAAAATGTATCCCCTAGCACGCATGTCATCCTGGACCCACTTATAGTAAGTGACCTTGTCGCTCTAGGAAGCAGTCTTATTAACAGGAGCAAATGTCGGGACGTCCAAAATATACTCAATTCTCTCAAATCATAGGACTACCCTTAAACTTTTGTACCATTTTTCAAAGTTTGGTCCAACTAAATAATCATGATTAAGGATGGACAAAATAGGATTCATGAACGAAGCCATTAAACTGCAGAAAAAGTAAATATAACAGAAAGTAAGATTGCAGGCTAATAAGAATATATGTAAAGCTATTAAATTGCAAGATATAATAGCTACTCCTGCTATTTGTTTTAAATCTCATACTCCCTAAATGAGAAAACATGAATCTATGAAAAGACTCTAAGTGGGATGACCAAGTTCCTATGATCAGACACATTTCTCAAACCTTTGTGGCTATGTTGAAACATGAATACCTAAGGTCAACAACTTCCTGTTGTCTATTTCTCTAAATAGGGTATGGTCTACTTTAGTCCCTAAATCACTTAATCTCAAACCTTTGTGGTTATAATTGATTAGGTGATCTAGTTAGATTGTACCCACCATCACTTAGTTATCCCTCAAATTGAATCAATAGCCTCAAGCCTTTGTGGCTATGTTGACCGTTAGATTTTGGCAGGCAACCACATCACTATGTTTCATTCTAGCGATTTTAGTAAACTAACTTTGAAACATATCGTCTACCTTTGGGTAAGAAGGATCGTTTTCATTTGGGTCTTATTAAATATCCTAGGATGGTGGAGGACTACGATAAAACTCCTTTTACCGTTTTTTTAATAATCTAGTATTCGTTTGCACGTAGGGAGTTAATATAATCTCATCAAATCATTAAGCATTCAACATACTATAAGCTAACAATCTCAATTATAGAAATTTAAATAGTATGAATGCAAAGATATATGAGTGGTGGATCATGAGCTTGACTTTTGGGCTAAAAGAAATAAAACAATTCTATGTAAAAGATCTTCAACACTTTGAAATCTTCATTGGGCCTCCAACTCATTGGAAAAGTACATTGGGCCTTTGTCAAGTTATCTCTTGAAGAATTACATAAAAGTCCTCACTACATAATTCTCTCAAATGACAAGAAATAAATTGAGGCTTACGTCTCATATTACAACCCAATAACTTTTAACCCTAAAACCTAAGTCCATGATCAAATTCACCACTCTCAAAATAATAAATATCCATGATTATTCATATCAAAATATAGTAATCAACATATTAATTTCTAGCATTCAAGTTTAATCTACTCATCAATTATGAAAGAATAAACTAAATCAATGCCCTTTTGCATAATTATAAAACTCCTTTTATATATGCAAGTCATAATGTCCCATTAATTCATAACTCCTTATAATTAATTATATTCACATCTAAGTCCAAAACCTTAAAGAAAAACACAAGTCCATGGCCCGTTAACACAAAGTGGCCCAATAGGTTAAAATCGAGCACAAGTAGATGTACACAAGGCCTAATCCCAAATCAACATGTCTCTAAATGCCCACATACATTAACTATAGCCCAATATTCCTTTGAAAGTATTATATCATTAAACGATCAACTTTCTACTTTCTCAAATTTAGAAACATCTCAATACTACTTATTAGATAATTTCTAATTTGAAGATTAAAAACATATAGACCAACTATGTGAAATACATTTTGCAATATTCAAGACACATAGATAAGTTGCAATCTTGACTATTAAACACTTTTAATCATCAAGTAGTCCTCATATGCATGATCATATAAAATAAGCTAAAACTATCTTTTAAACTTTTATTCCAACACATGCATATAATAGAAATAATCTTTTGGGGACTTCAAGGAAACTACAATCATCTTGTCACATACAACAAAACAAAATCAATCTCCTACAACAAAGAGAATTTCGGCCAACACCATATAAATGGAAAACTTGTCTTTTCTAAAACTTTGACTTTATACATGCAAGAGAAAACCCCTTTTTAATATGACTCTTTTAAACATAGACTTTTATCCAAAGTCTAATATTAACATGCAAAGACCAAATCCATCATTGCCTTTTCATTTAAGCTCGTATATCAAGAAGGCAAAACATCTCAAGCATCCTAGTGATTTTCGGCCATCACTACAAATAGGTGTAGCATGCAAGTTCAAGCTAAGACATATACACACAAATATATATTCAAGATCTATATTATCAATCAAAGATCTAAACTAGACATGAACATGCATGTGTGTAGACTAAAGTCTTAACATAAAAAACTTGGAAATCAACAAGCACATTTTCGGCCATAGGGTTCAAAAACACATGACCAACATTTGATAATCAATGGACAAAACAACATGGCTCTGATACTACTTGAAAGGGTGCTAGCCAACATAAGATATCATGTCATAACATAATCATAAGTTAGATTCAAGATCGAGAATATCATGCATGGACACCTTGACATAGTCGAAAACTACATAGGCTATCTACAAACATTTTGCAAGTTTCGTAACAAGGATCAACATGCTAACATCTCATTATACCTCTTGATTATCAACATATATATATATATCAACTATATATACATAAACAAAAGAAGGTTCATAGGTATACCTCACTAGTAGATCACTTTGGAGAAGATGTAGATAGTTGACAAACATTTGAATCCTTCTAACTTGAAGGCTCTAGTTAGTCCACCAAGCATCCAAAGTCCTACCCCACCGTGAAGATAGAATGTACTAGTATATCTTCAATGTATGAAACTATAAATATGTGGTTTTGATCAAAAAGGAAAAAGCTTCATGAACTTCTAGCCATGGCCGAAAGTTCAGGCTCAAAGATGAAGAAGATGAAGTTTTATCTCCTCTCCTTGTATGCCTTGGCTGAATTGTTTATGCATGTATGTGTAGTTGCCACATGATGAGAGAGAAAGTTGTCATCTAATATAAGCTAATAATAAATTAAGTGACCAATCAATATTGTCCCATTTTCATGACAAGCATGCAAGCCATTTGATTTCAATCATTAGCTTTAGATGATGAAAGATGATCATATTCTCTCTCTTCTACCCCTTGGCCAAAATTGCAAGTGGGTGGTCAGAGAAGATTGTCATCTTTTATTATATATATAAAACATACTCATATAATTATATATATAATGTTACTTTATTAGTTAGCCAATCACAATTGCTTCATTCTAAAGTAAAAACCATGCAAGCCTTAGGATTGTAATCATTACAATCTAAAGGTAACTTTATTCTCTCTCTTGACACTTGTCAAAAAGGCATAATCAACAAAAGCAATGGTCAAGATCCTTTTGTCTTTATTCAAAAATGAATCCTATCCATTCATTTTAAATTCAAATGACTAGGATTGATGATATAGACTATCCTAGTTATCAACCTCTACATGCAAATGCCACATGTAATTATCTAGTAATTAAATTGCAATTTCACCTTTTGACAACTAAGATGATGACGTGGCATTTCACAAAATACATCATCATTGCACATATACATATATATAAACACCTTTATATATATATGTAATATTTTTGCCAATTCTAATCCCTATTAGAAAAAAGATATTGAAACAACTTTTCAATAATTACAATTTGGCCCCAAAAGTTTTAGTAATTACAATTTGACCCTTAAACTTTCCAAAATTACACTTTGGGCCCAAATACCGACGTTGATGACTCTTAATACCTTAAAGCCATCAATCACAAAATACAATCTTCCGGTGAACTTATTCATGATACTTATTAGTGTGTGACCTTCTAGATTCATAATCACGTATTGATAAGGGACCTGATAAACCTCCTTATCTATTTCAAAAATATCTCCGTCATTTACCGAAATACCCTCATGCTCATGAGTGACCCACTAGCAATGAACGTATCATGAGAATGTATACAATAATGAAGACGACACCTTTTATGAATCCATTTAACCGTCAAGAATTAGCGTGCAGTCCGATCTTTCTATTATAAGTGTGCCGATTGGGAAATGATTATGAAATGGTTAAGCCCACATCCAATACTATGCATAAATCTAAATCGGTGAAACAAGAGATGTCTACCATGGAAAAAGTCCTTTCTATCACTTCATACTCACCTTGTCCAAGGACTTGCTCGTTTACCAACCGATCACAGATATCATAGGATATCGCCTCTCGTCAGAGGTTAATAGATCCTATCTTGACAATTACTTGTCGGATCATACCACAAGAATAAAATGTGAAAGGCCGTAACCTACCTTAGAAGACGGGCATTGTCCAGACGCAGTATTTAGCCCCTGATATAACTGACAGCCGTAATCTCTCAAGTCTCAGGATTAATTCGTACAATTCTCAACTAAATAGTAAACTATTAACCTGAAATCATGTAGTTCACTACTTATTGTCACATTCAATGATCCGTACACAGATGGTCACTCATATCTTTATTACTCCACATCACTATGTTGTTCTGGCATTTCGTACGCCATCATTTATTATCAACATCACTATGTTAATCAAAGGTAATAACATATGATAACTTGTACTCGATTATTCTAGTCCCGGTTGAATAATCTAAAAGGCTATAAATTGTTTCTTAATGCTTATCATATCGAAGAGAAAGTGCGAAATATCCTAAACCCTTTTAGAACATTTATCTTCTTGGATAGGCATTAGGGACATATTCATATCGAAGCAGAGAATATGAACATCCTACAAATAACATTGTGTATAAAACACAAAAGCATATTCTTATTAAACCCTATTAAGGTCATATCCCCAACACCTGAGAGTCATGAACAAGTTCCAACTGGCTGGCTAACTGGAGACAGCTTTTTATAAAAGAATCCGATTAAATAACTTTTGCTTGTAATGGGGAGAAATAGAATTGGCTAACTCCACTCGTGGCTACTTTTGATTTGAAAGAAAAGTTGTTTGGTTGTTCAAGTGAGCAGCTAGTTAACCACTATTGAATAGCATGTCCTTCCCTTTTTTAAGCCCAGTCACACAGCCCTATACTTAGCAACTCGTAAGAAGATCCGAATGAAGACAATGAAAGAAAGCGGCGAAGTGAGCAAGAAAGGTTGCCTTGAGTTGAGGCTCCTCGGACGAGGGTTACCTACTCTACAAGCTCGCAAGGCACTACTGTAGAGCTCTTTAGGCCTACCGCTTTCTCAATCGAAAATAAACAACAATCAAGATTGGTTGGCCTACTAACTTTTACGTAATTAATAATAAGATTTTTCCTACTGTACAATTTCTCTTCTTATCTATGTCATTTCAGGATTGATTTTCGTTGACTGTCACTGGGCAATAAAAAATTCCTCACTTCATATAGTCGTAAGGCTTCCAAGTCTTACTAGTTCAACTATCTGCCGCATGCGTGTGTACTTCGTTAGTGTGATCTGGCAACTGAAATACATGGGCTATGGCTATCTTCTATTAGAAGCTATGCCCTTTAGAGTTTCTCTTCTATTAAAGGATAATAAGGTGCGCTATTCTTGGATTGCTATTGCAGCTTGGCTTTATTGTCTGTTATTAACCCCCTGTTTCTTTGATTTTGATTGCTTTAATAAATGTATTTTTCTTGTTTTCCTTATAGTCTTACCCCTCTCTTAAGAGAGTGAGTGCCCTAATAGGAGTACGGTTTAGGCTTTGCCAAAATAGGTTGCTAGGAAGAGAATTGGTTGTGAAAGAAGGAGCTCTGAGGGAGAATGAATCCCAATCTAGTGCTATTGAATGGTATAGAATCCGTTCTTAGCAGCAAATACTTCTATTCTACGATCTGACTATGCCTAGCCAGGCAAATAAGACATGGGATTGGACAACTTAAACAAGGTAGAATCTATAGAGTGGATTAGGGGATAGTTCTTCTGTTCAACTGTCTTGTGTTAAGCATGGGATATATGAAATTTGAATCCAATAAGTAACTAGGAGAAAAAAGACAAGCAATACAGGGTCTTCAGGGAAGAGGTTGTTGCCCCGGTAGATATAAGAAGTTTGCAGTAAACCTTATATGGAATTCAACTATTCAACTTTAATATTGATCTATTTGTTTGTACGATTGGGTTTGTGTTAAGTCTACCTATAGCTAATGAAGTCAGCCTTGCTTGAAGGAAATCTAATCAATCCAAATTTACTTAAGACTTTGAAGTAGGTAAATCTGCTGCTCATGCTCCAGAGTCAGGGGTGGAAGGCTAGAGCTTAGCTAAGCTCCTTGCTAGAGCTAATGCCTTCCACTTCGAGACCGACCAAAGCGAATAGGCTGGTGCGAAGGAGAATTCTATTTGTTCTTTTATTCCCAAGTCAAAGTCTAAAAGACTAATCCAATCTCACTCTTGGGTGATCTTATCCATTTGACGGATTTCACAATGGTCATATCACAAGAGAATGAAGGGCGTTTAGCATAACTCCTTTGAGAATGAAATCCCAAATACAGATTGGGAATTACCTATAGGGTCTTCAGCCTACGATATAAGCTTGGGCGATGGTCATAGAAAGAAAAAGATTGGGACCTCTGCTACCGTTTTTGTCCTACGTTAACTATAGAAGTACCCGGGATGAGCAGGGAATGGGGCATCTTTTAGGAAATGGAGATATTTACAAATAGTATTCAACCCGAATAGGAATGGGAAAGGCAGTAGAGGCCCACTCTCAGATAGATAAATGAGTTACCGCTCAGGCCTAACGACTAGTTATTCCCTCACTCAACTATGAGTAAAAACAATAACAATTACCCCCGTAAATCAGGACAGTAATAGTATCAGTCAGCCAGTCAAGTAAGAGAAGAAGGGAAAGGCCTTACTCTATTCTTTAATAATCAGGAATAGCGGACTAAAGGCTGTTAAAGAAAACATTTGAATATAGAAGAAATTGCGGCATTTAGGTTGTTTATCATAGTTGTCTATATAAGGAACAGCAAAAACACTAATATCTCTTTGTTAGCCTGTAAGCCTTCATTCTTATTTAGGCCAAACTGTAACCCTCATTAAAATGGCTTTACAACTCTTTAATAGGGAGCTCAAGAAGGGAGCAATGGGTATTGTGCTCGAGTGAGCATCTTACAGCCCGGTCGGTGCAGCTATGGGGGGATGCTATCCTTCCTAAAAAGAGAAAGATAACTATCCAGTAATCCTTCTCTCTTAACCAGCCTTCAGATGAATGAAGTAGCCCATGGGTATGGGGTACAAATGATTAAGACAAAAAGAAAGAGAAAGAGTTTCTTGACGGAAGGTTAAGAGTGATAACATAGGTATCTTGCTGGAGAAGAAAAGTAAGAAATTAAACCATTAGTTTAGGGGTAGTGACTAACAAGCCATTAAAGATAGGTAGGTTTAGACCAAGCCAGAGCAAGGGTGGTGGGCGGAAAAAGATAAGCAATACACGAAGAGAGCAGAGATTCAAAAGAGTTTCATAATAAATGTTCTTGTCTAACTAAGAAAGCACTTCAAGTAAACCGCGCAGTGAGGGCGTGGGTCCTGTTTCCTTGTTACCATCGTTGCAGCAAGGCCCATGCCTTGTAGTCAAGTAGACTCTGATGTGTGCCAGTACGTCAAAATCAGATTCATCGCCCTCATTTTCTATCAATCACCTACTTCTCTTCTCTTTTAGATTTTCTTTTCTTTTCTTGCTTTGTAATGATTGCAGTCTGCCGCAAGAGACGCTCTAGCATCTGAATTCTGAAATTATTTTTCTTGGGGGTGAGACGGAAAGGTAAATAGCATCCTATGAGGTGGTCAACAGCAATGTCAAATCTCCAGTCGGCATCGATCTTTATGGGTTGGGCTTTTGCCTACCCCAGCTCTATCCATAGCGTAGGAAAGGAAGAAGCTGATCAACAACCTAAAACAGAAGATTAACCAACTTTCCTTGTGATTTCTCCTTCATAATATACAAATTGCTTGTATTAAACATATGGCATTTGAGAGCCCTTCTCCCTTAATGAGTTCTTTCAACTTATTAGAGCTGGAAACATCGTTTCAAGAGAAATATCGAGATTGATTTCCCACCGAAAGTTCCCTCTAAAAGGCTATCAAGTTGTCATTGATGTTGACAAAACAACCTCCACAGTTTGATTTTAAAGCTTAGATCGGGCTTCTTCCTTTATAGAGGCCTACTAGAATGCCTTTGCACTGTCAGCCGATCGATGTGGAGCAAGTGTTTTGTCTTTAATATTTTGCACCAATATGATGGAAAGGGCGGGTTCCAGTTCAAGCTCTGTCGGATCTCTTTGAAGATCCTAGGAAACTTAGCTCCAAAGCTTCCTTCCCCTAGTGGAACTTTCAAAACTGAGAGCAGAAAATGAGCGATAGTTTATCCCCCATAGTTGGGACCGAGCCTCTGAATTCAATTCTAAAGAAAGAATAATCAATCTATAGTGGTTCAATATTCACTTCTATAAAATGAACAAGAGAATCTCAGTGAGGGAAGAGCTCCTTCATAGAGTAACGACTAACAACCGAAAATTCTGTTAGTAAAGCCTAAAAGTAGCGCTTGGCTTGATTCCTACCACGGACGGGAATACATTTCATCCATATCGCCGGCCTCACATGGACAGAGATGCTTATCATATCATGGCTTCCTAAGATGCTAACATAGGGACTACTATTGCTACATGAGCTTATTGGTGGAGCAAGAAGAGCGTAGTAATGCCCACGTGAAACTTTATTTTCATTTAAAACATAAAGAGCTTCCTCATTCGTACTCAATCAGTAGATCAATAATTCAATTGTGTATCCCTATCCAGTCAATAAAAAAAGATTAGGTTCGCGCTTTAGCCTTTATTTGATTCGAAATAAAAATAAAGAAATCTCGTTGTCACGGGCAGGCCTCTGTACCATTTGTCTACTCGAGACACGAGTGGAAGATAGTAATAAAACAAGGTCTGGTCATCTGGATCGTTTCATCTAGCAACAAATGTGTGGGCGACCTTTCTTGCTTGCTTGGCTGTCAAAGAGAGGGAATTGGATTAACTATTGGAGTTGCTAGCAAATCGAAATCAGAGGGAAGTGGAATTAGTGCCAATCAGTAACTTATACAACCAACTTTGGAATCAGATCAGTCATTCCAGCAAACGTAGGCTTGAAAGCCCTAGCTGAAAAACCCATATCAGTAAAGTCAAAAGAACTCCTTTTTCGAAAGCCTATTCGTCAAGTTCAATAGCTTCTCTTCAAATAAGATAGAATCTGTAGGCATCTAGATTGGTCTATGTACGCTTTAGGGCATATACCAATGGATGGGACTTTTGATCAAGAGAAGCCATTAAGGCCTTTAATTGGTCGAAAGAAAGATCTATTCTCTTATGATATCTGTCTTCTACTACTGATCCTTTCCCACTTTAAGTACAAAAATTTCTCATTGATAAGCTATTCAATAAAGAGGCGGCTCATACTTGGATTGAGTTTGGGCTCGGAAGTAATATATTCCTTCCCCCTACTCAATCAGAACAGTTCCTAAAATTTGTAAGATTTAGGTCTGGACAACCTTTGGGTTTTTTCTCATCTTGGCCCTTGTTCGCACTATTCTACCATTTTCTAGTGTAGTTAGCTACGGACGAGGTATACCCCGAGATAAAGTTTACAGACTATGCTCTTTTGGGTGATGACATTGTTATCGCCGACAAGATGGTAGCAGAATGCTATTTTGATATGCTGTTGAGTTGTGAACAAGAGCTGAAAGACGTGAAAGCTCAAAGCTACTGGTTCTGTCATACTCTATTCTAGTTCTTTCGACTCTCGAGTTGCCTTTTGAGCAAACTAAGAAGAAGAAGAAGCCCACGCTGTGATAACCCGAACCCGGCATGCATTTAATGGCATTTAATTGCATTTAACTAAGTGACATCTTAAATGTTGGCATTGAATTTGTGTTTATTTTTAGTTAAACATTTATTTGTAGTTTTACTTTCGTATTTCTTTTAGAAGTAACTGGAATAATACCTGAGCTAATCAAATTAACGGAATATCAACTACTTTTCATATTTGTGTCAATCGGTTTCATTTTTCTTGCACTTAAAATGCTCGGATTTTAATTAAATGAAAAGTAGCTCCAAGCCGGAGTAAATTTTAAACTGTGATACATTTCAAAAATGATATATTTTCTTAGATTCTTTGGGATTTAATTGTTATTCTTTTATTGTCGCAAAGTGCATAGCATTTCGAGAGCGTGAGTTAGGAAATGAATTCTAGTCCTCAACAAATAGTGAAAACTAGTATTTAGTGTCTTAATTTTAATATTTTAGTTGTTGTTAGCTAGAATTAAAATTATGTTAGTTGTTTTAGCTTTAAAATGCATAAAATAAGCTTATTTGACAAAATTTTAAGTGGTTTCACCAAGCCTTGACCATTTGACCCTTGTTCTTTTTATTTAAGCATGAAATAAGAAATAAAAGAAGCAAAAATTAGAAAAATAAAGAGCCATGGCCGAAACCATGGAGGAAAAAGAAAAAAAAATATTTTAACTTCAAATCTTCATTTCGTCGCTTGAGCTTGTGCGGGGTGGTTTCCGAGGCATCCAGCGTGGTTTCCCTAGCGTCTAGGAGCATCTAAGGTGAGGGTTTCATCGTTATTTGCGCATTTGAAATATTTGTATCTAAACTTTGATTTTTGGATTTTATGCGTAGATCGTTAGTTTAATCGTTTTAATGCTTAAAGAATGTTCCTTGTTGATTGTAGAACATGTATTTATAGCTTTTTAACCTTTTCTGTAGTTGAATATTGAAATTGAAATATAAATTGTATAATGAATAGTAATTTGTGAATAGTAAACCCCCGTTTCGATGAAGTCGCTCCGTTACGCGTTCTGTTGATGTAGGAAGATGCTAGATATGCTAGAATGCATAAATGTGTGGTTTAATCGGAATGTGTAATGGAAAAATAGAGAAAAAAGGCTTAGTGAAAGTCGGGGTCGTTTAGGTCGAGTTTGGCATTTTCTCGTTTTGCGTGTTGGCATTGTTTCGGGAGGCCATGGAAGTACTTTTGGTACGATTATGGTGTTGGTTGGGGGTTTGGTTGGTATGGTTGAAGTTCAAACGAGCAAATGGGGAAATCAGGACTTTGCGTGAATTCTATGGTAAAGTAGGGTTTCGGGGTCTTTAGACGTGCCTTATGGTGACCTAGGAGGATTGGTGAAGTCGGTTTCCAAAGCTCGTGGCTCGTTTGAGAGTAGTAGCGTTTTGAAAGTTGGGGTCATTTTTGGAATTTTTTGTGATTTCATAGTATATTGCTTATAGAATGTTTATAATGCTTATAGAATGTTTATATTGCTTATAGAATGTTTATAATGCTTATAGAATGTTTATATTGCTTATAGAATGCTTATAATGCCTATAGGATACTTGTTATTGCTTGATAAGGTTAATTGGTGTTGTTCTTGTTACTTGTTTGATTGTAAATGCTTGATAATGCTTGATATCTTGTTTATCGCTCGTTCATCGCCTTGTATCGAGTCTTGCATTGCATAGTGTCCAACGCGTGAGTGATGGGCCTCTCTTGGTAGCCTCGGGTTGCCAGTGTTGGTTGCTCTAGCTCCGTAGGTATTCCCTCTTCTCGCTTGGGTTGCCTCCCAGGGAGATTTAGGTCGTAGATTGATGGATAGTTCTGGGGTATTCCAAACTGGTGTTATAAGGTGGTTGCGCGCTTATTGTCATCGTTGTCAACATCAAGCTCGAGATTGATGTATCGCTCGTGAAATGGTATATTGCTCGTAAGAGTAAACCATAGCCTTCAGAGTGTGGTATAGCTTTGAATGGTTGTGTTAATACTTTCTTGCATGTTTAATATATTTTCGTTTGTATTGAATGCTTTCTTATTGACTTTATTGCTTAGTTGTGTCTATTTGCATTGCACGACTTTCTTTCTCTCCAACTCGATATCTGTCTCGCCTCACTGAGTATACGTGTTGTGTATACTCACTCCTCACCACCACATTTCAGGATATGCCTTGTTAGCTGGAAAGTTCATGGTTACGTGAAAGATTGTGCTTGAAGAGTTGTCCTGCGTGCTATGTGGCTTGAGTTGTCAAAGATGCAAATATGTATGCTTTCATGTATCGTATGTATTTAATGACAAAAGGAATGTAATTTAAGTTTCATTAGATTGTTGAAGTAGTTTGATAAGTTAGTTTATGTATCTAGTTATTGTAGTTCAACTTCAATGCATCTTTGTAATGTTCCAATTAAAAGAGTTAGAATGGCATGATAGTTTATTTTATGTAGTAGCTTAGTATGGTTTAATTGTCAAGTTCGAATGTACTTGTCCAAAATGAAAAGAGATAGGTTAGCTTTTAAATTGGAAATGTATGTATACTTGCTGAGTTTAATTGTTGAGAACCGAGGCTCGGATGGCCTTGAGGAAGTTTTGTATGGTTGGACACGATGGTGGTCCATTTATATGCTATTACAGGTTTTACATTTCGCCTAGAAACAGAGGAGACTCTGTCCGTTTTCGCTGAAAATTTTGCCCGGGTTTGGTTTTGGGTTGTGATTAGATTGATTGATAGAACTCCCGGTCTCGAGAGGGATCGGGATGTTACAGGTGGTATCAGAGCTTGTCTAGCTCATAAGCCGGGACAAGGTCCTCGGTCTAGTGGTTAGTGGTCCTTGAATGGGTGCTTGTTAAGTGTGTCTTGAAAGTGTATACTTGTATGTGAGATTGTGTGTCTTGGCATGAATGTGTGCTCCTATGTGATATAGTTATATGTTATGTGTTAATTGTGTGCTAAGTGAAGTAAAGTGTCTAGTTGTGCATTGAATTGACCTATGGAATTGGCATTGTGAATCGAATCGACCTCGTGAATTGTTATTTGCTTGGAGTATTGCTTGTAATATGTGTATTGAAATGTCTTGAATTGGTTATGCTGTGATTTGAATTGATTATGTTGTGCTTGATTTGATTGTCATGCTTGAGTGACTTTGTTGAATAAACTCTTTTGTAAACTTGCTTACATAGTAGTTTAAGGCATGTGTATAATTGTGATATATTGGCATTCATACATGTCATATTGCAATAGTAAGAGAGACTTCCTTCTTCCCTGAAGAGAAGTGGTTAGTAGCAGGCCCTCCAAGTTATGTGGATTGACGGGAATGAGCAGTGCTTGACTAGCCTTTATTTGGGAGTTGGTGTTTGTCTTTTAGAGCTCAGTTGTTGGCATACTTCTAAGACTTTTCTTCGTGGTTGGCAATCAAAAAAAAAAAAAGATAACTTTCTTTGGTGTTTCGGTATGATTGCTCTTGGTAGCATTCTTTGGCTTCCTTATTAGGTATTCTTTGGAACTTCTGTTGGCACTTCTTGGTAGACTTGGCTGTTGGGGTTCCTCTAAGATTATCTCCTATGCTTAGTATAAATGACTATCTTTGGAGTTCTACATGATTATTCTTTGGAGTATTTTCTGGATGTCTTCTTGATTGGGCATTCATCGGGTAGTTCTATATTGGCATTCGTGGGAGACTTGGTTGGGATTTTAATCCACTTTTAGTGTTCTTTCTACATTCTTATGGGGAACTTTGATTTGAATCTACTTATAATGATCAGTTTTGTGTGAGGCGTATTACTTGGTATTCTTTGTGGACATTTCTTAGTGGATTTGGCAATCGGAATTCTTATGGGACTTACTGCATGGTATTATCTATGGTACATGTGTCTCGGTCTTTATTGGAGTGCTACCGGCATTCCTTATTGAAAATTCTTCAATGGCATTCTCTAGGATCCTTGGTGGCCATTTATTTAGCATTTGCTTATTAGGCAAATTTGGCTGCATTCTTACTAGGGCATTGTTCGTGTATTTTTCTTGGCATCCCTCAGTTGGTTTGGTAATTGGAATTCCTATCAGATTTATTATCTCATATTGCTTATGGTATGATGTGGAATACTTTGGACTTTCTTGGTGGTAAGTTGTATAAAGTCCTCACTTGGCAAAAGTGAAGAGGCCTCGAAGTTTGGTTTAGTATATATTGTACACCAGCTCGGTATTTTCCTTAGGGTTTTCGTCTATCCGGGAAACTATATTTGTTATTCAACTTGATTGTCTTATTGGGCACCTTATATTTTCTCTGCTATTCCCTTTGACATTCTTCTCAGCATTTGATAGCGATACTCGGAATCTAATTGGTTGTCCTATGGGTTATTATTCGGAAGGCTTCTTTGGAACTTTGGAAGTATATTTGATTGGGTTTCTTGGTATTTTCTTCAGCACTCTTAACAGGGAATTCTTCTATGAAATTCATGACCAGTGGGGAACTTCTTTGGACCTCTAGATGGAACCTTTGATTGAGCCTTTATTTGGCTTTTTGCTTGGGGATTCTCGGGTAGTAATAGTTGAACTTCTATTAGAGATTCGTGCGTGGGGTATTCTTCTTGTTGTTATTGTGTGGTATTAATGACATCTACAGTATCTTTGCTTTAGTCTTTATTGGTATTATCTCAGCATTTCTGGTTGGAATTTATTCTTCTTGGGTATTCGTGTCAACGGGATTCTTGTACGGTATCTACATTTGAGCCTTTATTTGGCGTTACCACTTGGCATTTCTACTTGAACTTTCCTATTGGTCATCTTGATGAAATACTTGTTCAGTAGCTAATGAAGATTAGTCAGAATTGGATTTCAGATGATGCTGAGTTCTATTGGAAGAAGAATTGCGACGCAATTGTTTTAAGGGGGGAAGGATGTGATAACCCGAACCCGGCATGCATTTAATGGCATTTAATTGCATTTAACTAAGTGACATCTTAAATGTTGGCATTGAATTTGTGTTTATTTTTAGTTAAACATTTATTTGTAGTTTTACTTTCATATTTCTTTTAGAAGTAACTGGAATAATACCTGAGCTAATCATATTAACGGAATATCAACTACTTTTCATATTTGTGTCAATCGGTTTTATTTTTCTTGCACTTAAAATGCTCGGATTTCAATTAAATGAAAAGTAGCTCCGAGCCGGAGTAAATTTTAAACTATGATACTTTTCAAAAATGATATCTTTTCTTAAATTCTTGGGATTTAATTGTTATTCTTTTATTGTCATAAAGTGCATAGCATTTTGAGAGCGATAGTTAGGAAATGAATTTTAGTCCTCAACAAATAGTGAAAACTAGTATTTAGTGTCTTAATTTTAATATTTTAGTTGTTGTTGGCTAGAATTAAAAATTATGTTAGTTGTTTTAGCTTTAAAATTCATAAAACAAGCTTATTTGACCAAATTTTAAGTGGTTTGACCAAGCCTTGACCATTTGACCCTTGTTCTTTTTATTTAAGCATGAAATAAGAAATAAAAGAAGCAAAAATCAGAAAAATAAAGAGCCATGGCCGAAACCATGGAGGAAAAAGAAAAAAAAAGAAATTTCATCTTCAAATCTTCATTTCGTCGCGTGAGCTTGTGCGGGGTGGTTTCCGAGCCATCCAGCATGGTTTCCCTAGCGTCTAGGAGCATCTAAGGTGAGGGTTTCATCGTTATTTGCGCATTTGAAATATTTGTATCTAAACTTTGATTTTTGGATTTTATGCGTAGATCGTTAGTTTAATCGTTTTAATGCTTAAAGAATGTTCCTTGTTGATTGTAGAACATGTATTTATAGCTTTTTAACCTTTTCTGTAGTTGAATATTGAAATTGAAATATAAATTGTATAATGAATAGTAAATTATGAATAGTAAACCCTCGTTTCGATGAAGTTGCTCTGTTACACGTTCTGTTGATGTAGGAAGATGCTAGATATGCTAGAACGCCTAAATGTGTGGTTTAATTGGAATATGGAATGGAAAAACGGAGAAAAAAAGCTTAGTGAAAGTCGGGGTCGTTTAGGTCGAGTTTGGCATTTTCTCGTTTTGCGTGTTGGCATTGTTTCGGGAGGTCATGGAATCACTTTTGGTGCGATTATGGTGTTGGTTAGGTGTTTGGTTGATATAGTTGTAGTTCAAACGAGCAAATGGGGAAATCAAGACTTTGCATGAATTCTATGGTAAAGTAGGGTTTCGGGGTCTTTAGACGTGCCTTATGGTGACCTAGGAGGATTGGTGAAGTCGGTTTCCAAAGCTCGTGGCTCGTTTGAGAGTAGTAGCGTTTTGAAAGTTGGGGTCATTTTTTGAATTTTGTGTGATTTCATAGTATATTGCTTATAGAATGTTTATAATGCTTATAGAATGTTTATATTGCTTATAGAATGTTTATAATGCTTATAGAATGTTTATATTGCTTATAGAATGCTTATAATGCCTATAGGATACTTGTTATTGCTTAATAAGGTTAATTGGTGTTGTTCTTGTTACTTGTTTGATTGTAAATGCTTGATAATGCTTGATATCTTGTTTATCGCTCGTTCATCGCCTTGTATCGAGTCTTGCATTGCATAGTGTCCAGCGCGTGAGTGATGGGCCTCTCTAGGTAGCCTCGGGTTGCCAGTGTTGGTTGTTCTAGCTCCGTAGCTATTCTTTCTTCTCGCTTGGTTGCCTCGCAGGGAGATTTGGGTCGTAGATTGATGGATACTTACGGGGTATTCCAAACTGGTGTTATAAGGTGGTTGCGCGCTTATTGTCATCGTTGTCAACATCAAGCTCGAGATTGATGTATCGCTCGTGAAATGGTATATTGCTCGTATGAGTGAACCGTAGCCTTCAGAGTGTGGTATAGCTTTGAATGGTTGTGTTAATGCTTTCTTGAATGTTTAATATATTGTTGTTTGTATTGAATGCTTTCTTATTGACTTTATTGCTTAACTGTGTCTATTTGGATTGCACAACTTTCTTTCTCTCCAACTCGATATCTGTCTCGCCCTCACTGAGTATACGTGTTGTGTATACTCATTCCTCACCACCACATTTCAGGATATGCCTTGTTAGCTGGAAAGTTCGTGGTTACGTGAAAGATTGTGCTTGAAGAGTTGTCTTGCGTACTATGTGGCTTGAGTTGTCAAAGATGCAAATATGTATGCTTTCATGTATCGTATGTATTTAATGACAAAAGGAATGTAATTTAAGTTTCATTAGATTGTTGAAGTAGTTTGATAAGTTAGATTATGTATCTAGTTATTATAGTTCAACTTCAATGCATCTTTGTAATGTCCCAAGGAAAAGAGTTAGAATGGCATGATAGTTTATTTTATGTAGTAGCTTAGTATGGTTTAATTGTCAAGTTCGAATGTACTTGTCAAAAATGAAAAGAGATAGGTTAGCTTTTAAATTTGAAATGTATGTATACTTGCTGAGTTTAATTGTAGAGAACCGAGGCTCGGATGGCCTTGAGGAAGTTTTGTATGGTTGGACACGGTGGTGGTCCATTTATATGCTATTACAGGTTTTACATTTCGCCTGGAAACAGGGGAGACTCCGTCCATTTTCCCTGAAAATTTTGCCCAAGTTTGGTTTTGGATTGTGATTAGATTGATTGATAGAACTCCCGGTCTCGAGAGGGATCGGGGTGTTACACACGCTCTAACCTTCTAGTCAGTAGTTACCCTACCCTCTCTCTAACCTATAGGAGTAGGAGTCCGCAAACCCTAAACCCGGCAGTATGGAAAGAAGCAGCCTAAGAAGAAGGAAAGCAAGCCCGCTCTATGTCTTAAGGAATGATAGCTTCAAGTTGCAAAATAAATCTTTCTCTATAGAGGTGTGCCATCTGACGATGGATTCGGTATTTCACAATAGTAGCAGGGATCAGAGATCTTCATATTGAAATATGGCTTTTCACCATTCCCAAAGAAGGGCCTGTATGAGTGGCATCAGAGACATGTTGACTTACACCTTGAAAAGATCAAAGACGTTTACCTTTTTCGAAGGGCAATGGGAAGAGACAAGTCTCAAAACAGAGGTACTCGTAGATACGATATGTTAATTGAAATTGGGGTCCACACTTGTGTATGGGGATTTTCATATCCTCTTTCCCTAGCTACTGATCATCACCGTCTGCTATTGCCTCACCAACTAGCTAATTAGACCATAATCCCTCCTCAAGCAGATTCCTCTTTTTGCTCCTTAGCCTACGGGGTATTAGCAGCCCTTTCCAGCTCTTCTTCCTTTCCCAAGGGCAGGTTCATAGGCCTTAGTCACCCGTCCACCACTAGAAAGACCACTTGATGTCCGACTTGCATATGTTAAGCATGGCACCAGCCTTCATCCTGAGCCTGGATCGATAGCCTTTCTACCTGAGGGAAGAATGCCTAATGTCTTGGTCTTGACCTTCGCTTTGAGGGAGAAGGACGACATCTAGGTAACCATCTTTAATTGATTAACCGGATCTTCAATCTACAAGAATGGAAGAGATGTTTGTTAAGGTCGGTTTCATTCAAGCAAGCAAGTTTTTTTTGCAAATAGAGATGGATTTTGCCCATTCATTCTTATATGGAATAGGGTTGCGGCTGTCAAACCATTATTGGGCCTTTCTTTCCACGATAAGAGATTAAATTTGACCTCTTGATTCTCTTGTATTCTCTTTCAGGTTTAGTCTCTATCATAGGGCAAGAGCTAGAGCAAAGTGGAAGAGGCGGCAGGCGTAACCTTCTAAGGCAGGGTGGCAAGATAGATAGATAAGTCATTCTTTCCATCCGCCTATTACTATTAGGTTAGGTGGGCTTGACAGCTCGAAGCTTTGTAATAGAGCATCAGCTCTTCCTCTTCTTATACTAATGATGTTCCCATGGTTCAAAGAGCATATTACATATGTGCTAAGTGGCGCTGGTAACTCCAAAATCGATGATTCTTAGCCACTGACTTACTGCCACTGAAGCGTAAGACATTAAGTTGGACTACTTTCCTTCTCGTAATGCCTCTCTTTCCCTATAGTCACCTTGCCCTTCTACTTACTGGCTTGGATATTTCGAAATAAAAGGATTTGCTTCGGCGGGTTATTTTTATAAAAAAAGAATTTAACTAAGTGGCACTCCTTCCTTGCTTCTTATCCCGTAGTGGGATATTTACAATCAATCGTAGATTCCCTTGCTTGGCTAGGAACCTAACCCCTTCTTGTGACAACAGAATAGAAGGTGTTTAGAAGCTTGTTTGATAGAGCAAGGAATTGCCTTTTTTTGTTTTGACCAGGCGAAAGGCGATTCTATATAAGATAAGAGTCAAATCATTTCTAGAGAAGAATCCATCCCTAGTCCTAGCTCATTGGGTGTTTTGTTGGCTATCTTTTGTACCGCTTAATAGAAGGGGTAATACTTCATTTTATTTAATAGTTAGCCACTCAGGACATAGATTTGGCTTAGTGAAAATAGAACTAGAACCAAAGTCATACTCTTTATTCCATATCCTTATGTAATGCCTTTTAAACCACCAACAGGTCCTATTCTGACACTGAAAAAGGGCTATATCCGTCAGTACCTTAAACTAATTAGGTATTTCCAAGCTGCTCTTCCATAAGCTATGATGGCTCTTTTGAATAAACTAAATAGTCTATGCAATCTTCCTTTTTCCTAGGACCATTCGACTAAAGAATTATTAGTAAGACTCTGACAAAGCCGTAGGAGCAATGGAGTCTGGTGAGGTAGCTCTTGGTCAGCTTTTTCCGCTCGAGTTTTAATGCTTGATGGGACTAGGATGTGTTTAATCCTATAAGGGTCGACCTATAATGCCTTAAAAGGGCCTTGCCCCTTATGTCCCTTATTCCAACTAGAAAGTCACCCAAGAAGTAAGGAAGCGAAGCTATAGCGGTTGGTCTTCCTTTTTTTCTTGTTCATTGGCGATCTAATCATAATAATAGGAATACTTAGAATGTCCCCTGAAATAGAATAGGAATAGAGGAGCTCCTCACCACGGAGGAAGAAATAGAGTCTTTATCGCACTTCCCGTTTCCACTGAAAGGAAGTTCACTTCACAACCACCTTTTCCTCAGGAAGGCATATAAGGAAGAAATTTCATAGAATAGATCGGTAAAGACCTTACTCTATTTGATTCTTAAAAGAAGAAAGATGGGCAAAAGCTTACTCTTCTATAAGGGAGGCAAGTCAAATCTCAACCGTCAACAGTCTTTCTTCCATGTAGTTTCAGGCCCAGGCATGGATTTTGTCTCTTCTTTTGTTGTGGATGATCGAAGCCTAGCCTAGGTTGTAGAGGGCTACGAGGACTAAAGCATGGCGTAGGTAGCGGAATACCTAACAAAGAAAATCCATGTTCAAGCTATCTCACCTGGTACGAGACCAAAGGAAACTGAAACGGCGATGGGTAGCCCAAAGGTATGAAGTAAGTCGACTGATAAGGAAATAAAGGTAGACGCTCGATCGATAGGGAGAGGTTCCAGCCTTAGAATTGGGTTTTTGGGGATTTTAGATAAGGATCGGCGCTAACTCAGAATTGGAAGAATAAGAGGTGTAACCAGGCAATGAATATTGTGTACCTAAATTCCACTTAAGGACCAAAACAAGCGGAGGGAACCACAGATCCAGTTGAGGCAGAGGAAGAGGAATAGATGTCTGACGAGTTTCCTCGATAAAGAAAGGAAAGTTGGTAGCCACCCATGGCAGTCTTGTTTGCGGGTGTACAATCTAATCCTAATCCTATACCCGCAAGAAGGCGAAACTTCATGTTGTTGAGGGGATTGAACTTCAAGCAGTAGGGATCGAAGCGAAGTCTGTTGCTCTTTGTTCTCTTCTATCTTCGATCTATTTGACCTCCAGTTCGCTATGCTCTTTGTAACTATATCCTCTTTTCTGTTAACTCAACGGAGATCCTCTTCTTTCCTCGCTTTTGAATGTTTTCTTTCCATTTATCACTCTTTTTCGTAGCTGGAGCAGGAGGCATGAATCTTTATATTTGAATAGGCTTTGACCTCTGTCCCGCTCTGTGGGCTTCTATATTCCCCGTAACTGAAGAAAGCAAGCCCTCTCGCTATAAGAAAGAGGCACCATTTCCGACACAATCAAAGGCAACAAGAGGAGCAGTAAGTAGAAAGAAAACGGACTAAGATGAATATCATGTACATAAGCCCGCCGGCCCATAGGAATCTCGATTAGGAAAGCGCCACTCTTAGTATGTTGATGATATCCATCATTCCAGCGCATGCTATGTGTTGGTTAATCAAGGCCTATATTCATTTCTTAGGCCCCAAGTTGAGCTCTCCCATGTTCCAAACATGAGACTTCTAGAACTTGATGCCCCATTGTTCGTACTCGGCTGCATCCACCCACACTACATTGTAATATGACTAAAGGTCAAGGAACGATAAAAGAGAGAGCCTTTAACTTAAATTGGACCAGTCACAAAAGAAAGTGTCAAAGGATGCTTTACCAAATACGATGACACCGATAAGTACCAACCCACCATAGACTTGGGACTGATCTTATCGAGGGTGGTCTCAAGGAAGGAAATCTGGATAACCGTCAACAAATTAAGAGCCTACCTAGCTTTTTCACTTTGACACCGTTCTTATTTTCCTTCTTCCACCATACCAACCCTACCTTTAAGAAGGTGGTGCTCTTTAGGAATGAGTGGGTTGTAGACTCATTTTCAATCAATCATACGGAAGCTACTTCCATGTTGGGAGACACTCATCCCACACTAGACGGGAAGCGTGACGGGGAAATAGTCTTTTTCGAGATAAATGAAGTCTGAGGAAAGAGGTAAGACATTCTTGACCACAAATACCACAAAGACTATAGGTCGTTTTTGACTAATTAAACGAAAGCGGTAAAGACGATCCGCCTTCTCATTCCTTCTTTCGAAAATGTGTAATAGTCCTTATAGCGAATGAACCCCTATCCGGGGAATTCTTATGCCCTTTTAATTCGGGTAGCATTCCGGGTGAGATGCCAAAGCCAAAGACACAAACTGAAGTGAAGAGCTTCTTGGGACACGTCAACTTCATCAGCTGCCCTGATCACCTCTACTTGTGAGCCTCTGTTCAAGCTGTTTCAGAAGAATGCTTTAATGGAATGTAATAAGGATCGTCAGTTTGATAAGAAAGATCAAGACATACCTCTTTAACCAGCCTGCCTGTACTTGTTCCGCCAAAACCCGATTGCCCTCTATTGATTATCTTTCAGTCTTGGAAACCTCAATGGGGTGTGTACTGCGGCAGCAAGACAAAACAGGTCAGGGGGAATAGGATATGCCAATGGCGTCTATCAGAGATAGAGTGGTTTCCTTTGTCGGATGGAAAGGAACTCTCACTCGGAATGGAATGCCAACAAATTGCTGAATTGGTTTGGCTATGTTCTTTTTATCGGTAAGTGGTTTAAGGAAACCAAGCAGACAATAAACAGGCTAGGCAGTAAAATAGAAAAGGATCATCAATGCCTTGGCTACGAAAGAAGGCTTGGCTCCTTGAACCAGAGTTAATTCGATATTCCCCTTCTCGAACAGTGGATCTAGCCTTTTCGACTGGATCACCATCAACCAACACTTACCCAACTTCTTTTTAGTATGCCCAACATAGTTGTCACAGTCAGGTTCAGGTGGATTGTTTATTATAAGATCATAGGGAGATCGAACAAAGACGCCCTTTGAAAAGAAGTAGGTTTACAGGGTTCATTCTCTAAGAAAGTAGGGGTCCTACTCAGGGACAAAAGAAGCAAAAAGGCAGTTCTACAAGCTATCTCCTAACGTTTTTTGGTATTCTGGGTAGGAAAGCTTACTAGCCACGGGTAATGCCAAGGAACGTATCTAAAAGAGGCCTGAATGGCAAATCACATGACTGGGTTCAGAATAAGCAGATAGCGGTCTTAAACTCGATTACAGGTTCATCTTTCTTCAATCTTTAACCTTAGCAAATAGATAGTCCTTTTAGTTCAATGCCAGCTATTTCACGCCTTGTAATGCTTAAAAACTTGTGATTGGAAAGAAAGATTTTTCTCATACCTGTTTAGCTATGGATCTCATTTTTCTTGGTGGAGTTTTAGGTGTAGATTGACCTGAACTAGGACTTGAATCTGAAGAGCTTGGAAAAGCTGATCTATTTCTGAATTAGGATCTTGATATCTTTCTTCAACTTCATCAGCTTGTATTTGCGCTTTTTTGAATTGTTGTGACTGAGGAATTACAACAAGCTTCTTCTCCACTTTGTTTGCATCCCAATTCCAAGATGAAGATTCATCAACACAGACACATACTTCAGAAAAATGCCAGCAATGATATGTGGGCCGCTTGCCTCTTAGAAGAAATAGATGAAAAGAGTGGATACTGAAGCGGCATGTTCAAACGATCTGAGCAAGACTACCATTCGACATTCAAGGCGATTCTCGTACTCAGAAGAGGCATCAAAAAATTTGAATTTCACTTTCTAGGGCACTAATAGCGATACACATTCCCACTGTCTCGATAGCTCATAGGCTGCTCTATGAAGAGTAACTATGTCACTTCTGTCTATTACTGAAAGGCTAAGGCTCCATGTGATACCCCGAACCTAGCATGTATTTAATAGCATTTAAAGTTCATTTAAATTGCATTTTATTGACCTTTTACCTTCTTTGACAAAACTAGTTGACTTTCATCTACAATGACCAACTAGGACAAGGTAAAAATTTTTGAAATGTTTAATAAAGGGCAAACTTGGGATTAGAAATAAAAAAATGCAATGTTAAGTTAGTCATGTTTTGGCTCAAATTTGGAATTAAATCTGAACCAATTGGGGAAGAGTTAGGTAGCAAATTATATATGGCTGGAAAGCTCTATGAGTCTAGTTTCTGAGGCTTCAAACCATTCGTGAATTGAAGTTTTCTAGAAGAAGTTATGGCCATTTTCGTAAGGTCGCGCATAGCCGTTTTGGTTTAGCGGGTTGACCGAAGCTTTGACCATTTGTCATCTTTTATATATGTATGAAATACGAAACAAAGAGCAAAAACCAGAAAATAAAGGCCATGGCTGAAACCATGGAGGAAAAAGAAAATAAAAACATTTCAACTTCAAATCTTCATTTCGTCGCGTGAGCTTGTGCGGGGTGGTTTCCGAGGCATCCAGCGTGGTTTCCCTAGCGTCTAGGAGCGTCTAAGGTGAGGGTTTCATCGTTATTTGCGCATTTGAAAAATGTATGTCTAAACTTTAATTTTTAGAACTTATGCGTAGATTGTTGTTTTAATCGTTTTGTTGCTTAAATAATGTTCCTTGTTGATTGTAGAACATGTATTTATAGTTTTTTAACATTTTCTGCGGTTAAATGTTGAGATTGCAATTTAAATTGATTAATGAATAGTATTTTATGAATAGTAAACCCTTGAAACGATGAAGTTGCTCCGTTATGCTGTCCGTTGATGTAGAGATGTGCTAGGTGTGCTAGACTGCCTAAATGCATGGTTTGTTTGGGTTGCGTAATGAAAAAAATAGGAATTATGCCTTGGTGAAAGTCGGGGTCATTTAGGTCGAGTTTAGCGTTTTCTCATTTTGTGTGATGGCATTGTTTCGGGAGGCCATGGAAGCACTTTTGGTGCGATTATGGCGTTGGTTAGGTGTTTCGTTAGTATAGTTGTAGTTTAAACGAGCAAAGGGGGAAATCGGGACTTTGCGTGAATTCCAGGGTTAAGTAGGGTTTCGGGGTCTTTAGACGTGCCTTAAGGTGACGTAGGAGGATTGGTGAAGTTGGTTTCCAAAGCTCGTGGCTCGTTTGAAAGTAGTAGTGTTTTGAAGTTGGGGTCATTTTTGTGATTTTGTGTGTTTTCGTAGAATATTGCTTATAGTATGTTTATATTGATTATAGAATGCTTATATTGCTCATAGAATGATTATATTGATTATAGTATGCTTATATTGCTTATAGAATGCTTATGTTGCCTATAGAATGCTTATAATGCCTATAGAATGCTTGTTATTGCTTGATAATGTTAGTTGGTGTTGTTCTTGTTACTTGTTTGATTGCAAATGCTTGTTAATGCTTATTACATTTGTTGGAGTTGATTATTGATTGAAATGTTTATCGATTGTTGAGAATGCTTGATATTGCTCGTTTATTGCCTTGTATCGAGTCTTGCATTGCATTGTGTTTCGCGCGTGAGTGATGGGCCTCTCTGGGTAGCCTCGGGTTGCCAGTGTTGGTTGCTCTAGCTCCGCTGCTATTCCCTCTTCTCGCTTGGGTTGCCTCCCAGGGAGTTTTGGGTTGTAGAATTGATGGATACTTCCGGGGTATTCCAAACTGGTGTTATAAGGTGGTTTGGGCCGGCGCGTCATCGTTAATGTCATCGGAATCGTGATCGGTACATTACTCGCTCGAGTGATCCATAGCCTTCAAAGTATGGTATAGCTTTGATTGGTTGTGTTAATGCTTTTCTTAATTGTTTATTGTATTGTTGTATATATTGAATGCCTTTTATTGATTGTATTGCTTAATTGTACCTATTTGCATTGCACGATCTTCTTTCTCTCCACCTCGATATCTGTCTCGCCCTCACTGAGTATACGTGTTGTGTATACTCACTCCTCACCACCACATTTCAGGAAATGTCATGTTAGCTGGAAAGTTCGTAATTTCGTGAAAGTTCGTGCCTGAAGAGTTGTCTTGCGTGCCTTTGTGGCTTGAGTGTTGAAGATGTAAAGATATATGATTTCATATGTTGTATGTATTTATTGTTAAAATAAATGTAATTTAAATTTAGCTAAGTAGTTGAGGTGAATTGATAAGCTAGTTTATGTAATCAGTTAGCATAGCTTAACTTCATAGCATGTTTGTAATGTCTAGAGGAAAAGAGTTAGAATGACATGATAGTTTATTTTATACAGTAGCTTAGTATAGTTTTATTGTCTAGCTTGAATGTACTTGTCAAAAATGAAAAGAGATATGTTAGCTTTTGAATTGGAAATGTATGTATACTTGCTGAGTTTAAATTGTTGTGAACCAAGGCTCGGATGGCCTTGAGGTGGTTGAATAGTTGGACACGGTATTGGTCCATTTATATGCTATTACAGGTTTTGCAATTTGCCTAGAAACAGGGGAGACTCTGTCCGTCTTCCCTAAAATCTTGTCTGGGTTTGGTTTGGGTTGTGGTTAGATTGATTGATAGAACTCCCGGTCTCGAGAGGAAACAGGGTGTTACACTCCATCCCAACTTTCGAACCTCGTGGAAAGAAAGTAAAGGACAGACAACAGGGAAGAAATGCATCTTTGATTAAGAAAAAAGTCCAATTCCTCTCGGCGGCACGTAAGGAAGTTGACTGTGAACTCTTCTTGGCTCTTAGCTCAAAGGGAGTGAAGTATGCCTATCAATCAACATAAAAGTACATCCTCTCCCTTGTTAACTCCGAATGAATGTTTAGTTAGTCGTGATGAGAACTCTTCTTGCTTGTTGGCAGGTAGCTCCATGGTTGGTTAGCTCGAAAGCGAGTTCTTACCCTTTGACCTGAGGGGAAGAAAACTGTGATTACCTGGGGTGAGGTTGACCTTCTTTATGTGGTACGACTATTAGTTTTATTAGAGTCAGTAGCTGGGAATCTCTTCTTCCGCCTATTAGCGGTGTGACTGTCACTTTCTTCTTGAAAAGACAGCTTTCCTTTGGCGGTATCGTATATAATAATAAGGCTGAATTTAGGAACGCTCTTTTTATCCAACAACTAGAAATCTCGTAAGAGAACAATACAACTTTACTTCACCGAAAGGGTATGTCTTTCTTTTTATTGATGATCTTCTCAAGTGCGGGATTTGTTTCGATAAGCCACCTCCCAATAGAGCAATGTCATGTGTAGATTAAAAAGGTCTCGTGAAGTCGGTCACTGGTAGGTCTAAGAACGGATTTTAAGCTTGATAAGGTGGAAACCAGACAATTCATTCCTTCAGTAGGGGGATCCTTGTTCACATGCTTAATAAATGCAAGTAGAATCTTCGAACCTAAAAAAAATAGGACAGTTATCCGTCTAAGGAGAAAACGGAGGCGTCGAGATATTCGATGATAAGGCCTTGTCACGAGCTGGGTTCGAACCAGCGCTTTCCAGATGCAGTCCAAATTTTAACACCTTTCAGATCATGACTTTAAAAAAGAAAGAAGAGAAATTGGGCCAAGGTAGTTGGTGCCTGCTTTGCTTGCTTACCAAGCGACTCTGGCAAGTTACTTGCAAAATTGAAATGAATAACGCCGGAGACCCATTGGGGGTCGTAGAGCTTTCATCCAACATATCTCCCCCAAATGGCTGCGTGAACGAAATGCCCGCTCATTCACTGCGCTAACTTCTCTAGCCAAAACACATAAGATAAGGCACATAGGAAGATTACAACTCGCACAAATTCCCTATGACTAAAAAAACCCGTAAAATCTAAACCATCAACCATCCCTTCTGTCTAAAAGAATATGAGAGTTAGTTCCGGACACTCTCGCCTCACATGTTAATCTTCCGATCCACTGATCTACTGCATCGGAGAGCATATCGCCTTACTATTGATTCTCTGACCCAGACTTGGTATCTATGTTAAGAAGTAAAAAGACCCCTTGCCGCTGTACTAATTTCGTTCATCAGTTAGAAAAAGTTAGGTGAGGACTAGCTCTCTTAGGTTGAGTCCTGGTTCTTGTTGAAGTGTAGCTACGTCCCGTAAGGTCACTTTACCCGAATACCTTACTTACATAGAACTACCCTCGACTTGATCCATCCCAATGATGGTAGGTAGGCAACTCTTTTTCGAGAGCGCGGTTGAGAAAGATTTTGTATTGAACCCTGGGACTCTGTCCGCTTCCGTCGAATGGCTGCTAACCATTATTTTGGGTGGATCTTGTAACGGTACCCTTAGCCCAGTCTTTGTAGCCAATCCCCGGTTATAGATATTTTATAATAAATTCCACCAGGATAGAATAAGGCTAAAAGTAAACCATTGAGAACCCTATAGTCCTGCCAGCAAGGCAACTAACCTTTCACTTAAAGATTCTATTCTAGAGTAAGTTTAATTGATAAGGCTTAAAGCTCTACCTTGCAGTTCAAAGTCTAGAAGCAATTCTCGTCCTTGTCTATCTTTCGGGCTATTCATTCTTTTCATCAGTTGGTTCGGAGCGAAAGGGAGGTATAACACCATTTCCTAGGCCCTATGCTTTAGTCGTAGCGTTTGAGGGGGGCCCACCTCACCTCTCCCCCCTCCCATGGTCAAGCGCATCCTTTATTTAATGCGTCGACCATGGCCTCCTTACTTTATCGGAACTATGTTTCGGTACAATCCTTCATTAGTTCTCGGAACTATCTTTTTAGAAGTTCGATCCTTGCCGCCTATTTCTTTTGTATTATTTTCTTACATTAGTTGTCTTCTTGATAATAAGACTCTAAAAAGTTCTCTAATATGATTTTGATCTTTTTATAATTACCAATGCAAGCCGCAAGATCGGCCATTTCACTATCGGTTTTCGTATCAATATCAAATTGCGAAATTGCAAGATTTTTGGCCAAATAGTAGTAATCCACCTCTGTGGAATTGAGTTGCGGATACTTATTACGCACCTCCATTAATTGACAATGCTGCCTCGGGTGTTTAAACAGGATAGCTTCCAGCTTCTTTTGACCAGCAGCCGTGACCTGGGGGGCGGACGTTTGGTCCTGCTGTTGATGGACAAGTGTGTGTGAGCCCCGGGGTGGGTTCTCATCCGGATCTTGCGAAACTGGAGGAAAAGGGTCCGAAGGAGAAGGAAGTGGTAGTTGCCCGCTTGATTCAAGATTCATTCCTCCCGATGAAGGATAGAACGGATGGAGAGTTTTACTAAGTTCGTCCATAAGGAGCAACCCGGTTGACAAGATTATTTTGTACATCAAAAGAAAAAAGAGAAGTTCATATAAACAATAAAGAAGAGTATTTTTTTGAAATAAGACCCTTCTTACTTGGGGGAGAGAACTAAATTGAGTCCATAGATACTCCTTTGGACTACCATAACCAAAAAAATAAAAATAAATGCTCATCTAGACCTTTATCCCTTTCGTGTAAGCCATTCTTTCCACACCTACGCACCGTATTCCGTTTCGCCAAATCTTGCAAAATTTTATGAGAAAACTGAGTAGAAACATGAGTTGGCGTTATAAAAAAAATATCTATAGAATAAGTACTGCGAACTATCTGCTTCAAAAAGATAGTTGGTTGAATGAAAAACCTTCCTTCTTTGAACTTTAGGCACAAATAGATAGAATAGCAGCCAATAGCATCTTTTCAAACTTCTTTTCCTTTCTTGCTGCACGCAGTTGAATTCAATCTTAGCCGATCTAAGGTTAACTCTCTCTCTCTGTGGCCCCGTTTCGGTGCACTATTGGAGAGCTCACTGGGCTCGCCGCTTTCTCAATCAAAAGAAACTGTCAAGATTTGCGTATTGAATGAGATAGTCTACTACGGTAGGCCTGAACACGAACTTAATCTTGATGAAAATAAGTAGACGCAACGACATCATGAAACTTGGATAGCATTTATCGACGCCGACCAACATTAACAGTTTTTTTCTCTTATGAAATTTCTAGTTTGATCGAGGGCAGTACACTTCTCCTCAATATGAGATAGGTTGTAGCTATAGTCAGGATTATATCGTTTTTGTTAACTCTCTCTCAAGTGAGAGAAGTGACTCATGGGTATGGGGCATAACCGGTATAAAAAGGAAGTAGTTCATTCTTATTTTAGAACCATAGTCCTTACTTTACTTAAGGCTTAGTAAAGAAGCTTTGTAAGCTGTCTTTGTACGAGTCTCATAATTCAAAGCGATAGAGGTAATTCCATCTATTCGAGATAAAGAATGTGATTGCACGGCATTCCTTGAAACTTTGTTTCCATTCCGAAGAGAGAGGCAAGCCACATATGTTAAGTATGGAGAGTAAGGTACCCCGGATAGATTCCCTTTGGGAGCTAGGTCAAAGATCTTCGTGGTCTTGTGAGCGGTTGATAAACTACGATTGCAGTTTTATTTAGGGAGTCCCATAGCTTTTAGGCTTAACAGACAAATAAAGGGTGAATACTTCCACTAGATGGATAGAAGGTGACGACCCTAATGAATCGACTATGAAGGTGGTTGTTAGCTACATCAGCGCTCAAATTACTTCATCGTTATTACCCTGGCACCGTAGTCTTGCCTAATCATTCGGCTGGAGATTCTTTTGTATGGTATAGCGAACTGTGTAGCTACTTGTATTGATTTGCCACAATGTGGTTAGCTACAATGCGCTGGTATCCTCAGCTTGGCATGATGGGAATGAAGGTCAAGGAAGCAGGTCAGAAAAGGTTATTCGCTATTGGCTTACCCTTGTATCAGGCCTTGGTATGGCTTATACATGATTGGGCCATGATTGATTTGGGAAGGTTCAGAATGGATGTAACACCCGATCCCTCTCGAGACCGGAAGTTCTATTAATCAACCTAAACACAAGCTAATTCCAAACCAGGGCTTAAAATTTAGGGAAAGACGGACGGAGTCTCCCCTGTTTCTAGGCAAAATGCAAACCTGCGACAGTATATAAGTGGACCAGCACCGTGTCCAACCATACAAAAACCTTAAGGCCATCCGAGCCTTGTTTCTCAGCAAGCGAACACAAGTGAATATACATTTCCAGTTTAAAAGCTAACCTATCTCTTCTCATCTTTGACAAGTACATTCATGCTTGGCAATTTAGACTATACTAATCTATTGCATAAGATAGACTATCATACCATTCTAATAAACCTAGTTAAGTTAATTATATTCTTTTTAACACTAAATACATACATTACATGAAAATATACATCTTTGCATCTTTGACAACTCAAGCCACATAACACGCAAGGCAACTCTTCAAACACGATCTATCACATAACCACTAACTTTCCAGCTAACATGGCATTTCCTGAAATGTGGTGGTGAGGAGTGAGTATAAACAACACGTATACTCAGTGAGGGCGAGACAGATATCGAGGTAGAGAGAAATAAAGTCGTGCAATGCAAATAAGGCAGTTAAGCAATATAACTGACAAGTAAGCAATCAATATAAACAATCAATACAATAAACTATTAATAAAAGCATTAACACAACCATTCAAAGCTATACCACACTCTGAAGGCTATGGTTCACTCATACGAGCAATGTACCATGCGATTCGATTCCACGAGCATTACATCAATCTCGAGCTTGATGTTGACAACGATGACAATAAGCGCGCAACCACCTTATAACATCCACTACGTGTACTCCGGATGTACCCCAACACATATCACTACCCGAATTTCCCAGGGCGGCACCCCTAGCGAGAATGGGAATAGGACACGGAGCTAGAGCAAACCAACCCTGGCAGCCCGAGACCACCCAGAGAGGCTCATCACTCACGCGCCTGACACTATGCAATGCAATACGAGATACAAGCAAAAAACGAGTGCTAGCACGAAAGTGCAGATTAGTGACGATAAAAGAGATCTCAAGCATTTACAATCAATAATAACAATCAATTAACTTTTCAAGCCTGATTATCATTAATATCAACAATAACATCTATCAAACCAGTAATAGCAGTTCAAACACGAAATCGACAAATATCACTATTCAATCTTTAACTTCCAAAGGCAATTACGAGCAAACGAGCTATAGGATTAGAAAACCGATTTCATTACATTCACTTAGGTACTACAAGGCACGTTTCTATATCACGAAACTTCACTTTCTCACATGAACCCCGAAAGTCCATCTATTGTGTTTGAACTACAGCTATGCTAACCGGTCGCTCAATCAATGCCAAAACAGCGCCAAAAGTGCTTCCATGCCGTCAATAGCAAAACCCTTATCTCAATTCGAGCACGGTCAACACTTGGTCAAACAGCCCCTTTACATTTCTTTGTCTAATTTCCAATTTTAAGAAAGGCCGGTCCGTTTTTATTGCATATTTTATCTTTCTATCACTAATGGCACCTAACCAAATCAAGAAATCACAATTCGGATCAAAACCCGAAATGCTACGATTTTACTATTCAAAATCACTATTCATTATTCTTCCCCAATTTCAAATTTGCGTTTCTAGCCGTAAACATCGCTAAATAACTAACAAACAATGCTCTGCGAACCCTAAAGAGGCAATTCCAAGCAATTTCAAGCATTATAACGCATTGAATATCAAATCTAAGAAATTGAATCAAAAATCAAATTCGAATATAAATGCACAAAAATGTGAAAACCCTCACAGAGATTGAAGACCAAGACCCGAAAGGACCCGAGCCACGACCCCCGAGCAATTCTACGCATGATTGTAGAAGAAAATTGAAGCAAAATCATTTTTTTTCTCCTTGGGAGCTTCGGCCATGGGAAGGGACAAATGGGGCATTTTGCAATTTGTTTTTATGTTATGTTTATTGAGTTTGAATAAAAAGGATGACTAAGGGCATTTTGGTCATTTTGCAAGGTCAAGCTTAAATGAAAATATGGTCAAACAAGCTCATTTTGATGGCATTTAATCTAGCTCAAGCTAAAACAATGCAATTAAATGAATACCAACTAAAACTAGCTAAATTAAACTAGAAACATTATTCACGAAATCCGAGAAATATTCTTCTAACTTTCATTTTCGAAATGCTACGATCGAACGGTCAATAAACGATCGATAATCAAATGATGAGCAATAATATAAAACTATAATTTTTTTGAAAAGTAGAATAACATAATAGTTTAAAATTCACTCCGGACTCCGAGCCATTTTTCTCATTTAATTGAAAACTGATTAATTAAATGCAAGAAAATAAAACCGATTATTAAAACAATCAAAATAATCAATATTCATTTAAAAATAATTAATTTAACTATTTCTAGAATATTTTAAAGAATTATGTAATCAATGCTAAGATACGAATAAACAAGTTAATATAAATACGTAATCAAATACAATTAAATATTAACATTTAAGATGACACTTAATTAAATACAAGAAAGTAAATCCAATTGCTAGAAATAATAGAAATAGGTATTAATCTTTTAAATTAATCAATATAAAAAATATTTGAATATGTTTAAAAGAAATATCAAAATAGTGAAGAATGGATGATTTAACTAATTAAACACTTAATTAAATGTAGTCAAATGCTATTAAATGCATGCCGGGTTCGGGTTATCACATCTTTCCTCCCTTAAAACAATTGCGTCCTCGCAATCCTTCTTCCAATAGAACTCAGCATCATCTGAAATCCAACTCTGACTAATCGTCATCAGTTGCTGAGCAAGATAGTGAATAGGGATGCTCGTAGGAAAACCCGAATAGAAATCCCAACCAAAAATGCTGAGAAAATACCAACTAAAGACTGAAGCAGGGATACTGTACATATTATCAATGCCACATATTACTTACAAGAAGAATACCAAAGGAATATCCTATATATGAAGCCCTAATAGAAGTCCAACAAATACCAAATAGGAAGTCAAAGGATAGCCAGAGTAGATGCAGCATATATAAGACCAAACTCCAAGACCTTATCACCATTTGCCGGGTGCAAACTTTATACAACTTACCACCAAGAAAGCCCAAAGTATTCCACAGCATAGCGTAAGCAATATGAGATAATAAATCTGAACAGGATTCTAAGTGTAAGACTTCCAATAGTGCCAACAATGAAAATACTAGTAGAATGCCCACTAAGAATTCCAAAGAATAGCGTAAGTAGTACTATATAATAAGTCTAATAGGAATTCCAAATACCAAACCTACTGACGAACACTAAAGAAAATACCCGAAACAATGCTCCAATAAGAAAGTAGCAAGGATTGCCCAATAAGTAAGTACTAGATAAATGACCACTAAGAATTCTATAGAATGCTGTTGAAGAATTTCCAATAAGGGATGTTAGTAACATACCAATAAAGACCGAGACACATATGCCATAGATAATATCATGCAGTATGTCCGATTGAAACCCGAATAGCCAAGTCTACCATGAAGTGCCAACAGAAGTTCCAAAGAATACCCAATAAGTAAACCAAAGAATGCTCCAGAGAACAACCAAATAGAACCCCAAAGGAAAGCTCCTTTTTCACAATTGTTAAGCATAGAGGAGGACCTTAGAGATTCGCCAATAACCGAGCTCCAAAGACAAACACCAACTCCCAAATAAAGGCTAGTCAAATACTGCTCATTCCCGTCCATCCATATAACTTGGAGGGCCTGCTACCAATCACCGCTCTTCAGGGGTGGAAGAAGTCTTTCTTGCCATTTCAACGGGACACGTATGAATGCCAAGATACCACATTTATACATCCTTGCCTTAATCTATTATGCAAGCATATTTGTAACCAGTTTATTCAACAAAGTCACTCAACAACGACAATCAACTCAAGCACAACATAATCAATTCAAATCACGGCACAACCAATTCAAGGCATTCCAATACACACATTACACGCAATACTCCAAGCAAAAAACAATTCACGAGGTCGATTAGATTCACGAGGTCAATTCAATAGGTCAACTCAATGCACAACTAGACAATTCACTTCACTTAGTACACATTTAGCACATAATACATAACTATATCACATAGATATACACATTCAATTCAAGACACACAATCTCACATACAGGCACACACTTTCAAAACACAACTAACAAGCACACATTCAAGGGTCACTACCCACCAGACCGAGGACCCTATCTCGGCTTATAAGCTAACTAAGCTCTGATACCACCTGTAACACCCCGATCCTTCTCGAGACCGGAAGTTCTATTAATCAACCTAAACACAAGCCAATTCCAAACCCGGGCATAAAATTTAGGGAAAGACGGACGGAGTCTCCCCTTTTTCTAGGCAAAATGCAAACCTGCAATAACATATAAGTGGACCAGCACCGTGTCCAACCATACAAACACCTTAAGGCCATCCGAGCCTTGTTTCTCAACAAGCGAACACAACTGAATATACATTTCCAGTTTAAAAGCTAACCTATCTTTTTTCATCTTTGACAAGTACATTCATGCTTGGCAATTTAGACTATACTAATCTATTGCATAAGATAGACTATCATACCATTCTAATAAACCTAGTTAAGTTAATTACATTCTTTTTAACACTAAATACATACATTACATGAAAATATACATCTTTGCATCTTTGACAACTCAAGCCACATAACACGTAAGGCAACTCTTCAAACACGATCTATCACATAACCACAAACTTTCCAGCTAATATGGCATTTCTTGAAATGTGATGGTGAAGAGTGAGTATACACAACACGTATACTCAGTGAGGGAGAGACAGATATCGAGGTAGAGAGAAAGAAAGTCGTGCAATGCAAATAAGGCAGTTAAGCAATATAACTGACAAGTAAGCAATCAATATAAACAATCAATACAATAAACTATTAATAAAAGCATTAACACAACCATTCAAAGCTATACCACACTCTGAAGGCTACGGTTCACTCATACGAGCAATGTACCTTGCGGTTCGATTCCACGAGCAGTCCATCATTCTCGAGCTTGATGTTGACAACGATGATAATAAGCGCGCAACAACCTTATACCATCCACTACGTGTACTCCGGATGTACCCCGACACATCTATGACCCAAATCTCCCAGGGCTGCACCCCTAGCGAGAATGGGAATAGGACACGGAGCTAGAGCAAACCAACCCTGGCAGCCCGAGACTACCCAGAGAGGCCCATCACTCATGCGCCTGACACTATGCAATGCAATACGAGATACAAGCAATAAACGAATGATAGCACGAAAGTGCAAATTAGTGACGATAAACGAGATATCAAGCATTTACAATCAATAATAGCAATCAATTAACTTTTCAAGTATGATTATCATTAATATCAACAATAACATCTATCAAACCAGTAATAGCAATTCAAACACGAAATCGACAAATATCACTATTCAATCTCTAACTTCCAAAGGCAATTACGAGCAAACGAGCTACAGGATTAGAAAACCGATTTCATTACATTCACTTAGGTACTACAAGGCACGTTTCTATATCACGAAACTTCACTTTCTCACACGAACCCCGAAAGTCCATCTATTGTGTTTGAACTACAATTATGCTAACCGGTCGCTCAATCAATGCCACAACAGCGCCAAAAGTGATTCCGTGCCCTCAATAGCAAAACCTCCATCTCAATTTGAGCACGGTCAACACTTGGTCAAACGGCCCCTTTACGTTTCTTTGTCTAATTTCTAATTTTAACAAAGGCCAGTTCGTTTTATTGCACATTTTATCTTTCTATTACTAATGGCACCTAACCAAATCAAGAAATCGCAATTCGGATCAAAATCCGAAATTCTACGTTTTGATTATTCAAAATCACTATTCATTATTCTTCCCCAATTTCAAATTTGCGTTTCTAGCCGTAAACATCACTAAATAACTAACAAGCAATGCTCTACAAACCCTAAAGAGGCAAGTCCAAGCAATTTCAAGCATTATAACGCATTAAATATCAAATCTAAGAAATTAAATCAAAAATTAAATTCGAATATAAATGCACAAAAACATGAAAACCCTCACAGAGATTGAAGACCAAGACCCGTACGGACTCGAGCCACGACCCCCGAGCAATTCCACGCATGATTGTAGAATAAAATTGAAGCAAAATCATTTTTTTTCTCCTTGGGAGCTTCGGCCATGAGAAGGGACAAATGGGGCATTTTGCAATTTGTTTTTATGTTATGTTTATTGAGTTTGAATAAAAAGGATGACTAAGGGCATTTTGGTCAATTTGCAAGGTCAAGCTTAAGTGAAAATATGGTCAAACAAGCTCATTTTGATGGCATTTAATCTAGCTCAAGCTAAAACAATGCAATTAAATGAATACCAACTAATACTAGCTAAATTAAACTAGAAACGCTATTCACAAAATCTGAGAAATATTCCTCTAACTTTCATTTTTGAAATGCTACGATCGAACTGTCAATAAACGATCGATAATCAAATGATGAGCAATAATATAAAACTATAATTTTTTTGAAAAGTAGAATAATAGAATAGTTTAAAATTCACTCCGGACTCCGAGCCATTTTTCTCATTTAATTGAAAACCGAGTAATTAAATGCAAGAAAATAAAACCGATTATTAAAACAATCAAAATAGTCAATATTCATTTAAAAATAATTAATTTAACTATTTCTAGAATATTTTAAAGAATTATGTAATCAATGCTAAGATATGAATAAACAAGTTAATATAAATAAGTAATCAAATACAATTAAATATTAACATTTAAGATGACACTTAATTAAATACAAGAAACTAAATCCAATTACTATAAATAATAGAAATAGGTATTAATCTTTTAAATTAATCAATATTTTTAAAAGAAATATCAAAATAGTGAAGAATGGATGATTTAACTAATTAAACACTTAATTAAATGTAGTCAAATGCTATTAAATGCATGATGGGTTTGGGTAATCACAATCGATGTTACCTATAACCAGACCCAACCCTTGCAGTACTTGAGAGAAAAGATAAAATGAGTGTCTTTTTATTTCAAGGCTGCTACTGATTCCTTGTTATCCTGACGCCCGAATTTGTTTTTATTTTAGGTCCCTTTTTTTACTCTTGTGGCTTGAGTTTTTTTTTGCGCGATCGTTCTACTAAGGCAAGGGGGTGCCCTTGCGTAGTATAATACATATCATGAAGTCATAGGTTCTTTGTTTTTAAACCAAACTGTCAAAAAAGAGCCTCCTACTTCACTATTCGAGATTTTAGTACACCCCGTTCGCATACACTGATTCCAAGAGAAGTATAGCCAATATGATAGACGCCATGAAGCAAGACAACGCTTTAGCCCTAGTGCCCTTTCCCGCCTTAATTTCTAGGTGAGCAAAAGGAGGATTTGTGTCCTCAAACGGATCCCTTGCTATATTATTACCTCATTATGACAGTAAAATTATGGATGGATTGGGTAATTCCCCATAAATATGTTGTTGGTTGGGGATGAGTCAATCTAACCCCCATATTAGTCAGCCTCCCCAAACCTAAACCAAATACAATGGTTTTGATACATGTTATTCTCTTTTTGTACCACCTCATATGTATCCGATTTATCATATCTTCCTGGTGGCGGGATCTCACAATCGGAAAGAAAAATGAGAATACGCTATTTGATGTATTTATAGTACTAATCATTAGACACTTTGGTGCTTTCACGTTATATCACGGGCGGCACTTTATCCTATTTGTGATGACATTATGGAACAATTGGGGTTGCCCAATGGGTTTTGTATTGGGGGTGAACAATGTCAGTCTTTTCCCCATGTTATAAACGCCCGGGTAAAACCCATCTAACGAATTGGTAGAGCTTATTTATGATTGCGAACTTTTACTGGAAAACTTAATGAACAAATAGATAGGTGGTATTTCCGAAAATTTGAGACTAATGTTTTCCACTCGCATCTTGGACTATGGATAGATAGAACTACAGGGGCTTGATTCCAAGGTTGAACCAGATATGTAGGTAAGTTCAATACAAAAAAGAAATTGGACCCTAGCCCCGCAGGTGTATGCATGAAGTCTCAGTCAAGATGAAGATAGAATGTCCGCAAAGACTACTCGTTCTCTTGCGGATTTAGCTTTAGTGCCTATTTCGACTGATTCTTTAGTTGAAGCTACTGATGCCCTCCTACCCCATTCCTTATCTTCAGAATGACATATGATAAGCATTGCTTAGTGCTCTGCTATGAGAGTGAAAAATGCTCTTTTTAGTGAGAGGTTATGCCTTTGAGGTGCTTTGCGCAATTGAATTAATAGAAATAGTAAACCACACACAGATGCTAGGTAGGAATGAAGCCAGCCAATGTCCCTTATAAGAAGATCACTAGTAGAAGAAGATACCCTCACTCATGGCCAGCGAATAGGCGAATAGGGGCTACACATGAATAAGGCTTGGACAAATAGGTAAAAAATGCAATAGGTTTTGCAAGTGAAGAAGAAGCAAAGAATGCCCTCCATAGATGAAGTGAAATGGATGGCATCGAATATTCCATCAAAGAGCCTACTCGTCGTAAGCATCCCGTCAAATCAGCTCTTACTATTCTCGAATGCCTTCTTGCTGCAAGAATGCCTTCTTAGGAAGAATAGGCAGCTATTGAATCCACTGCTAGAATGGAAGAATCCCCTGCACATAAAAAAGGACGCGACGGTTAGTTTAGGCTTTCTTTGGCCTGACTGATCGAAGGCGTGGTAGGCCTCTTTCGTGGGAGACCAGGCCCCTTTCTCTTCTCTCTCTTCTCTCTCTTCTCTGATTCTTCTTGCATTTCTTTCTTCGAGAGTGGTGCTGCGAGATCAACCACGAGTTCGATTGACCCGTCTCTTCTGAGGTGTGCCGCGTTGATAGGGCATCGCAAGGAAGTTCCTCGTAGGTCCTAGAGTATATTATATAGGTGTTCCCTGGCCGGTTTTCCTTGACGGGTCCTTCCCATTTTATTTTAGTGCAAGCTTTTGGGTTGATCAAAATCTTTCATGCTAAAAATTCCCCTACTTGGAAAGTGCATTCGGAGATATTGCTCCCGAAGTCTTTTCTTTGCCGTCGTTGGTAGGCCTGATATGGTGCACGGCGGTGAGCCTTTTTTCATTCAACAACTCTAGTCCAGTCGGGCTTGCCTTTTTTTCTGTAATTGGGAGGTCATCTTCTGCCAAGACGCGCAGAGATCCCAATTCGACTTCTATCTGGAGGTCCATCCCATATACTAGTGAAAAGGGAGTTGCCCCTATGGCCGTGCGTATACTGGTCTGGTTGGCCAAAAGTACAAGAGTGGGCCTATCGTGCCAGTCACAGTCATTCTTAGTTGTCTTCTTGATCATCTTTAGGAGCGTCTTGTTGGTGGCCTCGGTTTGTCCATTGCCCATAGGGTAATATGGGGTCGAGAAGTGATGGTCGATTTTTTATTGTTTGCAAAAACCACCTGTCGGCTCTGAAAATTCATCCCGTTGTCAGTCAGGATCACCCTAGCCGAACCTTGCTAGGATGTTTCTTGAAATCGGTTGCCTAGTTGTCACGTTCGCTAGCGACTCGGCTTCAACCTACTTCGTGAAGTATTCTATAGCTGCAAGTACAAAGTTATGCTTATTAGAGGCTTTATTAGGATGAATCTGATCGATAACTTTCAATCCCTACATAGCGAATGGCCGTGGTGGAGCAGAATGTGTGATACCCCAAACACGGCACGTATTTAATTGCATTTAAAATTCATTTAAATTGCATCTTATTGACCTTTCACCTTCTTTGGCTAAACTTGTTGACTTTTCATCTATATTGACCAACTAGGACAATGTGGGAATTTTTGAAATGTTTAATGAAGGGCAAACTTGGGATTAGAAACAAAAATGCAAGGTTAAGTTAGTCAAATTTTGGGTCAAATTTGAAATTAAATCTGAATGAAATGGGGAGAAGTTAGGTAGCAAATTATATATGGTTGGAAAGCTCTATGAGTCTAGTTTCTAAGGCTTCAAACCGTTCATGAATTGGAGTTTTCTAGAAGAAGTTATGGTCGTTTTCGCAAGGTGGCATAAAGCTGTTTTGGTTTACACGAGTTGACCGAAGCTTTGACCCTTTGACCTTTCATGTAAGAATTGACCAACCTAAAACAAAACACAAAATCAGCTTTTCTTCTGCCCTTCCACCCGTGACCAATCCAAACCCATGAATAGTAAACCGTTGCACATTTTTGCTTATATTTGGAACCAAGACGCAAACGAAGCATTTTCGGACTCGTGTCGACGTCTAGCATCTTTCTACCGATTATTTTTGCCTTTGTTTTGCGAAACAAAGGTCAGGGAATTTTTTTATCAATTCTTGCAAAGTTTATTTTTATGTTATAAAATGCTAGGATTACATTTGTATCTTGCAAAATAGGTGTTAGAGAAGACTTTTACCGATTAATTTCTTATATAGAGCATATTTTGTTGAAATTGGCTATTTTGAGTTGTTCAATGATTTATATGCCTAAATTGTGTTTAATCTTGATTCTTAGCTTTTATATAATGCTCATATGTGTTAATGAACCTATCTAGCATGATAAAATAGCTTGGGATTGTGAAATGGAGCAAAATAAATATAAAAATTGAGATTGAATGAAGCTTGCTGAAATTTTTTTGTTTTTTGGGCGTTTTGGGGCTGTTTCGTTGGGCATTTTTGTGCACCCATTAGATTGCCCATTTCATGCTATTATATGGTTTATAAGCCTTCTATTAGATAGGGAAAAATGTTGGTAGTTGAAGGGGCATGTTGGTTTGGCTTGGAGATGTGTTTTAGTGGTTATTTTGAGTCTATTTGACTAGTTTAAGTGCACTTGTTTACTCTTATGTGTTGTGTGAATTGAATATGATTTATGGTTTTTCTAATTGCTAATGTTTATATACCTATCGAATTGTGGGTTTAATAAGAGAATATTTAATGTGTTGTTTAAAGTAGTGTATGCAACGCATGCTAAACAATGAGATATATTGTTAGTTGTGTGAGTTCAATGGAATCAAATAAATATGAATAAGTTAATGGAATTGTGAACTAGTGTTAGTTAAAAATGAATGTATAACTTCTTAAGAAAATAATTTATTGTATTGTATAATGATAATTGAAGGAATTATACATTTGGAGCATATTGAAGAATTCATTGGCTAATTCTCACAGGTTTGGTTGTAATAAGGTGAGGGATTTTGCACTTCTTTTGTGAATATAAAGTTTATGCCAAAACATGAGATTTCTAGATTTGATTCTAATGACTCATGAATTGATTAAAACTTGCTTTATATGTTGCCTACATGTTGTAGAGACTATATTTATGCAATTGTTTAGCCGTTTAAATTGTTGAATTCGATTGTTTGATTGTGGGGCATGAATAATGATGAAATTTTAGGGTTTTGAGTAAATGTGCCTTATAGCTTGATTCAATGCTTCAATTAGGTGATTTAGATGTTAATGAAGGTAGATTAATGACCCTGTGAGGTTTAATTGCTCATAACTTAGTAAAAATGCGAATTTAGCAACTTTTAGAAAGGGCTTTCGGGTGTAATGCAAATCTGAGTTGATTTGGACATCACATTTGGTATTCTTAGGCTATATAGGTGCTAGATATACTTTTCTAACTCGTGGTTGAGATCCGGTTAGGGTACGTGTAGTACAAGCTCACAAAGGGGCAATCGGGGCTTTTATGGTAATCGCGGGTAATTGGGTAGTTTCGAGGGTCCTAGGGGTACCATAAGGAATAACTAGAAGTATGGGATAGCTTGCCCGCGAAACTAGAACATTATCCTTCATTTTGAAGACAAATGGCTTAAGTTACAAAGGGGGAAAAGTAGAAAATTGTATGTTTAACACATCTAATGCCTTGTAACTATTTATTATGTGGTTAAAGGCACTTTTAAGTTGATTGTGAGCTTTTAGTAAAGTTTCATGAGAAATATGCAATTTATCCCTTTGTATTCATTTAGTTGATCTTATGCTAATGCTTATATTTTAATTGTTTTCGAGGGCAACTTACTTTGTTGTCACTCCTAAGTGATATTTCTTTACAATGTTGTCATATTTTCATTGGTTAAAGTGCATTTTATAGTGGTTGCGCAACCATAGTGTAAGGGGCGGATGTATTAGATATCGACTGGGCGGCAATGGGCTTGCTAGTGGATATTTGATCTCCGTGCTCTAGTCCCTCACTCACCTGGTCCAGAAATTCCCAGGGGGTGTTGGGTCGTAGGATTCTCGGGGTACATCCGGAGTACACCTATTGGAGTGTTTGGGGTTTATGCCGGCACTTTGATCGAGGTTCGAGGATCGAGGTTGAAGGTCAAGTGAATTCTGGAGTGTTGGGGTTAAAGTTAATCATATCATTTCTAATGTGTGGTATCTTATTGTTTATTCGTACTTTAGTTACTTAACTGCTTTATTTGTATCAACTGCTGCATTGCACACCCCGATAGACTATATCCCTCACTGGGCAATTGTGGTTGCTCATATCTCGCTAACATGTTTCAGGAGGTGCAGTTGGATGAGGAGTTGCCTTGATGCTATGTGCTATTGGTTGAGGTTGAGATGTTGTTTGTAGATTGTGTGAAGATCTTGCTTGTATTATGTTATGTTCTATTTTGTGCCTATGGGCTTGTATATATTTGGAGTTGTTGAAGAATTGTAATAGCTAAGTTAATGTATGGCTTGAATGGTAGTGGATTGTAATAGCTTATCTTTACTTTCCTTTATGCTGCTTGCTTGTGTGTTAATGAAAGTTAATAATTGTTTGGCTTTAGTTTATAAGAAAATCTAATTGATAATATAGAGTGGTATATTAAGCGGATAAAAGACGAGATTCAAGGATAATTAATTAAATGCTTGTATGTGGTTATAATGTCTTGTATTGCTTAAGGCTCGGATGACCTTGAAGCTATGTAGTGGCGATGTTACAGTCGGTGATTGTGGTGGTTTTGTGATGACGATTTTATTTGTTGTTTACAGGTATCCAAATAGTCCACGGTACAGAGGAAACTCCGTCCGTTTTCCCTAAAATATCTGACCAAGTTTGGTATAGGATGAGTATAGATTTTTTAATAGAATTCTCGATCTCATGAGGGGTCGGGGCATTACAGGTGGTATCAGAGCTTAGTTAGCTCTCAGCCGAGACAGGGTCCTCGGTCTGTTGGGTAGTAAGCCTTGAATGTGTGCTTGTTAAGTGTGTCTTTGAAGTGTGTGCTTGTATGTGAGGTTGTGTGTCTTGACTTGAATGTGTGCATCCATGTGATATAGTTGTGTGTTATGTGTTAAACGCGTGTTAAGTGAAGTGAAGTGATTAAATGTGAATTGAATTGACCTCGTAATCGAAGTGACCTCGTGAATCATTATTTGCTTGAATTATTGATTGTAATGTGTATACTTGAATGCTTTTGAATTAAGTTTTGTGGTGATTTGTATTCGTTATGTTGTGACTCGTATTTGAATGACCTCGTTGATTAAACTATTTTTATAAACTCTTTTATAAGCATGCTCGCATAATAGCTTAAAACATATTTGTATATATGTGAGATTTTGGCATTCATGCATGGCCCGTCGAATGGTAAGAAAGACTTCTTCCTCTCCCTAAAGAGAGGTGATTAGTGGCAGGCTTTCCAAGTTATGTGGATTAGCGAGAATGAGAGGCATTTGATCAGCCTTTATTTGGAGTTGATGGTTATAGTTGAAGCTCAGTTATTGAGATTCTTCTAAGGTCCTTAACGGTCATAAATGAGTAGCTTATTTTGGGGTTTCTATATGACGGTTCTCTGGAGCATTTTCTTATTGGGTCTTCTTTTGGTATTCTTTTGTCAGCATTTCTTGAAAGGTTTGGTATTTGGGAATTCTATTCAAACTACTTGTATGGCATTCATGTTAGCATTCTTCTGAGAACTTTTGTCAACATTCTCACACAATAGTCTCATTTCAGATACTTGTTGGATTTCTGTTGTAGATGCTGAAATGGGGTGCTTCCTCGGTATTTTCTTTGGTATTATCTTTGGCATTCTTCTCAGTGTTCGATAATGGTATTATCTTCGGGATATGCTTGGCTATTCTATTTGGGGTTCATTTAAGGACTTTTAATATGTATATATATATCGGTGTACATGCTTGGATCCTTATTTGGGTACTTCTGGAGCTATTAATTGCAAGATTTCTCTGGAGTTTTTTTTTTTTAAGTATGTTTGACCGGGTTTCTTGCTTGGAGTTTTCTTGGTATTTTCTCAGCACTTCTATCAGGGAACTCTTTTTTGGTATTCTCGACCAACGAGATTCTTATTCGGATTTTGAGCTAGTATCCACATTTGTGTCTATATTTGGCTTTCTTACTTTGAAATTCTCAAGCAGTGGTATTTCAATTCACAATGGGCTTCTTACGAGTCTCGTTATTTAGGGTATTGCTTAGCAATCGATGAAAGGTAACCAGAGTTGGACTTTTGTTGATGCTAAGTTCTCTTTGAAGAAGAATTGCGAGAACACAATTGTTTTAAGGGGGGGAAGGATGTGATACCCCAAATCCGGCACGTATTTAAAATCATTTAATTGCATTTAAAGTTCATTTAAATTGCATCTTATTGACCTTTCACCTTCTTTGGCTAAACTTGTTGACTTTTCATCTATATTGACCAACTAGGACAAGGTGGGAATTTTTGAAATGTTTAATGAAAGGCAAACTTGGGATTAGAAACAAAAATGCAGGGTTAAGTTAGTCAAATTTTGGGTAATATTTGGAATTAAATCTGAACCAATTGGGGAAGATTTAGGTAGTAAATTATATATGGTTGGAAAGCTCTATGAGTCTAGTTTCTAAGGCTTCAAACCGTTCGTGAATTGGAGTTTTCTAGAAGAAGTTATGGCCGTTTTCGTAAGGTGGCGCAGAGCTGTTTTGGTTTACGCGAGTTGACCGAAGCTTTGACCCTTTGACCTTTCATTTAAGTATTGACCAACCCAAAACAAAACACAAAATCAGCTTTTCTTCTTCCCTTCCACCCGTGACCAAGCCAAGCCCATGAATAGTAAATCCTTGCACATTTTTGCTTATATTTGGAGTTAGAGTTGGAAGCAAGACGCAAACCAAACATTTTCGGACTCGTGTCGACGTCTAGCATCTTTTTACCGATCACTTTTGCCTTTATTTTGCAAAACAAAGGTGAGGAAATTTTTTATCAAATCTTACAAAGTTTATTTTTATGTTATAAAATGTTAGGATTACATTTGTATCTTGCTAAATAGGTGTTAGAGAAGACTTTTACAGATTAATTTCTTATATAGAACATATTTTGTTGAAATTGGCTATTTTGAGTTGTTCAATGATTTATATGCCTAAGTTGTGTTTAATCTTAATTCTTAGCTTTTATATAATGCTCATATGTGTTAATGAACCTATCTAGCATGATACAATAGCTTGGGATTGAAAAATGGAGCCAAAAAAAAATAAGAGAATGAATGAAGCTTGCTGAATTTTTCTGTTTTTGGGCATTTTGGGGCAGTTTCGTTGGGCAGTTTTGTGCACCCATTAGATTGCACACTTCATGCTATTATATGGTTTATAAGCCTTCTATTAGATAGGGAAAAATGTTGGTAGTTGAAGGGGCATGTTGGTTTGGCTTGGAGATGTGTTTTAGTGGTTATTTTGAGTCTATTTGACTAGTTTAAGTGCACTTGTTTACTCTTATGTGTTGTGTGAATTGAATATGATTTATGGTTTTTCTAATTGCTAATGTTTATATGCCTATCGAATTGTGGGTTTAATCAGAGAATATTTAATGTGTTGTTTAAAGTAGTGTAGGGAACGCATGCTAAACAATGAGATATATTGTTAGTTGTGTGAGTTCAATGGAATCAAATAAATATCAATAAGTTAATGGAATTGTGAACTAGTGTTAGTTAAAAATGAATGTATAACTTCTTAAGAAAATAATTTATTGTATTGTATAATGAAAATTGAAGGAATGATACATTTGGTGCATATTGAAGAATTCTTTGGCTAATTCTCACAGGTTTGGTTGTAATAAGGTGAGGGATTTTGCATTTCTTTTGTGAATATAAAGTTTATGCCAAAACATGAGATTTCTAGATTTGATGCTAATGACTCATGAATTGATTAAAACTTGCTTTATATGTTGCCTACAAGTTGTAGAGACTATATTTATGCAATTGTTTAGCTTTTTAAACGGTTGAATTCGATTGTTTGATTGTGGGCATGAATAGTGACGAAATTTTACGATTTTGAGAAAATGTGCCTTATAGCTTAATTCAATGCTTCAATTAGGTGCTTTAGATGTTAATGAAGGTAAATTAATGACCCCGTGAGGTTTAATTGCCATTTTTTTCTTAATTCTGATTGATTGCCTTTTTTTGACGACAAGTTTTAAATCTTAATGCAGGCAAGGAAATATCATTTTTCAATTATTACTTGCTGGGTCGAAGCGTAGATGAACGAGCAGAGCCTAGGAAACAGGGAAGCCTGTCATAGAGCAGTCAAATAAAAGTAGAAGACTGCTGGCTTGAGAGAATGTGGGCTATCTCGGGAAACATGGCCCAATTTCTCTTCTTTCTTTTTGATTTCAGCTTTCTTAATTTTTTCTGGGGCCCAGAATGCTAAAAGGTGGGGGAGAAGGAAGCCGAACCTCTAATCAACCATCACACAACCAAAATTCTCGGCATCGAGAGAGATTTGAGATTCCGTAAGTAACTCTGTACTAAGAAAGGCATGGGAGAAAGAAAATGAGCCAAGCCCGAGCTCAAAACGTGGGAAGATCTGACGGTCTACCTAGGAATGCCCTATTCAACTTGGTTGAATAATCAATTCATGCGCACTTTGACTTCGTGCATCGCATTAAATATTTTTTAATTAGTAAATTTGAAGAATTCTTCAATGAAGATGACGTCGATTTTTTGAACCCATTCTCGAAACTCTCTTCTTTTATTACGTAATTTCGACCTTCTGATCTAACTTATGAAGAGAGATTAGTGAAAAAGATGCTAAGTGCACACTCACTATATCCGCACTAACATCCGAAAGAAAGAACAAATTCATCCCAAAGCTCGAACCCAAGCGTGAGGGAGTGAAGATTCATATCCCACAGTGTGCTTGGAAATAGGATATGTTCTGCTTACTCTCATGGTAAAGCCTTTACCAAAAGGGTCTCACTAATCTCGGTTGCAAACAGACCAATAGTCAATAGGAAGCCTATTTGACTCAACATAGGTCTCATATGACATTCTTGCTAGATCAGCGATTGAGGGATAAATATCCTTCCTTCAGGCAGTCTCTAGTGCTAATCATCCGACCTGCTGAAAAAGGCCTTTGGTTTCAATGTTTGAATTGACTTCTTTTCTTCTTTGATTCCTGATCTATAGGTGCAATCAATAGAAGCTTGAGCAAAGGGCTTGTCGAAGGACCATCATTGGGCATTAAAACTTCCAAGGCGGATACGCACCTCTATGCCTGGCTTCCTTCCTCCACAGAACACTTTCTACCATGGCATAGGATAAAATTTGCTTATCTTCAAACCTCGGTATTTACCGCTGTGCCCCTATGCCATCAAGAAGAAGGAATACTTGGCAAAGTCCCTTCTACTCATAGCGGGTTATTTTACTCTTAAATTTAGGAAGTGAACTTGGTTTACGCAAGAATAGGTTGAGAGCTTTATGCTAAGATCGACACAGGAACATAACTGAAAGCAAGTAGACAGATAGGTTGTTTTCCACGAATCCCCTGCTTGAGAATCAGCTGTTCGCGTTTCTCTCATGCTATAGCCAGGCGAAAAGAAAGTCTCGTGGGTCTCTCCAACTCTGATGAGTGAAATAGAGAAGAAGATTTTTTCCATTTTAGTTGCTAAGATAGCAACAGAAGACATTTTGTCCATTCCTGCTTGATTGACTTCTTTCCTGAAGTTGCCTAAACTGGATCAATAGAATATCACATATGCGCTACTACCATGCCTTACATTCCAGTTCTAATTCTAAGCGTAAGGAACTGATTAGTCTAAGAAACAAATAGGAAAGAGCCAGGCACAGTAAATCTGCTCATCCTGGCTTCAAATCCTAGATTCAGTTGCCACAGGAACCTTAGCGCCGCATGTGTGTTGTGGGCCAATAAAGAGGCATAGAAAGAGTGAGAAAGCTGAATCCAATATATGAAAGTGGAATCACAACTGCCGGATCTCGTGCTTAAGCAAATAGACAATTTCCTTTTGATAGTGCGAAGGTACATCTATGGGGTAAAGACTAGGAGCAATTTCATGTTTCAGGGAATTAGGTAACGAAAGACCCACGGAGCATAGCGCTTGAGAAGGTGCGAAGCCGACCATGCTTCTCTTGCTTATGGAAAGAAAGTCAGTCCCTTTATTACTGCGTAGTGGGAACGTCGGATGCTTTTCTATTCCTTGCATCTGACGTGCAAATAAAAGGATTTTCCTTCCTAATCCAATGGTTTTGTTAACCAAAGCGCTAACGTCTTCTTATAGTAATAGTCATATTTAAGCTCTTGCACAAGGGGCGGATACTCCCCATTCCTACTAAACCGAATCAAGGAAAGAGGACTCTGCCATGGAAGACTTTTTTGAATCCCCTAGGTAAAAAAGTGTTACGGCAGTTTGGGATTGATCAGCAAGGGTAGAGAAGTTGTTTACTTGCTTGCTTAGCTCGAAAAAGTATGCTATGAAAAGTATCGAGAGGTCATTCACTTTCTTTGGATTCTCTAACATCGTATTCGTCTTAACTAACCCCGAAATGAACCCTTTCTTCTCCCCGGAAAAAAGGGATAAATAGAATATTTGCCCATAAGACAACTATTCTAGGAGTGCTTACTTCATGCTCTACTTCATTCTTTCTTTACTTCTCTTCTTTCCCTCATTGCGCTCGGTCAATGGTATGCCTTATATAGTCCAATAACCCTTCCCGGTCGGTATCGTCATCCAATCCATGCTTTGTTCCAGTCTCGGGCATCAATAAGATTGAAAACCCTCACTCCGTTCAGAATAAAGAAATGGAATGAATGACCTTTCTAGTCAAAGAGTTCGTTTAGCAATAGTACTTCAAAATAGTAGCTCGTCATCTCAAACGTATGGGTCACGAACGGTCTAACACAAGGAAAAAAAGGAGAGGGTTCAGGGGGAAACCCCGAGCTGTTTAGATTTTTCCTATAGGGAAGATGATTTGTTAGCCTGATAGATAGAGGCCTTCCTTCGTTTCATTCATTGGTTTGTCTTTAGTTTGCTTTTCAACTCGGGGCCTTATTTCTCTCAGGATTGTCAAATGTTTTCTTTTCCGGTGTGAATTCATGCAAATCAATGAAAAATATATTGATTCTATGGAATGAATATTTTATATATTTCCAGCTTAAGTCTTTCCCAGGGATGGCCGTAAACAAAGAGCAGTTCTTATCGATTGCAAGGCAGGCTTTAGGTCGGCTACCCAGCAACAAAGATTTGATATTCTACTTTCCGGGGCTTCCCATTATCTCGGTCGGTAAAATACAAATAAGGCAATAGCGGCCTCGTGGAGATGAGAAGTGAAAGAAGATGACTTCCCTCGTAGCGGAGAATTCAAATAAACGTCTCCAAAGCCTGCCATCCCCCTCTTCGGGAACATTCCTTCCTTTATTACCACAGCCTTGAGACAGGATTTATACCAGAGATAAGCTCTTATCTATAAAGAAATAGCAGACTGGCATAGAGGTTTTTTTCCTTGACTCCCACCGCTTCCATGGCCCATAAGGCCGATCTATGAGGGAAGGTATATTCCATCTCTATCTCCCCAGGTAAAGTACTATAAGGTCAAGCAGTTACGGTTAACGGTTTCAGGTTTTTTTCCAAAATGTGCCATAGTCAAGAGATAATCCTTTCTTTTCTATTACCGGTCTTGTGCGGTAATGCCCACCTATGGCCCAAGAAGCATCCAACTAACCAAAGAAAGAGAATAAAGTGAGCCGGTGTACCAAGCCAACATCTAACTAAAATTCAAAAGGTATGCCTCTCTTGAAGGGCTGGGAATCTATGCATAACGCTAATAGGTATTAGTGATCTTCCTTACCTTCTACTCTTTTCCCTTAAAATACGATACAAGGCCTTTTTTAAAAAACCGCTTGGCAAAGAAAAAAACTTAGAGAAGTTTCGAAGCTAGATTGTTGGGGCGGTACTCTGACTCCGCTTCCAAATCAACTAAACAAAACAAAAAGATTCTACCATGCACGATATTTAAGGCAGCAGAAGCAACCTTCACACCTTAACTAAATTAATATAAACCGCAACAAACTCAAGAGCTTGCCTGCTCCTAGGCTCAATATATCTCTAAAATTAGGATTCAAAACAAACAAGCAAAAGTCCCAAACTAACACTATAATAGTAACTACTATTCATTCACCCCATTTGGAGCTCAATTAATGAATTGAATTTACTATTCAACCAAGTTCCTGAGGTTTGAAGATGCTCAATCGATAGGGAGAGGAATGGAGTTGGCTCGACAAAGGTATGAAGTAACTCGACTACTAAAGAGATGAAGGTAGACGCTCGACAAAGGAATGGACGGAGGGCTTGACCAAAATTTCATAAGTAAGAAATAGAATCTCAATAATTGGAAGGAAAATAGGGGCTTTGATCCATTGTGATTCGGTTTCTTGGTGTGGAGAGATCTCCACCATAAAAGAGAGAGCTCCTAGGCCTTATTCTATAGATCAAAGAGTGACATAATTCCCCATTCATCCGAAATAGTATTTTAGTATAGAAAAGAGGCATTATGGGCCGACTACTACGACTATATGCCCTACTAGCTGAATAGGCGTAAGAAAGCTACCTTGACCATCTTCCGAAGTTCTAAATAATCTACTGATCAAAGGCTGTAAGGGCGGACTGCTCTACATTCAGCCACACCACAGTGACCCCCGAAGCGATTTTCTTCTAGTTGCGGGACGAAATCCGACAGCCATTTGCTGGCTCTAAATAACTAGCCCAGCAATAAGCTCAATTCTTCCATAACATAATGGGGTAGGCTTGTGCGCGAGCCAAATGACGTAGGTGCACAAGAGTACTTCGCGCCATAACCATCTCCTTTTTATAGGTTCTACGGACCAATGCCTGCTGCTTCATCAGAGAAAAAAGAATCATAGATATGACAGTCATTAGAAGGAAGAACCGCCATAAAAAGATTCCCCGTGTATCATCTGTAGCAAAACTATGAACGGGAGCTAGCAATCCGGACCGTATTGAAAAGGTTCCTAAGACACAGCATAGAAGAGTCACAATATTAAGAAACGAGGTCTAAGAATGAAGAAGGGGTAGAATTACTGAATGAATACAAGCAGTGGCTAATACCCGAGGCATAAAAGAAGCATTTTCTACGGGATCTCGAAACCACTAGCCACCCCAACCTAATTCATGATGAGCCTACCAACTTTCTGGCAAAATGCCTACGGTTAAAAACCACCGACATGTCAAGATCCAAATTCGAATTGGTTCCTGGTCCTGGTCAGAGACCACTGTGTTTGCGCCAGCAGTCCAACAAAGAGGCGAAGTAGTGGTATCTTTCTTTTCATTACAAACGACACGCTTCACCTGCTCCCTCCCCGTGTCCACTAGCGCTCCAGTCCAGAGCAAAGAGAAAGCGAAAAAGCACTGCCGAAGCAGTATAAGCAGGCTTTTATTGCTACGTAACAATAGAGCAGGATAGCATTTTGCACCCACATGTTTGACTTTGAGGGTAAAGAGCTCGCTTGGTAAACGGGATCCGACGCATCCAACAGAGCGAAATAGTGTTCCATTCTTTTCGGCGGTATCCTTCCGCATTAGCAGCGAGTGGAGTGCCACAATCCCATTCATAATTTTTTATCTACATAAGCCAAATCCTATAGCACTGGCGACGTTTCCGGCATAAATGCAAGGAGGATGTATAGCTAATATAGGATCTTGTGGAACAGGATTTGATTCTGCAAGCAGTTCGATACGAACGAAAAAATTATGAACAAAAGGGTCGGAACTCGCTGATCGGAAAGAGTAGAAAAATAAAACAATGCCAAGAGCTCCATCAATCTGCCGTTCATCGATAGACAAAGCTCTCTCTTTATCATCTCGTGCTAGATGCAACACAGGATGAGTCATTTTTCCTTCTCATGAACCACGGGAGCGCCTAGCGCCCAGATAAGCAAAGCTTATTTTCCTTTCAGGGTAAAGCGGCGCATAAAAAAGGGTTGGCTCGTCAAAAGTCCGTGTCCTTCGCGAATGAAGTTTAGAATCAACAAGGGTTCGTAGAACGAAAGGAGTGTACAACTAGGGTGCAGCCTTACTTTTTTGTTCGGAACGAGGGAGAGATAGAATAGAATTCTTCACGAAGTTCGAAACAAAGGAATAAAAAAGAGTTTCTCTATGGCCTCCTCATTTTGAGACATTATGGCTTTGGGGTCGTCCTCGATAACAAAGAAGGAATCCATAAAAACTTAGGATCCGACACCATGATAAAATACTACCGTCATGATTAGACCATGTCCCTCAGATTTGGTAAAAGAAAGATGCATTAGTGGTTAATACGTTGAAATTGGATAAGTTATTACGAATATGACGGAACGAAAGACCAAGGAAAGAAAGAAGAATACAGCAAAATGCAAGTGCTGGACCAAACACTGGTGGTTGTTTCTTGTTGTAAGTGAATGCAATGAATAGACCCGAAAATAACGAATAATGAAACAATTCATATATTGGCATTTCATGCTCATTTCCAAATTTATGCTTTGTTATTCCCATCATCTGATAACCACTGGATGATCCACAAGAAAGGTGGCAGGATTCGAACCTATGGTCGGCCCGCCCCTGACCTGCTAGGTTGGGTTGCCGGGTTAGCACCCCTCGTCGCCTCTGTACCCGTAACAGATACGATGTGCTACCCAGCACGTAACCTTGTCTCCCCTACTACTTTTTTGTTTGTACTATTACCAGTAGCGGGTAACCTCCGGTCCGGCCGCCCTGACCTAAGAAGAACGATTATCCTTATTACCAAACAAGGACCGACTTACTTACTTCTCGAGCGAGAGTTCCACGATCCCGACCAGCAACTTGTTGGCAGTAGGGGCATCAAAGCTTGCCCAACCTAGTAAAGGGGCTAGGAGATAGAGGGTTTTCTGGGGGAGATAAGGTTTCTAGGTTGAATTTTATAGATCAAATAGGACTAGTTAGGTAGATAGAGGTGGTGAAATCTAACCTTCGCATCGATGTTTAGCAGGGCGGGTCCCTTGAGTGTCAAAACCAAGCGGTGTTTGGTTTTCCTTGGCTTATCGAACCAGTGTATGCCCATTCCTCCTTTGGTGACTCCTAGTAAAGAAAGCCTAAATTTGCCGATGTGGATTGAAAGGAAGTTAGGATAGACGTAGATCATTCCGCTTATCCGGAGGTGTGGAAATCAAGCAATGGTTTTTGAATTTCTTATTTCCCGATCATTGGAAGCAATCTTTACTGGCACAAGGATATCCTTATAGCAAACTCCACTACGATAGAACCCGATAATGAGTTTACGAAGGCTTCGAGTAGTGCGGGATAGGCTAATCGCTAGACTGCTCTGGAATAGGTTAATCACTGGAGACAAGAACGAGTGAGTCTAGCTTCGAGAGCATGCTTTACTCTAATAGGGGGTATAGAGTTTCTAAGTGAAGGCAAGCGCAACTATTTATGTAATATCCTAGCGTCAGCAAGACAGGTCTGCTATAAATATAAAGCCTACAGGCCTCAAGAATGAGAAAGATGACCAAAAGACTATTTTATTCCATAACCGACTCTTATTGTCGAATCGAGGGGGCTTGGCTGGTACCAGGCTCTAAAAGAGTTTTCTTCGAGCAAGCGGTCTTTCTATCTTTTTGGGTTGCAAGCCCAAGGTAATGATTTTTTAAAATTGAGATGGATTGATCTTCCCTATCCTGCCTCCTCCTTGTACTAGTTGATGCTGCGGCAGTGCTTAAAATGAGTTTTCATCTGCCCCAAACAGCTTCGAGGTTCCCATCGATCGATTATAGAGGTTTCAACCACTAAACTTGCTTATGCTTCCCTTTGATCGAGTGCTATTTCTAGAAGATTGAGTAGGAAATTTTAGAATTGGCTTCAATCGAGATTGCTTCGGCTTCTTTGGCACATGAGGAAGCGGCCTAACATATTTTCAATCGAAATCCCAATCAAAGACAAGTTCTACCAAGGCCAGGATCCGAAAGAGAAGATTCACTTTCCGAAATTCCAAGTGACATAATTCATTCAGAAGCTACGGTTGAATGCTCGAAGTCTCCTTTAGGTTCAGTCGAAGAGATCGAAGCAAAGTCAACAATTCTACCATTCAAATGGTCTCCCCTAAGACTGACCTGTTTTTCCAAATGAACCGAACCTCGATACCACATTCATCAAAGAGATAGGGCCATATCTAACAGTTGCACAACCCCTTTAGATAGATCGTTCTATTCATGCTTGAAAAACGACCTCATTGGTCCGCTCTTTTTAATGGACATTCTTAGCTGTCCTCCGAGGGTTAAGACCCCATAGACTAGATCGTGAACTCTTTCAGACCCTTAGTTTCACTTGGTTGGAGCAGAGTTTCAGCCTACCTTCCACCGAATATAAAAAACCCTAAAGCTTCCTAACCTGCTGATATCTCGGCGAAGAGTTTGTGTCACATCTTCGAATTCGAGAGAAGGCTTTCCTATTATCTCTCAAATTACAGGCATTGAAGCGATCAAGCGAGAGAAAGAAAGAAAACTATTGCACACACCCCTCATTCGAGCTTTACTAATATATAGGGGAGCAAGCTTTAGAGAGTAGGGGCGAGGTCACCATACTAAAGAAGGACGTAAGCAGTGGCTCGACGTAGATGGTTCGAATCAAGCGAAACCAAAGGTATGAAGTAACTCGACTGATAAGGAGAAGAATGGAGTTGGCACCCGGGATGCAAAGATTGAAGACTTTTGGGATATGGAATGGCATATAGGACTACGTCCGAGGAGGCGTCGGTGAATACGGCTGCCATCTATTTTGTTGGTTCAGCCAAGTTCTGGTGGTGGACCAAAAGACGTAAAGAACGTGGAGCGTGGAGCGCAATTAGATCAATTTTGGGGACGCATTTCAGGTAGAATGGAGGGTTCCTGCCCGGTTGTGGTCCGCCATGTTGATGAGCCTGAAGCAAATAGGCCCCATACACGAGTATGTGAAGGCCATCTTTCGTAGTTCTCCCTGGACATTTTTGGTATGACGGAAGAGGTATGAAGTAACTCGACTGATAAAGAGAGGAAAGGCTCTTCGATTTCATGAAAGGGCTCTAACCTGTGCCAAAATGTCCAAGATTTAGGGGCGGCACAGGCAGCTAGCCTGCTAGATTGAAAGTACTTAGCCAGGGGGAGTCGAGACCAGGCCAAGGGCAAAGGCCTAAAGTATTGAAATGGCAAGGACTCTAAGAAGAAGCCAAGTCTAAGGCCAAGAACAGCGAGCACAAGATCAGGAGCCAAAGCGGACCGAGAAGAAAGAAGGAAGGCTTCATCTGCTCCAAGCCCCTAAAAAAAATGGAAAGAGTTCCTACCAGTCTTCCTCTACCTATCGGTCGAGAATCTTCAAACCTCTGTCAAGCATTCTTTCCTCTCCCATTGGTCGAGCGTCTTCAAATCTCAAATCGGATTAATGGGTCGTCCAACTAGAAATGATAACATAATGCATAGGTCATTAGAAGGAGTTTCAATAAGCGGATAAATATAGTATACCACCTTACTTATTTCCTCTATGAGGGAGAAAGCAAATTGAAGAACCCGCGGATATGTGCAAAATTGAAATTCTTGTTAGCCAAGGAAAATGACTCATGGTAAAGACAAGATAGACTTTTACCAGATGTGCTTAGAATCTTTTTTTTTTGATCCAGGGGAGGTTATCTCTCTTTTACCTCGTAAACTCAGTAGCTCCTAAACTCGCTCCTCGCTTTTGTTCAATTATAAATAAATAAGCACTTTGATGGAGATTTGTAGCATCATTCAAGTAAATACAGATTGAGATTGTAGAAACATGAGCTTGTGATATAGCTACTCCTAATTCCAGACCGGCTAATGCAAGAACTATAAATAAAGGACCAGGATCTCCTATGAAATATAAAAGATCATTCATACATAGCATAGTCCAAGCGGACCTACTTAAAATCTTTACTGAACTATGACCGGCCATCATATTAAAAAATTAACGTATTCCTAAGCTTAATGCGCGAAAACAATGAGGGATTAGCTCAAGGAGTACTAAAAAAGGTGCTAACGGCAGTGGGACTCCTGCGGGTAATGAGAAGCCTAAAAAATGAAGCCCATTTCTTTGAAATCCCACTATAGTAATTCCAATAAAAATTGAAAATGAAAGACCCAAATTAATAAGAAAATGATTTGTAACTGTGAAGCTATAAGGTATCATACCCTGGGGATTATGAAATAACGAAAAAGTAAAAGTGACTGAGATGCAAGGGACAAACTTTTGTTTAACATTTCTGGAAAGACTACCTATTTGTTCGTTTACCGAGTTCGACACGAAATCATAAATAAGCTCTACCAAGGATTGCCAAGCATTTGGTACTGAGTTTCATCCTCTATTTTTAGTAACAAAATGAAGCAAAAGTAGGACCAAACTGAGAATTAGTAGCATAAACAAAGATGGATTTGTGAATGAGAAATAAAAGTTTCCTATATTCATAGGAATCAATGGGAGAATGGAAAATTACTCAAGTAGGCTGGGGATGGGGACCAGCCTCGCTAGATTCAGAGCATCCATATAGGCTTCACCTTGTACTCTACTTATGTTCAAATCATTGAAAAGGAACTCTGTCACGCCCCAACCCGACCCCGCAAAAGGCCAAGCCTGGACCCGTCACACGGACGGAGTCTCCTCTGTACCGCGGACGATCCGAGAACCCTAAAATCAACATAATACTTGCGAAAGTCAGAAAACAATTAAAACAAGCCGACTTTCTTTAAACATACATTTCCTATTAACCAACTTTGCAACCCAAAAATGATAGGCATACTACACAAGTATTTATGCCACAAATCAATTCCATTAGCATGCATTTCCTTACTAGTCACGAGAGTATAAGTTTACAACTTTACATTCTTTCAACTTATACAACATAAGACCGTAGAGGCCTCAAACTAGAAAATACATACAAGGCTACAAGCCTCAAAATTAAGCGACATCCAAGCAATATACATATCAAGCAAGGCTCGCACAAAATCTAGTAACCAACCACCAGCAAAGCAAAGAAGTGCTATCACGGGAACACCTCCACCTGTTCCTCCTCCTCAATTACCTCAAGAGGGTCTGCTTCAAGTACTCCTGTAAAAATATAGTATAGAGAGGAATGAGCAAAAAACTATTGCTCAGCGAGGGCAATTGGTATCAAGGACGGAGATGAGAGGAGTATGCAATGCAATTAGTCAAGCAATACATACAAGTATCATATAGAGATACCAATAAAGCAAGGCAAGTATTTAAAGCTGTAAACACTCATTCAAAGGATACGATACTCTTTTCACGAGCAACTTTCAAACACGAATTCGATGACGACGCGCCGGCCCAAACCACCTTATAACACCAGTTTGGAATACCCCGGAAGTATCCATCAACCTACGACCCAAACCTCCCTCGGAGGGAGCCCAAGCGTGAAGAGGGAATAGCTACGGAGCTAGAGCAACCAACACTGGCAACCTGAGGCTACCCAAAGAGGCCCATCACTCACGTGCGAGACACTATGCAATGCAAGACTCGATACAAGGCAATAAACGAGCAATAAAGCCACACGTGGGAGAATAACAAAGTAGGTTACTCTCGCACGCAATAGCATCAATTGATAAGCAATTCAATCGGAATCAATGCAAACAAGTATATCAAGCAACCCTAAGCATTCTATAGGCATAATATCAAGAAAAACAAGCAAAATCACAACTCGGCCCCGACTTTCCAAACGCTACTACTTTCAAACGAGCCACGAGTTTTGGAAACCAACATCGCCAAACCTCCTAGGTCACCATAAGGCATGTCTAAAGACCCCGAAACCTTATTTTACCCTAGAACTCGCGCAAAGCCCCGATTTCTCCCTTTCTCGTTTGAACTACAACTATACCAACCAAACACCCAACCAACGCCATAATCAGACCAAAAGTGCTTCCATAGCCTCCTGATACAATGCCAACACACAAAACGAGAAAACGCCAAACTCGACCTAAACGACCCCGACTTTTCCCAAGGCTTAATTCCCGTTTTTTCCATTACGCAACCCAAACAAACCATGCATTTAGGCATTCTAGCACACCTAGCACATTTCTACATCAACAGACAGCATAACGGAGCAACTTCATCGTTTCAAGATTTTACTATTCACAAAACACTATTCAACAACCAATTTAAATTGCAATCTCAACATTTAACCGCAGAAAATGTTAAAAAGCTATAAATACACATTCTACAATTGCCAAGGAACAATCTAGAAGCATCAAAATGCTTGAAACAACAATCTACGGATAAAATCTAAAAATCACAAAGTTGAGACACTTGACATTTAAATGCCCAAATAACATGCTTCCCTCACCTTAGGCACTCCTAGTCGCTAGGAAAACAACGCTAGCCACCTCGGAAACCACCCTGTACGAGCTCACAGGAAGATTGAACGATTGGAAGTTGAAAGCTTTTTTTTTTCTCTCTTGGAGCTCACGGCCTGCTCACTGTTTTTCAGCTGCTATTTTTTTTATTTTGCTTTGTTTTAGCTTATAAGGTGTTGGCTTGGTCAAATGGTCAAAGTCCTAGGTCAAACAACTTAAAACTTGGTCAAATGACCTTATTTTGTGTATTTTAAAGCCATTTTGACTAAGGAAAGATTAATTATAGCTAACAACACTTAAAACATAAAATTAAAGTAATCTAAATACTAGTTTCACTATTTGCTGAGGACTAAAAACCGTTCTCTAGCTATCGCTCCCTAAATGCAATGCACGTTGCGACGGCAACGAAGTAACAATTGCATCTCAGAGAATCTAAGAAAATATAATTTTCAAAATGATAAACAAGAAATTTTCACATTCCGGGCTCGGGTATTACACCCTCTCCCCCTTAAAACAATTGCACCCACGCAATTCTACATGGTAAACAAACAACTACGGATACTGATTCCGAACCTGGTCCTCTCTTTCCCAAGTCGCTTCCTCAAGCCCATGATGATTCCACAGAACCATTACTAATGGAATACTCTTTCTGCGAAGCTCCTGAATTTTTCGATCCACAATTCGAATCGGTTTTTCTTCATAAGACAACTTTTCTTCAATCTGCAAAGGCTCTGGTTCAAGTACATGTGAAAGGTCTGGATGGTATTTCTTTAGCATAGACACGTGGAACACATCGTGCAGTCTCGACAAGCTCGGAGGCAAAGCTAACTGATAAGCCAAATGACCTACCTTTTCGGTGATCTCATACGGACCCACATACCTGGGACTAAGTTTCCCGCTCTTACCGTGCCGAATCAATCCCTTCCGTGGAGAAATCTTACGAAACACCCAATCTCCCAAAGCAAACTCAAGATCCCGACGGTGCTTATCCGCATAACTCTTCTGACGGCTCTGAGCTGTAAGCATACGCTGGCGAATAAGGTGAACATTATCTACCATCTTAATCATCTCAGGTAACATAGTTGGATCAACTGTTCTCATCTCTCCAACCTCTTCCCAATATAATGGAGATTTGCATTTACGACCATACAACGCCTCGTAGGGAGCCATACCTATAGTAGATTGATAACTATTGTTGTAGGCGAACTCCGCTAAAGGCAAAAACTTCTCCCAATTCTTCCCAAAGTCTAGCACACATGCCCGAAGCATGTCTTCCAAGATCCTGATAGTTCTCTCAGACTGTTTATCAGTTTGTGGATGATATGCAGTACTGAAGCTCAACTTAGTTCCCAAGGCCTCTTGCAACTTCTGCCAAAAACGAGATCTGAATCTAGGATCCCTATCTGACACTATACTCTGTGGCACATCATGCAATCTCACAATATTAGCAACATAAAGCTCAGCTAGCTTATCAAGGCTATCCTGTTTGTTCACGGAAATAAAATGTGTAACTTTAGTCAAGCGGTCCACAACAACCCAAACAGAATCATATCCTCTCGGAGATCTAGGAAGATCGGTCACAAGGTCCATTGTTATATGTACCCACTTCCATTGCGGAATCGACAACGGTTGCAGAAGCCCGGCTGGTCTCTGATGCTCAACTTTTACCCTCTGACAAGCAAACATCTGGATATATACCCAGCAATCTCCCTCTTCATATTGTTCCACCAGAAGTGTTGTTTCAAATCTTTATACATTTTACTACTACCCGGGTGAATCGTATACCTCGAATTATGTGCCTCGGACAGAATCTCATTCTTCAAAGTCGGATCACCAGGAACACACACCCTGTCCCTGAATCTAAAGATACCATCTGCATGTAATTTAAACTCTGACTCTCTCCCTTTAGCTTTTTCTTGGATCTTCAAGATGTAAGGATCAGTCTTCTGAGCCTCTCTGATCTGTGCTAGCAACCCTGACTGAATCTGTAAACTAGCAAATCGAATCCCTACCTCAGTAGCTTCTGGCTTCCATGAACAAATTTCTTCCAAAGTCTCCCAATCCTTGATAATTAAGCTTGCAAATGTAGCCTTTCGACTCAAAGCATCAGCAACAACATCGGTTTTACCTGGCACGTAGTTTATAGAACAGTTGTAACCACTCAATAGCTCCAGCCATCTTTGCTGCCTCATATTCAAATCCTTCTGTGAAAACAAATACTTGAGACTCTTGTGGTCAGTAAAAATTTCAAATCTGCTACCCCACAAGTAGTGACGCCACTTCTTCAAAGCAAACACAACAGCAGCTAACTCAAGATCATGTGTAGGGTAATTGACTTCATAAGGTTTCAACTTCCTAGAAGCATAGGCAATCACCTTACCATTCTGCATTAAAACACAACCCAAACCTTCTTTAGATGCATCACTGTAGACAACAAAGTTCTATGTTCCTTCAGGTAAAGCTAGTATAGGAGCTGTAGTTAGTCTCTTCTTCAATTCTTGGAAACTGGATTCACATTTAGCATCTTAGTTGTAAGCAACTTTCTTACGAGTCAACTGGCTTAAAGGCCCAGAAATTTTGGAAAAGTCCTTAACAAATCTCCGGTAGTAACCTGCCAACCCAAGAAAACTCCGAATCTCTGACACCGTCTCAGGTCTCTTCCAAGATGAAACAACTTCAATCTTAGCTGGGTCTACTGAAATTCCTTGATCTGAAATGATATGGCCCAGAAAAGATATCTGATTCAACCAGAATTCACACTTGCTGAATTTAGCAAAAAGCTTGTTTTCATGTAAAGTCTGTAGCACAATCTTCAAGTGTTGTTCATGCTCAGCCTCATTCTTCGAGTACACTAAAATGTTGTCAATAAAGATTACGACAAACTGATCAAGATAAGGTCGAAAAACTCTCTGCATCAAGTCCATGAATGCGGCTGGAGCATTCGTCAATCCAAACGGCAACACAACAAATTCATAGTGGCCATATCTAGTCCTGAATGCCGTCTTTGGTATATCGTCACTCCGAATTCTAAGTTGATAGTAACCCTGCCTCAAATCAAATTTGGAGTAAACACTCGCACCCTGCAACTGGTCAAACAATTCTTCAATCAACGGCAAGGGGTATTTGTTCTTAATCGTGACTTGATTAAATCCCCTGTAATCAATACATAACTGTAGCGTGCCGTCTTTCTTTCTCACAAACAACACAGGCACACCCCACGACGAAGAACTAGTTTGTATAAACACTTTCTCAAGCAAGTTCTGAAGCTGAATTTTTAACTTCTGAAGTTCAGCCGATGCCATTCTATAAGGACTCCTAGAAATTGGCGCAGTGCCTGGCACAAGATCAATCACGAACTCAATCTCCCTATCTGGTGGTAAACCCAGTAATTCCTTGGGAAATATACCAGGGAAGTCTCTAACAATCGGAACCTCATTCAAACTCAACTTATCAGTAGGCTGATTGATCAAATAAGCTAAGTAAGCTTCACAACCCCTATTCAACAACTTAGAAGTCTTGATCGCTGATAAAAGAGGAATTCGGGCAGCCCTGCAATTCCCAACAATCTCTAGTACCGGTAGGTCAGGAACCTGAAGATAAACGACCTTTGTTCTACAATCCAACTGAGCATAGTACTTCCCCAACCAGTCCATTCCCAAAATGATTTCAAAGTCACGGAATGACAATATAATTAAATCAGCAGGAAATTTACGGTTCTCAATGCATATATCACAAGATTTGCAAATAGACTCAGTAACAAATTTTGCACCCAAAGGTGTACTAACTTCAACTTCATGCGACAATTTATCAATGCAAACATTCACAGATCGTGCACATGCATGAGTTATAAACGAATGTGTAGCTCCGGGATGAATCAAAACTTTAACTGGCTGAGTATTGAGAAGAAAGGTACCTTCCACAATAGCTGTAGTATCGGGTAGCTCCTCTACATCCAGTGCAAAGACCCTAGCCTGAACCCTCTGTGCTGGACGTGCACCTGCAGCCGTATTCTGAACACCCTGGCCTCCAGTACGGCCCTGAACATTGTTATACTTAGGGCAATCTCTCACCCTATGGTCATCACTACCACAGCCTGTGCATTTACCACTCTCCTCCAGCAATTAGCCTCAATATGCCCCGATCGATTACAATAGTTACACTGCTGATTTTGCCTTACAACAGTGTTTCCCGTAGGTGCTGGGGCTCTGGCAGGGGTAGGAACTGTACTTCACTGCTAGGGTCTAGTCACAGCTGGCCTAGCCTGAATCTGCTGCTGTGGCTGATACGGACATTGCTGAGGAACCTGTACAGAAGTCTGATACTGCCTCAGCTGACTCTGGCTGCTCTGGCCCAAATACAGCTTCTTACTCGGCTGACTGCTCTCAGCTAACATCTCAGCCTTCCGTTTCTCAAACTTCGAGGCTGCCTGAAATGCCTTGGGAAAAGTAGTGTAGGTCTGCCCAGTCAAATGCAGCTGAATATCCATTCTCAGCCCACGGACAAACCTATGAATCATCCTCCTAGCTGGCCGTACCAACTCGGGCATATACCTCGACAGGCTAACAAACCTAGCCTCGTACTGTGCAACAGTCATATTTCCCTGCTTCAGGGCCACAAACTCGTCTTCCCTCCTTTCCATTGCCATCTCGGGAATATACTTATCCTGAAACTCACTTACAAAATCATCCAATAAATGTGGTACATCCTCACAATCCCACCTCATCCTGACAGTATTCCACCACTGCTCTGCATCACCCTCAAACAGGAATGACGCATAATCTATTCTTGCCTCATCAGTGTACCTCAAAGCGGTGAAAATTTTCTCAACACGATTAATCCATCTCTCGACTGCCTCATCATCCAGCTCTCCGAAGAACTTTCTCGGCTCGTGCCTCAAGAATTTCTCTAACTGGTTATTCTCAACTCTATACCCCTGTCCAGTAGGATTAGCTTGATTTCCCTGGGGATTATTCCTGTCCTACCTCTGCTCATGTAGCACCTGTGTAATCCGATCAACCGTTGTAGTCATAGTAGCCATAAACTGCGCAAGCAACGGTTGCTGACCCTATTCTGCTGCCTCTTCATCTGACCCTATACCTTGAGTACCACGACGTGGTGGCATAGTAGCAATTCACAATAGCTGGCAACATATAAAAGCAGTTTATAGACAGAAATATAATACTTAAGATTAGATAACACTCAAGTCAATAACAATCAAACATTCTAACACGCAATTCACATAACACAAGATTGACATGCCAAACTAATTCACTTTAAACACATAAGCACTACAAGTTCACAAGGTCATGCTATAACACTTTCTTTCCACTTAAGAATTATACAATAACATTCTAGCATTTTGGACCTTTACCCCACAGACCGAGAAACATATCCCGGCTCATGCAAGACTATGATGCTCTGATACCACCTAAAGATGTCACGCCCCGACCCGTGTGAGGCCCGACCCCGAATAACGTGTCCTACCTCGATTTGCGTACCTTAGACCTAAAATTATATGACTGACCTAGGATTACGTGCCCTATCTTGGTTTTCGTGCATGCCTCGTTATACGTGCCTTAACATAGAATTGTGTGTCCTAATCCTCAATATACGTGCGATACCTAGATAAACATGCCATGACCTTAATTTACGTGCGAGAACTTGATTTGCGTGTGTCTCTTTATTTCGTGTGCATTAACCTTGAACTGCGTGCCTTAACCTAGGTTTAAGAGTCGTGTCTTGAATTACGTGCATTGAATTGAATTACGTGCCGTATTTTGATCTACGTTCATTCACCTAGGGCTGCGTGCGTTAGCATTGGAATCTGTGCATTAGACTTGAAGTACGTGCCTTAGTCTAGAAGTTCGTGTCTTACCTTGTAGTTCGTGTTTACCTCGTGTTTCGTGCCCCATCTTGATTTCGGTGTGTGCCTCGTAGTGTGTACCCTAGACTTAGGAATTCGTGCCACCACGTTAATCAAGAAAGCATCCTACGCAAAGCACTAAACTATAAAATAATCCTAATTCAAATCTCTACAAAATCCACTAACAATAAACAATTCAATCTACACAAACACCTAAACATTCTTTATTATTTATTCTCACCCAAAACCAATGCACCTCAAATTTCACCCTTATTATAATCCATAATATGTTAAATAGAATCTGAAATTTCAGCAATTTCCAAGCCCTTGGCTGACCACTAAGTGCATTTAGTCTAGCATTGCATAATTTATTCATAATCCTAGACAAACTATGACACAAAGGCATTAAAAAATTGCTCAATTCCCCTCAAATCTCCACCATTTTCGACCAGCCCTTGCATGCCCATGCTAGCATTCAAAAAATAACATTTTGAAGACACAAAAATCAGATTTTGGCTGCCCAAGGCCAACCACACCCTCAAAGGAATTGCAAAGCCATCACTTTGTCACATTCTCTCATTTTCCTTCAACTTCTCTCACTTCCCTCTCATTTCCTCTCTCCATTTCGGTTCTTGGCTGAGTTCTCTATCTCCTTGGCTTGTCTTCTTCATAACTTAGCTAAGCCAAGTCAAGCAAATATCAAGAAAGTCGAGCAAACAAGCTAGAGTTCGAAAATCACTCTTGCATGTGCATTGAAGCTTCATTTCGGCCCTAGGTAAGCTTCTTGACAACCATTTCTTTTCTCCATGGTTTAACCTCATGCTTGTGCTAAGAGATTGATCATTAAGCTAGGAAAAATAGAGAAAAACTAGTGAGGTTCTCGTCTAAGCAAGGGAAAGGAGAAGATTTGAGCTTCAACAAAGGGTCTTGAGCATTTTGTGGTTGATTGCTAAGGTGAGGGTTAAAACCTTTTGAAAACTCTTTAAAATTTCACATGCATGCTCATGAATGTGTGTGTTTGCTTCTGTACTTGAGATATATGGTCGTTCATAAGCTTAAACAACCATGCATGGCAAGATCTTGGCTTGAAAATGATGCTAGGTGAAGTCGAAATGGATGACAGCTCTTTGACCAGTCTGTTCGAGGTAAGTTTAGCTAAGCAAATGATGTTGAAAATGCTTGACAATTGGTGGATGACTAGTTTGGACAGTTTTGAACATTTTTCCCATAAATAGGCCGAAGCTAATTTTGACTCTAAGGTCCTCAAAATGGCAAATCATTAAAATGTGACCAAATCTGGAAATCTGGAAAAATGAATCAGGTTTTGGCAGATGCACTGACCTTGTGGAACGAACCATATTTGACTTAGTAAACGTTGCCCAAAACGCATAAAATTTGGTGTGATGCTATATTTTTCAGTTCTGGACAATTTTGTCAGAAATGGACCAAAGCTAAAACTGAATCTAAGGACCTCAAACACGCCATTTTCTGAAAAGTGTGCAAATCTGGACAGTTTTGTGCTACCTCACTGTTTCGGCTATAACTAATGATTCTGAACTCCAATTGATGCAAGGTTTGTTTTTGAGTTTAATTAACTTCTTAAGCTTTAATTTGACATCTTATTCACTGAATTTGGAGATTGTTGGTTATCCTATTGATTGTGAGAAAACAGCCTATTGCAGTAAAGGTTTTATTTAGCTACATGCTTGGAAAATTATTGTAACCTCTCTTGTGATACTAATTGTGTGGAAAAGTTGTGTTGGGATATTATGTGGACTGTTTTGAGTACTTGAGGATGTTTGAATGGAATGATGCATGACTTAAGAATGACTTTAAGTTGACTTAGGGTTTTCATCACACGATTAAGCATGAAATAGAAACCCTAATGACTAGGTAGCTTTACTAAGTGTTGATCTCTTAGTTTGGTGTGGAAATTATATGCTTAGTGGGCTGCCTGTAATTGTTCTATAACTTCAAATGTGAATTTGACCATGGCATGTTGTCAAATAAGCTTTTCTTGCTACCGAACCCACGTAAATGTTGTTGCATGTTGAATAATTCGTATCACTTGATTATATGAGCTTCTTAATGAGTTATATGACATGTTTTACATGTGTTACATGGCTGCCCGATTAATGTTCATATAACTCCATATGCCTCTCATGTGAAATTATTTGTCTTATCGTGCCTCGTTCGACTACTTGTTAACATGCGATCTTATAACTGCTCGGAGGCAACCTACTTTGTTGTCCTCCTAATGTGATATGTTAAATGTTATAAATGTGCATTGCATTCGAGGTTGCAACCTTTCAGTGTGGCATGGTAGTGTTTCACGCACGCCGGGCGGCGTTGGGCTTGCCGGTGTTACCGTGACTGCCATGGTCCAATTCCCACTCTCGCTTGGCATTTCACCCTCGGAGAGTTGGGTCGTAGGATTTCGGGGTACATCCGGAGTACACCCACCTGGCGTGTTTTGGGGATGAATTAAAGTCGGCCGCAACTCCTGTTACTTGACTTGATCTGAGAGCTAAAGCTCACCGTATCCTTTTTATTATGTGTATAAGTACTCCCGCTTGGATCCTAGAGAACCTCGGGGAGGAAAGACTGGTATTCCTGTTCTGTACTTGTAAATCTGTACTTGTATTTCTGTTGTATTCATGTTTGAGAAAGGGATTTTCATAAGTTTAACCGGAAAATGAGTTTCAAAACTTATTTCTCGCTCCCCCCCGCTGAGTTCATAAGGACTCACCCTCTTTTATCATCTCAGGTGAAGAAGAACAGGTGCAGGAACCCGATGATAATGTATCTAATGATGAACCCCTGGAGTGATTGCCTGTTATTGTTGTTTTGCTTGAACGTGACTACTTGTGTACCTTGTGCTGCTTGAAGACTATTTATCTTATGTTGTTGTTGTTGCTAATGTAAAAGACCCCTATTGTAATTTGGGGTCTAATTTTGGTTTGTACTTATATTAAGTAGACTGATACTAGACATGACACTACTATGATCGTTTTGCTTTTACTACCGCTAGTATCTATCTTAGGTTACGACGCTTTAGTTAAGAACTAAGTAAATGAACTTATCCAATCTTAATAGGTACTTGCTATTGAGCTAAGATCAACAGGTATATTTTTAACGAGGACAAATAAACAAACGAGACATAGTATCATGCTAGGTTATAAATCAAACGGGACGTCGAAATAACCAATAGGCAATTCAATTGATGATAAAATAGTAAATTCTAGTTGGGAATGAACTTGAATTGAAAGTTTTGAGGCTATTAGAATATTTAGGTCAAAACAAAGAGCCCAATTACAGTCGTTATGCTGCCAGATTTCCGAAAAATTTGGAGTCTAGAATAAAACGTTAAGTGTTAAACCTCCTAGAATGATTAAGAATGTGAATGGACTTGAATGTTTAGATCACACCCTAGTCTAACCTTTATAGGCCGGGTTGGGGCGTGACAACCCGACCCCGCAAAAGGCCAAGCCCAGACCCGACACACGGACGGAGTCTCCTCTGTACCGCGGACAATCCGAGAACCCTAAAATCAACATAATACTTGCGAAAGTCATAAAACAATTAAAACAAGCTGACTTTCTTTAAACATACATTTCCTATTAACCAACTTTGCAACCCAAAAATGATATGCATACTACACAAGTATTTATGCCACTAATCAATTCCATTAGCATGCATTTCCTTACTAGTCACGAGAGTATAAGTTTACAACTTTACATTCTTTCAACTTATACAACATAAGACCGTAGAGGCCTCAAACTATAAAATACATACAAGGCTACAAGCCTCAAAATTAAGTGACATCCAAGCAATATACATATCAAGCAAGGCTCGTACAAAATCTGGTAACCAACCACCAGCAAAGCAAAGAAGTGCTATCACGGGAACACCTCCACCTGTTCCTCCTCCTCAACTACCTCAAGAGGGTCTACTTCAACTACTCCTGTAAAAATATAGTATAGAGAGGAATGAGCAAAAACTATTGCTCAACGAGGGCAATTGGTCTCAAGGACGGAGATGAGAGGAGTATGCAATGCAATTAGTCAAGCAATACATACAAGTATCATATAGAGATACCAATAAAGCAAGGCAAGTATTTAAAGCTGTAAACACTCATTCAAAGGATACGATACTCTTTTCACGAGCAACTTTCAAACACGAATTCGATGACGACGCGCCGGCCCAAACCACCTTATAACACCAGTTTGGAATACCCCGAAAGTATCCATCAACCTACGACCCAAAACTCCCTGGGAGACAACCCAAGCGAGAAGAGGGAATAGCTACGGAGCTAGAGCAACCAACACCGACAACACGAGGCTACCCAGAGAGGCCCATCACTCACGTGCGAGACACTATGCAATGCAAGACTCGATACAAGGCGATAAACGAGCACTTAAGCCACACGTGGGAGAATAACAAAGTAGGTTACTCTCGCACGCAATAGCATCAGTTGATAAGCAATTCCATCAGAATCAATTCAAACAAGTATATCAAGCAACCCTAAGCATTCTATAGGCATAATATCAAGAAAAACAAGCAAAATCACAACTCGGCCCCGACTTTCCAAACGCTACTACTTTCAAACGAGCCACGAGTTTTGGAAACCAACTTCGCCAAACCTCCTAGGTCACCATAAGGCATGTCTAAAGACCCCGAAACCTTACTTTACCCTAGAACTCACGCAAAGCCCCGATTTCCCCCTTTCTCGTTTGAACTACAACTATACCAACCAAACACCCAACCAACGCCATAATCGAACCAAAAGTGCTTCCATGGCCTCCCGATACAATGCCAACACGCAAAACGAGAAAATGCCAAACTCGACCTAAATGACCCAGACTTTTCCCAAGGCTTAATTCCCATTTTTTCCATTACGTAACCCAAACAAACCATGCATTTAGGCATTCTAGCACACCTAGCACATTTCTACATCAACGGACAGCATAACGGAGCAACTTCATCGTTTCAAGGTTTTACTATTCACAAAACACTATTCGACAACCAATTTAAATTGCAATCTCAACATTTAACCGCAGAAAATGTTAAAAAGCTATAAATACACGTTCTACAATTGCCAAGGAACAATCTAGAAGCATCAAAACATTTGAAACAACAATCTACATATAAAATCTAAAAATCACAAAGTTGATACACTTGATATTTAAATGCGCAAATAACATGCTTCTCTCACCTTAGGCACTCCTAGTCGCTAGGAAAACAACGCTAGTCACCTCGGAAACCACCCCGCACGGGCTCACGCGAAGATTGAACGATTGGAAGGTTGAAAGGTTTTTTTTTTCTCTCTTGAAGCTCACGGCCTGCTCACTGTTTTTCAGCTGCTATTTTTTTTTTAATTTTGTTTTGTTTTAGCTTATAAGGTGTTGGCTTGGTCAAATGGTCAAAGTCCTAGGTCAAACAACTTAAACTTGGTCAAATGGCCTTATTTTGTGCATTTTAAAGCCATTTTAACTAGGGAAAGATTAATTATAGCTAACAACACTTAAAACATAAAATTAAAGTCATCTAAATACTAGTTTCACTATTTGCTGAGGACTAAAAACCGTTCTCTAGCTATCGTCCCCTAAATGCAATGCACGTTGCAACGGCAAGGAAGTAACACTTGCATCTCAGAGAATCTAAGAAAATATAATTTTCACAATGATAAACAAGAAATTTTCACATTCCGGGCTCGGGTATTACATACTCCATAAAAGGGATATTGTCACTTTCCCCATGTAAAGCTTCCGCCATAGCCAGAACATCTTCGGGACTCTTGTTAATCATCAACTCTACTAATTTAGCGTGTATATCAGATTGAAGCTCTACTATACGTTCACTTGCAGGGTTAAGACCAGGATGATCTTCGAAAACCCCATTAGAAGAACCCTGAGTGCTAGAAGTGCTAGATGATTGAAAACTATAATCGTTAATAGTCGTCGTTGATTGAGATTGACTTGTAATAGTAGTAGAAGAAATAGTAGTAGACGATTGAGTACTATTAAGACTGCTTTCATCAAAGAGAAAGATGCATGGAAATCGAGGCATTCTTGATTGAGAAAAGATGATTCCCTCCAGACAGAAAGATTGTCCTTCCTATACGAGTAGTGAATAAGTATAGATCACTTTTCTTGGTTGTTGACCAACGGAAAGGATGGGAGAAAGATGAAAGGGTGCTAGCCAACATAAGATGTCATGTCATAACATAATCATAAGTTGGATTCAAGATCAAGAACGTCATGCATGGACACCTTGACATAGCCGAAAACAACAAAGGCTATCTACAAAAATTTTGCAAGTTTTGTAACAAGGATCAACATGCTAACATTTCTTTATACCCATTGATTATCAACACATATATATATAAACAAAAGGAGTGTCATGCCCCAACTCGACCCCTCCTACAATCAGTCAGGACGCAACGGAATTTCGGCAGTATAATGACAGTAAATAGGACACCGAGGCTCTAAACCAACCTCAATAGAACATCATACATCAACTTCACAAACCATACAACAAACAACTCCTCAATAAAATAACAACATACATCATAACCATATTATACAATAAACAATCCTCGTTATATGCCTCCGTTCCAACATAATACATTAACCCTTAATATACAATACAAAAACACATTGAGCCAATCTAGCAACCTAATCATAAACAAAAGAAAAGCTACTAAGACAACATCCACTAATTCATTAACTTATCAACATCTTATACATTATAAACTACAAAGCAGATAAAAGTCTACTAAGTTAATTTACAAGATAATAAAACATGTACGACATCATGGATAAGACTCTGGAACATAGGACTCATCCACGTAAGGCACATTTTCCACATTCTCCACTTCAGGAGACACGTACCCGTAATCCTGCAAAAGTACACCTGTATGCATGCAATAATAGAGAGTGAATTTATATAAAATAAGCCCAGCGAGGATCCGATAGATCTCGAGCAAGGTCTACTAAACTCCTTGGAATAATCCTTTGAGTCAGTAAACACACAATAACAATAATATTATCATCAGTTAACTATATAACCATTCAATAAAGGATACTCTAGTTGGTGTAGCTCCAAACGCCATCACGATCTCAACTATTCTTCTTGTAACTCCCCATTACACACGCACCTGAGGTACCTCACTAGCCCTTCCCTCCATGACACCTCCGTCATGCGAGCTGGGGGTAGTCTCTGGCAGTCATGCCGTTTTCAACCCGACAGCCCAACGCTGCCCGAGAGGTGGCACACACATACCAAGACTCCATAACAATCATCAATAATCAATCAATAATCTAGGAGATCAACAACAAAAGTGTCCGATTCCCGTACTCAATAATCAATCAATATAACATCACTATTTAATTAAACAACAAACAACTAAGTTAGATGAAAAAGTAGGCCATCTACCCGACCATGCATTAAACACACCATCAACCCCTACTTTACCCATCATCAACTCAAAATCCAATCACCCAAACCACTCCCAATCAACTAAGGCTCAATTCAACAATTTAAAGAAAGATAACCTAAACTTCAATAAGTCATATCTTACATTCTACTAATCCAAACAACTCCAAATCAGTTTCAAACACTCACCCATTCAATCAACTACATTAGCCCCCTTGGAAACCAACCAAAACACATCCAAATCATGCCCAATAACCCGAAAACCCTAAGATGTCATGGCTGAAATTTCTGGATTTTGGCACGAACATCACAATCAAAAATTCGGTATTACAACGGCGCTACCACGTAATTAACAAACTTTTAGAAATCGACGGCAATCGATTACAATCAACACAACTCAATTTAATCAACTTTGAACAAATTAATCAAATTTAAATACCCGAAAAATAAAAATTATGCTACAACCGATAAAAACTCGTAGTATTATAGCTAAATGATCCCTAGCATGCAAGTAGCAATAATCTAACATCAGATTAACATTCTAGCGTTTCAATAATCATTTATGCACAAAAAAACAAAATATGAGTTTTGCGCTCTAGAATTTTTCACTCATCTTTGATGTGTTTTGATGCAAGAAATGTGTAGAATGGATGCCAAACAAGTGAAATCAAGCTTTGAATCACTCAATTCGGCTTTGAAATGCAAAATCTATGAGAAAAATGCTTTGAAAATGCCTTCATCTTTCTCCTCCAAGGAGCCACAGTTTTGTGTGTGTTTTTGGGGTGTTTTTGTGCTTTGTGAGTGTGTGTTGGTGATATAAGCTTGTTGGCCAACCATTTAAACGAAAGTCAAAGTTGAAACTTAGCATTTTTTTGTGTTTTCTTGACTTTAAATGCATTTTCTTGATCACCAAAGTTCAAAACAATTATTCAACACCCAAGCTAGCTCAAGTAGGTTATTTTTAGGTGACAAGAAGTTTTACAATCAAACACTTTCACCTGAGTCGGCTTAAAACTCGATTTTCGCAAAAGTCTGTGTAAAAACCCTAATAAATTCTTAAGCCGATTTTAAAACTGTTTTAATCAAACACAGGTCTATTAACGTCTGTGGTCTAGGTCTAGAAGGGTTAAAAAGACCAGTTTCAAAATTTTAGCAGACGTGTTTCGAAAACACTATTCACTGAAAATCGACGATAAAATTTATGATCCCGTTTTTTATGAAAATTTCATAAATGCACATTTAGCACGTATTAGGAGTATTGACATCAAAATTATAACATTCTAGGTTATATAGCACATAAACAGGTCAAATGCACGCAAAACGAGATAAAATACTTAAATCGAGTTAAAGCAGAAAAGTGGGGTTTCACAAGGAGGTCCATAGGTATACCTCACTAGTAGAACACTTTGGAGAAAGTGATGTTGAAAGACAAGCTTTTGAACCCTTCTAACTTGAAGGCCCTAGTTAGTCCACCAAACATCCAAAGCTCAACCCCACCTTGAAGATAGATTGTGCTAGTATATCTTCAATGTACGAAGCTATGTAAATGTGGTTTTGGATTAATAGGCAAAAGCTTCATGAACTACATTCCATGGCCGAAAGTTCTAGCTCAAGGTTGAAGAAGATGAAGTTCTCTCTCCTCTCAATATGCGTTGGCCAAAAATTGTAGGTGCATGTATCTCAAGTTGTCACATGATAAGAGAGAGTATTATCATCTAATATAAGCTAATAATAATTTAAGTGACCAATCACTATTGTCACCTTTTCATGACAAGCCATGCAAGCCATTAGATTTCAATCATTAGCATTAGATGATAAAAAATGATCATATTCTCTCTCCTCTACCCCTTGGCCGAAATTGCAAGTGGGTAGAGAGAGAAGATTTGTCATCTTTTATTATATATAAAACATACTCATATAATTATATATATAAGGTTACTTTATTAGTTAGTCAATCACAATTGCTTCCTTCTAATGTAAAAACCATGCAAGCCTTAGGATTGTAATCATTACAATCTAAAGGTAACTTTATTCTTTCTCTTGACACTTGGCAAAAAGGGTTTATCAACAAAAGCAATGATCAAGATTCTTTTGTCTTTATTAAAAAATGAATCCTATCCATTCATTTCAAATTCAAATGACTAGAATTGATGACATGGACTATCCTAGTCATCAATCTCTACATGCACATGCCACATGTAATTATCTAGTCATTAATTTGCAATTCACCTTTTAACAACTAAGATGATGACGTGGCATTTCACAAATTACATAATCATTTCACATATACATATATAATCATTTCACATATACATATATAAGCACTTATATATATATATATATATATATATATATATATATATATAATTTTTTTGCCCCATTCTAATCTCCATTCGAAAAAAAATATTGAAACAACATTTCAATAATTTTAGTATGGCCCTAAAAGTTTTGGTAATTACAATTTGACCCCAAAACTTTCTAACATTATACTTTTGGCCCAAATAGCAACATTGGTGACTCTTAACACCTTAAAGCCATCAACTACATTATACGAGCTTCCGGTGAACTTATTCATGATACTTATTAGTGTGTGACCTTCTAGATTCATAATCGCGTATCGATGAGGGACCTAATAAACCTCATTATCTATTTCTAAAATGTCCCGTCATTTATCAAAATACCCTCATGCTCACGAGTGACGCACTAGCAATGAATATACCATGAGAATGTAAACGATAATGAAGACGACGTCTTACATGAAGCAATTTAACCATCAAGAATTAGCGTGTAGTCCGATCCTTCTGTTACAAGTGCCCCGATCGAGAAAGGACCATGAAATGGTTAAGCCCACATACGATACTATGTATAAATCTAAATTGGTGAAATGAGAGATGACTACCATGGAAAAACTCATTTCTATCACTTCATACTCGCCTTGGCCAAGTACTTCTTCGTTTACCAACCGATCTCATATATTATAAGACATCGCCTCATGTCGGACGTTAACAGATCCTTTCTTGACAATTACATGTCGGTCCATACCACAAGACTAAAACGCAAAAGGTCGTAACCCATCTTATAGAAGACGGGTATTGTCCAGATGCAGTATTTAACCCATAATATAATCCGTAGCAATAATTTGTCAAGTCTGAGGATTAATTTGTACAATTTTCAACTAAATAGTAAATGATTAACCTGAAATCATGTAGTTCACTATTTATTGTCACATTCAACGATCCGTACACAGACGATCGCTCATATGTTTATTAGTCCACATCATCATGCTATTCTGGCATTTCGTATGCTATCATTTATCATTAACATCACTATGTTAATCAATGGTAATAACATATGATTACCCATACTTGATTATTCTAGTCCCGGTTGAATAATCTGAAGGGCTATGAATCATTTCTTAATGCTTATCATATCGAAGAGAAAGTGCGAAATATCCTAAACCCTTTTAGAACATTTCTCTTCTCGAATAGGCATTAGGGACATATTCATATCGAAGCGGATAATATGAACATCCTACAAGTAAAATTGTGTAGAAAACACAAAAACATATTCTTATTAAACCCTAATAAAGTCTTCTCAATCTTTAGCATTAGGGCATATCCCCAACAATCTCCCACTTGTACTAATGCTATCAACCATAGGATCTTGTGCATGTTACATTCGTATCTTTATACTCATCTTCTTCAAGATGGTGATCAACTGTAACTATCTTTACAGGATCAGTGGGTCAGCTATAGAGGCATATATAGGAAACTATTCTGTTAAATCATTTTATATCAAGAAATTCTTGAATGGACTCTTTACAAGTTCAGACTTTTGATGAGATTGGGTTCTTTTAAGCTTGTGCAAAAAGCCTCTATTATAGTTACCATATCACATGATATTGGCTACCATCAATAGACAGAACCACCTAATTTCCAAACATCATAAAAGTCAAGCAGCATCTTGGCTCAAATAATAACATAACAGTTATTTATCATTATTCAGAACTCTTTCCAATCATTCACAAATCCATTAAATATACTCTTAGTCTTTTAAGCGAATTCTTCTCCAAGAACTTCACTATAACCATAAACCTTAAAATTATGTGTCAAAGTTCATATAAAAATCATTATAATAATAAGATCACTAGAACTTTTATGTATTCTTTCTGATATCTATCATGCAACTCATTACATCATATCGTGCCAAGTACTTGCCATAGCATTTAAAGGAGAATAGAAACAGCGAAAGGATTAGGTGCAAAAACCATTCGCAACCTTTCCTTAATAGTCAGAAGGAAATCTACAAGAAAAGACGGATACCCAGTAATTAAGACTAGAGACCAAAATTTCATAGATTCCTCCATCTTAAAGATAACTTTAAGATCGTGACTTGGTGTACAGGCAATGAGAAAACAAATAATCATATCACTATACTTCATAGACATGATACTTATAAGACATGATTGGTTTACCCAAGAGATTCAACATGATATTAAATTTAATTGGACCCTGGTGAACGAAGATATCATAAATTCACAAGACTTGTTAAGGGCATGAACTCCCACTAACCTTTCTTATAAATTTAGATGTTACCTTTACTTATAAATGAAAACGATCTCTATCTTTTTCATTTTAACTATTTTATCATAGTTATATTTCTCTAAAGAAACTATGCATGAAGGAGTTTATATTCTATACAGCTATAGAATTAAAACATGGTATGTGAGACCCCATATTTTATCTTTGCCTAGATTTGTGTGATTTGAATTGTTTATGTGTTATACGAGTTAGAATGTGCTAATTCTGTTATTTATAGTCCTATTACATGCTAAGTGTGCAATCATGAAATTTTCATCAAAATCGGCATTAGAAATTTTATAGACGATTTTTATGAATAGTATTTTGAACACACATCCGCTAAAATTTTTACAAGGGTATTTTAAAAGATTTAAAAATTAATCCTCGGAAATTAAAAGACTTGTGTCTAATTAAAATAGATTTTGAATCGGTTTTGGAATTTTAAAGATTTTTACACTATCTTTTGCAAAAAATCGTGTTTCTAACCGAGTCGGGTGAAAGTTTGTGAGACCTTATATTTTGCTTTATCTCGATTTGCATGTTTTATCTCGTTTTGTGTTAATTGACCAGTTTATGTGCTATATAACTTAGAATGTGCAAAATATGTGATTAATACTCCTAATACATGCTAAGTGTGCATTCATGAAATTTTCATCAAAAACATAATCAGAAATTTTATCGTCGATTTTTGTGAATAGTATTTTTGAACACCTGTCTGCTAAAATTTTTATACGGGTGTTTTAAGTGTTTAAAACCTAGTCTTCGGGTATTAATAGACCTGTGTTTGATTAAAACGGATTTGGAATCGGTTTTGGAATTTTAAAGATTTTTACACTATCTTTTGCAAAAAATCGTGTTTCTAACCGAGTCGGGTGAAAGTTTGTGAGACCTCATATTTTGCTTTATCTCGATTTGCGTGTTTTATCTCATTTTGTGTTAATTGACCAGTTTATGTGCTATATGACTTAAATTGTGCAAAATATGTGATTAATACTCCTAATACATGCTAAGTGTGCATTCATGAAATTTTCATCAAAAACAGAATCAGAAATTTTATCGTCGATTTTTGTGAATAGTATTTTTGAACACCTGTCTGCTAAAATTTTTATACGGGTGTTTTAAGTGTTTAAAACCTAGTCCTCGGGTATTAATAGACCTGTGTTTGATTAAAACGGATTTGGAATCGATTTTAGAATTTTAAAGATTTTTACACTATCTTTTGCAAAAAATCGTGTTTTTAACCGAGTCGGGTGAAAGTTTGTGAGACCTCATATTTTGCTTTATCTCGATTTGCGTGTTTTATCTCATTTTGTGTTAATTAACCAGTTTATGTGCTATATGACTTAGAATGTGCAAAATATGTGATTAATACTCCTAATACATGCTAAGTGTGCATTCATGAAATTTTCATCAAAAACAGAATCAGAAATTTTATCGTCGATTTTGGTGAATAGTATTTTTGAACACCTGTCTGCTAAAATTTTTATACGGGTGTTTTAAGTGTTTAAAACCTAGTCCTCGGGTATTAATACACCTGTGTTTGATTAAAACGGATTTGGAATCGGTTTTGGAATTTTAAAGATTTTTACACTTTCTTTTGCAAGAAAACGAGTTTTAAGCCGACTTGGGTGAAAATGTTTCAATGTAAAACTCTTTGTCACCTAAACTATAATGTCTAGAATTAATTTAGGTGTCAATTTAATAGTTGAGCAAGAAATAGTTATTAAATGAATTAAAAGACAAAAAAAAAAGGATTAAAAGACTAAGGAAACTAATTAACTTTCTTTTAATTCATTTGACCTTTACTTATATGCATCAACACACACTTGCAAAGCACAAAAACACCATCACACACGCACACATTGCCGTGAGCCATAGGAGAGAAAAGAGAGCTTTGTTCAACATTTTTTTCAAAGCAAAATTTCATAGAAAAACCCAGATTTTGTCCATAGCTTTTCAAATCGAGTTGGATTCCGCTTGTTGGGCACGCATAGCACGCATATCTAGTTTTGTTTCGGATCAAAGGTGAGAGAAAAATTCTAAATCTCAAAAGTCATTTTTTATGTTTTTGCTTATAATTGCATTTTGAACTGTTAGAATGTTAATTTGAAGTTATATTATTGCTCAGTGCATGATAAGGATCGATTATATGTATTCTTGTGAGATTTGAACCGTTGTAGAATAAATTTTTATATTCAGGTATTTAAAGTTGATAGTTTGGCCAATTGTTGAATATTTTGAGTTGCAATGGGTGGAATCGATTGTCGTCAATTTCTAAAAGTTTGTTAATTACGTGGTAGCACTGTTATAATGCCGAATTTTTGATTGCGATGTTTGTGTGAAAATCCAAAAATTTCAGCCTAGGTGGATTGAGGTTTTAGGGTTGTTGGGCTTGATTTTGATGTGTCTTGGTTGGTTTTCGAGAGGGCTAATGTAGCTGATTGAATGGGTGAGTGATAGAAACTGATTTGGAGTTGTTTGGATCAGTAGAATGTAAGATATGATTATTTGAAGTTTAGGTTGTCTTTCTTTAAAATGTTGAGTTATGCCTTTAGTTGATTGGGTGGTGTTTGAGTGATTGAATTGTGAGTTGTTAATGGTTAGACTAGGGTTTGATTGTGTGTTTAATGCATGTTAAGTTGGATGGCCTACTTTGTCATCTAACTTAGTTGTTTATTGTTTAATTGATTATTTGATGTTATATTGATGAAAAGATGATTATTGATTGATTATTGATGAACCGGGAGATAGTCAACGGAAAAGGTTGTCCTCCTGTGATGTGATGTTTATTATTATTGCTGAGTCTTGGTATGTGTATGCTAACTCTCGGGCAGCGTCAGGCTGTTGGGTTGATAACGGCATGACTACCAGAGGCTATCCCCAGCTCGCATGACGGAGGTGTCATGGAGGGAGGGGCTAGTGAGGTACCTCGGGTGTGTGAGTAATGGAGAGTTATAAGAAGAACAGTTAAGATCGTGATGGCATTTGGAGCTACACCAACTAGAGTATCTTTTATTGATTGGTCATTATAGTTATATGTTTATATTGTTATTGATGTTTTATTGTGAGTTTACTGCTCAAAGGATCATTTCCAAGGAGCATAGTAAATACTGTTGAGATCTATCGGATCCTCACTGAGCTTGTTTTATATAAGCTCACTCTCTATTATTGCATGCATGCAGGTGTTACTGATTCTGACTATGGGTACGTGCCTCTTGAAGGGGAAAATGTGCCTTTCATGGATGAGTCTTATGTGCAGGAGTCATTGCCATGAGATTGTTTGTAGTTGATGTATTATGATGTATTATAAAACTACTTTAACTTAAAGACTTATGTATAATGGTTTAGTAGTCTTTTTTTGATCATGTTTAGATTACTAAGTTAGTTTATAATCTATTTTGATATGTATGTTAATTAAAGTTAAGGTATTATGTTGGAACGGAGGCGTATAACTAAGAATGATTATTGTATAATATGGTTATGTTTTATGTTGTTAATGGTATTGAGGAGTTGATTGTTGAATGGTTGTGGAGTTTGTTTGTGTGATGTTCTAAGAGGTTGGTTTACAGCCTCGATGTCTTAATTACTGTCGTTAAACTGCCGAAATTATGTTGCATCCTGACTGATTGTAGGTGGGGTCGAGTTGGGGCGTGACATTTAAGTGGTATCAAAGCACATGTTAGCTGTCAGCCGGGGTATTCTCGGAATATGGGTAATGGTCTTAGCATGAAAGTATGTATGAAATGAAAGAAAAGTGAACTATGTGTTAATATGATTAAATGATTATGTGATTATGTGATTTAGTGCTTATATGATTATGTGATCAATTTGTTTATGTGATTGATACTTAAGTGATTTATGTGTTTATGTGAATTGTTGTTTATTTGCTAATAATTGTCTATAGCCTGTTTACGTGCTATAACCTGTGCTAACTCTTTGATTAGTAGAATGACTGGTAGACCGAGAACGAGAGGTAGGCCCGAAGCAGTTGACGAGGTTCCGGGAAATGTGGCACTGGGCAGAGAAAGGGATGATGATCGTTTAGGTGCAGCTATGGATAGGATAGTTGAGGTTATGGCCGGTCAAGCCCAGTTGCTAGCAGGGTAGGCTGCCCAAGCTCAGACTTTGCAGGCATAGTTACTGAACGTACAGGGTGGATACCACGGGCGTAGTACACTAAAGGAGTTCTTAGGGTACTATCCACCGAGGTCTCAAGGGGAACCAGATGATCGAAAAGCCGAGGCATGGATTAGTAAAGTGGAGAAAATATTTGACCCTATGGATTATACTGATGAAAGAAAGGTCACCTTTGCCGTTTATTTTTTTGATGATGAGGCAAATGAGTGGTGGCGCACGGTGAAATCTAGTTGGGAGACCCAGGTATTCCGTATGTCTAGGATACCTTTCTGAGAGCTTTCCGGTCAAAGTATGTCCCGAGGATTGCACGGGAGAGGAGAGAGGCCGAGTTTATGTCCTTAGTTCAAGGAGATGCTTCAGTGGCATAGTATGAGGCTACTTTTACTAGGTTGTCCCGGTATGCACCGGAGTTTGTGGCTGACGAGGAGAGCAAGACTCGTAGGTTTGTGTTGGGTTTGAGGCCCGAGATTCAGGATGCGATGGCCCTGGATCAGTATGATATACTTACTGAGGCCTTTGATGCAGCTTCTAGGTTAGAGAAGAGGAAGGGGGAACAGATTGTGTCTAGTCAGCCAAGCAAGAGGCCCTTTTAGCCACAGGGTATATATAGGCCTCCCGTATAGCAGGGTGTGTACAGGCTGCCAGCTCAGCAGGGTTTTTTCAGGCCACAGGGTCAGCAGAGTTATTATCGGCCACAGTTTCAACAGGGGTCCTATTTGGTTCAATCCCAGTACAGGCCAGCCCAGTCTCAGGGTCAATATAGGCCTAGTGTTATGAGACCTCAACAGCAGGCTGGTACAGCTGCTTCTTCAGCTTCTGGTTCTTCTAGGGGTAGTGTCAGTGCATCATCACCGTAGTGTACTTACTGCAAGCGCCAGGGCCATATGGAGGCCGACTGCAGGGTGAAGACAGGGGCGTATTTGGGTTGTGGTAGCAATCAGCATAGGGTGAGGGATTGCCCTAGATATCAGAGGACTGAGGGTCGGGCAGCAACTCAGGGTTATCAGGGTTGACCTACTGGTGGTGCACCTCAGCAGTAGTGGGTTCAGGCTCGGGCCTACGCAGTTGACTTGGAGGAGATGCCTGAGGAGACTGCAGTTGTGGAAGGTAACTTCCTTATACTTGATCAACTTGTTAAAGCGTTGATTGATTCTGGTGCTACGCATTCTTTCATTACTCCTGCTTGTGTGCAATGTGTTAATTTGCAACCTGAAAGATTGCCTTATGTGGTTGAGATTAGTACCTCTTTGACTTATAAGTATGTGACTGGCTTAGTATGTAAGGATTGTAAAATACATGTTAAGGGGTTTAATTTTCCTTCGGACCTTATCTTATTTCCTATTCGGGGGTACGATGTTATCTTGGGTATAGATTGGCTTTCTAAGTATAATGCCTAGTTGCACTGTAGAACAAAGGTAGTACAGTTTCATTTGCCAGATCAACCAGTAGTTGAGGTAGTAGGGAACCGGGGTGCTAAGACGAGTTTTGTTATCTCAGCAACTAAAGCCGTTAAGTTGGTAAGTAAGGGGTATTGGGGTTATCTAGCTTATTTGATCAACAAGCCATCTGATAAGTTACAACTGGAGGAAGTACCTATTATTCGGGAATATCCCAATGTATTTCCCGAGGAGTTTCCTGGGTTACCGCTAAAGAGAGATGTAGAGTTTGTGATCAATATTATTCCCAGTACTCAACCTATTTCAAAATCAGCGTACCGGATGGCACCAGCTGAGTTGAAGGAGCTGAAAACTTAGTTGCAGAAGTTAATAGAGAAAGGTTTCATTCAGCAGAGTTCTTCATCGTGGGGAGCTCCTGTTTTATTTGTGAAGAAGAAAGATGGTACCTTGAGATTATGCATTGACTATCATGGTTTGAATCAAGTGACCATCAAGAACAAGTATCCTTTGCCATTGATTGACGAGTTGTTTGATCAACTCAGGGAGCCAAAGTCTACTCTAAGTTTGACTTGAGGCAGGGGTATTATCAGCTTTGGATTCGCACGGAGGATGTTCCGAAGTCTGCCTTCAGGACTCAGTATGGGCATTATGAGTTTGTAGTTATGCCCTTTCGATTAACTAATGCACCGGCATCATTTATGGATCTTATGCATCGGGTTTTTCAGCCATACTTGGACCAGTTCGTGGTGATCTTTATTGATGATACCTTGGTTTATTCTAAGTCTGAATCAGAGCATGAGCAACATCTACGACTTGTCTTACAAAAGCTGCAGGAGCATCAGTTGTATGCAAAATTCAGCAAATGTGAATTTTGGCTGCAACGTATATCTTTTCTTGGCCATGTTATCACACAGAGCGGTATTTCTGTAGATCCCACTAAGATTGAATCGGTGATGTCTTGGAAATGTCCGGAGAATGTTTCTGAGGTTTGTAGCTTTCTTGGCTTGGCAGGTTATTACCGTAGGTTTGTCAAAGACTTTTCTAAGATTGTCGGGCCACTTTCTAAGTTAACTCAGAAATAGACTAGCTTTGTTTGGGATGAGAAATGTGAGAGTGGGTTTCAGGAGTTGAAAAAGAGATTGACTACAGCTCCAATACTTGCTCTACCAGAGGGGACCGATAATATGGTTAACTATAGTGATGCATCCAAGGAGGGCTTGGGATGTGTTCTTATGCAGAATGGTCGGGTTATTGCCTATGCTTCTAGAAAGTTGAAGCCTTATGAGATAAATTATCCGACTCATGATCTTGAGTTGGCAGCTGTTGTTTTCTCACTAAAAAAGTGGCGTCATTATCTGTGGGGCAGTAAGTTCGAGATTTTCACTGATCATAAGAGTCTTAAGTATTTATTCTCATAGAAGGAGTTGAATATGCATCAACGGAGGTGGATGGAACTTCTTGGAGATTATAATTGTTCTATCATTTATCTGCATGGGAAGGCATATGTTGTGGCAGACGCTCTTAGCCGTAAGACGAGTGTTTCTTGTTTGGCTATCAAGAAGTGGGAGGTTCTTGAGGAATTCACTTATTGGAGACCGGAGTTAACTCAGGTTGGGGTGATGTGTTCACATCTCCGTTTTCAGCCTTTATTGTTGTCTCAGATCAGAGAAGCTCAGCAACTTGATGTTAAACTTCAGAAGATCAAGGATCAGATCACGAATGATCAGACTGACTTCAAAGTGCACGAGGATGGTATTCTTCAGTTTCGGAACAGGGTTTGTGTTCCCGATGAACAGGGTTTGAGGTGAGGTATTCTGGAGGAGGCTCATAATTCCAAGTATACTATTCATCCTAGCGGAACCAAGATGTATCGGGACTTGAAGCAACATTATTGGTGAAATAATATGAAGAGAGAAGTTGCCCAGTTCGTGTCTAGATGTTTGACTTGTCACCGAGTGAAAGCTGAGCATTAGCGACCTGCAGGTTTGCTTCAGCCGTTGGCTATACCACAGTGGAAATAGGAGCATATTACGATGGACTTCGTCACTAGTTTGCCTAGAACATTGAGAGGTAATGATACAGTTTGGGTTGTCGTGGATCGTTTGACGAAGACAACTTACTTTATTTCGATGCGGATGGGAGATGAAGTTGCAAAGTTGATGGATCTTTATTTGGATCAGATTGTTAGACTTCACGGGATTCCATCTAGTATTGTATCAGATCGAGATCCTCGATTTACTTCTCGCTTGTGGGAGAAACTTCAGGAGACTTTGGGTACTCAGTTGAACTTTAGTATAGCATATCATCCCGAGACCGACGGTCAGTCTGAGAGGACTATTCACATTCTGGAAGATATGCTCAGGACTTGTGTTCTGGACTTTGGGAAGAACTGGGAGAAATATCTACCACTTGCCGAGTTTGCCTATAACAATAGTTATCAAGCTACTATTGGGATGGCACCTTTTGCAGCTCTTTACGGTCGTTCACCTTTGTATTGGGATGAAGTAGGGGAGATGAAGACTATTGATCCAACTATTATGCCAGAGCTTCTAGAGAAGATTGAGAATGTTCAGTTGATCAGGCAGAGAATGCTTACGGCGCAGAGTAGATTCAAGAGTTATGCTGATAAGCGTCATCGGGATTCGGAGTTTGCAGTCGGAGATCGGGTTTTCTTGAGATTGTCTCCTCGTAAGGGGTTTGCTCGTTATAGTAAAGGTGGTAAGCTGAATCTGAGGTTTGTAGGGCCGTTTGAGATTACTGGCAAAGTTGGTAAGTTAGCATATCGGCTGGCTTTACCGGAGAATTTCTCTAATGTTCATGATGTCTTTCACGTGTCTAATTTGTGAAAATATAATCCGGATCCTTCTCATATTCTCGAGCCAGAGCCGTTATAGCTTTGTGAGAATCTGACTTACGACGAAAGGCCGATTCGTATTCTTGATCAGATGGAACGAGAGTTGAGGTCAAAGAAGATTCCGATAGTTAAAGTGTTGTGGATGCATCACGGTATTGGGGAAGGTACATGGGAGAGGCGAGATCAGATGTAGCAGCAGTACCCAGATCTTTTCTGTTCAACAAGTAAGAATTTCGGGGACGAAATTTCTTTAAGGGGGAGAGAATGTGAGACCCCATATTTTGCTTTATCTCGATTTGCGAGTTTTACCTCATTTTGTGTGAATTGACCTATTTATGTGCTATATGACTTAGAATGTATTAAATATGTGATTAATACTCCTAATACATGTTAAGTGTGCATTCATGAAATTTTTATCAAAAACAGAATTAGAAATTTTATCGTCGATTTTTGTAAATAGTATTTTTGAACACCTGTCCGCTAAAATTTTTACAGGGGTGTTTTAAACATTTTAAATCCTAGTCCTCGGGTATTAATAGATCATTGTTTGATTAAAACGGATTTGGAATCAGTTTTGGAATTTCAAAGATTTTTACAATTTCTTTTGCAAGAAAACGAGTTTTAAGCCGACTCGGGTGAAAATGTTTTAATGTAAAACTCTTTGTCACCTAAAATATAATGTCTAGAATTAATTTAGGTGTCAATTTAATAGTTGAGCAAGAAATAGTTATTAAATGAATTAAAAGACAAAAAAATACGATTAAAAGACTAAGGAAACTAATTGACTTTCTTTTAATTCATTTGACCTTTACTTATATGCATCAACACACACTTGCAAAGCACAAAAACACCATCACACACACACATTGCCGTGAGCCATAGGAGAGAAAAGAGAGCTTTTTTCAACATTTTTTCAAAGCAAAATTTCATAGAAAAACCTAGTTTTTGTCCATAGCTTTTCAAACTGTGTTGGATTAATCTTGTTGGTCACGCATAGCATGCATATCTAGGCTTGTTTCGGATCAAAGGTGAGAGAAAAATTCTAGATCTCAAGAGTCATTTTTTATGTTTTTTCTTATAATTGCATTTTGAACCGATAGAATGTTAATTTCAAGTTATATTATTGCTCAATGAATGCTAAGGATCGATTATGTGTATTATTGTGAGATTTGAATTGTTGTAGCATAAATTTTTATTTTCGGGTATTTAAAGTTGATAGTTTGGCCAATTGTTGAATATTTTGAGTTCTAATGGTTGGAATCGATTGCCGTCGATTTCTAAAAGTTTGTTAATTACGTGGTAGCACTGTTATAATGCTGAATTTTTGATTTCGATGTTTGTGTGAAAATCCAGAAATTTCAGCCTAGGTGCATTGAGGTTTTAGGGTTGTTGGGCTTGATTTTGATGTGTCTTGGTTGATTGGGTGGTGTTTGAGTGATTAAATTGTGAGTTGTTAATGGTTAGACTAGGGTTTGATTGTGTGTTTAATGAATGTTAAGTTGGATGGCCTACTTTGTCATATAACTTAGTTGTTTATTGTTTAATTGATTATTTGATGTTATATTGATGAAAATATGATTATTGATTGATTATTGACGAACCGGGAGATAGTCGACGGAAAAGGTTGTCCTCATGTGATGTGATGTTTATTATTATTGTTGAGTCTTGGTATGTGTGTGCCACATCTCGGGCAGCGTCGGGCTGTCGGGTTGATAACAGCATGACTACCAGAGGCTACCCCCAGCTCACATGACAGAGGTGTCATGGAGGGAGGGCCTAGTGAGGTACCTCAGGTGCGTGAGTAATGGGGAGTTATAAGAAGAACGGTTGAGATCGTGATGGCGTTTGGAGCTACACCAACTAGAGTATCTGTCACGCCCCGACCTGACCCCGCAAAAGGCCAAGCCCAGACCCGACACACGGACGGAGTCTCCTCTGTACCGCGGACGATCCGAAAACCCTAAAAACAATATAATACTTGCGAAAGCTATAAAATAATCAAAACAAGTCAACTTTCTATAAAACATACATTTCTTATTATCCAACTTTCCAAACAAAAAATGCCATGCATACTACACAAGTACTTATGCCACTAAACCATTAGCCATTAGCATGCATTTCTTCACTAGTCATCAGGGTACAAGTTACAACATTACAACTTTAATCCATTACAACATAAGACCATTAAAGGTCTCAACTAGAAAATATATATACAAGGCTACAAGCCTCAAAATTAAGCGTCTTTCACGCAATATACATAACAACAAGGTTTGCACAAAACTGGTAACCAACCACCAGCAAAGCAGAGAAGTGCTATCACGGAAACACCTCCACCTGCTCCTCCTCCTCAATTACCTCGAGAGGGTCTGCCTCAACTACTCCTGTAAAAACATAGTATAGAGAGGAATGAGCAAAAACTATTGCTCAGCGAGGGCAATTGGTCTCAAGGACGGAGATGAGAGGAGTATGCAATGTAATTAGCCACGTAATACATACAAATCATATAAAGATACAACCAAAGCCAACAATAAAGCAAGGCAAGTATTTAAAGCTGCAAACACTAATTCAAATGATACGATAATCTTTTCACGAGCAACTTTCAAACACGAATTCGATGACGACGCGCCGGCCCAAACCACCTTATAACACCAGTTTGGAATACCCCGGAAGTATCCATCAATTCTACGACCCAAATCTCCCTGGGAGGCAACCCAAGCGAGAAAGGGAATAGCAGCGGAGCTAGAGCAACCAACACTGGCAACCCAAGGCTACCCAGAGAGGCCCATCACTCACGCGCGAGACACTATGCAATGCAAGACTCGATACAAGGCGATAAACAAGCGATAAAGCCACACGTGGGAGAATAACAAAGTAGGTTACTCTCGCACGCGATAGCAGCAATTTGATAAGAAATTCAATCCAAAACAACTCAAACAAGTAATTTAAGTAATCCTAAGCATTCTATAAGCATAAAGACAAGAAAACACACAAAAACACAAATTGGCCACAACTATCAAAACACTACCATTTCCAAACGAGCCACGGGTTCTGGAAACCGACTTCGCCAACCCTCCTAGGTCACCATAAGGCACGTCTAAAGACCCCGAAACCTTACTTTACCCTAGAACTCGCGCAAAGTCCCGATTTCCCCCTTTCTCGTTTGAACTAAAACTACATCAACCAAACACCCAACCAATGCCATAATCGTACCAAAAGTGCTTCCATGGCTTCCCGAAGCAATGCCAACACGCAAAACGAGAAAACGCCAAAGTCGACCTAAACGACCCCGACTTTCCCAAAGGCTTAATTCTCGTTTTTTGCTCTACGCAACCCAAGTAAACAACACATTTTAGCATTCTCGCATACCTAGCACGTTTCTACATCAACAGAAAGCATAACAGCGCAACTTCAACGTTTCAAGGTTTTACTATTCACAAAACACTATTCATTTCACAATTCAAGTTGCAATCACAACATTTAACCGTAGAAAATGTTACAAAGCTATAAATACATGTTCTACAAATGCTAAGGAACATTCTAGAAGCATCAAATCGCTTTAAATAACGATCTACGGATAAATCTAAAAATTGACAAAGTTAACATACACAACGTATAAATGCGCAAATAACATGCTTCTCTCACCTTAGGTACTCCTAGTCGCTAGGAGAACAACGTTGGTTGCCTCGGAAATCACCCCGCACGAGCACACGCGAAAATTGATCGTTTGGTAGGTGAAAGGTTTTTTTTTTCTCTATGGAAGCTCACGGCCTGCTGCTGTTTTGCTGCTGTCTTTTTTTTAATTTTTATTTTGCTTAGTTTTAGCTTATTTAAGGGTCAAATGGTCAAAGGTCAAAGGTCAAGGTCAACAACTTAAAAAAAACTTGGTCAAAGGCCCCTATTTTGAGCGTTTTAAAGCCGTTTCAGCTAAGGTAAGATAAATTAAAGCTAGCAACATTTAAAATATAAAATTTAAGTCATCTAAATACTAGTTTCACTATTTGCTGAGGACTAGAAATCGTTATCTAGCTATCGCTCCTTAAATGTAATGCACGTTGCGTCGGCGAGAATGTAACAATTAATTCACAAAGAATTTAAGGAAATAAAATTTTCAAAATAATAAACAAAGAAAATTCATATTCCGGGCTCGGGTATTACACCCTCTCCCCCTTAAAACAATTGCGCCCACGCAATTCTTACCTGGTCAACAAACAACTCCGGATACTGATCCCGAACTTGGTCCTCTCTTTCCCAAGTCGCTTCCTCAAACCCATGATGATTCCACAGAACCTTTACTAACGGAATACTCTTTCTGTGAAGCTCCTGAACTTTCCGATCCACAATTCTAATCGGTTTCTCTTCATAAGACAACTTCTCTTCAATCTGCAAAGGCTCTGGTTCAAGTACATGCGAAGGGTCTGGATGATACTTCTTCAACATAGACACGTGGAACACATCGTGCAGTCTCGACAAGCTCGGAGGCAAAGCTAATCGATAAGCCAAAGGACCTACCTTTTCGGTGATCTCATACGGACCCACATACCTGGGACTAAGCTTCCCGCTCTTACCGTGCCGAATCAATCCCTTCCGTGGAGAAATCTTAAGAAACACCCAATCTCCCAAATCAAACTTAAGATCCCGACGATGCTTATCTGCATAACTCTTCTGACGACTCTTAGCTGTAAGCATACGCTGGCGAATAAGGTGAACATTATCTACCATCTTAATCATCTCAAGTAACACAGTCGGATCAACTGTTCTCATCTCCCCAACCTCTTCCCAATATAATGGGGATCTGCATTTACGACCATACAATGCCTCGTAGGGAGCTATACCTATAGTAGATTGATAACTATTGTTGTAGGCGAACTCCGCTAAAGGCAAAAACTTCTCCCAATTCTTCCCAAAGTCAAGCACACATTCCCGAAGCATGTCTTCCAAGATCCTAATGGTTCTCTCAGACTGGCCATCAGTTTGTGGATGATATGTAGTACTGAAGCTCAACTTAGTTCCCATGGCCTCTTGCAACTTCTGCCAAAAACGAGATCTGAATCTGGGATCCCTATCTGACACTATACTCTGTGGCACACCATGCAATCTCACAATATTAGCAACATACAATTCAGCTAGCTTATCAAGGCTATCCTGTTTGTTTACGGGAATAAAATGTGTAACTTTAGTCAAGCGGTCCACAACAACCCAAACAGAATCGCATCCTCTCGGAGATCTAGGAAGATCAGTCACAAGGTCCATGGTAATATGTACCCACTTCCACTGCGGAATCGACAATGGCTGTAGAAGTCCGGCTGGCCTCTGATGCTCAACTTTAACCCTCTGACAAGTCAAACATCTGGATACATACCCAGCAATCTCCCTCTTCATATTGTTCCACCAGAAGTGTTGCTTCAAATCTCTATACATTTTTGTACTGTCCGGGTGAATCGTATACCTCGAATTATGTGCCTCGGACAGGATCTCATTCTTCAAAGTCGGATCATCAGGAACACATACTCTATCCCTGAATCTGAAAATGCCATCTGCATGTAATTTAAACTCCGACTCTCCCCCTTTAGCTTTCTCTTGGATCTTCAAGATGTGAGGATCAGTCTTCTGAGCCTCTCTGATCTGTGCTAGCAATCCTGACTGAATCTGTAAACTAGCAAACCGAATCCCTACCTCAGTAGCTTCTGGTTTCCATGAACAAATTTCTTCCAAAGTCTCCCAATCCTTGATAATCAAGCTTGCAACAGTAGCCTTTCGGCTCAAAGCATCAGCAACAACATTTGCCTTACCTGGCACATAGTTAATAGAACAGTTATAACCACCCAATAGCTCTAGCCATCTCCGCTGCCTCATATTTAGATCCTTCTGTGAAAACAAATACTTGAGACTCTTGTGGTCAGTAAATATTTCAAATCTGCAACCCCACAAGTAATGACGCCACTTCTTCAATGCAAACACAACTGCAGCTAACTCAAGATCATATGTAGGGTAATTGACTTCATAAGGTTTCAATTTCCTAGAAGCATAGGCAATCACCTTACCATTCTGCATTAAGACACAGCCCAATCCCTCTTTAGATGCATCACTGTAGACAACGAAGTTCTCTGTTCCCTCATGTAAAGCTAGTATAGGAGCTGTAGTTAGTCTCTTCTTCAATTCTTGGAAACTGGATTCACATTTGGCATCCCAGTTGTAAGCAACTTTCTTCCGAGTCAACTGGCTCAAAGGTCCAGAAATTTTAGAAAAGTCTTTAACAAATCTCCGGTAGTAACCTGCCAATCCAAGAAAACTCCGAATCTCTGCCATCGTCTCAGGTCTCTTCCAAGATGAAACAACTTCAATCTTAGCTGGGTCCACTGAAATTCCTCGATCTGAAATGATATGGCCTAGAAAAGATATCTGGTTCAACCAGAACTCACACTTGCTGAATTTAGCAAAAAGCTTGTTTTCCTGCAAAGTCTGAAGCACAATCCTCAAGTGTTGCTCATGTTCAGCCTCGTTCTTTGAATACACTAAAATGTCGTCAATAAAGATCACGACAAACTGATCAAGGTAAGGCCGAAAGACCCTCTGCATCAAGTCCATGAATGCGGCTGGTGCATTCGTCAATCCAAACGGCAACACAACAAACTCATAGTGGCCATATCTAGTCCTGAATGCCGTCTTTGGTATATCGTCACTCCGAATTCTAAGTTGATAGTAACCCTGCCTCAAGTCAAATTTGGAGTAAACACTCGCACCCTGCAACTGGTCAAACAATTCTTCAATCAACGGCAAGGGGTATTTATTCTTAATCGTGACTTGATTAAGTCCCCTGTAATCAATACATAACCGTAGCGTGCCGTCTTTCTTTCTCACAAACAACACAGGTGCGCCCCACGGTGAAGAACTAGGTTGTATAAACCCTTTCTCAAGCAAGTTCTGAAGCTGAATTTTTAACTCCTGAAGTTCGGCCGATGCCATTCTATAAGGACTCCTAGAAATTGGCGCAGTGCCTGGCACAAGATCAATCACGAACTCAATCTCCCTATCCGGTGGTAAACCCGGTAATTCCTCGGGAAATACACTAGGGAAGTCTCTAACAGTCGGAACCTCATTCAGACTCAACTTATCAGCAGGCTAATTGATCAAATAGGCTAAGTAAGCTTCACAACCCCTATTCAACAACTTAGAAGTCTTGATCGCTGATAAAAGTGGAATGCGGGCAGCCCTGCAGTTCCCAACAATCTCTAGTACCGGTAGGTCAGGAACCTTAAGATAAACGACCTTTGTTCTACAATCCAACTGAGCATAATACTTTCCCAACCAGTCCATTCCCAAAATGATTTCAAAGTCACAGAATGGTAATATAATTAAATCAGCAGGAAATTTACGGTTCTCAATACATATATCACAAGATTTGCAAATAGACTCAGTAACAAATTTTGCACCCAAAGGAGTACTAACTTCAACTTCATGAGGCAATTTATCAATGCAAACATTCACAGATCGTGCACATGCAGGAGTTATAAACGAATGTGTAGCTCCGGGATCAATCAAAACTTTAACTGGCTGAGTATTGAGAAGAAAGGTACCTTCCACTATAGTTGTATTATCGGGTAGCTCCTCTGCATCTAGTGCAAAGACTTTAGCCTGAACTCTCTGTGCTGGACGTGCACCTGCTGCCCTATTCTGAACACCTTGGCCTCCACCACGACCTTGATCATTATTATATTTAGGGCAATCTCTCACCCTATGATCATCACCGCCACAACCCGTACATTTTCCACTCTTCCTCCAGCAGTTAGCCTCAATATGCCCTGGTCGATTACAATAATTACACAGCTGATTTTGCCTAACTGCAGTGTTTCCTGTAGGTGCTAGGGCTCTGGCAGGGGTAGGAACTGTAGCTCCCTGCTGAGGTCTAGTCACAGCTGGCCTAGCCTGAATCTGCTGCTGTGGCTGATACGGACGCTGCTGAGGAACCTGTGCAGAAGCCTGATATTGCCTCGGCTGACTCTGGCTGCTCTGGCCCAAAAACTGCTTCTTACTCGGCTGATTGCTCTCAGCTAACATCTCAGCCTTCCGTTTCTCAAACTTCGAGGCTGCCTAAAATGCCTCAGGAAAAGTAGTGTAGGTCTGCCCAGTCAAATGCAACTGTATGTCCATTCTCAACCCACGGACAAACCTATGTATCATCCTCCTAGCCGGCCGTACCAACTCGGGCATATACCTCGACAGGCTAACAAACCTAGCCTCGTACTGTGCAACAGTCATATTTCCCTGCTTCAGGGCCACAAACTCATCTTCCCTCCTCTCCATAGCCATCTCGGGAATATATTTGTCCCGGAACTCACTTACAAAATCATCCCATAAATGTGGAACATCCTCACAATCCCACCTCAACCTAACAGTATTCCACCACTGCTCTGCATCACCCTCAAATAAAAATGATGCATAATCTATTCTAGCCTCATCAGTATACCTCAAAGCAGTGAAAATCTTCTCAACTCGATTAATCCATCTCTCGGCCGCCTCATCATCAAGCTCTCCGAAGAACTTTCCCGGCTCGTGCCTCAGAAATTTTTCTAGCTGGTTATTCTCAACTCTGTACCCCTGTCCACCAGGATTAGCTTGATTACCCTGGGGTTTATTCCTGTCTTGCCTCTGCTCATGTAGTACCTATGTGATCCGGTCTATTGCAGTAGTCATGGTAGCCATAACCTGCTCGGGCAACGGCTGCTGACCCTGTTCTGCTGCCTCTTCATCCGATCCTATACCTTGAGTACCACGACGTGGCGGCATAGTAGCAACTCACAATAGCTGGCAACATTTAAAAGCAGTTTATAGACAGAAATATAACACATAAGATTAGATAACACTCAAATTAATAACAATCCAACATTCTATCACACAATTCACATAAGACAAGTTTAACTTGCCAAACTATTTCACTTAAACACATAAACATTCCAAGTTCACGAAGTCATGTTATAACATTTTCTTTTCGCTTAGCAATCCTACATAAACACTTTAGCATTTTAGACCTTTACCCCACAGACCGAGAATCATATCCCGGCACATGCAAGACTATCATGCTCTGATACCACCTAAAGATGTCACGCCCCGACCCGACCCCGCAAAAGGCCAAGCCCGGACCCGACACACGGACGGAGTCTCCTCTGTACCGCGGACGATCCGAAAACCCTAAAAACAATATAATACTTGCGAAAGCTATAAAATAATCAAAACAAGTCAACTTTCTATAAAACATACATTTCTTATTATCCAACTTTCCAAACAAAAAATGCCATGCATACTACACAAGTACTTATGCCACTAAACCATTAGCCATTAGCATGCATTTCTTCACTAGTCATCAGGGTACAAGTTACAACATTACAACTTTAATCCATTACAATATAATACCATTAAAGGTCTCAACTAGAAAATATATATACAAGGCTACAAGCCTCAAAATTAAGCGTCCTTCACGCAATATACATAACAACAAGGTTTGCACAAAACTGGTAACCAACCACCAACAAAGCAGAGAAGTTCTATCACGGAAACACCTCCACCTGCTCCTCCTCCTCAATTACCTCGAGAGGGTCTGCCTCAACTACTCCTGTAAAAACATAGTATAGAGAGGAATGAGCAAAAACTATTGCTCAGCGAGGGCAATTGGTCTCAAGGACGGAGATGAGAGGAGTATGCAATGCAATTAGCCACGCAATACATACAAATCATATAAAGATACAACCAAAGCCAACAATAAAGCAAGGCAAGTATTTAAAGCTGCAAACACTCATTCAAAGGATACGATACTTTTTTCACGAGCAACTTTCAAACACGAATTCGATGACGACGCGCCGGCCCAAACCACCTTATAACACCAGTTTAGAATACCCCGGAAGTATCCATCAATTCTACGACCCAAATCTCCCAGGGAGGCAACCCAAGTGAGAAAGGGAATAGCAGCGGAGCTAGAGCAACCAACACTGGCAACCCAAGGCTACCCAGAGAGGCCCATCACTCACGCGCAAGACACTATGCAATACAAGACTCGATACAAGGCGATAAACAAGCAATAAAGCCACACGTGGGAGAATAACAAAGTAGGTTACTCTCGCACGCGATAGCAGCAATTTGATAAGAAATTCAATCCAAAACAACTCAAACAAGTAATTCAAGTAATCCTAAGCATTCTATAAGCATAAAGACAAGAAAACACACAAAAACACAAATCGGCCCCAACTATCAAAACACTACCATTTCCAAACGAGCCACGGGTTCTGGAAACCGACTTCGCCAACCCTCCTAGGTCACCATAAGGCACGTCTAAAGACCCCGAAACCTTACTTTACCCTAGAACTCGCGCAAAGCCCCGATTTCCCCCTTTCTCGTTTGAACTACAACTACATCAACCAAACACCCAACCAATGCCATAATCGCACCAAAAGTGGCATTGGTTCGATTCTTGCTGAGGCATACAATTCTAGATACACTCTGAAGAAGGATATTCTTTCGTCTCATTACAGGGAATGATAGGACCTCGGTTGGTTCCAAGGGTGAGAAAGAAGTGCCAACTGCTTAATCAGAAGAATCCGCTGAAACAAAGGCTGAGAAAGCAAATAGCGGGGCTTTTAAGCCACATCACGCTTTTCAAGGACCGATCAAAAGCCGTTTGTTTTTCGTTAAGAGACTTTTTTCTCTTATTCAAACTTAAATATTGGAGCTAGGGCTTAATTCTTTGGGTAAGGTCAAGTTGATAAGCCGCTTCCCTTCTTAATTAAGTTACATTACAGAGAGGCCTCACTAACTCAAGTTGCTTGTGCCTGATGTTACCTACCGTAGGACCTCCGTCCCCGAAGCAAAGAAAGTGGAGACCTCCTATGTTGAAGGTTGGGTGTTAATTAAAATTACACTTTTGAATAATTTGATTTTGCGGATGGACATAAAATAAATGGGTAAGATTTCCAAAAGTTATTTACATAAGAGAATAAGTCATCGCTCGCGGCTTCCCGCTTTCAATTAGAGGGGCAAGGCATCTTTCTGTTGCTGGTTAGGTTAACCTCAAAAGTTCAATAGGGTAAGCTGCTAGCTCTAACTGAACTTTCGGCTTCCCATTTCTTACTGATAGTTCACCACCAATCTTCAGTGTCACCTTCTAGAAGGAATGTGGCATAAGTAATCTTCCTATCATCATGGCACTCGAGTATTGCAGCCACCCTTTCAAACTTCCTTAACCACATTTTAGCCTTCATATCATCTGGTTCTCCAAAGAAAGTGTAGGCCCCATGATGGATAAACCGGTCATACAAATTACCTCTAGTAGTACCACTACTCCCAGCTCTTGCAGCCTGATTACCTCCAGCAACCCTTGTCTGACCCTGCTGTGTCACAAACTGGGCGATGGTATTCATAGCAGTGGCCATTGTGGCTAAGATCTGTGCCGTACTCGGTTCCTGGACTGGGGGTGCATTACCTGCCAATCCGGCTTCTTGCCCATGAGCCTCTTCCGGTTCTCTATCGACATTCTGATTCTCAGTACGACGGCGGGGCCCCATCTCGAATAGCTAGAATGCAAAGTGTTATGACAGGTATATATGTGTATACATGCAATTTATAAGTAAACACATAAAGAAAAGTTCAAATAGATTCACATGAAGTTAAGTATATCGAAGTTCATATAAGTATTCTACATTCTTGAAGTACACATAAGTCACTAGAACATACTTGACATTCTAGACTCTTGATATTCTATTTCCATGCTAGCATGTTCATTACCAAATCAAATTTCACTTGACCAAACAAGTAATCCTTAATTCATGTAATCACGCAATCATATAATAGACCTCTCTACCCACAGACCGAGAAAATTAACTCGGCTTCATGCATTTAATAGCTCTGATACCACTTAAATGTCACACCCCGACCCAACCAACAAGCTAGAAGTTAAATCCGGACCAGACACACAGACATAGTCTCCCCTGTACCGCGGATATTCTGAAAACCTGTAAACTCTCAAATAAGGTAACCACAAGATAAACAAGCTTTTCATGGCTAAATATTTAAAGATTCAAGGCCATCCGAGCCTTGAAGCAAACAACAGTTCCAAAACCACGCAAGCATGCAAGTAACTTTGTTTACAACATAGTCTAATAGCCATGACATTCTATGATAACATTAAAACATACTTAAAAGATAAAACATTCTACAATAAGTCATTCACTCCCAAGCATGCAAAGTGAATAAAAGCAGAAACATAAGTTATTACAAGACATAGGCTTCCAAATCTACACCACAATCAACTATCCTTCAGCTTTGTACAACAAGCATATACATAGCCCTTAGGCTACAAAATAGGACATAAGATAAACAGATGAGCCTTCCACATAGCAGCAAGAATATAAACCACCTCAGGCTATCAGGCACAACAACTAAGGTAAAGGTTGAGTCTGAACTTCCTCCTCCTCTACTACCTCAACAAGCTGGGGATCACCCTCAGTGTCTCCTGAAACATATATCGAGGTATGAGCAACCACTGTTGCCCAGTGAGGGATAAGGTCCCGGGGCGTGCAATGCAACAAGTAATACAGTTAACAACAATAGCAATTGAACAATTCAAGAAACAACGATAGCTTAAATAACCACACATTTGAAAGGATACATTTCACATAACCCTTATACACCAATCTTCACTGGGTCTTCATTCACGATCCACAAGCTAGGATCACGATCACGATAAGCCGTCATAACCCCAATCACTCCAGTGGGTGTACTCCGGATATACCCCGATAATCCTACGACCCAACACCCCCTGAAAATCTCCGGACCAGGCGACTGAGGGAATAGAGCACGAAGTTTGAATATCCACTGGCAAGCCTTCTGCCGCCTAGCCGATATTCAACACATCCGCCCCTGACACTATGGTTGCGCAACCACTATGCAATGCACTTTACAATGGCAAGTTAATATCAATAATATAAGCAATAACACATAGGAGGATCAACAAAGTACGTTGACCTTGATGCAGATAGAATATAAGCAATTATATAAGCAAATAAGCAGTTTTACAAAGGGACATGTACACGATAAGCATGGAATCATACCGAAAGCTCCAAATCAACTTGAAACCACATTTAAACACTCAAGGAGTCATGCCATGGACTTAGAAGCGTGAGACAACCGAAATTGCACTTAAACCCCTTTGTTTTTCACATTATTTCTCTTCCATTCCCAAGTTAATGATTCAATTTCAAAGGGAAACTCTCCCAACCTTCTAACTAACCCTCAAGGAACCCTTTCAACCCTCTAATTCATTCAAACGCCCGTAAATACCCCGAAAGCCCCAAATTCCCTCTTATGGCTTTAAACTACACATACCTTATCCTGGCTTCAAACAAGGGTTATCAAAGCTTCTATAGCACATAGGTAGCCTAAGAATACTAGAAGTGGAGCCCGAATCCACCCGCATTCGCATTAACCCCAAAACTCATTTGTCAAAGTCGGCTATTTCACGTTTTATGCGATGTTAGAGCAATTCAAGTGCACAGAACTATTAGACTTCCTTCATTAGCACCTAAGGCATCTATTAGGATTGTTGAATCAAGCTAATGCATGCAATTACACAAAACCCTAGAAAAATATCACTATTTACCTCATAAATCAAACTAACGATTCTAACCTTTAAAAAGCGAAACGATGGCTCAAATATGTTCTCTAGCATTTATATACATGGTATAATAGCATAGATAATCAATACAATAGCATTCGATCACATTTTCAACAAATCAAGAAAATGGCAACTATTTAGAAATGCGAAAATAAGCCGGGAAATACCTCACCAATGCGCGTAGGGGCAGCTAGGAAGCTTGCACACACCCTACATTACTTGCTCTAGGCTTGGGGAGGCTTGGATTGAAGAGTTGAAGAGCAAAAATAACTTTCTCCTCTTCCTAGCTGCTCTCGGCCTTGCACAGTAACTTTCAGCAATTTTTTTGTTTTGTTTTTCTAAGTTATGAGCTAATGTATAATATATAAGGGGCATAGTTGGGTGGGGTCAAGTTTGGGTATTTAAAAGGTCACTAGAATGCGCGTTATTGGCTTAAAAAAAGCGAGTCTAAGGTAAAAGTAATGTTAGTTATTTAAATCTCTAAGTTTTGTTACGTAACACTATTCATAATTTGCTAAAAACATTTTGTAAACGAGTCCTCCTATCGCTTCTAGCTCAATTGCACATTTTTCCCACTCCTCTAACAATTAATTCGATTTAATAAAAATGCTAATTCACTAATAAAATGCAGTTTGAAAACAGAGTGAATAGTAGCTAAAGAAGACAATTACTAAAGCACAGAAGGAAATGCGCAATCAAGGGATGCAATAGTAAATGAATGTACGGCTAAAATCTTGGGCGTCATAGGCTCACCCACCTTATAACTTCCGTTAGAGTACTCCGGACATATTCTGTAAATTCTACGACCCAAAACTCCCTAGGCGGCATCCCAAGCGAGAAAGGGAATAGGACACGGAGCTAGAGCAACTAACACTGGGAAGCCGAGGCTACCTAGAGAGGCCCATCACTCATGCGCCTGACACTTATGCAATGCAATACGAGATATATAACGATAATCAAGCAAGGCACTGAAGTGCAGGTTAGTAACAACATGCGATACAATAAGCAATTACAATCACTAAAGTAACAAGAACAATACTAACAAGCATTTTCAACAATTGATATACAAATTTAGTCATAATCAACTTTAACAAGCATAACAAGCAATTTTAAGCATTCTATAGGCATTACACCATGAAAACACACAAAATCACAAAATGACCCCAACTTCCAAACGCTACTACTTTCAAACGAGGCACGAGTTTTGGAAACCGACTTCACCAATCCTCCTAGGTCACCATAAGGCACGTCTAAAGACCACGAAACCCTACTTTATCCTAGAATTCCTGCAAAGCCCCGATTTTCCCCTTTGCTCCTTTGAACTGCAACTACCTCAACCGATCACCCAACCAATGTCACAACTACACCAAAACTGCTTCCATGACGTACCTCGACAATGCCTTCACGTAAAACGATAAAATGCCAAACTTGACCTAAACGACCCCAACTTTCACTAAGCCATTTTCCTCCATTTTTCCATTACGCAATCCAATTAAACCATACATTTAGGCATTCTAGCATATCTAGCACCTTCCTACATCAACAGAACGCAAAACGAATCAACTTTAACATAACGAGGGTTTACTATTCACATTTTACTATTCCATTAGCATTTTAAATTACAATTGCTATAATTAACCATAGAAAATGCTAAAAAGCTACAAATACATGTCCTACAATCATCAAGGAACATTCTTTAAGCATCAAAACGATCAAAATAACAATTTACGGCTAAAATTCAAAAATTAAAGTTTAAACACAATTATTTCAAATGCACAAATAACGATGAAACCCTAACCTTAGATGCTCCTAGACGCTAAGAAAACCACGCTGGATGCCTCGGAAACCATGTTGTGCAAGCTCAAGCGAAGATTTGAAGATTTGGCTTGAAAATCTTTTTTTTCTTCTCCTTGTATTTTCGGCCTGCTCCTTCTCTGTTTTTAGCTCTTTTTTATTTTATTTTTTGCTATACTAAGCTTTAAATAAGATGGCAACTCAAGTCAAATAGTCAAGGCTTGGTCAAAGGTTGCTTAAGTTGGTCAATTAGGCTTATTTCTTGCATTTTAAAGCTAAAACAACCAACATCAATTTAATTCTAATCAACAACAACTAAAATACTAAAATTAAAACACTAAATACTAGTTTTCACTATTTGTTGAGGACTAGAAATCATTTCCTAACTATCGCTCTTGATATGCTATGCACTTTGCGACAATAAAAGAATAACAATTAAATCTCAAAGAATTTAAGAAAATATAATTTTTAAAAAGTAACATAGTTCAAAATTTACTCCGGCTTGGAGTTATTTTTCATTTAATTGAAAACCGAGCATTAAGGTGCAAGAAAAATAAAACCGATTAACATAAATATGAAAGTAGTTGATATTCCGTTAAAATAATTAACTCAAGTATTATTTAATTACTTCTAAAAGAAATATGAAAATAATGCTACAAATGAATGTTTAACTAAAAATAAACACGAAATTCAATGCTAACATTTAAGATGACACTTAATTAAATGCAATTAAATGTCATTAAATGCATGCCGGGTTCGGGTTATCACATCTTTCCCCCCTTAAAACAATTGCGTCCTCGCAATTCTTCTTCCAATAGAACTCTGCATCCACTGAAATCCAACTCTGACTAATCTTCATCAACTGCTGAGCAAGTATATTAATCAAGATAACCTATAGGGAAGTTTAAGAAGAAATTCCAAGTAGTAATGCCGAATAAAGGCTCAAATGTAGATACCGCACAAAAATTCCATTGACACGAATACCGAAGAAGAATAAAATTCCAACCAAAAGCGCCGAGATAATACAAATAAAGACTAAAGCAAAGATACTGTAGATAAATCACATCACATATTAATGATAAGAAGAATACCGAATGAATACCCCATACACGAATCTCTAGTAGAAGTTCAACTATTACTGCTTGAGAATTCCCAAGCAAGAAGCCAAATAAAGGCTCAAACAAAGGTTCCATCCAGAGGTCCAAAGAAGTACCCCGCTGGTCATGAATTTCATAGAAGAATTCCCTGTTAAAAGCGCTGAAGAAAATACTAAGAAACCCAATCAAATATACTTCAAAAGTTCCAAAGAAGCCTTCCAAGTAATAACCCCATAGGACAACCAATTAGATTCCGAGTATCGCTATCAAATGCTGAGAAGAATGTCAAAGGGAATAGCAGAGAAAATATAATGTGCCCAATAAGACAATCAAGTTGAATAACAAATATAGTTTTCCAGATAGACGAAAACCCTAAGTAAAATACCGAGCTGGTGCACAATATACAAAACCAAACTCTGAGGCCTCTTCACTGTTTGTCAAGTGAGAACTTTATACAACTTACCACCAAGAAAGCCCAAAGTATTCCACAACATACCATAAATAATATGAGATAATAAGTCTGAACAAGATTCCAAGTGTAAAATTTCCAATAAGTGCCATCAAGGAAAGATACTAGTGGAATGCCTACTAAGAATTCTATAAAATGCCATTGAAGAATTTCCAATCAGGGATGCCAGTATCAAACCAATAAAGACCGAGACATATATACCATAGATAATACTGTGCAGTAAGTCCGATTGAAATCCCAATAGCCAAGTCCACCGAGAAGTGCCAACAGAAGTCTCCAAAGAATACCCAATAAGAAAACCAAAGAATGCCCCAGAGAACAACCAAATAAAACCCCAAGAGAAAGCTACTCTTCACAACTATTAATCACAGAGGAGGACCTTAGAGATTCGCCAATAACCGAGCTCCAAAAGCAAACACCAACTCCCAAATAAAGTCAAATTAAATGCCATTCATTTCTTGCCAATCCATACACCTTGAGAGGCTAGCTGCGAACCACTTTCTTCAGGGGAGGAAAATGTCTTTCATACCATATCAACAGGACATGTATGAATGCCAAGATATCACATTTATACATATATGCCTTAATCTATTATGCAAGCATGTTTGTAAAACAGTTTATAAAATAGTTTATTCAACAAAGTCACTCAAGCACGACAATCAAGTCAAGCACAACATAATTAATTCAAATCACGGCATAACCAATTGAAGACATTCCAAGACACACATTACAAGCAATACTTCAAGCAAATAACAATTCACGAGATCAATTCGATTCACGATGTCAATTCGATAGGTCAATTCAATGCACAACTAGACACTTCACTTTACTTGAGAAACATTTAACACATAACACATAACTATATCACATAGGTGCATACATTCAAGTCAAGACACACAATCTCACATCCAAACATACACTTTCAAGATACATTTAACAAGCACACATTCAAGGATCACTACCCACCAGACCGAGGACCTTGTCTCGACTTATGAGCTAAACTAGCTCTAATACCACCTGTAACACCCCGATCCCTCTCGAGACCAGGAGTTCTATCAATCAATCTAATCACAACCCAATTCCAAACCCGGGCAAAATTTTAGGGAAGACGGACGGAGTCTCCCTTATTTCTAGGCAAAATGTAAAACCTGTAATAGCATATAAATGGACCAACACCGTGTCCAACCACACAAAACTTCCTCAAGGCCATCCGAGCCTTGGTTCTCAACAATTAAGCACAAGTAAATATACAATTCCAAGTACCCAGACTATTCTAACTTTTCTTTAAGCAATACAAAGATGCATTAAAGTTAAGCTATACTAACTAGATACATAAACTAACTTATCAAACACTTCAATATCTAGTAAAACTTGAATTACATTCCTTTTGACATGAATTACATTCAATACATGAAATATACATCTTTGCATCTTTGACAACTCAAGCCACATAGCACGCAAGACAACTCCTCAAGCACGAACTTTCACGTAACCACGAACTTCCAGCTAACATGATATCTCCTAAAATGTGGTGGTAAGAAGTGAGTATACACAACACGTATTCTCAGTGAGAGCGAGACAGATATCGAGGTGGAGAGAAAGAAGGTCATGCAATGCAAATAGGCACAATTAAGCAATATAATCAATAAGCAGGCATTCAATATACACGACAATACAATAAACAATTAAAGAAAGCATTAACACAACCATTCAAAGCTATACCACACTCTGAGGGCAATGGTTCACTCATACGAGCAATGTACCGATCACGATTTCGATGACTTTAACGATGACGCGCCGGCTCACCTACCTTATAACTTCCGTTAGAGTACTCCGGACATACTCTGTCAATTCTACGACCCAACACTCCCTAGGTGGCAACCCAAGCGAGAAAGGGAATAGGACACAGAGCTAGAGCAACCAACACTAGCAACCCGAGGCTATCCAGAGAGGCCCATCACTCATGCGCCTGACACTTATGCAATGCAATACGAGATATATAATGATAATCGAGCAAGGCACTGAAGTGCAGGTTAGTAACAACATGCGATACAATAAGCAATTACAATCAATAAAGTAACAAGAACAATACTAACAAGCATTATCAACAATTGATATACAAATTCAATCATAATCAACTTTAACAAGCATAACAAGCAATTTTAAGCATTCTATAGGCATTACACCATGAAAACACACAGAATTACAAAATGACCCCAACTTTCAATACGCTACTACTTTCAAACGAGCCACGAGTTTTGGAAACCGACTTCACCAATCCTCCTAGGTCACCATAAGGCACGTCTAAAGACCACGAAACCCTACTTTACCCTAGAATTCCCGCAAAGCCCCAATTTCCCCTTTTGCTTGTTTGAACTACAACTACCTCAACCAATCACCCAACCAATGTCACAACTGCACCAAAAGTGCTTCCATGACATAACTCAACAATGCCTTCACGCAAAACGATAAAATGCCAAACTTGACCTAAACGACCCCAACTTTCACTAAGCCATTTTCCTCCGTTTTTCCATTACACAATCCAATTAAACCATACATTTAGGCATTCTAGCATATCTAGCACCTTCCTACATCAACAGAACGCAAAACGAATCAACTTTAACATAACGAGGGTTTACTATTCATATTTTACTATTCCATTAGCATTTTAAATTACAATTGCTATATTTAACCATAGAAAATGCTAAAAAGCTACTAATATGTGTTCTACAATCATCAAGGAACATTCTTTAAGCATCAAAACGATCAAAATAACAATTTACGGCTAAAATCCAAAAATTAAAGTTTAAACACAATTATTTCAAATGCGCAAATAACGATGAAAACCTCACCTTAGACGCTCCTAGACGCTAGGAAAACCACGCTGGATGCCTCGAAAACCACCCCGTGCAAGCTCACGCGAAGATTTTAAGATTTGGCTTGAAAATCTTTTTTTTTCTTCTCCTTGTATTTTCGGCATGCTCCTTCTCTGTTTTCAGCTCTTTTTATTTTTATTTTTTGCTATACTAAGCTTTAAATAGGATGGAAACTCAAGTCAAATAGTCAAGGCTTGGTCAAAGGTTGCTTAAGTTGGCCAATTAGGCTTATTTCTTGCATTTTAAAGCTAAAACAACCAACATCAATTTAATTATAATCAACAACAACTAAAATACTAAAATTAAAACACTAAATACTAGTTTTCACTATTTGCTGAGGACTAGAAATCATTTCCTAACTATCGCTCTCGATATGCTATGCACTTTGCGACAATAAAAGAATAACAATTAAATCTCAAAGAATTTAAGAAAATATAATTTTTAAAAAGTAACATAGTTCAAAATTTACTCTGGCTCGGAGTTATTTTTCATTTAATTGAAAACTGAGCATTAAGGTGCAAGAAAAATAAAATCGATTAACATAAATATGAAAGTAGTTGATATTCCGTTAAAATAATTAACTCAAGTATTATTTAATTACATCTAAAAGAAATATGAAAATAATGCTACAAATGAATGTTTAACTAAAAATAAACACGAAATTCAATGCTAACATTTAAGATGACACTTAAATAAATGCAATTAAATGCTATTAAATGCATGCCGGGTTCGGGTTATCACAAAGGGAATCATAATAGGCTATGTTTTAAGTGAAGAAGAAAGATAAGACTTGTTAGGAATTGAATCAATAGGCTTAGAAGGCAATTTAAAGCTTGATTCGTAAGAAACTTTACCTTACTTGACTCTATCAATGACTTTGGAATCGAAAGAGGATATTCGTTTTCTAACTAATGGTGGATCTTCCTCAAAAGGAAGAGAACTGAGATGCTGGGGAAGGAATGAAATGATTGAACATAGGGAAGGGAAGCTGTAGGTAGGACAGAGAAAATAGAGCGATTGGTAAGCCATGGTTTGAAGATGCTTGACCGATAGGGAGAGGCTGGATGGAATTCAGTTCCACTGCTAAGGAGAGGAAGGTAGACGCTCGACAGAGGAATGGACTTTCTTTAAATTGTTAAAAATAGGCAAGCTGATTTAATGAAGTGTAAAAAAGGTATGAAGTAACTCGACTGATAAGGAGATGAATTATCCTTTTTTATTGCTTGCTGAGTGAAGTAACTCAGTCTTGGAAGCAGTTGAAGTCTTCTATCTAAGTTATGAGGTTTCTGGTCTTTCAACATCTGCCCTACCTTTAGTGGTATTAGGGCCATTTGCTTGAGCCAATCTACCTGCTATCCCTAAGCAAATGTAATTTCTTTATTCCGAGAAATGGTCTAATAGCCCCGTGTCAGATAATCGGCTTCTAGGATCAAATAAGAAGCTGCTTGGATGCATGCACAATCAGTTGATGTCTTCGATCGTGTAGCTAGCCCCGCCCGCAGTGAATCAATTCTCTACAAGCCCCTAAGGGAACCCCTTGTTAGGCTAACTTTTCTTTCTATCTTTCCAAGTCTTTCAATCCTAGCAATGACTTTCTCGGCTTAACTATAACAAACAATTCTTTTTATTCTTTTTCACTAGAGCGAATCTCTGCCAACTCAATTCCTGTCTCACCTGCTAACTATTCTCGGTCTCGGTGGGTTTACTCTGATAGGGGATTCGATTCATATCTATCACTGACTTCCTAAAATCGGCTTTTCATCATTCTCCGTGATCAAATACTTTTTCTTTCTAGACGATACTGCCCAAGCAGGGAAATAGTAAAAATCAAGACAAACTAAGGCGATAGAGAGAATTTCTATTGAGTTACCTTTCTTGGGGTCACTCCATTTGAGCTAGGGATATGCCCACAACAGTTGAAATAGCAATGCTTAGGCCTAATCCCAATGCCCTTACTCAAGGAATGCGGAAGAGAGAAGAGTGAAGGCGTGAACAAGAACAACTTCCTCTTCTGATCGTGCTTGTGAAACCCCACTTTTCTATCTTATCTCAATTTGCGTGCTTTACCTCGTTTTGCGTGAATTGACCTGTTTATGTGCTATATGACTTAGAATGTGTTAAATATTTGATTAATACTCCTAATACATGATACGTGTGCATTCATGAAATTTTTATCAAAAACGGAATCAGAAATTTTATCATCGATTTTTGTGAATAATGTTTTGGACGCACGTCCGCTAAAATTTTTACACAGGTGTTTTAAGTGTTTCAAAACCTAGTCCTTGGACATTAATAGACATGTGTTGATTAAAACAGATTTCAAATCGGCTTAGGAATTTAAAGGAGTTTTTACACCGTCTTTTGTGAAAATTGAGTTTTGAGCCGACTCAGGTGGAATTGTTTGAATGTAAAACTTCTTGTCACCTAAAAATAAATTACTTGAGATAGTTTAGGTGTTGCATAAATATTTTGAGCAAATAAATAGCTAAAATGAATTAAAAGACAAGAAAATAATAAAAATACTAGTTTTCACCTTTGACCTTGATTTCATTTGTTTGACTATGCATAATATAACATCAACACACAATTGCAAAGCACAAAACATACTCATTTTACACCTACATGGCCGAGAGCTTCAAGGGAGAAAAGAGAAGTTGATTTTCAAGGTTTTCAAAGCGACATTTCATAGAAAAGGATAGTTTTTGTCCGTAGTTTTTTGTACGGAGTTGGATTCTGCTTGTTGGGCACGCATAGCACGCATATCTAGGCTTTTTTCGGATCAAGTGTGAGAAAAAATTCTAGATCTCAAAATGTCATTTTTATGTTTTTTCATATAATTGAATTTTGAACCGTTAGAATGTGTATTTGAAGTTATATTGTTGCTCAGTCCAAGCTAAGGATCGATTATGTATTCTTATGAGATTTGAACCGTTGTAGCATAAATTTTTATTTTCGGGTATTTAAAGTTGATAGTTTGGCCAATTGTTGAATATTTTGAGTTGTAGTGGTTGGAATCGATTGCCATCGATTTCTAAAAGTTTGTAAAATACGGGGTAGTGCCATTGTAATGCCGAAATTTTGATTGAGATGTTGATGCGAAAATTCAAAAATTTCAGCCTAGGTGCATTGAGGTTTTAGGGTTGTTGGGCTTGATTTGGATGTATTTTGGTTGGTTTCTGAGGGGGCTAATGTAGTTGATTGAGTGGGTAAATGATAGGAACTGGTTTGGAGTTGTTTGGATTAGTAGAATATAAGTTATGATTATTAGAAGTTTAGGTTGTCTTTCTTTAAAATGTTGTTATATGCCTTTTGGATGATCGGGTGGTGTTTGAGTGATTGAACTGTGAGTTGTTGTTGGTTAGATTTGGGTTTGGTGGTGTGTCTAATGCATGTTAAGTTGGGTGGCCTACTTTGTCATCTAACTTAATTGTTTCATGATTATATAGTTGATGATTGTTAAATGTTGTTTATTTGATTGTTGAGGTGCGGATTAATTGATTATTGATTCTTGATTGTTGTTACAAAACCATGAGGAATACGCTCGGGGTTAATCTGGGGTGTTACATTGTTAACTGATTGTTATTGTTATTATTAATCGGGAGTCGGGCAACCAATGTTGTTGACTTCTCGAATTGGTATTGTTATTGTTATTATTAGTTGGGAGTCGGGCAACCAATGTTGTTGACTTCTCGAATTGAGTCCCATTGTTGTGAGCTTTGATAATGTTGTGTCACCTCAGGAGGCATCCTGGGCTACGACACAGTTATCATGGTTAATCCCTATCTTGCATGGGCGGAGAGGCCATAGGGTGTGGGTCTAGGTCAAGGTACCTCAGGATTGTGTCATTGAGTTTGGAGGAGTTGATGAGCATTGAATTGGTGTATGGAGCTTCATCAGCAAATGTATCGTATCCTTATTGTGTGTTTACAGTTATTGTTATTGTTGCATTTATAATGATTATTGATGTTCATTGTGTGTTTACTGCTCAAAGGATGATTTCCAAGGAGTATAGTAAATACTGTTAGAGATCTATCGGATCCTCACTGGGCTTGTTTTATATAAGCTCACTCTCAATTATTGCATGCATGCAGGTGTTACTGAGCCTGACTACGGGTACGTGCCTCTTGAAGAGGGAAATATGCCATATGTGGATGAGTCTTATGTGCAGGAGTCATTGCCATGAGATTGTCTTAGTTGTTGTAACACAATGTATTGTATAACCTATCTTAATATAAGACATATGTATGTTGATTTAGTAGTCTTTATTTTGATCATGACTAGATTACTAAGTTGGTTATAATCTCTTTTGAAATTAATGTATAGCCTATGTATTATGTTGGAACGGAGGCACGTAACTATGAAAGAGTTGATGAAAGAATGTTTAATGTATGAGGTGGTTGTGTTGTATGTTGTTAATTTGATTGTGGAGTTGGTTGGTGATTTATGGAGTCTGATATATGTTGTTCTTAAGGGTTGGTTTATAGCCCTGATGTTCATGTTACTATCATTTTGCTGCCGTAATTCCGTTGTGTCCTGACTGATTGTAGGAGGGGTAGAGTTGGGGCGTGACATTTAGTGGTATTAGAGCTTATGTTTAGCTATCAGCTAGGGTATCCTCGGAATGTAGGTAGTGGTCTAAGCATGCAAGTATGTATGAAGTGAAAAGAAAAGAGAACTATGTGTTAATATGATTAAAGGATTATGTGATTATGTGATTTAGTGACTATGTGATTATGTGATCAATTTGTTTATGTGATTGATACTTAAGTGATTTATGTGTTTTATATTAGTTTATTGTTTGTGTTAATAATTGTCTATAGCCTGTCTATGTGCTATAACCTGCGCTAACTCTTTGATTAGTAGAATGACTGGTTGACCGAGAATGAGAGGTAAGCCCGAAACAGTTGACGAGGTTCCGGATCATGTGGCACCGAGCCGAGAAAGGGATGATGATCATTTTGAAGCAGCCATGGATAGGATAGCTGAGGTTATGGCCGATTAGGCACAATTTGTAACGACCCGCCACGGTTTATCACGGGCACGAGTCAATCACTACCAGAATATTGTCCGCTTTGAGCAAGCCCCGAAGGGAACCAATACTCTCACGGTTTTGTTCCTCACGTGGTCTCCCACGTGAAAACGCGTTCTGGCTTATACAAGGAGTCGCCCCCTTATATACAGCTGCATCACTTCCTAATTTTTCGATGTGGGAGCGCCACACTCCACCCCCTTTAAGAGGCACGCGCCCTCGCGGGCTAACGTCACAACGCCGGGTCACCCCGGTAGGCTCTGATACCATTTGTAACGACCCGCCACGGTTTATCACGGGCACGAGTCAATCACTACCAGAATATTGTCCGCTTTGAGCAAGCCCCGAAGGGAACCAATACTCTCACGGTTTTGTTCCTCACGTGGTCTCCCACGTGAAAACGCGTTCTGGCTTATACAAGGAGTCGCCCCCTTATATACAGCTGCATCACTTCCTAATTTTTCGATGTGGGAGCGCCACACAATTGTTAGCAAGGCAGGCTGCCCAAGCTCAGACTTTGCAGGCACAGTTACTGAACGTACAGGGTGGATACCACGGGCGTGGTACACTGAAGGAGTTCTTGGGGTATTATCCGCCGAGATTTCGGGGGGAGCCAGATGATCGGAAAGCTGAGGCATGGATTAGTAAAGTGGAGAAAATATTTGACCCTATGGATTATACTGATGAAAGAAAGGTCACCTTTGCCGTTTATTTGTTTGATGATGAGGCAGAGGAGTGGTGGCACACAGTGAAATCTAGTTGGGAGACCCAAGGTATTCCGTATGTCTGGGATACCTTTCTGAGGGCTTTCCGGGCGAAGTATGTCCCGAGGATTGCATGGGAGAGGAGAGAGGCTGAGTTTCGGTCTCTAGTTCAGGGGGATGCTTCCGTGGCTCAGTATGAGGCCACATTTACTAGACTATCCTGGTATGCATCGGAGTTTGTGGCTGACGAGGAGCGCAAGACTCGTAGGTTTACGTTGGGTTTGAGGACCGAGATTTAGGATGCGATGGCCCTGAATCAGTAAGATATACTTACTGAGGCCTTTGATGCAGCTTCTAGGTTAGAGAAGAGAAAGGGGGAGCAGATCGGACCTAGTCAGCCTATCAAGAGGCCCTTTCAGCTGCAGGGTTAGCAGGGTATGTATAGACCTTCGGTACAGCAGGGTGGTTACAGGCCTGCAGTGCAGTAGGGTTCTTTCAGACCGCAGGGTTAGCAGGGTTACTATCGGCCTCAATTTCAGCATGGGTCTTATCAGGCACAGCCGCAGTTTAGGCTGGCCTCGTCTTAGGGTTGGTATAGGCCGAGTGTTGCGTCACCTCAGTAGCAGGCTGGTACAGCTGCTTATTCAGTTTTTGGGTCGTCTGGAGGCAGTGTCAGTACACCGATACTGCTGTGTACTTATTGTAAATGTCACGCCCCAACCCGGCCTATAAAGGTTAGACTAGGGTGTGATCTAAACATTCAAGTCCATTCACATTCTTAATCGTTCTAGGAGGTTTAACACTTAACGTTTTATTCTAGACTCCAAATTTTTCAGAAATCCGGCAGCATAACGGCTGTAATTGGGCTCTTTGTTTTGACCTAAATTTTCTAACAGCCTCAAAACTTTCAATTCAAGTTCATTCCCAATTAGAATTTACTATTTTATCATCCATTGAATTGCCTATTGGTTATTTCGACGTCCCGTTTGATTTATAACCTAGCATGATACTATGTCTCATTTGTTTATTTGTCCTCGTTACAAATATACATGTTGATCTTAGCTCAATAGCAAGTACCTATTAAGATTGGATAAGTTCATTTACTTAGTTCTTAACTAAAGCATCGTAACCTAAGATAGATACTAGCGGTAGTAAAAGCAAAATGATCATAGTAGTGTCATGTCTAGTATCAGTCTACTTAATATAAGTACAAACCAAAATTAGACCCCAAATTACAATGGGGGTCTTTTACATTAGCAACAACAACAACATAAGATAAATAGTCTTCAAGCAGCACAAGGTACACAAGCAGTCACATTCAAGCAAAACAACAATAACAGGCAATCGCTCCAGGGGTTCATCATTAGGTACATTATCCTCGGGTTCCTGTACCTATTCTTCTTCGCCTAAGATGATAAAAGAGGGTGAGTCCTTATGAACTCAGCGAGGGGGAGCGAGAAATAAGTTTTGAAACTCATTTTCCGGTTAAACTTATGAAAATCCATTTCTCAAACATGATTACAACAGAAATACAAGTACAGAATTACAAGTACAGAACATGAATACCGGTCTTTCCTCCCCGAGGTTCTCTAGGATCCAAGGGGGAGTACTTATACACATAATAAAAAGGATACGGTGAGCTTTAGCTCTCAGATCAAGTCAAGTAACAGGAGTTGCGGCCGACTTTAATTCATCTCCAAAACACGCCAGGTGGGTGTACTCCGGATGTACCCCGAAATCCTACGACCCAACTCTCCGAGGGTGAAATGCCAAGCGAGAGTGGGAATTGGACCATGTCAATCACGGTAACACCGGCAAGCCCGACGCCGCCCGGCGTGCGTGAAACACTACCATGTCACACTGAATGGTTGCAACCTCGAATGCAATGCACATTTATAACACTTAAAATATCACATTAGGAGGACAACAAAGTAGGTTGCCTCCGAGCAGTTATAAGATCGCCTGTTAACAAGTAGTCGAACTAGGCACAATAAGACAAGTAATTTCACATGAGAGGCGTATGGAGTTATATGAACATTAATCGGGCAGCCATGTAACACATGTAAAACAGGTCATATAACTCATTAAGAAGCTCATATAATCAAGTGATACGAATTATTCAACATGCAACAACATTTACGTGGGTTCGGTAGCAAGAAAAGCTTATTTGAAAACATGCCATGGTCAAATTCACATTTGAAGTTATAGAACAATTACGGGCAGCCCACTAAGCATATAATTTCCACACCAAACCAAGAGATCAACACTTAGTAAAGCTACCTAGTCATTAGGGTTTCTATTTCATGCTTAATCGTGTGATGAAAACCCTAAGTCAACTCAAAGTCATTCTTAAGTCATGCATCATTCCATTCAAGCATCCTCAAGTACTCAAAACAGTCCACATAACATCCCAACACAACTTTTCCACACAATTAGTATCACAAGAGAGGGTACAATAATTTTCCAAGCATGTAGCTAAATAAAACCTTTACTGCAATAGGCTGTTTTCTCACAATCAATAGGATAATCAAAAAATCTCCAAATTCAGTGAATAAGATGTCAAATTAAATCTTAAGAAGTTAAATAAACTCAGAAACAAACCTTGCATAAATTGTAGTTCAGAATCATTAGTTATAGCCGAAACAGTGAGGTAGCACAACACTGTCCAGATTTGCACACTTTTCAGAAAATGGCGTTTTTGAGGTCCTTAGAGTCAGTTTTAGCTTTGGTCCATTTCTTACAAAAGTGTCCAGAACTGAAAAATATAGCTGCACACCAAATTTCATGCGTTTTGGGCAAAGTTTACTAAGTCAAGTATGGTTCGTTCCACAAGGTCAGTGCATCTGCCAAAACCTGATTCATTTTTCCAGATTTCCAGATTTGGTCACATTTTAATGATTTACCATTTTGAGGACCTTAGAGTCAAAATTAGCTTTGGCCTATTTCTGGGAAAAATGTCCAAAACTGTCCAAACTAGTCACATACCAATTTTCAAGCATTTTCAACATCATTTTCTTAGCTAAACTTACCTCGAACAGACTGGTCAGAGAGCTGTCATCCATTTCGACTTCACCTAGCATCATTTTCAAGCCAAGATCTTGCCATGCATGGTTGTTTAAGCTTATGAACTACCATATAGCTCAAGTACAGAAGAAAATTTACACATTTATGAACATTCATGTGAAATTTCAAAGAGTTTTCAAAAGCTTTTAACCCTCACCTTTGCAATCAACCAAAAGATGCACAAAAACCTTGTTGAAGCTCAAATCTCTTCTTCTTCTTGCTTAGCCGAGTTTCCAACTAGCTTTTCTCTATTTTTCCTAACTTAGTGATCAATCTCTTAGTACATGCATGTAGTTAGGACTTGAATAAAAGAAATGGAAGCTTAGTAACTCACCTAGGCCGAAAATGAAGCTTCAATGCACATGCTTGAGTGATTTTCGAACTCTAGCTTGTTTGCTCGACTTTCTTGATGTTTGCTTGACTTGGCTTAGCTAAGTTATGAAGAAGACAAGCCAAGGAGATAGAGAACTCAGCCAAGAACCTAAATGGAGAGAGGAAATGAGAGGGAAGTGAGAGAAGTTGAAGGAAATGAGAGAATGTGACAAAGTGATGGCTTTGCAATTCCTTTGAGGGTGTGGTCGGCCTTGGGCAGCCAAAATCTGATTTTTGTGTCTTCAAAATGTTATTTTTTGAATGCTAGCATGGGCATGCAAGGGCTGGTCGAAAATGGTGGAGATTTGAGGGGAATTGAGCAATTTTTTAATGCCTTTGTGTCATAGTTTGTCTAGGATTATGAATAAATTACGCAATGCTAGACTAAATGCACTTAGTGGTCAGCCAAGGGCTTGCAAATTGCTGAAATTTCAGATTCTATTTAACATATTATGGATTATAATAAGGGTGAAATTTGAGGTGCATTGGTTTTGGGTGAGAATAAAGAATAAAGAATGTTTAGGTGTTTGTGTAGATTGAATTGTTTATTGTTAGTGGATTTTGTAGAGATTTGAATTAGGATTATTTTATAGTTTAGTGCTTTGTGTAGGATGCTTTCTTGATTAACGTGGTGGCACGGATTCCTAGGTCTAGGGTACGCACTACGAGGCACGCACTGAAATCAAGACGGGGCACGAAACACAAGGTAAACATGAACTACGAGGTAAGACACGAACTTCTAGACTAAGGCACGTACTTCAAGTCTAATGCACAGATTCCAATGCTAACGCACGCAACCCTAGGTCAATGCACGTAGATCAATGCATGACACGTAATTCAATGCAATGCACGTAAATTAAGGTACACCTCTTAAACCTAGGTTAATGCACGTAGTTCAAGGTTAATGCATACGAAATGAAGAGACACACGCAAATCGAGGTCTCGCACGTAAATTATGGTCATGGCATGTTTATCTAGGTATCGCACGTATATCGAGGATTAGGGCACACAATTCTAGGTTAAGGCACGTATAACGAGGCATGCATGAAAACCAAGACAGAGCACATAATCCTAGGTCAGTCATATCATTCTTGGTCTATGGCACGCAAATTGAGGTAATACACGTCATTCAAGGTCAGGCCTCACAGTAAACGTACAGGCCATCTGGAGGCCGATTGTGGGAAGAAGTCAAGGACGTGTTTAGGTTGCGACAGTAACCAACTGTGAGGCCCGACCCCGATTTGCGTGCGAAACCTAGCTTCGTGTGCCCTAACCTAGATTTGCGTGCTATGACCTAGGTTTAAGAATTGTGTTCATTTTATGTGCCATGCATTGAATTACGTGCATTCATTTGGGATTGCATGCATTTACTCGAAAAATATGCGTCCGTCTTGTAGTTCGTGTCTTACCTCGTTGTGCGTGCCCTAGACCTAAGAAAGCGTGCCTTCATGCTCATCAAGAAAGCATCTTTCACGAAGCACTAGACTATTAAACAATCCTACAAAATCCACTAACAATATAATAATCCAAATTCCATTCACTAGAAGACAAAAAAGGCACCAAACACTAGACATTCCTTATTCTTTATTCTTTGTTCTTTTTGCATTTTCAACACACAACAATTAACACCCAAAAGATGACAAGAATTCAGCCATTTCATTAGCCTTGGCCGACCATACCATGGTTTTGCACAAGGTTTGAGCAAATTTTTTTTTATTCTATTGCATGCTAAGACAAATTATGACTCAAAGCATTAAAAAATTGCTCAAATCTCACTCAATCTCCTCACCATTCTCGGCCATAACACCTTGCCATGCTAGACATTTCAAAATTTAAAGCATTTTGAAGACAAAAGCTGAATTTGAAAGCATCAAGGCCGAGCATGCTCCTCAACTTGCAAAGCATTTGTTTTATCTTCATTTCCTTCATTTCTTTCTCTCACATTTCTCTCTCACTCTCATTTCCTCTCTCCATTTCGGTCCTTGGCTGAACTCTCACCATCTTTGCTCCTCTTCATCATTCCTTAGTCGAACAAGGCAAGCCTATGATAACCCGAACCCGGCATGCATTTAATGACATTTAATTGCATTTAATTAAGTGTTATCTTAAATGTTAGCATTGAATTATGTGTTTATTTTTTTGTTAAACATTTAATTGTAGCTTTATTTCATATTTCTTTTGGAAGTAATTAAAATAACACTTGAGTTAATTATTTTAACGGAATATCACCTACCTTTCATATTTATGTCAATCGGTTTTAGTTTTATTGTACTTAAATGGTCGGATTTCAATTAAATTAAAAGTAACTTCGAGCTGGAGTAAAGTGTAAACTATGATGCTTTGTAAAAATAAGATATTTCTTAGATCCTTTGAGAATTAATTGTTACTTCTTTGTTGTCGCAACGTGCATTGCATATTGAGAGAGATAGTTAGGAAATGAATTCGAGTCCTCAACAAATAGTGAAACTAGTATTTAGATGACTTAAATTTTATAATTTAATTGTTGTTAGCTAGAATTAACATTTCCTTAGTTGTTTTAGCTTAAAAATGCATGAAAATAAGTCATTTTGACCAATTTTAAGTTGTTTGACCAAGTAGCCTTGACCTTTGACCAAATAGTCACCTTAATAAGCTTAAAACATAACAAAATAAAAAAAAACAAAGCAAAGAATCAGTTGCAGCTGGCCAAAAATATGAAGGAAGAAAAAAAAAACCTTTCAACTTCAATTCTTTGATTTTTCGCGTGAGCTTGCACGGGGTGGTTTTCGAGGCATCCTACGAGGTTTTCCTAGCGTCTAGGAGCGTCTAAGGTGAGGGTTTCATCGTTATTTGCGCATTTGAAAAATGTATGTCTAAACTTTAATTTTTAGAACTTATGCGTAGATTGTTGTTTTAATCGTTTTGTTGCTTAAAGAATGTTCCTTGTTGATTGTAGAACATGTATTTATAGCTTTTTAGCATTTTCTGCGGTTGAAAATCGAAATTGCAATTTAAATTGATTAATAAATAGTAATTAGTGAATAGTAAACCCTTGAAACGATAAAGTTGCGCTGTTATGCTGTCTGTTGATGTAGAAATGTGCTAGGTATGCTAGAATGTCTAAATGCATGATTTGTTTAGGTTGCGTAATGAAAAAAATGAGAAAAACAGCTTAGTGAAAGTCGGGGTCGTTTCGGTCGAGTTTGGCATTTTCTCGTTTTGCGTGTTGGCATTGTTTCGGAAGGCCATGGAAGCACTTTTGGTGCGATTATGGCATTGGTTGGGTGTTTGGTTGGTATAGTTGTAGTTCAAACGAGCAAAGGGGAAAATCGGGGCTTTGCGCGAATTCTAGGGTAAAGTAGGGTTTCGGGGTCCTTAGACGTGCCTTATGATGACCTAGGAGGATTGGCGAAGTCAGTTTCCAGAACTCGTGGCTCGTTTGGAAATGGTAGTGTTTTGATAGTTGGGGCCAATTTGTGATTTTGCTTGTTATCTTGATATTATGCCTATAGAATGCTTAGGGTTGCTTCGTATACTTGTTTAATTGGTGTTATTGTTGCTTATTATTGCTTGTTATGCTTGAAAAGTTAGTTGAATGTTAGTATTGATTTTGATTGCTTGTTATCTCGTTTGTTGTCACTATTTTCTATTGTTGTGCTATCGCTCGTTTATTGCCTTGTAACGAGTCTTGCATTGCATAGTGTCTCGCGCGTGAGTGATGGGCCTCTCTGGGTAGCCTCGGGTTGCCAGTGTTGGTTGCTCTAGCTCCGCTGCTATTCCCTTTCTCGCTTGGGTTGCCTCCCAGGGAGATTTGGGTCGTAGAATTGATGGATACTTCCGGGGTATTCCAAACTGGTGTTATAAGGTGGATGCGCGCTTATTACCATCGTTGTCAACATCAAGCTCGAGATTGATGTATCGCCCGTAAAATGGTATATTGCTCGTAAGAGTGAACCATAACCTTCAGAGTGTGGTATAGCTTTGAATGGTTGTGTTAATGCTTTCAATAATTGCTTATTGTATTGATTGTTTGTCTTGGTTGCTTGTTTATCAGTTATATTGCTTAACTGTCTTATTTGCATTGCACGACTTTCTTTCTCTCCAATTCGATATCTGTCTCGCCCTCACTGAGTATACGTGGTGTGTATACTCACTCCTCACCACCACATTTCAGGAAATGTCATGTTAGCTGGAAGTTCGTGATTTCGTGAAAGTTCGTTGCCTGAAGAGTTGTCTTGCGTGCCTATGTGGCTTGAGTGTCGAAGTTGTGAAGATATATGCTTTCATATGTTGTATGTATTTAATGCCATAAAGTATGTAATTTAAGTTCCATTAGATTGTTGAAGTAGTTTGATAAGTTAGATTATGTATCTAGTTATTATAATTTAACTTCAAATGCATGTTTGTAATGTCCAAAAGAAAAAATTTAGAATGGCATGATAGTTTATTTTATGTAGTAGCTCAGTATGGTTTAGTTGTCTAGTTTGAGTGTACTTGTCAAAAATGAAAAGAGATAGGTTAGCTTTTAAATTGGAAATGTATGTATACTTGCTGAGTTTAATTGTTGAGAACCAAGGCTCGGATGGCCTTGAGGTGTTTGTATGGTTGGACTCGGTGTTGGTCCACTTATATGCTGTCGCAGGTTTTACATTTCGCCTAGAAATAGGGGTGACTCCGTCCGTTTTCCCTGAAAATTTATGCCCGGGTTTGGTTTGGGTTGTGATTAGATCGATTGATAGAACTCCCGGTCTCGAGAGGGATCGGGGTGTTACAAAGCCAATCATCCAAGCAACTCAAGCAAACAAGCTAGAGTTCGAAAATCACTCTTGCATGTGCATTGAAGCTTCATTTTCGGCCTAGGTGAGTTACTATGTGACACCCCGATCCCTCTCGAGACCGGGAGTTCTATCAATCAAACTAATCACAACCCAAACCAAACCCGGGCAAAATTTTCAGGGAAAACGGACGGAGTCTCCCCTGTTTATAGGCGAAATGCAAAACCTATAATAGCATATAAATGGACCACCACCGTGTCCAACCATACAAAACTTCCTCAAGGCCATCCGAGCCTCGGTTCTCAACAATTTAAACTCAGCAAGTATACATACATTTCCAATTTAAAAACTAACCTATCTTTTCATTTTGACAAGTACATTCAATTTAGGCAATTAAACCATACAAAGCTACTGCATAAAATAAACTATCATGCCATTCTAATTCTTTTCCTTTGGACATTACAGCCATGCATTGAAGTTAAGCTACATTAACTATATACATAATCTAACTTATCAAACCATTCCAACTACATAGCTAGATTTATATTACATTTCTTTTAACAATAATTACATACAACATAAAAGCATACAACTTGACAACTTTGACAACTCAAGTTACATAGGCACTCAAGACAACTCTTCAAGCACGGACTTTCACGAAATCACGAACTTTCCAGCTAACAGGGCATTTCCTGAAATGTGGTGGTGAGGAGTGAGTATACACAACACGTATACTCAGTGAGGGCGAGACAGATATTGAATTGGAGAGAAAGAAGATCGTGCAATGCAAATAGGTACAGTTAAGCAATACAATCAATAAAAGGCATTCAATATATACAACAAAACAATAAACAATTAAGAAAAGCATTAACACAACCAATCAAAGTTATACCACACTTTGAAGGCTATGGATCACTCGAGCGAGTAATGTACTGATCACGATTCCGATGACATTAACGATGACGCGCCGGCCCAAACCACCTTATAACACCAGTTTGGAATACCCCGGAAGTATCCATCAATTCTACGACCCAAATCTCCCTGGGAGGCAACCCAAGCGGGAAAGGGAATAGCAGCGGAGCTAGAGCAACCAACACTGGCAACCCAAGGCTACCCAGAGAGGCCCATCACTCACGCGCGAGACACTATGCAATGCAAGACTCGATACAAGGCGATAAACAAGCGATAAAGCCACACGTGAAAGAATAACAAAGTAGGTTACTCTCGCACGCAATAGCAGCAATTTGATAAGTAATTCAATCCAAAACAACTCAAACAAGTATTCCAAGTAATTCTAAACATTCTATAAGCATAAAGACAAGAAAACACACAAAAACACAAATCGGCCCCAACTATCAAAATGCTACCATTTCCAAACGAGCCAAGAGTTCTGGAAACCGACTTCGCCAACCCTCCTAGGTCACCATAAGGCACGTCTAAAGACCCCGAAACCTTACTTTACCCTAGAACTCGCGCAAAGCCCCGATTTCCCCCTTTCTCGTTTGAACTACAACTATATCAACCAAATACCCAACCAACGCCATAATCGCACCAAAAGTGCTTCCATGGCCTCCCGAAGCAATGCCAACACGCAAAACGAGAAAACGCAAAAGTCGACCAAAACGACCCCAACTTTCCCAAAGGCTTAATTCTTGTTTTTTCCACTGCGCAACCCAAACAAACCACACATTTTAGCATTCTAGCATACCTAGCACGTTTCTACATCAACGGAAAGCATAACAGTGCAATTTCAACGTTTCAAGGTTTTACTATTCATAAAACACTATTCATTTCACAATTTAATTTGCAATCACAACATTTAACCGCAGAAAATGTTACAAAGCTATAAATACATGTTCTACAAATGCTAAGGAACATTCTAGAAGCATCAAATCGTTTAAATAATGATCTACGGATAAATCTAAAAATTGACAAAGTTAACATATACAACGTATAAATGCCCAAATAACATGCTTCCCTCACCTTAGACGCTCCTAGATGCTAGGAAAACCTCGTAGAGTGCCTCGGAAACCACCCCGCACAAGCCCACGCGAAGAATCGAAGATTTGAAGTTGAGATTTTCTTTTTTTTTTTTCTCCTTCTTTTCCTCATGGTTTCAAGCCTTTTTCTCTCTGTTTTTTTCGTGCACATTCTGCTTATTTAAAAAAAAATGTCAAGAAGTCAAAGGTCAAAATTCGGTCAACCCGCTAAACCAAAACAGCTATGCGCGACCTCACGAAAACGGCCATAACTTCTTCTAGAAAACTCCAATTCACGAACGGTTTGAACCCTCATAAACTAGACTCATAGAGCTTTCCAACCATATATAATTTGCTACCTAACTCTTCCCCAATTGGTTCAGATTTAATTCCAAAGTTGACCCAAAATTTGACTAACTTAACATTGCATTTTTTTATTTCTAATCCCAAGTTTGCCTTTTATTAAACATTTCAAAAATTCCCACCTTGTCCTAGTTGGTCAATGTAGATGAAAAGTCAACTAGTTTGGTCAAAGAAGGTGAAAGGTCAATAAAATGCAATTTAAATGAACTTAAAATGCTATTGAATACATGCCAGGTTCGGGGTATCACATCCTTCCCCCCTTAAAACAATTGCGTCCTCGCAATTCTTCTTCCAATAGGACTCTGCATCATCTACAATCCAACTCTGACTAGTCTTCATTAGCTACTGAAAAAGTATTTAATAAAGATGACCAATAGGAAAGTTCAAGTAGAAATGCCAAGTAGTAACGCCAAATAGAAGCTCAAATGCAGATACCGTACAAGAATCCCGTTGACACGAATACCTAAGAAGAATAAATTCCAACCAGAAACGCCGAGATAATACCAATAAAGACTAAAGCAAAGATACTGTAGATGTCATTAATACCACACAATAACGACAAGAAGAATACCTCACGCACGAATCTCCAATAGAAGTCTAACTGTTACTGCCCGAGAATTCCCAAGCAAGAAGCCAAATAAAAGCTCAAACAAAGATTCTATCTAGAGGTCCAAAGAAGTAGCGCGCTGGTCATGGATTTCATAGAAGAATTCCCTGTTAAGAGTGCTGAAGAAAATACCAAGAACCCAATCAAATATATTTCCAAAGTTCCAAAGAAGCCTTCCAAATAATAACCCCATGGAACAACCAATTAGATTCCGAGTTTTGCTATCAAATGATGAGAGGAATGTCAAAGGAAATAACAGAGAAAATATAACGTGCCCAATAAGACAACCAAGTTGAATAACAAACATAGTTTCCCAGATGGACGAAAACTCCAAGGATAAACACCGAACTGATGAACAATATACCGAAACCAAACTCTGAGTCCTCTTCACTGTTTGCCAAGTGAGAACTTCATACAACTTTGCCAACAAGGAAAATACCAAGAGAATGCCTAATAAGAATTTCAAAGAATACCATAAGTAGTATTATACAATAAGTCTGATAGGGATTCCAGTTACCAAACCAACTGAGGGATGCCAAAGAAAATACCCGAACAATGCTCCAGTAAGAAAGTACCAAGAATTGCCCAATAAGTAATACTAAATAATTGGCCACTGAGAATCCTAGAGAATGCCATTGAAGAATTTCCAATAAGGAATACCAGTAACACTCCAATAAAGACCGAGACACATATGCCATAGATAATACCATGCAGTAAGGCCGATTGAAATCCCATTAACCAAGTCCACCGAGAAGTGCCAACAAAAGTCCCCAAAGAACACCCGTTATGAAAACCAAAGAATGTTCCAGAGAACACCCAATTAAAACCCTAAGAGAAAGCTACTCTTTCGCAACTGTTAAGCACAGAGAAGGACCAAAGGGATTCGCCAATAACCGAGCTCCAAAAGCAATCACCAATTCCCAAATAAAGGCTAGTCAAATGCCATTCATTTCCTGCCAATCCATACACCTTGAAAAGCCAGCGGTGAACCACTTTCTTCAGGGGAGGAAGATGACTTACTTACCATTTCAATAGGACATGTATGAATGCCAATATATCACAGTTATACATATGCATTAAGCTATTATGCCAGCAAGTTTACAATATAGTTTATTTAACAAAGTCACTCAAGCATAACAATCAAGTCAAGCACAGCATAATCAATTCAAATCACGGCATAGCTAATTCAAGACATTTCAGTACACACATTAAAAGCAATACTTCAAGCAAATAACAATCCACGAGGTCGATTCGATAGGTCAATTCAATGCACAACTAGCCGATTTACTTCACTTAGCACACAATTAACACATAACACATAACTATATCACATAGGAGCACACATTCATGTCAAGACACATAATCTCACATAAAAGCATACACTTTCAAGACACACTTAACAAGCACACATTTAAGGGTCACTACCCACCAGACCGAGGACCCTGTCCCGGCTTATGAGCTAAATAAGCTCTGATACCACCTGTGACACCCCGATCCCTCTCGAGACCGGGAGTTCTATCAATCAAACTAATCACAACCCAAACCAAACCCGGGCAAAATTTTCAGGGAAAACGGACGGAGTCTCCCCTGTTTATAGGCGAAATGCAAAACCTATAATAGCATATAAATGGACCACCACCGTGTCCAACCATACAAAACTTCCTCAAGGCCATCCGAGCCTCGGTTCTCAACAATTTAAACTCAGCAAGTATACATACATTTCCAATTTAAAAACTAACCTATCTTTTCATTTTGACAAGTACATTCAATTTAGGCAATTAAACCATACAAAGCTACTGCATAAAATAAACTATCATGCCATTCTAATTCTTTTCCTTTGGACATTACAGCCATGCATTGAAGTTAAGCTACATTAACTATATACATAATCTAACTTATCAAACCATTCCAACTACATAGCTAGATTTATATTACATTTCTTTTAACAATAATTACATACAACATAAAAGCATACAACTTGACAACTTTGACAACTCAAGTTACATAGGCACTCAAGACAACTCTTCAAGCACGGACTTTCACGAAATCACGAACTTTCCAGCTAACAGGGCATTTCCTGAAATGTGGTGGTGAGGAGTGAGTATACACAACACGTATACTCAGTGAGGGCGAGACAGATATCGAATTGGAGAGAAAGAAGATCGTGCAATGCAAATAGGTACAGTTAAGCAATACAATCAATAAAAGGCATTCAATATATACAACAATACAATAAACAATTAAGAAAAGCATTAACACAACCAATCAAAGTTATACCACACTTTGAAGGCTATGGATCACTCGAGCGAGTAATGTACCGATCACGATTCCGATGACATTAACGATGACGCGCCGGCCCAAACCACCTTATAACACCAGTTTGGAATACCCCGGAAGTATCCATCAATTCTACGACCCAAATCTCCCTGGGAGGCAACCCAAGCGAGAAAGGGAATAGCAGCGGAGCTAGAGCAACCAACACTGGCAACCCAAGGCTACCCAGAGAGGCCCATCACTCACGCGCGAGACACTATGCAATGCAAGACTCGATACAAGGCGATAAACAAGCGATAAAGCCACACGTGAAAGAATAACAAAGTAGGTTACTCTCGCACGCAATAGCAGCAATTTGATAAGTAATTCAATCCAAAACAACTCAAACAATTATTCCAAGTAATCCTAAACATTCTATAAGCATAAAGACAAGACAACACACAAAACCCCACATCGGCCCCAACTATCAAAATGCTCCCATTTCCAAACGAGCCAAGAGTCCTGGAAACCGACTTCGCCAACCCTTCTAGGTCACCATAAGGCACGTCTAAAGACCCCGAAACCTTACTTTACCCTAGAACTCGCGCAAAGCCCCGATTTCCCCGTTTCTCGTTTGAACTACAACTATATCAACCAAATACCCAACCAACGCCATAATCGCACCAAAAGTGCTTCCATGGCCTCCCGAAGCAATGCTAATACGCAAAACGAGAAAACGTAAAAGTCGACCAAAACGACCCCAACTTTCCCAAAGGCTTAATTCTTGTTTTTTCCACTACGCAACCCAAACAAACCACACATTTTAGCATTCTAGCATACCTAGCACGTTTCTACATCAACGGAAAGCATAACAGTGCAATTTCAACGTTTCAAGGTTTTACTATTCATAAAACACTATTCATTTCACAATTTAATATGCAATCACAACATTTAACTGCATAAAATGTTACAAAGCTATAAATACATGTTCTACAAATGCTAAGGAACATTCTAGAAGCATCAAATCGCTTTAAATAACGATCTACGGATAAATCTAAAAATTGACAAAGTTAACATATACAACGTATAAATGCGCAAATAACATGCTTCCCTCACCTTAGACGCTCCTAGACGCTAGGAAAACCTCGTAGAGTGCCTCGGAAACCACCCCGCACAAGCCCACGCGAAGAATCGAAGATTTGAAGTTGAGATTTTCTTTTTTTTTTCTCCTTCTTTTCCTCATGGTTTCAAGCCTTTTTCTCTCTGTTTTTTTCGTGCACATTCTGCTTATTTAAAAAAAATGTCAAGAAGTCAAAGGTCAAAATTCGGTCAACCCGCTAAACCAAAACAGCTATGCGCGACCTCACGAAAACGGCCATAACTTCTTCTAGAAAACTCCAATTCACGAACGGTTTGAACCCTCATAAACTAGACTCATAGAGCTTTCCAACCATATATAATTTACTATGTAACTCTTCCCCAATTGGTTCAGATTTAATTCCAAAGTTGACCCAAAATTTGACTAACTTAACATTGCATTTTTTTATTTCTAATCCCAAGTTTGCCTTTTATTAAACATTTAAAAAATTCCCACCTTGTCCTAGTTGGTCAATGTAGATGAAAAGTCAACTAGTTTGGTCAAAGAAGGTGAAAGGTCAATAAAATGCAATTTAAATGAACTTAAAATGCTATTGAATACATGCTAGGTTCGGGGTATCACATACTAAGCATCCATTTCTTTTCTTCAAGTTCTAACTATATGCATGCACTAAGAGATTGATCATTAAGCTAGGAAAAATAGAGAAAAGCTAGTAGGATTTCGGCTAGGCAAAGGAAAGGAGAAGATTTGAGCTTCAACAAGGTTGTTGTGCATCTTTTGATTGATTGCAAAGGTGAGGGTTAAAACCTTTTGAAAACTCTTTAAAATTTCACTTGCATGCTCATAAATGTGTGTATTTTCTTCTGTACTTGAGCTATATGGTCGGTCATGAGCTTAAGCAACCATGCATGGCAAGATCTTGGCTTGAAAATGATGCTAGGTGAAGTCGAATTTATGTGACAGCTCTCTGATCCATCTGTTCGAGGTATGTTTAGCTAGGCAAATGATGTTGAAAATACTTGAAAATTGGTAGGTGACTAGTTTGGACAGTTTTGAACATTTTTTCCAGTAATAGACCGAAGCTAATTTTGATTCTAAGGTCCTCATAATAGCAGATCTTTGAAATGTGACAAAATCTGGAAATCTGGAGAAATGAATCAGGTTTTGGCAGATGCACTATAAATGTTGTCCAAAATGTTGTCCAAAATGTATTAAAATTGGTATACTGCTATATTTTTCAGTTCTAGACAATTTTGTCAGAAATAGACCAAAGCTAAAACTGATTCTAAGGACCTCAAAAACGTCATTTTCGGGAAAGTGTGCAAATCTGGACAGTTTTGTGCTACCTCACTGTTTCGGCTATAACTAACGATTCTGAACTCCAATTGATGCAAGGTTTGTTTCTGAGTTTAGTTAACTTCTTAAGATTTAATTTGAAATCTTATTCACTGAAATTGGAGATTGTTTGCTTACCTGATTGATTGTGAGAAAACAGCCTATTGCAGTGAGTGTTTCACTTAGCTATATGCATGGAAAACTATTGTAACCTCTCTTGTGGTACTAATTGCTTGGAATTGTGATGTTGGAATATTGCGTGGACTGTTTTGAGTACTTGAGGATGTTTGAATTGAATGATGTATGACTTGGGAATGATGTTGAGTTGACTTAGGGTTTGAACACACGATTATGCATGAAATGGAAACCCTAATGGCTAAGTAGTCTTACTAAGTGTTAATCATTGGATAATGTGTAGAAATTGTATGTTGCGTGGACTGCCCGTAAAATGTCTTACAACTTCAATTATGGTTTTGACCATTGCATGTTGTCAAATAAGCTTTTCTTGATACCGAACCCACGTAAATGTTGTTGCATGTTGAATAATTCGTATCACTTGATTATATGAGCCTCTTAGTGAGTTATATGGCCTGTTTTATATGTGTTACATGGCTGCCCGTTTGATGTTCATATGACTGTATATGCTTTTCAAGTGAAATTACTTGTCTTATCGTGCCTTGTTTGACTACTTGACAACGTGCGATCTTATAACTGTTCGGAGGCAACCTACTTTGTTGCCCTCCTAATGTGATATGTTAAATGTTATAAATGTGCATTGCATACAAGGTTGGAGACAAAAATTGTTGGAACGGTCTCTGATACCATAAAAATGACAAGAGATAAAAATGTAAGCTTACGAATCCTCAAGTGTTCTGGGCTCGTGATGCCACGGGCTTAAGAAGATCACTCCGCCTAAGTCCGTTAAGGCACAATATATTTTCCCGAGCACTATTAACCATAAAATAAAACATCAAACCATATATTACACCAATTCTAGTAATACCCATTATACAAACTTCATCACTAATAAATAATATTACAACCACCAAGTTCAAATTATAAGACCTTGATTCACTACGTTAGTTCACACAGGTCCAACTACTACAACTAGGCCTCAAAAGAGTAATGTATCAAATTAGTCACATAGTTAAGTGTCCACGAGATTAATACATTACATCAAATCAATCACATGCCTAGCTCATTCTATTACAACAAAAGGTTAACCAAAACGGGAAACTATTCTTAAGCTAAGCTCCAACTTCGGACAACTTGTAATGATGGGAAAGAGGGGTAAGCTAGATCCTCGCATATAGCTCAGTGAGGATGAAATAGGAAGAGTTTTCGCAAAGGTTTTAGCTTTTCGCAACTTCTTTCTAAAACTATGTTATGCATATACATCAAGAATAGCAAGATTAACATGGATGACAAATATACAGGGGCAAACTAAACAACATATCAGTCAAGCATTTCTACTCTCCAAGGGTTGTACCAAGTGAGAGTAGACAAAACTAATAAGTGAACATCATACATGGAAATAACATCAACTCAAATACTCAATTCTACTCTCCAACGGTTGTACCAAGCGAAAGAGAGCAGTAATAATACGTCCCAACTCTCCAAGGGTTGTACCAAGCGAGAAAGAGCACTAATAATACGTCCCAACTCTCTAAGGGTTGTACCAAGCGAGAGAGAGTACTAATAATACGTCCCAACTCTCCAAGCATTGTACCAAGCGAGAGAGAGCACTAATAATATGTTCCAACTCTCCAAGGGTTGTACGAAGCGAGAGAGAGAGCACTAATAATACGTCCCAACTCTCCAAGGGTTGTACCAAGAGAGAGAGAGAGCACTAATAATACATCCCAACTCTCCAAGGGTTGTACCAAGTGAGAGAGAACTGAATATGATTCAAACTTAATCAAGCATACCTAAGCAATTTACATGATTCAAACATATTCAATCGTATTCATGGCTCGAGCATAATCCAAGCATATTGAAGTATATTTCATGTACATAACATATAAACAAGTAATCGTAAGTGCACCGTTTAGACATTCATGAAACCAATACCCATCATGGTGGAACACAATAATATTATTTAGAAAGACACAACATAGCCATATACCAAAGGATGGTATAAGGGTACCTCAAAACAACTCAAAACGACAATAAAATGCAAGCACGAATGAAACTATGAGGCATCCGCAATGCTTTTGCATTAGCCCAACTTAGGAGATAAATTTAATTTTAGTCGAGAATCGAAGCTTATCAAAAGTAGATAGTTCTAGAATCAGACGGAACTCAATTCGGAGTTGAATTGAGTGAGTTATAGCTTTTAGAAAAACGTTGTGCAAATTTGTCAAACCCGAAGCCTTACTAGCGGACGAGGGGTCCTCCACCTGTTGACCGGTGAAGTGGGGGGGTGTCATCCGGTCATGTCAAATCTGTTTGTGAATGCTACAGTGCAACAAATGCACAAATTTTCCTTTTTTTTGCTTCTTTTGCTATGCCAATCAAAGCCATCTTTTAACCATTTTACCAACCATAAATACTACACAACTACAACTCCAAAATCACAACTTAACAAGCTATAAACATCCTTCAACATAAATTCAACAAGAACACCAATAACACAAAGAACACCAACCAAGTCTTAATGTTCTTGACCTCCATTTGCACATAATACAAGCAATTCAATCCTACTAACAAATGTATAAAACTTCACTCCCCTCAAATTCAAATTCCTTAGCTCATCAAAATCCTCAAATACATATATATGAAATAAGCCCTATCTCGAACAATACATAGAACTCAACATATTTCAAACTCTTAGTATAGTATATGCATTATGAGCAAGAATAATCAACAAATATACATATTCCCATTTTGAATGAACTTTAAGAAAAACTTTTCAAAACATCCCTCACCTTGAATGCAAGAACAAGTGCAAGTAGAAGCTTGAAAACACCCAAATGCTTGGTGAGATAGCTTGAGGATGCCCTAGAATCCTTGTTTTCTTCCTCATTTTTCCCTTTCTCCTTGTTTCTTCTTTTTTCTCTCTCTTTCCTCTCTTGATCGTGTGGGTGTGTGTATTTTTTAAGGTGTGTGAGTGTGTGCTGTAGTATTTTGTGTGTGTGTGTGGTGTATTGTGTGTGTTTTAGTTGATAGGAAAATATCTAAAGGCACAAAAGACCACCTTGCCCCTCAACTAACTTGTGTATTACTAGTTTGTCATCCTAGTCTTAATTCTAAGTGTTTTAGTTTTAGTTTAGTTACTCTAACTAGCTATTGAACTTGATAGCTTTTAATTACTAGATACGCTATATTAATTACTCAAATGCACGTTAACTGATGCAAGTGCACGTAAAATGATGCAAATACACGTAATCCAAGATAACCATACGTAAACCAATTTTAAAAACATGTAAAATGATTTAATTATTATCTACTTCACCTAAATTACTCAAGGACACGTAATTGAATCTAAATGCACGTTAAACGAGGTATGTGCACGTAAAATGAGATGAATGCACGTTAAATGATGAAAATGCATATTAATTGATATTAATGCATACTAAATGGTGTAAAGTTATATGAAATGCATATGGGCTCTTGTATGGCTTGGTACGGGGTCTTACATGAACTATCTTGGCAAAGTCAGGATCATCTTGCAATCCCCCTTATCAAGTAAGTTACCTAACAGAACTTGAAACTTTGGCTCATTTTCTTTAACCTGGGTTTGACTTACCAACCTTCAAGTCTTCCCCCATCAGGTCATCTTCCGGAGCCAAGCCTTCAGAAAGAAAGCTTATAAGAAAACCCTGTTGACGAGGTATGTCCCTTCTTGTGGTCTTTCCGTACCTTATGCTGGGTACTTCACATCATACCTCCCTTCGGTCGCCTTCTCTGCTTCAGTCTATATTTTCCTCTTCACTAAAGCCTTCTTCCTCAGAATCCTCCTTTTTAGTCAAACAAGCCTTTCACCTAGCTAACAGATAAAAAAGCACTATCCATTCCTCTATCGAGCGTCTACCTTCTTCTCCTTAGCAGTTGAGTTACTTCATACCTCTATTGAGCCAACTCCATTCATTTCCCTATCGGTCGAGCATCTTCAAACCTCTATCTTTGTTCGATGAAAGCCTCAAGGCTCACAGGGAACTTTTTTGACTATTTACCTTCAAAACCGAAAGCAAAGGGCGAAAGCTCCAAAACTAGTAAGGGGTGCTTGTGTTGTGGTTTTGAGTTCCTTGGCTTGTGTTCTAATAGTAACCATAGGAAGAAAGCGGGGAGCATGGTCCCTAGTCTCATTTTTGCTGAGCCTGATTCTTTATGGTATGGACGTCTTTGATTGGATGGAGACAGATATATAGAAAGTGTGCAGTGAGAGAACAAGCATGGGCGCGAAAGCCGTTGTGCTAATGCACATCCCTTTTTTTGCTAGGTATCTAGTCTTTACTTAACTCAGCCTAAGCAATGCCCAAAGACTCCCATGCCTTTCTTGGTCGGACCAAACCAGCCGGCGATTTTTGACAAGTTTTTCTTCAGTTTTAAAGCAAGAAGTAGAACTACAAGGATGAAATGAAAAGTGATTCTTACGATTACGCCTAATAGCCCACTTGAGCAATTTGTCATTCTCCCATTGATTCCTATGAATATAGGTAACTTTTATTTCTCATTCACAAATCCATCTTTGTTTATGCTACTAACTCTCAGTTTGGTCCTAGTTTTGCTTCATTTTGTTACTAAAAACGGAGGAGAAAACTCAGTACCAAATGCTTGGTAATCCTTGGTAGAGCTTATTTATGATTTCGTGACGAACCCGGTAAACGAACAATAGGTGGTCTTTTCGAAAATATTAAACAAAAGTTTTTCCCTTGCATATCGGTCACTTTTACTTTTTCGTTATTTCGTAATCCCCAGGGTATGATACCTTATAGCTTCACAGTTACAAGTCATTTTCTCATTTCTTGGGGTCTCTCATTTTCGATTTTTATTGGCATTACTATAGTGGGATTTCAAAGAAATGGCCTTCATTTTTAAGCTTCTTATTACCCGTAGGAGTCCCACTGCCGTTAGCACCTTTTTTAGTACTCCTTGAGCTAATCCGTCATTGTTTTCATGCATTAAGCTCATGAATACATTTATTCGCTAATATGATGGCCGGTCATAGTTCAGTAAAGATTTTAACTAGGTCTGCTTGGACTATGCTATGTATGAATGATCTTTTATATTTCATAGGAAATCCTGGTCCTTTATTTATAGTTCTTTCATTAACCGGTCTGGAATTAGGTGTAGCTATATCACAAGCTCATGTTTTTACGATCTCAATTTGTATTTACTTGAATGATGCTACAAATCTCCATCAAAGTGCTTATCTATTTATAATTGAACAAAAGTGAGGAGCGAGTTTAGGAGTTACCGAGTTTACGAGGTGAAAGAGCAATAACTTCCCCCTTATTGAAAAAAAAAGATTCTGAGCACGTCTGGTCAAAGTCTATCTTGTCTTTACCACGAATCATTTTCCTTGGCTAACAAGAATTTTAGTTTGGCACATATCCGCGGGTTCTTCAAGTTGATTTCTCCCTCATAGAGGAAATAAGTTAGGTGGTATACTATATTTATCCACTTATTAGAACTCCTTCTAATGACCTATGCATTCTGTTATTATTTCCAATTGGATGACCCATTAATCCAATTTGAGGTTTGAAGATGCTCGACCAACGGGAGAGGAAGACTGGTAGGAACTTTTTCCATTGTTTTTAGGGGCTTGGAGTAGATAAAGCCTTCCTTCTTTCTTCTCGGTCTGCTATGGCTCCTGATCTTGAGCTTGTTGTTCTTGGCCTCAGAGTTGGCTTCTTCCTGGAGTCCTTGCCTTTTCAATACTTTAGGCGCTTGCCCTTGGCCTGGTCTTGACTCCCCCAGGCTAAGTACTTTCAATCTAGCAAGCTAGCTGCCTGTGCCACCCCTAAATCTTGGACATTTTGGCATAGGTTGGAGCCCCTTCATGAAATCGAATAGCCTTTCCTCTCCTTATCAGTAGAGTTACTTCATACGTCTTCCGTCATACCAAAAATGTCCAGGGAGAACTACGAAAGATGGCCTTCACATACTCGTGTATGGGGCCTGTTTGCTTTAGGCTCATCAACATGGCATACTACAACCGGGCAGGAAGCCTCCATTCTGCCTAAAACTTGTCCTCAAAATTTATCTAATTGTACTTCATGCTCCGCATTCTTTACGTCTTTTGGTCTGCCACCAGAACTTGGCTGAACCAATAAGATAGATGGCATCCGTATTCACCGACGCCTCCCCGGACGTAGTCCGATAAGCCATTCCATATCCCAAAAGTCTTCAATCTTAGTATCTCGGGTACCAACTCCATTCCTCTCCTTATCAGTCGAGTTACTTCAGACCTTTGGTTTCGATTGATTCAAACCATCTACGTCGAGCCACTACTTACGACCTTCTTTAGTATGGTGACCTCGCCCCTACTCTCTAAAGCTTCCCGTCCCTATAGATTAGTTAAGCTCGAACGAGGGACGAGTAGAATAATTTTCTTTCCTTCTCTCGCTCGATCTCTTCAATGCCTATAATTTGAGAGATAATAGGAAAGCCTTCTCTCGAATTCGAAGATGTGACACAAACTCTTTACTGAGATGTCAGCAGGTTAGGCAGCTCTAAGGTTTTTTATATTCGGTGGAAGGCAGGCTGAAACTCTGCTCCAACCAAGTGAAACTAAGGGTCTAAAAGAGTTCACGATCTGATCTATGGGGTCTTAACCCTTGGAGGATGGCTAAGAATGTCCATTAAAATGAGCAGACTGATGGGGTCATTTTTCAAGCAGGAATAGAACAATTTATCTAAAAGGGTTGTGCAACCATCAAAGATGGCCCTATCTCTTTGATGAATGTGGTATCGAGGTTCGGTTCATTTGGAAAAAAGGTCAGTCTTAAGGGAGACCATTCGAATGATTGAATTGTTGACTTCGCTTCGATCTCTTCGATTGAACCTAAAGGAGATTTCGATCATTCAACCTTAGCTTTTGAAGGAATCATGTCACTTGGAATTTCAGAAAATGAATCTTCTATTTCAGATCCTGGCCTTGGTAGAACATGTCTTTGATTGGGATTTCGATTGAAAAGATGTTAGGCCGCTTCCTCATGTGCCTATGAAGCTGAGGCAATCTCGATTGAAGCCAATTCCAAAATTTCTTACTCAATCTTCTAGAAATAGCACTCGATCAAAGGGGAACATGAGCAAGTTCAATGGTTGAAACCTTTGTAATCAATCGATGGGAACCTAAAAGCTGTCTGGGGCAGAAGCAAACTCATATTAAGCACTACCGCAGCATCAACTAGTACACGGATGAGGCAGGATAGGGAAGATCAATCCATCTCAATTTAAAAAAAGCATTGCCTTTGGCATGTAACCTAAAAAGATAGAAAGACCGCTCGTTTGAAGAAAACTCTTTTAGAGCCTGGTACCAGCCAAGCCCCCTCGATTCGGCAACAAGAGTTGGTTTTGGAATAGAATAGTCTTTTGGTCATCTTTCTCGTTCTAGAGGCCGATGGGCTTTATATTTATAGCGGACCTGTCTTGCTGATAGCAAGGATATTACATATATAGTTGTGCTTTTCTTCACTTAGAAACTCTACACCCACTATTAGAGTAAAACATGCTCTTGAAACTAGATTCACTCATTCTTGTCTCCAGCAATTAACCTATTGTAGAGAAGTCTAGTGATTAGCCTATCCCGCACTACTCAAAGCCTTCATAAACTCATTATCGGGTTCTATCGTAGTGGAGGTTGCTCTGAGGAGATTATTGTGCCAGTAAAGATTGCTTCCAATGATCAGGAAATCAGAAATACAAAAGCCATTGATTGATTTCCACACCTCCGGATAAGCGGAAGGATCTATGTCCATCCCCAACTTCCTTTCAATCCACCTCGACAAATTTAGGCTTTGTTTACTGGGAGTCATCAAAGGAGGAATGGGCATACGCTGGTTCGATAAGCCAAGGAAAACCAAGCACCGTTTGGTCTTGACACTCAAGCGACCCGCCTTGCTAAACATCAATGCAAAGGTTAGATTTCACCACCTCAATCTAGCCAACTAGTCTTATTTGATCTATAAAATTCAACCTGGAAACCTTATCTTCCCCAGAAAGCCCTCTATCTCCAAGCCCTTTTACTAGGTTGGGCAAGCTTTGATGCCCCTACTCCCAACAAGTTGTTTGTCGGGATCGTGGAACTCTCGCTCGAGAAGTAAGTAAGTCAGTCATTGTTTGGTCATAAGGATAATCGTTCTTCTTAGGTTAAGGGCGGTCGGACCGGAGGTTACCAGCGATTGGTAATAGCACAACAAAAAAGGAGTAGGGGAGACAAGGTTACGCGCTGGGTAGTGCAATGCATATGTTTCGGGTACAGAGGCGGCGACGGGTGCTAACCCGGCCACCCAACCTAGCAGGTCAGGGGCAAGCTGGCCAAAGGTTCGAATCCTGCCACCTTTCTTGTGGATCATCCAGTGGTTTCCAGATGATGGGAATAAAAAAGCAAAAATTTGGAAATGAGTACGAAATGCCAATATATGAATTGTTTCGTTATTCGTTATTTTCAGGTCTATTCATTGCATTCACTTACAACAAGAAACAACCACCAGTGTTTGGTCCAGCACTTGCATTTTGGTGTATTCTTCTTTCCTTCCTTGGTCTTTCGTTTCGTCATATTCCTAATAACTTATCCAATTACAATGTATTAACCGCTAATGCGCCTTTCTTTTAACAAATCTCAGGGACATAGTCTAATCATGAGGATAGTATTTTATCATGGTATCGGATACTAAGTTTTTATGGATTCTTTCTTTGTTACTGGGGTCAACCCCAAAGCCATAATGTCTCAAAACGAGGAGGCCATAGAGAAACTCTTTTTTATTCTATTGTTTCGAACTTCGTGAAGAATTCCATTCTATTGCTCCCTCGTTCCAAACAAAAAGTGGGGTTGCGCCCCAATTGTACACTCCCTTCGTTCTATGAACCCTTGTTGATTCTGAACTTCGTTCGCGAAGGACCCGGACTTTTGACAAGCCAAACCTTTTTTATCCGGCATTTTACCCTGAAAGGAAAATGAACTTTGCTCCTCTGGGCACTAGGCGGTCCTGTGGTTCGCGAGAAGGAAAAAGGACTTATCATTTGTTGTATCTGGCCTAAGATGATAAAGAGAGGTCTTCGTCTATCGATGAACAGCGGATTGACGGAGCTCTTGGCATTGCTTTGTTTTTCTCTTCTTTCCTATCAGTGAGTTTTGACCCTTTTGTTTGCAATTTCTTCATTCGTACTGAAGTGCTTGCAGAATCACATCTTGTTCCACAAGATCCTATATCAGCTATACATCTTCCTTGCATTTATGCCGGAGACGTCGCCAGTGCTATGGGGTTTGGCTTATGTTGATAAAAAATGATGAATGGGATTGTGGCACTCCACTCGCCGCCAATGCAAAAGGATGCCGCCGAAAAGAATGGAACACTGTTTTGCTCTATTGGATGCGTCGAATCCCGTATAACAAGCGAGCTCTTTGCCCTCAAATTCAAACATGTGGGTACAAAATGCTATCCTGCTCTATTGTTACATAGCAATAGAAGCCTGCTTATGCTGCTTCGACAGCGCTTTTTTGCCTTCTATTCACTCTGAACAAGAGCGCTAGTAGACACGAGGAGGGAGCAGGCGAAGCGCGTCATTTGTAATGGAAAGAAAGATACCACTACTTCGCCTCTTTGTTGGACCGCCGACGCGAACACAGCGGTCTCTGACCAGGACCAGGAACCAATTCGAATTTGGATATTGATATGTCGGTGGTTTTTAACCGTAGACATTTTGCCAGGAAGTTGGTGGGCTCATCACGAATTAGGTTGGGGTGGCTGGTGGTTTCAGGATCCTGTAGAAAATGCTTCTTTTATGCCTCAGGTATTAGCCACTGCTTGTATTCATTCAGTAATTATACACCTTTTTCATTCTTGGACCTCGTTTCTTAATATTGTGACTCTTCCATGCTGTGTCTTAGGAACCTTTTCAATACGGTCCTGATTGCTAACTCCCATTCATAGTTTTGCTACAGATGATACACGAGGATTCTTTTTATGGTAGTTCTTCCTTTTAATGACTGACATATCTATGATTTTTTTCCCAGATGAAGCAGCACGCATCGGTCCGTAGAACTTATAAAAATGAGATGGTTGTGGAGCGAAGTACTCTTGTGCACCTATGTAATTCGGCTCGCGTGCAAGCCCACCCCCTTATGTTATAGAAGAATTGAGCTTATTGCTGGGCTGGTTATTCAGAGCCAGCAATTGGATGTCGGATTTCATCACGCAACTAGAAGAAGATTGCTTCGGGGGTCACTGTGGTGTGGCTGAATATAGAGCTGCCCGCCCTTACAACCTTTGATCAGTAGATTATTTAGAACTTCGGAAGATGGTCAAGGTAACTTTCTTATGCCTATTCAGCTAGTGGGGCATGTACTCATAGTAGTCGGCCCATAATGGCTCTGTTCTATACTAAAATACTATTTCGGATGAATGGGGAATTACGTCGCTTTTTGATCTACAAAATAAGGCCTAGGAGCTCTCTCTTTTATAGCAGAGATCTCTGCACATCAAGAAACCGAATCACAATGGATCAAAGCCCCTCTTTTCCTTCCAATTAGTAAGATTATATTTCTTACTTAGGAAATTTTGGTCAAGCCCTACGTCCATTCCACTGTCGAGCGTCTACCTTCCTCTCCTTAGCAGTCGAGTTACTTCATACCTCTATCAGGCCAACTCAAAACCTCTCCCTATTGGTCGAACATCTTCAAACCTTGGGAACTTGGTTGAATAGTAAATTCAATTCATTAATTGAGCTCCAAATAGGGTGAGTGAATAGCAATTACTATTTTATTGTTAGTTTGGGACTTCTGCTTGTTTGTTTTGAATCTTAATTTTAAAGATATATCGAGCCTAGAAGTAGGCGCACTCTTGCGTTGATTGTTGTTTATTTAATTTAGGTAAGGTGTGAAGGTTGCTTCTACTGCCTTAAATATCATGCGTGGTAGAAGCTTTTTGTTTTGTTTAGTTTATTTGGAAGCGGAGTCAGAGTACCGCCCCGACAATCTCGCTTCGAAACTTCTCTAAATTCTTTTCTTTGCCAAGTGATTTTTAAAAAAGGGCCTCGTATCATATTATAAGGGAAAAGAGAAAAAGGTAAGAAAGATCACTAATACCTGTTAGCATTATGCACAGATTCCCAGCCCTCCAAGAGAGGCTTAACTTTTGAGTTTCAGTTAGATGCTGGCTTGGTACACCGACTCACTTTATTCTTTTTCTTTGGTCAGGTGGATACTTCTTGGGCCATAGGTGGGCACTAGCACACTAGACCAGTAACAGAAAAGAATGGATTATCTCTTGACTACGGTACCTTTTGGAAAAAAACCTGAAACCGCTAACCGTAACTGCTTGACCTTATAGTACTTTACCTAGGGAGATAGAGATGAAATATACCTGCCCTCATAGATCGGCCTTACGGGCTATGGAAGCAGTGGGAGTCAAGGAAAAAAACCTCTATGCCAGTCTGCTCTTTCTTTATAGATAGGAGCCTCCCTCTGGTAGAAATCTGGTCTCAAGTTGGTGGTAGTAAAGGAAGGAATATTCCCAAAGAAGAGGAGGACAGGCTTTGGAGACATTTATTTGAATTCTACGCTGCGAGGGAAGTCCATATTCTTTCACTTCCCATCTCCACGAGGCCGCTATTGTTTTATTTGTCTTTTACTGACTAAGATAATGGGAAGCCCCAGAAAGCAGAATATAAAATTTTTGTTGCTGGGTAGCCGACCTAAAGCCAGCCTTGTCATCGATAAGAACTAATCTTTGTTTACGGCCATCCCTGGGAAAGACTTAAGCTGGAAATATATAAAATATTCAATCCATAGAATCAATATCTTCTTCATTGATTTGCCTGAATTCACACTGGAAAAGAAAACATTCGACAGTCCCGAGAGAAATAAGGCCCCGAGTTGAAAAGCAAACTGAAGACAAACCAACGAATGAAACAAATGAAGGCCTCTATCCATCAAGCCAACAAATCAGCTTCCTTATGGGAAAAATCTAACCCTCTCCTCGTTTTCGTTGTGTTAGACCATTCGTGACCCATACGTCTGAGACGACGAGCTACTACTTTGAAGTACTATTGCTAAACGAACTCGCTGACTAGAAAGGTCCTTCATTCCATTTCTTTATTCTAAACGGAGTGAGGGTTTTCAATCTTACGGACGCCTGAGACTAGAACAAAGCATGGATTGGACGACGATCCCGCCGGGGAAGGGTTATTGGATTATATAAGGTATACCGTTTACCGAGCACAGTAAGGGAAAGAAGAGAAGTAAAGAAAGCAAGAAGTAAGTAAAGCGTGAAGTAAGCACTCCTAGAATAGTTGTCTTATGGGTAGATATTCTATTTACCCTTTTTTTCCGGGGAGAAGAAGGGGTTCTTTTTGAGGTTAGTTAGTACGAATACGATGTTCGAGAATCCAAGGAAAGTGATTGACCTCTCGATACTTTTCATAGCGTACTTTTTTGAGCTAAGCAAGCAAGTAAACAACTTTTCTGCCATTGCTGATCAATCCCAAACTGTCGTAACACTTTCTCACCCGGGGATTCGAAAAAGTCTTTTATGGCTGAGTCCTATTTCCTTGATTCGATTTAGTAGGAATGGGGAGTATCCGCCCCTTGTGCAAGAGCTTGAATATGACTATTACTATAGGAAGAGGTTAGCGCTTTGGTTAACAAAACCATTAGATTAGGAAGGAAAATCCATTTCTTTGCACGTTAGATGCAAGGAATAGAAAAGCATCTGATGTTCCCACTACGCGGTAATATAAGGATTGACTTTCTTTCCATAAGCAAGAGGAGCATGGTCAGCTTCACACTTTCGCAAGCGCTACGCTCCGTGGGTCTTTTGTTACCTAATTCCCTGAAACACGAAATTGCTCCTAGTCTTTACCCCATAGATATATCTTCGCACTATCAAAAGGAAATTGTCTCTTTGCTTAAGCACGAGATCCGACATTTGTGATTCTCACTCTTTCTATGCCTCTTTCATGGCCCACAACACACACACGACGCTAAGGTTCCCATGGCAACTCAAGCTAGGATTTGAAGCCAGGATGAGCAGATTTACCGTGCTTGGCTCTTTCCTATTATTTTCTTAGACTAATTTAGTTCCTCACGGTTAGAACTAGAACTAGAACGTGAGGCATGGTAATAGCGCATGTGTGATATTCTATTGATCCAGTTTAGGCAGCTTCAGGAAATAAGTCAATCAAGCAGGAATGGACAAAATGTCTTCTACTGCTATCTTAGTAGCTAAAATGAAAAAAATCTTCTTCTCTATTTCACTAATCAGAGTCGGAGAGACCCAGAGAATTTTTTTTCCCCTGCTATAGCGCGAGAGAAACGCAAACAGCTGATTCTCAAGCAGGGGATTCGTCGAAAACAACCTATCAATCTACTTGCTTTTAGTTTTATTCCTGTGTCGATCTTAGCTTAAAGCTCTCAACCTATTCTTGGGCAAACCAAGTTCACTGCCTAAATTTAGGAGTGAAACAATCCGCTATGAGTATAAGGGACTTTGTCGGGTATTCCTTCTTCTTGATAGCACAGGGGCACAGCAGTAAATACTGAGGTTTGAAGATGTTCAACCGGGTTTGAAGATAAGCAAATTTTATCCCACGCCACGGTAAAAAGTGTTCTGTGGAGAAAGGAAGCCAGGCATAGAGATGCGTATACGCCTTGGAAGTTTTAATGCCCAAAGATGGTCCTTCGACAAGCCCTTTGCCCAAGCTTCTATTGATTACACCTTTAGATCAGGAATCAAATAAGAAAAGAAGTCGATTCAAACATTCAAACCAAAGGGAGAAGGTGGATGCTATAGTAAGAAAAAAAACGATTTCTTAAGGCTTCAAACTACTAGTCATTAAGACTACTATGAAAGAAAACTAAGGAAGTCCTTTTCTTGACTTGGCATACGTGCATTATACCTACCCAGTTTTTAAAGAACTTTATTTCAATCTCAACAAAGAAATGAAAGTATAACTCTTTGCTTCTTGTCCTCTTACTCTTTTAGCCTGTCTTGTAGAGGTCTCTCGGGTGTCCACGGCTGATCCGATCAGTCTCGTTATGAAGATCAGTCTTTTTTGATCTTTCACTAAGAAAGGTATCGTCACGACAACTCAATTTGTCTAGTAAACTACTCGGGGCTCCCCATGGTTTAGTAAAGGGGATGAGAGATTTTCTCTTCATCCGAGGGTTCATTTCATTCATTATGAACTCAAAAGTGTAACGTTGATTAGTGAGGTCTTAAAAATTGTCATGCAATGAATTATCGGCCATTCCATTTTTGCTTTCAGCAAGTAGGTGATGCGAATCTATGCTTTCTATGTTTCAATCAGATACCAATTGCTTGGATGCATTTGAAAGCCTCGAGATGACTTGCAGAAAAAATGCTTGTGTCTCTGAAACAAATGGTCCATTTATTGATGGGCGAACGACGGGGATTGAACCCGCGTGTGGTGGATTCATAATTCACTGCCTTGATCCACTTGGCTACATCCGCCCCTACCCCCGCACAGGTTTCAGTCTCTATCTACGATCATATCCTTTTTGAACTCCCCTATGACCGCTATCAAAGAGAAACATTTTATGTCACTCTAGTTGCAAGTCTATTGTTGTGTTGGGGAAACAAAGCTTCAACAAGTAGAAGATTCCTAGCAAAGCTTCAAACAAAGAGGTTGGGTTGTTCAGTTCATTGATTTTACTTTACTTTACTTAAGATTAAAGATAGGGGTTGGGCGGGTAGTAAAGGCTCATTTAGTAGACAGCGAGCGAGCAGCAAGCACCTACTCCTATCAAAATGAAAAGCAGCAAGTGGAACTTGAAGAAGCAAGCCTCTATCAGAGAAAGCCATTGCGCGCTAACCCCTTATCTTGTATAGGGTTCTAAACCTGCACACCCCTAAACTACAAGCTTTCTTTGCAGCCCCTAATGGGATATTTGAAGAAGCCCTTTTCTACTAACCTCTATATAATATAAGAATAGCTCGAAGAGCTTTCTTCGCATGCTTGAGCGCATCCCCTTTCTATTAGTAAGGTTGTCAAAAGGCTTTCCTTTAGTTCCTTTATGACTAAACTAATCTAATTAATTAATAGGGGTAGAGGGGATGCTAACGCGACCTTCCTTTAGCTGGCTTCGCCCTATCAATTCATCTCTTTTTTCAAATGGATATTTAGTGATCTCTCTTGTTCATAGATCTTAAAACCAGATCAATATCCATTTCTCAATAGATCTATCTATCGATAGAAAGATATAGATCTCTATATAGATCTATCTTCATATCTAAATATGGAAGAACTAGGATTAAAGGGCGTAACCAACAGAAGGTTCTCACCCTATCCCCAACATTGTTCTCCGACGATATCCCCTGAAAGGAGCCACCATTCTCTTTCGTTCTTCAATCGTTCCAATCAAGACAAGTGGTTTGGTTCGTTTCTTCCTCCTATCTACGCAATTCTCTGTCTTCGTTTGTCATCATGTTGGGCGAAAGGTAGTTGTAGAGGAGCGGTTGTGAAAGGGTGATTCCTCCATTTCCATTGAAGTAGGGAGAGCCTCCTTCCCCACCATTCCGGCATATTATTGATAAGGATTTTACCAATGCTGAAGGTAGCTTGCTTACCAAGCCACCCACTTGAGAAGGGAGTCACCAAAAAGAAGCGACGAGGAAGCGAAATTGTCTACAAAGCCTTGTTTCTCCCCTTGTAGTCATAATACTTGGCTCGTCGCTACTTTGATTACTTAGGTAACCGACAGTTCCTGACTTTCGCTGCTTTCCGAAAGCGCAACTATTTGTCATTCCGATTACTTCATGCATAAAATGGATTATTTCAAAATACCGATACGCTCTAAAAAAAAAGTCAAGGATAAGCTTCCATTCTAGAAGCGGTAGTTTCCCGTCTCATTCGGTGAGAAGTTCCCTTGCATTTTCCAAAATGCCTAATTGGTCTGCTAAGCAAATGTACAAAGTGGACCGCAGTTTGGCTGACCCTATTCTTCCCATTTGGGTTGGGTTGACCAAGAAGTACAGTAAGAAAGAATGGAACCACTGGAGAGTCGGCTGCAGTTCACACTTGGGCAAAGACGACTGACTTTGGAAGCGGAACAGAAATCAATTTATGCTATTCTGGATTCTTATTGAGCGTAGTGAAATCAAGGTTTATGATAAAGTCAACGAAGTTTCTATGGTGTTCTACCTTTGCCTAGTCTCAGTCCACAGTGGAAGGCTCCACACCTGAGCCTCGTTAGACTCAACTAAAGTATAAGTTGTAAGTGAAGAGAATAGAAGAGATGAAGTCCGTCCCTTAGCCTAGTCTATATCCATAGTTGACGCAACTCCGTACCGAGGCCTCACTACTACTTAATTAATTAACGGCTAAGTGATTTTATAACCGGAGCTTTCCTTAAAGAGCTGACCTTACTTCGTAACCTTAATGTACTTTTTTTTTTTTACTGTAGCATCCATCCTCTCCCTATAGGTCGAGCGTCTACCTTTCTCTCCTTATCAGTCGAGTTACTTCATACCTCTATCGAGCATCTTCAAACCTCTCCCATTGGTCGAGCGTCTTCAAACCTTCGCTACTTCAAACAGACGCTTCTCCCATCTTTTTTTTGTTTTGATTCAAAAGAGTGGGGTCTTACTTATTTAGGGAGGTTGAAAGACAAATAAAGGGATCAGGGTGCTTTATGATCCGAGAAAGAGAAGAGGCTTGGTTGGTATGTCACTGGGTCGGTGGGGGTACCCATAGGTAGAAGGGACGACCCGTCGAATTCACCTCAGAAATCGTCAACATGAACACAAACGAAATCTTGAATTGTGTATAGAAACAAAATGAAGCACTTCTATTCTCAGAGCTGAGGTATATGAAGAATGGCTTTTTGGTCCCTTTCGTCCAGTGGTTAGGACATCGTCTTTTTATGTCAAAGACACGGGTTCGATTCCCGTTGGGGATAAGTACTCATTCTCGGCCACTTTCAGTTAGTGTTCATTGCTGAGTGATCGCTCACTATCTGGCTAGAAAAGGTGGTCCGGAAGCCTCCTCTTTCCTAGCAAGCAAGACGAGATCACCACTTCTCTCAGTAATGGGCTTCTTTGAATTTTTCCTTAGCCTTAGATGTCCTTTCATAGATTCTCGAACCTCCGACGTACAGAATCTCCATGCATGCGTTCTTTCATTTCGAACCTCCCCTCCCTAATATCTAATACATAGTTTCGTCTATGGAGCCTAAAGCTTCAACCATGGCATGGCAGTAAGTAGTAAGATGGTCTAGTCTTTCGCCCAGTATTCGCCTTCTTCAGTGGCCAAGTTGAAGCATTCAACGGTTCTTCGGCCTACCTCATTTCTTTTTCAAGGTTGAGCTTGTTCAATTGAAGCTAATGCTATGCTGCCCTTCCCTTGTTCAAAAGAAGGCGAGGACTTTACCGGCCAAACAAAAGAGAAACGCCTCTTGATTGATCGATTGATTGGATCGAAGGACGAAGGGGATGATTGAAGTGTGAGATCAGCCCAAGACTAAGGCCGAGCAACTAGTTGTTGCAGGCTTGGACGTCCATCTATCTCACCATGTTCCCCTACTCCTATAAAGTCTAAAGGCTGGTAGAAGGAATGCTCTGCTCATCTTTCTTATAGCTTGTTACTGCAGCGCTCGTTCACCCCTTCGACTTCTTCCATTCCAAAGTGTGTATATCTTCTTTACTTTTAAGTGACAAAGGGGGTGACAATGACAAAGGGTATACTTTCTTCTCTTTGTCGTCGTCTAATCAATGAGCATAAATTAATAGATATGGCTTTTGTGCCTGTCAATCTATATCCTATTCTTCAGGTATTATTTTCTTTGATCACAGATTGACAGTTGATCCGTCCGTTTTCCCTCTTTCATCATAAGGCATGGTCTGACTCTGATAATAACCATTCCTGTGTTTAGGTCCTTACTAAGCAGAATTCGTAAACTATGCAAACGCTATTTGAATACTTATTATTACAAAGTGTTTAACAAAAATGGTAAAAACAATTCTCAACGCTCTTACGAGGTAGTGATGGGTTAAACTACTCGTGTGGGCATGGAAGTCAACCTGGTAAACTGATTCCATTATGCTACTATGGTTCCAAACCTTCTCTTTAGCTCTATAAAGACCTTTTCTTATCAAGAGATGCTAAAGCTAAGGCTAAGGGTAAACTATGCAAAGGATATTTGAATACTCGTGTTGGTATTTCTAAGTCGGAAGGAGGGCTTTGGGCAAAGAGCAACTCGAAAGTACTTGACTTCAGTCCTAGTACTAAAAGACGTGACTTCAGGAGTGGATTTCAATTTCATAAGGAAAGACTTCGTTTACTTCCTGCAAATTGCTTATGTAAGAACTAGTAGAAAGAAATCTATTTCTCAAAAATCAGGCAGCATTAATAGACCGTTGAATGAGAATGCTTGAATGGGAATCGCCTTAGAAACTGGCTATTGACATGAGTCAAAGCCGCCGGGAGATGAGAGAGAGTTTTCATTAGAGAGGGACGAACAAGTGACATATTGGGAAAAAAATAGGCAAGCCTTCTGACCGGTCATTTAGGGGCCTTGTTAGTGACCCATCATTCTTACCTAAGCTGTTAGAGCTCGATCAAAATGAGCAAACGATAGAGGTTTGAAGATGCTCGACCAATAGGGGGAGGAATGGACGCTCATATATGTGAATTGAGAAAGCAAGCCTGAATTCTTTTTAATTAGGCTCTATAGTCTAGTCCATGTCCCTGGTACGGTCTGATTGTTATACGTAAGTCTTGTTTTGACCGCGAGAAGGTGAACTATGCAAAAGTGCTTATTTGGTTGGGAAAAATAGGACTTCTGACTCCAAGCCTACCCTACCCGAAAAAAAGTTTCAGCTATTGATGTAGCCTCTTGTCAAAACTACTAGTCTTGTCGCTACCTACTAGATAAATCCCTTCTATACTACTCAACAGAAGTAAAAATCTCATCAAGATAGTTTGAATCGATGACCTATACTTCAACTAAAGGCACAAGGGAATCAAGAGTTCAAGAGCATAGATTAGAGGAAATGCACATGGGTTTCATTGAAGAACGAAGTCTATGGTAAAGAAAGAAAGGTAGAGTGGGTGTACTTTTGCTTTGCTTGGATTGGCATAGTTGTCCTCCTTTGCTGGTTGAGGCTCGGCCTTTGACTCCACTTGCCTCTACTTTTCTCATGTCAAGCGTACAAGTGTAGTTTAGTGGGATTGACTTCTAAAGACAGGAATCCTTTTTCATCTCCCCTGTATAAGTCGACATCTTAACCTGACTTCCTGAGCTCAGTTGATTGTTAAAGTAGTAGCTCTGGACCGAAACCTGAATGCTTACCGTATTAGAAAAGGAGAAAAGGTTTTTTTTATAGATTAAGAGGTAAGTAAGGGGGGTTTGCTGGCTTGCTGGCTAGCTCATGCAATCAAGGTTTTTCATCTTTCGCCTAAAAATAAGTCCACCCTCTCCTTATCGGTCGAGCATCTTCAAACCTTGACGGCCTTAGTAAGCTAGCTTTGGTTGCTAAGAAAGCCTGGTTTTCCGGGCACTAGGCTAGGACGTGGATTGATCATGACCAGAATGGACTTCTCCGTAATGTAATGTAATAGAAGAGGCAGAGTCCAGTTCCCTAGTCTTTCTCCCTTCTCGACCAGACGAAGGAGATATGAATTCCATTCAGGCGGGTAAGGGCTTGGCTTTACCCTATGTTCTCTCCTAGTTAGGTCAGAGGTGCAAACTAGAAAGTAAATCATTCAGTGGTGGGGTATTCATAGAAACGAAGGCCTCACCCAACGAGTGGCAGATTTGGATAGAGTCTCGCTCATAAAGGAAGAGTACGTGCACTACGGCTTAGGAAGTTGATCGAATCAGATAGCCCTTCAGGCAACCAACCACACATCAAATTTTGATCAAGAACTTGGAGGGATGGCTGAGTAGCTTAAGGCATTGGTTTGCTAAATCGACATATAAGAAGATTGTATCATGGGTTCAAATCCCATTTCCTCCGGTACGGAAATGAGAAGGGCGGGCGTGAGAGAAAGAACCTCTTGGTAGAGTCCAGTCCCCCGAAGGATAGAATAACACTACTTAGTGACTCGGAGCGGAGAGCCTATTGCGCCTTGTTTTTCTTTGACTAGCCTATCTTCTTTCTAGTTACAAGTTCCCTCTGGTCATCCAGTCCCTGGACAGCTCTTGGTTCATGAGCATGTTGGGGATTAGGCGGCAGTTGAAAGAGCTGCTCGAAAGCTTGACGAACAAGTGAAAAATAGATATATCTATTTCATAGATTTTAGTAAAGGGCTTTTCGAGCGCCTAGCAGCTTGGTAAGGCGCCATTTGATGAAGAAAACATACTTTAGGAAAATGGTTCAGGTAGCTCAGCTGGTTAGAGCAAAGGACTGAAAATCCTTGTGTCGTTGGTTCAAATCTACTTATAAGCAGGCTTTTGGTCAAAAGGACATGTAGCCGGGAGTGAGCCGGATTTGGAAATTCAAGTGAAAGAGTAAGCCAAAAAGAAATGTGAGCACTCTTGTACTATATGGCTTGCAGCGCCTCGCCCTATCTTGCTGGAGGCAGATTTTTTTTAAAAAAAGCTGTTGATTACTCGGATTGGTTCTTGCATCTCTATGCCCAAAAGGATGGGCGAGTTCGGTTTGAGTGTTCATCGATCGGGTAGATCTATATGTTCCGGGGTAGTGAGACGAGGTGTAGCGTAGTCTGGTCAGTGCATTTGTTTTGGGATAGAGGGCCATAGGTTCAAATCCTGTCACCTTGATGTGGTAGCCTTCTCCGTGGTCAGACAGTAAGGCAAACAGCGCAAAGCAAAAAGAAAAGAGAGGATGAAGAGATATCTACTTATCGTATTTTTTCCCCTGCTCGATAGTTCCGTAGCAGGTTTTTTTGGACGTTTTCTAGGATCAGAAGGAACCGCTATAATAAACATAAGTCCATCTATCTTTTTTCAACCTTTTTCATTTCCCTATCGATCGAGCATCTTCAAACTTTTTTTGCTTAATTGTTGTTCTTTTTTCATATTTTTATATTAAATCAAAGGAACCGAAAGATAAAGATAAGCCTTAGCTCTAGGTCGATGTAGTGTAGACAAACCCCAGGAGTGAGCAAAGCTCGTCTGCTTTCCTTGGTTGGAAATGGAAGCTCCCAACATATGAGTACTCTTTCAGTCAAGTAATACCTTTAGAGCCTATAGTATAGCTGAGTAGCTAAGAGCTTCTGGTAATTTAAAAACGTAAGAATCTACTTATTTTGCGTTAATTGGGCTTTGAGTTGAGGGACATCTTCTCTTTCCCTTATCAAGCAAGTCACAACTAATCGCCCTTGATGTCATCTTGATAACTGGACTGAATGTCTCATCATGGTCGTTTACCCTATTGCTGGTTGTAGCCTTTGGCTACCACGCGAGCCTTGTAGCGATCAATAGTTCTATCAGACTTTTACTTAATCTTGTATAACCACTTGCGAGCCAATAACTTTCTTATCCGAAGGACGGGGAACGATGGTCCAAGTCTGATTTTGATAGAGGGCAGCAATCTCTTCATGCATGGCAGCAACCCAGCATGGATCCTTCTAAGCTGATCGAAATGAAGTGGGTTCATTCACGTTGAAATCAGTAGGGACAACATTGACCGAGAGAAGGAGCCGATTAGTAGTACAGGAACGTACTTCTCTTCCTAAATCAATAGGAGCTTCTTGGTCATGAGGAACACTCAGCTGACGAGAATATTCTGGTAAGTTAGCTGAAGGAGTAGCTTTGATTTTAGGCCGGCGAGTGTAGTACTTGAGAGCGGATTGATGACCATTAGGTGCAGTAGGTACCACAAGCCCTCGATGGCTGTAATAGGACTGCTGGAAGAGACACCGGCAGTGGGAATAGGCCGAATACTGATCTCAAGTACAAAGGAAGCAGAGTTAGTAACGGTGGGTAGCATATGTAGCACCTCCCTTTGAGATTGAGGCATTGTAGATGGTGGATCATTTAGAGTTGGTTCATCAAATGTGACATAGCGAGAAATGAAAACTCGACGACGGCACAGAGAGAAGCATCGAAAGCCTTTATGATCATTACTGTACTCGAGAAAAATGCAGCAATCAGCCTTAGGCTCAAATTTGTGATGAATGGACTTCGAGATATGGACGTAGCATATACATCCAAAGGCCCGGAGAGATGAATAAGCAGGTGGAACACCATGTAGGATTTCATAGGGAGACCTGTGATTTAGAAGTGGTGTAAGTTGGTTATTGATAACAATAATAGTCGTATGAAAAGCTTATGTCCAAAGATATATGGGAATCCGGAATGAAAAAGTATGGAAAGGTCCGTCTCAGTGATATGGCGATGCTTGCTCTCACTGAGACAATTCTGCTCTAAAGTGCAAAGGCATGGATGCAATTTTTTTTGAATTCCATGCTGCACACAATGCTCATTAAAGCTTCATCACTTCTGAAAAATGTTATGGGTTTCTCAAAATGCTTGGTTATAAGTGAAAGGTTCAAAAAAGATCAAAAACTTAAGATTTGGCACGAAGAAAAAGGAACCTATAACAATCAAAACAACAACATAACGTGAACCAAATAAAGAAGAAGAAGGTGCAGGACCCAGACATGAGCATAGAAAAATTCAAAAAAAATGGTTAGCTCTTTTATTGCGTGGAGAAAATGGTAGTTTGGTGTCCTTCCCTAGTTGACAATCAGGACAAATATGACTGGGTGAAGCATTATTACAATCAACTTTCAAGGACCCTATAGACACTAGACTCCTAATGCTTGTAAAGCTTGCATGAGCAAGGCGAAAATGCCAGGTACGCAGAGAGGCTGAGGAAGAAGAAAATAGTCGAGTGTGATGAGCTTGACCAACTGAAGCAGAGAGGAAGTAGAGATTACCTTTCCGATAGCGAGTAGACGCCCTGATCAGAGATCCTTCACAAGGACTTTACTACACTACTAGTTATGGAGAAGATTCGGGCTAGACGGCACAAGCCTCTTTTGACTCATAAAATCAAAGTAAGGAGCACTGTTCAGATTATGTCTCCGACTCGGCGTAGAAGGCGGAACAAGTCTTCTTTTACCTAAAATAGCAAAGTTAGGAGTACCCTTTTGTTGGCCGTTAGTCAGCCTTAAAGTAGAAGGATGCCCTAGCCCCGAGGAAGCGGGTAGGAGGGCAAGAAAGAGCAGAAGCAGCTACACTGCGACCATTGCAACAACAACAAAGCCGCAGATTCTTGTTCTTGCGCCGTCCATACTTCAAAACAGATTGAGCTGCTGGCATCAAGGGCCCAAGATTATATGCTGCTGCAGAAGCGGGGGGTGCATGATTTAACGGATCAACACATATAGAAAACATGATAAAACCGTTAACGGCTGAGTCCATATCGCATGATTAACAGATCATCAATATCACGTCGTGGCACGGAGAAAGCAAGCATTAGAGCACTAAAAAATAATTTATATATCGAAAGCATAGACGATAGATAGAGCTGCAAGGTAAGGCACTACTGAAATCAAGCTATTTATTGTAAACCCTCACTCCTTAGTTACCTTACAATAATTGACATAGGGGGAGCATTCCTACTTACTTGATTCACCTAAAGACATCCATTCGGCAGGCGGATCTTTGGATAGACAATTAAGGCCTTCTTTTTCCCTTCCTTAAGACTACCTATACATTGGATCTTAGTAAAGTTTCCCTAGAACCTCCAGAAAGCTAAACTTTTTCATTGAGAGTCGGGAGGGAATTCTTGCTATGCTTATCCTGCTGCTGTTACCAGAGAATGCAGTTAAAAGTTAAGCTAGTGTGCCTCAGGCGAAAGGATCTGTTTGGCCCGAAAGGTCTAAGGCTCAGAACAAGAGGATGGATACCAGTGGGCACCACATTAGGTGGAGACCTTGGCTGACTAAGTTAGCCTAACATCTAGCTTAAGAAAGAGGTGCGGAAGCCCCAACTACTGGAAGGGTGGAGCAAGGCCTTTTTAAGCAAGGAAGATGGAAGGGGGGCCATGTCATGTAGGATTGAAATGAATGGTTCTAAGAATATAAAAAGAAAGAGGTTTGAAGATGCTCGACTGATAGGGAAAGGCTCGCAATCTTTTTCGTTGCCGGCTATTCTTTGACGAATTCATTCAAGCCCTTTTAGTTCATATATCAACTGTAAGCAGTCAGAATGGGATAAAGAAAGGACGACAGCCGCCTTAGCTTAGTTTCATATGCATTTGAACTGCAGTTCTTTCTTCCTCATTGGATTATTGATCCCCTCGAATCAGTCTCTTTAAGAAGCTTCAACATGGCGAAAGAATGGATTTTTTTTTATTCATTAGTATCCCATAGGTTTCTATCTTCTGAATTGAAAGCCCCGAGACTTTGATCAATATGAATGAGGAGCAGCTTCTCAATTGTGAATAAGGCTTCCAAAGGAGTTTGAAATTCAGGGAATAGAGCTTCTTTCAAGGTATTTTGGAACCGCTTGAAGAAAACAAGTATAGTGTTAAGCATCCTTTCTTTCTGGAATAAGGGATGTAGCTCTTTTTAACTATAGAAAATCACTCTTTTCCTTCTCCAACATGGCACAAAAGGAAAAAGGCCCAGTAGCTGCCTGAGTTATTATTCCCTTCCACGATGCTCGATTCCGAATCAAGCGAAACAATATATTGATCAAACTAGTAAGTGTTAGTAAGGGACGTCTTCTTTCTTTGGCATCTACCTATAAAAAAAAGAAAACCAATCAGTTGTCGGTGAGATAAAAAAGAAGGTATTCAAACAGGCAGGAGCCTCCCCACCTCTTCGAGTGGGTCTCTTCTCGACAGTCAGGGTTTTTTTCTTTTGACCAAGCGGTTCAATTAGTCATTTAGTTAGCCCGAGTGAAATACAATAAAAAATCAATCTACTAAGTCAGTGTCGCAGTCAGGGATGTAAGGTACATAAAGAAAGGAGTTATTGGCACCCCCTTGTTCAATTCAATTCTTCAATCATTTTGGTCAGTAAGGCAGCCAGTCAGTAGTCAGGTTGAGATGAGCAGGGATGAAAGGAAAGCAAAGAAGAAAGAAGAAGGATGTTCTAGTTTCAGACTGGGATAACGAAGGAAAGTCAGACCATACTAAAAAAAGAAGCAGAAAGAATCAGGACTAATTCCGACCTACCGGTCATATGAGTGAGCGAGCGGCTATGAGTTAGTTGGCTTCCCTTTCTTACGGTTCCGCCTGAGTGGATTGAGGAATGATTTAATCTTGGGCTCATAATACCTTAGGGGCTTCTATCAAACGTTTTCCTTGACTGAAGTGATTGGGTGACTTCCCGGCTGGCACTGAAGAATATGAATTGAAAGACAAGAATGATGAGATGAGTCAAAAATTTCTGCATCCTTATTGATTTGAGTTGAGTCACATAGCTCTATATATTTCATAGGCAACCCACTGAATCTTGTTAGTTATTCGGGAGCCTTCTTTCATTCGTATTAAGGAGCAACCTCTGTAAGGATCACAAGTATACCTATTCTCTCTTTCTATTCTTAAGGGTTGTCAAATTTCTAGGAAAGAAGAATGAATCCGATTCTCAACTGCTTTTTCCATTGAAGTATAAACCCTAACTGTCTTAAATCACCAGAAATTTCATAGATCAATAGGGTAGGTCTATGTCAGTACAGGTATCAGTCCAGTCCAGTCTTAGTCAGTAATAGATGGGATAGTTCAGTAATGAATGAAAGGTTTGGAAAGCAGGGGCGGCTTCCTGTACTCTTTCTCCTACCCAAGAGTAGACAGCACACATAACCAAGTGCACTACTAGGAGCAAAGCGTCGAGCTCAGTGAACGGAGTAAGGCCAGACAACTTACCATTACCTAGTCCGTCTGGGTCCGGAGCAACATCGTTGGTTCTACTTTATCTTATGGCCTCTCTCGAGACAAGGTAAGCAGCTCGCTTCGTTGCACATCTGCCTTTCTTTATAGGGCGCACTATCTTCCTTTATGAAGGAGCCGAACCCAGAGGTTGTCTGTCTTCACTTCGATAAACATCGAAAAAATTCATCTAATCGGAATACTACACAGCCCAATGGTTCCCTATACCCTTTCTACATCTCCTTGTACCCCTTTCTTAACAGTGCTGGAAAAGATGCTGCGCTACCCTACCTGGATCGGCTTTATTCATTGTCACATCCATTCCCTCATTCATTTTATTTCGCAGAAAGTAAGTCCTCGTTCATGCTTTTCCTCGTTGGGAATGATTTGCAAGATCAAAAAAAAAATATCAATCATAAGAGTATCTCGTCTTTTGACTCTTTTTCAGCCCTGCCCTATAAAACAAGGCTTTTTTTTTGCATTTGAGTGTGGAAATAAATATAGATCATTTTTTTTGTCTAGTGGACGATACAGACTCTGAAACCGCAGCCACAGCCTCAATATCAGTATCCCGATCAGCATCTAAAGCATCGGGACAGAAGTTTAACGAGGGAATTTGACATGATCTACAAGAAGAAGTGCTACTATGATGCCCGATTTTGCTTCTCCCTTATTACATCCACCATTAGCCCTCGCTTCTATCATCCGACATCGATCTCGGCTTACTTGACAAGGCAATATGAGCAACGTGCTAAGATAGATCGTCAGGTTTTTCGTGCCAGGGCAACACTCCTAATGTGAGGAAAGAACACAAGACCATACATATGGCATCGCAAATCTCGTACCAATGTGGACTGAACACTACATCTTGATCAGTTCGTTACTGAAGAGCGAACAAAATCCTCTTTATCCTTGGAGTAGGAAGAGATAGGGCATCAAAAAATACATCCGTAGATCTTAGACATAATCAACAAGAGAATGAGCTAAAGCAAAGGCCGAGGCTAGAATAGGGGATGGTGGAAAGGTTGTTCTTTTGCAATTCAGAAAGGAGTTCTAAGCCCCTTCAAACCCCACCACTAGATCAAGGGACAACTTGCCTGAGGAGCCTAGCTTAACCCAGCCCAACCACTCCTTCCAGTGCTACATCGAAGAAAGGAGTTGTCGATACTTAATCATGAGTGAAACATCACACATGTGAAGCTCTCTTCAAATAAATTTAGTGTTCAGTTGACCCTACCAATAATGAGATATACTCGAGAATGAAGACTCTATCCCTTGCCTGGCCAGTGAAGAAGGCATCTCAGAAGAAGTAGTTGGGAAATGAGGGATTGCCCTTGGGTGATTCTCCTAAATAGGCCATTGGGATATAAGGTAGACTATCGCATATAAGTTGTAGGTATACTATTAGTACTAAGAAGGAACTAGTACAGCTAGTCTTCTTTTCCTAAGAAGGATTCGTTTGCATATCCGTTTTTAGTAGCCTTAGTCGCAGATTAGCTATTACGAATAGAAGAAAGCCCAGAATAGCCAAGCCAAAGGGGTCTTATTAAGTGGTCCAATCAGTCTAATGCGTAATGTCTAGTATCAGGAGTCTTTTAGTAATCCACAGATTCGGAATCGAGTGGGGAAGTGAACTCTACTCTAAACTCTAAAGGTTCCTCTGCCACCTAGGCGAAGAGCGATAGAAAAACCTTTTAGTCTTATTCGATCTATAGCTGGATCTTCTCGAAAACTGGCTTCGTAAGCTTTTTCAGCAGGACAAAAATACCTTCTTTCAGCCCTAGTTCGAGGAAAAGTGCTATCGTCCCCACAAGGGAGGTTAGGAATATGGTCAATTGGCCTCTTCGTATATGTATGGTAAGAACACTACCTTCACTTATGTTGGCGAGGCTGGGAACATATATTTCAAGAAATGTTGTCTTCATTTCCTCTTCACCATACGAAATTCTAGCTCACCCTCGGATTAGGGGGTACCTTAAGTCAGCAGCTTCATTTGAAGATAGGGCATTTACATAAACTCCGAAGCCGTACCCAGGGAGCTTACATCAGGAAACTCCAAAGGTTGCCGAGGAAAAAGCAAAACATAGATAGACACCGAACAGCTACACTGATTGGGATTAAGCACTTTACAATAACACAACCTTCTTTATATGACCACGTAACAGGATCTTTCTGCCAAGGACTTTGAATGCTCGAGAATACGCAGCAATAGAGCAGACTCTTGCCATTGAGATTCCCTTGGGCTAGGAATATTAAGATAGGGGAACCCCGGAGGGAAAAAGATAACCTCGAGAAAGACACCGTCCAACCGCTTATATATGTGCACATACCACTTTCGTCTATGTTTGCACTCCTAGCTCCCTTAGATCATTGGTTACAAAAAAGACTAGAACTCAGGAACATCAATATGGTTAGGGATAAAAAATGTATGACCCTTAGCCTATTCATTTCTGCCTTTTGAACGAATCCAGAACCTCAATTATCAGATTCATTAGAAACCTCTTTTGGAAGACTCAATTCATTAGATAAGCCTAGTACATAATCACTGATAGGATCATTCATGAAATTCCCAAATCAATTAATGGGCACTTTAAAGCAAGTTGATCCTAGAAGACTAACCTCGTAGCTCACTTAGATCAACAAGTTCAAGCATTGACAAACCCGCCTTCCTTCTGCGTTCAGGACGGAGACTCTTTCTGCCTTTGTCGAACTGCCTTCATGCCTTGGTAGGCTTTGACCTACTTTCTTTCGCTTACCGGAGAGTAGATTCTTTTTTACTGACTTTTCACAGCTGATCGAACCTCGCACCTAAAGGAGTCGATCCTTGTGAGGAGGAGAACTCTTCTCGTGCTATCAAAAGTGCTTACTCATGGTCTATCGTGAGTTGATGATATCATTATGTACTAGTTTCTAGGCATACGCCAACCATACATACCGCTTTCTCGTTTAGGAATTTCTTAAGATTAGGGTTCAAAAGGACCAGACGTCGATGAAGTATGAGTCTAAAACACTATATGCAAAGCTGCCTTAGCTCAATAGATCAACGAATCATGAGATGACTTCTTAAACGCTCGCGAATGGAAAAGAGTTGCTTTAGGCATGGACCATAAACCCGTGAATCTAATAATTGGATCCATGAGGAGACAGGAGAAAGCCATTCATTCCGGTCATTGAGCCCAAATTGAGGATTGATTGACCTAAACCAAAGACTTTATTATAGGAGAAAGGTGTTCTCATACCCTAATACCACTTTGTGGAAACCTAGAACAGAAGAAAGTCTCTTTAGGATGGCTCTGTCCTAGCTAGACCGAGTCACAACTACTTATTATATTATAGAAGACTCAGGCACACTTCCCTATACTTCTTATAAGTGATATCAAAATTCTCTTTCAGCCGATTCGAAAGCAGCAATAGATGAGATTGAATAAGACATAAGGTTCACCCCTCACCCTTCAAAGGGGGGATTTGGGAGTTGAGACTTCCTTGCTCTTAGGCCCGCTGTAGGGCCAATAAGATCAGGAAGAAAGAGATTGATTTATTCCCCTTCCATATGGTTGTTAGCTGTTCTGTGTCATGTCATGTCAGTTCATGAATGAATGGCAATCATGAGTGTCAATCGGCCTAGGTCCGGTCGTGGTCAAGCCTTGAATCGAATCTTGTCCCCGCCTAATTAGTGGAACATTGTTCACCGGGATAGAAGGCTGATCCCAACCCGTCTACCAATGTCATTTCATGAAGATGGACACTGGCTTGGGGGCGGGCGCCTATCCAACATATAATCGGTATAGCTGGTATACATAATTCTTATTGTGAAAAATAGTTCCACCCTATTCTCGGCTCTACTATGATTGGTGACTCTAAACTTCAAATGGCAGAGAGTTTTTGAACATTCTCAGATGTATTACCTAGTACTACGAATATTGAGGAAATTCTTATTGGGCAAACATGGTGCTCTTTTTTTAAGAAATATATGTCTTTCCTATTTGTAACAACAGTGTCCAGCCTTTTCGCACTTCTTTGTCTAAAACTCGGCTCAATGGAATTCTTTAACTCCCTTTGTTAGCTCTCTTAGGAGTCGAGTCCTATTGAGTAGGGGCTTAGGCTGTGAAGGATGGCTCCTTTTGTTTTTGATTCTAGCCGCTTTTGGGATCTGTGACGCAACGATACTGAATATGATGGGAGAAAACGATACAGGGGTGATGTCGGCCCTTCTTTAATACAAAATTTAGGATCAGACTCAGAGAGTTGGCAAAAGTACCTCAACTGCTCCTCAAGTACAGAGGGAAATGTCACATCCCAACCATCAACAGAGCATACCCTCGCCAACAGGCCCCTCGACCAATCAAACTTATCCACGGGGGCACGCCCTCAAGGAAATGGTGGTCCGCCAACTATCGATAGCGAGAGCCCGGACGCTTCGAGAAAAAAAAAAGTGGATCCGGGGGATGGAGAAGGCCCTTCGGAGTCTGAACTGTCTCTGTCCCACGCTAATCGGGAACTGCCTCTTGTTGACCAGGAGTCCTTAAACTCTTTTCCAGAGCTTCTCACTACTCACTGAAGGATCGCAGATCGAATCCAGGATCTGTGCAGAGAGCTACACACTAGGGTTCTAGGCGGCTTCCAAGCGGAGCCTCTCACGGAAATGTTTGAAGACAGACGTGGAGCTGACAAAATGACTGAGAACCTCTATAGTCTCGAAACAGAAGGGCATCAGAGCCATTATTTTCAGGAGGTCTTGAGTCATTTTCAAGACTTCCGAAGTAATGGGGTTATCGAGCGAACTCTCCGCAAGGAGTGGCAAGGAAAAGGAAAGGAGGTCCACGTCTGGCTAAGATCCGCTCTTGCACTTTATAAGCGCCCAAGGATATTTACATGCAATCAAAAATTTTATAACTAAGAAAGCGGAGCACGACAGAAGAATAGTCGACTGTAAAGGAGAGAGAGGGAGTTTCTGGTAAAAGAAAGTCATCAATAAAACTGAAAGCAAGTGAAAGGAAAATAGAGTGACTCGACTTGAAACTGTGTCAATCCCGGGCATATAGTTCCAGGCCCTCTAGTTCAAGTGAGAATTCCCAGCCATCCATAAATAGCTTTCCTCAAAGAGAAACTGGTTTAAAAGTCTCCCTAGATCCCGATTTGAGAGAAAAAAAAGGCAGCTAGGTGAAAGGGGTTAGGGCTAATGAGCTAACGTGCCAACAAGCTTGCAGTTGTAGTTTGAGTCTTTAGGCAATCTCTAATACAGCAAATCTACTGATGGTTAGGTGGTTAGCGAACATCGCCTTTATCATCTAAGACTGAGACCTTTACACCCGCACCTTTCAGTCGAGCTTCAAACCCTCCAGCGTTAGCTTCGTTCATTCCCTTTAAGTTCTTGTTATTCTAAGCTAAGGCCCCCCCTAATTCATCTATAAATAGGGTACCTTCGCTTCAAGCTATAGCTATTGCAAGGCTGCTTAAAATTGCTACTAGCTACTTATTTATTTCATTTTTCAAACAATTAAAGCCTACGTTTGTTATTCGTTACACTCGCCTTAAATCACTTTCTTCAGAAGTCCCCAGGTTTAATCATTCCTTTCTTCCCTTCTTCCTTGCCCGCTTCCATTGATTAGGAGCGCCAGGGCCAAGGAGAGATATAGGTAGGGCATTCAAAATAAGGCCTTATTGGCGGGGATTGATTCTTCCATCATTCACCTCATCATATCGAATCCCTAACTCCTACCGGGAGCCTTTTAGGGGTGGCCTAGACTGGGACGAACGCGTAAACCCGAGTAATTTCCCCACAATCGACCCTTTCACAATGAGTAGCATTATTATGAAGTAGTGGTGGAAATGATTGGTCAGGATCTACCTGCAATAGGAACATAGGTAGTCGAGGACTACCTGGTAAACCTAAGTGGTACAAGTATTTTGAGACCAGGTGGTGGTGAATAACCAAAGGCATGGGAAGCTGGGATCCTATTGAACTAGTGCACAAGATCATATTTGATGGGTTGATGGGGCTGCCTAGCAATGTGACACCTGAGATTTTAGCCGTACTTCTAGATTTCTATTGCATCCGCTAATTGAACATTTCTTCTGTGCTTTACTTGCGGTCTTCTTTGGTTACTATTCATTCCTTTTTTCAACTGCACCATTACCTTGAATTAGCATTTTTCTTAAATCACATTAATTGTTTTAGGAATGAGAAAAAATGTGTGTTTGAGCAAAATGCATTAGGAGCCTTCGTTTAGAAAATGTTTTACCAATCTAGTGAATAGTGTTACGTATGAACATTATGTTTTAGTTAGCTAACTTAAAATATGCGCTATAGACTCATTTTAAGCTAACTAGGCTCATTTTAATAGACCATTTAAGCACCCAACTTGATCCCACACTTAGCCTACTCAACATAAATAACATTGAGCTCATAACATAGCAAAAAAATACCAAAAAAAAGATGAAATCACAGTAGCAGGGCCAAACAGCCTTAGCAGCCAAGAGGGAGATCTTTTGCTCTTCAATTATTCAATCCAAGCCAAGCCAAGCTAGATACACATAGTTTAGGGTGTCTACTAGCCTTTGCCGAACTCCTAAGCGCTTTAGGTGAGGGATTTCATACTTATTTTTGCATTTGAAAAATGTTGCTCATTTCTTGAATTCTTATATTTGCTATCAAATGCTTATGCAATGCTTAAGTATGCTTATGTATGCTTATGTATGTTGTATATAAGCAGTAGAGACCTTATTTATGCTATTGTTTCGTAGTTTAAACGGTTCAAATTGCTCAGTGAATATATGGCATGAATAGTGACGGAAAAACTAGGGTTTTGTGAAATCGGACCTTATAGCTTGAATTAAAGATTCTAATAGATTCTTTATGTGCTAATAAAGGTAGTGTAAAGGCCCCGTAGGCTTTAATTGCTCGTAACCTAATAAAAGCATGAAATAGTCAACTTTTAGAGTGGGGTTTCGGGGTTATCGCAAATCCGGGTAAAATTGGCCTTCACTTTTGGTATTCCAAGGCTAAGTAGACTCTAATTATGCTTTGCTAGCTTTCGTTTGAGTCTCGGGTTAGGTACGTGTAGTACAAAGTCAAAAGGGAAAAATTGGGGCATTCGGACTAAATGCGGGCAATTGCGTGACTTCGAGGGTCCTAAGGGTGCTTAATAGGTTATTTGAAAGTATGGATTAGGCCGCTTGCTAATATAGAGCAATAGCTTGAGTTTGGAAGGAAAATGGGTTGATTTACAAAGGGGTTTAAGTGCAAATTCGATTGTCTCCCGCTACTAAAACCTTGTCATGACTCCATGAGTGTTTAAATGTATTTTTTAAAATGTTCTTGAGCATTTGGTATAGTTCAATTTGAATCTTGGTTTTGCTCCTTTGTAATCGCTTAGTTATCTATATGTTAATGCTTTTTTTTTCTAATTTTTTTGAGGACAACCTACTTTGTTGTTCCTCCCATGTGTTATTGATTCTATTATTGATGTTATATTGCCATTGTTAAATGCATTGCATAGTATTTGCGCAACCATAGTGTCAGGGGTGGTTGTATTGAATATCGGCTGGGCGGCGGTGGGCTTGCCAGTGGATATTTGACCTTCGTACCCTATTACTTCACTAGTCTACTCCGGAGATTGCCAGGGGGTGTTAGGTCATAGGATTATCGGGGTACATCCGGAGTACACCCATTGGAGTACATCCGGTTGTATTAAACATGTGGTTATTTGCCATTACTATTGCTTTTAAACTGCTTTCATTGCTTAAATGCTTTATCTATTGCATTGCACATATAGGTTGGCCTTTATCCCTCACTGGGATATAGTGGTTGCTGTGAGACCCCATATTTTGCTTTATCCCGTTTTGCGTGTTTTATCTTGTTTTGCGTGAATTGACCTGTTTATGTGCTATATGACTTAGAATGTGATAATTATGTGATTAATACTCCTAATACATGCTAAGTGTGTATTCATGAAATTTTCATAAAAAACCGAATTATAAATTTTATCATCGGTTTTGGTGAATTGTATTTTTAAACACCTGTCCGCTAAAATTTTTACAGGGGTGTTTTAAACGTTTTAAAACCTAGTCCTTGGGTATTAATAGACCCATGTTTGATTAAAACGGATTTGGAATCGTTTTTGGGATTTTAAAGATTTTTACACTTTCTTTTGCAAGAAAACGAGTTTTAAGCCGATTTGGGTGAAACTATTTTAATGTTAAATTCTTTGTCACCTAAAATATAATGTCTAGAATTAGTTTAAGTGTTAAATTAATAGTTGAGCAAGAAATACTCAAGAAATGAATTAAAAGACTAGAAAAACAATTAAAGGACCTAAAAAAAACTAACTTTGACTTTCTTTTATTTTATTTGACCAAGCCTTATATGCATAATATTTCATCAACACACACAAAACACAACACAAAACATACTCAAAAGACACACACATGGCCGAGAGCCGTAGAGGAAAAAACCAAAGCTTTTCTTCAAGTTTTCAAAGCAATTTTTCATAGAAAAACCTAGTTTTTGTCCGTAGAATTTCATGCCGAGTTGGATTCCGCTTGTTGGGCACGCATTGCACGCATATCTAGGCTTATATCGCATCAAATGTGAGAGAAAAATTCTAGATCTCAAAAGTCATTTTTTATGTTTTTGCTCATAATTGCATTTTGAACCGTTAGAATGTTAATTTGAAGTTATATTATTGCTCAGTGCATGCTAAGGATCGTTTATGTGTATTACTACGAGATTTGAACCATTGTAGCGAAATTATTTATTTTCGGGTATTAAAAGTTGATTAATTAGCCATTTGATGATTATCTTGAGTTGTTGTTGTTGGAATCGATTGCTGTCGATTTCTAAAAGTTTGTTAATTACGTGGTAACGCCGTTATAATGCCGAATTTTCGATTGCGATGTTTGGGTGAAAATCCAAAAATTTCAGCCTAGCTGCCTTGAGGTTTTAGGGTTGTTGGGCTTGATTTTGATATGTCTTGGTTGGTTTCCGAAAGGGCTAATGTAGTTGATTGAATGGGTGAGTGTTAGAAACTGATTTGGAGTAGTTTGGATTAGCATAATGTAAGATATGATTATTTGAAGTTTAGGTTGTCTTTCTTTACATTGTTGAATTGAGCCTTTAGATGATTGGGTGGTGTTTGAGTGATTGAATTGTGAGTTGTTGATGGTTAGATTAGGGTTAGATTACGTGTTTAATGCATGTTAAGTTATATGACCTACTTTGTCATCTAACTTAGCTGTTTGTTGTTTAATTAATTACTTGATGTTATATTGATGTTATATTGATGTTAAATTGATGATTATGGATGATTATTGATTGATGATTGATGAACTGGGAGATAGGCAATTCTTCTAGATTGTCCTCCTATGAATGATGTTTATTTTTATTGCTGAGTCTTGGTATGTGTGTGCCATCTCTCGGGCAGGATCGGGCTGTCGGGTTGATAACGACATGACTACAAGATACTACTCCCAACTTGCATGATGGAGGTGTCATGGAGGGAGGGGCTAGTGAGGTACCTCGGGTGCGTGAGTAATGGGGTGTTACAAGAAGATTGGTTGAGATCGTGATGGCATTTGGAGCTACACCAAATTGAGTATCATTTATTGATTGGTCATTATAGTTATGTGTTTATATTGTATTGATGTTTATTTTTGTGTTTACTTGCTCAAAGGATCATTTCCAAGGAGCATAGTAAATACTATTAGAGATCTATCGGATCCTCGCTGAGCATGTTTTATATAAGCTCACTCTCTATTATTGCATGCATACAGATGTCCTTGAGCAAGATTGTGAGGCCCGATCCTGAATAACGTGCCTTACCTCAATTTGCGTGCCTTAGAACTAGAACTGTACGACCGACCCTAGATTACGTGCCATGTCTTGGTTTTCGTGCATGCCTCGTTATACGTGCCTTAACCTAAAATTGTGTGCCCTAATCCTCGATATACGTGCGATACCTAGATAAACATGCCATGACCTTAATTTACATGCGAGACCTTGATTTGCGTGTGTCTCTTCGTTTCGTGTGCATTAACCTTGAACTGCGTGCTTTAACCTAGGTTAAAGAGTCGTGTCTTGAATTACATGCCTTGTATTAGTTTACGTACATTTATCTAGGGATTGCGTGCATTTGCATTGAAATCTGTGCATTAGTCTTGAAGTTCGTGTCTTACCTCGTAGATCGTGTCTACCTCGTAATTCGTGCCCTAGACCTAGGAATCCGTGCCACCACGTTGATCAAGAAAGAATCCTACACAAAGCACAAGACAATAAAATAATCCTACACAATCCACTAACTATTATTATAATCCTAATTCAAATCTCTACAAAATCCACTAACAACTAAATATTATATTTTAAACTCACTACAAGACAAAATCTCACCAACCTCTAAACATACCCTATATTCTATTCTACCTAAAATCCCTAAATACCCAACATTCTCTTACACACATGTTAAAACAATTCAAAAGATGACACAAAATCAGATTTTTGCATGCATGTTTAATTCAAAATAATTCTAGACAAGTCATGACACAAAAACACTTATCAATGCATAAAAAATTGCCCAAAACCACCTCAATTTCCTCTCATTTTCGACCAAACCACTCATGGCCCATGCTAACATTTCAAATTCCACCTTGAAGACACAAAAATTCAGATTTGGAAGCCCAAGGCTGACCACATGCTCAAATATTGCAAAAAGCTTCTTTTTTCTCTCATTTCTCTCACTTTCCTCACATTTCTCTCTCTCCCTCTCATTTTCTCTCTCCATTTCGGTTTTGGCTGAGTTCTTCATCTCCATAGCTTCTCTTCTTCACACCATAGCTAAACCAAGCAAGCCACAAGCAAAGGACCTCAACCGAACAAGCTATGATGCAAAAATCACTCATGCATGTGCATTGAAGCTTCATTTTCGGCCTAGGTGAGTTACTAAGCTTCCATTTCTTTTCTTCAAGTCCTAACTACATTCATGTACTAAGAGATTGCTTACTAGGCTAGGAAAAATAGAGAAAACCAAGTTGGAAACTCGGCTAAGCAAGAAGAGGAAGAAATTTGAGCCTCAACAAGGTTTTTGTGCATCTTTTGGTTGATTGCAAAGGTGAGGGTTAAAATCTTTTGAAAACTCTTTGAAATTTCACATGCATGCTCATAAATGTGTGTATTTGCTTCTGTACTTGAGCTATATGGTCGTTCATAAGCTTAAACAACCATGCATGGCAAGATCTTGGCTTGAAAATGATGCTAGGTGAAGTCGAAGTGGATGACAGCTCTCTGACCAGTCTGTTTGAGGTAAGTTTAGCTAAGCAAATGATGTTGAAAATGCTTGAAATTTTGTGGGTGACTAGTTTCGACAGTTTTGAACATTTTTCCCAGAAATAGGCCGAAGCAAATTTTGACTCTAAGGTCCTCAAAATGGCAAATCATTAAAATGTGACACTTAGTAAATGTTGTCCAAAATTCATGAAAATTGGTGTGCTACTAGAGTTTTCACTTCTGGACAATTTTGTCAGAAATGGACCAAAGCTAAAAATGACTCTAAGGACCTCAAAAACGTCAATTTCTGAAAAGTGTTCAAATCTGGACAGTTTTGTGCTACCTCACTGTTTCGGCCATAACTAATGATTCTGAACTCCAATTGATGCAAGGTTTGTTTCTGAGTTTAGTTAACTTCTTAAGCTTTAATTTGACATCTTATTCACTGAATTTTGAGATTGTTTGATTATCCTATTGATTGTGGGAAAACAGCCTATTGCAGTAAAGGTTTCACTTAGTTATATGCTTGGAAAATTGTTGTAACCCCTCTTGTGGTGCTAATTGCTTGGAATTTTGGTGTTGGGATGTTGTGTGGACTGTTTTGAGTACTTGAGGATGTTTGAATTGCATGATGCATGCCCTGTGAATGAACTTGAGTTGACTTAGGGTTTACTCACATGGTTAAGCATGAAACGGAAACCCTAATGACTAGGTAGTCTTGCTAAGTGTTGATCATTTAGATATTGTGTGGTAATTATATGATTAGTGGGCTGCCCGTAAATGTCTTATAAGCTTAAATGTAATTTTGATCATTGCATGTTGACAAATAGGCTTTTCTTGCATCCGAAACCACCACGTAGATGTTGTTGCATGTGAATAATCGTATCACTTGATTACGTGGACTTCGAAATGAGTTATATGGCTTGACTTGCATGTGTTACATGGCTGCCCGTTTAATGTTCATATGACTCTATGTGTTCTACAAAGTGAAATTTCATGTCAAGCATGCCTCGTTCGTTTACTTGGCAATATGTGATCTTGAAATTGCTCGGAGGCAACCTACTTTGTTGTTCTCCTAATGTGAATTGTTAAAAGATATTCAATGGTTTATTTGAACGTGATTACTTGGCTGCCCGTTAAAGTTTAATTGCTTTCAAATGGATATATGAAATGATTATATGTTCTTACAATGCCTTATATGCCAATATGTCAAAATGTGATCATATACTTGCTCGGAGGCAACCTACTTTGTTGACCTCCTAATGTGAAATGTTAAATGACAAAAATGGGCATTGTATACGAGGTTGCAACCTTTCAGTGTGGCATGGTAGTGTTTCACGCACGCCGGGCGGCATCGGGCTTGCCGGTGTTACCGTGACTACCATGGTCCAATTCCCTCTCTCGTTTGGCATTTCACCCTCGGAGAGTTGGGTCGTAGGTTTCGGGGTACATCCGGAGTACACCCAATTGGGAGCGGTAAGTGGATTATTGAAGTTGGCCGCACCAAATGAATCAAAATTGACATTGAGAGCAAATGCTCACCGTATCCTTTTTACTATGTGTATAAGTACTCTCGCTTGGTTCCTAGAGAACCTCGGGGAGGAAAGACTGGTATTCTTGTTCCTGTGCTTATATGTAAGTTCTCTCGCTTGGTTCCTAGAGAACCTCGGGGATGAAAGACTGGCATTTATGTACCCTTACTTTGTATCCGTTACTCGATTTGTTTCTTATAATTGCGTACCTTATTATTTGTAATACGTGACATGTTCTCAAAAAGAGTTTTCATAAATTGAACCGGAAAACGAGTTTCAAAACGTATTTCTTGTTCCCCCTCGCTGAGTTCATAAGGACTCACCCTCTTTTTCATCACAGGTGAAGAAGAACAGGTACAGGTACCCGAGGACGGTGTGCCTAACGATGAACCCCTGGAGTGATTGCCTGTCTTGTGTGCCTTGCGTGATTATGGCTATTTGTGAACTATGCTACTTGAAGACTATTTCTTTTATGTTGCTCGTTGTTTATTGATGTAAATGACCCCGTTGTAATTTGGGTCTAATTCTGAGATTGTACTATCTATAACCGGACGAACTTTTATTTGGTTGTTTGCTTTCGTTTTCTTAATTAGTAGTTATCGTAGGCATTCAAACCACTAGATGAACAATCAACTAAGTTAATTCTATCTAATTTCACTTAGGTGTTCATTTGCAAACTAAAGGATAATAGGTACTTGCATGATAGGAAATTGAAAAATAAACATGACATAGTTATCATGTTAGGCTTATTAACCAAACGAGACTTTCAAGGTAAACTAGTTAGCCAATCGGTTGGTGTCAAATAGGAGTCCTTAATGGAATTGGATTAATGATTGGAATAATTGAGGCATTTAGAGAATTAGGTCAAACCAAATTGCCCAATTACAGCCGTTATGCTGCCGATTTACCAAAAAAATTTAGAGTTAAGTACGAGACGTGACTTGAATGTTTAGATCATACCCCAGTCTAACCTTTATAGGCCGGGTTGGGGCGTGACAAAGATTACGGGTATGTGCCTCCAAAAGGGGATAATGTGCCGTATGTGGATGAGTCCTATGTGCCAGAGTCTTGTCCTTGATGCTTGAGATGTTGTATACTCTATTATCTTGTATATTAAACTAGTTGTCCTTTTTTACTTTGTAGTTTATGATGTATAAGTTGTAGTAAAGCTATTGAACTAAATGATGTTAACTTAGTAGTCTTTCTTTTGACCTTGTCTAAATTACTAAGTTGGTTTATAATCTATTTTGATATGTATGTTAAAGTTAAGGTATTATGTTGGAACGGAGGCGTATAACTATGAATGGATCGTCTAAGAAAGATTGTTGTATAATACAGTTATGTTGTTTGTTGTTAATGGTATTGTGCAATTGTTTGTTGTTTGGTTGAGGAGTTGGATTGTATGATGTTCTGAGAGGTTGGTTTAGAGCTTCGGTGTCTTAATTACTGTCGTTATACTACCAAAATTCTGTTGTGTCCTGACTGATTGTAGGTGGGGTCGAGTTAGGGTGTGACATTTAAGTAGTATCAAAGCCCATGTTAGCTATTAGCCGGGGTATTCTCAGAATGTGGTTAATGGTCTTAGCATAAAAGTATGTATGAAGTGAAAGAAAAGTGAACTATGTGTTAATATGGTTAAGTGATTAAGTGATTATATGATTTAGTGCTTATGTGATTATGTGATTAATTTGTTTATGTGATTGATACTTAAGTGATTTATGTGTTTATGTGAATTGTTGCTTATTTGCTAATAATTGTCTAGAGCCTGTTTACGTGCTATAACCTGTGCTAACTCTTTGATTAATAGAATGACGGGTAGACCAAGGACCAGAGGTAGGCCTGAGGTAACTGATGAGGTTCCGAGAAATGTGGCACTAGGCCAAGTTAGGGATGATGATCGTATAGGTACAACTTTTGATAGGATGAACGAGATCATGGCCAGTCAGGCACAATTACTGGCAGGGCAGGCTGCCCAAAATCAGGCATTGCAGAATCAGTTGTTGAATGCACAAGGTGGGTACCACGGTCGTGGTACACTGAAAGAGTTTTTAGGGTATTATCCACCACGATTTCAGGGGGAGCCGGATGATAAGAAATCTGAGGCGTGGATTAGCAAGGTGGAGAAGATTTTTGACCCTCTTGATTATACCGATGAGTGGAAGGTTACTTTTGTCGTGTACTTGCTAGATGATGAGGCCGAAGAATGGTGGCGCATGATGAAAACTAGCTGGGAGACTCAGGGTATTCCGTATGTTTGGGTACCTTTCTGATGGCTTTTCGGGCAAAGTATGTCCCGAGGATCGCGAGGGAGCGGAGAAAGGTAGAGTTTCTAGCCTTAGTGTAGGGAGATGCTTCCGTGGCTCAGTATGAGGCCACTTTTACTAGGTTGTCCCGGTATGCACCAGAGTATGTGGCTGACGAGGAACGTAAGACTCGTAGATTCATGTTGGGGTTGAGGCCCGAGATTCAGGATGCTATGGCCCTCAATCGGTATGATATACTTACGGAGGCCTTTGATGCAACTTCTAGACTGGAGAAGAGAAAGGGGGAATAGCTTGTATCTAACCAGCCTAGCAAGAGGCCTTTCCAGCAGCAGGGTCAGCAGGGAGTGTATAAGCCTTCAGTACAGTAGGTTGTGTGTAGGCCGCCAACACAGCAGAGCTCTTACAAACTGCAAGGTCAGCAGAGTTATTATCGACCGCAATTTCAGCAGAGGTCCTATCAAGTTCAGTCCCAGTATAGGCCAGCCGAGTCTCAGGGTCAATACAGGCCTAGTTTTGTTAGACCTCAGCAGCAGGACGGTACAACTGCTTCTTCAGCTTCTGGTTCTTCCAGGGGCAGTGTCAATGCATCATCACCGCAGTGTACTTACTGCAAGTGCTAGGGCCATGTGGAGGCCGACTATAGGGTGAAGTCAGGGGCTTGTTTGGGTTACGGTAGCAATCAGCATAGGGCGAGAGATTGCCCTAGATATTAGAGGACTGAGGGTCGGGCAGCGACTTAGGGTTATCAGGGTCGACCTGCGGGCAGTGCACCTCAGCAGCAGCGGGTTTAGGCTTGGGCCTATGCAGTTGACTTGGAAGAGATGCCTGAGGAGACTGCAGTTGTGGAAGGTAACTTCCTTATACTTGATCAACTTGTTAAAGTGTTGATTGATTCTAGTGCTACGTATTCTTTCATTACTCCTGTTTGTGTGCAACGTGTTAATGTGCAACCTGAAAGACTGTCTTATGTGGTTGAGATTAGTACCTCATTGACTGATAAGTATGTGACTGGCCTAGTTTGTAAGGATTGTATAATACATGTTAAAGGGTATAATTTTCCTTTGGACCTTATCTTATTTCCTATCCGGGGGTTTGATGTTATCTTGGGTATGGATTGGCTTTCTAAGTATGATGCCTAGTTGAACTATAGAACAAAGGTAGTACAGTTTCGTTTGCCAAATCAACCAGTAGTTGAGGTAGTAGGGAACCGGGGTGCTAAGACGAGTTTTGTTATCTCAGCAACTAAAGTCGTTAAGTTGGTGAGTAAGGGGTGTTCGGGTTATCTAGCTTAGTTGATCAACAAGCCATCTGATAAGCTACAGCTGGAGAAAGTTCCTATTATTCGGGAATATCCTAATGTATTTCCTGAGGAGTTGCCAGGATTACTGCCAGAGAGAGATGTGGAGTTTGTGATCAATCTTATTCCCGGTACTCAACCTATTTCTAAATTAACATACCGGATGGTACCAGCTGAGTTGAAGGAGCTAAAAACTCAGTTCCAGGAGTTAATAGAGAAGGGTTTCATTCAGCAGAGTTGTTCACCCTGGGGAACTCCTGTTTTATTTGTGAAGAAGAAGGATGGTACCTTGAGATTGTACATTGATTATCGTGGTTTGAATCAGGTGACTATCAAGAACAAGTATCCTTTGCCACTGATTGACGAGTTATTTGATAAACTTCAGGGAGCCAAAGTCTACTCTAAGTTTGACTTGAGGTAGGGGTATTACCAACTTCGGATTTGCATGGAGGATGTTCCGAAGTCTGCCTTCAGGACTCGGTACGGGCATTATGAGTTTGTAGTTATGCCCTTTGGATTAACTAATGCACCGGCAGCATTCATGGACCTTATGCATCGGGTTTTTCAGCAGTACTTGGACCAGTTTGTGGTTATCTTTATTGATGATATCTTTGTTTATTCTAAGACTGAATCGGAGCACGAGCAACATCTACAGCTTGTTTTACAGAAGCTGCAGGAGCATCAGTTGTTTGTGAAATTCAGCAAATGTGAATTTTGGCTACAACGCATATCTTTTCTTGGTCATGTTATCACACAGAGCGGTATTTCTATAGATCCCACTAAGATTGAGTCGTTGATGTCTTGGAAACGTCCGGAGAATATTTCTGAGGTTCGTAGCTTTCTTGGCTTGGAAGGTTATTACCGTAGGTTTGTCAAGGACTTTTCTAAGATTGCAGGGCCACTTTCTAAGTTAACTCAGAAACAGACTAGCTTTGTTTGGGATGAGAAATGTGAGAGTGGGTTTCAGGAGTTGAAAAAGAGATTGACTACTAGTCCAATACTTGCTCTACCAGAAGGGACCGATAATATGGTCATTTACAGCGATGTATCCGAGGAGGGCTTGGGATGTATTCTTATGTAGAATGGTCAGGTTATTGCCTATGCTTCTAGAAAGTTGAAACCTTATGAGGTGAATTATCCGACTCATGATCTTGAGTTGGCAGATGTTGTATTCGAACTGAAAAAGTGCCGTCGTTATCTATGGGGCAGTAAGTTCGAGATTTTCACTGATCATAAGAGTCTTAAGTATTTATTCTCACAGAAGGAGTTGAATATGTGTCAGTGGAGGTGGATGGTGTGATAACCCGAACCCGGCATGCATTTGATAGCATTTGATTGCATTTAATTAAATGTTTAATTAGTTAAATCAACCAATTTGCACTATTTGAATGTTTCTCTTGGAAGCATTTAGTAGTTGTATATTGAATAATTAAAAGATTATTATCTATTTCTAATAATTATAGTAATTGAATTTATTCTCTTGTGATTAATTAAGTGTCATCTTAAATGTTAGGGTTTAATTGTATTTGACTACGTGTTTATATTAACTTTCATTTGTAACTTAATATTAACTTCATAATTCTTTAAAATATTCTAGAAATAGTTAAATTCATTATTTTAAATGAATATTGATTTTCTTGATTGTTTTGATTATTTTAATAATCAGTTTTGGTTGTTTTGCATTAAAATCACTCGGTTTTCAAATAAATGAGAAAAGTAACTCCGAGCCGAAGTGAATTTTAAACTATTATACTATTCTGCTTTTCAAAGAATTAAAGTTTAATATTATTGCTCATCACCTTATTAGTGATCGATTATTGACCGTTCGATCGTAGAATTTCGAAAATAAGAGTTAGAGAAATATTCTTCGAACTTAGTGAAAAATGTTTTTAGTCTAATTTAACTAGTTTAGTTGTTTTTCATTTAATTGCATTGTTTTAACTTGAATTAGATTTAATGGCATCAAAATAAGCTTATTTGACTATTTTTAATTAAAGTTTGATTTTACAAATGACCAAAATGCCCTTGTCACCATTTAAATTAAAAACAAGGCAAAAATGACTCAAAACAAAACAAAAAATGACCCTTGTATCCCTTGCCATGGCCGAAGCTTCAAGGAGGAGAAAATAAAAGATTTTCTTGTATTTTTCTTCTACAATTGCGCGTGGAATTGCTCGGGGGTCGTGGATCGGGTCCTTGCGGGTCTTGGTCTTCAATCTCTATGAGGGTTTTCACGCTTTTGTGCATTTTAATATGAATTTTATTTTTGAGTCAATTTTTCAGATTTGACATTTATCGGGTTATAATGCCTATTATTGCTTGAAATAGCTTGCTTAGGGTTCGTAGAGCATTGCTTGTTAGTTATTTATCAATTTTTACGGTTGAAACGGCGTATTTGAAATTGGGGAAGAACATGAATAGTGAATTATGAATAGTAAATTCTAGAATTTCAGATTTCGATCCGAATTGCGATTGCTTGATTTGGATAGATGTCATTAATGATAGAAAGCTAAAATGTGAAATAAAAATGGATCGGCCTTTGTTAAAATTGGAAATTAGACAAAGAAACGTAATCTAAATCTAGCTAAGTAGTTGAGGTAGATTGATAAGCTAGTTCATGTAATCAATTAGCTTAGCTTAACTTCAATGCATGTTTGTAATGTCCAAAGGAAAAGAGCTAGAATGGCATGATAGTTTATTTCATACAGTAGCTTAGTTTAAATTCCCACCTTTTCCTTGTTGGTCAATGTAGATGAAAAGTCAACTAGTTTGGTCAAAGAATGTGAAAGGTCAATAAAATGCAATTTAAATGAACTTTAAATGCTATTGAATACATGCCAGGTTCAGGGTATCACATCCTCCCCCCCTTAAAACAATTGCGTCCTCGCAATTCTTCTTCCAATAGAACTCAGCATCATCTGAAATCCAATTCTGACTAATCTTCATCGATTGAAGAATCCCGTTGACACGAATACCGAAGAAGAATAAAATTCCAACTAAAAGCGCCGAGATAATACCAATAAAGACCTAAGCAAAGATACTGTAGATAAAATCACATCACATATTAATGATAAGAAGAATACCTAATGAATACCCCATACACGAATCTCGAGTAAAAGTTCAACTATTACTGCCTGAGAATTCCCAAACAAGAAGCCAAATAAAGGCTCAAACAAAGAGTCCATCCAGAGGTCCAAAGAAGGACCCCACTCGTCATGAATTTCACAGAAGAATTCCCTGATAAGAGTGCGAAAAAAATACTAAGAAACCCAATCAAATATACTTCAAAAGTTCTAAAGAAGCCTTCCAAATAATAACCCCATAGGACAACCCATTAGATTCCGAGTATCGCTTTCAAATGCTGACAAGAATGTCTAAAGAAATACTAGAGGAATTATCATGTGTCTAATAAGACAGTCAAGTTAAATAACAAATATAATTTTTCCAACTAGATGAGAAATCCGAGTAAGATTCCCGAGCAGGTGTACAACATACAAAACCAAACTCCAAGGCCTCTTCACTGTTCGCCAGGTGAGAACTTATACAATTTACCACCAAGAAAGCCCAAAGTATTCCACAGCATACCATAAGCAATATGAGATAATAAGTCTGAACAGGATTCCAAGTGTAAGACTTCCAATAAGTGCCATCAAGGAAAGATACTAGTAGAATGCCCACTAAGAATTCTATAAAATGCCATTGAAGAATTTCCAATCAGGGATGTCAGTATCACACCAATAAAGACCGAGACACATATACCATAGATAATACCGTGCAGTAAATCCAATTGAAACCCCAATAGCCAAGTCCACCGAAAAGTGCCAACAGAAGTCTCCAAAGAATACCCATTGAGAAAACCAAAGAATGCCCCAGAGAACAATCAAATAAAACCCCAAGAGAAAGCTACTATTCACAACTATTAATCACAAAGGAAGACCTTAGAGATTCGCCAATAACCGAGCTCCAAAAGCAAACACCAACTCCCAAATAAAGGCTAATTAAATGCCATTCATTTCCTGCCAATCCATACACCTTGAAAAGCCAGCGGTGAACCACTTTCTTTAGGGGAGGAAGAGGACTTACTTACCATTTCCACGGGACATGTATGAATGCCAAGATATCACAGTTATACACATGCCTTAAACTATTATGCAAGCAAGTTTACAAAACAGTTTATTCAACAAAGTCACTCAATCACGACAATCAAGTCAAGCACAACATAATCAATTCAAATCACGGCATAGCTAATTCAAGACATTCTATACACACATTACAAGTAATACTTCAAGCAAATAACAATTCACGAGGTCAATTCAATTCATGATGCCAATTCAATAAGCCAATTCGATAGACAACTAGACATCTCACCTTCTTGGAGAAACATTTAACACATAACACATAACTTTATCAGATATGTGCATACATTCAAGTCAAGACACACAATCTCACATACAAGCATACACTTTCAAGACACACTTAAGAAGCACACATTCAAGGGTCATTACCCACCAGACCGAGGACCCTGTCCCGGCTTATGAGCTAGACAAGCTCTGATACCATTTGTAACACCCCAATCCCTCTCGAGACCGGGAGTTCTGTCAATCAATCTAATCACAACCCAAACCAAACCCAGGCATAAATTTTAGGGAAAGACGGACAGAGTCTCCCCTGTTTCTAGGCAAATTGCAAAACCTGTAATAGCATATAAATGGACCAACACCGTGTCCAACCATACAAAACTTCCTCAAGGCCATCCGAGCCTCGGTTTTCAACAATTTAAACTCAGCAAGTATACATACATACATTTCCAATTTAACAGCTAACCTATCTCTTTTCATTTTTGACAAGTACATTCAAACTAGACAATTAAACCATACTAAGCTACTGCATAAAATAAACTATCATGCCATTCTAACTCTTTTCCTCTAGACATTACAAACATGCTTTGAAGTTAGGCTAAGCTAACTGATTACATAAACTATCTTATCAATTCACCTCAACTACCTAGCTAGATTTAAGTTACATTTCTTTTGACAATAAATACATACAACATATGAAAGAATATAACTTTACAACTTCGTCACTCAAGTCACATAGGCACGCAAGACAACTCTTCAGGCACGAACTTTCCAGCTAACATGACATTTCCTGAAATGTGGTGGTGAGGAGTGAGTATACACAACACGTATACTCAGTGAGGGCGAGACATATATCGAGTTGGAGAGAATGAAAGTCGTGCAATGCAAATAGACACAGCTAAGCAATAAAATCAATAAGAAAGCATTCAATACAAACGACAATATATTAAACATTCAAGAAAGCATTAACACAACCATTCAAAGCTATACCACACTCTGAAGGCTATGGTTCACTCTTATGAGCAATATACTATTTCACGAGCGATACATCAATCTCGAGCTTGATGTTGACAACGATGACAATAAGCGCGCAACCACCTTATAACACCAGTTTGGAATACCCCGGAAGTATCCATCAATTCTACGACCCAAATCTCCTTGGGAGGCAACCCAAGCGAGAAAGGGAATAGTCACGGAGCTAGAGCAACCAACACTGGCAACCCGAGGCTACCCAGAGAGGTCCATCACTCACGCGCCGGACACTATGCAATGCAATACTCGATACAAGGAAATAAACGAGCGATAAACAAGATATCAAGCATTATCAACAATTGATAAACATTTCAATTAATAATCAACTCTAACAAGCGTAATAAGCATTAACAAGCATTTACAATCAAACAAGTAACAAGAACAACACCAATTAACCTTATCAAGCAATAACAAGTGTGCTATAGGCATTATAAGCATTCTATAAGCAATATAAACATTCTATAAGCATTATAAACATTCTATAAGTAATATACTATGAAATCACAAAAAATTCCAAAAATGACCCAACTTTCAAAACGCTACTACTTTCAAACGAGCCACAAGATTTGGAAACCGACTTCACCAATCCTCTTAGGTCACCATAAGGCACGTCTAAAGACCCCGAAACCCTACTTTACCCTAGAATTCACGTAAAGTCCCGATTTCTCCCTTTGCTCATTTGAACTACAACTATACCAACCAAACACCTAACCAATGCCATAATCACACCAAAAGTGCTTCCATGGCCTCCCGAAATAATGCCAACACACAAAACGAGAAAACGCCAAACTCGACCTAAACGACCCCGACTTTCACTAAGCCGTTTTTCTCCGTTTTTCCTTTACACATTCCAATTAAACCACACATTTAGGCATTCTAGCATATCTAGCATCTTCCTACATCAACAGAACGCGTAACGGAGCAACTTCATCGAAACGGGGGTTTACTATTCATAATTTACTATTCATTACACAATTTATATTTCAAATTCGATATTCAACCGCAGAAAATGTTAAAAAGTTATAAATACACATTCTACAATTGCTAGGGAACATTCTTTAAACAACGAAACGGAAAAAATAACAACCTACGGTTAAATCACAAAAATTAAAGTTTATGTTCAACATTTTCAAATGCGCAAACAAACATGAAACCCTCACCTTAGATACTCCTAGACGCTAGGAAAACCTCGTAGAGTGCCTCAAAAACCACCCCGTGCAAGCTCATGCAAAGATTTGGTGAATTGTAGTTGAAATTTTCTTTTTTTTTTTCTCCTTCTTTTCCTCATGGTTTCAAGCCTTTCTTCTCTATTTTTTTCGTTTGCATTCTGCTTATTTAGAAAAAAAAAATGACAAGAAGTCAAAGGTCAAAGATTCGGTCAACCCACTAAACCAAAATAGCTATGCGCGACCTTACGAAAACGGCCATAACTTCTTCTAGAAAACTCCAATTCACGAACGGTTTGAAGCCTCAAAAACTAGACTCATAGAGCTTTCCAACCATATATAATTTGATACCTAAATTTTCCCCAATTAGTTCAAATTTAATTCCAAAGTTGACCCAAAATTTGACTAACTTAACATTGCATTTTTTTATTTCTAATCCCAAGTTTGCCATTTATTAAACATTTCAAAAATTCCCACCTTGTCCTAGTTGGTCAATGTAGATGAAAATTCAACTAGTTTGGTCAAAGAAGATGAAAGGTCAATAAAATGCAATTTAAATGAACTTTAAATGCTATTGAATACATGCCAGGTTCGGGGTATCACATTAAAGGTGGTATCAGAGCTTGTCTAGCTCATAAGCCGGGACAGGGTCCTCGGTCTGGTGGGTAGTGACCCTTGAATGTGTGCTTGTTAAGTGTGTCTTGAAAGTGTATGCTTGTATGTGAGATTGTGTGTCTTGACTTGAATGTATGCACTTATGTGATATAGTTATGTGTTATGTGTTAAATGTTTCTCAAGAAAGGTAGAATGTCTAGTTGTCTATCGAATTGACTTATTGAATTGGCATCGTGAATCGAATCGACCTTGTGAATTGTTATTTGCTTGAAGTATTACTTGTAATGTGTGTATTGAAGTGTCTTGAATTGGTTATGCCGTGATTTGAATTGATTATGTTGTGCTTGAGTGACTTTGTTGAATAAACTGTTTTGTAAACTTGCTTGCATAATAGTTTAAGGCATGTGTATAACTGTGATATATTGGCATTCATACATGTCTTATGGAAATGGTAAGTAAGTCCTCTTTCTCCCCTGAAGAAAGTGGTTCACCGCTGGCTTTTCAAGGTGTATGGATTGGCAGGAAATGAATGGCATTTGACTAGCCTTTATTTGGGAATTGGTGTTTGCTTTTGGAGCTCGGTTATTGGTGAGTCTCTATGGTCCTCCTCTGTGCTTAACAGTTGTGAAAGAGTAGCTTTCTCTTGGGGTTTTATTTGGTTATTCTTTGGAGACTTCTGTTGGCATTTCTCGGTGGATTCGGCTATTGGGATTTCAATCGGCCATAATGCACAGTATTATCTATGGCATATGTGTCTCGGTCTTTATTGGTGTGACACTGGCATCCCTGATTGGAAATTCTTCAATGGTATTTTATGGAATTCTTAGTGGCCAATTATTTAGTATTTACTTATTAGGCAACTTGGCTACTTTCTTACTGAAGCATTGTTTCGGATATCTTATTCAGTGTACCTCAGTAGGTTTGGTATTTGGAGTTCCTATCAGACTTATTGTATAATAATACTTATGGTATTCTTTGAAATTCTTATTGGTCGTTCTATTGGTAGTTTCCTTATTGGCAAGGTTGTATGAAGTTCTCACTTGGCAAACAGTGAAGAGGCCTCAGAGTTTGGTTTCGGTATATTGTTCACCAGTTCGGTGTTTATCCTTGGAGTTTTCGTCCATCTGGGAAACTATGTTTGTTATTCAACTTGGTTGTCTTATTGGGCACATTATATTTTCTCTGCTATTTCCTTTGACATTCCTCTCAGCATTTGATAGCAAAACTCGGAATCTAATTGGTTGTTCCATGGGGTTATTATTTGGAAGGCTTCTTTGGAACTTTGGAAGTATATTTGATTGGGTTTCTTGGTATTTTCTTCAGCACTCTTAACGGAGAATTCCTCTATGAAATTCATGACCAGCGGGGTATTTCTTGGACCTCTGGATGGAACCTTTATTTGAGGCTCTACTTGGCTTCTTGCTTGGGAATTCTCGGGCAGTAATAGTTGGACTTCTATTGGAGATTCGTGCGTGGGGTATTCTTCTTGTCGTTATTGTGTGGTATTAATGACATCTACAATATCTTTGCTTTAGTCTTTATTGGTATTTTCTCAGCGCTCTTGGTTGAAATTTTATTCTTCTTTGATATTCGTGTCAATGGGATTCTTCAACCGATGGAGATTAGTCAGAATTGGATTTCAGATGATGCTGAGTTCTATTGGAAGAAGAATTATGAGGACGCAATTGTTTTAAGCGGGGAAGGATGTGATAACCCGAACCCGGCATGCATTTGATAGCATTTGATTGCATTTAATTAAATGTTTAATTAGTTAAATAAACCTATTTGCACTATTTTAATATTTGTCTTGGAATCATTTAGTAGTTGTATATTGAATAATTAAAAGATTATTTTCTATTTCTAATAATTATAGTATTTGAATTTATTCTCTTGTGATTAATTAAGTGTCATCTTAAATGTTAGGGTTTAATTGTATTTGACTACGTGTTTATATTAACTTTAATTTGTAACTTAATATTAACTTCATAATTCTTTAAAATATTCTAGAAATAGTTAAATTCATTATTTTAAATGAATATTGATTTCCTTGTTTGTTTTTATTATTTTAATAATCAGTTTTGGTTGTTTTGCATTAAAATCACTCAGTTTTCAAATAAATGAGGAAAGTAACTCCGAGCCGGAGTGAATTTTAAACTATTCTACTATTCTACTTTTCAAAGAATTAAAGTTTTATATTATTGCTCATCACCTTATTAGCGATCGATTATTGACTGTTCGATCGCAGTATTCCGAAAATGAGAGTTAGAGAAATATTCTTTGGACTTAGTGAAAAATGTTTTTAGTCTAATTTAACTAGTTTAGTTGTTTTTCATTTAATTGCATTGTTTTAACTTGAATTAGATTTAATGGCATCAAAATAAGCTTATTTGACTATTTTTAATTAAAGTTTGATTTTGCAAATGACCAAAATGCCCTTGTCACCATTTAAATTAAAAACAAGGCAAAAATGACTCAAAACAAAACAAAAAATGACCCTTGTATCCCTTGCCATGACCGAAGCTTTAAGGAGGAGAAAAGAAAAGATTTTCTTGCATTTTTCTTCTACAATTGCGCGTGGAATTGCTCGGGGGTCGTGGCTCGGGTCCTTGAGGGTCTTGGTCTTCAATCTCTATGAGGGTTTCCACACTTTTGTGCATTTTAATATGAATTTGATTTTTGAGTCAATTTTTCATATTTAATATTTATCGCGTTATAATGCCTATTATTGCTTGAAATAGCTTCTTTAGGGTTCGTAGAGCATTGCCTGTTTGTTATTTAGCAATTTTTACGGTTGAAATTGCGTATTTGAGATTGGGGAAAAATATTGAATAGTGAATTATGAATAGTAAATCCTAGAATTTCAGATTCCGATCCGAATTGTGATTAATTGATTTGGATAGGTGTCATTAATGATAGAAAGCTAAAATGTGAAATAAAAACGGATCGGCCTTTGTTAAAATTGGAAATTAGACAAAGAAATGTAATCTAAATCTAGCTAAGTAGTTGAGGTAGATTGATAAGCTAGTTTATGTAATCAATTAGCTTAGCTTAACTTCAATGCATGTTTGTAATTTCCAATGGAAAATAGCTAGAATGGCATGATAGTTTATTTTATGCTGTAGCTTAGTATGGTTTAATTTTTAAGTTTGAATGTACTTGTCAAAAATGAAAAGAGATAGGTTAGCTTTTAAATTGGAAATGTATGTATACTTGTTGAGTTTAATTGTTGAGAACCGAGGCTCGGATGGCCTTGTGGTGGTTGAATGCTTGGATATGGTATTGGTCCACTTATATGATATTACAGGTTTTGCTTTTTGCCTAGAAACAGGGGAGACTTCGTCCGTTTTCCCTGAAAATTATGCCTGGGTTTGGTTTTGGGTTGTGATTAGATTGATAAATAGAACTCCCGGTCTCGTGAGGGATCGGGGTGTTACAGATGGAACTTCTTGGAGATTATAATTGCTCTATCAGTTATCTGCCTGGGAAGGCAAATGTGGTGGTAGACGCTCTTAGCCGTAAGGCGAGTGTTTCTTGTTTGGCTGTCAAGAAGTGGGAGGTTCTTGAGGAATTCACTTATTGGAGACCGGAGTTGACTCAGGTTGGGGTGATGTGTTCACATCTCTGTATTCAGCCTTTATTGATGTCTCAGATTAGAGAAGCTCAGCAACTTGATGTTAAACTTCAGAAGATCAAGGATCAGATCACGGATGATCAAACTGACTTCAAAGTGCACGAGGATGGTATTCTTCAGTTTCAGAACAGGGTTTGTGTTCCCGATGAACCGGGTTTGAGGTGAGGTATTCTGGAGGAGGCTCATAATTCCAAGTACACCATTCATCCTGGTAGAAACAAGATGTATCAGGACTTAAAACAACATTACTGGTAGAATAATATGAAGAGAAAATTTGCTCAGTTCGTGTCTAGATGTTTGACTTGTCAGCGAGTGAGAGCTAAGCATCAACGACCTGCAGGTTTGCTTCAACCGTTGGCTATACCACAGTGAAAATGGGAGCATATTACGATGGACTTCGTCACTGGTTTGCCTAGAATACCGAGAGGTAATGATGCGGTTTGGGTTGTCGTGGATCGTTTGACGAAGACAGCTCACTTTATTTCGATGCGGATGGGAGATGAAGTTGCAAAGTTGATGGATCTTTATTTGGATCAGATTGTTAGACTTCACGGGACTCCATCTAGTATTGTATTAGATTGATTTCCTCGATTTACTTCTCGCTTGTGGGAGAAACTTCAGGAGACTTTGGGTACTCAGCATAACTTTAGTACAGCGTATCATCCACAGACCGACGGTCAGTGTGAGAGGACTATTCAGATTCTGGAAGATATGCTCAGGGCTTGTGTTATGGACTTAAGAAAGAACTGGGAGAAACATCTACCACTTGCCGAGTTTGCCTATAACAATAGTTATCAAGCTACTATTGGGATGGCACCTTTTGCAGCTCTTTACGGTCATAAGTGCCGTTCACCTTTGTATTGGGATGAAGTAGGGGAGATGAAGACTATTGATCCGACTATTATGACAGAGCTTCTAGAGAAGATCGAGAATGTTCAGTTGATCAGGCAAAGAATGTTTACAACGCAGAGCAGATTCAAGAGTTATACTGATAAGCATCGTAGGGACTTGGAGTTTATAGTCGGAGATCGGGTTTTCTTGAGATTGTTTCCTCGAAAGGGGTTTGCTCATTATGGTAAAGGTGGTAAGCTGAGTCTGAGGTTTGTAGGGTCGTTTGAGATTACTAGCAGAGTGGGCAAGTTGGCATATCGGTTGGCTTTACTAGGGAATTTCTCTAACGTCCACGATGTATTTCACGTGTCTAATTTGCGGAAATATAATCCGGATCCTTCTTATATTCTTGAGCCAGAGCCGTTACAACTTCGTGAGAATCTGACTTATGACGAGCGGCCGATTCGTATTCTTGATCAGATGGAACGAGAGTTGAGGTCAAAGAAGATTCTAATGGTCAAGTTGTTGTGGAAGCATCACGGTATCGATGAAGCTACTTGGGAGAGGCGAGATCAGATGCAGCAGCAGTATCCAGATCTTTTCCGTTCAGCAAGTAAGAATTTCGGGGATGAAATTTCTTTAAGGGGGGGAGAATGTGAGACCCCATATTTTGTTTTATCTCGATTTGCGTGTTTTACCTCGTTTTGCGTGAATTGACCTGTTTATGTTCTATATGACTTAGAATGTGATAATTATGTGATTAGTACTCCTAATATATGCTAAGTGTGCATTCATGAAATTTTCATCAAAAACGGAATAAGAAATTTTATCGTCGGTTTTGGTGAATAGTATTTTTGAACACCTGTCCGCTAAAATTTTTACAGGGGTGTTTTAAACATTTTAAAACCTAGTCCTCAAGTATTAATAGACCCGTGTTTGATTAAAACGGATTTGGAATCGGTTTTGGAATTTTAAAGATTTTTACACTTTCTTTTGCAAGAAAACGAGTTTTGAGCCGATTCGGGTGAAACTATTTTAATGTAACCTTCTTTGTCACCTAAAATATAATGTCTAGAATTAATTTAAGTGTTAATTTTATAGTTGAGCAAGAAATACTAAAGAAATGAATTAAAAGACTAGAAAAACAATTAAAGGACTAAAAACTAACCTTGACTTTCTTTTATTTTATTTGACCAAACCTTATATGCATAATATATCATCCACACACAAAACACAACACAAAACATACTCAAAAGACACACACATGGCCGAGAGCCATAGAGGGAAAAACCAAAGCTTTTCTTCAAGTTTTCAAAGCAATTTTTCATAGAAAAACCTAGTTTTTGTCCGTAGAATTTTGTGCCGAGTTCGATTCCACTTGTTGGGCACGTATTGCATGTATATCTAGGCTTATATCGCATCAAAGGTGAGAGAAACATTCTAGATCTCAAAAGTCTTATGTTTTTGCTCATAATTGCATTTTGAACCGTTAGAATGTTTATTTGAAGTTATATTATTACTCAGTGCATGCTAAGGATCATTTATGTGTATTACTACGAGATTTGAACCATTGTAGCAAAATTATTTATTTTCGGGTATTAAAAGTTGATTAATTAGCCATTTGATGATTATCTTGAGTTGTTGTTATTGGAATCGATTGCCGTCGATTTCTAACAGTTTGTTAATTACGTGGTAACGCCGTTATAATGCCAAATTTTCGATTGCGATGTTTGGGTGAAAATTCAGAAATTTCAGCCTAGGTGCATTGAGGTTTTAGGGTTGTTGGGCTTGATTTTGATGTGTCTTGGTTGATTTCCGAGAGGGATAATGTAGTTGATTGAATGGGTGAGTGTTTGAAACTAATTTGGAGTAGTTTGGATTAGTAGAATGTAAGATATGATTGTTTGAAGTTTAGGTTGTCTTTCTTTAAATTGTTGATTAGAGCCTTTAGATGATTGGGTGGTGTTTGAGTGATTGAATTGTGAGTTGTTGATGGTTAGGTTACATGTTTCATGCATGTTAAGTTGGATGGCCTAATTTGTCATCTAACTTAGTTGTTTGTTGTTTAATTAATTACTTGATGTTATATTGATATTATATTGATGTTAAATTGATGATTATTGATGATTATGGATGATTATTGATTGATGATTGATGAACTGGGAAACAGACAATTCTGCTAGATTGTCCCCTTGTGAATGATGTTTATTATTATTGTTGAGTCTTGGTATGTGTGTGCCACCTCTCGGGCAGCGTCGGGCTATCGGGTTGATAACGGCATAACTACCAGAGACCACCCCTAGCTCGCATGACGGAGGTGTCATGGAGGGAGGGGCTAGTGAGGTACCTCGGATGCGTGAGTAATGGGGAGTTACAAGAAGAATGGTTGAGATCGTGATGGCGTTTGGAGCTACACCAAATTGAGTATCCCTTATTGATTGGTCATTATAGTTATGTGTTTATATTGTATTGATGTTTATTTGTGTGTTTACTTGTTCAATGGATAATTTCTAATGAGCATAGTAAATACTGTTAGAGATCTATAGGATCCTCGCTGAGCTTGTTTTATATAAGCTCACTCTCTATTATTGCATGCATACAAGGGTCCTTGAGTAAGATTACGGGTACGTGCCTCCAGAAGGGGATAATGTGCCGTATGTGGACGAGTCCTATGTGCCAGAGGCTTGTCCTTGAGGCTTGAGATGCTGTATACTCTATTATCTTGTATATTAAACTAGTTGTCCTTTATTTACTTTGTAGTTGATGATGTATAAGTTGTAGTAAAGCTAATGAACTAAATGATGTTAACTTAGTAGTCTTTCTTTTGACCTTGTTTAGATTACTAAGTTGGTTTATAATCTATTTTGATATGTATGTTAAAGTTAAGGTATTATGTTGGAACGGAGACATATAACTATGAATGGATCATCTAAGAAAGATTGTTGTATAATATGGTTATGTTGTATGTTATTAATGGTATTAAGGAATTGATTGTTATTTGGTTGAGGAGTTTGATCATATGATGTTCTGAGAGGTTGGTTTAGAGCCTCGGTGTCTTAATTACTGTCGTTATACTGCCGAAATTCCGTTGCGTCCTGACTGATTGTAGGTGGGGTCGAGTTGGGGCGTGATAGTTGCTCATACCTCGTTAACATGTTTCAAGAGACACTGTGGTTGATCCCCAGCTAGATTTGGTTGAGGGTGAAGAACAGGAGGTCCAAACTGATCCATTACCTTGGTTGTGATGTCTAATTGCATGAGGTGGATTTATGGTTCTTCTTGTTATGTGGAGATCATGTTTGTTCTACTTTATGTTCTATTTTGTAGCCTAAGTGCTATGTACATGTTTGTGTAAATGCAAGTTGAAAGATAGATGATTGTAGTAGAAGTTATGAAACTTTGGCATGTAATAACTTATATTTATGTTTCTAGCTACTTTGCATGCTTGGGGGTGATTGATTAGATGCATGGTTGTATTAAACTCTAAGAATGTTTGAATTCTATCATGGAGTGGCATGATAAGAGGTTTTGTAGAGAAGTTGTCTTGTGAATGCATGCTTGTATGTGTTTAAACTGTTTGTACTGCTTAAAGCTCGGATGGCCTTGAAGCTTGATTTTAATTAGAAATGATGTTCCTATTGTTTTATGGTTTGAATTATATGATTACAGGTTTTCAGAATGTCAACGGTACAGTGGAGACTCTGTCCATTTGTCGGGCCCAGACTTAACCTTTGACGTAGGGTTAGGTCGGGGCGTGACATTTAGGTTGTATCAGAGCTTATAGTATGCATGAGCCGGGATAGGTTCCTCGGTTTGTGGGTAGAGGTCTATTATGTGATTGCGTGGTTGCATGAATTAATGACTCTTTGATTGACTAAGTGGAAATTGAATTAGTAATGATCATGCTAGCATGGAAACGGGAATATGAATGGTCTTTTAAGTGTTAATGATTGAATGTGGGAAGTGTAGAATGTAAAGTATGATTAGGTGACTTATATGTATCACTTTTATATGAAATACTCTTATGATCTTATATGTGACTCTATGTGAATTAATTTGAACTTCTTCTTTTGTGTTTTACTTGTAAACTGCATATATACGTGTCATAACACTTTGTATTCTAGCTGCTTGAGATGGGGCCTCATCGACAAAATAGAAATCAGAATGTGGAGGAAGATGAAGTTGACCAGCGGATAATTAATGGACAACTAACAACTGCTATAGGCCAGATTGCAGAGGTATTACGGAGGTAGGGAGATGATGCACCTATAGGTAATCTTGGTCAGGGCCAAGTTGGAGCAGTGGGCAGCAGTAGCAACTATCTTGAGAAATTTCTAAATTGTGGACCATCTAGTTTCTTTGGGGAGCCTAATGATATGGTAGCTAAGCAGTGGTTGAACAAATTAGAGAAAATTCTTACAGGCCTCGAGTATACTAATGTGATGAGAGTTGCATGTGCTGAATTTTTGCTCAAGGGAGATGCCGAGCAGTGGTGGTACACCGTGAAATCTAGATGGGTGGCAGAGGCAGTACCACAGACTTGAGATGAGTTTGTTAGAGAATTCTGTGAGAAGTACATTACTAAAACAGCTATCGAGAGGCGAGAGCAAGAGTTCATTAATCTGAAACAGGGCAACATGACTGTTGACCAGTATGATGCTGCTTTTACCCGTCTATCCTGTTATGTGCTTGCACTGGTTCAGCCAGAGAGCAAGAGAATTCAGAAGTTTGTTATGGGGATAAGACCTGATATCTCTTTGAATCTGTCCACTCAAGACTATCCGTCCTATGCAGCATCTATCAGAATAGCCGCCAGATATAAGAAACGTAAGGCAGACCTATTTGGATAACCGAGCCAGCCAAGTAAATGGCCATACCAGACTTAGAGTCAGGGATTTCAAAGGCAAACTGTTTCAGTTGGTCAGAGTCAGCAATCGAGACAGACTCAGAGTTATATAGGATCTACACAAACTCAGGCACAACCAGTTCAGAGTTAGAGTCAAGAGCAGCCTCGTCCAGTTGCAGCTCAATCTCAGCAGGGTAGTTCAGCTACCACTTCTTATAAAGCTCATTTGGGAGGCACTACTGCAAGACGTCACCAGCAGTGCAGCTTCTGTCAACGTTAGGGCCATACAGAGGAGAATTGCTGGAGAAAATTGAACAAGTGTACAGGTTGTGGGAGTGACTAACACAGGGTTAAAGACTGCTTGAAATTCAAGAACACCAGAGGTCAAACATCAGCTCAGAATTCTCAGACTAGGGCACCAGCTATAGCACCAGCACCGCGGGGGCAGGCCCGGGTATTTGCTTTTGATGCTGAGGAGTTTCCTGATACGACGATAGTTGTTGAAGGTACTTTTATTCTCAATAATAAATTAGTTACAATTTTAATTGATACTGGGGCTACACACTCATTTATCACACTTATGTGCGCTCAATCTTCTGCATTGAAAATTGAAAAGTTACCTTATAAGATTGAGGTAGGTTCACCTATGGGCATTAAAATTTCCACTGAATATGTGTATAAAGCTTGTGAATTATGCATTAGGGGTCGAGTCTTTCCTGTTGATTTGATTATCTTGCCTTTTAAGGACTTTGAAATAATTCTGGGTATGGACTGGTTGAGTAAATATTATGCTTATCTAGATTGTAGAAGAAAAATTGTGAAGCTAGAAATGCCTAATCAACCCGTAATTGAGATTGTTAGTAGTCATAAATCTACGGGTACTTGTATAATTTCTTCTCTTAAGCCAACCAAAATGCTGGGTAAAGGTTGTAATGCTTATTTGGCCTATTTGATTAATCAACCTACGGATAAGCTAAAACTGAATGATGTGCCTATTGTGAGAGAGTTTTCGGGGGTTTTTCCTGAGGAATTGCTTGGTTTACCACCCGATAGAGAGATAGAGTTCATGATTGACTTGTTACCAGGGACAACACCTATCTCTAGAACTCCATATAGAATGGCTCCACTCGAATTGCAAGAATTAAAAGTTCAGTTGTAGGGTTTACTTGAGAAGAGATTCATTCAGCTGAGCTTTTCACCTTGGGGTGCACCGGTTCTATTTGTTAAGAAGAAAGACGGATCTCTCCGTTTATGTATCGACTATCGGGGTCTCAATCAGGTGACTATTAAAAACAAATATCCATTGCCATTGATTGAAGAGTTATTTGATTAGTTGCAAGGCGCTAGGGTATTTTCTAAATTCAATCTGAGGCAGGGTTATTATCAATTGAGGATTAAGAAGGATGATGTACCTAAAACCATTTTCAGAGCTTACTATGGTCATTATGAGTTTGTTGTTCTACCATTTGGTTTGACTAATGCTCATGCCGCATTCATGGATTTAATGCGAAGGGTATTCTGTTCTTATCTGGACCAATTTGTGGTTTTCTTTATTGATGATATTCTTGTATATTCTAAATCTGAGGCGGAGCATGAACAGCATCTTAGGATTGTATTACACTCACTTCAAGAGCATCAATTTTTTACAAACTTTAGCAAATATGAATTCTTGCTAAAGCAAGTTGCTTTTCTTGGTCATATTACCTCGCAGGATGGTATTTATGTTGATCCAGCGAAGATTGAAGTTGTATTAGCTTGGAAACGACCTGAAATTGTTACTGAGATCCATAGTTTTCTTGGCTTAGCTGGATATTATCGGAGATTTGTCAAAGATTTTTCTAAAATTGCAGGGCCTTTGACTCAGCTCACTCAAAAGAAGTCAGTGTTTGACTGGAATGATAAGTACGAGGCTAGCTTCCAGGAATTGAAGAAGAGATTGACCACAGCTCCTATTCTTGCTTTGCCTGAGGGTTATAATAATCTAGTAATCTATAATGATGCTTCTAAGGAAGGTCTTGGCTGTGTTTTAATGCAAAATGGAAAGGTTATTGCTTATGCTCCTAGGAAACTGAAACCTTATGAACTCAACTATCCAACGCACGATCTTGAGCTCGCAGCTATTATTCTTGCGTTAAAGAAATAGCGTCATTATCTTTGGGGCAACAAATTTGAAATCTTTATAGATCATAAGAGCCTAAAATATCTATTTTCATAGAAAGAGTTGAACATGAGGCAGAGGCATTGGCTGGAATTACTTGAGGACTACAACTGTACTATTAATTATCTTCCATGCAAGGCCAACATTGTTGCTGATGTTTTGAGCTGAAAGGCTACTGGTGCTAGCTTAATCATCAAGAATTGGGAATTCATGGAAGAGCTATGCTTATGGAAGCCTAAACTTTCAGATGATGGTATTCAATTCGCAAGTTTGCAGATTCAATCTTTATTAATATACAGGAGTTGCCAAGCTCAACAAACTGATCCTCTTTTGTTGAAAATCTTAGAGAAGTTTAAAGGGGGAAAGTCATATTTCAAACTGCATGATGATGGCATTCTTAAGTTTAAATGTAGAATCTGTATTCCGAGTTAGCCTACTATGAAGAAAGATATTCTTGCTGAGGCACACAGCTCTAAATATACTATCCATCTAGGTAGTACAAAGATGTACAAGAATCTGAAACAAAACTTATGGTAGAACAACATGAAGAAAGAGATTGCCAACTATGTTGCTAGATGTCTTACCTGTCAGAAAGTCAAAGTGGAGCATCAGAGACCTGCAGGGTTGTTATAGCCTTTGGCTATACCTGAATGGAAGTGGGATCATATTACTATGGATTTCATCTCAGACTTGCCAAGGTCTTCGAAGGGTAATGGCTCAGTTTGGGTTGTTTTTGATAGATTGACCAAGACTTTCCACTTTATTGCTAAAAAGAAGACTGATTCTCTTGATAAGTTAGTGGAGTTATGTATTGAGAATATTGTCAGACTTCATGGGATTCCAAAGAGTATCGTGTCAGATAGAGATCCCAGATTTACATCTCAGTTCTGGAAAAAGATTCAGAAAGCTTTGGGAACGACTTTGAGCTTCAGTACTGCTTATCACCCTCAGACAGATGGTCAATCTGGGAGAACTATCTTAATCCTCGAGGATATGTTGCGAGCTTGTATTCTGAACTTCGGTAAGAGTTGGGAGAAATACTTGCCACTAGCAGAGTTCACCTATAACAATAGTTATCAAGCTACTATTGGTATGGCACCGTATGAGGCACTTTATGGGCATAAATGCAGGTCTCCTCTCTATTGGGATGAAGATGGTCGATCCTACTCTTTTGCCTGAGATGAATAGAATGATTGATCATGTACAACTTATTAGAAAGAGGATGCTTACAGCTCAGAGTCGGCAGAAGAGTTACGCATATAGGCATCACTGAGATTTGGAGTTTGCCTTGGGTGATCAGGTATTTCTAAAAATCTCTCCTCAGAAAGGTTTGATTCGGCATGGAAAAGGGGGTAAACTCAGTCCGAGATATGTTGGACCGTTTGAAATCACTGAGAGAGTCGATGCATTGGCATACAGACTAGCTTTACCTCCTAGTTTGGGAAGAATTCATGATGTCTTTCATGTATCTATGCTTTAGAAGTATCAACCAGATCCTTCTCATATTCTTGAGCCAGAGCCGCTAGAGACTGGTGAGACCTTGACTTATACAGAGAAACCTCTTTGGATTGTAGATCATAAAGTTCAAGAGTTGAGAATAAGAGCATTCCGATGGTTAAGGTACTGTGGGATCATCATGGGGTAAAGGATGCCACCTGGGAGAGAGAGGAGGAGATGCGTGAGAGATTTCCAGAGTTGTTCGCCGAATCATGTAAGAATTTCGTGGACGCAATTAGTTTAAGGGGGAGAGGGTATGACGCCTGAGATTTTAGTCGTACTTCTAGATTTCTATTGCATTCACTAATTGCGCATTTCTTCTGTGCTTTACTTGCTGTCTTCTTTGATTACTATTCATTTCATTTTTCAACTGCACCATTACCTTGAATTAGTATTTTTCTTAAATCACATTAATTATTGTAGGAATGAGAAAAATGTGTGTTTGAGCTAAAAGCATTAGGAGTCTTCGTTTAGAAAATATTTTACCAACCTAATGAATAGTGTTACGTATGAACATTATGTTTTAGTTAGCTAACTTAAGTTATGCGCAATAGACTCGTTTTAAGCTAACTAGGCTCATTTTAATAGGCCATTTAAGCATCCAAGTTGACCTTACCCTTAGCCTACTCAACATAAATAACATTGAGCTCATAACATAGCAAAAACAAAAACAAAAAGAAAGCTGAAATCACTGTAGCAAGGCCGAATAGCCTTAGCAACCAAGAGGGAGATCTTTTGCTCTTCAATTCTTCAATCCAAGCCAAGCCAAGCTAGGTACACATAGTTTAGGGCGTCTACTAGCCTTTGTCGAACTCCTACGCACGTTTGATGAGGGATTTCATACCTATATTTGCATTTGAAAAATATTGCTCATTTCTTGAATTCCTAGATTTAATATCAAATGCTTATACAATGCTTAAATATGCTTATGTATGTTGTATACAAGTAGTAGAGACCTTATTTATGCTATTGTTTCGTAGTTTAAACAGTTAAAATTGCTCGTTGAATATATGGCATGAATAATGATGAAAAAACTAGGGTTTTGTAAAATTGGACCTTATAGCTTGAATTAATGGTTCTAATAGATGCTTTAGGTGCCAATTAAGGTAGTGTAAAGGCCCCCTGGGGTTTAATTGCTCGTAACCTAATAAAAGCATAAAATAGTCGACTTTTAGAGAGGGGTTTTGGGGTTATCGCAAATTCGGGTAAAATTGGCATTTACTTTTGGTATTCCTATGCTAAGTAGACTCTAATTATGCTTTGCGAGCTTCCGTTTGAGTCTCAGGTGAGGTACGTGTAGTACAAAGTCAAAAGGGAAAAATTGGGGCTTTCGAACTAAATGTGGGTAATTGTGTGACTTCGAGGGTCCTAAGGGTGCTTAATAGGTTAATTGAAAGTATGGATTAGGCCGCTTGCCAATCTACAACAATAACTTGAGTTTGGATGGAAAATAGGTTGAGTTACAAAGGGGTTTAAGTGCAAATTCGATTGTCTCCCGCTACTAAGACCTTGTCATGACTCCAGGAGTGTTTAAATGTGTTTTTATGATGTTCTTGAGCATTTGGTATAGTTCTATGTGAATCTTGGTTTTGCTCCTTTGTAATCGCTTAGTTATCTATATGTTAATGCTTCTTTTCTAATTGTTTTGAGGACAACCTACTTTGTTGTTCCTCCCATGTGTTATTGATTCTATTATTGATGTTATATTGCCATTGTTAAGTGCATTGCATAGTATTTGCACAACTATAGTGTCAGGGGCGGTTGTATTGAATATCGGCTGGGCGGCGGGATTGCGAATGGATATTCGACCTTCGTACCGTATTCCTTCACTAGTCTGCTCCGGACATTGCCAGGGGGTATTGGGTCGTAGGATTATCGGGGTACATCCGGAGTACACCCACTGGAGTGAATAGGGATTATGCCGGCACATCGATCGTGGTTCGTGGTTCGTGGCTTGTGGTTTGTGATCAAGGATATGAGAACTCTGGAGTGTTGGGGTTAAGTGTATCGTATCCTTTTAAACATGTGGTTATTTTCCATTACTATTGCTTTTAAACTGCTTTCATTGCTTAAATGCTTTATCTGTTGCATTGCACGTCTCGGTTGGCCTTTATCCCTCATTGGGAAATAGTGGTTGCTCATACCTCGTTAACATGTTTCAGGAGATGATGTGGTTCATCCCCAGCTAGATTTGGTTGAGGGTGAAGAATAGGAGGTCCAAACTGATCCATTACCTTAGTTGCAGTGTCTAATTTCTTGAGGTGGATTTATGGTTCTTGCTATTATGTGGAGATCATGTTTGTTCTACTTTATGTTCTATTTTGTAGCCTAAGTGCTATGTATATGTTTGTTATGAAACTATGGCATGTAATAACTTATATTTCTTTTTCGAGCTACTTTGCATGCTTGGGGGTGATTGATCGGATGCATGGTTGTTTTAAATTATACGAATGTTTAAATGCTATCATGGAGTGGCATGATAAGCGGTTTTGTAAAGAAGTATATTGTGAATGCATGCTTGTGTGTGTTCCTAAACTATTTGTATGCTTAAGGCTCGGATGGCCTTAATGCTAGATTTTAATTAGAAATGTTGTTCCTATTGTTTTCTGGTTTGAATTATATGATTACAGGTTTTCAGAATGTCCACAGTATAGAGGAGACTCTGTCTTTTTGTTGGGCCCAGACTTAACCTTTGGCGTGGGGTTAGGTCGGGGCGTGACAAGCAATCCTCTCCTGTTATTGTGTTGGGCAATATGCTCTAGGTCGGGAAGAACCATGCCAGATCTAATGAGGTTCCTTGGCTGATTGGCTACTAAGGATGATAGAGTCAGTTACTATAGTGCATTTAGCACAAGCAAAATTCCTAGCCTTATTTATCGTAAATCGATCACACACCCTGGATAAGTTGTTTTTTTCCTCACCGCTTAAATAAAATGGATTTTGGAGCGATTCCACACGCTAGCTGAAAGGCTGATTTGGATTCTGCTTGAGTTAGTTGAAGTTGAAGGTAGGAAAGCAGCAAAGTCTCTTCCCTCTATGCCCTAAAAAGAAAAAACGGAGCAAGATAGCTTCCATTGATCATTGAGAGAGAAATCAAGATGTAAGAAAAGAATAGCTTTTATTCAATAGCCATTGCCTGGAAAGCTTTACTTTAAATGGAGTGGCCAGGCTCTGATCTTCTTCCTCTTCACTACTATAAACGAATGTTATCGGCATTCAATCATACATTTACAAAGTGTGCCACGGGTCACCTTAGAGTTAGAGAAATAACTTCTAATTATTGCTATTATGTAATAAGGGGTAGAAGGAATTGTTGACTATACAAGAATTCCTCCATTCCAGAATAAGCATCCTCTGTAGTGCAGTTACCTTTATAAGGAATGATCTCAAGCATCAATCTAAAGAGAGTTTGTTTCCCTTTACACGGGCAATTGCCTTATCTTATTAAAGGAAAAAGGAAGAACTCGCTAGGAACCAAGGCTTATTTCATTTCACTCCTAACGTCACTTGAGCCTGGTTAATAAGGGTCCAATCCCAACTTCTGAAAAAAAAAAGAGTGAATTGACTAAGTTAACCATGAGTTCGCGGTCGATTCGGCAACAGGAAAAGCAAAGATTACCGCGAGTGACCTATAGCTGATATACGACTCACTAAAGGCTCCATTCTAGTAATAGAATCTAATTCCGTAAAGATAAGATCTTATTATTCAAAAGAATTAAAATTTATTATGCTATTCCCCTACCCCCCTGATCAACCCCGCTACAATCCTAACAACTCCATATCATTCATTAATAAAGCGAAAGTGACAACATGTCGCCCTAACCAACAAATCGATAAACGGGAATGCGTTACCTAATAATGAGATAATGAGCAATGCTGATAACAGCAAATGGTTCCTAACCTCAATAAAATCATAGTATGGCATATTTGACTATTCAGCAACACGCTTGGATAAGTAAGGCGATGAACCGTACCTCTATCTCTAGGCTCTATGATATGTTATTGAGGGATGAAGATCTCAATGATTCAGATTATGATCTCGATCTAGTCGACTCTGTTGATTCAATAAATCCGGCCGGTTGAACGCTTTCTAGCAACACCAAAAGTTGTGGTAGTAGGATGTGGAAGTTAGAATTCCCCCTTCCTTCGCTGCTTGAGTTGAGTACGCTAGGGCTGTGCTGGCTGAGCCTCATTCTGCCCGGTGCCCAACAAAGCTTGGGCAATTATTCTACTACTGACTGACCAGTTGAGAGGATAGTAGGGAGCAAAAGTGTTTGTCAGAGAGTATCCCTTACTTAATGATTAGGAGATGAAGAATGACTTTAACAACTTGGAACCTCCTACCAAGGGCTTTAGCATTTTAATATATCTTTAAAGGAAGACGCAAGAGCAGATCCCTATCTTCCACCCTGAGGGAAGCAAAATAACAACACTAATGGGGTCACCCGTAGGAAGGTGCGAAGGCCCGAAAAAGAGGGATTCCCATAACCAAGCTTCCTAGTTCTACACCAAAGCGCAGGACTGCACTGTATTGTATGCTAATAAAATAGAAAGTCTTCGGTACAACTCTTATTTACTCCGTTCACCCTCTCTCCTAACGAAGGCAAGTGCCACTCCTAGCGCTAAGCATAGAAAGCTTTCACGCGCGCTATAGACTCTATCAAACTAGGAAGATCTTACCCTTCCCTAACCCAAAGAGGTTAATCGACGCAACTGCACTCTTTCTTGTCTTTTCTTGAAAGACTAGCTCTTCCTTACTGACCTTTCCTTACTCCTTGTTTAGCTGGAAGAAGTGGAACGGGCGAACAGTTTCAATTACCATTCATTTGTCAAGAAACCTTGGACTAAAGGTGCTTTAAATGAAAAAAGCACATGCCTCTAACTTCATATTCTGCTTAATCAAAAAAGGTAGTCACTCACTTGTTAGAAGAAGAAGGGAGTTTATTGGCTCGATTGAGAGTGGTACTTATACTAGAATCAATCGAAAGGATTAAGTGATCGCAGACTTCCTTTCATGGATTAGAATCAAAGCACCGGTTCCACGCCGCTTGCCCGGACAAGGAAGTTAGCGCAGTTCATTTAATGCCTAGTCTTCATTTCCTTTTCATAGGCTAAGCTTCATGCCTTCCTTCAGACAGGGGAAGTTCTCCTATCCTCGAGGAAGTTTCGCTAGAATGAGGAGTAGACTCAGTCGCCTCCTTCTTTCTTTGCCCCAAAGGTCTATTTTCTATTCTATATAGACTTTTTAGAAATGCTTTACTGTACTTCATATGTCAAATAGCTGTTATCCTTACTTCATCCGTTGCAATAAGACTTGGAAAAGTAACTTTCCCGAGCCTTGGATTACTTTCTAAAATAGGGGAATAATGAATTGACTCTTTTTCTCTGAAGCACCGTGCCCATGGTATGAGGAAGCTTGGCACGCACCAACTTAGAAAGGACTACAGCTAGACGTAGTCCCTAAAACACTCTCTCAAAAACAGTTCATTCTTTCTTTTCTGCCTTCAACTTAGAGTTGAAGTTCAATTCCACAGCTTCATGCTGACTGACTTCTTGGCTTCTTGAATTGAATGCTTAATCTTATCTTGCCTTGTTGAATCTGTCTTGTATAAAAGAAGATGCAAGTATATCTGAACTTGATTCCGTGAACACCGGATCTTGCAAATGAGAAGTGGATTTATATTGCTATTTCACGAGGGGACTAATTGAATTTCATTCTTGTCTGCTAAGAGAATTATTCTCCCAATGCTTATGATTCAATTCTAACAGGGCATTCAATTAACTAGTTTCCCTTGGTCCCCCCGTCGGGAATTGAGGATTCTAAACCTTGTTTTTTTTTTCTTTCTAATGTCAAACCGCCTTTTTTGCTTGAAAGCTCTAGCCCTTATGGCCCTATTAGCCCTTCTAGCCTTTGAAAACAATTACCATGTCTTAGAAGGAAAGTCATCGGGGTTCGCCAAAGAAGATCACTTACCTACTTGATAAATGGATAAGATCCCAAAAGCGTATTCTGATTCACTTCCTCCACAATTGGTTAGTAATTAAAGAGCGGCAAGAGTTAGAGCTGCTGCGGATTCAGTTCCCTGTCTTGCATCGGTTGACTCTCTTTCTAAAAGCAGAGCAAGGACAAATATAGTGGTATACTTTTGCCATGGTAAATTGTCAAAGCTTCTACTTCGAGCCCTTTCTAATACCTCTCTTACCTCTCTCTATTTGTAACTGTCCTGTGTTACTTGGTACTACTCCTCTAGGAGCGAAACTAGCATTCCAATACGTAATAGCCCTTACTAAGGCCGCTATTCCTGCTAAGGAATAGAGTAGGCCTTGACCTTTTATATTACAGTGTTAACAGCGCACCTGCGACACCAATAAGGAAAGGGGATAAGATCTATAGATCCTAAGATGTATAGATCAGGTAGAGACTAGTAGTGGTATTGTATGTTCACTGAGGCCCCTCTTTAGGCCCAAGGAGATATGGTTAGTTGTAGCCAATTGACGACACAAGGATGACGGACTCCTCTTTAGGAAGCTACGGGAACCTCCCGATTGGTCACCCAACGGACCTACGCTAGATACTAAGACCAGAGCACAACAGAACAAGATAACCTAGCCTGAAGAGAGGTTCAACCGCAGTGGGGGGACTGAGACCGAAGGGGGATCTGGATACCCACCCCTAGCCCATATGAGAAACGGAAATGAACAAGATGGACTAGGCCGAACAAGATGGACTAGGCCTGGCAAGCTAACATCAAACACCTCGGTGGTACATCCAGGGTGACATGACGCTGAAGGACGAGACGGTGGACAAACCAGGCGGTCATTGGGACATGTGTTGCTCTATGAGTGCGCTTGGCCTTACACTCATAAGCCTTTTGGGGAACATGAGGAAAAAACTTCAAGTAGATCAATCGAAACTCACAATGGAACTAGCTCGGAAAGAAGGATCATGAATGTCACTGGCTAACCAAAGGGGAAACCTAATAGTCCTAATCAAAATAAATCCCGGAAAGCCAAGGGAAAACCATCCAATTCCCTAGTGTAACAACCCCTTATTGTATATAAGAGCTCAACTTTCTTGTAATTATATATTTGAGCTATGCGTTATTCCCCTCCTGGGACAATGGCAATAGCCAAAAAGGCCAACAAAACTACTCCCACACCTCCTGGCCGGGAACTCCAAAGGGAACTCACACTCACAGGGAAAAAAGACAACTGGATTGGGGATTACTACTAGAGAAAGAACCCTATATAAAAGGACCACTCCAACTGCATCTATCCCAATGGCTGGAACATAACTCAATTGTACATATGCTCTATATTCTCAATCTATCTTACACTGTCTTGCCTACCCGCTTACCTGAGAAGAGAATCAACTATCCCGTAGACTACTACTATAAGTATTAACTAGGGACTGGTATGAAGACTAGTGGAAAGAAGAATAGCGATACTGGGGCTTCACCTATTGATACCAGGACTACTGTTACGTGGAATACGGAGACAGGGACTCTAACTCAATCCCCATCGAAAGGAACTGCAAATATATTCAAGGGAGCTCGTACTCCAACAGAATTGAAGGCAGAAATTCTTAATGCCCTTATTACTCAAAATGCAGGGGAGTATCTTATGACTCCAACTTGGCTTGGGAGAATCCTACAGTGGACAAAAAGAAGAAATCTATGACTTCCAACGAGCTTGGCTCTAAACATTGATAAGAAAGGGGATAACTGCCATAACCCATATATATCAGGAGGATACCGCACATAACCCACAAACTTATCCTGTGATGACAAAGCCTAGAGCAAAAATGAGGGGCAAATCCCCCAACAGAACTAACAACAGCCATCTCGGCGGACAGACATAGCATTCCTCACAGGAGAATAACCTTTCTTTTCTTTACATCACTAACAAGGGAATACCCTTTAGCTCTTCCATATGAACTTGTAATATAACCTTAACTGGAAGATAAAGATACCCGCGGAAGAGGTGAGGTACTTCCATTCCACTAGGTATCCCTCACCTTTTAGTCGAGCTACTTTAGGACCATTTTACTTTGATATTCTCTTAACTTACAATACGATATATGTATATATCTTATTAGAATCTTAAGATGATATTAATACCCTATTAATAGAATACTAACTAGTTAAGTAATACTCAGTAATACTAAGAAAAATAAAATTGTCGAGCATCTATGGACCTTTCCCTGCTTGCCTAAAAGAGATTGATGGCACTTGATCTAAAATCGATAGCAATGGAACAAAACTCTCAGGGAAATATAGCCCCGCCCTCGAAAAGAAAGAAAGATTCCGACTCCCCATAGGAAAACCAAAATCAAGCCCTATATTATATATGTCTTAGAACTAAATGCATAGAGGGCAATGGGATAAAAGACAACTCAACTGTCTACAAGGAAACTATCAAAAGAACTTCCAATAGTTGGCAAGGAAGCCGCCTAGAAGAGAACACATTTTCCTTAAAATGGAAGGTACATAGCGTCACTGATGGAAAAACTACTTATTATATAATAATCTGGAAACAAAGGATTATCCAACAAAAACAAGTGAAAAATATGGTATTTCGTGATCGAATGCACCCTTTTTCGGCTTGAAGGAGTCACCCCTTGCTTCACTTCAAGCAATTCATTAACGGTTCCTTCTTCATTGACAAAGTCTCGGGTCGTACCTGGGGCTGGTCTTGGTATATCCGAGGCATCACAGATTGGAATTCTTCTACCCTTCCCCTAACATCGAGGGATCGAGGGAATGGAATGCTTAAACCTTGCTTTCTCCCGAGGATCCCTCAATACTCAATGCTTCATCAATACGCGAGGTAGCCCATATATAGTTAAAGTACCGGTACACCACGTCCATCCCTTAGGGTGTTTTATTTAACCTTTCTCGTTGCTCACTACACCTGCAGAAAGACTCTTGCCTACGCCAATAGCAGTGACTGCTCCTAGTTCTCTAGCTGCCTTAACACATCAACTACTTGGCTCAAGGGCTACGAAAAGAATTGATTCTAGACCATCCTCATTCCCCTTTTATTTGCCTCGACGTCTCACAAACCTCTAGAGTTTGTTTTTTTTAAAGATCTTGTGCTCTGTTATAGTCTCATACTTCCTTGCTCTTAGCAGCGATATTTCATCAAGCAGTTCTAATCCTTCCTGGCCTACCTTTACCTCTTCAATTGACTGCTAGACCTTCCGCGGTGCCTTTCGCCTAATGGCTCTTATTAAAATCCTTGAGTTGAGAACAAACTAAAAGCAACCCCCTTGCAGATCTCATGTTGCATATAGTAATTGTCAAAATTTCTGACGACCTGTTTTGATGTAGTGAGTCTAAATAGCTTACCGAAGCCAGCTTTCCGTGCTAATTCCCGGAGTCAAACTAAAACACGAGGTCTAGCGCCCTAGACCGGGGACTCAAAGAAAGCACAACTGGAGGACTAATTACGTAACAACCCATTCCATACCAAAACAGTGGATTAAGTCCCTCATCATAGAATGATACAGGCTAAATCGGGAGGAAAAGGTAGAGTTAGCTTCCGAATGAGACAAGACGGCTGCAATTATGGAATAAAAGGACGGGCTTGTAAGAGCCTTTTTCCACGAAAGGTACCCTTTAGCAAGGTAACTAAAAGCAATGTTCTTACTCAACATGATGCCACGCCGGATACATCTGGATACCTGGTTGGTTGGCGAATAGATGTTGAGATAATGGTTTTGTGTCGCGATAAAACACAGGATTGAGTTAGTATAAAGTAGCAGCGGATATGCGACTGTATTAGGATTATGTATTAGTGCTCTCCGAGGGTAGCTACAGTGTCCAATCCAAACTACCAACACAAGCAACGAACAAGACCAGATTTGTACCCTGACCCCCTCTTCCCTCTAGGTGGAGGAAAGGTTAAGAGCAATTCTTCTCTTGTTGAGCCAATATCTTTAACATGTTTTGCTGAGAAAACTAGGTATCCGCAGAGGAAAGAGGTGAACGACCCTTGTCACGCCCCGACCCAACCCCGCAAAAGGCCAAGCCCGGACCCGACACACGGACAGAGTCTCCTCTGTACCGCAGACGATCCGAAAACCCTAAAAACAATATAATACTTGCGAAAGCTATAAAATAATCAAAACAAGTCAACTTTCTATAAAACATACATTTCTTATTATCCAACTTTCCAAACCAAAAATGCCATGCATACTACACAAGTACTTATGCCACTAAACCATTAGCCATTAGCATGCATTTCTTCACTAGTCATCAGGGTACAAGTTACAACATTACAACTTTAATCCATTACAACATAAGACCATTAAAGGTCTCAAAATAGGAAAATACATACAAGGCTACAAGCCTCAAAATTAAGCGTCCTTCACGCAATATACATAACAACAAGGTTTGCACAAAACTGGTAACCAACCACCAGCAAAGCAGGTAAGTGCTATCACGGAAACACCTCCACCTGCTCCTCCTCCTAAATTACCTCGAGAGGGTCTGCCTCAACTACTCCTGTAAAAACATAGTATAGAGAGGAATGAGCAAAAACTATTGCTCTACGAGGGCAATTGGTCTCAAGGACGGAGATGAGAGGAGTATGCAATGCAATTAGCCAAGCAATACATACAAAACATATAAAGATACATCCAAAGCCAACAATAAAGCAAGGCAAGTATTTAAAGCTGCAAACACTCAATCAAAGGATACGATACTCTTTTCACGAACCACTTTCAAACACGAATTCGATGACGACGCGCCGGCCCAAAACCACCTTATAACACCAGTTTGGAATACTCCAGAAGTATCCATCAATCCTACGACCCAAATCTCCCTGGGAGGCAACCCAAGCGAGAAAGGGAATAGCAACGGAGCTAGAGCAACCAACACTGGCAACCCAAGCCTACCCAGAGAGGCCCATCACTCACGTGCGAGATACTATGCAATGCAAGACTCGATACAAGACAGTAAACAAGCGATAAACAAGCGATAAAGCCACACGTGGGAGAATAACAAAGTAGGTTACTCTCGCACGCATTAGCAGCAATTTGCAAAGCAATTCAATCCAAAACAACTGAAACAAGTAATTCAAGTAATTTTAAGCATTCTATAAGCATAAAGACAAGTAAACACACAAAAACACAAATCGGCCCCAACTATCAAAATGCTACCATTTCCAAACGAGCCACGAGTTCTGGAAACCGACTTCGCCAACCCTCCTAGGTCACCATAAGGCACGTCTAAAGACCCCAAAACCTTACTTTACCATAGAACTCGCGCAAAGCCCCAATTTCCCCCTTTCTCGTTTGAACTACAACTACAACAACCAAACACCCAACCAACGCCATAATCGCTCCAAAAGTGCTTCCATGGCTTCCCAAAGCAATGCCAACACGCAAAACGAGGAAATACAAAAGTCGACCGAAACGACCCCGACTTTCCCAAAGGATTAATTTTCGTTTTTTCCTCTACGCAACCCAAACAAACCACACATTTTAGCATTCTAGCATACCTAGCACGTTTCTACATCAACGGAAAGCATAACAGCGCAACTTCAACGTTTCAAGGTTTTACTATTCATAAAACACTATTCATTCCACAATTCAAGTTGCAATCACAACATTTAACCGCAGAAAATGTTACAAAGCCATAAATACATGTTCTACAAATGCTAAGGAACATTCTAGAAGCATCAAATCGCTTTAAATAATGATCTACGGATAAATCTAAAAATTGACAAAGTTAACTAACACAACGTATAAATGCGCAAATAACATGCTTCCCTCACCTTAGGTACTCCTAGTCACTAGGAAAACAACGTTGGTTGCCTCGGAAATCACCCCGCACAAGCACACGTGAAGATTGATCGTATAGAAGTTGAAAGGTTTTTTTTTTCTCTAAGGAAGCTCATGACCTGCTGCTGGTTTTGCTGCTGTTTTTATTTTATTTTGCTTAGTTTTAACTTATTTAAGGGTCAAATGGTCAAAGGGTCAAAGGGCTAAGTCAAACTACTTAAAAACTTGGTCAAAGGGCCCTATTTCGTGCGTTTTAAAGCCGTTTCAGCTAAGGTAAGTTCAATTAAAGTTAGCAACAATTAAAATATAAAATTTAAGTCGTCTAAATACTAGTTTCACTATTTGCTGAGGACTGGAACTCGTTATCTAGCTATCGCTCCTTAAATGCAATGCACGTTGCGTCGGCGAGAAAGTAACAGTTAATTCACAAAGAATTTAAGGAAATATAATTTTCAAAATAATAAACAAAGATAATTCACATTCCGGGCTTGGGTATTACAACCCTCGTGCCTAAGCGTTTATCCTGCCTTAAGGTGAAGAAAGAAGAATACTAAAAAAGCCAAAGACCGAGGGTATAAGGAGAAGTTCTTAGATATGGGTCTAGTGATTTTTTTCCCTCTTTAGTCCAGGCTTTCTCTTCAAGAGATTGCCTTCCCTGGGGTTTGAGTTGAAGTTGAATAAGGATTGGAGTTAGATTACCTTAAAAGGTAGGAGTCTGTGAAAGCCATTGAGCAAGGGAGTTTTCAATCCAGATAGAAAGTCAAATTGAGTTAGCAAGCTTGTTGAGCCTGTGATAAAGGCAGTTTGAAAGCAAGATATTTATTTGGAGTTTCCTTCTACCAAAAAAACCTTCTCTTAGGTACAAAAGTACTCTTTATAATGCAGGATATGGAGAGTCAGTATCAAAAAGTTCATCTCCCTCTCTTTTGTATATAAGGGCAAAAAAAGCATATTCCACCTAGCTGACTTCTTTTATTTTCCTCTTGGGCCGCCAAGGCCATCTAGGGCCAGATTGACTTTTCTAGTTGCATGTAGGCCAGTTTCGTTCACTGAATTGGAAAGTCTGAGTAAGAAAAGTCATCAAGGAGGGAATTTATACCAGCAGTAAACCTATCTTAGCCATCCCTTCTTCCTCAAGTATAGTGTTGAGCTACGCCGGTGAATGAATAAGCTGTTTTTCGCTAAAGAATAGATTCTGAATGTAGCATTTTTCCTTTTGTTGGCTGGGGCTTGGTTGATACCCTCAAGAGAGGCAGTTCGATTTCAGGCCGGTTGATGCCTGTGTGAGCTAGATTCCTCAGCAGGAAAAGAAGTCAGTTTAGGAGTACAACAAGAGGATAGCTTGGAGCATGGATCAATTTCATCCATTTAGGCTGGTGCTTACTGATCAGATACCTTAATTGCTTCGAAGTAGGCTGGATCGCCTTTTTTCGGGTATGAAATAAACACTTCAGACAAGGGAACAGTAGTTTTAACTAGGCCAGCAGTTCCTAGGCCGATTTCAGCGGATTGGCTAGTTGGTAGGGAAGGAAGGCTAGCTATTGGATTCGAGTAAGGAGTTGAAACAATAGTTACCACCACCGCCCTTGTTTTAGACCAAACCATTGATGGAGCCAGGAAAGCAAATAGAAAGTTATTGGCTTGTTGATCTTTGATTTGAGAGTCTTCCTGGCTAGCCTATATAGCTTAACACCTGAGCGCCAATCTATCAAGATCGTAGCAAAGAGAGAAGCTCCCCGGGTATCCACTTATCGTAGTAATCAAGCTCGATCATACTGAGACTCAGGGATTGCTGACCTGATGGTTTACAAGTTGTGTGCCTTCCTATGGACCTATGCCCTAATACGTAAAACTATTCCTGCTTGAAGGAGAGGTTCAAATAGATTCTTCACTTCAACAGTTGATCCTTGTAACTAGAAATTTCATAAGAGAAGAAAGCGTAGCCGTAGAAAAGAATTTGATTTAAGGCTTTTTTTACTTGCCTTCGTCACTAACTGGAGCCTAGCAATGAAAAAGCGTCCGTTCATGTCAGGGTGAAGGAGGCTTGTACTTTCATCGAGATTGACTTGGTATGAAGTGTACCGCATCGAACAAGAAAGGGCTACGAAGGCCGTTGCACTAACGCGATCTGTTTTCTTGCTAGATACAAGATCGAAAAGAATGCATTGCATTCCAAGCTCAAAAGAACCAAGGAGGATGAAGCGGGGTAGAGGAATTGGTCAACTTATCAGGCTCATGACCTGAAGACTACAGGTTCGAATCCTGTCCCCGCCTAATCAGTGGTATTCTCACGAGCCAAAGTGCAAAGCCCGGCAGCCTATTCTTTCTTATAAGTATTCTACAATATTACTAAACTGGTTTGGTAGATATGATTTCGAGACCCTTTATGATGGTTTCTGTTTAACGTTCGAGTCCTTGGAATCAAGCTCAAGCTAGATCGAAGACTCTTTTGGCATCAACCTTCTCCTAGAACCGGAACCTTGATCTGCGGCTGAAGTAGCCTTATCAAACTTTCGCGTGTAAAACGCAGCCATAGAAGTAAAGCATGAGGTCTTGAAGCCCAACTCAACTAGCTCATGACTACCACCATAACTCAACCCTGGTACGTGAGAATTAGGAAAGTGCTATGAGTGTTGACCACTACCGTCAAACTCTACATCACGAACTTTTCGAACTCAGAGTCATAGAGTTAAAAAAGGATTTCAAATAAAAACTTTTCAACAGGCTGAAAGGATTTCAAATGTTTCGCCTTATGGCGATATTCTATGGGAAGCATTATACTTTATTGAAGATAAGGTCAAACCCGTAAGTTCTATGCAACATAGTTTTCAACGAAAGATTTTATAAGAAAAGCTTAGCCACTTCATTCAAGATATCGAAGAAAAGGGGGCTAACGCTTCCATTTACAAATATTTCTATGCGCACTTCATTGACGAGGAATTCCATCTATTAATCAACCCAAAAGACTAACTTAGGATTCCTCATCGGTGACTGAAAAGTCTTTAAACTTGTAGGGGATTACTCGGAGAGATGATAAACTTGAAAAGGGCATTCTAAAAAATTACACCAGATACAACAGAAGTAGAAGGATCAGCCTTAGGAGTGAGTCCCGCGATGTAACTAAGACCTTCGACACCGCTGAGGTAAAGGACATCGATTGTTTGATGAACCCTAGACCGAATCAAATCCTGTCATGAAGAAAGTCGTGTGTTATGCATAGGTCGCTCCTGAAACAGCGGGGGAAAGACCTGTTAGGGATTGTAGGTGGGTCAGGTAACCACTTTTTGAAAAGAACTTTGTGAGAAAAAGAATGAATCCCTTGCCCCGATCAAGAGGACGTTTAATCAATGGTTAGCTGGTCTCTTGGAATCGTTACAGAGATTCCCCCTACCGCAATTCCTCCAGTGGGGGCATTTTCCTGCGTTTATCCATGAGGTACATAGGATCCGATCTAAAGACCATCGATCTGCCTCACATTTCCCGGTGATAGAAAGAACTCCCATCAGTTTCATGAAGAACAGAAGGAGCAGATGAGATCAACTCCGAGCAAGGAAGATTTCAGATGAAGTTAGCTAAACTCCGGAGCCCCTACTCATTAAACCCGAAATGCTTACATAAGAAATAATCGAGACGGGAACTCTTAACAACAACAAAAAAAATAAAAGGTTTTCTATTCTGTTAGAGTAAGGAAAGCTCACCCTGCAAATAAGATTCAAGTTCCCTTAAAGATAGTAGAGAAAGCAAGAGCTCTTATATACTACGATTACCAGATCGAAGGCAAGGATTGGTAGATGTAAAGAGGAAAACTATTGATCTTGTAAAGCAAGGTTTTTCAAGTTTCAAAGAAAAGGAATAAAGGCAAAGTCTCTTGCTCGAGTTTCTATCCCACAAATACCAATAAAGATATCTATTATGTTATTGAAGAGTCACAATTAAAGTAGTATTTATTGGATCGATATGTGAAGCAAACCGGCAGCCAGAGATTCCAAGACGCAAGAACAGCCCAGGCCAATATGGATGCACGAATTTTAATCCACCCTCCAAAATATACCACCCACTGGGTGGAATGTAAAAATGATTTATGCATTGGGCAAGTAGGAGGGTTCAGCCTACTCACAGGATGAGGTAGTGTAGCCCACCATTCCATAGTATCTCCACAGATGTAGAAGTCAGACAGGACATAATTAAAGATACCATATGTTCAGAGAACCCCACCTTCTCAAGAATATGCTTCAGGAAAGACCCATTTTTCTGATCGTATGCTTACTCAAAATCCACTGTAACAGCCATTCATTGTACTAGTTTTACCTTTCTTCTTATTAATTCTAAGAATCTTTTTTCTGACACAATGATGATTTTCTCACTTGCTTGTTGACCAGGGATAAAACTACATTGGTTATCTGCCACAAGCTTCTACATAACAGGTTCTCACTTGTCAGCAATGAGTTAGCAATGATTTGATTTCCAATCTTTTTGATTTGAGTTGTTTCGCAGTAGCCACTGCGGCTTTGGACTTACTGACTTTAGAGGTCGATCCTGATGAAGTAAATTGATCTAGCCTTAGAAAGCGGAAAAGGCTTCATGGGAGCTTTCTTAACAGCCAGTGCAGTGACAACAGGTTTAACCAAAGAAATTGATTTTTGGTAAATGAATAGTTGAGATTCCATAGGAGATAGGTAGAAAAGGAAGCAACACTTTTTTTTGAGGATTAGTGGATTAATTGGCATCTTTTCCCTTCCCATGCCCCAGCTGAATCTCTCATCTCAAGAGTCCCCCCGCACCAGCTACATGAGAAGGGCTTTTAGATACCCCATCAAAGTCGATTTCAATCCAGTCCATGGTCTGGGTCAATGAACTAGTCTCGTCCCCCTATAAAAGACTACTGGTTCAACCAATCAATCTCTAAAGCACAGGTGCAGGAGAAGGGGTTACTACTCGACTAATAAGTGTTGGATTGGAGGGAAACTTCTTTCTCTTCCCCAACTGGGAAACTCATGCCAGGGGAAGAAGTAGCTACGGTAAACTCTAAACTATCTTTCTTCTTTTACTCATAGCTATCTGACAGTGAGGATTCCTGTCACGCCCCAACCTAGCCTATAAAGGTTAGACTAGGGTGTGATCTAAACATTCAAGTCCTTTCATATTCTTAATCATTCTAGGAGGTTTAGCACTTAACGTTTTATTCTAGACTCCAAATTTTTCCGGAAATCCGGCAGCATAACGGCTGTAATTGGGCTCTTTGTTTTGACCTAATTCTCTAAACGCCTCAATTATTCCAATCATTAATCCAATTCCATTAAAGACTCCTATTTGTCACCAACCGATTTGCCTACTAGTTTATCTTGAAAGTCTCGTTTGGTTAATAAGCCTAACATGATAACTATGTCCCGTTTATTTGTCAATTTCCTATCATGCAAGTACCTATTATCCTTTAGTTTGCAAATGAGCACCTAAGTGAAATTAGATAGAATTAACTTAGTTGATTATTCATCTAGTGGTTTGAATGCCTACGATAACCACTAATTAAGAAAACGAAAGCAAACAACCGAATAAAAGTTCGTCCGGTTATAGATAGTACAATCCCAGAATTAGACCCAAATTACAACGGGGTCATTTACATCAATAAACAACGAGCAACATAAAAGAAATAGTCTTCAAGTAGTATAGTTCACAAATAGCCAAAATCACGCAAAGCACACAAGATAGGCAATCACTCCAAGGAATCATCGTTAGGCACATCGTCCTCGGGTACCTGTTCTTGATCTTCTTCACCTGAGATGATAAAAGAGGGTGAGTCCTTATGAACTCAGCGAGGGGGAACGAGAAATAAGTTTTGAAACTCATTTTCCGGTTAAACTTATGAAAATCCCTTTCTCAAACATGAATACAACAAAAATACAAGTACAGAAATACAAGTACAGAACAGGGATACCGGTCGTTCCTCCCCGAGGTTCTCTAGGAACCAAGCGGGAGTACTTATACACATAATAAAAAGGATACGGCGAGCTTTTGCTCTCAGATCAGTTTCAGAATCACGAGTTGCAGCCGACTTCAAATCATTCCCCAAAACACACCAGGTGGGTGTACTCCGGATGTACCCCGAAAGCCTACGACCCAACTCTCCGAGGAAGTCTAGCCCCCAAGCGAGAGAGGGAATGGGACCATGGTGGTCACGGTAACACCGGCAAGCCCGATGCCGCCCGGCGTGCGTGATCGCTACCATGCCGACAGGAAAGGTTGCAACCTTGTATGCAATGCACATTTATGACAGGTAATATATCACAGTAGGAGGACAACAAAGTAGGTTGCCTCCGGACAGTCATAAGATTGCACATTGACCAAGTAAACAGGCAGGGCACGATAAAATAGGTAATATATCACAGTAGGAGGACAACAAAGTAGGTTGCCTCCGGACAGTCATAAGATTGCACATTGACAGGTAGACAAGCAAGGCACGATAAGACATGAAAATTTCACTTGAAGGCATATAGAGTTATATGAAAATTAAACGGGCAGCCATGTAACACATGTAAAACAGGCCATATAACTCATTAAGAAGCCCACGTGATCAAGTGATAAGATTATTCAACATTCAATGACATCAATCATGGGTTCGGGTGCAAGAAAAGCTTATTTGTCAACATGCAATGGTCAAAATCACATTTGAAGTTATAAGACATTTACGGGCAGCCCACTAAGCATCTAATTTCCACACAATATCCAAATGATCAACACTTAGCAAGACTACCTAGTCATTAGGGTTTCCGTTTCATGCTTAACCGCGTGATTAAACCCTAAGTCAACTCAAAATCATTCTCAAGTCATGCATCATTCAATTCAAACATCCTCAAGTACCCAAAACAATCCACACAACATTCCAACACCACAATTCCAAGCAATTAGTACCACAAGGGAGGTTACATCAATTTTCCAAGCATATAGCTAAGTGAAACCTTTACTGCAGTAAGCTATTTTCTCACAATCAATAGGATAAACAAACAATATCCAAATCTAGTGAATAAGATTTCAAATTAAAGCTTAAGAAGTTAACTAAAATCAAAAACAAACCTTGCATCAATTGGAGTTCGAGATCATTAGATATAGCCGAAACAGTGGAATAGCACAAAACTGTCCAGATTTGCACACATTTCGACAATTGACGTTTTTGAGGTCCTTAGAGTCATTTTTAGCTTTGGTCCATTTCTGACAAAATTGTCCAGAACTGAAAAATCTAGCATCATACCAATTTTCATACATTTTGGACATCATTAACTAAGTCAAATATGGTTCGTTCCACAAGGTCAGTGCATCTGCCAAAACCTGCTTCATTTTTCCAGATTTCCAGATTTGGTCACATTTTAAAGATTTGCCATTTTGAGGACCTTAGAGTCAAAATTAGCTTCGGCCTATTTCTGTGAAAAATGTTCAAAACTGTCCAAACTAGTCACCTACCAATTTTCATGAATTTTCAACATCATTTTCTTAGCTAAACTTACCTGGAACAGGCTGGTCAGAGAGCTGTCATCCATTTCGACTTCACCTAGCATCATTTTCAAGCCAAGATCTTGCCATGCATTGTCACGCCCCAACCCGGCCTATAAAGGTTAGACTAGGGTGTGATCTAAACAATCAAGTCCTTTCACATTCTTAATCATTCTAGGAGGTTTAACACTTAACGTTTTATTCTAGACTCCAAAACTTCCGAAAATTCGGCAGCATGACGACTGTAATTGAGCTCTTTGTTTTGACCTAAATTTTCTAACAGCCTCAAAATTTACCATTTCAAATTCAATTCCAGCTAAGATTACTATTATTCCATCAATTGAATTGCCTATTGGTTAATTCGACGTCCCGTTTAATTTACAACCTAACATGATACTATGTCTCGTTTGTTCATTTATCCTCATTTCAAAATATACCTGTTGATCTTAGCTTATTAGCGAGTACCTGCTAAGATTGGATAAGTTCATTAACCTATTTCTTAACTAAGCATCATAACCTGTGATAGATACTAGCGATAGTAAAAGCAAAACGATCATAGTAGTGCCATGTCTAGTATCAGTCTACTTAAATTACGTACAACCCAAAATTAGACCCCAAATTACAGCGGGGGTCTTTTACATCACAAGCAACAACAACATAAGGGAAATAGTCTTTAAGTAACAAAAGTTCACAAGAAGTCACGTTCAAGCAAAACAACGATAACAAGCAATCATTCCAGAGGTTCATCATTAGGTACATTGAGCTCGGGTTCCTGTGTCTGTTCTTCTTCACCTGAAATGATGAAAGAGGGTGAGTCCTTATGAACTCAGCGAGGGGGAAACGAGAAATAAGTTTGAAACTCATTTTCCGGTTAAACTTATGAAAATCCCTTTTTCAAACATGAATACAATAGAAGTACAAGTACAGAAATACAAATACAGAAACAGGAATACCAGTCTTTCCTCCCCGAGGTTCTCTAGGATCCAAGCGGGAGTACTTATACATATAATAAAAAGGATACGGTGAGCTTTTGCTCTCAGATCAGATCCAGGATCAACTGTTGCGGCCGACTTCAAATCATTCCCCAAACACACCAGGTGGGTGTACTCCGGATGTACCCCAAAATCCTACGACCCAACTCTCCGAGGAAGTCTAGCCCCCAAGCGAGAGAGGGAATGGGACCATGGTGGTCACGGTATCACCGGCAAGCCCGATGCCGCCCGGCGTACGTGATCACTACCATGCCAACAGGAAAGGTTGCAACCTTGTATGCAATGCACATTTATGACAGGTAATATATATCACAGAAGGAGGACAACAAAGTAGGTTGCCTCCGGACAGTCATAAGATTGCACATTGACAGATAAACAGGCAGGACAAGATAGGACAGGAAATTTCACTTGAAAGGCATATAGAGTTATATGGAAATTAAACGGGCAGCCATGTAACACATGTAAAACAGGCCATATAACTCATTAAAAGTCCACGCAATCAAGTGATAAGATTACTCAACATGTAGTGATATCAACAAGGGTTCAAATGCGAGAAAAGCTTATTTGTCAACATGCAATGGTCAAGATCACTTTTAAAGTTATAAAACATTTACGGGCAGCCCACGCAACGTACAGTTTCCTCACAATATCCAATGGTTAACACTTAGCAAGAATATTTAATCATTAGGGTTTCCATTTCATGCATAATCGTGCGATCAAACCCTAAGTCAACTTAACATCATTCCCAAGTCATACATCATTCAATTCATACATCCTCAAGTGCTTAAAACAGTCCACATAATATTCCAACACCACAATTCCAAGCAACTAGTGCCACAAAAGAGGTTACAATAGTTTTCCAAGCACATAGCTAAGTGGAACACTCACTGCAATAGACTGTTTTCTCACAAACAATCGGATAACCAAAAAATATCCAAATTCCATGAATAAGATGTCAAATTAAAGCTTAAGAAGTTATCAAAAATCAGAAATAATCCTTGCATCAATTGGAGTTCATAATCATTAGTTATAACCGAAACAGTGAGGTAACACAAAACTGTCCAGATTTGCACACTTTTCAGAAAATGACGATTTTGAGGTCCTTAGAGTCATTTTTAGCTTTGGTCTATTTCTGACAAAGTTGTCCAGAACTGAAAAATATAGCAGCACACCAATTTTTATGCATTTTGGATAACATTTACTAAGTCAAATATGGTTCGTTCCACAAGGTCAGTGCATCTGCCAAAACCTGATTCATTTTTCCAGATTTCCAGATTTGATCACATTTTAATGATTTGCCATTTTGAGGACCTTAGAGTCAAAATTTGCTTCGACCTATTTCTGGTAAAAATGTTCAAAACTGTCCAAAATAGTCACCCACCAATTTTCAAGCATTTTAAACACCATGTGCTTAGCTAAACTTACCCCGAACAGACTGGTCAGAGAGCTGTCACATAAATTCGACTTCACCTAGCATCATTTTCAAGCCAAGTTCTTGATGCATGGTTGTTTGAGCTCATGGACGACCACATAACTCAAGTACAGAAGCAAGTATACTCATTTGTGAACATGCATGTGAAATTTCAAAGAGTTTTCAAAAGCTTTTAACCCTCACCTTAGCAATCAACCACAAAATGCTCAAGACCCTTTGTTGAAGCTCAAACCTTCTCCTTTCCCTTGCTTAGCCGAGAACCTCACTAGTTTTTCTCTATTTTTCCTAGCTTAATGTTCAAACTCTTAGCACAAGCATGATGTTAAACTATGAAGAAAAGAAATGGATGCTTAGTAACTCACCTAGGCCGAAATGGAGCTTCAAATGCGCATGCAAGAGAAATTTTCAAACTCTAGCTTGTTTGCTTGGTTTTCTTGATGGTTTGCTTGCCTTGTTCGACCAAGGTGTGATGAAGATGAACAAAGATGATGAGATTTCAGCCAAGGACCGAAATGGAGAGAGAAGAATGAGAGGAGAGAGAGTTTGTGAGAGGAAATGAGAGAAATGACAAAGAAATGAAGGTCTTGGCAATTTTGAGGAGTATGTCGGCATTGGGCAGCCCATTTTCAGCTTTGTGTCTTCAAAATTCTTTAATTTGAAATGTTAAGCATGGGCAAAATGCTATGGCCGAGAATGGTGAAGAAATTGGGTGCAATTTGAGCAATTTTTTAATGCATCATGCTAAGTGTTTGACTAAGACTATGAATAAAATATGCAATTGTTAGACCAATGCTCTTAGTGGTCGGCCAAAGCTAATGAATTGGCTGAATTTTTGTCATCTTAAGCATTATTTAATTGTATCTTGGAAGTGCAAAAAAAAGAATAATGCAAAAAGAATAAAGAATGTTTTGTTTTTGGTGCATTTTTGTCTTCTAATGAAAGGAATTTGGATTATTATATTGTTAGTGGATTTTGTAGGATTGTTTAATAGCCTAGTGCTTCGTGAAAGATGCTTTCTTGATTAGCGTGAAGACACGCTTTCCTAGGTTTAGGGCACGCACTTCGAGGTAAGACACGAACTACGAGACGAACGCACGTTTTTCAAGTAAACGCACGTAACCCTATATGAATGCACAAAATTCAATGCAAGGCACACAAACCAAACACAATTCTCAAACCTAGGGCATGGCACGCACATCTAGGTTAGGGCACGCAAAACGAGATATCGCACGCAATTCGGGGTCGGGCTTCACATGCATGGTTGTTTAAGCTTATGAACGACCATATAGCTCAAGTACAGAAGCAAATACACACATCTATGAACATGCATGTGAAATTTCAAAGAGTTTTCAAAAGCTTTTAACCCTCACCTTTGCAATCAACCAAAAGATGCACAAAAACCTTGTTGAGGCTCAAATTTCTTCTTCTTCTTGCTTAGCCGAGTTTCCAACTTGGTTTTCTCTATTTTTCCTAGCCTAGTAAGCAATCTCTTAGTACATGCATGTATTTAGGACTTGAAGAAAATAAATGGAAGCTTAGTAACTCACCTAGGCCGAAAATGAAGCTGCAATGCACATGCATGAGTGATTTTTGCATCCTAGCTTGCTCGGTTGAGGTCCTTTGCTTGTGGCTTGCTTGGTTTAGCTATGGTGTGAAGAAGAGAAGCTATGGAGGTAGAGAACTCAGCCAAAACCGAAATGGAGAGAGAAAATGAGAGGGAGAGAGAGAAAATGTGAGGAAAGTGAGAGAAATGAGGGAAAAAGGAGGCTTTTGCAATTTTTTGAGCATGTGGTCAGCCTTGGGCATACAAATTCAGAATTTTTTTGTCTTCAAGATGGAATTTTGAAATGTTAGCATGGGCATAGGTGGTTTGGTCGAAAATGGTGTGAGAATTGAGGTGGTTTGAGCAATTTTTTATGCATTGATAAGTGTTTTTGTGTCATGACTTGTCTAGAATCATTTTGAATTAAACATGCATGCAAAAATCTGATTTTGTGTCATCTTTTGAATTGTTTTAACATGTGTGTAAGAGAATGTTGGGTATTTAGGGGTTTTAGGTAGAATAGAATATAGGGTATGTTTAGAGGTTTGTGAGATTTTGTCTTGTAGTGAGTTTAAAATATAATATTTAGGTGTTAGTGGATTTTGTAGAGATTTGAGTTAGGATTATTATATTGATAGTGGATTTTGTAGGATTTGAATTAGGATTATTTTATAATTTAGTGCTCCGTGTAAGATGCTTTCTCGGTTAGCGTGAAGGCACGTTTTCTTAGGTCTAGGGCACGCACTACGAGGCACGCACCGAAATCAATACGGGGCATGAATCACGAGGTAGACACGAACTACGAGGTAAGACACGGACTTCAAGACTAATGCACGCAATCCTAGGTGAATGCACGTAAACTAATGCAAGGCACGTAATTCAATGTAATGCACGCAAATCGAGGTACGACTCTTAAACCTAGGTTAAGGTACGCAGTTCAAGGTTAGGGCACATGAAATGAGGTAACACACATACATCGAGGTCAGGGCACGTATTTCTAGGTACCACATGTAATTCGGGGATTAGGGCACACTATTCTAGGTCAAGGCACGTATGACGAGGTATGCATGAAAACCAAGACAGAACACTTAATCCAAGGTCAGTCATATAATTAGGGGTCTATGGCACGTAAATCAAGGTAACACACGTTATTCAGGGTCGGGCCTCACAATTCCCCCTTGTATTCCCCATAGGCTAGGAAAGGTTAGTAATAGGCTCAACTACAGGTCATGTAGCTAGGAAGCTCAGTATGGTATGAGGACCGAAGGGCATAAATCGAAGTTGACAATGGGGATGCCCCTAGTTATTGAATTCTTTTAGTAAGAATTACTAGCTCCGACCTTAAGGAATAGGTCTGAAGATACGACTAGAACTGAAAGAAGAGGAACGTCGCCTAACTAAATAGGAAGGTTTTTCTTGGGTAGGACTTTGGGTATTTGACCGAAGCTAGTAAAGTTTCTACACTTGAGGTCTTCGAGCCTCTTTTCTTTCATCACAAGAAATGTTTGGAGGGGACAAGCGAGACTAAAGGGTTAAGGGAGGAATGGAAGAGAGATTTTCCCTTAGATAGGAGAGCTCGCCTAAGTAGTGTTGGAGTGAAGGTTGCTCAACTAGAATAATTGGTTGGAGGGGGGACATAACTACCTTTAGGGTAGGGAGACATAGCTACTTTTTGAATACATTATCGAAGTGACAAGGAATGGTATCGACAGAGTGAAAGGGCATGTGCTCCATAAAATAAACCACTCACCCACGCTAGGGCTAAGACTGAAAGTAGCTCTTCTGATTCATCCTGTCTTTCAAGGAAAGGAGTTTAAGGAGCTAGTATAAGTTCGAAGAGTTGCTGCAAGTAACTGAAATTCATCAAGCCAGGAAAGAAGCTCGACAAAGACAGAGACGGAGAGGAAAGCTTCTGAGAATATAGGTTTTGAGGTGGCATCAATACCAGAGAAGAGAGTGGGAATTCCCTCTTATGCCATTTCCCTCCTTCCGAGAATAACTCTTTCGGTGGGGAAGACTCCTGCCTGGAGGCATTAAGGTTTGTTTAGTTTTAGTTTAGGCTGCTAAAGACTAACTTGCCCCAACAGCCGTAGCTAAAGGCTTAATCCATTGTTGGGTACCCAAATTCTTCAACCCCGACCTCAAGAGAATCTGGGGAAAGCTCCATATCAAAAGAAGCTTGATCGGAAGCGGTAGGGGTTTGGGATATCTTATAAGTTTCGGGCTAAGGACTGTAGCTACAGGAGTTTCACTCTTCTCTTCACCGAAATTGGAATCTACTTCACTAAATGGAACAAAGATCAAATCTTCCTAATCCTAAACTTGCCATGGAAGGCTGGAAAGACCTACTTTATTTAATTTAATACAGGGAAATGGCATATCTTTCTTAGAAAGTAGTAAACGAGGGAACGGAACTCTACTTAGAGGAAAGAGAGAATATTGACTTTGGAAAGTAGGTGCATAGAGGCGAGTCAAGGGAAAAACGGTCAGCTAGAGTAAAGAGGAACAAGACTAACAACATGATCGACTAAAGGCATTGGCTTACAGCAAAACTAGGGCTAAAAGAATAGGAGTTGAAAACTGTTTGACTGACTAGATTGACTAAAAGGTTTCAAGTAAGGGCGCCAGAGAAAAAGCTGATCTTGTTGCATCACATCTAAAGGATCAAAATGAATCTGCTACAGCAGAAGAGTTTGCAGAAGAAGCTGCAATTGGACTACTTTCAATGGCCCAAAGGGAGTTTAAAGACTACATGTTTAGAAGATTGAAGGTTATGAGTTTCATTTTTAGCAAGATCCCCAGCTATTGAATCTGTTGTCGTTGACGTACTTCTTTATTTTTCTCATGAGATGGGAATAATAGCGTAATAGAATAAAGGAATAGCCTACTTTCATACTCAAGAGTTGAGACTGTCCTTCTTATACAGAATCCGAATCTGCTACTAAAGAAGAAGAACCTCTTCAAGATTAATCTTGGGTTAGAGTTAGCTAGACTCTGGGAAAAATAGATTTTCCTTCTCTATACGTACAGCCTCTCTGTCCTACGGGGCCTCGAAGAAGTTATGTTTTCTACTATACGATGCCACAGGGAAAGCGCAAAACTCTTAATGAAAGAATGGTTACTGGACAAGAATAGGCCGGCCAAGAGAGAGGGAAGGGACTTCTATGCACATCGTCGATTAGGGCTATTTGAACTACTTTGAATTTCTTGTAATCAAAGAAGACCAATTCAACAAGTGCTAATACAGTCGGTCACATCTTCTCTGTCAGAGACAACAGCAGATAAAAGAACAGCTAGCCCCCTTGGTTGAGGTCGGTTCTTTCCCTAAAAAAGAATGGAAGTCGGATTCTCTAGCCTTTTGGCCAGAGTCATTCACACCAATTGATGCCAGACTTCTTCAGTCTTATGCTCCTATAAGGCTTTTAGAGACTCCACCTATTGTGATCCAAAGTACAGCCTATACGTTCAAGCTTTCAAGCCCGGCCTACACAAGTGGTTTTAGAACCCACATTTTGAAAAGTTCTGTTAGGTTCTTAGTTGTAATCGGCAACCTTTTCTTCTTTTACTTCACATAGCTTTTTGTCTCATTGATAGCTGGAAGTTCTCCAAAAGTATGAAAAGTTGGAGGACTTTGTGCCATCCATTCCGGTGTGGTTGGATTCTGTTCAACAACCCAAGAACTTGGAGCACATCTTTTGTTCTTTCCATTGCTTGAAGTGATTGTAACGACCACGAAGAAACAACAAATCCCAACTACGGATATATAAGAGCCAAAACTGCTAAGGGTATTCCATCTAGCGTAAGCATCTAGATAATCTAGAATGCGACGTGGGATACCCGAAACCCCTAAGAAATGCATGGGAAAGAAAGTCGGATTAACCCAGAAAAAAGTGATCCAAAAATTGATTTGACCTAAAGTTTCAGGGTATGTCTGACCAAAGATTTTACCTACCCAATAGTGAAATCCTACAAATAAAGCAAAAACGACTGCCATAGAAAATACATAATAGAAATGTGCAACCACATAATAACTATCATGTAGAGCAATATCTAGCCCAGAATTTGCCAGAACTATTCCAGGGAGTCCTCCTATGGTGAACTAAAAGATGAACCCTACAGCAAATAACATGGGTGTTTTGTATTGTATCGATCCCCACCACATGGTAGCGATCCAACTAAAGATTTTGATTCCAGTGGGGACAGTTATGATCATGGTAGCTGTGGTAAAGTAGGCACGGGTGTCAACATCTAAGCCCACAGTAAACATATGATAAGCCCAAACAAGAAATCCAAGAACACCTATACTAATCATGGCATAAACCATGCCTAGATACCCGAAGACTAATTTTCCCGAAAAAGTCAAAACGATATGACTTATGATACTGGATCTAGGTAGAATGAGGATGTAAACTTCAGGGTGCTTATCTCTTCTACTAATATAAGCGGATGAATAAAAGAAATGTGGACTATATCATCAACTTATTCTATTTGTCTAGGAAAGCTAGCCATGCTTTATGGTGAGTATTGTCAGGTGTAAATGCTTTGAGATCGTAAAGACTGTAATATTTCTCAATAAGGAAGAATCGTCATGATTTATGACTTCGGAAAGTACTTGATTTAAAGTAATCTAGCATCATGATAACATCTTTTCCACTTTGTATAGACCATTGATAGTAACCATTTTGACTACTATCAAAGTAGATATTTTCTCCAAATACTACCTTAGAAGACTCTACATCTTTTAGAAGTTTATTATTTACTCGAATACTTAGTTTAGGTAATCGATGCTTTATAGCGATACCAATGGTACCATCAGTATCGAAGAATCCTGCAAACCAATTGGATTGAGCATCTAGTGTAATAGGTAGAATTACAGGGATATCCAGTACTTGATAGACACAATGTAGTTGAAGTAGTGGTGCTGATTGTCGAATATGACCATTAATACAATTCATTAGTTTAATCATACCAAGTTTATTATGTAGTCAATAACGATAAGCTTTAGCACCTGATCGCATTTTAATACTTCTACCAAGCATATGTTGGATATATCGTAGTAGTTGTAGATCTTCAAGTCCCATAGTAATTTCAAGTGAAGTATATCTTTGTTTACTAACTTGAATACTTCCATCACCTTCGATAATTCCAGCTAGCCACTCACAGAAGGATTTAGGATAAGTTGTTGCGCACGTAGTCTTTGAGGTTCCTACTAGACTGCTTTTATGTCGTTGGTTACCTGCTTATTATGTCTTCGATACTCTTTTTTTACTAGATTAGGGTTTTACTAAAAAACCACTTATGAACATAGTAGGAGTACCATTAAGCAGACAGTCCCAGCATATAGCGCAATGCGTATTCAGATTTGAATCTAAAAAGAACCATTTAAAATCTAAGAACAAAGAGATTCTGGTATAATATGGGGTCTCCCCCTCCAGCGGGATCAGAAAAGGTTGTATTAAAGTTTTGATTGGTTAATAACATGGTAATTGCCCCTGCCAGTACCGGAAGTGATAATAAAAGTGGGAATGCTGTCACTAGAACGGACCACACAAATAAGGGTGATCTATGCATAGACATTCCAGGTCCACAAAAAGCTTTTCTACCTACACTAGCTTTGAAAGAGTTGTGGAAGATGCCAGTCTTGGTTGACGAAAAAGACTACATCAAAGAACATTTATAAACCTGAGTCAGGTACAGGAAAAGCGAAAGAAGCTCTTTAACAGTCAACTTTCTCATATAATCTAATTCTTTGTGAAGGAGCGAAAGATAACTCAGAAAAGGCCAATAGGTATAGGAAAGATCGTCAAACGTCTCTCTCTTATAGCGCTCTTAGCAGCTCTTTCTTCCTTTAATGGCTACTTCCATCAACAACCCTTACAAGGTTCATCCAGGCTACCTAACTGCAGGCATTCAAGTTTCAACTGGGTAAGACTCTGCTACACGTTTACCTATCTATCTAAACATGGCATTCTCTCTTTCTATCTTTATGCGACTAGAATCAATATGCCTAGGACATGGTTTTCCTGCAAGCTGAATGTGTAAGGCCCCGCAGGGATGGCCCTTTACCTTTAGGTCAGAATGCCGCTATCATGTGAGGATAAGCCTTCCGATTAGCTGACTGAGACCATCTCTGGCTTATAGTTGGTAGAACTAGATAGTTGTTAGAACGTTAGGTAAACTACAATCTATGCCAGTTTCTTAAAGTCTATAGCTTCTCAACAAAGGTAGGTCGACTAAGCCAAAGCTATTAAGGAAGAGTTTTGAATAATATCTACTATCTGCCCATAAACATGTCTGAATAAGCCTGCTGATTAGCTTAGCCCACCCCAACCGAATATCCTCTATAGGAAGGTCTTATCTATTCAAAAACCAAGCTATCTATGCTAGTAAGCCAACGGTTTCATTCCAATGCTTTGATTAGTTACGAAGACATGAACCTTTACCTTTTGACTTTGCAAGAGTAGTTTTATCAGTGGAAGGGGCAGAAGGTTGTTCGACTGAAGCCCGACCTCTATGATCTAAAATGAGTGCGGAAATGTTCCATTAAGAAAATGATCTTTATAGAAAAAGAGCCCAGAGGTTTAGTCAGCTATTGTCTATTTTCTTTTTTCTTCTCGATGAGAGGCTTTCCCAACAGCACAGGTTTGTCAACCTCCATGGTCTTTCCCAATCTTTTTCTATTAGTGACACTTGGAACCAACTTAAATTGCTAAAGCAACTCCCGAACACAATTCCCAAGGTCACATACCTGTCGCATAAAAAGAAAATGCATAAATGCATAATAGTTATAGTTGGAATCTCAAATAGGGAAGGCATTAATATTCAAAGGTTGACTCTCCAGCTGGGACATCATCCACATCTAGATCCTCCTTTAGTTTAGGAAGTAGATTGAAAGGGCAAAGAAAGCCACCCGGTCATCATGGATAAAACTACCCCTCTTTCAATTGGCATCTAACCATCTTCTTCTCACTAGGGCCAGGGTTGGTCTTTCTAATCAATCATAAAATGAACTGTTGGATTAATTGACTTCTGGCTACGAGACCTCTTCATCGGAACCATTCGTTACAGGTTCATAAAGGAAAGGACCTTGCCCACTTCGACTTTTTCTCTCATCGATTGACTGGAAAAAAAAGGCAAAATCGGCATTCAAGGATTAAAGATGTATCTGATCCCAGGTGCATCTTCTTTTTAATATTCAATCTTATTAGTTTAGTAGAGTAGGCGAGAGAGCCTTTCATAAATAGGTGACATACCTTAAAAAAGAAAGGAGAGACCCTATTGAGAGGGGCCTAGGTCCGATCGTGGTCTTTCTTCCAAAAATAATATCCACTTAGTAGTAGTCGCTTGGAGAGGTAGAGATGAATGATTGTTCGTTCCCCCTTTCGTTCTGACAGTACGTACCCTATCATGTAACAATTAGTATTTCCTCTTAAGCAAGGGCTTTCCTAGGAATGCCAAGCTTTCTCTCCCTTCTTGTCTTAGTATATATTATAGTGACACTTCAACTTGAACGACTTTGCAACAAGAAAGACTCCAGCTGAAGTGAATCATGGCTCTTGGATGGATAGCTAGACTGGATGAGAAGAACTGGTAGTTCCCCGGTCGTCTTTGTTGGATTGGAATAATAGACTGCCCCTCCTGCCGTAGTTGAGATTCCAATATGATATGGAAATCACCTAAATGCACCATTTATTTTTGTTCTTCTTGATACAAGATAGTTATTACGTTACCGAGTCCGAGTTCATTTTTCTATTATACTATAATGGAAAGAGCACTTTTATTCTTATGTTTTATGCCCTTGTCAAAAAGTATTTAGAATGCTTCCCAGCGACTCTATCTATGGGCCCAAATGCCACTCAATTTCAAAGCACTCTATATCATAATAAAGTGAATGATTCAATCCAGCCACTGGTGTCCCTATGGCTAGCTTGTTACGACTTCATTTTGAGATGAATGGGGCGTTGATGAAAGCATTAACATTCCTAAAAAACACGACTTAGTGGCTATAAGAAAAGATGTTGTAGATCAGCTGTGTGACTTAAAACCTGAAGGACAGTCTTGTTTTACCCAAGTCGAAAGAGCTAGTTGTTATCTGACTAATACTCATCGATGTTATTTAGGTTGGCTCGAGTGCCAATGGTTATCGACATCAACTCGTACTCCCTTACCCAATCTATCTGCCTTTCCAGCTCCTCGTCATTTTGGCAAGGAAGCAGTCATGATTCCCCTTGGTCTAGTGTAAGGATGAGACTAAATATGGGGCCTTTCACCATCCTATAGTGGTATCGCTAGTTTATATATAAACCACCCGGAATTCGTTTTGTCTTAATTTAGGGGAATAGGCGCATTGATTAGATTACGTGGTTTGAGCAATTTGTAGGACGTTTCTTTTTTCTTTTACCATTCATATTAAAGTAAGACGGATAGGGCATATTTGACTAGGAAGCAAGCAAAGCTAGTCCCTCCATACTAGCTAACTGTCTCCTTTAAGGAGTCCCCTTCTTTATTGAGTAGGGTTCCCAGGTGCCTATGCGATTATTAAGGCAGGGTGCTACTGTACCAGTAGTGGAGTGGCTTGAATCAAATCGTTTTTGCTAGAGAGGGTGTAGTGATAACCAAAGCTTATTGTACTATAAACTCAAGATGTTGTATAAGCAACTGGCCTTAGACTAGTGTATCGAACTATAGGACAGGAGCGACCCATAATCATTGACGAAGAGAAAGGTTTGGAAAGGGATCAAACATATTAAGGAAAAGCTTTCACAAAGGCCAATAGCTGATAGCTGATGTCACTAGCCTGAACTTCGTTATCTACTTGAAAGCTGATGAGAGTACGGCTTTCTTCAAGGAAGTGTCCCCTATGATATTATATTAGTAAAGAGCCCTTGGATTCGCCTTTTTCCGTAAGCCACAGATGAAGGTGCAATCAAGCCCTTTGAATCTTATCCATTGAAGAAGATAGACTTCAAGACTGAAACCTGCCCCTTTCGAAAACTTTTCTATAATATAAGGTAAGCTTTTTGGAACCCTTATTATTTTAAAGAAAGGGGAAGGGGGATCCCCTTTTCCAAGGAGAGATTCAGTCTTCATTTTGCAAAAAAAAAGTAAAACGTCTTTTTCTTAAAGCAAGACTTGAAATTGACTTTACTTGGCCAGGTAACCATAGAAAAAAAAGGAAGAGACAAAAGAGGAATGAAAAGCATCTACTGTCTCATGGGGCAAGCCTACTTAGTAAAAAATTGAATAAAATGGTTGAAGTACTTATTGCCAATGTAACCTAAGCAAGATTGTAGTTTCCCAGCCGGATCTAGGTATCGTTTCGCTTATGCTTCTTTCAAGGGAAGCATTTCGCTCTATTTCTGCTTGAGTACCGTACCTATTCCGATTTTATGGTCAGATCAAGCATTTCCTAAATCTATATGTGCTCCCCCTTATATATTATATAGTTAGGCTCAAATAAAAAGGTTAATCTTTATCGGCCTTTTGTTAACTCTAGCCCATCTCTGAACCTTCGAATCTCTTTTCCCCACTAAGCATCTTTTTAGTCAAGCTTCCTTGCCACAAAAAAAGACCGCCTTCCTTCTAGGATTGCTGCTCATTCATGAAGGGGTACCTTCAATGGTCGATTCCTGCTTAGTTGCATCGGACAACTGCTTTGCAGACTGCTCTTGCTCTTACTATTGTTTCCTATGCTTCCTACTTCTAACTATTTGTCTTTCCCTCACCGTTACTGTCTTCCCTGCTTGATATCCCATTTTCCTTATCTCATGCAATTAAAGGGAAGGAGACTGAAAAGCCCAAACTGAGCCCGGCGGGGGAATGCTTATCGATACCGAAGCCATTCTGCTCGTCCCACTTTTGAGGGGGGACTTCGCTTCACTCTCCTTAAAGAAACCAAGTTTGCGGTTACGTAGATGATAACCGGCCTATACAAAGGTTTGTTTGTTGGAATCTTCTTCACTCATAATCTTTTGGGAGGCCTTGGTGGTCTCATATTATTTAGAATCATTTATAAAACTATTCCTACAAGGAAAGGCCTCATTTCTTTCATCTAAAAGCTGGCTGGTGTCTTTTCATATTAAAAAAAAAAAAGGAAGGCGCTGCTTTAAAGTTAAAGCAAGTCACCTAGGTTCTTAAGAAATATTTTTTGTTTTGTAAAGCCTTTGACTTGATCTTTAATTGAAGTATAACATTATTATTTATGTTTCAAAAATTCAATAAGTTTCTCAAGGAATTAGAGAAAACCCGTGATAGGAGTTCTCGAGTTTTTTTTTTTTCTTGTATCATTTTTTTATTGGTTTACTTATGTAAACCATCCATGTCTTTCTTGTTCCACTATATAGGACCAAATTTTCAAATGTCCATTTCGTTATTACTTATTTCTTTATGTCAAAGACCAAAAGCTGCAAACATCATTTTTTTCATTCTTTTCTTATGAGGTCGTGTACAACAACCTTAACCACATAAGCCTGGGCTGGGCCTACCTTCATCCCTAGAGGAGTCGTATGAGGCGGAAGCTCCACGTACGATTTTGAAATCGAGCTTTTCCGGCAATAGGGCCTAGGGACCGATATGATGATTGGTTTAGGTAGGGCAGCCAGCCTACTACAGGTACCTGGAGGGATTAGTGTATGAGACCGCGATCCACAAACTGACGCATGGGACTCACCCTTTACTTGGGAATAAAGAGGGGAAACATAGCATGTCACAAGAGCGAGACGAGGTTTGGAATCCTACTGCCAGAGGGATGCCTCGCGAGCCAGGCTTTTAGAGATGAGGCCTTTTGGCGAGCCAAGTCAATTTCGGGCCACCAAACCCTGCAACTAATTAGAAGGC